>CM067261.1:6322681-8850965 GCA_034195605.1 Santalum album | reverse complement strand
GTGTTTGTAGTTTGCCCAACTTAGCATCCCTTCACATCATCTTCTTTTTTTCACTTCTTCTTGACTGCTAAACATTTTCCTGAATAAAAAAAAAATCATGTTTCCTAACAGGAAAATGATAAAAGATAAAAAATAAAAACTAGATCCATTTAAATCACAAATAGCATAAGAATCCACCCTGTTGTGTTTCTTCCTTCCTTAATACGAGGTGATGACTTAAGACATGGGACTTAATGTGGGTTTCTTTCTGATTTACACATTGGTCTATGACTCCCTATATTTCAGACATGGTGCTTAATGATCCTAGCGGGCTGAGTTTTATCCTTAGTACTTCTCATGTTCATTCATATTTTGGGTTAATCCTCAGATGTTTGCATAGTGCTGCTCAGTTACATGTTTATTCGACTGTTGCTTTAACCATTCAGCAGGGTGCTTTATTACATTATGTAACATAATTTGTTGGTTCATAATTTATTTATATTTTCTTCTAAATTAGTAACGCATTTTCTTTCTTTCTCTTTTTATGCTTCTCTCACTGCTGAGTTCTTTTTATAGCTTATGCAAAACATTGAGGAAACTGTTGGATTTGGCAAAGGGACCCCTAAACTATATGCCACCATTGATCTGGAAAAAGCTAGGGTTGGGCGTACGAGGATAATAGAAAATGAACACACCAACCCACGTTGGTACGAGTCTTTTCACATTTACTGTGCACATATGGCTTCAGATGTTATATTCACTGTTAAAGATGACAATCCGATTGGTGCAACTTTAATTGGAAGAGCGTATGTTCCTGTTCAAGATCTCATAGATGGGGAAGAACTGGACAGGTGGGTTGAGATATTGGACGAAGAGAAGAATCCAGTTGATGGAGGTTCTAAGATCCATGTGAAGCTCCAATATTTTGACATTTCTCGAGACCGGAACTGGGCTGGAGGAATTAGAAGCCGTAAAAACCCAGGCGTTCCATACACATTCTTCCCACAGAGGCATGGATGTAAAGTTTCTTTGTACCAAGATGCTCACGTGCCAGACAAATTTGTCCCGAAAATCCCTCTTTCCGGAGGCAATTACTATGAGCCACATAGGTGTTGGGAAGATGTCTTTGATGCAATCACAAATGCAAAGCATTTTATCTACATTACTGGATGGTCTGTTTACACTGAGATCACCTTGATCCGGGACTCGAGAAGGCAAAAGCCAGGTGGCGACATCACATTGGGAGAGCTGCTTAAGAAGAGGGCAAGCGAAGGCGTTAGGGTTCTCATGCTTGTTTGGGACGACAGAACTTCTGTTGCTTTACTGAAGAAGGATGGTTTGATGGCTACCCATGATGAAGAAACTGAACATTTCTTCCAAGGAACTGATGTGCATTGTGTTCTATGCCCTCGTAACCCGGATGATGGTGGAAGCATAATTCAGGATTTACAAATTTCTACCATGTTCACTCATCACCAGAAAATTGTGGTTGTGGACAGTGAGATGCCTAATAGGGGATCTCGGCAGAGAAGGGTCGTAAGCTTTGTGGGAGGCATAGATCTCTGTGATGGGAGATATGACACCCCTTTCCATTCCCTTTTCAGGACACTGGACACTGCACACCATGATGATTTCCATCAACCAAATTTCTCTGGTGCTTCTATCACCATGGGCGGACCGAGGGAGCCCTGGCACGATATCCACTCTCGGCTTGAAGGACCAATTGCATGGGATGTTCTGTTTAATTTCGAGCAGAGATGGAAGAAACAAGGCGGAAAGAATCTACTTGTTGAGCTGAGAGATCTCGATGACATTATTCCTCCATCTCCGGTTACGTTCGAAGATGATCAGGAGACGTGGAATGTTCAGTTATTCAGGTCCATCGATGGTGGGGCTGCTTTTGGCTTCCCTGATACGCCCGAAGAAGCGGCCCGAGCAGGGCTCGTTAGTGGGAAAGACAATATCATCGACCGTAGCATTCAGGATGCTTATATTTACGCCATTCGACGCGCGAAAAATTTTATCTATATCGAAAACCAATATTTTCTTGGAAGCTCTTTTGGGTGGAATTCTACTGATATTAAGGATGAGGATATTAATGCGTTGCATCTAATTCCAAAGGAGTTGTCGCTGAAGATTGTGAGTAAGATTGAGGCAGGAGAGAGGTTCACTGTTTATGTTGTGGTCCCGATGTGGCCTGAGGGCATTCCGGAAACTGCATCGGTTCAGGCCATCTTAGATTGGCAGAGGAGGACCATGGAGATGATGTATGGAGATATCACTCAGGCTCTTAGGGCTAAGGGGATCGATGAAAACCCTAGGAACTATTTGACATTTTTCTGCCTCGGCAATCGCGAGGTGAAGAAGGGTGGTGAATATGAACCTTCAGAGAAGCCGGAGCCTGATACAGATTATATCAGAGCCCAGGAATCCCGCCGCTTCATGATTTATGTCCATGCAAAGATGATGATAGGTATGTACTGATTTTCACTTATCAGATAGTCAAATCATTTGAACTAAGGGCTAATTTGGGGGGGAGCTTAATTTTCAACTAATCTGTTGGAAAAGCTCTTCGACCAAAGTATGTTTTTGTTAAATTTTTGAATAGCCACACATTAAAACTTACTTTTTTGGTGCTAGCTATAAATTAGAGCTTACTTGAAAAGTTAAAAAATAATTTGTCATAAGCTCCGCCAAACAGTTCCTAACGCTAACTTCAACAAGAAAAGTTCATTTTATTTTGCTTTAATTTGGTCATGCTTCTATTAGGTTTGTTTTGTTCTTCTGAAGTATAGTAAAGCTGCTACTATTGACATTTCCTGCTACTAAAATACCTAACCCCTTTCATTTCCAGTTGATGATGAGTACATAATCATCGGTTCTGCCAACATCAACCAGAGGTCAATGGATGGCGCCCGAGACTCCGAAATAGCCATGGGAGCCTACCAACCATATCACCTAGCTGCCCGGGAGCCAGCCCGTGGTCAGATCCATGGTTTCCGATTATCATTGTGGTACGAGCACCTCGGCATGCTCCATGACTCGTTCTTCCACCCAGAAAGTGTGGAGTGCATCGAGAAGGTGAACCAAATTGCTGACAAATACTGGGATCTGTACTCGAGCGAGACCCTGGAACATGATCTCCCCGGTCACCTCCTCCGTTACCCCATTGGAGTGTCTGAAGATGGGAGTGTCACTGAGCTTCCAGGAACTGAATTCTTCCCGGACACCAAGGCTCGTGTTCTCGGCGCGAAATCTGACTATCTTCCCCCAATCCTTACCACGTAACAGGGATCTCATCTCGGTTAGTAATAAGATCTTACCCTATCCTTCTCTGTTTGTAATACTAGTTTTCTTTTACTAGTGAGTGAGTTTAAAATAAAAGCGTGTTGGGAGTCTCATCTGCAGGTAGATGCTCTCTGTAATTTTTTTTTCCTTCCCGTGTTGTTTATAACAAGCTTGGAGGGGCGGTGCTGGCGTTTGTGTTTGAGTTTGAGTTTCTTGTGTGAACTAGCATTACTGTTCAATGAAGGTGTCTCTCTTTTTCTTTTTATTACCTGTTCTGAAATACCTTGTTCTTGAATTTGGTCGAGGTTTATCGTGATCATTCATCGTCGAATTTACGATTCTGTGTTCAAAGTTATTATCGTAATTGTTGGATTAGGCCCTTGATTCCATTATAGCCTTTCATCCGTTTCTTCCCAAATCATTGTTGACATTCTTATCATTAACATTAGTAATAATACTGATTATTACATATTATTATTAATTCAAGCTATGGCGGCCAACGTGGGTGAAGTTCATTTTGGTTGAATCTTGAATGAAGGCATGGTTAGATTAGAATTTAAACTCGTCTAGCCATTTGGCCCCAGGCTTAAAAAGCTTAACCAGCAGTTCTTTACGTAATTTTTATACCAAAAATATAATATAGTAAAATATATGTGATTTTTTTAATGATATTTTAATTAAATAATAATATGAAGTCACATATATTTTGTGAAAATTATGTGAAGAATGCGATGCATCCGACCCGAATAATTTGCAATTATGAGTCATTTTGGAATGCTTTGGGTCCCGCGTAGGGTTCGGAATTGATTTCCACTTTTGTTCGTTGATGCATTATTGGCGCTTTTGATCAGATTATTCCATTACAAGGCATCCAAAGGAGCAAGGCCGATCATTACAATGAGCCATTTTGCAAAATTAGATAATAACTAAACACTATAACTAAAAATATATGATGACCCATTCATGCTATGGGCCATATTCAATCCTATTTATAAGGGAAGAAAGCTTTTGAAAGTCGTTTGAGAGATTCTTTATGCGCTTCCTTGTTATTTTGATTAAACCTAAATTTCGTTAGTATTCAGTGTACTAAAAAAAAAAAAAAAACTATTTATCTCTGCGCTATGGACACTTTTTCCAAACAATTGTTTTATTGGTTTAATGTTTTATCCCATGGTGTGTGTTGCAAATGAGATGAGCTTTTGTTCAACTTTCAAGAAAAAGGAAAATAAAATTAAAAGAAGGGAAAAAAAAGACGACCTTTTTCTATTAAAAAAAAAGTAGGTTTCTCGATTTAAAGAGCTTCAAACCTATTTGAAAAGGACAAGGAGGTTGTGAAGTTGGTAAGAAATTTTTTTTTTAATATCATTTTCCCATTTTTAAACAAAGTGAAAGGGCTTTTTTGGGTCCTGCAAATTTATTTGGGATTAAGGCAAATTTACATCCTCATGTTTGAAATCAATCAATTTGGTCCCTAAGATTTTTACAAAAACAGTCAACATGATCCCTAAACTAATGGAATTATAAGATTTAGACGGAAAATGGCTTTAGACAACAATAGATTTTTAATTTAACACATTTTCAACTAATTAAGCTTAGAAAACATTTTTTTTTTCTCCATACACAATATTTTTCCAATATATTTCAACAGGCCAAAAAAAAATTCCAGGTTGTACCTTTCAATCAACCTTGCAGTACCATTGATGCTCTATCTAAAGCCCCCTCTCACATGCGTTGCACGTTTGACTTTCCTGTTCAAATGTGATGATTTATTGACCACTTTTTTGAAACATGTGCCCAAGTTCGAGCCCAATCGAAGCCAATTTCGGCCCATCTTTAAAGGCTGGGTTGGGCCGACTGGCCCAAGGCTCAGGCTCTCCCCAGGAGAAAAATGTGGGCCTCTCTGGCCACTGACCACAAGAATGCCATCACAAATACTCTCTCTACCCTCGGGCCACGTGGAGTTCTCAATCCAGAACTACAATTGAATGGTAAAATCTTTTATACACCCTCGTTTAAGTTCATCATAAAATAACATTCTTTCAGAAATAATTTTGAAACGATAACATATTTTTCTGGCAAATTATGTCATTTGGAGTGAACTTAGAATAATTTCAAGTTAGTTAATCGAGGTGGAGAGGACCTTTTTGCAGGACTCAGCTTCTACATGGTTAGAGTAATTCTAACGAGTAATGCTAGACTTTTCGAAAAGTGGAATCTATTCACATGCGGGTTGAGCCCCCACTCTTGCATGTGGGGTCCATCTTCACATGTGAGTCATAAAATTTTTGGGTAATTTCTTTTTATGAGAAATTCAGTATTTTCCAATTCTATTTAGATAAACCTATTCACCGAAAAAATATAATCCCAAATAAATCTCATCACCACATGTATTAAGTGGGACCCACTTGTGTATGTGGGGTCCGCTTCCACGTGTGAGTGGTGGGATACACTTTTTCGGGAATGCATTTGACCTTTTTATGGTTTGATTCTGTTGTAAGAACCTCCTTCTGTTTTGAAATCAGCACATAATTCCATGAGATTTCAATGCACTTATAAAAGTTAACATTTCTATAAAATCTAACGGTTTATTCTTACACAAAATTTTTAGAGTGTTTAATAGTAAAAGAAAGGGATTTTAATTTCTTAAATTATCTCAAAAATTAACTCCTTAATCTCAATTATAATAATTCTCAAAGAAATAGACGTTTTTATAATTCTTAAGTCCTAAAAACTATATATTTATTGTATAGAAAAAAAAAAGCATTTATACAAGAAGTATACGAGTATCCATTTATTTGGGCACAACTATTTTAGAGGTTAAGAAATTAGTTTATGGGTAGTTTGGGAAACTAAAGTCTTTTTTTTTATTAAACCGTCTAAGAACATTTGTGGAAAAACAAACTACCAGATTTCATGAAAAAGTTAACTTTTACAAATCTTTTAAACCATAGGTTGGTTATACTAATTTTTTTTCAAACCACAAGAAAATTTCCTGTGACTAAATCAATCCACATGAGGGTTAAATATAATTTTCCCCTCATTCAATTTATACCTTCTTCAAACACCATATAAATTACTTATATGACAAAATTTACTGTCTTATTCAAAATATTTTCGTTTTCACATGGAATGAAATGGGATTCACCCTTAATTTATCGAAAAATTCTACTTGTATATTATTCACGTACCTTTCGTACCAAAAGAGTGACGTATCAAAATATGTGTGATCTTTTTAAATAATATTTTAATCAAATAATAATATAAAATCACACATTTTATCATATGGTTAATTTCGATATAAAAGTTATCTAAGGGACGTAAATATAATATTACCCTAATTTATCTAATATCAAACTAAAATTTTACAATTTTTTCCCGTACCTAGGGACCACGTGGCATGGGCGGATCCCCTCTGGAACACTCCTCTACCCTTAGAGGAAAGAGAATGGTCTGGACCTTTCCTTCTGAGGATTCCACCCACCTCCTAGAACCTCTCCGAGACTTCTCTTCCCCAATTGTCCAAAACCCAATCAATCCCCCACTCTTTATATTCCCCCTTCTCCCCCGCCTCTCTCCATTCTCAGTCCCCATTCCCCTACACTAATTACAAACATCTTCCATAAGAAATCATTAGAAATGGCTCTGGCTCGATTGGGTTTGAAGCAGCTGCAGAGAAGGGTGATTTCCCCAAACTCGGGTGCTGCGGCTTTCACGTCCTCTCCCAATAGTGTGTGGAACAGAGGGTTCTCCGACAGCGCTACGCCGGAGAAAGGTGGTTCCGCGGAGCGACCGTCGTCGTCGGACGGAAGAGAAGTCGCCGTCTCTGAAGGTGGCAAGAAGAAATCAAAGCTCTTCTCGAAGAAGGGAAATAAGAGGGGCCTCAATCTGTGGAGGAACAGAGGCCGCGATTTTGTTCCTGCTCTCCATGGTATTATACACTCTCTCCAAATTTAAGACCTTTTATATATATATTGGCTTGAATTGAATGTAAGAATTTAGATATTTTAAATTCGATTTTTAAGTTGTAATATTTTGAATAATGGCTTATACCTTATTTTGATGGGATGAACATAGTTCAATCGGTCGGTATTTAGTGGCTTTTCACTTTTTTTTAGGGGTTTTAAGTGTTTTTTTTTTTTTTTAGGAGTTTGTGGAGATGTTTCTAAGTTAATTTAATATCGGATTTACTCGAAAACTGTTGTTAGGTGCGGGTCTGGATTTATAGAGATACATTTGATCCATTAAGGTTTATACATGACAATATGGGTGGGTTCTGTCAGAGTTCTTTCCTTCGGGGCTAGGGAACGCGATCATGCAAGCGACGGAAAACATGAACAGGCTCTTGGAGAATCTGGCGCCGTCCCGGCTCATGGGACAGGTGCGGGAGAAAGACGAGTGCTACCAGCTGCGGTACGAGGTCCCCGGGCTGGCCAAGGAGGACGTGAAAATCACGGTCGAAGACGGCGTCCTGAGGATCAAAGCGGAGCACCGGGAGGAGAAAGAGGACGAGGGATCGTCGTCCGACGACGAGCACTGGACCTCTACGAGCTACGGATACTACGACGCGACGGTGGTGCTCCCGGACGACGCGAAGGCGGATGAAATCAAGGCGGAGATGAAGAACGGGGTGCTGTATGTCACCGTGCCGAGGGCCGAAAAGCTGAAGAGAGATGTCACTGAGGTTCAAATCCAATGAGGATGCGAGTACTTGTGAGAAGAGGAGGAAGAGGAGTGAGTTGGTGCTGTATTTTCTTGTTTTTTCGTCTTTCCTTCTTTTACTAGGACTGTTGTATGCTGCAAATAAGAGAATGTTTTCACAACTTCCATCAAGGGCGAATGTGTTTGTGTGTGTTTTGTCAATAACTGAAGAATGTCAGTTTGCTTGGTTTCGATATTTCCATATGATAGTTATAAATTTATGAGAAGTTATGTAATTAAATACTCTTTAAGAAGTTTAATCGAATGAGTATGAAAAATTAAATACGCTTTAAGTTTAATCGAGTGGATGTGAAGAATAAGGTTGAATAAGGTTATGTATTTATAAGAAGTCATGTAATTAAATACACTTTCAAGTCGAGTGGATATGGGGTTTCTCTCGCTAACTGTTTAGGAGGAAGGAAAGCCTTATAAGATATAGAATTAAAGACAACCTTAATTTATATGACACGGTAAGGTTTAAGAAGTAGTTGCATGTACATGGCCATTTCGAACAATCATTTTCAGTTATCTTGGCCCAGACAGATGAACATTTGACAAGAATGCACTACTATGGTCTATTGGCCCAATTGAAGTCCCCTTCTCGCTGCCGCTTGAAGAATGAAATCACAGAAAAACCCTTCTGAGAACTTGGCAACTGAGGCACAGCACAGAGACCCTCCATCATTTGAACAACTTTCGCCATTGAAGGTCTCGAGTTCATATCATCCTGTATGCACAACAAAGCAACCTTAACACTATCCACAACTCTTTCATCGTATTCATTGATTTCCATCTTCGGATCTATGATTTGTTCGACTCTCCCTTCTCCCATCATTTCGAATGCAAAGGACGGGAAGTAAGATTTCCCTGAGCTCTCCTCCGGCTGATAACTCCTCCGTCCTCCAATGATCTCGAGCAAAACGATTCCGAAGCTGTAGACGTCACTCTTCTCGGAGATCGCGTGATTCGTGATCCACTCCGGCGCTAAATATCCCCTAGTTCCTCTCAGCGTCGTGAATACGAGACTTTGTTCTCTGTTCATTAGCTTAGACAGGCCAAAATCTGAAACCTTGGCGAGGAAATGGTCATCAAGGAGTACGTTTTCGGGCTTTATATCACAATGCACTATCTTCACATCACACTCCTCGTGGAGATAAGCCAATCCCTTGGCCGTGCCGAGTGCGATATTGAATCTCGTCTCCCAATCTAGGGGTTCCCTCTCTTTGTTGAAGATCCATTTGTCCAGAGAACCTCTTCCCATGTACTCGTACACGAGCAGGCGGTGAGCCCCCTCGGAACAGAAGCCCCTAAGCTTGACGAGATGGATGTGGTGGACATTCCCAATGCTGCTAACCTCAGCCCTAAACTGTTTCTTCCCTTGCCCGACGTTCTCCAGTTTCTTAACCGCCACGCAGGTTCCATCCCGGAGAGATCCCTGGTAGACCGAGCCAAACCCTCCTCGGCCAAGCTTCTTTGAGAAATTCTCCGTGGCTTCACGAAGATCTTTAAAACTGTAGCGAATAGGCGTCCCAGAAATACCTCCCAAAGATTCATCCTCCTCAGATGTATCATCGGAAGATTCGCGAGAGCTCGTCTTTCTCCTTGTGTACCGCACCCCGAGATATACTAGACAGGAAACAACCAGTGCAGTTAAAACAGTTATGACTGCGAGCAAGGAAGCAGGCTTCCCAGAAGCTCCATTTTTCTTTCGGTTCGCGCTTAGACCATCAAATTCACCATCTCCTTTACTCTGGACCTTAACGAACGATATAAACCCAGAAGAATTCTGGTCCGCTCGTTGCAAGCTTCCTATCTGGTCAAACAGATAGCAATTTCCTGAGCTATTTTGGAAGAAGAGCACAAGGCAGGAGCAATTACTATGACAAGCGTTTCTGCAACCATTTAGATCAGTTCTTGAGAAGGGTAAAGCGAAATCAAGCGCGAAATAGCGAAGCTTCTCGCCGAGAGATAAGAGTTCCGCCCCAGAAGCCTTAGAGCGAGTAGTACATGTTGAACCGATAGGAATTTCACATTTAAAGTAAGACATGAGGGAGGGAGGGCACTGGCACCGATTGTCCAAACTGCACACATATAATGGGCGACAAGGCTCGGGAATGGCACAAGAATCCTGCGGTATCCTCGTTGCCTCAGCGGTTCCTGACTTTCCCTTTTCGAGATTAAAGAAAGATATCGACCCATCCGCGCCTAAAATGACAGCCCACGTGCCGTTCGCATCCCATTTTTCTGAGAACACAAACTGCGAAACCAATTTCTGATTTTGGTCATACAAGTTCCAAGAATTAGATTCGAGAGACGCTGAGGAGACCCTTCCACCAACTCTGTCAACGGTTTTCTTGCGGATATCGTTATCCATGGACCAGTAAATCTGGGGAGTTCGATATCCCACGTACAGTATCATATCCCCGGACTTGAATTCGAGATAATGGTACAGATCATTATACCTAGGGAAACTTCTAAGCTTCATCCCCTCTGAGAAAACCTGGCCCGGTTAGAGCGTATCAGAAGGATAACTAAAACTTTGCCATAGAACATTCCTATTCTTATCCAACAATACCAAGTTTCCATTATCCCCCAATTCCAAGGCAGTAGCTCCCTTCCCCTTTGTCTGCGTAGACCACGCTTCGCCATCGGCATGCTCCAAGTAAACATTTCCATCATTGTTAAACACAAACTTATCCGAATTCCTGACCAGCGTGCGTCTATTGGCAGTCCAAACGACTCTAGAACTATGAAGGTGCAGAATAGCTAGAATTAAGGATTTGCCGTCGAGGGTAAGGTAAAAGCCTAAAGCGAATATCGAACTGCGCGATCGCAGAAACAGCCCGTTTTGATCCATGTAATCTATCTGAGACCCCTTGAATCCAGGATATAACTGACCCACAAATTGGGTGCCTGAAAAACATGGATTGAACACTAGCACAATACAGAACCACCAGAGCAGAATACAACTGAACGCCCCCATGGATCTCCCAACAGCTGCAGTCATTTACCAAATGAAATTAGACCCAACTAATCTCTAGGGCTACAAAGATCTACTAGATATCTCCCTTGACGGGTAACATGGATAGCTCCTAATCAGTTCAAATCGAGGACGAAATGGGCATCTATCAACAATGTAGATGACGAACTAATCAAATCGACAGTTCCATATCTGGTAATCTCAAGCTCTTATAGCCCTCGTGAGTGAGAATAGTAAATAAATTACGAAATACAGAGAGCAAAAATTGAACTGGAAACATAGGAAGAAACTAGAGGAAGCAAAGTGAAACTAAAACATGATTCGTGAATGCAAGGATGGACGTGTGTGTGTGTGTGTGCGCTGGACAAATTTTTTTGAAAATCATATTAATAATAAAAGCGATTCTTCTAACCTATAAAAAAAAAAAGAAAAAAGGGTTTCTTTGCTGCAGCTACTGAGGAAAATTACTGACCTCACTTAGAACAACTGAATTCGGACAGAGAGAGAGAGAGAGAGAGAGAGAGAGAGAGAGGGGGAGGGAGGGAGAGTTGCAGAGATGGGTAAACTTTCCTTATGCTGCACGAGATTCAAGTGACATTATGCCTTTGCCTTTCCAGAGAGGGAGGTGGCACTGGTGGAGATATTTCTGTTATCCATCTCATTCTTGTGGAAAAAACCTTCACTGAAACAGTTGAAGACGGCAAATGGTTGGGTTCGAGCCACCCCATAGACCGTTGATTAAACAATCTTGACTCGTGCCGGTCCAAGTTATAATTGTACTTAACTTTTCTGTTATTTCATCCCATTGTAAGAACCTCCCATTGTAAGAACCTTCCTATGACTTGAAAATAAGTACATAAACTCCCCGTAATTTGAATGGACTTGCAAAAGTTGACATTTCATCAAATCTAACTATTTGTTCTTATAAAAAAAAACTTAGAGTGTTTAATAAAAAAAATAGACTTTAATTTTTCAAATTATCAAAAATTAACTCGTTACCTCAATCACAATATCTCTAAAAAACCAGCTGTTTTTATAATTCTTAGGTCATGAAAAAAATATATTTATTGTACAAAAAAAAGAGAGACATTTGTATGTGAATCTACCAAGTTGAAATTATGAATATATAACCTTTATAGAATATATATATATATATATATATATATATATATATATATATATATTTCAAGGTACAAGAAGTATAAAAGTGTCCATTTATTTGAGTACCACCACAATAGGGGTTAAGAAATTAATTTATGAGTAATTTAGGAAATTAAAGTCTTTTTTTTTATCATATTAAACACTAAAAAAAATTTAAAAACATAATAAAAGATTAAAACTTTATTAATATTGTAGTTGAGTTAGAAAACATAAACACTTTATTAATATTATAATTGAATTATAAAAATCTAACAATTTTATTGAAGTTACAAATATAAATTAATGGTTTAAAGGTGTTAAAATTTATTCTGGATTCAAATTAATTTTAAAAAATATTCTAAAATAATACATATATTGTTAAAATTATGTCTCCGATTTGAAATAAATGTAAATCCACAAAGTATATAAATGGAAGGATGGTTAAAAAAAAATCAATATTTGGTTCGATCTTGAATTGGACTGGTCCTAATCAAGACCATGGACCAAGGCAAGACCGTATTGGTCCTAGTTTGGACCAATCTTTGAAGCCAAAATTTTAGGCTTGGACCGGCCAAAAAGGTGGTTCAGTCCTGATTTTTTTTTGGTCCAGTCCTTTTAGCCATCTCTAGTATGGTACTATAACATCATGTGAAGGTATCGTCTAATAATTACTAACCAAATATGTAGTTACTGGTGGATCCTATAACTATTTGTAGTAGGACACACACTAGTGGTTCTTTCTGCCACCCTGTCACATATGTATTCGTATATAATAATTTTATGAATACAAAAGATTTTACAATAAAATCACAAATAACATATGCGACACATATTCAAAGAAGAGTATTTTAATAAATGAGAATATTCATCAATACACATGTTCAACTATCATTGGTTCATAACTTGATGACATTATGGTTGAGGGAATTTGGTCTTACTCTCATCAACTCCATATGTTTGGTTCCGAACCCAATTGAATGGGATAATTACAAGGGAACATGTTGGGCACATTCTCACGATGTTTCATATTTAAGCATGTTGCGTGAATCCTACTGCTATTACAAGGAAAAGAAGAACGAGAAACTTTCTCTCCAAGCTTCATTCATTTGTAATATTTACTTGGTTAACATCTTCTACGCTTCTATCATTATTTTGTTAGGAGGTAATGGAAGCATCCATAGTAATAGCGATAGACTTTCTCATTGTCAATGAAGTCGGGTTTTGATGTCCATATGGCACAAGTAAAGTTCTTGTAGACCTAACTCGATGCAAGTAGAGTTAGCGTAAAACTTTATTTGAGGCATTTTATGAAGCATGAGTCTTAATAAAATGACTTAATATAATATGTAAGTTCCATTTGTTTCAAAGAAAATGTTCTTGTTTTGGAAAAAATTTCAAGGAAAATATTTTCATGAAAATTTTCTCATTCCTCCTCGTTATTGGTGAACATGCTGAAAATTTACCCAGAAAAAATAAACACCTTCATGTGTTTGATAATATCAATTTGAAAAATATTGCGAAACGATGCAATAATTTCAGGAAAAAAAAAAACATTTTCCATTGAAAGACGGAGCATATTTTCCATACACTTAATAAAAAATTCCGGAAAACATTCTCGCGGGTCACAACCCGAACAGGATAATGGAGGAAAGGGGTAAGCTTTGACTCCTCTCTCGCCGATCAGATTCTTGCTCGGTGGGGCGGCCCATCATTCGACGGCGAGATTTGAATTACGTGATGAAATCTTCTCCTTTTATTTTTCCTGACGGATTCACCATTTTCTGTCCTGTTTAAAAACGGGTAAACCGAATTCGTACGGATCGACTCACAAAACGGGTAAACCGAATTCGTACGGGTCCACTCGCTCAGACCTGGCCTGCGAGTGCCAGCAAGCACCCGTTTACCAGGTCCACAGGCCCATGACTGGACAATTTTACAAGTCCTTATTTTTTGTATTTATTAAAACTGAAAGCATGCTTAAGTGATTTTCGACAAATAGGATGAACGGGCGAATCTATATTATTATAAAGTTCAAAGGATCTTTTGATTCCTTCAACCGTCAGTTTTATAAGTTGATCGAGTATAGAGGGTATAAATGATAATTCAAGATTCAAAATTTAAATTTCAAATATGACTAACAGCTTCAAAATAATTTCTCTTACGGCTTTCAATCTAGTAATACAAAAAATCTTATCTCCAACTATTAATAATTTTACATGTAAACTCTTTCAAATATTTTGCATCGATCGAAAACCATAGAACACCCCTGAAACTCGTGGGATATGGCTAGTTTAAATAATTCTAGTCCTTTCTTTTTTCACTTCTAGTTTATCTCTCAAGCTTAGGTTAAAAGCTAAAGTATTTTATGCAAGTTTGCCGTGATGTTAAATTTTGGTATAGGATTTTCTAGAAATAGAATGTATAGATTGAACGATTGAGAGGGAGAACTTTAGAATAATTTATATTTTTTTAGAATGAACTTACTAACTACATCACATTGTTTATTATTATTATTATTATTATTATTATTATTATTATTATTTTGATTACAAAGGGGGCAAACAGCTGATCTTATATGGGAGTTATAGAGTTAATGTTCAATAATATTAATTTTAACTCTATCTCCTTGTAGCATCCGCATAAAACTACGTCGTATCATTACTAAAACATAACTTGAAACCAAAGGAATTTCATTTTTAACGGTAGAGGCCTAAATGCATGAATTATAATTTTATTAGGGGGAGTTTGTTATGATAATTGAACCGTTCCAAATTTTTAAACTTGATTGAGTTTTGATTCTGGTGAAAAATGAACAATAAAGAGAGATTTTTGTGCCCAGCTGCTTTTATTAACATAACAAGTGTGGAGCCTATGCATTGTCCCAATTTTTCATTTTTTAAGGTAATCTAATTTGTTAGACCTCTCTCTTAATTTTTTTCCCCTAATTAATTTGACTAACTTTTTAATACCTTTAATAGTATGAACATACTAGGGTCATAAATTTTCATGAGATTTAGAAATATATAAAAATTCATGATAGAATTTAAAAAATTTATGGTTGGCTTGGCTGGACCAATAAAATGAATTATTCAGGCTCTGTTCAGAAAATTCCAATTGGAAATATACGTATTACTTTTCTTTGAAATTTGCAAGAATTGATTGATATTGATGATTAAATCTTCTTGTTTTTGGATGTTCCATAGCAAAAAATTGAAAGAGGTTGACCTTCTTGCATTTCTTGTAGTACAATCCTCTTCCAGCTAAACCATTTTTCTCCTTGGCCTATAGAGACAAAATGTAGGACCGCGGTCAACAATTCATCGCATAAGAAATGACTCATTTTAATTTTTATAATTTTCAATACCAAGAATGAACATGTTCTACATCTATAAATCTCATGAAATTTGAAATACCCATGTGTTTTGATATGTTTCTATGATCCTCGTTGCTAAATTTATTGGAAAGTTCACTAACATTGATTATAGGACTAGGTAAGTTTGAACGATGTGTTTGATAGAATAACGGAGGATACAAACGATTTCCAACTACTATAAATACATACAAGACTATCACGGTGAAGGTACACAATTTCCACATCATAAAATTTAAGAGTGATACTATTATTTTCAAAAAAGTAAGCCCCCAAGTCACATCACTCACTAGTTGAGATGGATCCTACGTTCATAAGTGGATCTCCCTTATTACACAAGAATAGTAAAATTTATTTGAAATCACTTTTTTAGAAATATATCGATTTATTCTAAAATTAACCACGTTTCTATTTATTAACTCAATCCTCCCACTAAATTATGCATCGGAGGCACTACTCGTGGGCAAATCTCTCGGGCAAGCTCTTGCCCCATAGATTCATCCATTTCATGAGGTTCATTTAGTTTTTGACGATACCATAAAGAAATGAGAGGAATTAATATAGATGAAATTAAGAATATTTTAGATCCATAAAAGATAAATCCGTAAAACATAGACCTTTGGGGGATGAAATTGTGTTTCCCCCCTGCATTCAACGGGAAAAATAAAACATTAAAAATAATAAATAATAAATAATAATAGTAATGATGATAATGGGAGGCGTGAGATAAGAGAACAGGGGGTAAACGGTGTGGTGATAGGAGAGAGGGGCCGTCATGTTCGGACGTGAACCCCTTCTCTTCAATTCAGTTTAGTAACGTTATCCTGACCCGGTCCCCCCACATCCCACTCCCCTACCCCCACCCAAATTTAACCTTTAAATAAAAATATTATAATTTTAAAATTAAATACCTTTGTTCGTAATTTTTTTTTTGCATTAAAAATATTTAAGCCACAAAATTTATATAATTATTTATTATTATTTAATTAAAATATCGTCAAGGAACGAATGCATATATTTGGCGCGTGCGTTCCCGCTCTCAGGCTACTGCAGCGAAGTGGATAAGGCCGTGAATTCGACACGCGTTACTCAACGATTGGAGGTTGACCAAATTCACGTTTTTTCGCCTTTTTCGAGAGGGTCGTGTATTATGAGGCGAAATCTGCTGCAGCGGGCGAATCGGGTCCATTGAGTGGACAACTGGTGGCCGCAAGATCGCGGAGTTCACCCAGTTTCTGTACACTGAGCCGTGGCGTTAGCAGGGCTCTGGAATCAGCGGTTCTATCGTCCTTCAAAGGGACAGTGACGGTTGGTTGGCCGATTGTTTTCTGACCACAAAAACGAAGGAAGCTCTGCAGACTGGAACCGGAGAGAGAGAGAGAGAGGTAAGGTTTTTCTCGTTTTTGTGGGACTGGGAGTCGGCAGTTTTTCCAGAAAAGGGAGGGGTTCTTGAAGCTGTGCGTGTGTGTGTGTGGTTGAATTTGCAGGTCAAAATGGCGAGTTTGGTCGACAAAGAGACTCATGTAGCTGTTAAAGATGATGAAGTCGTCTCCGTGGAGCTCCCAGCCCCCCCTGCTTGGAAGAAACTGGTCTCTCTCTCTCTCTCTCTCTAGCTCTACATGCGGCTTCATATTTTCTTTCCTTCTATGATTTATTTACTTCTCCATCTTCCTAATTAAAGGATTTGGGCGTTTTACAACTAGGGATTGTGGGGGGTTTTTTTGTGTTCATAGCAGTTGATTTTTTTTTTTTTCATCCTCTAGTTTGTGGGTTGTTTTCTTTTCTGTTTGTAGACCTTTGAACGTTCTTTTCTTTCAAAAAAAAACCCTTTTTTTAATATTGTTTTTTATGACACCTGAAAGAGGAAAGGGGGGGGGGGGGGGGGATTAAAGCTTCATGTGGATTAATATAACTATGCACAGGACAAAAAAAATTAATTAAAAAGTACAAAACTGAAAAGCCCCCAATTTTTGCCAAAGGCAAGTTGGAGATTTAGTTTCTTGGAGTCTGCGTCCTCAGTTTTAACTCTACCACCTCCTCTAGATCAGAACCTTACCAAATATATCTATTTGTGTGCGTGTGTGTGTATATATATGGGGTAAAGGGAGCCTCCTGAATATTATTCAGGACGCATGAAAAAGATATTGTTTTGAAGGAAGAGTTATGTGAGTTGAGCATGTTAATTAATGCAAGGAAAATAGTCGTACTCATCTCTTGTGCAGGATGGGAAAAAGAAAGCTATAGACGCGCCGTGAGAAGTCCACAAACAATTGCAGTTACTGCAGTTTGTGCTATTGACGATGAGGTCAATCTTATGGTGCTTGCTGTAAGAAAACTGAAAGGCCCATTAAGTATAGATTCTTCTTGTTATTTTTATATGTTTAAATATAGTTTAACTGGATAAGACTAGTGATTTAGAATGTGTTACTTTGCTAATGATTTGACTTAGTATTATAAAGATTGATTTGTTTATTTGAAGTGCAACAACTTTTGTTGATGCAAGATATGAATGGGAAGTTGAGAGAAATGTGGTTTCATTGGGACAACTTTATTTTGGCTTTTTCTCAATAACACAGGGTATGAAGGTTACTTAAGATGCCTTGGTGGTAAAGAAAGGTAATGTTCTAAAAAGTGGTTCAGGTGGCCACCTAGGTGCTAAGCAGTTACAAAATGCCTAGGCGGCTACGGAAGACCTCCCGTACGAGGAAACTGCTCTCCTAAGCAGTCAACACTTTTAACCGGTCAAAGACGCAGCCGCTTAGGAGGACTCCTAGATTAATGTGGCGCGGCACCATATCGTGGTGTTAGAGAATTTGATAAAAGATCTTTTTAAATCAGATAATGATTCAGAGAAAGTAGGTGAGGATATAGCTTTCCAAGGCTCAGATGAAGACAGGGTGATATTTATAGGAGGTTCCGAGGATTGGTGAAAATGTGGTGTTATGTAAATGTGAAAGGATATAATTTATGCAATTTGTTGTACTTTGACATGCTACTTCAATAATATATTATCAATTTATTCAAATAGTTGTATGTAAATACTAGTATTTTAAGCAAAATAAAAAAATCCTCCTAGGCCGCTTCATCCCTACCTAGGTGGCCCAGGCTCTAGGTAGTAGGTCGAGCGCCTAGGTCCGTCTGACGCTTTTTATAACACTGGTGAATGGAGAAGTTTCCGTCAATTTTGTACAAGATGCTAGAATAGGCTTGACTGTTAATGAGATGAGATGGATAATAAATTAAAAGTGTATGACTTATAAGAAACCAGGGGCATTAGGTAGATCGAAGAAGAAAGCTCCATTTTGCAGCTTTTTCAAGTTCAAACCGAAGTGCTTGATTTCTTATTAGGGCTCAAGTTCTATTGGCGAGGCGTATAGAAATTTCACCCTAGCACGATTCATCGTGTGGCTGTCTTTTCCTTATTGCAGAGGGTTACTGACTTTAAAGTGTGAAGCTTTCACTGCTTCTTTTGCTAAGGCTTGGGTCGAAGCCTGTGAAAAATGCGTGGGTTTATTGTCATAGTAAACCATAATGAAGCATAATTGAGCAGCATATCTGTATCATCATTTAGTGAGCCCTGTAGTAGTTCAACACTTCCGCTGGTATTATATCTCCATAATAGATTGAACATGCGATGTTAGACCATGAAAAAGTTTACTGAAGAGAGACTAAGGAGGGGGATGTGGTTTACCTACACCTTTGTTGCCAGTATGTGAATATTCTTCTGAAAATTAAGGGAAAGGTTTCATGTTACCTCCCAAGTCTATTGGATTATGATTTAGTGGATATGAATTGAGTTGAGTGTTTAAAACAAATGGAGAATGAAATGTCAAGTTATGGTTGTTCTATCTAATAGGGGTATGTCCGCACTGCTATTGAGGTAGATGTGCTGGTGCCTTATTTGATTTATGTTTTTTTTTTTCCCTTGTTTATAAGTGAATCATTTCCATTAGAAGTCCCCAAGCCACATATTATGGCATGCATATTTTTCTGTTATAATACTTTGAAGCGTGTCCTTTTTTTTACATCATTCCTCGGAATCTTAAATTCTACATCATCAGCAGAGTAACTATGATGGTTCATTTTGAAAAGTTCAGTTAAACTGAATTAATTTGTAATTATTCTGAGGCTGAAGAAAATTCAATTTTACATGAAATTCAGAGAGGCATGTAAGACTATTCTTCTTATGGTCTGTGGGGATATTAGGCTTTTCTTTTGTCTTAAGGGGACTGATGAAGGCATAATTTCTTATCAATTCTGGTTGGTGTCTCCCTGGTGCAGTTCATGCCCAAGAAAGGAAGTACGCCACGGAAAAATGAGATTGTATTCATTGCTCCATCAGGTGAAGAGATAAATAACCGGAAACTGTTGGAGCAGTACCTGAAATCTCACCCTGGTAGCCCTGCAATGGCTGAGTTCGATTGGGGTACTGGAGAGACACCAAGGCGATCCGCAAGAATCAGTGAGAAGGCCAAGGCAACTGCATTGCCATTGGAGAGTGATCCGCCAAGGAAAAGGGCACGGACATCCTTGGGTTCAGGGAAAAGAAAGAAAGCTGTCGAGGCTTCTCATGAAGAATTGGAGGGAAAGAAAGAACTTCAAATGGAAACTTCTGGTGTCTCTGCTGAGAAGGAAATTGTGGAGCTGGTAGAAGAAAAGGAAGGAGCTGATGAAAACAAAAGCATGGATGCCAAAGTGGAAGAAACTAATCCCGCGGAAGCCAATGAAGTTAAAGAAATTGAGACCCGGGATAAGGCTGATGAAATGAAGAGTGGAGGCGCAGTGGCAGCTACAGCAGGTGAAGAGATTGAAGCTAAAGAGGAAGTTGACAAACCAGTGGAAGAAGAGAAACCTGAGAAAGAAAATGTCGGAACCGATGAGAAACTGGGCAAGTTGGAAAAGCTGCCTGCAGAAAGTGAAGCAGTGGGGAAAGAGAAACCTGAGAAAGAACATGAGGGAGCTGGTGAGGAACCTGAGAAGTCGGAAAATGTGCCTGCAGAAAGTGAAACGGTGAAAGAAGAGAAAACTAATGGGATCGTGTCAGCAACTGAGAGCATTACCGAAGAAAAACATGAGATAAATGAATCCGTTGGGAAATCAGAACTGCAGGTAGGGGACAAAGATAGTGGTAAAATGGAAGGGGTGCTTGAGAATGGCAAAGCAAATGATCGGATGGATCTCCCACAACATACAGCTCCCTCTTCTGTGAGTTGCTAAAATGGATTCTTCCATGGCTCTTTTGTGCAACCCCACTATCGACCTTTTGCTTCTGGGATTACTCTAGTCTGTAATATTAATGCTCGCGCTAGATTTAATTGTAGTTAAAAAAAAAAGTGTTATATGGAGTCTGCTAGTGGTTAGTGTTGATCTATGATGGTGTAGCTTTTGTGACAGTGTTGACTGATTTAGATTGCAGCCTGCACTGTAATTTCTTGACCTTGCTGTTAGTGATATTAAGATTTCTGTACTGGTGGCTTTGCCTTCGTTAGTTTCCTGTTGTGTGAATATAGGCTTCATCACGTTATGCATATTTTGCAGCGTTGGAGCTCAAGAACCGTTTTCTCTGTTTTATGTTGTGATGCGGTCGAGATTGAAGAAATGCTCCATGGTCTTGGTGGTTCACGATACTCATCTCTGCAGCAGGGATACTCTATTCAAGCTTACATGTTGTGTCGGACGCTCTTCTGATGCCTATACGACGGTCGAATATTTGTTTTGATGTTGATGATGATGTTTCGGGGCCGACACAAGTGAAAACTCCCTTGTAGTGTTAAGAAAATTCGGAAAAATAATTTTGAAAGAAGAAAAATAAAGAAACAAGGAAAATCTTTGGCTCTTCATTGGCTACGGTAGATGGAATGCCCATCTCTCACAACCTTCCTCTGCCATCGTAATATCGAGCATCGGCGGCTTCTTTCTCTTTAGAATCGGAGATGTAGAAGCCATGGCAGACGAAGAAAAAGAAGAACAAGGCCCACCTTTAGGAGGCCTCGGACAAGTTTAGAGTCGGTGAAACGGAGCGGTAACGGTTGGTTTTACTTCATCATGATTCCGGCAAATTCTGTTTAGATCGGCTTTTATTGACCAAAATTCATGTTTGAGTTGATCATTTGCACTGTATAAAGTGCATCCGATTCATGTTTTCAAGCTTACTCGCTTTCGATTTGGGATTTTTCGTCAACGAACGGAACCCTAAGTTCTTCAATTTGTTCCCGTGTTGGACCAAATTGGTGCTATTCTCTGTTGAGCAGCTTGAAAAGAGGGGACATCGCCATAGTGGGACGGAAGGCTTACGCCTTCGGCGGCGTCGACAACGTCCTCCACGTATTCGACCTTGCCTGGTTGTCATCGCACCGCCGTCTCCGGCGGCGTTCCTCCGGCCCGCGTCGGCGTCACCATGGACTGCGTCGGCGACACCATCTGCTCGTTCGGAGGCGGGACAGCACCCACATGGAACTTAACGAGTCCTCCTCCTTCGACACAAGGTCCCGAAATTGGAACCTGCTCTCCGGCAGCGACGCCGACCCCGCTGACCGGATTGTGCGGCGAACGCCATTGAAGGGTTTTTTTTTTTTTTCTCGGAATGCCCTGAAAATCGAGGTTCATTTTTGTGATTTCTCTATTTTCCACCCTGATACGTGCACAACGGCGTGTCAGGGTGCGAAAATCCTAGAATTAAGGGTCACATTCGTGTTTTTTTTTAAAATAAAAAAAATTTTCCCAACAAATCTAGTCGGCTGATGAAATGTTTTAAATTGCACTTGTTAACCACCATTTTAGATTTGAAATTGAGCTAGATATTCGTGATTACGTTTTGTGTATACACGCATCCCAGGCAAGACTTCATCTCACCATGACATTTGTTAGGATACGTTAACTGTGATTGAACTCACGTTGCTTTCATTCTTTTCTCATTCTTCTATAAAGCTCTGATGGACTCATCGATAGTTCCAGTACTTTGTTATTGAAAAGAAGAAATCGTTGGATAGTGACATCAGATGTAGGCTCGCCCGATATCCTGAACTATCACCGAAAAGAATTCTGCCAAAAATCATGAGCAAGTAACCTAGGTATGGAACATAACCTACTCATCACTAGTGTCATTTGGGAGGGTGGCACCGAACTTGTCCACTAACCAAACTATCTTGACGGTGGCTCCTTCGTGGATCTCCGCAGTTGTCAAACACACACCCAACAACTACTCACACAATTCAACCCATTGGGCCTTGGTCGAAAGGCCTCGGCTGCCACTTGTAATTGCTGATCATCAATGGGGAGACCCAACAAGATCTCAACATCCTACAAGGTCATTATAATCTCTCCAATCGGCATATGAAAGGTATGCGTTTATTCGCACCACCTCTCCACCCATGCAGTGATTATTGCATGGTCGATTTTAATGCCACCCAATCTGTAACACACCATAGAATCCACACCGCTGGAGCATATTGATGACGCAAAAATTGGGGATCACAAACAGCCTAAATATCATATCCACTCGTCTTATTTTTAATTACTGGTCTACAGTTCTGCTCCAAACAGCTTTCGATCAATGCACGGGCTGTAAGGTAAGAATCGAGGGATCAAATGAGCTGGGAGCAATGTGATGGGCCATCTGTATCATAATACACTTAATTTAAAAATATGCACATCGGTAAAATGTTAACATTGAGTAACTCTTTAATAATATAGTATAGTCCATTATGATTGAAATTAACATAAACAAATTAAACAAAAGTAAACAACGTAAACATCAGTTAATAAAATTGAATAAATTACCTGATTTTAATAATACCATGGAACCCACAAATTTAATTGGCCTAGCTTAAAGTGCTTCCATCCGTCCAAGAATAACAACCCAATTATTGGGCCTAACTTTACATTCCCCATCCAACTCGAAGAGCAAAAACAAATTATTGGGCAAAACTTTTCATGCTCTCAATAACCCAAACAACCAAAAAAATATTGGAACAAATTTTTCATGCCCCCAGTAGTCAAATAAAACAGAAGAATTAATTGGCCTAATTTTAGAGGCTCCACTAGTCCAACAAAACTATTGGTCCTATTGTTGGATGCTCCCAACAGTTACAAAAAGTAAAAAACTCATTACAACCTAATGGCCCATGGTCACAACAGCCCAAGCACAACAAACACAATATTATTGCACCTAATTTTATTGCACTAATTTTCTATGGTCAATCACAGCAACCCAAGAATAATTAAACACAAAGCATATAATTAAACACAAAACATTACAAGCTTTAAAACATATAAAATAACACAGGGATCAAATCGATATATCGAACCTTTAAAGCAGTCTAAAACGAAATGTTTCAGATAATAAACGCGTGGCGGTCGCCGGATTCTGTAGGTAAAGGAGAATCGCTCCTCTAAACCGCGAGAACAAACCCCCTTGCATGCCCCACAGGCCGGAGAAGAAAAGGGAAGCAACGGACGGGAAAGTTTCACCAAAAATCAATGGAGAAATCGCCGGAGAAATGGGATGAAACAGTATAAGAGAAGTGGAGAAGGAAGGGACTTGATCGTGGGATACAGATCTAAAATCGAGTTTCACCCCCTTGATTTTAGTTCGCCACGTGTCAGCGTGCGGCAGAGGAAGTAAAGGCAAAAAGTGAAATTTCATCTCAGAATGGCGATTTTATTTTGCACCCGATGCATGTCAATGCTGTCGGGAAAATTTTTAAAAATAAACAAAATTTTTGCACCCGATCCACGATTTTTGGATTCCGTCACTTGACATGCCGCTACACGTGTGTCAGGGTGGAAGGGTGAGAAATCGAGGAAATGAATCATGATTTTTTAAAACTAGGATAGACACAGAAAGTTCTAAAAAGGTAAAGTATGTTTGAAAATAATTTCTTCTTTGGGGCATCCCAAGAAAAAACTCCCATCGAAGAGTTATGGATTTTCATTTTTTCTTTCTCTTTGCCTATTTTCTTTTTTTCTCTTTTTCATTAAAATTATTTTTCAATTTTTTAATAGTTAATAATTTATTTTTATAATTGTTATATGGCAGTTTAATAGCCAACCATTTATCCTCTACGAAACAAATTTGGACGACAAATGAATGAAATCGTCTATTAAAAATAAAATTTAGGTATTATTGATATGATAATTTAAACAACATGTGACCTATAAAAAATGATCCTAACCAAGCGGATTTTGTTTTAGAAATTTTCCCCTTTATTAATTAAGGGAGGATCCTCTATTGGTTCTTTAGGTGAGAGGTTAGTGTTAATTTAATTCCACACGTTTAAAAGTGGGGAAATTGATCTCTAAACCAAGCGGGCTTTTTTTTATAGAAAATTTCCCTTTTATTAATTAAAGGAGGATTATCTATTGGTCCTTTATGTGAGAGGTTAGCATTAATTTAATTCCACACGTTTAAAAGTGGGTAAATTGATCTCTAAAGTTTTTAAAGTGTCAGCAATTTGATTCTTAAATTAATAAAATCATGAAATTTGAATAGAAAAGTCCCATGTGCAATACGGGCGAGATTTTAGATGGTTCCAGAGGCAAAATTTAGTTGCTTGTTAGAAACTTCACAAACCACATTGACCACTCCTAAACTAGATGCATTATAGAAGCTCTAGAATTTCAAAAGTGAAGAATCAGTCAACCGCCATGAAATATTACTTTACTCCCCTATGTAGTTTGCGTTTTCATATAGTTTCTTTTTGTTCGTACGATCAAAATTTTATCAAATTTGTAAAACCTAGGCGATGTGAGAGACCCCTCACTTTAAGAAACTAGGAGCCATTAGGATTCGATTCATGAGGTTACCCAATTTTTAATTTACTTGTTTCGTTTCAGAACTGAACTCAATTGATGAGCCAAAAATTTTAACTTGGGAGTGAGGGAGAAGCAAGGAGACTTCCAAGTCCTCCCATTTTCAATTCTTAGTTTTTTTTTCTAAGTGTCTTTGTTTGCTTCTAGCTGCATGTAGGGTGTTAGGTGAAGAATTTGGGAAAAAAGAAACCTCCAAATCCTTTGACATTTACCAGAGACAGAACAAAAATATGTGAATAAACAAAGTCAAGGAAGAAACAAACAAAAGAAATCTCCATAATCCTCCGGCATGTAGCATACGCAAGGAACAAAATTGGGAACAAGTATAGTGAAGGAAAACATAAGGCTGTTTAATTATAGAAAATTATGATATTTTTAAGAAAATTTTTTTAATGGAAATTGGAAAACAGAATTTCACGTTCAGCAGTCAAATTTTTCAGATTTTAAAATGAAAAATTATTGGAAATTTTTTTTGGGTAAAATGATGAAAAACAGAAAACACTATTAAGATGCTTCCTAAGAAAAATGCAGTTGCAGTTTTGAAATTACTTAGAAAATAACAAACCTTTTAACCAGTCTTCTCATTATCAGAAAACAAAGGCTTAAAAAAAGAAAATAAAATTAAAAATGGGAAATAAAAAATATTTTCCCCAGCTAAACCGGCCCTAGGTGAACCCAAAGAGAAAATATGAATCTACCCAACCCTTTTCCTAAGCGTAGGGGAAGAAAAGGAAGCTGACGTTTTGGCTGTAAACAAAGAGTGGGTAAAATCATGAAAAATCACCAAAGTCCAGCCAACAACAAAGTATATGTTAGTCAAGGTTAGGTGGGTCAAAGCTTTTCTAGAGTTGATGAAAGAAAAAAAAAAAAAAAAAAAAAAAAAAAGGAAACGACTTCGGGAAAAGAAGAAAATGTTAAGGCTAATTTTAACTTTAGATTTTGTTTTCTTTTTTTAATTCAGTTTTAAGCTTGAGGAAATTGTTAATACAAGCATGTGATAAAAATAAAATTGGTTATATTAGCAAATTTTTGTAAGACCCAAGAGATTGTGACCGTTTTTCTTAGTGATGGGATGAGAGTGCATCAACTTTGTTAAATTGCAAGTTTTAATGACAACTTCTTTGTGGACTAAATTAAAATTCAGTGATCATTTGACAGTTGCACACAGAGTTCAGTGATTTCGGGTGAAATTTACCCTTATATTTTAGCATATAAAAGATTATTTACTATATTTTTTGGTCAATAGTAAAAATTACTTTTTATGGTCTTATGTGGACTCAACACGAGTTTGTTCATATATGAAGATGCTGATTTTAACCTACTCATTGAAATGATTTAAAAATTTTATATTTTAAATGATCTTTTAACTTTAATAATATGAGAAACCCCATTTCAAATGTTCTACATGGAAGCTAAATCAGTTGAAAAACTCTATTTGTTAGACTTCATTAATAAATAAAAATATTTATGACATAAATCAGATCTGAAAATCAAAATCTCTAATGTGTGTGAAGACTAGACTCGCTAATTAATCATTAAAATTTGTGTTTTCCACTGACCCAAAAGTCCAGATTTACGGTGGCCCCATGAGTCATTTAAAGATTAAAATAAAAATCTGTCTCAGTCAAATGAAGAGAAAACAGAAAAATAATATAAATATCAGTCTATTGACTTTTGGGCATTTTAAAGCCTATGGTGCGTTCCCACGTGCCCCCACGGACGTAGGAAGAGAAAAGACTAACACCGAAGCTTCGCGATCATAATTCTTTTTTAATTTTCAAAATAATAAAAAAAAAAGTGAGAAGAATAAAATAAAATGTTACCCTTCGGTCGATATAAGCTTAGGTTGCTCAAGCTACAACAGTCTCATCAATTCCTCGGCAGAGGGAGAAAGAAAGATGGGTTGTGAGATGCGTAGGTGGTCTATGATTGCGGCGGCGGTGGCTCTAGTGGGGGCGGTGGTTCTGCCGTGCACGGCGGTGCAGAAGGTGCATGTGGTGGGAGACAGCATGGGGTGGACGGTTCCTCAAACCGGCGGTGCGGCGTTTTATTCTAGTTGGGCTTCTAATAACACCTTCTCTGTTGGGGACATCCTTAGTAAGATTCTCTTCCTCACCTCTTTCTCCACTTTATTATTATTATTATTCGTAATTTGTGGCTTTGGGGTTAAAATGAACCATTTATTTTCATATTTGAGTAATGTACTCACAACTATTTATTTATTTTTTAACGAGGATTTTTTAAATTTAAAACAATAATAAATTAAATAAATAAGTGAGAGCACACATGTAAAATTGAAATAGATGATTAAGATTCAAATGTAAAAATAAAATGAATGAAAAAATTAAAATTCATTTCACCTGCTCTAAATGAAGAGGATCAGGATTCTGAAAGTATCCGAGGTGGATATGGAATATATATATATATATATATATAATTTCTAAAATTATTTTCGCCGTTTAAAACCTTATAATGTGCAATTTGAATTATAAAATAAAGTAATTAATTTCCCCCATCATATTAATCCTTGGGTTGTATGTAATGCTATCCCAGTTTTCAACTTTACTTCGGGGCGGCACACTGTGCTGCAGGTGCCGAAGGCAGCATTCGACAACTGCAGCTCCGGCGACGGCATCGGAGCCCTCATCACGAGGGGCCCAGGCAACGTCACTCTCTCCTCCCGCGGCGAGCATTTCTACATCTGCACCGTCACCTCGCACTGCCCTCTCGGCCAGAAGTTAGCTATCAACGTCTCCGCCGCCGCAACAACTCCTCCCGGCTCGGCCCCGGAACCAGCCGGAGGCTCTTCGTCGCCTCCTCCTCCTTCCGGCGGCGGCGCTCCGGCGCCTTCTTCTTCATCCGGAGTCTTTGCTGGTTTCTTTCTTTCCCTCCTCGCTGCTGCTGTGGGTTTCTTTCTCTAGACGATGAAGAACAATTTATGTTGGGATTCCTCCACCTTTTGTTGCGTCCCTTGTTTGTTTGTTTGTTTTTTTCCCTCGTTTTGCCTTCGGATTGGATTTATTGTGACCATAGTATAGTTTTGTGATTTCTTTTGTATGAAACAATATCTTTTACTGACTTTATAAAAGTTTGGAGTATGACGAAGTGCATAGCAGTAAGGATCTAGTGCCCTTTGTTTTTCCAGGGCTGTAAATATGTTTGGTGAGGTGAGGCCTATAAGAACTACCAACTCCTCTCAGGATTGTGCGTTGAATCCTAAGAATGGTTAAGATTTGAGCAGTTACTTAAAATATTACATCCTAAGTATATGAAATGTCTAAGTCATTGTCTCTAGCTAGTGTTAGTATATGTATATATATATAGAGAGAAAGAGTATATATCTAGATTTTTTGAGATTTAACAGGATCGAACTTATAAGGTCTGTTCAACACGATAAATATATTATGACCGCAAATCCAATTTATGGACATAACGTAATAGGTTGAATCGTAAGAATGGACTAAGAATGAAAAACCCTGCATTATGATTGCATTATGATTGTCATTGTTATCCAGATGAAGTAGTGGTCAATCAGAAATAGGAGCAAATTACATTATTTTTCGTAACTTGTTAACATAACGTGTATCCACCGGTGTTTGACTATGCGGACACGATGGGACTGATTGATTTAGCATGAAATTGTTCAAATATCACTCGAGCGATAGGGTGTGATTGTATTTAAAGAATGTGACATTCAATTAGCAAGTGATTGCCCATTATAAATGGTGAGAACCACGGGCTCATGAACGAGTGTGATTGTATATAAAGAATGTGACATTGACAAAGATTAACAATCCATTTTCCGCTATAAATGGAGAGAATCGGGATTCACGACGTAAAAAACAATCCGTCGGGACTTGCAAACCCAAGACGCCCGAGAGTTTAGGAGGAACAATCCAGTTGAAATTGCTCTGTCCTACAGAGCCTTGGGTTTTGAAATTCAGCCAAAAACCTCATGTTGGATTCATCAGCGCACTCCAACAAGCACCACCCACTGCGGTCTCAAGAAGGAAAAAAAGAAGAGGCACCACCAAACCATACAGTATACATATGCTAGTAGTACAATCATCAAACACTGCCAATGAACCCACATTTCAAATGGCCTCAGCCGCGGCACTGCCAAAAGCCAAACGACGCTTCTGAACCTCGGACGGGAGCTTGACGTCGGTGGCGAGCCCAAGCGCCTGGAGGAGCCTCACCATGTACCACGTCATGTCCACCTGCCACCACTCTAGTCCATGCCGTGCTGAGAACTCGAACGCGTGGTGGTTGTTGTGCCACCCCTCCCCGAATGCCACCACTGCCACCCACCTGATTCATTCATCACTTGTCAACAAATTTCTCCAAATTGACACTGCTTAGGCTCCATTTGTTTCCATCCACACATTTTCTTAAACATTCCAAACACCAAAAAAGCTCGTAAAATGTTCCGCCCAAAACCAAAAACAATCTGACCCTTAGCCTGGCTCATTTGAGGTGAAAAGAACACGAGACAATGAAAATCATGATACCAATTCAAGCTCGGATCAATTGTTCTTTTTTTAATATAGATATAGGGAAGATTTCCTTCCTATCCAATCCCCCCAAAAGTTCTGTTAGTATAGGGACCAAAATTGGTCATTTTCAGAAACTTCAGGGACCAAATTGGCTACTTTAAAACACGAGGGACAAAATTGGCACTAGCTCCAAATTTAGGTACCAAGAAGACAGTTTTCCCAAAAATATGAAATGAAATAAGGACATAAATACGGTTGGGCTCAAGCAAAATTTTCTTATTACTTGAACCAAATGGATTATGAGCCAGCCTATGAAGCACGGATGTGGGGTGCATTTGTGTGATCTCTTGAAAAATGGGGTGCAGCAGGGCAGGTATTCAACAATTATACACACACACAGAGTAAAAGGGGTAGTGCTAGTCCTTGAAAAATGAACAAAAAGAATAAACAAATGTATACTAAATAACAAGCTGCCAAGTTACCATACAATGGCGTTGATGCTGGCTGATGACAACAGCAGCAATGGTGGCTAGGTTTGGACGGTGGAGAATATGGAGAGGAAGATGCGTTGATGGTGGCCAAGGTTTGCACGCGAGTGGAGGACAGGGTTTTCTTTTCTTCTGTAGGGATTTTTATTTTTATTTTTTGGGGTCTTTAGTGAAACAATATCATTTTCCCAAACCGTGTCCTAGAAGAGTCCCAGTGTCGGTTATTATTTAAAAATAAAATAAAATAGGGGGCATGCATTTGCCGAGTCGCAGACGAATCCCGGTGAATCCATGTCCCATACTAATGGGACCACGGGACTCTTCAAGCGATGAAGGGTCGGTGCTTCCCAGATTAAGAGTGACCAAGAAATCGCACTAGATGGGTCGAAGTTTTGTCCTCTATTAGTAAGAAGTGACAGACTATGAGAGAAGTAAAAGTTGCAATACCAATTGTTCCGGGAGAGATCGCCGGTGTTCCATGTTTGGGATCCCCAGACATGGCTAGCTGAGTTTACCAGCCAAGTAATGTGGTATACCCACACAATCCTCACAGCCTGCATTAATACCAACATTACATTTAAGCTTTTGCAACCACTGTGAAAACATTGCACAAAAACAAGAAGATGAACAACAAGGATTAGATGTTAAACCAAATATATCAATGATCTCTACTCATTTAGTTAAAAATTCTATTTACCAAATGATCTTAGATTTATAAAACATATGAAACATGCTTCAAGTGTTTCCTAACATAAAAGACAGTTGTTTTAGTTAGAAATGTTAGAGAGATTTCTAAAGAGAATGGAGTGGAAATAGTGAATGAGGGCTTAGATTCTCATTAAGGCTTAAGGCCAATAAAGAGGCATAAATACAAAAGGATAAATATGTAAATACACAAATACACAAAACCTAAATATACATCTAACAAGAAAAAAATGTTCTTCAAATTGCAAAATAAAAACCTCTAATATTATACCATAAAAGCATGTAAAATTGACAAATACTAGTTCCTCACAATCAAACTGGCCCCAACTCTTTTTCCCCCCTCTTTTCCACTCTATTCCGGGTCTCCGTAGGAATTGGATGCCCATGTATAAAATGTGACCTTGATTTACTGAACTACCCTTTTGACACGTTAGGTGTGTAGGTATGACGTTTATGGCATTAATGATAGCATATTCACTTTCAAAAGATCTCAAAGCCTAGGTGGGGGATGTACTATTCAAGGACAAAACATCTCATCCGCTTAAGGAAACCATGCAGCGTCCATATCTGGAAATAACAAGAAGTAATCTTGAGAAGATCAGCTGTCCACAGGAATTTGCCATCAAATAAGAGTGGGGCAGCACTTGGATTTGAGTGTTTTTGTCCAATTTAGGAACAAAAACCCACAAGAACTCTGATAACTGGACATTTACCGAGTTCCACAGGTTAAATCATGCACCTAAAGCGGACAAAAGAGAACCGGAGAAGATGTGCTTGAAGACAAGACATACAAAAGAGATTTTTACTCACCATTCCCCAAACAAGAAAGGGAAATCCTCCTAAGGCGTATAAAAGAGCCCCAAGTGCAATTGGGTGAAGAATATAAGTAGTCTGCAGAAATCTGTAAAACGGCTGCTTCTGCAAATCCCCAACATTGGTGGTTCCTCCACACTGCAACCATTGCATCACAAATTTACCCAACATAAGAAAGCCAGAGGGAGGGCCAGAGATGCAATACCTTATCAGTCACAAATCACACCCAACATGACTAATAGCTCAGACATGACACACACACACACACACACACACACACACACACACACACACATAAAGACACAGAGAAATACAATACCTTATCAATCACGGTAGTGCTATCAAAGAGCCAATTCATGTGGCTAAACCAGAATCCTTCAATGGGGCTATGTGGATCTCTTTCAGAATCACAAAACTGGTGGTGAAATCTATGAGTACTCACCCAATCAATAGGATTCCCCTACAACCCACAAAAAGAAAACAAAAACCCATTAATTATTTCCTTCTGGTCTCTGAGGCAATTCAACCAACAGTTACAGGACGATCAAAACGAACCCGAATTTCCCCTCACAAATCAAAAACCCGCGCCACTAATTTGTTCACAACCAGAAGAACCAACACTTACCTGCATAGCTTGAACTCCACAATAAGCGAAGAGGTACTCGAGCCATTTGGGGAGCTTGAAGCTCCGGTGGGAGAGATTCCGGTGAAAGGAAAGCGTGATACCTAACAAACCGGTGGCCCCATAAAGCCCCAGGGCGACCCAAAGCGCCGGCCAAGTAAAGGTAAACGGCGCAAATAGGCACAAGAAATGGAGGGTCACGATGATCACAGCTGTCGCCAAATCCAACGGCTTCCATTTCCGCCCCAAGAATACATTCCTCGGCCGCGTCACCACCACATCGGATAATAGAAGCCTAGAAAATCTCTGTTTCGCATCGTCACTTCCCGGCGGCGGAGGCTCGTCTGCGGTGGTGGCCGCCCCGCCGTCAGCGGCGGCGGAGGCACTGGTTCTGAGATCCCTTGGGTTGAGGCAGGGGATGGTAGGGAGACGGGACTGACGGGTAAAGGCAAGGGAATGGTTGGAAATTAGGAGCTTTGAGGAGATGGGTGTTTTGGAAAATGCACGAATTGGGGTTTGTTTTGGGGATTTAGGAGGTGAGAGGCGGAGGGGGTAGATTTTGTAGGTGTTGGGAGTGGGCGGCGATGCAAGCACAGCCATTAATGAAGGTTTTCCTAAAAAGCTCAATGGAGGCACTCAGCTTCCCTGGCTCGTCTTTCTTCGGTAAGTCCGTCATATAGAGAGAGAAAGAGAGAGAGGCGGCGAGTCCCCACAGGAAAACTTATTTTTCAAGAGATAATTGGGCGAGTGAAAATAAAGATCGAAATTGGATTTAAGCGTCAGATTCAAACTAAATTTCACAAGGAAATAAACTTCAATATCCGTTTTTTTTTGTCGTTTTTTTTTTTTTTACGAAATATATCTGAAACACCTACTTGTCTTGGGTGATCATTAAAATGATCCACGTAGTTGCAAATTCTTTATCAGACTTCCTGAAATTATCGAAATTACCAAAAAATCTTGCATTTAAATTTCGTTAGAAATCATTAAAAACTATAACAAAATGTAAAAAAGAAAGGAAAAAAGAGAAAAACTAAATTATTATAATTAGAAAAAGATAAAATGATATTTCTAGTTAAAATATAAAAATTTAATTTTCTAACACGACCCAATATATTCAAAAATAGAATAAACTGAATACTGGGAGATTAAGCTCTTATGCTCTTCTGGCGATTATTTTAATTTGCAAGTTTTTATTTGCTACGTTGATTTTAATTTTGCATGTTTCTATGCTACGTTGAGAGAAGCAAGTTACGTAGGTTTTTCCCCGCGAGGCAAGAATTGAAAGCAAAGACAAGCACGAATGTGATTTTCATTTTCTGAAAGAGTAAGATTATTTAGGCAGGGAAAATATTTCTCGAAAAGAAAAATAAGAATTTATTAGGATCAAGTTTATTTTAAGTAACTCATTCCAATTAATTAAAAATTTTAAATAACTTATAGTTTAGAAAGTATGAAAAATTACATTAGTGTATTTGGATAGAAAGATTTGGAGGCAAGTAGCAGAACTTAGGGGATGGGTATAAAATTTCTTGATTGCGAGCTTAATGAAGGAGAGAAAAGGAAGGGTACGGGGAGAAAATTTCAACAGTATGAATTGGAAGAACAAGAGAAAATATGAGACATTGTCAATTTGCTTATAATTTTTGTTAGCGAACAACTATCATCTAAAAATAATTTAAATCATAAAAAAGTCAAAGATAAATCTCATAGACTTTGAATATTTCAATGGAATTTCATACATAATTAGATGAGGCTCAAATTTTAATAGTTAGTAGGGTATGATTATAATAAATTTTAATTAATGGTCTAAGTCACATTTAATTATCGCATGTGGGCTCATAACAAAACCATTTATATATATATATATATATATATATATATATATATCAATTTGATAAAATTCATGTTTTTTATTGAGAAAATAAAATTCCTTGAATTTTACACTCCATTCCGTAACCCCAAAACGAGGATTGGTTTTATTTTGAATTAGATTTACTTAATGATTTCTTTGAAAAGTATAAAATAAGAATTGAATTGATTTTGGATGGAGTTTATTAATAGTCACCTTTGAATTATAGTAGGGGTAATATTGTAAAATTGATCAATTCTTATAATTCATTATAATATTTCAAATGAGATTGGTTTGATTTGGATTAACTTTCAAACAATGAATTTAAATTTTAATTTAAATTAAATCAAATTATATTCAATCGATTCGCCGTGGATTTAAATTATACACACTTTTCTCATTTTCCTTTTACCCCACTAATTTTGTTGTAAAGGAGGAGGTCAAAGATTTAGGAGTTGTCGGTTTTGCCCCCCACCCCTTTTTTTTTTTTGTAAATAAAGTAAGACCCCACATTTTCTCTGACCTCACACGTGTCTGGCAATTTCTATTTTATTATGTAAGCACAGCCAACGAGTTGGCGAACTGCACGTGAAACATTATTAAACAAAAGCAGGGATCTCAGTGCCATGCTGCGATGATAAACCGGAGTCAAACAAAATCACGGCGAGTTATTTTAATGTTTGGATAGTTTTTGTTTTAATAAGCATTGATTAAGTTAAATTTTATGTTAAAGTTGATTATTTGATGGGGACATGTTAATTCATTATTAAGTAACTTTTACTTAAACATGAAATGATTTTAATTTTTTTTAAGAGCTGAAAAGTCTAACTTGTAACAAAAATAATTCGCCAATTATGACCCTAACTACAAGTACCCATGGTATCGGTGCGCACTCATTTACCGAATCCAATCTCTATTTTTTTATATAATAAATTCTCATAATTATTGAAATTCACAATTTCATGATCTTCACGGCCTCAAGGGTCTTGATCCCACCGCAATCACGGATCAATGAATTTGACATGTGTGCACAAGGGAAGACGAAGTGCTCTTCTTTGGAGCTAATGCCTAGGGGCATTCGGGGCATTTTACCTCATCTTTTAACCCACCTGACTGACTCGATTATAATCGAATTAATCGGTACGGGTGACCCTCGCTCACTAATTTGCTTCGACCATGCCAACCGTCTACAAGAATCCTATTTAATTAACAAGGAGCAAGGTCTGGAGAAGGCTTTTGTTGTTTTTAATTGTTTCTTTATTATTACTAGTGACATCATAAGTGTTTTGCGCATGCTTAATGACTTTTTAGTTAATATACAATGTCTGAAATAGTGTATGAGTAATAGTTTAAATTAATTAAATATTAAAAAATTAAAATTTTAGATCCTTTACAATTAAAAGCAGAAAAGATAGGAATTGTTGTATGATAACTGTAATGTTTGAGTAAAAATAGGAACAGTTATATGATAACCGTACGTTAATAATTGTAATGTTTGAAGGTATTAACAAAAATTAAGAAAAAATATATGGTTGATTGAACCAAAAAACCTTTTAGCTTTATAATAGTACTAGTCGTATCTCACGTGCAATACACATGCTCAATGACTTTTGTTATTAAAATATAAAAGATTAAATATAAAATTGTAAAGAAAAAAGAATAAGTATGTACTTAAAAAAAAAGATTAAAGTAAAAAGAATAGAAAGAAAAGTTGAGGGTAAGTGATTAAAAAAATAACTTTTATAATTGTAAAAAAATATAAATTAATTTTAATCGATGGAATCAAAAGATCAGTTGCATTTATAATATTATAGATATAAATAAATATAAATTATTATTATTATTATTATTATTATTATTATTATTGATTTTTGTTTGGCTGATTACGGAGAAGGTTTTTATCAATGGGAGTAGAGATTTTGTGGGTTACGTAACCATGTGACCTCTGCATAGATTTATGTGAGAGCAGGCCTCGAGATTCCCAAGCCATAGAAATTACACCAGCTCGTAAGTCCAAACACAAGTGGTTCCCATTGATTAGATACATAAAAAACAGATACAACAGGTAAAGAGACACAGCCCCCAACCTTCCCATTCCCCCATTCACATCATGTAACCCACTCACTCAAAAACAAACTCAACTCTCTCTCTCTCTCTCTCTCTCTCTCTCTCTCTCTCTCTCTCTCTAGGCTAAGTCACTCATGCATGGAGGCATGAGAAACCCTCTCCCTCATTATTCTTTACTAAGCCTGAGCGGCGGTGACATCCTTCATGGCCTTGGCTTGCATCTGAGCCTCCGTGGGCAGCTTGATGTCACTGGCGAGCCCCACGGCCTCCAGCATCTTTATGAAGTACCATGTCATGTCGAACTGCCACCACTCGAAACCGTGCCTCGCCGAGAACTCGAACGCGTGGTGGTTGTTGTGCCACCCGTCCCCAAATGTGATCAATGCGTTAAACCTACCATAAAACAACACAAACACAGTTCAATTTCAACGCTGTGTATGGTACCCGATCGCAGAATGTACCACTTCACCCGAGTCCTCCTCATAATTTAGGCCAGTGACGAAATGAATGAAACGACACCGTATTGGAGGTTGATGCGTACCAGTTGTTCCTAGAGAAGTCCCCGGTGTGCCAGACGCGGTCCCCCCAAATGTGGCCGCCAGAGTTGACCAGCCAAGTTGCGTGGTAAACAGCACAGGTTCTCACCCCCTACATTTTGTTTCATTCAAATTAATAATGAAACGAATTTAAAAATTTTGGATAAATCTGTTCATCTCAAAAACAAAAAATAATTTTAAATAAATTTTATCACTATATATATATATATAAGACTCACCTTAGGTAGGATTTATTACTAAAGAAAATTAAACATACAATTTGGATTCCACTACTACGAAAATGTCTGCCACAATTAATGAATTGTTTTGTCGGAATAAAGAAAATATTATTAAGACAATGACTAGCGCCACCACGATTGAATCTAGTGCTTTTTCTTAATTTTTTTTATTAAAGGGTTTGGACCACAGCTACCCAACACGTCATAATCAATTAAAATACTAAAGCATATAACTATTGGAAGGGGGCTCACATCATCAAAAATAACAACATCTATATAATAGTATGACTCATTTTTGCAGAATCAAAGTTGGTGATATTTTTTTAATGGAACAATTGAAGTTTAGTATTATTTCTGGGGTGCGAATCCAAAATGTAGTAATAATTGCAAGCAATATAGTAATTTTTTAATCCTTTTTTAATTCTGTACCGCACTAAGTGGTCAGCGTAGGCCATATCATCCTACTTAAAAAAGAGAGAGCCCTACACTACACGTTAAAAACCTCAAAATCTTTAAAAGTGCACGTCTTCCGAAGTGCAAGTTATTAAATTTAGGCCTATAGTATGAATCATCATAAAAATTAAAAATTAAGGTTAATTTTGTTATTGATTAATTACATTTTAACTTTTTTAAAAGAGTGTAATTTTAATCTACTAAGTTTTTTTTCACAATTTCATCAAAAATATTATAAAAATAAAATTTTTAAAAATATTTTTTATTAATAATAGGTCAAATTTTATAACGAGAAAATAAATTCTAACTATTATCCTTCTTTATGAGAAAAAAAATTGTGAAAGAAAAAAAAAAAAAGGGTGGTCAGCGTAAGTCATCTCATCCTACTAAAAAAAAAAAAAAGCCCCACACTACGCGGTAAAAACCTCAGTCTTTAGAAGTGTGCGTAAAGTTATTAGGAACTTTTAATAAAAGTCGTAAATCTTAGCTAATCTTTAAATTGATTATAATCCAACCTCTTTAAAGATATAATTTTATCATACTAATTTTTTTCTTCAAAATTCTATCAAAAATATTATAAACAATAAAATGTTTGAAGAATGTTATTTTAATAATAAAAAAAATTCTAACTATTATCCTCCTTTACAGGAAAGGAAATTGTGAAAGAAAAAAAAGTGACCTTCCCATGACCACTGCTCAAGTAAGAAAATTTATTTTAAATTATTTAAAATTCAAAATCTAAATTTATAAAAAAGTAAAAGGGTTAAAGAAGAAAAATATGGGAAAAATATTTCTAAAAAAAATGACTTATTATAAACATTTTTTCACCATAAAGTTTTGTAAGAATTTTATTAAGAAAAAATGTTTATCAAAAAAAATTCCATTATAAATATAGGCTAGGCCAAAGTTTAAGAATATTTAAAAGTAAACTACCTTAAAAAAAAAATAATGAATTTAATCAATAAATAATAAAAGTTGAATTAAATTTGTAACTTTTATTAAAGAAAATGTTATAAAATATAATTTGAACAAAAATTAATAAAACCACGCGAAGCTGAGTGCAAGTTTAATGCAAAAATCTATTGACCAGGGTCAAAAGCAGCAAGGTAGATCTAGGGAAATTGAACTTCATATGATTAATGCAGCAGGGGGCTAAGAAAAAAGTGTGGCTTACCATTCCCCAAACAAGGTAGGGGAAACCTCCAAGGGCGTAGAGGAGAGCCCCAAGCGCAATGGGGTGGAGAATGTAGGTTTTCTCGAGAAACCTGTAGTATGCCTGCGATTCTAAGTCCTGCACATTGGTCCGTCCTCCACACTGCACCACAGATTATATATATATGTTACACTCTTAGCATGAACTCTTGAAATCTCTTGAAACTCTTTAGTATGAGAGAGAGAGAGAGAGAGAGAGAGAGGAACAGGGGAAGTTTTTTGTGTAAGAAATATTATTACCTTTTCGTTCAAGGTCTTGCTGTCAAAGAGCCAACCGAAGTGAGACTGCCAGAATCCTTCGGTGGGAGTGTGTGGATCCCTCTCGGTTTCACACAGCCTGTGGTGGTGCCTGTGTGTGCTCACCCAATCTATCGGATTTCCCTGCAAGGTTCATTCAATGCAAATTAAGGCATTAATGAAAGTATTAAGGAAGGAGAGCATAAACCATAAAAATATAAAATTACACTGTTCTTGATCAGGTAAAAATGCCATCATTTCGAGAATAAGATGGCGATCGTTTTGAGGTTTATCTGTGTCTGGTTAAGAGGGGTAGCGCTACCTGAAGAGTCTGAACGCCAACGTAGGCGAAAAGGTATTCCAAAGGCTTGGCGAGCTTGACGCTGCGGTGGGAGAGATTGCGGTGGTAAGAGAGAGTGATTCCGAGCAACCCCGTGGCGACGTAAAGCTCGAAGGCGACCCAGAAGGCGTCCCAGTTGAACGTGAAGGGTGCGAACAGCGCGAGCCCGTGCATCCCCGCGACGGCCGCCAGCGTGCCCAGGTCCAGCTCGCTCCACTCCCTCCCGGCCGCGTACACGTTCGTCGGCCGCACCACCGCCGTCTCCGAGAACGGGAACCTCTGCCCCGTAGCCGCCTCCTTCTCCAGCGCCAGCGTCAGTTCCTCAGCCGGGGTGGTGGTCCTGGTGGCGCTCACCCTCGCCGCCGCCGCTCCTCTCTTACTCGGGGTCTCGAGGAGCTGGCGGACGAGGACGGCAGAGGAGGGTTGTCGCTGGGGTTTGAGGGATTTTCCGGTGTTGAGGAGGGGGGAGAATGGTAGGGAGAGAGACGCCATGAGGGCCATTGTTCTCCCCTAACTGGGCTTCCCTTTAGGAATAAACTAAGAGAAATGCGAGAGAGAGAGAGAGAGAGAGAGAGAGAGAGAGAGAGAGAGAGAGAGAGAGTAGTTCTCTTCTTTGATTTGTGCTTGGTGGGTGATTTTGAGGGGAGAGGGAGGGTGGGTCTTTATAGGGCTGAGGGACTGAAGAGGGACTAGATTTTTTTTCCCCTTCCTTTTGTTTTTGTTATGGGGCTTGTGGCATCTGGATTCGTGAGGTGGAGAGAAGAGGGAGAGGGAGGAATTCAGAAGCGCCACCTTTCGCACATGCATGCAGTTCGCAGTTCATTACAACCGAGCTGTTTCGTTCCATGTATTCTCACCGTGGCTTTGTTGCTTTGTTGATTGATTGATTTTTTTTTTTTTTTTCCTTTTTGGTACTTTAGTTTCTTCTTTCTTTCGGTATTTCTGTATCAAGTTGTTCACCATTCAGTCCCTCAACTTCTCTCCCCAATTTTATCTGACTAGTTATTTTTAATATATTTGAAAATGATTTTAATCGTACAAACCGATAAAAACATGCGAAAAAAATATATATGAGTATAAATATGAAAGAAATTTAAAAATATAAAATATATTCATCATAAGTATTAAAGGTCTAATATAATTTTCATAAATTTTTTATTTTTGTAATGTTGAACTATTTCTGTTTGTTTTCTGGATCCATTCGATCATTTTTTTAAAAAAATACCTTAAGATGAATTACAGGGATAGAATTAGAGGGAAAAGTTGAGGACGGAAAGAGGGAGGAACTTGGTTCTGGAGCTAGCGGCGAAGATAAAATTATTTGAATAATTTCACAATAAAATCACAAAAGGCCTTTATGACTAGAAGAGAGTGTTTTAGTAAATGTCTATTGTGCTCTTATGAATTTATGCTATATAAGTATGTTGTGATTTTATTATGAAATTCTTTGTGTTCATAGAATTGTTCAAAATATTTAGAATGGGCAAGGACGAGACACAAAAAGGACATCCAACAATAAAAGAAATAAATTGAGAAAAATTAATAGATTAGGGACTTAATTGCACATTAGCATTTAAATTAAGGGTAAAAAGTAACATATTGCCATCAATACTTGTGAGGACCGCTCAGAACAAAACAAATGAATTATACTACTTGCAGAATTTTTTTAAAATTTCCATATGCACCATAATGGTTCCCACCTATAAATTATAAGCAAAGGGATTTGTTATGAATGATTAGATTCCCTGTAGATGTGATATACTGTCCAATTTTCAAGACTATTTGTTGCAAAAGTGGTTTTTAAATATTTTCTTGTTTATCGTTTACGTAGAAAGCTACTTTTAGAGACCAAAAACATTTTGGTAGCCCCTGGTTAAAAACCATTCCAATAATTTTTATCTAATATAAAAATAACTTTTAGTAGTAGTTTAGTTAGTAAAATCTACTCAAAGTCTAAGATAAATTTTACCCATGGTTATCAAATTATGGGTCTGCTATAAAATAGTCACTGAACTTTAATTTGATACAAAAAATCTACTAAACTTTGAGATTTGTTTCAATTATCACAAATTTTAGTATTTTTGTTAATAGCGATGAAGCTAGAAAGTTTATGAAGGAAAAAATTTATACTTTTTGTTTTTGGTGAATTAACTTTATTAATTATCAATATCGAAGATTTACAAATGCCTAGCCCAAAAGCCTCGAAAGCTGATGAGAGTACAATAATGCACGATACAGTGAAAAGAATAATTCTGTCCTTTCATCCTCACAATACAAAGTGTTAGTAAGAAGTGAAAAGGAGGATAAAAAGGACGAGTTTAGCAAGCACAACCATACAAGAAAAGACACATGAAGGCCCCAGGCGCGCTGGAGGTTAATGTTGAGCAGTGGATAGGATGCGTTTTGAAAAATTTTCTTGCAATCACCTAAGATTAGTTGCAGAATATAAAATAAAAGTTTAAATATAAATAATGTAGTTTGAACAGTTTAATTAGTTTGAACCAAAAGGTTCGAACAAGTGTTTGAACAATGGTTTAAACACCACTCTTGAACCACTCTATAACCGTAAATGAGTTTGAATAAGTAATAACAAACAATTTAAATGGAGTTGCAAAGTAAGGAACACAGAATTTATAGTGGTTTACTTCAACTTGAAGCTACGTCCACTCTGCCAAGCATAGCCCACTGCTGCCCTGGGATCACACTATAATCAAGTTCCTTTTTCTGGTTTAGGAACAAATAACCCTTACAATCACCCTTTCTTCTTCTAAGGCAAGAAAGTGACAAATAAGCCTAAAACCTTTCTTCTTGTAAAGCAAGAAAGCGAATAAACAACCTTCTAAAACACCAGCCTTGACCAATTTGTCAAGCTGTGTTCAAACCTACCCAAATACAAGTAGAACTACTATCCACTTCTCAAAGTATTGGATAGTCTCAGAAAATGATAGCACAAATTCAAAGTTGCTCAAAATCCTTTTTCAAACAACTTTAAAAATATTTCTCAGAAAACAGAATAATTTAAGCAGTTCAAACATTTCTGAAAAACCGAGTGTGAAAACTAGATTTAAGAAATTCACTTCACACACAATTCCTACAGTAAGTAAGACTTACAACCCTTTTTGAAGTCAAAGTCAGCAAGAAATTTAAATGCAACACCTAATAGAAGTCTCTTTTCAAATGTGTAGATGTTTGAACGTGAAAAGAGTGTTTAAACGCTTGTAGAGAGTAAAACAATTCTTGTGTATGTTCTGGTTATCTTTAAAAAAGAGTGCTGTTGTCTTTTATATAGAGAAATGTATATAGCCGTTTGAATGAAATCTTCCAAGATAAAATCTGTGTAAAATATTTCAATCAAATCTATGAATCAAGGAAGTTATTTAAATTCAAATTCACTCAAGGCTATATTCCACAAAATATTATCTCTCTAAAACTTTCCAAATCTGTTTTTCAAGAATAAACACTTAAAGAAAGTTTTCGAATTTTGAAAAACCAAACTGTTGAAGAGAATAAAAAATATTTGATTTTGAACAACATGAAAATCTATCCAATATTTTGAGAAATAGACTTACAATAGTATCTTATAAAATCTTCCACAAATCTTGATCTTCAAATCTTCCACAATATTCCATTGTAATATATCCTGAGAATAGAAATAAACTTCATGGAAATGTATTGGGATTACAAGTTTGGCATCATCAAAATCAAATCCACGGAGCCTTGGGTCAACAGCTAACATTCACATTGCTCCTTGGAAAACTTCCCAGCCGTAGGCCTTATCCCGAGCCACTCACAATAACTAGTTCTGCATAGCACGAATATTCACAACCTTCTATTGAAAGATAATATCATTTTGTTCCTTCCAAACAATGTCACAAAGAGCAGAAGAGGAACACTTGATGAGCATATGGTTTAGCCAAACCAGCAGCTGGTCCCTGCGCTAGCAGTTTTGCAGAGGCCAGCCTATCAGTGATCATGCAGTCTGTTAACCCAAGGGTCCTTGATTTTGATGATGCCAAACTTGTAATACTAACATATTTGCATGAAGTTTATTTTTATTCTCAGGATATATTACAAGATATTGTGTAAGATTTGAAGATCAAGATTTGTGGAAGATTCTATAGGATATGATTGTAAGTCTATTTCTCAATATATTGGATAGATTTTCATGTTGCTCAAAATAAAATCTTTTATTCTTTGCAACGGTTTGATTTTTCAAAATTTGAAAAACTTTCTTTAAGTATTTATTCTTGAAAAACAGATTTGGAAAGTTTTAGAAAGAATATTTTCTGAAATATAGCCTTGAGCGAATTTGAATTCAAATAACTTCCTTGATTCATAGATTTGATTGAAATATTTTACACGGATTTTATCTTGGAAGATTTCATTCAAACGGCTATATACATTTTTTTCTCTATATAAGAGACAACAACACTGTTTTGAAACTCATCCCAGAACATCGGTTAGAATTGTTTCATTCTCTACAAGTGTTCAAACACTCATTTCACGCACATTTGAAAAGAGGCGCTGCATTTGATTTCCTGCTGACATTGATTTCTAAAAGGGCTGTAAGTCTTACTTAGTATAGGAATTGTGTGTGATTTGAATTTCCTAAATCTGGTTTTCACACCTGACTTTTCAAGAAACGTTTGAACTGCTTGAATTATTCTGCTTTCTGAGAAGTCGATTTATAATGTTTGAAAAAGGATTTTTGAGTAACTTTGATTATCTGTTATCCTTTGCTGAGACTATCCAATACTTTGAGAAGTGGACATTAGTTCCATTTGTATTTGGGTAGGTTCAAACACAGCTTGACAAATTGGTCAAGGTTGGAGTTTAGGAGGTTCTTTATTCACTTTCTTCCCTTATAAGTAGAAAGGTTTTAGGCTTGTTTTTCACTTTTTTGCCTTAGAAGAAGAAAGGGTGTTTTGTAAGGGTTATTTGTTCCTGAACCTGCAAAAGGAACTGTTGATTATAGTGTGATCCAAGGGTAGCAGTGGGCTGTGCTTGGCAGAGTGGACGTAGCTTCAAATTGAAGTGAATCACTATAAATCCTGTGTTCCTTTCTTTGCAGCTCTGTTTAAATTGTTGGTTATTGCTTGTTCAAATTCATTTGATGTAACAGAGTGGTTCAAACAATGGTGTTCAAACCTCTGTTCAAACCCGTGTTCAAACTGTGTGGTTCAAATATATGTTCGAACTTATTAAACTGTTCAAATTGCATTGTCTATATTTAAACTGTTATTTCGCATTTAACCTTGGGTTATTGTATAAGTTTTTTTTAAAAAAACATCTTATTCACCCCCTCTAAGCTGCTCAACGCAGTCAAAGAACAAGTCCTTCTGCGAGTCCAGACACTGCCTACAATAGCCACAAACCGGTTCAGATATACGAGATGTTGCAAGAAGCGTTTCCTGAGTAGGAAGTATTTAAAAACAGGAGCCAGGGGAGAAAAGAGTGTCTGGGGATAATCCCTTCGGCCCAAATCAGATCTGCCCAAGGCCTGACTGAGCCACGCGTGCGAGTGACTTCATAAGCATTGGCCACCGAGGAGGAGCTAGCAGAGTTGTCCCAAAGCAATTTGTCCTTCCTAGTTGCAGATAAAGTAGGAATAGAGGAAGTCCTGCCACTAAGCTCCACCGAACAAGGCAACCAGGTCCAATGGGAGTCAGTGATCACCTCGGCTAGGTTAGCTGATCGTGCAATGCCCGACTCGTATATCTCCCTGTTGCTGAACCTATTACACAAGGGACCACCAGGCAGCCATCAGACCGGAAGTTAACATCCAGACTTTACCAACTTCCCAAGACAGATGTGGGCGCACAAAAGGCCTAACTTGAAGCTGTTTCTTTCATGCCCCATATGTGTTTGACTACGGAGGCTCGATTGCATTCGCTAACATGCCATAGGCCAAGACCTCCTTCCTCTTTAGGGAGACAAGTATCTCTCCAGGATACCTTAACCCCACCCCCTTCAAGCCCGAGACCTTCCTAAAGGAAGACCCTTAAAATCTGTTCAATCTTTGAGGTAACAGGTTTTGGGGAGAATAAATGTTGGAGTTATATTTTGTTTTTAAAAAATATTTTTCGAACGGATCCTTTATAATTCAAGAGAAATTAATTGGAAAAAAACGTTTGGACTTATCACTTGCCTTCAGTTTTGTATTTATTTTATTTTTGATTTTATTATTAATTAATTGGATAATAATGAGGGGAGCCTCCCTACGCCTATAAAAGGCCAAACAATATGAGGGGAAAATCACACCTCTTCCACTCCCTCTCTTCTTCTCACATTTGCTCTCTCTTATTTGTAGAGAAGTTTTTTTTATGTTCTTGTGTTCTTGATTTTTCTTGAGCATAATATTCGTGTGTAGTGAGTTTAGGTCGATTCTTTGTTGAGCAGTCAAAAAATAGTTTAAACTTTCAGTCTTTGTATCCTGGGGCGACGCGTCAGAGATACTGTTACCTCGGATTACTCGTAATAAGCGTGAATTGTTTAAAGAGTGTGACCTAGTCCACGCCTAAGCTGTCCAATTTTTTTATCAGTTTTTGTTTTCTCTTTCAATTATAGATTCTATTCAAGCTGTGCACATTTTTTAATTTCGATAAATCGAAAGATTGTTTATGGCAATAATAAACATGCTGGTCCTAGAGGTATGCATTGCAGAAAGCACATATTTTACTAGTTGAAGCCGGCCCTTAAACGAAAGGAACCGATGCATCCAAGATTGAGCATGGGCAGTGATACTTTTGATGAGGCATCCACAGTCAGATGCCTTAGCCAATGGGAGACAATTGGAACCCCGAGGCAACCCACCGGAGAGTGACAACCAAGATAAACTTTTTGAGTAGGAAAGGAGCTGAAAATAATAATAAAAAAAGTTAATGCGAACTCACCCTAAAGGCAAGAAAATCCACAAATAACTTCAAATAAAGGAATATTAAATTTAAGAAATCAAGAGAAATTACCTCAAATAAAAGGTAAAATCTTTTAAAAGAGTTTTAATTGGGCGAGACATAATGATCGAATATTTTTTAAAGAAAAATAAAGGGGCGAACTTAAAAATGGACTTCAAATTTTTGAAAATAATAGGAGCAATAATCATTATTTTTGAAAAAAATAAGGTGAGCTTGCGTCCCCTTACCTTGCTAGTGCCCCCGCCCCTGGCCCCACCATGTGCGCCGGTCGGCGTAATCATTTAGGAGTGTGCCGAACAAAGCCTACATCTCAAAAGAAAGATTTTCAGCGACAAGATTAGAAACGTCCCATTGTGGCAAGTAAAAGTAAGCATGCCATATAATTATTATTAATTATATTAAGAAATTTGTTATGTAATACTTTACTTAATTAATTGTGTATAGACAAATAATGTTAAAAGCATAATATATTTATTATCAAAATGAGGTAATTCTGGGATACTTCTGAAGCTATAATATAAAATGTCACATTAATTTTACCAACATTTTTAAGTCGTCATGAACAATTCTAAGCATGTAAAACTCAATTTATTACCTACTGACTTTTGCTGGATCGCTAATAATTACGCCATTGACGCTTTTGGGTGTCACTAATAATATGATATTATTTACGTTGGTTTGATCGTCATGAATAAATTATTAGTGGCACTTGCATAATGCGTCACTAATCTCCTTTCTCGTGACTTTTCGCTTATAAAAGCTTATAAGAAATTCATCCTTTGTTGTAATGTGCAACCAATCATTTGATGTACCCCACATAAAATCGTTAAAACTCATCTTACACTAAAATCACAATTATTAAAGAATCAACTTAAATTGGAGGGTGCAACCAAAGTGAGGTAATATAAAAGATTTTAACTGTAGCACGAATGAGATGGCTGCATATTTTAAGGTAAATCTTCCTGATCAACCCATTTCTTAAGGATCCAGCATTATATTTTGTTTCTTAGTGATGGATTAATCTCAAGTCAAATTTATTATTGTCATCTTTAAATTGCTTATATATAAAGTCTTTTTCTGAGAAATGACAATTTTTTTTTCTTTTATTGATTGAAAGATATTTGAGTGGCTCAATCATGCGTAATTGGCCTCTCTAAGCATCTAACCGCTAATAAATTCCTGTTAAAGATTTTTACCATTTAAACCAGTCCTACATGTCAGTCAGTCAGTCCACCATGTTGTCACGCTAGGGATCAAGCAAGGGATTGGACCTCTGCAAGTAACGTTTGAACCTGCATCACTTGACCCCTACTACACTTTGGTTAATTAAATGGTCAATGGGCTAGAATTTTTTCTCAGTAGCCTAAAAAAAAAAACTTTTATAAGTATACCTTACCTTTTCAAGATTTTCTAAACTAGCTTATTTTTTAAAATCGTACTTAAGAGGTGCGATTTTAGGTCCGACGCCCGCTGACACTGACAATTGCAAAAAAAGAGAAATCACACTCCCTAAGTATAATTTTAAAATCGACATTGTAAAGTGCGATTTCACTTAATATCCTTACCACTACCGATGTATAGGTTATTATAAATGCAAGCAATTGATTATTAGGTTGCATGTGTAGCCAATGTGGCAAAGTACCTTTATAATGAGGATAGTGGTCTGAAGTTCAAATCCTTCTTATAACACCTTAAAAAGGTACTTTGCTACATTGGATATATATATACCTAGGTTCAACAGATAAATGAGTGAAATAAAGGAATATACATTTACCCATTGCCACCTCTAGTCTCGAGGAAGTTAACCCACTCTAATAATAGATAGAGATTATATATTGCTCCCAAGTTCTCGGGTATTGCATTTCCCTTAATAGGTAGTGCTTTCTAAGCTGCATTAGCATAAAATGCATTAGATTCTAGATCTTCCGCTATCTAAAGCCCTTTCACATGTGACTTTTCCATTCAAATCAGATGGATGAATTGGTCACTATTTAGAAAGTTTATGTACTATACTTATCTCCTTCAAACACGGGAAGCAAATTAGCGTCAAACTTGGGAATCAAGATGATAATTTTTCTTAAATTAGTAATTAGTAAATGAATTAATTAATAATGACGACTTAATGAATGAATTAACTGGTGATGCCTCTCTCTCTCTCTCTAGGTGGAGCCTTTCTTCTTCTTGTTTTTTTTTTTTAAACCCCTTTCTTTAAGCCAGGAAAATAAATTCCCGTCCCCTAACTGCATCATCATCATGCATCTCCTTTTCTTTTTACCCCTTCCAAAGCTCACTCTCAACGTGTCATATTTTTCCCTTCTCCTTTTGTTTTTGGCTACACCTCACTGACCCCATTTTTTTATTTCCTCGTTTTATTTTAAACAGAGAATCACTCACATCCTTTCAAATGATAAAGAATCCCACACATTTTATAATTAGGCTACTTCCACTTCTTAAATACAAGCATAGATGACCTTACATGTTTGCCTCAAAAAAAAAAAAAAAAACTTTTAATAATGCCCCTATTGTTTAATAATAATGCAAAAGCACTATTGTGGGCACAAATATATTTTAAGATCAATGATAAACTCGCATTCAATTGCTTCAGATTCAAAACCCATCACCAACTGTAGTTGTTCTTCATGTACACATTGGTCCTCTCCATCAACGCAGGTCACGTTTCCGATCCATCCTGCAATTATTTAAGAGCGCGACGTGGGTCACGTGTCCACTCTTCCTGGCCGTCAAGAGCAATTATTGGCGGGGTCACGTGCCTGTCGTTACTCAAACCCTGCCCCACCCCGTGTTACTCATTTCAAAAAAGTAGTTTTACTTAAATTTCATGTGAAGTTGGTATATATATATATATATATATGTTGGTTAGAATCTTCAGAAGTTGCAGAAGACAGAATAGCAAAAACAAAAGAAACAAAAGAAAAGGAGAAGCGGAAAAGAGAGCCGAGAGATGGAAGAAGAAGAAAAGGAAGGAAGAAGAAGGAAAAGGGTAGAGGAAGAGGTTCTTGACTTGTGTCGATACATAATCTGTTAATTCAAGGTAAAAGAGTTTTAAAAATTTTTGATTTCAATCTTTTATTGGAATTTTCTCATTTGGAATTCTATTGAACTATTGATATTTGAGTCATAATTATTGATTTGAGCATAGTTTGACATGTCCATTTTGATCTGTTGACCACATTAGTCTTATTATCATTGTTTGAGCCTAAATTGCTGATTTGTTTGAGATTTAGAATACTGTTTGAATCCCCTAATCCTATTATAAATATTTGGAATCATAAACATTGATTTGAGCATTTTCGAACATGTATGTTTGAACCCACTTGTTACACTGGATGCAAAATGTAATGACGTAATGACCCATTGACTAAAATGAACAACTGTAAAAGTGGGAATAGTTGACCCTCCATCCTTGGGTCAATGCGTGTATAAGCTTTATTGGCTGGTTGATTAGCCCCGATATTCGTGACTTTTTAGGTCTCTCAATGATTGTTGGCTTGAGCTGAATTATGTTGAGCTGATCTTTCTTAAATGTGCGCTCATTTGGTTACCCCTTATTTCGTGATCATTTGCACTCACACATATTGATTTGAACATTTTTTAGGGAAATTCTCTAAAGACGAGCCATACATGAATGGAGAAAGGAACAAATAGAAAGGGATCGCCAATAATTAAGCTTTAAAGCTTTTGTTATTTTAAACTATCTCATGGGTAATAATATATTATGTGATACAGTTGGGGCAGATTGTACATGGTTTATAATGTATGAAAGGTGGTGTCACATCTTGAGTATGGATGCTTGCTTCACGGAAATATGTCATGAGCCCTGGTAGAAGGATAACGATATATAAGTAATAATGGTATCAGTGGGATTATTTTTTGCTTACTCTAACAAGGACACGAAAGAAAATTACTTGGTACCTATAAGAGTTGTGTGCCATTTGTTAACAATCTTAGCAAACGTTGTTGACCCTGACGACATAAGAATCTCTCATCCAGGATTTTCAAAAACTCTCAAGTGTTCATCATCAACGCTTTTCAGCTGTCGTTCGTTCTGCAGATTCCAGACTCCATCTCTTGTATTGCTGAATGCCTCCTGGCTCCTCCTTATCTTAGACAGTATCCGAACTTCAAATCCACCCTATAAGTCAAACAGCATGAATTACAAAGAAATGCCATATACCCTATAACAATTGGTGTCGGGATCTCTCTTGCATGTACCATAAAGAAAAGATCACATGATTACGAATCATCCAAAGCAGAAAAAAACCAGAAAACGCGTTCGCGCATACGCACAGATAACAAACACCAACATAAGATACTAAGCAATTGTATAGCGTACATTGCGTACTTAATATACGCACAAAAATTATATATTAGTAAAACGGATAATATGGTATGCATACATGCTGAAAAGCAAGTTTAAGTTTGCTGTAAACAGAAACAAGGCCATTCTCCCACTCCAATGTCGCGATACTTGGAAGAAAATGATTCTTCATATATCAGAAAACACTTCTCCCAAGATTGACTGGCAAAATATAGGAAAATATCACTGTTCTGAAGCACAAAACCCCAATGGCGCTGAAAACAGTAATTATAGAGGGAAAAAAGGCCATAAACCATCATGTTTCATGAGCCTCATCCTTGCATCTCTTGGCCAACATTTCTTATTGTTATATCCAACCATATTCTCATTGTTGGGATCTGGATATGAATCGAACAACCGTATCCGCACTCGGGTTACAGCTGAATTTTTAATCTTAATCATCGTCCTCTCCAAAATAGCTTGTGGAGCAACCTTAAAGCTGTCATCATCTCCTGCCAATGGTAGAATGGAGCTTGGGAAGGCATCATGACTCAGCTTTTTTTTCAAGAGGGATACATGACACATAGGGTGTATCAGTGAACCTTCAGGTAAGTCCAATTTGTCGATACCTGCCCAATCTTTGCAATGATTACAAATGGTCCATAAAATTTTGCTGCCAATTTCAGGTTCCTCCTCAGAGCTACTGAGTTTTGCCTGAAAGGTTGTACTTTCAAATACACTTGCTCCCCAATCAAAAAGCTCTATTCTGTCCTACACTTGTTAGCGTAAAGTTTCATCCTCTGATGTGCATTTGGAGGTTTTCCTTCAATAGTTGAGGTATTGCCCTTCTTTCTTCTAATAGCTTAGTGACCGATGCCATATGACTTTGTAAGGACCCAATGGAAGTTGGGAAGGAGGATACCCATACAAGCTTGAAAAGGAACCAGCTTCAAACTGTGATGATAGTTGATATTGTTCCAAAATTCAGCTAATGGCAACCATTGGTTCTAGGCTTGTAGCTTTTGACTGCACATGCATCTGAGGTAGCTTTCAAGACATCTGTTTAATCTTTCGGTTTGCCCATCACTTTTGAGGGTGATAAGCTATTGTATAGTTACTTGAGATGCCCACCAATTTGAAAAGTTTCCTTCCACAACTAGACAGTGAAGGCCTTATCCCTATCAGTCCCTATGGAGCTTGGTTACCCATGTAGCTTGTAGATATGCTCCAAAAACAACTTGGCAATTCCCATTACTGAGCAAGGATGTGTAAGGGCTGTAAAGTGGCTATACTTGGTGAATCTATCGATCGCCACTTCCTTTCCTTCAGATTTTGGCAAACCTTCTATGAAATCCATTGAGATTTGATCACACGCTTGGTTGGATATTTGCAGTGGTGGTAGAAGCCCAGGGTAGGGTACTGTCTCGTCCTTGTATTGCTGACAAGTTAAACACTCCGACACATACTGCTGAATCTGCTTCTTCATTCCAGGCCACACAAATAAGGATTTGGCTCGTTGATAGCAACAATGAATTCCTGAGTGTTCACCAGGAGTAGAATCATGTAGAGCCTTTGTATTTTCTTTTCTCCAAGCCCCAGATGATTACCTACATATAACCGGCCACCAAACCTGAGCATACCTCCTTTATAATCATACCTTGGATGTGATGCTTGATTAGTTAACATAGCAGCAATGATTTTTTGAACTTCCTCATCCTATGAATAACTTTCCTGAATCTCTGTGATCCATGTGGGTTTGGTTTCTGCAATGGCCTTACATTCCCCTTGCTCTAGTCTCTTAGAGAATGCATCGACCACTTTATTCTCTGACCTCTTCTTGTACTGAATCTCGTAATCAAATCCCAACAATTATAGTAGCCACTTTTGTTGTATAACAGTAGTGATTCTCTATTCCAGCAGGTATTTCAAGCTTTGCTGGTCTGTCTTTATAATGAAGTGTGTCCCTTGTAAATAGTGTCTCCATATTGAAATAGTCATCAATATAGGCATAAACTCCTTTCATATATAGGCAGCCCTATGTTCCTAGGTCCCAAGGCTTTGCTAAGAAATGCAATGGGCCTCCCTTTTTGCATCAGCACTGCCCCAAGGCCACTGGCACATGCATCTGTTTCAACTATGAAGGGCCAAGTGAAATCAGGCAAGGCCAACACTGGAGCCTGTGTCATAGCGGGCTTAAGGGCTTCAAATGCTTGGGTAGCTTCTCTAGTCCAGAGGAAACTGCTTTTCTTTGGTAAATCGGTTAGGGGTTTGCTAATTAATCCATAGCCTCTAACAAACCTCCTGTAATACCCTGTTAATCCCAAAAACCCTCTCAGCACTTTGACATTGGTAGGGGTACACCAACAATCATTCACTCCACCTTGCTAGCACCAGTTTGTACAACCTTTCCATCAATGATGTGGCCCAAGTACTCCACTTGTTGCTGCCCAAAGGAGCATTCACTCTTTTTGGCAAATATCTTACGTCCCCTAAGCAACCCAACACCATTTGGAGGTGTTGTAGGTGATCCTCCCAAGTAGGGCTATATATAAGTATATCATCAAAAAAAACTAGAACAAATTTTCTTAAATGGGGACTTGATACATCATTCATCAATCCTTGGAATGTGGCTGGGGCAATTGTGAGTCCAAATGGCATCGCTCCATGATGTGTTTTGAAAAGCAGTCTTGTGGATGTCTTCTGTTTTCATTTTTATATGATGGTACTCTGACTGCAAATCAATTTTAGAACAATATCTGGGCTTATTCATTTCATCTAACAACTCTTCTATCACCGGAATGGGATATTTGTCCTTGATAGTAATGCTGTTTTATTGCCTCTAATCCACACACATCCTCCATGTTCCATCTTTTTCCTTAACCAGTAGTACTGGAGCCGCAAAGGAGCTTTGGCTTGGCCGTACCAACTCCTTAACTAGCCTTTCCACTTCATTCTTCTGTATGTAAGGGTATCTGTAGGGGGCATGCCTTCTAGGTCCAGCCCTAGATTTCAACTTAAAGCAATGATCCCTGATTGTCATTGGTGGTAGCCCTTTGGATCCCTCAAATGCGTCAGCATAATTTGTAAGCATAGATCTTAAGGCAAGAGAGAGTTCCTCAGGTACATCTTCCTTGGTGGCAATAACACTAAATATTTGCCCCATAATCCCATAATTATGTTTGTTGAGCAACTTACGGAAGTCATTTCCCACTCATGGATTTCAATTCACCAAACTGGGTGTTACCCTTCAATACCACCTTCTTTCCCTCTTTGTTGATGTGTATTAATGAATCAAAAATGGCGACAACAACGGTGACCCCCTCCTCCACCGTTGCTACCAATCTCTCTACCTCTCATGTTTCACGTTTCCTTGTTCGAGTTTTTTTTTACTCCAGGGGTTTTGGGGTTTAGATTTGTGGTTTCTTTTGTTCTTTCTTCTTGTTTTTTTTTTTCCCTAGATTTGGGGGGTTTGTTTTCAAATTTAGGCTTTCCTTGTTCTATTTTTTAGATTTGAGGGCTTTGGGGCTCGAATCTAGGGTTTCTTTTGTTATATTTTTCTAGATTTGGGGGATTTGTGGTTCGCATTTAGGGTTTTCTTGTTCTATTTTTTCAGCTTTGTTATTTTTAGGGTTCAAATTAGGGTGTTTTTCTTGTTCTATTTTCTCAGATTTGTGGGGTTTCAGTATAAATTTTGGGGGTTTTCTTGTTCAAATTTTGTAGATTTAGGGATTTGTAGGTTCATATTTAGGTTTTTTTTTTTTGTTCAATTTTTGCAAATTTAGTGATATGGGGTTTAGATTTAGAGGTTTTGAATTGAGATTTTGATTTTGGAATTAATTAGGGCTTCGTATTCAATTGGAAATGCATGGAAATGCACTTATTTCATTTCAATTGTGTAATCAAACACACTTAAGATTATGTATTCAAAACTTCTTATTATACTTTCACACTATCTAGCACTAATTTAGTATTCAGAACTTAATACTTAGTTTTATCAAATGGAACCTTAGAAGGTAAAGCCTTTAAAACGGTGATTTAGTTTATTAATTTTATAACTTTGGTGGTTAATTTATATCACTTTAAACATAAATCACTGAATTGTCAACCAATGATAATATTAATGTCCCAATGGAACTTAATTCGTGTGTGTATATATATACACACACACAATCGTATGGCACACTCCTTATAAATTTAGGCATGCGTTCAAAGAACGAGTGGCACAATTAAAGAGTAAATTTGGATGACCGGAAAAGGAGCCGATCCAATTAGGCCAGTAACTCCTTTATAATAGCAGAGTCATTAACCATGCAATTGAATTAATATCAATCTAATCTTTCAATTGAACAATCTTTATTAGATAATGAGATAGTTTAAAACAATCAAAAAATTACACATTAACAGGTTTTATATATTTAAAATCCGATTAAAAAAGAATTTTGTGCGTCACTTAAAAATTTCACATTTGTTATGTTTCTTTCTTGCGACAAAACCTCCATTATTCCTTGGTTTAAAATCAAACAGGTTGTTTATAAGTAAAACAACAAATAATATTGTGATTTCATCCCGTTACAAGAAATCTTCATGTGGTTTGAAAATCAACACATAACCTTCTTGTGGTTTCAATAGACTTGCAAAAGTTAACTTTTCCATCAAATCTAACTGTTTGTTCTTTAAAAAAAAATAAAAAATAATAAATAATGGATTACCACTTGCAAATTTTGAATTTAGGTTTGAAATTCACCGAGCAACCATACCAAACGTGTTTATCATTGCAAAACAAATTAATTGTGTGAGATGCCGCGTGGCGAAACGGCTGAGGCCAGAAATTAGGCGCACGCGGCGCGTGTAAGGACTCGTCCCCACGCACCATGAAGCCTATATAAACGCAAACGTCAGAACAACCATTGCTTGTAGCTTGCGAGGACAGAAAAGCCAAAGCCCTCTCCCTCCTCCCTTACCCTAACCCTAGTTTCCTCCCTCGACCGTAGTCTTCGCGCTGATCCCCGGTCGGCGCATGAGCAGCTGGATCTGAGGGAATCTGCAACCTCAAAGAGCAGACGGAGGCCCACAATGTCTGCAGTGGTGTGCGGCAGCAAGAGATCCTTCTTCGAAGACCTGCCTGCAACGCCCAATTCCTCCTCTCCCGTCTCGAAGAAGCTTCGCTGCGTTTCCCCGATCGGATTCTCCCCTTTCTCTTACCCACCAAGCCTCCTCGATCGGCTTAAGGATATGTTTCCTGACGTGAATTACCAGGTCCATTATTTTCTTCTGTTTTACTTTTTTTTATGCCACCTTTTGAGGTTTCTGAATTGGATTGTGGTTGAGCAGGGGAAAATTCGTTGGGTGTAATTTTAACAAATTGAATTCCGGTTAATTTCATTTGAAATTGATTCCCGTGATTATGCATATCCAGAATAATGAGGTTTTTCATTGTTGGATTGTTGGATTTTTGGTGGTTTGTCTATGTTATGGGGCATTACTTATCATTTCAAGGTTTATTCTTATAATTTTTTAGGGTTTCAATATGCCCGCAAACTTCACTTGTTGACATTTTTTCTTCTTCTAAATGAAGACGAAATCTTGCGTGAATTTTTATGCATTTTAATAGATTCTGCAGTGGTGAGCTTAATGTGACCGTAATGGATACGGTTTGTGGCCTCTGCACTTATATCGCTACCATTTTAGCAGCCGGTTTTGTTGTTTGTTAAGAAGTACATTTGATGCTTAGTTGATTCCACGGATTGTTGTCACCGCAAATTTATGGGCATTTTCAGGGTTGTACCTGCCTATTTTGTGGAGATCAGAAAAATGCTCTTGTGGCTAAAATTGATTTCTTTTCAAATAGTCATGTTTGCCCTCTGTTCATTTTGTTACTTGGCATGATAATGTGTCAAAAACTTGAACTTTTTCATTGCTAAATTCTATTTTCTATACCGTCTTTGTTGTTTTGTTTTGTTTGTTTTACTGCATCCCCTTCAGCTTTCAGTTGCTGATATATCCTTTGATATCGCCTTTCAGCTTCTTAGAAGAGCCTTAGAAGAATGTGGGAATGATTTAGATTCTGCAATCAAGAGCTTGCATGAGCTTCGTTTAGGATCTGGAGAGAAAATTTTGAGCTGTGCTGAAGAATCAGATGTAAACATTAAGAAAGGTACTCATTTTGTTGAATCTGAAAGACTGCTACAAATCTCAATGGTTTGAGACCTGGTTGTTTTGTGCTAAATGCTAATGTTTGCTTAGTTACTCATCATATGTGAAAAATTAGGCACTTCCATGTGATTTCCCTTTCCCCTAAATGAATTTTAAAAAATGCTAATGTTTGCTTTTGTAGTATTTACAAATTCCTTCTAAACATTGTTTGAAGTTTAGATCATTACCATTCATACATGCTTTATTATGCAGTATTACGAGTTTGTGTGCCCTTATATTCATGACTTATCTTGAAAAGATTTATTTGTCCTTAATTTAGTATTACTTAGGCAGATATTTTGTGTGGTAGTGTGTGAGTACTAAATGATTAATTTCCAATAGTGATGAGCTCATCTAAATTCTCAACCATTTGATTAAATTTTTAGTTGTCACATAATTTGCTATATCTTGAGCTTTTTCTTTACTCCCACACATTTAGTATAGCTTCTCCAATGAGGTAAGGTTCTAGATGATTAATTATATGAGTCTAAAAATCGTAAATTGTTTTAGATTCTAAATTCCATTATCTCTGCTTAGATATCTGTCTTTTAATATAGGGTTGAAAATGTTGCAATTTCTATACCTGTTGGGTGCATGTGTATTTACTAATTTTAAAAAGAAAAATCTGTGTTTTAAGAGTGTATTTTTTGTATAGTTCAGCCTGCTAACTCATTCTTGATGGAGTTGCTGTTTTGGTGGTTATTGCAGATATATATATATACTGGAGTTCTCTGTTATTCTTTATTATTGTTTTGAAATAGTTGGATTGGAAAGATTTATTCACTGGTGGCGGATTATATGCCTTGTAGTTTTTTAGCTTCTAGAGATATCTCTAACTGAACATTATCTGTTCAATGTAAAGGCAGAATTATTTTTTCTTAGGAAATGAAAAACATGCATCATAAGATCATCAAATGTTTGTTTGTTATTTATCCTTAAGGAGTGCTGTTTTCAATTAAAGGGTGCATGCTCTATTAATGTTCTGATCATCAGAAAAGAGTGAAGTTCCAGCATAACAATATTTTCTCCGTCTCCTTCACTTACACAAGCACTTGCGACTTAGATTTCTATTTTTCAAATACTAAATTTTTCTTGTGGGGAGGGAGGAAATTATCTAAACATAATTATGATAGTCTTTTGTCTTTTATCTTTTATATTTCTTACAATTTTTTGAAACAATTTAATGCTTGTTTTTAAGTATTAGGAATAGGATGTGAAAGCAACCCTTGGCGTAATTGACACTGTTACTTCTTTTTGACTGGAGGGTCTTCAGTTCGGATCCACCTATTTGTAACATAAAAGGGGAAGGGGGGGGGGGGGGGGGGGGGGGGAGGGGGGGAGCACGGGAATGCTGTCCTTGATAAACGACCCTTCTCCAATCCTCACAGAGCAGGGAACCTTGTGAACTGGGGTTTGTCTTTTTATTAATGCTAGGATGTCTTTGTGCTTCCTATAGTGGTTGGTGTATTTAAGGGCAAGAATCTTACAATTGCTTTCAAAATTGGCAGGTATGGTTGCTATGGATGGAGATGCTGCTTCCTCTGATAACTTATCAGCATCCAGTAATGCTCCTATGGATGGAGCAGAATGGGTGGAATTACTTGTAAGGGAAATTTTGAGCGCTACTAGTGTTGATGATGCTAGATTGCGTGCCACAAGAGTTCTTGAGATTTTGGAGAAGTCCATTAGTGCACGTGCTGGTGCTGAAGCTGTGAAAAGTTTTTCAAAGGTAAGAATCTAAACCTTATTTCAGACGCTTGTACTGTTTATGCTGCTAGAGTTTTTAGGAAGTTCAGTCAGATGACTATGGGCTACAGTGGCCACTTACATGCGCGGTGTATAATATTTTTCGACTACTAGTTGATGCTCAAAACAGCATAAACTGGGATAAGAATATGGGAACCTGGATTTTTTTGTTATTTGGAAAAATTGCAGTGTTTTTTTTTGCATGTGAATGGCATAATTTCTGGTTGGGGTTTCTATTTAGGAAATAATGAATTTGAAGAATGTAGAACTTGGGTTATTATTGCTCTGTATTTAGGCAGTTGGAATCAACTAGGAGGGAGATTCTCTAGTTTTGCAGCTTTTTAATTTTAAATCATGAAGAAGCTATCAGTGGTTCATGTTAGTGTTCCCTTGTCTTCTGAGGTTATGGATCCTAAATCATTGGTCTTTATATTCATTTGAAATTCTAATTAAGTTTTTGTTGGTGGGGAAAAGTCTGGTGCCAGTGCTTTCTGCCAGCAGTGAAGCTTGCAGCATCTGTTGAATATTTTAATTTTCTCACCTAGTTCTTCCAGGAAGAAAGACAAAACGCAATTTTTTTGCGCCCCCCAACCCCCACCCCCTTTTAGAATTGTATGGATTCTTGAGCAGAAATATTTTTATAAATTGTAAAATGTTGTTCCATAACACTTCGTCATCTTAAAGCATGATTGCTGATCTTCGTTTTGGGCCTTTAGCAATCATGTTCTCTATTTGCCAGGAAAATGTGATACTGAAGGAACATATTGAAGTTCTGATCCGAGAGAACTCAATACTAAAACGTGCTGTGGCTATCCAGCATGAAAGACAAAAGGAGTATGATACTAGAAACGAAGAGTTGCAGCATTTGAAGCAGTTGGCATCCCAGTATCAGGAGCAGTTGAGAAAACTCGAGGTCAGAACCAAGACTGCTTGTCTAGATTCTGTGATTATTTTCCTTTTCATATAGTTTCTATTGAGAATCCTACGACGGTTTGAGACCTGTTATTCTAGTGCTTGAAGTATTTGTTGGCCGCTCCCCTCATTGCCCATTGGTTTTGAGGTAAAACCTTACCTTGGTATCAGAGCTTGGTTTTGTTTAGTCCAAGAATCACCCTGATTATGTTCGGCCCAATAATGGCCCACTTGTGTTTGTCCCATGTGTCGTGAACGTGTAGACCCAAGTTGGCAGCCGTGGGGGAGATTGTTGAGAATCCCACATCGGTTTAAGAGTTGTTATTTTGGGGCTTGAAGTATTCATTTGGTGACTCCTCATTGCCAATTTGTTTTGAGGTGGAACCTTAATAGCGTCTTTTCTTTCCTTCCCTTACCTCACACTCGTTAATTATTGGATCTGCCCCATGCAAATCCACCCAAAAAATGGAAAATATAAAACGAAATTGAGAATGTGGGTCTAATAATATTGGTATATGGAATAAAATAACACCAAAGACCATTGCTTTTCTGAGAATATAGAGATGGTCAAATTTCCAATTTAGTTATAAGGATCTAATTAGAGATTTTTATGCTGCGCTTTTTATTTTTTTGTTCTACCAATAGAGGGAAAAGGTATGGAAAAATAGGTCATTGGAAACTGATTATGTTGTACTTTAGCTTAAATCATGAATTATTTTCCCCTCTGAATGCGAACTTAAGTTGTGATTTCTTGCTTGTGCCAGGTAAATAACTATGCATTGACAATGCATCTGAAACAAGCTCAGCAAAGCAACTCCCTTCCTGGGCGTTTCCATCCAGATGTGTTTTAATAAAGAGAGGGGACATTGCTTTTGAGGGGAGGATAAAGAGATCAAAGTGTTGCGTCAAAGGATGACTAACAGTTTGGCCTCTGTCTTCCCCACCTGAGTTTTGTGTTGGAGATTTATGGGATTGAGGTTAAATCAGTCACTCTAAATTTCCCTGGTCAGAGACATGGTTCGCGAGCCATAATACCTGTGGAAATTTAAGAACCAAAAAGAGATGCCGACCGCAAGTTATCTCAGATCGTTTGTGACAATGGTGCGGAAATGTGTTGTTTTGGTTGTTCTTTAATCTACATTATGGTCATTTATCTGTTTCTAGCCATGGAAGAGCAGGCTGTTTGGTGGGTTACTCTGTCATGCTGGCGGGCTCTCCTTATGATGTATTAATTTGGCAGGAATTATGTGAAAATCATATATGATTTATACTTCACATTGAGTGCTATTGTGGGGTTTTTATTTTATCCAGTGTTAGCACGGAGTATCTGTTCCATATAAATTGAATTACAAACTCCCTAGTGATTGATAGATGATACTTATTCCACTTATTGAATCATAAGGTAAGGAATAGGGGTTTTTTTTTTTTTTTTTTTTTTTTTTTTTTAAGGATCATGAGTGAGGCTTATTATTTTTTAGATATTATAATTTTTACCAGGTTTGACTGGATACCAAGCACACTGCCACCAATGAGGTAGGTTTCTACTGGTCATTTTAAACCAATTATAACGATCCTTTTATGCCGTCATCTCTCTAGGATGGTGACATATAGGTTACATTTAAACTCTGAACTCTATTCTATGTTTTAAGTTGAATTCTAATCTTTTTTTTTTCCCTTTAAAATGAATCTCAATGTCTCTAAAATGATTTGCTTTTAATCTTACCCTCAACTTCAATCTAAGGACACCTTTTTTTTTTTTCTTTTTTCTTTTAAAACCATACATCCTTATTTTAAGGATTAATTAAAGTTTCCATCTTGAACTTAGATCGCTGTTGCTTTTACACCTAAATGCGTAATTATAAGCTAGATCTACTTTTCCATAGAGTTAAATCAAGTTTATGTCATCTGTTATACTTTGACTCAAATTTTTATCATATTATCATATAACCCAATTTTGATCCTTATTATGAACTGACGAACCGACTTAGATTGTCATAAATAATTTTTTAAAATATTTAAAAAATCTTATTAAATATATACGTGAAAGTGCTATCACCAAATTCTGAAGTTCATTACACAGTGTGATGCGTACGAATCTAAGCACTGAATCCTCGATGATCCAAAATAATAATAATAATAATAATAATAATAATAATAATAATAAAATAAAAGAAGAGGAAGAAAACGAGAAGTTCTTACCATTGTGCGATATAGAGGGCGAATCTATGGCTTTCGACGGCTCTGTATGATCAAAATCAGAATAGCGGCGAGCGTCGGAGTCGAAATCATGGCTAGAGCTTGAAAGATGTTGGGCTTCGTAATCTCGGGGATGAAGACGCTTCCATACTTTATCACAGCCGCGCCTGCAACAGATCCCGCCCCCAATTTCCACATATAGCTCAAATCCTCCTGAATCAATTCTTTGTTAGGGTTTGTAAGATCTCAAACGGTGAAAGCCCCATGAAGTCACACAGTCAAACAACACAGAGAAGGATTTAAGAGAGAGAGACCATGTGTTTTTTCGGGTTGGAGACTTGTTCATCCTCCTGGCGTCGTGGGTCGAAAGCTCGAACCAGAGAAGGTCTCCTTGGCTGCCGCGGCGCCGGCGGGACGAGACCAGGGAATAGGAAGGTCGAAGCGGCGGTGCGTTGGGGCCTCCGGGGCCGGAGTACGGTTGTTGGGGCGGTTGCGATTGTGGTTGCCAATGCCATGATCTACTACCAAAGGCGTCTTTCTTGCTTGGATCTTGTCTCTTATCCGCCTAGCCGATTTAAGTCGGCTCTCTCTGGTAATTATTATATAACAAATATTATATACAAGTTTAAAATAATCAAGTTTCGGTTATATAAGACTAGTCGTATCGCGCGTGCAATGCACGTGCTTAATGATTTTTTTTATTAGAATATAAAAGATTAAATATACAATTATAAAGATCAAAAAGAATGAGTATGTACTTAAAAAAAGATAAAAGTGGAAGAAGTAGGAAAAAAACTTGGGGGTGAGTGGTTAAGAAAATAACTTCTATTCATAACTGTAAAAAATTAAAATTTAAAATTTAAAATTAATTTTGGTTGATGAAACCAAAAGGTTCTTTGCCTTTATAATAGTAGAGAAGTAGAGATAATTTATAGACTGATAATCGAGTTTGGGTCTAAATTTTATTATAATTTAATAAATCAAATCCAATTAAATGAGTTGAGTTTGGTTCAAACGGATCCATTAACCAACCGCCCCTTCCATTGAGGGACCGTGGATAGGAAACTTTTCGACAGCATAAATATTTTTGCAAAAATTTTTAAAATATTTTCTATGATTCAAATTATGAAAGAATTATACTTAATCTCCCTATGATTTGACGTAATTGCAGAGAACCTTCTTATAGTTTAAAAATGAGCACATAACTCTCTTGTGGTTTCAATAAACTTACAAAACTTAACTTTTCCGTCAAATTTAATGGTTTGTTCTTCCATAAATCTTTTAGTGTTTAATACGATTAAAAATAGACTTTAATTTCTAAAATTATCCATAAACTAATTTCTTAGCCCCTATTGTAATGGTACCCAAATAAATGGACACTTTTATACTTCTTGTACCTTAAAAAAGAAAATTCTATAGAGGTTATATATTCATAATCTTAACTACATAGATTCACATACAAATGTCGATATCTTTTTTTGTACAATAAATATATATATTCTCATGGCTTAAGAATTATATAAAAAAAAAAAACTAGTTCTTTGAGAGCTATTGTGATTGAGGTAAGGAGTTAATTTTTGGTAATTTGGAAAATTAAAGTCTATTTTTTTCTATTAAACACTCTAAATTTTTTTATTAGAAGAACAAACAGTTAGATTTGATGGAAAAGTTAACTTTTGCAAATCCATTGAAACTATAAGGGGGTTATGTGCTGATTTTCAAATCACGGGGAGGTTCCCTACAACAGGGTAAAACTATAAGGAGGCTAAGTGCAATTTCCCATTGAATCATTTTTTAAAAGATTTTTTGAAGTTTAAATTTTATTTATCACTCTCCTTTTACTCTTATTTTGTTTTCAATAGATCCCTTCCGTCCATTTGCCATCCAATTCCGTTAAGTGGGTGGACACATGACAAGTTATTAGACTTTCATACAATTATTTCAAATATAAATTATTAAAAGTAATATAAATATTTGAAAAATGGAAAAAATTAAGAAAATTTAAATAAAAAAATAAGAAAATTTTTACCTATTTTTTCAATCACCCTGGATCTCAATTGAAAATTTGGAAGGACGACATTGAGATTTTAGTGGATTTTTTTTCAAAATGAAACTTTAATTCTATTATTATATTTGTGTGCACATCTGGAGAAAGAAGTCTCGCCTTTCTTATTTGTTTATTTTAGATTTTTTTTTTTTCCATTTTTCAAGTATTTTTCAAATTTTTAATATTAGTTTTAATAATCTATATTTGAAATAATGGTGTGAAAATCTAATAGCTTGCCATGTGTCAACCTACTTAAAGGAATTGAATAACAAATGGACGAAAGGGGTTTGTTGAAAACAAAATGAAAGTTCAAGTGGTGTGATAAATAAAATTTAATTAAAAAATTACCCAAACCACAGAGGGCTAAAAAATTTTTTAATATTTTTTTGTTTTTTTCCCAACTCAACTTTTTATTTATTTAAATTTCCAGTCTATCCCAAGAGTTTTACACAAATAGGTAGAATATATAGAGGACCAAACGTTATTTATTAAATATATAAGTTACTATTATTAATAGATGGTAATCCTTTCGAATATCCGAATTGGATCCGTAACTTCCTTTTTGTAAAAAAAAAAAGAGAACCGAAAAGGTTTACTTGTTACTAATAAAGTCAAGCCTCCGTTTTTCTTTAGATCCCTTGTTTCACTCTTCCAAAAGACGTGAATGCAAATAAAAAACATCTCCTGGATAAGCTTTGCGACCAGGCGGTCTTCGTAATAGAGCATTCTCAATATTATACCTTGAAGAGGACTCGAACCTTCACGCTCTTTAAGCACGAGATTTTGAGTCTCGCGTGTCTACCACGTTCCTTAATTTTATGGCCAGGGGTAGAGCTACATGGGGTGGGCATGGGCTCCAAACTCCACAAGTGGTTTCATTTTTCCTTGAAATGCATAAGATGTTGAATTTAGAAAAAAAAAAATACAAGGCTCTGTTAATTAAGAATTAATTTTAACCCATTAACATTTTAAGCTCAAATTAAACTCAACCCATTAACATTATATTGAACAATTTATAAAAAAATTGAATAGGGAATTAATTTGATGGGGAACTTGCCCTGTATGAAATTGAAAGGGGAAGTGAATGTACACGAAAATCGAATCCCATGACAGCTTGGTTTGGCGCCAAGTATCTTTACATCAAACGCCAAATTAAATTTCAAGTGAGCTGAGTTAGGTAACTTCTTAAAATATGCTACTATTAGAACTCATCGAAAAATATATCCAACCTTTTTAGTATCTTTTTAAAATACTTCACTTTTTTAAACTTGAGGTTTTAAACCTCAAGTTCAATTTTTTTTTTTAGGCCGCGTTGACATAGTAGCATAGCACTGACACACATAACTCGAGTTTTCAAACCCTAAATTTAATCGTGGACTCCATAACTATAGTCTAAATCTTTTTTTTTAACTCCCTTTTCCCCTTCGACCTTATTTATACTTTTTTCCTCAAAATAAATTTTGTATTTAATTACATATATTTGAAAAAGGGGAAAGAGTGGGAAAAAATCAAACATTTTGTAGGGAAGAAAGGAAACAATTCCTTTCTTAAAAATAAAATTCTGTTTTTATTTAAAAGTTATTTCTAGAAAGTGGAAAAAGAAATATATTTTAACAAGTTTTTTATTTCATTTCCCCCTTTTTGAAATTCAATCCTACTTAAAAAGGAATATAAGATTTGAAAAAATAATAATAGAAAGAGAGATTTATTTATATAAAAAAAGTTCCCCGATGTCATTTTGGTAATGAATACTATATATTTGGTAATTCATTTTTGAAACTTTATCCAAAAATTAATGTATCTATAAAAATCCAATTTTCTATTTTTATTTAAGATTCATTTTTAAATGATAATATACTTTGGTAGTGAATAATATGCTTTTGGTAATAAGTTAATTCATACTTTCTAAAATAATTTACAAAGGAAACAGAAATATTAATAAGTTAATTTTGTTTAAAAGTCATTTTTAGAAAATGGAAAAAAACAAAGGGAACGGGAATATTAAATATTTACTCATTATATTAAATTTTTTTTAAACTCGCTATTAAAATCATATTTTTAACAAAACATTTACTTTTTTAAAATACTACCAGCATCGATTAAAAATGACATTGGGGAAATTTTTTATTATACAAATAAATCTCTCTTTCTATTTTTTATTTTAAATTTTATATTCCTTTTCTAAGTAGGTATTGGATTCCGAAAAGGGGGAAATGAAATCAAAAATATGTTGAAAATATTTTTTTTCCCACTTTTGAGAAATAAATTTTAAATAAAAACATTAATTTGATTTCTAAGAAAGGAACTTGTTTCCTTTCTTACGTATAAAATGTTTTTTTTTTTTCTCTCACTCTTTCCTCTTTTTGAAGTATGTATAATTAAATGTTTAAGTTATTTTGTGGGGGGAAGAAAACAATAAATAAGGGGAAAGGGAAGAAAAGAAGTTCAAAAAAATATTTAAACCGTGGTTGTGGGTTTACGGTTAATTTGATATTTGAAATCCTAAATTTAAAAAGATGAGGTATTTTGAGAAAAATTTAGTATCAATGAGTTTGAAAGGGGGCTAAGTTAGGGAAAGTATTCTAAGCTAGGCGAGCGGACCAGCTGAAAGGCTATAAATTTCATTAAACGGCGTCGTTTAGCTGCCGAGGCAAATCCTTAATTCTTCCCTCCATGACCTAAATTTCCACTTGTCTCCTCGAGTACGTTTCCCTCCTTCGCAACCAAATCTCTGCCTCTCTCGCTCCGCGTATGGGTTGAACGTCGCGGAGCTATCACCCCGTCGACCATCAAAGTCACTGCCACCATTCGAGGTACTAGTCTCTTACTCCCGTTCTCTCTTATAGAAACCGCAGATCTAGGGTTTTCTTACAACTGTTGCATTGCTGCTTCCTCAGTTCATTCCCATTCGGTCTTCCGATTTCTTTTCTGTTTTCCTGGGTTGTTCTCTTATCATTCACTTAGAATCTGGAGGCAGGAATTATTGGGATCCGGGAGATGTGTTATTAATGCTTGTGTGGTTGTGTTGCTCTGTAAAACTCCATTGCACCGTGAGCATAATGGACAGACATTGCGTATCTATTACCCTTGTTCATGAGTTGTTTCTCTTAGCCCTTGTTTGCGCATACCTATTTGAGAGAAGATTGCTTATTCAATCCATCTGTTGTTGCCAACTACTTTAGCTCATGAAACATGGTAAAAAAAACACACGTTAAAGTTTCGTCATCTCTTCAGCTCGTTGAAGTGGCGCCCTTCCTCCTAAATTTGAGATGAATAGATTTTATTTCAATCTAGAAGAGTACTACACATGGTTGTTTTCAAAGAGCTTGGTTTAATTAATAGTTACAGTATTGGAAGATTTTGTACTTCATTTGCCACCAAGCAGCATAGTCTTTAGATTATAATTTTTGGAGTCCTGGTGTAAGGACTGCTACATTCATTTGAAATTTTATAATAGAGTAGCTTTTAAAATCGTGCATTTTGGAAATTATCTTTCCATGCTAGGTTCTACCACATGGTGGAAGCTATGTTATTGGTTATATTCAGCATGTTGCTCCAATAATTACCTTCTGTAGGTTGTTATTTTTTATAGAGTTCATTCAGAGTGGGAGGGATTGTGAAGCTGTGTGTTGTATATCTTTGCTTTAACTGGTGCTCAATCTGTAAAAAAAATTCAAGAATAGGTTTAAAAACTGAGCACCTTATTAAAAATGAGTAATATACATTTTTCCCATTTCTGCTTTGTCTCGGGACTATTTTCCAATAGTTTGTGTAAACATTAGAAGGGTTCGCCCAAGAAAAAGTCCCTTCTGGTCAAACAGGTGTATTTTGTTTCCCTGTAAGGGTTTGTGTGCTTTGAGACTTGATAGGGATTGAGTGAGTGAGGGTCCACGAGCTCAACTTTCCCGCAGCTCAAAGTATCGAGCAATGAGAAGGAAGAAGACTGCATGAAGGGGTACTGGGGGTAGAGAGAGAAGGGGGGTGGGGAGTTGTGACACGAAGGAATTGAATCTAGGCTCTTTGATCTGTGTTCTTTGCTGCTGCATATTCTTAGCTTGACTTGCATGTCAAGTTTTTCAACAGCCCACTTTTTGGCCCATATAAACAACCGATACTCTAGTCCAATGTTCTGTTAAGTATGACTTGTACGACTCAGCAGTTAGCTTGTAAATGAGTTGTACAGTTGAATAAATCTTCTTGCTTCAATGCTATTCTAGTACATTCCTTGGACAAAAATAATTCAAATAAGGTGTATGTGTTGAATCAAATTGTATGATTCAAACCCCCAAATCTTACAGTTCTTAAAAATGTGGCATTACCCAACTATGCTTCCAATCTGTGCTGTTTAAATTGCAGCAATTATGGTACCATATTATTTAGTCTTGCATTCTCTCCTTTTTGAAAGTAGCTCCACATGCAACTGTTTGCAGGGAAAAAAATAAAGGCACAAACGCATCTATTATTTGATTTGGGGGTTCATGTTCACAAAGTCCTACTGGATGATAATTCTTTACATCCAATGCTTTTGGCAAGGAATATCTTCAATTAAGATCTCTCATATAAAGGGCCATTAAAACAGATAACTCCATGAAAGGAGAGGACCAAACGTCCAGAACTTGGGAAGAAAGGAAGAAAAGAGGTTGAAGATACTGTTTGGGGAAAAGGAGCCTTTTGGCACGGAATGAGCTGAATTCATAGGGTTTCCTACATATCTACATGGGGAAATTAGACTCATGTAGTTTTAGAGCTTGTAGAATAGTGGAGATGATTGGAGCATAGCTCACCTTGCTGTTGTTGGCTTCTGTTGGTAGTGTGGTGAAGGAAAATAAAGAAGAAGTTAGCCTTTTGCTCTCTTTCTCCTCTATTTGCAAACTTTTTTTGCAGAAGAATCCTGCTCTCTTTTTAATTCTCAAATTTCCTTTTACAAAACCCTAGAGTTTTGTTTATAAAGCAAAGGGGAAAAGGGAATGAATGCGGCTGCATTCCTTCCTGGCCTTAGGCCCCAAAAGACTTTCCCTCGTAAAGGAGAAGAAGTAAAGGAAAATCTCTCAAAGGGAACCACATGACACTATGACAATGTGGGTAGCCCCAAGCCTCGACTGTGGAAACTCTCCTTATTAATGAGGAAGAGATGGGTAAAAACCGGTGAGCCACGGGCCCAAAAAGGCATCCCATGAAGGATTGAGCTATAGGTTTAAAAGAAATTGGGCCAAAGTGAAATCTACAAGTGTGTTTTACAAAAAGTTCGATTGAGACGATTAATTTGCCCAGGAGGGAAGAATAGTGATGCCAACAACACCGAAAATGAAAATATACTAGATGGGTAGAAAGAGTTGTTTGGCTTCGATCGATGGCTAGGCTTCCTTGATGGTAAAGAGCATTAATATTATCAGTGTCTTGGTGTAGGAAATCCAGTTGGTGACTTGTGCTATGGCATTGGCTGTTTCAGTGGGATAAATTGAGGCCATTTTGAAATGCACAGTATAAGAGTGAGAAACATGTTTTGAAGGCACATAGTTTGTGTTGAATCAGCACTAGAAACTCACGTAAGAGAACCTTATTGTTTCCTAACTTCTTCTACATTGAAATCAAGGTGCGCTGCTGCCCACTGCTTCCCCCCCCGGGGGATCCCCCAAACAATATATATAATAAAAATAAAAAATAAAACTTAATAAAGGATTGTCTGTATAGCATTTCTGTAAGAAGGAATTACAATGAGAGAAAAGAGCTCCCTCTTGAATAGGATTCTCCAGTGGGTTTTTCCCTTTATGCAGATTGAACATGCGAGGCATGCCATGGTTTGATGTCTATGGGCTTGTTATGAATGACCTTTTATGTTCTCACATTAAGTATTAGGTATTCTGGATCTACTAAGCTGACTAGAGATGACAAAGATATGAATTGCTAATTCGATGTTGACTTGTGCATGCATGCTTGGACTCCTAACCATTCTTAGTATTGGTTGGACATGCAGGAATGTAAATAAAGCTTCCTTTGGTTCTTAAGTTTTCTTTTCACAAATTTTATTAATTTCCACCATTTCTTGCTCTTTACTGTTTCTCAGTTTCCTGATGATTACCTTTTTCAGTACAGATGACTACCCCTGCTGATAACGGTCAGCCACCTGGTTCTGAAACACAGCCTAGCAAGCGCAGGAGAAAAAAGTCTATTGTCTGGGAATACTTCACAATTGAGACTGTTGATGCTGGATGCACTCGGGCACATTGCAAGCAGTGCAAGAAATCATTTTCATACATTACTGGATCAAAGCAAGCTGGAACCAGCCACCTCAAAAGACACATTGTTTTAGGGATCTGCGCTGGGAGTCAGCACAATCAGGAGAAAGATGAACTTACCCCACATAAAAATGGTACAGGTCCACCTAAAAGGCGATATAAGGGAACCCCTCGATCAGCAGACATTCCATTTGATCAGGAGCTTTGCAAGCATGCGCTGGCCAAGATGATGATCCAGCACGACTTTCCACTTCACATTGTAGAACAACCTTGTTTCATTGATTTTGTCCAGACTCTTCAGCCTCGGTTCAATCTCATGAGCTTCAATGCCGTGGAGGCTGAATGTATAGCTATTTACTTGAGGGAGAAACAAGCCCTTCTTAATCTTCTCTGTGAGATCCCAGGGAGAGTGAGCCTTACGTTGGATCTATGGACTTCAAATCAGACCATTGGATATGTTATATTAACCGGGCACTTCATTGACGATGACTGGAAGTTGCATCATCGAATTCTTACTGTTGCTCTAGTGCCATATACTGATTCAGATGTTGCCTTCAATCATGCTGTGGTGGCTTGCCTGACTGATTGGAATTTGGGGACCAAATTGTTTAGTTTGACTGTCGATAGTTCTTTTGCGAACGAAACTGTTGTGAGAAATCTTAGAGGCTTACTCTCTGTTAAGAACTCGCTTTTGCTTAATGGTCAGTTAGCAATCGGAAGCTGTTTTGCTCGCGTTTTGGGTCGTCTTGCAAAGGATGCACTTGGGTCAATGTTTGTTACAGTTGTGAAAATTCGTGAAAGCGTGAAATACGTGAAAACCTCGGAGGCTCGAGAGGAGAAATTCATCGAACTGAAACACCATCTTCAAGTTCCCAGCACAAAGAACCTACTCATTGATGACGTATTAAAATGGGATACCACATATCATATGCTGGTGGCTGCCTATGAGCTAAAGGAAGTGTTTTCTTGCTTGAACGCTTCAGACCCAGATTATAAGGCATCTCCATCTGTGGATGAATGGAAGCAATTAGAAGCTCTCTGCACATATTTGAAGCTGCTATTTGATTCCGCCAACATCTTAACAGCCACGACATATCCTAGTGCTAGCGCGTTCTTCCATGAAGCATGGAAGATTCAGCTGGAGCTGACGCACGCAGCCATGAGTCAGAATCCTCTTATTAGCCACTTGGTCAAACCTTTGCAAGAAAAGTTTGATAGATATTGGAGGAACTCGTGCCTAGTCTTAGCAATTGCTGTAGTCATGGACCCAAGATTCAAAATGAAGCTTGTGGAGTTCAGTTTCTCCAAGATCTACGGCCAGGATGCTGACACATGGATCAAGATTGTTGATGGGAGTCTTCAGGAGCTCTTCCTCGAGTACGGTGATCAAACACTCCGCCTATCTTTCACCTCTGGGGAAGAAGCAGTTAGCTCTAAAGGAGAGATACCTGATGGAGAAACGCTCGTTACTGTCCATGATGGGCTTTCCGATTTCGATGTTTATATTTCAGAAATGTCAAGTGTTCAGCAAAACAAATCTGAACTCGACCAATACCTCGAAGAGTCTCTTTTGCCTCGGACCCCAGAATTTGATGTTTTGGGGTGGTGGAAGGCAAATAAGTTGAGGTACCCAACTCTATCTAAGATGGCAGGTGATATATTGTCAATTCCAGTGTCTGCAGTTGGTCCTGATTCTGTGTTTGATACTGTAAGCAAAAAGGTAGATAGTTACCAGAGTTCGTTGAGGCCCCTGACATTGGAAGCCCTCATATGTGCAAAGAATTGGCTCCAGTATGAATCACCAGAGTTTGCCAATGCAATTGTGAAAATAGAGTTTTAGGTTTTTTGTGCCATCATCATATAGGTAGACCTTAAAGATTGTGTCAAGGGATTGATTCGCGTTGTTTAATCCATAATTCTCGATGTCTCTCCACCTGTTCCGAAGAATTTTCCAAATCTGGAGCATCATTCTTTCACTGGGGGCTTCAGTTGATTCAATGACTTACTGGATTATGCAATTCTCCATCTTAACTGGGGGATTTCTGTTTCTACTGATCACAACCGAAACGTGGAAATGGCTGAAAATTTTACGCAGCGAAGCAAACGACATGTCATTCGCTTTGGTAAAACGGCCAGTGTTGAAACACACTCGAACTCACTCCTCGGATCAACCACCCAAGGTGGGTTGCTCTCTGGACTTTTGTTGTCAATGTAAAGGGTCAGGAATTCAAACCCTGCATATTTTTTTTATTTTTTTATTTTTATAATGAATGCTATGGAGTTGAGAAAGTTTGTTGAAAGAAGTAGGAGCAATCTGGTTATTCATAATTTCACCAAGGATGATCTTGATGTGCTCCAGGAGGAGAAGGAAGGTTCAAGTTTCAGCAGATCAGTAACATAATATTTTACAGTCTGTAATTATATGTCCTCTTCAGGGGATTGCTGACTGCAGTTTATAAGAAACGCAACGTTGTTAGCTACTAAAATCACTAAATGCACGTACATTTTTTCAAAACTCCAATGTATATAACACCAAATGCGGCTAATCATATGTATCATACACTTCAATTATTGCAACTACAAAACATTGTGGGTTTGATTGGTACATAGGGCTCAATTTAAGGTCTTTGAAAATAATAATAATAATAATAATAATAATAATTGAACCGTGAGCGTCGTAAAAATTGGACTCAACCCGTCTATTTTGTAACCCTATTTAGCTATAAATAGAAAGGAAAAAGAAAACACATAAATTAATAATGGAACAGTCAATTCATGGAATTAATGATATTAATAATGATTTTTATTCAGGAAGAAGAAGGAGAGGTAGAGTCCCCGGGAGGCGTGAGCGGGAAGAGAGGCAACAGCTCAGGAACTTGGTGGGACGGTCTAGGTGTGCTGCGTGCGGTCGGATGCAGGCAATAAAACCCCTTCTCCTCAAACGACGGCGTTTTGGGGCTGAACAGGTCCAGCGGCGACACCGGCGATGTCCTCTCGCCGGGAAACGCAATCGAACCCCGGTTCCGGCCATGGCCCGGCGCCGGAAACCCGAATCCTCCGCCGGCGCCGAGTTCTATGCAGAGGCTCCGCATCGCGCCACCCTGCCGCCGCTCGTGGAGCTTGAACGCCGATCTCCGGGGGCCCATCTCTCCAGCGGCGGCGGAGGGGAATTTGGAGCCGCTGGAGTGCCTCGCCGGTGCGGCGGAGACGGGGGGCTTCTCGGCGTCGGAACCGCCTTCGGGGCCGGTGAGGCGCTGCACGACTGCGCGGAACGTGGAGGGATCGGCTTGGACGAACGTGGTGTTGGAGCCGCCACCGCAGCCGCCGGGTTCCATGTTGATGCTGTTGTTCGTCGCCATCAAGAAAACAAAAGCACGGTGAAACTGGGTGAAACAGAAAATGAATTTGGAAGGGGAAAAGGAACAGATAGAGTGAAGAGGAATGGTATGAAATGTGGTGCTTATATTTTGGAGTTTCAGTGGAGAGAGAATAGGTGAGAGAGAGAGAGAGAGAGAGAGAGAGAGAGGAACTTTGACGTCTGATTGGTCGTTGCTCTGTTTTAAGGGAGGCTGGACTGTGTGGTGCGTTAAACCTGTCAGTTATGCAGAGGCAAGAGAAATGCAGTTGGGTAATGCTCTTCCCTAAAAGCAACCTCAGTCAAATCCCAATCTCACACAATCCATCCATCATATATATAATCCCAATCTCACACAATCCATCCATCATATATATATATATATATATATATGTGTGTAAAACTCATTCTTACATATGAGTGATGAAATATTATTTTAACATTACCCTTTCATATATATATATATATATATATATGTGTATATATGTGTGTGAGTATGTGCGCTTGTTGAGTTGAAACATGATGCTACTTTCACAATGCTTTTGCTATATCATACATCAAGAGCCATTTTTAAATTGAAGGTGCTTTAGGTGCTATAATTGTTCTGACTTTAAAACTACTGACTTTGGTTTCCACTTTAATTCATCATATTTAAAAGGCCATCTCCCTTTCTGATGTGGTGGTTCATATCTATTTAGTGGATTGTTGATACATACAAAAGGTAGCATAAATACGCCTTCAAAGAATCAGATTCTACATTCTTAACTAATTAAATAAGTCAACCGTTATGTATGGATTTTTTTCCCCACATACCGATAGAAATAAGTCTTATATCGAGCACTTGTTTTCGAGGAAAAAAAATATATAAAAAAAAAGAGAAAGGTGCTTTGTTTGTCAATAGTCAGTTTCTAAATCAATAAAGAAGGATTTTAAAAACATAAAGCAAATGTTCCTCACTGTTGTTGCCTTAAAAAAGTAAAGGGAATGTACCTGAAATGCTGAAAAAATAATAAAGCAGGGTGGTGGATACAGCAACAGTAAATAATTGAAATGACTAAGAAGAAGAAGAAGAGGAGGTTTGAATCTGAAGACAAAGAAACAAAAAAAAAAGAAAAAGAAAAAAATAAACAAGATGGGGAAGCAATGAGCTGGCATGATGAGTGAATAAACGAAGCAATGAGAAGATACAGTGGGAAAAGTCAGATTTGTTGTTGTTGACAGAAGCCTGCAGAGTCTCCTGTCCTCTGAACTTTCTTAATTACTTTGCAACCCATTGCTGTCGTCATGGATACAAAAGATTAAGTAATAAAATTATAAAATGTTTATATATCATAAATTTTTGATATCATAAATTAATATTTATTAAAATAATTTTTATTAAATTTATGTCACATAAATCTTTTATAATTTTACTATAAAATTCTTTATATTCATAAAATTATCGCTTACTCACTTCTCTTCCCCCTCCCTCTACTGTGCAGCCCAATGCTAGATTTTACTACCTCTTCTTTACTTTGCAACCCAATGTGAGAGCTTACTCTCGTTCTCTCTCCCTTTTTCGATGCCCTTCCCTGAATAATAGATTAAAAGTTCGACTCCCAATACGCTCTGTCGCTTGTAATAAAAAAATACTAGACTTTACTTCCTCCCTCACTCTTCTTTTCTATGCAGTCCAATGCGTGATTTTACTCTCTCTTTCTCTTCTCTACTGCGCAACCCAATGCTAGATTTTTTTTTTCTCTCTCTTCAAGTTTGCGTAAGGGAGATGCAATTTTGACCCTGGGCAAGGAAAAGTCAACGTCCCTCTCTTTCTCACCTCTGGCTCCAAATTTGTCTTTGGCTTCAATCCTCTCCACTACTTTCTCCACTTTACGCCTTTCTACATGACTGACTCTACAGAGTCCAAATTGATCGAGAGGATATATTATTAAATTCAAATTCTAAATCCTCCCAATTCCATTAACAAGGCCACGTGTCAATTGATTTCGAATGCAAATTTCAAAGTCAACCATGGTATTAGAGTGTGGACTTCTATATCTTAAATATAGTCGTAGTGCTCTGCGTAGCTCAGCATAAATGGTCCAAAGAGTTGATTACATATCGCCCCCCACCTGGAAAAATTAGAGCCGAGCCATTGAAAGTGCTTTGGAGCAAAATCATGTGAGATTTTATCTCAAATCTACTCTTGATGTATACTTTTTCGGATAATAGATGAGTATAAAGTTACATTCAGATTTGAACGACGCTTCTAACTTAGCACGTAGGTCCGAGAATCAAACCGACTACCTTATATGATTAATTATGAGACATGTAGGCTGTCTAGGTTTTTGTTTGAGCTCGTTTTTCTCCATTCATATGTATATAATAACCTATACATTAATCATTAATGACAAAACCCACAAAGCATACCTATTTAGTTGAGATGCCTCTCCTCATATGAGAATGTGTTTGGGCATTGACTTTTTTCTTTTATTAAAGTTTTAAAAAAAAAAGCCATTCTTTTTGCTAGTAACTTCTGTTGAAAAATGTAATTAGAATATCCCAGGTTTGGTGTAATCGCCTGTTCATCACTAATGGAAACCCTTGGGTCAAACTTACTTTCAACAAAAAAAGAAAAAAGAAAAAGCAAACAAAAAACATACCCTTGTATCAAACTAGGAAGCATCCTCTCCGTCCTAAACAAGTCAAAAGTGGGAAACAAACCATAACACGTCTATTACATGTCTGATCCAATGAACACATTCTTCCATTGATGTGATTTTGCCCCCAAAAAGTTAAAAGTGAAAATATTATATTTGGGTTGTCAATGGATTAGGTTTGAGTTCGATTTATCTGGACCTATTTTGGACCCTTTAATTTTTTTCAGGGTATAGACTCAACCTGCTTAAACAACAACTTCAAAAATTGAAACCAAACTCAAACTCGTTAGAACCATTAGGTAAACAGGTCTACCCTAGACCCGTCTACAATACTTAAATTTGATTTTACTCTCTTCAATCTTTAATCCATTTTATTTTTCTACAGTTAATGTTGGGATGGACCTTCAAGTCTTCAACAGAATCAGGAGTGGTTGCTACGAACAATTTTTCAATTTGTCGGAATTGATGAATGATCACTCCATGTATAGATTCTGTAATTGAGAGATAAAATAAAAATTATTAAATTAATCGAACAGCCTAGGTGCAGACCATGTCACTCTCTTTAGATAATTCACGCATATTGCAGGTAAACCAGAGTAATGGTATCTCCGGCGCGTCGCCCTAGGATGCAAAGGTTGAAAGTTTAAACGATTCTTTGATTATTTAACAAAGAATCGAATCGAACTCACTGCACACACACACTATGCCCAAGAAACTCAAGAAAACTAAGAATGCTTCTCTTTGAGAGAGCAAGAAAGAAAAAGAAGAGAGGGAATGAGACTTGTGATTTTCTCCTCACAAAGCTTGGTCTTTTATAGGCATAGGAAAGGTTCCTCATAATGTCTGCCACAAAAATAAAATTAATATTGAAATAAATTCAATAATAAATAAAAAGAAACGGAAAACATAATGACAATAAATTTTGTAATTAATACAAATTAAAAGGTGTGTAATGGAAAACCGTTATAGCCGTCACAAATTCTTATCTATTAAGAATTTAAGATAAATAACTCCAACAATCCTCCACTTATTTTTCCAAAATTCATTAACTGAGCATGGGGGAAAAAATGACACAATATAAAACTCTGGGCATAAAGGAACCTTGTGCATAACAAAGGTGTTAATGGCTTGAACCATTGTTTAGCATATAAGTAATCACTATGCTAGTGTCAGGGTAGCAAGGCCTCGAATCAAGACATCTTGAGAGTATAGCAATCACTTAACACACAAGGCATTCAAATTGTTTAAAATCGAGTTTTCACCTAAGCACATTACGGCCTTGCGCTTTCTCCCAATTTCATGAGTGTTTTAAAAAATTTGCCAAATTCTCATCGAAGCAACCCCACTTTTAACACACACATAAGTGGGTCTATCAAGGATGCTTTCATAACTCTAACATCCCACTCATAAGGGCTATAATACCCATTAAGAAGTAAATCTAATCTTTCTCATTCGTTATAAGATTCTATGCATCGCAACATAGGGAGGGACACACTGAGTTATTAACTTTATTGTGCATAGTTTCACAAAATAGTTTATCATTCGTTCTTTCCATTGAACCTAGTTCTTGGGATCTCTAGTTCCTAGGTTGGGTATCCTCATAGGCAGTTTTTATTCTTTCATGGGCAACAGTCCCATTCCCCTCGATGCCCTCCAAATATTTTCTCTAGTTAAAGCCTCTGTAAAAAGATCTATGATATTATCATTTGTCTTTACATGATCAACATTCATAGTACCATTATTTATGTAAGATCTTATAGCACTGTGTTTTCTTCTAACATATCTGGATTTCTTGTTATATAATTTACTGCGCACTCTACCGACAACTGTAGTATTGTCGTAGTGTATAAACACTGCTGGCATTCAAGATTCCCACACGGGCATCTCAGATACGAGGTCTTTCAACTAACTTACTTCTTCCCTAGCAGAAGCCAAAGCTATAAGCTCGACTTCCATAATGGATTGTGCAATAACTTGTTATTTATTGGATTTTCAAGAAATAGCTCCACCTTTAAGAGTAAAAACATACTTTTTTGTGGACATTGAATCACCCGATAGGGTGTTCCAATCAGCATCGCTATACCCTTCAAGTGTAGCAGGACAACTCTGATAGTGTAAGTCATAATGTGTAGTCCGTTTCTGGTATCTCATTATCCTACTCATGGCATCCCAGTGACTACGACTTGGTTTACTCGTAAACCTGACCAGTACTCCAATGGCATATTTGATGTCAGGTCTTGTACAATCTGTAGCATACCGCAGACTCCCCATGACACTTGTATATCCCTCAAGTACTTTCTCAATATAATGGATTTGGTTCAAGAAATACCCATTCTCAGTTTGTATTTATCCACAAACCAATTTAAGTTTCTTTTTCAAAACCTATTTACACCCAGTGGCCTTACAACCAAGAGGTAAATCTGTTAATTTCCAAGTCTTGTTGGAAATTATAGAATTAATCTCATCGTTGATGGCTTCTCTCCAAAAGTCAGAGTTGAAAGAGGATAAGATCTCATCTACCATAGTAAGATCACCTGAAACAACGTACACATAATAATCAGGCCCAAAATCTATTTCAACTCTCGCTCTTTTGCTTCTCCTAGGTTGCTCATCATATTGGCTCAAGAACGTTGGTATATAATCAACAGACTTACTAGTAAAAGCACCCCCACTATTTCTTAATTTAAAAGGTAATTTATTTTCAAAAAATTCTGCATCTAAAGATTCTAGTTTTGGGTTGATTCCAATTTTTACCCCTATTTTCATATTGGCTTTCCATGGGTTGCTGTTTGGGATTAAGGTGATTATTTGACTTTTTTTGGGTTTTTGCCTTGGAAATCAAGTTCACTTTGACATCTTCCTCGGAGTCGGTTTTTCTTGTCGATGACCTTTGTCTCTTCCTTAATTCTCAATTAAGTAGTTAAACTCTCGAGGGAAAATTATTTGGTCTTATGATGCAATGAATTCTTGAATTCCTTTCATGATGATGGTAACTTGTCAATTATGATAGCTAGTTGAAATTGGTCATCTAATTTCATTCTTTCGGAAATGATCTCATGTGCGATCATTTGAAGGTCATGGGTTTAGGCCACTATAGGTTTGTTATCAAGCATCTTATATTTAAAATACTTGGAGACAGCATATTTCTTAAATCCGACTTCTTCGGTGTTATATTTTTGTTGAAGTCTTTCCTAGAGTCTTTTAGCAGCGTTGAATCCTTGGCTGTAGTAGTCGTAGAGTTTGTCGCTAAGTCCGTTGAGGATACAGTTGTGACACATATAGTCTGTTTGATCCCATTCAGCACGTGTTTTGCAGCTCTCATTGATAGCCTCATTGTTGATTTTAGGTTTGTTCGGTGGTGAGGGGAATAACTACCTTCATCACGTTGAGTTAGAATTTCATCTTTTGCCTCCATCTTTTGAAGTGGACACTAGAGAATCAAAACGGTTTGTTTTGATCGCTTGGTGGAGGAATGGCACTGGTGACGGCGACAAACTTCATCATTTATTCGAGAATTGGAGATTAACGAATTGTCTAAAATTGTTGGGGTTGACCTTCAAGTCTTTGACAGAATCAAAAACGAATGCCATGAACAATCTTTCGATTTGTTGGAATTGATGAATGATTACTCGTCGTATAGATTTTATAATCAAGAAATAAAACAAAAAATTGTTAAATTAATGAGATAACCTAGGCGCAGACTAGGCCACTCTCTTTAAACGATTCGGGCCTACTATTGGTAAACCAAAGTAACAGTATCTCTGATGTGTCGCCCCAGGATACAAAGGCAGAAGGTTTGAACGATTCTTTAATTACTCAACAAAGAATTGAACCGAACTCATTTCACATGCACACTATGCCCAAGAAACTCAAGAACACTAAGAAAGCTTCTCTTTGAAAGAGCAAGAAAGGAGAAGAAGAGAGGGAATGAAAGTTATGATTTTCTGCACACAGGACTTGGCCTTTTATAAGCGTATAAAAGGCTTCTCATAATGAATGCCATAAAAACAAAATTAATATTGAAATAAATTCAATAATAAATGAAAAGAAACAGAAAACATAATGATAATGAATTTTGTAATTAAAACAAATTAAAACGTGTATAACAAAAAATCGTTATAACGGTTACAAATTCTTATTTATTAAGAATTTGAGATAAGTTACTCCAACAGTTTATATTGTGCAGGTAAACTCAATACCTTCTGCATCTATTTTGAAATCTTGCAAAAAATTTATCAAAGAATAGAAGATCATAATATTAGATAACAAACCATAATATAAATAAAATTATACTCCAGTTAGCTTTGTATCTTATATTAGATTAGATGACTTTTATCAATGAATTTTTATTAACTCAAGTTAGTACAATTCCAAATCACATGAAGCATTGAAAATGAGGACTAGAGCTTTAACTGCAAGTGAAGGATTATGTTCTTTATTAATTAAAAAAAAAGAATTCATTATTGAAAAGTAAAGTCAAAAAGAAAATACAAACATGAATGACAAAAATAACTCCTTTCATTCGTGTACATAAGTTGTTATTATACTTTTTTTTCACGGAAACAAAAGAAAATGATGATTGCACAACATGGTTTTTCTTATCTAAATGGGTACAGAGTCAAGTATGGGTTTCACCAGACTTGACCCTTACACAATCTAGGGTCTGGACCTATATATAATAGACCCAACACAATTAAATGGGTCTAAGATGAGTCGGGTAGACTCAGCCTACTGACAGGCCTAATTACATGCCTAGATAGCCAAAGTAATCTATACTATGAGGGGAATAGGACTAGAAAAATGGCCAAAGACATAATCACTATTACTTGCATGTTTTACTTATTGGTCTTGAAAAGAGCTATTCCTCACATAATCTTCTTATTGTGCACATTGTATTCTATTTCATTTCACGAATCAAGCGAGTGGTAAATGTACAGTGTATACTCCATAATTTACGATCCAAATATCTTAATGACCTCGATTTAAAATGAATGCATGGTTCAAAATATAGAGTGGTCCTCTCATTTTCTTGAGTCAAAAGTGAGCTTCAAGATGTCATTTACTCGGATTCCTTGAAAAGAAAGGAAAATGCCAAGGAAAAACACAAACTCTCCATTGCTTAAGTCATGGTGGCGGACATTATCATTGAAAAGTAGACAAAGTTTTGAAAGTACTGTTTAGTGGGCTTATAACTGCCTTCCTGCAATACTTAATTCCCAGACCTTAATCTTCCCACGCCCACCCAACTACAGATATTATTTTATTTTAAAACGCATAATTTTGATAGGGAAAATTATCTTTTTGATTCGTCGATGTTAAATATATTAAATTTTATACCTACTTCTATTTAAAGTCATTTTTTATTCAAATCGTATGATTCCATTAATTTAGGGGCCAAATTGGCCACTTTTAAATACGAGAGACTAAATTGGTACCGATTCCAAATACAAGACTCTAAATTGGGACCGATTCCAAACTTGATAAGATAAAAAAAAAAAAAAAAGTTCTTCTCCCATAAAAAAAGTCTCCCATTTTAACATTGAACTAAAATTGCGTGGCAAATTAGAGAGCATGAACACCATGTGGCCAACCTTATTATAATTATTTATTTAGAAAGGTGATTATTACTAATTAAATAACTAAAATTATTAACTTAATGACGCAAAAGAGTTTTATATTCTGTCTGTGTCTGTATTTAGTGACAATCAGACTTCTCTGCATTTAGGCCATGAGTGTATTGTGAAGTTTGCAGTTAGATCATGTGTACACTCAAAATCTTGATTGATCATTCAAGTTTTAAATTTTTTTTAATCATGAACTTTTGAGTGCTTTTTTTGCTCTAAATAGATTGATCCAATTGATGACTTCTCCCATCAAAAAGTCTCCCATTTTAATTAATTTTCGTGGCAGATTAGAGACCATGAACACCATTTGGCCGACCTTATTATAATTATTTATTTAGAAAGGTGATTATTACTAATTAAATAAACAAAACTATTACCTTAATGACGCAGAAGAGTTTTATGTTATGTCTATATTTGTATTTGTATCTAGCGGCAATCACACTCTTCTGCATTTAGGGTAGGAAGTGTATCATGAAGTTCTCGGTTAGATCACGTATTAACTCAAAATCTTGATCGTCCATTTAAGTTTTATATTTTCTAATGATGAATTTTTGTGTTTATGTTTTGCTCTAAATACAAACGAATTTGATTGATCTGATTCATGATTTCCGTGATGGGAACCGACTTGCCGAAATCATGTGCCTTTGATTTTGGGTGGACTTTGGCAAAAAAGCATGGTTGACCCTATTAGGATCACCTCATATCCTTATCGATTATTAGAGATAAAGATTATCTCTATCATAGTTGGTTATTATTTTTTAATTTATTTTTTTGGTAAATATCATCGTCGGTTATTGTTGAGAACCTATATCCTATTATTTCCCTCTACATATTTCCATCACTTTGTGAGTTTTGTACATGATGTCGGCGGCAAATTGCTTTCTTTCTTGTACTTCGTTTTTCCTATATATATATATATATATATATATATATATATATACATTTATTGAGGCCAGTAGCATGGAGAAATATAAATGAGAAATGTCATTTAGTTGCTATTGTTTTTTCAGTTTTGATTTTATTGAGTGGAAAAATGAGTGGGACTTAAAATGGATCATTAATCCTTTTTACTAAATCCATCGTTTTAAGAACACATATTTGTGGTTCCGATTGATATTATCTATTTCATAAGTATCATTACATATCTCATCAATCGAATCACTTTTTCAAGATGCTGGATTGGGCCACCACGAATGACTTGGCCTGTGGAGCGGGGGAGACTTGCACGTATACTCTTTATTTCGAGCTTTTCAAACTTTTTTTTTTTCCCTCATAATTAAACGTATGTAGCAGATAAAATCCTACGAAAAAGTTCAACTCAAGTAGGGAAAACAGATAACCTTTTTAACTTTTATTTTTCACGCTTAGGATTGCGTCTCGAATCATGAGACTGAAATTCGAAGATGAGGAGGAAAACAAAAAATAATACTACTTTGAAAAAGAAGGGTTCCAGAGTATACATGATTGTACCCAAAATATAAATATTTGGGACTAAACCCATCATTCCATGCACTTTTATCGGGTGAGTGGGGTCTACTCTCTCTCCTGTCAGAAGAGTTAGGCTCCCTCCTTTGGGAATGAAATAAAGTGTAGAGTAATATTATTTATACACTCTTTGCACTTTTGGGAATGAAATAAAGTGTAGAGTAATATTATTTATACACTCTTCGCACGGAAACTGAAATTGTTACAAGCAAAAATTTGTATGATTCATTTTTAAGAGTATTTTGATCAAATAACAACACAAGATCGCACAAATTTTAACATATGACTTTTTAGTGTGAAGTGTATAAAGAATGTACACGTAACATTACTCGTACAACTATTATCAATGGTGAAGGGCAAAGCATCCCGAGCCTAGATCAGATCTTCAATCTTCCTTCCCCATCAACAAGGAAAAGACAAAACGTACCAAAAGCAAAATAGAACAAAGGCAAAAAAAAAAAACAAGAATTTGCATCTTCTGATGAAAGGTTGGCAGCTTTATAGTGTCGCAGTCTCAGATAGGAATTTACAACTCTGAAATCCATAACTAAACAATCAGGCATAAGGGGATGGAAAGAAGATTATGGTGACAGTAAGTAATTTCAGACTACAGTACATTCCACAACTAGAACAATCGCACAAAAAAAAAAAAAAAGGGGGAAAGAAGAGTTAGAACAAATTTCTCTACTGCAACTACTACTAAAGCATTTACTTCATGTGAAATCTTACCCGACATGTTAGTTCCAAATCTCGGTACCTAAATATGCAAATGGGGAGTTGTTGATCATCTTTGCGGTTGATCTGAACCCGAAGCTCCAACTGAAGGTGTAGCTGGTAGGCTGCTAGATGACCCATTTTCTACAGGTGGTGGCACTCCCCATTTGCCTTCAGATTCAAGGGGCTCGAATACGTGTACTCCACCATCTGATAGTCCCAACGCGAACTGATTTATTTCATGTGGGTGAGCCGCAATTACAAGCGGGTTTACATTAGAATTGCTGCAAAGATGAAAGAGTTATGTCAACAGATTTTCATGTTTAGGATGAAGAAGAAGAGTACAAGTTAGTGTTCGATGAGAATTTTAACTTCTTTAATCTTATTCTGGCTGGGAAAGTAACTTTCTATGCTTACATACCAATTTTAGAACTTGTTTCAACATGTTGACAATTGTGGGTTTGTTTTTGAGGTAAAGCATCAAGATCATTTAATAAACCTAAGTGGGGCAATGGAGAAAATAAATTACCTGACGCTGGCTGGAAGGTAAGAAGAAGGATTAATCCGACATTGCAACCGGAGATTTTTAGCATTGAAAATATGGACTGTTCCATCTAGGAAGCTCGCATATACGAGCTGGCTATCACATGAAAATGTTGCGTGGGATATTGGCGCAGAAGATTCATGAGGGGTCCACTATAAAGATGAAGAGAACATCAGAGACAGAAATCAGAGATGTTCTTTACACAAAATGGTTGACAGAGAAACAAGTACCTGCTTCACACATTCTAATTTTGCCGTTTCATATATGCCGAGTTGACTCTCGTGTACAACCAAGAAGTGTGTTTGATCCTGATGAAATTGGACTCGTGTATCTGATTGTGCTGTTGGTGTCCTCCCAACCTGCAGGATTCTGCTCTTTTGCTTTTCCCATCCGTCGGAGTTCCAGACACAGAGCTAGAGAAAGTCACAAGAGAATCAGAGTTCAGGTTTGAGACTACAATTTTCCCATCTTAATAAATTTTCCAATAGTCACAAGAGTTAATTTCTTCGAAATTCTCAGAAATAAATTTTACAAATTAAAAGATGACAGTTCATGAACCTGAGCATCTGCTCCAGATGAAACCAGCACATTTAAAACGTGGGAGAATGCAAGGCCAGTAATTCTCTTGGAGTGGCCTTTAAGCTGGCTTTTGACCTGTATCAAGAAAATAAGCCAAACAAAAAGGTGTCTCATTTTAATCAATGACAATCAGAAATAATTGCCTAATGAACTAAACCATACCTCATCTACTCGCACATTGTAAATTTGGATTGTTGAATTATCCATGCCAATAGCAATTATATTGTTATCTTGAGGATGAAAAGCAAGAAATGTTGCCGCAGGTGGTGGAGGCATGAAAGTTGTCATTGTCTGCAGTTTCCCAAAGAGAATGAGATAAATGAACACCAAACATAAATTGGGAGTTGCGTTAATGCAGAAAGTAGTCTTCTTTCACTGCTTACCTTGAAAGTCATCATATTGAATAAGGAAATCTTCCCTCCTGATGCTGACATCACATAAGAATCATTCTTGGACAAGGCGAAACAGGGCACGGCCTCTTCAGGGTTTGTGTCCGTAATGTCATTTTTCATTAAAATGCCACTAGATGGTTGCCACAATTGAGGTGGAGAACTAGCCGTAGCCTACAGAATGAAGCAGCTGTAAGGCAGCATAGTATTTTTCATTATTTACGTGTTACAGTGAGCAATTCGTTCATACCTTTCCACTCGTATTAGAGTCAGTTCTCTGCCATTTCCACAGCAGATGAAATGCATTCGATGCTAATGCCAGAATAGCATTACCTGAATTTGTATAGATCAACCTTGATATCTGTAGCAATGAGAAAAGAAACTAATAAGGACATCATTTTTCTTAGGCAAAGAATTAGAAAACCGCCAGATTATTCAGCATCCCCATAACCAGAGTGTGGCACAGGGGAAATCTCTTCCTATTTACTGCTTGATGATTACTTCTTTTAGATATGTATAAAAACATAACTTTTATATATGAATGTACTTGCTAGTCCGGATAAGAAGAAAGCATCAATGGACAAGAGAGGATTGAGATACACACACACACACACACACACACACATATTTTGACGATTTCAATTTGAAAATCAGTGGGGATTCGCTCTACCATTCTCTGCCAGCTTGAAGGATGAGCCCAATATATTGCAAGTATCTAAAACTGAACATATAGTTCAATACGTTAAAACATTGTATGATAACTACTGGAGTTTTTATGCTGCACAAGACATATTATAAAGTCAGTTTATTTTACTTGGACTGCTTATGCCATGATATATCATTAACTTATAATTGTAATAGAACTGCAAGTGGCTAAAACAAAATCAGAAAATGAAGTCAATGCATGCACATACAAAATTTGTTATGCAGAAGAATTTTGTGAGTGCAGCAATACCTTGGTTATCCTCAAGTTCTCTGGAAGCTTCAATGACCGATACTGTGAGGGTTCATTAATTTCAGTCAACTTCCAAATCTTTGATTTGTCATTCACCTCTTCTGTTAATCTAGGCTTCACATCCCCCAAATGTCTAGCATCGCCATTCTAAAAAATTCAAACACATCCTATGAAAATACTTCCAGAATGCTTGAAATCAGTATAGAAAGTTTATTTTTCCTACATGAATCATGAAAAATGTAGCAACGATACTTCTTTTACCAACTTTTTATCCCTTGAGCTTTTTGACTGCCATACATAACCCCACTTGCAATCAAGGGGAGCCATTACCTAGATATTACAATCAAGGTGATTTTAACAGATAAAGTAACAGGGATGTAAGACGAACCATTCCAGTGATAGAAATGACAGATGAACCTCTATCTGTGAGTCCAGCACTAGTAACAGCCGTGGCTGCAGCTGCTGCTGTAATTGGGTTTATGGATGGCTGCATGAGAAAATAAACGACCGGATATTTGTTTCACATCAAGTTGGTGTGACACAAGCAGCTATCATATATGACGGAATTACCTTAGTCACTGTTTCAGGTGCATATGAAGGATTTTCATATGCACGCAACAGCCGTAGACCGTCGGAATTCGCCAAAACTTTAATGCCATTATCATTTGCAGAAACAGCCAACAGAATGCCATCCTTATTGAAGCGAATACGGGGACTTGCCTAGAAATTAGGAAAAAAATAAACCAAACAATTTATATTTCATATCCTTATACCATTTCTTGAAATTAAATTTAAAAGTATAGAACTTACAGGAAGGCCACCATCAGCATCAATACTGGTCAAAAGTTGAATGTTGTCCATATCCCAAAATTTAATGCAGAATTCATCGCCAGCAGCCAGAAATCGGTTTTTAGTTGTATCAAATTGCACAACACCCAGAGAACGTTTCCGGAATCCTTGATAGGTTCTTTTAACAGCTCCTTCACTTTCATTCCATTCAACAATAAATGACTCTCCATCTTTACTGGTTCCACAAGAAAATAGCCTGCAATATCCACCCCCCCGCGCCCCCCCCCCCCCCCCCCCCAAAAAAAAAAAACAGGAAAGAAAAAAAAAAAAGGGAAAAGAAAGAAGAGATGGAATGAAATTTTAGTTTTTTTTGATCATGCACCCAAAAATAGAGCATTAATGGCACAGATATAATGGATCCAGTAAACTAACCTTGTACCATCAGCACTGTAGGCCATTGTTGTGCACCAGCGACCAGGAGCATCATAATCAACTCGAGATCCCAAATTGTCATACAACCATGCCTTTATCTTTCCATCCAGTGCAGTTGAAAATATAAACTAAAGACAAAAAAACAAACCAGAATCATGAAAAAACACACAAAAAAAAACAGTCATGGTAAGAAAAATAAATCATAGGTAAACGCAAAATAAAGCCTCATGGCACAGAGATGACACCTAGTGGGAGTTATTACCTGTATATTTTCTTTATAATGAGGACATACAGAATAAACAGGGGCCTCATGACCTTCAAAAGTATATTGTTTTCCACCAGTAGTGGCATCCCAGACCTAAATTTAATACAACATCAAAAATGCCCAAAGAGTCTTCATTACTTCTCTAAATTAACATATCATGTAATAAACTAACCTTGATGGTCTTGTCGTCACCACAGGTAATTACACAAAGTTGTTTGTTTGGGTGAGAGAATGCAAGATCATTTACTCCACCAACGTGGGCGTCAATCTATAATAGAAGAGGTAAGAAAAAGGTTGATGTAACTATGAAATAGAAAGCTCAACACAAGAATAAATAAATTGGACAGTCACGGTTTAGGGGTAAAAGACCTCCACAAGCTGCCGTACATCATCAGCCACCCCATGATACGAATATATTTGTACAATGTGTCTTGAGTATGCAACTCCTGTTCATTAAGAAAAAAGGGGACACATTTATACATGCTAACATGACATTGCAGGGAGAACAGTCAGATGCCCTAATACGGGCACCAAGACTATCTATTTATAGTACTCATTATTAGGGTTATTAGGAAACCCTAGCCCCTTGAACAAGGAAACATAATGGAACCCTAATGGGCCCAGAATACAAAGCCCAATAAATAAATAAAAGACAGCCCAAGAGGCTTACACAATCCAACAGACATTTGCCAAAAAAATCGCAAGTATTATAGCTTACCAAATAAAGAACCATCAGGGCTCCAAATTATGCGGTTAACAGATACCGAAGGATCCTTGCGAAGTGCTGCCTGTACTCCAGCAATACAAGATTATAGTTTCAAGGCACAAACAAAAAACATCAGTAAATAAAGTAGCAAAATCTTTTAACAGAAGGAAGCAAAAAAGAATAACCTGCAGGGGCATTGAACAAGCACCAAGATCCCAAACTTCAAATTTTCTTAAAACCAATCTCTCACTAGAGCCGACTTCCCACAAACTAATGGACCCCACGTTTGTACCAACTAGTGAATCATATGTGTAAGTTAATTGTCAGCACTAGCAGTAATGGAAACATGGCAGTTATAACACAAGGTCGAAGTCAAGAAGAAATCATAAGCACAAGAAGGCACCTAGAAGTAAAGTTTGTTGAATGGGATGAAAGTCCATGCTCATAGGAGATGATCCCTGATTCAAAGTCCGTGCAACAGTCTTTGGCAAGTCATCGAGTGCACTGAAGGCCTGACTATGACTAGGACCAGGAAATGACACTGGCAACACGTTAACAGGCAAATTTATCTGTATGAAATGAACAAAGATTAAGATAACTAATGCTAGTGAAGAAAAACAATTGCATCAACAGGAGTGTACGACATGATTACGCATAGCAGGCAGTAGCCAGAGGAAACTACCTCGTCAGAGATCCCCATGGGTCTTGTTCTTTTCGAAACATGTTCAGAATCCGCAGAAGGACAGTCTACAGAGGGATTAGTCGGAGGGGTTCTCGGATGCTTCAAGGAAGCTATGCAATGACATGGTACAACTAAGTGTATGTAAAGTAATTTAAATGCATGTGGCAGAAGAAAATAATGAAAGTTAAAGGCCTGAATATTAATCAAGAGAAGTATTACATGGAATTGATGGAGCACCGAGGCCTAGAGCTCCTCCGGAAGCTGTAGGATGAGTTACACTAGAAGGATTGGCCATCCAACCTGCAAGAGGAGCTGGGACTGGTGCAGCTGTTGGTTGAAAAGGCTGAACAGGAAAAATCTTATTTTGTTAAACCGAGTCTACATTTACCAAAATGAATAATATAAACTAGACCATGAATAATATAAACTAGAAGAGAATCCAGATAACTCACCCCGTGTGCACCCAGAGGAGGAAAGCCTGCAGCTTTAGGTAAGGGCCCTAGCAGTGGATTAGTTGCAGGGGAAGGAGCACGTGCACCATTTGGTTGTGCACAAGAGTGGTCAACAAAAAGAGTTTTTATATCAGGATTTGGCCTAGGGTTTTTGCAAAGCTGGTGCTGCCAATTTAAGCTGCATTTAAAATAAGAAAATAAGTACTCATAAGCTACAAACACCGCAGAAGGATCCAAAGAGTATCAATTCTGAACCTAAGCTGATGAAGGATAGTAAGACCATCACAAAACATCCAGTCAGTATCATATGGCACATGCATCAAACATTAAGACATTGGAGTTTATAACTATAGGCGATCCCAACAACTCCAGTGTTTCAATTTATTAGGCTTTTTTTATCATATTAAAGAGAGAAGCCATCCTTTATATAACATAACATAGAATTCAAAATTTAAAGCATAGCAAGCTTCTGAACTCTAAAAATAATCCCACACATGATGACTACTCAGTTAGAATTGCACACTGGATGAAAGGCACTAAATTCAGTTCAAAAACAGTCAGATAACTTGCTTCCATATGGGCTGCTTTACCATCACTATAAGTTCCATTACAGTGTCAATCTGTTCACCCCAAATGAAACGATGAAACAAAATTCCTCAGGGCTTACCTTTGATTGATGAGGGTCCGCAACCGCGAATTTTTGAGGTTTGGAAATGCCAGTTTGTCACGAAATAAGGGATTTGCTTCAATAAGTTTCTTGAGCTCAACCAACATTATTGCTCTTGCAGACTTCGTATCTCCATATTTTGACAATTGCTCATTCTCCCTATCATACATCAAACTAATTTTGACTACAGTGGCCATGTTTGTGCAAAAGTGACATGAAGAATGTGAATTCGAGCTTTCTACCTGAAATTCTCTAGTGTCAAGAGCTGGGTGATTTCCTTGAAAAGATCTTCGTTAAATGTGGAAAACACTTTAAGATCTTTTACAAGGATATCTACTGCCTTGGACCGGTCATGCCTGTTAAAAAAACAATACAGGAATGATTCACAGATACAATAATATGAATCCATTAGAATTTATAATGAAAAAGAGAAAACTCTTAAAAGTTTCAACTCACTTATCCAATGCTTCAAGATACTTCTGCTTTCTAATTTCAAAAAAGATCTTCATTGAATATCGGTTGTCATCCACTTTAGTGAAACCAGAAAGGTACCTCTCAACCTCATCCCAATTGCCATTTTGCACCTCATCCTCAAAATACTTCATATTAAAGAAAAAGCCAGACTCCTGCTCAAGCCTTTTATTAAAAGCAACCATCAATATGGAAAACCAAAATACATCCAAAAAATTGAAGAGAAAAAAAAAAGACATTAACAAATTTTATATATATATATATATATACACAAACACAAAAAAAAAAAAATCAATACCCACTTGTGAACAGTCTCTTTGAACTTTTCCTCATCCAGAAATTGTAAGATCAAAAACACGAGCTCTCTACTCAGAGATGACATTGCAACTACCCCGTCTCGGAAGCCTGGTGAGCAAAAATTATGAGATATAACCCCAGCAGATCTAATAAAACAAATAGCATAAGAACAATTTGAAATGCTAACAAACCACTTTAACAGGGTCACCCTATACGTACAGAAGAGCATTTACACCGACAAATCTGTGAATCAAGAACCATCGAGAGATGGAAAAAGGGGGGAAATTAGGGCTTTTCTTGTTTTCTTTTTTTAAAAAGAGACCGGAGACGTCAAGGCAGCAATAAATTAATGGAACTGGAGAGATGGAGAGAAGCAGATGAATAAAATCAAAAGAGTTGCAACACAGAGAGAGAGAGAGAGAGAGAGAGATACGTACATATATGGGGAAGCTTTACCTTGAATGAAGAATAACAAATGGATCTATTCTAAAGAGGAGAAGAAATAAAGAGCACCCGAAGACGAGTCAGAGAGAGAGAGAGAGAGAGAGAAACAACACCGAGCTTGATCAATGGGGGAACCCTTCTCTTTCTCTCTCTACGTTCTCTCTCTAGAAATGAGACATTTAACTTGCAGAAATGGCGAGTTTTATAGAAAAAGGCGACAAAGGGGGATGAGATAGGTCAGTTTCTGATATGTGATAAGTAAATTGACTTATTGGTGATAAGCCAATGCACTTATGTATAGCCACAATATAGTGGGTCCCACAGAAGCCGGCTTCACCCTGTCAAACTTTATCGGCGCGGAATCTTAGCTGCCAGCTGTCCTTCACTGCAAAATCGTTCCATGCGGAGAGGTGTATCGTATTAAATTATCCTCGCGGGAGTTTTAATTATTTTAGTCCTTCATTTCCCGTACTTTTAACTTCTCCCTCTATTTTATTATATTAAATACTTAAAACTATCTAATTTCACATATTTACTAGTCTTTAAATTCAAAACATCCACATTCTACGAAATATAAATTCTTTGAGCTTTGCAATTCCACAACCCTAATAATACATTATAAAAAAGATAGCAAGAACAAGAGACGAAGAAAATGATTCATCAAGGTCTAAATTCAAAAATCTATTACTTTTTCATATTTATTTTTATTCAGAGAGAATAGCCTCTTTAGAATCTATGGATGTGAATCCTCTAAATTAGGAATATGAATCCTTAGAATTCCTAAAGTCATGAATTTGTGTAATTAGATAATCCTAATCATTTACTATAAAAAAGGAAGAGAGAAATATTAGAGATATAAAAAATAAATGATTAAAATTATTCAAATTCATGCATTTTTTAAATTCAAGTGACCCTAGTTCCTAGATTTGTAAAGACATAAATTTATACATTTACCTGATTTTAGCCCTTTGTTTTTGAAATGATAGAAAAAGAAAGTTAAAAATTAAGAAAATAAGTAAATAAAATTATTTTAATTTATAAATTTATGATATTTTAAAATTTAGATGATTCTCACCAGGTCAAAATCTACGATGTTTCGCATTCGATCGGAGCGTTGGAAAATAAGAAAGGGATGGGACGGAGGAGCAGTGGAACGTGGCCCGGGCTGGGCGAAGCGGATTTTCCACTCCCCGGAGATCCCCAAAGAAACGACAAGCTTTTTCTCGGACGAGCCCCAAGCTTTACAGGTCCCGATTTGGAGTAAATTACGGGCGTGCCATCCCTTAGTTATGGCCAGCATTATTGTATCACGTGATTTAAGTTCGCGGCGTTTCGGTATGAGTCGAAAGGACGGGTCCTCGGGAGATGAGAACATGGAGATTCACTTTATCGCGATATTTTGAAGGGGGTGGTGCGGGTGGAGGTTGTTCGGAATAATTGCGCCGGTGATGATTTATAAATTCGAAATTGTATTTTAATTGTTTTCGTATTTCTTTAATAATGGCGGTGTGTGTGGTCAGAGGAGTGCGTTTGAAGTGCATGTAGATTCTTGGACTTTTGCTCATTGTCTTCTCTTGTAAATTCCTCTGGCAAGTCATGATTGCGTCACCTTTCCATGACAAGCAAGCATTGCAATTATGCTCCTCAAACCTCATAACTCTTACTATTATAATAGCCTTGGGTGATCATATAAAAACAGCAATACCATAATACTATATGTATAATATTTACATAATTTTCATAGTAAAAAAAGGATGTGATGTAATATATGTAATTTTTTAAACTAATGTTTTAGTTAAATAACAATATAAAACTATACATATTCTATCACGCGTTCACTTTTTATACAAAGATATACATTTAGTATTTTTGATATAAAAATCGGATCAACTCTTCTTATGATTTTTCCACAGTGTTTCAGTACAAATGTATAATACCTTGTATATTCTTAAAATATAAATTAGCTATAATATTCCTAGAGTCAGAAAATATAAAAAGAAATATCTAAATACTCGAAAAGCTAAAATTCTAAAGAAACCACAGTACCCTTGAGAGCTCAAAATCTCCTTTACGGTTGAGGTCTACTTCAAAATAGTGAAAATTTTATAAACATTTAAACAAATAAAATAATGCAAATGATGTTTGATACTCTTGAGATTGCAAAATACTCATAAAGCTCTAAAATGACCATAAGTATTCTTAAAAACATAGAATGTATAAAATTGCACTGAGAGCCGTGAGTGCGGCCAAGGGCTGGTAAAGTGTAATTGCCTTCATGAATTTATAAAATTACATAATTTTAATAATTTATTATAAAAAGACATCGAAAGGAATTAAGGGCGGAAAAAACAAAAAGTAATTTAAAAAAATAAAAATTTATGATATTTTCAAATTCAAGTGATTCATATCCTACAAATTAATTTTTTTTTTACCGCTAAAATATACCACCGGTAAAGTAACATTATTACTGTTGGGGAAAGGAGGCTCGTCACATAAACACAACGACAGTAATATATATCACTCATGAGAGTTGCTTCGCTGCAGCATTGAAAATCAAATATCCAATAGGGCCTAAATATGGCAAATAAAATTTCGAAATGTAATTAAAAATAAGGCAGCATCAGAAGGCACAATTTTTGCGTGGAACATCCTTGACGGGGAAAGCCACGAGACAATAGATCTGCTAAAATCTCCACCGATCAACAATTAATGGGGTCCAATAGAGTTTCTCTCCAGATACAACTACAGGATCCACCAATCATTAATATATAACAATACATCATTATGGATTAACAACCATGGAGAGAAAAGATCTAACCAGTGTGAGAGAAAAACTAAGATGATTTGGGGAAGGATTTTCCCTATCATAACTGCTCAATATGTTTTCTCAATAAGTTTTCTCAACATATTTGGTCGTCTAAGCTGTTAGTACTCCATTATGTCCGGTCCACTCTAGATCCGAATTTTAAATATTTCAAACCTTGACTTCTAAGTTCTTATTACATATTTTAATTAATTCAATTTGGATCCAATCGTCCGATTTGGCTCGTCCCACTTTAATTCAATAAGGAAAACTTGCACTTGATCTCCCTGTGGTTTGACGCAGTTGCAGAGAACCTCCCAGTGGTTTAAAAATCAGCACATAACCCCCCTGTGGTTTTAGTGGACTTGTAAAAGTTAACTTTTCCATCAAATTTAATGATTTGTTCTTTCATAGTTTTTTAGTGTTTAATATGATAAAAAAAAAGACTTTAATTTCCCAAATTACCCATAAACTAATTTCTTAACCCCTATCATAGCAGTACCCAAATAAATGGATGCTTTTATACTTCTTGTACCTTGAAAATATATATATATATATATATATTCTATAGAGGTTATATATTCATAATCTCAACTAATCATGATGATTAGAAATATGTATACAAATATTATAAGCTTCTAGATAAATGCACACAAAAATGCCTCTTTTTTTTGTACAATAAATATATCTTTTTTATGGCTTAGGAATTATAAAAACGACTAGTTCTTTGAGAACAATTATGATTGAGGTGAGAAGTTAGTTTATGGGTAATTTAGGAAATTAAAGTCTTTTTTATCATATTAAAAACTAAAAAGTTTGTGGAAGAACAAACTGTTAGATTAAATGGAAAAGTTAACTTTTGCATGTCCATTGAAACCACATGGGGGTTATGTGCTGATTTTCAAATCACAGGGAGGTTCCCTGCAATGAGGTGAAACCACAGGAAAATTAAGTGTAATTTCCCCATTTAATAAAATGGGTCAAGTTTATATCCTGGGCTCATTTTTGGTTTTATTCTACTTTATTTTCAACTGTCCTTAAAATTAGATCATCAATCAATTTTAAAAGTTCAAAAAATAATAAAATAATAAGAAAAACAAAAATGAGAAAAATCGTGATAGCCACTTCCTCCATGGTTCCTTTTTCTCATATCACTAGCGACAACTTTCTCCATGATTCATAGTTTGCGTATCACTGGTGGCTACTCCTTCCACGATTGATTTTTTTCTATATCACTGGGGCTACTCCCTCCATATTTTCATTTTTACACATTGTTAGGGGCTACTCCCCAAACAATTTACATTATATAAGTTGAATTAAGACAACTCCTTTATGAACTCACATACTTCACCCGTTTGCTCTTTGTTTTCAAGTGTTCATTCCAGAGCTAACCCTCCTTGCTATCTTGTACCTCGTAATTTGCCTCATACTTTTTGTTGAAAGTATTGACAAACCGAGGTTGCTGTCATTACCTAATTTTGCTCGGGCCCACTCCGAATCCAAATATTTAGACATTTCAAATCTTGATTTCTGATTTATTATTCCATATTTTAATTAATTTTAATATGAGTCAAATTAGGCTTAATTAATAAAATGGGTCAAGTTTATATTCGTGGCCCATTTTTGGTTTTATTCTGCTTTATTTTCAATTTGTCCTTAAAACTAGATTATTAGTCAAATTTTAAAGTCCAAAAATAATATTAAAAAAAGAGAAAATGAGAAAAATACATAAAGTCTTTTGCCTAAGCTCCACACATTTTCCTACTTTTGGCCTTTCTTGGTCCTTGTGCTTGCAATTTTATGAAAAGGAAAACATAAATATTGTGTTCAAGGAAAATATTGCTTTCTTGGTCTCCACACCTAAATAAATATAAATATAGGGAAGTAAATGATGTGTATGCACCAAAGAGATTCTTGAAAGCAAAAATTATTGGGATTTATTATTGTCATATTTTCTACAATTTGATTTTGAGATATTACAAATTTGGTGTTTCTTAACCCTAGGGTTAGTTCTCACTATAAATAAGAGGAGTTTAAAACTGATTTTGGACAAGAAAATTTTGGGAAAAACTAGGAGGCACAAGAAAAAAAAAAGGAGAACCATTAGGGAAAAGACGAAAGCGTTGAAGCTTTACAAGTAAGGGTAGCTCTATTTTGTTTGTGGTATCAAGTACGAAAATAAAATTTTCTATCAAAACTAACTAGTTAACTTTATTTATAATAAATATTTAATTTTTAATCTTTTGACACAATTAAAGATGGTAACTATCCAATTAGATAGGCTTTGTAAGTTATTGATAACCTTCATTCACATACAATTAGACTTGCGAACCTTTTTTTTTTTTTTGCTCAAAGACCTTCTTTTTCAAAATTTTTTAGATTTTATTTATTTTTCCTTAAAAGTAGGGTGACAACTCTATTATCTTTTATTTTTCGCTCGTCGGACTCGAAAGGGGTGTGACACAAACGTTACCCAAAACTTGAAAGAACATTACACGGTAATGTTAAGCTCACTGTCGTTTGGAATCCAGGGTGAGGCAGTACAGCCAAACCCTCTTATGAAACCGACCTCTCGGAGAGTAGCTTCTTTGTCATTGACTTCACATAAGCTTGCTGCAACTCTCCAGCTTCCGATGCATTAAGGATCTTCATTTTACCCTTATTCCGATTCTTCTACTCTCCTTGGTTTCCCTTCTGATTGTTAGATTTTCCCTTGGCCTGATCATCCCCTGTAAGCCTCTTATTTTTAACTTCAATAGCGACGGCTTTAGTAACGACCCCGTACATGGTGCCAACTCCCTACAACCTCAACTGTTAGGATTGAAGTTGTTATTTAAAGCATTATATTCGAAATACTTAAATCTTTTCCTCCCACCAATATATATAGTATATATATTTAGGGTTCTACGTTAATGAGTTCTATCCGATAAGATCTGTTCAATCCGGCTAGGGACGATAGCCGGAAAGCAATGAGAGAGAAATTGTTGCAAGTGAAAATAGAATTCCTTTCCTACTTGTTTTTCTCTGTCTTTAATTAAATTAAAATGAAATATATATACCCTTATATTTATAGATGGGTGTCCCTACACCAAACTTCATCGCGTGCTTTCTTACTTTAGAAGTAGAATTCAATTTGGAGATCAATATTTACAATTTGTGTGAGCTCAAGAGACTCGGTATTATGCCTACATTAAAAATCTAAACACTAATCCAATCAGAGAGAATCCAAATCTGTCCCGTTTGGCCAAAATTTTGATGGTTGGGAGTCCCCATTTGCTCCAAGTTGCAAGTAGATCCTCCTAAAATCACAAGAATAATAGAGTAAAAATAAGAGTCTAACCCACTTGTCTTGGGGTTTGAATTTGATGGGCTCTTCGCCAAACATCAATTGACTTTGAAAGTGACCAACCAAAACACTGTTTCAATAATTATTAAGGCTTGTGCTTTTTCGATTTGGCCTAGTGAATCATCATGAGAAGATGTTTCAACTTACTAATAATTTTACCCATTGGGTAAAGGGAAGATAGTCCCACTTTTCCCCTGTAGACAAATTATCAAGATTTGTAGCTTTTTATCACATGCATCCTTTTCAAAAGTTTATGTTACAAACTTTAGGCGTGCTCTGTTGAAATTATTCAAATTCATGTTGCATGGATATATTTGAACCCTATTCGAGAAAAACATCTCCCTTTATAGCTTGGTCCCTAATCGAAGACAAACACAACCTAGTTTTTACTAAGATAAACTTCAAATGACTAGTATTCAATAAGTGGCCTCTTGAAAAAATAAATCTGTTCATCCTTAAAAAATATATATATACATCATTTCTAAGAAATAGCAAAGCTCACAATATTTCGTGCGTGTGTGGCTCCTACTCAATATATTCCTACTCATGACTTGTTTCAATTATGTCATTACAAAAGATGGAAGATTTTTAAATTTTTCAACAAGAAACATTACCCTTTAAAGTTCATTTCATTTCATTCTATAGTGCCAACCTACCCTAATTCTGATTGTGCAATGGAAATCTTTTATAATTTACTCTTGTAATTCAAGGACCACAACAGAAACCCTTCACTGTTTCACATACATCAACGTGGAGGCCTCCTCCTCCTTGCCATTAATTAAAAAACTTAATCTACTTTCTTAATTTTAAAGTGTGCACCCTTACATAACTACCACTTGTTTGTTCGGAAAATAAAAAGAAATATGTATTTCATAAAAATATGAAGTAATATCAATATATCTATATTGAGTCTGAGTACAGGTAAAATGACCACCCATGAGGAGAATGGGCATACTTCTTATATTGATCATGCTATATGTTTATATAATACCTATTTCATGGGTGTAATTCAGTAGCAGCAACAAAGTAAACCCAGACCCTCAGGTTTCTTCCTGTCTGACCTATAGAAATTGCAATCCAATATTTGTCTCAAATTGATACCAAAAACACCAAAAACCAAAAGCTTCCCAAATCATAACAAAATCATCAGAAGAACGGAGGAAGATGAATAAGAATTTTGCAGAAGCAAAAGTAAATCACGTTGAACCTAGAACCCTAGATCCCACAAATTAATCCCTCCAAGTCTCCCACCCACAAATCACATTCAAAATCTGCAAAAAAACACACAAACAGAAAAAGGAAAAAAGATTGCAATTCAAGGAGAATGCTTACTGGTACTCTGAACAGCGGTCCAAATCTGCTTCAGCGCCCCAACGACGTGAGGGAAAACGCTCCCAATCCCCTTCAGCGCGGCCCCGGAGGCGACCCCGATGGCTAGGGTTTCGCCGAACCCGGGCTTCGAATCGACCTTCATCTCGAGGACGGCGAGGCGAGCGTTGAGGGAATCGAGCTTCCGCGAGCTCTCCACCATGAACTTCTCCTTCTTCCCCCTCCCGGAAGAGGAGGATGTCACGACTCTGTACAGCGCCGCCTGCAGGTCATCGATCACTCTCAGAGACGCCTCGCCGCTCTCCATCCCTTGCGACTCATAGTGCGCCACCAGCTCCTGCGGTTTCGGAAGCTTCCTCTTCTGTCTTCCGCCGCCGGACATGGCCGCGGCGACGGAGGGGGTCCCGGCGGCGGGGGATTGCGATGGGGCAGGGGACGGAGGAAGAGTGGTTGGGGCTTGTGGTTGCTGCATCGCTGCGAATCGGATGAATGGCCTCAATGGCGAAGAAGGGAGGAAAAGATCAGATTTCGGCTTCTGCAGGGGGGATTCGAATACTGTGAATCGGTTTGAACAAAACCCTAGAAGAAGGGTTGAAGGATAAGGGGAATAATATGGTAGAGCGTGAACTAGGTTTCAGCATTTGTAATGGCACGTCATTTAAGTCCCAGAAAATCAAATAAAAATCAAAAGGCAATGGCATATGCTCCATACAGTCAAAAAAAAAAAAAAACATTTTTAAAAAAACAAACAAAACAAAACAAAATTGACAAGAAAAAAGAAAAACTACTTTCGTAAGTTAAGAATAACAGGCATTAATAATATTAAAGGGCAATCAGCCATTTACCCCACCCTCCCTCCCAAAAAACCCAATTTTTATCTTGCATATATTTATTGAATTTATTGAATTTCATCTTTTGTAATTTTTTTGGGGTATAACATTCCCTTGAGCCCATAACTTATTGGGTCTAAGATACTCCGTTAATGGAGTCACCCTCTCCATTGAGGTTCATCACAACATCCTAATTGAAGGTATTCCTTACTTAATTTGTTTCGTTCCTACATCAAGGTTTAGTGACAGGTCAAACTAAATATAATCAGGCCATCTTAATGTCCCACAATTGGTCACAAGCTCACATTAGCGAGCTCAACACATACTAGCATTAACGGGGTTTACTTTGAATAAAGTAATTAGGTTAGAGTTTGGCGATGTAGGATTCAATAATCGATCTAATTTAAGATTTTTGAAATCTAAAAGGCACAAGCGTTCATTAAGGGGATAAGAAGTTTTTAATTTCATTAACCTATTGTAATTTTCTTATGTGGGTTTACTTCAAAATCACATTTGAAAAAAAAAAAAAAAACAAAGGAAAAAAATTGACTTTTTGTTTATTAAGACTAAGAGGGGGAAATAAAATGAAAGGGCAAACACATTTAATATATGGAAGAGAGCTTTTTCTAATGAATATTTTACAATTTTGGGAAAGGGGGATTCAACGACTGATCTAATCTAATATATGTGAATCTAGCTTCCATACCGTCAATTTTTATTTTGCTTTTAGTTATTACATGTAATCCTAAAATTGAAGGTGAACTCCTCAAAAGTGATGCAAATCCTCTTAATTTATGACGAAAGATTCATCGTCTATTTCGGGTTTTGATCTATTTCATTTTATGTATTCTAAATTCAAACTCAATCATTTCATTTTACATTTTATGAATCATTTATTATGTTAGAACTTATTCAATAGAACATAAAATTTGATAGTTAAATTTTGAATCTAAACAAATGACCATGTTCTGTATTCTGTAATCGATCTTTAGAAATAGTACATTCAGTCAAAATTTATGTGAAATATGACATAACAAACTCAATGATTTGGGAATTGTACCTTTCATTTAATTTTAATGTCATTGATATTTGATTCTAGACTAGTGGAGAGTTAAATTTTAGAGATAATTTTAAAACGATATCGTTGTGAGATGTCAAGCATGGTCCATTGGACTCATTCCTTTGATTTTCATGACACCAATGAAATTATTAAGCAGTGTCAAGTGTAGATGACCATCAAATCTAAGATTTACAAAATTGAGAATCCACTGCCAAATTTTATTTTGCATCTGACTATCATATCTAATCCTAAAATTGAACTTGTGTTTCCCCCTTCCTCCCTTCCAAAAAACCCAGTTTTTATCTTGCATCTATTTATTGAATTTTTCAAATTTCATCTTTTGTAATTTTTTTAATGAGTGTTTACAATGAAAATACATTTTAAAAAATAAAAATATTGAAAAACTAATCAACTTGGTAAGTAAAGGATAGCACGAGTCAATAAAATTAAAGAGCACGCACTGTTATTGAAGGGACAAGAATTTCTTTAGTAGGTTATTTTGAGGAGGAACATGAATCATTTAGTCAAATTACACTACCCATGGTATATAAACCACATCCAACAAAACACAAAATCAAATTGACTAAATCCTAAAAAGACCCATTCATTACTTTACTTGTTTTGAAACCCAACACTAATTAAGACAATTTGGAACAGCAGACGTACTAAGCCCACAAAGGCACTTCGGGCCATTAGACCCAATGAAGTGAATCGCAAAGAGCCTCTTAAAGAGCTTATAATGTCCGATGCTTGCAAACCTTTTGCAATTTTCTAACGTTGTATTTTATAGCCTGATTTTTGATAAAAGTTGTAAATATAATCCAACCTTTACTATTTACTGATTATACTCCAATCTTTTTTAACGGATGCAATTCTAGGTTACTCTTATATTTGGCCTATATTTATAATGGAAAATTTTTTTGATGAACATTGTTTCATTATAAAATTCTTACAAATTTTTACAGTGAAAAAATATTTATAATAAATCAGTTTTTTTTTAACAATTATTTCTCCCAATATTCTTCTTCTTTAGCCCTTTTACTTTTTTATAAATTTAGATTACGAATTTTGTATGATCTAGTTATCACAAGAAGGAATTACACATTAGTTAAAATAAATTTTGTTACTTGAGTAGTGGTCATGAATTTTACTATAAAAGGTCACTTTTTTTTTTTGCTTTCACAATTTTTTTTTTCCTGTAAATGAGGATAATAGTTAGAATTTTTTTCCCACTACAAATTTGACCTATTCTTATAAAAAATTCTTCAAACATTTTATTTTTACAATACTTTTAGTGGAATTGTGAAGAAAAAAGTTAGTAGGCTAAAATTGCACCCCTTTAAAAGAGTTGGGATATAATCAGTTAATAGTAAAAGTTGGACTAGATTTACAACTTTAATCAAAGGTCAGGCTATAAAACATCATTTGGCCAACAAAATTGAAGCAAGAACAAAGAAAAAAAATCAATTTTGTAAGTTAAACAGAACAAGTGCCAATAATATTAGAGGGCAACCAAGTTTATTAAATGTATGTGAGTTTTTTTTCTTTAACCTATTGCAATTTTCTGACGTGGGATTACAATAAAAATACAATTTTTTTAAGAAAGAAACTATTCATCTTTCCCAATTTAAGAATAACTTGCGTTAATGAAATTAAAGGGAAAACAAATTCATTGAAGGGATAATAATTCTTTTTTAATTTGTCATCTTCAAGAAGAACAGAAAAAATTATCAAAAGATGAAAAGTTTGTGTTAGTGACCCTATTTGGTAGGATGCACTACATACATAATTTGTTTGGTGCAAACTTGTCCATTTTGAGCAAGGATTCCTCTACCAAAGCATCAGGTTGTGTCCAAAGATGGAAAGTCTGTGTTGTGACCCTGTTTGGCAGGATGCACTACATATTATACTTAGTTTGCCAGGTTCAAACTTCTCCATTTTGAGCAAGGATTCCTCTACCCGAGGATAAAGGTATATGCAACAAACTACAACCTCACTCCCGCATCAAGGTTTAGTGCCAATTAACTTGATGGGTCAAACTAAACACAGTCAAACCATCTTAATGCCCCACAATTGGTCACAAGCTCACGCTACCGAGCTCAGCACACATTAGCATTAGTGGGGTTTACTTTGAATAAATTTATTATGTTAGAGTTTGGCGATGTGGGATTCAACCATCGATCTAATTTAAGATTTGCGAAATTTAAGAAGGCATAAACGTTCATTAAGGGGATAAGAAGTTTTTAAATTTCACTAACTTATTGCAATTTTCTTACATGGGTTTACTTCGAAATCAGATTTGGAAAAGAAAAGTAAAACCGAAAAGGAAAAATTGACATTTTGTCTATTAAGAATGGGAAGGGTAAATAAAATGAAAGGGAAACCATGTTTAATAAAGGGATGAGAGCTTTGTTTATTGAATGTTTTGCAGTCTTGGAAATGGGGCATTCAACGTCTGATCTAATTCAATATTTGTGAAATCTAATATCCAGACTGTTAATTTTTGTTTTGCTTTTAGTTATCCCATCTAATCCTAAAATTGAACTTGTATGGTTTTCCACCTAGGACAACCCGATCAATAATCAACTTTTGCAAGTTAAGAATAACTCATGTTAATAAAATGTGAGGACAACCATCCTTAATGAAGGAAAAAGAACTTTTTTTTTTTATCGAACATTTTGCAATTTTCTGATGTGGGATTACAGAAAAATAGATTTAAAGCGGAACGACTTTTATTGAAGGGATAAGGATTTTTGATAAGAAAATTTTATATTTATTCTTTTTAGGAGGAAAATGATTCATATAATCAAATTATATTAGGTGTGGTATATAGACCACATCCACTAAACACAAAATCAAATTGATACATTCAAAAACTTGTTAAACAAATCAAAAGATGAAAAGTCTGTGGTGCGACCTAGTTTTTCTGGATGCACTATATATTATATTCATTTTGTTGGGTGCAAACTTGTCCATTAAGAGCAAGGATTCCTCTACTTGAGGTTGGGATGTGTGCAATAGACCGCAACCTATCTTACTGCCCCACCAATTGGTCACAAGTTTACGTTACTGAGTTTTGCATACAATAGGAGTAATGGGATTTATTTCGAAGAAATTAATTAGGTTAAAGTTTGACAATATGGAATTTGATGACCAATATAATTTAAAATTATTGAAATCTAAATGGCAAACACGTTCATTAAGGGGATACGAAGTTTTTAAGTTAACCTATTGCAATTTCCTAATGTGGGTTCACTATTGCATTTGGCAAAAAAAAACAATAAAAAAAAATCAACTTTTGTTAGTTAAGATTAACACTTATCAATAGAATGAAAGGGCAGCCTCTTTTAATACAAGGATAAGAGCCTTTTTTTTTTTTTGAATATTTTGCAATTTTCTGATGCGGGATTGCACTATATATGTACATACATTTAAGAAAAGAAAAAATATTTAGAATAAAAAATAAACTTTTGCAAGTGAAGAATAACTCAGCGTCAATAAAATTAAATAGCACACACTTTTATTGAAAGGACCAGAATTTTTTGTTCTTGGTTATTTTGAGGAATAATATGAATCATATGGTCAAATTTCATTACCCATGGAACAAAAACCACATCCAACAAAACATGAAATCAAATTGAATAAATCCTAAGGCTTTTTTTTTCTTTTCAGAAAAATCAAAAAAGAAAAATATCAAAAGACGAGAAGTTTGTGCCGTGACTCTATTTTTATTGGATTCATTCGTCTACCGGAGGACAAGGTGGATGCAATAGACTATAACCTCGCTCTCGCATAGGGATTTAGTGACAATTATCGCTTGGTAGCTCAAACTAAACATAGTCAAGCCATCTTAATGCCCCGCAATTGATCATAAGCTCACGCTACTGAACTCGGCATATATTAGCATTAATAGGGTTTATTTTGAATAAATTAATTGGGTTAAAGTTTCGCAATGTAGGATTCAACAATGGATCTAATTTAAGATTTAACAAATCTATAAGGCATAAACATTCATTATGGGGATAAGAAGCTTTTTAATTTCACTGGTGCATTGCTATTTTCTTATGTGGGTTTACTTCAAAATCACATTTGAAAAAATAAAAAAAACCAAAGGAAAAAATTGACTTTTTCTCTATCAAGAATAAGAGGGGTAAATAAAATGAAAGGCTAACCAAGTTTAATATAGAGATGAGAGCTTTTTTTATTGAATATTTTGCAATTTCAGGAATGGGAGATTCAATGACTGATCTAATCTAATATTTGTGAAATCCATCAATTTTTATTTTGCTTTTCGGTATCGCATCTAATCCTAAAATTGAACTTGTGTCAGAAAACCGATTTTTATCTTGCATCTGTTTATCAAATATTTTGAATTTCATCTTTTGTAATTTTTTAATGAGTGTTTACAGTGAAAATATATTTTTAAAAATAAAAATACTGTAAAAATGATCCACTTTCGCAAAAAGAAAAAAAGAAAAACAAAAAAAGCACGCGCCAATAAAATTAGAGAGCATGCACTTGTTTTGAACCCCAACATTAATTTGAACAATTTGCAACATTGGACTTACAGGCCCGCAAAGGCACTTCGGGCCACTAGGCCCATAGAAGTGCATGGCAAAGAGGCTCTTGAAGAGCCTATAATGTCCGACGCTCGCAAACCTTTTGCAATTTTCTAATGTGGGCCCATCACAGTAAAATGCATTTAAAAACAAATTAATGAAATTAAAGGGCAACAAAATTCATTGAAGGGATAAGAATTCTTTTTAAATTTGACATCTTCAAGAGGAAGAGAAAAAATTATCAAAAGATTGAAAGTCTGTGTTGTGACCCTGTTTGGCAAGATGCACTACATATTCTGCTTAATTTGTCAGGTGCGAACTTGTCCATTGTGGGCAAGGATTCCTCAACCCGAGGACAGGGGTATGTGCAGCAAACTACAACGTCACTCCCGCATCAAGGTTTAGTGCCAGTGCCAATTAACTTGACGGGTCAAACTAAACACAGTCAAACCATCTTAATGCCCCGCAATTGGTCACAAGCTCACGCTACCGAGCTCAGCACACATTAGCGTTAGTGGGGTTTACTTTGAATAAATTTATTATGTTAGAGTTTGGCGATGTGGGATTCAACCATCGATCTTATTTAAGATTTGCGAAATCTAAGAAGGCATAAACGTTCATTAAGGGGATAAGAAGTTTTTAAATTTCACTAACTTATTGCAATTTTCTTACGTGGGTTTACTTGACTTTTTGTCTATTAAGAATGGGAGGGGTAAATAAAATGAAAGGGCAACCACGTTTAATAAAGGGATGAGAGCTTTGTTTATTGAATATTTTGGAGTCTTAGGAATGGGGGATTCAACGACTGATCTAATTCAATATTTGTTAAATCTGACCTCCATGCCGTCAATTTTTATTTTGCTTTTAGTTATCCCATGTAATCCTAAAATTGAGCTTGTGTGTTCTTTCACCTAGAACAGCCCGATCAATAATCAACTTTTGCAAATTACGAATAACGTATGTTAATAAAATGAGAGGGCAACCATCTTTAATGAAGGAATAAGAACTTTTTCTTATTGAGCTTGTGTGTTTTTTCACCTAGGACAGCCCGATCAATAATCAACTTTTGCAAATTAAGAATAACGTATGTTAATAAAATGAGAGGGCAACCATCTTTAATGAAGGAATAAGAACTTTTTCTTATTGAACATTTCACAATTTTTTGATGTGGGATTACAGAAAAATAGATTTAAAGCGAAACAACTTTTATTGAAGGGATAAATTTTTTTTATATTTATTCTTTTTAGGAGGAAAATGATGCATATAATCAAATTATGTTAGGTGTGGTATATAGACCACATCCACTAAACACAAAATCAAATTGATACATCCAAAAACTTGTTAAACAAATCAAAAGATGAAATGTTTGTGGTGCGACCCAGTTTTTTTGGATGCACTATATATTATATTCATTTTGTTGGGTGCAAACTTGTCCATTAAGAGCAAGGATTCCTCTACTTGAGGTTGGGATGTGTGCAATAGACCGCAACCTATCTTACTGCCCCACCAATTGGTCACAAGTTTACGTTACTGAGTTTTGCATACACTAGGAGTAATGGGATTTATTTCGAAGAAATTAATTAGGTTAAAGTTTGACAATATGGAATTTGATGACCAATATAATTTAAAATTATTGAAATCTAAATGGCAAACACATTCATTAAGGGGATACAAAGTTTTTAAGCTAACCTATTGCAATTTCCTAATGTGGGTTCACTATTGCATTTGGCAAAAAAAAAACAATGAAAAAAAATCAACTTTTGTTAGTTAAGATTAACACTTATCAATAGAATGAAAGGGCAGCCTCTTTTAATACAAGGATAAGAGCCTTTCTTTTTTTTTTTTTTTGAATATTTTGCAATTTTCTGATGTGGGATTGCACAATATATATATACATACATTTAAAAAAAGCAAAAATATTTAGAATAAAAAATAAACTTTTGCAAGTGAAGAATAACTCAGCGTCAATAAAATTAAATAGCATACACATTTATTGAAAGGACCGGAATTTTTTTTTATTGGTTATTTTGAGGAGGAATATGAATCATATGGTCAAATTTCATTACCCATGGAACAAAAACCACATCCAACAAAACATGAAATCAAATTGAATAAATCCTAAGGCTTTTTTTTTCTTTTCAGAAAAATCAAAAAAGAAAAATATCAAAAGACGGGAAGTTTGTGCCGTGACTCTATTTTTATTGGATTCATTCGTCTACCGGAGGACAAGGTGGATGCAATAGACTATAACCTCGCTCTCGCATAGGGATTTAGTGACAATTATCGCTTGGTAGCTCAAACTAAACATAGTCAAGCCATCTTAATGCCCCGCAATTGATCATAAGCTCACGCTACTGAACTCGGCATATATTAGCATTAATGAGATTTATTTTGAATAAATTAATTGGGTTAAAGTTTCGCGATGTAGGATTCAACAATCGATCTAATTTAAGATTTGAAAAATCTAAAAGGCATAAACATTCATTATGGGGATAAGAAGCTTTTTAATTTCACTAACGCATTGCTATTTTATTGAAGGGACAAGAATTTCTTTTTATAGGTTATTTTGAGGAGGAACATGAATCATTTAGTCAAATGACACTACCCATGGTGTATAAACCACATCCAACAAAACACAAAATCAAATTCAATCAATCCTAAAACACCCATTCATTACTTTACTTATTTTGAAGCCCAAAATTAATTTGGACAATTTGCAACATTGGACCTACAGGCCCGCGAAGATGCACTACATATTCTGTTTAATGTATCAGGTGCGAACAAACTACAACCTCGCTCCCGCATCAAGGTTTAGTGCCAATTAACTTGACGGGTCAAACTAAACACAGTCAAACCATCTTAATGCCCCACAATTGGTCACAAGCTCACGCTACCAAGCTCGGCACACATTAGCGTTAGTAGGGTTTACTTTGAATAAATTTATTATGTTAGAGTTTGGCGATGTGGGATTCAACAATCGATCTAATTTAAGATTTGCGAAATCTAAAAAAGCATAAACGTTCATTAAGGGGATAATAAGTTTTTTTAATTTCTCTAACTTATTGCAATGTTCTTATGTGGGTTTACTTCAAAATCAGATTTGGAAAAAAAAAATGAAAGGAAAAATTGACTTTTTGTCTATTAAGAATAGGAGGGGTAAATAAAATGAAAGGGCAACCACGTTTAACAAAGGGATGAGAGCTTTGTTTATTGAATATTTTGCAGTTTTGGGAATGGGGGATTCAACGCCTGATCTAATCCAATATTTGTGAAATCTAACATCCACACCGTCAATATTTATTTTGCTTTTAGTTATCCCATGTAATCCTAAAATTGAACTTGTGTGTTTTTCCACCTAGAACAACCCGATCAATAATCAACTTTTGCAAGTTAAGAATAACTCTTGTGTGTTTTTCCACCTAGAACAACCTGATCAATAATCAACTTTTGCAAGTTAAGAATAACTCATGTTAATAAAATTTTAGGGCAACCATCCTTAATGAAGGAATAAGGACTTTTTTTTATCAAACATTTTTCAATTTTCTGATGTGAGATATTATAGAAAAGAAGATTTAAAGCGGAACGACTTTTATTGAAGGGATGAGAATTTTTTATAAGAAATTTTTATATTTATTCTTTTTAGGAGGAAAATGATTCATATAATCAAATTATATTAGGTGTGGAATATAGACCACATCCAGTAAACACAAAATCAAATTGATACATCCAAAAACTTGTTAAACAATTCAAAAAATTAAAGTCTATGCTGCGACCCAATTTTTCTGAATGCACTATATATTATGTCCATTTTGTTGGATGCAAACTTGCCCATTAAGAGCAAGGATTCTTGTACTCAAGAACAGGATGTGTGCAATAGACCGCAGTCTATCTTACTGCCCCACTAATTGGTCACAACTTTACGTTACTGAGCGCCGCATACACTAAGAGTAATGAGGTTTATTTTGAATAGTTAATTAGGTTAGAATTTGGCAATGTGAAATTCAATGACCAATCTAATTTAAAATTTGTGAAATCTAAATGAGAAACACGTTCATTAAGTGGATATGAAGTTTTTAAGTTAACCTATTGCAATTTCCATCCTAATGTGGGTTCACTATTACATTCGAAAAAAAGAAAGCAAAGAAAAAATTAACTTTTGTGAGTTAAGAATATAACACGTATCAATAGAATGAAAGGACAGCCACTTTTAATAAAAAGATAAGAACTTTTTTTATTGAATATTTTGCAATTTCCTGACGTGGGATCACACTAAATATATATATATATATATATATATATATATATATATATATACATTTTATAAAATAAAAATATTTAGAATGAAATATCAACTTTTGCAAGTAAAGACTAACTCAACGTCAATAAAATTAAAGAGCACACACTTTTATTGAAAGGACCTGAAAAAAAATTTTTATTGGTTATTTTGAAGAGGAATATGAATCATATAGTCAAATTTCATTAGCCATGGAATAGAAATCACATCCAACAAAACATAAAATCAAATTGAATAAATCCTAAAGCTTTTTTTTTAAAATCCAAAAAGAAAAATACCAAAAGATGGGAAGTTTGTGCCGTGACATTGTTTATTGGATTCATTCCTCTACCATCTTAATGCTCCACAATTGGTCACAAGTGCACACTACGACGCAACTCAGCACACATCAGCTGTAACGAGGTTTACTTTGAATAGATTAATTAGTTTTAGAATCTGGTGACGTGAGATTCAATGACCAATCTAATCTAAGATTTTTAAAATTTAAAATCCATCACCAATTTTATTTTATTTCAGGTTATGCATCAAATCCCAAAGTTATTATGTTTTTTTCCCCCTAAATTAACCCAAACCGAAAATCCATCATCGCATATTAGCATTATCATGGCTCCATTGTTCCATATAGGACTCACCAAATTTTAACTGAGATAAAACTTGGACTCATCAGGGTTTTATTAAATACCCATTCATTACTAAACTTGTTTTGAAGCCCAACACCACTAGTCAACAAAATTGGACCTTTGAACGTACCAGGCCCGCAGAAGCGAACGGCAAAGAAGCTCAAACCCGATAAATTGTTTGGCCAGGCCCACACTCAATTTAGTCGGAATTATTTGGCCTTCAGATATTAAGTAAACCTTATGAAAAAAGAAAAAAAAAGAGACGCTCTTTAAGAGCTTATAATGTCGAAGGCTTGCAAACCTTTTGCTATTTTTTGATGTGGGATTATAGCAAAAATACATTTAAAAAAAAACACGAAGACAAACAATTAAAGCAACTTTTGTATGTTAAGAATTTTATTTATTTAACCCCTTGTAATTTTCTGGGGTAATATTACTGCAAAAATACTTCTAAAAACTCAAAAACAAAGAAAAAAAATTCAACGATTGATCAAATCTAAGATTTGTGAAATCTAAAATTCACCACCAATTTTATTTTGCTTCACATTATCGAATCTTGAACGTATGATTTTCTTTTTATCACCTAAAACAGCCCAACCAACAATCTCTACAAAAAAAAATCAACCATATCATTGTGTATTATCATTATCATGGCATCTACTGGCCATGCGGCTCACTCACATATTAACCAAACCAAAGCTTAGACTAATCAAGATTTTATTAAATACCCATTCACTATTTAACTTGTTTTGAAGTCCAACACAAACTACAGGGCACTGTTTGCCCCATTAATAAAAAGTATCTTCAATCTTCCATACTCGAGATTAAAACTGTAAGCACCACTCCTCAAAGTTGATCATTACCTAATGGTGATAAATGAATGAATGTGCATCATGTTTCTACCTTCGTCTCCATATGTCAACTTGAAGTTTGAAGCTTAATACCACAAATTGCCTGGTTTAGTGGCACTAGTATGCATAAAGGTCAATGATTAGAATTCTTGTAGTAACTAGATCGGGTTCGTTCATAATCGTCGGGAAAAAAAAAAGGTGAAAATTTGTAAACCATTGCAAAGAAACAAGCATAGTTGTTAAGGCGTCGCCTAGGCGTCCGGACGGGGGTGGGGGAGCATGGCGGGTAGCGCCTTGCTCCCCGGCCGCCAAGGTGTGCGCCTTGGCTGGAAAGGCGTCGCCTAGGGTTTTTTTTTTTTTTTTTTGGAAAAAAAAGCCTAGCAAAATGACGTCATTTTGCATTGTAAATATATATATATATATATATATATATATGAAGAAGTCATCGTCGTCACAAAAGCCAACTATCTTCTTCTACTTCTTCGATGATAAACAGCAGAAGAGTCCCTGACTCCGGCGACTGCACTCGATCGGCAGCAGCGGCTCCAGCGACTGACGACAGGCACTCCGCCAACTACGACGGCGTCATTTGAACTCTATTGTGAAAGCCGCTCTCCACCCACTCAACTACAGCGGCAACTCCCATAGTTGTCGAGGCATCTTCAATCCCGGCGAGTTCGATTTCAACCGAGTGAGCTCCATTTTTGGACGGTCACTCTCCATCCAATCTCCTCTCAGTACTGTTACTTTATTTTTCAAAACCCTAATATATTCTAGTGATCAATTTTATAAAATGAAATATAAAAAAGGAACCCAACCCGAAAATGTATCACTAAGGTGTTTAAATGTATTTTGGTACATATGTACAGGTATGATATGTGGGTAAAATTATAAATTTCATTAGGGGACGCCTTGGACCGCCTTGGCGAGTGCCTTGCCGCCTAGGCGTCCAGGCGGTCAGCAGTCGATGCCGACCGCCTTAACGCCGTGACAACTATGGAAACAAGTGAAATAGACATCTATTGCAAACTTCCATATAATTCATGCTTACTCACACACATCAAGTAAGAGGTGAAAATTTTAAAACCGGTACAATGATTTTGGGTCTCTTGATGTTTCATCATTTAGATGATAGGTATAGGAAAGCACAAATTGCATGAAAATTTATAGACCTTCACACTCTTAATGTTATTCACATCCATATGCTGAAGTTTTCAAAAATTGATTTTATTGCTTCCTTTATTGCTATTCCAGTATGTGTGTGTTATTGCAAATCTTTTAAACATGACACACCTATAAACTAAAAGCTTAAATTAGAATCAATCAAACTTCCAACCAGTAAACCGATAACAATTTGACAATAGAAAAAGACGCAATGTATAGAAACTTACACCAGTAACGGCGATTGTATGGTAATCTCTCTCCTAGCCTGCACGAGCCATTGGAATCCCAGAAACTACTGTAGACATCAATAAGCATCACTGCCACAACTTCGGTGCTATATAATTCCTAATATCAGAAGAAGAGACGTGAAATATTTAAGAAAGTTGCTACACTGTTCATGACAGGAACAAAAGCATAATACATGAGCTGAAAGCTACATGCAAGATAGAGCAACTTTTCTGAAGAAAGTCAATGTGCAGAACTTATCTGTGAGATTATATACGATTTAGGATATTGGGGAAAGTATGGGATCCGATATATTTAAAAGTTTAGAAGTAGCTCAAAAACATACAACTGCTGAAATGGCCATATTATCAGAAAGTATGATGCATTTTACATTATAATGGACAGACGCAATTAAATAAAAATAAGACACCCGCAAAGGAAATAACAAAATTAGGGACTGGATAAGTTTTTTTTCCTTCTTTTTTAGAAAACTTCATGTTTCCAATGTGTTCGTTTGGTAACTCTTGTGAGTTCCAATGAATAGGAAACATAAAAGTTTATATAGCTGGTCCTCGTCCAGTGCCCTAAAATCACTGGTTAGAAAAACCATTAATGTTAACTACAAAATCTGGCCACTCCCCACGGGCACATTGAGTGAACTCCCATTTCCTCGTCCACTGCTGCTCTGAACTGTAGAGCCTCCAACCTGCAGTAGCGTTCTGAAACATAAGTCCCTGATTGCGAGCCAGCGCTCCGATGGGTCTACCTCTTCACTTGCCATCCGATAGATAGTAACCACGGTCTTCATCTATAGCAGCAACGTGAAAAAGAAAGTATATTAGTTTAAAGCATCAAGTAATACATCAGAACCAACAAAAAGTAAAAGCAAATGGAAATCATATATTACAAGATCCATCATCCCAGTGTTACCCACGAACCCAAGTGGGAAGCCATGCTTCGAATTATGCAGCAGACGGCGTGTAATACCGTAGTACCATGTCATGTACTCATTGTCAACCGAAATGCATTCATAAGGCTCTCCATCTACCACAGTATGGACACGGTGGGCCCAAAGGTCGATGTATTCTCGTGACATAACCGACCAATCAGTGTGGCCTTTTCCACGAAGTGTGTGGCGATGAAGTTGCGGATCTGTGTGCGGCCTGCGGAATATGCTGTTGAAAACCAAACTGGCGGAGAACGCGATCAGGAAGGTGCCACTCCACTATGTCCAAGCAAATAAGAGGACTTCGAGTGCGCCAAACAGCTCGACCTGCGGTGCAATACTCAGGCAGATGATCAATGAGATCCGCATATGGCTGCCATATGAAATCATTGGATCCCATCATGTCCAGCTGGAACCGGTAAACGCACAGCACGTGGGTCGACGTGGTCTCCAAATTTAATGGTACATCCCACCTACACACAAACAATAATTGATGTTAAAATAATTCTTTGCAGAAAATAAAGACAACATGGCATTGCTGTAACGTAATGCATATGAAAAAGTAAAAATGTAACGTATGGTTATTACCTCGCACCCCAAGGCCTAGGTGGTAGTCCCTCCTCGTTCAATGCTATAGGAGCCTCCAATCTGCGTGGACACATGCGCACAATCCTCTCCCACGCCCACAGCTACGATAGGATGTTCACTAATGACTTCTATGGCAAAAGCATAATTTAATTATGGGAAAGAAATGAGAAATACCTGTAATAAAATCATAGGCCCACTGATCTGACGTGCCTCAGGATCAGTACATCTACACAACCACCTATATAACGTTGCAAGACACGCAGCTCGCCAACTATACCGACCCACAGAGTCTAGATCCTCCAGTAGAGGTAGGAAATGCAGCCTCACCCTCGAACCAGATGTATTCCCCAACAAGCATCCTCCAAAAAGCATCAAGATGTATGCTCGTGTATGACATCGCACCGTCTCTTCGCAGGCATCATCTGGTAGAGAGCTAAAACGTTCGCGAAGCCACTCTAGTTGGAGGGTTGACCCATTGTCTATATCAGTATGAGATGTCTCAACACCAAGTAACCAAGTGCATAATGCCGCCCACATGGTTTGCGTGGTTGGGCCTGTGCCCTTGAGGATCACTGCCTCACCGTCAATGGGCAAACCCAACAACACCTCGACATCTTGCAAAGTAATGGTGGCTTCACCGATGCGGAAGTGGAAGGTGTGTGTCTCTTGTCGCCACCGTTCTACAAGTGACGTGATCAATGCGTGATCACACCGAATATACCCCAAACGATGGACACCGTAGAAACCACATTTTATCAAGTAATCTACAATCCTGCGGTTTGGTTTAAACTGCGTGCGAAATTTCATGTCCCCTCGGCGCACATCAAGGGGGCTCAAGTCACGTCCGTGCCACACATACTCAGACCTGTGACTGCTCTGCAAGTAAAGCACAGAGCTGTCCATGGGTCCGGGGATGATATCAGCATCCATCTGTAATATGCAAACGGTAGATCTTCAGAGTTTGAAACCCCATAGCCTAAAATCAGAAGAGCCGAAATCTTAATGGAATTTTTTAATTCCTAAAAACACAACTACGATTACAATCATATCATTGCAACTGTCACCACAACCTCAATTGGAAAATGTAAATACTAAAACCTAAAACTTGCAGCTGCAGTCACTATTGTAATAATACCAACCGTAAACCAGAATTGTCATAGTTAATAATTCTATTTTATGAAATTATTTATGTAATTCTACTTTATATAATTGTGATATTTAAATTCAAATTAAAAATAAATAATAACAAATTATGTAATCCTGTAAACAGATATTATATAAAATAAAAATTACAATTTAAATTAAGATGAAAATGAGAAAGGGCTGTTGGAACTCAAACAGGCCCGTGCTTGTGAGCCATTTAATTGTGGCCCAATGTTTTGCAAGTGAGGGGCAAACATGCGGATGTGGGTTGGGAGTACATTCTGGGCCAACAAACACAGTACATTCCGGAACACCCAAAAAAGTAGCAGTACTTCAGAAAATTTACTTTTCATACTATTTCAAGAAAAAAAAAATTACAAACTGAAGGCAATCGGGAACCTTGTGGAAAATGTGAAAATTGAAATAAAACTAGATGAAGAAAGCAAAAAAAAAAGGAAAAAGAAACAAGAAAATCGAATTCCATAGAGAATTGATAGAAGAAACAGGGTTCTTCTGCTACATTTGGTTACTATCCAACCTTCCTATTTCCTCACAGCAAAAACAACTCCTGATCTCGTCTATACCTCACATTCCTACAATATCCCATGTTTTGCACACTTCCATCTGTGCATGTTTAATTTTCATTCTATGTTAGTCTTGCTTTCCGTCGTCTTTTGGGCTATGGGTTATAAACACGACCCAGAATTTAGGTGGAAAGGGCGAATTGAGCTACTATACAGTCTTTTGCATTTATACATCAGCTATTACTCACCCATCTCACGAAAGGCTCTCAGTCAATATTAACAGCATGCCTACATTTATATTTCTTCCATGTATTTTTAATTTTACTTTAATTTTGGGAATACCCAGCTCAAACAGACACCCCTAATCCTTGAAAAACAATATAGAGCTTCTCTCTGCCACTGTTCCTGATAAGGCTCATACACTCTACGAAATGATGTTGCTTAAGTCTATTTAAAATCATTTGTCAAAACCACGTCCTAATTTGGAACCAGCGCATAAAGAATTTCCACATAATTAAAAAGGGAAAACAAAAATAAAAATGTACAGGAGGAGAAGACCACACCTGCGCGGGTGACGCGGTCGCGATATGCCCGCCATTCTCTTTCAGATCTGTTCTCTGCCGCCGTATCCAACAGGCTGGAGCTGGTGTGTCCCTCCATTCCGCCGGAATTAGAGCCGGAGACCTCGGCGGAACCATCCTTACCGTTCTCTCTCGTTTCTCCTTCTCTATTTCTGTCCTTCTTCCCCCTCGCCCTCGCTCGCTGCTTCGGACGACCGCCATTGACGGTCTCCATCGAAGGTATTCCTAAATCTTCGGCGGCGGCGTCAGCGGTGGCGGTGGCGGTGGCGGTGGCGGCGGAGGACTTCCGGCACCACTTCCTCTTATCCCCCGATTTCATCTTTTCTCACTCATTGTCGAGCAGAATCATGACCATATTACCCTCCCTGAAAATCATATTTCACAATAGCCTCCCCCCTGCACTTGGTCCCCCGATGAGTTGGGCCAAGTTCTAGCTTGGCCAGCTCGATTTACAAGCATTGGGCCGATTTCTTAAAGTTAGGCCCAGTTTTTATTTATTTATTTATTATTTTTTTTAAAGGAGTTCAGTTTCAGCTTCACAAATTTCGTCATATTCCAATGAACTAAAATATTCAAAACAAACAATTAAATGATCCAAATCTATTGCCTCATAATATAAATAAATATTCAGAATACAACGAAATCATATAAAAATTAATATAACATCCATGATCATTCAATCAATAAGCTAAACATTCAAAATATAGACATCAAAAAATTATTTTCGAGTAACACACTAAATAACTTTTCTACTATGCCGAGTTACACTCTCTCTTCCCAAACAAAAATACAAAAAACAAACAGAACAATTACTCCCAAAAGTAGCAGGCTTAACCAACAAAAAAGAGTAAATAAATTGCTCACTTCTAGAAAACTGAAGGACCAACAAATCAGAACACAAGTTAAATTGTACTTCAGATTTTTCTTCCCCACAAGCTAATATCAGTACAAAACTAAAAATTAATTTCTTCTTTCAAAACCCTCAAAAAAAAAAAAATCAAATGGGCCCTATGTACAGTGATGCAATTAATCCTTGCCAAAAAAAAAAAAAATGAAGAAGAAGAAGAAAAAATGATAAGAGTACCTACATGGATTTCAGGGTGGAGGGAGAGGAGAAACAAGTACCCTCCCAATACCCATGAATTCAGCTGCAAATTCTTCATCATTCTTACCCAACATTTCCTCAAGGCTACACTCCACATTCCTTCCTTTTAACACAAAGAATCTGGGCTTTATCTTCGTCTCCAGTGAGTAGCTGAAGTACCTTGGGTACTCCACTACATCCTTCACGGGCCGCTCCATTGTGTTCACAAGGAATTCAAGCTTCGGCGCCAAGACCTTATCGATGCTGTACCCAAACAATGGAGAAAACTGGCGGACCATGAATGCGATGTCCCTCTTTGAAAGACCGGCCTTGCGCAAAAACTTCACTCTGCAACCACAAAACTGATCGATAAGTTCACATAAATGCCCTTGGATCGACAGTTCGACTATATGGTCATAACTATTTGCCTCCTTGCCTAAGTGTTGGATTTAAGATGCGACTGCACAAGGAGATATAAGTTCAACATTGAGTTGACACTGGAATAATGAGAGAACATGATTTTAAATCTGAGTGAAGTAGCTTGAAAAAACCAAGCGCCGGATTGACAGTTTTCTTAAAACATTCTAGGGAAGAAACTCTACAGGGATTCTGGTGACATTTTAGGAATATATATTTGTTTGTGAGACCGATTAAGCTTAAATATTTGAGGAACAAGAGAATTACCGAGGACGTAATGTTCTGTCTATGTCAGACACAAAAAGCTCAGGATACTTTATGAGAACCCGAGGAAGGTGGTTCTGGGAGATACCAATACTAGTAAGAAACTGAAGCTTCTTCTTGAGAGTTTTCTCAATGCTGGTAGGAAATATCTCAGGGCAACGGCCCAGAATTCTCCCCACAGACTCCCTATCAAATCCCAAATCTTCCAAAAATGAAACCACCTGAATTATACAGTAGCATATATAAGAACATTCACAAAAAGTAAAACAAACAAAAAACATAAAAAAAAAAAAAAAAAAAAAACAGAAAACAAAAGAAAACCCAGAGAAATCAGGATAGTAAAAGGCCGTTTATCTACAAGCAACTTGTTCCTGCGTGAAACACCCAAAAGAAAGGAAGGAGACGGTCTCTTTTTAAAAATATAACAGTTCTCATTTTTTTTTGTCCATACTAACAGGACATTTTTGAAAACCCAAATGATATCTAAAATAGAACACGAGAAAAAGGATGGATTATTGATTCAAAATTCATGAAATGTGTAAATTTCTTGAAAATAGGAAACAAGCATGTCAACAAATCCTTGGTACTGGATAACAGCTGCAACTGTTGTGCCCTTGATAAATACAAATCTGACAATTAACATATGAGCTACAACAGTTTGCCAAAAATCCTGCTGATATTGACGAAATTTGCTTGAATTTTCCCGCTATTTTTGCATCTTGCAGCTCATTCTCTACACCTTCTAAATGAAATTAATAGAATAGTCACATGCCTAGTAAATTCCGTAGCATTATGTGCCTGATTTATTATTAGTTCTTTATTTCATTTCCTAACCTTGATTACATAGTTGGATGATCTACTTAAATATTAACTTTATACTTTGAATTCAGATCAGCTCAAACACTACATAACTTTTCCTCATAAACATGAAGATATAGTATAAATTTGGGGAAAAAGTTTTCGAAGTGCACCTAGAATCAAGGTGAACGCCTTAGCTTCCAGGTGCCCTACGCAACACCAAGGTGATCTTTGCGCTCCCCCCCCAACCCCCCACCCCTGGGGAATTAAATCAATCAATGACCCTTTTAACTCAGTTGTAGAGCAATGGCATGATAAGGCGTAAGTCATCGGTTCAAATCTGAGGCTGACATTTATTTTGGGAACGCCTCTGGACTGGACGAAAGAATGGATATGTATCATGCCACGTTGAAGGATCAAGGTGAACACCTTAACTTCCAGGCGTCCTAGGCAATGCCAAGGCATTGCCTTGCTCTTCAGGGGGTCGATAAACAGGAGGGAAATATATAGCCTTTTGGAAATACAGCAAGGATGGAATCTTCACAGCCAAGCATTGCTATGAATGCTGCAGCAACAATGACGACTGTAATAGACTATTCTCGTGGAATATCATTTGGAAAAAAGAAGCTCAGAAGAAAAAGTTTTCTTTTGGCTTGGTGAGCAATGTAGGACACAATTTTGACGATGAACAATCTGCAAAAAAGAGGACTTTGTGATTTTGAATAGGTGCTCCCATTGCAGGGATGAACCCGAGAATCTTACTCATGTTCTTCACTATAGCGGGTGCATAGAGTTGTGGAACTTCACCGTTAGCATTCTGGATATAAAATGGGCTGTTGCAGTGGCCATTGGAGCAGAGTGGATGACCTGAGAGATATAATCAGATTCCCTATTAAGGAAAAGATGATTTCCACTAGTTGGATTACTAGAAGGGAGAGGAACAAAAGGGTGGTTGATGGGGAGGACTGTTCGATGATGTATATCAGGGAAAAATGGCCACATAGTCCAAGGGAGTGGGTTATAAGTTGTAAATCTACAGTGATTAATGACTTGATTTTCTTGGATTACTAGCTTTCTCTGATTTTGTAGCCTGGGTTTTGATCTGTGTTGTGTATTTAGGTTGGCACCCCCTTGGTGCCTTTAGTGGAAGTTATGTCTTACAGACGAAAGGGAAAAAATGAAATTCACCACTAAATTCAATCTGCAAATTTTAAAATAATGACCATCAACCAGTAAACTCAATTAAACATGTACAGTAAATTTACATGAACTTATATATTTAACAATTCGCTGATACTTGAATAATAACCTTTTACCAGTAAATCCAACTCGCTCAAAGTCTTCTATATTTTAGAGCAGGACAATAGTAACTTGATGTGAACAAAGAAAAAACAACAGTGGAGGGGACTCAACATTATCTGAATGTGACCATGTTTGTAAAAATAACTTGCCTGAAGAAGTTCATGAGGTTTCTGCAGTAGTAGCTGAGGACTTTTGGCAATGACCTGCCCCATCTTCTTGTTTCTAATACCTAATTCACCAATTTGATGCACCATCAACTTCAGCTTGCTAGTTGAAGAACCCAATAGGTTTGGCCAAGTCTTAATTGCATGATTTACACTAACTTTTGGTACCTAAAATAACAAATATCCATTACCTAAAAATTCCATAACAAATTAATCAACAATGATAATCTTCAAAAAAATGAAAGTGTTGGAAGACAGCCAGAGTCTGAGGAGAAGCCTGCATACTAGCAAAGAACATTTAAGCAAACCAGCAACAACCATGTTTTGGTGGGCAGGGGTGCAGGGGAAACATGTTCTCTCACCAATAAACTAGCCAATTATGAATTGCTTATTAAGGAACTTTTACCTTCTCATCATTGAAGAATGCAAGGATCTCATTATAGTTATCTTGGATACTTTTAGAAATAATCCATGGGTACTTCACCAACATCTTGCCAAAATCTTTATCCATGGCACCAATCTAAAAACAAGAATAGTAGCATACTCCAGTCAGACACATAAAGGTCTACATAACATAAATACCATCATCCATTCTAAATCAGATTAGCCATACGGTAACATCACTAATATATCAGTGTGCAATTGCTGAACAACAACAACAATAATGAGAACAACAACAATATACGAAGCCTTGAGCTCAAGAGTTTGAGAACGTCTAAATGGAACAAAAAGAGAAATTTATGTTGAGTAGCTGACATGGATTTGCATATGCCACTCATTCCTATCTAGGGTGACCAATTCACCTAGCTCCATCACATCTATGTCCTTTCCAACAATGTGCACCCAAGTTTTTAAAGGTCAATCCCTTGCCTTCCTTACATCTCCCACATTGATCGCACAGCTCCTTCTAATTGGTGCATTCACAGGTCTTCATTGCATGCGAGCAAACCGCCCTAGACGATGCTCACATCAAGTGAAACTACCCTAACCTTGCACAAATATCCACATTTTAAATCTTTTATCTTTCCTGAGTTACCAGACATCCATCTTAACATACGCATCTCGGCCACCTATTCTACGCCTGCATTATTTCCTAATATTTTCCCAACCATTGGTTTTATACAACAAAGTAAGGCATTGCATTCCCTTTCAATTGCAAAGGTACAATACGATCACATAAACCCTTGACACACTTCTCCAATACATCCAACCCGCTTGAATTTTCTGAATAGCATTATCTCAACATTGCTCTAAATGACTACCGCTAGGCCACCTAACTTAACTGCACTAGGATGTACATTCTCATCGTCACTAAACATACACTTAATTCATTCTGCATTGGGCCTGCTTAACTGAAAACTCAAGAATCTAGAATGCCTCCATAATTCTATTCTAATTTAGCATTAATGCCTGTTTGATTGGAGTAATACAATTTGGAACATCACAGAGAACTGAAAATCTATGTACTAAAGTAACAAGGTTTGCAGTGTGTTTGCATGATCAATGACAACTTTGCAATGCATAGGGTGAAAGTTATTTGGAATGACAAATAATATAAGTGAAGTGAAAGTACCTTTTCGAAAGCCATTAATCTTGGTTTAACGCCCGTCTCTATGTCAAAGAAAATGATGGGTGGGAACAATAGAAGAACATTTCTCATGCATCCTCTAGGAACTCCGATATCTTGAAGAAACTTCACCATAGGTTTCATGCGGGATTCTAAGGACAGTGAAAGAAGACGTGGAAATGATTCAATCAGATACCTAAAAGCAGCATCTTTGGAACCCAGCATATTCAGGCCTCCTCGCCTGGCTTCGATCTGCATGATAATATTAAAAATTCATTTTACAACTCAAAGTATCATTTAAATATGTGTACAGACTAGTACTGCAAATAAATCAATGCAGGGAGAAAAGACTAAAACACTAGATATTGATGAAATTAATGGATTTTTAAAAAAATAAAAAAGAATAAAACTTAAAGAAACATACACGACCTTTTCAAAGAACGCCAGAGTTTGTTGAATATCTTCGTCGATAGGAACGGATAGGAGCATCATCATGCGGCGTGCACTATTGCCTATAAGTCCACCTTCATCACTGTCAGAAAAGAACATTTCCTTCACATAATTAACCTAAAAGCCAAATGGAAAATAAGCAATGACTCCACCAATCCTATAAAGATAACAAAGTCTTGCAGTATCACTCTCGAGAATATTAAAAAAATTATAACTAAAAACAGATAAGATATCAAGTTACGTATGATAGGAGTGAAACAGATCCCTACCTTCTTGCTTTATGCTAAGGTTTATTTATTTGGAAATCACACGCTATGGAGATGCCTCCACCCATAACGATACAAGTGTGATTATGAAGCAAAATAGTAAGCCCCTAGTGTAGCAGTGCCTAGAGAATCCCTATGTGCAACTTAAGTAACATATATCTATAGTAGGGAGGGTCTAACTTATTCCTTTTCATAACCAGCTTACTTCAGCTATATGCAACTCAAGCAACGCATATTACTTTTCATAACCAGACTACATTAACTGCACAAGCATCTGATTCAAAGAAGCAAGATTCATGTTATGTGCCTCATCAGATCAATGCTTTTATAAGTTTCCTTCAGATAAAATTTTCTTAAAAACTAAATTACCCACCAAAGGTAATAGTCAAACACAAAGACACTCATGCTCAAACTCTGTGGAGCTAAAGAGGAAACTTAGTAAATTAGACGATACAAATTTAAAATTTCATTCTCACTGCCCCTCTTGCAAATAAAGCAAGAACATAATAATGAAGCCAACTATAGGAGGATACTTTTCCTTTTTCCAGATTGAAATTGTTTTAGAAATAAAAAAACAATTTTCAACTGACCTTGAACTGTTGACTAATGCAAGACCTGCTTGTTTGAACAGCACTATAAAGCAAATTAACTTTGGTTTTTTAGGTCTATTTCAACGTCTTCAAATTTCTAACACTTTCTGGGCAAGCAGTTGAATACGTGGATTAAATTATGTCAAGTGCACATCACCAATATTTAGGGGTCAAATCCCTTCCTCTTACAAAATATATTCCATGTTCCATTAAGCAGGCCAACGAATGTGATGGCCAAGAATCATCCTAAAATGAGCCAAGAACTTTTGTACTCTGAGTCTGAAATACATGTAAACAGCACTTCTCTTCCTAATTTTCCTCAGCAATAAAAAGCACATGCAGACAATCTCAAAGATTATTCCGAAAGTTATTAGAATAATATTTGCTCACCTTGCAAATGAGATTCGGCAGCGTTTCAGACGACAGATACCGGGCAAGATGCATTGATGAAGACAGACTCAACCCAATGCTCTCCAAGTACGGAAGCATACCCTTATCACCCTTCTCCTTTGCCATATAATACACTTTCTTCTCATGCGATAGATCAGAATCGCCCTCCAAACCCTCTTTTGCCCCACTCTCGCTTGTCCGGCCAGTCCACGAGCCCCACAACGAGTGCTCGTCCAAATCCCTAACACCGTCCATTAACATCTCCGCATATTTCGGGCATTTCGAAGCGATTTCCGTTGCCAATAACTCCGAAACCCCGGCTTCTATAAGAATCAAAGAAACAGCTTCTTGGGCTTCTCCAGTGAGGGAATTATAATCACCGGGCGACGATGGGGGTGCAAGATTTCGTCGGACAGCGAAACCACGAGGTTTGGGGTTTCTGGGAGATTGTGGGTTTCGGAGGGAGGAAAGAGTGGAGTTGACACGAGGAGTTGGGGAGCGTTTGGGGTGAAAGTAAAAGGAGAGGACGCCACTGGGAGAGGAAGATAGAATCTTACTGGGGCTTAAGGTAGGAATTGGGAAATAAGTGGAGGAAGAGGACATAATCCCGCACAAATTCGAAGCCCTAATCAGTGAGGGTGGTGAGGTGAACTGGGAGATGGGGAGGGAGAAGTCGTATGGCCACCATTATTCACAGAGCTTGCTTATACAGCAAAACCCTAAACCCTACACAGCCTCCGAGCATTGGGATGGGGATGCCCTTATGGATTTTCTTTTCGATTTTGTATTATTTCGTGCACCCAACGGTCGTCTGTTCACCCTCGGGATACTTTGGCTGACGAGAAAGGCTCAGAATAATCACGAATTTATGAATTTAGGTAATTTTAATATTTATAAAAAAAAATAAAATAAATAAATAAGTTAGATCATCCAAATTTAATAAAACTTATAAATTTATATAATTTGAATTATTTTAGTTATTCGTTACTTTCACCTTTAATTTATATCTCTATTTTTTTCATAGTAAATAATCAAAATTATCTAAATTCATAAATTCATGAACTTTCAAATTCCAATAATCGTAATCCAAAAAAATTAAAGATCAAGAAAAAGGAGGTTTAGGATTGTCCAATCCATAAATTCACTACTTTAAAATCTTAGAGAATTCATAACCCATTACAATGCGCCCCATAAACAATAGAGCTCAATCGAAATTGTGGCATCTTATATAAAAGATGTATGTTTATTGTGTAGAATTGGATAAGATAAAATTCATCATATGCTATATTTGGTTATGTACGTGAGATAAGATATCCGGTGGGATTTTTAATCCCAATGCCGTGAAATTAATTAATCCCTTCTCCCTCATGTGACCGTTAATCTCATAAAAGATACGAAATAATTAAATAATACCCTTACTCTTTTTAATGCTAGAAACATAGGAAACTAGGATTAAACATCAAATCTATACACCGCCCTCTTTTGTGATGGTAATATTAACCTATGATTCTTTAAAGAACAAAATACTAATCGTAAGTATTAACTCAATTAGTAGAGATTAAGGGTTGGGGTTTTCACTTTCGCATTCTCATTTTTCCAAACTTTAGCTTTCTTTGTAACCCTAAAAAGAAAAAAGGAGAAGAAAAAGAACGAAACGCTGAAATTATTTGTGCACCCAACACTTATTAAAATTCATTTGTGGCCATAGGATACTAAGACTGAGCACCAAATATATATATCACCCTCTTTGTGATGGTAATATTATAAATTATCCTAATAATGTGGCATGTCAAAAATAAAAATAAAAATGTTAACTTATGGTTCTTTAAAGAAAAAAACTCTCTAGAATTATTTGTGCACCTAACACTACACAAAACTCATTTGTGTCCACATAGTAGCTAGATCGGGCTAAACCCAAATCGTATTAATTTAATACAGTAAATAGATCTATGTATTATGTTTAACTAAACTTTTTGTTATGTTTAATGCTTAATAATAATACATAGTTATTTATTAACTTAATATATATACATGAATATGTTTAAATCATAGGTTTAGCAGTTAAAACTTTTATTTTTTTTGCTAAGCGTAAAGCACTTCAACTTGACATGAGAAGATTGTCACTCGTTTCTTTACTTTTTTGTATTGAAATTTTGATTTTAATAATAATACATTTATTAGTTATATAAACTAAAATTTAATTTTTCTTCACAGTCAATTGATCCAGGAGGACCAGATCAATGGAGACCAGATCGGAAGGGTTGGCCCTAAAGTATGGTCCGAACCAGAATGAAATGTTTATTAAATCGGGATGGAAATCAACATTTTCATCCCCCATCCACGCAAATCCGAGGTTAATCCACTCAAAGAAGCCACAATCATCTTGCAAAATTCAGTTGCACACCAAATTACAGGGGAGAAATGTGTAATTGACCTACTCATATTATCTGCCTTGGAAAATTTCACAGGAAAAAAATTATGCACGAAGCAACTAAAACTAGTGAAGAAACTAAGATCATATTTGAATGGAGAGAATAGAACGACAAAGGAATGAGAATATGAATGGAATGATCATTCGCTCATTACTATTTATGTTATCAAATAATAAAATGAGAATTAACATTCCGACTTGCATTTTCATTCTTGCCATCCAAATGAGTCCTAAATTTTAACTTTGATCAGTTTTTGGAGAGACCATCCTCTAGCCTTCGATGGCCTGTGATTCTTTCCCAGAGAGTGGTGACGTGCCGGAGCGGCTCTTTGAGCTTGCATATCCAGAATTTACAACTGCAGGATCGCTTATCACATCCTGCACATCCCAAATTCATCAATCAGAACTCCACAACAATATATAGTCTACTGATGCGCTGCTGAAAAGTATTAATACTGTGTTTGCATGAAATTCACATTACCTGAAAGGTATTAATCTTATTAATTTACTCTTGAGATAAAATTAGATTCATTATTAAAAAAATGGAGCTGATCCCAGTGAACCGCTCCCCGCTATTCTATTTCGCTAGTATTCATACAGAATAATTATTATCTCATCTGATTCACTTTATAACTCCCGACATAATAAGGAATATATATTTCACTCATGACTGAGGAACAGCTGTTGCTTAATCTATCTCACTCATAAATAGCTATTCCTTACATATTCTAATTCCTATGGAATTGCTATTCCATTCGCGCTCTATTTCTGTCCATGAATCGAACCATGCCATCAGCACCGTGGGAAAGGGGTTGATAGAGGGTTGTCTATTATATGCAACCTCCCCTTTTCTTTTATTGCATAGAGGTGGTTCTAACAGCTTGACCCTGTAATCTCTGGTCACAAAGGAGCAACCTTACAAGTTTGTAACAATTATCTAACGTCACATTTGGTTCACGGAACATAATAGAGTTGAATGGGATAGCTATTTCATAAAAATACAACATGAATCATGACGAGAGTATTTGAGGAATAGCATTTTCGAAAGACCATAAGTGGAATATGAAAGGAATACATAGTCCACAATTAACTATTGGTAATAGCTATCCTTTGCCTATTCCCTTTATGACCCGTAAGAATATTGATTTCACTCATTATCTTGGAAGACATTTTCCTTACATACTTTTTTTATTTTTATCGAGCAATTATTCTATTCTTGTGAACCAAACGTAACACAGTGATCAACCTTGCCTTAACATTAGATTAATCATCTTCTTCAATAAATGAATAAATAAATCCTAAACAGTAGTAGTGTTCCCAGTTAAGAAACTCACCTGCGAGGTAGAAGCAAGACTATGGGAGGGGGTGGGGCCTCGGCTGCCACCAGGTGTGACAGGTTTCATTTCAGCTTCTGCAAGCGCTCGCAGTCTATTCAGCTCTGGCAGCACCACCGTCGCAAGGTCCGGCCGGTCCTTCCGCCTCAGCTCCGCGCACTGCAGCGCCATCTTCGCAAACCCCAGTGTTTCCTCAACCGGCCAATCAGGAACCTCTTGGTCCAAAAACTCTGTGAACGTCCCATTCTCAATTGCTCTCTCCACGTGATGAGTCAACCCCATCGCTGGCTTCGCCGTCACCAGCTGCAGGAACATGATCCCCAAAGAATACACGTCAGACTTTGTCCCCAGCATTCCTGTCTGCTGATACTCTGGGTCGATGTAACAGAAAGTCCCAGCTGTCGACGTCATCCTGAACTGTGTGACATCATCTGCAATGGAAGGTGGGACCAACCTCGCCAGCCCCACGTCGCCAATCTTGCTGACATAGTTTTGGTCCAGTAAAATATTGGCCGGCTTCAGGTCTCGGTGAACCAGTGGTTCCGGCTTTGCCTGGTGAAGGAACAACAGGCCTGTCCCGATCTCGGCAGCAATACGGAACCGGTGTTGCCAAGAGAGAGGTAGTGCATTCCCTCTCCGGAAGAGACAGTCGTCTAAGCTTCCATTGGCCATGTACTCATAGACAAGGCAACCGTACTCCGGGCATGCCCCGAGGAGTAGTACCATGTGGGGATGCCGTATACAACTGAGTACTTCAACCTGAAATGTCCGATATACGAACAGAAATAATTAAACTAAATAAAATAAAAATGTGGATAAAATAGGCTGGTAAATGCAAGGGTTTGCATATAGGCCGCACTAATATTTTAGACCCATTAGTGTTTCTCTGTGTCTTAACATAATTAGTTTACTATAAGTAGAGATAATGAGGTGGAAAATTATCCCCCATTTCCTCTCTCTCATTTAACTACAACATATATTCCCAAATTGAGATCTTGGATTTATTATATAGAGAGAAAACTTGTCATTTTTTTTCTTTTGCATTAAAGAAGGTAAAAAATAAATAAATACATATTGGGTAGTATTCAATCACCTCTTGTTGAAACTGTGACCTTCCTTGAGCTGCGTCCGGTCGCAAAACCTTCACCGCAACCGGTGTGTGATCAAGATGACACTTGTAAACCGGGCCATAACCCCCTTCTCCAATCTTGTGGGATTCGGAAAATGACTCTGTTGCTGTCTCAATCTCCTTGATGGTGTACTTCCTGTACCTGATGTTGCGTTGGCCAAGGGAATCTAACACCTTCTTCATTTCCTCCGCATCTTTGTGTGCTTTCATTTCTGCGGTCATTCTCCTTTTCACTTCCATCTCTGCAACCTTTTGATTGGCTTCGATATCTTGCAAGGCCGCTTTACACTTCGCTTTCTCCTCCTCCACAATCGCCGTTGCAGATTCCTCAGCCATTCGTGCCTTTTCCAACCTCCTCTCTTCTTCTGTTCTCCAACGTTGGAGCTCTTCTGCCTGTTGTGTGCATATATATATATATATATATATATATATGCCACATCAGAATTTATTGTTATGGATCATGATGATGCATAATTATTGCATCTTAAATATGTGTACCGTCTGTTTTGCTGTAAGGGCTGCTTTGCAGGCTGTATTGTACATATTCATTGTTTGCTTCAGCTCTAGCTTAAGTCTATGCATCTCAGCTTCCATATCATCCTGCAGTCATGAATATGCGAGATCATCTTAATTATGAGATCGTTGGTACGCAGACTTCAAAAATATTAAGGGTTCTGTAAAGGCCAGTTTAGGTATGGAAAACTAATTTATCATTTCCATAGTGTCAAAGTATATCACCTATTATTAAAACGAATTGAAAGGTTTTCCTATTAGCTCTGTTTTAGGTATATTTAGAAACATTTGAAACATGACGTGCACATTTTCTAAACTTAAATGCATCAAGAAGACAGGATTATCCAATTACTAGGCAGGAGTGATATCAATTCTGTTAGTGCCGATTGGTCCAGTCAGCCAGCCCAGGTGGGTTGGCTGGCCAAGTGGGCCTTCTGAGCAGGCTTGGCACAGCCTTTTCTGTTTCCTTGGTCCAACAGCAACGTCTTGTTACCTAGAAAGAAAGCAATATCTTATAACCTAGCACATATATATTACAAGTAAAGGTACTCCTAGCCCTTTAGGATTAAGGGGATTCTCCCTCTCTCTTTCACCGTCCCTATTTCTATAAATACAATCATAATATTTTAAAGCCTCGCTGCTGGAAATGGAAAATGGAAAATATTTTCAATAGCTAAACGGAGCCTGAGTGACTATAGAGCTCCTTAGATAGCTTTTATGCTGTCTTTTATGGATTAAAAAATAATAATAATCTTTTATAATATAACTTTGGCATATGCATCTCTCCAGCAGTTTTTATTTTATTATACTATGTATTAACAGCTTAAAATACTTCATGAGAATTAGTACAAAGTAATGAATAAAAGGAATTATTTTAGGTATGATTCAAAGCTTTGTATATTGGAAAACACAAGGACAGGTGCTTATGAAATAGTAGGCTGGGAATTGGTGCACACGGGTGTGCATATGATATTTAGTAGATCAGCTATTACCCATACCATATTGCGTGATGAGCATGATGTTCTTGCACTATCCTGTGAAGCAAATGAGAAATCTTGCATAGAGCTAGGGTCAGTCATATTGGTTCCGAAGCGGACTGACCCAAAGCTTTGATCAGTGCTGCTAGAAAGCCGTGCACTGTTGAGGCCTGAATCCATATAATCATACATCGATGGGGACATCTGTTCTGTGCTTGGCCTGCCAGAACTTACGAAGGATATGTCTGTATAAGAAATGTCTGTATCTGTTTCGGAAAGCTCATCACCAGACCTTCTGCTTAAAGCTCTACCTCCATTAAATGGTGACCTATTTCAACAAAGGTAATGTAGTCAGTCCCACAATCAAATTCGTATTGCATCCATAATGTTGCAAAAGATAGACAGCTCCAAAATATAACCAAAAGTTCAAATCTAACGACCGGTTGATATAGTTTTTCCATCTCTAGTTTTTATGAAATTGAGTAAATTTTTCCCCTAGAAGCAGATTAGAGCACTCTGATGAACCACAGACTCCTTCATTTAGTATTGTCCAATTGAAACATCACACTCTGTTAAACTAAAATATAGTTTCTTATCCTTTTTGTTATGGTGAATGAGTACACACTTACTTGTTAGGTTCCCTGTCATCCATCATAAGCTGAGGCTTGAACGGTGATTTCTCAGTTACTGTACAGGATCAAAATACAGTGTTTGAGGTAGCAAACAAGGCAGCACAATTGAACAGTAAGCATTAGTACTAGAAAACAAACCTCTCAGACTAGCACTATGCTTTGGATCAATGGCATTACTATATCTATTTGTTGGCTTCTCTATATGGTCATAAATGGGGGAAGTATGTGGGGCTGGACGAGAAGAATTCCGCACAGCAGATATCTTCCCTTTGGAAATGATATAAACAGTACAAAAATCAGGTGCGGATCTCGATATACAGCTAGGAATGTCTGTTGTCTTGAACTTTCTGCATTGGAAAGAGTACAGAAGTTAAAAAAAAAATATCACAATGACTTGGGAAAATCCACATCTACGATCAGTTGATGGGATTGACTCCATAACATCTTTATTTGGTTGTGTTTCCTCTTCTTTTTCTTGAGAGTACTGGAACTACTCCTTTTTAATCCGTATTCCTAGCTCATTCCTCAGAAACTTTTGCTGTATCTTTCTATGATGAGGTATGTTAAATCCCACACTGATTTGGGAATTGTTTGTATAACACTTCATAAACTTATTGGGTCACCTTAATCACTCACAATTTTGTTTGGAACGGAAACTCTACAAGGTAGCAGATAAAATTCGGTTATGGGCCTGGCCTATTTGTGTCTGTTGCAACCTGCTGAGAATCCCATATCAGCTTGGGACCTTTTATTCTGGTCATTGAAATATTTGTCGGGCTACTCCTCTCATTGTCAATTGGTTTTGATGTGGAACCCGACAGTTCTATTTGGTCCAAGAGTGGCACAAATTCATAGTAGCCCATCTAAGTTTGTCCCAGTTTATGTTGTGCAAGTGCATGCCAAATTGTGGCTACACATGAGAGAGACCGTTGAGAATCTCACCTCAGCTTGGAACCTGTTATTCTGGTGTTTTTGACAAATCTGTTGTGCTACTTCACTCATTATCAATTGGTTTTGAGTTGGAACTTCTATCAGAGTGCAGTTTTGTTTGGCCCAAATTCATAGTGGCCCATGCCCATCTGTGTTTGCCCCCTGTATGTGTTGTGCAAGTGCAGGCCAAGTTGTGGCTGCACATGAGGGGGAGTGTGAGAATCTCACATCAGCTGAGGACCTGTTATTCTATTGCTTGAAATAACCGTTAGGCTACTCCTCTTATTGCCAATTGGTTTTGACATGATGGAAGCTTAATATTGTATCAGAGCCCAATTATGTTTGGTCCCAGAGTGGCGTAAATTCATAGAGGCTCATCTGTGTTTGCGCCCATCTGTGTTGTGTGCGAGCAGGTCAAGTTGTGGCTGCACATGAGGGGGAATATTGAAAATCCCGCTGCATTTGGGGGCCTGTTATTCTAGTGCTTAGAGTATCTGCTAGGCTAACACCCCCCCTCCCCCTTACTGCAAATTGGTTTAGAGATGAAATCTTAACACTCTTCATTTGTAAGTAACAGGCAGGTTCATCATTTCAAATGCACCATTCTCCCTTCCATATTTTTGGGTACTATCTGTTTTAGGAAGAAGTAAACTGTCTCTTGGATTGACCGATTATGTCAGCTATATGAAATTTGTAATTTGAATATCTATATATCCATCAGTATTACTTGCATCTATTTTCAAATATTTCTTTTTGTGCTAAAAATTTGGGCGTCGTCAAATATGAAACTACATGAGTGCAGCTTTTCTTATGAATTTTTTTTAAACTTGAATTAAGGCCTGGCAATGGCTTCCAGTGGAAGTGAAATGGGAAAAATAGAAAGGCATAATTTCAGAAGGCAAGTGCAAGCGAAATTGGAAAAATGTAACTCACCTCATAAATCCATTCCGCGAGCCCACACCAACAACCAAGTTCTCAATTGCAGCATAGGAGACGTATTCTGTTAATGCTTTTGCTACATCCGTGTCTTCTAACATCACGTCAAAGCATTGTATCTGATAAAGAAAATTGCAATCAGAGAAAAATACAGTAAGGAAGTTATCTAATTCCAAACGTTACAATGGTACAAAGGCACTGATTGTAATTTCTAAAATGCACTTCTTCAGTTGCCAATTTTTCATGTGCGAAATTCTCATATATAAGAAGTGGGAACTAGAAAATTAGATGTTCATCACATACATCTTTACGAGTGCAGAAGCACCGGAAGGTAACGAACAAGTCCCTTATGTGCCTATCAACAACTTTTGATGCAGCTGCACCGAGCTCAGAAGCAGAATGGTTCCCCGCTGCAATCACATAAATAGATGCTGTCATCACCTTCTTTCATTGAGAAAGCCCATTCAAAGGCCAGATGTGCAAAATATCACAAGATCAACATCAAAATCATTCTCATCCTTCATTTTTTTCTTATTTTTTACATTGGACTACAGATGTTAACCAAGAAAAATTCTAATTATAAGCACTCAGACAAGTACTTATCTTTCTTTCTCTTCCCCCATCTTTATGTTTCTTTTTTTTTCCTTTTTTGTTTTGCTTCTTTTCATTCCTTCAGTTAATTGTCCGGAATGAAAAGGTGGCTGAACCATTAACAATTTCTGGTCAGGCCATAAAAATAACAAGCAGTTTGGCTCAGTCATGTGACATTTTGCTCATCCTCTAACATAAAAAGGAGAAACTGAAAGCATATATGATGGTATTGGGCCATTTTGGTTACCCGTGATTAGAAAAAATTCTTTTTCATACAAATTCATGGATAAATTCAAAAGAAAAAAGTTGGTGAATGAACACTAACAATTTCTGGTTAATCCATAAAAAAAAAAAAAAAAAAAGACGTGTGTTTTAGCTTTAGCAAGCATCATTTAGCTCATCAACTTGCACAAAATGATGAAAACTAAGCACCATTTTTAATGGGTTCGGATCATTGGGGCTACCCATCCATCCATCCATCACAAAGAGTATATTTTCTTATACGAATTCATAAATCATAGATTCCACCCAAAATAAAAAAATACTAACACATTGGAAGTGCCTCCTTGTGTTTGTATATATTCTTAAACAAACATATACGGAAAGAGAGGCGTTACCTGAATGAGGTGATTTATGCAAGACATGGATTAATACGAGAGTCCCGCCCCTGGAGACAAGGTTCTCAGCAGCCCATCTCAGAGCATATTGGCTGTATTTATCCTTGTCTATTGCAACTGCAACCAACCCATCGATCCCCTTCTTTACCCCACTACTCTTTTGACTCCACATTTCTCTCTCTCTCTCTCTCTCTCTCTCTCTACGTACAATGCCAAGAACTGAGGGGGGGGGGGGAGAACCTAATCAAATCAAAGTGACCCAGAAGTCTGCAAACACAATGAGATTGATTGCCTTATTGTTCCTGGGACCCATAGGCCTAGACAGGAGCTACGAACCCAGAGACTCCCGGAGCCTCTCTTTTCGGAATTCGAATTTCAGTTTCAGTCTCAATCTCAATCTCTCCTTTCGTGCAAATATAGCAAACATACCTTGACCAAAGCTTTGTCGGAGCCCCCCTTGTTTTTCCCCCTGATGATTCTTCTGTTCAACAATCCGTTGGCTCATGTTGCCCTCACGGATCTCCTCTCCTAAACAAAGAACGTTGGTGGAATGAGAAAACTATCTTTGATCCCGAAACTCCCGCCATCCCCTTCTCTCTCTCTCTCTCTCTCTCTCTCTCTCATTCCATATGGAATGTTCCAAGGGCCGCAATGAGCCCGCCATTTAAACCCCTCCAAACCAGTCTATTTAATATATATATATATATATATATATATATATATATATATATATGTATGTATGTATGTATATAGGTTATATATAGTAGAGAAAGAAGCATTCATGAAACTCGTATTCATACACTTCAAAATGATATTATTTTATTAAAAAAATTACCCTTATATAATTTTTAATAAAATTAATAATTTTAAGAGCGTACATACATAAATTAGGTGTGTCCGGACGCATATTTCATCTTCTCTACAAATAAACAGTTTAAATAAACTTGTTTACTGGTGTGAGCCTAAATATAATTTAAATGAGCGTTGTCTTAGCAAATTTTTGATACCTGACTAAATACAAGGACAAATTTTGTGGGCATTTTGATGTCATAAACTATTAATTAGTTTATTTTGAAATGCAATATATATATATATATATATATATAAAAATTTATCTTAGAGCAAAACGATGTATTTTAATTTTAAGGCAACAACCAAGCGGATGAGAGAAGAGTTTTTTCTTGGGCTACGCGGAAGTTTTTCCCAAAAATACCCCACATTTTTGAAACTTTCTGTATCTACCCCTATTTTCAAAATTGTAGTTGTGAATCGCGATTTTAACGACATTCCCTGACACACCTTTTGCATAGTATCAGGGGCGCGAAAATTTAAACTCTCAGTTCACAATGGCAAGTTTTTTTCTTCATTTCCCCCGACTGTGTTGACACTCATCGTGCGCGAGAGGAAAAATCTAAGCTCACGGTTCATAACTGCGACTTTAAACTCGCACTCGTACATTGCAGTTTTAAATGAAAAACTATTTTCAAACACACACTACATATATACATTTGAAAGTTAGACATTTGACATGCTTTTAAATTGCACAAAATAATACTACAACGTCGCATCACAAATACAAACAAATCCTAACCAATAGGCTGGATGCGCCTATCATGCCCTTCCCCATTAATCTGCTGCCTATTCCCACCCTTACGAGCAAAACCTCTGATATTGGTTGTCATCTTCACTTTGTAAACCCCTTATTGGCAGTCAAATATTATTACTACATGTGCACCTGACCTTGCAGAGCTGTGTCGCAACATCTTCATCACGCGAACTGTGAATGGCCTGACATTCCCATAAGCGCCAACCATTCTTTACTCCCAAGAATCGGTGAAGTATTTGTTCATCTTATAAAACGTCCACTCGACGTAAATGGCGATGGGAAAACTACGAGGAGTTCTCAATACGCCGTTAAAACACTCGACCATATTTGTCGTCATCTCCCTGAGGCGACGACCACCATCGTAAGAGTTTGTCCACTTATCGATAGGAACATTATCCAAGTACTTATTTGCATCCACGTTTATCTCCTTTATTCTGTCCATGTGTAGTTTAAATTTCTTCTTCTGTGGCACAACACCAGCAGCCTAACATAATTTTTTCGGTAACCTACCTCCGAAATACTTTGCGAAATTACTCTGAACATGCCTCAAACAAAAATAATGGTAGCCATGGGGCTTGCACCATCCATTGCACATATCATTGACTGCCGACTTGATGGAGTTCGCGCAATCACTTATGAGATATACACCAACTTATTTAATGGACACAACGTAATGGCATAGGAGTCGGCAAAACTAGCCAAATTTTCTGTGGTCTCCTCACTCACAGCCTCAAATGCAAGTGAGTATACTTGCTTGTTGCCATCAGTACCTATTGTTCCTACCAAGAAGGTCCCATGCACAGCAACCACTAGTTGATCATGCTTTCACCCTTCAATGGATGTGTCGAATGCCTAAAATGCACTATGTATTGTTCTAGTGTCGGGTGCTGCACCCCTAGGTTTTGTTTGGATTAAGGCAACTGACCTACGATTATAGTGCATGAGTAAGGAAAGAAACCTGGGCAGTGTATTGAATGGTTGCTTTTAATCTCCAAAGAGTTTAGCAAGTGTCTTCTGCTTCCCACCCCACATTTTATTGTGCGTTGGTTGATACTTGAACTCTTAGTAAACATCTTCCTATATGAGATTGACTTTGTAACTTGGTTGCAATTGCACTTTCTTTTTGATGAGGATGAAAATTATTGCGGATGATATGCTAAAGTGGTCTTGGTTGCTCCTAGCAACATCATAAGTATGAGCCCCTATGTATTGAGTGATAATCCAACCCCCAGCTTTTTTCGCCAAGTTCACTCAAAGCCTCCAAAGGCATTTTGACCTACGAGCATTTTTGCATATTAAAACCAGTAACTCTAGATCTGAGAACTTAGCAATGAAATCTTTGGAAATCTGGATGTGGTAGTAGTGAATAATGTGCTGCAGTGTCTTCTTCAATTCATACACCAACCCTACTTGCAAATCGTCCATGTTCGTATTAAAGTTATCTGGCTGGGCCTGTTCATAGGTTGATGACTATTCCTCTCCTGCCATGAAAAATTATGAGCGAGGTTGGTTGAGATATAGATAACTGACATTCGAAGCGGCCCCAACCGGGTCTAAATCACTTCGCTATCATCGGAGCCCAATGAGATGTCCTATTTCTTGCCTAGTGCATGATCATTATCCTCAACTGGCAGATCATTAAATGACATGCTTTAAATATTTTGCGGCACCGAACTACTGCCTACATATGAATTATGTGTTACTTTGTTAAACGGCGAGTAGTGCTAATCATCATAACGACCATGACCATTGGTGTCCACATTAAAATTGAACCGAACGTACAAGTATCCCTATGCCTGATCGTGCTATCCTTGCGGGATGAGACTGCTAGGCTTAGGAACATCGCGATCTATCATAGGTGTCTAGTAATCATCGGCTCTACGTCCGCTTATCAGCAATTTACTGTATGCACCTATAGCTTGCTCTGGTGGGTACTAAATCGGATCGACCTTCACGTAAAACTCTAATGTTGTCAACACTAGATACCATGTAAATATTAGTAGCATGTGATGTGCAATGTCATTGTTATACAAAGGGTGCGATGAGTAAGTCAGCGATGCTCCCGACCCAAGAGTGACGGGGCACTTAAACACAATGCTTACTCTATACAAACTGTTTTCAAGAGACAACAACAAGCACACATGGTCGAGCAAATATTCGAGGGTTGTATAGATTGAATAAACATTATGCGCAAGTTGCTGCCTATGTAACTGAGAGAGTAGTGTGAAGTTTCCACAATTTCTGCTCCTCAATAGCGAAGTATCAAAACCATTGTTGATTCCATCACAACTTTGAAAGAGGATGAGAAAAGCTTGAAAGAAAGATTTCTCTTAGAAATGTTAAAGAGAATTAAAGTCTCGCATATTACCAAATAAAATAGCACTTGGAAAAATTCAGAGTCATGAAATTGCTCTTAATATCTAGGATTATTGAAATTGCATCTAAAATTGTGTTTCAAGAGTGTGATTTCATCTGAAATCCAACACCTATCAATGGCCCCCTAAAACAGTCAGGGAAAATGGGGGGGGGGAAAAAAACTCACGGTTCACAACCATGAGTTTAAATTTTTGCACCCTTGACATCACGCAAAAGGCAAGCCACGGGACGTCGTTAAAATCGCGATTGTGAACTGTGATTTTAGAAAAATAGATAAACACAAAAATTTTTAAAAAGGTGGAATATGTTTGAGAAAAAAAAAACCTTCCCCTAGTCCAAGAAAAAACTCTGAACTCAATGATAGATTCCAACTCCAACGTCGTCCAAACTAACGATGACGCTGTCGTAAGGGGGAATCATCAAACAATTATTGGTAAAGGGTACACTGGCACCAGCCCTAGAAAAACAATGATGTGAAGTTGCGGGTGGGGTATCTCGAGGGGATAATAGATTTGGTGGTCCCTGTCTCACTCATCCAGAAGGTGAAGATAGTGATCCACAAAAGGCTCATTTGATTTATGAAATCACACCTTCTTACTCGATAGCACATGTTTAGAAGTGTGGCATACTTATGCAATTAGGTCCTCTTATAATTTTGGCTAGAACTGCAAAGTGTAGTCCTCCATTGGATGAGAGGCACATGTATATTCCCTCTTCCTAGTCATCTAATCGTGTTTAAATAAAAATATCAGTATTTTTTACATTTCAATTTAAAAAGGATCAGATAGCCTCTGGTACATTACTATCGTATCATTAAATTATAGACCAACGACATGAGCATGCGCGTTAATACACGCGTGGTGGTGTGATGGAAAGGATCACTTGTGTGGGTCCTACAAAAAATAGTTATACACCCCACCATTAAATACGCATTTGGTTAACGGTTATTGTACATGACCTCCAAATCAAATTATGATACTATACCAGAGATGTTTTCTTCATAGACATGTCTCTTTTCCAGCAAGGGGCTGCACTCCGCAATTCTCGCCAAAATTATAGAGGAGTCAAATAGATTCTTTGGTCTAATAAACTTTGCACGGAATCGTAACATTATTATGTTTTGCGTCTTTTTTATTCGTAAACCAATCGAAGGAGAAAGCCAGTAGTGTTTGGTGTTGCATAAAGAGTTTTCTCAACAGGAAAGGGCTTCAACTTAGGATGCTAATATGCTATAACAATATGTGGATCATGGATGCTCTACATCCACGCAAAACATAAATAAAAACAAAATAAAATGGACTCATCAAATTATGTGGACGAGCCCCATTCTACATTACACGTGGGATAATCTCTGTTTGCATTTTGGTGCAAAAATATGATAATTTAATGACTTAACTCCCCCGTTCATGTATCATCACTTGAACTTTTTTGGAATTTAAGCGAGATTTAATGTGGATGTATTTTTGTAAAAATTGAAATTTAATGTGGAAGTATATTATGATGGATATGGATCAGCCCAATTTAAAAAAGGCAGGAATTTATGAATCCAAACAATTTTAGCCATTTATTTTTATTTCGCCATAGTTTTTCTCTGTGTCTTTTCTAGCATTGAACGATCATCCATTCGGAGGAATGATTGAAAAGGAGAATGCAAATTCAAACAGAGATGGAAAGACAAATACAGCATTTTGTTTGTAGCCACAAAGAAATCTGTTAAAACACCGACTAATGCAGATATCGCTCTGAACTATACACTTACCTTAGAGAGATGTATATATGAATACTTGACCATTTTCAACATGAAGACTTGTTTTCATTTACACGAACTTATGGGCAACCAATCTCCCCATAAACCTCAGTGCCCAGATCTTAACATTTTTTACACTCAAATAAATTCCAATGAAATTTCAGTAGCTTTAACCAATCTCCATCGCCGTGCGCCTGGTCGAATCTCTCCTTCTTAAGTTCGTCATAATCCACACAACATTTCAACGGATTGAAGCTATTGTTCATGGCCTCTCTCCTTCACCTCCTCGACTTTCTTCACAACCTCTCTCAACTCCCACCTTCTCTCCACCTCCTCTTTGCAAGCAGCCAATCCAACCATCAAAAGCTTTTTCATCTCGCCCTCAGCATTCTTCGTCCCCCCCATATCCATATCAAACACTTCAGGAGAGGATTCTTCCATTGCAATCGAGTTAACCCAACTCACCAAATCCGAATCGCTAGTACCGCTGCCTTTTGTAAGATAGCTGGAAGGAAACCTGCCGGTTAATACCTCCAATATCAATATCCCAAGACTCCAGACATCGGTCTTCTTTAGGATTCGGCCAAGCTGGGCATACTCTGGGGACTTGTATGCCACCATGAGTTGTTGGGCGCTTTCTGGGTTGATCAAAGGCACTAGCGCATAATCCATTAGGAGGGGCTCAAACGATTCATTCAACAACACATTAGAGGATTTTAAGTGGCCATGGGGAACGATCAAGCTGGGAAGCTCACTGTAGAGGTATGCCATGCCCTTGACAACGCCTTTGATAATTTTCAACCGAGTTGGCCAATCAAGACCCGGCTGGTCTCTAGTGTGCTTCCCTGAACAAACAGAAGCACCATGAGCGCATAGCACTTTGTATATATTTTGACATGATTGCTTGATGGTAAGCAAACTATGAACCAAAACATCCAATATAGAAGAAAAGAAATAATGGGTGCTAACTAGCGTGGCTCGTAAAGAAATTTGGCACTCAACTAGGGGTCCTAGGATTGTATCCCCGCTTACATTAGGGTTTGAGGGTTCCGCCGCCCCCCACACCCAAAAACATATTATATAGCTCCCATCACTTAAATCAAAATATATAACAACTAAAGCGCCAATCACACACACACTACAGATGTGTGTGTGTGTGTGATTGAAAAATACACACACACCCAACTTTGTAACAACAATTTGAACCCTTGACTTTCCCGAGGATCATGGGGTTTATTGTATATGAAGACAGTACCACCAGACAAAGCAACTAGTGGCAAAAATAAAGCACCAATATTGACTGGGCATTACCATGAAGATGACTTGCCAAGCTACGTTTCTGAACAAAGTCGAAGACCAACAGCTTCTCTTCTTTCCTGTAGTAGTAAGCCACAATAGGGAGCAAGTTTTGGTGTTGCAACCTCCCTAGCCTTCTCATGTGCTCGTGGAACTCTTCTCTCCCAACATTGCTCATTAGCTTAAACCTCTTCACGACCACGGCCCCACTGAACAACGCAGCTTTGTAAGACGCCCCAAAGTTCCCACTCCCTAGCACCTCTGCTGAGGCTCTGAGCAAGTCGGGAAAATCAAACCTCTCCCTGTCATCCCTAACAAATGTCAACTTCCCCCCCCGCTCTGCTTTCTTCAAGTTCTTGGGGTCCTGTGGGGGGCGGCGGACGTGCTTCATGGTGTTACTCACAATTTTAATATGCCCCTCAAATGACCCGACTTGGTCTGATTTTGGCGTCTGCTTTTTACGCAAGCACAAGATGAAAATGAAAGACATTGCCATCAATGCTACCCCTATAGTCGATACAATTATAGCAATCTTCGTACCAGAAGACTCGTTAGAGGTCCCAATAGGGGGATGCACATCTTCTTTGCCTAGCGCGTCTGCAACTGTGGTGAAACCAAACAAATGCAACAACAATCGACAATTAAATTAGCGAATCATTGACTACTACAAATTGATGGCCAGTGCTAACAGAATTACTTCCATTTTCGTACCAGGGGGTTGCACAGGTGGGTTCGCGGGCGGGTCTGCAGGGGGGTTCGCAGGAGTCAAAGCTAAACATGATTCCAGGGGAGCCCCACATAATTCTTGATTGCCTGAATTCAGTAAAAACAAAAGTAGTAACAAAAGGGAATTAGATGTAATTACTATTAATCAGGCAAGTTGATATTTATTTTTCTTGAGTAGCAAAAAAGTAAAAAGAAAATAACCAACAACAAATATGATTTCCATTGTTAATGATCTTAATGGGTTCATTTGAAATGAGAAAATAACCAAAAAATACGAGAAAACTACGTAATTGACCACATAATCTTCCATCGCCTGCATTTGATGAAAAAAATATTTAATAGTGAAACCTGCGTAAATTTCCGTTTTAATTTTATTTTATCATAATGGTTCATCTGAAATGAGAAAACAACCAATAGATACAAGAAAACCAAGTAATCGCCCATGCTAATTTCCATCGTTTGTCTCTTGAAATGAGAGATAACCTATAAATACAAGAAAACTATGCAATTGGCCACATAATTCTCCATTTCTTGCATCCATAGTGAGAACAAATTTAATGGCGAGACCTTCTTTATAAATTTCCATTGTTCATGGTCATAGCATGGTTCATTTGAAATGAGAAAATAACCAACAAAGCATAGAAGAAAAAAGATCAATTAATTACCCAAAAACAAGCTCTGATCCATCTTTGCGAGCTCCGCGGGGATTGGACCCGCCAAGTTATTGTTGGATACATTTAGAAGTTTCAAACGCTTTTGAGGAAAACTTGGGATGCTACCCAGGAACTGATTCTCATCAAGCCTCAACTCTAAAAGCCTGGGCAATGAAGCGAGGGACGAAGGGATTTGACCCGTGAAGCTGTTGTTCTCCAACAACACCTTCTTCAAGTAGTTCATTCCCGCGAACCCATCATCGGGGATGTCGCCGGAGAATTCGTTGCTCGAGAGAAAAACTGACTTTAACCCAGTTAATCTGTTGAGCCTGGGAAAGGAACCATTTAACCCATTGTCCACGAAACTAAGGGTTCTCAAATAAGGGAAACTGACAAGAGGATCCACATTGACTTCACCCGTTAGACCCATGCTTTCCAGTTGCAGGCCCCAAACGTGGCCATCCAAACACAGAACCCCATCCCAATCGCTCCCATCATCGGTACAGGGGCTCGAGGACTCGTTCCAGCTCTCGAGGCCTCCCACGGCCCCCAGAGAGGCCTTGAATTTCAACAGGCTCTCGGAATCCCCAGCATCGCCCCGCGCCAGGAAGGCGTTCGACGAAATGCCGATGAGAGCCACGAAAAGGGTCAGGGTTCGCAGCGGTGCGCGCACGAGCGGCGCGCCCATTAGCATCAAAATTCAACACAAACAGATGATAAAATGGGAACCTCCCATTATGTCATTACTGATCAGTTTCGATCCACCCCCGGAATTCTATGGGTACGCAGTTGGGTCTTAAATTAAACGGGAAAAAAATTTAATAATCTTGTTTTACAAAATGCAGGGGAGATTTCTCGGGCGAGGAATTTTGAGGGCCTGAGCTAGGGTTCTTGGTGTTCAGTCTCTGTTCTCATTATGAGACCATGGTACTGCGGAAGGAGGGCAATTCTCCATTGGAATTGGAATTATTGTTTGGGGAAGGATAGGGAAAATTCGGCGTTGGGAATTGGGAGTTTGGGAGGGAAAGAGGAAAGGAGGGTTTTGTGTTCAACGGGTGAGCTGCGTGGGAGAGAGAGACGTACGGACGACCTTTGAACACAAAAAAAAAAAAGCTGGTTTAAGGAAACAAGTGACACAGGCGAATCCTTCTGTTCTCCTACCATTTTGGGGGTTTTAATTTATTTTATCTCATTTTTATCAAATAAAATTACACAAATCTCCCACCAAATTTCACCGAAAAATATTAATGTTGCTCCAATAATATCAATTATTATATTTTACTTTCTAAATTTTAAGTTATATTCAACGGATCCCTTATTACATCGAATTCTCTCTTTCAGATTTTAACCTCCTTTATAATAAAATAATAATAATAATAATTCTCTCCCCTTCTTTTTATGGTTTTTTTTTCTAGAATTTTCTTATTCATTGTCTCCTTTTGACTATTTCTTCGTTATATTTTATTTCATTCCCCTTTCGGCCTTTTATATTCCTTTTTCGCTGTGTTAACAAACAGTAGAGATAAAAAAGAAAAAGAGAAGATTTACAGGGAAAAAAAAAAGAAATAGAAAAAGAGAAGAGAAACAAACTAAAAATCATCATTCATGGTGACAATGACCTTGGAGAGGGAGGGAAAGCTGATCATTAACTTACTATTAAATAAGAAGCAATTGACCATGAAAGGGCTTTTGTTGCTGGGCTTCAAGTTGGGCAGATTTACTTTAGCCCAATATGGACTATGGATGGGCTTCTGATTCCTTGGACCCTCCCTTTCAATGGCTTAGTGTGGGTTTAGCTGTCACTTAAAACTATTCAAAACTTAGTTTTATAAAATCAGGTTAATATGACATGTTTAGCTGCCACAAAACTCGATTTATAAAATCATAGTTTTAATCAATGCAAACTCAAGTTTTGACCATTTTTTTTGGTGGTTATTTTACGAAGTTTTGATCCAAGCATCATGCATTTTACCCAAAATTAGGTTTTACAAAATTTAATTTTGAAGTCAATTTTACCATGGCAACCAAATATGACCTCAATAGCCCTGGATTCGAGCTCAAAATCATGAAATTAGTATGATTACAAGGCATTCACCTGATTTTGACAGAATCCCTAATTGTCATCTTATTTGCATGAGCGACTTACATTCTTTTTCCTTGTATTTGTGAGCTACGGTCAACGCCCCTCACCTATAATAGGGTAATACTCTACATACATTCTTGATATGGAAAGCGGTTAAATGACAATATTTATATAGAATTGTATTATTATTTGACCAAAACACCTGTTGGAAATGATCACATAAATTTTGCCACGTTACTATTTCAATGTAAAAGCAGTACAAGTAGAAAATGCCTTGCAATCCACTATTAGGAGGTACTTCTGATTTCATTAAAACTTGAGAAACTCTCTTTTGTTCTGAAGACGAAGACTTCCACTATCCCTCTTGAGATATCTGAGAAACTCGCTCTTCTAAATTTGAGTCAACTTTGGTTCAAACATATCACTTTGGATTTTCGTTTCGATTAATTAGTTGCAGATCCATTCTAACAATCTTAAGGTGTTGTTCTGCATTGATTTTGGGTGTACCACATAAATTTTGGCAAAAGATACAAACAAACAAATAAGCATGCATCACACAATTACATAAACGAAGAATTACACTGCTAATCATACATCGTACAACATACAAATGCAAACCGGTGCGCGCGCGTGCGTGCGTTAACAAATAAAACTGGTTTCACAAGTCATATAACCGCGCGAGCCTGTTCTCGACCAGAAACTCGATCGCTCAGATCACGCCCCCGAGTTTCAAAGGGGAAAAAGAGCGTGCAAATGCCGGAAATAAATGTCACAAACTCGAATACAAGAATGGATGTTGTCCAGTGACACCCCTGCGCCAAACTCACTGCCACAAGGGGACACACAATTCCCTCTACTCTTCCCACTGAGCTCGCAACCCCGACGCCCGTAGTTCTTATCGACGTCGGGTATACCTACAATCGAGGAAGAAAAAAAGAAAAACCACACATTCATTTGTTCAGTGGCCATCCTTTTCGAATGTACATGCATAAAGAGCATTCGCAAAAATGTCTGCAGGGAAAAAAATATTTACAGGAGATTATACTTCGACATTCATGTGTCTTATGATGAAAGACTCTCCCAAACCCTCTCAAAGCGGGGGTCTCATGGACTTCCCGTATGCTTGACAAATGTTTGCTATTGATTTTGTTATTGTTGAAGTATTTATATTAAACTTTTGCACAAAGTTTGGAAAGTCCTGCGCATTGCGTTGAATCGAATGGCTTACCTCTGGAGTATATATATATAGATCACTGTGAAGGTCGATGTAATGCATATTCGTGCTCCGAACAGAAGACCGGTTGTGATGCTCGCGGGCTGCTGAAATGCCAAGGGGAGTAGAAAAATGCTACACGAGAAGAACATTGCAGACATCGAATGCTTGCGCCCCAGCTTATCTACCGTGATGGCTGACAGTAGGAACCCCGGGAACTCTACATATAGATCGACATGACGTATTACTCGAAGCTCAAGATGAAAAGTTTCTGACGACACGAGGGTAATGTTGGGTAACCAGGATCAACTTGGGCGTTGATAAACACGGATTTGAGAGAAAAACAACCTCTATTACTCACAAGAATAGATTACAAGAGTATTTACAAAACTCATAAAAAAACTCTCAAACTCACACACAATCACTCTTGTCTTGGTGATTTTCAGGATGATATCCAACTGAGGTATCCACCTCTATTTATAGAGGATTTTGGGACTCTTCCACCGGTGTGAACAAGGAAGCTTCCTTCTTCAACAATGGTGGCTGGTTGGTGGGCTGCTTCAACAATGGTGGCTGGTGGAAGGTTTGGTGGCTTCAACAATGGTGGGCTGTGTTGGTGGAAGGGTTGGTGGCTTCAACAATGGTGGGCTGGATGGCTGGACTTCTTCAATTCTCCCCCTCCAGCCATATCCGAAAACATCCCAGTTATGTCTCTGCATAACTCTAGCTTCTCTCGAGTCACCACCTTCGTCAACATGTCCGCAGGATTCTCCTTTGTATGGATCTTCACTAGTCTCAACAGTTGTCGATCTATTACCTCGCGTATCCAATGATAGCGAATATCAATATGTTTTGTACGGGAATGGTACATGGAGTTCTTGCTCAAATCTAGAGCACTCTGGCTGTCACAATGTACCTTGTACTCCTTTTGCTTGATTCCAAATTCTTGGAGATAACGTTTTAGCCACAACATTTCTTTTCCAGCTTCTGCGGCAGCAATGTATTCTGCTTCGGTTGTGGATAAAGCAACACACTTCTGTAGTCTTGACTGCCATGAAACAGCTCCCCCTGCAAAAGTGTAAATGAACCCTGAAGTAGATTTCCTACTATCAAGATCTCCGGCCATATCTGCATCAGTATAGCCTTCCAAGATTGGATCAGCTTCCCCGTAACAAAGACATATCTTCGTTGTACCCTTAAGGTACCTGAGAATCCATTTTACCGCCTCCCAATGCTCTTTCCCGGGGTTGGAGAGAAAACGACTCACCGTTCCCACTGCGTGAGCAATATCGGGCCTCGTACACACCATAGCATACATCAAACTTCCAACTGCTGAAGAATATGGTACTGACGACATCTCCCCAATCTCTTCCTTGGATGAGGGACAGGAACTCTTGCTCAGCTTGAAATGGTTGGCTAATGGAATGCTAACTGGTTTGGCATTGTTCATATTGAACCGTGCAAGCACTCGTTCAATATACTTCTCCTGAGATAGCCATAACCTCCGGTTCTTCCTGTCTCGGGTGATCTGCATTCCCAATATTTGTTGAGTCGCTCCTAAGTCTTTCATGTCAAAAGACTTAGAGAGTTCCTTCTTCAGCTGGTTGATCTTCGTTGCGTCTTTCCCCACGATTAGAATATCGTCTACATATAGTAGAAGAGCAACGAAATTTCCATCAAAAAACTTCTGAATGTAGACACACTCGTCTGCTGCAGTTTTCTTGTACCCTTGACTCACCATGCAAAAGTCGAACTTCTTGTACCACTGCCTAGGTGCCTGCTTCAGACCGTACAAGCTTTTCTTCAGCTTGCAAACGAGGTTATCCCCTGAAACCTCAAAACCTTCTGGCTGCTCCATGTAGATTTCTTCTTCTAAATCTCCATGAAGAAAAGCTGTCTTCACATCCATCTGTTCAAGCTCCAAGTTCATACTTGCGACTAATCCAAGTATAACTCTAATTGAAGTCATTTTGACCACTGGTGAAAATATCTCGTCAAAGTCAATCCCCTTCTTCTGTTGGAATCCTTTGACTACAAGCCGTGCTTTGTATTTCACCACTTTTCCACTGTTATCCTTTTTCAGCTTGAACACCCATTTGTTTTTCAGTGCCTTCTTCCCTCGTGGAAGTTCTACGATCTCATAAGTCTGATTTTTCTGCAGGGATTCCATCTCGTCCTGCATTGCGAGCAACCACTTTTCTTTGTCCTTATGAGATAATGCTTCATGGAAACTCTCTGGTTCTCCATCTTCAGTAAGTAGAAGGTACTCAGATTCTGGATATCTTCTTGATGGAATCTGACCTCGTTCAGATCTACGAACTTCTGGAACAATCTGAGGAGAACCACCATCATCTTGGCCTTGTGATGGTTCTGGAACGTCTGGCAGCTGGGGTTGTGGCTCCCCCTGCTCAGCACCATCATCTTCCTCATTGTCTTCTACTTCTGGCATTTCTTCTGGCACTGTATCATCATTTCTCACGAATGATTCCGATGTTGCCTCTGGCACCTGAGGAGCAACGTTCAACTTCCGAGATATTGTGGGCTTTTCAATATCTTCTATTGTCTGGTTTTCATGGAACACCACGTCCCTACTTCTGATCACCTTTTTCTCCTTTGGATCCCATAATCTGTATCCAAACTCTTCATCTCCATAGCCTATGAATATGCATGGAGTGGTCCTTGCATCCAGCTTCTGCCTGAGCTCTTTGGATACATGTGCGTACGCTAAACACCCAAATACTCTCAAGTGGGAGTATGATGGATCCTTTCCAGACCAAATTTTCTCCGGAACTTCAAAATCTAATGGTACTGATGGAGATCGGTTGATCAAGTAACAGGCGGCTCTGACTGCTTCTCCCCAGAATGGCTTTGGCAGCTTAGCCATACTGAGCATGCTCCGAACACGTTCCATGATTGTTCGGTTCATTCTTTCAGCTATACCGTTGTGTTGAGGGGTGCGTGGAACCGTCTTCTCATGTCGGATGCCATATGATCTGCAATAGGCATCGAACTGCCTGAAAGAGTATTCACCTCCATTGTCGGATCGAAGACGCTTCAACTTCTTTCCTGTCTCACGTTCTACCATGACATGGAACAGTTTGAAGTAATCAAATACCTGGTCCTTCGTCCGCAAAAAATACACCCACACCTTTCGAGAAGCATCATCGATGAACGTCAGAAAGTATCGGTTGCCGCCGAGTGATTCAACCTCCAAGGGACCGCAAACATCAGAGTGTACCAGACTGAGCAACTCTGATCTACTCGTTGAAGAGGAATTAAACGAGACTCTATGCTGCTTACCAAACAAACAATGATTGCAAGGATCTAGTGCAGCGTCCTTGTCTACATTGATAAGCTTCTTCTTTATTAGGGTAGACAGCCCTTTCTCACTCATGTGGCCGAGTCTCTGGTGCCATAAATTTTGTGAAGCCTCTTTTTCTGCAACGTTGAGGCTGTCTGTACAAATCTTCACATGAGTTTTGTATAGCGTGCCACAAATATGTCCTCGAGCGACTGTCATAGCGCCTCTTGACAATTTCCATGTGCCTTTACTGAAATGACTATCATAGCCCTCTTTGTCTAGAGCTATACCAGAAAGTAGATTCAGCCGAAGATCTGGCACATGGCGGACATCCTTCAGAGTAATTGTGCTTCCAGAACTTGTCTTTATTTGGACATCACCAATTCCGACAATCCCAGCGGAACTGGAATTTCCCATTTTCACAGCTCCAAAGTCACCGGCTTTGTATGTTGTGAAGTATTCCTTGTATGGAGTCACATGGTAGGACGCTGCAGTATCTACCACCCAATCCGTGTCTTCTCGTGAGACGTGAAGGCATGTCTCATCTTGGGTTGAACAATAAGCTACATCACCAGAGATAGTAACTAATGTTTCTCCACCTTTGTTCTTCGGCTGTGAACTGCTTTGACCTTGTTCATCTTTCCATTTGTAGCAGTTCTTCTTCATATGCCCCTCTATTCCACAATGATGGCACTTATATGTTGGTTTTCTGCCATCAGTGGACCTACCCCTGCTCTTGCTTCTGCCTCTCCATTTGCTTTTGCTACTCTTTTGTTGTCTCCCCCTGTTCTCTGTGACAAGGGCATGGGTCTGATCTGTGCCCATGTCCTTTCTCCTTGCTTCTTCACTGAAAAGGGCATCTTTGACCATTGACATGGTAAGTTTGCCATTAGGGGCTGAGTTGCTGAGTGATACGACCAGCGTTTCCCAACTATCGGGAAGGGACCTGAGTAGTAGCAACGACTGAACTTCATCGCCAAGCGGCATCTCTACAGACGACAATTGGTTGACCAAGCTCTGGAACTCACTGGTATGCTCGGCAACTGAAGTTCCACTTTTAAGCTTCATGTTGACTAAACGCCTCATCAACAAAGCTTTATTCCGAGCGGTCTTGGCTTGGTACATGTCCTCCAGCTTCTTCCAGAGGGCATATGCTTTTGTCTCTTGTGCAACATGGTGGAAGACACTATGATCAATCCACTGACGGATCTGACCAATAGTTTTTCGGTTTGATTTCTTCCACTCTAACTCTTTGGCGGGATCAGGATTTGTACCTTTCATTTCGATGGGATCAAACAAATCCTTACAGCTGAGGAAATCTTCCATCCGAGGTTTCCACAGCGTGTAGTTGGTGGCAGTAAGCATAATCATGGCTCCGGAAGATGATGTTGACTCTTCTGTGAACATTATCACCTTACAAATATCTTTTCAACACTATCGAGGTTGAATCTTGAAAAATGGAGCCCGCCGTTGCGTCCGGAACGGTCGAAAAAGGTGGAATAGACACTACAGGGCCAAAATTCCACTACTGGGGCAAAACTGTAGTTTTGAAAAAACTTGAGGGGTCAATTTGCAATTTTCAGAAATACTGCAAATTCCGGCTGTGAACAGTATTTCCGACCATCTTCTCCGGCAGAACTCCGGTGAACAGTGTCGTCTTCTCCGGCAGATCTCCTGTGAACAGTGTCGTCTTCTCCGGCAATTTTCCGGCGACGGTTGTCTTCTCCGGCAAAGTTGACCAAACTTTGACCGAGATTTCTGGGCTTGTTTGAACTCCGATTAGATCGCCGTTTGATGCGTTGGACTCAGTTCGTCGAGACGAATCCAATGGTGCACTCAGAATTGGATTTTGAGTAAAACTCAAAAAACCCAAATTCGGCCGGTCACCTAAAAACTCAATCAACGCCACTAACCAGGCTCTGATACCACTTGTTGGGTAACCAGGATCAACTTGGGCGTTGATAAACACGGATTTGAGAGAAAAACAACCTCTATTACTCACAAGAATAGATTACAAGAGTATTTACAAAACTCATAAAAAAACTCTCAAACTCACACACAATCACTCTTGTCTTGGTGATTTTCAGGATGATATCCAACTGAGGTATCCACCTCTATTTATAGAGGATTTTGGGACTCTTCCACCGGTGTGAACAAGGAAGCTTCCTTCTTCAACAATGGTGGCTGGTTGGTGGGCTGCTTCAACAATGGTGGCTGGTGGAAGGTTTGGTGGCTTCAACAATGGTGGGCTGTGTTGGTGGAAGGGTTGGTGGCTTCAACAATGGTGGGCTGGATGGCTGGACTTCTTCAGGTAAGAACCTCTCTGTGGACGTGTTAATGAGTTTCAAGTTTTTTCCATCCTGAAACGAGTTGGTAATGAGGGACTAGGCCAACGAGGTACTTTAAGCACCCCAAACCTTAGTCCGAGCCTGATGTAGGACTCTCAACTCTCCCAACCGTGCGGTATAGCAAGGGCTTTGCATGTGCAATATGGGACACGTATGGGCCACCCTTTGGCCGAATACAGCCTAGGCTGCTCTTGGGCCAAACACGGCTGGGCTCTGATACCAATGTCAGATTTTCATCCCAAAACTAATTGGCAATGGAAGAAGATGTCCAACGTGGTACTTCAAGCTCCAGAATGCAAAGCTCCAACCCTTAGTGGCACTGTCAACAATGACTAACTAGAACTGAAACGGTGGAAGATTTACCTGCAAAACTAGTGATGAAAACATTTCGGTAGCTTACGTCGGGAGACTTTTCTGACAGCGACACTCTCTGCACACATTTGCTATGTTCACTACTCAACTTGGAAGTCAGCAAAACAAGGCCATAGTATGTGAATGCATTCCCAAAAAATACAACCCATATAAGCAAGGTGGAGCGAACTAATCTTGGTGAAAGAAGCATGAGCAATGATGAACCACCCGTAACAACATCCGCAGCCATGGGAGTTGAGTTCCGGTTAGTCCTCGGTGGCAGCAAGTGTGCATTTTCTGATAAAAGACACTTCTCATCTGGTTCTCCGAACTCGTGACGAGACACGAGAATGCCAGGTGGGAGCTCTGCGTCGTTCATGCTTGCTATTTTCTTCAAAACACTCAGTGCTTCAGTTGTTCTACCTTTCAAGCATAAATACCTAGGAGACTCAGGAGTCGCAGAATAAAATATAAGGAGAAGTGATGAAGGTAGAGAAGACAGTGCAAGTAGCCACCTCCATCCTAACGTTGGCATCACAAACTGCAAAGAACATGCAGCGAGAGTTTAAGGTTATCTTTCAAATGATTTGTTTTATTTTAGTCACTAGAAGAAAAGAAATTAATGACAGAGAAATGATAGCATGGCTGATTAAAATAAAAGCCGGGTTCGAGAGACCGAACAAAACGCTGTTGTGTTCTAACCCCATGGACCAAACCAACCGACTAGTCTTAGAACCTTTCAACTGAATGATGGAGCCAAAATGCTCAAGTTAGTTCACTTAATCTCAGGTTAGCCAATCTTCTAAACCAAACACAGCTCCTATCCACAATCGATTTGGGACAAGGAATCTTTCCGACTTAATTATGCAATGTACTTTCAGGCATATGTACACAGACGCATATTGGGTGTTGCAGGACTCAGTAGGTGGCTCATACAATTCTAAAAGCGCCTCAAACCTGGCTCAGGACATTACCCTGTTCCAACACTTCTGGCTTGTAAGGCCTCAGGGCAACCAACATGCCCATAAGCCTTTGAGATGAAGACTGCCCCAGAATTCCTAAGCCAAGCTATGGAACGAGTTAAACGGGCCTTACGGATTAGAGCCAGTTAACGTAAAAAACCTTAGATATATCATATATATACTGGCCGGAGGCAACGGTTTAGGTATTCCAAACTTGATGCCTATGGTGTAGTGCTTTTAACAACCGCTTAAACCCTAACAGGCAGCACATGTCGGAAAAATAGAAAGATGAAAATATTAAGTTACAAACAAGCAGAAGGAAGAAGCAAGAAAGCCAGTAACACTTGAGGTAGCGGTGAATGTACCCATGCCAGCGAAGCCTCAAAAATAGTGCCAAAGGTCGAAAAAGCAGAAAAAACTACCATCCAAAAGCCTCTGTTGGGAGCAGGAATCAACTCTAAAAACCATGATGAGAGTACAGGACCACCTCCAAGGCCAAGGCCAACCAAGAAACGAAGAACAATCAGTGATGCATAGTTTGGGGCAAAGGCGCTTAAGAAACCAGCTCCTGAAGTAACCATTGCTGTTAGGAGGAATCCTCTTCTGCAAGAGGATAAGGTCAGGGAACCATTCAAAAGAACCAACATGCACGGAAACAACTGAAGCAGCAAAGCCCAAAGTCCTAAAGGAAATGGCACAAGCAAATATCTTAGCCGATACTCGCCGCGTTAAAATTCAAATTTTTGAAAGAACTGAGCAATCTATCGACTCATAGATCCCATAAAATAAATGGCATGAAGTGAATTTCTGCCTTCATAAATTAATGAGAATTTCGAAGGATGTGCAGATGCCTACCTTCGCCCATAGTTGTCTGAAACAATGCCCCATGCATATGCTCCTATTAGCATGCCCATGAAGACCATGCTAGTTGTTAGGCTCTCCTCATGTGAAGAAAGCCCCCATTTCGACTGCACAGCGGGTCCGACGAATGACAGAAGCATCATCTCCATAGCTTCTGAAACCCAACCCATGCCGGCATAAACAAGAACAAGGATTTGAAATTTTCCGAAACCCATGGCCATCAGTGCCTCGTCAACTGTGTACCTTTGGCTCCCATTTTCCATCTGCAACACAAAAAAGAACTCATAAAAAGAAGAAGAAAAACAAAACCCACCTGTTTCAATCATATAGGTTGAAGTTTATTCAATCCAGTCATTTGCATGGTCAGTGTAAGCACTGATCCTTTAGTACAGAGCAACAACAACTAGTGGCATAATTAGAGTGCAAAGCCAAAACAAGTATCTATAGACCCGATGCTTTCATTTGAAATTGTATTTGACGGAGTGTCTAAGCCCCGGTTCATCTTCAAACCAGCTCCAATAAAAATTATGAACGGAGTTCATATTCATCACCAAGCCCAGAACAGTACAGAAATTTTAACTAAAATTTAAAGCTGTGAGGACATGTAAACTCAGCTCGATCCAGAACATACTATGTCTTGTAGAACTGACTAGAACCATCCTCTGATATGTGCACCCATACACACCTTGAAAGGCAAGCAACGGGAAATTTATATGATTTTTTTTATATAAAAAGAGAGATATTTAAGCAGCTTCAAGAATTGCACTCAAAGCATAAAGCATGGATGAAATTTAACACATTATCTCACAGCTTTAGTGGTGGGTGTGAAAGAAAGGCATCATAAATGGGAGAATATGAAGATGAGAAAAACAAAAAAGAGATGGTGAGTAGAAGGAACCTGGTAGGTTGAAAGGAGCAGCCGGCTCGGATCAGAGTCTTCCCATAATCTGTATTACAGAGTCGTATTATACATAACATATAATATAATAATTATAATTATAATTATAATTATTATGAGAAATGAAATGATTGTGTGCTTCAATAATTCTCCCGCCTCGTCCCTTCGTGCGTGTCTGGGGTTAGCCCAACCCATACACGGGCACACGTCACGCGCCCCACTGAAAAAGGAGCGAAATAATAACAGACCCATTTTTTAAACGGCCTACACTTTGTCGGTGGGTTTGGAGGGAAAAGGGGCTCCTCCACTTTGAGGGCAAAAGAATATATCCCGTAATCGGTCGATAGCAATGATAGATGGTCGATATGTGTACGGTAAAAAATATATATACACTTACACTATACGATGTTTTAAAATATTTTATTTTAAACAGATTTGGTAATTTTAAAACTCAAATAAATGGTAAGGATTTTTTTTTCGTACATACATGTTGATTGAGAAAAACTTCTTAAATGTAATACCACTACCTCATCAAGCCATGGACTCGTTATAATTAGGCATGTATGCTAATACATGCGTGATAGGGATGGCCCTATTAAAAAAATTGTAAGCTCCACTATTAATTATGCCTTTGGCTAATAGTTTTTAAATGGTACCTACACGCCATGCCATGATCCTATATCAGAAAAGGTTTTTCTCGTGTGCCAACCATCCATTTGGTGGAGTACAGGATGTACTTTTCAATCCAAGTACAGACAAACCCGATGGAAAAGAAAGGGAGGGATTTTAGCATCGATAACAATAACAATAAGGAAGGAAAATATTTAAAATTTCTTGTCTTGAGTATACTAAAGAAAGTGTGCTATTCTTTTTTCTATTGTTTTCGAGTATAAAATTACTTACAATTTATTTGGCGGGCATGAGAGTGGGCCCTTGCATAAAAAACAGAAAAGAAAAAAAATAAAGTACTAGCTATAACATTAGATTACTATTTCATCCCCATGCGTCCCTTACCTACCTCTTTTCCCCTCTCTCTCTCTCTCTCTCTCTATGGTAGCATAAAGGCTTCCTAATACTTTGAAAATGAGTAATAACCAATGAATACATAAAATTTTTATAACTCTTAATTAACAAGATTTCAATAAAATGAAACATAAAATTAGATTAGGTAGAGATGGAATTGAAATCATTTTGATTATTATAACTCAGAGAATAAGTTTGAAAGCTCCAACATTACAAATAATATTGATGGTTTTTAAATTCATCCCCATTTTGTTGGACCACTCTTTTCCCATGCGAAGGTAAAATGGATCGAGGAAGCATCGGATTAAGTTTCGGTAATCATTTTAAAACCATGTCCAAAGTTCTCATTACATGCGGGAGGGAATGATAGGAGGAGAAAATGGGTTCCAAACATGCCATTTGATTATTTGTTTAATCCCCATTTTAAATATCACTCAGTACGTAACTACGCTGGATTTGGAATAGTGACAATTTCCTACTTTCAATAATAAGGATGCTTTACAATGGCCGACCAAAAACTTTTTTTATTTTAACTTTTTGCTGATTATTAAAATTTTCTTTTAAATCACAAAAAAACCCAATAGTTTCATCCATTTATTTTGGGATAAATATCTAAAATATCCCCTGCACTTTAAGTGATTATTGGAAAGATTTTTTGTAATTTTAATTTTTTGTTACTATACCCTCAGTACTTATAAAAATAATCCAACATATTCCTATTATTCAATTCTTTTCAAATTAATAATGAAAAAAAAAAGAAAAGATTATAATGGATGCGCACCGGCAGGCAGGTGGAGGGAAGCGGAGGGGAGATACGTTGTGACAAAGGGCTGAAAAACAATAAAACGAAATTAACAAGGAGTTGTCGGCAATTATGCGAACTTTTCTCCGGTCCACTTTGTGAGTGCTATGCCTAATAAAAATGAATTGCTTCATTAATTAAAATTTTGATTATAAATTAAAAAGGTTAAAGTTTAGGACACCTGGAGTTCATGACATTGGCATCGGCGTCTATGGAATTTTTTTTCTAGGAGATGCATCCGGCAAAAGAAATTAATTTTCTTTCTCTTTTTTATTTTATTTTATTTTATTTTGTACTTTTCAAAGATAAATTCTTTCAAGCTAGGGAATCTTTTTATTTTAAATTATTGTACCTGCAGTGTATAAGAAGTAAAGAGTTGCCGGAAAAAAAAATCCTCCTCCAACCCAGGCGGCAGGAAAGTTCCTGCTGCCGTCTCTCCTTGCCTACCGCATGTGCATAATTATTTCCGTAAAACTTCCGTGACACTTACGGTATCACCGCGTCATCAAGTTAGAAACCAATGACAGTTGAGCATTTGTGGTTAATGCATACATAGTAAGAACGATGGATAGACAGGACTACTTATATGAGCCCTACTAAAAATTCTTATGGAACTCACCGGTGATTGTACATTTGGTTACGGTTAGTGGATGATACGTTCACATCACATTATGGTATTGTACCACTAAAGTTCTAGTTCTTTTTTTTTTTTCTTCTAATTTTTTGTGTTAAAAATTGTATTGAAGCACCTTCTTTACCTTTCCCATCTTACCCTTTTCCAACTCTTTTTTTTTATTTTGGTCAAACTTCGTAATTAATATTCCTTTTTCCCTCAGGTTCGTGTGCTGCTAATATTCTCAGCACTTCACAATTTTCAACTAATTTTTTAGGGCTAATTGTTATCCTAATTAAGTAATAATAGCACATAAGTTGATTCCTTCATGCACAGAAAACAACAAATGGGAAAAAAATAAATAAATAAAAATACTGAGAACCTTTACTTTGAAACCAAACTTTTGTTTTTGGTCGGCCATGATACAAGCGTATATAAATGTGTGCATTATACATAAAAAAACTTATATTGGATACCACTGGTTACGTTAATAAAGTTTACATGCTATTGGAAGTGTCAGGAGGACAATCTTGATGGATTCTCAGTTTAATGATGGCATCAATATTATTTAATTAAATATTAGTCATCGAAGCTTGAGAATCGTAGGATTCATGTAAGGTTCGTTAACCAAAGGTGGCTCGTTGGTTGCTCCTGGACTCCATGATGTGGGGAAACAGTAATCGGCGTAGTATGCACCCTAGCCAGCATGCATACGCACCGATTACAATCGCTCACTCGCTGCATTCGATAAGTGAACGAGAGGTTACGAGTGATTGTCATCAGTGGGCGTAAATCCCACACCTGATGCATACAAAAGTTCTCCTAGAAATAGAGCCCTAGTCAGTCGATGATTCGAGAGATTGGGTTCCCCGCACAGGCTTGAGGTCCACACGAACCCATTGCGTAGAGCCCCATTTGTGTTGTTAGAAACCTCTGTTGTGTTTGGCAGAGGCGTACCAATCGATTCGTGTTCTCCAGGGCGATTTACTTTCAAATCCTCGCTGCGAAGCTCGGCTAAGTTAAAGGATTCAAGCAAAGTATCCAAGAACCCACAGCAGCCATAAATTTGAATCGATTCTGAGGATGCTTTCAAACATAGCAGTTCAGATTTTGAAAGTTCCCCTTGAGATGTTATTCTGCAGGGACTGGGTGCATCCAATCACACTGACATTTGTATTATCCAAACAAAACATTAATTATGTGCGTGCGATTACATGTCCTTGGGTAATAATTTATACGACAAACAAATAAACACGTATACAATTATAAAAACAAAGAATTGCACTGCTAATCATATGCTCGTACGGCAAACAGCTGCAAAGCTAAGACTTTTACATCAAACCGATGTGTGTGTTGACCAATAAAAACTGGTTTCACGAGTCATATAACCGCACGAACCTGTTCTCGACCAGAAACTTGATCGCTCAAATCGCGTCCTTTAGTTTCGAAGGGGAAGAGGAGTGTGCAAACACCGGAAACAAATATCACAAACTCGAATACAAGAATGGATGTTGTCTGGTGACACCGCCGAACCAAACTCACGGCCACAAGGGGACACACAATTCCCCCTATTCTTCCCACTGAGCTCGCAACCCCAACACCAGTAGTTCTTATCGATGTAGGGTATACCTGCAGTTGAGGAAAAAAAAAATCACACATTTATTTGTCAAGCAGTCACCCATTACTATCAACAATTTTAATATGCCCACTGAAAGAAAATTTGTAAAAATTACAGAAATATATTTACGGCAGATTATACTTCAACATTCATAGGGCTCACGTGGAAGATAAATGACCCCCTCCCCAAACCGCTCAAAGCCTTACGTACCGAAATCTGGCATTTCATATATTTAACAAGTGTTTGTTCTTGATTTTGTTGTTCTTGAAGCAATGGCGTTAGATTTTTGCACAAACGTTCAAAGTACTACATATTGTGTGGGATATTATTATCCAGATCTAGATAAACACCGGAATAATGGTCAGTCATTGACTCAGCCCATATTAACTTTTTAGACATCAGTACTTGAATAAGTCTTAGAAAAAAGCCCACATTTTGTCACCATAAGGAAGATAACTGAATCATGTTTCTTTGCAAATTGAATCCTTGATGATTTAAAGTGGGATAGAAACAAATCCAATCTTTTCTTCTTTTATCTGTTTTCACAGAAAAGATAAAAGGACTGAAGTGAGAACCGATGGACATGAATTGATGAGGAGTTGTAGCTTGTTAAGAACATAAAGTAAATGGCTTACCTCTGGAGCATATATAGAGATCACTGTGAAGGTTGACGTAATGCATATTCGTGCTCCAAACAGTATAGCAGTTGTAATGCTTGCAGGCTGCTGAAATGCCAAAGGGAGTAGAAAAATGCAACACAAGAAGAACATTGCTGACATCGAATGCTTGCGCCCTAGCTTATCTACCATGGTGGCTGACAAGAGGAGCCCAGGGAACTCTACATATAGATCAATATGCAATGTTACTCAAAACTCAAGATGAAAGGTTTCTGATGGCATGAGCATAAGAAAACATTTCTGTGTTGATGACTCTCAAGTTTCCATCCTGAAACCAATTGGGAATAGGGGAGTAGCCAAACAAGGTACTTTAAGTGCCACGATTCTTAGTCCAAACCCAGTGTGGGACTCACAACCACATTGTATAGCCTAGCCTTTGCATTTGTATAATATGGGAACAGAAACAGGCAACCCTTGGGCCAAACACAGCCTAGACCACTCTGGAGCCAAGCACAACCAGGCTCTGATACCATGTTGAGTTTTTATCCCAAAATCAATTGGCAATGGGGAGAGCAACCCAACAGGTTACTTCAAGCACCACAATAACTAATCCCAACCCAATGTGTAGCCCTCAACAATGAGTAAATCAAACTGACGCCGTAGAAAATTTACCTGCGAAACTAGTGATGAACACATTCCGGTAGCTTACATCCTGAGAGTTTTCAGATAGCGACTCTTTCGGCACACATTTGTTATGTCCATTACTCAATTTAGATGTCAGCAAAACAAGACCGTAGTATGAAAATGAATTTCCAAAGAATACAATCCATATAAGCAGCGTTGAACGAACTAATTTTGGTGAAAGAAGCATGAGCAATGATGAGCCTCCTGTATCAACATCAGCAACCTTGGAACTTGAGTTTTTGTTAGTAGTTGGTGGCAGCAAGTGCGTGTCTTCTGATACAATGCACCTTTCATCTAGTTCTGCGAGCTGGTGGTCAGAAACAAGAATGCCAGGTGGGACTTCTGTTCCGTTCATGCTCGCTACTTTCTCCAAAACACTAAGTGCTTCAGTTGTTCTGCCTTTCGAGCATAAATACCTAGGAGATTCAGGTGTTACAGAATAAAAAATAAGGAGAAGTGATGAAGGTAGAGCAGACAGCGCAAGCAGCCACCTCCAGCCTAATGTTGGCATCACAAGCTGCAAAGAACACAGCATGAGAATTAAGGTTCTCTTCCAAAAGACTTATTTTAACAACTAGAATAAAAAATGCATGACTAGGACAAGATAGCATAACTAATCAAAAATGTAATCCACACATTTGAAAGACAGCAACAAAACGATGCTTATGTCCTAACTCCATGGACCAACCATCCTAGAACCTTTCAATTGTGCCAAAATGCTTAATTTAGTTTACCAAGTATTGGGTTTGCCCCACGCTTCTAAACCATAAAAATTTATGATCCACAATCAATTTGGGACAGGAAGTGGGAGTACCACAGTCTTCACAGTTAATTATGTGTTGTATATAGAGGCATATACACAGACACCACAGGGTGGTATGGGTTCATAGGTGGCTCATGCAAAGCTTGACACCCCATAGTACTCTGTCCATAGAATTCTGGCTGGTGTAAGTTTCCAATATCCCTGCAACTCCTGAGGCCAACCGCTACTGACCGAAGAGGGGCTCTAAGCGATAACGAGCAAAGACGTGTCGAAGTGAAAACCCCTGCCAAGCCCAAAAACCTTTGAGATGAAGACTAGCCCAGAAGTCTTTACCCAGGTTACTCAGTAGTAGGTAGATCAGGCTTATAATCCAGAGCAAACAGTTTTCTTACCCGCAATCAAACGTGGGACGAGCAACAAGGAAGAAAAATTCACAAAAAAATAAAATAAAAATAAAAATAGTAGCAATAAGCAAGAAAACCATTAAGCCTGAAGTAGTCATGAATGTACCCATGCCAGTGAAGCCTCAAAAATAGTGCCAAAGGTCCAAAAAGCAGAAAAAACAACCATCCAAAAGCCTCTGTTAGGAGCTGGAATAAACTCTAAAAACCATGACGAGAGTACAGGGCCGCCTCCAACACCAATACCAACCAAACAACGAAGAATAATCAGTGATATATAATTTGGGGCCAAGGCACTTAAGAAACTGGCTCCTGAAGTAACCATTGCTGTTATGAGGAATCCACTTCTGCAAGATAATAAAGTCACGGAACCAGTTAAATGATTGAACAAGAAGAGTAAAATTATTGAACAAGAAAAGTAAGAAGTTCTAAAAGAAAGAAAGTTCATGAGGGACTTTTTCCTCTTTTTCCTAGGACAGGTACAAGCGCCCATGTGTTTTTCGTTAAATAGCAAGCCCATAGTTACTTAATTCACTTGTGCCTACTCAATACTCTGGATCCCAAAACATAGGACATTTTCGTATCAATTCGCCAAACATTTGCAATTTGGACTTCCTATCTTCATGTTTTTGATTTTGAAGCTAGTACTAAAATCTGAAAGCTAGTCAAGCAACCAGGTAAGCTTGCCACCCAGTAAGTATCTTGAAGATTGTCAGAGATGCAGAGGTGGCAGCTATGTATCAGAAGGTGGCGGCCATTTCCGACAGTCTCTCTTGAATATAATCATTACTGTTTCTTCTATTTTTAAACTATATGTCAGCATTTGTAAATATGTGCCATCAAAATATATCCCAAAGTGTCCTTAGTACATTATTGGTTGTTCCAAACATAGGCAACCTTGAACAGCAAACCGACTAAGCCTAACCCCAATCCAAAAGTAAGGTAGCACAATCAATCCAGTTTTTAAGTCAGTTTAAAGCAAAACAACAATTTCTAACCCCACCATACTGTTTTACTTCACTGGGACCGACAACATCCAGCAGTCTGGGTAGCTATGGGTCTAACCCATGAGACACAAAGCAGAGGGGATTAGATAAGCTTTTAATTTGTTGTGATTTTACTCTCCTCCAAATTCATACCTGAGTTGCAAGTTGGAAAACACATAAGCTTTGACATCCAATGTGAAAAGCTAGTTCCTTGGACCCAAAAAAAGGTGCTCTGAGTTGACTCTATTAATTAAAAATTAAAAAACAGTATACACTCACTATATTTGCATCTATTAATTCAAAATCAGAAGGATTGAGCAACCTATCAACTCATAGATCCCATAGAAGAAATGGCACAAGGTGAATTTCTTCCTTCCTAAATTAATAAGAATTTTGAAGTGCAATGCTCTAAGTTGAAAGGAAAAAATGGGAAAATAAAGATGTCCACCTTCGCCCATAGCGATCGGAAACAATGCCCCACGCATATGCTCCAATTAGCATGCCAACAAAAACCATGCTAGTTATTAGGCTCTCCTCATGGAAAGAAAGCCCCCATTGAGACTGCACTGCAGGTCCGACAAATGAGAGAATCATCATCTCCATAGCTTCTGAAACCCAACCCATGCCGGCATAAACAAGAACAAGAATTTGAAATTTTCCAAAACCCATGGCCACCAGGGCCTCATCAACTGTGTACCTTTGGCTCCCACCTACCATCTGCTTCAAAAAAAAAAAAATGATATTATAAAATAAAACAAAAGAATAAAACAAAACATCCACGTGTCAATCGCATCATGGCAATTCAAACAGAAGTTTACGGAACATCAGTATGAGTAACAAGCATTGGTAAAATGTAAATCCCAAAAACTATAGCCTTGATGCTTTCATTAAACCTCTTCCATTTGAAATTATATTAGTGGAATGTTTAAGCTCCAGTACATTATCAAAAAACTCCAAAACAAATAATGATTAGAATTTACATTAATCCCCAAGCCTAGAAAAATATAGAGATTTTAACTAATTTAGCTACAATGAGATAAATTCAGCTGGATCCAGAACATATTATATGTTGTAGAATTGGCTTGAACAATCTTCTATTATTAGCAGACATCAATGTTTTTTTTTCCACATGCACCATGCTCAAGTACTCAAGCCATCTTATATCCCAACTGGAATAAACTCTACTCTAATTTAACAATATTCTTGCCAAACTACCATACAGGATGCTTTCTCATGAGTTTGGGGTCGGGGGGTTGGTTTTACCCATACAGGCTTCCAAATGTACACAATCAAAAAATTTAGATTCTAAGGAAGAGATTAAGCATTTGTATTTCCAAATAAAATCCTTCAAGCATGGATGAAGTTTAACACATTATCTCACAACTTTAGTAGCTGGCGAGGGGGAGGGGGGGGAGACCATTGCTTCTGAGTAAAAGCATAATAAGCAGCATCTCGTGGGTCCGCCGAGTGTTTTTGTACTGCAATCTGCAAACTGCATATCGGCACCGGCATTGTCTGCAGTTACTGGTACAATGCGGCCCTGATGGCCTGACTCACCGTACCCATATCCCAACTAATCCCCTATCTACCCAACTCCACCCACGCACATTTGCCGTGGAGACTCAAACCCTAAACTCCTTTCATGGAAGCGAGGAAACGAAGAACATTGTGTATAATTGACATGACATTACATAGAGAAGTGCAAAAAAAAGGGGTAATGTCGAAATTCATAAATGAGAGATTCCGTAGATGAGAAATTACGACAGATGGAGGAGGAAGGACCTCGTAAGATTGAACGGGGACCGACGGATCGGAGTCTTCAAAAAATCGGTAGGCTCTGTACAGAAATTACGAGAAAGATGGACGCGAGTCGCTTGATTCGGGTTTGTGTATTGTTCTTCTGTGATTCTCCGGCCTCGGTCCGCTCGTTCTTCGCAAAATCCGCGACAAGTCTTCTTGATCGGCTCTCGCTTGTGTTCCCCTCCCAATTTTGATGAGATCTTCTCTCGCCGAGTCTGCTGACTTTCTCATTATCTTTTGATTTTCTCCGTCTCTCGCTTTCACACGCCGCGTTTAGGCTTCGGTCAAATTCAAATCCTTGATTTTGTCATCAACACATGCATCGTTGATGCCTAACCATTTTCTTTAAGTGCGTCTATATCTGATCACAACCAATACCATTGCATAAAGATTTTTTTATTAAAAAAAATTATATCCTAAAAATGAGTTTAATTTAATAAAAAGAACTTTAAAATAATTAATAAATGATGTTTAAAATGTAATGTAATGTAATAAGTTATTTCAAATAAATAATATTAAAAATATAATATAATAAGTTGTTTCGAACCGCATGGGTACTTATTTAGAAATTCGGGCACTGCATAATACAGGACAAGCTCTTATTTTTAATTTACTTGCCTTTTTTAATAAATAAATAAATAAATAATGATACATTAATGAAATGAATTCACGTACAAGATAATTTTATAGTGGTTGTAAAGAAAAGGCAGGAGAGAGAGAGGGAGCACCGACAAATTTTGGCAACCGTCCAATCTTTATAGAGACAACGTGGGGACTTCCGAACCAAAAGGCATGGGCCAATCCTTCGTTTCCTCACTTTTTGGAGGGGATGGAAGCAAATGTTACGTGGATTACTTCGTTGGGATCGACTCGGGGTAGAATGCGAAGAATTCAATACGACCAAAATCTCAAATAAATATATATACTTCGTTTCCTCCGAGTTTATAAATAATTTTATTTGTACGCCTATTATACAAAACGAGACGTGTGATAAAATTTAAGTGGTCATTCTCAAAAATATTTTGATCAAATAACAATAAAAGAATTACTTATATATTTTCTAACATCAATATTTTTATATAACTTTACATGATTCTGATTTTTTTAAATAGAGCTTTTCTTCTTCTTCTTCTTCTTTTTTGTGACTATTACATTGCCTATCTTATCCCATACAACTTATTCAACCAAAGTCTACCTATTTTATTTTGAAATAGGCACAGCTATAAAAAAATCTAGAAAAACTCAAGCGGGATATGAGCACTATGTCATGTGTGCTACGAGCCAATAAAATTGTATCATTTAACGAAAATATGGACGATCTACCATAAATTTTCCATCACATTTCTAGTAGGTGCCAAGTTATCAAGATTTGAATGTGATCGGCACCATATCTCATCCCATTGAAAATTTTCTCTTATATAATTTCATCGATAATAAATTAAGATAGACAATGTATACTTTATTGTGTCATGGATTACCTTTCGTGGTAGTTGGTTGTATATATATATATTTTAAATAATTATATAATATATATATTGAGAAAAATAGAAGCTGGTCCGTGGGACCAGCCCTTGACGACTACAAAGGAAAAGATTAAAAAAAATTTTAAATTGCCTCCTATTCTCTCGAAGGAAATCCCGAAATAGTATAAGAAAAAATAAAATTTTCATACAAAGTGTACGGATAAGTTTTTTTCTCAGAATAATTTTTTAAGCATTGTCAATTGAGTGACTAGATTTTTTTACATTTTCAGTCACGCAATTGTCAATTGCTTAACCAATTTTAAATTAGTCTGATCACGTAATTGTCAATTACATGGCTAATGGTCAAAATTTGTGAAAGTTAATCATACAATTGTCAATTATATGACTAAAACTTATTCTGAAAAATACCTGATCATATTGATTAAAAAGAGAAAATGAAGGAATCCAAGAATCTATTGATTTTTAAACAATTTGATAGCCTAAAAGAACAAAAAATTATGCTATGGGATACACCATATGCACCTGCTTAAACCTTAATTGATCCTAAAGTGGTGCGTAAATATTGAACATCCCATGCACGAAGGGAGAGTGTTTTGATCCAATTTAGTCCATTAATCTTGGTCAATCCGTACATCCCGTTGAAAATTTTTCTTTTTAACTATATTATTTGGGGATTTTTTTTTCCCTCTTCACTTGCTCTCTCTTTGCGGTCTTTAACTTCTTTTTTTTTTGCCAATTAAAACTGTTCATGAAAACAGCTCACCCCCATCCCAATAATTGTTTTATTTATTTTTTAATACTTTTCCTCCAAAAACGAAAACTAAGTACTTAATTTAGTCATACAGAGAACTAGAAATTAAGTGATTTTTTTTTCAACAGTAGCAAAATTAGGTTTCCCTCTATGATTTATAAAGTCTCGACACAAACATATGTGAACACACAATCTTGCCCACAAAACAACTCGAAGATTTTTGATGAAACAAACTTATTCAGGAATATACATATCAAAGTTAGCTTACGTAGAAATATTTACTATTTTTTTCTTCATAACATACATTCATATTCACACGCACATGAAAAGTAATTCAATTCGATTATTCCTTCTAATTCCTAATAACTATCTGAAGCACAAATTGTTTTATTACTCAATAATCATATATATATATTCATTTTTCAAACAACTATTGTTCGGCATATCAAACACTTAGACTAAACCAGCTTAATTATTGCGCTAATAATGTATGTTGACTGTTGTATGAGCATATGTTTACTTTTTATTGTAATTATTTTGTTTAAATGTTGTTTTGATTACATACAGAGAGTGCCATTGGACGTGATGCTTGCAGCTGATCGGAGGTGCTGGCCCCTCTACTAGCCCCAGGCGGGCCATCCTCACCCAAACATTGCATATGCTATTGTATGTGATCAGGAGGCATGTGCCTCGAGGAGCCCTTCAAGCGAGTGCCTCACTGCTTTTTTGCTTGGCGTAGCTTAATTTCAGGAAGTGGTGTGATGGTGGACAGTAATGAGAAAATGATGTCCAGGATGTTAAGATATGTTATATTTCCTTGAAAGTTTTGGATTGTTTTGCCGTATACATTATGATATTAAACTTACGTAGTTATTTTTTTATTTATTGTGTTTATTTATTATGATGATAACTTTTAGTGCTCTGAGCGTTGTTAAACTAATCATTGCATGAAGTGCTTAGATTATTTAATAATTGGCTTCTCATTTTGACAACCCTTTGAACCATTTTTCTCTACTAAAAAGAGTTATGTTTTGTAGCAAATCATAATCATCAAGGCACCAAGGCACCAAGGCATCAAGGCGACTATAGGCTTTTCTGAGGTGCCTGGGTGCCTTTTCACCTAAATGACCTTAAATATTAGCACGCATTGTTGCCTAAGCGATGCCTTGACAACTATGTAGCAAACATTCAAAATTTTATCTAGAGTTAGCAATACATATGCACTATCGAGTGAAGTGAGCATCACTTCGGACAATAATTAGTATAAGAATATGCGGCGCATTCTCTTTAAGGACGATTAACAAGTACCTCAACGACGCTTGTTTACGGAACTTGTATTAATAATCACTTTCAACGGTAATATTAAAATTAGTTTCCTATTCCATATTAGTCTTTTAATTCCACAATTAAACTTACATTTTTATATAAAATTTTGTAAATTCACTTGGAGAGATACATCTACAAGTGGGATGTTGTGACTATTTAGTCATGGTCATTTTGCATCATATATATGTTTGTGATATATGGTTGCTTGTGATCATAGAGTCTTAATAGTCAGATAACTGCTTATGAGCGTGTTGTGCGGGTTAGCAAGTCATTGGTTGAGGTTGCCGGCTCCAGTTATCAGTCTCAATTGAGTTCCGCATGCACTGCTCTTTGTCTTGCTACAAATTGATGGGAGGGGAACTTTTAGAGTGGTTGTATAGCACATGGGGTGGTTTACCGTTGCACTTCAACAAATCATCCCCATTAATCCTGACCTTTATTTATTTATTTATTTATTTCTTTTACTTTTGATAGGCGGCAGTGGCTCCTGGTGAAGTTTCCATTAACGGCCCTGATCATGGCGAAGCTCTCAGGAGATGAAAGAGTGGATCCTTCGGGCTGAGGTGAAGGAGATGAATCAAGGTGTGGAAGGTATGGGACAGTCATGGCCAGACACGGGCTGCAGCATTCTATTCGATGTATGGGCGGATGAGAAGGTCCCAAGACTGATCAACTTTCCGGGGGACATGCCCAAAAGGTGCGACTTATCTCCGGCCAGCCGACATTTCAGCTTCCGTCGGAGGTGCCGATTCGCTGTTGTCCCCATTTTGATGAGATTATTCACGAGGTCAGTGCTGAAAACGTGATTCAGATCGTTTCATCTTCTGCATTGGACTACTTGCAAGCTGTGGGCAACCGACTGATGAACAACAACCACACGTCTCTTTTCTGGACACTGAGCGCGTCTCACTGCATGGCGCTCGTGTTAAGGAAGATGGAAGCACCTGATTATATTCCAGAGGTACCGGAGAAGGCAAAGACCGTCACGAAATTTATGCACAACCGTGAACTCATACCAACGGCCACGACTCATTGAAGGCTTCTGATTGAATTTTCTGACAAAATCTTTTGAAAAATTTGGATTTTCCCTAATTTTGGTGGAATCTTACATTCCCCTGCATTAACATAATTTCATTTGGCACACTTAATTAAATCCCTGAAATGTAGCATTATTATGTTTAGTATGGACAATTAGATTCAAGGAATGGTAAAGTTTTTCATTAATATGGTTTTATAAAAAAATATAATATTCGAACATAAAACATAACAAATTATTTACTTAATAAAAAATTATTTTAAAGTTAACACAAAAATTGAGGTTTTACATCTTTTTTTATTTTATTTGAAAGAACTAAGAAGTTAATTCAAACGATTACTAACTAAAAATAAAATTTATAAAATATAATAACGAATTCCTAAAAATACTATTCTAAACTTTTTATTTTGAATAATATATTTATTTAATAATAATATTATTATTATTATTACTTTAAGTTATATTGAGTTATGTACTTACTAAATGAGAATTTTGTTAATTTATTTATTATAAAAATAGTTAGAACTTTTTATTTTATATACACGTTACTGCTTACTCAAAATAACGCAGTAATGTGACAACTTTACCACTCGAAATGTGCTCGGGAATATCACATTCTAACCTTTGGTATGACTTTAAAATATTAAAATTTTAAAATATCACATTCTTAAAAAAAAAGTCTTAATATCCTGAGTTGATAGATAAAAATATGAGATTTCAAATAAATTATAATGCGCACATATAATAGATTTCTTCTATTTATGTTATAAAAATTCTTTTTAGGCATCGCATTCGCAAACAATGCGATGATAAAGAAGAATATAAGATTTCTGACTTAAAACGGAGGATCAGGTGAATGAATTGAATTACCATCACTCAATAGGACGTATCACTGTTTCAAGATTTATATAATAACATTCTCAGTAAATAATTCTGGACTGCTCCTCTGATCTACGGTCAAAGAGGGCCCCTTTCTACCGTAACCCTACCTCAGGCTCCTCTCTCTCTCTCTCTCCGTCGTCAAGCTCTCTCTCCTTGTCTTCAGTGCGCGGAGCGATTGCATCATTCCTCGGAGAACGGCGTCGGAGTGTTCTTCTTCTGCGTCTTCTTGTTTAGTGGTTTTGTGGATAAGCTCAATTCTGTTGCTTACGTCCTCCCAATCTCAAGGTATTTTTCTTAATACTTCTGCTTCTTTCTTTTTTTCAGCCCTTTCTGGTATTTTTTTCTTTTCCTCTTTAATTGCTTGAGTGAGCTTGCTTGTGGATGATGAGGGGATGACGGATTGATTTTAAAAGCTGCTGTCTTTCGTTAGTCTTAAGTTTGCTCTTTGCTACAGCTGCGTGCCTGTTTGTGTTTTGGTACTCTAATCTTATTTTTGAGATGATTTTAAATATCTTTGAGTTGAGGCAGTAGAGCGACGCTTGTCCATTTCTTTGAATGCTGACCTTAACATGCAATTTTACTCTTGGGGAAGTATGTATTTTACTTACTAATGATGGTGGCTATAATGACATGCATGCCATTTTGGGAGGAACAAGGAATGGATGTGGTAAGAAAGGGGGCTGGCTTATGATGTGTATCAGAGTTACCTTTACAAACAGATGTGAATCTGCAATAGATTCTTGAACCAACTTCGTTGAATCATACTCTTGATGTTTTTATGGATTGCCAATAGTGTTGAATGGCCACATTATAACTTATAATTTGGAGCCAGTTTGGGAAGTTTTCCCCCCATTTGAGACTTAAAAAATATGACTGGAGAATCAGTTTGCATGGACATGTGAGTACGCATGCACTTCTGTTTTGCTTACGCCCGTGTATCTCTATTGTGTGTACATGTTCCTTTGTGCATACTTACATGGATAAAATAGTAAAACACTAACAGTGTAATGTGTAGCTATATGCTGCTTACGTAGGGTAGCACTATGCTTACATGAGCAAATTGGGGGTTTGTGATGATGTGCATTATATGTATACAGGTCAATCTTTCCATTTCTTATATAGCCAACTGCTGTAATGTATCATTAAATGTAAGTCGTTTTCCTGATTTTTGTTGAATTAAGAGAGTTTACTCCGTGTCATACATTAATTTCAGTTTTTTTTTTTTCAAATTCCTTCTATTTTTTGTCATCAACAACACTGTGCTAAGGAGGTCCGCTCCATAGAGATTAGCTTTCTTATGTTTCCCAGCATCCCTTATATGCGTATACACTCACATGCATGCATAACTGTGAATAAAAATAGGGCATAATCTATTTTGTGCTATAGTTCACTGAAATTGACTTTCATTGTAAAAAATTCATAATTTCTGTGAAAATAAAATTTGAAATATTAATTACATACTATAAGGCAAATGTGCATATTGTGGGACATTCACTAGAATTCAAATGCGTGATATCACCATTATAATGCTATTCAAGTTTATAATCACACCCTATATGTTATCTGTATTGTGTAATGTTTTTAACCATGAAAGTGAATGGTCGTATTTTGGGACAGTTAAAAACCATATAAATTCGAAATAAAGCCTATAGCATTGCATACATAAAAGTCGTAAGTAAACAGTTTATGGATTTGTATCAAATTTGTTCACGAGTTCGGTTCATTAACATACAAATTGAATCCAACTAAACCTTAGCACATTTCCATTAAATGGATTTAAAATCATCTTCAAATTCACGATGGCGCTTGAAAACAAGGTACCTAAAGGCCATTGGTGATTAATATAATTTTTGATAGTTGATCATGAATTCAACTCATCAAGTGCATTGAATGAATAATATTTATTTAGAGGTGTGAACTGGACAAGTTCTTCTGAAGCATTCGCTGTAAGTAGCCTATAATACTAATGATTTTCAAAATTCATATGATTTGTAAATCTTAAAACAAAAATATATCAAGATTCAATATAGTAGGCAATTTCAATGTTTTAAACCCAAATCAACCACGTCTCAGGCTCTCCAGGCGAATGCTTCACTGTTTCTTTACTTGGTTAAGCTTAATTACATAATGCGATGCGATGAATAATGATGATGCTGAGGATATTGAGAAATATTATCTTTCCTTTAAATGTTTATATTATTTTGTTGTACACCTCATGATATTAAACTTACACAGTTTTTTTCTATTTATTACATTTATTTGATTATTAATTTTCGTGTCTCATGTTGCTAAGGTGAGTGCTGGAATGCTGGCTAGCGCCTATTGCCCGCCTGGAGCTGTAGGTGCGCTTGGCACCCTAAGACCGCCTAGCGCCTTTGACAACTCTTTCAACTGTAGGTTAATGTTGTTCTATAAATGATGATCACAGGAGCATGTTCTAGTTTTTGGACCTAATCAAACTCAATCTGGCCAAATTTTTTTGTTTTACAATGCAAGTTATGTTTCATTGCACTATAGAATGAAATGAGCATCGTGTAGGACATTTAATTCCGATTGTTAGATACAACTGCAGAGGTTTTCTTTTCAAATTTAGTATGATTAACTGAAAAATGAAGAACTCCCTCTTAATTTAATAACTAAAAGCATAAAGAATGTGAAAGGAGATGGGTGATTAGCCATGGTCAAGATAGTTGGCCATGTGCCAGAGATGGAAGCACGATGATCATATCTGTCAGGCAACTTGCCTCTGATGTCATGTAGAAAAGAGAGAACATGCGAAGGGGGGAGAGAGAGAGATCATACAAAGAGTTGGGGAATATGTCTCCCCTTGTCACCTTTAGGGTGAGATGGCTTATCTATTTATAATATTTACATTAGGTTACAACAATAGAGAGAAATCCTACTGAATCTTACACAATCGGTCACGACAAACCAAAGCCATTACTTCCAGAAACTGGGGTTGCATGATGGCTGCAGCTAAACTATTTTGCCTAGCTGGTCAACCTTCCCTTCTCTAGACAGTCAACAGTGAATACTTGACTGAACAATAATCATATTTCTTCATGAATTTTAGTTATCAACATTAACAAGTTAGATCCCACTCTGCTCGAACTCTATCATATGTCAATTAGAGAAACTTGGAAGTCATGTTCAATTCATAGTTGTGAAGGGGTCTAGGTGTTCCTGGGCATTTCTAGGGCACCTGAATGCCTCAATAGTGTCTCTTTGTTGCCTCCAGGTCACCTACAACATGACACTACATATCAAGGCACCTTAGCGTCACCTTGTCTCCTAGGCAACGCCTTGACAACTATGGCTCAAATTCACTGTGTTTGAAACAGACTGCAGTATCTGGAAGTCAAATACCATTTAAGGTTGAAGCTTTTTCTTGCTTGGTAGATCTTTAGCAACTCAATACCAACAATCTGCTAGAGGCGTGGTGGCCATATAAATGTATTTTTGCAGATACTTATGCGATGCGCACCTCCAGTGGAGTGGTGAGATTACTTTGCACCTCTTCTTCCATTGTCCTGTTGTTTTGAATTTGTGGAGTCAACTGTTTTTCAACAATGGTGGGAGTTGGGTGTGCTTTGGGCATTGTGACTGATTTCTTGCCATCTCTTTTGTGGATTGTTCTTCAGAAGATGTTGAAGCATCTCTGGTTGTCATTTTGGTATCGTGTGGGGTGGGTTGTTGGAAAAGGATTATCTTATTTTGATGGATAAAAACAATTCTTATTCATAGCGATGTGAGACATGACTGTATTCATGTTAAGCCTTTGGGCCAATGCAACTGGGGTGTCTATGATCCATATTTAAGGGACTTTTCAGGGTTTGGTGGGTAGCTCTATGGTGGACTTTTATTCTAGCTTGTATTTTTTATTCTCTTTTATTTGGAGTATCTCTTGTCCTGCGTGCTGTACTCTTTTCCTCATCTCTCTAGCAAGATTATTCTTTTATCCAAAAAAAAAAGAAAAGAAAAGAAATTCATCATTTTACAAAAAAAGGGGGTTTTACCAAGTCAAGAACTGTTTGTGAAGAACAGGATTTGAACTTTCAATGGTAAGATCAAAATTAATATTCTATTTTCTGTTAGTCTTTTAATTCAACAGCTAATCTCACGTTTTAATCTAAATTTTGTAAATTCACTTGGGGAAGTAAATATAATTTTTTTTTTGGCGTAAAAGTTCATTTAGAAGAAAGCCTAATTATCAACGTAAAGCTTGTAATTACAAGAAACAACCCAATTTTTCAGGTTCACTTGGAGAAGTATATCTATAATTGGGGTGGCTATTATGCAGTCAGTCATTTTGCATTATGTCTGTATTTGTGATGCATTGACGCCTGTGATCATTTAGGCTTAGTATTTTAGATAGCTGCTTCTAAAGCATTTTTATCTTGAATAGTATTAGATTTAACTTTAACTTAAAGCAAGATGGGATAACATTATACACTGTTTGTTGAGAATGTCTTGACGTAATATTTATAACTTTAATTGAATATAATTCTTATTTTATTTTTCTTTTATTTATACACCTGACTGGTATGCATCATGGACATTTTCTTGGTTAAGTATCTGTTGAATAATTAAATGTGCTGTCATTAATTGGTATTGATTCACCTTGGTTGAATGTTTGACTTGCATGTAGGCACATAAGGCATTAATGGTGCGTGTGGCCAAGAAGAATTTGAGCACCCCTGGGACAATGTGCATGGCATGGCTCACTGCTTACTCAGAGAGAGTCAACCTGCACATGCAAGCCTCCATTTCACTCCCAACTCACTCTTATTCCTCTTCTTCAGCTTCATTGTCTTCTTTTTTCCTTTAGAGACTTTGGCCTGCACAAATCAATTCTGTTGGTTTTCTTCTCATTCCCAACCCTAAGGTGTTGTCTCCTAATCCTTTTCATTTTTTTGTTGAGTGCGGGGTTATGTTTCTTAACTTGTTGCATTGCTCTGATGCTATGCTTGTTTATAAGGTAAAAGATGGTTATGGGGGTTGATTTTTCAGCTTCTGTTTTGTCTGGTGAAAGTATCTTTGATTTTTAATATTTGCAAATGTTGCCTGGTCTAGATGCTTTTGCCTGTTTAGAAATATATGAGTTGATGATGCATTTCTTAGAAGCATTACAATAATGGCCCATTTATTGACTGATTTCTTAAAATGATATTTATGACTTCCAAAAATATTCAACTGATGTTTGATTTTAGAAAATGTTCCCACTTAGGGGACGGGCATTGCCATTTTTGGGAGAAAAAGAAAACGGCACAGAGAGGGGTGGGGAAGGGTCTTGTGTTTCTCTGCGACACTCACTTCAAGTGACCAAGCTCCAGTCACTTGGGATCTCTGGTTCTTAGTTGATTTGTGACTGCTCTAAGATGTTAATTATTGTTTTCCTTACAAATAAGGGCTAATTTTCTTGTAAATTTTTCCCAAACTTGGTGCTGCTAATTGAGTCATAAAATCTTGATTTTCTATATGGATTGATGATATTGATGAATACCATAGTCTTCAGGTTTTGGTATTTTTCGATTCTTTTTTTTTTAATTGATAAATGCTCAGCATATTAATAGGGCAACAAGAGGTGCCAACCCGAATGACTGAATTGCAAAGCAAGATTACCAATAAGTGTAAGATTACCAATAAGCTCAAGATAATCTACAAATTGATCACAATTACAAGAAATAGCAGTCTTTTATATTAAAAAGCCAAACTTCCCTCAAATGTTGAATTGAGCGTTCTTCTCCTTTGAAGACCCATCTTTTTGTTTTTCTCGCATGAAATAACCCAGAGGATGCTTAGAGGGATCAAATGAAACAATCTTTTAACCCCCTTTTCTGCTCGGGCTCAAGTCAACCCAAGCCAAGAGCTCTTTGGAATGCTATTAGGATTTTATATTGTCATACCTACAAACATATGTTTCCAGCAAGGCATATACTCATTTTAAATTGCATTATCGACTTTGAAGCACTCAATAGCCAACAAGGCCTATGCTCATTGTTATGGAATGTTGAAGTGTTTATCTTGTTCTCATTGTTTTTCTTTGTTGTTCAGTTGTTATACTAATTGCACAATTCAGCACTGTGCTGGTTGACTCTTCTGTGTAGCCCCTAGGCAATTGGCTGAGTTGATCAGGGCTGTGCAAGCCAATCCAGTCTAGCGCTTGTTGACCATGCTGGTCGGCCGTGCCAAGAATTCATGTAACAGTACTCAAATATAAATATAATTCCTCCCCAGTCCACTGGGATTATTGAGGTTTCTCCCTCCTTTTCCATTACCACTTTTTTCTCTCAAATGCTCATAGAACTTATTTATAGTTTATTGGGTTAATTCTATTCATTGAATTGTTGTGCATTTCCTGGAAAATGCTTCTAGAATACAGCCTCTGAGTAGGGTTTGAAACGTTTTAGTAGATAAAAGACGTACTGTTATCCATCTCAATTTAGTGATGCAGACAGGACGGTGCTCCTTTTGCTATGAATTAATGGAAGGGTTGGACAACTTATATATTACATGTGACGGATTATTTTGTCATTTCAGCAAATCATTCCCATTAAATTTGACATTAATTTTGTTGTCTTATTTCTTTTACTTCTGATAGATAGCAATGGCTCCAAGTGAAGTTTCCATCAATGCCCATGATCATGGTAAAGCTCTTGATGACAGAAAGAAAAAAGTAGAGTGTAACTATTGTGGTAAAGTAGTTAGTGGATTTTGCCGCCTAAAGTACCATGTAGGTGGCATTCGTGGAGATGTAAGTCCGTGTGAACGAGCCCCCTTGAATGTGAAAGAATTGATGAGAAACAGTTTGCTTGAAAGGAAAAAAGGGACGTTGGGGAAAGAAGTTGGGAAGCTGCAACACCCAGATCTTCCTTTAAAAAGGAATTGGTGCCAGGGCTCCATGAGTAATAATGTAAAGTCTGTTAAGGTTGAAAAGAGTTCGCTGAATCACTCATGGATCAAAAAATGTGTAAAGATGTCGGACTCTGTATCAGGAAACAGTGTAGCGGAAATGGATGATAAAACATGCCCACAAGAAGCTGACAGTAGCAACGAAGAAAACATCTCGTCATCAAAGCTAGTCCATAAATGCATCGGCAGATTCTTTTATGAAACGGGTCTGGAGATGTCTGCTGCTGACTCTACAAGCTTCCAAAGAATGATGAATGCTAGTCGTCATCAGATTGAGCTTCAGATCCCAAGCTCTCAGGAGATGAAAGGGTGGATCCTTCAGGATGAGGTGAAGGAGATGAATCTATATGTGGCGGAAATAAGAGAGTCATGGGCAGCCACAGGCTGCAGCATCGTATTAGATGGATGGACTGACGAGAAGGGTCGAAAGCTGATCAATTTCCTGGTGGACTGCCCAAAGGGTGTGGTTTATCTTCGGTCAGTTGACATTTCAGCTTCCATTGGAGACGTTGATTCACTGTTTCCCTTGTTTGATGGAGTTATTCAGGAGGTAGGCATTGATAACGTGATTCAAGTTGTTTCATATTCTGCATCAGACTGCATGAAAGCTGTAGGCAACCGTTTGATGGATAAGTACACGTCTCTTTTCTGGACGGTGAGTGCATCTCACTGCTTAGAGCTCATGTTAAGGGAGATTGAAGCACTTGGTTATATTCAGGAGGCACTGGAGAAGGCAAAGTCCCTCACGAAGTTTATTCACAACCGCACAGCAGTGCTGGAGCTTCTGCGAACCCATACCAGTGGGCGTGACTTATTTAAGCCTTCTACAAGTATGACCGTGGCCAGGGTGTTGACCTTAGAAAATATGGTGTCAGTGAAGGAGGAATTGAAGAACTTGTTTTCTTCCTCTGAGTGGAATACGTCAATCTGGGCTTCTAGCACAGAGGGAAAGAGGGTGGCTGATTTGGTGAAAGATCGTGCATTCTGGTCTGCGGCCAGCCGTGCCTTGGCAGCAGCCATGCCTCTGGTGAATGTTCTGTGTATTATCGACGAAGATAATGAAAAAAACAGATTGGGTTACATATATGAAACAATTGATCAAGCGAAAGAAACAATCAGTGACCAGTTTAAAGGCAAGGAAAATCTGTACATGCATTTCTGGGAATTGATCGATCGCATCTGGAATAAACATCTCCACAGTGCCCTACATTCCACTGGTTACCTTTTAAACCCTTCTCTGAAATACTCGAGTGATTTCCATTACGATGCAGAGGTTGGCGATGGTGTTACACAGTGTGTTATTCGTCTGGGGCAACATCAGCGGATGCAAGAGTTGATAAGCCGTGAGATGGAGCAATACCAAAAGAGTGGTGGCATCTTTCGCGTCGGAGGGGAAGCCATGAAAAACAGAGATAGATATAGTCCAGGTTAGAGATTCTCTCTCTCATCAGTGGCATTTTGAGGACCTTTGGCTATTGAGAGCAAAAAAAATTCACAGATAATTTACAAATAATCAAAATGCAACTTAAAAATCTGAATTTGTCCATTTCATAGGATTTTATGAGTTGCCACTATTCTTTAATTGGTGGTCCTGAAAAAAGGTTTCATGTGCTCATAAAATGTCCAATTTTCTTCTGTTTCTTTCCCTCCAAAATTTTCAAATTTCCGTAATTTAGTCCCTTTCCGAACAATTTTAAATAGACACGCATGATGATCCCATTTTTTTTTCAGGAAGTATCAGTTTTGGCTTGGCCCCTCATTTTGTTCCATTTGACAGGAAAATCTGAACAAAATTTCAAAATATATAGCGCCTCTAAGAAGGCCACACTGCTCTCCATTGTTTTCCATGTTCTGTTTTGGTGTGACATCCATACCCAAGCTGATAACATCTGAATTGACTGCAACAGATATTTGGTGGTCCAAATATGGAGGCCATGTTCCGGAGTTGCAAAGATTTGCTATACGGATTCTGAGCCAGACGTGTAGCGGTGCCTCAAGGTACAGGCTTAACAGGCGTTTCGCCGAGAAGCTTCTGACAAAGGGTAGAAATCGCATCGAGAAAGAGCATTTGAAAGATCTGACTTATCTCCATTATAATCTGCACCTGAAGCACTTTAAGTTAGGCGTAGAACCTACGGTGATGGATGAAGAGATCAACTCGATGCATGACTGGATCTCGGATGAAGCACAGGATGATGATAACTCGCATAACAACTCCCCGGAGTGGATCGACTTGGGCGCTGGTGCTAAAACCAGTGCTGAAGAAGCCTCTAATGAAAAAGGTCCTTTCACATCTCAGGTGAAGGAGGAGCTGTTGCGGTGAGGCCATATCCCGAAGGCGGGTCCCTTTGAGCGACTGAAATGAACGTATTGAAAGTTTATATTTTCTATGTAGTCTTATAAACCGTTGTGAAAAATCAATAATTAGTATTGAAATAATTTAATTCCCGGAAAAATATCTATAGAGAATCAATAATTCATGTTTTCATTTTAATAAATGATGTTTCTCAATTTAATTTCGCAAATGGGAAATCAATGATTAATGTATTTAATTCTAATTCTCGTTAAATACAATGCATGAAGTCAAACCTAAGCGCAAAAGAAAAACAGTCACTTGACGATTTTGGCATTTGCATTTAATTTGTACTGTTTTATAGATTGAGGGATGCCAGCTGGCATCATGAAAACAGGACGTGGCGTTCCAGGGAGCGGTGTACACAACTATTGATAAGATATTTTAGTGAAGATTTATATAATAATATTTTCTTAGAAATGGACTGGCATACGTACGGTCCATTACTACCATGAAGCCTAAATCAAGCTCAAGCTCATCTCTCTCTCTCTCTCTCTCTCTCTCTCTCCTCCGTTCCCTGTCTGTCCTCAAGGGCTTTCTCCATGTCTTCTGTGCGTGCAAAGGTTTACATACCCAGTCCCAAAACCCCCCGGCCTATTTTTAAAATTTTCTTGAATGTGTGCTTGTTTGTGCTTGCTTGTTAAATCTTCCTCCTCCATGCATTCTATTTCATGTTCAGTTTTGGCGTGAAGTTCATAGCCAAGTTTGTAACATCTGAATCTGCTTGAATTGATGGCAGATATTTGGTGGTCCAAATATGGAGGCTATGATCCGGAGTTGCAAAGATTTGCAATATAAATTCTGAGTCTGACGTGTAATGGTGCCTCAAGGTACAGGCTTAACAGGCATTTCGGCTGAGAAGCTTCTGACAAAGGGTAGAAACCGCATAGAGAAAGAGCATTTGAAGGATCTGACTCATCTCCATTATGATCTGCATCCGAAGAATTTTAAGTTAGGCATAAAACCTAATATTATGGATGAAGAGATCGATTCGATGCATGACTGGATCTCACATGAAGCACAAGATGATGAATCGCAGAACAACTCCTCGGAGTGGATGGACTTGGGCTCTGGTGCTGCAGGACCCGCTAATGAGAAAGGGCCTTCAACTTCTCAGGTGAAGCAGGAACTGTTGTAGGGAAGCGGTATCCCAAATACCGGCCCTTGGTGGAATGAAGTAAACGAGTAATTTTGAACTTTTGTACGTCTTCTATGCCATGTATTGGCATTCTCTAGGAACTAGGCACTACAATTTGGGGTTAATTATAGATAAATCATAAGTGTATATATTGCCAAGACGCTTACCTTTAAGTGCGGTCTCATTTGTATTTTTGTTTTGCATTACACATTCATTTGGCTCGAAGGTAATTCCATAACCTCCTTTATCAAAGAGTTGACTTATGCTTAGTAGGTCGTAGCTAAGTCGATCTACTAGTTGCACGTCCTTGACACATAGGTTGTTCGTCAAACTTACTATCACTTTTCCAATGACTCCATTTTGTGTTATCACCAAATGTGGCACACCCTCCTTCACTACTTTAAAAAGATGCGAATTTTTTGGGTCATCAGTTATACCTTGAGAGCAACTACTGTCTAGTAACCATTGATTGGCCTTTGTTTGAGACAAATTTGTCAAGATAAACATTAGATTTAGGTACCCACTGTTCCTTAGGTCCTTGCGGGTTAGTTTTATAAGCTTCAACTTCCTTTTTAGTCATCCAAATCATGCTTGGTTTACTATTAATAGGAATATTGTTCCTTTCTTGATAAGGTGAGATTTTTTTTGAAATTTTGATTTGCATGGAACATGTTTATATACATGTTTGACCTACTATACTGAAATGTGGTTGTATTGAACATATGGTTATTCTATGCAGCATGTTTGAAAGATGGTGCCCGTGTGGTCTTATATGCATATTTTTTCTAGGCACAGAATTTAGCAATGTCCCAAACTCCTTGTTGTTGACCGAGTATGGCATCCAAATTTCCTTTTCCGTTAGTGAAAATTTATGATCTTTTTTACTCCAACAATTTTTAGTTCATAAGCCTCTTTGATTTTCTGTTCGTTATGCTCGAAACTAGATGTAAGTTTAGGCATGCTGTTAATCTTACAGCTTACATGCTTAGTTTGCAGTAATTCAAACTTTTTTGTAACTTCTAACATAGTTTATACTTTTTTTTATTCTTTTTCTTTCACTCTTATGAGCATGATATACTTGATTATAATCATTTTCTAGATCACTATAAGAATCATAATTCGAACATTCCTATTCTATAGAGTTTCTTACCATAAGAAACATGTCCCTTGTGTCTTCATCAAATTTCCTTCTTCACTATTCATAGCATTTCTTTTTGAATAGTCACTGCCCTTCCTTCTGTTAAATCTTCATCCTATCAATGCTTCAACTTTGGCCGCACCTTGAGTTGAAGGCTAAACCTTTATATTCCTCCTTCTTTAGGAGCTACTTTGTTCATAGGACAACAGTTTTCTTATGAGCTCTTCGAGTTTCAGAGTATCTAGATTATTAGCTTCTTGAATAAATATAACTCGGTTTTCCCATTCATTTGGCATACATCTCCTAACCTTACTAACTTTTCCTGCTTCTCAGAATCTTTTTCCAAGGACAAAAAAATTGTTCATCATTAGATTAAACATATTATACATTTGAGTGATAGTCTCACTCCCTTCCATTTGGAACAGCTCATACTCCCTCTTTACGAAGTTTATCTTTGTTTTCTTAACTTGGTCAGTGCCTTCATGTATAACCTCCATATCTTATATGCTAAAGTAAACATATTTACTTTGTTATATTTGTCCATGGATATGCCACAGAACAGTAGATTTACAGCCTTAGCTTTTAGTGACGTTTTCTTTTTGTGCTCGGCTGTCCATTTGTCATAGGCTAGTGGAATCATCTTTCGTTTAGCATCTACAACCATTAGTTCATAATAGCCTTTTTTGGTAGTAACATTCAGCCTTCTTTACCGATAGGTCTAAGATAGAAGCTCATTATGTTCTTCCATCAGTTGTAATTTGAACCAATGAACGGTGGTCGTGTGTTAGAGTGTCCTTCTCCTCCCATATTCATTTTTGACTCTTTAGACTATCAAGCCCTTTGAAAGAGACCTTGCTTTTGTAGCCCTTGACGAACACCTAGGGGGTGAATAGGTGTATCCGCACAAAACGCACTTAACACGAAACTTTTCCTTATGAGAAATGTAGAAAGTAAAGTTTAGAAAAGCTTGTAAAATAGTTTAACTACTTTGCAAACTATTGACAAACAGAAAATAAAAAAGGACAACAATTTATAGAGTTTACCCAACCATAGACTACTTTTCTCTTCTAATAGTAACTACCTACTACTATTAGGTTATTCATAATAGGTCACTTTAGGACACTGATAGTCACAGTACAAAAACTTAGCTCGCAAGCTAACTATCTTATCTCCAAAGCCAACAGGTCATGATAGCTTTTACAAAAAATCCAACTCGCAAGTTAATCCCCTCTTATCTATAAGGCCAAGAGGTCTTAAAAGCCTGTAAACACAAAGCCAGAAAAGCAAATAAATAGGAAACTAATGTTTGTGTGTGTCAATTATATATCAACCCACGGAGCACGGACTTGATCACAAAGATTTAAAAGATGATTGTTCATTTAGATTACAATAGTTAGGCTCATCAAAGAAACAATCTCACTAAAGCAGTAGTATGACCCTTTGTGTATCAAAACAAATCCTTTCCAAAAACAAGTTAATAGTATGCAGCAAAGTTTGCTAGCACCCAAGCAATATAAAGTACAAAAAGTATGCAAGAATGTTTGATAGCATCAAAACGAATACAAACTTTATACAGGGTCTGAGCCAACAAAATTGTTAAAATTTGGCATGATCATTGGCTTCCAACGCCATCAACATATAGAGTGGTGTCACTTAGAAGACTCTTAGATGAAGAGGCTTTGGTAAGCTCTACTTCATTATAGAACAAGCTCAGATGAAACACTAATTTAGTTCTAAATGTGTTTTTTTTGCATGAAGTACAGCTTATTCTTCAAATCTCTCTCCCTCGACGACCGAGGGAGGATGATTTGTTCTAACTCGATTAAGAGTACTTACTCAATTGCACGTAGGTACATTGCGCGTTCTAAGGCTTGTGGAGATCCCCTTTCACCCTCATCATCCTCACCAGTTTGGAATGTTATGTGGAGCCTACCATCGGTCGTTTCTGAAAAATATTCTAAACAACTAGAGACGAGCTGAACCAAAGAGGCATGCATTGTTTGCGGACAAAAAAGAGACCTACTCCCATTTTTTTTCATTAGTCTGTCCATGGGCTGCCGATGCATGGAGGGGTTCCTGTTTATCTAGCACAGACAATCAACACTTGGCTGTTCAGCTATTGGATTTTGAGCCGTAGGGTCGATTATACATTTGCTCAAGGTCGACTTCGTAAAATGAGAATCCAAATATTTAAGGTAATTAGAATGTTAATTTTTTCGAAGGGGTACGGAAAGCGACACTAACATTACGCCTCTATTACCACTAAATCAGACTCTGAAGTGATCATTTCTTAGATTTTATATCCTCCTAAGAGCCTTATATCCTTCGGTCACCGCGTTGCTTAAATTGAAAAAGTTTACCTCCTCATTTACGTTTTGTGTTTTTCCACATGTTAGGAAGGGAAGTAAATGTTGAACGAATTAGTCATTGTTCTACATGATATTCAGCTAGCTTCTTGATTTTAAAATAATAAGAAATATTTTGAACTTCTAGCAGATTTGGCTACGGCTCCAAAAAGCTCTCTTAGGAGAAAAAGCAAAGGACATGTATCAGGTCGCCAAAAATTCATATAACGCTCATGCCAGGAGTCAAACTTACGAGAAGCTCATCCTGTTGCAGAGGAGAATCAAGCCAGACCAACCCCAGCCTGGTGAAGTAGCTTGATGGGGTGCAATGCTTCCTCCACAAACAAAGCTTCAAATATACAGGTGAAGTGTAAAATCCCTTAACTCACTAACTCCGTTTATACTACCAAGAGTGTTCGGTTGTGATCATTTTCATGACTATAAGTTCTGAACTTGAAGACCATAACAAATCTTCAAAAGGAAAATGAGGCGCAATAAAAAGATCACATGCCATCTCGTGGAAACTAAAACTCAGAAACACCTTATGAACATGAATAATTGGAAGCAAAGGCGGAATAAAATAGGGTTCAGTACGTGCATCTGAAACCATTTTTGTTATTCTGAACATCTGTAACCACCAAACACATCCTCCTGAGAATTATCAGTGGACCAAAGAATGCTTTTGCATTTGATTTTCTCTTCTAATGATTATTAAAAAACAATCCAGTAAAAAAAAAAACCTAAAAATAAGCTCTGTTTGCTTTTCTTAATTTTGTTTTCTCCTATTTTGGTCTACGCTCCATGGGTACTTGTGTCTCGTTCAAGACGAAAGGGAAGGATGAGAGCTGGGGAGCTCAAGGGAGGTTCCCTGCCCATCCCCACTCACATGCAAACAAGTGCTGGAGATTAGCAATTAGGACACTTATTTTATCCAGAAAACTAGTTCTCCCCATAAAACAGATGTGCCAAAATATTTTATTACGCAGCAAGTGATACTCTGGAAAAATGAAACAAAAAGTTACTAAAAGCCTACCTTTGAAATTTTGCAAGTAAAAGCGTAAATGCGACTCACATTAAAAGACAGAATCCTCAAATTGCCCCCACGTCAACCTACCAAAGTAACTAGAAATTTGGAACTTCAAATACAAAGTTATGTGTGTTAGAACCAATATACATGCTACATAATTATTTCAGCAACAACAAATCAAATCTACCAGCAGAATGCAAGTCCAGCAACATGGACATGGTCGATGCATCTGCCGAGAAACCCTTCTCGACCATTATATGAATAAGCTCCTTTGCCCTCAATGTGTTATTATTCCTGAGATTCCCTTGAATGATTATATTATAAGTGCAACCATCTGGGGGGCATCCCTGCTCTTCCATTTCCTGAAATAAGTCATTTGCTTCGTTAAGAAATCCTTTCTGACAAAAACCATTTATCATGATGCTATATGTATACTGATCAGGCTGTAGCATTTTCGAAGATAGATGACTAAAGATCTCCTTTGCGGACTCTAGTTTCCCAGTTTTGCACAAACCATCAATCAAGATGTTGTAAATACGTATACTACGCCTTAATCCACTAGCTTCAATCACCTCAAACAATGTGATTGCTTCATTTAAATATCGATTTTTGAAAAAACTGTCAAGTAAAATAGCATATGTAACAATGTCTGGAGCAATTCCATGGGCCTGCATCGCATCAAGAAGTCCAAAGGCATCTTGGGGTCTGCCTGAGAGGCACAAGCCCTTCATAAGAGTGCTATAAGTAACAAGGTTGGGAACTAGTTTTCTTTGAGACATTTCCGCAAACAATATCATGGCTTTCTCTATTTTGTTTGAGTTACAAAATCCACGAATCAAAATGTTGAAACTTATAACAGTGGGTAGGCAACCTCTACGTTCCATCTCTTGAAAAACATTTTCTGCCTTGTCCATTTGGCACAGCAAACAATATCCATCCATCAGTGCGCTGTACATTACAGTATCAGGCTCTTGTCCACTCTCAACCATCACTTTAATCATTTCTTCGGCTTCAACGACCATCGCCTCCTTACACAAGGAATCAACCAACACAGTAAAGGTACGCGCATCAAACAGAATTTTTCTAGCTTTCATCTCATTCAGCAATCTTGTGGCTTCCTTCCAGTTGCCAAACTTGCAGTTTCCATGGATCAAGGAGGTGTAGGTGACAACATCAGGTGAGAGGCCTTTACCTTTCATTTCTGAAAAAAGGTCTGAAGACTCGGTCAATAATCCATCCTTGCAAAGGCTATCAATAATGGTGCTGTACTCTATCACACCGGGATTAAAGCCCCTTTCCTCCATCTTCCTGAGCAACTGAAGAGCAGGGCCGTTTTCTCCTGCTTTACAGAAGCCACTGATAATGGTTCCGTAAGTAAATAAGTCAGGTTCATATCCATTCTGCACCATTTGCTTAAATAGTAGTGATGCCTGCGTAATTCTACCATAAAGACAAAGCCCCTTGATTAAAGTAGTAAAGGTTATGGTATTTGGTTGGTGACCAAGTTTCAAAATTTTTGCCAAAACGGAGGAAGCAACACCAACCCGATTCAAGTGGCAAAAACAATTGATCATGATAGTTAGGGTATATACATCGGGCATGATTTCCAATGACTCCATCTGCTTAATTAGGGAAATAGCTGTAGCGTATTCCTTGATTCTAACAAAATCCCCTAACACTTTAGTGAATTGCACAATTGACGGTGTGGGTTTCATGCAAAGCAATCGATCAAATGAAATCAGGGCATCTCGAAGGTTCAAAACAGCACCAGATCCGGGGCGGTGCTTCCCTGAAGATTGAGGGCTTGAGGCGCGTGAAATGTGAGAACAAGTACGAGTGTGAGATTGGGGAAGAAGACTTACAGCAGAATCAGTGAGGAAAATATCATCAGAGTGTTGAAAGGATATTGTAGAAGAAACCCTAGCGCTCCCAACGGCGCGGCCAGCAGTAGTAGTAGAGAGGCAACCTCTCATCATCGCCATCGTTTTTTTTTCCTTTGTTCATTTCATTTTTATCCGATAGAAGCCCGCATTCTTCTTCCCAGGTGGATTTTCCGTTTCCATTTATTTATTTATTTATTAAAATTTACTTCTTCCCCCTTCCCACCCCCCCCCCCCCCCCTCCCCCGGGAAGTTGACGTGCAAAACACGGAAACTATCTTTCGCTTGTTTGATGAGAACAAAAAAATTATAATGAAATACAAAGATGAAAAGAAGAAGAAGAAGAAAACATAATAATAATGAGAAGATAAAAAAACACAAAATTAAAAGAAAAAATATTTTTAAAAAATGCACTCATTTCATCTGAAAAGCACATTGAGAACAAAAAATCAAATGCTTCAAAATCGATAATAAACTGAAATGACAAAAAAAAAAAGAGAGACAATAAAATACATACAGAAGCTTCCCATGGAATGTTGAGTGTATCTGCCTGCTTCTTAAGGGTTGATGGTTAGTTTTGGTTCATGTCACTGTGTATCTCAGTGGCTGCTCTGTGGTAGGTCATATCTCAAACTGGTTGCAAGTAGATTTGTGTTATTGCTTTCACTCTTTGATTGTTATGTGCTGTGGCTTTGTTTAAACCGTTGTCTGTGGTGCTCCCACTTTCCGGTCGTTGCTAATTTGTGTGTATAGTTTAGCGGTTGCCTGAGCAGGTGCGATGTATTTCAGGCTTAGCTTTTATCCAATTCACTACCGAGCAAATTTTGTGACATCGCAAGTGCAATATTTAGTTGGTTTGAGGGTGAGTTTGAGAGTTCTGTTTTCCAAGAGAGAGGAGAGGGGGATGACGCTCGACGCTCAATTTAGGTTATGTGGTGAGTTTTGATTTCAAGGGTACAAAGAGTTGAAAGAATGAGGATTTTATTTTTATGTTTTGACATTATTTCAAGCGTGGGCTTGAAATATGTGGAACAACTTATTAAAAAAGGTTAAACAAGTTCAAATTATGGGTTTCAAATGTCGAATTATAGAGATTGTAGAATCTTTTGAGGCATATTTTTGAATTTTTGGGTGGGCGGCAATAACACATCCCCCGGCGTGTGGTACTTTCCATTCCATTTTGGTCCACAATCCCGAACAAAAGATTAGGGTTCACCGTGCCAAGAGAAAAAGTTAGGATTTAAAACGCAAAATGGGGTAAACATCAGGACTGAATTTGTAATTCTTGAGACAACAATAGGTTCTAGAAATTTTTAAAAAATCTAATAGAGCTTTTTGAGAAGTCATTTCATGCTTGGAAAAGCCAAAAAATAGTTCTTCGAACAACATTGGCTTTGAGCTTATTTGAAAGCCAATTTCATACTTTCTGATGGATTACATCGAATGAATTTAAAAAGTAAAAAATAAATCTTCATTAAAAGGTTTAAAAAGGCTCAAAATTTATTTTTTTTCCCTTTATTTTATATTTTTATTTACATCAGTGATCACATTATGAAAAGCATCCAACTTCCATGCGTTGATTACCAGTTCTCGTACAGTAAAATTCAAATGAGAAAGCCAGTGACCGCACCGCAAAAATGCATCCAACTACGCCCATGCTCAAAAATCGCAAATATAATTATTAAGATAAAGAATCTTAAAATTCACTCGCACACCCGACCGCATAAATAATCGGCCAGATCTGCGATAGCCAATATCATTGCCACCAATCCGAAGAGCACTCGTATGCGACAATGATGTTCGACCGAAAAACACAGTAAATCTGATTAACTACACTTTCTAAGAAGTTTAAACTGAACACTCACGAAACTCCACAGCTAAGGAAGATAAAAGGTAAAAAAAAATATACAATTATATCGTAGAAAATATGAACACGAATACATGCTAATAGACGTAAACCGTGCGTCCGTAACTGAGGAGCCTACTTGAAATGAGAAGAGAACATCCTACAAAAAGGGTAAACATGAGAAGCAGAAAGATCTAAAAGCATTACACTAAAAGAAAACCTAAGCCCCGACGATCTCCCTCCCAGATTCCTTCTGATATAAAAAAAAAAAAGAAAAAATAACAAAATAACAATTACAGCACACAATGGCATTGGATCACTGGAAGATAAAATTAAAGAATCATCAAATCAGGCCACAGATCAAATTACACTTTGCTCCCACTGGCATACCTAGACCGCGATAAACACGACTCGTTTCCTTTCAGGAGAGAATCCATTTGTGGAAACGTATGAATGGAAGGATCCTTCCCAGCTAAAAGCGACGTGCGGTTGTGGAACACCATTCTGCCACTGCCTTCTTCGAAGAGCAGGTGAAAACTATAAATAAGCCCAGCCCACCCATCTTTCGCTCCCTCTTAGGAGGATTTTTCTCCAAAACTTTCATATTTCGTATTTACACTTTCATCCTCTGGCAGTGAAACCTCCGCACCGCGTTGTCTCACCATTTCCATCACGGCAGCTCTTCGCCGGGAGTCTGACTGCTGCTGCAGCCTCTTCATGTGATCCCTCAGGTCTCTGAAGGAATAAAGCGGGGTATGAGTTTATAAACCGTAAAAAAGCCTGCCTCACGAAATCTATGAGGCCAATTTTTATTTTTATTAGGATGGGGGATTTTCATCTGCATACCTGCAGCGTGGAACGTAGCATTCAGATTCCTTGCAAGCACGTGCGTGGAGTTGGAGGAGATACCACATTTTCTTACAGAGACCGCAGCCACCAGATGCGCGTGTTCGGCATTGCATTCCATGACGGAAAAGCCCCTTAACCTTGCGGCAATTTGAATATTGGCAATGCGGAGAACGACACTGGGATGCATGCACCAGAAGGTCCAGCATTTTTCGAAGCTGAAAGATTAAACGGCCAATCCAAGTCAGTCAATCATAGGAAAAAAAATTTGATGTTTCAACTGAGTACTCCATTTTCATTTAAAGAGAAACTCTTCATGTTCAGTATATTCGTGAAAACCTATTTTCCCTCTTGTAATTTTTCTCTCCTCTTAAAAACAAGACACAGACAAGGAGATGGGGGGAGACAGAGAGAGGAGGAGAGATCAGAGTACATACCTGCACAACTCGCAGTTGTCTAGCTTCTTTATTTTGAGCATCACGTTCAGCTATTGATGGATGATTTGTCAACTTATGAGGATGATCAATACCCCCATCCTTTTGATAACAAGCATTGCAAACATCATAGTCGGGGCAAATTTCACAACGCCAACCTTGACCAGTTTCAATGTCAAGATGACATATGTTGCAAGTCGTGACAAAGGCCGGAGCAGTTGGGTTGTGAAGGTGGTAAAGGACCATCATTGAGGAATGTTTAGCCCGACGTAAGGTGTCATATTGGTAATGGTTTCCTTGACAAAGGCTGAGAAATGCCTGTCTCGTATCAAAGAATTCGCTCTCAAGTATCTCATCTTTATCCTTAGTATCAGCAGGAACGTCATTTATTTCAATCTGCAGGGTTTGTCCATTCCAATTTCATATAAGGAGAGAGAATGTCTTTGTGTAGCTAAAGCTAACGAAATGAAAGGTTGAACTTGACTAAGAGTCATGCAAAGTCGCCATTTTTTATCAACTTACTGGATATAGTACGTGTTTATCCCTCTGATTGATAGGGTGCCTCTCCCTCTCTTCCAGTTTCTGCTCCATGTCATGACAGCTGCAAATGTATAACACATATTCATAACCAGCCATGGTTATGTAAACAACAACACCACAGAAGCATCTCTCCATGCTAATAGAAATATATAGGAGGAACCTCAGGGAACATAGCTTTCTGTCTATAGTATTGATCTCACTGAAAACCAAACTTTGTAATTGGGTTGGCACCCCTTGGTGCCCTATTTATCTATTGCGCCTTTTACCAATCTGAGGGGAAAAAAAAAAAAAAAAAAACCTCAGGAAACCGAATGATTTTGTTGACGTCTCCTTGGAAGTATGAAGGGGGGGAAACACTTCTAGTTGAAAGTTCACAACCCTTTTGTTATAGAAAAGCTGAAACTGAAAAACAAAAAACCTATCCATTTTCTAGTCTAAGGAGATAAAGTTTAAAAATGGTGATTGCTAATATTATATAAAATAAAAACCATTAAAGCCACTAAAAGCAATGTACTACCATAAGATAAAATGAATTGCCTTTGCGCTAGCTCTATAGAACTTTTTGGTGTACGTAAATTAGAAGCACACGTCAGTGGTAGAGATGAAGACTAGAGTAGTCACTCTGGGGTCAAGGTCTCATTGCATAAAAGTGATTTTTTGTTCCAAGTTTGAAACACAAAATTAAGAACCTAAGTTTGAAGTGTGGCCTAAATTGGAGTTTTCTGCTTCTAATGATCTATCAGACTTGTTTTTTTAAAACTCAAATTTTCGAAGGAAAAAAATATCAAACTTTTTGTTTCTTTTTTTATTGATGCATAGAACATTTAGTTTAATCATACTAACAGTTAAAAGTACCTTACAGTGTATTGTATCAAAGGGTACACAATAATGGACTGCAAATTTTAATACAAGCAGGATACAAAATCTGTAAACTAACAAATTGAAGATGAGCAGCCAATTATAACAAGAATATAGATTGAGATTGCAGAATACTTACTTGTCACAAAGCTGGAAATTTTTACACTGGTCGCAAACCCAACGATTTCCCGACACCATTAGATGACAACAGTGATTGCACGCATGCTGTAAATGGACCATGATAAAATCCTCCTTCATCGGGGCAATTGTTGCACCAAGCTATAGAGAGAAAAAGGATTGTAAACACAAACAGCATAGAAGCAAAAAAAATCGGGATATATATAACATGATAGTAATCATCCAACAAAATTCTATTATTTTAGAAATGATCATACATTCTTCTATGTATTACGTGTTAACAGAGAGAAATTGAAAAAAAAAAATCAAGAATGTTAAAAAGTACCCGGTGCATTAGCTGCAAATCCTTTGATGCATTACCAGATAGATCTGACTGACCAGATGCTTTCAAGGCCCTTTTCGATATAGCTTTTTTGGTTGTTCCTTTCTTATTACCTTTCCTGCCATCTTCTTCTTGACGAAGCTGATAAATCATATCCTCTGCAGCACCAGGCCAGTAGTCGCCATCAAAATATGGGAGCCTAGCTGCAGTCACCTTAGCTTTGCATTCACCAGTGGACACAAAGAAATGATCGTACAAATTAGTGAGGTCGACTACAATGTTTTCTTTAGCAGCTTTTCTTAACATTGATAAATACCTGGAAAATGGAAATATAAAACAAATGTGAAAACTTGATACAAAGAACTCAAGACAATGATACAGATTAAAGCGTCTTATGCTCACCACTCCCTAAGTTTATCAGACTTAGGTGTTTTCTGAATTTCTGGGTGGCAATATAAAATATAATCTTCACCCTTCAACGGCGGGCAAGCCCATATGTAGCAACTCGTGAAACCCCTTATCTTGCAATACTCGAGGTATCCGATCTGGAAACAGCCAAATTTAGCTAATAGATAGTGATGTGAAAGATAAGTAGATGGGGAATTTGATGCTCACCAGAATTTCATGGTAAACAACTGTACGGAGAGCTTCTCCAGTTACTGTTTTAATATCAGGCCTGAAGTACTTTACGGAATCCAGATATGAAAGATAAACACGACGTTGGTTTGGATATTGGCATTCTGACCCAAATTCTTGGACATACATCCCAAAAAGGCATACTTCAACGCCTTCAATCTTCTGAAACAATAAAACAACCTGAACAAAACAAAACTGTCAGCTCAGTTTTAAGTTATCCATTAGATTGTAACTCTTTGCTAAATGTGTCCGCTCTCAGATGAGTTGTTCAGCGAAACAAGTGAGACCGAGTCCTATGCTACCTGAGTCTAAATGGAACTTTGTAGTCCTATTCTGCATCATGTTCATCTTATTGGGTTTTAAGTTGTAGTTATGGATATATTAAGAATTTCCTCTGTGACTAATGTAATTGGACCAGCACCCTCTTGGTGCCCCCATAATGGAATATTTCTTTTATTGAACAAAAAAAAAAAATGAAGTATTCACTATCCTGGGGATCAACCCTAGCTAGTTAGATATACATTCATTTTTATTTTTATTTTACTTATTAATAAAGCACAGCTGATGGGGGCAAGGAAAGGAAATAGGTTCGTAGTTTACATTCAATTACTTGATGAATTTGATAATTTAAATTTCAATGGTAATTATATAGTTTTAGAAAGTCTGTTTTAGTCATTTAGCATTGCTGGGATCATAATAATTTGTACTTCTTCTTTTGTATAAGAGATTATTGATTACTACAATTGAATAAATTGCTGCTTTTTTCTCTTCCCTTACTCTTTTTCTTTCCCCTTCTCTAAAACCTTTCTTGTTCTCCCTTCTTATTCTCTTATCTTACTTATTCCCTCTACCTTCTCTTCTTCTCATAGCTGTCCTACCATACCAACTTCCCAAGAATAATAGTTATAAAGGAAAATTTCAATATCACAAGGCATATAGTTTACCTTGGATTTGTATGGGAATTCAAGTGGATAATTCTCCTCTTGAAAAATTTCAAGAAACCTTTGCTTCACATCCAACTTTTTGTCTACTGAAGAGACAACCCTGACAACAAGTGATTCAGCTCCAGGAACCTGCCAATAAAAATTCAAAACACCAACATTAAAAACACAAAAAAAAAAAAAAAAAAAAAGCTGAATTATCTAGGATCGACTCCTTGCTTTCTTGGGGGAAACAAATGCTTCAGCCTCAAGTTCCTAACAAACATAGGCTAATTTGTTCACAATTGTGGAAAAGGGATAACAGATAAAATGCACATGCTGAATTTCCGGCACATAAAATTCCTACTCATGCTGAACAAACAGTGTATCCTTGAGCAGTAACATCATTGGAAAATCATATGGGTTACCTCATCAAAACTTTTCCCTTGAGCTCTCGCCCTCTCTTGTCTTTCCTGCTTCAGTCTCCTAAATAATTTCTGCTCTATGTGGTCGCTAAGGATTGTTCTTGGTAAATCTTTTGCCCCAAGAACAGCACTCTGTGGTAACGGTTTACGCTCTCCTCGTTCAATTTCAGCTACGTAGCAATTAGGGCAAGTATATTCAGCTTGCCCACCATCATTCCTCCGGCCATTAAATAAGGCACAAATTTGGTGTTGCCAAGCTTCGCACTTATCACATTGTACCCACTGCACATAAGGATCAAATATTTAGACAATTACACATCCATGAAACAATTAGCATATACAAAAGAAATAACGAATCATACCCATTCTTCAGTCTCCTCATCATTTTTCTTCTTATCCAACCTTGCTTTTGAAACAGCGGTCCCATCAACTGTGATAGTGTCGCCACGGGCTTCATTATAACATGGGATACAGAAGTAATGCCGTGTATCACCACTTCCCACACAATAATACATGGCATTTCGCTTGATGCGAGCACCACACGGTGTACAATATATAGGTGGCGGCTCAAAAGTTAGCTTCTCAACTGCACACAGCTGACAAGAGTTCTCACTCATTGAATGTTCCATTGCTTGATTCTTTTCTGCCTTTGCTTTACTCTGCAAAAAACAGGGAGACAAGATCATCATCACATCCAACAAGATACAGAATACATATCATCATTTGCCAATTATCCAAATAACATAATTCTGTAGTCTTCTACATGAATCATCCAAACGATAACAATCAAGCGATTTCCATAGTAAACTAGTTCTGTAATTTCCAAAAGGAATGCTTTCACTGTTCAAAAACATCTAAAAGGAATCACAGCATATTCATAATTATTCAGTTTTGACACTAATAAACTCATGACCAAGTATTGCAACATCAGATGATTGACAAACTAACCTGGCCAACCCACTGCCTGAGACCTGTAATATGCTCCCTAATTTGTTCTGGCGTAAACAATTCAGTCAATGACACCCCCTTTATTTTTGGCTTCCCAGACTTGGTACTAGAAGCATGCTCAGCAGATGCTGTAACTATGTCAGACTTAGGCTGATCAATGTCCTTCTCAAGTTTAATGCTGTCCTGCTCGGGAAAATCAACAGTCTCATGTAATATAGATGGTTCACCATCAGGTTTTTGATTATAGAGATCATCAATATTATCTTTCTTCATTTCATTAATAATTATGCTCCTCTGTCCACAGTTTACAGGATCTTCGGTTTTCACTTCAGCCAACTCAGATTTAGTTGGCCTAGAAATGTCAGCATGCTGATATTCGTAAGGCTGTAAGTTGTGGTGAACGTGCGGTTCCAGAATCCCAGGAACAGATACTGCAGAACTTTCAGTCTCAGTACTGAGAGGCTGGAAGTGCTGCTCCATCTTTATACGTTTGACAGCAGGTTGCAGGTCATCTGAAGTTTCAATTACAGATGGGCTAGACATTGAAGTCAATCTAAATGCTCTCTCTCCAATCTCATGGGGTTTACAAGAACCATTGATAGAATTAGGCAATCCAGAATCCATACGTCTCTTATATTGTGCTTTTAGAAAATTTCTAGCAGGGACACAAACAGGGCAATCTGAATCATGGCAATGCTTGTAATGATTAAGCAATATCTTGGTAGGACGACAACGAGGTTGCGGACAATGAGGCAGATTACATCTCTCCAAGTGCTTCCACAACCTTTGAGCAAAGATACAATGAGCTTCTGGGCATTTCCCTTCTGGGGCTGCACATCGGCGAGCATGGCGCATGAACAAAAGCCACCGCTGCTGATTTATAAACTGCCTTTCACGATGAGGTAGTCCAGATCTGCAAGCAGCACCGCTTGAACTTTGGGGCTCTGTGGTTCCTCGAGAAGCAACAGCTTGACCAATTATAGATCCCTCTGAAGAAAAATGATTGTGCTGAGCTTCATCCTGTACAGTTATCCGGTGACGAAACTCCTCCTGCACTTGCTGCTCATTTGACAAGCTCCCTGACATGAGAGGCATATCGTGTGATTGAGAATTACACTGACCATTCACTGCAGATTCTGATTGTGCTCCAACAGTATGGGAGCTAAAGCCATTTTGAGGCTCAGTAACCAACTGATGTGGATGCAACATCTGTGGCATTTGTTGTGAACTTTGAGAAAGTGAGGAGCACACGTTCTGTTGACTAGATGGAAGAGACAGCATCCGAGCGCTAGTACGTTCTCCAGTAGAGTTTTGCTGAAACTGATTCTGCAACTCAGAGAGTTGGAATTGTTCAGAAACCTGTGAGTGGAAAACTTCATCGTGATGCTCCATTACATGCTCAGGCTGTACTTGATAGCCTAAATCTGATGTCAACTGTGACTGGCCAAAAGCATCATTCTTTGACAAAGGTTGCTGTGCTTGCTGACGATTATGTTGCACAAACTGCTGCTGCTGTTGTTGAAAATGTTGTGAGTGCTGCTGTTGTTGAAAACGTTGGGAATGCTGCTGCTGAAATTGTTGCTGTTGATGAGATTGCATGAGATTCCCCGTTGATGAGAGTGGTGATGAAAAATTCATCTTCTCCGATAGATCCATTGATTGTTGTGGCCTTACGTGTGCAGCCTGCTGTGCATTGTTGGCAATCAATTGAAAGTTTGATTTTGGTACAGCCTGCAAGTTTACTGGATTCAAATTTTGAGTATTCATCATTGACCCAACAGTTGATGCAGGGCCACAGAAGTTTCCAGAACCAGAAGGATCCAAAGAACCCATCCCATGTACATCACCTGTGAAATAAACGTCTGCTGTAAGAATGCAATTCCATGCTCAAAAAAAAAAGGGGGGAAAAAAGAAAGAAAAAAGAAACTTATGTGAACTCACAAGAAACACCAAAAACACTAGCGCAGGGGAGGAAGGAGAGAAAGATGGAGAGATTTTATTACCCTGCATAAGTGGTCGCTGATGTTGATCAAACTGCTGTTGCAAAGGTTTAGAAGAATTACCATGCTGTGTTGCAGTCAGATAACCCTCAGAAATGCCAGACCCATTCACCAGTTGTAAGTTAGTCCCAGCCATTCCTAGTCCACCATTTAGAGCCCCATTTGAAAATCCATAAGCTTTCTGCTGCATCCCAGACCTGATTCCGCTACCCATTTGACTGCCAAGGTTGCGTAATATACGGCTATTTTGACCACCAACATGCTGCTTTTGCTGACCACCCTGTGACAGCATTGAAGATTCCACATTGGAAAACCCACCACTATAACTAGGAACTTCAGGATTCGTATATGATTGATTATTGTTGGTATTAAATCCGGGAGTAGGGATCATATGGCTGTTGGCCCTTTGCACACCCACTGACGACATCATATTATTTCCAGAAGAACTGATGGAAAAATTAGAGGGAGATTGCTGGTACCCACTATAGAGAGATCCTGCAAAGGTAGCCTCTCTTAAACTAGAGCAGTAAAAATATGATTACAGCAGTAGGACAATAATTATAGGAAATTCCGGTTACCATCAAATGAACTAAAGGAAGTACCTTGAATGCCCACAGAAGGGCCTGTGTTGTTATTTGTGGATGCTATTGCATTACTACTGCCAGCAATCATGGAGGAATCTACTGATGATGTAACCATCAAGTTTGAGTTCCCATTGTGTGACATACCAGGAGTTGGTATCATTGTACCAATAGTAGAGGAGTTAACATGTTGAGAAAACTGTTCGTTTTGATTATTCAGAGGTAGGCGTTTGATCAAAGCAAGCAAGCGACTCTCCAAAGTTTCCAAATTCATATATTCATCCTGCCATTAGAAGCACACATATCACAAGTTAGCAAATAACTAACACATTATAACACAAAAAAGTCCAGATCACAAGTTAGCAAATAACTAACACATTATAACACAAAAAAGTCCAGATCAATTTAGATATGCACAAAAAACAGCTCTATCTTTTAAAGTAATTTTCAGCACAAGAAACATAAAAAGAAAATTGAACACTTCAGAACACAAGGTTCATTAAGCATTTCCAATATGCATGTCACATGCACAGGCACTCATATAGGAAGTAAAAGCATGAAAAACCTTTGTGACAGCAGCCTTAAAAATCCCCTCCTCTAATCGTCTTACAATATCAGCTACCCTCTTTGATGGTATTTCATGAGCTTGATTCTGCCGTTGCAGTAGGAATTCCAAGCTGGATATGAAATTTAAAATTAGGTAAATGAAAGTAGCCAAAAAAATAAAAATTATAATCTCAAAGACAAAGGTATATTAAGCAATCATATTTCTTACATCTTATCTTTCATGTATTTCCGTGCTCTAGGAAGCTCAGGCTCCATATTGCCAGTATTGCGGTGACCACCCAAATTTGGCAATTGAGGGAGAGCATTCCCATTCTGCTGAGGTAGTCCAGGCATTGGAGTGCCTGCTTGATTAGGAACTGATCCTGAGATCTGCCCTGACATGTGTGCTTGCACGTTCATCCTTATCCTGTAGGCGTCTAAATATGAAGTAGCACGTAAATCAACCTCTCATAATTCCACCACATAACTGAAAGATCCGTACCTGAGTGGCCTGCATGCATCCTTTTATATACTCATGTTGCTTACAGTAATTATATACAACTAACATAAAAGTAAAATTCAAAGAGACCATCACTTCCTCCCAAATTAGTTAAACCTTTATGCAATTTGAAATATGTCTCATAAGCGTGTAAATGTGTAACAACTCTATCTCCTATTCAAAATTCCCAAGTTCATCAATTAAGGAAGTGATTTCAGAAATAGGTGTGTGCAAATGTGTAAACTGATCTATCATTCATTTGTACTAATTTATTTGAGCAATTGATCAACCTAATCAAAAGATTTAGTTTCAGAGTTCAACCTAACCAGAAATTTACAACAATGTTTTTCTAGGGGCACATGTCAAGTATTACCACCTTCATCCGTTCAATGCATTAAAAATAATAATAATAAAGAATATTATTCGCTCAATGCATTAAGGGGAATCATGATATAGGTTGTAGATTAACCGATGGCTTTAGGAACTAGTCATAAAAACTCATAAGAATGAATACACAACACACAAACACACACAAACAACATTTACATAATAGTAATATAATAAATCGCCATCATCATCAGCATGCAAAACCAACGGAGTGTTAATTCACAAAAATATCAAAAACCCATTCATCTAGACAATACCACAGACACATAAAAATGTTACGGGGACCTATGACAACTTATAGATTATTCAAATGTCAATATGACAAAAACACACTTGCATTTAGTCCCAAAGATGGTCACTGCAGCAAATATGCTCACAATTGCTTCAAGGACATATAGAATTTTCAACGGTAGACATTCAACCCCGCAACTAAGCTTGAAGGCAAGGATCAAATGCTTGAAGATTTTTGTGCTTAAGGGTTCTAATCAACTAATGAATTGAGTTTTTTGCTACTATAATTAAACACTAAAATTGGGCGATCCCAGAATTAGAGGCCCATAAATTGAAGTATGATCAGTTGCAATTAAGTCAAAGCGGCAGCCTCAGACTAAGCAGGCCAATTTCCAACAAAGGAATAAACAAGCCCTAATAGAAATATACAACACCAGTTGAAAGAACACCATCGAGGAGAACACATTTGGGAATAGAAATTAAGTCCAAAAAAAAAAAAAACCCTAACAAACCCTAGAAAAAAGGAATTCATCCCCCTCGATCAATTAGAATCAAACCCATTGAAATATAAACCCTAAGGATAATGACGAACCTGCTATAATAAAAGAATCAGGAGAATCCGGAGCTCCAACTCCGCGACCGACGCAATTCGATTTCAGAACTACTTGGGATGCCTATCAAACGCTATCGAGCGATGATCAATGGATTGATTGCAAGAAAACGAGTCGAAATCGGCCGCCGCAAATCGCCGAGCGCGAATTTTCACACGCACCAACAGTTCACGAAGGATGAAGGAGGAGGAGCAACAGAGCCAAATTTGGGGCTTTTTTCCCCGAGTATCGAATTGGGGGATTTCGGGGTTGGTTTTTTTTCTTTTGTTTTCTCAATTTTTAATTTTTTAAAAAAATTTAAAATTGTATACTTTGGATTTCGATTAATGCTTAAAATAAAATAGAAAAATTATAACAATAACGAGCTTTACGAAACTGCCCCCCACCTTACTCTTAATTTACAATTCCTCAAGACTAATCCGCAGTTTGACAGAGTGGATAGGATTGTCCATAAATGAAATCCTAGATAACTATTTTGTAGGATAAAGCTTGTACAGTAGGATAAGTGGTAAGATCATTAGGGTTTGGTAATGGAGTAATTTTGGACTAGCAATTTATAAGTATAATATTATTCGCATTACACTGAATTACTGTTTAGGTTTCAATTATAATTATTATTTTATTGAATTTTAGAAAATAATATGATCTATAAAATATGAATTAATCAATTCTAGCAATTTACAAATGAAAGCTGAATATTAACTTTTAATTTTTTGAAAAATGTAAAATAACTAACACACATTAATTATAAATCATACCAAAATATACATACATACAAACACACCATGGGAATCATCATAGTAGCCAACACAATTCTATATAATTTAGTGATTGTATAAGCCTATAAAATTCACAAGTAAAATTTTTAACTTTTTTTAAGTCGAAGGAAGGGTTACAGAAGGCAAAAAGGAAAAAAAAAATGAAATCAATTATAAACTAATACAGTGTGAGAAAATTACTCTATTAAGATCAATGAAAAGATACAAACCCAAATTTCATTGAGGGAAAGTTAAGAAAGAATGAGCGAGTCCATTATCATGTGTATCTAAGCACTCATTCTCTTGGTATTGTATGGTGCATGTCCTTCACATTTGAACCTGCAATTAAAGAAGGCCTTGGATGTTACAAATAAGTATTCTCGGCTCCTTTCAAACTTTGTACTTCTTTGTGTGCGCTATAATGGTGAGTTGGATTCAACTATAATATTATTTAGATTCACATCCAATGCCATTTTTTAGATCATAGAATAATTGAGCATATATTTTTTTATTTCCGCGCACGCGTGCGCGCACACACACACACATATATATATATAAAACCAATAGTAAAACTGATCATAAATGAACAATAATCATCTAATTCTTTAAATCTAATTAACTTTCTATGCGCACGCACACACACACACACATATATATATATATTAAACCAATAGTAAAACTGATCGTAAACGAACAATAATCATCTAATTCTTTAAATCTAATTAACTTTCTATGGAATTTAAAAGATAACTCGAGTGAAATATAGTCACTAACCACAATATACAATTGAATTAAACTAATATATTTACGTATTAAATAAAATTTCTTTTAATACAAATAGTGATGAGCTACAATTACTTCTTTGAGAAAATCGAAAAGAAAATTCAGCAATTTCATCCCACCACATCCCAAATAGAGCAAGTGGGGCAAAATAAAAGGAGAGAGCAACGGTTATGAGATCAAATATGGTAGCATGAGGAGGCATAAATCTAAAAATAGTTCAAACAAGAACTCAATGATTTCATTAAAAGGGAAAAGTTGTCAATAAAAATAGAATAACTTGAAGGGCACTACTATAGGACTGGGAGAAAACTTCTTTGATACAGTACCATGATCTGATGTGAAGGTATCATTCAATAATTGTTAACCAAATATATAATTAGTGGTGTGTTCCGTAAGTATTTTTAGTGGACCCTACACAAGTGGTCATTTCTTTCATCCTTGTCATACATGTATTGACATACGTGTCCAACTGTTATTGGTCTCTAACTTGATGACATGGTGGTATTGTACCACAGTTTAATCATCTCATGCGACATTAGAATTATCTATTTTCATATTATTATGTATGTTAGATGGGAAGATTTTGGTGCAAGTCTTCAAAATTCAGTTTGCTTCATAAATACACGGCCGCAATAGGCGTAAGAGTTGCTTGAGTTGGCAACACTTAGTGCCTGTTAGCGTATTCATCTTCCATGATTAAAATATAAGCATATACATTGATATATTACGAGCAGAGTCTCATGCCAGCATTGAGCTCACACCACTTGAACCCATCTTTGAAAGTTTCACTCTTACCGATTAAAAGAACATGAAAAAAAAATAGAAGGATCGGCCAATATATATAGAGAGAGATCGAGAGTATAGTGTTTATGAGATGTCACCTCACCAGCATGGGGTATGAATGCATCCTTATAAGACTCATATGTGTTATGTTTTGTAAAATTCAACAAACGGATCGAACAAGCATGTCCAAGCGTTAATATCAGTCAATTTCCTTACAATTTGGTTACATATCGGCCTCTCATTCTTTGAGTGAAAATATTAAAAACAATTATACATTTCAGATCTATTAATATCTTACCATATAAATGAAAATCTAATACATAGCAAAAATATATGAAGTTTGCATGTCCTCTATTCTTTTTTCTTTCTTTTATGCTCATTGAATTTGAAATTTAATGAACTATATGTATTTGAAATATAGGTGGCACCTGACAAATATATATATATATCAAACATCCAACTTCAGATGACAAGAATATTAAAAAATAATAATAACAGGTCAATTTTAAATAGATTTAGCAATATGGGACAACCTATTTATTTACTAGAAAATCAGCAAATAAAACGTATGAAGTTTTCATGGGTTCCACATCACCCAGATCCTACGAAAAATTTACTGGTATACTTATTTTTTTTTTACGTATTCTTATCATTGAATCAGATAAATTGTTAAAACAATATTAGATGGTATAACTTTTTACGGTGATTGTACCTAAGGTAGGTGCTCTCGATAGAATACTCCATTTTGCCTACATATATTACCAAAATGGTAGCACTGTTGCACATGATCTGTACCTTCTGATGCTAGAATTCAACATTACATTAACCATCCAGTGCAGTGTCACTGGTGTGATATGCATGCATTGGATGGTTCAGATCGTATCCAACCGGAAAACAAACGGAAAACGAAAACACATGTAGCGTTACTTGGCGAACGGAATACACCAAGAACAAATTTGTCGAAGAATTAAGGATGACGATGGAGTTTTGCTCGTCTAGTATATCTCAAAACAATCCTCTCCAAAAGTCGATTACCAACCAAAAACTGCAGCAAGAATACAAAGAACGAAAGCCTGCACAAAGCAAAAACATTACGCAATACAGCGCTACTGTATTCGTATCATGGTTTTTGGCCCATACAGCTCATTTCTTCGATCTTCGTCTTCATCTTGTACTGTAAAGTCACGGGAGCGCAATCTAGTGGTGTTTCTCCTGAATACAAGCAACAAAATATCGATTATTACAAAATGGGGAAAAAAATAACCTGTCCCATTGATGCTCTTGACTAATGAAAACAAACTATGTCTTAATCCCAAGAGTTCCGGTTCGGTTATATTGCACCAGAGGAAGTTACATTGGGTCATTTACAAGCATATATATATATTTTCCCCAAATGGCATTTTACATAAAAAATAATTCCAGAAATGATTAGCGGTCTTTCTTTTAATCTCGAGGCATTCTCCCAGATTCTAAGTTACAATGAATGGACCACCACCTAACCTAAGAAGTTGGGGTGGGGAGAAAAGAGGGATTGAATTGAAAGCTTTGATGCAAAGAAGTGCAGCTTTGTTAATGTGCCTTGGGAGCACACTATACTGCTTTGTAAATCTCAAGATAAAATAAAGATGACAGGTTGCTCTATGAATTCAAAAGTCAGACTACATTTTAGTTGCATAATTTCTGCAATATTGAACAGTAAAAGGATAGAATTTGGTAATCGATATTTGCTTCTAGAATTACTCATTTAATAATGCAACTTCGAGAGTAGCTTCCAAAATTCTACTTTTCAAAACATGAAGCTTATTTGGTTTATGTCTCTGAGAACGTCTAATTATATGGTCAGCTTCCAAAAATTTTACCAATCTAGGTCGCTCAGCCAAGGCAAGTACTAGTGTAAAAAATAAGGTTATTCACCAAACCAATTAAAAGGATGAAGTGAAACTGATTACCATGCGAATCTTTGAAGTCCACATAAGCGCCATGGTCCATGAGTGCAAAAGCAATATCAGTTTGATTAAAGAGTGCCGCCTACAGCAGCAGTTACCATAATCATTAGATGGCTTTAGGAAATGAAATAAAACAGCAACTGGAAAAGTCATATCAAATGTAGGCACACTAACACACTCATGTGCAGCATACCAGATGTAGCAAAGACGAGCCCAGTTTGTCACGGTAATTTGCATCCACTCCCTGATGATATGATAATGACTGAATAGAATCAGCCTCTTTCAAGTTATATAATAAAGCACTCGAACAGAGTATATGTTTTCTGGGTTCTCTCAAATGAGAAATACTGAATACCTTACTAAGAAGTCTCTTGACTGCAGCAGCATCTTTGTTCTTTATAGCTTCTCTTAAACCCTAGACGACAGGTCATACAAAAACCATTCATGCACAAACAACTTGTTGCAGATAACCTTATAGAAGCTACATGCACCATCCAAAACATTTCATTTTAAATGGATTAATAGAATGTTATACCTCCCCGTTAACCTCGTATTCCATCTGAGAGTCATCTGGAGTATTGCTTGACAATAGACCAGGATTGAGTACTGAACTGCGGAGATTTGCAAATCAGTTAGTGGAAAATGAAAAGCACAACTTTCCATCAAGTGCACAAACCTTCAACTGAAAAATTAATATATGATAGCTTCATAAATTTCTAAGAGAGTGAGAATAGAGTCTGTTGGTTTGGAAGTAGATCAATTTCAGTATCCTTCCACCCCCCCCCCCCAAATCAGAGGTACCACTTATGTTTGTACTCCTAAAGCTTGCAAGATCAAAAGAATAGACTTCAAGAGATACAGACATCAAACTTAGGATACTTCACTCCTAAAGTTTAATGTATAGACTTCCAGTTTGAGGTGGTCCAAACAAATTAGACGTACAAAAACTGAACTCCAGGCTTGACATACCAAAGCTTGCTGTTTGAAGCAGAACCTGGATTTTTTGGATTTGTATCTTTTCTCCTTGGTTTTGAGTTCTTAGCAGTATATGTGGATACAGCAACCCTCTGCTACAAAAAAGGAAAAAAAAAAAAATAGAGAGAGAAAAGAAAAGGAAAAAAGAGGAAACTAATTTCAAAGGTGCACAGAAGGAATAGGTTCATGTACGAAAGTACAGAACAATCCTTACCTGTGAGTCAACAGCATGTCTGGGTGGCTCTGGTGCTTCACATATGCATAAAGGCATCCCACAATTGCACTCTGCAACAGCTGGTTGGACCATAGTTGATTTGGTTATCAAATCTGGACCGGCGTTGATGTGCAATCTTGAAACCGTATCAGCTACAGGATCAACTCTATCTAAAGAAGTTTGTGAATCATCCTTCCTATGTATAGCTGATATAGAACCCTGCTGATCGCCCTCTGCATATCTAAAGCAAAACCACAAATTACAAGAAATAGTTACAGAACTTAAATCGCAAGAGACATTTCATTAGACAAAGACTTTAAGAGAAGTGCCTCATCACTTGTGCTGCAACCCAATCAGAAATTTCTCCTTACCAGTTTTTATAGAAGCGTGAGGCTCATGCATGACAGGGTTGATATCCAATATTTGCAAGTAACCCTTTCATAAAAGTTGAAAAAGGGGCACTTTTGATTGGGTTGCAACACCAGTGATGTGGTGCCTCCATCCAATGTAAGTGTTTCTCATTTCATCAAGGGAAGGAAAGCAAAAGACAAGAGTCTCAAAATAGGAAAGGAACTTCTATGGAAAGTAATGTGTTTATACGTCTTCACAAAGATATCTCATCTTCACTAGGAAACCAGTAAAAGGAGTAGCATAGTTCAGAAACTAAGAGTAAGACACACTGCAGGAAAGGTTGGTAAGGCATCTGATAAAAAAGAAACATTTACATCTTCAGTCCCTGGAAAAATTTACTATCTCATATTGACTATAATTCAGGATTAAAATTCAAATGGGGTCATCACAGTATCTCAGCACCAAAACACTCAAGAAATTGAATTGTAGGTCTTAAATTAAGAGAGGTAAGAAAGCTCTCCTAGAAATAGATTAAATTGGCTAATTGGGTTATGGAACAAAAAGTAAAAAACTGGGATAACACCAGGTTTAAAGGCATTACAAGATGCATCAAACATCTACTTTTTGTGAAATTTTAAGCCATTCATTTTTGTTTTGGGTAGTATTTGGGGACTGCTCACCTCCTTTGTCCTGTACATTCCCTTCCTCTCTAACAAAACTTTAGCCGTTTACCGAAGAAAGAAAAAATTACCAATGGACAAATATGGAAAGGGGGTCAGGTTGGTTATATGCAAGAGAACAATATTAGGAATCAATAGAGCTGAGATTTTCATCCTTCTGCATTAGCTTGCTAGCAACATTGCCTGGTTTTTCAAGTTCCTCATCAACTACAGGTTATATAGGGCAGAAATATGAAGAAGTAGCTTCTATAAAGTAGACACAACCAGGTTCAATCAGAGTGATTTACCGAGAGGAGTTGTTGAAACAATCAGAACACACCCTAACACACGAGTGAACACCAAATTGTGGTAAAGCCTGAAAATAGTATAGGACAATGAGAACAAGATATAATTAATTTGTATACAAACTAGTATGAAGCATACAAAATTGGGTAATGTAAGCAAGCCTAAGGGTAAAAGGTTGTGAATAGTTGTGTTCTTTGTTTTTTTATTGTATTCTTTTATACAGAAACTTTGGGGAGTGATGATGAAGAAAACAGTTCATCTAAAATATATTTATGAAATCAAGAAATTATAAGAGCAATCACTAGAGGTGGCAATTCAGTTCGTGTCTGGCTAGTTATGGCGGGTCAAGCGCAGGTTGCAGGTCAACATCGGCGGGTCAATATTGGGTCAAATATGCAGGGTAGGTCACATTACAAGTAGGTCCGGTTTGGTTGGCAGGTTGAGGATTAACCTTGCCAATACAACTTCTGTTTTTTTTAGGATTTTCATAAGCCAATCAGTATTTAGCAAAGACTCTAATTCTCAACCCAAAAAAGGAAGGGGGAAAAAAAACCCACATAAAATTCCTTAGTAGAAATGGCAATTAAACGGGTTGGGTGGGTCACGAAGTGTCAACATGTGTTACGGGTCAACACAAGCGGGTAAAAGTGGATCAAAATTATACAGTGGGTGGGGTTAGGTTGTCTTATGAAAAGTTGGAGATGGGTTGGCAGGTCACAGGTTGAGATTGTCAGTTCTGGTAGTCACTAATGTCAAGACATGTGAAGGCGTGACCAATAGTTTTCCTATCACCATAGATTGCATTAAGGTCTGCTTTAAGCCTTTGATTGATTGCTATAATGATGGATGAGCTTATTAGACATTAAAGATGAAATCCTGTGGGCGCATGTTATTTGCAGATGACAGTTTTGTTTGATGATACTGCTTCAGGAAATTAGAACTGTAAAGAGACACACTAGGGTCTCGAGTGTTTAGGTTGAGTAGGTCTATAACAGAATATATGAAGTGCAAATTTAGTGTAGGGAACAGATCATAGCACAGTTGAGTTACATGGTCCAGCAATACAGCAAGTTTAGCACAGGGAATACACCTAAGGGATTTCTACAAGTTATAGGCCCACTCTGTAAAGCATTAAGAGCCAATTTAGCTGAGCTTATTTTTAGCCTGTCTACTGTAAAAATGCTTTTAAATAAAAATTAGGCAGTTGGCAAACCTCAGGAAGCTCAAATTTGCTTTCTGAAAAGCCCAAATATGCCTGGGAAAGCTTAAAAAAAGATTCTCGGAAAAGCTATAATAAACAACTTTTTCGTAAAGCAGTTTTCCTACTTCCGAAAAGCCAAAAAGTAATTTTCATAAGCTTCCTCAAACTGGCCCTAAGTGTGCAAACTTGCAACCAAAAAAATAACTAAAACAAAAACAGAACAAATTGGACATACCATTTGATTTGATGAATGTTCATGGCACAAACTCCTTCCACAACATCGGCAATGGTGCTGCCAAATATAAGATATTCGAATGAGAGGAAGGGCATGGACTTGAAAGCCAGACATCATTGTGGAGCAAAATTTCCATAGTGCATAAGAAATATATAAAAAAAACATGCACAAATAACAAAACATATTCAGAGCATGCCAATACTCTTAAGATAGAACCACATGAAATGCATAGAAATAATTCTTTTTTAAATACAAGAATTTCAACAAAACATTCAGCAAAGGCAAAGCTGGATATATGATTGGTTCTTTTCTAACATAATTGCCATGGGACACCACAAATATTAATTTTTTCTCCTAAAGGATTACAAGGAATATTTCTTAAGGAATTAGTAATTCCTGTTTCATTTAAGTTTTTTCTTTCTTCTCCCTGTTTCATTTTACTTTTTTCTTTATTCTTTTTTTTTTTTTTTGGGGGGGGGGGGGGTGGGTATAGGTCTGATCCTAATTTCGAGGTGGATAAACGAGGACCAAATGAAGCCATTACACACCTTTGGTCAACTCTAGTGGAAGAGTTTTGGTTCTAGTATACAAAGCTCTGCTCCTAATTTCAGGCACAAGCAACCCAACAAGGTTAGTTGCTATCTCTTACCAGGTAAACCTCTCCCTTCGTATATCATACTTCAGCGCTAAAGATTATTACGAAGAGTAGCATCTTAGGACATGCCAATTAGCTTCCCAACAAATAGGAATACTCAAATGCTTTTACTAGGCCAAAATACTAGCGTGCCTCATACTCATCACAACCATCATATAACTGATTAAAAAAAATTTCAAGGTAGTTACTCCTAAGAGCAGTTTGTGTTGTAAGTAAACATTAGTTAACTGTCTGCGGAGATAATTAGGAAAACAAAAGAGAAAAGGGAACAACTGGAGAATCTTAATGCTAGAAAATTCAAACTTTAAGAACATCAAGCAATAATAGGAGCAGAGTTAGCAGGGTAGACTAACATCTTAACCTCATGCATTTATGAAACCATCATTTGATGCATATTAGATTTGTCCTGAAAATATAATAATTTTTTAAACAAATTTTCCATAATTTCCCCTCTTAGACTTGCAAAATATGAAGAATAATATATAGAGGCCGACAAATGTAGAGGTCATAACGGAACAAGCTGGAAGGGCGTGCAGCTTCCCATTATCCCTGCAATGATCCACCCTAAACCAGGCGAGGATAAAGATAATTTTGTTTCCACATGGATGAGGAGGGACAAAGTTATCCACTCGCCCATGGGAAACCACAGCATTCCAAACATACTTGACATGGTCATGAACTTGAGCTGATCCCTTGACAGTTCAGCTTGGATGTGCATGAGGTTGATAATTGTTACTATATGCATTAAATTATGTCATTATAATTGTTTTAATGAGTTCATTGCTATAATAATTATTTCAGTGAGTTCATTGTTATAATCAATGACACATAATTTCAATTCTGTAAATTTAAAGTGCTTTTTACAAAAGTCTCAAACTAGAAAGGGATTGGCTCAGTTTCTGTTGGCCAATAATTTGTAATTGCAGAATTAGGTTTGATGATTTAGAGTTCTCATGGGACCACAACAGTGCTTAAAGAATCCCAAATCCTTCTTCAAATCCACCCTGCTACTAACTACAGTGATACGCCAAGGATGGTGAATGTTCAATGCCATTAGGCCCTGTGCAGCATTGTGGAGAGAAAAATAATCTATATTAAGTTTGATCTGCTTTAATTATTTCAAATATCTGAAGCAAGAGTGCATGTGCAGGATAGCCATAACGAAGTCTAAACCATACCAAATACACTAAAAAAATTTAAGACGCTACCAAGTAAGTCAAAAACATACTCAAATTTACCCAAAACAAAAGGTCTACCTTTTGATATTCACCATGCTACCATAAATCTAACAAATATAGTAACCTGAGAACCAAAATATCTCCAAGATCACCCTCTAAAAATACTCAAACACGGCCTTCCTTTCTCTTCCCTTGAGTCAAAGATTGCCCAATCCTTATATTCCATCATCAAAGCCTTCCTCTAACCAAGTTAGTACCTCTAAAACAACAATTTCAACCACACAAATAAAACCCTCTTTCTCTAAGGGTTTACATAAGTTTCAAATAATTTGGCAACGACTCCTCAGTTTGATAGGATCCCTTGTTGCCCACACCCCACCTAATAGGACTGATGCATTCCCAACATCCAACCCAACACTTGTCTCATTCAATTCTCTAAAGCCCCAAAACATAACGCAATTCATAGTCAAATACAACTTATCCTAGATTTTCCGAATCAGTTAATCTATGAATACATCTTTGTAGCTGCTATTTGTCTCTAAGGTTGCTATTATTATCTCAAACGCAATAGGAGAATAATTAAGAAAATGAATCAGAAAATCTGCCCCAACATCCAATCCAACAATTTTTAAACCCTGTAAAACCCCAAAAAAAACAAAATTCAAAGTACAAACACAACTCATCCCAAATGACAGCCCCCTATGACGTTACTATAAACAAGTCTTGTAGCTGCTATTGTCTATTGCTATAAGGAATACGCCGGTGAAGGTGCATTTGCAGATCAAGTATTATGATCTCGAGTACAATTGAAGAATTGATAAGGTGGTGGATCAGAAAACTTGATCAAGGAAATAGTACCCGACGCTTGAAGGTGTTGAAGCCGCAATTGCACACGTCGCAACGCGGCGCCTCCTGGAAAGGTGGAGGCTCCAACGACATGTCTCTTTCAACTCGATCTTCTCCACTCCCTCAACGATCTTCGATCAGAGAATTTGATCGAGAAATATCTGGTTTTCAATCTTCTCTTTCATTCATCTCCTCAGACCCAATATTTTCTTTTCTTTATTTTTGTTTTATATATTTTGTTTTCTTTTGTGTTTCTTTTTTATTGTCCAGATATATTTTGTTAACGGCAAAAGGTTACTTTTATCCACGACTTTCGATTCATAACCAATTATTTTGTTCAATTAAATCCTGTAGTACAGTTTAATGTATATTAAAATATTGAATTAAATCAATTACAAGTATATTAAAAAATTGAATAAATAAATTATATATATATATATATATATATATATATATATATTAAATTATTATTTTATATTAAAAAATAATGAATCATGACAAAATTTTATCTTTGAGATATTAATTTCTAGTATATTTGATAATGTCACTTATCATACATTAGATTTTCATAAATTTATTTTCAAATTTAATTGCATCAAATTATTTTTACTATACATGTACTTAATTTAACTCCATTCGCTATTCTTAAAATATATTAAAATGATAATAGTATAATAACATCTACTATCACTTTTTTTGTGAAAAATATTTGGTGAAGGAGCGCATAAATTTTAAATCACTTTTTCATAAAGGCAAATGGTCACCTTTTTCCTAGTTTTGAAGGTGTGATGCGACTTTTTTTTGCAACAATTTTATTTTTTTTTATTTTCTCCCTAATTGTGATATGTAGGCAAAAAATTGATGCCGTTGCTGATGTGAACACTTTATTAATTTTTTAATTATTCAAAGGATTATTTGAACAAATTAAAATGTTAGGAATTGAATTGCACATTGACATATGGGTGGGCGGGGAAAAGTGACCTTTTGCTTTTGTTGAACTAGGCCATCTTTTCTTTCCATGGTGTTTGTGTCAATTTTAATGGTCGTCACCAAATTTTTACTCCATGTAATTAAATGACTAAACTTTAAAATTCGTTTTGATCTGATTACAACATTAGCACTGGGATGGCAATTGGATGGGTTATGGATAGATCAAGTGTAAGCAGGTTAACAATGGGTCAAAATTATTTTATAAATAGGTCAAGAGTTTATCTTATCAATAAAATTTTTATTTCTTTTAGTATTTTTATAAACCAATCAGTATTTAGTAAAATCTTTGTTCTGATTCCGAATAAACATTAAAATCCCGAATAAAAATGATAAGTGAACTAATTGGAAAGATAATAAATGAATCAACACAGGTTACAAGTCGGAAGCATGTTAAAATTACTTTACGTGCAAGTTGATGGGGTTGTCTTATGTACGGATTGGGCAGATCATTATTCTCTATTCAACATAATTGCATAAATACTGAGGATCAGAACCTCTCAATTTCATCTATCTCAATTCTTCTCTCAATTTCTTTTCCTAATTAATTTTAATAAAATTTTTGATAATTTTACAATTTGGATTGGGGAAAAAAAAATGGCCATCTCAGAGAAAGATGTCTTGAGTTTGTCACTGGCATTTTCAACCACATAAAATTGAAGGAAACTAGGAGGGATTGAAAAGTCATTTTACATTGGCCTCCAACGTCATTTGACATCAAATTAAAGTTTAGCACCTGGCCACTTTGAAAATAACCCTAAAGTTTAATGATCAGCATGTGAGGAAGAAAATCGGTCCAACATTCACCACATCTACGTTCGTTACGTAAACAGCATTGGTAACACTGACCGAATTGAAACAAATCTAGAAATTCAGTGACCCGATTGCATCGAGTTAAAGTCGGCGAACATGCCGAAAACAATTTAGAGTTCAATTCCAATTTTATTTGTACTAAGAATATAGTCAGCAGTAGTAATCATGCATATGACCGAATAAGAACAACATAAAGCACAATTAAGCAAACTTCAATTTGAATCCCTAATAAATATGGTTAGCTTAAGCCGAGAAGGGGTAGGTTTCAGACCTTGTTAGTTTGCTATTAGTTGGCCTAAAAATCTGGACGAAATCATGACAAAACACATGAGTGAGACTAACAATTAAAGAAATTTACAGATTCTACTTGTATCACCTAATCTTGGATGCAATAAACCAGCTTGTTCTTAACCCGATTCTTCATCCGCGATCCAGTCATGCATCGAGTCGATCTCTTCATCCATAACATTAGGGTTTTTGTCCGACATAAATTTCTTCAGATGCAGGTTATAATGCACATAAGTCAGATCTTTCAAATGCCTCTTCTCTATGCGGTTTCTACCTTTCATCAGAAGCCTCTCGGTGAAACGCCTGTTGAGCCTGAACCTTGAGGCACCGTTGCACGTCTGGCACAGAATTCGTCTTGCAAATCTTTGCAACTCTGGGACATGGTCTCCGAATTTTGACCACCATATGTCTGCACGGTCGATTAAAACAGAATAATATGTTATTAACTTGGTTATGAGCATCACGCAAAAACTGAATACAGAAAGGAAGAGCAGCGGTGGATCTGGGTTATAGAAACACAGTGATTTCCCAAACTAAATTTTAGCGAAATTCCTCAGAGGCACTGTACATTTTGAAATGTTATTCAAATTTTGCTCCATTAAAAATTAAGTCGAAACCAATATCGGGCTGGAAAATGGGATCATTCATGCGAATTTAAAATTGTTTAGGAAATGGGGTCTATAATAAAAACAGAAAAGGGAGTAAGCACCCACGTGCAAGCAATTTGCGTGCGTCCGCCCCCAAAACTCTATTGTTTTGCAGCCAGATGCCAGAAATTTCGTGCGCAAGGGTGCATACTCCCTTTTCTGTTATAAAAATTGGAAAATTTAGGGCAAGAAAGAGAAGAAAATTGGACTTTTTTTCCGTATTTGAAACTTTTTAGGACTAAAAACTAAAGAATAGGGGTAACTTATAGAATATTTAAAAAAAAATGACAAATTTAGATTTTTTCCGACACTGGATCCACCACTGATGAAGAGAGAGAATCTCTAACCTGGAGGAAATGTATCTCTGAGTTCCATGGCCTCCCCTCCCAAGCGGAATATGCCCTTACCCTTTTGGTATTGCTCCATCTGACGATTTATCAACTCCTGCGTATGCTGATGTTGTCCCATACGAATGACACAGCGGGTAACACCATCACCAACCTCTGTATCGTAATGAAAATCACTCGAATATTTCAGAGAGGGGTTTAAAAGGTAACCAGCGGAATGGAGGGCACTGTGGAGATGGTTATTCCACACACGATCAATCAGATCCCAGAAAGACATGTATAGATCTTCCCTGCCATTAAACCCGTCACTGATTGTTTCTTTCACCTGATCAATTGTTTCGTATATGAAACCCAATCTGCTTTTTTCATCATCTTTGTTTATTATACACAAGACTTTAACAAGAGGAATAGCTGCTGTCAAGACACGGCTGGCCCCAGACCAGAATGAACGATCTTTCACCAAATCAGCCACCCTCTTTCCTTCTGTTCTAGAAGCCCAGATTGAGGCATTCCACTCAGATGATGAGAACATGTTCTTCAAATTCTCCTCCTCCAATACAATATTTTCTAAAGTCAAGATGCGGGAGGAGATCTTACTTGTAGAATACTTGAATAATTCGCGCCCATTGGTATGAGTTCGCAGAAGCTCCAACACTGTTGCATGGTTGTGAATAAATTTTGTGAGGGTCTTCGCCTTCTCCAGTACCTCTGGAATATAATCAGACGCTTCTATCTTCCTTAACATGAGCTCTAAGCAGTGAGATGCACTCAGTGTCCAGAAAAGAGACGTGTACTTGTCCATCAATCGTTTTCCCACAACTTTCAAGTAGTCCAATGCAGAACATGAGACGATTTGAATCACGTTTTCAACACCGACCTCCTGAATAATACCATCAAAAAGGGAAAACAGTGAATCGGCATCTCCAACGGATGCTGAAATATCGGCTGACTGGAGATAAATTGCACCTTTCGGGCAGTCCACCAAAAAGTTGATCAGTTTTCGGCCCTTCTCATCAGTCCATACATCAAATAGAATGCTGCAGCCTGTCTCTGCCCATGACTGTCTTATACCTGCCACATGTTGATTCATCTCCTTCACCTCATCCTGAAGGATCCACCCTTTCATCTCCTGAGAACTGGGGATCTGAAACTCGATCTGTTGATGAGTAGCATTTATCATTCTCTGGAAGCATTGAAAGTTAGCAGCAGATATATCCAGACCCATTTCATAAAAGAACTTTCCAATGCCCTTCTGGACTTGCCTCTCATTTTCTTCTCTGCTACACCTAGCTGCTTGTGGGCCTAGGGTACTCTCGGTTTCCGTCACATTGGGTTCAGATATAGATTCTGTCATGTTTACATGTTTTTCACTCCATGAGTCATTCAGGGGACTGTTTACAACCCTGGCAGACTTGGCACTACTCGTTGAGCCCTGGCACCAATTCCTTTCCCCAGCATCCCTTTTTCTCCTCCCAATCAAATTGTTTCTCATCAATTCCTTCACATCCCCGGGAGCTTGTTCACACGGAGTTACATCCCCGCGAATGCCACCTATGTGGTACTTAAGGCGGCAAAATCCACTAACTACTTTACCACAGTAATTACACTCCACCCTTGTCTTTCTCTCATCAAGAGCTTTACCATGATCATGGGCATTAATGGAAACTTCACTTAAAGCCATTTCTGTCTATCAGAAGTAAATGAAATAAGAAAAAAATAAAGGTTAAAATTATTGGGGACGATTTGTAGAAATGCAAAGATAAATCACCACATGTGCCATATAATCACTCTAAAAGTTTCCCTTCCCATCAATTTGTAGCAAAACAAAGAGCACTGTCCATATAATTAAATTGAGACTTATAAGAATTATGCATCTTCTTTTATCCAATAAAAAGTTTCGAACCCATAAGCCAAAGTCTGCCATCCATAAGCATTTTGCAGGAAATGCACAACAATTTAATGAAAATCATAAATCCAATAAACAATAAATAACTAACCAGAACAATACCGGATACCAATTAGACTATAAAACTGAACTACAAAGAAAACAATGAGAGCAAGACTACAGTTGCTCCCAAGGCATAGATGTAGCTCATGCCTAATTTGGACACTAGCAGCTCAAATTGTATTTTGAGAAGCCTCTAGTGAAAATGTCTATGCACCGTATATCTTTGTGCTGAGAAGGTTCCAAGATCAACAGTAGCCAAATGAAATTTATCCACTTCTGGCTTGGTCCAATCATGTTGTGATTTCTTACTTAAATTATTGAATTTCATTTAGTGGGCATACATTTTTAGCAAAACAGTTTTGTATCCTAACACTGAAATACAAGGCTTTAGCAATGAATTAGGCCATCCCAATAATCCAATCTAGAATTGAAGAAGTACAATAAAACTGAAAGAAGAAAATAAGCATATTTAAATAGAACTTCCTTTTTATGGCTAGGCCTAGTAATAATAGCTAAACAAAGAAAGAAAACAGTCTTTATAGTAGTAACGATATAAAATGTAAGTAGTATTCACCTCAACTTCTTTACAACTCACACAAGCCAACTGGGCTCAGGGAGAGAGAAGGGGGGAAGGGTGAGAGACCTGTAATTTACGTGGTTGGAAGGCTTTTTCGTACCATACTAAAGATTAGCCCGAAGCATTCATTTCAAATATTCACCACTGGCTCATAAAAGAGGCAGATTACCATACAGGGATCACTAGGACATCGATTTCTCCAATTTATCACACCGGCTTTATAACGAACGAAATAGGTAAATATAAGCGTGCTCTTTCAATTTTGATCCCCAACATTTAACTTAATCAATCCTCACTAAAGCTATTTCAACACACTGCTAAGGGCATGGCAGAGTTTGGATCTCAATTTTTCCATTGACCAACTAAAGACAAGAAACACCTAAGACCTCTTGTTGACTACACAAATTCATTAGCTTTACATAGAAGAGTCTCGAGATTCCAACTCCTGATAATTGATATATTCTAGCCTGAGATTTTATTTACTTAAGAAAGGTTGCAACAAGGCAAAACTTTTTAAGGGAACTTCAAAAAAAAAAAAAAAAAGAAAAAGGAAAGGAGTTGAGGTCAGTGAGGATATTTATGGAGTGAGTACTAACTGTTAAGACAGTATCACAATAGCTTTAGGATAGGTGTCAGCCTTATGTCCTATACATTTGCCTGATGGCCAAACCTCAGCACACATCAAAGATTAGGTTCCATAGTGTATGGTTATTTACAAAGAGTATCATCCTAACAGATGAAACCAAAGGAGGAATGGAAGAGCTACGGAGATAGGGGCTTTAACATCTAGAGATTTCAAGGTAATTACAAGTAAGCAGAGCAATTCTATGGGGTATTGATAAAAAATGGAAAAAATAGTGGCTGCTGGATATAGATTTCCAGCAAGATTGTCTACTAGTTCTAGTTCAATGTGGCTTATTTTATGTAAGTATTTTCCCCCTTTTGGATTATATTTTATTCTCCTTCTTGAAAGTTCCTAACTTTTGTCTTAATAAGTACTTTTATATCAAAATATTAACATTTCAACTATCAATCTCCATGGAAATGTCCATGACATGACATTTTCCAACCTTCCAGTATGCCACAAATCTAAGTAGAATACCTTCAAAAGATATTTTGCTTGTTCAACATCCAAATTAATATTATGAGCATTCATGGAAGCTGTTCTTTCCAAGTCAAAATCATTATGCTTTATGTTTATTAACATTCACTCTGGAAAATATGCTATATTTATATCCAACTTCATATGGTAGGTAAATTTTAATATTCTATAAATATAGATGATTTATTATAATTTTAAGATATGGCTTTCTTGTCTCAGCACTTTTTCTTTTCTTTTCTTTTTTTAAATGATTGGTAAAGACACACACCTGACAGGTTTAGAACCTACAACATTTCCCACACCCTTGCACTTACAAGGGGAGATACCATGAAACCAAAGGCTCTCAGCCTTGTCTCAGCTGTTAGGATCAGATCAAGTAATAAGGATCCTGTTCAGAGGTCTGCTTTCCTTACATGAATGCAGTGGAATAAGCAGTAACAAGTTAACATATTATCAATGACATCCATTACTGCTTATGAAATTTTACTTGCAGTAAGAAATCAAAATGAGGCTGATGGTGACACTAAAGTGCATTTCTGGCTGCAAAATCTAATTCACTCATGAGCACATAATACAATCGTGATAATTCTCCTTAGGTTTCATCCAAAGTCACCCCAATATAATGTTAGTTGTTTATGCGAGCACATTTCATCCATGCGAGCACACAAATGTGTGTCATACAAACTCTTCTGGCATTGAACGGCTTGAAAGGAAAAATAAGAAATAAAAAAAATACAGTGTTCAATAATTGACAAATATCATTTACAAAAAAAATAATAATAATTGACAAATATGAAAACCTCAAGATGATGCTACAGGTATTCATCAGTCTCATCAAATCATACAGAAAAATCAGGATTTTATATTCAATTAGCAGCACCAAGTTTGGAAAACAATCTACAAGAAGATTAGCACTTATTTGTAAAGAAAACAATAATACCAACTTAGATCTATCACAAATCAACTAAGTACAAGAGATCTCAAGTCACTAGAGCTTGGTCTCTTGAAGTAGTGTAGCAGAGAAACATCAGATCCTTCCCCCACTCCTCTCTGCACCCTTTCCTTTTTCAACCAAAAATGGCATGCATGAATGCTAGACCCCTAAAATGGTAATATTTTCTTAAATTAAACTTCAGTCAAATATTTTTTGGAAACCCTAAATATCACTTCAAGACAACCAAGTGAATAAACAGGAAAAAAGCATCTAAACCGTATAAAAAGTGCAATAGTTGCAAATAGCAAAGGTTAAAGATACTTTCAACTGGGAAAAAATGGAAGCTGTAAAATCAAGCCCCATGACCATCTTACCTCATAAACTAGCATAGCGTTAGAGCAATTTAACAATTTAAGAACCCTAACCCCATTCCCGTCCCAAGACATAAAAAGGATTAGGAGATGATACCTTGGGAATGAGAAGAAAAACAAAAGGATTGAGCTGTGCAGGCTGAAGTCTCTAGAGGAAAAAAGAAGACGATGTTGCCGGAGAAGAGGAAGAAGGGTGAGCGGGTAGCGAACTGGAGGTTTGTATGCACCCGTTGAGTCTCTCTGAGAAAACTGTGAGTCATGCCACACACGTTGTTCCATACAAATGCCAATGAATATCTCTCACAGCCACAACGCGTGCTCGAAATGCATCTCCCCTGCTATTTTAGAACGACCTTGAATTCTTCTCCGCCAAGCGCGCTGTCAATGCTTGCACTTTACGCGCCTACAAGCGAGTGAAATATTCAACCAAGGTAAATTAATACCAATTAATGACATAGTACACTTAATTATACAATAAATACTTAACCAAGAAAAGCTCCATGACGCATATTAGTCAAGTGTCAATAAAACAAAAACAAAATAAGAAATCTATAAATTAAAGTTATAAAATATAACGTCAAGACATTCTAAACAAAAAATGTGCCATATATAACATCTTGTTTTAACTTATAGTAAAATCTTACACTATTCAAAATCAGTGATGCTAATGCAACTTAACAAGTTAAGAATGCTATAGAAGCAGTTACGTAACTACTAGGGCTGCACGATCACTGCCACACATCACATATACAGACATAATGTAAAATGACTATAACTAAATAGGCACAATATCCCCACTTACAAATATATTTAGTCAAGCGAATTTACCAAAAAAAAAAAAACAAAGAAAGAATGTTGTAATAAATTTGATTTTAAATTGTGGAATTTATATACTAATAGAAATTGGAAAATTAATTTTGACATTACTATTGAACGTGATTATTAATGTAGGGTCCATAAACGAGCGTCGTCGAGGTACTTGTTAATTTTACCATTTTTAGACACATACATATATATCATTCAATGCAATTAAATAATCACATTCAAAATTAGCTGTTATTTAAAATAAAAAATAAAAACCTTAAAATTACACCTGAATCAATGTACTCAGAGAACCCATTATCATAACTTTAATTTAAATAAGTTACTGTAGCATCTTCAATTCAAGTTTCTCATAAACAGTTCTTGACTCATAAACCTTGTTAGCTGTAACATAATGATCTTTTTAGATAAAAGAAGTTAACTAGAAAGAGGAAAAAAGAAGTACACCAGAGACAGCTCCAAATAAAAGAGAATACAAGCTAGAATAAAAATCACATCATAGACCAACCCACCAAACCCTGTAGAAGTCCGTTAGAGATAGATCATAGAACAAGCTTGTCGCACAGGCTCAAAGACTTGACATGAACACAGCATGACTCACACTACTAAAAATATCTGTTAAAATAAGATTACCCCTTTCCCACAACAACTCACCATACACTGCCAAAAACACCCGCCAACCAGAGACACTTCACCTTCTCTGACAGACAAAACCCACAAAAGAGATGGCAAGGAAATCAGCCACAATATCCGGGCACACAGCCGAACCCATAAGTTCAAAACAAGAGCACGGTAGAGGAAGAGGTGTGGATTGATCTCGTCAGTCCACGGAGGAGAGCACCACATACAAATATGTGAAAATATATTTATATGGCCTCCATGACTGTAGCAGATGTTGGTATTGACTTATTTAAGAGCTATTGATCAAGTAACAGCTTCAACTTCAAACAGTATTTGACTTCCATATACAGTTTGAAACATAAAGAATTTGAACATGATTTTAAGTTCCATTGATTGACAAGTGATAGAGTTCAAGCGGAGTTGGTTCCAACTTGTTTATGTTGATTGACTAATTATTTATGAAGAAGTTTAATAAGTGTTCAGTAGATTTTACAATGATTCTTGTAAAGTTTTAGTGAACTAGGTTGATCAATAAGAATGCTTTGACCTTGCCTGGCAAGACAAAATAGTTTATGCCCACCCGTCATGTAACCCTAACTGTTGGATATGATATGAAAACTAGGGTTTGTATTGACAGTTGATCTATTGTGTTAAGCTCAGTAGGGTATCTCTATATAGTAACCTCATGTAAACATTATAAACAGAGAAGCCAACTAAGTCTGAAGGTGACAAGGTGGACTAATGTAAATATTATGAACAGCGAAGCCACCTAAGCCTGAAGGTGACAAGGTGGAGACGTATTCCCCAACTTTGTACTCTCTCTCTCTCTCTCTCTCTCTCCCCCCTTCTCATGTTCTCTAATTTTCCTACATGGTATCATAATCAAGTTGCCTAATAGTTTTGATCTTCTGCTTCCATCTTGGCCACATATCCATCCTTTTCTCATTCTTCACGCTTTAAGTTATTAAATTAAGAGAGTTATTCTTCTTCTTTTTTTTAAGTTAATCTGGCTACATTAGAAAAGAAAACCTCTACATTGTATCTGATACATTTAATTGACATTAAAAATACCCCATTTCATATTCCAATACTAGTCACTGTCCAATTGTTAAATAACCTAAGTACTTCATGCAATGATTAATTTAATACTCAAAGCACCTAAAGGTATCATTAATTAAACCACTGAATAGAAAATAACTAAGTTTAATATTATAATTTATACGTCATAGTAATTCAAAACTTTTGAGGGAATATAGTGTTTCTCAACATCATCCACATCATTATCATCTACCATTACACCACTTTCTGCAATTAAGCTTAAGCAAGTAAAAAGCAATGAGGCAGTCGCCTGAAGGGTCTGAGGCACATGACGCCTGGTCCTAGGCAAGCACATAGACAATGCTTGGATGAGGGTACCTTGACTGGGGCTTTTTGAGGGGGCGGCACCTCCTATCACCTGGGTGCTCAAGGCAAGTGCCTTTCTTATGTAAAGCATTTTAAGTGATTTGGAGCTACTACTAATGGCAAAGAAATTACATCCACGTGGTAGTGTTTACATGTGATTGAAATATCATTTAAACAAAATAATTACAACAAAAGCAAACATATGCTCATACAGTTCTCAACATACACTATTAGCACAATAATTAAGTTGGTTTAATAAGATATTTAATATCTAATATTTAATACGTAAAACAAACACTGCGCTTGAGCGTACACATGTGCAAATTTAGATATTTCTAACTAAGCTACCTTCCATAGTTGTCACAGCGCCAATGCGGTCGGCGTCGACCAATTACCGCCTGGATGCCTAGGGGCCAAGGCGCTCACCTAGGCATCCTTAAGGCACTCTAAGGCCCCCTTTAATGAAATTCATGATTTTACCCCGCTTGACCATACTTTATACATGTTATTAGATTTGCTAAGATGATGTGCTAAACAATTATTGTCATACTTAGTTTTCTCTTCTTTTGTCTTTTTTCTTTTTTCTTTTTTCCTTCCTCTTCTTCTTCTTTTTTTTCTACAGCAAGGCATCCAAGGTGTCGCCAAGGCATCACAAAGGCGCTGCCTAGGTGAGCAAAGCACTCACCTAGGCGCCCATGGACCAGGCACTCGCCTAGGCGACACTGACAAATATGTTACCTTCTTTTTTCAATTAGTAAATACACATGCACACAATACTTACGAGGATTTGAAGCCAGTTACCTTGCCCAACATCAAGGCTTTATCATAATGCTAGTACCACATGACCAAGCATTAAATATGCCTATTCCTCAAGAAGTTAGTTCCACTAAAAAACATATCTAAGTTGTGTGTTTGTGTGCGTGTGCATGCAGTTCAATGGACTGAACCAATTGTCTAGCCCTGTTGGGACAACCCAATAACTACACCAGCTCAATAGGGTGATCCGGGTTTTAAAACACAGAAATTGCTTACTAGATTGTATCTTGATATATGTTGAGGTTCAGATTTATACATCATATAAAGAAAACGTATTTATATTACTGTTGAAAGTGATTAGCATTATAGGACCCTTATAGCGAATGTTTCAGGAGACCTCATCCATTTTACGCCTCAGAATAAATAGTCTTCATTCAAAGCGTTCAATTTGTTGAATTCAAGATCATCTATAAAGAGTAATATATAAATACCACCCCCCCAACGTTCTTTAGGTACTTTTAAACTTAAAGACGTATGTAAATCTCAGTTTAAGGATTGAAATCAGGTCAACTTGTTCATCAGTACTTCTGGGCTTGACATAGCAAATTCTTTTTTTTTTTTTCTTTTTACATTTTCAAGAGACGTCATGAATTTGAACAAGATTTTAAATCCATTTAATACAAATGCAATAAGGTTTCAATAGAGTTAGATTCAATTTGTATGTTGATGGACAGAACTTGTGAACAAATTTGACACAAGATCAATAGGTTTTATTTCAATGGTCTTAACTGTTCCAAAATAATACTATTCACTTTTGTGGTTAAAAACATTACACAATACAGATAAATTTTTGGGGTGAGGATATTCTTGAATTGCATTGAATTCAAATGCAATGCACATTTGTTTAGAGTATGTAATTAATACTTCAAAATTTTCTGTTTACAGAAATATGAATTTTTACAACGAAAATCAATTTCGTTGAACTAAATCACCACATAGAATCTTTCCTGCTTTTTGTTTATAGTTATGCATGTGTGTGCAAGTTTGGTATAAAGGATGCTGGAAGATAAAAGAAAACGCCTGCCTATGGAGGGGACATCCTTAGGCACTGTTTTGATGAGAAAAAATAGAAGGCATTCTTAAAAAAAGCTGAAATTAATGTATGACACGCAGTAATCTCTCTTAATTCAAGGAAAATTGTCCAAACAGCTTAGATTTTATGATACACTACAGTGGTCGGTGCTTACTATTTTATCCATGCGAGTAAGCACAAAGGGGCATGTACAGCCAATTGAGATCCACGCGTGGAAGCAGACCGGAGTGCATGCAAACTCTTACATATCTCTAATGGGAGAAAAACCCCAAACTACCTCCAAAATCAAAAGGAATAATGTGGGTATTCAGCAGTATTGACAATTATTTTTAAACATGAAAAATACCAGGAATCAGTTCGATAATCATCATTTCATCAAATTCATCATCAGTAGTCACATCCATAGTTTTCGCAAGTGCAAAATTGCATGTTAAGGTCTCCATTCAAATAAATGGACAAGCATCACTCTACTGCTTCAAACTCAAAGAAGCTTAACATCATCCCACAAATAATTTTTGAATACCCAAAACATACACAGGCACAAAGCTGTAGTAAAAAGCAACCTTAAGGCTAACAAAAGACAGGAGTTTGTAAAATCAACTCCCACCCCCATCAGGCATAAAAAAGCACACATTGACCAACAAAAAAGAAAAAAAGAAAAAAACCCAAAAAGGAAAAATAGAAAATGAAGAAGAATTAAAAGCAATACCTTGGGACTGGGTATGTAAACAATAGAATGGAGCCGTGTGAATCCACAAAGCCTCTAAACAAGGAAGAGGAGGAGGAGAAGATGAAGAGTCCAAGTGTCAGACCCCTCTTTGGGTCCGATTCTTGGGGTCATCCATCTTCGAATTACTTGACTCAAGCGGCTAGCAGGGGTTACTTGGGCTCGGAGATTGCTGTCGAGTATCTTCCTCCATGATATCAAAACGCTGTCAAAACAGTGCGAGTGGTAGACAAAGCCGACGAACCTCTCTGATGATCTACACCCCTTACTCTGCGACGACACACACTTCACCTCTACGCGCGTTCTCGAAGCTTGAATTTCAAGAGCCCCCGAGGCCGTTTTCCGTGGAATGACGGAATTGCTCCGTGCACTGAAGACGATTAGAGAGAGCTCGAATGAATAAGAGAGAGAGAGGGAGGGAGAGAGGGTGAGAGGAAGAGAGGAGGTTTGAGGTACGACTATATGAATTCGTGAATTTATAACATCTTAATCATTTATTCCTCTTACCCTCTTTCTATTTATTTTTTATTTTTATTTTTTATCTTTAGCTTCTCTTCACATTTTTTCTATTTCTAATTTCAGAGGATCCTGATCTAGGGTTGTGATCGTAAGGGGTCCTTTTTTTGACCGTAGGATGATGAAAGGATATATTTTACCTCAATTACCTTTCAACACACCAAAATTTATTCTTTCGAAATACTATTTAGAGGTTTGAGAAAATATATAAAACATCCCCCATAATTTGGATAATTCTTGAAGAGATTTTCTATAATTAAAAAAAAATTATCATGCCCCTTGTCTAAATTGATAACAAAAATGTATTTTAAAATAAAATATGAAAAATCGGATAAAAATAAATTATTGGACATAAAAACGCATTCCTCAAAATCTCTTCCATTAAATCAAATCGCGATCACGCCTTTTGTTTTCGATTTTGGGATTTACATTTTAATTAGAAAATATTATTATTTTTAATTACAATAATTTAATTTTTCTTTCTTTCTCTTAATTTTCATATTTTATCTTATTTTATAATGATTTTTCTTTATTAATTTGGATGGAATCAGAGGCGGGGATGATTTAGGCTATTTTTGCAAGTATAAGCGATGTCATAAAAAAAAAATTAAAACTACATGGGGCCATGGGGTCTCTTTGAAAATCACCTAAGCTACGGAGGATACTTTATATATTTTCACCCCAAAAAATTAACCATACAAATAGAAAAAAAACACAAAAATATGAAAATAATTTCGTTTTCACACGTTATATCTAAAAAAAACTTAGAAATTATGTCAAAAAATTTTAGTGCTTAAATTAATATATTCTCAACTCTCAAATCTTTCTAAAATTGTAATACTTCTATACTTTTGTTGGTTATTCAAATTCATATCGTTAGACTAGTCAAAAGGATCTAAAATGTTATAAAATTAAATGTATTGATGGATAATAGAGGTGAATTGTATATGAGAGGAACCGGATCTAAACAGGCCATAATTGTTTGCTAAGAATATTATTTGAAAAGAGAATACGAGCAGATCTATCCCTAAAATAGATGTAATTTTGCTAAAAGTAGTTTCCATCCTATTTGTAAATTTTGTAAAACAACGTCGTTTTGAAGGGTGAGTTTTGACCCATATTCTCCTTTCATGAATATTATTATATAAATTTTAAAAAGAATTGATTATATACATCTTAGATAGGATCCCTTTGATTTTTCTTTATTATTATTATTATTTTTTTTTTTTTGGTCTTGGTTTTTTAAAATAGAGGATTCCTTTGACCTTAGTTGAACTCCATTTACGAGTGCACGTGACTGGGGGCACATGTAGAAATAAAACGGTTCTCTTACCGCACGTATGCACGACAAATAATGGCCGTTCCTTCTAGTAGATGATTGAGATTTTTTATATATTTTTTTTAAAAATCCTTCGAATAATTTCCCCGTGCCTCTTTCTAATTTTAATTTTATTGGTTGTTTAGTAAGTTTTCAGAATTAGTTTTAAGATGCCACTGAATTTTAAATCGATACCATTGAGGGTGATGTGGTTAATAAAATTCATGTCGAGAACGAGGCGGTCGATGGTGACTTCGAGGTCTAAATGGGTCCTCTAGGGTTGGGACATTGAGGAACATCGAATAGAGAACCTTGTTTACGAACAAGAATTTTCTGACCCGTAGATTTCTTCGCTGCATGATGGTTGTAATTAATTGGAGATTTAAGTTAGATTTTACATGGTCCGACAATATGTACAATGTTAATTGATTTCAAAAATGAAACTTCCGAACCTTAACATGGCATATGAACAACAGTCAAGATGTATTTGGCTCAACAATCGATTCAATTAATAAGATCCCGAGATGAACCCCTACATATCAGTCTCGAGATGAAAATAAAACTCCAAAATCTAACGAACAAGACGATGACTATCCTGGAAAGCTAATAGCATATAGATGAGAAGAGTGCCAGTGAAAAAAATACAGCGGCTTTAGTTCCAGCAGTCGTTTCTCAGCCTTCATACTACTGAAGGTTCAGATGACCAGTAACATTACATCAACAAAATTGTGTGTTCATCACAATGGATTCCCATCGGTTTCGATTTTCTTCCGACGACACGGGAGCTTTCTCACTACTTCCACCCACATCTGTGCAATCCCCGAGAGCATCGAACCGCATGTTTGAAGGGCTAACTCATATGCCAGTTAGGCTTTCTCTTCGAGCATCAAACACAAGGAAAGCTATTGCTGCCAGAGGCTTTCAACCCATAAAATGATCTTTAGCCTCCATTTATGGAGCAAATTAGTAAAAAGCTCGAACTGCTCGGGCTTACGAAATTGGCTGTGTTCAGACTCCCTGGAACGTCATCCCATCATTGTTCCATCTCACTAACCTGTAAAAATTCTTAATTCTTCATCACCTGTTCATGAAACAAATCAATTAGCAATTTTGAACCCTAACACATAACATTGGAGATTCTAGTCCCAAGGATACAACCTATCCGTCTTTGCTTGTCACATGTGAATTATTTATCAACAGCGACGAATAATAGAAATAAGATTCTACAACAATTCATTTTTCATCTATATTGATGGTAGGTACAAATCAAGGGGAAGGTTTCATATGGTAAACAACCCTCCCCCAACAACACCTTTCCATCTTCTCATATCACACATGAATTATTTGACAATGGCAAAGAATTCTAAAATTAGATTCTAAGTCGATTCATTTTTCATTTATACTGAAGCTAGTCACAAATCAAGGGTAAGGTTTCATACGGTAAATGACCCTCCCCCAACACCAGAGGAGTAAGGACATTTGTCCACCAGGCCAGCCCTTTTATAGATCTTACTTATAAATCCTACCGAGTTCTAGAGAGGACGAAATGAGCGAAGGAAAAAAAGGAGCACATATAGTTCAGGAAACAGCACGTGTGTGTGTGTGTACATGGATATGATCAATGAACAACAATGAACTTAAAGCTCAGATTTTAGCCCAGAAAAATACAATAGAAATTTAAAAATTTGCAGCTAGTGTAATTAACGAGGGATGGGATGAATAATTAAAGAAAATTCATTGTCTTTGTTCTACATTTGCGTGGGATTTGTTGCGGTTACACAATGGAGTCCATTAATTTCTACCAAGGCTAAACAGTAGGAAATCTAATTAAACTGATTAAAAAAAAGTTGCATAGAAAGATAAAGCAACATTATGCACAGCACAATATCTCAGCATATACTCAATATACTTTGGTTAGTTAACCTAGGCCTATTCTGCACCGCAACTGGTTTGGTAACTGAGAAACACCAGTAGTGGTGCATGTTCATTATGTAATTACGTTATATCTTAGAGGTGAAAAGCCTATAGAAGTCTAAAGGCAAAATGAAAAGTCTTTACAGTTCTTCCAATCAAATCTTAAATTAACAAGTAATAAAACCATGAACGAAATGCATAGATTCATGTGTCACATGCAATACTTTAGATTTTCCCTTGAAAACATAGGATAGAAATGATCTTCCCAGTTACATTCCAACATCACTATAGGTTTGCAATCAATGGAATGGAACAACAATGTCATTCCACTCGTCTTCCCATACCAAAAGAATATTGCTTGTTTCCATTATTCTTTCGTACATGAAAACAGCTCATCCTTGTTTAAGAGTATTACCTTGAAACCAAGCACATGGCATGGGATGAGCCAATTGCAACAGATAATACAATGTGCGATGTTAAACTATCATCCTCCATGAGAAACTTAACTTCAATAGGAGTCGACTGTACCTCTGGCAGGCCAGGAACTCCTAATTGAGAATCTTTTGCATTCCCCCACATATACAACTTCCCTTTATCTGTTCATTACCAACACGGAAATTTAGTAACTTTTACAGAGAACTTTAAGGAAATCAAGTTAATCAGTTCAGAAGCATCATGCCAGGTGAACAGTAACCCATCTTAATAAACTAAGGACACACCTCATCTTACCAGTTATAGCTGCTGAAGTGGAGCCTCCACAAGCAATATATATAACATGCTCATTAGCCAAAGCCTCAATAACTAGAGGAATTTTTTGGTTTTGGGTAGTAGAATGTCCTAGCTGACCATGTCCACCATGACCCCAGGAAAGAACTTTCCCTCCATCTGAAATCATGCAACAAGAATGAATACTATTCCTAATTTCATAGGAATAGATACGACCAGAATATTCCACAGTCACTTTACCAGTTAATGCAAGTGCATGGAAACCCCCACTTGCTATTTGAGTGATACAAACATTTTCAAGGCTAGGAATGGGTTGTGGTTGCCAACCCCCAATCTTATTGCCTCGCCCAAGTTCATAGTTGGAGTTTGCTGCATATAAGCACCAAGAGGATATACTTTTAACAGGACATTGTACAGATACCATAAAAAATGAGATATGCCAACAGTTAAAGATCATGCAAGCAACTTTATGGATGGATAAGAGTGATGCCCTTCTCTGATAGGGGCATTTATGAATGTCATTCATGAGAATGTTGGATTCTTGTGTCCATTATGGACAAAAACATGAATATATTTTGAATTCATGCGTGCATTCCAAACACATGAGTGTGAAAATCCTAGGTACAAGATTCCATGTGTTACTGCCATGAATGTGATACCAAGGGGGCATCCAAGATTCCATTAACCAAACATAACCTGACCAGCAATAAAAATAAACTACAAGCAAGCACCATACGAAACATCATCATATACAACCTAAAATATAAAAATAATAAGTAAAAATAAAAATAATACTAAAAAAATAAAAATAATTATATGTTACCATTTTACAAATATCAGAAAATGAAAAGCATTGCAAACGGAAGAAGTAATGTCCTTACCTCCCCAATTCCAGAGTTGACCCTCCACAGTTAGTACCATTGTGAAAAACCCCCCACAACAAACAGCAGCCGCAGGAATAGGTAATGCTTTTACTTTGGACGGAATACTAAGGCCACCTCCTTCATTTGGGCCCTGGGCCAGGACCAAGGCCTAATCTACCATCCCCTTCATCCCGGCCCCATGTATACAGTTCACCTACATGGAAATATAATTAAAACCAAGAAAATAAAAGCAGTGTTGTAACTTGTTTCCATTAGGAGAAATTCATTACAAATTCATCATCCACAGGAAAATTGAAGAGCCTAGCCTAACATTTATAACACAATATACGAATTTAATTGTCAGTGTCACTCCCTTGCAAGTCTAATGATTAGGTCTAGACTCGAGATGTGCTTCTTCATTCAGCTTATAAGAATAAACAACCCAAGCACTCCATAAACTTTTAAATGTTTAAAGTTTGCTATAAACACAAATTGAGTGCAATGAAGAAAAAAGTGAATGGCTTTCAGCTCATCCACCCCAACCTTTTAAGAACAATAAGAAAGAAAAGAAAAAAGAAAACCCACACCAGTAGAGGGTAGAGAGAGAGAGAGAGAGAGAGAGAGATTCAGAAGGTCTCACAAGTAGGGTTTTACGCCCATAAAAGAATTATAAATTAAACGAAACCCAAAAACACAAAGAAGGTGGCTAGTCTCCTCAAAAATAGATAATAAACAAATAACCAGCAGCAAAATATTTCCCTTTATAAATTATCAGGGCGTACAAGATTCCAGCACGGAGGTCATTATCTCTTTTGATGCTTCATGATCAGGACCCTCTTCTATTAATCAGCATTGAAGAAATACCTTGGTATTTTCTTGGTTTATCAGCAATGCACATGTATCACATAGAATTGATTATCTAAGCCTAAATTAATAATGTGATGTGAATCTTATTTCAGATCTTTGACAAGTATATAAATGTGAAAGTTGTTTTTAGTTATGCTTTTAGAATCTTCTGATTAGTTTGCAAAACAAAAAAATAACAAAATAAAATAAGATCCTCAGGTCTTACATTTTGATTGATCAGATCAGAGAACTCATGGGCCATCTTCTGATCCAAATAATAATAATAACTAATTAATTAATTAATTAATTGAGCCTCTTGTTAAGTTCCTCAAGTTCTTATTTGATACCTGCACAACAACAAATTAGGATGACAGTGCGTACAGTTACAGTCACTCAGCAATGCAATTGGGGTGGAATGACTAATAAAGCAAACTAGAAAATAGTCGACATATCTGTTCCAATCAATTTATTAATTTATTTGTTCATCCTGCTTCTTGAAGAGGCTATTTCTTGAAAGGGGAAGGGAAAACAACCAAATATAATTTTGAATTCCAACATCAGTCATGGATAAACTCAGCATCAAGTTGTTGTGCTGATATTATAACTAGAAACACGAAATCCAATTTTCTCAACAGTCAGGTGAAAAAGCAGCGAACCTGATTCGGTAATTGCAGCAGTATGTGTCCCACTAGTTGCAATGTGGCAAATCTTTTCAGTCCACTCGCCTTCAACCAACCTAGGAAAGAGCTCCCTATGATAAACAGAATGCCCAAGAGCACCAAAACCACCATAACCCCTGCAAAATTCATTATCAAATTTCTGCAACTACCAAGTTGTGCCAACAGAATATACATGCTCATGTCAACATAAAATGGGGCATTAGCAATGCACCAAATTTTTTGTAACAAATTATACAACGATCACAGCATTGTAACAGCTATCATTCAACTTACGACTTTCATGGATTAAAATTAGCATATATAAAGAAACGAGTCCAATTCTTTTTCCTATACACATGCCGAATATAGTATTCTAGAAATTTAAAAGACGTTAGGATGATATCGTACACCATTGTTCATAATGCAGATGATTGCAAGATCAAGGAGTTAATTAAAGCAGAAATTGGACTAACCAAGTGAAGACTCGTCCGAGAGAGTCGAGCGCAACTGAATGCAGACCCCCTAGAGCAACGCTCCGTACGGAATCCAAGTTAGGGTTTAAGGTCGGAACAAAAGCTGGGTTCTCGTGGCCGAACCCAAGTCGTCCCCCATCCCCCTTCCCCCAAATCCACAGCTTCCCATCAACGAGCAATGACGAGTGGAAGAGGCCGCAAGAGATGCCCACCTCTAGTTTTTGAGCGCCGCCATCGACCAAGGCGGGGCGCGGTGGCGGCGGGAGGCGACCGGGAGTGGGTTGGGGGAGGCGGAAGGAGGGAGGGAGGAGGAGAGAGGCGACAGGGGTGGGGTAGAGCCGGATTTCTTCGATGCCGCCGCCGAGTTGGCCGGAGGCGCCTCGTCCCCAAGAGAGGAGTTGGACTGTGATTGACTGTTCTTCGTGCTGGGTCTCCGTCTGGAAGAGAAGTGGGACTTTGGTGGAAGAAGATGAGAAATGGCGCACTGTTGAGGCGCAACTTCGCCAGAGCGCCATCGGAGAGGCACAGGTGGGGGAAGCTCCGGCGTTCGATTCCCGCTGTGTTTATGGAAGAAACTAGCACGCCTTGGGATTTTTTTTTTTTAAAGGAAAAACTATAAAACGGCACGTATTTTAGGTTATTTTTTAAGACATTTCACTTAGTTTAAATTTTGTTTATTATTTTCTTGTATTTTTATTTTATTTTTTGATAGATAACTTTCATTCATTTATCATCTAATTTCTTAAGTGGGGGATATAGGACAAGTTATTAAATTTTTACATCACTATTTCACATCTAACTTATTAATAATAATAATAATACTTGAAAAATAAGCAAAATTAAAAAAATAAAAATTAAGAAAATCCTAACCTATATTTTTAATCGCCATGAATCTTAGCATCTATATCTCAATTAAAAATTTGGAAAGGGGGACACTAGGATTTTAGTATACTTTCTTCAAAATGAAACTTTAATTCCATTAGTATATATGCGTGCACCTCCGGGGAAGAGGGGTCTTGCCTTTCTTATTTTATTATTTAGATTTTCTTAATTTTTCTATTTTTCAAGTACTTTTCAAAATTTTATATTATTTTTAATAATTTATATTCGAAATAATGATGTAAAAATTTAATAACTTGCCATGTGTCTCTACATTTAACGAAATTGGATGCCAAATTGATGAAAATGGTCTATTGAAAAAAAAAAGTATAAGGAGTATGATAAACAAAATTTAAACTACAAGGGGTTTCTTAAAAAATGACTAAAACGTCTTTTAAAATTTTTCTCTAAAAATAAAATACAAGATCCAAAGTAACCTCATTTTGGATTTCGTTTTTTTTTTCTCTACCTTTTTGTATGAGTGTGCACCAAAGTTAACCTTGAAAATTATTTACCATTTATGGAGAAGTAAATTATTTGTGAGTAAAAAATGTGTTTTTATATTAAGTGCATGTTTGGCAACTACTTAATACAAAGTTTTGAGTTGTTCCAATTTAATGGCATGAGTGTTTCATGAGTACAAATTTAGTTTTGAGTTCCAAAACTAAGTTTTGCAAATGTTAGAGGAAGACACATTTGCAAAATCATAGTTTTGACCAACTCAAAACTAAATTTTGATCAAATTAAAGTTACAAAAATCGCTACAACTAAATTATGACATAGCTTACTTACCCATACACTAGCATGTCATTTGACTCACCTATTATTTTTCTTTTCTTTTTTATTTTATTTTAATTTTTATTTCCTTTTTTTTTAACCTTTGTAACCTTTTCAATTTACCTATTGATTATTTTTATTTATTTTTTGCCTCTGTTACCTTTTTTATTTACCTATTTTTAACGCCCTTCCGCTGACAAATTATTTTGATGAGAGTATTTCCCTCTTTCTCAATTGCATTTGGTACGTAAAAAAATTTAACAACTTTTTAGTAGTTTCCCTCTTTCTCAATTGCATTTGGTTACTCGGGCATATTATTATCATGAGAGTCCCCGTTGGGTTGGCATCTCCTTGCCGCCTTTTTTTTTTTATATATTAAGCTTTTAAAAACAAAAAGAGAAAATTACATTTAACCCCCTGTGGTTTAATGGGGAACCTCTTTGTGATTTGAAAATCAACACATAACCTCCCTGTGGTTTCAATGGACTTACAAAAGTTAACTTTTCTATCAAATCTAATGGTTTGTTCTTCCGTAAATTTTTTAGTATTTATATGAAAAAAAAAAGACTTTAATTTCTCAAATTACCCATAAACAAATTTCTTAACTCCTATCATAGTAGTGCCCAAAGAAACTAACACTTTTATACTTCTTTTATCTTCAAAAAAATATATATATTTTGTAGGGATTACATATTCATAATTCCAGCTAATCATGATGATTAAAAATAGATATATAAATATTATAAGCATCTAGGTAAGTTTTTTGGTAAAAGCATAGGTACACGTATGAATACTTCTTTTTTTGGTACAATAAATATATCTTTTTTATGGCCTAAGAATTGTAAAAGCGACTATTTCTTTGAGAACTATTGTGATTGAGGTAAAGAGTTAATTTTGAGTAATTTGAGAAATTAAAGTCTATTTTTTTTTCTATTAAACAGTCTAATTTATTATTTTTGGAAGATAAATAGTTAAATTTGATGGAAAAATTAACTTTTGCAACTACATTAAATTTGATGACACTGCACTTGTTCTTTATATTTTCACTTATGTTCAACTACTTGCTGGGGTTCGACACACTCATTTTGTTTGTTACCCACCGAAAATTGAATTTTTGTTTTTCAAAAGAAGTGCTCCTTGTTAGTGCAGTACTTCTGAAACAATTTTTAAGAGGGTTAAGTATGAATCCTATAGTAGTCATATCCACACTAATGTCATAAACCAGTGCGTAAGCTCCCAGCTTGGTCATGTTTCATTTATTTCTCTTATGTTTTGGTTTGTTCTTCCACTTCTGACTATACAAAGTAATTGTAAGATAATGTTTTCCCCCTGTGGTAGAGCATTATCGTGTTATTATAATTTGAATTGTCGTGAACTGTATAGTATGAATGGTGGATTCTGTGTGGAACCACAACAGCTAAGCAGGGTAAAATGTTTTTATATGGCTGCTCCTTTGCATGGGTTTGGATATGCATAAACTCAGTCCTGATCTTTCTGACTTGAAATTTAATCATTTATTTCTTTTTTTATTATTCTTCAGGTTAGACTCAACTGGACCAAATGCCATTTCTTTATCAGCAAATCATTTGCAAGAGTTGCACCTCGTTCCAGTTGACCACTCCTGTCGGGAATACTTTTAGACCACATCGGATTTATTGTCAACTTCATTTTCCAGCCAAATACACTTTTTTTTTTTTGTTTGTCATAGTCAATTTCTAGACAAGCTTGTTGGCTTGCAGGGGTTTCTTAAACTGAGATGAAACCAGTGTTGAACATATATTTGTGGGGTGGAATCTGAAATGAAATTGGAGATAGTGCTAGTAAGTGCGACTGATTCCATCTTTTATGCTATTATTTTTTCCTATTCTTCGTTGAAAGCTATAGAGATGCATAATAGATCTAGAAAGTTTAGTCATTGGGTAAAATTTTATGTGCTCATCCATGCACGTTAGGACACGCATGCAAAAATATTTGGTTTAAATTTAAATAACTAAATAGAACACGTGTCTAACGATATAAGCTTTGAAACTTTTTCCTAATATAAATCGTACAATGTTCATTCCCATCAGCACATCACTGAGAGAAGAATAACCATTGCAGCAAAAATGACAATCGCAGGTGGGTCTGAAAATTGGATCTCATTATTAGGAAGAAGAAAAATCACTAATGAAGATTATGAAATGGAAGAAGAACAAGAGGAAGAAAAGAATATGTGACAACCATTGCTTGGCACACTGCAACAGCCTCCTCTTCTCTCTCCATGGCCACTTTCTTGGCGAGAGGGGGTGCTGGGTCTCTCTCTCTCTCTCTCTCTCTCTCTCTGTCTTCAGGTGAAATGCAGTGCATTAACACCACAGCTTTAGTGTAATTCATTGAAGGGGTGCCACACACCCTTACCCTTAAGTCAAAATTTCACTAGTGAGTTTGCCTTTGAATCTGAATAAATATGGGTACTTTCTGTCTTTGCTCTGCGACCTTCACGAGGAAGGAATAGAGGCATATATAACTGGAATAACGTCCCGCTTTGATCGTGGGCTCTATTCTACCATTAAGGATGCACGCAAAGGAAACGTTCAGGCCATTTACTATTGAAGAACATAAAGCATATGTCAGCATCTTCTTCCAGCAATAGTAGAAGGTCTCTGAAATGGAATCCAGATAATAGGGACGGTTCACAGTCATACAGGTTTGGTCGTGGATGACTAGCAGTATCAGATGAGAATGGAGCAGCAGCCTCAGATTCATCAACCAAATACAAAGAGGTAAGAACGCAGTTAGTTGCTTTTTGCAATATTTGGTGGTGTGTTTTGCAATATTTGGTCACAAAGCTTTATACTATTTTCTTTTCCAAAATGATGTGTTATGGCACGTCACATAAACTAATAATGCCCACAAGGATAGAGGGTTCTAGGGGACAAAGGGTAGAGGGGTTTAGGGGAGTTTTTTCTCACTGTAGCGTAAAAAAAAAAAAAAAATTCTGAACATACCCTACCTTTTTAGGGGATTCTATGTCTACCCCAGTTTTTTAAAAACGCGGTTGCCGGCCGCGTTTTCTTTGCTCCCGTTCTGACAACCACCGTTACGGTTGTCGGGCGCGAAAACGTAAAAAACGCGGCTGGCAACCGCGTTTTTTGTTTTTCTATTTTTTTCCCTTTAAATTGGGAGGCCGGGGACGCATGGCGAGGCCACATTAAAAACGCGCTTAACATCCGCGTTTTTAGTGCCACGTGTCACACCCCCATTAAAAACGCGGACGGTAAACGCGTTTCTCGGCCGTTCGTTCTTTTCAACCGCAGAATGTGGACACGTGTCGTGATATCATTAAAAACGCAGAGGCCACCCGCGTTTCCACTTCGCCTTTTTATTTTTACCGCAGAATGGGGACACGTGTCGAGTCCCCATTGAAATCGCGGATGGTATCCGCGTTTTCACTTTTCCCGTACTTAAAAACGCGGACGGAGTCCGCGTTTTCACTTTTCGCGTACTCGAGTTTGCTCCCCTCGATTTTATTTCCTAACCCCTTTATATTCACCCAACCATTTGTATATGCCGTTTGTGTGTATGTGAGGTTATTTGAATCAGTATCTCTAAATTTGTCAAAGCTCTAATGGATTCATCAATGATTCCCATGATTTGTTACTGGGGAGGAGAAATTGTTGGCAATTCGCACCAGTCTCTTAGTTATGTAGGAGGGAACTCGCGAATCATGTTCGTCCAATCCGGCGGTATCACCCTCGAATCTCTCCTTGACCAGGTTTGCTTACTGTTATCCCTTGAACGCAGCCTACATAGAGTAAGTCTTGTATTTAGGTGCCCTGTGACGCTTGGCTCGGGAGTTTCGCCGACATATTCGCCCTGCCATTTGTATAATGATGAAATTGTTCAGTATATGTTCCTAATGTTTGCGCAGTATCCAGCATTAACGACGTTGGAAGTTTATGTAAATGTTAATCCAATCCAATACCTACCAGGGCCGTCTACAGGTGTGTACAATCAGTTCTTGACATGCGATGGTGGAGGTGACGATTACCAGACGCAAATGGCAGATGTAGATGCTGCTGGGCCTAGCAGTCTCATGCCAGTTGGGTCGCATGATCCCCTCGAAAGTCATTCGTATGGGAGGTTCGACTTAAATGTCACTGGCGGTGGGCATGAAGATTATGACGATCAATGCTACTACCCGTTGAACGAAGTCACACATAATGCAAATCTGAGTAGCAGCTCAACGCCGCAAAGGGTTCGAACCATGTCATTCAACGATCCTCCAGTTGAGGATCGTAGTGAGGCTTCCGAGGAGGATGACGACATCTCGTTGTCCGACGATAGTGATGCCAGTGATTCGGACCCCGTTCAGGCTGCCTCGAATGTCAACTCCCCTCGTTTGCATCAGCCTCGCGCCGAGTTTTATACTTCAGGGGAGGCATGGCCGTTAACATATGACCAAGACAGTCCGACTGTCTTCAATCCCGATACAGACCACCTGCGTGTTGGGTTGGTTTTCGACTCAAAGAAGACATTGCAACGCGCTGTTCAGTACTATCACATTCGAATTTGCAAAGAGTTCATGGCGGAGCGCTCAGATCCTGAGTTATTGGTTCTCATTTGCAAAAACCGTCGCAGGTCAGGATGCTGCTGGAGGCTTCGAGCGCACTTAGGGAAAAAGTCTGGTGGTTGGATTGTGACTCGATATGGAGGGGATCATACTTGCGAAGTGCGTAGGAGGAACCAGGATCATCGATGCATCTCATCAGCCATGATATCTGACCTCATCAAGGAGAAAGTGCGGTTGCAACCTACTTACAAGGTCAGTCTTATACAGGAAGATGTCCGACAGGAGTTCAAGTATCAACCAACCTATAAGAAGGCGTGGTATGGGAAACAGAAGGCTCTTGCGGCATTATTTGGGGACTGGACTGAGTCCTTCAATACACTACCCAGGTTTCTTTCTGCCGTCATGCACTATAACCCAGGGTCGGTTGCCTTAATCCGAGCAAGGCCTTGTAGGGTAGCACCTGGCACTGCAACTCTCCACAGTGTCTTCTGGGCATTCAACGCGTCCATCGAAGGCGTGAAGCACTGTCGGCCAGTAGTGGCTGTTGATGGGACTTTTCTTGTCGGAAAGTACAGAGGTAAGCTCCTCTGTGCAATGGGTACTGATGCAAACAAACAGATATACCCCCTAGCATTTGCTATCGTCAGTGAGGAGACAACTGATAACTGGGGATGGTTCCTCCGACTACTGCGTCGACATGTGGTCTCGACGGAACGAGTTGGTTGTTGTTTGATTAGTGATCGTGCGAACTCCATTATGTCGGCGGTAACTGATCCACGTAATGGATGGTCTGCACCCCACGGGTACCATCGTTTCTGCCTCCGACATGTTCAAAGCAATTTCGCAAAGCACTTTGGTGGTGGGTTACTAAAGAAGTTGTGTTGGGCTGCCGGTTCCACGCCTCAAAAGAAGAAATTTAAAATGTACATGGACAGAATAAAGGACATTAATGCCGAGGCATATAGGTATTTAGACGATATTCCCCTCGATCAATGGACGAGGTCATACGACGGTGGCCGTCGCCTTGGGGAGATGACAACGAACATGGTGGAGTGTTTTAATGGGGTTTTGAAAACTCCCCGTTCATTACCAATCACTGCGTGCGTCGAGTGGACATTCTACAAGCTGAACAAATATTTTACAGATTCTAGGGACCAATCGATGGTTGGACCGAACGGGAACGTCGGTCCGTTCACAAGTCAGGTGATGAAAATTTTGCGGCATAGGTCAGCCAGGGCAGGTGCTCATGAGGTTACCATATTTGACCACGAGCAAGGGATCTACGAGGTGAAGACGACAACTTATGTTAGGGGGTCCGCTCGTAAGGGAGGGAATAGACAGCACATTAACCTAATGATGAGACAATGCAGTTGTGGGAAATGGGATTCAGGAATCCCTTGCTCCCATGTCATTGCGGTTTGTCAGCATCGCGGCATTAACCCGGATCAATGTGTGCTTCCATACTTTACGTTGGACGCCTATTCGCAATCTTGGGGTCTTAAGTTCAGCCCGTTGTTAGACGAAGCGTTCTGGACTTGGCCATACCCTGACGAGTGGCAACATTTTCGTGAGAAGCTTCTACCTGACGACCGATGGAAGAGAACGAAGCGCGGTAGACGTACGTCTAGGCGAATTCGGAACGAAATGGATGCACGTTCATAAAAGCCCGGTTAGGACTTCATTGTCGTGGTTGGGTTGATGTAACAAGATGTACTGCTTCAATATTAAACTTGTATTTCATGTGCTTGTCAGTAACTAAAAAGTACGTCATTTAATTTTTCTAATGAACCGATCATATAAACATTTTACATGTACTAGCTAATACGTCATACAACAACATAACTACATATACTGAAATAACTGGTCGACCGACTCAATCAACACAACGAACCGCCCGTGAAACACCTACGTCGCCGCCGTTCTCGATGTGGTCTCGATGATGTGGGCGATGGTGGCATATCATCCGGCCCGACATCCTCCGGCGACACGATCGCAATGGGCGCCGTCTCCAGGACCTCCATGGACTCAATGTACTCATCACCCAGCTCCGAAGAGAATGTCGGTGCATGCACCGGAGATAGGTCAGCGTAACGGCTCGGGCCCGCCTCAGTATAGCACGCGATAGATGGGTCCTGAAGAGTCGTGTATGGCACTGGGGTCACCTGCTCCTCAAAGAACTGTGTAGGAGATGTGGATGGCGGATGGTACGGGAGATACCCTCCCATGAAACTGCTATCATGGCCGGCGTCGGACTCCTGTGCAGTGGACGGCCGTGCTCCTCCATGACTGCCGTGTGAACGGCGGATCTCCGAAATAACTGGAGGAGGCGACATCCGCTGTCGTCGCCTCCGTGACCGTCGAGATGTCTCCGGGTGCGATGGTGTGGGCTGCGTCGCGGGGGCGGGCTGCTCGTGATGTGCTAGTCGACAATCCTGCGCTAACTCCCTAATCGCTCCAAGCATGCGGTCCCGTACCCGACTCACATGGGGGGAGGGCTGCTCCTCCAACGATAGCTCGTGGAAACCACCTACAATGGTTCCCCACTTCGTGCAAAGACGAAATTTAATAATATATATTCGACTTAAATATCCCAATGGAAGAAAACTAAATATAGGTTAATTATATATTTACCATGATCTCCGAAGCGCGCGTGTTGCCCTGAAAGGCGTGGCCCAAATTCAAAGAAGGGTTATGCACGAGGCGGCGAGTGATGGTGAAGTACCATGTGAAGTACGGATCGTCGCTACGCATTCGGCCATGTAGGGGGACCCCAGCCTGTACGGACTCACGGCGGCGATCCCAAAGTGCAATATAGGCAGACCACTTCCTCGACCAATCGATGTGACCTAATCCCCGTAAACTGAAGTGGTGGAGTGATCTTCCGGTATAGACCTCCGCTACTATGGGCTGCCGGAAACCAAACTGTCGAAGAACGCGTGAAGGAAGGTGCCACTCGACAATGTCAATGCATATCAAAGGAACCTCCGCGGCCCATATGTCAACTCCGGCGAAACAATAATCTGGGAGCGGGGTGTTCTGGTACGGCTGCCACAAAAAATCATCGTCCTCCATGATGTCGAACTGGAAGCGATATACGACGAGGACGTGGGTAGAGGTCGTCTCGAGCGAAAAGAGGCCAGCCCAGCTGTGTACCGTTCAGACGACAAATATTAGTTAACATAGTTATACATGACGCATGACATTGATGGAGTATTTGCACTACGGTTGCACATACCTGGCGCCCAGAGGAGGTGGTGGGAGGTTCTCAAAGACCTCTGGTGAATACGGTCGCCTCGTGGGCCGTACACGAACGAAACGCTCCCACGCCCACGGCTGTAGTTAACAGATCCACAAAATTAAGAGTCGTACAGTATGATGTGAAATAATGACTTAATATATTCAAATGGAATCGAAAAGATGCGATTACCTGTAGCAGTATCATGGGCCCTGCAATCTGGTGCGCCGAAGCTCGAGAGCAGCGACAAAGCGAGCGATACAGGGTCGCCAAGCATGCGGCACCCCAACTGTAGGTATGGACACGGTCTAAGTCGGCTAACAAAGGCAATAAACGAAGGCTCGACCGATATCCAGATGTATCACCAAAAAGAACTCCACCAAAAAAAGCATGAGGATGTATGCTCTCGTATGGGCCGCGACCTGCTCTGCAGTGGCGTCATCTGGGAGGGTGGCACCGAACCACTCAACTAACCAAGCTATTTTCACGGTCGCTCCCTCGTGGATGTCCGCACGAGTCGGACGCACACCCAACAACTGCTCGCACAGATCAGCCCATTCGTCCTTAGACGATGGGCCACCACCGCTAATCGTGACGACCTGCCCATCTACTGGGAGACCAAGTAAGATCTCCACATCCTGTAACGTGACTGTTACCTCTCCAATGGGCATATGGAAGGTATGTGTCTCCTCGCGCCATCGCTCGACCAATGCGGTGATCAACGCGTGGTCGAGTTTGATGCCACCTAACCTGTACACACCATAAAAGCCACACTGTCACAACATATCCAGGACGCGAAAACTAGGGACCACAGCTCGCCTGAATATCAGATCCCCTCTCCTTACTTCTAACTGTGGATCTATACTTCCATCCCAAACAGCCTCCGATCGATGCACAGGCTGTAATGTAAGAATCGAGGGGTCCAGTGGGCCGGGAGCAATATGATGTGACATCTGTATCATAACACAGTTTAGTAAATCATATGCACAACACATATAATTCACCGATCATATAAGCGTTATAACGAACTACTAATTACGACTAGGTCAACAAAAAGAACTCCATTATTAACCTTAATTTTACATATTTCATCCAATCCAAACAGAAATAAGAACAAACAGGGACAATTGCTCAACAAAATAAAATAAGTCAATGTGTCCACCAAAGGCCTTGTAGGGTAGCATATTATGACAGCATTTCGTGCCGAAATCTATCGCAATAGTTCCGTATGGTGGTTCAGCGCAACCGAATAATAATTGCACACAGGAGATGTAATTAAACACAACACATGCTTTAAAGGACTTATGAAAAATACAATTGCTCAATAAAATAAAATAAGTCAATGTGTCAACTCAAAAATAAGAGGTAGCATATTATGACAATATTTCGTGCCGAATTCTATCGCAATAGTTCCGTATGGTGGTTCAGCGCAACCGAATAATAATTGCACACAAAACATGTAATTGCACACAATATATGCTTTAAAGGACTTATAAAAAATTACAATCCGAGGAAACTCCGAAATCGCACCTCCGAACTACAAGCGAGGAGGCTACTGCAAATCACCGGACGTGTGGATCTAGCACCTTCGAACTGCGAGTGACTGGAGAATTCTGGCGGCGGCGCACGGCGGCGGGCGGTGGGTGGGTTGGCTGGAGATCTAAACTCGCACCTGTCAACCGCGAGTAATCGGCTCCGGCACAGCAGACGACGGACGGCAGCGGCCATGGGCGGTGGACGTCGGAGGGCAGCGGGCGGCGGCCGGCGGGCGACAGGGGCGGGGGCGCACGGCGGAGAGGGTTTCGTTCTCGTGGGAGGAAATGGAGAATGAGGGCGGCCTGGGGGGATAGCAACTGGAATCGCGGGCGGCGTCCGCGTTTTCAACTGCGCACCCGGCCACGTGTCGCCATGCTATTCGCCGGTCAGCGCTTTCACACTGAAAACGCGGACGCCGTCCGCGATTTCAATGGAGACTCGACACGTGTCCCCATCCTGCGGTAAAAAAAAAGGCGCAGTGGAAACGCGGGTGGCCTCCGCGTTTTTAATGGGGGTGTGACACGTGTCACTAAAAACGCGGGTGGCCTCCGCGTTTTTAATGATATCACGACACGTGTCCACATTCTGCGGTTGAAAAGAACGAACGGCCGAAAAACGCGCTTACCGTCCGCGTTTTTAATGGGGTTGTGACACGTGGCCTCGCCACGCGTCCCCGGCCTCCCAATTTAAAGGGAAAAAAATAGAAAAACAAAAAACGCGGTTGCCGGCCGCGTTTTTTACGTTTTCGCGCCCGACAACCGTAACGGTAGTTGTCAGAACGGAGCGAAGAAAACGCGGCCGGCAACCGCGTTTTTAAAAAACTGGGGTAGACATAGAATCCCCTGAAAAGGTAGGGTATGTTCAGAAAAAAAAAATTTTTTTACGCTACAGTGAGAAAAAACTCGGGTTTAGGGAACAAAGGATTTAAGGGTATAGGATCTAGGGAATGATGAAGGACAGAAGCACTAGGGTTTACGTTCTAGGGTCTTGGGGAGTAGAGGGTCATACGATCTAAGGGAGAGGGGACGAGGAACAGAAGGGTTTTGAAGGATCTAAGGGGCATAGGGTCTAGGAGGATAAGGGACGAGGGTTTAAGGACAAAGGGATTTAGAGGATAAGGGATCTAGGAGTTTAGGGTTTAGGATGTTGTGAATAAGAGACAAATGACACAAGACCTATTGTAATGCTTCATACAAATAACATTCTATTTGGATGAGAATAATCAAACATTTACAAAGTGTGCGGGACATTAAGAGGATAAGGGATCTTAGGATGTAGGGATAAGAGATGGAGGGGCCTAGGATCTAAGGGAAAGGGGATAAGGAACAGAAGGGTCTCCAGGAATCTAAGGGACATGGGGTCTAGGAGAAGGGGATACGGAACAAGGGTTTAAGGAAGGACTGAGGATCTAAGAGTTTAGAGTCCAGGGATATAGAGGGGGTCTAGGGGGATAAGGGATAGAGGGGTTTAGGGTCTAGGAAATAAATGACAAAGGGACAGGCGGCAGAGAACCTACCGTAATGCATCATACAAATAACATTCTATTTGGATGGAAATAACCAAGGATTTACAAAGTATGCGGGATATTATGTCATTAATGAATACTAAACAATGATAAATTCTGAATTTTTATTTGTTGCTTGAAACCTATTTTATCCATGATAATAATGGTGAATCCAAATAAGAACACCTTTTTATGGTCCATACTTCTCTCTTTCTTGAAATTTTATCCAGGGAATAACGAGTGGAGGGATTGAATGTGACACACCAATTTAACATCGGAATTGCGAGAGTGTGGCACGTGTGTTAAGGCCTATGATTTTAAGAGTACTTTCTTAGTTAATCCTTTTGAATGAGAATTTGCTTCGTGATTTGGGGTGCTATATCTAGAGAGGCTAAGGTCTAAGGGACAAAGGAAAAATGGGGTTGAGAAGGTGCAGGGAATGTAGAGTCTTAACAAAGGTCAAGGTGAAAGGAGGGACCAAGGCCTATGGAAAGAGGGTCGATGAACTCACCCCGACCTAGTCCCCCTCGACTTAAAATACACCCATCCTAATGTTGGCCCATCGACCTCTATCCCCTCTTCCTTTGACCCACAAGTCCGTACACCCTCCTACCTTGACCCATCAACTCCTCCATCCCCCTCTTCCCCCACCCCAAACTCTATAAGCCCTGGAGGTCCATATGCCCCTCTTCTTCACTTGACCTATCAACCCCTTAATCCCTTCCTAGACTCCTAAACCTTTCTAGTCTCCCTCGACCCCTAGCCCCATAGGTTTGTACTCCTCCCTTGCCACATTGATCCCTCATCCCTAGAATCTGTAGGCCCTTTCTTCCTTGACTGCTTGACCCATTAAACACTCAGCCCTTTGTAGGTCCGTACCCGCCCTCCCCATTAACCGCTTGACTCATTAATCTCCCATCCCTTAGACTCCATAGGTCTCTATACCTACCCACTCCATTGACCGCTTGACTCATTAATCTCTGATCCCTTAGACTCCGTGGTCTCTACACCCATCCTCTTTCGTTAACCCCTTACTCATTAATCACTCATAACTCCTCCCTCATCCCTTGATCCCTATTCCTTAGATTCCATAAGTCTGACACTTCTTCACTTGAACTTTTGATCCCTATATCCTCTATCTTGTAGCCTTCGTAGGCCCGTACGCCCCTTCTCCCTTGATCTCTAAACCTATAACCTACCTCATCCGCCTCGATTCCCTGTAGTTCCCTTTATCCCTCGACCCCAATGCCCCTCTTGAAAATATTTTCCTATCATGTGGCTCCATGGGAATTAAAACTTTGAGAAAATATTATAGAAACTAAAAATTATATACATACATACATATATACATACATACACATGTATCTATATACATACATACATATATATACACATATGTATGTATGTATGTATGAATGAGGCAAGTTAATTATGCATTATATTTAGTTATGAAAATTTAATCTAAATTCAAAATTGGCTTCATTTAGTTTAATTAAAATTTTATTTAGGGAAATTACACCAATGCCCGTTGAAGTGTGGCTACAATCTCAAAGTGCCCCATGAAGTTTCATTTTCGACAAATAGCCGCTAGACTATGAAATAATGCTCGATGTTCTCCTTTGGTTAAGATTTTCGTCAATCACTAAAAGTCCATCCTCCTTATTATACCAATGCCCCTTCAAGCTTATCCAAAAGCTCGAATTCCTCCCTCAAGTTTATCAAAATTTCAAATTCCCTCATCGAGATTTATTTGAACATATAATCCCTTCAATTCAAGAAGACATAATGCGTTTATCAAAGTAAACTTGCAATAGTATATTATTCTAAATAAATTGATCTTTGTCATTATAAATGTTTTGAATATTTGGACTCGAAAGATAAGGTTTATGCGACCAAGTTACATGAAAATTGGTATGATATCTTATGCCCTCATACTCATTCATTCCAGATTGTTAGAATTTGCAAAATATTTTATTGTTACAATACATTACAAGGATTTTCTTTCTTCAGGGCACTAATTTTCAAAAAGAAAAATCAAGAAATCTAAACTCAAATGTTATTTTTAGTGAAATTCTACTATTTCAAGTTTGTTTTGTCACATTGCATTCTTTTCCCTTCCTAAAATGTGGAGATTATATGCTCAAATTGAACTTCGGTGGGGGAAATCTGAAATTTTGGGTAACGGGGACATTGGCCAAAATTAAAGGGCTATTGGTGTAATTTTCTCTTTAATTTAAATTAATGCCTAACACATAATTTATCTATTTATTTGTGTTTTTTTTTTTTTTTGGTACTCAAAGCTTTGTTTTAGAACATTTAACAAAACATATAAACTGAGACTCGAAAGTCAAAACTTTTGACTCGAACAGCCAAACATGTATTTTACCGTAAACAATGTTTTGCATAAAAATAAAACCTAATTTTGAACTCAATTTCCATTAATCCAATAGTTAAACATATCCTAAAAGGGTGTATGTGCACCATAGGATCGACTGCTCTACTAATCTTAAATGAATATAAAAACAATTAAAACCATAATACTACACTCGCATCGTAAAAACTCATGCATAATATACATATAACGGGAAGCGCTAGTAGCAAAATTATAAATCAAAATCAAAATAAGTCACTTTCTCTCGCTTTAATAAATTATTTTCAGCACACAATTAAACATCGCAAAATAAGCCTTTTCTGAAAAATTATAAATTTAAAAGTAAATAAAACTGGAGTTCTAGACATTTGTGTTTCACAAGGCCGACTAAAAAATAAAAAAGAACCTGATTTTCTGTTAGTGGTTTCCAAAAGCTCGTTAATACGTATTTTTGTTAATAAAATGTTTGGTGCGAATTATTATAAGAGTTTTTTCTACCAACACCAATTTATTATTGCTATGGCAAACAAAAAAAATATAAAATTTCCTAATATCCCAGTCTCCTTTATTATGGGGAAAACAAAAAAAAAAACAAAAAAAACAAAAAATGAGTCTTTCTTGAAGCCGTATCAACATCTAACAGAGGTGTTTGCACAGGCCATATTAAAATTTGCAATATATTAATTAGAAATTGCATTTAATTGATTTTATTTTTGTTTATCTCATAATAATAGGTGAATGCACATTTGCCTTTTTTATTCTTCAAAAAATAATGCGACAATTCTTCCATGTTTATCGTCATAAACAAATACCTAAAGTTTGTGGCCTCTTCTATTCGAAAGATACAAGTGTCATCCCCAAGCCGATAGCTTGATTGCTATTTGTTTACCATGCCCTGCAATTTGTTTGGGAAGAATCATTTTAACGGAAGTGATTTTTTTTTTTTAACATTCATGTGGGTTTTTTTAATTGATTGATTTTTTTAATCTCATAAGACTAGGTTCACACACATTTCTTTTTCTTTCTTCTTTGAAACAAATGGGATTCTTAAAAAGTTCCACACTTCCAAAAATTTTTGTTGAGACTCTCTTAGACCAAAATAAAAAAATAAAAAAATAAAGGTATTTAATCAATCTCTACAAAATAACTTTTCAAAAATTCCAAATCTAACTATAAAAATTGAAAAATAAAAGCAACTTTTTTCTTTTTCTTCCTTTTTTTTAAAAATTTTGAACTTGTTTGAAAACTCATTTTCCACAAAAGAAACGGGAAAAAAAAATAAAAAGGAAAAAAAAAACTTAATTTAGACCGTTCTAAATAATGGAGTGGGTATGGTCCGAAATCTCATTGATCAGTCACCTTAGACCCTTTTAAGTAAAGTAGCCGTGTCTACTCAGATCTCTTACCAATCAATTGGCCTCCAACTCACTTAGCCAAAAATAAAAAATAAAAAAATTAAAAAATTGAACTCCACCCCAACCGTAACGTTAACGGTCTAAGTTGAGGTTTTCAAATGAGTCGTCATTTTCATATTGACTCTAAAGTATGACATAATGGACATAGATGGAGTAAGGATAAAAAATAAAATAAAATCACTTTACCGGTGATTATACATCTAGATTTGACGTGATGCATAGCATGGGAGTGGTTGGCAGTTTATTGGGGGTATTTAAAATAAAATAAAATCACATTATTGATTATTACACGTCTAGCTTTGATGAAACATATTATATGTAATTAGTCGTTAATTTGTAACTCGTTTAGAACACAACATGCAATAGGTATTTTATAAAAGATATAATTTGTGTAATAATCTGACCATCTCATATAAACATGTCTCCTTAAATTTTATGAAATATTATGTGTTTGGACCAAGCTCAGCTCGGTTTGTCATAAAGAATATAAAAAATGAGCCTGAACTTATGATCACGCAATGAAAACTCATCAAACTCTTGACCTCTCTAATAAAAAGACATGTTACTATCGATTAAGGTAATTCTTGCTCGTTCAACTCGTGTTATTTTCGAGCCACAACCGTCATAAGTGAATATATGATATTTATATATTTATATATATTTATATATTTATATATATAAATATAAGGGGGACGAGCCCTGCAGTCTGTTCGTTTGCATCCCTACCCTTCAAGTACCAGTGTTAGGTACTTAAGCCCCTTCTAAATTTTATCTTTTCCTCCGTTTTATTTGTACTCCCAGGGGGGGGGGGAAATTTAACACGCGTCTCTGGATAATAGGACAGGGATTCGGTAGACGTTAAATCGGGGGTGCTAAAGTTAGAAAAGGAAGGAATCCTTAACGGTCAACGTGGATGTTTCTCTAACCCCATCTCTCCTCAGATTTTTATTTATTTATTATTATTACTTTTCTTTTTCTTTTTCCTTGCAAAACCTCTCTCTCTCTCTCTCTCTCTCTCTGTCTCTCTGCAGATTTCAATTCTCCATCTCAAGAACTCCCCCCCCCCCCCCCCCCCCTCCCCCAACTGAAACTCGTACACTCCCATGGAGGATCCCGATTCGACCAACTCCCTAGAGCTCAAGCTCCTCTGCTGCAAAGACCTCAAATCCTTCAATTTCTTCCAGAAGCTCACAGTCTACGCCCTCGTCTCCCTCGAATCCCAGAGCCCCCACCCCCAATCCGAGGATCAGCGGACCCCCCACCAGCGGCAGCGGACCCCGACCGACAAAGAAGGGGGCGGAGATCCGGAATGGAATCACCGGATCCGGTTCGATCTCAGCCGGATCTCATCATCATCCACTCCATCTTCCTCCGCCGGCGGCGGAGGCGAGGAAGACGAGGAGAAGCTCTTGTTCCTTCGGTTCAATCTGCGCCACGAGGGGGCCGTGTTCGGGGACAAGACGATCGGGGAAGTGCGGGTTCCGTTGAGGGATCTGATGGAGGAGTCGAACGGTGTGGTGCGGTTCCTGAGCTACCAGGTGAGGTCCCCGGACGGGAAACCGAACGGCGTCATCAATTTCTCCTGCAAGTTCCACGGCCCCAACAACCAGATCCACCACCCTCCGCCTCCTCCGATCAAAGAGGAAGAAGAAGGGAGAGTTCAGTATCCGACCCTGGATTTGCAAGAGGATCTTCAATCTCCACCGCATATCTTGAATATCCCTCCGCCGCAGGGTTTCTATCCGCCGCCGCCGCCGTGTATTGCGGGGGCGCAGGCAGGATACTATTATCAGTACCCGTACCCGGTTCGGGCGCCGGGTGGGCGAGTCGAGGTTCAGGAACCGTGGACGTCGCCCGACCCGTTTAGATATGGAGGTGGAGGGGGACGTGGGTTTGATTATTATAATAATTATTGTAGCGGGGGCCCGGGGACCCCGCCGTGGAGCCCCGGGTTTAGACGGAATCACTGATGGAAATAAAGGTGAGTTGGCGGGTGAAAAAGGATAAGGATCTGTGAATTTGTATAATTTTACTCATTTATTTTTTATATTTTTATATTTTCCTCTACATTGGATGGAATAATTTTAGTCATTTATTTTGTATATTTTTATATTTTCCTCCACTTTTTTGTTGAGTAAAATTATCTGATTGCGTCAATTCGTAATTTTACAAAAAAAACCATATTCATGTAATGTTTATGAAATTTGATAATTCTAAGTTAACAGGAAAAATAGAAGTGAAAAAAAAACCTGTGACTTTTTCTAATTCAGATAATTCATATCATTTCAGAATCAATGCTGTGCATGTAATGGAGTAGTTTAACTCTTTTCTTTTTCTTTTTCTTGAACTATTTTTTTTTTTGCCTTTCTAGCTGCTACCCATATCATGAGTACTAAGGGCATGAGGTGTTTTTTTCTTTTTTTCTTTTTTCGTAAATGTTGAAACGTTTTGGGCATTTAGATATTTTGTGCATTTTTTGCTTTTTTTCCCGAAGTTTTTGAGTACCATTAGATGTTTTGAGCACTTTTTGATATTTTAGACATTTGTGTTATCCCGCGTTGCCTGAATTAATACATTTGGGCATAAAATTCATTTCATAAGACTTTTAATTAATCCTTTTTTTTATTATGGAATTATTAATTTCATGGATGATACTGGATGATTAAATGACCTTATGCTTTTTTTTAATGCTAATGAGATTGAATACTATTACATCAAATTATTCATATAAACATGCGATAGGATTTTAAAATGATAATTTGGTCCTAATCTGACTTTGTACCAAATACCGAGGTTGCCATGAAATTAAAAATTCCATCCCATCTCATGGCCTTAAGGGATTTTGGAGATTTTTTTCCCATATTAATATCAATTTAAAATCAATCCCGAAAATCATTTCCTCTTCCCCTAAATTTGGGTTTTCAGAACCCGAGTTTCACGTTTCTCCAATTAACGCTGGGGATGTGCATGTAGACTGGCAAGTCAAGTTTGACCAATTCTCTACTAGACTAGCTGGGAGCACGTGGCGATACCTTTACCCAAGGCGAACAATCTCTTTTATAACATAATTTATGGTAAAGATATCTTTTATAATTTTACTCATAAATTTTTCGTATTTATTGCATTGTTCATAAAAAATTACTCTCAAAAATTATGAGTCTGAAACGATAACAGTAGGCAGGAATAACCAAAAGTAAAACATAACTCAAAAAAATGACAATATTATATATATATATATATATATACACACACACTTAACAAAAGTGATCCTGACTAAACTTAATATGAAAAAAAAAATTGAAGCCATAATAATGCACTTACATGATAAAGGTCATTAAGGTAACTCAGTAACACTAAATTATAAATTAAAAGTCATATTAGTCATTGTTGGTCAAAATAAGTAATTTTCTTTCGCTTTACATATGGTAAAATAAGCCTTTTAGAAAAATAAAAATATTTTGATTAGAACATGAACAACAAAGGGGGAAACATGGCCGTATACCTATAGATGGGGGAAAACAAGGGCCGATGAAGAAGATGATGAACAGTGACTGATATGGGGGCTATTGGAGCTGTGAGGGTTGTTAGGGATGTTAGGGGGTGTTAGGGGCTGCACCCATATGGTTTCCTACATATCTCTAGGGAAGAATCATACCAATGTAGTTCTTAAGGCTCATGTCGCCATAGAGGTCACCAAGGGGTTCTCCTTATCTTGCCATAGCAGTAATTCGGTGGGAGAGATGAAGAAAATAGAATGTTGTTGCTCTCTTCTCTCTTTTCTTCTTTTGTTAGGGTACCAAAAGTACCTCTTCTCCCCAAAATCTTAGGATTTTGTTCATATAGTGGGCTGAGGAGAAAAAGGAAGGATGCAATGCAGCGTCCTCCTTGTGCCTTGGGCCCATCACCCAATCATTGGAGACACCCAAGATGAGCACCACGTGCCCCTAGGGCAACGTAGTGGAACCAATGGCTTAAAAGGGCTAAGCCTTTTCCTTTGCTAGGGAAAAGGTGGCTTAATGGTCCATGGTTCCAAGAATTATTCTTTTAAGGAATTGAGTCATGGGCTCAAAGGATGTTAAGCCCCCTAGAGATGAGCCACGGGCTCGCAAAATGTTATACAGTTAGGGTCTCGGGAAATGTGGGCCCACCTAGCCCAAATGAGGATGCTTTCCCTTTAGTGGTCGGATTGCGGGCTTAAATGTAAAATCACCCTCCTTTGACTTGGTCAATAGAGCATTGCTATTAATAAAAGTGAACATGGTATTTAATGTTCCTTAATGGCATAAAAACGGCGCCAACGAGTAATTTATTATCCTCAAAGTTTGAAAATAATTTATACTATAATGCCGTGAGCTTCACACTGTTAAATTTTGAATCTCGAAATCAGTTTTAAGTTGCAGCCGCCAAACACGCATGAAGTTTATCTATGGGGTAGCGATGGTAAAATGAGAACTACGCATAATTGTATCTCATGAAAACTTTTTCCGAATAAAGTTAAGAAAATAATAAAAGAAAAGAAGAAAAGGGGGAAAAAAAAAAAGGACATCTGCGGGCAGCTTCATACAATTCAATTCAACGTGGAGAATGGAAAAGCCGTTGGAGTGTGTTAGGTAAGCTAACGTGCGCACTGTGTTTGGTGTTCACCATTCCCGCCATTGTCACCACCACCATCACTTGTCCAAATATAATCCCAAATCTCTCTCGGCAATCGGAACCGATTGGCTCACGGGCCAAAGAAGAGGAAATATTGGGGAAGGGTGGGGTTTCCGCAGACCCACAGACGGTGACAATGGAGGGGGAAGACGACACAGGAGCTCCCAATCTGCGAGTCATCTTGAAAAGATTCGTAGAGGGGACTCCGACGGAGACGGACATGGAGGTGAAGGCCGGGGCTAGGGTTAAGCTTAGGGCTCCCAAAGGGTCGAACGCGGTTCTGGTGAAGAATCTCTATCTCTCTTGCGATCCCTACATGCGAGGTCGCATGCGCGATTTCTCCAAATCCTATATCCCTCCTTTCGTCCCCGGTTCGGTAAGAATCCCAATTATTCGCTATGTTTCGATTTATATCGTTTTCCTTTTTGGTGTAATTTTCGGTATATATAGTGTCGGTTTTCCCTAATTGCAGTGGCGAATGCAATGAGCAAAAGTGAGGTTTTTTTTTTTTTTTTCTTCCTTTATCATGAATTTAGTAAAACCTAAAAGCTCATATCTGAAATTGGATATATGAATTTTTCGACTAATAGTTCTCACTTTAATTTGATTTTTGGTGGGTTCCAAAGTGATTGCATTGTGGCTGCTGAATAGAGTATGACAATGCCAATTTGGTATAATTCTTGAAATATCAAGACTTCTACTTTTCAGTAGTTTTTATGCTAAAATCTACCTACTTAGGTAGGATATCCAAATTATGTTGCTTTGAACTTGCCAACATGACTTGTTATTCTTGCTTTACTCCACGGTTGCTGAGATAGTAATGTCTTTTAGAAGTACGTGATTGTTATAAATATTTTCTGAGCTTGGAGAATGCCCCATGCTTACATGATTCCAGGTCCCAAAATTACGTCATTTTGATTACAAAAATTACGAAGGGCCCAAGCCCGGGCTGAGATTCTCTTTTTACATATTTTTCATAGTTTTTTTTAAACAATGTGCTAATTTCCTGCTTTAAAAAGAATGCAGTGCACTGTATTTGGGAGCATTGTATTAGGTTAGATCCTTAAATTTTGTGGAATCTGACAAGACTCAAGAAATATTTTTGGTAAATACGAGACTCAAGAAATTGTTCTCTCCTTTATCTACAAACCCTCCTCCTGATTTTGTCTTTGTAGCATCTGTTGCGGTACCTATCAGTTCTAAGATTTTAGTACCCCTAAAACACAAGTGGACTAACAGTAATGATTTGTTAAGGATGTTATCCTATGCAATTGCTTAGTGACTGTCTATTATAATGAAGGTCATTGAAGGATTTGGTATCTCCAGAGTTGTGGATTCTGACAATCCAAATTTCAAGCCTGGCGAATTCCTTTCGGGGATGACTGGGTGGGAAGAATACAGCTTGATTGAGAAAACTGAGCAATTGAGGAAAATTCAGAAAAGTGATATCCCTCTGTCATACCATGCGGGTCTCTTAGGTTTGGTCCCTTCTAGTTTTTTTATACCTTGTTGAACAGAAACAATGCTTTCACTCATTTTCTATTTTTTCTTGGTTAATCCATGCTTTAGTAGCCAATTTGTATGAAATTGACATTTCTTTTGAATGTGTGGCACTGTAAGGTTCAATTTTTTTTTTTTAAATACGTCAGGCTAATTTTTCTGTGTGCTAGATTAGGACAGTGCACATTCCATATGCAGTTGTCTTTCTTCTTGATGAATTGGTTGGCTCTGCATCAAATTCTCATTCCCATCTTATCAATTGTTATCTACCTTCAGATTTTAATGGGAACTTGAATTTCTTAAAGTAGTGGTCTCTTTGAATTTCGAGTGTGAATGGGACGTCTCTTTTAGCCTTGGAGGCCAACTGCAGTTTGTTGGCTTTCTTTCCATGGGCTCTACACAAATGCATTTCTTGTACATTAGAATTTTATATTCAACTGGAATGCTAAACTATGTTTTTATGTATGCTAACCTTTCCGAAAGATCTAAATAATTTTCACTCTTTGATAAGGTATGCCGGGATTCACTGCTTATGCTGGATTTTATGAGGTTTGTTCCCCTAAAAAAGGGGAGCATGTTTTTGTTTCTGCGGCTTCTGGAGCTGTTGGTCAGCTTGTTGGTCAACTTGCGAAGTTACATGGATGCTACGTAGTTGGAAGTGCTGGGAAAAGCCTAAAAGTAATTCATCCAAGCATGCCATCAATCATGTTTTTTCTTCATAATTTATTTTAAAAAGAATTTTTGAACATAGGTCAATCTTTTTCTTATTAATTAGGTAGTCTACTCTGTGTATGATTTCTGTGGTCTAATGGGAAGGAAAGTTAATGCGAACTGTGCAATTCTAGGTTGATCTTCTGAAGAACAAACTTGGGTTTGATGAAGCTTTCAACTACAAGGAAGAACCAGACCTACAGACCACCCTGAAAAGGTCAGTGATGTAGTTTGTGAATGTTCGCATATGATTATCATGTAGAAGCATGAAAATATCATTGAGGCATGCAGAAAAATGAGGGAGAGAGAGAGAGAGAGAGCGAACGAACGAAAATGAGACATGAGGAGAGAGCCTACTTTGGGAGTTGGATTGACAATGAAATACCAATGTACAAGAAACAAAAGATGAGGAAGAAAGAAGAAAATGAGCCATGTGGAAAGAGTTACTCTCGGAGTGACAATGAAATACCACTGTGCAAGAGATGCATTTTTTTAGAGCCCTCTCCCAATTAAGTATTTCAGAGTTAAACACAGTTTGAGTGCATCCTCTCCAATTATAAACATGAAGAGCGTCAAAGCTGTTTTATTTTCCACCTTTACCCTTTGTTTTTAACAAAGGTAATTTTTGCCTCGAGGTTGCTCCTTTGTGACAGCCTTGAAAGTAGCCTTCTCCTAAAGCAGGAAGCCTCATGCACTCGGACGCTCTCTTATCCCCCCCCCCCCCCCCCCCCCCTCGGAGTTTATGCGCTTCTTTGTTTGTGCCAACATGAATATCACACACATCTCATTTTTTTTCTTTTTGCTGAGTCCTTGGTGCATATATTTCACAAATTAGGTACTTCCCGAAAGGCATTGACATCTACTTCGACAATGTGGGTGGGGCCATGCTAGATGCAGCACTTCTCAACATGAGGGTTCATGGCCGCATTGCTATTTGTGGAATGCTGTCTCAGCAAAGCATGTCAAAGCCGCAGGGTGTTTGCAACTTGTTCAACCTCATAGCAAAACGCATCAAGATGCAAGGTTTTCTTCAGAGCGACTACTTGAATCTGTTCCCGCGCTTCTTGGAAGATGTGTCCAGCCACTATCGGCAGGGGAGAATTGTGTACATTGAAGACATGAATGAAGGCTTGGAGAGTGCTCCGGCCGCATTCGTGGGCCTATTTTCTGGGAAAAATGTCGGCAAACAGGTTGTCTGCGTAGCCAGAGACTGATGGCGCCGACATCCCCTGGTGTTGCTGTTGTGCATTTAGTTTAGTGAGTGGTTGATTGCAAGTTGGAGCAGTTCATTCGAACCAACCCCATGTCTCTCATGCGCCAATGGGGATGGTAATTTAATAAATTTCAAGACTTCAAGGACTCATTTGTTTAATGGTAATAAGGATCGAGGAAATGCTGATTTTCCTTTCATTATTTGTTATTCTCATTTATTTCTACCATCAAACCGTAACCTAAAGTTATTGGATTATGTGAAAATTAATATGTTTATTAGCATTGTTCACAAAAAAAGAAAAAGAAAAAAAAAGAAGTTTATTAGCACAAAATATTGGGAAATCAATCCTTCAAAATGAAGGATTTAATTTGAAAGGACTATTGCGCATTCATAGACCCTTAGGTACTGACTTGGGGATATTCCCAAACTCACATGGAAAGAAAAAATAAAAAGCGTCGGACAAAAAGAGAACTACATTGGAATAGGTCATTTCAATAAAATTATTTTATGTTACCAAATAATAGAATATGTACCAATAATTTTATTTTCATTTCTATCATCCAAACATGAAACAACAAGAGACTTTTTTTTTTCCTCTTAGTTTAATTTTTTTTTTCTAATCTAGATTCTCACACCGTCCAAACTATTCAAGTCTGAAACAATCAGACTGCAACTGCGGGAGAACTTGAATAATTTGAAGACCCTGGGGATGCATACGGGATATATTCAGATGTTGCTGGATGTGGGAGAGTGGGGTTCCACCCACAAGTCTCCCCCTCTCTGGTTTTAATTAATTGTGTTAATCTAGGTCACTCCTTGGATCTTGAGAGGAGGGGCTGGTCAGTTTATATTTTAGTTTCCTACTCTCTTGGAATACAATGATATCCATAGGATTGCCTTATAAATCAATTAAATTTTTTTATCAAAAAATACAGCTCAATGAAAGATATGACACAATGCCAGTGCTCAATCAAGGCCGACATGATCCCTGAACAAGGAGAATATCATTGAATCCATGATTAGGCAGTTGAATCGATGATCCGTCGATCTAATATATCTTTCATGTCACTAGCATTAGATATAATGGGTTGAACAATGATCCAATGATCCGTGCGAATTCCCCCTTAAAAAGTTTTAAGCCACCATTAATAGACTCGAATCACGAGAATGAGAAAAACGTATAAAAATAACTAGTACTACATTTCATGATATTAGTGCTACTCATACATTTTAGTCCTTCAAAAAATGTCGAGGCTAACGCCTTTAAAAATTATATTTTTATACAAATAAGTTCTACACTCTTCTTCGTTCTCTTAAAAATTGGTGTATTTAAAAATATTTAGCAAATTTTATTGGTACACAATTAGAATTGGTTATAGAATATTTCCAAAGAAAATGTTGGTAGGTAGTGGCCTATAATGAGATAAAGACGTGTTTGGTTGAGGGAGGGATTAATACACCAAACGGAAGAGTCTCCTTTTGACTTTTGGCACCTTTGACTGATTGCTGGGGACCCCCATCTTCAACGGTCCCCTCTCTCTCTCTCTCTCTCTCTCTGTTTTTCTTTTTTTCCTTTTTTTTCAAAGGAGTGAAAAAATAATTCCACGCTCACAAGGACAACTTTTTTCATTTCGTGTTGTTTATTTTGTGAAGCCCCAATGTCATGTCCACTTTATAAAAGAGTGTCTCTGTGCGTGTGGACAGGAGAAAACAAGTGTGTGAACACACATTTTTCGAATTATATACGGTTATTTTATTATTTTTTGATAAAAAGTTTATTATCATATCATTATTTTACTAATAAAGGATATTTTAAAAATATGTAAGTAAAATTATTCAAAGTTTTTAACTAAATGCACCTTATCTCATATAGTTCATAACTTATGAATATAACCCTTTAAAATTATATTATTATCAAAATAAATTCTTTTAATCTCGGGTTAATCTCGGGTTTCCTTTTCCTTTAAAAAGACGTATTTTCCCTTATCCACTACGTCCTGTACACAAAAATCTAATTAGAGTCAATTGAATTTATTTGTATTATTTCTGAAAAAGAAAAGAAACATAAACGATTGCCAAAACTAGACAGAAACATGAGTTTCATAATCTGATAATCATATCAGTTAATATATCACTATAGATTGTCAAACTCAACATGATACACGATGAGAAATGTAATGAAGTTCAGATTTATTTTTACTATTTTTCACTCATTGATAATAGTTGTTCCATTTATCATTTTTCTACGTACAGTGTGTTTGGATGCATTGAAAAAATTGAGCTTAAAACTAAGTTTATAAAACTCAGATTTGGGTCAAAATTCGAGTTTTGTGAAACTAAGTTTTGTAAAAAAAGAGTGTTTGGCGTCCCTGAGTCAAAATTGGGCGAAATGAATAAAAGCATGAGTGAACTCAAATGGTAAAAACTTGGTTTTGTATAAATCAAAGCCATCACTTTACAAATACACCATTTCCCAGACATTCACAAATCTGAGTTCAATGAGCAAAAATTAAGTTTATGATAACCAAACGTGCGAAGTCAGCAAATTTTAGTTATAGCCAAACACATATAGAATAATTGACTCGTCTCAATTAAGAATAATTAAGAATACTTGTTCCGCCCTTAGAAATAATCATTCCTTACCCATCGTAGTTATAATCTATGTGAATAATTTTTGTTTTTTCATATTTTGCTTATGTGGTATACCACAACAAGGAGGCGTGTAAGATGGTGGGATATTTTCTTTTTGATTCTGGTCAAGTCCTTATTAACCCTAATAATAACATCTTGGGACAATTTTACCGCTGGATCAGACGAACAAAGAATGTTGTCAAAAAAAAAAGCTTCTATTATTCCAAAGAATTTAAAAGAGCCTTTTCCATTTTGTTTGACCAAGTTTATATTATTTTTGAGATTTTCCTCATTTTACATTTTTCAAGTTTTCAAGAAATTTCCGGTATAGATAGTGGTGTGTGGAATTTGAGAAATTCATAATTTTTCGAAAAATTTCCCAACAATCGGGAAATTCTGTCGAGGAATTCGAAAAATTTGACTTGGAGGTCGGAAATAATTTTAAGATAAATCATATATCTGAAAATCGGTCAGGAAATTTTTTTGCAAATTCATAATACCAGAATTTTTCAAGCTCTCTGAAATTGCATAAGTATTTTAAGTTTTTCCTTAGATTTTTTATTCTCCCCTCTCATATTTCTTAAATATTATGAAAATACAAGTAAGGAGGAAAATTCGGTCAGGAAATTAAATTTCTCAATTTCCCGATCGGGAAATTTCGGTAGGGAAATTTCAAGTAAAGGTTTTGTTCAGTCGGGAATCGGACTAAAAAATAAAATTTAAGAAAAAGTTGGGAAATAAAAATTCGGTTAGGAAATTTACGAATTTTTCAAATGAACCACGCTAGTATGTAGTTAACTTTTCATTTAATACATACCCAATTAATGTACTCAAAGGGATATGCAAGATGTACTATAGCTCAAAGGGGTATTTAAAAAATATATTAAAATGGCATCTCCAAATATTAATATGCTTTTATATTTATTTTTGACAATTCATATTGATTAAGAGTATAAAAATAACAATTAAGAGTCTTGACTAACATGAGTAATTGAAATTGGATGTAATTTTGGTGCTGAAATTGTACCATTTGAAATCTAAACATCCATAAGTGACAACATTGGTGTGCTTAACCCAAATAATAAGCTAAGTTTAAAGGATTGCTCATTCTCATGCTACAATTCTTTTCAAACTAAGATGTAAATTATAACGAATTAATTCGATAAGAACTATTTTTTAAAGAGATACTACTCTTTTCAAAAAAAAATGTATTCTAAATAAATCTCATAACTCACATCTGGGAATGGATCCTATATATACAGGTAAATTTTACTTATTACATGCGAGCGGATGAAAGTTTTTAGGGATTTTAATTATGTAGGATGAATAGGTTGATTCGGTTTGAAATCTAACCCACCAAAAAGGCAAAGTTTTTGAAAGTTACCGGATCATAATTTCTGCTTTCTGAAAAAGTAAGACAGAATGAGGAGTGAGAAGGGAATCAGAGTCCCAGTCCAAAAATTATGTCACTTTTGGTTCAAAACCCTAAAAAGATTAACCAGGCTAACGATTAATACAGTAGAACTAGTGAAGAAGGTAGCCTCAATGCAGGTGCAAGAGACAGGCACATTATTACCCTTACGACGCTCACATGAATCTCAACATGAAAATCTTAATCGAAAGGGTAAGGAAAAATATGAGAGTACACCAATTTTTATATGATTCATGTTGGTGTTCATCATTTATTTATATAATAAAAAAAACTCAAATTAGATCAAATCGTTTGAACTTAAATAATTTTTTTATAATTTAAATGAATAGTGTGAGCTAGGTAGGTTGGTATACAAATTAATATGGTCTTTCAATTCATATGGTTTAGAATTTTTAAATCGAATGATTTTCTGAATTTGCAAAGGCCATGACATTGTGAAGTTGGATAATCTTGACTATTTATTGTAAAAAAAAAACTAAAAATAAAAAAATAAATGACCATAATTATCTAAATTCACAAATTCTCAGCATTTTCAAATTTAAGTGATTCTCATTCTTTTTTTTTTTTCTCAATAATTTTTTGCTCTTTTTCTTTTATTATAAATGATTAAAATCATTTAAATTCATAAATTTAGAAGCTTATCGGAGGATTTTGATCCAACTAAACATTGTGTCTGAATGCCCAACTCAAAATCTGATGGACGTTTTCCATGTAATTAAGTGTGAGTCAGGGTCGCCCCGCCGGAAACCAAAAACAGAGAAGAAAAAAAGGAAAAACAAAAGAAGAAAAGGTGGAGTCAGTCAATGGAGAAGGTCTTCCAATAACGCACTACCCACGACGCTTCCTTCCTTTGTTGGGTGCTTTGATTGATTGAACCCTCTCTTCCCTCGTCACCCATTCCTTCTCTCTTTCCCCATTCAACCTCTCTTAGCGAATCCGCGCACAGAAAAGATGGGTCCTTTTTCCCTTTCCATCTTCTTCCACAATCCCATTTCTCAGTCTCCTCCTCCTCCTCCGTCTTCTTCATAGTCTCTTTCTCTGTGTTTGTGTTTATGTGTGGGTGATACAGTGCGGAGATTATTGTGGAAGGTCAATTGTTGCAGGTTGACTTTCTTGTCCTTGTTCCTCCTCTCCATGTCTTGGTAAGCCTTCCCTTTTATTCAATTGTGCAATTTGATGGAATTCAAATTGGGGGATTTCGAGGGATTTCGTGAGGGGTTCTGGGTTCTACTTAGTCTTAGGGTTAAGTTTTACCAGCTTAAAATTAAAGCACTGATGAACTGTTTTTTCAAGAAGTTTTTTTTCCCCCTTATGAACGAGCTTGTGTTCCCTCTTCAATTGCATATTAGTTGAGCTGAAATGGGTTTTTTCCTTTTATTTCTTTTTTTGCTGGGTGTGACTTGCAATTTCTTTTCCTTGGTTTTGTACTCTTGTTTAGGGCTGGATCTTTCATTATACGTTCATATTTATCTTCCTGAACTGGCTAAACTCATATCAACCCTTGTCGGATTCTGAATTATTCTATTTTTTAGGGTTTCAAGAAATTACCATTTGGGGAACTTTCAGATGAACATGCCAGTGTACGGCACCCAATTTGCTCTCATTCTTTATAGCATCATATCCATAGCAATCTCTTTAAGTGGTAGTGTAAGCCATGCCACTTCCACCGATGTCTATTGCTTGAGAACAATAAAGGAATCTCTTCAAGACCCTTTAAACTACTTGGGATCGTCCTGGAATTTTGACAACGGTACTGAAGGCTTCATCTGTCGATTTGTCGGGATTGAGTGTTGGCACCCCAACGAGAATCGAGTACTGAACATTCGCCTTTACGACATGGGTCTCAAGGGCCGCTTTCCTCGTGGTGTAGAGAATTGCACAACCATGACTGGCTTAGACCTCTCTAGCAACAACTTATCCGGACCCATTCCTTCCGATATATCGAGCAGGCTCAAGTACCTAACCAGCCTTGATCTCTCCTCGAATGGTTTTTCGGGTGAGATTCCACAGAGCCTTGTAAATTGCTCGTTTCTGAATGCACTTAAACTTGATAATAATCGGCTGACGGGACAGATTCCTTTGCGACTCGGGCAACTTGATCGGCTCAAGACGTTTAGTGTTGCCAACAATCTATTGACAGGGCCAGTCCCTCACTTTTCATCCTCTAGTATCAACGTAGAGAGCTATGCTAATAATCCTGGGCTCTGTGGAGCCCCTCTGGACCCGTGCACAGCTGCGGGTGGGAAGTCTCATGTTGGAATCATTGCTGGGGTGGCCGTTGCTGCGGCAATTCTCACGGCTTCTGTTGTGGGTCTCCTTCTGTTCTACTTCTCGCGTGGAGCAGTTCTGAGGAAGAGGAGAGATGATCCAAACGGCAACAAATGGGCTATGAATATCAAGGGAGTGGAGGACATAAAGGTATTTTCATTTATTTCTCTATATTTTATGCAAAAGCGCGCTATGCATGATTCTTATTTTCCAATTTCTCTTTCCTTTTTATTCTTTTTTTAAATTCAAAAGATTCAACTTTCTTAAAGTTTGATGCTTTTTGTTGCTGCAAACTTACTAACCAATATGAACTGATCGCAGCTTTCGATGTTTGAGAAAACGGCCTCGAAGATGAGGCTAAGTGATCTAATGAAGGCTACTGATGGCTTCAACAAGAGCAACATCATTGGAACTGGAAGAACGGGAACTATGTACAAGGGAATGCTTCCCGATGGTTACTGTCTTATGATAAAGAGGTTGCAAGACACTCAACGCTCGGATAAAGAATTTGTTTCCGAGATGAATACCCTAGGGGGTATAAAACACCAAAACTTGGTACCGTTATTGGGTTTCTGTGTGGCAAAGAAGGAGAGGCTTTTGGTCTACAAGCATATGGCCAATGGGACACTTCACGATCGACTGCATTCCAATGCTGATGCCATGGACTGGCCTCTGAGGCTTAGAATCGGGCTTGGGGCAGCTAGAGGCCTGGCATGGCTTCACCACAGCTGCAATCCGCGAATCATACATAGAAACATAAGCTCGAAATGCATACTATTGGATGAGGACTTCGAACCTAGGTTATCTGACTTTGGGCTTGCAAGGCTCATGAATCCGGTCGATACCCATTTGAGTACTTTTGTGAACGGTGAGTTTGGGGATTTGGGTTATGTTGCTCCTGAGTACCCTCGGACTTTGCTTGCCACTCCCAAAGGTGATGTGTATAGCTTTGGGACAGTTCTCCTCGAATTGGTAACTGGCCAGAGGCCCACCGACGTGTCCGGCGTGGATGAGGACTTCAGAGGGAGTTTGGTGGAGTGGATGGTGCATCTTTCAGCTAGGTCTCTTTTTAAAGATGCAATCGATAAGTCATTGCTAGGGAAGGGCGTTGATGGTGAACTCAACCAATTCCTTAGGGTAGCTTGTAATTGCGTGTCCTCGAATCCAAAGGAAAGGCCCACGATGTTTGAGGTGTACCAGCTCCTAAGAGCCATAGGAGAGAGATACCATTTCAAAGCCGATGACGAAATATTGGTCCCATCCAACACTGCAGAAGCAGATTTGCCTGATGAACTCATTGTGGCTCGAGAATCATAGGAGCTCAATCTAAAAAAGGTAATTCTAAATGTTGTAGTAGTACTAGTTAAGTGGATGCGTACGAGTAAGCTCACCATGCCACGATTGGCTACTGGATAATGTATGCTGCTGTAAAGGCATTATTTCGATATCTGCATCCCTCTATATATAGTATATACATATCAATAATGTAGCTTTTGAAGTTTTTAGGCAAGGCTGTTGTATTTATCAACTTGTGCATCAACGATATTAGTGTACTTTGTTAAGTAATGTTGATTGTATTTCTACGTGTACAATTACCTGGATCGATCTTTAAGCAAGTGAACAATTTGATGGGTGCCTCTTGAAATGTTGGAATTGGTACATGTATTTTTGCATTGGTTGTTTACATGTATTACCGTTTCTTGCATCTATAGAGAATTGGGAGAACAACTTCACTCTCTCTTTTTTATTGAATGCTTTGAACTTCACAAACTGTTAAATCATTTTTAAGGAAGCTCAATGATTTATTTTCGGAGTCGAAAATATTTTTGATGCATGCGAGATCCCAAGAAAATCTTTGAAAAGAATTCAAATTCTTCTGCTACAAGGATTGTAAAGAATTCATTGTGGAATAAAATATCTTGATAAAGACATTTAATTGCACCCCTGATGAGATTAACATTTGTTGTTTTCAAGTTGTTTTAGGGTACTGGGAAGTGTTGTTTTTGAGACACATGACACACAAGTATCTGTTCAGTATCTGTCGAGTGATAATGCAGGATTTACTCTCGCCGATCACTGCATTCTGAATAAGAAGAAGATGAGAGATTTCAGGTGACTCAAATATAATACACATACTGTTTCATAAACATTGTCGCAGACAATTTGCACACAAACAGCCGAGGGAAAACAACTTGGGAAGCTTAGGTTAACTTGAGGCATATGGGGTTTTCAGCTATGAGGTTTTCACCAGTTATGGTGAAACTAATCAGTCTTCCTTGCTGTGTTCCTTCGTGTCGCTTTTCAAGAAGCGTGAGAACCAAAGTGCAGAAGATTTCGGGTGCCGAGAAAGCCCATTCTTGTAGTCCACGTAAACTATACCGAAACGCTTCGTATAGCCTTCGGCCCACTCGAAGTTGTCCAAAAATGACCAAGCAAAATATCCCCGCACATCAGCTCCGTCCCTGTCCATAACTTATAAACTACTTTAATCTTGCTCTTGATTCCAATTCTGATATACGTTGTCTAAGAAAATGATCTCAAAAACATGTGATGCATGTCGCAAACACACACACACATACACACAGTGAGGTCTTGATGCATGTCGCGTAGACAGTGTGAAGACTAAAGAATGCAAAATTGACCAGCAGAACAACAAGGGGGATGCACGTAAATCATGAAAAATGAAATTACTAAGAAGATGACGGATGAAAAGTATATAAGAAACGGATCGCAGTCATTAGAAAGTAGAAACAAAAGGGGACTGTAACCCACTTGATCGCTTGAGCAACTGCAGCAAGGTACCCCTTAAAGTATCGAACTCTCATTTTGTCATCTAAAACTTCGTACAGAGGGGAGGTATCATCGTCTTCATCATCCATGCCTGTAGTTGCCCAAAAAAAGAAAAAGTCGAAGGTTCAGGGAAATTGTCAAGACAAGCTGAGATCAATAATTACAGAGTTAAAATTTTAAGTATTAACCAAATGTCTTGTATCCATGTTTTACTTCCATCTTACTCAGCAGTTAAACAAAAACAAGTCCACTGTACACATTATCAAATATTTTTTTATGAAGAGAATGAATCTTTTTATCGAAGGATCAGAAAAAAATGGTTCCAGATCTCCTTTGTCCATTCACTAATTTGCAATGTAATTGAGCATCTCTGCAGTTAAGCTTAATTTGATCCAAAGACTGGAAGGTATTAACTTGTGCACGCTGACCCAATTATTGCTTAGCAATATCTAACACCCTAGGTAAGTTGCCATGTGCATACCGTTCTCAGTGACAAAAATTAGAATGTTATCGTATTCTCGTGTAATGTAATTGAGAACTTTCCGGATGCCCCAAGGAACCACGTAAAGCCAAGGTGATGCAGCCTACAAATGCAAATATTTCAGCAGACTGGAAGATTGTGCATGCACTCGAATCATGTGTTCATGCATATGCATTTCAGAGAGAGAGGAAGCATACTCTTTCACCGATAGTGTTTCCCCCTCCCCATTCAGCTGAGAACAAAACAAGTGAATCAGGAAACCTGTAGGGTAATAATAACGACTTGATATAAGCCCATGTTGTTCATATTTACCAATTTTCTCCAGCTCTTGTACTTTGTAGATGTCATTCTCTTCGATGCTATTTGCTCTATGAATAATAAACCTTGACGTATAGTGATTCAAACCAACAAAATCAACAGAGCCCCTTAGAAGCTCTTCTTCTTCCTTCGAGAACCTTGGAAGTCGATCCTTAATTCTTTCACGCATGACTTCAGGATAATCTCCATAAAATATCGGGTGCAAGAACCTGAGGTAGAAGTACAAATAGGTAACCGATGGTGAAGATAAGATTCCAGATTTTATTCAACAGAAGCCTGAAAATATTATGAAAAGCACAAAACGTTTTCTACATATTTGTAAACAAACTGCATCTGCTAGGAAATCACTGAACTCAGAGTACCTAAATGACAGACAAACACCACCTGAGATTGGAGAGCATTCATTTTGTAGTATCGTGTATCTTTCTTTGTAAGAATTTTTCATCCTCCTCTTAAGTTCGTTTTTGCATCAACAAACTCTTTGATTATCAGGGGAAAAAACAAAAAGGTCAAACGATAATCTAGTCTGAAACACTTTTTGTGAAAGAGAAGTTGTTACCAGAAGTCTCAAAACCAATAGAGTTACATTTCAAGGAGATTTTATGTATGAGCAGCTATAATGACGCTAATCTAAAGCAGGCATAGCAATTGGGAGTCACCATAATGTAAGTGAATCTCTTATTGCTTTTAAGGAAATAATGCAATCGAAAGAAATTGTAAAATGCAATGTTGCAGTAGGAAAAAGAGAAGAAGATCAATGATCCCCCTTTGCGTATTAAAATTCAAGTAGTAAGCTGTTGTGTGGGAAATAAAACTACAATCCTAAAAGAGAAGGGTGAAGAGAAAGCAATTACTGGAGTGTAAGAAATAATACCACCCAAGATGAAAATGAATACGCCTTAATGCAGCATTTACATCTTCTGTCTTATCAGAAAAGGCCTCGGCCCATTCGCAATCTACTACCAAGCCTATTTGTCCCCTTTGCTTGTCCTGGCATGCAACGACAAGAAGAAAAAGAATGCACAAGGAACGCACATCAATTTACTAACTCAGCCTCTTCACTAATGATAATAAAGCCATAGATATCCTCAGTAGTTTTATTTAATAAATCGATTTCTAATATAATGAAGAGAAATATATTACCAGCCACAAAAATCAAAATGGCAGTAAAGCCACATTCAGGCTTTTAGTAGTCTTATGCTTCAACGAAGGATGAAGGATAAAGAAGAAAGGTTCTAAAGATAAAAAATGCTTATCAATAGAACTCCAGAAATATTAATTGTGCTTCACAGAAAGAGGGAGGCCAAAACTGAAATCAATTTCACTGCAACTAAGTTACCTGCCCCTGCCCCATAAAGCCCGACACTCGGAAATGGCAGAAAAACAATGCAAGGGCCCCCGTGAAAACTTCAAACATCATAAATTTCATATTTAAATTGAGCAGTTATTATTTGCAGCCAATGGGAACCCCATTAAGGACAATGAAAAGTTTAGCTACACATGTATGATCAACATTTGAGGAAACACAAAAGCAGTCCAAGAACAAACAACTAGAAGGTAAGCAGGATAGATGATTTCTACAGCCTTGGATGACCCATCACACTCTACTCGTGCTGCACTAAACAAGGGATATTCGGGGAGAGGGAAAAAAAATAAGGATTATTATCTTATTGTCTTTTTAACAGTGCCTATGGTAATCTAGTGAGAATACAAGAACTATCAAAGCTATTCTAGCAAGACAGTTCCCATAATCCTAGAGAGATAAAGGAAGTCAGCAACCCATTGTGGTTCGTGTTTATTCAGGTAAAAACTTCTAAAGGAGATGGACAAAAGCTAATAAAAACTAATTTAAAAACATCTCCAGCAATCCTTGCACAAATAGTTTATCTCACAGAGGAGCCAAACAAAATACCACCTTGAACTTATTTCTGTATATGGAAACAGCTTCCCCATGGGCCAGGATCTGATGGTGTGCAACCAAATAAGGTTCTGTTGATAAATGATCACACCTTCCCGGAGCAAAACTACCATTGGCATGTCCTTTTTCAGCGGTTTGGAGGGGTTCATTCAATGTAACCCAGTTCTTTACTCTATCGCCAAAATTGGCAAAACAAGTTTCTGCATAAATTGTGAAGTATTCCCTAGATGACAGAAGTAAAAAGCCTATAAGAGTCTAAATACAAGCAAAATGAATCCTCTTGGCATAGGAAAAGAATTTTACACTACACTTTTTAAAAGTCATAATATGCTTAAGAATATACTTATCTTTGACACTTAAAGCCCAAGAATTTGACAGTTCTCCAGTAAGAGATTGACATCATTAGCTAACAGAAATTAATATATGATGCTTTCAGTATTAAATTTAGAATAAAAGTGCGTAGTCTAAGGTTAACTTGTTTTCTTGATTGGTGATCCTTAATCGCATTGAAACAATTTATTGCAGTAGTGGGACTTGGTGCCAGCTCTTCGCTCTCAATGGTGAGATCATAGTTTTTTAGGGTTCAGTTTTACATGCTAAGTATATATATTGTTTGTTTTCATCGTTGTATCCCTAATTGTATCAATTAATACTTGGCCATGAGCCTTAATACAATTATATTTAGGAAAGACATCACTATATCATTTATACAAATGGAACAAGAAGATAAAATTGAAAAAGCTAAGAAATGAACAAAACTTACACAATTTGCTTATTTAACCATCCACCCATTGATTCCTGAAGATTTAGAGGAAGGTCCCAATGATATAAGGTTACGAAAGGTTGGACTCCTACAGGTAAAGTTTACCATCAAATATTATACTGCAATTATTGTGAAGGGAGAAATAGAGTATAGTTCAGTATGCACCCTTTTCAAGAAGAGTGTTAATAACGTTATTGTAATAAGCAACTCCTTCATCATTGACTTTGGTTCCCAAACCATCTGCAAGAGTGAAATAAACGCAACACGGCAACTTGGTATCACAGTGATGCTATGGCAGCCAGGGAACATCAAAACATTGAAAACGAATATTCTTATACATTCTAAAAAATCAATGTGATGTGCTTTCAACCAAGCTAGATAGCCATTAAGATAAACCTTCAATATAAACACCCATTTACACCTAGGCGCCTTCTACTCTGGCGACAAGGGGAGAAGATATCAAGTCTGACTTTATTTTAAAACTTTCATTTCATCCATGATAGCAGATCACCATCAAGGATGTGAACATCCTCAGAAATTGTTTTAGGAACTGAAATAGAGTTCATGGTTGATATATAAGGACATAGAGGTGCAGAAATGAGTACATCCACAAATTGGAATTGGATGAGACAGCATTTAGCAGCCAGACTTCTTGGCCTTGTTTAAACCAATCAGGTTCTCCTCTCTCATGAATTTGTCTTAAAAAATAAAAAATGGAGAACCATCCTAACGTATATAGTTCACGGATTCCCCATCTCTCTCTCTCTCTCTCTTTATATATATATATATATATATATATATATATATATATATATATATTTTATACAATCTCTCTTTTCTCTTTTCTTGATTCACACTCATGTTTGTTTACTAGCTGATAACAAAAACCCAGCAAGTATAAGATCGACGACTTGGAGAGAGATGAAGTATGACATACAGTGCAGCAGGTAGGAAGTAATCCTGTTTGAATACTGAATGAAGATGAAGATGAGGGATCTCTATTACTAGTCATCTGATCAATGGCTTCAAAATCTTACCCATTATAGTAAGGTTAAGAGGCCTGCCGGAGGCGTACAAATCTAGAGAAATGCAACCGTGGATGACAATGGATACTGAGCAACCCAAGACTGAGTACAATGAGCAAAACCATTTGTGGACACCACGACCCATTTAGAATAACAATTTCGTCCTCACTAGTTTATTATCTAAGAAATGTCCAAAACCAGTGTGAAAATGCAAGTATCGCAACAAACCAAGGTAGTAGCAAAGAGGAAAGGCACCCAAAGGGGGAACAACAGCAGTCCATAGCAGCAATTCCTGCAAAAAATCTTATATGCCCAGAAACAAGCCAACACCTCTTGCTCAACCTTCATGATCACACAACAGTAATTCTAGTCTAAAGCATCATCAAGGGTAGGACCACAACATGGTAACATCTTTGGAAAGGCCAACAGCTTCAGTTCAAGGCTTTTTTGCCAGAAAGCAGCAAACTTAAAGTTGATAGAGTCTGTGCAACACCCAGCAACACAGGCTGATCTCTAATTCAGCAGACAATAATTGGCTGATCTCTGTTATAGCAATAAAAGGTCAACAAAAACAACGGGAGCAGAGAAATCTCGGCTTAAAAAAAGAGGTGGATATGCTCTGATTGAGCTCCTCCATGCCAAAGCAGCACACCAACAGCCTGGGTAGAGAGTCCTTGAACAAATCAACACCCTTCTCACTCCTAGTCCATACAACTCACAGAAGGAAAGGAAGGAAAGCAAGACAAAACTAGTGAAGATATATAAAGGCCAATCAATGCTGGGGTTTCATTCCCAGATCTGATACCATGTAGAAAGAAGAAGAGGAAGAAAGAGAGAATGAAATGGGGAATCCATAACACATAGGATTAAAAGAGTTCACTATTTATAATAGTTTACAATCTTTACAAGAATAGAGAAGGCTCCAATGTGGTTAACACACTACACCAAGGTCCAGAAAAATTTGCCGCCAACTGCAAGTTTTCTACCTTCTGTTGCCAATCCCTGTTGGCGTACACAGTCCACTAGAAGTTCTCTACGTTCCTGTTAGCAATTCCAGTCAACTGAAACAGTCTTCTTTAAGTTTACTCCCTTCTGTTATTTGACAGCCCAGTCAACCAACGCAAAGTAGTGAAGCTTAACATGTTAAAAGTCCCAAGAACTAAACAATCCCACCACCAAAAATAGTGAGAGAATAAAGAGAGAGATCAGCAGTAGTAATCACTGCAGCAACCAATACACTTATATCTTAATTACTATAGGATCTCGATATGGAATCGTAATCGCAGGAAGTAAAAAAAAATTAATTGCAGGGGAAGGGCATCCTTACCCGGAAAGATACGAGACCATGATATGGAAAAACGATAGGCAGCGAATCCCAGCTTTGCAATAAGGTCGATATCTTCCTGTATTTAGAAAAAAAACTGTAAGACAAGATAAAACACTTAAGCGACTCTAAGAATCATCACTCTGCAAGCAGCCACCTAGATTCTTCCGACATCCTAATTAAACCAAGAATGAGATGTTAACGGAGTGATAACACCTCATTCTTTTTAGAGGAGGAAGCAACTTGGACAGCCTTCGAAGCCTTGAGTTGAGACTACAATCTATCCTACAAGTGCAGAGAGTTTGCCAAATATGGGGAATAGGGTAAGTAAGAGCAACGAATATTCTCAGAGAAAGGAGGTGAGGAAGAAAGCAACTTGTAAAACAAAAATTCAACCAAAGGCTTCTATTTTACTGGGAGCTAAAGTAATTTTGAAGTTCCTACTAAGAATCAGTCCTGACCGGGGGAAAAAAATTCTCAACCCTCAATTATACAAAGAGGGTGACATCTATGTTTAGATAAGGCCTACAAAGACAACACTGCTCAGAAAAGAAAGAAAAGGAAAATAAACAAAGAGCCGAAGACAGAACTAGTAGACAAAATTGTTGATTTTACCTCGTAGCGGTGATATTGATCCACTGCAATATCACCATTGCTGCCATCACAAATATTTCCTGGAAAGAGAAAACAACAAATCAAGTTTTTACTGGGCATAAGGCTGATTTCATCTTATCAAACAATACACAATAACTAATTTCATCACACGAGAGAAAAGGACTGGTGATAACTAATTTCGTAAGACTGATTTCATCTTATCAAGTTTATCGAAGAAAGAATGCTAAAATACCTTGTGTGCGTGCAAAAGCATCCCAAATGCTGGCTCCCCTACCACCCTCCCTGCATGCTCCTTCAACCTAGGTAAACAACAAAGGAAACATTTTTTCTTTATTTGGTAAAAATGCATAACATTGGGCAACAACTAGTTGTAAGACGAAATTAAAACGCTACGATGATCAAGCAACTCTTTAATGAGAACACACAGTGTGATCTAGATCAATGGAATCTTTCTGACATCCAAACAGATCATAAAAGGACCAAGTATCTATGGGATTCAAACCAATGGCATTATCAATCTTCAATACAAAAAACAGAAAATGCAGATCCAATCTAGGAATTTGAGTAACAGCGCTGCTAATTTGAAGGAAAGATTAGAGTACACATAAACAGAAAACGCGATCTCATGTAAAGAGATAGAGAGAGAGAGAGAGAGAGAGAGAGAGAGAGAGAAGACACTTGATAGGCGGAAGTAGCAACTCCAAAGACGAAATCGGGAGGAAAGTGGCTTCGGGAAACTTCTTCTTCTTCTTCTTCTCTGTGATTTTGGGTTCCCAGAGTACTGGAGTTGGAAGCCATTCCAAAGGGGAGAGAGAGAGAGAGATGACTATTTTCTAACGAGATGACTACTTTCTAACGGTCACGAAGTTCTTTGGAGTATAGAGAGTGAAATGCTTCATCATACCTCTATTTTGTACTTGTTTGCTTGTTAATCGCTACCTTACTAATTACGAGTGTGGATCACCTCAATTGCTCACAGAAAACTAACCATCGGGTTCATCTTTCAATGTGCAAATGGCTAGAAATGGCGAAAAGCGCTGGTCCCGACCGAGAATGTAATTGGGATCGGACCAAACCACAAGAATGTCGGCGGTCTCAATTTAAAACAAGACCAACTCTTCACTTAGAATGACGACCGTATCTCGAATGAATCAACAAAATATGAGATAAAGGATTGAGATTATATTCGAAATTTATTACATCACATTCATTTGAATGTGAAGGTGAAGATTAATTTCCGTCACAAAATGACAGGATTTGGATTTGAACTCCTTAAGTATTCTCATTTCATTTTCAAAACCTATAGCAATTGATGGTGCCCATAACAAGGGATATATTGATTGGATATGGATTACTTGAATTTAAAAAGGACACGAATTTATGAAATTAGATTATCACAAATTCATGACTAGTCAAATTCAAGTGATCTAAATCCATATCAATAAATGTCCAATTTACAACTCTAATGGATAAAATGAGACATTGGTGAAATTCTAAGGGGAAAAAAATCTCAAATTGTATGACAAATATGTCCATTAAACTACTTTTCACTGGGTATTAAATTATTTTTCACCAGTTTCCTTGTCGAATGAAACCAACACGTGTAACAGACATTGTTGTTTAGACAATAACAAAATTTTGAATTTTTATAATTATTAGATTAGGAGCAGGTTTGTTTACCAATAAAAAAAACACAATTATTTGATTTTAAAGGTCCGCAAGTAAAAACAAATAATGCAATGGGCCACGTTAAATATTATTAAAAAAATGAGGCATGCGCGCCACTCAAAATCTTATTAAACTTTAATAAGGCACCGACTTGAATTAATAAATAAATAAATAAGGGCACCACGTATCTCTTACACCAACTGGCATAAAGTATTCATGAAAATGGTTTTTATTTTATTTTTAATTATTAGAAAATGTGTTTTTACCGTGCACATTAGATAGTTATCGTATATAGCAATACAAAACAACATCGATTTTGTTTAATTATTTTTTTAAAGCAAATTTTATCGATAAAGGCGTAGCTGCATCAGCCGTGGTAAAAATAAAAAAAATAAAAAAAATAAAAAAAACAAACACGGACTTGAAACCCAAACTTAATAGAAGAAAATCCAATCAAACTAACTCAAAACTAAAACAAAACGTGTCTACAGATATGATCCTCTCATGTCGGTCAACAATTGACGATCCACAATCCTTACATCATGATTTGGCGCTTACTGATGGTGAGAAAAGCGATCGATAAGGCAGAAGCAACCAACGAGTTAACAAACACCCCATAATTATAATAGTATAATACTACTTGTATATTTTTCATATAATTTTCACATCGAAAGTGATGATATAACAGAATATGTATAGTTCTGTACAATTATTTGACCAAAATATCGCTAAAAAAGAACCACACATATTTTGCCATGTCACTTTTTTTGTGCGAAAATTATGTGAAAAATATATATATATTATTGCTTATGAAAATATCACATCATTTCCCCCATTAACTTTAATATAAATTTTGTGTATTTTTCCCTAAAATTAAGCTGCAAGAACCTTGAGATTTTTAATTCAAGCTTCTCAGCCCAAACAGTCTTCTAGCACAGAATGGCCCTTCACTTCAAAGGCTTCTTTAAGTTCACATAAGGACATAGAAGCTACTGAAGGACAAAGGAATGATGCTAACTCGGGTCCTCATAGGTATTCATCATTCATAACATAAAAGGCTCCCTTTCCCATGGATGCTCTAAGCTGTATACAATTATATTCACAGAAACAAAAACTCATACCTCTAAGCATTTATAAGTTTCCTTTTTTTTTTTTTTTTGTTTCTTTTTGGCCAACCCAAAAAGAAGTCGGAAAGAGAAGGCCAGAGATATGCTAAAGGACAGTAGATTGGCCCAACACAAGTAGATATGCATACAACACTCCATATCTCATACCACACCATTACATTTTTTAGGTTTTACAAAAAGAGTGCGTTTATCAGGATTCGCTCAAACCTTCATTTCCCTACCGAAAATCCAGCTGAAAGGAACTGCAGTTCGTTCCTTGGCCCGCCCTTGAGCCCTCTCCTCCAACCTTCTGATTCTAGGAGGCAAACCGCATACAAAATCTTGTGCTTTACACCCCTCGCTAGAAAGACCTGTCAACTTCTCGATGTTCCATCTCCCGACGAGAAACTCCAAAATATCAGCATAATCCTTCGCAGTGTAGACTCCTAGCCTTTGGGCGACTGCTGAGAAGTGGTCAAAGAGGCTGTCGTCTATGCCATCATACATCAAATGTGCTGGCATTGCAATCTTCTTCTTCATCATATCAGCGAATGCCAAGATTGTGTCATTGGGATCGATCTCAAAGAGCTTTTCCACTATTTTGGTGTAGGCAGTTTCGTGGCGCTTCTCATCTGCAGCGATGGTGCCGCATATCTGCGCCAGTTTCAGGTCACCATACTCCTTGGCGAGCCTAGCTGTGTTTCCATGAGAGATGAAGGTCGCCCTCTCTTGGAAAGATGTGTAGATGAAACCTAGATACGGGTTGTTTTCAGTTCGTGGATCCTGAAAACAAAGGGAAAAAAGGTTACCAATATCTAAAACGTGTACAAAAGAAAGCATGCCATTGACAACCAAGATTGTATCAAATTCTCGAATCAAAATCAGATCTAGAACGAGTGCAGACGAAAAAGGAGTCTTGAAAAGAAAGCTTGCAATTTGACAGTCAAGACCGGATCAAGTTACCAAATCAAAATTGTACAGGAGGAAAGAAAACCATGCTATAACAATGACAGCACACAAGTAATTCTTTTTCTTTAAAACCAAGGGATAAAAAAATGATCTAAAAACCAAACTGAAGCACTGAAGCAAAGTCAAAGACTGGAAAAGAAGAGAAGGAATAAATGACTTTTGAAGGGCAGAAGCATAACTTTATTGTTTTTTTGTTATACTCATAGGTTTTTACAGGCTACTTATTTAAGAGGCATTGAAATTATTTTTCTAGCTTATGTTGTTTAGGAATCAAGTTCTAGAATTGGTTTGTATTAAAGAGTCTTTACTTAGTAGTCCATATAGGGTTGTCCAGCCCTAAGGTTAGAAACAACAGTAATCCATATTTTCTGAGAGAGAATAATATCTGAATTTCACCAGCTCACTGTTTCTATTTTTTCATGCCAATTTCAGGATGTTGTGAGTGGATCTCATGAAAATTCTATGCTGTGAGTGGTCTTTCACAAGCCCTATAGGTGGATCTCTGATGCAAGGGAAAGCGCAAGCAGCAGCAAATAATAGCGAAATTGGGAATAAATAAAATGATATTGAAGTAGGAATAGGGATAGATGAGTTTCTAGGTTTAGAACACAAGAGAGAACTCCAATATTACTGTATTTCTAAATAATTATGGGAAAACTGAAATACAATAGCCTCATAGGGAGGTTTATATAATAAGTTAAAGCAAACCCTAAAATCCTATCCCTTGATCTCTCATAAAAACTTTAAATCTCAGCCCTTTATTATTTAAAAAAAAAAAAAGCACATGCTACTCATGTGACCATTTAAGACATAATTTAATAAATTATCAAGCTCTGATTCTTAGATGGCCTGACTCAGTTTTAGGTCTTATTGCCGATTTCCTGCATCAATCTCCCAGGGACTCTGTCCTTTCTTCTTTTAATCTTTGGTTGATTACTGTTCACGTGGTAGTGTTCACAGCTTTAAACTAATACTATTTGTCTTTCTTCCAGCTCTGAGCTAAACTTTATTTGTTTCACCCACGTAAGCCCTAAAATCATAAGTTAATTCCGGACCCATTAAATCCATAAAGCCCTATCTCCAACATTCTGAAACACTAAATTCTCTTTCCAGCAAATAAGCCATAAAATTCCAGCCTTGTGTACCCAAAAATCTGACCTCTCCTATCAATTTTAACCCAGAAAACCTCGCAGACAGACCTCTAAACCTGTCCTGCATCAAGCATAGAAGATTACACAACTACTCTATTCATTTAGGAGTAGCAGCTATATGGTTCCCCCTATGCGCTTTCTTTAGTCCCTTAACATAGTAAAGTAGGCATCAACAAACCAACACACCTTTCAAGATTAATTTAAACTCTAGCATTCTCAGATTGAAAGGTTGAACTGAACACTATAAACTACGATTTGGAAAATCATACAGTTCAAATTATTCTCTCTTATCCAGTTTCATTATGAAAAAGTATAATTACTTAAATAAAAAAGCTATGAAATTTAAGGAAGTGATTTTGGAGGAAAAAAATTACCATGCTCAGTGCTACTCACAAAGTAGTCATATTTTATAAATAAAATATTTTTTTGTTTGCCATAGACTATGCTTAGGGTACCATTTGTACCACTAGCCTAGCAAAATAGAACTAGTACGTGTATTAAATCCATGGTGATGGGGGATGGAATAGATTTAATTACACGTAGTTGCTAGATTCACTGCACGTGTTCATGTCAACCAATCAAAAGGAAAAAAAGAAAAAAAGAAAAAAAGGGTAGATTCTACAACTTTGTTGTTTTCAAAATTTTAATATGCAATTTTTTGTAGACCATTAACAAATTGTCAAAATGACAAACTAAAGATAGGAATCAACGAAAATAAGCTTTTCTCTAATCGATGAATAAACAAAAGCACGCACACACGAAACCCAACCCCCCCCCCCCCCCACCCACCCAATCCCACAAAATAACAGCTAGAAGGATTTGAACCTCTAACCTTGGCCTAGACACACACACAGCCAATATAGCAGCTACAAGGATTTGAACCTCTAACCTTGGCCCAGCACCAAGGTTTTTTGCACAACCTGTGTACCACAAGGTTTGGCAACTGGTAGTGAAGAAGTTTGGTCAGTTGAAGTTGCATATACAGTAACTATTTCCTTCATTACTAGTGTATTTATTTATATTCTACCGTTTATATAAATTCCTCCAACGGCAGTGAACATGAAATAAATATTGTATAAGAAGGTGAGGACTTTACCATTCCCGATCCAATCAAATACTGAATTGTCTTCTCAATTTGCCTCATGTCAACTCGTCCAGAAAGGAAAAGATATTTATGGAGCAGGTCACCATGCCTATTCTCTTCAGCTGTCCACGCCCTTGTCCAGATTGCCCAAGAACTAAGGCTTGCACCAGTCTCATCTCGAACACCATCGAGGGTGTTAAGCATTGTCTGATAAGTTGGAAGGGCTTCCTCCGTAATCATATCTCCAGCCAAGACAACAAAATACTCGTCAGGAATTTCCTTTGACCTCTCCCTTAGCTCCCTGACTTGATCATAGAATCCTTCTGAAGCAGAATCTGGAAGAAAATCAGTTGGTTGCCAATTTTTCTCTACCGGCCTTAGGTGCACCAAGACGTTCTTCTCAGCCCAATCCTCCATTGATTTGAAAATTTCAATCTTTTGTGGAGGCATGGAATGTGTAACTTGAACATGTACCTCCCGTGGAGGACAAAAGGGCTTCTTCAGATTTTCAACATCTCTATAATAAACAAAAGATTTCGGGCTTTAAAAAAAAATGCACTTAGTTCGGATTTAATAATAACAGCAATGAAAGATGAATATCCATAAATGAAACCATTTTTATAATTTATAATTATGCTCCATATAATATTAACCAAACAGAAAGATCGAAGCTCAACCATGCTATCCACTCACATTATAGCCACTATTAAAGAATAACTCGATAGACGTCCAGGAGCAACAAATTTGACAAGGACGCACAGTAGTAATATGGAAAACCAGATGATATTTGGAGCTAGCTTTGGGACAATTTTTAATTACGAACAACATAGTACAAGCTAGTAAACACCTTTGCTTTTGATTTTTAAACTAGATATCCTTTAACAATGAGGTCTAGATCTATCATAAACAACAATACCAAACTACCTCAAATGACTGTCTCTCAAAAATGGATTTGTCCTATGAAGTAGTTTGAATTATATCATAACAAAAATACAAATTCTATGCCAATTTTAGCATATAGAATTCCTAAAAATATATTTGTGAACATCAGTTGCATCTTAGATTCTTCATGCATGCTCTAAAATATAAACTCGGAGCCCTTCACCACTCCCATACCTCCTACCATCCTTGAATAGTAGCAATACTGCACACTTCCTGCATGCTTTGCGCTTGAATCCCCATATATATAAATTAGACACCTCCAGTCGCTGGATTAAAAATTCTACTCATATCCTATTTGAGCCAAATCCAACAAGAATGAGGTTTTGTTCAATCAGTTAAGGCTTATAACTTATTTTCTTGACTTTGACTATTTGGATAAAACCTCATACATAATCAGATGACCCTCAAATTCTAGCAACTAGTCCAGTACAAACATAATGTCTAGTCCGATGGTCAAAATCTTTCTAATCGGTTTTCTGTAGGCCCTACAGGAGCTTCTCATATAAGCATGTCTACTTCACACTACCCCCATATCCTTTTCTTCAAACTAGAAGGAGCTATGTAAAAATACTGAGAATACATAAATTAATAAATCCAACAAAAAGGTTGAGAGAGTCAACCAGCTAACCTAGTTGAATGTAAAAGAGACAAAACAAAAACACAATAATTCATACCAAATTCCCACCCTCTCATCTGGTTTATAGTACAAGCAACAATCCCATAGAAAAAAAAAAGTTGCAAATTCCCCCCCTCTCGTAATTGAGATGAACGATTGGCAAGAAAAGAAAAGAAAAGAAACAGGGCGCGACAAATGCCCAAACCACAAATAAAAACCTAATGAAGTTGTCAGAGTTCAAGTTCAACGTCTGATTAAATAATAAAAAGGCCAAATTATAAATAACAATTAATACAAACAACAGAAATAAGAGTTTCAGCAATGTCCTTTTTTCTTCCCGAAAGAACAAAAAATCCAAGCATTCATGTTTACATCCCTTATAAAACAACTAAAATACATCTCACAGAATGATTACCAGAACAACGCAAAATAGGAGAATATGGAAACATCACAAAAGATATCTTCATTTAATGGGAACACATCGTGTTCGTATCTAGATTCATGCAAAGATTAAATCCACACATCCGAAAATAGAATCTTTAACAGGAAAACACAATTCAATTACAATCCCCACATGATACCAATCAGCCAAAATTTAGCAAACTTCACACCAAAAGAGAGAAAAACTGAAGGAACCATACGGATCAGCAAAAGAACCTAAAATAAACGGTAAATTCCACAAATTCATACCAAAAAAAAAAAAAATCTATCAAACAACGGTTGAGAAATGCATTCACCCGGAAGCATATTGAAGGTCGAGTACCCAAAATGAATTTTAAATCCCAAAAAATTCACACATATTGAAACGGAATAGAAAATAAAAGCATAAGAAACAGTGGTAGAGAAATGCAATTACTTGGAGGCATCTTGAAGGGTGGAAGCCATGGAAACTCGATGAGATCTGAGGTTCGCGGATCTGGGTAGAGCAATGGATGAGAACTGATGAGTCGTGACGGTGAGGGGATTCAGTTTCAGAGCCATTTTCTCCAAGTATTAGGCTGGTGCGATTTGATTCTGCGCGTAGCTTTCTTTGACAACAGCAGGCACAATATCGGGGGGCGGCGAAAACAATGTGGCGGTCAGGGGAGAGACGGAGAGAGAGAGAGAGGGAGAGAGACTCGAGAAGAAAAGCCATGGGTTTCTTGTGATTTACGCATATGCCATTCTTGGTTTCTTGTAGTGCGTTGCGCAAATAATTTTATTATCGATGATTATAAATTTAATTATATATATAATTATATGCAGAGGCAAGAGGCACGTATCAGCAAAAATAAGCTCCCAAGAAAGGCTGACACATAGCTCAAAGTAATAAAATTTCATACGCATAATCTAATAAAAATATAAATTTTTGTTTAAAATTTATAAATTTCTTACATTTAAGTTTTAAAGAAAATTAAGTATTAAAGAGAAAGAGTTTAAATAAAATTTATGGATTCACATTGATGTGTAAATAATTTATAAATTATATTTTTTGCTAATGTGCCGCCTACGCATATAGCTTTATCTATATATAGGAAAATTTACACTTAACCTCCTCGTGATTTGATCTATTGGCAAGGAACACACCTTCCCGTGATTTGAAAATAATCACATAACCCTCCCATGGTTTTAACGAAATTGCACAAGTCAACACTGCTAATGCGGACAAACAAAATAACAATCTTATCCTCTGATTTAAAATTCAGAACCTCTTTACAACATTAATCTTTTTATGCCATTGGTAATTTATCTACCCCAATCTCGTAGTTATGTTTAAACAATCTGTATATAGGGTACGAATACATCGGATGTTTTTTTTTTTATCATATCTTTTATGAATATTAATATTTTTTTCGTACAAGCATTCACTCATCAGAAATAACAAGTTTCAGGGAAAGTGTTTTTGAGAAAATATGGGAAGAAGTAAGTTGAATAAAAAACGGATGAAACACCGTCGCTTTTGCCTCCAAAGCCATCTCAAGGGAAAAAAATTCACCTACGGTATAATGTGTGTTTGTGAAAAGTTAAGTGGGAAAATAAATAATATTTGCGCCCTTGCGAAAAGTAGATCCACGACGGTGTTGCCATAAGGGATTTATATCTCTATAAATATAAATAAAAATAAATATATTAGGGTATCAGGGATGATCAGTGTTGTTAATAATACTCTATAAAGTTTTAAATAATATAATCCAAAATTTATTAAAATGCAATTAGGAACGAATGTGACCGTCAATGAAACTTCTCAGTTTTAATAGATTATAAAATTTATTACTAATTATCAAGGACGGTTTTGGTAGGTATTATGTCACCACTCGTTGAGCAATATTTATGAAAAGAAGTCTAGGCAAGCAACTACTAATCAGCCCACTGCTGGAGTTGCAAATGTTGGAGGGTTTATTAACGTTGCAGAATATCGTGCTTGCTGTCGATAGGTAAAACCGAAGAAGGGTTAAGTTCAATTTACCCTATATATTATGGTCAATTTACTTCTTATTTTTCCCCTCCCTCTCTCTTCCCCTCCTTTCCTATCATCATTATAGATCAATTATAAAAGAAAATAATGAAAATTATACAAACAATGAAATTGTTAAGAAGAGGTACCTTGAGGGTATATTCAAAGCTTTTGGAATAAAATATGGTAATTGTAACTTTAGAGGGACATTTGAGAGTTTGTTGAAATATCTAGAGGGATTGATGTAATTTTCCTTTTTTCTATATAAGGAGAGTGTGGTGCTTGTTTTCTTTTTTTTTTTCAAAGGAATTCTTCTCTATTTTTTTTTTTTTTGGTGAGACTGATGTCATGTAAATCCATCAAAACACATATTTTTATTTATTAAAATGTTTTGTGTTTGTGGAACATTAGCCATTTTTGGTTTGCTATGATTTCTTTGAAAATAAAAACTTAGTGCTCAGTGAACATTGATCTAGTCATCATGTCCATACTCATTGAACATTTATCTCAATTTGAAAATTTCAACGGTATGAATTAAAATAGCATGAAAAAAAAATATCAAAAACACTTAGAAATAATTATGTTAAAAAAATGTCTAGCCCTTGAGTAATAGAAATTATTATTTTTTTCACTCCTAAAATTGGTTTTAATTACAAAAAATAATATTTTAACATCTATCTATATATAATATATGAAATTGAAGCATAAAAATGCCAAGTAACCATCTCTCCTCCACTTCTCCCATTCTCTCCCCTCTTAACAATACACTAGACTCGAAACTCGTGCAATACATGAATTGTTTGAGTATCAATAGTTATAAATTTAATATTAAAATATAGTATTAAAATTTCATATACATAGATAAGTGTTGTAATAAGATTAACCATTGGAGAATAAGAGTTTAGATAGGGGTGTATATGTAGATGAGTCTTAATTTAAATTTAAATGTATAATATAACATGTAAAAAGTGAAAGTAAAGTTGATGAATTTAAATTAATTTGTAAATAATTTATTAGTATTTGTTATCATGTTTAAAATTAAAGATATTCACAAAATAAGAGTATGGCACATGTCATTTTATTAATTTTTTAAATTTTGGAACAAAAGTTAGGGCCTAATCGATAACTGAAAATATTTTCCATGCATTTCAATCCTCTATACATAAGGGGTTCAACCCAATTTGATCACAACCAACTTACTGCCGACAATCAAAAGACACATTAACAATCGAGTACACAATGTGAATCAAACTCCAAAAGATACTACCCAGCAAATTATAGTCCAACTCAAACTAGCTTAAAGCACGGAATAGCAAATAGTCTCAAATTCGATGGTAAGAATGTTCACTCAACAATCATTATTAAACATGTTGTACTCTATTATTTCAAACAATAGTGACCCGCTGTCGACTAACACCAAATAATTTATTTGATCCATGACGTTCTACTATTCATCAACCGTGATCCTTTTATTCAATCATAGTGTCTTTAGATCTCACTCAGTCCCTTCCTTCGACATCAACAATTGACTAATTTCATTGACAACTTAACTACTACCATCTTTGATTTTGCAGCCAAAGGCAGGCTCAAATCTAATTGCTACTACCCAAAGAATTGCACCCCAAAAGGGAATTCCTAAGGTAGGGTCATAACAACCCATATCATTAGTTAGAAACCATATTCCACATACCTCCAATGCGATTTTCTAAATCCATCAACAATAATATCCTATTATGTCATTGTGGGACAACTAGATACAAAGACGAGCACTACAACCTTACTTTGGATAGGCGACACACAAACAAACCCCTGTTCCACCTTAATCCATGCAAAACATCCATTCAAGTAAGTTTCAGGTCAAATTATTCTCTACCGGATTATCTTTTGTAGGTTAGGGCTTCACATGTCCAACGATAATCGAACACCCAACTACACTAACTAATGCTCGAAAAGAAATACAAGTCTTAAGTTTGATTCACGGCCACTTGAGTGACCATTCAAAAGGTAGCCATCAAGACTTTGAAATAAACATTCATAATTGTTCAATCAAAACATACAACAAATCAACCATACATTGGAAGTATTTTAATCATCTCTCAAAATTTTAAAAAACTTACACTTTTGTAAAACATTTCCCACAAGTAAAAATACTACGACTTTTTCTTTAATGCTAAATTGAATTACTTCAAAAAGGACAAAATTAGATAAGCTCGTTCTTTACAATGCTCAATTAGGCCAAAATATTGGGTACGCAGATTTATACCCTTAAGAATTTCACTTGGAATACCTTCTAAAACCTTAGCTAACTTTCAATACACGGCATTTTTGAGTACCTAGTTACAAATTAGATTCACAACTTTCATTTTAACCGCAAAGAGTTATTCATACTCTAGGGATGTCAACAAATATAAATAGAGCCTGACTTTAGATTTGAGTCACCTTAAAATTTTAGTTAAAACACCTTTTATTAGAAATGTAAAAACTTTCGGTATAAGGTTTAAAACATTTTTCTTCTAAAAAAAAGAACCTTTAAAGGACTCAAACATCAACAATTCGTCTTCGTACATTCTTGCAAAATCACTCTTTTGAAATGGTAAAAATCCCCTTTAAAAACAAAAAAACTGTGCTAGAACATAGTCCAAAACATTTTCCATACATCTCATATTAAGATGATTCCAAAACCAAAGTTGTAAATTTTAAGTTGACCTACAACTCTCTAGAAGAAGACATTTCCAAATTTGAATTCTTTCTAAACCAAAAAGCCCAAAATCCTCACTAACATTGCATTTGGTACACAAAGATTAACCAATGCATCTAATTACATCATTTTTAAGTCACGCACACACAACTATTTAATCACTTATTATTTCCATGAACACTCCTTAAATCAATTAACTATGCATCCATCATAAGTCTAACATGAAAATTTAAAATCACCATAATTTAAGCTCAAGATCGTTGGTTCAAATCAACGTACAACTTCTTTTAAAAGAAAACATGGCAAAAGTTGGAATCAAGACTTAGAATTGAGATTTAAGGATAAGTTTCCTATCTTTACAACTTTGCTTTGGAGAAAATTTGAACTTTTTACAAGAAAATCCAAGTTCTTTCAATGACATTCTAAAGGGATTCACTTTTCCTTTAAAGGGAATTTTCCCCTCTTCTCCTTATTTTACCCCGAATCCAAAATCTAATCATGTGAAATCACTAAGGGTGATTTGGTCATTTCAGCTAAAAAAAATCTAAAAGTCAAATCGTTTTCCACCAAAAATTTTGTGTGGGCCCTCCTTCGTCTTATTACCACTAGTTCCAACGACCAACTTAGTCAATCACTCGTTAGATATTTTTTCGTTAGATAATTTCTGTAACCGGAACAAAAGTACTATTTTAAAACCCAAGTTGACTCCAATTCCTACGACATGAAATATTATCTCTTGTTAGGGATCGAAAATTTACCAAGAGAAAATAGACTTGCATTCATAGAAAATTGTTCAATTCTTTTTTAGAATTCAATTTGATAGGCTAAAGCCCCCAATTCACTACTTTTATGAAGGAGGAAGAAAGTTGAAATAAAATCGGTGACAACTTTCTTAATAGTGAAAGCCAAGACCTTCACTTATTCATAGATGCTCCCACTCCTTAGCCTCCTGCTGAGCTTCTTGTTGTTCTCTAGTGGCAGCAAGCTCTGAATTTGTCAGATAATATGGTGTAAAATAGTTAAGGGCATTCCATTAGTAATGAAAAACGGGTGGAGGGGATCCGTATATATTTTTTCTAGTCAATTAGAAGTATATGTCACTATTCCTACCATCATTTATGGTTTAACGTCTAAGGGCATTTTCATAATTTTGCACTGTTGGCGTCACTTTTCGCGGCTGTTCACTTAAAAAAAATGAAATTCGGCCAATGGGGCACGATTGTAATTTTCAGACCCATAAGGTAAGAGAATACCCAATCACGGGCCAAATGGGTCTAGTTCGTTAACACTTCTTGAGCCCATAGCTCCCTTTTAAGAGGTTAATCCACTTTGGGCCCATGGCCCCAATCCTTCATGAGATGATTTTGGGCCCATGGCTCATTTGTTTGTCCTTTTCCCCTAATAAGGAAATAGGGCACTTCCTTTTGGAGCCAACAGCTCCACCACATTGCGTTAAGGGGCATGTGGCACTCATCTAGGGCACTTCCCATGATTGAGAATATTTCTGGGCCCAAGGCCCAAGGATGCGCCACATCCTCATTCGGGTTCCTCTCCCCACTATATAAACAAAGTCCTAGGGTTTTGACAAAGGGAGGCAGTTTTGAGATTTTAACAATGAGAGAGAAAAAAGAGAAAAGCATCAAAGCACTCTATTTTCATCTTCACCTTCATCACCTACGCTGCCAATGGCAAGGTGAGGGTCTCCAATGAACTTCCACAGCTCTATGAGCTATAAGAACTACATGGGTCTGATTCTCCTATATAGATATGTAGGAAACCCAAAAGTGGGTCTGGTCCCTAGCAACCCTAATCCCTTTAATGGGCTTCACAACTCCCATGGAGACTCCAATGGCTCCTGTTCATCATCTTCTTCAATAGCCCCTGTTTTCACCTAAAATGGGTCTATGTCCCTATTTCTTCACTCATTCATCATCCATTCATCCTTTATCCCTAATATTTGGATTAATAGTCCATTTTCAGATTTCCCTCCTGCAGGTTCAATCCCTGAAACCCAGTTCCTAGCCCCTACGCATATCCTTTAAGGATCTTAATCGAAGGTATTTCATACCAATGGTATCAGATGTAAGAATCATCATCTTTTAAGATGATATGAACATTGATCCCCTAAAACAAATATGACGAGTTTGTGACTCCTTATTTTTCCCACAAACATGCACGAAACTTGAAAATTTTACATCCGTGCGTGAAATTTTTTCCCATGAAATTTTTTTAGAATATTAGACAAGCTAAGCATGTAAAATATCTAAGGAAAATACTAACGTTAAGGACAATAAAAGTTAACTTTAATTTTAAAGTCAAGGGTATTATAAATATAAAGTTTGACCTTGGTTAAAATAGCTTATTTTAACATAGATATACGTACGTTGTAATTTTTTTTCTCTTTTATATTCAATTTTTCATTGTAGACAAGAAATATTGTGGTCAATTTTCACGATAACTATTACACGACTATTCAATTAAATTATTTAGTGAGTTTTCAACTTATTCACTATTGCCAAGGTTAAAGACCATGTTCGATGGATTGTCGAAGTGATGCCTTGGGCTAGACACTTTTATGACTTAAAATCAACTCGATCATAATATTATAAACTTAACTTTTGAAAATGAAAAATAAAAAATATTCTCCATGAGGGCTTTAAAATTGTTCTTCATGCACAATAAAGCCATCTTCAATATTCAAGAAAATTATTCAGTTAGCATTTATTATAACACCCCCACCTTTCATACACTGAACAGGTGTATAAAGGTGCATTCATCCATCATCCACTAAATGGTGCCCTTTTATTAACACAAAAGTGAACCATAAACAACACACTAAATATTATATTACAGAATTAGTCACATCTCAAAGGGGAGTTTAAAGTGACCAAACGTGTAAAAATTTAACTACTAATGACCCTTTAACCTTTACCACCATCACCACTCTCGTACGGTACGTTCGTACGGAACCCACCTGAAAAAGATTCAAACCAACAAGGGTGAGTGTGAATGAACACTCAGTAAGGGATAATCAATCAGGTGCATGCTTAGGAAAGTTCAACACAACAAATTCAACATTGTTTAACTCGAACCATCAACCACTGAGTGACTCATAAGGTCATGAACGGTGTGTTTATTCAAACCCAGACACGGGGTCCAACTTCTGTGCATTAACCCAAGCACGGGGTCTCTCATTCCCACTTTCACGGTTGTTCATCTCAATTAACAGGTTTAAACGCAACATTCAACAACCACCATAACAAGTGAGATCGAACAAATAGGTCCAACCACGTTCAAATCAACACTTGGGATTTCAACAATTATAACAACAATAATTGGGTTAGTGGGTTCAAATTGTTATACCCCAATCGTAGTCAAATCAACAAATCAGGCTCAAATAACAAGTGCAACCACAATCCGGATGAACAAATCAATATAAACATGCCAAATAATGTCCGGAACACAAATTGGACTCAAATACTAATAATTTCAACTGAATTCACGAGTATTCATGACGTTTCAGTGGAAGAACTGAAATTCCTCGCAAAAGATTAAAATCAAAGTAAAAGATTGGAATTCTCTTATAAAAAAATAGATTACCCTTACAAAGAATAAATTATCCTTACCTGCACTGATCGCGGAGTCAAGATTAACCTTCTACTTTATTTTTTTCTCAGGCCGCCTCACGTTTCTTCTCCTTTGTCTTTCTTCTCCCTTTTTCTTTTTTTTTTAGTTTCCTTCCTCGCGCTCTCGGTCTCTCACCCCTTCTCTCTTTATTTTTCTTTCAATGGTTGTGGTTGTTATATTATAATATATATATATGAATCACATAACCGACTTAGTGTCAGCAAGCTTAGTCACTAAAGTCTCCCCTGCCCACACGTGTATTACTATAACTTAATCTATATAATACTAATACAACGTACACGTGTAATATTTTTACCTTTCGTATCAGCTATGTGCATAAATAAATAATCGCGTGTCGTTCGTCCACCTATTTCACTTTTCACTATAGTTCCCATTCTTAAATTATTATTGGCTTTTCGATCACGTCATGTTATCATCTTAATTCCCCATTCAACACAACAACATATCCATTTATCCGTTTTCAGTTCTATGTTTAATACTTACTCAAATTAATATTAAATGAAAATTTAGGGGTGTTACATTTATGGCTACCTGTTTACGTTGAACAATAAATACATCAACTTAAGTTTAGCACATCAACTTAAGTTTGGCAACCAAACATTCACATCAACTTAAGTTTAGCAACCAAACATTTTTACTAGCAATCACAGCATCCAAATTTAAAAGCAACCCCCAATATTATAAGAATTAGGTTGGCATTGTAATTTCTTTCTTCTCTAAAAAGGGTTCTATGTGCCCCTCTTGTGCCTAATAGTACCACCCTTTTTCTTATTACCATTTTTTTGCCTCATCCAGTAGGTCGAGGTAAAACCTACTCTCACACATAAAGGTGGAGCCTTTCCGAGTACATGCGAAGCCCATCCCTACATAATCGATCTAATTGGGAATCCATATGGAGTCCCTACAGCTCCAGAGTACTCCAGCATGTTATTTCTTTGGACCATGAAAGCATCAATCCTGGCTCGGGCTGTGATATTGTTCAAATAGTAAGAAGCTTCACGTGTTTGATTGATTTAAGGTTAATAAAAAAAAAATTATTATAAAACTGAGATAACTTGAGCCAGAGGATGTCCACTCAAGATTACAATAATGACAATGTCATTTATGACACATAAACTAATGATAAATTACCATCACCCTTCTTGTTTCACGAGTGGAGATCAAGAGAGCAAGAGAGTTCAATAACCTACTTTAATAGGCAATTACAGCTCAAATGCCAATTAATATAAAATAGAGAGATTAACTACAACACTAATTGGCGATAATCATAATCATAATATAAACTAGAAAACGCATGTAAATAAATAATTGTGATCTCACCTCCTCCTCCCCCCGGAGCCCCTCTCCCTTTGGCAATTGAAGTAAACGGCGGCAACGGGCAGCCCCAAATTGTAGAGTTCGGCGAACTCTCGAGTGTTGAAATTCTGGCGCCACCCCGGCGCATACACCGTCTGTCTGCCCAACTGCTGGAACAGCGTGAATACGTAACGGTGAATCCCTCTCGTCGGTCTCGGGCTCTCGTAGAACACCACCTCTTGTCCTGTTGAATTGAGAGCCCCTGTTTGCGGTCAGATCGCAAGGTCGAATCGAATTCAACAATTCTCTGCACCTTAAGATACGAATCTAATGGACCACAGAGATGTCGACATCATCGGTACTCGTAACACAAGGGATGCTTGTCACGCTAGCTGAGTTTTAATATGAAAATACTCTTTAGAGTTTCAATACACTTTACACTCTTTATCACCACTTTTGTAAACAATACGTGTTTAGAACCGTTGTTTTCTCAAAATATGTATTTAGAACCTTAGTTTTCCCAAAATAAATGTGGTTCTTCAAAATATCACCCGCGACCATCTATCTATGACATAGGACAATAAAGCACTTACATCCATTTAAATATTGTTAGAGATATTTCATATCTTATTATATATATTCTAAATATACGGTATATAGACATGTATGGGTCTTACGTGTTCAAGCCCATTAACCTAGAAATTATATATATACTGACAGGAGGCAACGGTTTAAGTATTTTAAACTCGATACCTAGGATATAATGCTTTAAGCAACTACTTAAATCCTAATAAATACATCCCCCAACATTGTCCTATATATACATAACATCCCTTCACAAGCTTTGTCTCTTAGAATACATACAACTCTCCTTGACATTCCTAGTGCTTCCATAGATTGCTTTTGTTTTCGGGATGCTTTTCAACTACAATAATCGCATTTTAACATTTCCCTTTCTTTTGCTATTGCCCCTTCCGAAACAGCACTATCTTGCAGAAAGAAGAGGTAGCCCAGAACGCTATGTGAAGAAACCTCAAGGCATCGAGAAAAAAGAAAAAAAAAAAAAAGAAGAGGAAAATATATATTTATATAAAGTTCTAAACACGTGTCGAGTTTACAAAAAGTCATGAAAAGAAATGAATTGGAGCTTCTTGAAAGATGTTTGGACATTTTGATTTATTGCTTTTGCACAGTTTTGTCATCTTAGTGATTTTTGTAAACACTATGTAAACTCTTTGCGTGTAGTATTGCCCTTGAAAAAAAAAACCTCTAACATAAATATATTCTACATAGACATGGATCGGGCCATACGGGCCTTACAAGATAAAGCCTGTTAACCCAAAAACCCTATATATATTCTATATATACTGGGTGGACGCAACGGCATAGATATTTCAAACTCAGTGCCTAGGGTGTAATACTTTAAGCAACCGCTTAAACTCTAACAAAAGAGTCATGAAATTGGGATGCTCTTGATGTATCGTGAGCGTGTGAATGAACCCAGCCCTTTGATATTCTTGTTTGGACCATTCTCGTTAATACTAATCATACGCTGTCGTAAGTTACACATAACTGCGTGATGCGTAGACACCCACAAGGCTCATTTAACCTATTTTGCGATAGGTTTGACCATATTTAGCTCAACTTAGCTGGGTCTTTCGATAGATCCTATATGTATTCATATGACTAGGGGTTCCTAAAGCATAATCAATATAAAAGCATTGTTGGGACACAAATTATGGTTTTAGCATTAACTATAGTACCATAACTAACCAAAATTTGCGCTTGTTGTCGCTGGAATATCAGTCACCAACCTAAAAGTTGATAAAATCATGGTATCACTGCATATGAAAGAGAATATATATTCTGTACCAAAAAAAGAAAGAAGAAAACAGAGAATATGTATGGAAAAGATTTTCACACTAATGGGTGTACTATGTTCTTTTATCTTTTTAAGCTTTTTTTTGGTGAAAGGTGTACTATGTTTTCTTTTTGGTGAAAGGCACCCTTCTTTAGAGATGCTTGCTTTACAAAGTTTCATGTAGAGCATACGCCAGAAGTGGAAAATATCCTAGCCCCCCTGGGGCCTCTCTGGGTCCAGATTCTCTCCGGTTCAAAATGGTACAGTCCCCCATGCAGTTTTATATATTTTTTATACATTTTAAAATAATCTTCACCTTACAGACGAAAATAAAATTCAAAAATACCTCGGCATGTTAATTTTCATGAGATTTGAAAATGCATAACCCATTTATCCTAAGCATTGAAAAAAAATGACATCTAAAACTCATACTGAATTTCAATGCTTAGGATGAATGTGTCATGTATTTCCAAATCTCATGGAAATTGACATGTATATGTATTTTTGAATGTTATTTTCATCTGCATAGTTAAAATTATTTAAAATTTCATCAAAAATAGAAAAATTACAAAACTGCTTAGGAATTGCACCATTTTGGACCAGAGAGAATCCAGATCCCTCAACACACATGCATATGCACAATTTAGTGGGGTCCAACAAGTATAATTATATGAAAACAGATAAGAGGCTGAGGGGTATTTATAAATGGAAAATTCCCTAGATATACAAAAAATACACAAGACAAATATAAAAAAGATTTAAAAAAGGAGGAAAGTTCAAGGAGAAACCAAATTATAATGGTTTTTTTTTTTTTAAAATGTGACTATAATGATATTAGAGAGAGGAGAAAAAGTGTATATATTCACCAGTGCAAGTATTCTCTAAGGCTTGGGTCGCTTGGACTAGGAGCATCAGGGTCCACCATAACCTACAATCGTTGTAGAAACCATTAATCATCAATTTTTAGAATTTTCCATAAGGAAAAATAGGTGTATGAATCGATATTCTTGTCTTCTATGCGGTCTTGTGCTATCAATACATTAGGTTGCTCATTTAAGCAAACTTTGCTCATCAAGCATATATACATATATATATATATATATATATATATATATATATATATATATATGCTACAACGAGCTATAGAGACAAAAAGTAGGCCCATGCATGGTTAAAACATAAGACCATGAAAAGGAATTCTTATCATTGGACTAAAATATCAACACATATTGTACAAACTACTAAGTAAAATCTGAGCTTCTTCTGCTAAATAGTGAAAGCACCGATCAAAGAATCAAAAAATAAAAATAAAAATACTGAATGATGAAAGTTTACTGACCTAAAATTCATTGTTGGCCTATTTGTTAACCAAATTAGAGTTTATTTAACTTTGAATAGTGGAAGTTTTCCCAACTATTGGGGTCTCAATAGTATTTTTGATCCAATGGTCAGAATCTCTTTCCATATATGATCTTATGTTCGTTAGACACAAGCCGACTCTTAAAAGAAAAGTCGGCTCTCTAGCCCTCACTAGCATTACATATGGCTTCTACTATATACAACAACACTCAACCTAATCGCGTACAGGTGCACCCTAAACTGCATCGTTTTGACATACTGCAAGCTTCACTGCATATAGCATTTTATAAAGTAGAGGAAGGAAGAGGACTACGAGAGAAGAAGAACTTGCCAGAGTGTAGAAGGTCCTAAGGTCATGGCCACCAACATCAGCTCTTGGTTGGTTGACAACATGAGAAGGTCTGAAATCACAGCCATTGGCAACTTCTCTTTGGTTATAATTCACCCTTAGAGTGACTGTCCCAACGAAGGGATCCAACACATCTCCTATCACTCTCCCTACTACCAGTGGCTCTCGTTCCCTCGGCATCCCTTAAACTATAGAGGTAGCACCAAATAATGAAGAGAGAAGAAATTCAAAGAAACTTATATATAGTTTTGGGGAAACACTTCTGATGTGTTTTTTTCTGATATTTTAGTTAGCTTTTATCCAATCAGTGGAATCAACTACCTTTCCTTATCTAAGTATACAGTAATTTCAATGTAAAGCTATGCGTTTTAATGACCAATAGGACTTTTAATTTTGTTTTCATTTTTACTTTTTGTAAGAATTTGTTCAGTTCCATGGTGTGGATATAGAGGCCAACAAAAAGAATATTATATAAATGAGGAATATGCAAAAGAGAACACCCAACAAGGATATATATGAAAGAAAATTTGAAAAAAAAAAAAAACTAGCACTATAAGACAAAGAAGAAATGTATAGTGCTTTCTATATATATATATATATATATATATATACACATACATATATACCTTTCATGAACCGTTCACACCTAAAGAGATGATGTGATAAAATTTCTGTTGTCTTTTATTATTATTTTAGTAAAACGTCTCTCAAAAATGATCACATAGATCTTGTGACATCACTACATTTGATGTAAAGGGTATGTAAATGATATACACATAAAAGTTACTCCTTTTTAAAATATGTTGGCTACAAAGGTTCCTACATCATGGGTGGCGTTCTATCCTAGTTGCCATGATTAGTAATGTTTTAAGCAATAATCGTCATGAGAAACGTGGGAAAATGATATTTAAGTTGGAATTAAAATTAGCGTTACAATTATCACCATATTTTCATCCAAAAGTACACGTGCACCTTTGCGATAATAAAACCCTTGCGACATAAGAAGAGGGATGGCTTTGAATCAAAAGCTCAAGCTATCGGATTCTTTGTTCATCAAATAAAAACCATTTAAATTCATCCATAATTTGTCTAACAAAATAAAATAAAAAAATAAAAAAAGACTTTCATCTATGATGGGACTCAGATTTTATTAAGTAATAAAATGCATAGACTTGTTAATCCAATCATATAGAACGTTGGAGCTTTGTTGTTTTTTTCCCTCCTAAATATTGAAGCTTAGCAATGAAGACTTAGCGCATGCAAATTTGATCTACAAGTCAAGGCTGAGTGCTGGGAATCAATTTGGGGAAGTGACTATTTATTTCTTCTTCTTCTTCTTTTCCCCCTGACGGTACATCTCTATTCTTCTCTCGTTGTTAATGGAAATGTTATATCAATCACATCTTATAAGAGCACAAGGTCAGCACACTACCACGGACTCGTTCTAGAATTTCTATTGGTATGAATTTAAAAAGCATAAAAAAAAAAAGGATCTGCCAATTTGCATAATGTTTATAAATGGATGAGGGCTTTATTTTAAATATTGTAAATATCAAGAGATCTCAGCCATTTTAACCTTCATCATTAACGTAATAAATCTGTGCTAGTAAAAATTGCATGAAAATTTATAAGTCCTATTTTTTCATTCTCTTTTGGTTCATTCGAATGGAATTTTTGTAACAGGTCCTAAATGGTGCGTGCCCATATTTTCCTATATATATATATGTGTGTGTGTGTGTATAGGATAGTGATGGTGAGGATCAAATATATCTATAATGTTAAAACTGTTTCGAATTTTTCTCTGTTTAGATAATGAGTATGCACAAACCTGAATTGCTTGAAAGTGTGTATATCCAAATACTTTTTCATGTTTTTGCAATCTGTATAATTAGATTTTTCCTATTTAGAAAATATGATGGGTGTTCCCTCTAAGAGGTTGTTTGGGGACCTTATTTTTATCAAACTAGTTTATTCTAAGTAGTTATGAGTTATGCATGTTTTGGCAAGTATTTGTCAATAAAACTTAAGTTATTTATTTTCAAAAACTAGGAGTTCCTTTTAGTAACTTTTCTCCCGAAACACTTCTTCGAAAACTAGTTTGGCGAAGTAAAAGACGACCATATCCCTAAAATAACTAAGTAATTCTCAGCATGTCCAGCTTTTTTATTTGAGAACTTTTTTATTACTAACTCCATTTGGACAATCGTTTTGAAAATTAATTTTAAACTTTCATTATTTTTCTTACATACAAATTTTCTAGTTATTTTGCAAAAGACTGCTTAATATAGTAATCAATTGAACTACTTTATTATGTGCCTTTTTTGGTCATTTGATAGTCAATAATTAATTTCAACTACTTTCTATCAAATGTTCTAACTTATATAATCACTTATTTTAAATATTTGAGATGTTTTGAGTCAAATACTCGTCAACTCATCAAATTACTGATTTCGGCCATTTTAAAGAAAGCTTTAATGATTTAAAACTATAAACCCTTAAAAATAAGCTCCCTTCTCTAGAAAAAAAAACAATAACAAAAACCACTTACTGAAAAGTGAGCATTCTTGCTTCTTTTGTCAATCCCCTATATATGATAAATAGGGAAAAAAAAATACTATCTGTAGTGACTCTCTATCTATATGTGTATAATTGTACATAATTTTTAAAAACAGGCTATTCTTAATGAGAAAAACTAATATGTAGCTCGATGTAACTAAGATATAACACACTATCTTCTAATATCTTTTTCTATAAAAAGAAAAAAAAAAGTAAACTTAAAGCAAAGCCGTTTTAGGATTAATTTTTTTTTATTTTTATGTGTGTGCTTTAGTTAAGTTAGCTGCAACAACTGCAGCAACGTTAAATCTATTTTTTATTATCTAAATGACAGTTTTTGAATGCACGTGTATGCAATTTAAGGAGTGTCGCTGAGCCCATACGTACTGATGCAACAGAGAACAAAGTGGGGCGCCCAAAAAGAAGAGAATATGCTTTTTAAAACATCTTCAAGGGAGTGGTGCCAAACATGAATAACTTTCCTGCAGACCGAGACGGTGGCGTTTTATCCTAATAGTCATCATTGATTTGCGCCATGCACAAAGTGTCGCCGTACAAGGAAACAACGTGGGAAAGAAGATGCGCATTACATTTGGAAAGTTACGCTCGAGTTCAAATGATAATGTTCGAAATTATCAACTTGAAATGAAAATGGAAAAATTCCTTTTTAATATTCTGGCTAAATACATAAATCCCATTGAAGTTTCAGCGAAATATCAATGATTACGGTTGTTACACTATACCTTCATAAACTCTGAAATAATGCTCGACCAATGTAGCTTTTTTAACAATTTCTCATTACTTTTTTATAAATAAGATCCTAGAAACTAATAGAAAATCATCAATAATAGGGTTCGGTCCATTCTTTTTATACATACATATAATTTAGTCCACGGATTCTCGAAATAGCGTAAAAGGATCTTCAGAGTCATTTGTATCTGATCTTGCCATATTCTGGAAAAAAAAAAAAAAAAAAAGTCAAAGCATTTCAAATTATTTATCTGTATTAAAAAATCGAGAAGAATTTCTGAAATTATTTTCATATGGGACCCTAAGCTCGGAATAGCTTCGAGAGGATATTGAAACGCGTCACAGACAGCATATATAAGGTACGATTCCATGATTTGAAAGGAAACGATATTGTGAGGTCTAGCAAATACTAATTCAATCCTACGTACTACAATTATCTTGTCTTATATGTGGAAAATTCCTTTCTTTGGCAGCAAAGTCAAAAGTCCCATTCACCATCCCATGGAAAGCATTCACTTTGTCCAGTCCACTACAACTAGCACTCACCATTTCACCATTTCACCACTTAACCTCAATTCTTCACTCGTTATTTTATATTTATATATATATATATATATATATATATATATATATATATATATATATATATATATGAATATCTATGTATATAATAATTCTAGGAGTCCTCTTCTGTTTGAAGTTGGACATGCACATGCACCGAACTTAATAGCTATAAGAATCTAAATTCTTGATCTTGCTCGACATTAAGCTATGTTGTTGTATAAACTGATACCATAGGATGGAGTAACTTGAGATGATTAGCATCAATGTATATTTGACCTTTCATTGAATTGAATTAGTTTTTATGAATGTAATATGGCTAGGTTTTTTGTCCGTAATGCGTACCTGCTTATGTCTCAACCCGCGGTTCTTTTCCTACCTATACGCTAAGAAGAGTAAATGCCATTAGACTAAAGTCCATTGACGGGAGCATATATAACGTTTTTAATTCATGTAAATGTTTTTTGTAAACAAATATTAAGAAAAAATTTGCGGGCATAAAGTTGAATGACACCACTCTAACATTCAGACTTTGAAAAGTTTTTTAACAAGTGTTAGCTCAAATAGTAGCGATCTGCCTCTTTACAATGAAGGTTAGGAATTCGAGTTTTCATTATATTGAATGATGGAATAGTTTCTCATTCCTCTCTTTTTAGGGAATTAGCTTCTTTTAAACCAAAATAAAAAGGAAAACTGAGAAGTTTATTGAACGACTGTACCTTTATTGTATATTCGCTCTAAGGATATAACTTATACTTTGATCAATATCCTTTTCAATTCATTGTGTACTTTTACCGTCCATATTAAATATTAAGGTGTTTGGGAGAGGTAATTTTTGGTCAAACTCATTTATTTTGAGTGATTATCAGAAATGCATGTGTTTGGAACATAATCATTTAAAATAAAATAAAAGAAAAGATAAATATTACTTTTCACCTTCAATCTATATGTCGATACAACCTGTTAGTTCTTTTTTAAATAACTTCCCGAATAATTGGACTGCATCCAGTTATTCCGTTTTTTAAGAGAGTTCTCACATCACTACTAACCATGTCAATTGTTTGCCTACATGTCATACTTAGGTAAGAAAAAAAGAAAGAAAGTAAAGTTGTGGCAAAAAAAAAAAGGCACAACTCGCGGACAAAGATCTTCTCAATTTCATAGATCATAGTTCCCCCCTCTCAAGTTCTTCCACTACTGACCTTGTCAATTGTTCACATGTTGCACTTAGGTAAGAAAAAAAGAAAGAAAGTAAAGTTGTGGCTAAAAAAAGCCACAACACGCGGATAAAAATCCTCACAACCGCCCCCCCCCCCCCCCCCCCCCCCCCCCCTCAAGTTCTTCCACTACTGGCCATGTCAAAAAAAAAAAAGAAGTCACAACACGAGGGTAAAGATCCTCTCAATTTCATATATCTCAGTCCCCCCCTCCCCCCCTTCAAGTTCTTCCACTACTAAATTTTAATAATTTATTCAAAAATTTTAACTAAAAAATATATATAAATATCAATTTTTATGATATTTGAACATACATAACATATTTGTTGTATGCATTAAAAATTAGGAAAATTAAAGATTTATTTAAAAATTTAAAAATAATTTAAAGTTTCAATGCTTAGGACAATTATATTCTGCATCTTCAAATCTCATGAAATTCGACGTGACTATGTGTTTTTTATGTTCTTTTAATTTGCACCGCTGAAATTAATGAAAAGTTCGTTAAATTTTAATAGGGAAAAACTAGGGATAGAAATTGAGACAGATGAATTTGAGGAAGGAGGCCGCACACGTGTGGACGACTAAGCATGTGAGGTTAGTCACTTTTTTATTTAGAAGAAATATTCAAAATATTTTGAATTTTTAATACTTAGGACAAATAGATTTTGCATATTCAAATCTCTTGAAAATTGATCAACCTGTATGTTTGTGTGTTTTTTCTTTACTCATACTGTTATATTAATGAAAAGATCATTAAAATTGAGTAGGAGATAAACTTCGAAGAGAAAATAAGAGAGACAAAATTGAGAGGATCCTTATCCACTTGAAGAGGCCATGTGCATGGACAACCAAGCATACGAAGCTAGTTACTTTTAGATATTGAAGATTGGTTTTTTTTTTTTTTTCTAAAAAGACCTTGAGCCCTTCATTTTTATGAAAAGGACACCCAAACCCCCTCTATTTTCAAAAAAAAAATTACACCCATGAAATCTTATAAATTGAATATTTTCCCCTTACAAGTTAGTAAATAATAGAAAACATTTATGAAATAAAATTGTTATCATTTTTTGTGTCTTTGTTAAATAAAGTCCTCGTTTTATTTGACAAAAAAACGATGTCTTACAATTTTAAAATACATGATAAATGATTTATTTTATAGTTATCACTTTTAATGCATTTATGGGATTACAATTACGAAAGAATTTATTATCATCTTTTGTACCTTCTTTCTTAAAGAATAAAAATTATTAAATGAATTCCTTGTTTTATTTAATGAAAAAAGGCATGATTAGATAATTGATGACATTTTGCAATTATAAAATTCATGATAAATGTATTTTTAATGGTTATCACCTTTTAATGGGCAAAATAATCAATTTAAAAGATTCAAGGGTTTGAGTTAGCATGTCAATGAGTCAAATCTAGACTCTGACCTAACTGATTTAGGTAGGTCTGATTCACCAAATTAGACCAAAACCTAGATGCAAACCCGATTATGAGTCCATAAATGAGTCTAGGTCTAGTTTTATATATCCCGAACCTACAAGAAATCCGCATATTAGTAATAGCTTTTTCCACCGTTGAAAAAAAAAATCCATTGCTAAAGCCATTTAGTGACGAGCTTCCATTGCTAAAAGTCTATTACTGATACCATAGTGACTGAAAGTCTTTAGCAACCGAATAAATGCTCCGTTGCTGATAGCACATTTTTAAGCAACAGAATATCTGTCCCTAAAAAGGATTTTAATCTGTCACAGATACTAGTAGCAAAAAGTAATTTGAATTATATCGAAAGTATTATTAGTAATGGAATATTCGTCAGGGAAAGTGGTTGTTGTAACTAGTAAATGATGTGTTGAAAGTTTTATCAATGACTAAATATCTTTTGCTAATATCTTTCTCTTATCCTAAACGGAATACTGTTCACTTGAATTTGCTGACGATTCCCAGATCTGTTGCAAAAAGTAGAAGCTAACCTTTGTTTTAAATTTTTTTTGCAACAAATTGAAAAATATTAGCAACCGATACCACGTTCAAGTAATCTGTTGCTGAAAACACTTGAAATAAAATTTAAAAACTATTAGCAACTAATATTATGTTGTTGATCTTGGGAAATCCATTGCAAAAAATATTGGCAGATTCTAAAAAAGGGTGTTCAGTTTGTACATTTTCCTCACTGTTTATAGTAGATCTCCTACAACAATCTTTCAACTGAAACAACAACATGGCCATCAACAATATATATATACCCACAAACAAGATAAAACTAAAACCCAATCAAACCCTTTTACAAGTAAAACGGAACATAAAGTATATATCATGAATAAGTACGAGAACAACACAAAACGATGAGAGATGACACTCGTACTTGCTAAAGGATATAAGTTGGGAATAAGAGAAAGACAATCAAACAGGAGGGAGGATCAAGCTGATTAGGATTTGGTTGTTCCACTAGGGCTCTAATGGGGACATAATGTATCGATGCTACAACTTTTTCTCCTTCCTGGGTTGGTAGTCTCCTTCAAATTCAAGGTAAATTCTACTTATAAAAGGGGTAACAAGATGTAGGTATACTATATCAATGCTCCAAGGTGTGTGCATAGAATCTCTTCACTTGTTTGGCTAGGATATTGCAAACTATGGTAAACTAATCAGTTATTTTCGAATAAAAAATAATTAAATAAAACTACTATACTACCTAGTAAAGCGACAAGTAGAGTATCGTCCTACAAAGAATCTAAAGCTGACTTGGGTTTGTTTTTAAAACTACAAAAATTATCAAAAAAAAAATTAAAAGAGATTATTGATTTGAATATGCTTGTAATTAATCCATTAAAGCTACAAGCCAAGTGAGATTTAGAAAATTTGTGTGATAACCTCTCTTACCAAACCTTAGTTCAGTCAGTTATAAATTATCATGAAAGAATTCTCACACAATATCGTACCAATGCTTGAAAGGAATTAATAGAATCACAGAAACTATAATCCTTATTATATATAAAAATGAAGGTCAATCAATCCAGTCTCAACATCAAGCATTCAATTACGCACAAATTCCAAAGATTTATCAATTAAATACCATCAATCGGAATTGAATTATCATCTACAACCCAAAAGTGAATAGGGAACTTAACTACTCATGGTGTTAGAGATGTCATCCTTAAATTAAATGGACTTCGAGAAGAGGAAATAAGGGCAGTATAATACTAGTGTGACCGCAATCTCGAACTGCAGAATGTGGTGGTTCAAGAGAGCAGGGAGGAAGAGAGAAAGAGAGCAAGTTTGGTGGTAGGCGAAGGAATGCTTTGTGTGTCCCTTCAGAGATGGATAGACTCTCCTTTTATAGGTGAGGCAAGGGTACAGGCTAGTAGGAAATAAAAGGAAAGAAAAATAAAAATAGTAGTATTTGTTTAAATCTTCCTTTTTTCTTCTTTCCTTTTTTCCTTATTCCTTCGTTTCCTTCTTTTTCATGTAATTGCTTTCCTTTTCTTCATTTTCTTTTTCTCCAAGTAATTTCATCTTCTATTTCTTTCCTTTTCTTCTGTTGATTGACTTCATAATCCTACTATTTCATAAAATTGCCAAAAATACACCACTATGCCATATTTACCCTGTAATTGCCAAAAAGAATAAATAATATCAATTTGATTAAAAATATTAACTTTAATTACCCAATTAAATTTTTTTTTCTCAATATTGTGGTTCAATTATAAATCTGTCTAAACTATAATAAATAAATAAAACCTTGATAGAAATGACAAAATGCCCTCCAGGTTCTAAGAAATAAGATGCATTCAATGCTAAAATGTTGAAATCCATTTCTACTGCACACTGCCGGTAAACAATTAATAAGGAAAGTATTACTACTAACCGGAGAGCCACATTCCAAACTAAAACAAGGACAATAGCCTCAAAGCAAAATAAGCAAAACCTGATCAAGCTAAGCAGGGGAAGTTAGCATGGTGACAAAGGGATTTGGTTGTTCCATTAGGACACTAACGGGGACATGATGTACCATTGCTATAACTTCTCCACATCGATCCGATTTTTCATAATTGAAGTCAAATCAAAATTAATGACCAAGCAAATTGCTTCAACCAAAATGTTAAGATTTTATGATTTCCCATCTTTTTGTATCATGCCTGAACCAAAAAGTGACTTTTTATGAGATGAATATGAGTGGAAAATAAAAAAAGGTGCCAAAACTTAAAAATCTAATTATAATGCTTTATCTAATTAAAGACTTCTTCCCATAGAACATGACATTAAAAGGTTATTTTAATTAAAAATAAAGAAAATGACATAACAATTCAAAGATGAAATTAAAAGTTAACTATACATAACAAACCAGTGACCTTACATAAATATGACTCTAATGCAAGTGAAAAATTGATGTACTAAAAAGAATACATAACTAAAATGACATAACATTTCAAAGATGAATAAGTTTTCAAGAGGGTTTTTTTTATTAATTTACAGAAAAGGACAACATCATCATTCTAATTTCTTTGTCTTTTCTCAAAAAGAGGGAAAAAGTAATGAGGGAGTAATAAACTTAGATCCAAACACAACTTGATGGACATTATCTCAAACAACTTGAGGGCGTTATCTATTGACCATTAAACTTAAATCCAAAACATAATATAGTTAAAAAAAAAAAAGAAAAGAAAAACCCAACACATGCTTTCTTACTTTAATTGATAATAAAACCCCTATGAATAAGAGTTCTTTATATACATCAGCTCAAGAAAGAAGTTGAGAAAAGACATAGAACAAAGAGAGAGAATGAGTGAAAGGGGAACATACCTTCAAGCCTAAGCAACAACAGAAGTTTTCGAAGCCTCAACTGTCGACTTTCCCCTTCTAGATGATGATAGTGGTTGACATGCTCACACTTGGAAGAGAAGGAGAGAACAAGGGCAGTGGGCGTGAGTGTTGTGCGGTTTCCATGGTGTTAGGGTTGAAGGGGTAGGAAAGAACAGGGAGTAAATCGTGCGGCTAGTGAAAGAGGATTTGGGTATAGAAAAAGGAGCTTCTGTAATGGCTTTTCAATCCTATCATCAATGGATATCTGTTGGTGAAAGTTATTTTTATTCAAAATGCTAGTTTGAATAATAAATGATATTGTTATCAACTAAGTAATATCTTCGCCGTTCATTACGTCAACGTGGTTGAATAAATCACGGTGGCAAAATTTCATGCCAAGCTATTTTGTATATCCACTGAAACAAATGATTGTTTATTGAATGGTCAAGAGGATTTAAGTATAGATGAAGTGGCTAAAAATGAAAGATCTTCATGATGTTTTCCTCATATAATTTGGTTGCTAAGGAAATCATGTTGTGGAAAAATCAACCCGATTGGAAGTCGATAGCATTTAAGTCTCTATTGATTTGTTTCATGACCATTGAAAGTAATAGTCCCTCGATTGGGTGGGTTAGCACTACGGATCAATGAGAATTTTTATAGGCATGGTCCATTTAACTATCTAAGTCTACCGTACGGTGAAGATGTTTGTATTAAACTTCTAAATTATTGAATTATATAAACTTTGCACACATTTTAAAAAGTGATTGGAATATGAACAAGACATTATAACTGTGAGTTTGAGAGTAGTGTACAAATATCTTAATTTAATAATTTGGGAATTTAATGCAAATATCTTAACCGCACAACAAACTCAAATAGTTAAATAAATCATGCTTGAAAAAATTCGCATTGATCCGTCGTAATTACCCACCCGATCACTTGATCGTTACTTTCATCAAATCCTGAATGGATCTAGGTTTGGTTTGCATCATTTTAATTCAGACCCGGCCTATTTACATGCTTAGTTTTTTTTTTCCTGAAAATGTAGGGAACGTAGCAGTGGAGGGTCAATATTTTTTACCCTTGAAGATTTTATGTAGTCATGGAGAGTTCCATGGTGCTCTGAGATTGTCCAAGTGTCATCACCTAGTTGGCTGATATAATCTTTTGTTTTTATTTATGAGCTTTCTTTTATTGGCTCCGTCAGTTTGCTGTTCGTTCGGCCCAATAAGCTTTTGGCAAAATTTCACCGATCCCCTTAAAGAACAACAAAATCCTGAAATCCCCCTAATTGTTTTAATTGCTACATTTTATCTTTTAAACCTCCAATTTGATCAATCTACCTTTGCCGCCAATTGTTAATGAATTTTTACAGGCTTCATTCATTCTTTTTTCTCTTTTGCATCTCATTTTCTCTCTTTACCTCTCACCCTTGTAGTTAGGGCATAAAACGAAACAATGAAAACTAAACTGGGGCTATCAGGATTTTGTCAAAACTTTGACCTTTTTCTTAATGGGTTCAGTAGCTTGGGCTTAAACCATTTGTACAATTGGGCTTGTTATGGCATGGCCCTTTTTGTCCTTGTAGTAGGATCTTCAAGAAATCAGGCCCATATATGAATTGGTTAATGTTTCCATTCTTGTGAACCCTGGTCTATCTAATGCATTTGAATAGGCCTATCAATGGTTCGAGTCTAGATTCGAACCAGATCCATTTCAGACTCATCTAACTGGTTTGGGTTTATTGTATATGAGTTCAGACCCATAACCATTTATAACAGCTTTTGTACATGAGCAAAATGAGTTATTTAGGTTATTTATGTTTATATTTTCTTTTTCACTTTGCTTTTTAATAATGAAGATTTTTTTAATTAATAAAAAGAACATAATCCTCACATTTACGATTAAAAATTTTCTTATAAAAACTATATGTTTGATTTTCTTGTAAATTTTCATTATGTCAACTAAATAACGGAAAATTAGTAAATTTTCATGAAAATATTTTTTCAAATTATGAAGATTTTACGTAAAACAAACTGAGCTTTCCCAACTTGGATTTTTTTTCTATTCATATTTTCTGTTAAATTTTAATTTACAGATTTAATGAGCATAGGAATTTGTTATGGATTACACTTCAGAGATGGATAGCATTACTCTTTTGGGAATAATTCTTTTTTCCCATCGTGAAATTGAAAGAAAAAATAAAGTATTTAGACACGAATAAAGCTCCTTTGATTTTGGAGTGCGAAACTGCACTCTACAATGCATATCCGATGAGTGACACGTGTCACTGAGAGATCCTAACCATCCGTTCATTTTTTTCTAAGAAAACCTTTAAAAAATGACATTTTGATAATCTTGTTTTTCCAACCGTGCCCTTATTCCCTTTTTTCTTACTTTTTTTTTTTGCACAGTTTTGTAAACCAGCTTCTTTATTTTTTTTTTTTGCTCTATAAAAATCCAATGTATATGAGATTGGGTTATATAATATGTTCTTGTTTTTGTAAAATGTGAACAACAAGATCTTGTTTGAAATTGGTATATTAAATATATAATATGTTTTCATTTTTATTTTTGTGAACATTTTCTTGTTTTGAATTGCTATAAAAAATACGTTGGATTTTTTTTATAGCAAAAACAAAAAAATCGAGAAGCTAGTTTATAAAACTATGCAAAAATAAATAAATAAAGAAGAAAGGGGTAAGAGCACAGTTGTAAAAACAAGATTTTCAAACTGCCACTTTTTAAAAGTTTTCTTAGAAAAAATAAATGGACGATTAGAATCTCTCAGTAACACATGTTACGTATCGGAAAGTCATTACAGGGTGTAATTTGACGCTCCAAAATCAGAGAAGCTTATCCATTTAGACACATAGCACAGAACTTATTATTGAACCAAAATCGTTAATGACATGAATTTACTATTTTTTTTTTTTAGCATTAGTTCTTGTTAACAAGAAAAATGAAGTGGTAGCTTATTTTCTGATCGGTGCTAAAACATTTGAGCATTTATTTGCCCCATCTATAGAAGCAGCCAACTAAGTTCTCAACCCCTTTTCATAAGAAGTTCCATCGAGTGACCCTTTGACTAAGGATTAGTTAGACATCTCGCATCCGACACTCCTGATAGACATTGTTTACTTTAAAAAATTCATGCTCCTCTTAGCTTTAATGTACATTTGCAAAGAAAAATGAACTACAAGACTTTTCAACCAACTCAACACTTCCCCCACACACATCCGCTAGACCAAGTCACAGAGCGTTACAGTTAATCCATTCTATTTCCCAATTGAAGCAAGGGAGGGGATATAACTCAACGAGAGGAAACTAAGTGGAAAACTAATTCAACTGCGGATATCTGATTACTTTAAAATTATTATTGGAGGCAAATTATACCAAAAGTTTTGCTACTCAAAAAGTATATTTTTCCATAAACGATGTATTAGTACAAACTCGAGCTTTTCATTAATTTTAACAATGCAAGTCTCCACAATAGCCGGAAAAAAAAAAAAAAAAAACCCACCAGAGGAAACATTACTTATATGTTATAATAAAACCCCAGAACATTAGTATTGGTGATCCTTCAACACACCACTCTCAATTCAGACATTACCCAAAATATCAGGGAGCCCCCAAATCTTCACCATATCTTCTTTTCATTTTTTTTTCCCCTCTGAAAAAACACATAATAAAAACAATATATAATATTTTATATTTTATATTATATATATATATATATATTGGGTTTTTATGGGAGGAGGAATTTGTGAAAGAGGCTCTCGAACTTGTGAATCTCCTTGGGAGGAAGCGCCACGAGGACGTTGACCCCGCCGTCACCGTCGCCGGCTTCGGGAAACAGCAGGATCACGTCCTTACGGCGGTACACGACGGGACAGCTGTAGCGCGGCCGCCCCCATGGATACTCCACCTCCCCGAACCCTAGGCGCCACCACGAAGAGATGAGGAACTCCCCGTGAGGGAACCCTCCCTTGTTCACCTCCCCCCAGTCCACCACCGACCGCGCGTACTCCGAGTCCACACGCGCCACCCCCTCCACCACCCTCTCCACCACGCGCCCCATGCTCGCCCCCTCCCCCAGATCCCCACGCGCCGCCGTCGCGTAAGCGCTCAGCACCGCGTTCCCCGCGTACCCCGCCGGCAGCGGCGGCCGCAGCCTCCCCCGTATGTCCACCGCGAACAGCATCGTCGAGTCGCGGTCGGCCGCCGCCGGATCCGAGAAGGAGAGCGCCTTGCAGCGCCAGATGTGCGCCGCGACGGCGTTGAAGCTGGAGATCCGGTGGGTCCCGTCGAGCTTCGCCTTCTCCTTGAGGCCGGCGATCTGGTTCGCGGTCAGCCGGAGGACCTTGGAGTCGAGCTCCTCCGGAGAGTCCTCGAAGACCTTGGCGTTCGAGTCCCCGCCGGCACCATCGGCGGCGGCGGCAGTGGCAGCGGCCGAGGGGGGGAAGCGCACGAGCTCCGGGTGGGGGAAGGTGACCTGCGGCGGCGATCGGGCTGCGAGGAGGCGGCGATCGGTGCAGGGAGTGACGGCGAGAGGGTTGCTGGCGGCGAGGCTCGCGAGGTTGTCGAGGAAGATCTTCACGGCGATTCCGTCCAATGTTGTGTGGTTCGTGCATAAGCCCATTGCGAAGCCGCCGCACTTAAACGACGTCACCTGTCACCGTTTTTGACGAAGAACCAATCCCATTTTATTGGAACCATTCGACAAAAGAAAATTGTATTATTGCGGTTTGGAATTGCGGGGAATTTTTCGTTTAAAAAAACCAAGAAAGAAAAAAAAAATTCAACAAAGTAATTTTTTGGGTACTCATGCAACTTCAGTTTTGTTCAGACAACAGAAATAAAAAATAAAAAATAAAAACAGAAAAACAAAAAAGACCCAATGTAAAAGTCGAGCTATTTAGTGGTTGTCCTCTATTTCTCTTTATGAGTGATAGAGTCCGTTTTGTCATGGACGATCCATATATATCAATTAGATTTCTCCACACTTTCGAAACTTTCGAAACTTTCGAAAATTACTCTCTACGGTTGATTGTTAGTTAAAGAACTCAGAACATTTATTTAATATTTATATTTATTATTTTATAAATCATATTATTTTGAAAATTTTATTCTATATAATTTTAATAAGCCTAAATTTTAAATAAATGATTTGTGTACACGTCTAGTGGTTAATTGCAAGGACAATTTCTACCCAAAGTGCAGCGGAGTGTGACTGCTGTTCAAATGTTTTCTTTCCAAAGGATAAAGGGACCCCACTATCATTATAACTATTTAATGAGTCGATTGATATGCTTGTTTGCCTCAGGTTACCTTTGGGTGCCTTTCCGGATATGTTCGAGTAATCACTTATTAAAATAAAAATAAAAATAAAAAAAAGGAACAAGTGTACTATTTTAGTAGATGCTTAAGTTATTTAGATGGGCCTTCATTCACTACAGAATCGTACCATTAATAATAGGATGCTAAAAAATTATGGTTTAAAAATTACATATTTCTACAAGATACTCGATTTGGGTTTATTCATGTTTATTGATTTTTTTTTTACTAGAAAATTCAAGGCCTTAAAAAGCCAGTTTACATGAACTTTCTTTTTTTTATATACTTTTATGCTAAAAAAGTATTTTTTTTAATAAAAAAGGAAAAAAAAATTAGAAATTTGGTAAATCTCTGGAAAGTTTAAATCTGATTTCTAAAAGATGCAAAATATATATGTGAAAGACGACTCTTCAGAAAAGTAAAATATGATTATTTTAATAGAAAATAATATTCTATATATATATATATATATAAAAGGGTGAGTGTCAAACAACTTTTCAATTATGAGGGTGGATAAGCTTTTAATAAGGGGGAGCCAGAAGCCATTTGTGGGGGTAGTCCAAATATTTATTACAAGGGCCTGTATATTCTGTGGCTCTCAGTAATTGCACATTTAAAGAGCTAAACAGCACATATAGTGTTTAGAGAAAAAAAAATGGAAATAAAGAAAGAATGGGTGTGATATTTTAGCCTTTCCTCCTCTCTTTATGAATGAAATCTAGTTTGGATTCTTTCTCTGTAATGACTAATAACCAAAATATTATAAAACAAAAACAAATGAAACATTTTCGAGTTTAAAATACTTGTACGAATTATTCGCGCGCTACTGTATTCATGCATATAAGATTTGAGTTTAAGTGAAAAAAAAAAACTCTTCGTAGCCACTCGAACCGAATAAATTAAATAAAAAAAATATAAATCACGTGCATAATCCATGAAGTTAGTTAAAAAGGAAAAGGAGAAAAATGTAATCGCCTTTTAGTAGTGTACTTTTCTCTCTGTTCCTTGATACAAAAATATGAAAGGAGCTTTTGGTTTAGTGGTCGAGTATACCTGGAAAATGCAGAGGGGCTGATTATCCGAGGATAAGCTATCCAAGCTCGTGACAATGAGCTGTCCGAAGCCCGGATTAGGATATACCAAATCCCCAATCTCATCCAGCTCGTACTCGCTTGAGGCCACGACAAATCCAGCTCCAGCAGCATTGCAGTCAATCTCCAGCCTCCCCGCCTCAGGATTCATCCTGAGCCTCCCGGCCATGAAATCATAGGGCACAAGGATCTTCCCGAGGGCGTCGCGGATTTTCTCAGCAGCCAAACAGGGTGGAAACTCGGGGTTTGCGGGGAAGAAGTGGACTGTCTGGACTTGGAAGTTGAGGACTTGGTCAATGTTGGAGAGGAACATGGATTTTCTCTCGGTTTCTCGGGAGGGAAACACAAGGGAAGAGTGGTGGAGGGTGACCTTGAGGTCTTGGATCTGTTTGGGTGGATCTTGGCAAAGTGTTCCCATTGCTTTTTGGTGAAACTTTTTCACTTCTTTTCTGTGCTTTGGTAGCAGCATGCTTCCTCTATTTATAGGGGTGGAGGACCATATGGGTCAAACTATTTTCATTTTATTTTATTTGGGACGAAGGGACGGACCCATCTTATAAAAAATGATTTCTAAGTGATCAGCGAGGGTTGGTCTTGAACATAGCAACTCAATCATGGGTATATGCTCATTATCGGTGGAAAAAATTACGAATCATAAGTACCGGAGACCACTTATTTAACCCGTGGAATAGAATATAATTAGAATGGCATAATTATATTTTTGATTTTTTATTATAGTTCATGAAAATATTATTTCTTAAATGCTATATTTCTTACTGATAACTATTTCATTTCAACCCTATTCTATTCATGCTTATCTTTTTCCTTCTCTTAAAAATAGAAAAGGAAAAGAAAGCTAGAGATATGAGAAACAAAAGAAGAATTATAAGTTTTTAACTATACAAGTTGTAGAGTCGAAGCTCTCACTCAAAGGGAGGCTATGATGGAATGTAACCCAAATGGACCAAACATCCTTCGCTTAAACATTCAATTAACAAGGTGAAAAATTATAAGTTTTTAACTATACAGGTTGTAGGATTGAAGCTCTCACTTGTAGGGAGGCTATGATGACATGTAACCCAAATGGACCAAACATCTTTCGCTTAAACATTCAATTAACAAGGTAGAAAATTATAAGTTTTTAACTATACGAGTTGTAGAGTTGAAGCTCTCACTCAAAGGGATGCTATGATGACACGTAACCCAAATGGACCAAACATCCCTCACTTAAAAGATTCGATTAATGAGGTGAAAAATAATAAGTTTTTAGCTATACAAGTTGCAGCGTTGAAGCTCCCACTCATACTGAGGCTATAAGAACACATAACCCAAATGGACCAAATGTCCCTCACTTGAACATTCAATTAACAAGGTGAAAAATTATTTTGAGTCTAGGAAAAGTGTATCGCAAGCAAATCCTGCCACTTATATGTGAGAGAAGACCCCGCATACATAGGTGGATCCCACGACATGTGAGTGATGAGATTGGTTAGAGATTACTTTTTTCAAAATTAATAGATTTATCCAATTATTTTAGGACCCACAAGATCAAGCATGACCTACTAACCCATCCAATTCGCCCATAAAATAATTTTGACTTATTTTTGACACCCGTTTATCCTTTATAGTTAAGATTATTACCTTTTTATTCAAAATTAGAGATTTTGCTATGTATTAATTGATTTATAAAAATACTAAGAGAAATATAAGTTGTAATAGTCAAGTGAAAGATACTAGAATTATAAGTTGTAGCAGTCATATTAGCCCTGACCAGTACACCCACCCATAATACTAGGAGGCCCAATCAAATTTATAAAATAATTTTGGCCTTTATTGATCCGCATGTGTTGCTTAGTGACCCATGTTTGACCGGTACACAATTGATCCAACCTGTGGAATTGTCTTCCCTAATTTCAACGTAATTAATCTGCCAACAGAAGAACTTTAATTATGTTAATGTTTGCAATTTTCATGAAAGGAAGCCTAAAAGTATGGTGCTCCCCCACTGAGCACTTGCTCGGCGCATAATTCTAAAATTGAGTTTTGTTTTGATAATACAGTCATATGAATCAAAAGAATATTTAAAAATTTATGTATTTATAAATTTTTATAAAAAAATTGATGATATGTAAATCCTTCATCCGTAAAATATAAATTAGATTTATTTTTTTTTACAAAAATGAAGGCAAAAAACAAATTAGAGTGCATAAGTTTAAGTCCTTCTAATAAATCCAATTGCATCGTTGAACCAAACAAAATAAAAATTAAGTATTTGTTGAGCTTGTTCATCAAAAACATTAAATAGGGCTTTTCAAGGGCTCAGATTTACTGATTTTTGGGTATAAATATATAGAGTACCATACATTACCAAATCTAATTAATATTAAATTTTCACTCTCATTTCATCCATAAGGTTGGATTTTCCAAAAGAAAAAAGAATTAAAACTTAAAAACTTCGTAGTTTGTAGTTTTTTCTTTTAGCTAGGCGAACCTCTTGGTTTTCTGTTGTCAACGCAACAAATATCCTAAAATAAGAGAAACAAAATTAATTATGCTACCATCCAAAGTCTTCTCTATTGCAACACCCTAATTAATGTTTTTAAGTGCAGTGGGGGCCTCCTTAACAACTATTAGACTTTATAAGGCAATAATTATTTCGTAGTGCAGGGTTAGTGTTGGTCAAGTCACAATCGAACTGTAAACTCATGTGAGCTTGAACACACTATAAGTCTAGGGCTTGTGCTATTCCTAATAGTAATTGCAATAACGTCTACAATTATAGATTTTGGAATACATGATATGACTTTTATACTCCACTTGTTTGATAAATAAAAAAAATAAGGAATTTTGTTATTTTTTTCATACACTGTTGTATGAAAAGGTGTATAAATCGAAGAATGGGAAAGGTGAAACACTTATAAATTTATCAATCAAATAATTTTATAATTTCAACACTTATATTTTTCAACACTAAAAATTCTCAGTACAAAATTTCCCTCGCCCTGACTCCCACACTTACTTGAAAGTCAACAAAATGGGACATGGGTGACGACGATTTGTTCCTTTTAAGGAATGAAAGAAAAATTATCCGACAAAGGCAACCGCCAAAATGTATTAATCCCTCGACTCATCTTCTAATATTGCTTCACCTAATTTCTTACGCCCATGTTGGAGGAAAGTCGTATGAATATCTTAATTACCGGATCTCGTCACACGTAATGAGCTTAGAGTCTCGCTCAAAATGAATAGATTTATTCTTTAACAACTGTACTACACTTTCATTTCTTACAACTAGGAGTAAATAGTTCATACGTAGTGATTACATTTAGTCATCACTTATTAGACTAAACTACATTAGAGATTGTGGATGAAAACCTACGTCATTACATGTGGAGTATATATCGTTCCTTTTGCATTTACCATACTGATTACTTTATTATTAAGAAAACATTAACCAATGGTAAGGTAGAAAAATTTATTAGCCGTTCGTTTATCAAGATAAAGGTTATACCATTTAGGACAAATAGTGTATAAATGGCCGACGTTTGGCCTTATTGTGATTTAAATCCTAACTTTTTATTTTTTGCCAATTTATCCTGAAGTGGTACACTAAGTGCTACAATCTTTGGCATGGATGGATGAAACTTTAACACTGTCTAATACATCATTAATATTGTAAGAAAAAGCTTGACCTTTGATCTTTTTGTAATTTAAGTCCTCATATTTTTATTGGTTTCAAATTTACCCCCTTCCCAAGTACATTTGCAATTTCAAACTTATTATTATCATGTTTCAGTGCATAATAAGAATGTGCAGATAATATTTTTTTTTCTATTTAATAAAATTACCAATGAATAGGGGGTGTGCAGCATTCCGGAAAGCTAGAATTTTTTGGAAATACTTTGATCGAGAAAATCATGGGAATACTTCTGTCAAGCAAGATATTTGGAGAACATTTTCATTTTAGGAAAAGTCAAAAAAAAATATCGTGGAGTTCCCAAATTTCTCATTTAAACACCACTATCAGGTCAGACTTTTTTGCACAATAAGGCCAAAGGTTAGGTTTTTATACACCATTAGGCCTAATATTTATTGTCTTTATTCGCCGAATGTTTAGATGAAAATGTACTTTATATCATGCCAATATTAAATTTTGCGAGTCACTAATATATGATTAGAGTTTATCAATCCAACAATAAAACCCACATTTTATGGTCTTAGATTGACCATTACTTTATTCTCTCATATTTATAATATACAAGAAAAATAGCACTTAACACCCCCTATAAATTAACCGAGTTGTAGAAGAACATACTATACTATGATTAAAAAATCAATGGTTAAGCGTGTCTCTCTCGTACTTTTGTTAGAGTTGCAAAACTTATTTTTTCAGAAACCCAAAATATCTCCATCATCATCTACATGGGAGTTAAGTTACCCTCCAAGTTCAACGGATGACCTCACTTGAGCCCCACATCCAATGACTACTAGTGGCCCCCTCTTTTGCATGCAATAAATAACGCAACAGAAGGTAGGTGTGATGGGATTTTCATGAATCCGTCGGTCACCAAGGAGGGCTGTGGATAGATAGCCTTTTTGAAAAAAGTGGTTGAGCTGGTTTAAGATACAGGAAGGAGGAAGAAGAGGCTGTGAGGGTCCTTTATAAAGGGTCAGAGGTGTTGCCAGGAAGCATGATGTTGCAGATGATATGATACGTTCCCCTTCCCTCCTCCCCCCCCCTTCCCTCTTTCAATCCTTAGCCGCGGAAGTTCCCTTTCCCCTACCTAGAATGTATGTGTCCCAATTAATATGCATAAATGCTTTATTCTGACTTTTTTGTGAGGTCTTCTTTAAGAAGAAACTGTAAATTGAAGGGTCGAGATTGATGGGGCACTGCGCAATGGTCAAAGAGGATTTGAATCCCAAAAAAAAAAAAGATCTAGAAATTCTTGAACAGTGCCATTGCAATTCGAACCCTTGAAGGTGTTTTGAAAACAAACTCGAATTGAAAATGAAAAAAAGAAAAAAAGAAAAAAAGGGGGGGTCTGTGTCCCCAGTCGCAACATGCAATTCATACCATTTTACTAAAAAAAAAAAAAAAAAGAGGGAGAAAACACACAAAAAACTTGATCATACCATGCTTTGAAATGAGTACAACATTAAGATGCTTAGCCAAAAAAAAAAAAAGTAGAAGAGGATTTTTGTTTTGGCCCTTTAGGAAAAAATGGATTGGCATGGGTCACAGGACCAGAGTGGAACATGGGGGCGTGGCCAGAACTAGGCCTGCACGACATCGATTGCACGGTTAACACAACATTACATGTCTCTGTTTCCCTTCTCTCCCCCTCCCTCCTCTCTTTATTTTTGGCTAGGCCCTTTCCTTACTTTCCCTTACTAGTAGGTCCTGCTAGCTGGCTCATGCCCATCAACACTTGCTGCAAAAGTTTTGAAGGATAAGAGCAACGACATGCGGAAATCTCTACCTTTTTTTTTTTTTTTTTCCTTCTTTTGTTAGGCACAGTGAATTCTACTTGTACATGTTTTGTACACCCTTTATATGAAAATAATGAGGTGACAGAATTTGTATGATTGATTTTAAAGAGTGCTTTGGCCAAACAATAATATATGACCGTACAAATTTTGTTACATGACTATTTTCACTATAAAGGATGTACATGTAACATTACACTTTATATATACAGAAAAATGCAATGAAAATATAAAAAAAGAAAGATTGAACACATATTTCACGAGCTACTAAAATTTGCGCCCCAATCGCATCAGATTCAAAATTATATAGTTTTTATTGTTGATTGAATCAAAGTCTACTACTAGCCTTCTAACAGAGCCTCATTTATACTACGGTGGTGGATGAATTTTTTTTTTTAACTAGTAGAATATGAGTATATACCATCTTGAGTCCAACAGTCCGGAGTCGATTTTTATCTTCTCTCATGACAGAATGAAAAATAAAAACAAAAAAAAAAATCATCCAACGAACATACGTAAAGTGGGCTCGTTTAAAAGGATCAAGATTCTCTCCCGTCCTTAGGCACAATCTCGTGTGCAATTTTTAATTTTTTAATTTTGATAAAGTTTTAAATAATTTAAATGTGAGTTTTCTATAGAGTTGAAAACATACAGCCTATTCATCACTTTACAGGTCAATTTTTTTGTCGCTCTCTTTAAGGACAACTAGTCTTTTGGACTCACCAATCAACTGGTTGCCGCCGCTCGCCATTGCCACCGCTGTCCTCGTCAGATGGCGGTGATCCATTATTGCGACTTCACAGATATCTACCTCGCCGTCAAGTCTTACTTTGTTAGTGCTAACTCTGATCTAAGAATTATAGTTTGGAGCTCCTACCTGTAACTCGCCGTCTCACCGCGGCCCTGCCGCTCATCGTTGTTTCCGTCAAGAACGGTGTTTCATCGATTATGACTGATTTCAAAAAGTTCAGATACGAGAACCTCATTTACATCAGTTACTTTGGTTGCTAAAAACTAATGGCTCCTCCACCTTCACAGATCAATCGTCAGTTTTTAGCTGAAGACGATGGTGGCATGGGGAAAAGTTAACGTCAAACGATCGAGTCGTATAGGGCACTGTTAATCCACTGAATGCAATTTTTTTTTTTTGGCGACACAAATGTCTCCCAAGTTGCTCCGTGAGCGTCTCCTACCTTAACGAAACATCAACTCGAACTAGGATGCATTCATTGGTCGAACGTGATCGCCTTAAATGCTAATGCAGGCCTGAAAAGGTATCCGGAACTATCGAAGAGCAAAGAAAAGAGGTGAAATTTTCACACATGATCAATGCGTCGATTTTTAATGAAAAAATATTTAACGAGCCCCAAATACTTCGGGTGGACATCGAAGAGATCTCCTACGGTTTCAATGTTTTTCTTATCATGCTTTCAGTGCTTAAGATCAAAATCGCTTAAAGATTATGGTCCCGCCATACCGTACATTTAGGGTGGAAGACAGATGGTAGCTCGGATGAGTCATCATCCACCCCGATGTGTTGAGCCACATACGGTGCTGGATGCGTCCCCATCCACCCCAGCTGCACCATTTAACTTTACAATTCATATGGGAACGGCGTAACATTTGTTGCCCCTAAACTAAACCTCAAAAGGTCAAAATCGGTCAAGGGAGAAAAATGGCATTACCCGTGCAAGATTAAAAGATCGAAAATGCTGGATAAGGTGTCAAAAGAATTCTCCTAAGCAATCACCGATACAGGTGGAACCCACCATCCAAGTGAAGTGAACGGAACCCACCCCGTGTTGATCCTCTCCGTTTGTGACTCAAAATGAACCGTACATTGTCACACTTTGATAAACATCACGTACTCCAGCTACAATCACAATCATTCTATCATTTTAAAACTTGAACGAGTGACCAGGATTCTTAATGCATACACAGTGATCATCCAACAGTAAATTACAAACGAGCCCAATGGATAAAAGGGAACATTGTTAGAAGCTAGAATTTGCGGCTTTTCCACAGAATATCCCGAATTTTGTTGCAAAAGTCGATGGATCAACTATAGTCAAACTTTCAAGATATCAATCAATTAACTTGCAACTAGCATTATTACAACTTGCAAATTAAAAGTCCTCAAATTGGCTGATTTTAAATTTCACCCATGAATGGTACCTAATTTTAGACTCTCATGACATTTTATGCTGATAACAAAAGAAAAACAAAATACAAATTTGGAAACCACTATGCATAAACTGATCTGGAATTTTTTCTAATGATACCAACCCACACTTCCAAACAAAACAATGGACAGACAACCTAAAAGGGAAACAAGTAGAACAAGTAACAGGAATGAGTGCTGTGAAGAAAGAAGAACAAAACTAACAGGACAGAAGAAAACAAAGCAAAATCCTACCCTTACAACATATTCAATGCACCCCTTGTTTCTGAGGCATAAAATCCAGAAAAGTACTACTGTATACAGTCTAGTATTGCTCAATCCACACTCTCATCGATCTCTGCCAGGAAAGCTTCCGTAGCTCGATGAGCAATGAGACTTGGTGCTCTATACCATACATATCAGTAAGAAAAGTTTTGATTTGAATTCAAAGTTATAACTGAATAGAACACACGTCGCGCTGAAGTGGAGGGACATGAGCACCAAGTCTCAATGTTAAAGGAGCACCGGAAAATTCTCCTCTCCTATACCTCTACAGCATGATGTCTACAAATAATTCAGAAATTGACTAATCGGGTGGTTTCAATACGACACAGGTTTTAAATTCTAGACCAAGATTCTCGCACGCTGTGAAATTTAAAATGGGGTCCATCCAAAACAACCAGTGCCCTCAAACTTCGACATATTTGGAACCTAACATCTGTAGCTTATCCATAAAACATTTTAACATATTCATCCTATGCTTATAATTGCACACACACACACACACACACAAGTATTTTGTGAAAAAAATAGGAAGAAATCAAGGAGGACAGGTACCTTCAATAAACGACGACTTTATCTTTCAATGCGGAAGTCACGTCTCATCCAACTAATGCTTGATCAAAGAAAGCAACCAGTGCTAGTTTTCGGAAACCGTCTATATGACTAACTGTTTAATATCTACAAGAATGAAAGCTCAAATTGAGATTTTGAACTTTAATACTCGTTCTCCTCCTTAATCTCAAGTTTTTTAGTGGCCTTTTGTGAAGCTCTTCTCTTGGTCTGGATTTCACGGACAAATTCTGCAACTATGACATGGCATTTAGGGCCAAGTTTACTTGATGAAGACGCATTGAGACCTGCGTTCTTCAGAGTCTGCGTAGCACGTTTCTCAGGCTTCTGAGAATGACGAGGGCAGAGAGGTGGGACAGTAGATATCAGTATTGGCTTCCCACAAAGAAGAGGGCCTGTTGGTGCACTGAGCATACAAGCAAAATATGATTAAAAGTAGGATACTAGTATATCCTTGTATATACACTTAATATAGAGATTAATATGGTAACTATTGGCATTCAAAAGATTCATCCTTTAGGGTGAAGTATACTACTAATTTATGTGATATTTGAAGCCACGCACCTGGGGAAGAAAAGCAGCCTAAATAACAAGGACGGCAGATTGAAAACGAAAAAAGGTGTCAAGAATGAAAAAAGTCCCCCCAAAACAAAGTGAATTCTGAAAATAACTAAATCATGATGTGGAAAAATGGTGTGAAAAGGGTTTTATTAAAGATATTTGGCTATCTGCCAGCTTCTTAAATAAGCTGCAAAATCAGGAACCTTGCGTAGAATGCAAGGCTTTAGAAGCTAACCCTTTTGATGATGCTTCCAGGGATAGGATTAGAGGTGGCAGTGACGGCGAGTGCACAGCTGATTAAAATATCAAGATTTTAGACAACAGGCATTAAATCTAGCAGAGGCATTGGAGACTTCAGATGATGTGTATGCTGTGTCGATGATCCAAGGAGAAATATGATGCTGTAATGCTGGCTGCAGTGTGGTTGCTTGCAATGGCAAGTCCCTTCTCTCTCTCCTTTTCTAATCCAGGGAGAAAAGAGATTTGGGTTTAGAGGTTTTAGATTGAAGAGACTTTATGGAAGGGGTTGGGGTTGCTATCTGATACCAAATAAATGTAGCACAAACTATAACAGAAGGGAAAGAAATTTCGGATAAGGGAGAGAGGATATTGGACAAAGGGACCCGGGAATGCTTCATGCAGTCTAATCTGAAATAGTTTTATCACATGCCTATTTATAGAGCTATTCTAACTAAAAAATCATAAAATAACCCAAAGTCAATAAAAGACCAAAAGAACCCAACCCTAGATTCATGTAAGAACCAAATTCTCTAAATTTACATCAGGAATAAACCTTCCCAATATCTTTGGGGTTTAGCCCTCCATCATGGTGATTGACATTCAACTGGTTTAGTGACATTCAAACCCTGCGAACAGCCAGGGACGGACGAACCCTTGCCACTGGGCCATCCCAAGACCTCATAGATAATTGTAACCATTTAGCACAGCAGTAGCCACCAGAACCTTTTTATCAAAAAAAAAAAAAAAAAAAACTGCCATTATGTTCAACTTAGTTGAAACCATTAACACACTTTGGAAAAAGACATACTCCAATCACCTCTTTCTAGATCACTTCGAATCTTTAATACTCATTCTTCACCTCTTTTTACATCACTTTAATACTCAGTCTTCTATTCCTATTCTCATTCCCTTTTCCACCATTCAAATGAGTCCTTAATGTTTTCCTTTTATTGATAAAGAAAAGAACCTTTCATACATTTTACTTCTAAGCCAGATTAACACCACAAGCACCAAGATAAAGTCTCAAAATATTTGTCGCAACTGTTAGTTCATTTTCTAAGGAAGACTGAAAATCAAAAATCACTCATCTCCAAACTATGCAGTAAAGATCTTATAACTAACTGCCAGAAAAACAAGCTGCATGCTCTAGTGGTTCTCAGCGTGTCCAGCAAATTCGTGAAACAGGGAAAATTCAGGGGTTTGAATCCTTGTGCTTGCTAGGTTGGTAAGTGGGTCAGAAACCTAAATGCATATATATATATATATATATGCTATGCTTGCTTTGACGCTGATGACACCTTAGTTGGCTTCTTTGACATAAGCGAACATGCAGATCCTATAACACTGTATAACTCAAGATGCTCACCAACACTACTTCATTCTTGTATAAAAAGAATGGATCCTTCAATTGATTATTGTGTAAGGCAAGAGTTATGGAATTCACCAAGCAAATTTTTCCATTTTCAGATTCTGCATAGAAACAGCACGATTTACACAAACAAATCATTACAATGATAAGAAAAGAAGGGGAAAAAAAAGAAAAGAAAAACATTGGGGATGATAATTTATTTTCCTCACTCTCTTAAAAAGTTATATATATATTTTTTATTTTCCTTTTCATTTTAGTCATGTTAGATTGAAATCGGATGGAATGAAATTGGAAAAAGTGATTTTTTTTAAAATAGGAATGCCCTATTTCATTGTCATTTCCATCACACGGTACCAAAACCTAGCTTTATTGATTCACAAATAACTCACTCATGTTTATTTATCTGTTTCCTTTCTTATTTTCCAGAAAATACCCATAAATTAAGCAATTAAAGTACATAAACAAACACTCAATCAAAAAAAATAAATAAATAAAAAAAAAAAAAAAAGGGGAAAGGAGAAAAACCCTTACCTTATCCTCCTGATCACGTACTCACAACCCCTGTAGAGCTTCTGCTCCTGGTCGGACAGTATATGCGTGTGACAAAACCTAGTCAACGCCATCGCCTTCCCCTTGCATCCCCTAACCACGCACCTATTCACAACATCGCTCCCCTTCCCGATTCCGATCCCGTTCGCCTGCTTTTCTTGTTCTCGTTCTCCTCCTCCTTCATGTTCGTATTCCTTATAAGGGCTCTTCCCGTACACCCAGTAGTATTCCCGATGCTTGGACCTCAGTTCCTCCATTAGCGCCCAGTAGTGCTCCCTGTAGAGCTTCGCGAGCTTCTTGACGCGCCGGCAGCGGCGCCGTATGACCTCCTCGCGCGTCAGGGACTGGGACCGAGACAGAGCTTCGTCGGGGTCGGAGCCGTCTGGGGACATGGCGGAGGACGGTGACAGGAGCGGCGGATCCACCATCGGCGCTGCCGATAACGGCGGCGGCGATGAGAGAGAGAGATGGGACGTGCCAAGAAAGAAGAATATGCGGAGGGTCGCCCTTTAGACGTTTTCTTTCACTAATTGATTTCACCGTTTGTTTTCAAGTGAATCCCTCCAAAAATTAGGCCACTTTGAATAAAAAATTAATTTCTTTTTTGAAAAAATAAAGTTAATCTCTCCAAATATTAGGCCATTTTAGTAAAGATTTAACGTACTAACTTCTTTTACTTTTAAGATAGCTTAATTTTCCCGTGTGTACCTCAATCCACATCGGTATTATTCAAGAACTTAGTTGAGATCGAAGCATCATATAATTCATGAAGCAAAAAAAATTATTTTATTGAATTGTTAGTGATATCACATTTTTATGAGAGATAATAAGCGATATAAGTCGAAATTTGTCCGAGTTCACTCCAAAATAATATAATTTTACTAAAAGATCTTTCTAGTTTGGGTTAAGAACATATTTACATTTTTAATGCATTGATTCAATAACTTTTATGAATTTTCATGTATTAAAATAATAAATATTTCTATAATTAGGTTCATAATATATACTCATCGGATTCACGTTAAAAACTCCTTTTTACAAAAACAATTTAAAACTGAAATTGATTTACTTAAAGCAATTTGAAATTGGTCTACGGCATCAATTATACAGCATGACAATCTGAAGTTTTTTTTTTCCTAATTTTTTTAAGTCTTTCAAATCAGCTCAACCAAAAATTAATAACTTTTTTTTTTATTTTTATAATGAACGAGTGAGGACGCACCACGAACTGGCAATATTCATAATTGAACCGTTATTTTTAAGTTTAAATACTATTTATAAATTATTTTGAATGAAATAAATATAGGAAGAACGAGCACAAAAAATACTCAAGATGGATCAAAGTAAAAAATCGCCTTGACAATTTAATTTAATCTCCCTATTATGAAGGAGAGATAATAAGGGAAAATTAGATGGAGAACGTTTTAAATTTAATGGAGGAAATGTCGTATTTGGTAGGAATATCTAGTGGGGTAGCAATATTACAAGCTACAAGTCTTAATGGATTTTGGGTATAATATCTATTTTAACCCTATTTGTTTGAGTTGAGAAGCAAGAAATTAAGGGTATTTTGGGTAAGAATGGGATAAAAATTTGAAGGCTAAGTTGGGAAAGAAAATAGCCATGAATAATTATATAACTTACCATAATAATAGAGATATAATGGTGCCTAATTTAAAACTAGCATATGGTAATTCAATTATTTTATGCAGGATTATCAATTATATTGGGTTTGGCTCCGGCCGAGTCTTATGTGTTAGTTGATCTTTTATTTGAGCCGAGCTCGACGCTAATAAGCTTGGACTCGATCAAATTCGGCTCGTTTTATTATTCTAATAACTTTAAATAATCAGAGATGGAGTTTACTATTTTAGTGAATATGACGTTATATTAATTTTTATTTTTCAAAATTTCTTTTATAGATCGATTATTTGATTTAAAAATAAATAATGAAGTAGTAAGGTTACTATAAATATCTATTGCAAACCTTTTATACAAATCGACTTATAAATTTAACCAAATTCGAATTTGCACTATCCTTTTGTATATTAGACCTTTGCTCGAAAGAAAAATGGTAATCACCTTAATACATCAAGGTATACCATGATTTTAACCAATTGATTTTTACTGGGTAATGCCACGCGCCAAATAATAGAATCAAGTATTAAATAATACATGTAAAATAATACATTAAACCATAAAACCGAGAAGTCTGATATATGCCTAACGTAATTTTGAAACGTATTTGAGTTAAGTATTTTTCCTTTTCAAATTATGTATGAGCCATTAGATTGAAACCCATATAAATCTTTGGGAAGGGGTTTTAATTGATTAAAATAAAGAATCCACTCCAATCGATATGCCGCTAGGCACGGCTATACATAATATAGAAACTACACTTGAGATCTGTTGTGACTTTCTTTGATTGATAGGCTTAAGTTCTCATCGTGATACTTACAAGTTTGTTTCTTCTCTTACTCAAGCCTAAGCCTCATTAATTTTAACTATATAAATTTGATTAATAGGCTTAATTTTATAGTGTTATGACCATAATTTTGCGATTTTATCGCACTTTTCATCTATTTTTTAATATTAACCATCCATTTAAATTCATATATGATGAAACAACTTAAGATCAATAATTACGCGGATTCTGAAAAGATAAACACTTTATTCTTTAATCATTTGTAATCCCAATCTCCCCCCCCCCCCCCTCCTGTGGTGGAGAGATGAATCAAAACAGAGAAACGGACTCGTCGGAGCTCGACGACGCCGCCGGCGCCACCGCCTCCGCCTCCGCCGGAACCCGTAAACGGCACTCGAAGAAACCTCAATGTTCGTATTCCATCATTTATATTTCTATTTAACTTAACCCCTTGGTGTCTTTTGTCTAATTTCCTTTATTTTACATTTTGGATGCATTTAGAACGCTTTGATCGCCTCTTTATGGATTTACATCTTCGCCTCAAAAATTAGATAATAGAAGGTCCCTGGATATTGTGAAATTCTCAATGCGGAAGACAGAAATTGACTCACATGATCAATTAGTGATGATTTCGATTTGCAAAAATTATTGGTGAAGATATTTTTCCTCGGACTTTGTTTTAAGCTTGGTTAATGGAATTGAGGGGTTTATCTCAGAAAAAGAAGCCGCAAAGGCATGAGCATAAACCCAAAAATTAAGGGTCACCTAAGTAATGGATGTCTGTGACTGCTTAAATATGTATGTGTACATACAAATATTGATCATTGATTCATATGGATATAATATCCCCTTTTACTTCTATTCTGATTTCCACGATCATTTGTCATACTTTTTTGTAGATTCAAGGTTTTCTCAGCAAGAGCTTCCTGCTTGCAAGCCAATCCTCACACCAGGATGGGTACATCTGCAAAATTACCCAACCTTATTTTGTTTTTATCTTCTTAGTAAAAAGGGAAAAAAAAATTATTAGGAAGGGAAAAAATTATTCCTTTTGAAATCATAATTTTTATGTAATATTCTCTTCCATGCCAGGTCATCACGGCATTCGTGTTCATAAGTGTCATCTTTATCCCCATGGGACTCGCTTCCTTATTCGCATCAGAACAGGCAATGTGTCACATGAGTAGAGTTATTTATGATTTTGCAAATGGAAACATAATTCTTGTGTACTTAATTATACATGCTCAGTCTACACAAGAACGACTGTAGGTTTTAACATGATACTTTTCTCTGTTTAATTTAAGTGCAGGTTGTAGAAATTGTGGACCGTTACGATGCTGATTGTGTTCCTAACAGTTATAGCAGCAACATAGTCGCATATATACAGAGCAGCCAGACAAACAAGACTTGTACCAAGAGCTTAACTGTTTGTTCCCATTACCCAATTGCCCATCAGTTTTCTGAAATTCTGTCTTCATTCGGTGAAATTTGTGTTGTCTTCCCTTTTTACTTTTCATTTTGTTTTTATTATTGTTGTTTTCAAATCAAACACTAGGCTTCTGCTGAACATCAGGCACTGTCAGCACTTTTCAGTGAGCCCTCCTCCCCCCGGACTTATTGTTTTCTGTGATTTTAACTATTTTAAGTGATAGCCTCGTGACATTATCAGTTGCACTTAATCTGATTAGTGCTAAATGTATTCAGTTTTAAGTCCTTCCTCGTGATATCAAACAAGCCACTCTTATGATTCTTTTCTTTTCCCCCTAAGGCTGACTCATATGATTCAAATTAAAGATTATATATCATATTTTAGTAATGTTCTCAAGAAATGGCTGTTTTTGTGAATGAAAGAGAATTGAATCAGAAGGTGTTGTGTTTTATTCTGCAAAAAGATTTACAGGATGTCAGAACAAAGAAAAATATGATTTTATCAGGTTATATTCATTAACTGCCTCCACCTCTCCATACTATTTTGTATTTCGCACTTATTCTAGTACACAGACAATCTTTACTTCAACAAGAGCATGTTTTTGCCAGATCCCGAAGCGAATGAAGAGCCCTGTCTACATTTATTATCAACTTGAGAACTTTTACCAGAATCATCGTCGGTATGTCAAACAAAGTTACTCCTTAATATATATATATATATATGCAGTACAAATTTTGTAGTAGATTAGGCTGTATGTGAGTTTGACCAGTTTCCTTTTGAATTATTTTAATGGAACAGATATGTGAAGAATAGGAGCAACAAACAATATATAAGCAAGCAAAGTGAGCAAGACACGGAAGATTGTACACCTGAGGACTCTATGGGAAACAATGCGCCGATTGTGCCTTGTGGGCTGATTGCATGGAGTTTGTTCAACGACACATATGGATTCTCAGTGAATGACAAGGTGTTGAATGTCAATAAGAAGGACATAGCTTGGAAGAGCGACAGAGAGAAGAAGTTTGGGTCCAATGTCTACCCAAAAAATTTCCAAACTCGGGGCATTATTGGGGGTGCCAAGCTCAATGAGAGTATACCTGTAAGTGCAAAAAATATTTGCTGAAGTCATTCCATGAGAGTAGATTGGGTAAGGTATAGCCATTCCCATGAGTATTCTCAATTTTACCAGAATAGGGCTTGAATGGGAATAGCCCTTCAAGCTCTAAATGAAACATACAAGGTAATAGCTATTCCTGAGAATGGACCAGGAATGGAATATTAATTGCCATGAGCTAAGCATGGCACAAGTGATCCATAACTAGCATGGAAGCTGCCTATGTTGTGAATTTGTCGGAGGGATTCTCGTGAGATTCGTATTTCTGTTTGATTCCACAAGTTTAGACCAGCCCCTAGTCGTAAAACTGCCAGATATGATAATAGCATATAATTTATCCAACTTTTAAGCAGGAGTTCATCATGATATATATATATATATATATATATATATATAATTTTATAAATAAAATCAGTAACCAATCATTTTGGAAAACTCAGAATTGTTGTATTTACATGTTCTTTCAGCGTGCAGGACTGAATGGTCATAAACTTGATGGGGCCATTATGCGATTTGGAACCTCTCCATGTCCAGCAGGAAATGGAGAGTTCATTTCCCCTTCTGATGTATACCATCACTCTTTCACATAATGCTAAAAGGGAAAGTGGACGGTTATGATTGAATTTGGTATGCATGCACAAGAAAGGGAAATGGAGTCCTCATTCCCCACCATTTGGGTTTCTTTGAAGTCATTACTTATCAATATTTGGAGATTTTTGGCATAAAAGTCTTACTATTTAATTTATTCTTACCCTTTCTCTTGCATAATGTACGCAACAGTTGAGTGAACAAGTGGATCTTATTGTTTGGATGCGAACTGCGGCACTGCCAACATTTAGGAAGCTGTATGGTAAGATAGAGGAGGATCTTGAAGCCAATCAGAAACTAAATGTTGTGATACAGAACAATTACAACACGTATGTTTTTGGGGGTAAAAAGAGGCTGGTTCTTTCCACCACTACATGGGTTGGCGGCAAGAATGATTTTTCAGGCATTGCATTTCTCACTGTTGGCGCACTCTGCTTGTTCTTAGCCATCGGCTTTATTTGCTTATATGTCTTCAGGCCAAGGTCAGTGAATTCTCTGAAAAATTTTATTCGGATCCTACTGTCTGGATTGATTAGTGCATTTCAAGATCCATTGTATTAAAAGTTTTATTCAAATCCTGCTAGCTGGTAAAATTTTAACCTTCATTTGAATAAAGATGGAGCTTCATCCAGACAGCCAGGGTAAAAAAATCAATAAATAAGTCAGCAATAAAATTTGTAAATTTTAGTTATCTGGATGAAAAATTATTTTCATCATTTAGTAAGATATGAATACATTTTTTTTTAATCTAATGGTCATGATCTTTGTTTGTGTTCTCACGCGAACTCAAAGTTGTGCTTACATATGCTTGAGCTATCATTTTAAAATGCATAACATTTCCCCATATATATAGTATTTTCACTTATTTATATTAATCACATGCATCTATGAATGCATATACTATATATATATAGCTGTGATTTTCCACTCATGCAGTCCAGATGAATATAAATAGCACATGGAAAGGACTGTTGTATAAAAGAAAAGAAAGCAAAAGATAATTGAGCAAGAGAAGAGAGAGTATGCATATGCATGCAAAAATTGCATGCGCCCAGCCGCATACTCCCCTTTCCTATTGAGCAAACCCCATTTTTTCATTTAAAAAGTCAAAAGGTAGATGGTCAAATCCTTAAAATGAAAAAAAGAAAGAAGAGAGCCAAAGATGTTGATGGTTCTTTGTTTTTTATTTTCCCCCCAGGGGTACTACATCTTTGTTTATTAAAAAGAGTTGAATAATAATATGATCTTAAGCTTTGGACTCCTCCAGCTTATCGATCAACTTATTTTTCCTTTGTTTTATTGCTGTAATAAGCAATTAATAGCTTATGTTTAATGACTGCAGGCCTCTTGGGGATCCATCCTACTTGTCATGGAACAAGAACCCACCAACAACAAGAGATTAAGGTTTTGTGTTTGTTTGCTCCATCTATTGAATTAGCATGCCATTGATACTGTAGTTGAAGAACCACATTGTTGTTGTTTGTAGTGAGATGTCAAATGGTTCTCTACCCTGCTGCTAGTTCATATACCATTCTGTCATTATTGCATCTTGTTCAGGATACCTTAGGTACTTAAACTTGCAGCTATGGCCTGCTGGAGTGAGGTCGTAACGAAGTATCGGTGAAAGGCATATAGTTTTTAATGAATTACTTATTTCATTAGTACAAGATTTATATAAAATATGATGGGAAATAATCGTTGCTGGGTTATAATCCAATCAGTAAGTAATGGTGAGATGAAGTTCTCTTTGAGCAGAACGTAATTGGAAAGAGAAATTTCATTATGCGAAAACTACGGTCGTTTTGTTAAAATGATTTTATGAGGATGATTCTTTTTTTTTTTTTTTTTTTTTATCAAACATAGTTTTAAGGTGCACTAGTGTTCAATCAAGTTCAGCTTGAAAAATTTGTCAACTTAAATTTAATGGTTTGTCATTCCAGTTATAAAATAGTGAAAATTGATTTTTAATATTTCAAAATACCCTCCTTACTTTGATAGAAATTAAGGAGTTCGCCATTTTATGATCCCTCGAGGTGCACAAACCGATAATTTTAATAGAAAAAATTAATTATTATAATTTTAATAAAAGCAGATTGAAGTGTTAATAATTTTTAAATCATAAAGGTCGGAAGGATTTTAAGTGTAATTTTTTCTTATTAAGGACAGAGGAGAGATGCACAGGGAAACGGAACTGGGAAGCTCAATATAGCCGTAAAGCATGGAGGGAAGTTTTTGAACTTAACCCTACTCAGTAAAGCGGCGTCGTTTCCATAACACTTACAATTTCTTTCTTTATTTTTCTATTTTACTTGGTGGGGGGAAATAAAATCTTAGGCCCGCTTTGGTTGTGAAAAATTATGTTACTTTTTCTGAAATTTTTTTATCGAAAAGTGAAAGACAGAGCTTTGCACCCGGTTGTCAAAATTTTCAGATTTCAAAATGGAAAACAGATGAAAAATTTTGAGACATAAAATGAAAAAAAGAAAATATTTTAAAAATATTTTACACAAAAAATAGTGGTAATTTTATAATTACATAAAATATAGCTAATTTTTGTTCTCTTCTTTTCACAAGTTTTCTTTTTTAGTATTTCGAAATTTTTTCATTTGAGAAAAGAAAAAAAAAACAAGAAAAAGAAAGGAAAATTAGAATAAAACCCGATTGGATAATAAATGAACGAATCCCGTCCACCCACGCCGCCACGTCATCACCAGCCCCAACCAAAAACTCCAACCGCCTCAATATGCTGGTTCTCTATCTCCCACACACACAACGCGCACACAACACAGAGAGAGGGATTGAGAGAGAGAGGGAGAGAGAGATGATTGCGAGTGGAAGATTAGTATCTCTCGCGAATCCCTCTCGATTTCTTCCACACAGAAACCCTAGTTCGAAATCCGCCGGGCTCCTGAAGCTTCCAATTCCCCCTTCATGTTCTTCGTCTTCTTCTTCTGCAGCTAGAACGGCCCGCAATCTCACTGCTCGGGCCTCTGCACAGCCCCTCAAGAACGCCGATGAACTCATCGATTCGGTCGAGACCTTCATTTTCGACTGCGATGGTGAGATAAACTGTCCCTTTCATAAATTGTGATTCTTGATTATTGGTTTTTATTCTCTCTTTTTAACGTTGGTTTATTTGTTGAAATCCTGGTATTATATGTTTATCCTATTGAAAAGGTTGAAAACGATACCGCATTTATCAAGTTTTTCGGATTTTGTTTTTTTGGTAAATAAGTTTTTCGGAAGTTATTCCCATGAAAAATGAAGAAAAGCTTCGGCTTTCTTTAGAGTTCAGGGTATGGGGTTTCCTATCCCTATAACTACATCGTGTTCATGAATTAATTTTAAAAAGGGCCATTTCTTTTTTCTTTTTTTTCTTTTTTTTTTTTTTTAAAATCTTATCAGAACAAGGACCCCGGGTTCTCTTCTGGCTTATGGTTTTGGGAGTTGTGAAAATTAGGGATCAAATCGTGGTTTTCTTAATTATTAATTCCTCTTCCTTTTCTTTAACGTCGGTTTATTTGTTGAAAGCCTAGTATTATATGGTTGCGTTATTGAATAGATTTAAAAATGATACTGCAATGATCAAGTTTTTTTTGGAAATCATCCGCATGTGCTGTAAGCTTTTTATAAGAGGAATGAGGACCTTATAAGGGTGGGAGTTGAAGCTCAATTATGAACTTCCATTTTTTTCCTTTTCCTTTTTTGGTGGGCGTGGCTAGGTAATTTTATAATAGTTCTTTTAGTGCATGTGATTATTTTCCTCAATATTTTAACACGTTTCAGGAGTGATTTGGAAAGGGGACAGTCTAATAGATGGAGTCCCTGAAACCCTTGACATGCTACGGTCAAAGGTACATATATTGTACGCATGTGTGTTTGTATCTGTATTCTTTCAAGTGTACTATTGGTCTTACAATTATTCAGAGTGATTTTTACAAGATGAACAGGAAAGAACAATTGACAGTTCTTGATTACTTTCTGGGTGACAAACGTAGGAAAATAAATCAATATATCATTTCTAAAACTTATCTGTCCTGTTGCTCTGATTCGAAAGATACATTGACCTGTGCTTGAGTGAACTAAGAAAAGTAATAGAAACTCTGTTGTGCGACTTCGTTCGAAAATGAAACTATCATTGAACATGGAATAAATTTTTGATTATATTGAAACCATTTTCTATTTATAACTAGTATTAATCTTTTATAAATAACAACTTGCTTTACTTTAAGCTCATTAGGTTTCAGTAGTAGGTCCATTCGAATAATGAAAATAAAAAAGCCATCAAGTGATCACTGAAAAAATCAGATATATATTTTGATAGATTTTAGTGCTTTATGTTTTGTTCTGGTCATTGGTTCACTTGTTCCTTTTCTTTTTCCCTTTTTTCAAGGAGAAAAGATTAGTTTTTGTTACCAACAACTCAACAAAGTCTAGGAAGCAGTATGGGAAGAAATTTGAAATGCTTGGTCTTACCGTTAGTGAGGTCAGTTCAGCAAATCCTTCTTTGTATATTTGCATGTGTATATCAATTGATGGCTTTGACTAACTATAGAGAAAGCAAGCCAGGAGGAAATTTTCGCTTCATCTTTTGCTGCTGCAGCTTATCTGAAGTCCATAGATTTTCCAAAAGATAAAAAGGTATGCTGTATTAGACTTACTTTATCACCCCCACCCCCTCCCCCCTAAAAAATAAATAAATAAATAAACCAACCCAATAAAAACAACCAAATCCAAAAAAATAAAATAAAAATCAAGGATTTGTTGAGTCACCGCTTTGCTTAAAGCGTTTACCATATGAAATAGTTAGTCAAACAATGTATCATTAAGCTGTTCAATACTGCTTCTCACATGCTTATACTTGTAGTGTGTGGGGCAGTGAACAAAGTGGACTTACTGCATAAGCGGAAAAAATAAAAATGAAGTGGCTATAACAAATTTAATGTAGTAGAAAGCTAGATCCTAGCTTCTCGACCCAAAATAAACTGATGGAATGTGGGTCAACAATGTATATCAAAGTATCTACTATGGTGGTTGAATTCAAGTCTCCTACTTGATTAACATCTCCAACTCTTTTCCCCTTGACAATAGTGTAACACCCCTTGCCGCATTAGGAATACAGCCAAACCTTTTCCTATTCTTTTTAATTTTTTAATGATTTATCGTAAAGCAAATCATCAAGTGCAGCTTGGTCTCGCATAAAAAGATATTCATCAGAGCATTAGGAAAATAGGGTGCATATGATAGCAAGGTAGATATGGGTCTCACTATGAGACTCCGTAGTGTTGTAGCTATGACACCACATTGCAATAACATCCAATGGCCAAGGCGCCCCAGGGAAATGGTTAGGAATTTACACTCCCAACTGTTCTCTTCTTCTTTTGGTGTGCCTTCCCCTGAAAAAACGATGCCATATTGATGGACCAGAACTTAACAAAGCATTATGTTAACTGTTAAGTAGAAGATCATCAATCATCCCATTGCTTCTTATTCTCTCAACTCCTACAGCCCCCCCTCTCTCTTTCAAGATCCCATCCTCACGGCAGCTGTTACATGGCTTGACACTACTGTTACCTCCACCACTGTCCAGTGGACAGTTTCCACTCATCCAGTCACTAGAGGGAGCTACTTTTTTTTTTCTTTCTTATTTTTCCTGACTTCTCCTATCTGCGCTTCTCTCATCCCATCTCTCTCTTCTACACAGCAGCAAGCAGCTGCCAGTGCTCCTTCATGAAAGGCCTAGCTACAGGACCCCATCTTATTGCTTGTATTTTCTCTCATTTCCGTATACTTTCCATGACTTTAACTTAAGATATATCCATGGTAAACTTTCATTAGAAGTCCAATGATTTGACTGCTTAATTAATCATGTCTTTCTTGCTGATTATTTGAATGTGGTGACATCGTGGAAGCAATGAAATAACTGAACTGTTAGCAGGGCCTGTCTTAGGTTTATGTGATTGGTGAGGATGGAATCTTGAAGGAGCTTGAGCTAGCTGGATTTCAATATATTGGTGGGCCAGTATGTTCAACTTACCAGTTTCGTTGGTTTTACCTGCTATCATCTACGTTTAAATATTTAGCTGATTGATCTTATTGCTTTCTCCTCTTTCAGATGCATGCAATTCTTTATATGTTACATTGGTCCATGGACTGTATATAGTAGCCAAATGAACCCAGACTAAAGCTGTCTACTGGACTTGACCTACATTAACACCATGTATTAGGATGGCTATCTGGCATAGACAGTAGGAAGCTTGTATGTGATTAGCCCCAAGTGACAAGCACAATATTTTGGGTGATGGAAAAGTAAGCAATAATGAATGCTATCAGGGAGCTATCATAGTTTTACTACAGTTCTTCTATCTATATCTTTGTTTTATATCTCTAATCAGCATCACAACTTTGACAAGTAATAACTGTTATAATTTATACATAGAGGTGGCAGTTGGGTGGTTTATGGGTGTGTCAAACACAAGTCACAGGCCAAAATTATATTGTTGGTCGGGTTAGCGGGTCAAGGATTCACCTTTTGGCTTTAACTTCTGTTGCTTGTAGTATTTTTATAAACCAATCAATATTTAACAAAAATTCTAATTTGGAACCAAAAGGAAAATAAAAATCCTAGCTAGAAATGACAATTGGATGGGTTGTGGTTGTGTCAACTATGATTATGGTTCAAAATTATATTGTGGCTTGGATTATCTTATGCGTGTGTCAGTGGGTCACAGGTTTAGGTTTGCAGCTCAATCTATACATTATACAACAGATTCTGAATGGAATGTCATCATTGATGGATAACATACATTTTGGGGGACCACCTCCCTTCTGTATCATAAAGAGAGTCTCTCTTTTTCTCCCTTCACAATGCGTACTTTGTTCTCATTTTATTTGATTGCATGCCTGAAATACTGAACAAGTTAAACTATTCCAACAACTAATTCTTTCCACATTTATTCAGAAGCTAGACTTGGAAAGACATATTCCTTGTTATATGACCCTGTAGACATGTGACCCTAATGGGAAAACAGAACAAAGCATTAAGCAACGAAGGACAATCACAATGTAGAACTTGTAAATAAGCATTCTACGTTAGATGTGGCAGAAAAGAATAAACTACAGCAGTAAGAGATAATAAAAAAGCAATTGAAACCCTCTAAATCTCAACTGAAAACATGTACATCCTGCTTTCTTAGTGGGGTGGAGAAGTTGGAAGGTGGGATTTAAGTTGTGCAGAATTCAAGATGTATACTATTCTAACAAGATTTGCAATATCAAGGTCAGCTGGGAAAAAAATTCTGCCCTCATGCATATGGATTTATCCTACCCCGCCCCCCCTTTTTTTTCTTGTCTTCTTTTTGCAGGAAGATGGTTCAAAAAAGATTGAGCTAAAGCCTGGATTTCTGATGGAGCACAATGATAATGTAAAGTTATTCTTTATTTTGTCTCTAATAATTCCATTTTCTGATTTATTCATTCTTTCTGGTTCATGCACTAAAAGCTGTAGCTAAATTTTGCTAATTTCTACAGTTCTTCTACACTTTCCTTAATCTCAAAATTGATTAGGTTTACAAAAACTTCTTCCACTATGTTTCCAAGTCATACTTAATCTCAAGAATGTCCTTCCTTTCTATATAGGTCGGGGCTGTGGTGGTTGGATTTGATCGTTATTTCAATTACTATAAAGTCCAGTAAGTTCTTCAGATTTTATTTTATTCCGAAACCATAACCGTTTCTCAGTTTTTTTTTTTTTTTTTTTTTTTGTATGAAATCTCTAGGATAAGGCATAATGCCTTTGAGGAACCTAATTGTAGCACGTCTGTCGCCCAAGGCATAAGGGGCATTATGACTTGATGTCATCCTCAACTTTTGGCAACTGTACATAAGGTAGAGTTTGGTTTTTTGGAGGTGGTAGTCGAAAAGTTGACAGATGGGTCACCCTTACTGCCACTAACAATAATGGTGATATTCTTCCTCCGTTGATCAATAATTTCGATTTTTGGAAAGTATCGTGATCATCCAATAAGAAGGGTTTCTATTAATATCTTGGGAATATTCCACCATAGTTAGGGCAATCAAACCAACTCTCATACAGGCTCCTGGCGAGTCATTCATCTAATCGTAACTTAGAGCCACCTTGGATTCTACAATGTTTTGGAGGTATCTAATTCACTGCTTTAGGTATTAGTACCTTGGTTTTCAACTTAAACGATCTCAATTTCAACCAATCCATAGTTAATAGTCAAGGTCGTGTAATTAATATCTGCGCTGATATCTCAAGAAATCTCTAATGATAAAATTTGGTCTCAAGTAGAAAAAGTAGCTTTCTACAAATTAGTGAATTAAGCGGGGCGTTCTTCTTAGCAAGAATTATTGCAATAGGATAATGGCTATAAGGATTTAAAAAGGTAAAATAAAGGTAAATTCTATTGTAGATTCGTATGCAATGTGCAAAAGATGCCTGTACAATTGTTCAAGTAGTCATCCCTCTTGGGAAAGAGGATCAAGTTGGCCATTGCGAACAACTTAATGTAGTATCTCCTTTCAGCCCTTTGAGCGAAATGTGGCAAAAGGAAAGAAAATCCATGGACCGACCTCATCGTCTCCACCTTGTTGGAATTATGAGATCACCCCAAGGATGCTTTGGTTCCAAGGATTAGCTCATGACTCCACTACTTGTTGTATTTGGTTTGGTATTGCTACCACGTGTGACTTAGAAGTTTATACCTAAAATCTATTTTTTTCTTTTTACTAATCATAGAAAATATTATTGACAAAGAATGCATAATAGTGGAGGATGAGAAGTCCTTGAACAGTTACAAAATGGTTCAAACAAAAAGAACAAAGATCAAAATAAAAAAAGTACAACTTATTCCAATTTTATATGGAATATTCATACTAACTTTTCATTTGATGGATTCCTCAGCAACAACAAAGATGAAATCATTCTTTATGAAGAAATTAACTGATTGTTATTGTCTGAAAACACATCTATGACTAGTTAGCGGTAGCTATTGCCCTAATTAATTTGGAAAGTGAAACAAAAAACCTTTCACTTTGATTTGAAAAAATCCCGAAATAATACTAAAAAATTAAAATTTCCAAAGTAGGTATATAGATCTGATCTTTTAATATATAAGTGTGGGTTTCGCAATTTACTATTACAAGACTATAATTGGAAAATAAGTCTCACAATAGTGATTTGCGAGACTTTAATTGAAAAGTCAGTCTCGTAATTACAAATTATGAGTCTCATAAGATTTTGAAGAGAGGAAGTTGTACCGTGTGACTTCAACATACATATTTATGGTGCAAATTGCAACATTCTTTTGTTCAATGCATTTTTAAAAAATTTGAACTTTATACATGAAAGCAAGAATCAAAAAGACACATGTCTATCAATTTTTAATTAATTTGGAGATGTAAATCCTATTCATCCCATGTATGGAAAATTTTAAGACAATCTTAACCTTGAATCTTTCCCTACTTAGGACGAATAGGATTTACATTTTCAAATCACTTGAAAATCGACAGTTGTATGTGTTTTTGTATGTTGTTTCCATCTATAAGGTTCAAATTTGTTGAAAATGCACTGAACAAAAGAATTATGCAATTTGCACCATAAATTTATATGTTAGAGCCATATGGTGCAAAGAAAAAATTGCATCATTTTCTTTGTTCAGTGCATTTTCAACAAATTTGAACCTTATAGATGAAAACAACATATAAAAACAAATACAACAATCGATTTTCAAGTGATTTGAAAATTTAAATCCTATCCATCCTAAGTAGGGAAAATTTTAAGACTATTTTTAGGCTTAATACTTTGGATGAATGTGTTTTGCATTTTCAAATCACTTGAAAATTAATTGGTGTATGTGTTTTTCATTCATGTTTTCATCTATATGGTTCAAATTTTTCAAAAGTACATTTAACTGAAAAAAAATAGTGCAAATTGCACCATGCATTAGAGAGAGGAATGAGAGATCTTTCCCTGAATTCCTTTTTCTTTTAATTATTTTTTGCATTTGGTAAGTCTCGCAATTGTGAATTGTGAGACTTACACCTATATTGGAAAAGATTAGATCTATGCACCTACTTTGAGAATTATTATTATTTTTTTTGGTATTATTTTGGGAATTTTTTCCTTTCATTTTGTATTGTATTATCATGTTGCTAAAAATTCTCCAAGTTCCATTATAATGATCTTGTATTACATGCCTCAAAAAAGTTCCCTTGTTACCCTTAAATGATCTAGTATTCTACTTTCCTGGAATAATATGAAAACTTGTTGTGTGTCAACTGCTGATTTTTAAAGATATCTCCTGTGTGTTTTTTCTTTTAAAAAAAATGTAGATATGGAACACTCTGTATACGAGAGAATCCTGGGTGTCTCTTCATCGCGACAAATCGTGATGCTGTCACTCATCTCACGGATGCTCAGGAATGGGCTGGTTTGCTTCTCTCCAGCCTTTATTGCACTCTGTGTTCTGTTAAATCAGCATCACTTCAATCATGATCAATGCCTTCATTTTTTTTTTCATTAGAAAATAGACGTTTTATGGTGAATTGTCACTCATCTCATGAGGTACATCTGGTGCATGGTGCCCAGGCAGAATACAGTGATTTACTTATCTGCTAATTGTTTCATTCTTTTTGACACCCTGCTTCTTCATTTTGCTACTGCAGTTGACTCTACTTGATATACCATATTGGCACCATATTTCTTCTCCTGTGTAAAACACATTACATCTAATGCATTTCACTTTTCTGTTTGTTTGGGTAATGGGCCATTTTATAACAAGACATCACTGAAAATAAGTTCAAATACCTCAGAATCTTCATAATAAATTAACTTCTAATATTTCAAGTCTGGGGACTAATTCTGCCGTTAAGAAACCCATTTTGAGAAGAGTATTGTAAGAAACAGTAGATTTAGTAGGTAGCATATGCCTTTTTCAATAATATGTTACTACCAAGGTTGTTTTGATCCACTCTCTTTGTATATGTCTCAGGTGGGGGTTCTATGGTGAGTGCTTTATGTGGATCCACTCAGCGCGAGCCGTTAGTTGTGGGAAAGCCCTCAACTTTTATGATGGACTATTTAGCAAACAAGTAAGGGTCGCATTCTGACTTTCTATGGGGCATATTGCATGCGATGACATATACTTTTCAATCATAGATTTGGAAATACCTAGGCTGCCTTCTAGTGCACAATGTGTATTGGATTCCTGTTGTTATATAGGTTTACACAGTGCACACGCCTTCCCCCTTTGTGAGGGTTGGGAGAGGTTTGTTTATTGTACGTAGCCTTCCCCTTGCTCTTTTATGAAGAGGTGGTTTTGACCTTCTGGCCGCAAGGGGCAACCTTACCCTAACAACACTTTAACTAAAGGATGGAAAAAAACCTTACAAAAAAAAAAAAATGAAAAAGATCTCATGGTAAGAAATCACTTCGTAGAAGCTATCTTGGCAACACGTATAAAGGTACAAAAGATTACCAAAATTACTTGTTCTACACAAAAGAGTGATTCATGGCAGGCACCGATGATTCCAAATATGAAGATTATGGTTATCTTTGGTACTGAAATGGCATGGGAACACTATGAAACAATTAGACATCATTACTAAGTTTATTTTTAATTTGTGTAATCTTGTCATAAAAACAATCAAGCATGGAGTTGCGGACAATGATGAGCATCCCTATTCTCAAAGTTTAGCACCATTGAGAACTAATTTTATCTTTAAAAATTTGTTTCATTCTGTTCGAACTTACCCAATGTTGCCTAAGCTTTTGGATAGCAAGGAAACACAACATTCACTTGAAAAAGTAGAGACAAGTAAACATTGTTTGATGATAACTTTACAATCTAATTTGGATAAAAAAATCAGAACATATTGTAAGTTTCATACATTTACTTGTATTCTTTCTTTAGAAAGGACTGGTAGTTTGATGAACTTTCGTTGAAATCAGGTTCGGCATTCTCAAGTCACAGATATGCATGGTTGGGGACAGACTAGACACTGATATTCTGTTTGGACAAAATGGTGGTTGCAAAACCCTTCTTGTTCTCTCAGGTACATAACTATTATTGCAGAGTTACATCTACGCCCCAGATTTGGTTTCTCTTTCGTTATCTAATAGAGATTTGCATTTCTTTAAAAGGTGTGACTTCATTGCCAATGCTTCAGAATCCCAAGAATACCATTCAACCAGATTTCTATACCAATAAGATTTCTGATTTTCTTTCCATCAAGGCCGCAATTGTGTGAGCTTCATTGTATGCATCAAATACCAAATCTCATGAAAATTGACTTGGATGTGTATTCTTTAATAATGTTCTTGCCATGCTTGGCAATTAGAATTACATAAAACCACATTAAAATTAAAATTGTTTTAGAGGGGGTATTGAAGAATCTTTCAGTACATCCCTTGTTGGAGAGGATCCCTTTTACTTCTCATTTACATTATTCCAATTTACATCATTCCATGAATTCAAAAGCTAGTTATCTATTACCCTTGGTGAAACCAGCGGAATAATTTTCTTATGCATATTTGATGTGGGAACAACGAACACAGTTAAATGTAGGGTAAGCCTGACCCTATCAACTGGGGAGAGCCCTCCATCGTGCTTAAATCGGTTAGAGATGTCTGGGGAGCACAAATCATCCAAGAGTACTTGGGGAAGCCTGTGAAACAGGAGATCATGGGTGAGATCGTGGTTTGAATCATGATGCCTCTTCCCATTCTTTTCGCCACGTCCCTACCTACCTAACGCGATCACGCCTCTTGCAAGGTTTGAATCATGGATCCCTATATATACATCAGCTTACCTTCAGAAGAAGGATTTGGAATTATATTTTGGTACACTTGTGCTTTCAAGCTTCCATTTATAAATTCATTAGCAATAATCTTTTTTGTTAAAATTCTAGCTTGAGCATCGGAGCCCCTCCAGCCCAAACCCTAGACTTCTTTTAGTTATATTTTCATGTCTTCCAAGTCATCTTACTTGTAAGTCGGAGCTGGAAATGAGCATTGTCAGTTGGTGCCATTTATGGGAAACTTTCGAGTGCGAAAACCCTTACAGGGTTATAGTTCCACATTTTGAGTTCGAAATAGCGAGTCCAATTTCTACTGGAACGCACATGGAGCAGTCTCATAATGCCCCTCTTTCAAAGCAACACCAACGGCAATAGGAAGAAGGTGAGCAGAGCCACTGGTCAGGGAGGCCTACCACTGTTGTGATGGTGGCAATGGACAGGAAGATCGATGCCCTGACTGGATTAGTCACCACCAACTAACCATGCCTACAGCCAAGGGAGATGTACTTCTCATAACAAAGAGAAGTCAGTGGCCGACCCTTCCTCACAGAAGATGTAGGCGACTAACCTGCATTATAACAAAGGAGTCGAGATTCGAGTAAATGAACAAGAGGAAGTGGAGTCCTTTTGCACCAAGGAGAGCTCGAGGGATCATAGAGTCCAGATTCACAGTGTCAAGAGGCCCCACAGTGCAAGAACTATGTGTGGAGACTTTGCTCAATGTTCAGCCTTTTACCGGCCCCAGCATGTCGATTTCAAGAGCGCGACAGTCTCCAAGAAGTCATGTCAGCAGCATGGGGAGCTCCGGTATCACTTGAACGCCAACTGTGATGACTTGAGAGGCCGGCTGATCGCTCAACCCAAAGTTCACATGGAGCAAAGAGACATCGATGACCTCATCCCAAGTTTCTAAAGCGGCAATCGGGACGCTTATCCATAGTTGTTAAGGCAACGCCTAGGCGTCCAGGCGGGGGTGGGGGAGCATGGCGGGCAGCGCCTTGCTCTCCGGCCGCCAAGGCGCGCGCCTTGGCCGGAAAGGCGTCGCCTTGGGCGCTTTGTAGCGCCAGGTCGCCTAGGCGTCGCCTAGGGTTTTTTTTTTTTGAAAAAGAAAAGTTTTGCATTGTAAATATATATGTATATATGAAGAAGTCATCGTCGTCACAAAAGACGACTATCTTCTTCTACTTCTTCGACGACAAACAGCAGAAGAGTCCCCGACTCCGGTGACTACACTTGATCGGCGGTGGCGGCTCCAGCGACTGACGGTGGGCACTCCGACAACTACAATGGCTCCATTTGAACTCCATTTTGGAAGTCACTCTCCACCCACTCAACTACAGCGGCAACTTCCATAGCTGTCGAGGTGTCCTCAATTCCGGCGAGTTTGATCTCGATCGAGTGAGCTCCATTTTTGGACGGCCACTCTCCATCCAATCTCCTCTCAGTACTGTTACTTTATTTTTCAAAACCCTAATATATTCTAGTGATTAATTTTATAAAATGAAATGTAGAAAAGGAACCCAACCCAAAAATGCATCACTAAGGTGTTTAAATGCATTTTGGTACACATGTACAGGTATGATATGGGGGTAAAATTATGAATTTCATTAGTGAGCGCCTTGGACTGCCTAGGCGAGCGCCTTGCCGCCTAGGCGTCCAAGCGGTCAGCGGTCGACACCGACCGCCTTGGCGCCGTGACAACTATGCGCTTATCAATTTGCCTCAGTGATGCAGGATTCCCTAGGGAATTCAAGCTCTCAGTACCATTGAAGTTTAATGTGTCTTGAGATCCACCTCAACAGCTTTAGGCTCCAGATGGACATAATCAACACCACCGAGGCACACATCTCCTATGGAGAGAGCTTAAACACGGATCCTCCGATTCTGCTCAAGCCGTTCAAAGATTAGGATCACGACTTCCCTGAAGGCCGTGGTCAGAAAGTAAGGAGAGGCCATTCACTTTTACCTCGAGCACATTGAAAAAGCAGCGTAAGAGATCAAAAACCTCAATGAAGTGTAGGCTGCATTCCTTTTCTTCAAGGGCCTCTGGCATCTTGATTTTATGGCAACAGTCCAGCTCTGCGCACAAGCGAATTATCACAAAGTCATTGTTGTTGCATTGAACGTCGTGGTGGCCTACGACACCAGCTCGGCTCCAAAGTAGCAAGATTTACCTTAGGCATCAAATTCAACCCCTCGATCCAATGAGGAAGATAAGACTGAGGTTGGCGAGAAAAAAAAAGGGGGATATTAGCACAAGTGCTGACGTACAATCGATACACGACATTGGTCATGATAGTCGAGGAGGTCGCAGTAGTAGTGAAGTCGAAGCTGAAGAAGGCGAGCCCCTACAGCAATACGAGAAAGTCCTGAGACAAGAGTTCTCTTATTCATGGCTTCAGGTCCCTTCCGACAAAAAGATGTTATTTTCTGAAGAATTCAATCGAGCAACTCGACAGGGAAGGCTAGATTGATTAGCTCATCAACTTCTCGTCCTTGGCACAAGCAAAAGGAGGTCAAGTAGCTAAGAACCAAGATTGTAGGAATGAACCAATCTTAAGGGTGTTAACTACAATTCACGAGGCTTAGTGGAAGAGATCAAGCAAAGAAAACGCCGAGACAAGAGAGACAAAGGCAAGGAAGGGTCCAGTGCAACCCATAACTTTCACCAAGGCCGACTTCCTGGGGTTCGCTCCAACAATTGATGAGCTGGTGGTCGTCATGCTCAACTTGGAAGGAATAGAGGTCAAACAGATACTAGTGGACAGTGGGAGCTCAGTAGACATCGTACGCATCCATGCTTTAAAGCAAATAAACATTGATGGTGATTGACTCCAGACAAGCACACAACCCCTAGCCAAATTTGGGGGAGAAACGCTAATACTCGTGGGAGTGACCACCTTAGCAGTAACTGCAAGGTTTGGAGCCTGCACCTCGAGTCCTATCCGGCTTCTCGTTAGTCAATCGTCCTCTTGGTTACAATGCAATCATCCGGTGACCAACTCTGAATGCCCTTCGCTATCTAATCCGCTTACCATATGTTAGTGAAGTTCCCCACTAAAGCCGAGAAGTATGAGGAGATGCCCAAGTTGTTTGGCAATGGTATGGCCTAAACCTTAGAGGCCAGGAAATTAGGAAACCTGATAAAGATCCGACTTGGGGGCTATCGAAGGCCTAGACAATGAGTTGGATGTGAGGTCCGGCCCTCACGGGCATCGGGTTGCCCTAGTAAGAGAAACTCGCTAGGTTGAAATCTACCCCGAGGAGAAAGAAAAGATGACAACAGTGGGAGCTGATCTCCTGAGGATATAACCAGTCAGATGGAACATCTAATCATACTGACATCTTCGCGTGGGTGTTGATCGACATGCCAGGCATTAGCACAGATACGATCTGCCATGAGTTGAACATTGTTCCCACATTCAAACCAGTCAAGTAAAAAAAAAAAAGAAAAGAAAACAGGATATTCGTGAAAGAAAGGAAGGCAATAATAAAGAAAGAGGTCACCCAGCTTTTGGAAGCCTGATTCATGAAAAAAAGTCTCGTACCCAGCCTGGTTATCATATGTGATGATTGTTAAGAAGGCAAACGTGAAGTGGCACATGAGCATTAACTTTACCTACCACAAGGCCTGCTTAAGGGCAGCTACTGCTTCTCAGGATTACCAATTGGTGGACGCCATTGTAGGGCACGAGCTTTTGACGTTCATGGACGCCTACTCTGGCTACAATCATATTCGACTTTATATGAGTGACCATCAAAAAATCGCTTTCATCACCAACATGGGAACGTACTCTTACAAGGTAATGCCTGTAGGCCTGATGAATACTAGAGCAACCTATCAAAGGCAGGTGGATAAAGTCTTCAAGGATCAAATAGAGACAATAATGGAGGTGTACGTCGATGACCTACTGTAGACCTCCCATGTCCTCTGCCACTGCCAGACGAAGCTCAATGCCAATAAGGGGACCTTTGGGAAAGCTCTTAGGCTTTATGGTCTCTCGCCATGGCATAAAGCTCAGTCCATTTAAGGTTAAGGCAATACAAGACATGGCTGTCGGAAGCAGAAGGGACATTCGAGTTCTCGCAGGTCGGATCGTCGCTCTAAATCATTTCATCGTCAAGCCAGAAGATTGGTACCAGGCGTTCTTTAAGGCGTTAAAGTAAAGTGGAGCAAAAGGACTAATTAAGTGGACACCAGAATGGCAGAGATTGTTGGACGACCTCAAAGCTTATATGGGGACGCTGCCCCAACAAGGTGAACAACACTACTTATAATTGCCGGCATCTGGAGAAGTAGTGAGTTAAGTCCTTTTCTGAGAAGAGCAAGGGGTGCAAAAGCCCATATCTTTCTCGAGTAAGACATACCTGAAGTACGAGAAGCTAGCCCTAGCGCTCGTCACCTCGGCTAGGAAGCTAAGGAGCTTCTTTTAGTGTCTCAAGATCAACACCCTCTGAACCAGCCCTTGAAGCAACTTTTGAACGGTCCTAAGGTTTCGGGAAGAATAATCCCCTGGTCGGTTGAACTCTTCGAGTTTGACATGGACTGCAAGTCGTGAACGGACATCTAAGTGCAGCTGATAGTCGACTTCGTAGCAGAATTGATCCTGAGTAGAGAAGCTACATAGAAAGGCGACTTTTGGATCCTGCATGTGGACGAGTCCTCAACTAGAGATGGAGCTGGGACAAGAATCTTCCTTTGGGATTCAGGCGTTAACGAGGTGCAGCAGTCTATGAGATTAGATTTTTCTGCTCTTAACAATGTAGTACTCTTGACTGAACTGAGGCTGGTCTACATGATCGGAGTCATGATGATCTCAATATGGTCATACTCCAAACTCGTGGGCAGCCAAAATGAGGGCAGTGATGGAGCCTGAATTGAGAAGATATAGTACAAGAACTTGGCATAATCGTGGGTTAGCAAGTTTGGTAAAGTCAGGGTGATGCATGTGGCAAGAGAAGAGAACTCTAGGGTCGATGCTCTCACAAGGCTCTCCAGCTCGGTCCCATTAAAGGAGGGTGCCACGATCTGCGTAGAGATGCTACTAGAGTCAAGCCTAGCCAACTCTCTGGGGACGGTCGGAGCAGTGACCACCCAGTCCTCCTAGATGGACCTCATCCGAGCTTACCTAGAACGGGAAATGGTTCCCGATAGAGACTTGGAGGCATCGAGGCTGGTAAGATGGTCCCAACACTTCACCCTCATGAGCAAAGACCCATGCAAGATGGGTCTACAGACACAGACCACGGACTAGTATAGAGAAGACCAATAAGCTTGAGGTGCAAAGGGAAGGAGGCCAATTAGTAACTGACCCAAAGATCAATGGGCGACTTGATGCTTAGACCAGAAGGGTAAGGAGAGGGAAAGTTGAACAAAAATGGAAATGGGGAAGAATTGTAATGAAATGAGATATTTAAGTGGGTGTAGTCCTTCATGAATCTACTTCTTTTTTTTCTTTTTCTTTTTTTTTTTTTCACTGTCTTGACTTCTTTTCGCTTAGAGCTCTGTTTATTTACGGTTTTGTCCTCCAATTTTTGCCCCGAGTTTCCACGGCCGACGCAATTGAGGCGCTCGAGCAGAAGGGCGCCTCGCCTCGCCCGGCGGTGCGCCTTTTCACAGAAAGGTTTTCATATCAATGGTGAATAGATACTAAATATTCTTATATTCATATGCATTATCAAAGCACGTAAAAATAAAATTTTGATTTTGATTTAAATATGCAATTGAATGTTACACATGTTTTAGTATTTTCTGTGTGTGTATATATATATATATATATATATATATATATATATATGTATGTATGTATGTATGTATGTGTGTGTGTGTGTGTAAAGTGAGCCACATTATTGACTAAGGCTTCTCTAACCTTATTACATCGTTCGATTGAACTAGTCGGCTTCATGTTGACCGTTAAATTTTTCAAAAATTTCCTTAACGGTTGAAAAATTCAGAAAATTAGGTTAGAGATTGGGAATGTTTTTTGGAAATTTGAAATACTTAAATTTTTTAAAATTGCATAACAATTTTAAGTTTTTTCTTAAAATTTACACTCTTTTCTTTTATTTTTTCTTAAATATTATGAAAATATAATTTAGGAGTAAATTTTGATCTGAAAATTGAATTTCTTGATTTCCCAATTGGAAATCAGGTAAATATTTTATTCAGTCAAAAATTAAAATAAAAAATAAAATTTGAAAAGAAATCAAAGAAATAAAAATTTGATCGAAAAATTTCTAAATTTACACCCTAAAGCTTGATATCTTGCCAGCTTCAATAGTGTTTATCTTCCATCGCCATCAGCATTTAATACTCTCTGGGCAGTTTCAATAGTTTGTATCCTCCATCCATCGGCATTTAATACTCTCTGGACAGCTTCTATGGTTTACCGAAAGCTTTTAGTGTGTAATGAATCGCAAGCAGCACGATGACCGACAAACTGTAAAAAAGATAGGAATTACTTAGCATGTAAGCAAATAAACTAAGTCACCCTACTAGTAAAGTAAAAATGAAAGTAGATGACTCCTTGGACTGGAAAGTAAATGTGAAAGCATTTGAGTTGTTGTGGGCAGATGGACTCACACAAATCAGACACCCCCTAATATAGATTTAGGAAAATTAGATTTCACAATAAAATCGTAAAAGTGACAGGTGACATGAACTCAGATAAGGATTATATTTGATTCCATGAATTTATGCTCTACAGTCTTTTTGTGATATCATTCTAATTCATACCAAACTCATATATTCGACTATCACTCCAAACCCAAGAAGCTGGACTATATTTGAATTTTCTATCTTTAATGTACATTGCGCATTGATTAGTATTCCTTAATTGGGAGTTTTATGATGGCAAAAAATAGAAGTGGGGTGGAAAGAAATAGAGAGTCCCAAATTAGACGGTGTTTTAATAGACGAAAATGTATACTTTCATGAATTTGTAACGCAAAGTACTTTTGTGATTTTACTGTGAGATTGTGTCTATTAAATTTTTCTATAAATTTTGACTATTGACATATCAATAACAATGAGTTTGAGATGGGAAGTAACATTTGGTGTAACATGAATGAATTTAAAATAGATCATTATAGTTGCCAAGTCTACTTAAACCAGCATATATCCTTTGAGTTGTATAAGGTAAGGATTTAAATCCTTTCGATCATAAAGTTGAGTGTTTATATTTTTACGATCAAAAAAAAAAAAAGGTTGAATAATACTTGGTGCTATATAAATGCTGTTGAATTTGAACTGAAAATTTTAATTTTAATAACAGCTTTTGAAATGGCCAATACTTTGGGCTTTGTTGGCCCCTAAAAAGGGCCCTTTGGCCAGGACGGGTCCCACTGTACGGTGAGAAAAGAGGAAAAGTTTGTCCAAAAGAATAAATAATAGAATTATAGTATTGGACCGACTTCACTTCCTTAATAAATCCGTACATTTTATTAAAGGAAACTTTTCTTTGATAAATACTTTTGAAAAGGGCCCATATTTTTAATTAGGATGACGTAGTTTTTTGGTGTGTGTGTGTGTGTGTTTTTTTTTTTTTTTTTTTTTGCTTCTTATTGATGGGATAATTGGATCTCTTAACGGTTAAGTAATCGATGATCATCCTCTGATATACAAAATTTAATCAAAAATGAATTGAAAATTAATAAAGGAGTTTGATGAGTTTGATAATCTTCCGAAAACCGATATGGTATATCTTTTTTATAAGTGATAAATTAATAATAAAACAGCATAATTTTAACAATACTAAAAATATACTGAAAAAAGATCAATATAAATATCAATTCGTTAGTTAATTAATACATTGCTCGTAGATTACAAATTTTGTCAATTTTACGTAGTGAACACCTAGATCAAACTCGGTTTCACACACCTCTTTTTTACTTTTATGTTTATTTATTTACTTTATCAATAATAATGTCCTTGTATGTGACCGTAGATAAACCGCATCAGATAGCCCGTTAGATTTGGATTAAATTAGTTTGGGCTCATTTTTTAAGCACTAGTGGCCAAATTAATTAAAGAGGCTAACTTTAATGGGTCGTGTGAACTTAATTTTCTTTATTTGAACGAGAACTCGGCCCTAATTCTATTGTCACTAGAAAGTAGTGATGTTAGACCCTCGACTCGAGGGTTATAGAGAATTGAAACTCTATCTTATTCCTTTGATGAGGGATTCGTACACAACTGCCTTCCTTGCCTCGAGTTATCGCATTAAAACTCTTAAGTGAATAATACATATGTGAAAATCGGTGATGATCCAAAGAATTTATTCTTGCAATTAAGTTGTGAGTTGAGATTTTTCAATTCCTGCAACCATTATTGTCACGTGAATGTAACAAAAGACCATAAAAGCCAAGGCCCACATCGTGGGAAATGGAATTCTGCCACGTAGCACGCCTTCAGTTATTTGTATAAACCGTACGGAAGAGCCAATTCGTGTTGGGAAAAAGAGGAAGCTGACGAAACATCTTTATGCTTTCTGACTCTTGAGTCAACTCGATTCATTTCCTCCTCAGATTCCCACTGTACGCGTTTCTTCGTCCTTACGATTCCCCTTGGCGCTTCATGCAAACAGCAGTCCCTTTCCCCTCCCTTTAAAAGCAATGGCCTTCTGCAGAGTGTGATCGGTGCACCACTCTCCCTCTCTCTCTCTCTCTCTCTCTCTCTCTCTCTCTCTCTCTCTCTCTCTCTCTGTGAGTGTCTGAGTGTGGAACTGTGGGGAAGTTTGTGCGTCAATGGCGACGCCGAGGGAGCACATAGAGGAAATCAGGAAGACCAAGTTCTCGATCGGAAAAGAGAGGAACCCGTTAACGGACGATCTTCACCAAGCCGTGAAGATCTTCTCCGCTGAACTTTATGCTAAAGATGTTCACTTCCTCATGGAGCTCATCCAGGTTTTTTTCGGTTTCCTTTGCTTTTTGTTGTTTATGATGATTTCGAGGTTTCTTCTCTCGTTTCAGTTTGATTCTGCCTCCCGGCTACATGGCTGCATTATCCCTTTATAAAACCGGTCCCCTCGGTCTGAATCGGGGCTGGACCAGAAATAGGCTCATAATGGACTGAACCGCAAGGATCTTGGCGGTCTTTGTCTGGGACCTAACTGTTCTGGGCCGGTTCATGCAAGGATCTCGGTGGTCTTTGTTTAGAACCGCATCGCCTCTCTATTAACCTGTCCATACCTAATTTTTCGATTTGGAGGACCGGACCGGTCTATATTATCCTTTTACCCGTACATGTGCCAACAAATCAAACCGGTCCTCTCGGTCCGGTTCGGGGCTGGACCAAAAAAAAGGCTCGGTACGTACTGAGCCGCAAGGATCTTGTTGGTCTTTGCCTGGGGCTGAACTGCCTCTACAAGGCGGTTCCCTCTAAGGATCTTAGCGGGCTTGATTTGGAACCTACCTGTCCAAGCCTAATTGTTTAAAGATCTTAGCGGTCTTGGTTTGGAACCGCTACTGACTTGTCCAGGCCTAATAGTTTGACTCGTCAGATCGGACCGGTCCGACCATTATCTAAGTCTGGGTCAGGACCGGTCCGACAACGAAACAAATCCTTTAAAATATTTTCTTTTGATACCCGATTCCCTCTCTCATTCCTATACTATCATGCTTTTGTTTAGGACCGAAGACATAATTTGATTGAATTCCTATTTGTTTATAGTCATGTTTTTATTTTGGACTCTAGACATAATTTTGAGACGTGTATAGTATTGGGAGGCTTTTGAATCTTAATTCATTTCGAAACAAATTTTAACACGCTTACAAAATTAATTGAAAACATAGTAAAGTGTTTAATTTGTATTATTCAATTATAACACCAATAAATAAGGTGTTTATTCAATTGCAACATTAATTTAAAAAAAGTTATTTTTTTTATTATTCACCACATCAGTAATGTGTTTCTCTTATGCTTTGAAAGATTTAAAAATTCAACTTAAAAGTAAACAAAAATGGTCCGGACAAGGACCACAAGTTAAGACAATAATTAGCAAAGAGCAATACTACATGTATCGTTCGCACAACCTTTCCACCGAAAGTGATTATGTGACAGAATATGTGTAGTTCTGTATTATTATTCGACCAAAATACCACTCAAAAAGGACCACACATATTCTACCATTTCTTTCGGTGTGAAAGTTGTGTGAAAAATGTACATGTAGTATTACTCATTGTCAAATCGATTCTTGTGGGCTCAAACCCAGCCATTGGCCATTTTCAAATCAAGATATATGTACTAAAGTTTTCCATTCCAAATGTTCCCTCGACATTATGACAAGTAATCAAATTGTTAGACTTTAATTTTTGCTTCTTCTTTTTTCTTTTTTTTTTTTAACATATGTTCTCAAAAAAATAGATGTTTTTTATTTATCTTTTGTTTTTTTACTTGTTTTACATTTTACATTTTCTTTCTCTTGTTTTTATTTATATTAATAACATAAATTTAAATATTTTCCACTGGAAAAATTAAATTATCGTATATCAAAGAGTTCTCAATCGAAAAAAAAAAAGATGCAAAGATAATAAGTATAAAAAATAATATGGAAGTCATAAAACATGAGGGAAAAAAAGTAAAAAGAAAAACAAAGAGTTTAAAACAATAAAAGGGTATACAAAAAGAAATCTTTCTGTATTATGAGTTGTAAATTGTTTCCAGACGCTTGAAGCATCAATCTTTCTGTTTTCTTTTACAGGCACTTTACCTTTAAATGCCTTTTACTTCTTTATAATTGTTCCTCTGAAAGTATGATTTGGTCATTGTCTTCTGTTGGCTCCGGTTTTATTTCCCTCAGCAGCCACACACAGGCGCCCCCATTTCCTATTATTTCAACTCTGAGAAGCCCTTCTACTGTATTTAGTAGTTGGGGCATGCTTGACTTGCATGACTAAATGGGGTTTAAAATTAAGTTTTACAAAACATGTTATGTTAGCAAATTTCTCGAAACTTAGTTTTGAATGGCAGCCAAACACGCACTTAGTTCACTGATTGGAGACTTTTGTGTGCAGAATGCAGAAGACAACGAGTACCCGGAAGGGGTTGACCCATCGCTCGAATTCATCGTCACATCACGAGATGTAACAGGCACCGGGGCCTCATCGACATTGTTGGTATTTAACAATGAGAAGGGCTTCGCCCCCAAAAACATCAATTCCATCTGTAGTGTTGGACTGTCCACCAAGCAAGGCAATAGAAAACGCGGTTACATTGGCGAGAAAGGTATGCAAGAAACTCAATTCAATTCCTTTACTTGAATTATGCCGTAAAATGTAGGATTCAGACGACCTGAATTCACGAATTCGTGAATTGGACAATCCTATTCTTTCATTGCAATGAAAACATATAGAGGGAAATTCGGGGTGGAGGAAAGGAATAGCTAAAATTGTTTAAAACCATAGATTCGCAACCTTTCAAGTTCAGGTGATCCATATTCAAAATGTAATGAGAAGTAAATAGTAATATACTCTGTCAACATTGTTTGGAAATGGATATAGTCTCTAACAAGGGGAATACGTTTTTTTTTTTTTTTTTTTTTACTTACTCGGAGTAGTACCTGCACAGGAATCATGAGTCCAAAATCCCAAATAATATAAGAAAATATTTCGTAAGAATAAATCAAGAATTGACAAACTATTCCCGTGAACCAAACATAGGAATTAGTAACGTTTTAAATTGGTAGTGATGTCAATAGATGCTCTAAGGTTTGTGTCCTTACAATACCATGTTAACATTTGTGCTTACCAATAGAGTTCTAGGTAAATAGAGAGGCTCGTGTCTATATACATTCACAGATGCACTAATTTATTTAAAAGAATTTTGAAAAGTTATTTGAGGTCAATTATAAATGTGGCATAAATTATCTTATAAAGTCATGCTAGGGGTAGCATAAGGGTACCCCTGAAGGCTTGATCGGACACACATATGGGATGGGGCCACTCATATGAGAGAGTGGGCTCCACTCACTCATGTGAGTGTTTCGATATGTGTTGTCGAGCTACCTTCCCCATATATTGTGTTATTTTCAATTGAATAATATTATATGTATATTTTTTACACAACCTTCACACCCGAAAGGATGACGTGGCAAAATATATGTGATCCTTTTTAAGTGGTATTTTAGTCAAATAATAATACGGAACCACACATATTTTATCACGTAGCTACTTTCGATGTGAAAGTTGTATAAATAATGTACATATAGTATTGCTCTTTCCCATTGAATATAAGCTCGTTCAAAAATGATAGCAGCGAAAAGTAAATAATAAAAACGAACTACTTTTTTTTACTAGGTGCGATCCATATCCGGCATAGATCCAATTTTCCAGTAATTTAAATTCAATGGTTTGGAATCCTCTTGATTGAACTTGTTTTGTAGCATCCATGCATCTATAAATACGAGATACCTCCTCACATTATACATAAGTCTCGCCCTTTAATTAATGAAACATTGCTTCTCTTGTTTTCATCTCCTGTGTTCATCGATTAGCAACCACCATTTTTTTTTTTTTTCGCTTGTTCTTGGCATCACTACTAGGTGATCATAATCGATATAGGTACATTGTGCTAATCTAAGCTCTTTTTATTTTTTATTTTTTATTTTTTTGGGTTTATATCTGCAGGGATCGGTTTCAAAAGTGTATTTCTAATAACGTCTCATCCATACATATTCAGTAATGGATATCAGATACGATTCAGCGAGGAGCCTTGCCCGCACTGCAATGTCGGCTACATCGTTCCCGAATGGATTGAAGACGACGACCCCATTCTGTCCCACATAGAACTCATATATGGCTCTGGAACCACCCTTCCGACCACGACAATGGTCCTCCCTCTCAAGCTCGACAAGATCCAACCGGTGAAGCAGCAGCTCTCGGGCATTCACCCCGAAGTCCTCCTATTCCTGTCCAAGATTAAGCGCCTCTCGGTTAAAGAGCACGGTGACGGTCCCAGGGGGCCCGGCGCGCTGAGCGCTATCGCCATTTCGAGCGAAACTGACTGCGTCGAGAGGAAGAACATTGACGCGGGATCCTACACAGTCCATCTCATCGCGGGCGAGAGGCCCGACAGCTTCGACAGGGAGTGCCCGTACTACATGTGGCGCCAGAAGTTTCCCGTGAAGCGCGAGCACGTGGTGGAGAGGAGAGCTGAGGTGGAGGAGTGGTCGATCACCCTAGCGTTTCCGTTCGCGGAGCGCCTCCGCGGAGGAAATGACTCGCCCGGCGTTTATGCGTATCTCCCCACCGAAATGATCACCAACTTCCCCTTTATCGTTCAAGCCGATTTCCTCCTGGCGTCGTCTCGAGAGACCATCCTCTTCGACAGCAGATGGAACCAAGGGATTCTTGGCTGTGTCCCCTCCGCATTCATCAATGCGTTCAGGTCGCTGGTGACAGAGAGCGCCAGTGCTCCGGCGTCTAGTCTCCCCAACATGTTTCGTTTCTTGCCCGTCGACGCCTCTGCTTATCCACAGCTGAACGCCGTCCGAGACGCCATCAAATCAATGCTGGCTACGGAAAACATCATCCCCTGTGAGTCGTACACGGATCAGAAGTTCTTCCACAGGCCGTGCGACGTTGGCAGATTGATGCCGGCCTTCTGGGACATCTTGGATAGAGCCCGCAATCAAGGGCTGAGCCTGCATAACCTCTCGTCCCACGGGGCTTACATCTTGAGTTCCTCATTCGACAGGGCAGAATACGACTTTGTACTGAACTACCTCGGAATTCAAGCTGTTGATAGCGAATGGTATGCAAAGTGCATCAGGGGTTCCAACCTCGTGCTTGGCGTGTCGGAAGATGTTTACTTGGAGCTTCTAGCTTTCCTCGCGGAGAATTGGAGGTCCAAATTTCAGAGCACCAGCCTCATCAGCAGTACACAGTTGTTGAAATGCGTAGATCTCAACTTAAATGCGTCGCTCTGCAGCATAAAGGAAGCATCACAGGGGAATGGCATTAAGCTGTTCATGGCTTCTAGGCTCAGTTGTATCTCGTGGCTGATCAATTGGAACCGGGAATTCAAATGCGCATCGGGATGGTATTCTGTACCCGAGGCCACCCAGAAAGCTATCTCTTCTTCTTCTCGGAGTGACATGCTCTTGAAATGGCTCAGAGGAGTGGTGAACGTTGTTTCTTATGAAGTAAACGAATATGCAAGCGCGCTCTCTTATGAAATACGAGGTGACCGTAAGCTAGCCATTACCTTCACTCACTTTCTCTACCATTCTCTATCGAACGACTTCTTGAGCGAGCGAGAGGCTAGCAAATTGTGCAGTCAAATGCCACTGGTAGATAACTACGGTATTGCCACAGCGCGGACAAATTGTGTTCTTGTTCCTGCTAATGGGAGCAAGTGGGCCAAACTGATCGGCTCGAATCCATGGAGCAAGCAAGGCTACGTGGAACTCGGGGAAGACTATTTGCGGGTCCACGGCCAGAAATGAGCTCATCTGTTTCCTCAAGAATCACGCAGGAGCTCTCGACATCCCCTATCTGACCCCTCCTGATGTAGCAATCCCTACTTTTACAGCTCCCCTCACCAAGCAAAACGTTTCGCTGCTCTTGAGTTGGATCCGTACCATGAGAATCAGTGATACTTGCATACCGGGGAGGTTTCTTTCTTGCATAAAAAACGGAGGCTGGCTGAAGGTTTCTCTGGGCGGCAGCCCTTCCTACAAGCCTCCATCGCAGTCGTTTCTACTTACATCTTCCTCATCGTCGTCGTCATGGGGGAATCTCCTGATGAACAAGTCCGTGTTAGTGGATATTCCTTTGGTTGATCAGGGATTCTATGATGATATTAACCTCCTCGGCTGCAAGGACGACCTGAGAATGTTCGGAGTGAGGTTCGAATTCGGAGAAGCTTGCCAGTACATCGGAGAACGTCTCATGTCGTTAGCCGCTTCCTCATCTTTAACTAAGACCAATGTCTTCTCAATACTTAGCTTCATCAGGCTGCTAAGATCAAAGATGCTTCCGGTTGACGACTTTGTAAACAGTATCCGGAGAGGGAAGTGGGTGAGGACTTCCGGTGGCGACAAACCCCCTGTCGGGACGGTCCTGTTCGACCCGGAATGGAGAGCTGCAGCGCAGATCAGTGACATACCTTTCATCGATCAAGAGTACTACGGTGAGGAGCTTCTTTCTTTCAAAGAAGAGATCGCGTTGCTCGGCGTGCTTGTCGGGTTCGAGAGAAATTACCAGCTTGTTATAGACAATCTAAAATCCTCTGCTCGTATAAATCCTTCTTCGGCCGAGGCCTTCCTTTTGATGCTCGAATGCATTCGTCACTCCAGCTCGCCCGACAAGTTCGTGACGGCGGTTAGGGATAAGAAATGCTTGAAGACGGATGTTGGCTACAAGTCCCCGGGTCAATGCTTTTTGTTCGATCCTCAATGGGGCTGCCTCCTTCGGGTGTTTGACGGTTTTCCTCTCATCGATCAAGGCTTCTATGGGGGAGACATCGTCTCTTTTAGAGATGAGTTGAAGCAAATCGGCGTGGTCGTTGATTTCGAGGATGCTTCGAAGCGGTTCGCTTCGTGTTTTAAGCAGAAATCGTCGTCCTCTTTGATTGGAAAGGAGCAAGTCCTTGCATTTTTGGCTTGCGTTAGAAAGTTAGAGGGAACTGCATCAAGCAAGCTGCCCATAAATCTTAAGAACTGCATCCGCGAGGCACAATGGCTATGGACTCGGCTCGGTCAGTATCGACGCCCCAAGGAGTGCATACTGTTCGGCCCGGGCTGGGAACCTATTTCCGCGATTTCTCTGCTTCCTTTCATAGACGATGGCCAGAAGTACTATGGCAGAGAAATACACGAATATAAGGAGGAGCTGAAGAGTATCGGAGTTGTCATGGACTTAAAACATGGGGTGGATTTCGTCGCGGACGGCGTACTTTTCCCTCAAAATCCTACCTACATAGCTCCCACATCCGTGCTCTCGTTGCTTGAATGCATCCGAATGTTGCTGCCTCGGCAAGACGATTCGAGACGAAAGGCATTTCTGGATAGAGTGTCACAGAAGAAGTGGTTAAAAACCAACTTCGGTTATTTCCCGCCCAGTAAAGCTCTGCTGTTTAATGAAAAGTGGGGAGATTTTTTGCAGCGAAGTGATGGTCCTTTCATCGATGAAGAGTTCTATGGCTCCAGCATTGGATCATACAGTAAGGAGCTCGACGCGATCGGAGTAACCATTGATGTGGCAAGAGGGTGCGCATTACTTGCGAACAACCTCGATTCCCATTCCGAATTGGCTACCATAGTTCGCATCTATAATTATCTGAACAAATTCCATTGGAAACCTGAGGGCGGATCCGCTCTAAAGATTTGGATTCCTGAAGGGAGTGACAATGGGAAGTGGGTGAGCCCCAAAAGTTGTGCTCTTCACGACAAGGATGGTCTCTTTGGCTCACGGTTGAACATCCTTGACGTGCACTATGACGAACACGCGCTCGACTTCTTTTCCCGCACATTGGAAGTTCGCTTAAATCCTTCGTTCGACGACTACATGAAACTCTGGAAGGATTGGGAGAGTTCGGGAGACGTACAATTGTCGCTGGCCAAGTGTTGCGCCTTCTGGGTTCGTGTTGCGGGGAGCTGGGATCCGAAGACACAAAAAGCTCTGATCCACGAGTTAACGAGGCTACCAACCGAGGACCTTTCGTTGCGTGACAGGAGAGATGTTTTCATTGCTGATGACCTTTTGCTGAAAGATCTTCTTTGCCAATCTTCTTCCCGCCCCATATTCGTGTGGATTCCTCCTCGCTCGAGCTCGCCCTCCCTTAGTCGGACTGAGTTGCTCGATATCTATGTCGAAATTGGGGTGCGCTGCGTGTCGGAGGCTGTACAGATGGAACATGTGTCCATTACTGATGGAGTTGAGCTAAAGCCAGTGAGTGCTACCAAGAGTTTGTTAAGGAAGGAGCTGTGCGTGCTCGTCCTGGGCTTTTTAGCTGGTCCATCGGTGGGAATGGAAGCGGAAAAGAGGCACGGCGTAGTCCAGCGCCTCCTCAATCTCGCTGTTTTTGAGACAGAGGAGCCGATTTCGGTAAGCTATCGTTTGGCATTGTCTTCAGGAGATGTCACTGCGGACAAGGGGAGTCGAATGGTGCGTTGGGATAGGGAGAACTCGAAGCTGTTCACACAGAAGATCGATCAGGCTGCACAAAGGAAGACGGTCATCGAATTCGCCACCTACTTCTCTGAAGTTGTATCAGAGGGATTATTGTGGGACTTGGAGGAGGGCTGTATGCGTGATCTTTCAGAGCTGATCAAGTTGGCATTCCTCGTGGAATTCGCCGAGGAAGCTGTTGGGTTCCTGATGAAGAACAAGAGTATGCAAATCTATGAAGAGGATGAGGAATTCCTCTCCGCTGCCTTCCCTGCCAAATAAGGTAAACCCCCCACCCTTTGTGTCCGTTCTGGTTCTGAAGTTGGTGATTTGTTGCAATGTGTTATGTTATTGCTCTTAAGTTTGGTTGGCTATGGAGCGGTGGATTAGCTACTTCGTCGCAAACACATGAAAAAGTTCCAACGACGAGCCAATACAAAAGACTCGAAATTTATAATGGCTGAAGCAATTGATGCAAAGAGGGTTTCGCCTTCATTCCAATACTTGTTTTGATTGCATGATTATGTTTATTTTGAACCGTTAGGTTCCATGCATAAGTGTTTGCTGAAAACAAATTTAGAAGGTTTGATATATTTACTTCTACGTAAATTTTAGGGTCCTCTCCATTGTAGTGTGCTTTGATCCCCTAACTGTTCTCCAAACTATAATTCCTTGAACCTTGGAGTCAGTGCTCAAGTTTAAAACGAACACGATTTAGCTATCAGTAATTACACGATTTAGCGACTAATCACGAAGATGTGGTCCGCAGCCCTATGTTGTTGCTAGTCAGGGATTCTGAGGATCCCATTCCTAGGATTAGTACAAACATTTACTTGGACTGTTTAATGTTTCCAACTTCTTGGTGAATATGATCAGTTTTAGCATCTATTGGCTTCTTGTTTCGTTGATTACCTTCACAATGTGTAGTTAATTTAATAAACACTGCTAATTTGTGACAAAAGTGTAATTATAAATTAAAAATACAGAATTGTAAATGGCTAATGCATTTTATTATTTTATTATTCACTTTTACAGGTTGTAAGCTCCCCACTCCGGTGACTGACTTCAGCTGGGCGAATGATTGGAGCAAACATTGAAGACTAATTTGAAATTGTGAACTTTTGAAGTAATATATATATATATATGTATGTGTGTGTGTGGGTGTGTGTATTGGATTGTCAAATATTTAGCAAACTATTTAATGCGTTCACAATGCTATATTTAAATGGTTGAATGTGAAAGTTATGTAATGACTTATTATCTATGTCAGTGGTTTTATCAATATAAGTACGTGGCGTGTGCTTGTTTTTTGTCAAGTTCTCTTTAATAGTCTATGGAGAGCCTTAGGAGTAGTTATCTCGTCTGATTCCTAATTTTGCTGAGCACAAAATTAATATATATATGTATATATAGAGAGAGAGAGAGTAAGGGTTAAAATTTTAATACATATATAGGAAAATGATAAAAAGAGTCAAAAACCTAAGTAATCTTATAAGAGTCGGCTGCTCTAGGGCTCATAATATATCATCGAAAAATATTTTGATCATTGGATTAGCAAAATTCAGTTAAATCACCTTTGTTAGTATAAGTACCAAATTGTCCACCTTCAAAAACTTTAGGAATTTAATTGAACACTTTCAAATAGGAGAGATTAACTCAGCACAGATCCCAAACTTGGAGGACTAAAATGGTTGGTTTCCCCATAAAAAACAATGCCTTCTTATTTTGAAAAAATTCATAAGTTCCCCTTAATGTTTCATATGAATCTTCCCACCTAGAGTTTGAATTGATATCTCCTCCACTCTAAAATTGTGCTCAATGCTGCTCGTCGATTTGGCAGTTTTCTCAAACTGACTTGCCTCAATCGATTTGAAAAAGAAAAAAAAATCAAAAATCGACCCGACTTAGCCGATTTTGGGCGAGTCGATTTTCGATTTGATCATTCTCATTTATTTATGAAATCTAAAATTTTGCTGTGTTGTCTAATTTATATAATTGTAATATTTAATTTTGAACAAAATAACATAGTAAATCTCAATTCGAGCTTGATCACATGGCCCTGAATTTTTTAAGTTCAAGTTGATTATATTAAGGTTTAATCGTAGCCGTTTGTTTCTTTAAAGAATGCTCAATTGGTTCATTATGATAAATTGAAGTATGAAAAATATTCATATTACTCACCATTTTCATGTGCGTATATTTTTTTCGGTCCTCTTTCATTGTCTTGCAAAGGGAATGATTTTGGTTTTAAAATTTGGGTGCGTATATGTATAATTATTTTTAGTGTGGCAGTCTGGGCCAGTTCACAAAAAATCCAACCGATTTGACTCATTGGTTCAAAAAAAAGGGGGAAAAAAAAAAACTCAACTACCACACCTATTTCGATTTTCCAATCAATTTTTAGTTTTTTGGTTCTTTCGTACATCCCTAAATGTACCGCATTAGTAATGGTTTCTCATTAATTTTTTATATGTTTTCAACAATTTTTTTACCCTACTTAAGTCACTGCAGTGAGGGGAGAAGGAAAAGGGAGGGTAAAATTATCAATAATTAACGGTAAGAAATACATTGAGCATAATTTTAAGAATAATTATATAGATATAAAAAAATTTGTGCAAAAGACTTGTGGGTCATAAATTCATAAAAGTATATATTGTTAGTTACTAAAATACTCTATTAAACTTATGCCACTTAAGCTTTTTATAATTTTATTGTAAAATTATTTATGCTTATAGTATTATTCTAATTTTAAAAACATTCATCTATCTATATCTATATTTTATATCTATATCTATACTATTATAAAGGCAAAGAACCTTTTGATTCTATCAATTAAAATTAATTATTTAAAATGTAAAATTTAAAAATTAAAATTTTTATTAGAAATTATTTTCTTAACTATCCACTCCCAACATTTTCCTACTCCTTTCATTTTTATCTTTTTTAAGTATATATTTATTTTTTTTTTATAATTTTATATTTAATTTTTTATATTTTAATAAAAATATAGTTGAACACGTGTATTATTCACACGTGCGATGCGACTAAGTTTTTATTAAGACAACCGCTTTGTTCTCGGGTGCACACGTGCCTAACTCTCTCACCACCGTTTTCCTTCTAGTTTTGGGTTTGAAGCCACTAACAACGTTGTTTAAGGTCTAACTCCTTAACAGACGAAACAAAGCAACGCAAACACAACAACACACACACGAGCTCAGAGAAGACCTAACCCCTCTCTCTCTCTCTCTCTCTCTCTCTCTCTCTCTCTCGCAGCAATTTTCTGTTTCTTTGTTCGGGGTTCTTCCATATTACTCCATTGCGTTTATGGGGATCCCTCGCTCGCTTTCGGGTGTGAGGGTATTCGAGCCGGAGGACGGATTCTAGGGTTTCTCACATCAGCTCTCCCCGTGGAAGAAGAGAACTGATGGATTCGGAGGACGACATGCACGACGCGAACGACGCCGAATCCCTCGAAGACGACTTCTACAGCGGCGGCACCGCCGTGGACTCCGATGATGCCCTCGACGCCGCCGACTTCGAGTTCATCGACAATGACTCCGACGATTCCGACGACATCGTATCCCATCGGTATCAGGTGAAGATTTTTATGTAAATTGGCATCAGTTTATGTGATCCTATTCGTTTTTAGTGCTTCCGAATTGATTCGCTTGTGTAAATTTTCAAGCTGTGTTGATGCTGAATCGGATTGATTTTTGGAACCTGTTGGGAGCTTGAGCAACTAGTGATGTTGTGGATTTGATCGGGTTTCAGTTAATTTAATTGATATTGGATTATGTTGACCCCCCATCTCTCTCTCGCCTCCGTTTGGTTGTTCGACGTTTTCTTTTACTGTTCTAAAAATTAATTTTATTATGATTTCATGGTAGCCAATGAGCGGTGATCTGATTACTTGTTAGTGAGGATATTTGATTTTTTTTTTTTTTTTTTTTTGCATTATGTTGATTCAAGGTTAAAGTGAGTCATATGTTATGGGTGTATAATCGGTAAAAGACTTCAACTTTCTCAAAATGTTTTGGTTGATCTTACTTTAAATATTTTTGAGGAAGTGGTTTTGTTGACGCCTTGGCTAGGTTTCCAAATTTTTTCCTGCTGTCTTAAAGTAGCTAGCTCTGGATATCGGGTGAGTATTCCTAGGCACATTCTTCAAATTTTTCGGCTTCTATACCATTGTCTATATAAGTGTTGTCAGAGGCTCTAAGCCCTCTTAGGGCGCCAAAACTATCTATTATCTGGTTTTGATATCGAATATTTTTTTGGGAATCTCAGCATTTATCTTGTTGCGTTTACTTGGTTGATTATTGATATAGTGTTGAGATTTCTGACTCCAAAGAAACTACTCGAATCACTATGCTTTATTTTTCTGAGAACGCCCTGTGATTTGGTACGGTTTTTTGTGCTTATAGTTATTTCCTGTGAGTTCTTCTATACTTTCTTTTCCTGGCCCCTACGTAGATTCATTGGTCCCCTGTACCATCAGTACTTATTGCCAATAGGTTTGTTCTTTTTGCGTGGACTCTTTTTCATTATGCTTGGATATTATAATGCATCCTAGATGTTACACGTGCACAGAAGATGTTTCTTAGTTCCTATTATGTTATCATTATAAAGCTTATTTTCGAGGGCATGCACTCTCTTTTCTCAGCAAAGTTACACGACTTTGAGTGAAGCTGATATACATCAGCGACAAGAGGATGATATTATGAAGATATCCACTGTGCTTTCGATTCCAAAAGCCTCAGCTAGCATCCTGCTTCGCCACTATAAATGGTAATATGACGCTTCATTAGTATTGGAGATCTATCAATATATGAAATAAGTTAAACTAAGTAATTTATCTTATATAGTCCTTATGTTTTTTAATGTTATGTTTTTTCCATATAGGATTTATGTTTGATACATTAAAGTGTTTTTAATGTTCTAAAGAAGCTTTATTTTATCTTGATCTGACAGGAGTGTCAGTAAAGTGCATGAAGAATGGTTTGCAGATGAAGAAAGGGTCCGCAAGGCTGTCGGCTTGTTGGAGTATCCAGTAGTTCAATTTCCTAATGCTGGAGAGGTAAGTTGTGCAACTTTTAGTGAAGTGTTTAACCCTTTTTGGTCTTTGCATGAATTTCAGGGCTCTTAGCTACTTGTTTACCTCTGTAAAGTTATTCTGATGATATGTTTTTCTTCTGGCAGCGGACTTGTGGAATATGTTTTGATACTTATTCATGTGATAAGATTCATGCTGCTGCTTGTGGTCATCCGTTTTGTGATGCATGCTGGGGAGGTTTGTTTTAAGGCACTGTCATAATAATAATCTGTTCATGTATCCTAGCATACTGAGTTGAGGCCAAACAATGAAACAAGTTGAATATCCTTTACTCATTGAATTGTCCAAAGCATTGTAGATATTAAATGTTCAATTATTTTTATATTAGTGAGCTAGCATTTATGTCCTCCGCCCTTGGCACAATCCGTGGAGAGACAGTATACTAATAGACCGAGGGATTAGTAATTATACTGAGAGGTTTTGCGCTAACCTTACAACTGAAATAGATATTGAAAGAGTAAATATTTGTTGGGGAATGGAGAGGCGGTGGTTTACGCTGTGGTTGATGTCAGCGGTTCATCCTATTCTTACTTTTGATTTTTACAAGTTCATCATAACATTACGTAGTGGACGAACAAAAATAATAGATTTGTTGAACAAATCAAACTTTTTCATCCAAGGCACATTAGCATGGCGTGCTCTTCCTGTACAAACCGAGGTTTGAAACCAAACTTCTCTTCCATAGAAGCCAGACTAAGTAATAAAGCACCTTGTATCTTTCCCTGTGCTTCGGGCTGTCTTGCGCTTGTGGAATAAGAAGCCTTTGTATCTTAAGGCATGTATTTAATTTATTCGGGGCTATTAGAGGAGGATCCAGTTTTTGGGGAATATGGAAGGTATCTAGTCTGCCCCTTTTCCTCCCATCGTGCAGGAGTAGAATTTGGTACTGGGCGGGTCTTTTTTTTTTTTTTTAGGGGTGGGGTATGTTCCTGCAGTTAACGCACTGATGTGGGGCTCTGGTGGGCTTGTGGTTGTTGCTCATCCACAACAGGTTTTCTATTTCATCTCAGGAGGGACCTTGAACTTTATCTTCACCTTCAAGCAAGATGGACATTTATGTCGGTTCATTATTTATTTTATTTTCTTTGAAGCTTGTTATTGAATCTTTTTAGTGTTGTGGCAGTTGAGCACGTAACATGAGAATTATGTCGAGATTGTCTCTTTGCAGTCCATGAATTGAATAATATTTCAAAGGTATGATGCTTTAAGTGGGTTTTGGTAGCAAAAGCAAGGGGCGTTATGATGTTTGGCACTAGTCATTCAATTTACGTGGCTCTATAATTTGTGACAGGGGTATTGCAAGGATATCTTTAGGCTTGGCTAGAGAATATGTTCTTTTAGAACCCATAATCATAATCCATTAGGATATTAGGTGGTGGAGTCTGCATAGGTGTTTCTTGTAGATGCATATATATCTTAAAATAGCTGCCAATGGATACAAATATGTTGGTATGGATGCAAAAAACTTAGTGAAGTGGTGGGAATGGTGGAAGTAGTCATTAAATTAATTCTACTACCTATTCTAGTAAGATGAAGGAATTAAAGCATCAAAATAATAAGGTATTGTGAGCGAGAAGTGATTAGTAAGTGTTGATGCTCTCTATATTGTAAATGTCTTGTGGTGCTTCCTGACTAGTGTATGAATGATATTTGTATGTGGTCATGCTTTATCTATTTTGAATTTATTTGCTATTATGATTTGTTAGTTAAAAGGATAGGCTACCGTTTCTTTGTGAATACATGATGGTCTGAAATGCGTCTTTGAAAGGCTTCTTCTTCTTTTTTTTTATTTTTTTGGGGTGAGATTTTAACTTCTGAGTTCATTTTTAGTTTTTTCCCCATATTTTTGTTCTATTTTCTTTATCCTTCTCTCCTCCTCAGGTTATATTAGCACAGCCATAAGTGATGGTCCAGGATGTTTGATGCTGCGTTGTCCTGATCCATCTTGTGGTGCTGCTGTTGGTCAAGATATGATAACTCTCTTGGCTTCTGAGGAAGATAAGGACAAGTATTCTCGCTATTTTCTTAGATCCTATGTTGAAGATAACAGGAAGGTAGCAGACGTGCTTTAAGCTCTATATATAGTCTCAACTTTTCCAAAAAAAAGAAGAAAAAAAACTGCAAAATAGTTGACTAGTCTTTGGTCTGTTTGGTTGTCAAGTTGTTTGACAAAATCTTACAACTAAAATGATGTCAAATAGATGTACGGAGATCACTTTGCCGCCACCTACATTTGTAAAACTAAGATAGATAGATTCACAACATAGTATAGAAACAAAGAAATGACGAAACTAATCTCATTTTTATGCTGGGGACACCAACCATAAAGGCTATACACTGAAACAAAAGAGTTAGTTTATAATTGTATTTACTTGACTGCCTGAAATGAGAGCCCATCCCTTCTGTTTTAATAAAGAGGGAGTCTGACCTGGGTCAAGTAATCCAATCCTTTTAAGCCTCTTGTATCCTATCTTGCCTCACTTTCCTGAACTGAGACAAATAGGGGGCATATGGCTCACATGTGCTGTCCAAGGGAAGCAGCAGTCCCTTGGGGCATCCACTCCCTCCTTCACTGAGGGGAGAGACGCAAACATTAGGGTTGGTATCCCAACTGAAGTCTCTTTCTTATTCCTTAAGCTATTTAGAATTTTCTATAGTAGGTTAGGTTCCCTTTGATCCCAACTAAGCAAATGGGAGATGGAATTCCTTACAATGCTCATTTGTGTGCTAGCATGTGCAGCACCCCCCTATTTGGCAAATATTATTGACAAATCACTCTTAACAGCATCCCAACAATGCTTAACAAGCACTTGTAAAACCATTCATCCAGAGGTTTATCACCTGTCAATCTCAAAAACCGTCTCAGGCTCCTTAAGTAAATCATTGTTAACCTTTGGACAATTTAGATGGAGACATCTCTAGTTCTTTGTCTCCATCCTTAATCCTCCAAGTATGACAATAAAACTACAACATTGTTCTGCCTCTTTGACCCGTCAACAGTTATACTTCATCCGCCACTGATTAATCAATTGAATTATGGAATCTTTGTGATCTTTATGTTTTTGGAACCGATTACTGCCATCCCTGTATTGCAACTAAGACAAACTGACGTCTTCTTCCTGTGGCAAGTATCTTTGACCAAGATTTTTAAAAAGGGATGGCATGGGATGTGTGTGTGTCTTGGGGGGTGGGTGATTACTGAAGTTTATCATGATCAGGGATCCCATCAAATTCTATAAGACTAGTATGTATTACTGTTCCCATTGTAACTAGAGTTCATTTCTTCCCTCACTGGAGTAACAACTGGAAGGCTTTTGGTTCTATGAATTTATTGACCCAAGTATAGCATTGGGACTGGGTTATATTTGGTTGTTCCTTGACACAGTATTTTGTAGTTATCTTATAAAATTACAAATTGTTCTGCAGACGAAATGGTGCCCTGCTCCAGGTTGTGATTATGCTCTGGATTTTATAGTTGGTAGTGGAAGCTATGATGTTACATGTCGCTGTTCATACAGTTTCTGTTGGAACGTAAGTTTCGTTGGCTTTTTGGCGGATGTAATATTTATAATTTTTTCAGATTTTTTTTTAGCATTTCAGGCTACATGGATTTGCCTTGCAGTGCACTGAGGAAGCTCATCGTCCAGTTGATTGTGGTACTGTGTCCAAGTGGATTTTGAAGAACAGTGCCGAGTCTGAAAACATGAACTGGTATGCGATAATATTGTGCCATCTGAAGTTTTTTTTCTCCCTTTTTCCTGATATTCAATTGTATTATTAAAGTGGTCACAGACAAAATAAAAATGAAGGTCATACTTCGGCTACTAAATGCTGTACTGAGCAGATAATTTTTTGTTCTTTTGCAATTTGATCTGAATATTATTTGCAATTTACATTGTGAAGAATTTACCAAATTAAAGGAAGGTATGCATCTTAAAGGGAAGAACAGTATGACATGTCACATAATTACACAAACTCGTGTTGATAAATGTAGTCATTCAACATAAACAAGGTCAAATTACATTTTTGGACCCTTAAGTTGGGGTTACTGCCAATTTAGTCCCTGAAATTTCTCAAGCTGACAAATTGGTCCCTATGCGAACGAAACCATCAGATTTTGACAAAAAGATCCCTGTGCAGTGCACTGTGGGCCTTTAAGACACAAGTAGATTTGGAATTTGATGCCATTCCTGGCAATTGAACTTAGAGAGCATGTTTTCGTTCGATATGCAGTATTTTTTCAATATTTTAGGGCAAAAAATAGCAGCTAAACATAATTTATTTCTAGCAAAAAGAGAAAAACGCAAAAAAACGTTTTCCCTGAAAATTTTAGTAGAAATGATGAGCAGAAACAAGCAAATAAATGGACTAAAATTTATTATTATTATTATTATTTTTACTGAAATTTGTTAGAAACTGTCAATTTCCTAATTTATTGTGTATAGTGTGTGTTGCACATGAGCCTTTTTTGTCCAAATCTGATGGTTCCATTAGTTTAGGAACCAAATTCACCACTTTCAGAAACTTGAGGGATCAAAGTGGCCTGCTTTCAAACATAAAGGAGTAAATTAGCAGTAACCCAAAACTTGCAAAACCAATAAGGTTATTTTCCCTATAAGTAAGGAATATCAATTGGTTGTGTGCAGTCATTTGTACAGACAATGTTTATCCAATGACATAAGATGCATCCACCATTTTGAAGTATTAGTACTCAAACAAAATGCTTGATAGCTGTTGTTATAAAAATGTTTTTTTGTAATGAGTTGTCAGTTGCCTTGCTTACTTTAAAGTTCAGTATTTTTTAATTACTAAAACATTAAAATTTAAAAATGATAACTGAATTTCAGGTTCTTGTTTTATTCTTTATGTATGGAGAATTTCTCATCCTCTTGTTTATTTCTTCATTCTCTTTAATAAGATCCGTAAACTGTCTATCGAAAGGAAAATAACTCAATTACAGATCATAATTTAGTATCCATATGGCTTGGGATGGATTTTCGGACAACAATATACTCAATTTCGTTTAGTTTGTCAATTTTATTGAATATATAAAGTATATGTTTTTATTTATTTTTTATTTGTTTCTCTTCCCAGGCAGTCTGATTTTTCCGAGCTATTTCATAACTATATTTAGTTACATGAGAAACTGAAGCTTCAAAGATATATGTATATATATTTTTATTCCATTCCTCTATTGTATCTTTTTACAGTTCTAACTTGCATTATTGGATGACATTCAGGATCCTGGCTAATTCCAAACCTTGCCCTAAGTGCAAGCGACCAATTGAGAAGAACCAAGGTTGCATGCATATTACCTGCTCACCACCATGCAAATTTGAATTTTGCTGGTAAGTTATTCTCTTTTAGTCGATTCATTGTGATATGTATCTTGATTTCGTTAGAAACATTACTACTGAGATCATTTAGAAAGTTAACACTTTCACGCACATTTGTAACTGACTGTTGTACTGTTTTTTGTATAAACAATGAAATTTTGTTAAGAGAGAAGAGACTACAACAAAGAGGACAAGCTGATGTCAAATAGGAAAAGTAATACAACACAAAAAAAAAAAAAAAAAAGGTAGAAAGAACAAGGATAAGTTAAAGAACAAACAGTTCACTATCTCAACCAGTCTCAGTTAACATTCCATAGAGAACCCTTCTGGGTCATTCCCCAAGCTACAAACAAAGAGATGGCAATGGGAAACCCAATTCCAGTATTAATCCTCATGTATTCCTTTTTTAATTGGTAAACGTACTCACAATTTAGCAATTACAAGGATCAGAACCTCAGACCTTGCCCCAGCACCAGGTTTTTCACATATGCCAGGACCACCAGGCTAGAAAGCTGATTGTGGTCCTCATCTTTTCTTCTACCAATGAATATTATTGTCTCTCTCTGATAAGGTGAGCCATATCATAGCAAATATGGTGCCTTCCTGCAAAGAATCCTCTTCTTCCTTGTTCAAAACTCATAAAACTAGTTTGCAATTGACCAACCCTGAATTGCTATGAAATTCAAGATTCATTGGAGAGACCAAGAACCCTAACTCCTATAGAAGGAACAGTGCAAAAACAAGTGATCACAAGTCTCTGAATCCTGCAACAAAACACAAATGGAGGCAAGGCTTTATGTGGTCTTTTTAATTCTCGGATGCATGAATATATTTGAATCTTCCATGTTTTCTCTCTCCTGCTTGCATATTAGTTTGGGAGGTTTCTCAGCTTCTGTCTCCATCTCAATTATTTTTGGGGGGGTTTGCCAAGAGGACTTTTGGCAAAAAAAGAATATTTTTTTCTTCATACATTGATGTTTTTTTAAAAAAATTGTTGCTTTCAGGCTTTGCCTTGGTGCATGGTCAGATCATGGTGAGAGGACCGGTGGTTTCTATGCATGCAATCGTTATGAGACGGCGAAGCAAGAGGGAGTGGTAAAGACAATCTAGCTTTTATTTTGTTCAAGTATTTTGACATGTTTGATTTTGACTGCATTGCAGTTTCGCCGAGACGGATAATTTTTAGTTTTATTTTCTATATTTGAATGTAGTATGATGAGGCTGAGAAACGGAGAGAGATGGCCAAGAACTCTTTAGAGAGGTACACTCATTATTATGAACGGTGGGCAACCAACCAATCGGTATGCACATTTCTGTTAATCGATCTTTTATTGCTCAATCTATGTGTTTTACATTTTTGCTTACCTTGTTTTACTTCTTGACATTTGTGTATATGCATGGCATTTATCCAATTGGATTCTAATCTTTTTCGTTCTTTGCTGCAGTCTAGGCAAAAAGCACTTGCTGACCTCCAGCAAATGCAGACTGTGCATGTAAGCAAATTATCTTAAAATATTATGCAACTGTACATATATGCAGTAATTTACAATGTCATGGCAACTGATGATGGTATGAATTAAACATGCATGAACACCCCCTAAATCTGACCTAGATCAATGGTGTTATGATTGATTTATTTTGTCATTAACCAAAAAGAAGCTGATGAAACAAGTTTCTGGCCTCGTGTTTGCACTTTTGCACTATTTTTCCTACTTAAAAGCTTTTTCTTTCCCGGTAAAAGCACAATATATTAATGGAGACTTGCAAAAGAAATTTCGTCTTCGGTTGATCTCGTTCATAATCAATTTATATGTTGTTAGCCCCTGGTTTTCAAATCAATTTAGCGTTTTTTGGTTATTATAGTGATATGATATTTGTATGTCATTAGTTCTTTCAATTCTGTTTAAATATATTTTTGTTATGCTATATGTATAGATAAGCACACATTCTATACCTTAGGATTTATTTGGCTACATGCGACATGAGGATCATAAATTTTATGTCTATTTATAATTATTTATACTAAATTGCACTTATGGTCTATAAAGTAATTGAAAGTATAAAATCGAAGATAGGGATGGTACTCATTATCTCAAATTTACTAGGAATCCTTTAAAATACTGATGTTGGAACTACAATCGGAGCATGTTCCTTTATGATTTCAACAAATTACTAACATGTGAGAATGAATTCATGGATTAGTACCTGTGTCCATAACATAATATCCTCTTACTGTTTTGCCGACACCTACATTTTATTGAAAAATTTGGCCTGGTGCTTTTTTGCCTTAAGTCCATAAATCAATATTAAACTTGACTTGTATCATCTAGTGTTTGATGAAATATTAGCTTATGTTTGAATGTACATTTTTTCTACATGACAATATTGCATTTGTACAGCTTAGTGAGCTTTAACTTTACCCTGATTTTTGTAGAATGTCTTGAGGGTGCCTATCTTTTATTTTTTGGGCCTGTTATAGAAAGCATAAAATGTACATTTTTACCTGTATAAATGCTTCCATTCTTTCTGTGAGTTCTTATAATATTTTATGTTGGACAGGGAGGGAATAGTAAAAATTAATAAATTGATGGAAAGTTCTGGAAAGTAGATGCGTAAGGTTTTGATCACAGCATATTGTAGATTTGATCTGTTGATAGATTTATAAATTAGCTATTATTTACTTATGGTGAATCAATGGCTAGTTCCGAGTAATGATTAATTTTGGACTCAAAAACCCTTTGTGAGAGCTATCATAGTCAAATTAAACCTTACCTCGGAGTTATGTGGAGCATCATGGTAAAATCTTCAATATTAGTTGCATTTCTGACTCATGATATTTTATAAATAAGCACACAATTCATGAGGAAGATCCATTTCCTTGCATGGCCATAAATTGGGTGCTATGTTATAATATTCCATGCTACTGGTTTTTACTGGTAGATATCTTATGTTATCATATTTTATAAGGACCGTTGATGATTTATCCTTTTTTTCTATAGCTTGAGAAGCTAAGTGACAAACAATGTCAGCCTGAATCCCAGCTCAAGTTCATAACAGAGGCTTGGCTACAGGTAATAATTTGACCACTGATTTATTAATTTTGAACATACTTCCTTTTCCGTTACTCGCATTTATCTGTTTACAGATAGTTGAATGTAGGCGAGTTCTGAAGTGGACGTATGCCTATGGATATTATTTGCCAGAAAAAGAACAAGCCAAGAGACAGTTCTTTGAATACCTGCAGGGTATGCCAATACATCATTACTCCATAAACACTGTGTTTTGTGAGTTTTAATAATGACGTTAAGTAAAGAAATTGAATGGAAAGTAATAACTTTATTTCTGAAGCCTCTGTTTGTGTGTTTTTAAGGACAGAAAGGGATGAAAAGGGAAGCAACTGCTACTTTCCTTCCAAAATGACCTTTCCAAAAATGGGAGGCTTTGGAGGAGAAGGAAAATAACTTTAATGAAATATTTGTTTAATGAAATATTTGTAATGCCCATTATACCCTTAAAAGTAAGAAAGTGGAAAGAGTGGTGTGTGTGTGAGGGTAAAAGAGTTCTTTGAACTCATGAGTTATGCTTTCCTCCCCTTCTCAACTTACAAACAAGGGAAAGGAAATAGATGGATACTTTCTTTTGCAAACTCACAAACAAGAGAGAAAGTGAAGGAGGAGGGGAAGTTAAAAACACTCTTCCTCCATTTCTTTTCCTTCCTGAAAGTTAAAATTTGTTGCTTTTTTTTTTCTCTCCATATTGACAAACGGAAGCTAACTTGTTGATGCTTTTTACAATATTGTATATACACCTCTGTTTGTGTGGCAGGTGAGGCTGAGTCAGGACTCGAACGACTACATCAATGCGCAGAAAAGGAGCTGCAGACTTACCTCACTGCGGAGGGGCCATCGCAAGATTTCAATGAATTCCGCACAAAGCTAGCTGGATTAACTAGGTAATTTTTTCATCCTTACCATCCTTTATAACTAACCAGGATTTGTCAGCGGTGCATATACTGTGTTTACCGAAACTGTGGCATTTTCATATCAGCATTCTTTCATTAAAAAAGGGAAAGGGGGGAGGGGGGTGAACTCTTAAAACGATTAAATTCTATTCTTCAGTTTGTACATTAAAGATAATGAGTTCATTGAAACAATGCTGCATATGCTTAGCTGCGTGGCCTCGAAAGCAGAAGACATGGTGGAAAATTTGTAATTATGTCTGTAATGGGTATCCAAGTTTGTCATAATACTACCAATGATGTAGAATTCACTTGAATGCTGTGAGTCAGCAGGCTTGTCTCGCTTAAGTGTGAAAGATCATGCACCATTGGTCGAGAGAGAGAGAGAGAGAGATCTCATTACTGGAATTGCTATGCTTTAATTTCCCGATGTAGAATTGTCTTGCAACAATTAACACTCTACCGCTCTTCTGCTCTTCTGACAGTGTGACTCGGAATTACTTTGAGAATCTCGTCAGAGCTCTTGAGAATGGCCTGTCAGATGTAGACTCCCACGGTGCCTGCAGCAGGGCCACAACCTCAAAGAAATTGGGAGGTGGGAATGGTAAGGGAAGAGGTTTGAAAGGCAAGGGAGCCGCTTCTAAATCAGGGCACTTCCAGTAGAAACCTTGACGAATCAGGTCACTGGTCTTGTGATTACTGCACCTTCGCCAATGTCGAATCCGCCACTGTTTGTCAGATGTGCCAGCAACGCCGTTAAGCCTCTCTCTCACTCTCTCTCTCTCTCTCACTCGATTGATATACAGCATTGCGGGTGGGCCCGGGCTTTTCCTTCTTATTGGGGTGATTTTGCAGTCTAAAAAGGTTTTGGAAAGGAGAATGGAACCGAGTGGGAAAGAGAGAGAGTGTTTGAAAGAGATCCTTTTTCCTCGTGTTATTTATATGTATATAGTTGCCCGACTATGGCATCTAAACTTCCTGGACTGATCAGGAAATCCAAAAACTGCAATCATATGTATTAATCATAGTGAGCTTGAAGCTTTCAAGTATATCTGAATTGTGAGTTCATAGTTGGGGCCAAGTAGCTGCATTGGCTCCTTGCAGGGGTGAATAAAGATGCACTCACTCACCTTTTAATGGTGTATCTTAAACCCATCTGCATTTGTTAATTGTAAAATGTACCGATTTGTGCCACGGTGTTTTCGTTTTGTAATTTTGTTCCTTTTCCAATGTTCTTTTTGTGCTTTTGTTGTTGATTCTACATGATCATTAGGCTAAGGATTCGAGTTGTGTCGTTTTGCGAAGGATAGAAAAGGGGGAAAAAAAAAAGAAAAAGAAGGGTTGTGTATGATTAGAAGGTCCTTCATAAAGTGAGGAGCTTACCTAGACGCTACCATATGATATGATATTGTTATAAATGGAGGGTGGAATTATTTTGTAAGTTATATAATTATTTTGATTTTTTATCTTGTTCAATATATGTAGATTTTTTTCCCGGACAGAATGTAGGGATAATATCACGGAAACAACTTACGCACAAATTTTGGAACAGAATATTATGATAACTTTTTTATTTTAAAACAACTAAAGGGCAAATTTTGAGGATTGCAGATTTTTTTCCCGTACATAATGTAATGATAATATTTTTAAAACAATTTACCCACAAATTTTGGATCAGCATATCACGAAACCTTTTTATTTTAAAATAATTTAGGGGCAAAAATTGAAATTTAAATGGTTCTTAAAAATATTCACTATGAATCTTAAATTGAAGAGAACAGAAAAATAGACTCAAAGATTTATGTCATTGGAATTTGATCTCGTTGGTGCTTTAGAAAGTCGATCAAAAGCATGAACAACGAATAAATGATGAATCTTAATTTTCATCCCACCCTATTTTTTAAAACATGCAAGAAAAGGTGGAGGTATTGGTTCACGCATTAGCGTTTTTGGTAAACCGATGCCATTCGCGCATTTGTTTGCGCTCAGGTGTATATTGTCTTTTCTCTTAAAATTATGTTGGTTTTAGCCTTCGGCACTTTAAATTTAATCTCAAGTTACTTTGATTCTCAAAAAAAAAAAAAATGGTCTATAGCAAAAAAGAAATCAGTCCAAAAAAACTCATTTCATTATAATTTCTAGAAAAATCAGTAATTGATTCTAATTAATAATTGATAATGTCCATTTTAATAATTAACTCTTCATAGGAAAAGTGTGTAGAAAATTAATATTAAAAACTTCCAAAACGACGTCACCGCATTTTTGTCTCCGCCCTCCCCTTTCTTCTTAATTCCCTGTCCGCCGCCGCACGCACCACCGTCCGCCGCCGACTGTGTTCGTCCTTATGCTTCCGCCGCCGTGAAGATCTTTTTTCGCTTGAGATCTTCGGGTAGGTTTTTTCCGATTTCTCTGAGTTGAAATTTGGTCCTGTTGTCTGCTCTATGTTTTCGTTTCAGATGAATCCAAGATTTCTCGACATTCCACAATCTCAATTGTTTCGTTGCGGTGGAAGCATTCATGATGGATCTAAAGATCAGAGGACGTGATTAAGGTTGAAACCTTCTGTGGCGACCATCAGGTATCTATTGTAGGAACACTTGAGTATTGTTCTTTGTAGGTAAATCTTGCTAGTAGCTTTTGAGAAACCCTTTTATGCTCTGAAACAAGACTGTTATGTTAGTGTAGAGTGGCTGGGGAAATTGAATTTCTTTCTGCAATTTCTTTACAGAACAACTGTTTTCTTGCCATCTCGATAGAAATTTTCATGGTTGTTAGCTAAATGTATATTGTTGCACACTTAAGTTGTGCCTTCCAACTTCTGTTGAATTAATGATTGAATTAAATGATTTCTTTTTGATCAACAAGTGAGAGAATATATGTATATATATTTAAATGGTGATGGGAGCACAGATCACACACCAAAGGTTTACACCTAGTAAAACCTAGTATGGAAAACCTTAGTAAGAAAAATATTGCATATCAAGTCTGAGAAGAGGAAGCACAGCTATCCAAATAGATTGGAATCGAACCCAAAACAACCAGTTTCTGTGAGTGAGGGACTCAACTGGCTGAAGTGTCTATGACTATGCTATGACGTTCTTGCAATGATCCAAAAGGTTGGAGATATCGTTGAGTATACTTCTATGCTTCTACGGTCTAGAGCTAGATAGGGTTGATCGAAGCATCATCTCACTTACAATCATTTCCTAGGAACAAGATCAGGCAAAGGAGCAGAAAGTTACAAGTGCTTCTTGATCGCTGCTGATTCTGATCAATTGAAACTGCTACCAAAATAGAATCTGTAACTTGATGCAATTTTGGTGTATATGCACTTTAGGCACTTTTATTGACTGAGTCCTCACGTGTTACATTTGCAACAATAACACTCTTTTGACCTGTTCTGTACTGGCTTATTCATCTATATGGACTCACTTTTAAGAGCGAGGGATGCATATTGCTACCTTCTCCGCCAGAGTATGGAGTTGAAGAACACTTCGTGAATTACTTAAATACTTAAGGCATTACTTCATTAGTGAATTTCCATTTGCTGATATTCTCAATTTTGAATTTCTTATTTTTTGCAGTCAATGGCTTATAGATCCAGAGCAGTCGTGCTGCAGCCAGCTTCACAAGTACTGGTGAATGGAAGCTTTGAACAATCATGTATGACTTCCACAACTTCATGCACAGCCCAGGTCTGGAATTATAGACGAAATTCCAGTGGATGGATTTTTAAGATTGGTCATATCCTTGCACCTTCATCCAGAAAGAGGTATGCTTTCAAAATTTGAAATTAACAGTTATTTAAGCCCTTCCAGTTGCACCATCATGTGGTGTTTGGTTGTGCAAAATTAGGGACTAAATTTGTAATTTGCATAGAACTGGATACAAGTTGGTAGGGGTGTTCATTCGAGAAATTTAGGAATTTTCCGACCGAATTATCATTTCCTGACTTTTTCCTGAATTTTTTTCCTAATTCCTATTCCCAACCGAACTAAAATGTTTTTCAAAATTTTCCAACCGAAATTTTATGATAAAAAATTTGGGAAATTCATTTCTTGACCGAAATTAACCCCCTCAAAAAACTAATATTGTTTCTTTATGAGGAGAATGGTGAGGCAATAAATGTAAACCTAAAAATAAAAATAAAAAATATTTATAATTAAATAAATTTGAGAATTTCCAAATTTTCAAAAGCTTTCCTTACTCAATTCCTGAACACCGAATTATCCTGCAAAAATTCCATCTCTGACAGAAATCCTGAATTATGCACACCCCCACAAATTGGTCTGCATTCTAATTTGCGACCCGCCAGTTCCATGCCCATTCTAATTCATGCTTCAATTCTACGATGCAAAATGTAATGTAAGTTAAATTGCTACTTAATTCCACTGCTGCTCCCGTTGCAATCCTGTCTAGTTTTCCTGTTTTTACTAGTGACGTTCAGATGGTGCTGTTGATAAAGAAGAAACAAAAAGCATAGCCTTGTCCCTTCCAAAAGTTTCTTAAAATAATTTTCCTTGTTTCATGTATATCTTGCACTAAAAATTACTCCAGACATGAGTAATTGCTAAAATATTAGCACTCTTGAACTGGTTTGCCTTTAATACTGAAAAATGATGCATAGATTTTTGTTTGTTTGTTTGTTTTCTCGTTGCTTGATGTTGTAACTATCTCAACAATAGTAAATCACACTTCTGCAGCAAGGCATGATGATGATTGTGAGAAGTATATATTTTTAGCACATAAAGGACGCAAGCAAATTCTCATTTCTGATTTTGCTTCTGTCATCAGTAATGAATGTCTGTGAAACTGTCCAACAAAGCTCCTAAACCCAAAAGAGGAAGAGAGAGAGAGAGACTGAGAAGCACTATTCCCTCTCTCTCTCTCCCTTGCTTTCTCTCTCGCCCTCGTTAGTGTAGGTCTGGGCTTGCTTACATTGAACTCTGATCAGGGTACTTGTATCAGTCATCGCAACAATTACAAACTTATCTACAAGTTAATGTACAATTGACTTATAAAACTTCTGTCCAAGGCTGGGACTGGAACATCTAAATGCTTTTTAAGCATCCTTGGTAGATGTCCAAAAATATCCCATTTACGCTTATTATAGACAGAAACATGCACAATATTATTATTGTCTTATGAATAGGGCTTTCATTGTTTTCCCCCAAAACAGCTTCCAAAGAAGAAGGCATGGTTGGAAGATCTCCTTTGCTTTAGACACGGGTGGCATCCCTAATCCCAATGGCCAAGAAGGCCCCTCAGGCGACACCCCTAACCTTGGCCGCACTCGATTGGGGAGGATAGTGAGTTCAGGAGGGAGACAGTTCCTCGACAAACTGAATTCAGCAAGGAAGAACTTCCCAATGAAGCTCTTTCTCCTCCTGCTGGGATTCTACACTGCGAATGCGCTCGCTACGATTCTAGGGCAGACGGGAGACTGGGATGTGCTTGTTGCAGGTGTGGTGGTCGCTGCCATCGAAGGGATAGGCGCGCTTATGTACAGAAAACCCCCCACTTTACCCATCAAGAGGTTTCAGTCCTTTGTGGGAATGGTTAACTACTGGAAAGCTGGTGTCTGTTTAGGCCTTTTTGTGGATGCTTTCAAATTAGGGAGTTAGATGATTATAAATTCCCCCTTTTTTTGTAATTACTCTGCTGTTTTACTATGGGCTCTTTTTTGGAATGTTTGAAAATAATTTTGCTCTTGACATAAGTTGCATGCATACAGCCATGTGATGCTTGTGGATTGAAAGCAATTTATGCATCATTAGAAAATATACTTGCGGTGGAGAATGCCTTTTTTTCTTTTTTTCTTTCTATTTTTGTCATACTCGATATTTTATCCTCTTACAAGGCCTACTGGTGATTTCTACAAATTAAGAAGTAATGAATTTCTACAATATACATAACTATTAGCAGTAATATCTTTTTTTTTTTGTTAGACATATTTGTTATCATGTTTATAACTAAAGATATTCATAAAATTGGGGGATGTGTGACATATTTCACTTTATGAATGTTTTAAATTTTGGAACATAATCGGAATCTAAATGATAACTAAAAAATATTTAATATGGTTATGAAACAGAAGCATGCGGTAAAATTAATCCAACTATATAAATTAGATTTGGTCTGATATCATGTCCTTGAAAATTATTTATTAGTGATACTAGATAAGTGAATAACGCATGTTAAAAATATATTGATATAGAATATGACACATGGCGAAATTAAGTTGTATGTGTCCTCACCATAAGTCCATTGGTCCTATATATATATATATATATATACATATATATTACTGTTTTTTTTGTAAGAGTTTTAAGATTTATGGTATTTTCTAATTCATTTATTAATGGGAGCCCAACTACGGGAAAAGCCCATTTTAACGTCGGTCTGATTCTAGGCCCAATATTCCAAGTCTCGCTACGGCATTGTAAAGAAGGCCAAGGCCATAATCGTAAAAAAACAAAAAATTCGTCATCTAGGGTTTCACTCGGTGCCTCGTGTGTGTATATATATGGCGGCGTCTCAATGGAAGTGCTTGTTGAATCGCGCAGTCAGTCTAAACCCCTCATCGGCTCACCGCTCTCATCCGAAGGGAAAATGGTAATACTTAGTTCTTGCTTCTGTTGGATTCTTCTGAATGTTTTCTTTTCATTGGAAGATGCAATTTTTGAAAATGAAGAGTTCCGGTTATCATGTCCAGGTTTCTTGAGCATGCACTGTTGTGTTGGATTATTTCTCTTTATTCTTCCATTTGTGCGTACTCGGTTTTGTTGTGATCATGAAATGAGACGGTGGGTGGTTTGTTGATGAGGACGTTCTGAGGAACTGTAATTATAATGTAATGGATCCTTTGGTGCAGTGGGAGGTTTTTTGTTTTCCTTTCTTTCCCTCAGCGAAATTTCGGGGTCAATCATATTTATTTTAATGAACTGGTTTTTGGGACTTTTTATTTCTAGTTATCTATTGATGGGTCGTGAATTTTTCCTCTGGCTAGTTCTTGGTCAAACCTAAAACCCTATTAGAAGTGACCGTCTTTCAAATATTCAGAAAGCTTGATTTCATCTGCCACCTCAAAACATTCCTTAATATCACCCTTATGATTGTTCTTATTTTTCCCGTCAATAAAGTTTGGACTGGCTGCTGGTACTCATCATAGTTAATTAACCTGAGGCTTTTTTTTTTTTTGAGATTCTTATTGTAATTACTGGCCTAAATGATAGTGGGTCCGTGCTTTAGTGTGAAATCCTTTCCATTTTCAAATTTGTCCAACTGTGAGTAATCTTGTTAGCTGTCTGTTTTCCCCCCCCTATTATTTGCTTGTTCTGAAACTCTGCGGACTTCTTTTTTTAGGTTTTCCTGTTTGTGGGCTATTAGCTAAAAAATCAGCAATTTCATTTGCAATAATATACGTTTCCCTCCCTTAGGAATCTTGTTTCAACTGTTAAAAGGACTGCATTTGTGCATTTGTGTCTGGAGGGATTTTTTTTGTTTTTTTTTGGAAAAGTTCCTGGAAGTTTTGATAGTATTTGTCTGAGCAATCCAAACATGGATAATAAACAGTCTTCACTAAGCTGATTTTCTGTGAAATTCTTTATATGCTAAAAACTGTAATGGCAGTGTGGAATTTAAAATGTGCACCACTTTTGCCACCTTTTTGTGTAGAAGGCCCTCCAAGGGATAAAGCAAAATTCGCTGAAGTCTCTTTAGAGAAGAGGTCTAACTGATAAGCTTCATTCTCATTGTAGTTCGGAGGATCTGACACTAAACTGAAGGCATCTCAGAAAGCCATTGCTTTGTCTCAGTCAGCTCTTGGCTCGCTATGATGCCTACATCATCACAATCCCTTCTACTTAGTAAAATAAAAAAAAACTAAGAGAATGTGAAGGATAACCTAGAATGAACATGAATTGGATAATGCATGGTTAACGTTTAATGCCTAGTTGGCAATGGCCTAGTAGAATTTGGTAGCTGTCAATTTGCACCCAGTTTGCCACCTGCTGCTTGAAAAATTTCTCGAGGTACTAACCTTAGTGTACTAATTTTTTTGCCTCAAAATGCACTTTATATAATTTGCCCATGTTATGCATATTATTTTGAACTTGTACCTTTTAAAGTTTTAATTATGCACTATAGCTCAGAATATAATATATTTGTCAGAAAATGGAGTTGTGCAAAATTGCGTCAGCGTGCATAGTTGAATAGAAACAATTCATAATTATATGTTTTCTGATTACTGAGTTGAGGTGCCTCTTTGATGTTAAACTTCCCTTATAGGGAATTTGTGCTAAGACCTACCATGTGTGCTAAATCCTTTGTTCTAGGCAACAGGGTTCAATTCCTTTTAGTTTTGTGTGTGCATTTGGTCCGGAGGTTTCTGGACCAACTATCATGATATAATAATGGTGTATATGCATATTGTTCATATAAATATTTGTTACCTTTTGTTGTCAAACTACTATGTCTTTTTCATAAACTCTCCCTTCATTACTGCCAATTGGGTTGAATTGCTGTTGATTGGTGTTTGGACCAACCATTCTGATGTTTCACTAGGCTACCGGTTCTATTCAAAATAATTTTAACTAATAACCGATGACGTCTTTTGGGCCAACCCCCCATGATTGGTGTAGGTCCTCATTCTAATTCTCCATCTTCTCCTTACTCCCACTTCCCAAGGCTCCGTGGGACGTTAGTTTTTGCACAGTTTTCACTCAACTTCATGATCTATATATTTCTTCTAATGTGTATGTATAAATAAAGGCATTTTAGTACTCATTGTTCTCTCTTTGGGTTTACAGCCGAAGCAGATCCACGAGATTAAGGATTTCCTTCTTACAGCTAGAAGGAAAGATGCAAAATCTGTGAAAATCAAGAGGACCAAAGATGTGGTAAAGTTCAAGGTTCGCTGCTCCAGGTACCTCTACACCCTCTGTGTGTTTGACTCGGAGAAGGCCGACAAATTGAAGCAATCCCTGCCCCCAGGTACATCCATTTCCTCAATTGCTCATTCCTCCATGCATTGCAGATTAGCTTGTTATATATGCCATGTTTGGATAATGGTAATAGTCGTTTTACTTGGTCTATTCCTCTAGAGTAACAATTACATTGTTTGGTGCACATAGGTCTTGAAATAGCTATTCCTCTATAAACCTTGTTCTAGTCCTGTGAAGAATGCACATTCCACTTAGGGTCCATTGTAATAGCTATTCCATCTCTCTCTCTCTCTCTCTCTCTCTCTCTCTCATGGAATGACTGTTTTATATTCTATTTAATTCTGCGCTCCAAAAACATGACTTTACTGGATGCGTGTGGGTTCGCATGAGCAGTTTAATGATCACATGAGCTGAGATTCTGCTCCCAAAAACACGCTACCACAGATATGATCATAAATTCTTTGCTTGCTGCTCTTTCAGCTTCCATTTACATTTTTCTTTTCTTTTATAACCTTCCTTCATTTTGATTATGTTTGTAGGTTTGAGCGTGCAGGACTTGTGAACATTGGGTATGATGAGAGCGACTGATTGGCACTGGTCAATTAGAACATGATTGTTCATTTCCGATATGTTCTTTTCCCTAGTTTCCCTCCTTTAAACGTTGCTATGGATATTTTTTCCCGCTTTTGCTGCTTGTGAACCGTGGTTTTGATGGACCTGTTTTGTTATTCAACTCAGTGATGTGATTTAGTTTTTTCTATGTACTTCTAAGATGAATTAGAAAAGGGCACCAACATGTTTTGCACAGAGGTGTGGCCTATGCTTCGTTCATGTGTGATGATCTAAAAATGCACCATCTGTTGCAAAATAGATGAGCTTCTTATCAAGAACGTAAAGGACTCTGTGAAGGCCTTGTTCGTTTCTACTTGGTGTTATTTTCCTCGGTTTTTTTTTTACACTACATAAGGTAGCTTACTTATTTAGCGCTTGTGCCAAGGATCTAATCAGAATCTAATCATAGTCGAACAAACAAGTCATTTTACTGATTATTATGCCTCTTTCTGTTTCATATAACCTATGGACCACTGGTATTTTCTTTTAATTGAAATTATTAGTAGTTTGAAAGCAATAATAGAACAAACCCATCAACCCCCATATTTGAGTTCTATCTTTTTATCTTCTAAACTAAAAGTGTAGAAAGAAGTAAATGGTTCTCACGTTGAAATGTTTTTTATTTAGTTTTATAAACTTGCTTGAAAAAAGGTAGACAATAGAAGCTAATGGAATTTTAATCCAAATGCAATTTGCATTTGATATACTAGGACGTTATACAAATTACATAAAGAAAATGTAAATAATATGCGTGAATAACGTATCAAACTTCATTTTTAATTTTTTTTAATTGGAATAATGATCTTGATAATGCTCAAATGAAACACAAAGTATGGTATTAGTGAAGGACCATAAATAAATAATATTTTCACTAAATTACTAGTTAGAATGTATTGTTATAATCTATCATACTTCGTAATAACAAATTTCGAGGGAAGTTAACCTAACTTGTATTTGTTTTTGAAGTTAACGCATTTGAAAAGGAGTTTAGGAGATAGAAAAGAAAACAGGAACGATAATTTTCCTTTTCAATAATAATTGGAATTCTTCATTAGTTGAAAATAAGAGTAAATAAAGTAAATGATCTAAGCATAATAAATTTAGGATAAATATCTAAAATACGTTCAGTACAATTAAAATCTTTTTTTTTTAGTAATCATCTAAATTACATAGATTATTTTAAATATTTTATTATCTGAGCATTCAAAATCACGACGTTTTGCGCTAAAAATTATTTTCATACGTGAAATACATGGATTAGTAAAATTTTAGTAATATAATATTATTTGGAGACAGGGCGCACAGACGTTCCGGGCGCCCAGAATTTTCCACCGAACCGCTCCCTCTATCCTCTTCGCAGAACCACTGAATGGTCGTTTCCCCTTTTTCTCCCTCCCTCCCTCAGTCACTACTCCAGAGGCTAAAACCATGGAAAGTGTGACACTACCCATGTTCTACTCACCAACCCATTCCATCTTTTTGCGCCAACAACATTTCATTACTCTTCCACTGGTATGCTTATCCTCCCGATCCCTCTCTCCTTCATCCCGCGTTCTGTCTACAGCTATGTTTTACACTTCCCGTTTCCCTTCTTCAGGTGCGGTTTTTTTTTAATACACAATTATTTTTCCCCTTTTGTGCAATTGGGTGCACTCTTGTTTGGTTTTTCGTGGAGGGGCTTTGGTGGGCTTCGTGTAATTCATAAGGAGTCGATCTTCATGGGTTTTGGATTATCAGCTAGAATCTTTTTTCTTTTTAAATATCCTTTATGATTATGATTATTCTTGTTGCAGTAATTTGTGAATGTCCCCCAAACCCCGTCCCCCAAACCCCCCCCCGCCACCCCCCAAAAAAAAAAAAAAAAACCAAAGTTGTTTTGTTATCTATCATTTCAAAAGAATTAAGTTGGTGGGGATCCTTAGGTACTTAAAGTTTCTGCAAGAAAAATATGATGTTTTTCCTGGCAAAGCTTCTGGATTTTTCTTGTAATTTTTAATTGTGTTCAGCTTTGTTGCTCCACGTAGGTCGAATTCCCTTTTATTTGTTTGCTTCATTATTCAGTATATATTCCTTTTATTTGTTTATCTCGAATTGGTGCAGTCTCGTTTGCGGCACCAGATGGCAAAGCGAGCGTCGAGACCAGCGATGAAACAAACGAGTGGGCTATGCAAGGTGTGTTTTTCCTGTTATGGTTTAGAATATACTTTTTAGAGACCTTATAGCAAACATTCCCCTTTTTGTCATGAAATATAGGTAAATGGGGGATAGGGGAGTTAGAGAATATGACTACGGTCAAAGTGTAGAGATGATGATACCGCCCCCTGGGCAGTGTATAGAACAGAGTTCGAGTGGTAACATAGTTCTTGAGGACAGCGCGCACTTACTACAGACTCGTCCGTAAGGATTTTGTTTTATTGCAGATTCAAATCATGAGGGTAACCGGCTACCCTTCACCGTCACTGCCTTGTCTTATCCTTTCTATCCTTTTTGAGCTGCTGCACAGTTGTTGTGGGAGAAAACGAACGATTTCCTTAGAAGTATGCCATTAGGTTGGATTCAAATTCTGAGAATGGGAATGGAATGACAAGGGATGGGAATACTATTCCATTCCCTTTTATGTTATTAAACTATGGAATAAGAATGGACATCCCTATCCCCATTCTCATTCTTGCAGCTTAAAACTTGTCCTTACAGCCAGCAAGCAGCCACTGTGCATATTATATTGCATAATTGAAATTTTGGGCTCAGAGAAGTTTCTATTTGCACATAGTATAAAATGAACGATCATTGTAAAACAATTAAACATGGATGTATTCTACATAAGCTGACACAATGCTAGCTCACTGAAGTAAGTATGAATTGTATTGTATACTTTTTGACTGAAGGGTATTGCCACCTCGCTTGAGTGAGAGTTGTAGCAAAGGAAGCTCTTCAAGCTCCTAAAAGCATTTTTGCTTTGTTTCACATTTCCATAAGCTTGTTAGATCTGAAGTTACTTTCTGGATGAGAATTGTTATATTGTTAGGCCAATTTCATAATTAAGGTGCTTTTATCAATAGATTTTTATGCCTTAAGGAGAGATGTAGAGACAGCCTCAAAACGTGTTGAGGAAACTAGGGCCTCCACTGGTCTGCAGCGAATAGAAGAAGAACTTGCAGTTTTGGAGAAAAAGGCAGCAGATAGCTCCTTTTGGGATGACCGTGGTAAAGCTCAAGAAATCCTTCTTGCCTTGACTGAACTCAAAGATCGATCAAAGTTGCTCTCTGAATTTAAAACCCAGGTCCAATATTTTGCCTTGCAAAATTTTACACATACATAATTTTCTTTTTATTTTGAGTGTAACCTTTGTCTACTTAACCTGGACTACTGTTTGTGAAAATGCCTTTTTCCCCATGGAAGATAGAAACCCCTTGTTGGATTTGTACTTAGTTATTATGTCACATGATACATCTAAAGTAGGTTGAAGATGCTGAAACAATAGTTAAGCTTACTGAGGAGACGGACTCCACAGATTCTGGGCTTCTCGAGGAGGCTGCTGTTATCATTAAAGAATTGAATAAAGCATTGGACCGGTTTGAGTTGACTCAACTACTCTCTGGTCCCTATGACAAGGAAGGTGCTGTTCTCTCTATCAGTGCTGGTGCCGGGGGTACTGATGCACAGGTAATCACATTTTTTTTTTTAACTCTCACATATTAGCCTCATGACTTTTCTTATATGTTTCTTAATTAGAAAAAGTTTGTCTTCCTTTTTCTTTTTATGTGTCAGCACTAGCCTAAGGGCCAAAGTCCAATGAATGTCACTATGTTGTTGTTCATGTTTTTTAAGGGCCAATTTGTGGAACTCACTACTGAGCTAGCTAATCTCTACCTGCCCAATACTACTTGTTTCTCACACCAGAGCTAGTGCACTTTTTGTGATATCAAAATGGTTCTCTCTCCTAGCCTGTGATAAAAACCAGAAGTTGTATGAATTTACCCTTGAAAAATTTCAAAAGTTTTTTTCTTGAAGTTTTTCCCTTTTGGAGCATTTCTGTAGCATGACATGAGCAACAATTAGTTCAAAGGTTCTTTTTGATTTAGTTATGATAAATTAGATTTTTCATTGGCACACTATTTGAGTAGACTAATCTTACTTAAAAAGTTAAGTTCCACGAGATGGTCCGGACGTTCAATCTCCTTGGTTTGCTGGAATATCAGGAGAACAAGTGTTGGGAATCGTCTTTCCAGCTAATTGGTTTTTAGAGCATGCTTCCAACATGAGCAGCTTCTGCAAACAAGAGATCATATAGGATGATTAGGATGCACCATCTAATGATTTTGGTCCAAGGCATGTGTAGTTCTATAAATGTGGTAGGTCATAGTTTATTGTTGCATTCCTTGTGTTCTAAATGGAATTGATTGAATTTTTTGTGGAAGACCAGAGGCTTGTTATTGCTACATTGCACATAAGCTTCAAATTATGCTTAAATATGCATGGTGAATTGTAGAGACTTTTATTGCTTGTTTTGTGTGAGATTCGCTTTTTATTTCCAGTGCAGGATTGGGCTGACATGCTTCTTAGGATGTATGTGAGATGGGGAGAGAAGCAGCGATACAAGACTAGAGTGGTTGAGAAATCCATGGGAGAGGAAGCTGGAATCAAGTCAGCCACAATTGAACTTGAAGGCCGTTATGCTTATGGGTATTTGTCTGGTGAAAAAGGGACACATCGAATTGTGCGCCAGTCTCCTTTCAACGCAAAAGGTCTTCGCCAGGTGAATTTATAACTGATAATGCTGATCATAAGTTCTGTATCAAAATTATTAGGTATCAAGAAGAATCATATTCATGGTGTTTCCTACCTGCACATTTACCTGGAATGGATGATAATTCAGTTCAACTATTTGTTTAGTTGGAGGAAGCGCTGTGGAATAAATAATACTGTGCCAGCCATGATATCGAAAACAATTTATATAGTTGTCAATACATTTACTCAAGATGGTTCACAGTATTGCAAAAGGTTCTAAAGTTCTTCATATCGTTGGTTTATGCTACTGAACTTCATCTGCAACATGTTGCAAATTAAACGCGGAACTTGTTTATGCCTCTGGGCTTGCTGATGACTCTGCATATTTACATTTGCTGTCATATCTTATCATGTCAGTGCCAATATTTTTGCTCATTTGACAACTCATGCTTACTGGAGCTTTTCCTTTGTAATACAATCTCAACTACTTAACACAACTGCAGATTCCAGATAACATTGAGTTCTGTTTGTACTTCCTTTCAGTTACATTAGAGCTACCCCAAATTTGAAATCATCTCTTCTAAAATCCACTTCATTTTCTAGATTGAAATTTTGCTTCAAGCATCACTTCATTTATTCCATAAAGTTGATATATCTTCTATATTTCAAAGAAAGGCTATCGGATTATATTATTGCCATGTTGGGCTCTACAATAACTTTGGGATCCATACTAAAATCTTGACCTATTAGTTCTGAGAGACTCTGTATTAGTTGTAAAGCTCTCTTCCATTTTTTATGCACATACCTGCTTTTTCACAGAAGATAATTCCATTGCGTCGGCGATGTTTTAACTTGGAATTATATGCAGACAAGTTTTTCTGGCGTTGAGGTCATGCCTCTTCTTCCCGAAAAGTCTATGAACGTTGAAATTCCGGATGATGACCTTGAAATTAGCTTTTCAAGGGCAGGTGGAAAGGGAGGGCAGAATGTGAACAAGGTTGAAAGTGCTGTCAGAATTACTCACCTCCCCACTGGTGTCTCCGTTCGTTGCACAGGTTTTCTCGTAACATCGAATGTTCTTTTTCTTTTTGGTATTTGATCTTGTTGTGTAAAACTGGTACATGAAGGAGGTTTGTACGGGTGGGATCTTTAAAAATGTGTAGAAGCCAATTCTCCTTGAGCGTTGAAGCAAAATTTTGTCCTACTTAGTGTAAAATTGTAACCATTTCAGTTAATAGGTGGAAATCTGTATCATAACTTTCCAGTTTGGTGACTTGTATCGAAACACATGGAGTGCTTGAGCGAATAAAAAAGATGCCTAGATTCACTACGCGCGGTTCTTATGTTCCCTATAGAGTGATGTGATTATTGTAGTTAAGTTAGATGGACAAGCATACCGTGTTTATGTGATCTTAATATTCATTCTTGAGTTTAGGGGGGAAGTTCTATAGTATAAGGCCTTATTTGTTGTATAGAATAGAGTGATGGGTAACTGTTTTTCATTTTATTATCACTTTCAGTATGTTCTAGATTGTCGTTGTTGTTGCCATTATCATTACTGTTATTTAGACCTCGAGTATGCTACACTACACTACGAATAAAGTTTAGAGATCATAAAATGAACTGCTTATCGTTGCTATGTTAGTTGTGTTGTGTTTGTCCTTGTTCCTTTTTTCTTGCTAGTCTTATGTTTTTGAAGACATCAATGTTTTGTTGAATTTGATTTTGAGCCATCCTCTTTGCAGCAAAGAGGAATGAAAGAATTTAAATTTTTTACCTTGTTGACCAAATTGAAGTCTATTGTTGACTACTCGGATAAACTTTCATTTATAGTCGAATGAGGCTTAAATTTATCAGAATGTATGATGGGTGAAGAATTTATTATCCAACGGCCATAATCCCTTTGTGTGATCATGGGTGGACCCTACATGAGTTTGTTCATATGAGTAAAGTTTGTTCGCTCGCTCCTGCTAGCACTGTCCTATACATAATATGTAAATATGATTGGCAATTTTTTTAGTGGCTTACGCATTTTAGTTGAATTTGAATCTCGATGCTTTCCCATCTCACTGTACAGAAGAAAGATCCCAACTTGCGAACAAGATCAAGGCCCTGAGTCGTCTGAAAGTGAAACTGTTGGTCATTGCGTTGGAGCAACGAGCATCGGAGATCAAGCAAATTAGAGGGGACGTCGTGAAGGCCGAATGGGGCCAGCAAATACGAAACTACGTATTTCATCCATACAAACTTGTTAAAGACGTACGTACGGGATACGAGACGTCAGATATTACGTCTGTAATGGATGGGGAACTGGATTCCTTCATCAAAGCCTACCTCAAACACAAATACAGCATGACATTGTCTGTAACTGGGGTAAAGTAACTTTAGTCTATGATATTTGCCATTTGTGTTACTGTAAATTACTGTTACATTTTCACTCTTTCATAATTACTGTTTATTGTAGGGTTTGTTTTAAATCCAACTGGATAAATTTGTTCTGACACTCCTCGTCAAACCCCATTACCAGATTATGTCGTCCGTAGCGTTATTTTTCATACCTTAGAGTTGATGTAAACGGCATTTGGTTCGAGGAATCTGATGTAAACTTCAACGTTTTTTTACAATTCCTTGTAAAAATTAAGGTTCGCGTAACTTAATTTCTTAGTTTATTGATGCGGTACTCCTCAACTATTCTAGCTATGATCCTTTAGAATTTTATATTAGATGCAAATATATCAAGGGATGCTCATTTCCAAGATATTATTATCCTTCCATTTCACATTTTTTAAAATATAATCATGGTGTATATGTATCTCACTTAACATATTCAGTTTTACCGTCCAAGGCCTGATTTATTTCGCTTGGTAAAAACAAAAATAAAAATAAAAATTAGAGAGGGAGAGAGAGATAGAGGAAAAAGTAGGGAAAATAACACAAATTCCCCTTAGGGTTTAAGAAGTTGCATTTTCCTCCCTAAATCTTAAAATTATATTTAATTTTTCTCTTATTAATCATTTTATATTAATTTGTACGGCTTTTGAACTGCATGAGCGAGAGGGGAGACAGCAGCTAGAGAAAGGGAGGGAGCATAGTAGAAAGGAGAAAATAATTGAATAAAAGTTATAAAAATTATATAAAAGAGACTATCTGCCCTCCAAAATAGTGTGGTTTTTAACTATAAATGAGTGGGAATCATCTTCAATGAAACTACTCATCTTGGGGGTAGAAATTGGTAGGAGTGTGTAAAAAAACCGCCTAACATGTTAAATCAATCTAATTTGGATCAATCCACCCGAAAAACTAACAAACATTTTCATGTGGGGTACATTGATTTTTTGATTCGAAGGGTGGATTGGGCCGGATTTGCAGGTAGAATTATTTTGGGGTTGTATTTTGTTAATTAAGTACGTTAAGTGTATGTCGTTGAATTGAGTTATTTTATTACATTAATCTTGGTTTGATTAGATTGAGTAAATTTGAACCCTTACTTGTTGTATTGAATAAGTTTAGCGTTTAAGTATGTATATTAGTTATTGAATCTTGTTTTTATATATATATATATATATATATATATATGATAAAATTGTTCTTTTTCTATTTATATTCTTTTTTATCAAAAATTTATATAAAAATTATACACGTGTCACATGCACTAAAACCCTAAATTGTATGTACGTGTGTTTATAAGCGCTTGAAATATATGGGATGATGTTATCGCTCCTCCGCTTTCCTCTGTAGCGTTTTCTCGCACATCCCTCTCGAGCTTCTTCAGATGGCGGCGAGGGACGTTCTCCTCAAGTACCTGAGAGTGAACGCCCGTCTCATTCCCCACTACCGAAACCCCAACCCCGTCGGCTCCCTTCTCACCGCGTTCCGCCGCGGCTTCTCCGACGAGGTGCGCGGCTCCTTCCTCGACAAATCGGAGGTCACCGATCGAGTCATCTCCGTCGTCAAGAACTTCCAAAAGGTTGATCCTTCCAAGGTAAAGCTCTGATCTGATTGTTTGTTAAGAGTCTCTTTCGTTCGCACTTTGTTTGGTTGCTGTGGAAACCCTTGGAAATGAAAGAAAAATGAGCTCCTGGCTTTCGAATGTTGTTCTTTTGAATAAATTTAGCGTTTCCACTCTTACGTGAACTTGAAAGTTCTGTCTTCGGCCCCATTTCTGCTTTACTAATTGTATTTGCCAAATGTGTACTCGAAGGTGGGGTTTGGGGTTGGAAATGGATGCAATAGGTGACGTGAGAGTCTCGCTTATTAATAACTTATGGTGCTTAAGGAAAAAATGGGTGTTAAATTAAAATACCTTGATCCTCGTAGGGGAAATCTGTTTTATCTGATTTCTGGATAAAAAACATGAGAAGTTATCTGGAATGAGCTTTCGGATGCTATGATTTCATCTAGGTACAGTATTTAATGAGCTCACAAACCTATATACTCAGTTGGCGTTCTTGGGGTAAGAAAGATGCCTTGATAGCTGTTTTCCATTGCTAAAGTGCACAATGGAAGCCTAATTTGGTCTGTATAGAGTTATTATGTACATTTATCGAGAATATTGCATTATGAATTAAGCCTAAATCGTTGACTTCAGAAAAATGTTCTTGATGAGTTAAACTTCATGAATAGTAGTAGAGGCTTCTTCTCCCAATACTTTTTCCTGAAGAAATATCGATAAACCATTCTGGATCTGGATGCTTATCAAATTTGGAACTAAACATAATTGTTAGTGCTGGTGTTAGGTCAGCCAACAAAAAAGATAGCCTCCTGATGGCCAAGTTCAAATTGTTTCTTTCATTTTATAGCTTCCCAGGGGATGATCTGATTTTTGGATCCCAAGATAAACTGATCGACTGCAACACTTACTTTTTAACTTGAATTGACCCCTCAATTGTTTCCAGCTCTGGTTAGATGTCAGCAAGGGTGTAGTTTTGATTATGATATACCAATGAGGCTTGAAGCATAGAGTTCATGACAGGTTCTACCATATTTTGAAGCCTCAGACATGTTGATTTGATATCCTGAAGGCAAGCATTTGAAAAGCCTTTATGTCCTTAACTACAATGCGTTTAACGCATCTAGGGACGCTGAAGCTCCTAACTTTAGGGGAAGGTGTCTTTGCTCTTAACGACCTCTTAAAAGGGACGGTCCCTGGACCCTAAACTGATTCAGTGAACCAATCACTTCTTATCACATTACTTATTGGGCCCCTTAAGCAGAACAATACATGGACCCATCTCCTATTCAGTCAATCCTAATTAAGTCGCAGAAGTGATGAGAATATTGCACAGAGAAAACAAAAACTTTAAAACTTATTTTGTGTGACCTGATACAAAGGCAACATATTAGCATTCAACACCGAAAGCATGACAGAAGTGGCAAGGACCTCTGTTTCTTGCCCTCTTCGTGTTTTCTTATTTTTCCCTTTTCTTGTGGTGCTTTTTTTCCCTTTGCTGGGACCTCTTCATATCTTTTATTGTGAAATAGGGAAAACATAGCTGTTGTTATTGTTGAACGAGAAGAAATGAAGCCGATATTGGGACATGCCAGCACTGGGTGTAGTGACCACGATGGAGTTGTCGACCTAGGCTGGATCCAGTCTGGCAGTGTAGATGGTGTCTGCAATTAATTTGGGGGGTCTGGGTTTACATTTTGCAGGTTTCTTTTTTTGGCTGGTTATATTGAATTCGGTTAATAATTGAGCAGCAGAGAGTGGTGGAAACTCCTCTTCTTGTCCTGATTCATGAAGCAAATATTTTCTCTTCAAAATTCTTCTCGCTGTTCATGATTTCTTTGCCTAATATTTAGTATTATCAGTAATGTAGAATAATAGTTATACAAGTATTATTATGATTATGGTGGTGATGATGGTGATGGCTCCAATAGCGAAAATAAAATGTAGTTCAGTTCAGATGAAGTGGTAAATAGGCTAGAATTCAGAGATTTGATTATATGCTTATCAAATGATTTGATCGGCTAAAGGACTCATGTTATGCTCAGAATTGGCGTGCAAGATTCATGTCGATTCAATATTTAGGAATGAGCTCTTATCTTTATCAAATGCATTTAGCCTCTTTAGCTGGAGCAAAGGTCTCTGTTGGTAGTTGTTCATGCCAATCTGTTTTTTTGCTTCTGGTTATGCTCATCAGGACTTAATTTTGTGTGTTTTTAGTGAAATTGTTTACTTTTGACTACAGTACATTTGTAGGCTTGGATTTTATTTGTGCATATGTTTACACCTATTTTACATGGCCGTTTTTCTATACTGGTTTAGCAGTATTGGGTCTTCTCTTTTGTGTATGGAAATATAGCTGGTTTGACTTGAGCTTGTAATGTACTCGTTAATAGTAAGTCTTTATGAAGGCTTTCTGGTGTCATTTCTTTTAAGTTTATATAAGGGGTTGTGGATCTTTTGGGGGATATAATGAGTAGTCTTTTGAGGATTTGATGGCAATAAATTGTGTGATTTCTGTCTGCCCCTTCACACGTTTCTTTTCTTGTTTGTAGTTTCCTTTTAGTCAATTTTTATGGCAAGGCAATTGATCAGCATTTTCCTTTCAGAGCAGAAGCAATTGAAGCCATGCAAATGACCTTTAGAAACCCTAATTATTATTGGTCCTATGAACTTATAACCATAGCGAAAATGTGTCTGCGACCTTAGTGTTACTTCTTTGAGATGGGTCAAGACATTGACCGATCTGGCATAATAAGCAAGCTGGCAGTTCATGCTTTTGCTTATTTCCTTCATCAGAGCCCACATAAGGGTTACTAATTGAGTGGTTGGTTTTGAACAATTTCAGTTTTTTCTACTTGCTGGTTCAAACCATGGTTAGAAAGAGATCAGAATTATATCTGTTCACGATCATGGAATTTGGTAGTAAATAGTCTTTTGAGAGTTTAGTTATTCTTTCTTATGCTGAGAGCAGTGACCTGTAGTGAGGGATTCAGTGTTTGTTATCTCCTTTGCACATCACTGTATATGAATCACCCTTTAGCTTTTTTACTTGTTTGATGCCAATGAAATGAACTATTGGATTTTCACAGATTGTCATGTTCTTACACAGTTTTTTTCCTTTCCTTTTTTGGGGGGACAGGTGACACCAAATGCACATTTTCAGAATGATCTTGCCCTGGATAGTCTAGACACAGTGGAGATCGTGATGGCATTCGAAGAGGAGTTTGGGTTTGAGATTCCCGATAATGAAGCAGATAAAATCAGTTCCATCGCCCTTGCTGTTGACTTCATTGCATCTCACCCTCAGGCTAAATGAGAGGGGAAAGCAGATTTCATTTTATCTCCTTCCTATCTGGGAAGAGACTTGTTTCCCAATTGCAATGGTTTGATGGAAACAGGGCCTGGTTAGCTGTTGGTTGGAGGATTTAGTTTCTTCTCTTTAATAAGAACTTCAGGTAAGTTTAAGCGTATTGAGGAATATTGTTGCTCTCAGGTATGTTCGGTAAAATGTGTATTCTCATTTTTGGAGAATGTGGTATTCTCTGTTCTTAGTCGTGGATTGTTATATATCGAGAATAGGCATCGGTGTTGGATTTGCAGATGCATGCGTAAAGCGGTGGATGTTCACGAAACCTAATAAATCAGTTCTTGTGACCTATGTTTGGTTTGGACACAGATTTTGAAGGCATAGTTTGCATTTATTAGTTCTATTTCAAGAGCCATGGCCAAACGTTTATAGAACAGACATGGTAGTGCACGCCTCGTTCATTCGGACGGTGAGATCTACATCTCACTGTTTATTCTGTAAATTTGTTCTTGTAGATTCTATCAATTTTTCTGAACTTATTTCCTGTGCACCCCCATTTATTGTAAGTTGAAATATTTTCTAAAGGCCACGGGATTTTTGTGGGTATTTAAAGATGCACATCTTAGCTTTACTACTTGACTCAACGCCAGTAGTAATCTTCTTGATGTAACATAGCTTGGCTCGAGCTGGATCGAGTATATTTTTTCGGGCTCAAACTCGATTAGGTCTTAGCTTTGGTTCATTTAGAAATTTTTTGAGGTAAATTATAAATATCAAATAAATAAATTATGTTGCCTTGAGTATCAACAACTCATATGCTATTCAAGTAGTTCGAGCTTAAACAAAAAGGTTTGAGTTTAGGTGAGCTCGAATTACTCACAAGTTATAATGTATTATGCTCACCATTATCTCTTCCGCTTATTTTTTAGTGTAAATAGCATCCTTTGGAGATTATGTCATTTTGCACTTTAAACTCTAAATTCCAAATATAGCCAAAATGCTCATTAGGGCTCATACGCTTGGCAACTTAAACCTTACATGGAAGGTCGTCATGTTCATACGCTTGGCGGCTCAAATCAATTTTTTTTTTTTTTTTTGGCGGGGGGGGGGGGGGGGGGGGGGGGGGGGGGGGTAGGGGGGTAGGGGGGAACATACCTAGGTAAAGCTAACAAAAAATAAATCACTTTTTTTTTTACCTGCCATTTATCACTTCATCCTAGTAAACCAATTGTGAGGTAAAAGTTGACTAAACAAAATTCCAAATAATTTTGACTCAAAAATTTAATGGCTCCCAACAAACCAACACAAGGGCTCAAATCTGATTGGACGGGGCAACGTCCCACTGGCTTCTCATTGGCCAACGCCACACTAAAGAAGAGTCTGACCCAAAGAGCACTTTAAAGAAATAAATATACAATGAAGTCCTCTGAAAAGTATTTAAAGAAAACGGGGCAGGACTGTAAATAAATTGAACACAGTAGGCATTCTGTGAATAAAACCCTCCGAGGGAATGTCATTTGCAATGTGAGGACTTTACCGTTGGGCGCACAAATGGCGAGGCTCGGCCCGAATACTCCTTCTGTTCTTCTCGTTCTGCAATTTTCACTTCTCATTTCCTTTGCAGTTTCAGAAATCATCTTTGAGGAGCGATTCCATGGTAAGCATGCCCTTTTCTTTTCTACTTTCTTTTCCTCGCGAGATTTTCCCGAGAAAATTTGTTGTTTTGTGTAGTATAGGAAGACAAAACACCTCTTCTTCTTTGAGCTTTTGCTTGTCGTGGACTATGTAATGAAATCGAAAAAAAAAATATGAGCTTTTCTTGGGAACCGGAACATGGAGTTCAATTTAATTGATTGACTTGTTTTGACTTCGTGTCTGCTTAATTTTTGGGAATTTGTTGCCTTTCATCCCGGTTGATTATGGAGAACACTGAGGGGTGACCCAAAGGAATAATGAATTAGAAAATTTGGGATCAATCTGGGAAAGTAAAGGTTTTAGTGGAAGTGGTGATCCAAAAAAAAAAAAAAAAGGAAAGATGAGTCTAGTTTGTTGCTCCACATTTTCTCAGCAACCAAACGAGCTCAAATGAGCATTCAAGCTTCCGGGTGTTTTTCTAGCGTCTGTATAAGATCAATTTGATAAGTTTAATTCTTAAACCCAAGCTAATCTTTTGGAGGTCAGTTTGACATGCAAGCGCCCAACTTAGTAACTGCAATGATTCAAACCCTTAGCTTGGCCCATAAGGGCCTTACTGTACATGGTGGTACCGCTAGACCGATTAGTGCTTTTGTTAGTGAGATTTTCAACTATACTTGGCAGTTTCATGTGCGTCTTTCGCAGAATTAGATTTGGGCTTTGAACTTATTCTTACTATGCTCTCCTTTACTTTTTTCTAATATGTTCACCTTGGTTTGAAAAAGATGGCTGGCAGAGCCGTTGGGTTAAATCTGACTGGAAGAAGAGTGAAGGGAAAGCTGGATCATTTAAGCACACGGCTGGAAAATGGCCCGGTGACCCAGATGATAAAGGTATGATTCCTCTTGAGGATGTGTATAACTGTTCTTGTAACAAACGAGTTTCCTGACTTTCATTGCACTTCTCTATAATCACAATATTAACTTTATATGTTGTTAGTATTACGATTTGTGAAGCGGACAACCTGTGTATTCGCAATTCTGTATTGTCCCTAGTCCTCTAGTCAACATGTGAACTAAGCACATTGGGTCTTTAGGTGTGTTCAAGTAAACCGTCATTTTGTTGAAGAAACTGGTGTTTTATTTCTGTAACTTGATTAGAAGGCTGAGGCATTCTCATGACAAGTTTTATGTGATGCCTGAAAAATTTTGTAGGTATTCAGACGGTTACCGATGCTCGGCATTCTGCCATATCTGCGAAAATACCGGAATTCAGCAACGAGAACAGAACATTGGTCCTCCAGTATTCTATAAGATTCGAACAGGATATTGAATGTGGGGGTGGTTACATAAAGCTTCACTCGGGGTTTGTAAATCAGAAGAAATATGGCGGTGACACTCCTTACAGGTTTGTTCAGTTAATTTATTAAAAATTTTTAGGAATCTTATTAATCTCAGTTTCTTTATATTTGTCCATCAAAATTAAACTTCCTTAAAGGTTCCTACTGGTATCATAAAGGACTTGTTGATTCCAACCTTGCAGACAGCAAGTGTGATTTCCGCTTTTCGTAACTAGTTGTTCTCAGAAGTGAAGAATCTGATTAATTATCTTTTTTTTTTTTTTTTCTTTTTTCTTTGTTTTTTGTAGTTTAATGTTTGGACCAGACTTATGTGGCTCACAGACAAAGAAGCTCCATCTCATTCTCTCCTACCAGGGCCAGAATTATCCCTTAAAGAAGGATTTGGAGTGTGAAACTGACAAGTTAACTCATTTCTACACGTTTATCCTTAGGCCTGATGCAACTTACAGCATCCTGGTAGACAATCGTGAAAAAGATTCGGGAAGCATGTATTCAGACTGGGATATCCTTCCTCCACGGAAGATTAAAGATGTCAATGCAAAAAAGGTTTTCTCTAGAGCTCATAGTAATTAGCTATGATTACTGAATTGGTTGGAGATTGTTCAAAATGTAGATATTTAATTTCCAATGCCATGGAGAACAATTAAAGTGGTATGTAAGTTACATAATGGGAGGATTAGATTGAGGGACTTTTTTTTATCGGTATCTTTGAGAGTCTAGTACTCTGTCGTGGGTGGCTCTAATGCATTTGCTTTCTATCTTTGGCAGCCTGCAGACTGGGATGATAGAGAATATATCGATGACACTAATGTTGTGATACCTGAGGTATTGTATTTCATTTTCTATATCTGAATTCTTCTTGTTGTGTGCTGCAGTTGTCAATATATTTTATCCATTCCCATGTATGTATGTTGTCAAATGCAGGGGCATGATTCCACTTCAGGAGAGACTCCCAAGCCAAAATCCAAAAAGGTTAGTTCATTGATTATTGGGTTTCAAATGCTCTGGGAACAATTCCATATCTATCTATTGCGTTCCCTGTCCTACCTAGTCTGATCCACCAGCATCCACTACCGGAAGGAATTACCTAACTTTTCTCCTGCTCTTATTCCCATCGATATGCCCATAAACCTTTGTGCTTAAGTTCTTTCTTTTTTCAGTAATAAAGTTTCTTGTGATCATGATATTCCTTCAAGGTTGGAAGGAAAACTCTGTAGGACACTTGAGTGTTGGTTAATTAAGGAAAAACGCGAACACAAAACGAGTGTAGTTAAAATGCATATGCTAAGATGGATGTGTGCTAAGGCTAAGAAAGATAAGGTTAGAATAGAGGAGATTTGTTCAAAGATAGTTATGACTAGATGAAAGTGTCATCTTAGGTTTAGGCACATTGAGCAGAGATCTATTATCACACCAGATAGGAGTGATCTGTTTGACTCACAATTTGACAACTATTTATTTCCCTTGCCATAATCCACAGCCAGGAACGTTTTTATTGGTTTTGTTTCTTTATGGGCGAAGGACAAGGAATTGCTGGTGAGTTGGTGCTCACAGATTGATGAATTAACTTACGGAAGGGAAACAAAAACCACCCGCCCCCTAACCCTCCTTTCCTGGTTAGCCTGATTCCAAGTCTGGCTTAAAAGGACCTTGTAAATGAAAGGAACTAAAGCTTTTATTAACTAAAAAAACCTTAGTGTTAACCATTGAATTCTTTGTGATACATTTTTTTTGCACAACAGAGAGTCAAGAACCCTAACTATAAGGGTAAATGGAAAACTCCATGGATTGACAACCCAGGTTCCTTTCTCTCTCTCTCTCTCTCTCTCTCTCTCACACACACATACACATGTGCATAGTGTAGGGACAAGAAATAATTTTTTGCTGTTGATCTTGAAAAAACGAAAAAGGAAAAAACAATTAGCAAAACTTATTTCATGGCTTTGTTCCCCTCTTCAGAGTTTGAAGACGACCCTAAACTTTACGTGCTAAAGCCAATTAAATATGTAGGCATTGAAGTCTGGCAGGTAGGACAAATAATACCAATACTCTAAGCTCTTGTGAACATCATTTGACTTCCTATGGCTTTTGGAATAATATTGTGGTGGAATGCAGGTTAAAGCTGGTTCAGTTTTTGACAACATCTTGATTTGTGATGACCCTGCTTATGCAAAACAAGTTGTAGAAGAAGTTTTTGCCAATAGAGAGGTGAGTTCCTGTTTTTCAGCTGATGCTTGTACAGATCCGTGCATGTGCAGTGTCTAGTTCTTATACACACACCTCACATACACAAGATTAATAATAATATATATCATTAATTTCAGGCTGAAAAGGAGGCTTTTGAAGAAGCAGAGAAAGTGAGGAAAGCACGAGAGGAAGAGGTGATTATACTGATATGCTTACAAATTCTATAGTGTTTGAAACCTTTTCTTTTCCATGTTTCTGGCTGTTTTCTCTTTTTTATTTTTTTTTTCCCCTTGGAGCTTTTTAAAGTGATTTGGGCTGCGATGTTTGCAGGAAGCTCAAAGAGCAAGAGAGGAAGGTGAAAGGAGGCGAAGAGAGAGGAAAAATGATCGACGATACTCAGACCGCTACAGTGACCGCTACAGAAGCAGACATCACAGCAGGGTATTTTACTCTATATCATGGCCAAACATTATTCTATTTGATAATAATTTTAGTGGACTAATATTCTCATCTTACCAATTTAATATTCTGTTAGTCACTTTTCTACTCATGGTTTATCTGTTTTGACAGCATGAACCATCTGTTCAAAAAAGCTTGGTCGGTGGTCAGTTTATTTTGGTAGTCATATACTTAAACCTGTTTTTAGAAAGGCCATTAGGGCCTTCGCCAGAAGCATTAGCATACACATCCATCAATGACCTCAGAAAATCATATTTTGTGATCTCGAAAGAGTGTGGAATCTGATACACTTGAACTCGGGGTCTATATACAACCAATCCGCACACAACTTTCGTGCATAACATACCTTGTAGTGCAATGTGAATGGGCTTTACTCTAGCGACATCTACCCTCCTGCCTGAAAGTGTGATAAATAACACTCGTATATACACACTTTTTTATACATATACATTGTGTTGGAATCTTATGCGTTTTAGCAGGAAACATTGGTTGGATTTGCTTACTGTTTGTAGGAAAGATGCTGGTGTTTGGGAACTTATAGAGCTTTTTATTCCAAAAAAATAAATGAAATTATCCTTACCATGTTTTTTTGTGCTGAATTTCTGACATAAAAATCTCATTCTGCAGCCTAACCCCCGCAGCTATATGGATGATTATCATGTAAGTCGAAAACCCTTGCTTTACTTTCCTATTTTTCGTGTACTTAAGTGTGAAAGTTACTACATATAGCTTGCATCATTTTCAAATGTTTTGAGCTTCATGATTTTCATTGAACTTCCCTTTAAGAGATGCAGACTTCCTCAATTTCTGACGGTGCTCTCATGCCTCACTAGGGGTAATCGGATTATATCAATTTGGCCCCCCTCCGAATTTCGGAAACTTGTCTCAGTACCCTAAACACTGGTCAATTATTCCCATGCACTACCAGGAGAAAAAGGAAGGAAAACATTGTGGGGTGCTATTGTTGAGGCTATACAAAAACCTTTTCTAATTGGGGAAAAATTTATGGTGTGACTGAAAGAAAGTGGCTTGCTTGCAGAAACAAATTTGGTGTGCTGCGAAAGGGTTATTAGAGTCATGCATTACTCTTTATTTATAGGTTCATGTGGGCTTGTCTCTATCTTTTCATCTTACTGTGAAAAGCTTACAAATTTTTGAATGTGACCCACGTCAACTGAGGTGCATTGATACAATTCTTCTCTCTGGTTTTGCAGGATGAACTGTGATGGGAGTAGCATACGATACTCGGATCAAATCAGATTCAGGCTTCACCAAATATCGACCCTGCTCCCCTCTCCCCCTCTCATTACCTCTCTAGTTTGGCAAAAATGGTTAAGTGAGCTCTATGTTTACTCTCAATAGCATGTTGACTGTCTCACTGTTAATTATGAAAATGCCAATTTCGGTGTACTTTGTGCGTATGGGCCTGATGCCTGAGCTTGTGAGCTGTTTCTAACTTGCTTGGAATGTGAAATTTTTCTAGTGTTCATTGCGCAACGGCACGCGTGTGCAATTCAGTTATAAATTTTAATAAAAATCGTGTTTTTGTTTTTGCACACTCGTCTTGATGCGTGTGAACGAACACCGAGTGTCATGTCAGTGCCCAATGAGCACTAGAAATTTTGATTTTGGAACAAGGGATTTTCAAACACGTCCCATTCCCACAACACGCGATGGTGGGGCAGAACACCTTCATTAACCAAGAACATGGAAGTTGAGTCTCCATTTAAATTGCAAACAAACATTCTGCAACTCGCACGTGTGGAAAAGTCACTTTATGCATGATGATCCACATTGCATTAAGTTTACTAAGAAGCAATCAGGAATGAAGCCACAATGCAAAATGTTGCTGCCGGAGTAGATGAAAATAGAGGACTATTTGGATTGCATTAAACAAGCGGTTAGTGCCAATTTAGTCTTCTTGTGTTCAAAAGTGGCTAATTTTGGTCCTTAAAGTTTGTAAGACGTAATCAATTTGATTTATAAACTAATAGAATCATCAAATTTGAACATGATATGGCTTAAGAGAATGTTATCGTTTCCTCCAATTAAGTTTAGAAAACACATTTCCTTCGATATGTAATACTTTCCTAACATGTTAAAACATGGGGAAGGAAAAAAATTACCCAAATAGCACTTTCTCCTAACTATGTAGTACTTTCTAAGTTCAAATGACAAAAACCCATTAAACATGAGGGATCAAATTGAGCACTTTTAAATATAAGGGACTAAGTGGATACTAAAAGCAAGTGGCTCTTCCACAGATAAGAAATCTTTATTTAGGGCTCCGGTGATAGATAACCTCCTATCACTTGAAAGCTTACTTTCCTGTCTAAAAGAGAAAAAGGCTCAGTCGAATGCTCCAACCTCTCAGCAAAATCGTGTGAATGTGTAGTTATGCTTTAGATGCTTTGCCAAGAATAGATCGACCCAGTTACCGTTCTTTGAGGGTGCATAGGTAATTTTTCTAATTTTGTAAAATTGTAAGTAATAACAACTATGGGATAATAGTGACTTATAACGTAATTTTAACACAAGGTTTTTTCTTTTTTCCAGGACAATATGACCTTACTTTTGTTTAAAATTTTATAGATTATTATCAATTATCAATTGGTGTGGTTATGATTGAATTTTAAAAAATTTAGCTCAAGTTTTCCATTATACTTCGATTTTTCTTGTTCATAATTACATATAAGCGTACTCCATGTAAATTAAAAAAAAAAATTAGGCCTTTAAATGTGGTTTTCCCTTCCTTCAAATGAACAGAAAAAAAAGAAAGAAAGAAAAAGACATTCAAGTGCACCCCAAAACAATATTACTTTTAAAAAAATTAATTTTTATTTTAAAATCAATTAAAAAACAAAGCCATTTTGTGATGATCCCACAAATGAACAAATGCGTAAAGAATTTTCTCAATTTAAATTGGATATTATTGATTGAAATTGGACTCATGTTTGATTTTGTGGCAGCAGCTTCGTGCCCCTACCTATAATTTCTAATAGAGTTTCTTCATTCTTATGAAAAACAGTTGATGAAAATAATTATTTTTTAGGAATTTCGGGTAAAATAACTATTTCATTTACGATCGTAAATAAAAATTCACTTAAAAATCTAAACAAACACGAGGGTAATTTAGTCAAATAACCAAGAAGCCGATCTATTTGGTCTCAATCCCTCATAAGCCCTCCTTCCCCTACTCTCGAGGCCAAACCCTAAATCTCAGAATCCGAAATCAATTGCAGAGAGAGAGAGAGAGAGAGAGAGAGAGAGAGAGGGATGGATGCGATAAGGAAGCAGCTGGACGTGTTGATGGGAGCGAACAGGAATGGGGACGTGAGGGAAATCAATCGCAAGTACTACGATCGCGACGTCTGTCGTCTCTTCCTCGTCGGCCTTTGTCCTCACGAGCTCTTTCAGTTGACTGTACTCACTCTCTTTATCTATCGTTCCTCAATTTATTCTGTGTGTATTTTGCAGAAGTTTTGATATACGAGAATCTATCTTTGTGTTTATGCTTGATGTTGTGTGTAGCTTATGAGAAATAAACAGAAACAGAAGATAGATCAAAATTACGTTTGGTTATTTTTCTGAAGGATGATAGAATAATCGTGGGAGCGCGAAAGCCTAGGACTATGGTTTTCTTTTGCTATTATCATTTAAAATTTAAGGTGGAAGGGTACTGTGGTATTTGTAAGGTGCATCGTGGTTGTTGATTTATGTTATGAAAGATAAACATTATGTAATACATGAACAGCCTGATTTATTTTCTCATTATTTGTGACTCAACTCAAGAGAAACAAAAGTTGCGTTTGGATGGTGGGAACTGAATGGGGATGGGATTATTACGGAATGGGAATTACCTTTTATGTTACCAAACCATAGAATGGAAATCAACATTCCAATTCCCATACCCGCCAAATGAGTCCAATGTTTCCTGATATAAACTTTAGATTATCAGAGAACAGCACTTTGGTCTTGTTATCGTGTTTTATGTTTGATTTCCAGAGGGAGGAAGAGGGGTTGGCAGCTATATATGTGGGTCTTTATTAATTCTATGGCCTGTTATAAATTTTCTGTATATATATCATGCAAATGATTCCTGGGTTTAGTCGTGCTCTCTCTGCCTCCAACCAATGTGTAGGCAGCTTGCTATGACTTGTCACTTTAGAAAGGGAAAGTAATTTAGAGTTGTGCATTTGGTTCAGTGTAAATTTTACGCACTAGGGCCGCCATCCTGAAACTTAGGTTAAATGATTGTTGATGTCTCTTTGGATTTAATTGAACTGGTAACTATATGAATTGATCATTTAATTACTTAACAAAGGAAATGATTCTTTTTTTTTTTTTTTTGCCTTTCCAGAAAATGGATATGGGTCCGTGCCCTAAGGTGCATTCGTTGCAGCTGCGGAAAGAGTATCCTTTGTGCAATGTGAACACATTTTATTTTTAAGCATTCTTAGTCATCAAAATGTTTCTAAACATATTTCTGCGTTTCTGTTTGTTTTCAAGTTTGTGCTCTTTACAAATTTTGTAGTATTACATCCAAGTTTTTTAATATTTATAAATAAATCTGAAATTGATCCAGGCACGCTGATGTGAAACATTTTTCATTCTCACTTGTTGTCAGTACTAGACAGGAAACCAATGGCTAAATGCCACTTTTTGTAGACTTTTAAGGGATTTCAAAGAGTGTATTTATGCATATGACTTATTGCACTTTCTTGTTTGGTACATTTAATTGGTTGCTTGTAGATTATGAGACTTACTAGTTTCTGTTGTCTGCTTGACTTTCTTATAAAGCATCACTAGCTTAAACAATGAATCGTAACTTCTCATTATATATAATTTTTAGTGGAACATATGTTATCTTGCTTCATCATCAGCCACTGAATAGCAATATGCAGTTTTAATTGTTAAAAAATTTCCCATGGTACTTAACTCTTTCCAGATATGAAGAATCCAAAGCGAAAGGTGTTGATAACTATGATAGGGACCTGGAAGATGTCATAGATAGGCTTATTATTGAGTGTGATAGAAAAATTGCTAGAGCTCTTAAGCGCCTCGAAGATGATGATGCCAAAGCTGCTATTGCAATTTCAGTTTCTGAGGTTACCCAGGTGACGATGAGTATTACTATTAGGAACTGTATTTTCTGGCATGACCATTCCAAACAATCTTTTATTTTGAAAATTTGATGATTTACTTAAATTGCAGACTCCCGAGGTACTTGAGTTGTCAAAGCAGATCAAGGAGAAACTGAAAGAAGCTGACCAGTTTGGTATGTTTGTTTAGCATAAAAGTTGATGCTATTAACAGCTAAGTGTGGACCTTTTTGTCATAAAATCGTGCTGCAAAAGCATTAAGCTTAGGCTTTTCCACTTCGGTTCAAGTTGCATTCCCTGTGCTTATTGCATTATTAAAGATCCTAAGCAGCTTGTTCCATATTTTGGTTACATTTCTCTGCTATGTGGTGATTTTTAGACGTGTTGTCTTATTAATATTTATTGCCTTACACAAGGTAGGCTTACTTGCTTCTATATCTTGCATGTATAGCAATATGAGATAGAGAGTTTGAAATTGTTTTTGGCAAGAAAAAAATTGCTGGAAATATGATACAGTAAATTTTCGTACGATTTGACTTTAAAATGGCTAGTGAAGCTCCCAAAAAGCCTATGACAAGTATTCATGCAACACAGGTTTAAGGATTAATTTTAAGCATTTTCTTCTATAAGTCATATTTTCACAAGATTGCTGCAAAGTGATTATTTTATGGCTTCTCCTATTTTTTAACCCCAATTTGTGAGAGGCTCCAACTGCGTATAAACCAGTTCTAATATATATATATATATATACATATATGTATATATTTTGTGTGTGTGTATATATTGATATAGTGGGTAAAATGGTCAGGATTACCAAGGGTTTCAAGATTCTTCATTACTGATCCTGTGATAGTGATATTTGTATTGATAATTGTAGTGATCTGATCTTTACCATAGGTGCATGGTTTGGCTCTTACGCTGAATTAATGATTTTGGTTCTACATTACTTTGCAGCAGACTTGAGTAATTTAATTTAATTTTGTGTTATTGGTGGCTATAAAGTAGTGCTATATTTGATTTTGGTTTGGCTGATTGAAATTGCAGATCTTGAAGGCAAGACGGACAATAAAATTCGAGCTCTAGAAATAGTAGAAGAACTGAGAACAAAAAGAGCTGATAAACAGGTATCTGTAGCTTGTTAGGACATCTTAACTTTTTCTTTTTCCAGATTTAATTAGATGCTTTTCCAGCTTATTGATTTTCTGGATTATAATTTGATTATAATTTAATTATTAAATGCCCTTGTCTCCCTTCTTGCTATGGCAGTCAATGCTTCTTTTAGATGCCTTCAACAAGGACAGAGCCTCTTTGCCCCAGCCTACTCCAAACCCTCAATTGGCACCATTGCCTCAAGTTGCTCCTCCTGATCCTCACACTCAGGAAATGATTAATGAGAAATTGAAGAAAGCAGAAGCTCTTGGTAAGTCACGGCCCAGTGGTTACATGTGAATTACATTTTTGCAATACAAAAAATGCGTGCAGATGCTCTTTAGATATACTAATTGTGGTTCACCAACTTTATTTTGTAGACAATATATATGCTGGATGATCATAGTATACATGTTTCTGAGAGTCAATTGAAGTCATTGCTTGGATACATGCTTCTACTGTCATGCAAAAATCACAGTACTGCCACATGTTTCAATTTAATAATATGCAGCGCCGCTTGTCTGTTTAGTATACAAAAGCTTAGAATTTCAAATTTCAGTTACATTTTAAATTAGTGGCTGATTTTAGATTTTCTTTTCTTTGTATTTTTTTGCAAATACTTTATTCAATTTTGTACTTCTTTCTTAGTAACTGATTAAATTTTAAGTTAGTTTGATTTAGCTTGTATTTGTTTCATAAATAGCATTCAATAATTATGTTGTGCGGGAGTTTTGCTTTTGCTTGTAGGTTTTGGTTGACTATTTATGTACTTACAGTCTGTTTCGTCAGGAAGAATGAGAAGAAATTTTTAATAAATGTCTCAATTTTTTTTGTTATTTGGATTGTTTTAAAGTGGAACTGGAGATTTTTGGAGAGAAGATTTTTTAAGACGTATTCTTTCAGAAACCGGAGAGAATTGAAGGAAGTGGATTTTATACTAAGATAAGGATAAATTTGAGGGGTTTTATGTTGTACACTCTTTATACAAGCACTTTAGGAATTATCATATACAAAGCACTTCAGGAATTACCATATACAAATTCCATAAGAATGTTTCATGTACCATAGGTGAGCAAGGAATGGTTGATGAAGCCCAAAAAGCATTGGAAGAGGCTGAAGCGCTTAAGAAGGTCTTCCTTTTTACTTCTTTTGTTTTATGATCTATCATGTGCTTCATAAAGTTTGTGTGTTTTGTTTCCTTGTTATTGCAAACATGTTTTTGGAACTTGGGCTCATTTTCTATCATTGAGTTCATTCTGAAGTATGATTTTGCCTTCTACTCATGTGTAATGATGCCCTTACTCTTCAGCTGCCTTCGAGACAGGAACCTGTAGTAGACACCTCCAAGTATACTGCTGCTGATGTTCGCATTGTGAGTAAAGCTGTCTCTACTTTTGTCTTCCTTCATATTACTCTTGAGAATGGATTGTTACATCTTGTTTGATCTAAAGGTGACCTCAAAACATAGGGGAAAAAACCAGAGATGCTGAAAGCATCATTGTTCTTGATTGATGCTTTTGGACCATCAGCAGTGTTCGACTGTTAACTTGGAGAGATTGTCAGTTCTCAACAACATGCTTTAGTAATACTTACAAATTGTGTAAGAAGCATTAGTTCTTTTCAGTCATTATATTTCAAAGCAACCAAAAATTGCCATAAAAAGCAGTTTATTATTGAAAATATTTCTTGCAATGACTCTTACTAAAGAGTTTTTAGATGATAGACCAGTTCTTGAATTTGCTTCTGTTCTGGCGGATTGAAACATGCACTGCATTAGGTTCAACTTTTATTTTGAGCAGGGTTACGTTTATGTAAAGAGAGTACCATTTGTAGTCAATTTGGTTGGACGATTGTGATATGCATTGCTACTATCTGCAGTTTTAAGTTCTTTGTATTTGCAGACTGATCAGAAACTGCGTGTATGCGACATTTGCGGAGCATTTTTGAGCGTTTATGATAGGTAAAAGATTGATCTTTTCATTCTATGATAGAAAGAACTTTTGTTAACTTTTCTAAAGGTGAAAAGAGCTAGTATTTGGGGTTTCAAATACTTTATCTTTTGACCTTGGGATCATACCTCCTTGTCACCAGCAGGCTTTTGGGCCCAGTTTTACGAGGATAGCTTTTGCAGCTAAAGAATGTGCGTCTTTTTTCTGTTTTATACTTGTAGTTCGCTATCAGTTAGAGGCTATAGGGAAAATGTATTATTAATTCCTTGTTCTCCAACAGTTGGAAATAAATTCAGTGAGCTTATGGGTTTATCTGTGGTTTGCAGCGATCGCCGTCTAGCTGACCATTTTGGAGGAAAGCTTCATTTAGGCTATATGCAAATCCGTGAGAAACTAGCTGAGCTTCAGGTAATATATGTCTATCTTTGTTTCTAATTACCTGACTAAAAAAGTTAAATGTGAAAAATTGCTATTTGAAGAAATAGGCCTAATGGGTTGAAATTATCCGTCAGTAGATGCCCCTCATTTTCTATGCTACATTATATTTTGCTGCAACCAACCTTCTTTTTGGAAGTCGGAGTCCAGATTTAGTTGATATTGGATTTTAACTTACATATCCAGATTAGTGCTGCTATAATTTGGTGGACTTTTATATGTTATCTTTCGGATGTTTGGGTTGTTTTTAAGCTGGTACTTCGAATCTGTTCATTCAGGTGCTGGTATAATGTTTCACATTCTTCAGTTAATATGTCATCTGTGAGTTATTCTATTTTAAATTTAGTATCCTTAAGTTTTGGTTTTTGGATGATCGAGGCTTCTTCTGGGTGCAGAAAGGTGAGATCAGCTGTAGTTCTCATTTTTTGTTGTTATTTCTCTCTTCCTCTCTTCATTGACCTCAAAATTACAACTTGTCTATGGGTTAATAGATCCAATATTCTGAAATGGAGCTATAAGAAATGGGCTACCTTTGGATTCCTTGTAGTCACTTTGAGGTCCCTTTTGCATAAAGTGAGTGGCACTTTCTTTATACTTGTATTGGAATCATGTGCCTTGGTCATTCCTCAAATTTAGATGTTTAATCTTGTTGCCCTTAGATTCATACTAAGCATTATTTTGCAACTTCCTTGCAAGGAATTGAAGAAATTAAAAGCCAGTTGGCCAAATGGATTACAGGTTTGAGATTATTTTGCATTACTCGTAAGTGGAGAATTGGGTAATTTGATGACACTATTTCTTATGCAATGGTATCTTGTTAGTGAATTATGTTCTGCCTGATACCATTATGCAGAATGTTTTGCTGTGTATTACTAAGTCTTATAAATTAAATTGTTTATTTTCTTTCAAATGTCTTAAGAGAGTAGCTTTTGTATCTTCCCATGGATTTGTGTGATTGTCTGATGCATAGAGTTGAGCGCACGCGCACACACACACACACACACACACACACACACACACACACATATATATATATATATATATATATGTATGTATGTATATACCTTGTGTTTGGGAGGTTGTGCCTTTTGTATCTGTTTGCCTGTGGACTATGGTTAAGCATGCGCATCATGTGTTCAAGAGATTGGGAAGCGTCACGTCCCTGACGAGTACTTCGCCGTAACGATACTTCAGTCAAATACTTTTTGCCATTAGTTGTGAAAGACTATTAATCAATTCTTTGTACCTTTAGAGCACATATATTGGTTCACTTAGGAAGGGGTTTCAGTCTCTGCTTTTTTGATATTTAACTGTCAGGAAGAGAGAAACAAGAGTCGCACTATAGATCGGTCTGAAGATGTTAGAAGGTACTCTTTAAGACTCCATGCTTGCAGTATGGTTCTTCTGCAACTATTTTTCGCTTCTGAATATTTTGCTGTTCTCTATTTTACTTTTCTGTCCTCCTGTCCTGTAGATCCAAAGAGCGAAGCCGGGATCGAGACAGGGAAGCTAGCTGGGACCGTGATAGGGGAGGTAGCCGTGAGCGGTCCAGGGATTATGATCGTCGGAGCAGAGACCGTGATAGGTATTATGACCGTGATCGTGACTATGATCGGGAACGCAATAGGGATAGAGATCGTTCGCGCAATTATGATTCTAGGAGCCGTCGAAGGTCACGTTCACGATCAAGGGAACGTTCCAGAGATTATGACCGCCACAGGTACTGTTCACACTAGTAGATGTTGTGAAGCCCTTATGATTTGGGCTCTCAGATCTTGCCTCATTCATGTCGAACTCAGAAGTTCAACGACCATTGCTTCTCTCTTTGCCTTGATGATAGTATCAGATGTGTGAACGATTGCACCTAGTAAGAGCTCTGCAGAGTTATTTTCTATCACTTGGTAACTCTGTCTCTTTTCGTGGTTCCAGGCGCTACGATCGATACTAGATGTCCAGCTGAGAGGAGCCGATGAGTATGAGAAGAAACATTGTTTTACCCTAGGCCGTTGTAGGGACTGTAAAGAGTGCAATGATGAATATTTTGTTTCTAGATTTGCTGATGGATTTGAGCAACTCTTCTCGTCAGAGTAGGAAAAACTTTTACCGTATCAAACCCTTTTATTTTCGGCATGTCTGGTAAATTTGTTGCACTGTCGTGGGTAAATCCGGATTTTGAAACCCGCTGTTTGCATTTTCATGTTCTTTGTTTATTTCTTGAAACCTGAAAAGCTTAGGGCTTTGACAGCTCTGTGTCTCCCCGCCTTAATTTTGCACCACAAAGAGGCATTCTTCTTTTATTCGCATGTGTTTATTTTTGGTTCAAAAGTTTCATGCCTATTGTTTAGAGCTCACTCTGTTATCTTTCTTTCGTAGGCCAATTATTTCCTTCTACTTAGATACTTGCAGAGGCAAGTTCTTCAAATTATGCATCAGTTATAGTCTCTCGATTGCCCCGGTTTCATATTTGCAGGCACAATTTAGGCACAAATATGCAATGCGATAAAGAGAAACGTGTATAAATTGAGCCTTCACCCCAGTTCGTAATCTAAAGCCAATTGCAATGAGATTCAAGTGTTTCAGAGATTTATGGGCACCGACCTAAAAACCAAAGGGTTTATAGGATTGGCATTTATGAATGGTTACCATTAGGTTTCATTAGTTTGGTTTGATTCATGCTACAAGCTATCCCAGGAAAAATCAACTTAAAACTTAAAAGAAATCAAAGCACCTTCACTGTTTTTCATGAGCCAATCTCAAAATGGATGGATTATAAGCTTTTGCATGCAGTCCATAAAACTGCAAAACCCTATTGCTCTGGATCAAGGATATACATTCTTGAAAGGACCCGAGTCACATGAATCTCGACCTAATCCGTATCCCTCCACAAAAGCCCTTCGTACCCAGTTGCGGTAGAAGGTGAAAACAACTTGTTTGACTAATCGGAGATTGCTCGAGATTGTAAGTTTTTTTCTTGGACAAAACCCAAAAAAAAAGGAAGAAGAAATTTATATAGATGAAAATAGGACATCAATGGAGAATTCGGTATCACACTATTTCCCTGAAAAAGAATAAGAGAGGTGCCAATAGGAATTACAGAAAGAAAAGGAAACCCCTCTCACCTTCCACAACAACAAGTAGTACTGGATCCGACCCGGGGGGGGGGGGGGGGGGGGGGGCGATGATGGTGGTCTCAGAGTTGCCTCCCAGCAGCGTTGGCGACGAAGGGGATGTGAGGGGTCCGACCCAGAACGGAGGAGACCACCCCGTAGACGAAGCAGCCGGCGACGAACACGAAGAGAGCGCTGTGGCCGGCGGCGAAGATCCGGGAAACGAGGCCGGTGCGGGGCGGGGAGAGGATGCGGGAGAGAAGGAGGGGGAGGGCAAGGAGGACGTCGAGGACGAGGGCCTGCATGGCGTTGAATCGGGCGTAGCGGGAGAGGGCGGGATTGCGGACGACGCCGAGATAGAGGGCGAAGAAGGCGAGAAAGGAGGCGTAGGGGAGGGATCTGTAGAGGGCAAGAAGCGGGATGATGGGGTCGAGGGCGGCGTCCAAGGCGGGGAACGCCACCAGGAGGTGGTGGCCGTAGTGCAGGCTGTTCAGGAAGGGGAGCGTGTAGGCGGCGGCGGAGATCAGGCGATCCACGGCGGGGGTGGGGTTGTACGACATCGAGATCCCGATTGCGGGGGATGATGTTGCGCTGCGGAGGCGGCGGAGCGCGGTGGTGGTGGTGGGTTTGAGGAGGGGGTGGAAGATGGGGACTCGACGATGGTGGGGGAGAGAGAGGCGGAGGAGAGGAGTTGATGCCATTTCCAGAGAGAGAGAGAGAGAGAGAGAGAGAGAGAGGGTTTTTGGTGGAGGGTTGGGGAAAGAAAATGGGGTTTTTATCTTCTGAGAGGTGCGAGTGTGCGTGGAGGGCTTATATTTTGTTAAATTAATTTACTTTAATAATCACTTATTATAAAAAAAAAAAGTAAAATGAAAATTTCTTTTTATAAGTGATGTAGTCACAATTATCTTCTTTTTAAAAAATTAAGTTATGTTTTTTATAATTTATCTTATATACACATTTTTTATTTATTTTATAAAAAAATTATTCTTCATGTAGCAATCAATCAAATTATATTGCGCATCCATCTTTTATCATTCAATAGCAAATAATTAATTTCAATTATTTTTTGTCAAATGAATTAGCTTATATTATCACATATTTTAAAGATTTTAATATTTTTCTTTTCTTATCAAACACTAAATACCTTGTTGTTTACTAATCTAAATCCTTTTATAAAATATGTTTATGATTGAAAATGGTAAACTTTTTTAAATAAGCTTTTTCGTACGTAAAAGAAAGTGATATGAGACTAGACTTAGTTAGTTTAGCTCCAAACTGACATAATTTTAAGTAAATTACATACAATGCTAAACGGTGACTATCAAAAAAGAAAAAAAATAATAAAAAATCCAACTCAAGTAAACCAGATAAGGCCTAAATGGATTATTCTAGTTTCACGCAAATTATCGATTTGGGTTTTCCCATACTATATTTTGATTTGTCTTTTCTTCAATTCAAAATTTCTAACAAATTCTTGACTCCTCGAATATGATGGGACCGGCGAATTTTTAACTAATGGTGAGTTTAACTACTAGGTGGACATTGGCATCGAATTATAAAAATTATTACGGGCACATATCGATGATTGCAAATATGGATATAACAGTTTTTTAAATCATCGCATAAAGTTGTTTTGCAAATGAAATCTCTCCATTATTCCAGCTCAATACTTCCATGAGAGACCGCAGAAAATGGGTAGCATGAAATAGAAGTAAAGAAATGAAAAATGAAAAGACTCGTTGCCAATATTATGTGTAATCCTTCGCACATTGTTTGTAACTACAGTAATTGTAGACAAAACTTATGCAGTCGTCCTATATTATTATTAGATAAAAACACTCATAAAAGAAAACTAGATAAATTTTGCTATGTAACCTTCTTTGAATGTAAAGGGTGTAAACATAGATCTATTTAATTTCAATCCTCTAAATTTAAAAGCCCGTCAAGTTATTAAATTAGATAATTCTGATAATTTATTATAAAAATAAAAAATAAATATTAAAAAATAAAATGATTAAAATTATTTAAATTCACGTATTAACAACGCCCTTCAAAATTTTTTAGTGATCCTCCCATTCGAGTAAGATGGCGATGAGAGATTGCCCGTCTACTATAACGGCTACTGCAGGGCGCCGAGCCCTCCGACTCGCCGGCGGTGATATTTTCTTCAGTGACGATCTTCATGCTGTAAGTCATCTTTTCCGCTTTCCAGTTCCTGCTTTTTCTGACATCTCATTTATGGCGAGGATGTACCACCCCAGATCTGGTGCTGTTTTAAACCTTCAAGATGCCCCGATTTCGTTTAATCGGCTGCTTTGCATGAATTCTACACCCTCAATTGTGCAATTCATTAAACTGTTAGGGGATATTGTTAGAATCAAAGAATACACTACGGCCATTTCGCTAATTAGGCAGATGGAGTCATCGCACATCATGCCGGATCTATGTACCCTAACTGTCATGATCAATTGTTTTTGCCACTTGAATCGGGTTGGTGTTGCTTCCTCCGTTTTGGCAAAAATTTTGAAACTTGGTCACCAACCCAAGGGGCTTTGTCTTTATGGTAGAACTGCTCAGGCAGCACTATTATTTAAGCAAATGTTGCAGAATGGGTATGAGCCTAACATAGTTACTTATGGAACAATCATCAATGGCTTGTGTAAAATAGGAGAAAATGGCCCTGCTGTTCAATTGCTCAGGAAGATGGAGGAAAGAGACTTTAATCCTGGCGTGGTAGCTTATAGCACCATTGTTGCAAGGATGGATTATTGACGGAGGCTTCAGGCCTCTTTCTAGAAATGAAGGGTAAAGGCATCTCCCCAAATGTTGTCACCTACAACTCCTTGATCCATGGAAACACAAAGTTTGGCAATTGGAAGGAAGCTATGAGATTTCTGAATGAGATGAAAGATTGAAAAATTCTATTAGATGTGCATACCTTTAGCGTGTTGGTTGATTCATTGTGTAAAGAGGGGAGGGTTGTTGAAGCTGAACAAGTTATCAAGGGGATGGTTGAGAGTGGGCAAGATCCTAATACTGTAACATATAATGCACTGATGTATGGATATTGTTTATGGTGCCAAATGGAAGAAGCACATAATGTTTTTAAGGCCATGGTTTCTAGAGGTTGCTTACCTGATGTTATAAGTGTTAAAATTTTGGTTAATGGATTTTGTAACGTTAAGAGTATAGAGAAAGCTGTGATGTTGTTCGGAGAAATGTCTCAAAAAACACTAGTTCCCACCATGTCTACATATAACATGCTTGTGAAGGGCTTGTGCCTAGCAGGTAGAGCCTGAGATGCCTTAGGACTTCTTGATGAGATGCCAACCCATGGAGTTGTTCCAAACATAGTTACATATGCTGTTTTGCTGGATGGGTTCTTCAAAAGTCAGTATTTGAATGAGGCAGTGGCATTGTTTAAGGCGATTGAGGCTAGTGGATTAGAACCTAATATACATATATACAGCATCTTGATTGATGGTTTCTGCAAAACTAGGAAACTGGATTCTGCAAAGGAAATCTTTAGTCACCTTTCTTCTAAAAGGCTACAACCTGATCAACATACATATAGCATCATGCTAGGTGGTTTTTGTAAGAAAGGCCTGCTAAATGAAGTAAATGACTTGCTCCACAAAATGGAAGAGTGCGGATGCTCCCCTGATGGTTGCACTTATAATATAATCATACGAGGTTATCTTCAACACAATGAGACATTGAGGGCAAAGGAACTTATTCATATAATGGTTGAGAATTGTCTCTCGGCTGATGCAGCCACTGTGTCTATGTTGCTGGACTTGCACTCTGCCTGTAAATTTGATCTATCATTGCTTAATATAATTACGAAGCATGTGTAATGGTTTTGATGTGCATATCTTCATATTTTGAAGTCGTACATTCAATTACTAACCTTGACAGATTGGCATGGGGGCAATTTGATGTTTGTGTGTTCATGTAAGTTGACACTGACTTCTTTTATTTGTAATATTTGTGCAAGGCTTTATTACCTTTTTTTGTGATGAGTTGATAGTATGGAACATATTTTTAATTACACTTGTTGTGATGATTCTATAGTATGGAACATCTTTTGAAGGGGTGTAATATTATTGGATTATTTATGCTTTGAAGTTGCATACCATGTCTATGAAGGGCACCCAATTGATTATTCTACTATGAATTTGTACACTTCTCAATGTTGAAAATCTCTTAGTGACTTGTGGATCAATCTTTTAACGTTTTCTGCCATCTAGTGAGTAGTCTCATATTCTGAGTTATTATGTATTTTTAGCTAGAGTCATTTTTTGTCACCTTTTAGGGCTATCAAAGATTTACTTAGGGGATTTCTATATAAAATCGTATACAACCCATGGCTGACACTGACAAAATCAAAACTACCAATGCCGAAAATGCAAATGACCAAGCTTTTTATGGTCTGTCATATATTTGTAAAGTTTTGAGTTAATGTACTTTAGGACTGCAAGGGTGTGAGAAAAAAAGAAAGAGAAATGGAGGAGAAAATAATTGGAACAAGATTCTATAAATATTTTTGGACAAAAAGAAATTTCTTAATCAAACCTCCAAATCATTGTAGTAAGCAATAAGACTGAACTTCTAGCTCTTGGTTGGCTTGGTCTCCTTAAAATCAATAAATATATGGTAAAAAGAAACTTCCCTGAGATGAAATGCTTACACTTATCTAGGGAAACTGACTCCTTTGAGTGCCATGGGTCTGTTGTTCTGGCGCTTTCCTTTTATGCTAGGGCATGGGCATCTTTTAAAACAATATTAGCACGTGATATGCAAATGTACTTCAGTGAGTAGATCAACTATAATGTGCTATTCTCTAGTGCATTTTCCCGTAGTGCTGTGTGATTTATAGGTATTGAATGTACATGCAAAGTAGTGACTTAATGTCCATCAAAGGCTTTACCATGAGACTACTGCTATGACACCTGGGCAGAAGGCCAACTATTTTGAGTCATCTATTTTTAAATAGCACCAGTATTGACATCCTTTGCAACCTGATCAGCATACATATAGCATCATGATAAATGGTTTTTGTGAGAAAGCGTTTCTTAATGAAGTAAACAATTTGCTTTGGAAAATGGATAAGCAAGGATGCAACCCGAATGGATGTCATTTTGATATAATTATATGAGGGTATCTTCAACATTATGAGACATTAAGGGCGAAGGAACCTATTCATATAATGGTCGAGAAGGATATCTCTGCAGATGCATCCACTGCGTCTATTTTGCTCGACATGCAATTCGCTGGTAGAGTTGATCTATTTTCGATATAATTCCTTTTCATGTATGAAGGTTGTGCATTCCATGACTTCAAATTTGAAGTTGCAACACTTTATATTTTGATTGTATGTATTCATGCAATCTGACAACTACTTTTTTCCCCCTGGTTACCTTAATGGCAGGATTTTAGCGGCATTTTCTCCCTTCTCCTGAGGATTGCTTCTTCAGTTATTGGATTATTTGGATGCTTTGAAGTTGCTGACCATGTCTACGAAAGGCATGGGAGAGCATGGATGCACTTATACTATAATTATATGAGGGCATCTTCGACACAATGGCACACTGAAGGCAAAGGAACTTATTCATATAATGGTTATGAAGGGTTTATCGGCAGATGCAAGCACCGTGAATTTGCTTCTAGACTTGCTATCAGTTGGTAAAGTTGATCTATTGTTGTTGGGTATAATTCTGCGGCAGCCTTGAAGGTAACTTATACGTGACTTTGTATTCGAAATTGCGGTTCTATTTACTGTCTTTGGTAATATGTCATGGAGGGTATTTGAGGATTATGTATATGATAACATTCTGCAAGAACATATCTTCTCGATTCCTAGTTTATGATAGAGAGAGAAAGAGAGAGAGATGGCAAAGAGAGGTTGTACATCTACTTCTACTACTGCAGGCCATGCTCTCCTCTGGTGTGTTAGGGTTTCGAAAATATCATTGCAACAGTCTGATGATATTTTCTTCACTGATTATGCTGTAAGTCATCTTCCCCGATCTCAGACTCGTTCTTATTCTGACAATTCACGCACCCCATTTATAGCGAGAAAGCACCACCCCATATGTGGTGCTGTTTTAGACCTTCAAGATGCCCTAATTTCGTTTAATCATCTGGTTTGCATGAAACCTGCACCTGTGCAATTTTGTTAATGAAGCAGATGAAGTCATCGCACAACATGCACCATGTATATACCCTGAGCCATTGTTGAGTATCGTACCTATATTCATATAAAAAATACAACATTTAAGTACTACTATAAATTAATAGATGAAAGTAAATGTAAAATTAGGATTACAACAATTCACCTTGGATTGAGTGAGTGTCCCATGCAATGAAGGGGGGTACAACTTTTTGTCCATCAATCAATTAACACATCATATACCACTGCATAAAAAGGTGATTGCTTAGTAGCTGCCAATTGCTCCTTTCTATATATAACAACTCGGACTTGCTTTATCATAGAATCCCACATATCATAAACCAAATGAAGAGTAGGTTTATCAGTGTCACACATTCGAAGCATGTCATTTATGGGCTGTGTAAAGGTCAGAATGTAATCCACCTTATCCCACCACACATCACTTAAAATGAATTCTTTAATTGCTTGAGCTTTTTCCAAATCATCTTCCTTGTAAGAATTCCACTCATCACTTGTAACCATATTTTGAAACGGGCGCTTTATAAGCTTCAACCCTCTCAACATCACTATTGTGGAAGCAAGCCTTGTCTCAGCTATAGCAAGCAACTTCAAAGGCACAAATGAATTGAATATGGCCAACCTCATAGCATGATTCATAATGAAATTTCTCATAAAAGTGGCATCTTCTGCAACATCAGTAATCCAATGACATTCAAAAAACACATTTTGATTCCTTTCAGTGTTTTTTGCTACACAAATGTTTTTCAATGCAAGGTTAAGTGTGTGTACTACACACCGAGTCCAAAACACATGAGGGTAGTTAACTTCAACAATCATCTCTGTTGCTTTACAAACAGGATTATCTGTGATCACTTGTACAACATCTTGTGGTCCAACCTCAGCAATGGTGTCAAGCATTAATTTTGCCATATAATGCTTGTCTTTATACTCCTTGGACCCATCAACAGCTTTATGAAACACTGCACCTCCCTCAGAGGCAGCCATAAAATTGATCAAAGGTCTCCTTTGGGCATCAGTCCATCCATCACTTATGATACTCACTCCCTTCTCTTTCCACGTCCCTTTAATAGGCTCAATTAATCTCTCACTGTTTGCCTTTTCTTTTTGCAAGTAAGTGGTTCTTAAAGCATTATAACCCGGAGCAATGAAACCATCTAATTTGTGATTTGCAGCAAAAACAAAGGCATTTAGATAGTGGGGGTTTCTAGCAACATGAAAGGGCAGCCCACATGAGTAAAATATCTTTAATAGTTCTTGTGCTTCAGTTTGAAATGATTTTTCCAAAGCATTCGAGGCTCTCCTTTTTCTTGAATCTACTGTCATTTGATCCAAAGGAATTAAAGAAATATTGGACCCAGAATGTAAAGGAACATGTTTTGGCCTTTCCTCTCCTCAAACTGTGAAATGACTAAATTTAGTTCTCTTAAATATTCTTCACTCTCTTTTGGACATGGCCTAATGCCTTGAATGCCCAACCTTAGTAAATGGCTCTTAACCCGACTAAGTGATCCACTAAAAGAACCTTGACAGAAATTACATACCCACTTTTGATTCCCTCCAGTAGCTCCAGTTTCTCTTGCTTGGGTTAATTTAACATAAGCCCAAAGTGGATTTAAATTATCACCATCCAAAATATATTGAAAGTTGCTAATAGAGGAAGTAGAAGAGGAGTTGTTGCTACTAGCATTGGTAAAGCCTACAGATCCATCCATGTTTCTTCACAAATTAAGAAAAAACAAACAAAACAACCAACTAATTTAGCAACCCAAAAAGGAGAGAAAGAAATTGATCAAGGGTGAGGGGAGAGAAATAGGGGAAGAATCAAATAGTACCTGTGTTGCTTTGTTCACTTTGAGGAGAAATTTTCGCAAACCCTAGAGAAGACAATGAGAGGGAGAGAGAAGAATCATCACTACTCTTTCTTGCTCAAAGGAGACTCTTTCTTGCTCAGAGGAGAGATTGCCACAAACCCTAGGGAAGATGAGAAGAGGGGAGAATGCTGGCTCGGTTGCTGTGAGGGGAATTACCGTGCAAGCCTTTATTTTTCTTTTCCTTTGAGAGAAATAGTTACTTAAAATATATATATATATATATATATATATATATATATATATATATATATATATATATATAATGGAAATAAAATAAAAAAATTGTATCCCCTCAAATTTCGTATCTCGGTCATATCTTTTCGTATCCCATCATATCTTAAATCATATCTTTTATTTAATTTAATTTTAGTTATTCCGACACGATCCCGATACGTATTTTTAGCGTATCTTTGCGTATCGGTATCGGGAACTTACAGGATACGAATACGATGACCTACCCGATGGTATAAATTTCAACGTTTTGATTCATGGATTCGTAACAACAAGAGAATAGAGAAGCCATGATGTTGTTTAGAGAAATGACTCAAAAAGCATTGCTTCCTGACATGGTTACATTCACCTCTCTTATGAAGGGCGTGTGAATAGCAGGTAGACACCTAGATGCCTTGGGATTTCTGGATGAGATGGAGAACCATGGAGCTGTTCCCAACGTTGTTCCTATGCTGCTTTGCGAGGTGATCCATTCAAAAATCAACATTTGAAGGAGGCGAAGACATTTTTTAAGGTGATTGAGGCCAGTGAACTGGAACCTAATGTACAAATTTACAATACAATTATTGAAGAGTAGTGCAAAACTGGGAAACTGGATTTTGCAAAGGAGATCTTTAGTCATTTATCTTGTCAAAAGCTGCTACCTAATCATCGTACATATAACATCATGATAAATGGTTTTTGTGAGAAAGGGTTGCGAAATGGAGCAAATCACTTGCTTCAAGAAATGGAAGAGCAGGGATGTCCCCAAATGAATGCACTTATAATGTAATCGTACGAGGGAATCTTCAATACAACGGCACGTCGAGGGCGAGGGAACTTATTCATATAGTGGTTGAGGAGGGTTTCTTGGCAGATGCCGCCACTTTGTCTGTGTTACTGGACTTGCAATGCATTGGTAGATTTGATCGGTTGTTGTTGAATACCATTTTGTAGCATGTGTGATGGCTCTCACATGCTAATATTTATATTTTGAAGGTTACCTGCTTTCTCGCATAGGTTTTAGCAGTAGTTCCTTGTTTACATCTAATTGATGCCTCTAGTCTGTTTTCTTTCATATGTGCAGTGTCAGTTGCTGCAGAATGAATACAAAGCGGTGACGTTCCAGCAGAGGAGGTGGTTCGATTCAATTTTTGGCCAGTCTCTATTTTCTCGCTGACGACCCCCGACTTATCTTTAGAAGGGCCATAAACTCCTATCTGTATGTACGAGGCAATATCAAACCATTGATTTGGAATATGGTGAAAATGAAAGTACTATAGTTCTCTTGCGATGACATAATTGTGGTAGCAATTTCTCGTAGCTCAGTGATGCACGCTTACTTTTCATTTTATGGTTTATCTTTTTTTTGTAATATTTAGGATCTTCTAGCCTTTGTATTTCTAAATGTGGATCATTGGGATTTTTTCCATGCAAGTATTGAGCAGATACAATAGGGCAGGGTAGAAGTTGATTCAAATTCTCATTCATTGTCTTTAGTTACGTGGTTGTGGTTGCGAAAGTTGTTTCCAATGATTGTCATGAGATGTTTTTAATTTTATTTTTGTAATACCAAGAGATTTGTATTCATTTTTTTTTTTGGTAATAATTGGAGGAATAATTGAATTCAATGTATGATTTCACTTAACAGAAGGAAGAAAGCTTAGAACTGGAGGATGTCAAAGAGAAAAGATAGGAGGGCTAGATGGAATTATTTAATCCCTTTTTACAACCAATTGGCCATCCTTATCCCACCTTAGGCCGACTGATCATTTTTTCTTATTTAATCCCTCTTTAATCTTATCTACAAAGTTTAAAAGCGGAATAAAACTAAAGTTTCATGAACCAAGTTAAAAACATAAAGAAGAAGAAGAGATTATTTTTGGTTGAGAAATTCCTGATGGATTATTTAGGGCGTTTTCTTTCTCCTAATTGATTGAAGTATAACTTCCTATAATGAATGGTTCCTTCTTTTTACGGAGCCGCATCCTACTAGGAGTACTGGATACGAGAGAGAGAGAGAGAGAGACAGAGATGGTGACGGGAGGTTCTCTCTCTACTACTGCTGCAACCGCAGGCCGTGCTCTCCTCCGGCGCGTTAGGGCTTCTTCTACAATGTCATTTCAACAGTCTGATGATATTTTCTTCCTTAATTCTGCTGTAAGTCTTCTTCCCCATTCTCGGACTCGTACTTATTCTCACATTTCACGCGCCCCCAGCCATCAACCTTCAAGAAAGCACCACCGCGGATCTGGTGCTGTTTTGAACCTTCGAGATGCCTTACTTTCGTATAAGCGGCTGCTTTGCATGAATCCCACACCCTCAATTATGCAATTCAATAAAGTGTTGGGGGATATTGTTAGAATCAGGGAATACTCTACAGCTATTTCGCTAATTAAGCATATGGAGTCCTCGCACATCATGCCGAATCTATGTACGCTTACTGTCATGATCAATTGTTTTTGCCACTTGAATCGGGTTGGTGTTGCTTCCTCCGTTTTGGCAAAAATTTTGAAACTTGGTCACCAACCCGATACCATAACCTTTACTACTTTGATCAAGGGGCTTTGTCTTTATGGTAGAACTGCTCAGGCAGCACTATTATTTAAGCAAATGGTGCAGAATGGGTATGAGCCTGACGTAGTTACTTATGGAACCATGATCAACGGGCTGTGCAAAATGGGGGAAAATGACGTCGCACTTCAGTGGCTCAGGAAGATGGAGAAAAGGGACTGTATACCCAATGTAATAATGTATAGCACCATTGTCGATAGCCTTTGCAAGGATGGATTGTTGACTGAGGCTTCAGGCCTCTTTTTAGAAATGAAAGGTAGAGGCCTCTCGCCAGATGTTGTCACCTACACCTCCTTGATCCATGGAAACTGCAAGTTTGACAATTGGAAGGAAGCTATGAGATTGCTCAATGAGATGCAAGATAGAAAAATTCTGTTCGATGTGCGTACCTTTGCTGTGTTAGTTGATTCCTTGTGTAAAGAGGGGAGGGTTGTTGAAGCTGAAGAAATTATTAAAGCGATGGTTGATAGTGGTCAAGAGCCTGATACTGTAACATATAATGCACTGATGAATGGATATTGTTTACGGGGCCAAATGGACAGTGCACAAAATGTTTTTAAGGCCATGGTTTCTGGAGGTTGCCAACCTAATGTTATAAGTTTTAACATTTTGATTAATGGATTTTGTAACAGTAAGAGTATAGAGACAGCTGTGATGTTGTTTCGTGAAATGTCTCAAAAAACACTTGTTCCTAACATTGTTACATATAGCACGCTTGTGAAGGGTTTGTGCCTAGCAGGTAGACCCCGAGATGCCTTTGGACTTCTTGATGAGATGCAGACCCATGGAGTTGTTCCCGACATAGATACATATGCTGTTTTGCTGGATGGGTTCTTCAAAAGTCAGTATTCGAATGAGGCTGTGGCACTATTTAAGGTGATTGAGGCTAGTGGGTTAGAACCTGATATACGTATATACAATATCTTGATTGATGGTTTTTGCAAAACTGGGAAACTGGATTCTGCAAAGGAAATATTTAGTAACCTGTCTTCTAAAAAGCTACAACCTGATCAGCATACATATAACATCATGCTGGGTGGTTTTTGTAAGAAAGGGCTGCTAAATGAAGTAAATGATTTGCTCCACAAAATGGAAGAGTGCGGATGCTCCCCTAATGGTTGCACTTATAATATAATCATACGAGGTTATCTTCAACACAATGAAACATTAAGGGCGGTGGAACTTATTCGTATAATGGTTGAGAAGGATTTCTCGACAGATGCAGCTACCGTGTCTATGTTGCTTGACTTGCACTCTGCTGGTAGATTTGATCTATCATTGTTGAATATAAATACGAAGCATGTGTAATGGTTCTAACGCGTGCGTATATTCATATTTTGAATTGTAAATTCAATTACTAACTTTTGTAGATTGGCATGGGGGGGGGAGGGGGCAATTTGATGTTTGCGTATTCATGTAGGTGGACGCTTTTATTCGTAATATTTGTGCAAGGTTTTATTACCTTTTTTGTGATGAACTGATAGTATGGAACATCTTTTCAAGTGGCGTTTAGACCATTTATGCTTTGAAGTTCCTTGCCATGTCTACGCAGGACACCCAATTGATTATACTATTATGAATTTGTTTGCTTTTCAATGTCGAAAATCTCTTGCAGACTTTAGGACCAACCTTTTTTAGTGCTGCTTTTGTAAACACCTGATTGTCATTTTTGTTTCCTTCGAATTCATCTGGTGCTTCATGAAACTAAAATTGTTTGGAAGAATTGTTTAAATATGAAAATCGAGGAGAAAAATGAATTTGTCGTGTTAGAATTTTTGTAAGGGAACTTTCCCCATTCATCTCTCTCCATTCTTGTAGTTTAATACTTCCATGAGAGAATAGGTGCAAAACCAGAATAGAATGAAACGGAAGTGAAGGGTGGGGAAAAAAAGAGAAAAGACTGCCTACCTTTCCTTGATTGAGCGAATATTACTTCTGACATACACAACATACTTTATTTCTAATATAAAACTAGTAGATCAGTTCCACTCGATGGCTAATAGACTGCAAGATTCTATGAGATTCGTATTCATTGCGAGTGGATGAGGTCTAGGATGGTTGAATGAGGTGAGCTTGAGGTTTGCATACAATTATAATGTCATTGAACAGATTTCATTGGAACCAATCATCAATGCTTATAAGATTCATTACGACTACTAATCATGTTGCAGTATGAATAGTTTCCCCTACCTGTGAAATGCCCTTATATCAGGTTTGCTTAAGATGCATGCAAGTGCTGCAATATATGATCGATAGTAGCAGAGGAGTCATTCTTCTATAGGGTAATTTCAACATCCACGTTAGTAACACTCTAGTCCTTGCAAAGCATCAAAATTATGCTTTAAAATTCATCAAAACGAGGAGGGGTAAGCCATCTCCAGCTATGTCATACATGACTTGTAGATATTGCTCTGAAAGCTATGAGAAACCCATCTAGAGAAGATCACTTCTGAATCAGAACTTCCGAATGAAGATGCATGGACAAGCAAGACTAGGGATAGGCAACAACCACCAAACATACTCTGGAAGAATGACATTGCTCTGAAGGCTTGCAGCAATTAACATGAAAGACAAATAAAACTCAAGCAAATGATCATGTAACTTCTTTCCAAATTTTTTCTAGTGTCTGTGCACTCTGGAATGATCATTCCCTCGTATAAGAGAGTGACCATTGGAAGAGAATGGTCATCCCATTATTAAACTATAGAATTAAATAGAATCATTATTCCAATTCCCTGACCATTGGAAGTGAATGGCCATCCCATTATTAAACTATGGAATTAAAAAGAATCATTATTCCAATTCTCATTCTCATTTTTGCCATTCAAAAAAGTCCTTGGTTTTTATATTCTCAGACATTACCTTGAGAACTCTAGCAGATAGATCGAATTGGTCCATCCTCATTTCTATTCTCATTCCTACCTTTCAAATGAGTGCTCAGTGTTTATATTTTTATATTTTACCTTGACGAATCTGCCCAATTGATCGAACAGGTTGATTCTAATGGTAAGAGCTCCTGCACCCAGACTGTTGGATCTTAGTCCGTCGAAATGAACAATTTGCACTCTTATAACTTCCAAGTGTTCTCACTGCACATAAAAATGGACATGTACTGAGAGAAGACACGAAGCCACGAGATATACAGACAAGGGATCATTAGCCTTCCATGCAAATCCTTGTGAGGAGATTCCAAACAACCAAAGAAGCCTTTTAGCATTCACAGCCTTCAAGTGGAGCACAATCTTTGTAAATCATCAAATTTTATTAGCTGTAGTATGAATATTTTATTCACCAACCAGCAAAGAAAAACCGAATTGAATAAAAATAGTTGAGGATCTCAACTATGACAATTTTTTTCATTTCTTTTCCTTCTATGTAGTCAGTAAATACACACACTCAACTTAATAATTACATGGTTAGAAACCCTTGACTTTGCTTAGCATCAACGCTTTATTGTACCAAGCAACTAGTGGTTTCAATCATAGCAATCACATTCAAGTAGATCAGTTTCACTCGATGGCAAAACCCGATAGTCCGTGAATGGATTGCAAGCTTCTATAAGATTTGTATTTATAGCGAGTGGATGAGGCCAAGGATGATTAAATGATGTGACATTGAGGTTTACGTACAATTAAAATGCCACAAGATAGATTTCATTGAAACCAAATATCGTATCCTATCTAATTTGGCTCGTAAAATAAATTTTACTTTGGTTCGTAAATTAATTTTGAGTAGCCAGATTGCCACCTCGTGCTATGACTTAAATGACTTTGAACGGATAGGAATATAAAATCCACCTTTAGTGGTTGGTTCATAATATATGAGCATGATCAAAAACTTAGAAGTAAAAAAGAGATGGTGATGATAAGAGGCTGGCTCACCAACCCAATAACAAAACCTAATACTTTGATCAAGGGGCTCTGTCTTTATGGTAGAACTGCTCAGGCAGAACTATTATTTGAGCAAATGGTGCAGAAAGTAATTAAGCCTGACATAGTTACTTATGGAATCGTTATCAATGGCTCGTGTAAAATAGGAGAAAATGGCCCTGCTCTTCAGTTGCTCCGGAAGATTGAGGAAAGTGGCTGTATCCCCAATGTAATAATGTATACCAGCATTGTTGATAGCCTTTGCAGGGATGGATTATTGACAGAGGCTTCGGACCTCTTTTTAGAAATGAAAGGTAGAGGCCTCTCGCCAAATGTAGTCACCTACAACTCCTTGATCCATGGAAACTGCAAGTTTGGCAATTGGAACAAAGCTATAAGATTGCTGAATGAGATGAAAGAAAAATTTTATTAGATGTGCGTACCTTTAATGTGCTGGTCGATTCCTGGCGTAAAGAGGGGATGGTCGTTGAAGCTGAACAAATTGTTAAGGGGATGGTTGAGAGTGGGCAAGAGCCTAATACTGTAACATATAATGAATTGATGGATAACGTGCTGGTTGATTCTTAGAACTTCTTGATCAGATGCAAACCCGTGGAATTGTTCCTGACATAGTTACATATGCTGTTTTTCTGGATGGGTTCTTCAAAAGTCAGTATTCGAATGAGGCAGTGACACTAATTAAGGTGATTGAGGTTGGTGGATTAGAACCTAATACACATATATACAACATCTTGATTGATGGTTTGTGCAAAACTATGAAACTCTTTCTCTCTCTCTCTCTCTCTCTGTGGAGGTGTACAATTAGAAGCAAAAATAAAAGGAAAAAAAAAGTGAAAGCAAGGAAAGGCAGTCGAACATGGCTTAAGGGGGTGAGAGTGGAGTGATTTTGCTACCAAAAGCATCTAAACTTTTGTTTATAAAGGTCTTTTCCAGAATTTAAGCTCTAAAATGTACAACATTCAGCATTTAACACCAATTTGAGTTCCAATTCAGGGTCATTAAGAGCTATTCAGAGGTGTTACCAAACGCTCTGAATGAGCTCACCTCTGACCAAATCAACATTTAAAGTCATTCAGCACTAATTAAGTGCAAACAAATGCCACCTTAGTGACTTATGGACCAACCTTTTGCGGTTTTCTACCATCTAGTCCGTAGTCTCATATTCTAGGTTATTATGTATTTTCAGCTAGAGTTATTGTTATTTTTTTGGCTATCTTTTAGGTCTATCAAAGATTTACTTGGGGATTTATATATAAAATCATATACAACCCATGGCTGACACTGACAAAATCAAAACTATCAAAGCTGAAAATGCAAATGAACAAGCTTTTTATGGTCTGTCATATATTTGTAAAGTTTTGAGTTAGTGTACTTTAGGACTGCAAGGGTGTAAGAAAAGTAGAAAGAGAAAGGGAGGAGAGAAGAATTGAAACAAGACTATAAATATTGTTGGACAAAAAGGAATTTCTTAATCAAGTCTCCAAATTATTGTAGTAAGCAAAAAGATTGAACTTCTAGCTCTTGGTTGACTTGGTCTCCTTAAAATCAATAAACATATGGTAAAAAGAAACTTCCCTGAAATGAAATGCTTACACTTACTCATAATACTGATAACAAACTGGTGCCCTCAGAAGAAACGCTTACACTTATCTAGAGGACTCCTTTGAGTGCTATGCGTCTGTTGTTCTGGCGCTTTCCTTTTATGCTAGGGCATGGGCATCTTTTAAAACAATATTAGCACGTGATATGCAAATGTACTTCAATGAGTAGATCAACTATAATGTGCTATTCTCTAGTGCATTTTTCCGTAGCGCTGTGTGATTTATAGGTATTGGATGTACATGCAGAGTAAGTAGTGACTTAATGTCCATCATAGGCTTTACCGTGAGACTACTGCTATGATACCTGGGCAGAAGGCCAACTATTTTGAGCCATCTATTTTTAAATAGCACCATTATTGACATCCTTTGCAACCTGATCAGCATACATACATACAGCATCATGATAAATGGTTTTTTGTGAGAAAGCGTTTCTTAATGAAGTAAACAATTTGCTTTGGAAAATGGAAGAGCAAGGATGCAACCCAAATGGATTTGCTTTTGATATAATTATATGAGGGCGAGGGAACCTACTCATACAATGGTCGACAAGGGTATCTGTGCAGATGCATCCACTGCGTCTATTTTGCTTGACTTGCAATCCGTTGGTAGATTTGATCTATTGTCGATATAATTTGTTTTCATGTATGAAGGTTGTGCATTCCATGACTTCAAATTTGAAGTTGCAACACTTTATATTTTGATTGTATGTATTCATGCAATCCGACAACGTTGTTTTCCCCCTGGTTACCTTAATGGCAGGATTTTAGCGGTACTTTCTCCCTTCTCCTTAGGATCGCTTCTTCAGTTATTGGATTATTTGGATGCTTTGAAGTTGCTTGCCATGTCTACGAAAGACACGGGAGAGCAAGGATGCACTTGTACTATGATTATATGAGGGTATCTTCGACACAATGGCACATTGAAGGCAAAGGAACTTATTCATATAATGGTTATGAAGGGTTTACCGGCAGATGCAAGGACCGTGAATTTGCTTCTAGACTTGCTATCTGTTGGTAAAGTTGATCTATTGTTGTTGGGTATAATTCTGCGGCAGACTTGAAGGTAGTATGTCATGGAGGGTATTTGAGGATTATGTATATGATAACATTCAGCAAGAACATATCTTCTCGATTGCTACTTTACGATAGAGAGAGAAAGAGAGAGAGATGGCAAAGAGAGGTTGTACGTCTACTTCTACTGCTGGCCATGCTCTCCTCTGGGGCGTTAGGGTTTCGAAAATATCATTGCAACAGTCTGATGATGTTTTCTTCACTGATTACGCTGTTAGTCATCTTCCCCGATCTCAGACTCGTTCTTTTTCTGACAATTCACTCACCCCATTTGTAGCGAGAAAGCACCACCCCGGATCTGGTGCTGTTTTAGACCTTCAGGATGCCCCAATTTCGTTTAATCGTCTGGTTTGCATAAACCCGCACCTGTGCAATTCACTAAGATGTTAGGGGGATATTGCTAGAATCAAGGAATACTCTACAGCAATTTCGTTAACGAAGCAGATGGAGTCATCGCACAACATGCGCCACAACATGCACCATGTATATACCCTAACTGTCATGATCAATAGTTCTTGCCACTTGAATCCTGTTGGTTTTGCTTCCTCCGTTTTAGGGAAAATTTTGAAAATTGGTCAATAACCCACTTGGGTAACCTTCAATACTCTGATTAAGGGAATCTATCTTTCTGGTAGAACTGCTCGGGGAGCACTATTCTATAAGAAAATGGTGTAAGCCGTTACTTATGGAACCATTATCAATGGCTTGTGTAAAATAGGGGAAAATGGAGCTGCTCTTCAGTTTACTCGGGAAGAATGAGAGAGGAGGCTGTAATCCTGATGTGGTAGCTTATAACACCATTATTGATAGCCTTGGCAAGGATGGATTATTGACCGTGGCTTCAGACCTTTTTGAAGAAATAAAAGTAAAGGCATCTCACCCCCTACACCTACTTGATCCATGGAAGCTGCAAGCTGAGCAATTGGAAGGAAGCTACCAGATTGCTGAATGAGATGACAGATAGAAAAATTATGTTAGATGTGCTTACCTTAAGCGCGTTGGTTGATTCATTGTGTAAAGAGAGGAAGGTTGCTGAAACTGAACAAATTGTGAAGGGGATGGTTGAGAGTGGGCAGGAGCCTAATATTGTAAGGTACAATGCACTAATGGCTGGGTATTGTTTATAGTGCCAAATGCACGAGGAAGAAAATGTTTTTCAAGCGATGGAACGTAGAGGCTCCCTGGTATAAATCTCAACATTTTGATTATTGGATTTGTAACACCAAGAGAATAGAGAGGCCATGATGTTGTTCCGAGAAATGACTCAAAAAGCATTGCTTCCTGACATTGTTACATTCACCTCTCTTATGAAGGGCGTGTCCCTAGCGGGTAGACTCCTAGATGCCTTGGGACTTCTCGATGAGATGGAGAACCATGGAGCTATTCCCAACGTTGTTCCTCCGCTGCTTTGCGAGGTGATCCATTCAAAACTCAACATTTGAAAGAGGCGATGACATTTTCTAAGGTGATTGAGGCTAGTGAATTGGAACGTAATGTACAAAGTTACAATACTATTACTGAAGGGTAGTGTAAAATTGAGAAATTGGATTTTGCAAAGGAGATCTTTAGTCATTTATCTTGTCAAAAGCTGCTACCTAATGATAAATTAACAGCCACCGTGTGTGTGTTGCTGGACTTGCAATGCATTGGTAGATTTGATCGGTTGTTGTTGAATGAATACCATTTTGTAGCATGTGTGATGGCTCTTACATGCTGATATTTATATTTTGAAGGTTACATGCTTTCTCGTATGGATTTTAGCAGCGGTTCCTTGTTCACATCTAATTGATGCCACTAATCTGTTTTCTTTCGTATGTGCAGTGTCAGCTGTAGAATGAATACAAAACGATGACGTTCCAGCAGAGGAGGTGGTTTGATTCAATTTTTGGCTATGGTGGTCAGCCGACCCCAATATGGATGGAATGGCTCAATCATCATGGTGCCAGTCTCTATTTTCTCACTGTCGACCCCCCACTTATCTTTAGAAGGGCCATAAACTCCTCTCTGTTTGTATGAGGCAATATCAAACTAGTGATTTAGAATATGGTGAAAATGAAAGTACTCTAGTTCTCTTGCGATGACATAATTGTGGTAGCAATTTTTCGTATATAGTTTATCCTTTTGTGCAATATTTAGCATCTTCTAGCCGTTGTATTTCTCAATGTGGATCATTGGGATTTTTTTGAGCTGATACAATAGGGTAGGGTAGAAGTTGATTCAAACTCTCATTCATTGTCTTTATTTTTGTGACCAAGAGATTTGTATTCATTTTTTTGGGTAATAATTGGAGGAATAATTGAATTCTATGTATGATTTTATTGAATAGAAGGAAGAAAGCCTTGGACGGGAGGATGTGAAAGGTTAAAGATAGGAGGACTAGACGGAATTGTTAGGTCGGCTGATCATTCTCTTTTATTTAATCCCTCTTCAATCTTATTCACAAAGCTTAAAAGCCGAATAAAACTAAAGTTTCATATGAACCAAATTAAAAACATAAAGACGAAGAAGGGATTATTTTTCTTTGACAAATTCGTAATGGATTATTTAGGGCCATAACTTCCTATAATGAATGGTTCCTTCTTTTTACGGAACCGCATCCTACTAGGAATACTGGATACGAGAGAGAGAGAGAGAGAGAGAGAGAGAGAGAGAGAGAGAGATGGTGACGGGAGGTTCTCTCTCTACTACTGCTGCAACTGCAGGCCGTGCTCTCCTCCGGCGCGTTAGGGCTACTTCTACAATGTCATTTCAACAGTCTGATGATATTTTCTTCGCTGATTCTGCTGTAAGTCTTCTTCCCCATTCTCGGACTCGTACTTATTCTTACATTTCACGCGCCCCCAGCCCTCAACCTTCAAGAAAGCACCACCGCGGATCTGGTGCTGTTTTGAACCTTCGAGATGCCGTACTTTCGTATAAGCGGCTGCTTTGCATGAATCCCACACCCTCAATTATGCAATTCTATAAAGTGTTGGGGGATATTGTTAGAATCAAGGAATACTCTACAGCTATTTCGCTAATTAAGCATATGGAGTCCTCGCACATCATGCTGGATGTGGTCACGCTTAATGTCATGATCAATTGTTTTTGCCACTTGAATCGGGTTGGTGTTGCTTCCTCCGTTTTGGCAAAAATTTTGAAACTTGGTCACCAACCCGATACCATAACCTTCAATACTCTAATTAAAGGGCTCTATCTTTTTGGTAGGGCTGCTCAGGCAGCAGTATTATTTAAGCAAATGGTGCAGAATGGGTATGAGCCTAACATGGTTACTTATGGGACGATTATCAATGGCTTGTGTAAAATGGGGGAAAATGGCCCAGCTCTTCAGTTACTCAGGAAAATGGTGGAAGGAGGCTTGATGCCCGATGTAATAATGTATAACACCATTGTTGATAGCCTTGGCAAGGACAGATTATTGACTGAGGCTTCTGCCCTCTTTTTAGAAATGAAAGCTAAAGGCCTCTCGCCAAATGTTGTCACCTACACCTCCTTGATCCATGGAAACTGCAAGTTTGGCAATTGGAAGGAAGCTTCAAGATTGCTGAATGAGATGAAAGATAGAAAAATTCGATTAGATGTGCATACCTTTAGCGTGTTGGTTAATTCATTGTGTAAAGAGGGGAGGGTTGTTGAAGCTGAACAAATTGTTAAGGGGATGGTTGAGAGTGGGCAAGAGCCTAATACTGTAACTTACAATGCGCTGTTGGATGGATATTGTTTACGGGGCCAGATAGACAGTGCACAAAATGTTTTTAAGGCCATGGTTTCTAGAGGTTGCCTGCCTGATGTTATAAGTTTTAGCATTTTGATTAATGGATTTTGTAACGGTAAGAGTATAGAGAAAGCTCTGATGTTGTTCGAAGAAATGTCTCAAACAACCCTTGTTCCCAACATTGTTACGTATACCACGCTTTTGAAGGGCTTGTGCCTAGCGGGTAGACCCCGAGATGCCTTTGGACTTCTTGATGACATGCAGACCCATGGAGTTGTTCCAAACATAGTTACATATGCTGTTTTGCTGGATGGGTTCTTCAAAAGTCAGTATTCGAATGAGGCAGTGGCATTGTTTAAGGCGATTGAGGCTAGTGGATTAGAACCTAATATACATCTATACAACATCTTGATTGATGGTTTGTGCAAAACTGGGAAACTGGATTCTGCAAAGGAAATATTTAGTAACCTGTCTTCTAAAATGCTACAACCTGATCAGCATACATATAACATCATGCTGGGTGGTTTTTGTAAGAAAGGGCTGCTAAATGAAGTAAATGACTTGCTCCACAAAATGGAAGAGTGCGGATGCTCCCCTGATGGTTGCACTTATAATGAAATCATACGAGGTTATCTTCAACACAATGAAACATTGAGGGCAGAGGAACTTATTCGTATAATGGTTGAGAAGGGTTTCTCGGCAGATGCAGCCACCGTGTCTATGTTGCTGGACTTGCACTCTGTCGGTAGATTTGATCTATCATTGTTTAATACAGTTACGAAGCATTTGTAATGGATCTGACATGCATATCTTCATGTTTTGAATTGTAAATTCAATTACTTTTACAGATTGGCATGGTGGGGGGGGGGGAGGGGGGGGGGGGGGGGGGGGGTGGGTGTGGCAATGTGATGTTTGTGTATTCGTGTAAGTTAACACTTTTATTTTATATATGTGTGCGAGGCTTTATTACCTTTTTTTGTGATGAGTCGATAGTTTGGAACATCTTTTCATGTGGTGTTTGGACTATTTATGCTTTGAAGTTCGGTACCATGTCTATGAAGGACACCCGGTTGATTATACTACTATGAATTTGTCCACTTTTCAATGTTGAAAATCGTTCAGTGATTGATGGACAAACCTTTTGCAATGCTGCTTTTGTAAACACCTGATTGCCGTTTTTCTCTCCTTCGAATGCATCTGGTGCTTTATGAAACTAAGGTTATTTGAAAGAATTATTTTGAAGATGAAAATCAAGAGAAAAAATTGAACTCGTCGTGTTAGAATTTTCGAAAGGGAAAGTTTGTAATTGTCCCCATTCTTTGTACCTTTGATTTTTGAAGCTTCCGATTGTGTTTGGTTCTTGGATAAGTTATACAGGGGTGGAAAAAAACCTCAAGAGATGGAAGAAATGAAGTTGGAGGATGCACCGCCGTTTCAAGTAAAAATGTATAAATTGCATTTACATCAAACATGACCAGATGGGCTGGCAAATTCCTACTTGTTTCGTGAAATACTTGTTTTGTGAAATGGAGTAAAGTGTGAATGAAGTCAATATTTCATCGAAATATAACATGGACCACGAGAAAAGATATTAAGAAATAGTTGTTTTTGTGGATCACAAGTGGAATTAATATGAAATAGGTTAAAAAGGACAGATTGAGTTCAGTTAGACTTCAGATGTAACTATGAGAGTAAGCATCTTAAAGTACATGCAAATCCAAAAGCAAGTGATCCATGTCAACATACAAACTTAAAAACCAAGTAGAAACTTACACCATTGCTAAGTCATTATCCTGCAAATTTAACCAAAGGGCGTGTTGATATAATCGGTTAATCTTTAGTGAGCTATCTGATAAATCTTTCATTTTGCTTCAAAACCGACCGGTTATAGAACACTCGCTTAACACCCTTCCACCGTGATTAGGAGTTTTGAAGAGAAAGAAAAGGGAGTGGTAATACTTCTAAGGAGGGGAGAGCAAAGAAAAGATGGGATGCGCTTTCTGTCGCTAATTGGGAGTTTATGAGGTAAAAATTAAAGGAGATCCAACCTTCTTGATTGCAAGTTAAAAGAAAATGAAACAGAAAAAACCTAGTTATAAGACAAACATGTAATTTAACTTATATGCTTTATTATTTGAAAGGCAAACGAGGTACCATAAAAGTTTTATTAAAATCATTAATTGCGGCAGCTATGGGCAAAAAGAAACAAAACAAAACAAGACAAAACCCAAATTGATAGTTTTGGGTTATTTTTTTTTATTTAAAACATCATACAACACAGTTACACTCAACTTATATGCAACTATTGCATATTAATTTTTCCATTCTTTTATTATTGCTCCACCAAAACCCCTCTAAAAAAGAACTATTTAAATTTCGTAACGTCAGCATTACAATGGAAAGAGTGCATTACTAGAATTATTCATTAGGTCAATGTAGGTTGTATATGTGAGCAACAGGGAAGTCTCTAAAGTGTTTTCCCCCATGGGAATGGGCACATCCCACCAAAATCTGAACTACAAGATCCGCAAAATTCCAACCCTATTTTGAGGTATAAGAGCGTAAACCTAAAGGGATTTCACTCGAGTTAACTACAAAGGTTCATATGTTTTGTACAAGCTTGCTGCTTATACCCGAAAAAAGAGTTACCATTGTCGTAGGCAAAGTTGCCAAGGCGTCGCCTAGGCGTCCAAGTGTGAAAAAATGGGCAAGGCAAGCGCTCGCCTTGCGTAACGCCTTTAGGTGCTCGCCTTGCCTCCTACCTTTGAGCACCTCGGGGAGCCTTGGCAGAATTTTTTATTTTATTTTTCTCAAAATAACGACATAAGAAGGAGATTCATTGCTTGAAAGTGAAAAATCCTAGAGATAACATAAAAATATGCAAAAAAACTCTCATTTTGTAAAAAAAATAATCTTAACATTTTGTCCTTTGTTTTTCAACATATATCATTTCAAATGATAACTTAACTTATATTGCTTTATAACGCTAAGAAAACATTAATTCTACCTATGATGTTGATCTTAAACATATATATGTGTATATATATATATATATATATATATATATACGTATGTATGTATATATTTTATCATGTCTCTTATAAGCTCCTTGGACACTTTGCGGACGACTTGTGGCCTAGGTGTCCAGACTCCCAGCCAACGCATTGCTTCGCTTTGGCACCTTGACAACTATGGTCATAGGAAGGAAAAGAATACCTTGCACAACATACAAAATGCTGTACAGAAAAATACCATAACGTCTGTTGTGCTAGTACTTAAACAGCATTTGTACTTGAACATTTTCTCAGATTTCACTCCTTCCAAAGTGCAAGCATGGCTCTTTCAGATATTGAATGTGGGATCACTTCTTCCTCCTTTGGGACAAACTACACATTGACTTGATCTCTAGAACTCCTTCGTTTTTTCTTCGGAGTTCATTCAGCTCCATCTCAATGTCAGTGTCGCAAAAAGCGAAGCCCGTACTTGCGCTGTTGGTAACAGCAGTTCTTCCGGGCGGAAGTTCTCCCTTCTGATCTATCACAATAAAGGGGAAATAATGAATGAAAAAGATGAAAAACAAATTTGATGGTATGCATTAGAACCATCACATAACATTCAAAATCATATTTAGGATCCATCAAAAACCCTATGATGCGAAGGATCGCAGTTGATGAGGGTTGGGGTCATTTATCATACGCAATTTAAGAGGATTGGGAGAGGGTCACTTTTTATTTATTTATTATTAGTTGGTTTTTGGCATGGCTGCTACTTCGAACAACAATTCGTCCATACATAGTTATTATGATATTCTTAAATTTTTATTTAATTTTAATTTGAAATAAATAATAAATATAGGACTGAAAATTAAGATATGGATGTGATATTTGTGTTGAATGAATGCTCAAAGTGATAAAATGACGAAATTAGGAATCCATTAATAATTGAAGGATGGTAAATATGGTGAAAATTTAGAATAGGTGGGCATGCGATACGTGATTATTTATCTACGCACGTACTTAATGCGCAACAAAATAATTTTGCACATATATGTGGTGTTAAAATTATATAACACGTATTATCCTATATAATATATATATATATATATATATATAAAAGTTACATGTGGGGATAAGGGGTGGCGGAACTTAGTGACCGTTCATTAAGTTCCGGCAAGTTGATAACTATATATATATATATATATATAATATATTATATTAAGTAAAGTTGAAGTGGTACAGTAAGACAAAAAAAAATAGAAAGAAGAAGAAGAAGAGAGAAACGGGAGAGAGAGAGAAAGTCAAAGACTTAACTTGTAAGTCTTTAAGTCGGCAAGATTTATTGATTTGGGAGCGATTGAGAATAACCGTTGGTACCCACCAATCTAATTATTACTATTTTAATTATCGAAATCTCAAACGTTGATTTGAACGTGGTTGGACTCATTTGTTCGGTCCCATTTGTTATGTTAATTGTTTAATGTTGCGTTTGAACCCATACAGCGATTGAGAATAACCTTTTGTATCCACCAACCCAATTATTACCATTTTAATTGTCGAAATCTCAAACGTTGATTTGAACGTGGTTGAACCCATTTGTTCGGTCCCACTTGTTATGTTGATTGTTTAATGTTGCGTTTGAACCCATTGACTGAGATGAATAACCACGAAAGGGGATATGAGTTGACCCCGTGCTTGGGTTAATGCACGCATGAGCCGTAATGGTTAGTTGACAGGCCTCCATACGTTGAGTAGACCCTGTGTTTGGGTTAATGCATAAAAGTTAGACCCCATGTTTGGATTTGAATAGACACACTGTTCATGACCTTATAGGTCTCTCGGTGATTGATGGTTCAAGTTACACTATGTTGAATTTGTTGTGCTGATTTTTTTGAGCATGCACTTGATTGATTATCACTTACTGAGTGTTCATTCACACTCACCTGTGTTGGTTTGAACCTTTTTCAGTTTGGTTCCGTAAGAACATGCTGTACGAGAGTGGTGGTGGTGGTAAGGAAAAAGGGGCAACTAGTAGTTCAACATTTATTTAAGCTGTCCTTTAGATTGTAATATATTATGTTGTACGGTATAGTATGTATCGTACACGGTTTCACTTTTGCGATGATAATAAGGAACCGTTAAGTAAATAATGGATGAGTCCACTCTTGTACACCTATTAATGTGTGAAAGATGGGGTGTCACAGTTATAACATTCGAATTTTTCATCTATCCTTTTCTATTTTGTTGGTTATTATTCCGCGTTTCTTTTTTATTCCTAATTTGGCCTCTCCCTTTTTTGTTTTTCAGTTAATTTCTGAAAATTATCTAATTCAATGACAGTCCAGCGGAGGAGGCAGTTTGATTCGATTTTTGGCCATGGTGGTTAGCTAGCATGGATGGAATGGCTTTGTCATGGTGTTGCCCTCTATTTTCACGCCGATGATCCACTCTATCTTTAGGAGAGCCATCAACTACCGTATGTTGTATGAGGCAATATCAAACAATTGATTTGAAATATTCAGCACGCTGTGGCCTTTGTATTTCTAAATGTTGATAATTGGGATTTATGCCATGCAAACGTTAAGTTGATACGATAGGGCAGGGTAAGTTGATTCTGATTCTCATTCATCATCTTTCTTTATGGGGCTATGGTTGCAAGACTTATTTTTGAGGACTGTCGTGAGATATTTTCAGTTTTTATTTTTGTGACACCAAGACACTTGTATTCAATTTTTTATTGAAATTGTAAGAATTATTGAATTTTATGTATGATTTCACTAAAAAGGAGGAAGAAAGTCTTGAATTGGAGGATGTCAAAGACGAGATAGGAAGCGAGACGGAATTATCTAATTCCTCTTCCACAACACATTGCTCCTCCTTATCCTCGCGCAGCCTTGGACGAGGAGAAGAAGAAAGAGTATTTTTTCTGGAGAAATCCCTCATGGATTATTTAGGGTGTTTTTTTTTTTCTTTTTTTGCCAAATTCTTATAATGAGTTTTTAATTAGAACTAATTAAGTACCTCTAGAAAACACCTTAACACGTTAGAACTAATCAATGGGGGGAAAAAAAAACAAAGTTGCACTCACATAAATGACAACATACTCTGGCTCGTAAAATAATTTTTAAAAACGATTAATTTTGCGACGATAAAAAACTGAGAATAAAAAAGAGATGGAGAGCGCGCCGTTAATTCCAAGGGAGAGGGGGAGAGAGATGGTGAAGAGAGCTTCTCTCTCTACTACTGCTACTACTGCAGGCCGTGCTCTCCTCCGGCGCGTTAGGGTTTCTTCTACAACGTCATTTCGACAGTCTGACGATATTTTCTTCACTGATTCTGCTGTAAGTCTTCTTCCCATTCTCAGATTCGTACTTGTTCTCACATTTCACGCGCCCCAAGCCCTCGATCTTCAGGAAAGCACCTCCCCGGATCTGGTGATGTTTTGAACCTTCGAGAAGCCGTGCTTTCGTATAATCGGCTGCTTTGCATGAATCCCACACCCTCAATTGTGCAATTCAATGAAGTGTTGGGGGATATTGTTAGAATCAAGGAATACCCTACAGCTATTTCGCTAATTAAGCATATGGAGTCCTCGCACATCATGCCGGATGTGGTCACGCTTAATGTCATGATCAATTGTTTTTGCCACTTGAATCGGGTTGGTGTTGCTTCCTCCGTTTTGGCAAAAATTTTGAAACTTGGTCACCAACCCAATAACATAACCTTCAATACTCTAATTAAAGGGCTCTATCTTTCTGGTAGGCCTGCTCGGGCAGCGGTATTATTTAAGCAAATGGTGCAGAATGGGTACGAGCCTGACATGGTTACTTACGCGACGATTATCAATGGCTTGTGTAAAATAGGGGAAAATGGCCCTGCTCTTCAGTTGCTCAGGAAAATGGAGGAAAGTGGCTGTATACCCAATGTAATAATTTATAGCACCATTGTTGATAGCCTTTGCAAGGACGGATTATTGACTGAGGCTTCAGCCCTCTTTTTAGAAATGAAAGGTAAAGGCCTCTCGCCAGATGTTGTCACCTAAAATTCCTTGATCCATGGAAACTGCAAGTCTGGCAATTGGAAGGAAGCTACGAGCTTGCTGAATGAGATGAGAGATAGAAAAATTCTGTTCGATGTGCGTACCTTTACTGTGTTGGTTGATTCCTTGTGTAAAGAGGGGAGGGTTGTTGAAGCTGAAGAAATGATTAAAGCGATGGTTGATAGTGGTCAAGAGCCTGATACTGTAACATATAATGCACTGATGGATGGATATTGTTTACGGGGCCAAATGGGCAAGGCAGAAAATGTTTTTCAAGAGATGGAATGTAGAGGCTGCCTACCCAGTGTTTTAAGCTTCAACATTTTGATTCACGGATTTTGTAATGTTAAAACGATTAAGAAGGCCTTGGTATTGTTTGGAGAAATGTCTCAAAAAGCACTAGTCCCTGATATTGTTATATTCAACACTCTTATAAGGGGCTTCTGCCTCACAGGGAGACCCCGGGATGCCTTAGGACTTCTTAAGGAGATGCAGATCCATGGTGTTTCTCCAAACATTGTTACGTACATCACTTTGCTGGATGGTCTCTTTAAAAATCAACATTTCGGCGAGGCAATGACATTGTTTAAGGGGATTGAGGCTAGTAAGCTAAAACCTAATATACATATTTACAACATCTTGATTCATGGTTTGTGGAAAGCTGGGAAACCAGAGTTTGCAAAGGAGATCTTTAGTCAACTGTCTTCAAAAAAGCTACAACCTAATCAGCATACATATAACATCATGATAAATGGTTTTTGTCATAAAGGGTTGCTTAATGAAGCAAACAATTTGCTTTGCAAAATGGAAGAGCAAGGATGCAAGCCAGATGGATGCACTTTTAATATAATTATAAAGGGGTATTTCCAATGTTATGACACATCAAGGGCGAAGGAACTTATTCATATAATGGTCGAGAAGGGTTTCTCCGTAGATGCATCCACTGCATCTATGTTGCTTGACTTGCAATCCTATGGTAGATTTGATCTATTGTCAATATAATTCCTTTACATATGTGAAGGTTGTGCATTCCATGACTTTATATTTGAACTTGCAACACTTTATATTTTGATTGTATGTATTCATGTAATTTAGCACATACTTTTTTTTTCCCCTCTGGTTACCTTAATGGATGGATTCTTAGTATTTTCCGTCCTCTCCTAAGGATCACTTCTTCAGTTACACTTGATATGAGGATTCTATAGTATGGAACATGTCCTTATGTGGTGTAATATTATTGTATTATTCGGATGCTTTGAAGTTGCTTGCCATGTATATGCAAGGCATAGAACAGCAAGGATGCACTTATAATATCATTATATGGGGGTGTCTTCGACACAATGACACATTGAAGGCAACAGAGCATAGTCATATGATGGTTGTGAAGGGTTTATCAGCAGATGCAACTATCTTGACTTTGCTTCTAGACTTGCTACCAGTTGGTAAAGTTGATCTATTATTATTGGGTATAATTCTGCGGCATCCTTGAAGGTAACTTATACCTGACTTTGTATTCGAAGTGGCAATTCTATTTACTGTCTTTGGTAGTACGCAATGGAGGGTATTTGAGGATTATGTATATGATTATAATTTGATGCATTTTTGTACCAGGCCTTCAATAACAAGTCTTGCACCCATGGTTACTAATTTGTTTTGACTTAGGTTGATGATCTTATTGTATGAAATCTTTCTATTATGTCGCGTCGGATCATTGGATTTATTGGGTAGCCTCGAAGCTGCCACTGCATTACCAGAGGCATCTTATTGATTATTCTGCGGCCAACTATAATATTTGCTGTGCCTGTCATTTGTTTGTGGACTAATTTTTGTGCTCAGCAGTAGCCTAAGTTGTTATTTTTATGATTTTGGGTTCAGCCTAGCTTTGCGTAGGAATATATATTTCTAGACTTGTTTCCAGACCCTAAAACAACCGCAATTAGTTTATCCAAATGGCGAAAGACCAAGCTTTTCAGGACATTGGATATGGCTGAGGTTATGAGCACATTTCATGCAGGACAAGAAGGAAGAAAAAGAACGCGAAGAAGAATTAGTAATGGAGAAGGAAATATAAATGAAAATATGACAGGAAAGAACAACTAGAGGTGGAAATAAAAGAGTTCAGGTGAAGAAAGAATAGGAATAAGTCTTGAAATCTGTAATCTTTTACATGCTAATAATTCTCCGATACCATATATGACCAATTAAGACTAAGCTTCTAGCACTATTTTAGCCAATCTCTTCAAATATATATATATATATATATATATATATATATATATATACAGGAAGATATCAAGAAGAAATTTTCCTGAACCAATTTAAATTTTATTACAGAAACTGCTTTCATGTTTCATCTATGACTCAGATACTAATGCAAATAATTACGTATTTGGGCAAATGTGAAACAGTGGAAAATAATGCTAATTGAGAGTTTGTCACCAGGATTCTACCCCACTGGCTGTTTTCATTTACTGAATTTTCATTTTCTATAGAAGTAACACCCACTGATGTCTGTGATTAAACTCCAAATCATGTTCGGCCATCGTCTTTAGGGGGAAAGCTGATTCTTTGGATATAAGAAGTTGATAGCTTCGAGTCGCTAATCAGAAGTGAAAGATTGGGCCTGTAACAAATCTAAAGGTGTATCGTGGGAAGGGCCATTCATATGTGAAAAGGGTATTGTAGATTGAGTTGCGATAAATATCTCTTCTTTAAATTATCTTTAATCAAAATGGGTTGCAGCTCTGACTTAGTGTCATTTAGTTTATTTTTCCGAATTTTCTCTTTGAGATTGGTGAATAGAGCTGATTTGGCTGTTTTTGTTTCCTCTTTCTTTTTCCTTTTTAAATTTAATGTTTGTAGGCAGAGAATGGATGTTGATTTATAGAAATAAACCATTTGAGTTGGTATAGCTCATGAGATTTGGTTTGCTGAATCCGTGAGTTTTGCAGATAATTTGGTGTTGTAATGTTTTTTTTGTTTGTTTATTTTCTCTCGGTGATTTCTTGTTGGGTGAAAATCATATGAAACTATCCTTTTCTTCCACGAACTTTCTGGTAATCGCTGGATATGGTTTTCTGGGCTTCTGTGAAAGCAATTTGTTACTTGGAATTCATTCAAACTGGTGTGTAATTCTTCGACGCCTGATTATGAAGGACCCCCATGCAAATCTCATGTTTGAATAGTGGCAGAGTATATATCTAATTTCCCTTTTTTGGGTAAGTTTTATAATGATTTTTTTTTTCCACCAAGTAGAATTAGTTGGATTGAAAACTCTGGTCTTGTTGGTGGTGTTCTCGTATGTCCAAATTTTGCATATACATGAACAATGGGGTGATTGTTTGGGCATTCATCGTTTTTTAAAATTATATTAATACATCTAAACAGTATAAGAATAAAGGGGCAAACCTCTCAGAAATACAGCATGGAATAGATATAGACAGATTACTAGTTCCGGGACATACCCCGAGGCAGATAACAAACACAAAAATAATTTTAAAAAACGATTAATTTTGCAACAATAAAAAACTGAGAATAATTTTTAAAATGGCTGGATAGCAGTTGGTTCACAGTATGAGTATGATCAAAAACTTAGAAGGAAAAAAGAGATGGTGATGATGAGAGGCTGGTTCTCTACTCTCTCATGGAGAGCGCGCCGTTAATTCCAAGCGTGCGAGAGAGAGAGAGAGAGAGAGAGAGAGATAGAGAGGGAGAGAGATGGTGAAGAGAGGTTCTCTCTCTAAAACTGCTGCTACTGCAGGCCGTGCTCTCCTCCGGCGCGTTAGGGCTTCTTCTACAATGTCATTTCAACAGTCTGATGATATTTTCTTCACTGATTCTGCTGTAAGTCTTCTTCCCCATTCTCGGACTCGTACTTATTCTCACATTTCACGCGCCCCGAGCCCTCAATCTTCAAGAAAGCCCCAACCCGGATCTGGTGCTGTTTCGAATCTTCGAGACGCCGTGCTTTCGTATAATCGGCTGCTTTGCATGAATCCCACACCCTCGATTGTGCAATTCAGTAAAGTGTTGGGGGATATTGTTAGAATCAAGGAATACTCTACAGCTATTTCGCTAATTAAACATATGGAGTCCTCGCACATCATGCCGGATCTATGTACCCTAACTGTCATGATCAATTGTTTTTGCCACTTGAATCGGGTTGGTGTTGCTTCCTCCGTTTTGGCAAAAATTTTGAAACTCGGTCACCGACCCAATACCATAACCTTTACAACTTTGATCAAGGGACTTTGTCTTTATGGTAGAACTGCTCAGGCAGCACTATTATTTAAGCAAATGGTGCAGAATGGGTATGAGCCTAACGTAGTTACTTATGGAACCATGATCAATGGGCTGTGCAAAATGGGGGAAAATGGCGTTGCACTTCTGTGGCTCAGGAACATGGAGAAAAGGGGCTGTATACCGAATGTAATAATCTATAGCACCATTGTCGATAGCCTTTGCAAGGATGGATTATTGACTGAGGCTTCAGGCCTCTTTTTAGAAATGAAAGCTAAAGGCCTCTCGCCAAATGTTGTCACCTACACCTCCTTGATCCATGGAAACTGCAAGTTTGGCAATTGGAAGGAAGCTACAAGATTGCTGAATGAGATGCAAGATAGAGAAATTCTGTTCAATGTGCGTACCTTTACCGTGTTGGTTGATTCATTGTGTAAAGAGGGGAGGGTTGTTGAAGCTGAACAAATTGTTAAGGGGATGGTTAAGAGTGGGCAAGAGCCTGATATTATAACATATAATGCTCTGATGGATGGATATTGTTTACAGGGCCAAATGGACAAGGCAGAAAATGTTTTTAAGGCCATGGTTTCTAGGGGTTGCCTGCCTGATGTTATAAGTTTTAGCATTTTGATTAATGGATTTTGTAACGGTAAGAGTATAGAGAAAGCTCTGATTTTGTTCCGAGAAATGTCTCAAACAGCACTTGTTCCGAACATTGTTACGTATAACACGCTTTTGAAGGGCTTGTGCCTAGCGGGTAGACCCCGAGATGCCTTTGGACTTCTTGATGACATGCAGACCCATGGAGTTGTTCCAAACATAGTTACATATGCTGTTTTGCTGGATGGGTTCTTCAAAAGTCAGTATTCGAATGGGGCAGTGGCATTGTTTAAGGCGATTGAGGCTAGTGGATTAGAACCTAATATACATCTATACAACATCTTGATTGATGGTTTGTGCAAAACTGGGAAACTGGATTCTGCAAAGGAAATATTTAGTAACCTGTCTGCTAAAATGCTACAACCAGATCAGCATACATATAACATCATGCTGGGTGGTTTTTGTAAGAAAGGGCTGCTAAATGAAGTAAATGACTTGCTCCACAAAATGGAAGAGTGCGGATGCTCCCCTGATGGTTGCACTTATAATATAATCATACGAGGTTATCTTCAACACAATGAAACATTGAGGGCAGAGGAACTTATTCGTATAATGGTTGAGAAGGGTTTCTCGGCAGATGCAGCCACCGTGTCTATGTTGCTGGACTTGCACTCTGCTGGTAGATTTGATCTATCATTGTTTAATACAATTACGAAGCATTTGTAATGGTTCTAACATGCATATCTTCATGTTTTGAATTGTAAATTCAATTACTTTCACAGATTGGCATGGGGGGGTGTGGCAATGTGATGTTTGTGTATTCGTGTAAGTTGACACTTTTATTGTTAATGTGTGCGAGGCTTTATTACCTTTTTTTGTGATGAGTCGATAGTATGGAACATCTTTTCATGTGGTGTTTGGACTATGTATGCTTAGAAGTTCGGTACCATGCCTATGAAGGACACCCGGTTGATTATACTACTATGAATTTGTCCACTTTTCAATGTTGAAAATCCTTCAGTGATTGATGGACCAACCTTTTGCAATGCTGCTTTTGTAAACACCTGATTGTCGTTTTTCTCTCCTTCGAATGCATCTGGTGCTTCATGAAACTAAGGTTATTTGAAAGAATTACTTTGAAGATGAAAATCAAGAGAAAAAAATGAACTCGTCGTGTTAGAATTTTTGAAAGGGAAAGTTTGTAATTGTCCCCATTCTTTGTACCTTTGATTTTTGAGGCTTCTGATTGTGTTTCGTTCTTGGATAAGTTATACAGGGGTGGAAAAAAAAAAACTCAAGAGATGGAAGAAATGAAGTTGGAGGATGCACCCTGTTTCAGGTAAAAATGTATAAATTGCATTTACATCAAACATGACCGGATGGGCCGGCAAATTCCTACTTGTTTCGTGAAATACTTGTTGTGAAATGGAGTAAAGTGTGAATGAAGTCAATATTTCATTGAAATATAACATGGACGACGAGAAAAGATGTTAAGAAATAGTTGTTTTCGTGGATCACAAGTGGAATTAATATGAAATAGATTAAAAAGGACAGATTGAGTTCGGTCAGACTTCAGATGTAACTGTGAGAGTAAGCATCTAGAAACTTACACCATTGCTAGGTCTTCATTATCCTGCAAATTTAACCAAAGGGCATGTTGATATAATCGGTTAATCTTTAGTGAGCTATCTGATAAATCTTTCATTTTGCTTCAAAACCAACCGATTATAGAACACTCGCTTAACACCCTTCTACCGTGATTAGGAGTTTCGAAGAGAAAGAAACGGGAGTGATAATACTTCTAAGGAGGGGAGAGCAAAGAAAAGATGGGATGCACTTTCTGTCGCTAATTGGGAGTTTATGAGGAAAAAATTAAAGGAGATCCAACCTTTTTGACTGCAAGTTAAAAGAAAATGAAGTAGAAAAAACCTAGTTATAAGACTAACATGTAATTTAACTTATATGCTTTATTATTTGAAGGGCAAACGAGGTACTATAAAAGTTTCATTAAAATCATTAATTGCAGCACCTATGGGCAAAAGGAAACAAAACAAAACAAGACAAAACCCAAATTAATAGTTTTGGGTATTTTTTTAATTTAAAACATCATATAACACAGTTACACCCAACTTATATACAACTATTGCATATTAATTTTTCCATTCTTTTATTACTGCTCCACCAAAACCCCTCTAAAAAAGAACTATTTAAATTTCGTAACGTTAGCATTACAGTGGAAAGAATGCATGAAAAACGTCCAACTACTAGAATTATTCATTAGGTCAATGTAGGTTGTATATGTGAGCAATAGGGAAGTCTTTAAAGTGTTTTCCCCCATGGGAATGGGCACATCCCACCAAAATCTGAACTACAAGATCCGCAAAATTCCAACCCTATTTTGAGGAATAAGAGCATAAACCTAAAGGGATTTCACTCGAGTTAACTGCAAAGGTTCATATGTTTTGTACAAGCTTGCTGCTTATACCCGAAAAAAGAGTTACCATTGTCGTAGGCAAAGTTGCCAAGGCGTCGCCTAGGCGTCCAAGCATGAAAAAATGGGCAAGGCAAGCGCTCGCCTTGCGTAACTGTTGGGCCCTTGGCCTTTTGGGTCCAGCCCAATTTTGGGCCTTTTGTTTTTGAAGCCCACTAGGGCTGGTGCTTCCTTAAGGGAGGCGTGCGCAGCCAGAGAGAGAGGGAGAAGAGAGGCAGTGAAAAAAAAGAGAGATTCAAAATTCTGGGCAGCCTGATGACTTTTGATCAAACCGGCGATCGGACGTTGATCCGTGGTCCGATTTTGCTGAAATTTTATCAGTGTGTTCATGACTCATTGTTCTACATTCTGGACGGTTGGATTGTTGTTTGGAGCTTCCTACAGTAGCAGTTTTGTGTTAGAACATGCTGCTACGTTTTGGGTCAGGTTTTTCTGATTTCTCCTTGTTGGTGTTGTTCTCTTGTGCTATATTCTTCACTATAGTTGGATGATTCTTGTGTTTTGAGAATCATGGTATTTTCCATCACGTTTTGGTGATAGCTAGGCTGTTTTCCTAGTTGGAATTAGGTTTTGTACCTAAACTTATATAGTGGAGATTTGGGTGGACTCTGAGATCGGTCTCGTGGTTTTTCCTCTTCTCATTGGAGGGGTTTTCCATGTAAAAAATCCTTGTGTTTTTGCTGAATTTTTAGATCTGTTGATATCATTGTCGATATATATTGCTTTGCGTGTATTCGGTCGTTTCCTCACAGGTTCAGACAAGGTGGGAAGTGCGGTTTTTTCCCAACAGAGTGGTATCAGAGAATTGTTGGCTTGTTTGAACGATGGAACCGACTCCGAGTGGAATGGTTAGTTTGAATGGGAGGAATTACCATATCTGGAGTGGTAAAATGAAAGATCTGATTTATGTGAAGCGTATGCATCTGCGAATTTTTGGTAATAATAAGCCTGATAACATGTCTGATGCTGATTGGGAACTTGAAAATTTAGTTGTATGCGGGTTCATTCGACAATATGTGGATGATAATGTTTTGAATCATATTAATAAAGAATCACATGCTCGGACTCTGTGGAGTAAGCTTGAGGCATTATATGCGTGCAAAACTGGCAACAACAAGATGTACTTGATGAAGTAACTTGTGGGTATGAAGTACAAGGATGGCTAGCCTATTTCTGATCATTTGAATGAGTTTCAGGGACTTATAGATCAACTTTCAGCCATGAATATTAAATTTGAAGATGAAGTCCAAGGACTTTGGTTGCTTGGTACACTACCAGATTCTTGGGAGACATTTCGAATGTCTTTGAGTAACTCTGCTCCTGATGGCGTTGTCTCCATGGAACTTGTTAAGAGTAGTATTTTAAATGAGGAGATGAGAAGGAAAACTCAAGGTTCTTCTTCATCTTAACCCGAAGCTTTAGTCACTGAAAGTCGGGGGAGAAGTCAGAGTAGGGGCCCGAGACCTCAAAGCAAGAGCCGAAGCAAGTCCAAGTCAAGGTCATGGAAAAAGAATGTTGAGTGTCATCATTGTGGCAAGATGGGTCACATTAAGAAGAATTGTTTTCAGCTTAAGAGGGAGAAGAAAAATGGTGGTAATAATGATGGTGAAAGAAGCGATCGACATGGTGATGATCGAGTTGCCACAACTACCGATGATCTCGTTATTATTTGCTATGATAATAACGTGAATTTTGTAGGTAATGAGACTAGTTGGGTCATTGATAGTAGAGCTTCACTTCATATTACTTCTTTGATTCATATACTGCAGGAAACTTTGGCACATTGAAGATGGGTAATGATGGTGTTGCCAAAGTTATTGGCATGGGAAATGTATGCTTGGAGGCTGGTAATGGATCAAGAATAGTTCTCAGAGATGTCAGACATGTACCCGATATCCGTTTGAATTTGATTTCAACTGGGAAGCTTGATGATGAAGGTTATTGCAGCACTTTTGATAATATATCATGGAAACTCAGCAGAGGCTCATTGATTGTGGCTAGAGGTAAGAAGGAATCTTCTTTGTATTTGTTGCAGGCTAAGATTTCTGAAGACATGTGTAATGTTGTGGAAAATGGTAGTACGACTGATTTATGGCACAAAAGGCTTAGTCGCATGAGTGAGAAGGGTATGAGCTTGTTGGCTAAAAAGAATTTACTCTCCGGGGTAAAGAGTGCAAAACTTGAAAAGTGTGCACATTGCTTGGCAGGGAAACAGAAAAGAGTTTCATTCAAAAGTCATACTCCTTCCAGAAAATTAGATTTGTTGGAATTGGTGCATTCAGATGTTTGTGGTCCAATAAAGCCAGTGACACTTGGTGGTGCAGCATATTTTGTTACCTTCATAGATGATCATTCAAGGAAACTTTGGGTTTATACTTTGAAGACAAAGGATCAAGTGTTTGATGCATTTAAGCAATTTCAAGTTTCAGTGGAGAGACAGATTGGAAAGAAGTTGAAATGTGTTCGCTCCGATAATGGTGGTGAGTATACTGGTCCATTTGATGAGTATTGCAGAGAGCACGGTATTTGACATCAAAAGACACCTCCCAAGACACCTCAGTTGAATGGCATAGCGGAAAGAATGAACAGAACATTGGTGGAGAGAGTTAGATGTCTCATTTTAGATGCTAAGCTGCCGGAGACTTTTTGGGGTAGCATTGAGTACAGTGGCACATGTTATCAATTTATATCCTACCGTTGCTTTAGATGGTGATGTTCCAGACAAAGTTTGGTTTGACAAGGATGTTTCCTATGACCATTTGAAAGTGTTTGGTTGCAAAGCTTTTGTTCATGTTCCGAAGGATGAAAGCTCTAAATTGGATGCCAAGACACGAGAGTACATCTTTCTAGGTTATGGTTCTGATGAGTTCGGCCACAGGCTTTATGATCCTATTGAGAAGAAAATTGTTCATAGCCGAGATGTCGTATTTGTTGAGGATCAGACTATATCAGATATTCAGAGGGTAGAGAAGACGGTATCTCCTTATTCTGATGTGATAAGTGATGTTGATCCAGCCCCGTCCACCACTTTGCAAAGACAGATACCCAATCAAGTTGAAGAGGGTACTCAGTATGATGTTCATGAGCAAACTGAGGATCAGTCTCAGAATGACCAGCAGGGCACAGATAGCAGTGATGCTCAGATAGATGGTAATGTAGACACTCAACAACAAGTACCTATAGCCCCATCAACCACCACTTTGAGGAGGTCTACTCGAAACCGCCATCATTCTACTAGATACTCTTCTGATGAGTATGTGTTATTGACTGATGCAGGTGAACCTGAAAATTTTCAAGAAGCTACGGAGGATGTGAATAAGGCAAAATGGTTTGATGCCATCCAAGATGAGCTGGATTCTTTGCATGACAACCACACTTTTGAGTTGGTGACTTTGCCTAAAGGTAAGAAGGCTTTGAAAAATCGGTGGGTTTTCAGATTGAAGAACGATGAAAGTACTTCACAGCCTCGTTTTAAAGCTCGATTGGTTGTTAAAGGTTTCAGCTAGAAAATAGGGATTGATTATGATGAGATTTTCTCACCAGTTGTGAAAATGTCCTCGATCAGAGTTGTTTTGGGATTAGCAGCTAGTCTTGATCTAGAGGTCGAGCAGATGGACGTGAAGACAGCTTTACTTCACGGTGATTTGAAGGAAGAAATATACATGGAGCAGCCTAAGGGTTTCAAAGTGAAAGGGAAAGAGAACTATGTTTGCAAGTTGAAGAAAAGCTTGTATGGCTTGAAATAGACACCAAGACAATGGTATCGAAAATTTGAGTCTTTTATGGGGGAGCAGGCCTATAAAAAGACAACTACAGATCATTGTGTTTTTGTGCAAAAGTTCTCAGGAGATGATTTTATCATTCTATTGCTCTACGTGGATGACATGCTAATAGTTGGTTAGAATGCTTCTAGAATCGAGAAGTTGAGGCGAGATTTGAGCAAGTCTTTTTCAATGAAAGACTTAGGGCCAGCAAAGCAGATTCTTGGTATGAGAATAGGTCGTGACAGAGAAGCCAGAAAGTTATGGTTATCACAAGAGAAGTATATAGAGAAGGTACTTCAGAAGTTCAAAATGGATAAAGCTAAAGTGGTTAGTACTCCTCTTGCTACACACTTTAAGCTTAGCAAAAAACAATGTCCATCGAGTGAGAAAGATGTGAAAGACATGGAAAGTGTTCTTTATGCATCTGCAGCGGGTAGTTTGATGTACACAATGGTTTGCACAAGGCCGGATATAGCTTATGCAGTTGGAGTAGTCAGTCGGTTTACTTCTAACCCTGGCAAGGAACATTGGAAAGCGTTGAAGTGGATTCTTAGATATCTCCGTGGCACTTCTAGTTTGAGACTTTCTTTTGGGAGTGAGCAGCCGATTGTTGCTGGATTTACAGATTCAGACATGGTAGGGGATGTTGATGGTAGGAAGTCTACATTAGGCTATTTGATAAACTTTGCAGGGGGAGCTGTGGCTTGGCAATCAAGATTGTAGAAATGTGTTGCTTTATCTACCACTGAGGCGGAATTTATTGCAGCAACAGAAGCTTGCAAAGAGTTGCTTTGGATGAAAGAGTTCACACGTGAACTTGGTGTTACTCAAGAAAGGTATGAATTGTTTTGTGATAGTCAAAGTGCTATTCATCTTGCGAAAAATTCTACTTTTCATGGAAGATCAAAGCATATTGATGTGAGGTATCATTGGATACGAGATATATTGGAAGCCAAGGCTTTGGAACTTCAGAAAGCTCACACTAAGGATAATTGTTCAGATATGATGACAAAGGCGCTGCCTAAAGAGAAGTTCGAGTTTTGTCGACTTTTGGCCGGCATGGATTCTACTTGTTGAATCATTGATTGGAATCTCCTCATTGGGCTGGAGGGGGAGATTCGTTGGGCCCTTGGCCTTTTGGGTCCAGCCCAATTTTGGGTCTTTTGTTTTTGAAGCCCACTAGGGCTGGTGCTTCCTTAAGGGAGGCGTGCGCAGCCAGAGAGAGAGGGAGAAGAGAGGCAGTGAAGAAAAAGAGAGATTCAGAATTCTGGGCAGCCTGACGACTTTTGATCAAACCGGCGATCGGAGGTCGATCCGTGGTCCGATTTTGCTGAAATTTTATCAGCGTGTTCGTGACTCATTGTCCTACATTCTGGAGATTGTTGCTTGGAGCTTCCTACAGTAGCAGTTTTGTGTCAGAACGTGCTGCTACGTTTTGGGTCAGATTTTTCTGATTTCTCCTTGTTGGGGTTGTTCTCTTGTGCTATATTCTTTACAATAGTTGGATGATTCTTGTGTTTTGAGAATCATGGTATTTTCCATCACGTTTTGGTGATAGCTAGGCTGTTTTCCTAGTTGGAATTAGGTTTTGTACCTAAACTTATATAGTGGAGATTTGGGTGTATTCCGAGATCGGTCCCGTGGCTTTTCCTCTTCTCATTGGAGGGATTTTCCATGTAAAAAATCCTTGTATTGTCGCTGAATTTTTAGATCTGTTGATATCATTGTCGATATATATTGCTTTGCGTGTATTCGGTTGTTTCTTCACAGGTTCAGACAAGGTGGGAAGTGCGGTTTTTTCCCAACAGTAACGCCATTAGGTGCTCGCCTTGCCTCCTACCTTTGAGCACCTCGGGGAGCCTTGGCAGAATTTTTTATTTTATTTTTCTCAAAATAACGACATAAGAAGGAGATACATTGCTTGAAAGTGAAAAATCCTAGAGATAACATAAAACTTTGCAAAAAAACTCTTATTTTGTAAAAAAAAAATAATCTTAACATTTTGTCCTTTGTTTTTCAACGTATATCATTTCAAATGATAACTTAACTTATATTGCTTTATAACGCCAAGAAAACATTAATTCTACCTATGATGTTGATCTACATATATATATATATATATATATATATATATATATATTTATATATAAATATATATGTATGTATATCTACATATATATATATATATATGTATATCTATATATATATGTATATATGTATATATTTTATCATGTCTCTTATAAGCTCCTTGGACACTTTGCGGACGACTTGTCACCCAGGCATCCAGCCTCCCAGCCAACGCATTGCTTCGCCTTGGCACCTTGACAACTATGGTCATAGGAAGGAAAAGAATACCTTGCACAACATACAAAATGATGTACAAAAAAATACCATAACGTCTGTTTTGCTAGTACTTAAACAGCATTTGTACTTGAACATTTTCTCAGATTTCACTCCTTCCAAAGTGCAAGCATGGCTTTTCAGATATTGAATGTGGGATCACTTCTTTCTTCTTTGGGACAAACTACACATTGCCTTGATCTCTAGAACTCCTTCGTTTTTTCTTCGGAGTTCTTTCAGCTCCATCTCAATGTCAGTGTCGCGAAAAGGGAAGCTCGTACTTGTGCTGTTGGTAACAGTAGTTCTTCTGGGCGGAAGTTCTCCCTTCTGATCTATCACAATAAAAAGGGAAATAATGAATGAAAAAGATGAAAAACAAATTTGATGGTATGCATTAGAGCCATCACATAACATTCAAAATCATATTTAGGATCCATCAAAAACCCTATGATGCAAAGGATCGCGGTTGATGAGGGTTGGGATCGTTTATCATACGCAATTTAAGAGGATTGGGAGAGGGTCACTTTTTATTTATTTATTATTAGTTGGTTTTTGGCATGGCTGCTACTTCGAATAACAATTCGTCCATACATAGTTTTTTGATATTCTTAAATTTTCATTTAATCTTAATTTAAAATAAATAATAAATATAAGACTGAAAATTAAGATATGGATGTGATATTTGTGTTGAATGAATGCTCAAAGTGATAAATTGACGAAATTGGGAATCCATTAATAATTGAAGGATGGTAAATATGGTGAAAATTTAGAATAGGTGGGCATGCGACACGTGATTATTTATCTACGCACGTACCTAATGCGCAACATAATAATTTTGCACTTGTACATGGTGTTAAAATTATATAACATCTATTATCCTATACAATATAATATATATATCAAAGTTACACGTGGGGAGAAGGGGAGGCGGAACTCAGTGACTGTTTATTAAGTTCCGGCAAGTTGATAACTATATATATATATATATATATATATATATATATATATATATATATAATATTATATTAAGTAAAGTTGAAGTGGTACAGTAAGACAAAAAAATAGAAAGAAGAAGAAGAGAAACGAGAGAGAGAGAGAGAGAGAGAGAGAGAAAGTCAAAGACTTAACTTGTAAGTCTTTAAGTCGGCAAGAGTGTATATATATTTGTTGTAAAATAATGAATGATTGGAGTAGTTGGAGTGGTTGTAGAAATGTTGAAAATAGGTTCCTATTCATTTGTCCTCACACCCTCCATATGCTTATAAAAGGGAGATGGGAAAGAAAGAAGATGTAGAAGAAAAATAGAAGAGAAAGAGAAGAGAGAAAATCTAAAGTGAGGATTTATTATCTCCGTTGTTTTAGCTTATATTTTCATTGTTCTTGGTTCATATTCCCAACAATTTATAACACGTTATCAGCATGAATTTGCTCAAGCTTTGTTCGAGAAGCCAAGTAATCAAATTATTTCTCTATTTATTTTTCCTTATGTTTATATTTTCAATTATCTTTGTTGTGGTCTCATTTGCGAGTGCGGACTGTTGTTCCTATTGGAATAATGAGGTGTTGTCATTGTTGGCAAGCCTAAATGAGTGTGCATATCATTGGTACACCTTGTATATCGACTTTGCATGACTTTGGGACATCAGAATTATGTGGAAATGAAGAAGACACAGCGAGGGAGTGAAGTACCGAAAAGCGTCATAATTGAGCCTGGTTTGACCTAGTTTGGAGCGGTGATTGATTTGAGGCACTTCAGTTGATCCGACGACCATGGGAAGACTCCAGCAACTATGATATACCATAATAGAGTGGTATGGACACAAACGGTGCAAAGGAAATTGGTTTTGCTCGAAGCGTCGTAATTGAGCCCGGTTTGAGCCCGGTTTGGCCTAATTGGAGCACATGCACCGTGTTGAGCTTAAAAGGAGCTTGTTTGGAGTTGTTGGGCTGCATTGAAGTAAATTTGGGCTAAATGGGTTGCAATGAGCTCAAGGAATGATAATGGGTCAAGAGAAATTCGTGGTGGGCCTTTGGGGAGCCATTTTGGGCTTAATTGTGCAAGGTGACAAATTTGGGCCAACTAATGGGTTTGGCACACATGGGCAGCAACTAAACAAGCCCAATGACACTTGGAGGAGTCCAAATACACTTGGACCAAGTCAAATTCGTGGGCAGCAGCCACTCCACTATTTGGTCCACCATTGGTGACATAATCCCCTAATTTGAGGAATGTTGTTTGAGCATTCAAAGACATCCATGTTTGGAGGCTTCTTTTGGCTAGTGGAGACATCACAATGAGTCCCCCACCCCTAAAACATGAAGCATGTTTGGTGGAGGAATTAATGGCATGTTTTTGGCTAGTGGAGACACCATAATGAGTCTCCCACCCCTAAAACATGGAGCATGTTTGGTGGAGGAATTAATGCCATGTTTTTGGCTAAGTGGAGACACCATAATGAGTCTCCCACCCCTAATACATGGACCATATTTGGAGGAGTATTAAAATCAACCATTATGCCATGTCTTGGAGGCTTTGGAGGGCTATATAAGGAGGGCCTCTCCTTTGGACGAATTTGTGACCTCCCTTGAGTATTGGGAGAGCATTTGAGAGAGAGAATTGAGAGAAATTCTCTTGGAGGGTTTGGGGCTGCCATATGTGTTCTTAAGCGCTCTTGGGGTTCCAAAGGGTTGAGTGTGTGCGAGATTGGGGAAACACTTGTGAGTGTTTTGTGTTGTGGCCACGAGGTGACGTTGAACATCCACACGTGAAGTAATCGGTGTTCGAGGGGCTGTTCCGTGCGGTGGCTACGTTTGGTGCTTGTGCTTGAGTTCTTTGAGTTCGTTGAGTTCTTGAAGCTACAACAAGGTGCTTGCTGGTCATCAAAGAGTGGTAGGCTGTTCATCACTCTTACGTGAATTTTATTCCGTAATCTTGTTTATGTTCGGATCGATGAGACTCTTGTAATAAGTTTGTCAAACCTAGTGAAGGGGAGACAACTTAGTGATTAGTCAGTGAGACTTGTGATAAGTTCGTCAAACCTAGTGAAGGGGAGAAAACTTAGTAATTGGTCAGTGAGACCGTTGTATAGCTCTAGTGAAGAGCCAATACAGTTATAGTGAATTCGTTGGTGAGGGTAGTGAACCCGAATCAGCCGTGGACGTAGGTTGCACGCATTGTGTAGCTGAACCACGTATATCTTGTGTTTGCGATTGCTTGGTTGGTTTGCTTGTGTTACTCTTGCAATAACCATCGAATCAGATTGAAGAGCGCAAAAAGGAAAGAATTTGAAGGAGCACTGATTCACCCCCCCTCTCAGTGCTCGTATTGGGACTAACACGGACTACCGCCCGTATTTGGGTACACAATTTTATTTCTGCAATATGTGAATTGCTCTTTGTTGTGGTCTCATTTACATGTGCGGACTATCGCCCGTATTTTGGGAACGCAATTTTATTTCTACAATTTTATTTTCTCAATATATAAATTGTTATTCCCGTATCCCCAAAAGCCACACCGTTTCATGTGGATAATCGCATACTTGGTGGAGAGCATAAATTATTATTTTATTTAATTTCTCCAAGTCACACTTTTTTGTGTGGTTTGTCACATGTCTAGTGGGAACCAATTTATCTTGTTATTATTATTTTTATTTAAGCATCCCTTAAATTATTTGTCATATAAGATGATCAATATTAATAAATTGAAGGCTTAATCTTGCACCAATAATTATATATATTTAATACACTTAAATCGGATAATATCATTTAAATCTATAGTTTGAGCATCACTTGGGACGATGGCGTAGCGGTGAGGAGCCGGTCGGATACACCCAACATGGAGGGTTCGAATCTCGGTAACCCCACTATGCCTAAGTGATCTCATGCCTAATTAATTCGGGGGAAATTGAGGTTATAACCAATGAGTATCCATCTATGAGGTTTTATTTTAATTACTAATTTTTGTCATTTATGTGTAACTAATCTTTCAATAATTATTTTTATCTTTACTATAAAATAGATCAATTACAATGGAACCACGCAAATTTGCCATACTTGAAGTATTTGGAGAAAATTACCTGTCGTGGATAGTTAATGTAACATTTCATTTAATGGCTATAAGCCTTGGGCAAACTATTGATGAAGGGAGACAAACTACTCCCAAGCAATGTTTCAAAGCTTTATACTTTATCAGACATCATATTCAAGAAAACTTACAAGATGAATATTTGACGGTAGATGATCCATTAGAATTGTGGAACAATCTAAAAGAAAGATATGATCATCCAAGGGCAGTAATGTACCCTAAAGCACAGTCTGCATGGGCACAATTAAGACTGCAAGATTTCAAGAGTGTGTCAGAATACAATTCCACTATGCTCAAGATTGTGTCTGTGTTGAAATTATGTGGAGACAACATCACGGAAAATATGATGCTTGACAAAACATATAATACATTCCATGCTTCCAACATGCTTTTAATGCAACAATATAGGACCCAAAAATTTACCAGGTATTCCGAGTTGATAACTTGTATGTTAGTGGCAGAGCAACGTAATGAGCTCCTCCTAGTAAACCATCAAACTCGCTCAACTGGTTCAGCCCCATTGCCAGAGGCCAATGTAGTATCATTTTTTACTGGAAACTCTGTTTCATCTCCAGAAACAAATACTGTACTGCCCTTTACTGGAGGCTATACCCCATTACAAGAAGCAAATGCTGTATCGTTCTCTACTAGAGGGCGTGGACGAGGACGAGGGCGTGGACAAGGGTGAGGCCTGAATTATGGTAGAGGATGAGGCCGTGGTCGTGGCTATAATTTCGGTGGACACCATGATAATAGAAATTTTCAATATAATATGGGTCCCCGAAATAATAATAGGAATTTTGTACCCCGTCAAAATTGGAATAATAATCCTCCAAGAAATAAGAGGAGGGGCATATGTGATTGATGTGGAAGAGAAGGCCATTGGGTCCGTACTTGTCGTACACCTAAACATTGGGTTAACCTTTACTAGGAATACAAAAAGGGCAAAGGAAAGCAAGTCGGGACAAATTTTGTGGGTCCTAGCAATTCCCTGGATATAACTCACTTAGATGTTGCAGATTTTCTTGAAGATCCAAATGAACATATAAATTTTACAAATGGTGGAAATATTCATCTTGATTGATATTGTAATATTTCTATGTATTTTTCTGTTCACTATCTAAATAATAAAATGAATGGAGGAGAGGAATGCATTGCTGATAGTGCAACCACACACACAATCCTCCGATATAGAAAATATTTCTCTCATTTGACGTTGGAGGGAGCAAAAGTTAGTACAATATTTGGTACAACAAACCTAATTGAAGGTTCTAGAAAAGTCGAGTTGATATTACCAAATGAAACTAAAATTCATATTAAAGATGCATTATATTCTTCGAAATCTCGAAGAAATTTGCTTAGCTTCAAAGATATTCGTCTCAATGGTTATCACATTGAAGCCATAAACGAACAAAGTAACGAATATCTTTATATTACGATTATTATGTCTGGTCGAAAGCAAATCCAAGAGAAACTCCTTGTTTTACCTTCTGGATTATATTATACGACCATAAAAGCTATAGAGCCGCATATATTGATGAAGCAAAAATGCACTGATCCAAAGACTTTTGTTTTTTGGCATGAACGACTTGGGAATCTGGGAATAATAATGATGCGCCAGATAATTGAGAATTCAAATGGTCATCCCTTGAGGAACCAGAAGTTCTTATCAAGCAATGATTATGCATACACAGCATGCTCAGTGGGGAAATTAATAGTGAGATCTTTCCCTATGAAAGTTGCTTTTGAATCTCCATCTCTTCTGGAGAGAATTCAAGGAGATATATGCGGGCCAATCCACCCACCATCATGACCATTTCGTTACTTCATGGTCTTAATAGATGCATCTACAAGATGATCTCATATGTGTTTACTTTCAACTCGGGATGTTGCTTTTGCAAGACTTCTTGCTCAAATAATAAAGCTCAAAAATAAATTTCTAGATTATCATATTAAGTCAATACGGCTTGATAATGCTGGTGAGTTCACATCTAAAGCATTTGACGGTTACTGTATGGCAGTTGGTATTACAGTCGATAATCCTGTTGCCCACGTACACACTCAAAATGGGTTAGCTGAATCTCTGATTAAAAGGCTTCAGCTAATGGCTCGGCCATTACTATTAAAATCTAAATTGCCTACTTCTGCCTGGGGCATGCAATATTACATGCGAGTACCCTCATTCGCATAAGAGCAACTGCTTACCATAAATACTCGCCAATGCAGCTTTTGGTTGGTCAAAAACCAAATATTTCTCATCTACGAGTTTTTGGGTATGCTGTATATGTTCCAATAACTCCACCACAACGCACCAAAATGGGTCCGCAACATAGACTTGGCATTTACATTGGATTTGATTCTTCATCTATTATTAAATATTTAGAACCTTTAACAGGTGATGTGTTTACTGCACAATTTGCATATTGCCATTTTGATGAAACAATTTTCCCTACATTAGGGGGAGAAAATATTTTACCAAAAGAAAAATGCGAGCTTACTTGGAAAGCATCTGATTTAAATGCTCTTGATTCTCGTACTGGCAAATATGAACTTGAAGTTCAAAGAATCATTCATTTGCAAAATATGGCACATCAATTGCCAAATGCATTTGTTGATGCAAAGAAAGTAGTGAAATCACATAAACCTGCTGTAAATGCCCCTGCAAAGATAGATTTACCTAATGAGCATATTTCTGAAACAGCGGAAGGAGCAAAGCAACGCACAAAGCGAGGTAGACCTATTGGTGCTAAGGACGTTGAACCTTGAAAACGGAAAGTCTAAGGAAATACACAAAAAGATATTATGCTCTAACAAGAAAGAGTACAAAACATTGATACGGTAAATGTGGATATAACCACTGAAAAGGCCACATGTGAAAACAAAGAAATTACAAATAATTATGTGCACAATGAAGAATTGGATCGATCTAAAATCGTGGTTGATGATATGTTTGCATATAATGTAGCTTTGGACGTTGAAGCAAATCCTGATGAAGATCCTGAACCATAATCAATTGATGAGTGTCGACGTCGAAAAGATTGGCCAAAATTGAAAGATGCAATTCAAGCAGAGCTCAACTCATTATAAAAAACGTGAGGTATTTGGACCCATTGTTGCAACACCAGTAACTATAAAGCCTGCAGGATACAAATGAGTATTCGTTCGCAAACGAAATGAGAAGGGCGAAATCGTGAGACATAAAGCACGATTAGTTGCTTAAGGATTCTCACAGATACCCGGTGTTGATTACAAGGAGACGTGTTCTCCTGTAATGGACGGAATTACTTTCAGGTTTTTAATTGTCATGGCTGCTAGTGAGAGCTTACATATGCGTCTTATGGATGTTGTCACAGCATACTTATATGGATCACTTGATAGTGATATATATATATATGAGAATTCCTGAAGGATTCACAATGCCTAAATAATATAATTCAAAACCTCGAAGTCTATTTTCAATCAAATTGCAATAATCGTTGTATGGTCTAAAACAATCAGGAAGAATGTGGTATAATCGCCTAAGTGGATACTTGCAAAAGGAAGGATATACGAACAATATAATATGTCCATGTATATTTATTAAGAAATCTAATATTGGATTTGTTATTATTGCTGTATATGTGGATGATTTAAATCTTGTAGGGACTCTGGAAGACATTTGTAGGTACAACAGATTATTTGAAGAAAGAATTTGAAATGAAAGACCTAGGTAGAACCAAATATTGTCTCGGTATTCAGGTAGAGCATTTATCTACAGGAATACTCGTTGACCAATTAACTTATATAGAGAATGTGCTTAAGCATTTTTATATGGACAAAGCTCATCCATTAAGCACAGCAATGGTGGTATGATCTCTTGATGTCAAAAAGGACCTGTTCCGTCCTCAAGAAGAAGGTGAGGAACTCTTCGGGCCAAAAACACCATATCTCAATGCAATCGGTGCTCTCATGTATCTTGCAAATTGTACACACTCGGATATTGCATTTTTAGTCAACTGCCTAGCACGATATAGTTTTGCACCAACCAAAAGACATTGGAATGGAGTCAAGCACATCCTACGCTACCTTCGTGGAACCACTGAAATGGGTTTATTCTACCCAAAAGAATCAATACCAGAATTAAGTGGTTTCGCAGATGCAAGGTATTTATCTGATCCCCATAAAGCTCGATCACAAACTAGTTATGTGTTTACTTATTGTGGCACTGCAATCTCATGGCGTTCAACGAAACAGATATTGATTGCAACTTCTTCGAATCATTCGGAAATATTAGCAATTCACGAGGCAAGTCGTAAATGTGCCTCGTTGTGACAGATGATTCAACACATCCAAGAGTCTTGTGGTATACGATCAACCTGAGATAACCCAACTACAATTTATGAGGACAATGCTGCATGTATCGCCCAGTTTAAAGAAGGCTACATAAAGGGCGACAGAACAAAGCATATTTCACCCAAATTCTTTTATACGCACAAGCTCGAAAAGAATGGTGAAATAAACGTTTAACCAATACGCTCCACAGATAATCTAGCCTATTTATTCACTAAGGCACTTCCCGCAGTAATCTTTGAGAAGCTAGTTTGCAAGATTGGAATGCGACGACTTAAAAATTTCCCTGCTTGATGCATCTAAAGGAGTTTGTTTTGAGGGCGAGACTACACTCTTTTTCCTTCGCCATGGTTTTTATCCCACTGGATTTTTCCTGACAATGTTTTAATGAGGCAGTCTAATGAGGACTTACATGATGATTGCCCAAGGGAGAGTGTTGTAAAATAATGGATGATTGGAGTAGTTGGAGTGGTTGTAGAAATGTTGAAAATGTAATGAATGATTGGAATAGTTGGAGTGGTGGTAGAAATGTTGAAAATGGGCTCCCATTCATTTGTCCTCACACCCTCCATATGCCTATAAAAGGGAGATGGGAAAGAAAGAAGATGTAGAGGAAAAATAGAAGAGAGAGAAGAGGAGAGAAAATCTAAAGTGAGGATTTATTGCCTCCATTGTTTTAGCTTATATTTCCATTGTTCTTGGTTCATATTCCCAACAATTTATAACAATATTAACACAATGTAAAATACTTAGCAACAGTACGCAAAAAAAAAAAAAAAAAAAAACAGAAGAAGAAGGGAAACGAGAGAAAGGAAGCTGAGAGATGCAGAAGTGAAGAAAAGAAAGAAGAAAGAAAAGGAAAAATGCATGCGAGGAGCTGTAGGTGAAGGGGAATCGAGGTAAGGGTAATCTATTCTTTGTAGGGGTAATCCATTCTTTGTAGGCTAATCTGTTCTTTATAAGGGAAATTATATTCTTTTACTTCGATGTTATTCTTTTGCGAGAAATTTCAGTTCGTTTGTTGAAACGTCTTGATTCCTCTTGAATTCAGTTGAAACTATTAGTATTTGAGTCCTATTTGTTGTTCCGAACATTATTTGGCATGTCTATACTAATTTGTTCATCCAAAATATGGCTGCACTTGTTATTTGAGCTTGATTTATTGATTTGGCAGTGATTGAGAATAACCGTTGGTACCCACCAACCCAACTATTACCATTTTAATTGTCGAAATCTCAAACGTTGATTTGAACATGGTTGGACTCATTTGTTCGGTCCCACTTGTCATGTTGATTGTTTAATGTTGCGTTTGAACCCATAAAATGATTGAGAATAACCGTTTGTACCCACCAACCCAATTATTACCATTTTAATTGTCGAAATCTCAAACTTTGATTTGAACGTGGTTGGACTCATTTGTTCGGTCCCACTTGTTATGTTGATTGTTTAATGTTACGTTTAAACCCATTGACTGAGATGAATAACCATGAAAGCGGATATGAGTAGACCTCGTGCTTGGGTTAATGCATGCGTGAGCCGTAATGGTTGGTTGACAGGCCCCATGCTTGGGTTAATGCACAAAAGTTGGATCCCGTGTCTAGGTTTGAACAGACACACTGGTTATGACCTTATGGGTCTCTCAGTGATTGATGGTTCAAGCTAAACTATGTTGAATTTGTTGTGTTAATCTTTCTTGACCATGCACCTGATTGATTATCCTTTATTGAGTTTTCATTGACACTCACCCTTGTTGGTTTGAACCTTTTTCAGGTAGGTTCCGTAAGAACGTGCCGTACGAGAGTGGTGGTGGTGGTAAGGGGAAAGGGGCAGCTAGTAGTTCAACATTTAAGCGTCTTGTCGCTTTAAGCTGTCTTTTGGTTTGTAATATATTATGTTGTACGGTATAGTATGTATCGTACACGGTTCCACTTTTGCGATAATAATAAGGAACCGTCGAGTGGTTAATGGATGAGTGCACTCTTATACACCTATTAGTGTGTGAAAGGTGAGGGTGTCATAGTTATAACATTTGAATTTTTCATCTATCCTTTTCTGTTTTGTCCTTTTTGGCTTTGAAACCTTGAGTACTCCAACACTATCTTCAAAACTAATAATAACCCAGTTTTGATACATCTACACCAAACAGTGACCATAAAAATAAAAATAAAAATTCAACTCAGGCAAACCGAACGAGGCCTAAATGAATCATTCTAGATTCAACTAAATGCTAAAAGAGGGTGCAAATGATGAGTTTAACTACAAGGTGGACATTGACATCAAATTATAAAAATTAAGGGCACTGATTGATGGTCAATCAAAATTTGGGATGCAAATGTGGATATAGCAGGCTTTAAATCCATTTCCCCCAAGAAATATGAGTAATCAATCAAATTTTTATTCCAATACGATAAATTAATGCATCGATTGATGCATACCACAAGTGCCATGTTGTTTTTCGATCGGCGAATGACCTAAGTTACTGATTGTACACCCCTAACTGCTGGATCTGTTTTTGTTGAGGATTCTTGCACTGAGATGTGAAGAACTGCAATGTAAAGATTAGAGTCGGATTACCCTATTGCATCGGTTGCTTTTATCAACACTAACATATACTTTTGATGAAATGTATTTCACGTTGATTATATTGAATTCTAGTTTTATTGAGCTACTACTTAATTGAAGCCCAAAAAGGAGGGGGGGGGGGGGGGGGGGGGGGGGGGCGGGGAAGGCTAGCTAAGAGAATCAAAATAGGGGAAATTTTGGAAGGTTTTAAATTATTTTCACATGATGGATGGTTTTTGCAAGAAAGGGTTGCCAAATGGAGCAAATGACTTGCTTCAAGAAATGGAAGAGCAGGGATGCCCCCAAATGAATGCTCTTATAATACGATGATACGAGGGAATCTTCAATACAATGGCACATCGAGGGCAAAGCAATTTATTCATACAATGATTGAGGAGGGTTTCTCAGCAGATGTAGCCACCGTGTCTGTGTTGCTGGACTTGCAATGCATTGGCAGATTTGATCGGTGGTTGTTGAATACAATTTTGTAGCATATGTGCTGGCTCTCACATGCTGGCTCTCACATGCTGATATTTATATTTTGAAGGCTACATGCTTTCTCGTATGGGTTTTAGCAGCAGTTCCTTGTTTACATCTAATTGATGCCTCTAGTCCGTTTTCTTTCGTATGTGCAGTGTCGGTTGCTGCAGAATGTAAACAAAATGATGAAAAGGAAAAGAGAAACATGGGATGCCTTTGAACTTTGAAGTGTTTTCCAGCGAATGGAGCAAATGACATGACGTTTTATTGGCAGAATCAAGGCATCATATTAGACCAACAAGCCTATTGGTACGGAGGACTCCCTTCGCTGTCCCAACTTGGCGCCATAGGCATTACATCCTAAAATGTTGTTTATGGCTCAGTTTCTCAAAGCTTTTATTTCCCTGGTTGCTAGAGATGCTCGCTTTGTTGGTTATTATTCCGCGTTTCTTTTTTATTCCTAATTTCGCCTCTCCCTTTTTCGTTTTTCAGTTAATTTCTGAAAATTTTCTAATTCAATGACAGTCCAGCGGAGGAGGCAGTTTGATTTGATTTTTGGCCATGGTGGTCAGCTAGCATGGATGGAATGGCTTTGTCATGGTGTTGCCCTCTATTTTCACGCCGATGATCCACTCTATCTTTAGAAGAGCCATCAACTACTTAATGTTGTATGAGGCAATATCAAATAATTGATTTAAAATATTTAGTCTGTTGTGGCCTTTGTATTTCTAAATGTTGATAATTGGGATTTATGTCATGCAAACGTTAAGTTGATACGATAGGTAAGTTGATTTTGATTCTCATTCATCATCTTCACTTACGGGGCTATGGTTGCAAGACTTATTTTTGAGGATTGTCGTGAGATATTTTTAGTTTTTATTTTTGTGACACCAAGAGACTTGTATTCAATTTTTTATTGAAATTGTAAGAATTATTGAATTTTATATATGATTTCACAGAAAAAGAGGAAGAAAGCCTTGGATTGAAGGATGTCAAAGACGAGATAGGAGGCCAGACATAATTATTTAATTCCTCTCCCGCAACACATTGCACCTCCTTATCTTCCCACAGCCTTGAACGAGGAGAAGAAGAGAGAGTATTTTTCCTGGAGAAATCCCTGATGGATTATTTAGGATGTTTTTTTTTTTTTTTTTGCCAACTTCCTATAACGAGTTCTTAAATTAAGTACCTCTAGAAAACACCTTAACACGTTAGAACTAATGAATGGGGAAAAAAAAAGGGGGGGCGGTGGTGGGGAGGGGGAACAAAGCAAAGTTGCACTCACATAAATGACAGCATACTCTGGCTCGTAAAATAATTTTAAAAAATGATTAATTTTGCGACGATAAAAAACTGAGAATAAAAAAGAGATTGAGAGCGCGCCGTTAATTCCAAGGGAGAGAGGGAGAGGGGGAGAGAGATGGTGAAGAGAGGTTCTCCCTCTACAAATGCTACTACTGCAGGCCATGCTCTCCTCTGGCGCGTTAGGGTTTCTTCTACAATGTCATTTCAACATTCTGATGATATTTTCTTCACTGATTCTGCTGTAAGTCTTCTTCCCCATTCTCGGACTTGTACTTATTCTCACATTTCACGCGCCCCGAGCCCTCAATCTTCAAGAAAGCCCCACCCCGGATCTGGTGCTGTTTCGAACCTTCGAGACGCCGTACTTTCGTATAATCGGCTGCTTTGCATGAATCCCACACCCTCAAGTGTGCAATTCAATAAAGTGTTGGGGTATATTGTTAGAATCAAGGAATACTCTACAGCTATTTCGCTAATTAAGCATATGGAGTCCTCGCACATCATGCTGGATGTGGTCACGCTTAATGTCATGATCAATTGTTTTTGCCACTTGAATCGGGTTGGTGTTGCTTCCTCCGTTTTGGCAAAAATTTTGAAACTTGGTCACCAACCCAATAACATAACCTTTACCACTTTGATCAAGGGGCTTTGTCTTTACGGTAGAATTGCTCAGGCAGCGCTATTATTTAAGCAAATGGTGCAGAATGGGTACGAGCCTGACATTGTTACTTATGGAACCATGATCAACGGCTTGTGTAAAATAGGGGAAAATGGCCCTGCTCTTCAGTTGCTCAGGAAAATGGAGGAAAGAGGCTGTATACCCAATGTAATAATGTATAGCACCATTGTTGATAGCCTTTGCAAGGACGGATTATTGACTGAGGCTTCAGCCCTCTTTTCAGAAATGAAAGCTAAAGGCCTCTCGCCAAATGTTGTCACCTACAACTCCTTGATCCACGGAAACTGCAAGTTTGGCAATTGGAAGGAAGCTTCAAGATTGCTGAAGGAGATGAAAGATAGAAGAATTCTGTTCGATGTGCGTACCTTTACTGTGTTGGTTGATTCAATGTGTAAAGAGGGGAGGGTTGTTGAAGCTGAACAAATTGTTAAGGGGATGGTTGAAAGTGGGCAGGAGCCTAATGCTATAACATATAATGCATTGATGGATGGATATTGTTTACGGGGCTAAATGGACAGTGCACAAAATGTTTTTAAGGCCATGGTTTCTAGAGGTTGCCAACCTAATGTTATAAGTTTTAACATTTTGATTAATGGATTTTGTAACAGTAAGAGTATAGAGATAGCTGTGATGTTGTTTCAAGAAATGTCTCAAAAAACACTTGTTCCCGACATTGTTACGTATACCACGCTTGTGAAGGGCTTGTGCCTAGCGGGTAGACCCCGAGATGCTTTAATACTTCTTGATGAGATGCAGACCCATGGAGTTGTTCCCGATATAGTTACATATGCTGTTTTGCTGGATGGGTTCTTCAAAAGTCAGTATTCGAATGAGGCACTGGCACTATTTAAGGTGATTGAGGCTAGTGGATTAGAGCCTAATATACATCTATACAACATCTTGATTGGTGGTTTGTGCAAAACTGGGAAACTGGATTCTGCAAAGGAAATCTTTAGTAACCTTTCTTCTAAAAAGCTACAACCTGATCAGCATACATACAACATCATGCTGGGTGGTTTTTGTAAGAAAGGGATGCTAAATGAAGTAAATGACTTGCTGCACAAAATGGAAGAGTGCGGATGCTCACCTGATGGTTGCACTTATAATATAATCATACGAGGTTATCTTCCGCACAACGAGACATTGAGGGCGAAGGAACTTATCCATATAATGGTTGAGAAGGGTCTCTCGGCAGATGCAGCCACCGTGTCTATGTTGCTGGACTTGCACTCTGCTGGTAGATTTGATCTTTCAGAGTTGAATATAATTACAAGGCATGTGTAATGGTTCTGACATGCGTATCTTCACATTTTGAATTGTAAATTTAATTACTAACTTTCGTGGATTTGTAACACCAAGAGAATAGAGAGGCCATGAGGTTAATCAGAGAAATGACTCAAAATTCACTGGTTCTTGACATTGTTACGATCACTGCTCTTATGAAGGGCATGTGCCTAGCGGGTGGACTCCAAGATGCCTCGAGACTTCTTGATTTGACGGAGAGCCATGGAGCCATTCCCAACGTTGTTTCGTATGCTGCTTTGCTAGGTGTTCTATTCAAAAATCAACATTTGAAAGAGGCAATGACATTTTTTAAGGTGATTGTGGCCAGTGAATTGGAACCTAATGCACATATTGACAATACAATTATTGAAGGGTAGTGCAAAACTGGAAAATTAGAGTTTTTAAAGTAGATCTTTAGTCATTTATCTTGTCGAAAGCTGCTACCTACTTAGCGTACATGTAACGTCATGATAAATGGTTTTTGTGAGAAAGGGTGTCAAATGGAGCAAATCACTTGCTTCAAGAAATGGAAGAGTAGGGATGCCCCCAAATGGATGCAGTTATAATATAATCATATCGAGGGCGAGGGAACCTATTCATATAATGGTTGAGGAGGGTCGGTTTCTCGACAGATGCAGCCACCGTGTCTGTGTTGCTGGACTTACAATCCATTGTAAGGATGGAATGGCTCTGTCATGGTGCTGCCCTCTATTTTCATGCTGATGACCCCCTCTAACTACCATCTGTTGTATCATATCAAACAATTGATTTGGAATATGGTGAAATTGAGAGTACCCTAGTTCTATTGTGATGATATAATCATGGTAAGTAGTTCAGGGATGTAGGCTAATTTTTCTTCTTTTGGGATTTATCTTTTTGTGTAATATTTAGCATTTTGTGGCCTTTGTATCTCTAGGTGTCGATAATTGGGATTTATGTCATGCAAGTGTTAAGTTGATAAGATAGGGTACGGTAAGTTGATTTTGATAGTTGTTTTGGAGAACTGTCCTGAGATATTTTCAATTTTTATTTTTTTGACATGAAGAGATTTGCATTCGAATTTTTTTGTTGTAATTGCAAGTATTATTGAATTCTAGGTATGATTTCACTGAAAACGATGAAGAAAGCCTTGGATTGAAAGATGTCAAAGATAAGAGGTAGGAGGGCCAAATGGGATTATTCCGTTGTCCACGACAGATTGGTCTTTCTTATGTCACTGCAGCCTGATTTCCTTATCTCAATTAATCTGCTTCGGTCCTATCCACAAAACTTTAAAGCCAAAGAAAAATATAGTTTCGTGAATCCCTTGAACAAGTAGAAGGAGAGAGTATTTTTCTTTGAGAAATTCCTCATGGATTATTTAGGGTGTTTTTTTCTCCTAACTTCCAATAATGAATTCCTAATTAGTAATAATTAAGTACCCTTGGAAAACACCTTAACAATTAAGGTGAATGTTAGAGCTAACCAACTGAGAAAAAAGTATATATATATATATATATATAAGCAAAATTGCATTCACACAAATGAGAAGAAAATCTCAAAATAATACTAATGAAGGAAAATTCCCAAAAAGATTAACGGGAATTTCTTTTCAATATATTAAAAATTAAGGTCTTGTAACCGTCAATTATATGTATACATATATATACATATACATATACATACACACATATATACATACATATATATACATATGCATATACACATGCATACATATATATATATATATATATATATATATATATATATATATATTGGTATACTTTCAGGATATTTTTTCCGAGAAATGATCACATAATCTTTTTCCTAAAGGAGTTTGTTTTGAGGGCGAGACTATACTCTTTTTCCTTCGCCATGGTTTTTATCCCACTGGATTTTTCCTGGCAAGGTTTTAATGAAGCAGTCTAATGAGGACTTACATGATGGTTGCCCATGGGGGAGTGTTGTAAAACAATGGATGATTGGAGTAGTTGGAGTGGTTGTAGAAATGTTGAAAATGTAATGAATGATTGGAGTAGTTGGAGTGGTGGTAGAAATGTTGAAAATGGGCTCCCATTCATTTGTCCTCGTACCCTCCATATGCCTATAAAAGGGAGATGGGAAAGAAAGAAGATGTAGAGGAAAAATAGAAGAGAGAGAAGAGGAGAGAAAATCTAAAGTGAGGATTTATTGCCTCCATTGTTTTAGCTTATATTTCCATTGTTCTTGGTTCATATTCCCAACAATTTATAACAATATTAACACAATGTAAAATACTTAGCAACAGTACGCAAAAAAAAAAAGAAAAAAACAGAAGAAGAAGGGAAACGAGAGAAAGGAAGCTGAGAGATGCAGAAGTGAATAAAAGAAAGAAGAAAGAAAAGGAAAAATGCACGCGAGGAGCTATAGGTGAAGGGGAATCGAGGTAAGGGTAATCTATTCTTTGTAGGGGTAATCCATTCTTTGTAGGCTAATCTATTCTTTATAAGGGAAATTATATTCTTTTACTTCGATTTTATTCTTTTGCGAGAAATTTCAATTCTTTTGTTGAAACGTCTTGATTCCTCTTGAATGCAGTTGAAACTATTAGTATTTGAGTCCTATTTGTTGTTCCGAACATTATTGGCATGTCTATATTGATTTGTTCATCCAAAATGTGGTTGCACTTGTTATTTGAGCCTGATTTATTTATTTGGCAGTGATTGAGAATAACCGTTGGTACCCACCAACCCAATTATTACCATTTTAATTGTCGAAATCTCAAGCGTTGATTTGAACGTGGTTGGACTCATTTGTTCGGTCCCACTTGTTATGTTGATTGTTTAATATTGTGTTTGAACCCATAAAACGATTGAGAATAACCGTTTGTACCCACCAACCCAGTTATTACCATTTTAATTGTCGAAATCTCAAACGTTGATTTGAACGTGGCTGGACCTATTTGTTCGGTCCCACTTGTTATGTTGATTGTTTAATGTTACATTTGAACCCATTGACTGAGATGAATAACCACGAAAGCGGATATGAGTAGACCTCGTGCTTGGGTTAATGCACACATGAGCCGTAATGGTTAGTTGATAGGCCTCCATACGTTGAGTAGACCCCGTGCTTGGGTTAATGCATAAAAGTTAGACCCCGTGTCTGGGTTTGAACAGACACACCATTCATGACCTTATGGGTCTCTCAGTGATTGATGATGCAAGTTAAACTATGTTAAATTTGTTGTATTGATCTTTCTTGAGCATGCACTTGATTGATTATCCCTTACTGAGTGTTCATTCACACTCATCTGTGTTGGTTTGAACCTTTTTCAGGTAGGTTCCGTAAGAACGTGCCGTACGAGAGTGGTGGTGGTGGTAAGGGGAAAGGGGCAGCTAGTAGTTCAACATTTAAGCGTCTTGTCACTTTAAGCTGTCTTTTGGTTTGTAATATATTATACGGTATAGTATGTATCGTACACGGTTCCACTCTTGCGATAATAATAAGGAACCGTCGAGTGGTTAATGGATGAGTACACTCTTATACACCTATTAGTGTGTGAAAGGTGAGGGTGTCACAGTTATAACATTCGAATTTTTCATCTATCCTTTTCTGTTTTGTCCTTTTTGGCTTTGAAACCTTGAGTACTCCAACGCTATCTTCAAAACTAATAATAACCCAGTTTCGATACATCTACACCAAACAGTGACCATAAAAATAAAAATAAAATTCAACTCAGGCAAACCAAACAAAGCCTAAATGAATTATTCTAGATTCAACTAAATGCTAAAAGAGGGTGCAAATGATGAGTTTAACTACAAGGTGCACATTGACATCAAATTATAAAAATTAAGGGCACAGATTGATGTTCAAGTCGAAATTTGGGATGCAAATGTGGATATAGCTCGCTCTGTTGGCTATTATTCTGCGTTTCTTTTTTATTCTTAATTTGGCCTCTCCCTTTTTTCTTTTTCAGTTAATTTCTGAAAATTTTCTAATTCAATGACAGCCCAGCGGAGGAGGCAGTTTGATTCGATTTTTGGCCATGATGGTCAGCTAGCATGGATGGAATGGCTTTGCCATGGTGTTGCCCTCTATTTTCACGCCGATGATCCACTCTATCTTTAGAAGAGCCATCGACTACTGTATGTTGCATGAGGCAATATCAAACAATTGATTTGAAATATTTAGCATGCTGTGACCTTTGTATTTCTAAATGTTGATAATTGGCATTTATGCCATGCAAACGTTAAGTAGATATGATAGGGCAGGGTAAGTTAATATGGGATTACGATTGCAAGACTTATTCTTGAGAACTGTCGTGAGATATTTTTAGTTTTAATTTTTGTGACACCAAGAGAGTTATATTCGAGAGAGAGAGATAGGGACGGGGAGAGAGATGGTGAAGAGAGCTTCTCTCTCTACTACTGCTACTACTGCTACTACTGCAGGCGGTGCTCTCCTCCGGCGCGTTAGGGTTTCTTCTACAACGTCATTTCGACAGTCTGACGATATTTTCTTCACTGATTCTGCTGTAAGTCTTCTTCCCCATTCTCAGATTCGTACTTGTTCTCACATTTCACGCCGCCCCAAGCCCTCGATCTTCAGGAAAGCACCTCCCCGGATCTGGTGATGTTCTGAACCTTCGAGACGCCGTGCTTTCGTATAATCGGCTGCTTTGCATGAATCCCACACCCTCAATTGTGCAATTCAATAAAGTGTTGGGGGATATTGTTAGAATCAAGGAATACTCTACAGCTATTTCGCTAATTAAACATATGGAGTCCTCGCACATCATGCCGGATCTATGTACCCTAGCTGTCATGATCAATTGTTTTTGCCACTTGAATCGGGTTGGTGTTGCTTCCTCCGTTTTGGCAAAAATTTTGAAACTTGGTCACCAACCCGATACCATAACCTTCAATACTCTAATTAAAGGACTCTATCTTTCTGGTAGGGCTGCTCAGGCAGCACTATTATTTAAGCAAATGGTGCAGAATGGGTACGAGCCTGACATAGTTACTTACGCGATGATTATCAATGGCTTGTGTAAAATAGGGGAAAATGGCCCTGCTCTTCAGTTGCTCAGGAAAATGGAGGAAAGTGGCTGTATACCCAATGTAATAATGTATAGCACCATTGTTGATAGCCTTTGCTAGGACGGATTATTGATTGAGGCTTCAGCCCTCTTTTTAGAAATGAAAGGTAAAGGCCTCTCGCCAGATGTTGTCACCTACAATTCCTTGATCCATGGAAACTGCAAGTCTGGCAATTGGAAGGAAGCTACGAGCTTGCTGAATGAGATGAAAGATAGAAAAATTCTGTTAAATGTGCGTACCTTTAGTGTGTTGGTTGATTCCTTGTGTAAAGAGGGGAGGGTTGTTGAAGCTGAGGAAATGATTAAAGCGATGGTTGATAGTGGTCAAGAGCCTGATCCTGTGACATATAATGCACTGATGAATGGATATTGTTTACGGGGCCAAATAGACAAGGCAGAAAATGTTTTTCAAGAGATGGAATGTAGAGGCTGCCTACCCAGTGTTATAAGCTTCAACATTTTGATTCACGGATTTTGTAATGTTAAAACGATTGAGAAGGCCTTGGTATTGTTTGGAGAAATGTCTCAAAAAGCACTTGTTCCCAACATTGTTACGTATAACACGCTTTTGAAGGGCTTGTGCCAAGCCGATAGAGCCCAAGATGCCTTAGGACTTCTTGATGAGATGCTGATCCATGGAGTTGTTCCCGACATAGTTACATATGCTGTTTTGCTGGATGGGTTCTTCAAAAGTCAGTATTCCAATGAGGCAGTGGCACTATTTAAGGTGATTGAGGCTAGTGGTTTAGAACCTGATATACATATATACAACATCTTGATTGATGGTTTGTGCAAAACTGGGAAGCTGGATTCTGCAAAGGAAATCTTTAGTCACCTTTCTTCTAAAAGGCTACAACCTGATCAATATACATATAGCATCATGCTAGGTGGTTTTTGTAAGAAAGGCCTGCTAAATGAAGTAAATGACTTGCTCCATGAAATGGAAGAGTGCGGATGCTCCCCCGATGGTTGCACTTATAATATAATCATACGAGGTTGTCTTCAACACAATGAAACATTGAGGGCAGTGGAACTTATTCATATAATGGTTGAGAAGGGTTTCTCGGCAGATGCAGCTACCGTGTCTATGTTGCTGGACTTGCACTCTGCTGGTAGATTTGATCTATCATTGTTGAATATAAATACGAAGCATGTGTAATGGTTCTGACGCGTGCGTATGTTCATATTTTGAATTGTAAATTCAATTACTAACTTTTGTAGATTGGCATGAGGGGGGGGGGGCAATTTGATGTGCATGGCTTTATTACCTTTTTTGTGATGAACCGATAGTATGAAACATCTTTTCAAGTGGCGTTTAGACCATTTATGTTTTGAAGTTCCATGCCATGTCTACGAAGGGCGCCCAATTGATTATACTATTATGAATTTGTCCGCTTTTCAATGTCAAAAATCTCTTGGAGACTTTTGGGCTAACCTTTTTCAGTGTTGCTTTTGTAAACACCTGATTGTCATTTTTGTTTCCTTCGAATTCATTTGGTGCTTCATGAAACTAAAATTGTTTGGAAGAATAGTTTAAATATGAAAATCGAGGAGAAAAATGAACTCATCGTGTTAGAATTTTTGTAAGGGGAAAGTTTGTTAACTGTCTCCATTCATCTCTCTCCATTCTTGTAGTTTAATACTTCCATGAGAGAACGGGTGCAAAACCGGAATAAAATGAAACACAAGTGAAGGGGGGAAAAAAAAGAGAAAAGACTGTCAGCCTTTCCTTCAAGGTTATCGGTTGTTAACTGATTGAGCGAATGTTAGTTTAGACATACACAACATATTTTATTTCTAATATAAAACTAGTAGATTAGTTCCACCCGATGGCAAAAACTGAGAGTGGAAACCATTAATGGACGGCGAGATTCTATGAGATTCGTATTCATCGCGAGTGGATGAGGCCTAGGATGGTTGAATGAGGTGACCTTGAGGTTTACACACAATTATAATGCCATTGAATAGATTTCATTGTAACCAATCATCGATGCTAATAATGTTCATTACTACTACTAATCATGTTGCATTATGAATATTTTCCCCTACCTCTGAAATGCCCTTATATCAGGTTTGCTAAAGATGCACGCAAGTGCTGCAACATATGATCAATGGTAGCAGAGGAGTCATTCTTCTATAGGGTAATTTCAACATCCACATCTGTAACACTCTAGTCCTTGCAAAGCATCAAAATTATACTTTAAAATTGATCACAATGATGAGGGGTAAGCCATCTCCAGATATGTTATTTAATTTATATACTTGAAAAAACGGTTTTGCAATGTTATATCACATGACTTCTAGATATTGCTCTGAAGGCTATGAGAAACCCATTTAGAACTTCCAAATGAAGATAAATGGACAAGCAAGACTAGGGATGGGCAACAACAACCAAGCATACTCTGGAAGAATGATACTGCTCTAAAGGCTTGCAGCAATTAGCAAGAAATACAGTTTGCGCTTTAAGTTATCGATTTTCAATGTGGTCATGTTACCTCCTCTTTCCAAATTTTTTATAGCCTCTGTGCTCTCTGGAATGGTCATTGCCTCGTATAGGAGAGTGGTCATCTCATTATTAAACTACGGAATTAAATAGAATCATTATTTCAATTCCCATTTTCATTCACGCCATTCAAATAAGTCCTTAGTTTTTATGTTCTTAGATATTACCTTGAGAACTCTGACAAATGGATCGAATTGGTCCATTCCCATTTCCATTCTCATTCTTGCCATTCAAATGAGCCCTCCGTTTTTATATTTTTATATTTTACCATGACGACTCTAGCCAATTGATCGAACAGGTTCAATCAAACGCTGAGAGCTCCTGCACCCAGATTGTTGGGTCTTAGTCCGTCGGAATGAACAATTTGTGTTCTTGTAACTTCTAGTGTTCTCACTGCACATAAAAATGGGCGTGTACTAAGAGAAGACACACACACACGAAATATAAAGACGAGGGATCATTAGCCTTCCATGCAAATCCATGTCATGAGATTCCGAACAACCAAAGCAGCCTGTTACCATTCACAGCCTTCAAGTGGAGCACAAGCTTTGTAAATCATCAAATTTTATTAGCTGTAGTATGAATATTTCATTTACCAACCAACAAAGAAAAACTTAATTGAATAAAAACAGTTGAGGATCTCAACTATGACAATTTTTCTCTTTTTTTTTTCTTCTATGTAGTCGGTAAATAAACACACTCAACTTAATAATTATGTGATTAGAAACCCTTCACTTTGCCCGGTATCAATGCTTTATTGTGCCAAGCAACTAGTAGTTTCAATTATAGCAATCACATTCTGATAGATTAGTTTTCATTCGATGGCAAAACCCGAAAGCCCGTGAATAGATTGCAAAATTCTATAAGATTTGTATTTATTGCAAGTGGATGAGGCCAAAGATTGTTAAATGACGTCACCTTGAGGTTTACATACAATTATAATGCCACTGGATAGATTCTATTGAAACCAAAAACCGTATCCAATCTAATTTGGCTCCTAAAATTATTTGTAATTTTGTTCGTAAATTAATTTTGAGTAGCCTGATCATAAAATCTACCTATGACTTAAATGACTTGGAACATATAGAAATAAAAAATCTGGACCTCAAAACTAATAACAGAATCCGGACCTCTATCTATTACTCAAATTGTTGCTGCTACTACTACTACTATTACAAAACCTTTACCCAAACCAAAAGTCGCACCCAATAACTATGAATATTAGTTTGTTTATAAAATACTTTTTTAAGGATATTTTTTAAAAAAATTCTAAAATTGATAACATAATCAGGCTCGTAAAATAATTTTAAAAAGGGGAACTGCACTTAACTTTCCTGTGGTTTGACGCAGTTGCAAAGAACCTCCCTATGGTTAAAAAATCAACACATAACCTCCCTGTGGTTTCAATGGACTTGCGAAAATTAACTTTTCCGCCAAATCTAACGATTTGTTCTTCCACAAATTTTTTAGTATTTAATATGATAGAAAAAAGACTTTAATTTCTAAAATTACCTATAAACTAATTTCTTAACTCGTATTGTAGTGGTACCCAAATAAATGAATACTTTTATCCTTCTTGTACCTTGAAAAAAATATATTCTTCACAGGTTATATATTCATAATATCAACTAATAATGATGATTAGAAACATGCATATGAATACTATAAGCATCTAGGTAGATTCACGCACAAATGCTTCTCTATTTTTTTTGCACAATAAATATATCTTTTTCATGACTTAAGAATTATAAAGACAACTAATTCTTTGAGAGTTATTGTGATTGAGGTAAGGAGTTAATTTTCGGTAATTTGAGAAATTAAAGTCTATTTTTTTATTAAACACTCTAATTTTATTTTCTTTTTTGAAGAACAGACAGTTAGATTTGATGGAAAAATTAACTTTTACAAGTTTATTGAAACCATAAAAAATTTATGTACTGATTTTTAAATTACAAGGAGATTTTATATAATGAAGTGAAACCAGGTTAAGTACAATTTTTTCATTAAAAAATGGACGTAAATGATTCAATTTGGGATGATGGGCTGGATAAATATGAGCATGATCAAAAACTTAGAAGGAAAAAAGAGATGGTGATGATGAGAATCCGGCTCTCTACTCTCTCATGGATAGCGCGCCGTTTATTCCAAGCGTGCGAGAGAGAGAGAGAGAGGGAGAGGGAGATGGATAGGGACAGAGATGGTGAAGAGAGGTTCTCTCTCTAAAACTGCTGCTACTGCAGGCCGTGCTCTCCTCCGGCGCGTTAGGGCTTCTTCTACTATGTCATTTCAACAGTCTGATGATATTTTCTTCACTGATTCTGCTGTAAGTCTTCTTCCCCATTCTCGGACTCGTACTTATTCTCACATTTCACGCGCCCCAAGCCCTCAATCTTCAGGAAAGCACCACCCCGGATCTGGTGCTGTTTTCAACCTTCGCGATGCCCTACTTTCGTTTAATCGGCTGCTTTGCATGAATGCCACACCCTCAATTGTGCAATTCAATAAAGTGTTGGGGGATATTGTTAGAATCAAGGAATACTCTACAGCTATTTCGCTAATTAAGCATATGGAGTCCTCGCACATCATGCTGGATCTATGTACCCTAACTGTCATGATCAATTGTTTTTGCCACTTGAATCGGGTTGGTGTTGCTTCCTCCGTTTTGGCAAAAATTTTGAAACTTGGTCACCGACCCAATACCATAACCTTTACTACTTTGATCAAGGGGCTTTGTCTTTGTGGTAGAACTGCTCAGGCAGCACTATTATTTAAGCAAATGGTGCGGAATGGGTATGAGCCTGACCTAGTTACTTATGGAACCATGATCAACGGCTTGTGCAAAATGGGGGAAAATGACGTTGCACTTCAGTGGCTCAGGAAGATGGAGAAAAGGGGCTGTATACCCAATGTAATAATGTATACCAGCATTGTTGATAGCCTTTGCAAGGGCGGATTATTGACTGAGGCTTCAGACCTCTTTTTAGAAATGAAAAGTAGAGGCCTCTCGCCAAATGTTGTCACCTACAACTCCTTGATCCATGGAAACTGCAAGTTTGGCAATTGGAAGGACGCTATGAGATTGCTGAATGAGATGCAAGATAGAAAAATTCTGTTCGATGTGCGTACCTTTACCTTGTTGGTTGATTCATTGTGTAAAGAGGGGAGGGTTGTTGAAGCTGAACAAATTGTTAGGGAGATGGTTAAGAGTGGGCAAGAGCCTGATATTATAACATGTAATGCACTGATGGATGGATATTGTTTACGTGGCCAAATGGACAGTGCACAAAATGTTTTTACGGCCATGGTTTCTAGAGGTTGCCAACCTGATGTTATAAGTTTTAACATTTTGATTAATGGATTTTGTAATGGTAAGAGTATAGAGAAAGCCGTGATGTTGTTCGAAGAAATGTCTCAAACAACCCTTGTTCCCAACATTGTTACGTATACCACGCTTTTGAAGGGCTTGTGCCTAGCGGGTAGACCCCGAGATGCCTTAGGACTTCTTGATGAGATGCAGACCCATGGAGTTGTTCCCAACATAGTTACATATGCTGTTTTGCTGGACCGGTTCTTCAAAAGTCAACATTCGAATGAGGCTGTGGCACTATTTAAGGTGATTGAGGCTAGTGGATTAGAACCTGATATACATATATACAACATCTTGATTGATGGTTTGTGCAAAACTGGGAAACTGGATTCTGCAAAGGAAATATTTAGTAACCTGTCTTCTAAAATGCTACAACCTGATCAGCATACATATAACATCATGCTGGGTGGTTTTTGTAAGAAAGGGCTGCTAAATGAAGTAAATGATTTGCTCCACAAAATGGAAGAGTGCGGATGCTCCCCTAATGGTTGCACTTATAATATAATCATACGAGGTTATCTTCAACACAATGAAACATTGAGAGCTGAGGAACTTATTCGTATAATGGTTGAGAAGGGTTTCTCAGCGGATGCAGCCACCGTGTCTATGTTGCTGGACTTGCACTCTGCTGGTAGATTTGATCTATCATTGTTGAATATAATTACGAAGCATGTGTAATGGTTCTGACATGCGTATCTTCTTATTTAGAATTGTAAATTCAATTACTAACTTTCGCAGATTTGCATGGGGGGTGTGGCAATGTGATGTTTGTGTGTTCATGTAAGTTGACACTTTAATTTGTAATATTTGTCCATGGCTTTATTATCTTTCTTTTGTGATGAGTCCATAGTATGGAACATCTTTTCTAGTGGAGTTTGGACTCTATGAAGTCCTGTACCATGTCTATGAAGGACACCCAGTTGATTATACTACTATGAATTTGTCCACTTTTCAATGTTGAAATTCCTTCAGTGATTGGTGGACCAACCTTTTGCAATGCTGCTTTTGTAAAGACCAGATTGTCGTTTTTCTCTCCTTCGAATGCATCTGGTGCTTCATGAAACTAAAGTTATTTGAAAGAATTAGTTTGAAGATGAAAATCAAGGGAAAAAATGTGGTGTTGGAATTTTTGAAAGGGAAAGTTTGTAATTGTCCCCATTCTTTGTACCTTTGATTTTTGAAGCTTCTGATTGTGTTTGGTTCTTGGATAAGTTACAGGGGTGGAAAAAAAACTCAAGAGATGGAAGAAATGAAGTTGGAGGATGCACCGCCATATCAGGTAAAAATATATAAATCGCATTTACATCAAACATGAACAGATGGGCTGGTAAATTCCTGCATGTTTATGAATTCCCCCCGCATAAAGCCTGAGCATGACAACTCTGCCTGCCAGAGAACGACTAGGTACACCAACATTATCGTTACAGTTTGATTCTTGAAATGTAGTAAAGTGTGAGTGAAGTTAATATTTCATCAAAATATAACATGGACCACGAGGAGAGATGTTAAGAAATAGTTGTTTTCGTGGACTACGAGTGGAATTAATATGAAACAGGTTAAAAAGGATAGATTGAGTTCAGTCGGACTTAAGATGCAATTATGAGTGTAAGCATCTTATGTACATGCAAGTCCAAAGGTCAGTGATCCAGGTCCACATTCAAACTTCAAAACCAAATAGAAACGTATACGAATGCTAGTTCTTCATTATCCTGCAAATTCAACCAAAGGGCTTGTTGATATAACCGGTTAATTTTTAGCAAGCTATTTGATAAACCTTTCATTTTGCTTCAAAACCGGCCGGTTATAGAACACTCGCTTAACACTCTTCCACCGTGATTGAAAGTTTCGAAGAGAAAGGGAGTGATAATACTTCTAAGGAGGGGAGAGCAAAGAAAAGATGGGATGCACTTCCTGTTGCTAATCGGGAGTTTATGAGGAAAAAATTAAAAGCGATCCAACCTTCTTCATTGCAAGTTAAAAGAAAATGAAGCAAAAAAAACCTAGTTATAAGACTAACATGTAATTTAACTTTCATGCTTTACTTTTCGAAGGGCAACTGGGGTATTATAAACGTTTCATTAGAGTCATTTTTCCTTTCCCTCCAAATTATCTCATTTTTTCTTTCCCTCCAAATCATCTCACTTCTGGACCGATGAAATTGAGAGGAAAGTTAGGAGTTTTTATCTTTTCATTTCTCTCCGTATCCCTCACTTTCTCTCCACATAAAACTTGCAATCAAGAAATTTTACATCCCCCCCCCTACCCTCCCCTCCAAATTCTTCCATCCAGTCAAAGCGAAAGAAGGGCACCATTTTAAGAAAAACAAAATCGTCTTGGGAGTAAACTCACACATATTACGTAATTCTGAGCTTACATGAGCTTATCTTTAATGTAATTGCTGCACCTAAGAAAAAAAAACAAAACAAAACAAGACAAGACAAAACCCAAAACGACAGTTTTGGGTCATTTTTTTTATTTAAAACATCATACGACACACTTGTACCCAACTTCTATAAAGCTATTGCATATTAATTTTTTCCTCCTTTTATTATTGCTCTACCAAAACCCCTCCGAAAAGGAACCATTTAAATTTCATAAGGTCAGCTTTACGATAGAAAGAGTGCATGAAGGACGTCCAACTACTAGAACTATTCATCAGGTCGATGTAGGATGTATGAGTGAGCAACTGGGAAGTCTCTAAAGTGTTTTTCCCCAAGGGAATGGAAACATCCCACCATAATCTGAACTACAAGATCAGCAAAATTCCAACCTCGTTTTGAGGTACAAGAGCAAGAGCATAAACCTAAAGGGATTTCGCTTGAGTTGACTGCAAAGGTTCATATTTTTTTACAAGCTTGCTGCTTATACCCGAAAAAAGAGTTACCCTTGTCATTGGAAGAAAAAGAATACCTTGCACAACATACAAAATAATGTACAGAAAAACACCATAACATCTGTTGTGCTAGTACTTAAACAGCATTTGTACTTGAACATTTTCTCAGATTTCACTCCTTCCAAAGTGCAAGCATGGCTCTTTCAGATATTGAATGTGGGATCACTTCTTCCTTCACTGGGACTAACTACACATTGACTTGATCTCTAGAACTCCTTCGTTTTTCTTCGGAGTTCATTCAGCTCCATCTCAATGTCAGTGTCTCGAAAAGGGAAGCCCGTACTTGCGCTGCTGGTAACAGCAGTTCTTCCGGGCGGAAGTTCTCCCTTCTGATTTATCACAATAAAAGGGAAATAATGGATGAAAAAGATGAAAAATGAATTTGATGGTATGCACTAGAACCATCACATAACATTCAAAATCATATTCAGGATCCATCAAAAACCCTATGATGCAAAGGATCACGGTTGATGAGGGTTGGGTCGTTTATCATACGCAGCCTTCTGCTTACTCTTTAAGAGGATTGGGAGAGGATCGCTTTTTATCTAGTTATTATTAGTCGGTTTTAAGCGTGGCTGCTGCTTCAAACAACAATTCATCCATACATAGTTATACCATTCAAAGTTTTCATCTGTCCTTTTCTGTTTTGTCCTCTTTCTTTCGCTTTGAAACCTTGAGTACTCCAACACTATCTTCAAAACTAATAAAAACCCAGTTTCGATACATGTACACCAAACAGTGACCATAAAATAAAATAAAAAAAATTCAACTCAGGCAAACCAAACAAGGCCTAAATGAATTATTCTAGATTCAACTAAATGCTAAAAGAGGGTGCAAATGACGAGTTCAACTACAAGGTGGACATTGGCATCAAATTATAAAAATTAAGGGCACAGATTGATGTTCAAGTCAAAATTTGGGATGCAAATGTGGATAAAGCAGCCTTTAAATCCATTTCCCCCAAAGAAATATGAGTAATTAATCAAGTTTTTATTCCAATAAGATAAATTAATGCATCGATTGATGCGTACCACATGTGCCATGCTTAAAATTAATTTAGTAGGTTAAAATATTTGTTAAAAGAAAAGCTTGCTTCAGAAGAAAATAATTACCTTGGGCCTCCCAGATAACTCGTTCTTCATTTTTGAAAGATCATCATCAACTGAAGAGCTCTCTAACAATGCGAACTGTAAATGCAGAAGGGCTTTGAATTGTAATGATAATCCACATAAAGTAAGACTGCTAAATCCTCTCTTTACATGGTGGAAAATCCAGTATTGAGAAAATGTTTTGTTGATAGTGTCACAAAAGTTCATTTATTTCGCCTTCATCTTTCAACTTTATAGAATGATATGACATATATTTACGTCTCCCCCTGTAAGGCTATAAGAAGGTATTTAACTACAAATTAAGGCTATGCGAAGGTATGTAACTACAAATTGTAAATAGTTGCAGTAGTTGACATGCTACTGTTCAAATTGGTATGTATGATCGGAACTAGATCTGCTCCATTTCAATCAAGCCAAAAACTTATTTAGATGATCAAACAATTAAATGTTAGGGATATTTCATAAAGTAAGCAGCTGATAATTATCTAAACTGAACTCAAGCAATGAAAAACAAATAAAAATAAAATAGACTCCCCTTTTGGTTAGGAGCCAGGGCTACCTAGGGGCACTGTCGTACTACCTAATTCTCCATTTGTAGCTTCATTGAAGGGTTCCACAAGGAACCTAAGGTGATGATCAAGGGAATTGCAGCCTTCAAAGTTGAGACTAAAGTTTCCTGGGTGCTTTTTTGGTCCAGTTAACCACCGAGCATGGTATGGCATGTAATGAAAACTACATCATTCGATACACAAAATTGTTTTGCAAATGACGTCTCTCCATTCTTGAAGTTTAATCCTTTAATCCTTCCATGAGAGAACGAGTGCAAAACAGGAACAGAATGAAACAGAAGTAAAGGGGAAAAAAAAGAAGAGAATTCGATACACAAAATTGTTTTGCAAATGGCGTCTCTCCATTATTGTAGTTTAATCCTTTAATCCTTCCATGAGAGAACGAGTGCAAAACAGGAACAGAATGAAACAGAAGTAAAGGGGAAAAAAAAAAAAGAAGAGAAAAGACTGCCTACCTTCCCTTCAAGATCATCAGTTGTTAACTGATTAAGCGCATCTGCTTGAGACTCCATCGCCAACACTATCAGGAATGGGAAATGTCGTAAGTTATTACACTGACATGCCGAACATATTTTATTTCTAATATAAAACTAGTACATCAGTTCCAACTCAATGGCAAAAACCAAAAGTCGAAACCGTGAATGGACTGCAAGATTCTATAAGATTCGTATTTATTGCGAGTGGATGAGGCCAATGATGGTTGGATGGTTTAATTATGCGACCTTGAGGTGTACATACAATTATAGTGCCACAGAATAGATTCCACTGAAACCAATAGTCGATGTTTATAAGATTCATTACGACTACTAATCATGTTGCACCCCAAATCAGATGTCTTTGGGCTTAAAACTGTATCAATACCAGCATTGTCAAATCAGCATCAAAGTGTTTAAAAATTCCCTTTAAAATTTCATGAGGTCTATAGCCCTTTTAAAGCATTTTTCCAGAATAATAGATTCCCCTGCATGTGCCTTGTATACAGTGGATGTTGGACTTTGTTAAATTAGTTTCAAAAAGGGCAAGGTTCAACAGCAGTGAATGTAAATCCACAATATTTCAAGCAATCGTACATCATCGTCCCCAGTATCAGCTTACAATAACAACAGAGCAAGCCTTATTCCCGAGATGAAATAATTAAACGAAAAAAAGAAAAAGAAATTATACCAGGTTGTTGATATGGGTTTTCCTAAAGCAGTCATTCCTCTATAGGGTAATTTCAACATCCACTCTGTAACACTAGTCGTTGCAAAGCATCAAATTATACTTTAAAATTCATCAAAATAATGAGTAAGCCATCTCCAGATATGTCTTTTAACTTATATACTTAAACGAACAGTTTTACAATGTTATGTTACATGATTTCTAGATATTGCTCTAAAGGCTATGAGAAACTCATTCAGAGAAGATCACTTCTCAATCTGAACTCCCAAATGAAGATCCATGGACAAGCAAGACTAGGGATAGGCAACAACAACCAAACATACTCTGAAAGAATGAAATTGCTCTAAAGGCTTGCAGTAATTAGTCGACATTAGCATAAAATACAGTTTCTACTGAAATTTATCGATTTTCAATGTGTCCCCAATCTTTATTTTTTATGTAACCTCTTTCCTAATTTTTTCTATGGTCTGTACTCTCTGAAATTGTTCAGCTCAAAAACAAGTAAAAGAGTCAAACCTTTTTCCTCCATCTTTTCAAAAGCGGCAAGAGCACCACTTGTATTCACATTTCCCACCATCTCACTTACTTTAGTGGCAGTCCTTCAAATAATTTATCAGAAAAGAATCAGAAGTTGTAAGAAGTGCCAACTAGAGTGTCATTGAGGAAACTTAAAACAGATTAACAGAGTTGGAGGTTCATGACAAACTTTGCAGATTGGGCACGTGCTTTGAGGGTGTCTTTTTTTGACTTTGCCTCCTGTATCTTGCTTTCCAGTAGCTGCAAAAAGAAATGAATTAATTTAACATAAAGTTTGTTTTCTAGTAAAATCCGTGAAATGGCCACCTAGTGCCCACCCAAAAGAGACCTACCCGTGTATTAGAGACAAGATTTTCAACAACACCCTTCTGCTGATCAAGCTGAGCTCTCAAAGCATTTGCATTGTCCTGTAAAAAAGAGAAAGGCACATCTCATACACTGAAGAGACATCTGAGTTCATAATTTTAACTCCTATTTGATGAGAATAGATCAGAAAGTAATGAGTATATCCACAATCAGTCCGACAAGAAGGCTTAGACCCATAGGTAATGCACAATCGAAAATGGTGACTGGGTGAAAACCCAACACATAACGAAAATATATAATATTGACACGTCCTCTTACTTTTTTTCATGCTCATCCAATCTGTAAGGTTGAAACTTGAAGACTGCAACCCATGTGGGCCCCACTGGGTGCATTCACACTTTTTCAAAGTAAGGTGGCAACTCATATCCACTTTTCTCATATGTATATAGACAAGTATGGTCCTATTTGATTTGTACATATATAGCCTTTCTATATTCAATATTTTCAGTTTCCAAACATTTACTAGTTTGTCACCTTGTTTTCACTTTTGGCAAACATCTGCAAAATTTTAAACGAAACTGAAAAAAGTATTTTGTTTTATTCGATGCTTTCCCAAATGTGTGAAAAATAAGGTGGCAAACTTGTAAATGCCCCAGATAACTGGAAATAAAAATGAGAATCATTTTCCAAACCAAACATGCTCTCATGGGAGCCGCTGACTTATTATTTACATATTCAACAACTTATAAGACTCCCAACACAAAAGGAAGGAATATCAGTTTATAATCTCTGAAATAGTGTGTTATCAAAATTCTCATATACACAATTTCACTGAAGCACTCCCTCCAAATTAAGGCAAACATAAAATACTAGTATTTTGGGAAAGAGAGACGCACAGCATAAGATTTACGCCTTTTAAGAGCCTCACGAGCAAGATCCTCGTCTCCCTTCCCAAGTGCAAGTTGTGCCCTTCGGTACCTAATATCACAAAGAGCATGATAGCACATAATTTCATGTAGAAAGTACAGGGTTCCTTAACAGATTTTACCATTCTGTAGAAGCTTGGTCTGCAGCTTTATATTTGTTTTCTAACTGCTTCTGAGATGCCAAAACCTTCAAGGGAGGAAAACAAGCATGAATGATTCAGGACTTCCACACACTTCCATTTTCCATCTTTTTACATGTTTCCCCATCAAATCGCAGCAATTTGTAAACTGCCACTCACGATTAGAGGGATCAAGAACCAAAAAACCTTAGTCAATATTAAGAAGAAAGACATACTTGTGCTGTAGCTTGTCGCATCTTTGTCAAATCATCATTCATTTCAAGCACAGTCTGCTCCAAAATTTTCTCTGGGTCTTCAAAGGTGCTTATGATTGCATTCGCATATGACTACACTCAAAAAGAGATACGAATTCACTTTAAGTAGCCCAAAACCCGCAAAGGAAAATCTTAATGCCATGATATCCATCGAGGAAAATTCAGGTTATGAATGGTAGGAATGAAATGGGAATGGGAATGGTCATTCCCTCATATGAGAGAGTGGCCATTGCAAGAGAGTGACCATCCCATTATCAAACTACAGAATTAGAATCATGATTCCAATTCCCATTCTTATTCCTACCATTCAAATAAGTCCTTAGATTTTATATTCTTATATATTACCTTGAAAACTCTAGCAAATAGATCAAATGGGTTCATTCTTATTCCATTCTCATTCCCACCATTCAAATGAGCCCTTAGTGTTTATATTTTTATATTTTACCTTGACAACTCTAGCAAATCGATCAAACAAGTTCATTCGAATGATGAGAGCTCCCCCACCAAGACTGTTGGATCTTAATCTGTCAGAATGAACAATTTGTGTTCTTGTAACTTCTAGTGTTCTCACTGCACAAAAAAATGGACATCTACTAAGAGAAGACGCAGAGCCATGAAATATAAAGGCAAGCAATCTTTAGTCTTCCATGCAGATCCTTGTCATGAGATTCCAAACAACCAAAGCAGCCTTTAACCATTCACAGCCTTCAAGTGGAGCACAAGCTTTCTAAATCATCAAATTTTATTAGCTGTAGAATGAATATTGCATTCACCAACCAACCAAAAAAAAAAAACTGAAGAGAATAAAAATAGTTGAGGATCTCAACTATAGCATTTTTTTTTTTTTTTTTGTGGTTGGTAAATACACACTCAACTTAATAACTATATGGTTACAAACCCTTGACTTTTCCCAGCATCAGCACTATATTGTACCAAGCAACTAGTGGTCTCAATTACATCAGCACTATATTGTACCAAGCAACTAGTGGTCTCAATTACAACAATTATATTCTTAATGAAAGAAGTAAAAGAGCATATCCAACAAGGAACAATACTACAAACAACAAGGGTTACTTAGCTTCTCATAGGCCAAATGCCTGGGGTTTGTCACCTAGGGTTTCTTTCAGGAATGTTCAGCGAGACTAGCAGGATTTTTTTTGATAGGTAAATGACACAAGCACCCGACCTAGTAACTACAACGATTCAAACCCTAAGTCTTTCCCAACAAAAGGATTAAGCATACATGCCGGTACCCCCAAAGGATTTTCAAATGTTTAAAAAGCACACACCAAGGCGCCGCAACATGACACTGCCAATGGGTTTCCACTAGATCTAGAGGACTCTATACTCCTTCAACCAGGCAAAGCCTAATGAAGGGGTTTGTGGGGCAATTTTTCCCAAGCATGAAATCTCAAGTATAAAATAGAGAGTAATTACTGATTGAAATATATACACATAAAGATATTTATATATACATATATATATACACACACACACATCTGTGTGTGTGCATGCATGCGCACTTTTAAATCTCGCACACTTTTAAATCTCAATTGGAACGATTGCCGTCATTGAATAATTTTTTATTTTTATTATATTTGAAGCATTATTGAATTTTTCCCTAATAAGTGTGCCAGCCAGGAGGAGTGACGTAATTGATGCAGCAATAGTTAAGAGGGGAAGGGATAGGCCACTCAAGAATTGGATGCAAGTAATAAGAAAAGACATGAGCTTTCTAGTACCAGATGAGAGTACAGCCTTACAAAGGGACAATGAGACCCCAATCCCACCTCGGGAAGTGTGGGGATTGTGGGTGATGAGCATACGAGCCACCTCTTGAATCCACGTCAACTAATGACGTGCTTGTAATGAGCCTAACTGTGATATGCCGCGACGAGGACATCGCATAATCAAGTGGGGGAGATTCTAATACCCCAATCCAACATCAAGAAATGTAAGGATTGTGGGTGTGATACATAAGTTTGAGGCTATGATTCCAAGAGTACTTTCTTGGCTAGCCCTTTCGGGTGAGGATTTGCCCTTTGATGAGGTGGTGGTTAGTGGTATTATAGGAACAAGTAGCATTAGAGGATTCATGTTAATAACCCAGCATAATTTCTTCTTGTTGGTTCCATATAATCGATTGAAAAAATTGAGATCAAAGGAGGTCGTTGCATTGAATTTTTTCTAATAAACAACTAGTACCTATCTTTTCTCTTTGCTCAGTTCTTATTACTCTATATCTTATCTTCCATGCTTTATCATGACTTAGAATTGTCCAAAGAACATGCTACTGAAGTTAGCAATATTGTAATACATAACAATTACAGCAGTCCAATGTGACTTCCACAGTAGGTGTGCCCCAGATAAGGTAAAATAATGAACGTATTTAGAAATCTACCTTTGATCATGATGTAGCTAACTAGTGAGCAGTGAGGATATTGAATAAACTATTCCAAGGCATATGCTAGAAGTAGATTACTTTGTATTAGAAAGGGCAGGATGTGTGCTAATTCAATGCAAATTCCTATCTACCTGAATTTTATCATGATTTCATTCCAATCACTTCATAACATGTCAACAGTACATGCCAACACAAATCTAATGGCATGCAAATCAACTAAGTTCCTGTCTAAACCCGAGGTTTCCATGACTGCTATTGCTACATAGATTAAGGGGTTAAGCAAAAAAAAAAAAAAAAAAAGTAAAATAAATTCTTAAAATTCCAAATTCAATTGCAACTAAATGAAAATAAAATTAAAAAGACAAATGCATACACGAACATAAGTCTTTACCCCGGAGCACGTCTAATTCCTGTGAGCATCATACAAATCCCAAACTAAAATTATATCTTCGCCAGAGAAAAGGTATACAACAGTTGAAACACCCCAAGATACAACAGCATAAACAATCCAAGTGGGTAACATAAAGCTTCCAATAACTCAATGAATACCAAAAAAGAAAAATAAAATAAAAAGAAATAATAAAAAGAAAAAGATAAATCGGAACTTTGAAGAATACCCAGAAAGAAAAACAGTATAAGAGCACAAACCTCCACAACCAAAGAAGGTTGATTTGAAAGGCGGCGCTCTCAGCACAACACATTTATGAGGAGCGGGCTGTAGCGAGGAAAACGGAGGAGATCCAAGGCTTAATCCTGTAATGGGTGCCCTAATAGCCATTCTAAGAAAGAATGAAAAACCCTAATTCTCCGAATCGTATATATTAAAACAATAGTGTGGTGAGGGTTGATTTTATTTGGGCACTGCGAGAGTGCGTTCTCCTCCTCTCTTCTTCTCCGTCGGGCGGGGGTATGTGGTGAGGGTTGATGAGGTCTCTTCTCTTTTCCCCGTTTGGATTTGGTTTAAACTTAATCCAATCCAACTCCCAGGAATAAATAATACTAATTCTTTAGCCGTTTATTATTATTCAAGGATAAGGGTATCGAGATATAATCAAATAATTTAAAAACCAATCCTGCTCCATGGGAATTCGGAAAAATTTTAATTTTTAATACTACACATACATCCTTGTTTGCGGAAAAATACGAGTGTTTGGAAACTCATATATTATTTATTTTGCAATTTATTATTCACATCATTCTAAAAGAGAATGATTATTTATCATTAATGGCTAAGGCATGAACCACCTTCCATTAAGATCCTGTGTAGGGCCAGCAGTGGGTAAAACCGAAAATATTAAGGATATGCTAGAGGCAAATCTAAAGAATAGATTTAGGATGAGGAGCATGGGTCCAAAAAGTGAAGAGAGGTATGATGGATGGATGAACATCGGAAGAATACAAGTTGTAAGCCCAAAAAATGAAGAACAGGACAAAGAGGGGGTTTAGTGCTATTAGGGTGTTTGCAGCTGAACTCATGGAGCCATGAGTTCAGTGGGGGCACTCCTCACCTTGCCATTAGCAATAAATCGATGAGGGATGATGAGAAAGAATGGAGTTGTTGACCTTCTCTAGTTCTTTCCTCCTTCTCTACAGCGGTTTCTGGCCCAAAAGTGTTCTCCCAGCAAAACCCTAGGATTTTGCTTATATGGTGAAGGAAAACCCCAAAGGGGGTGGATGCAGCACCACATCTTCCTTGGGCCTCAGGCCCAACATTCTTAATCATTGGAAAATTCGTAAAAAGGAGCCACGTGCCACTAGGGTAGCGTAGTGAAGCCATAAGCTCAAGGCTATAAGCCTTTCCTCAACAAGGAGGGAAGTGTAGGTTTAATGGGCCATGAGCCGAAAAGGGCCATTCCTTTAAGGAATGAAGTCATGGGCTCAAGTGGACGAGCCACGAAAAGAGTTATCCCTTGGAAAATGAGCCATGGTCTCAAAGAATTGGGTTGTCCCCTTAGGGACTGAGCCGTAGGCTCCGAAATCATTGCTCCTAATTGACTTGTTCAATGAGCACAAGAAGGTGATATTCTCTTGGGAATTGAGCCGTAGTCTTGAAAACATGGAACTATAGGCCCCATCTGATAACATGTCCCTTTAGCGATTGAGCTGTAAGCTTGGAAGCGTGGGTCCATAGGCCCGACCTGATACATTTCCCTTGAGGGACTAAATCGCGGGTTCAAAATAATATGGCTTCGTTGACTTGGTCAACGAGGGCTGAAAGTAGTATTCCTTTTAGGGTTGAGCCATAAGCTCAAGAAAAGTTAAGATGTTCCCTTAGGGTTGAGCCACAGGCTTGGGAATAGTTACCCCTCGTTGACTTGGTTGATTGGAGTCTTAAGACGGTATCTCCTTAGGGGTTAAGTCATTGGCTCGAAAATGCAACCACTTTTTGTTCACTTAGTCAACGAGAGTCCAAAAAAAATTGTTAAAAGTGATTAAAATGTTAATTTCCCCCAAAAAAATTCTTAAAAGTGATTAAAATGTTAATTTCCCCTGAGGGATGCAAAAAGCAACGTCAACGATCCTTCACACTCTCCAAGTCAAAAGTGGTCACGTGTCAGAATTTTTCTGATCCTTTATTTTTATTTAACCAAAACACCCTTACCAAATGTACCAATCGAGAAATTTGATTCAAATGTTAAATATATTCTTTTTATGCCTTGCCAATCTTTTCAATTGTGTACATGTGCATCACAAAATACGGTTATTTGTTAAATGGTCATAAATAAATGATCTTTTATTTTTATTAAAACGACATTACTTTGAGATAATTTACCTAGCATATATTTAAGTGCTTTGACTTTTGGGCATTGAATATATTAATTTGCAATGAAAAGTAAATATAAGTCTGACCTTACGCAATTTGCATGAGTTCATCCACAAAATGACAGAATTTTACTTAAATAGTTCCCGTTTATTTACATTTTAGCAAAACTATATTATTTTTAGAGCAAATGCACACAAGTTTATATCCCATAAAAATGACACTATTGAGACATGAGGATTGTAATTCTAACGGTGTTTGGATCCAATGCTACACTCACATCAAACATTTATTGTATTCGATTATGAATTTGAATTTAAATTCGGTTCTTATGCTTATGTATTTGAATTTAAATTCGGTTCTCATGCTTATGTATTGACACAAGACTAACAAATCTCAATACTCATTCACTGTTGGAAACTTTTCTACAGACCGTCAATTTTCAATTACTTCTCAAAGTCACACAATTGGATGAAAAAGAGAAAAGACCACTTGGCTTACGAGCGCCATGGATTACAACTTTCCTCATACCACACTATTCACATGTGCAAGTTCCTTCATCATTTGTTATCATATCTTATATTATATCTTATATTATAATCCCTCACAATTCATCCTTTAATTATTGAGAAAAAAAAAAAAAAAACTTCATAGTGACATAAAACCATGTGAAGGAACAAACCTAAGCACAATTTGAGGTTAAGTGGGGTATGAACTTACCATTTGGCCTTCACTTTAAATCTCTAATGATTTTGCGAGCCAAAGTTAACCCCTAATGATTCACAATCATCACCATCTCTCACTTAACTACTAATGCCAATAAAAAGCTAACTCAATAAAATACCACCGGATTCAATTCATAAAGTCAAACCCAAAATTAAGATTCCAAACAGTATTACTCCTTGATGCATGTTTTGGGTCATAGCTACGATTGGGACTACACTTAACGCATTTTATGCGCTTTACAATCCATCCTGTTTCATTCTATCATTCTATCGTAACAAACATGACCTTACTTTAGGGTTTCTAGTGAAACCAGATGCAAACATGCACTCTCATTTAAGAGTGGAATACAAGAAATGTTCAAGCTTTAGTTTGAATAGTGGGAATAGAAACAGAATTACAAAGAACGATCATTCCATCACCTTTCATATCATCAAGTGATGAAAAACGAATCATCTTTCCCATTCCCACCAGACAAACAGGACCAAACCCAGCAACGGTTAAATTCCCCCTTGATCAGTAAGTCTATCTTGAATTGACCATTGAATTGTATGAATAACTAAATAAGAAAGAGGGTAACTTCCATTCGTAGCCTTTAGGAGATCCAACAGAATCAAACCAAAAGTGCAGCCACTGAAAAGGACAAAAACAAGTTATGCCTAGATTTAAATACCGCAATTCAAACAATGCCAACTGCTTCATCAAAGGGCTTTGTAAGATAATTAAACTAGCATGTGGACCAAACTACCAGTTCAGCTACAACAAAATTGGTGGCAAACATCAATCATCATAGACCAGGGAGTAAGAAAATGCATTTATGTGCGAGAGATGAGAGATGCCCATGGCACAACTATATGGATCGTTCCTGGGTAATTAACTGTGGACCACTCAAGATGCCGACGACACAATTATATGGGTCCGTCCTGGGTGATTAAGGGAACTTATACACAGAGTTTGCCTAGTAATCATCAAGCAAAACAAATGAAAACTAGAACAAACCCCCTCTGAGAAGAGGGGGGGGGGGGGGGAGATGAAAGAAGAGTGGGGAAACATAATTTAATGTCATTTTGATAGCATCAAGAAAGACAAGTATCTTAGCTTATATTTATAAACAAAAGTGCAAACAAATGTATTCCATATACAGAAACTTGACACATCAACCATATATATATATGTGTAATGACAACAACAAACAACAAATGTTTCTGACTGATTCATTAGCCAAAACAACTCTCACCGGTGCACCCTGGGATCATCCTCGTCCCTAATAGGGTAATGGCCAATCTTCATACTTTTCTCTTTTCCTTCTCTCAAACAGAATTGCTTAAATTTCTCCACATTGACACAAGTATAGGGCAAAAAGGGTAAAAAATATATACAGGAAGCAATCAGTAGGCACACAGAAGCATAAGATCAGGCAAACCGGACTTCCTGAAACAAGACGCTTAAGGGAAAAGAAAGGAACTGTCGCAAATTGATAGAGCCATGTTGAACCTTGAAATATCTCTCCATTGCAGGAGTTTAAGAGGCAGATTTCAATACGAGTCCTTGAACAGGTTTATATTCAAGCTTTATTGATTCATCCTGAAACAAAAGTCAATCTAAGCATGAACAAGCTTGTACAAAAAAACAAGACATGCACGTTTGGATGATTTAGAAAATTGGGAGACTCCACTACATTTCTAACATTATTTCAGCTGCAAAAACACGCGATACGTTACGTCCATGAATTGATAATAGACTATCAGCCGTAGTGTGTTCAATGTCAAAGAGTTATGTGAAATCATAACAAAGCCACTAATAGGCCCAAAATGCTCCAAGTTTCTGGATTTTCCATTGAAGAGGAGAGGAACAAGTAAATGAAAGAAAACTTCAGTCAGAACAGTTCATTATATCGACTCAAAACCCCATCAGACTTTCATATTGATTATAATTATTAGCTGTACTAAGCTAAACAACAGAAGCATAGACAACCACTTCAAGCACTGAGTTTTTGTTCATTCAATTAAACATATAGCCAGAGCACAGTCAAAAGATTCATATTCATTCACAAACAAACACATTACTCACTTCAATGCAGTCCCAAATATATTGATTGATTACTCGCGAAGATAAGTAAAATAAAGTAAGGAAAGGCCTTATACAAAGATTTTATAAATTGACTAACATATTGCGAGCATAATTAAGTAACCACAGAATAAAGAAAGAAAAGGCCTTACACAATGAATTTATAAATTGACTAACAACATACTGCGAACATAATTAAGTAACCACAGAACCTATGTACCGAACAATCATTATTAACCAAAACAAGCCAACTTATATAAAAGTAGCACTCAGACATAGAATAGAAGCTTAATATATTGAATTTCATCAAAGATAACCTAGAAAAAAGAACACCCAGTAGAGATGAAGCTCAGAAAATCTACTAAGAATTCAGTTAATGCATACAACTCAGAGTTCCAAAAAAAACAAATCGCATAGCACCATAAGGAAATAACCAAAATTACAAAGCCATCAGCCAAAACAAGCCAAATTGTACAAAAGTAGGACTCACCCATCGAATGGAATTTTAGTATATTGAATATGATCAACATAATCAAGGAAAATAAAAACACCCAGTAACGAAAAAAGCTCAATAAATTTGCTAAGAATTCGGTCAGAGCATACTAATCAAAATCTCATAACCCTAGAGGGAAGAAATAAGCAAGGAGTACCCACCTCAGCCTCGGGGTGGGCAAAAATCCGGCCATCGCGGAACAAGAAATCGGGAGGACCCTCGTCGGTACAGTCGGGCGGGATCTCGAAGAGCGACAGCGAGAATTGCTTGCGAACCACACCGACATCGAAGTGAATGAGGCCGGAGCTGGGGATATCGACGCGGATGCCCTTGACGGGGAACCAGAGAAAGAGCTCCTGCGCTGTGACGCCGGAGATGGCCTCGATCCGGCCGAAACTTAGGGTTCCGGTGACGTTGAAATCGTAGTGCACCTGATTCTCGAACTTGGCACTGCAGGCTCGGCCCAGACCCACCTCGAACTCGCCGGAGGCGGCGTCAAAGGAGAAATCTTGAACGCCCTTTGGGAACACCCCGATGGGGAGGCCATGTGAGCGAAGTACATCGTAGATTGATGAGGAGGAGGAGAGGGAAAGTGGGGAGAAAATGAGGAGAGAAAGTGCGAGAAAGAGAGAGAAAATTAGGGTTTGGAGAGGGAGAATCATGGCGAGAAGGGTGGAAGAGGGAAAGGGTCTTTCGTGGTTAATTGGGTGAATTACAGAAGGGGGATTGAGTTGAATGAAGCATAGAAATTCAGAGAGAAAGAATTGTTGTTTTCCTGTTTTCCCTTTTTTTAAATAAATAATAAAAAAAATGGTGGTCGGGGGCGTGTTTGGAGAAAGAGAAAATGTTGATGAGATTCTTTCATGCGTAATTAGTGGGGAATGGTAATTTAAGATTTAGAGATTAATTAAGGGGGAACATGAGGATTATTATATGAGCTAGGGTTTTTAAATTTCTCCTCTTTGCTGGTTGCCTTTGAGCATGAGCTATGGTTTCTCTCTCCTACCCCCTCCTCCCAGCGATCCTACAATAAATTTAAACATTACGGTACGGATTAAATTTTATATGCTCGACAAATATTACCCTTGAGGTTTACTTCGTTACTCATAAAATCTTATGGACCATTACCTTGAGGTTTAATTCATTAATCATGATATTTTATAAATCATACCATGGGTAGGTGCAAATTTGGTTTCATTAGGGCTTAGATAGTCTATTTCATTAATGGAATAAGCAAAAATATGCCTAATTTAGATATATTGCGTCCATATGAGTCCCAATCTAAAATTTAAAATCATATAGTTCGAAAAAAAACTAAAAAAAGTTTATATAATTCGCACTAACACACCTTTCATTTAAATGAAGCAAAACATGTAAGCCGCTTAAGGATTAGACACCTGTCACTCCACAGTCAATTTCCCCAATGTGATTGTGAATTCAAAGAAAACACGAATTGAATCACAATGGCATGGAATCTAATTTTGATTAATTATAGTAGGGATCTGGCTCCTATTTCATAATTTCGCTTACATACCAATTACATAGATTTTAAAAGTTTGAATAAGGTCAGATCAACTCAATAAACCATGCTCATGAATCCAAGTCATAAGCTCACAAACCTTGTTATAGAGCACAATAATTATGCAGCCCGACCCAATTCGCGCCGATCGAACCTAAAATCGTAGGAAATGTACAAGAAAGCTTGATGTTGCGTTCCCTCACTCAGAATGACTACTGTGGCAGATGTTGAAAATGGGTAACGAGTCACACTCCTTTATTATGCAATTTGAGCCAAATCTCTGTAGGATGAGACCTGACAATATTTGAGGTTACCTGACATATCCACAATCGTAGACTAAAAAAAACTGAAATCTTACTATCGGGAACGAAGAAAACAAGTCGCTAGGATTCGGAAGGTGTTGAAATCGTCATCACTCCAATTAACTGAATCTTTATAATATCATAATCACATTCCAGAAGTAGAACAATCTTCTCTTCACATTCAAAAACTATTCAACTAACTTGCAATTGAAAAATAGGAACACAGTTACCATCAACTGCGGGAACAAAACTTTAAGAAAGAAAAAGAAAAGGAAAATATACGAACAGAAACAGAATTAATTCGTTCTTTATCGTACCTAAATTCTCTTCCCAAGAAAAAACAAACATCTCTTGCCGGAACAACACGATGCTGCATCTCACAATGTTAGATTGAGAAACACTGCTGTTTAGTCCTCCAGTAGATTCATCAACTCTTTCATTACATTTAAGCTCTAAGGTTGGATCACAAATAGAGGCTGTGAAAAGAACAAATTGGAGGTCAAAGTAGGAAAGATTGAAGTGGTGAATACATGAATTCATAAAAGACAGTCATCAGTTGCAGGCAAGAACACTTACAGTATCAACACTAACAGGCTTGCCGTCCTCAGCAACAACCTCAACAATAGTTCCTGATTGATCAGCCTAAAGACCAAAACAAAAAACATATATAAATTAGGAAGCCCAACCCAAATCAAATCACGGAAGGGAGTAACATATCTGCATTGTCAATTCGTTTTGGGATGGAACCTCATCATGGTATCGGAGCCCAGTTGTCTTTTAATGGTGCCCAGGGTCATGCTTGGCCCAGGTGGCCCATCTGTGTCCCCATATTGAGCACATGTAGAGCCCAATGTGTGAGAGGGAGTGATGAGGAAGTTGGGCTTTCCAACCCTTGGTACAACAATCAAGCTGTTATTCACATCTAATCCAGTGTGGTATGAGAGGACACATTGAAGTTGATTGTCACTTTGTTTGAGAAAAATTTCAACGTCAGTTTATCATGCTTGGGCATGTAAAGACTGGACTTCAACTCGTAGACACTTTCATGAAAGCTTTAACTGAGGCTAGGGATGAAAGTGTTTGTTACAAGCTGGGCATGTTGAACATCTATGCTCCAGCTTGGGGGGGAGGGAAGGGAAATTCATAGACTTCTAGCAGCTGCATTATTGACCAAGCAAGCTAGTGGACCATCAAAAGATTGGAATTAGGAATCCTAAATACATTATTTCTCTAGTGTATCTAACATAAATACAATAGCTCCTTGCCCTCCCTCTCTCTATTCAAACAAATAAGATCCTAAGACCACTTCCCCCACGGCCAATTGATTTGGGGATGGAAACCTTCAAACTTCAACCCATTTCATGTGTGGTTTGCGTGGAGGGGCTAGGGTTCTTTATAGAGCTACAGCACTGCTAACAGACAACACAAGCTGCAGCTTTTCCCCTTGCATGATCCCCTATTGGGTTCTCTTTTTAAACGATAAACATAAACATATAAAAAGACCCAAATAACCCCGAATTCTTTATTCTTTTGGGAAAAAATTTTTGGATCAATTGCCCTCATATCCATTTAGGAAATTCAATTTTTTGATTCAAAAAAATAGGGATATAATCCAGCATAATTTTGGGCTGAATGGACTTCAAAATCTAAAGAGGAACAAAGCAAACACTGGAAAACTTAACTCTAAACTTAACAATCAACTGCAAAGTGAAATAAACCCTTACTTCAATTTCATTCATCAATTTCATGGCCTCAATGATGCACAAGACCTGTCCTTTCTGTACCTTGTCTCCAACCTACAGAACAAGATAATTATGTAACCAGAACTAAATACCCACACAGGGACAGTAGCAAGAAGGAGCAGCATGCCAGCAACAGAAAGGATGCATGAAGCATCAACATTCAAATACGAAAACGAAAAACAAAACCCCAATAGAACTCACCTTCACAAATGCAGGTTCGCCAGGTGCTGGACTTCGGTAGAATGTCCCAGCCATGGGGGATTTAAGAGGTGGAAGTGAAGACTTCGATGACTTTCTAGCAGGGGTAGAAGGTAGTTGGGCTGGAGCCGAAGAAGCTGGGGCAGGCAATGTTGGAGCAGTGGGAGGTGGGGCTACTGCTGGTTGGGATGAATGCACCATAGAAATGGGAGCTGGAGATGGCGGTTGAGGCATGGCTTCCTTTTTGCGGATTATTACTTCACAATCAAGCTGCTTCATTTGCAACTCCACAACATCTCTGGAATCAACAAGCCTGCAAGAAACAAAATGCAGAACAAAATGTCCTATTGGGTTCATTGTAAAACATATTTAATTCTGCCTCTACTCTAAGTATAATTATTACCTTGTTTAATTCACTTTGGAGCCTTGGCTCAATCAAGGATAACTTTTTCCACACATGGCCTTTCAGAGTAGTTATTCCTTGCCTATTCCTCTCATGGTCCATAGGAGTAACTATTCCTTAAATATTCCACTCATGAATCCATGGGAACAGCTGTTCCTTACATATTATATTCCATTCCCATTCTATTCCCAACCGTGAACCAAACATGCAAAAAGATATTGAGCATACTTACTTAACAAGGCTTGCAACTTGAGTGATGAATTCGGATATTGATTCCTCTGATGCCACAGCAGCGGAAGCTGGCTCATTTGAGGGTTTGCTATCTCTTGACTCAGGTGGTGAAAATTCTGACCCGGTAGGTGTAGCGGCATCATTTGAGGATCCATCAGCAGTACCCTTGAATGCAACAGATGGCTCCAAAAAGGTTTCGACAAAGGAATGGAAATTTGAATAGACATCCTTCAATGAAAACCAAGGAAACGACCTTACCTCATTCAGTTCTGATCTCAGCATGGTTGAAGTGGAACGGCTCTGACTAGACTGCAAACCCTAAAATATGGAGTTTCGATATAGTTAAACTGGCCTCAATTATAAAACAAAAACAGAACAAAAGAACAAAATGAAACCAAAAAAAATAAACAACAAAACTAAATAAAACAAAAACATAAAAGAGAAATAAAACAAAAGAAAAGTTGATAATAAATGAAATGTAAGCATTGAACATGGCTTAGACCCTCCATGTTACAAATTATTGTCTGATATATTGCATGTGTGCATGTAAATATCAAGAGGAGAAGCGAGGGGGAGAGAGAGAGAGAGAGAGAGAGAAACGTGCTGCTATCTCATCTAATTCTGTTAATTGTACAAATGGAAATCCCATATTCCCTCAAATTGTCTTGACTGATCTTTGCACAACTAAAAAGAGGTTACTTCATGTGCACAATTAGTTAAGCTCTTGGACTTCTTAGTTTTCCACATTCAAGCATTCCTTCTAATTAATTGCTAGAGCTCAAAAGTTGATTTCACATCTCCTGCAACATTTGAATAAATCATAGCCATAGACATTCAAAGGGTCTCTTTACAGTACACTAATTCATATTATTAAAGGCTAATTTAACAATAGGTTGCATCAAGTCCCAAGTAGTTCAATATAATTCTCTTATCCATTTATCTAACTATGCTAAGAGGGAACCAAATGAAAATATCTCGCAAAGCACATTATTATTACCCTTGCACTACAGCTTTCAAGGTATACTTGCTTAGATTTCACAGTGCAATTCTACCAAATTAACAAATGCAAATACAAAAACGTGTGTAACAGATTAATTTTAACAAAAAGTCACTATTTATATAGTGTAACCATTCTCCACGAGCATATTCAAAACATACAATAACCACTAAGGGTAACCCATCATATTTACAGTAAACCTGTTATAATTTCCACAAAGAGCATCAACTTCAAGCAACTTATGTTTTCCTATTTAGTGAAATAACCACAGAGCCAATCCACACTGCAAAATGGATTGCTGCAAAAAACTACTCTAGATTGTTCTACCCATTCAATCTGTAGTATTTATGTTTATTTTTTTGCTGGAGATATGAAATTTGTGTTAAATTCATGAGAATTTCTTAGGGAAATCCATCTTCAAAGCATGTTGAATGAAGATACGGCAACGAAGAGTGTAAATGCGTTGAATGAGGATACGGCAACAAGTGTTAATGGGTATCTACCAACAGCAATTTCTTTTCCCCAAATCACCTATCATCCAACACTAACAAAATCAAAAACTTCAATAAATGAGTACAGATCCAGGACAAATCATGTAATAAAAATGACCAGAACCCTCCAATTCAAAACCAACATAATGCCTTGAAGTCAACAAACAAGTTAAAGTCATAAATCATAGGAGCAGAAAACAGCTTTCACTGCTTGGAACCCTAAGAAATCCAAATCATCCACATGCCAAGACTCTCTTTTTCTTATTCACATGAAGCAAAAAATAAAAATATAAATAAAATATAACCCTTTCCAATTGTTTTCCCATCTTCTAGGAGGGAGCGAAACAAGCTTGCATAGAAAATTTACAGCCGGAGAGAGAGAGAGAGAGAGCAAAAAATAAAAATATAAATAAAATATAAAAAGTAAAAAATCCCTTTCCAATTGTTTTCCCATCTTCTAGGAGGGAGCGAAACAAGATTGCGTAGAAAATTTACAGCCGGAGAGAGAGAGAGAGAGAGAGAGAGAGAGAGGGAGAGAGAGATCCAGAGAGGCATTGTACCTTGGAGAAGAAGCGGAGCTTGAGCTTGGGGTTGAGAGAGAGAGGGAAGGAGAGGCTAGAGAGGGAGTCATGTCGATGTTGATGAAGGGCTGCAGCTGGTGGCGAGGGTTTGGTCACGGAAGCTGAAGCTACTGTTGCTAGTGAAGATGCCATTACACAGACGCAGAGAGAGAGAGAGAGGGAGAGAGAGCCGGGGGGGGGGGGGGGGGGGGAATTTCAACTGGAACTTCCTGAAATCAACTTTGAGGAGAGAGAGAGAGAGATCGATGAGACCGAGAAGGAGAAAGAGAAGGGGGAAGAAAATGCCCTACCGCTCGCTTTCATTTTTTTTCCTTTCCTTTTTTCTTTTTAGGGCGATTAATTTACAAAGTTTATATATATGTTTGGAAAAAATCAAAATTAAACCCTTGGCGTAGGTAATTATAGAGAGACTTCGGGTGAATTGAAAAGTTTTATAAAATGCCAACGGGGAATTATTTGGATTGATGTTACTGCATAGACCGAATTTTTTCTTAAAACTATCCACTAAAAAAAATGGTGGGCAAACCTATCACCTTTTTAAAACTTTATCAAACTATCCTACTTTTTTGAAATCGTATTTTAAGAGTATGATTTTTTTGGCAATTGGACCGGACATGCACTGACACGGTGTTAGGGCCTAACAGCAGAAATTGCACATAAGGAGTGTGATTTTAAAACTGCACTTTTTATGTGCGATTTTCTCGTCTATTTGGCTGACACGTTGAAAAACCAAAATTGCACTTTGCGAGTGTGATTTTAAACTCGAGCTCCAAAAACTCGATTTTAGATCCCCCATACTTGAACTCTTCAATTTGATTTTAGATCCAAAACATTTCCATCTCCTGAGATCTTCTCTTCCATTTTCAAATTCATGATAGAGTCATTAATAGTTCCAATACTTTGCTACTTGGGAGGAGGGATCGTAGAAAATTCATACCAACCTCTTAGTTATGTTGGTGGTGACTTGCGCGTAATGTTTATTCAATTTCATGGTACAACTCTCGAATCTTTGCTTGACCAGGTGTGCTCGCTATTGTGTGTTGTATGCAACCTGTACAAAGTAAGCGTTGTATTTAGGTGTTTGGTAATCTATGATGTATTCCTCGTGCCCTCTATACAACGACGACATGGTCCAACACATGATTGAAATATATATGCAGTATACGACGTTAACAACATTGGAGGTTTGCATGAAGGTTAATCCAATACAATACCCACTAAAGCAAAAGTATAGGTGCTTACAATCAATTACAAGTACTCGGCACCTATGGCGAATCACGATGCTCCCGGGCCATATAGTCTCACCCGTTACGAACAGAACAATCAGTTACAGGGATACGTGTATCAGCAGTATGAGTTCGATTTGAATGTGGATGCCAGCAACCAAAACGAGTATAATGACTAGCATTACCCATCAACGTTGAACGACATAACCTATAATTCGTTCGGAGGCAATAGTTTCATGCCATAGCACATTCAAAGCATGTCATTTGATGATTCTCCGAATGAGGATGACGATGAAGAGGACATCTTGTTGGAATCTGAAGATGCTGATGCCAATGACTTGGAGCTAGTCATGTCCACATCTGATGTCCCTAGTTTTGCATGAGTCCTTAGGCCCAGTTTGAAATATTTACCACAGGAGAGGAATGGCCATCAACATATAAACAGCCCCGATCCAACACTTTTAATCCCAAAACAGATGATTTGTGCATGGAGTTGGTGTTCGACTCAAAGAAGACACTCCAACGCGATGTTGACTACTATCATGTTTGGATTTGCAAGGAGTTTCTTACCAGTTGTTCAAATAGAGAATTATTATTGTTGGTTTGCAAGCACGCTCGTAATCCAGGATGTCGTTAGAGGCTTAAAGTGCACTTAGCGAAGAAGGCGGGGGTTGGATCGTGACAAAATATTTAGGGTCCTATGGCTACGATACTGCCACACGCAACAAAGACCACTTCAGCATATCGTTCGTGATGATTTCAAACCTCGTCAAAGAGAAAGTGAGACTGCATTCAAGTTACAAAGTTAGACTCGTATAGAAAGATGTCCGTTAGGAGTTTAAGTATCATTTAATGCCTAACAAGGTATGGTATGGGAAACAAAAGGCACTGGCTGAATTGTTCGAAGATTGGAAGAAGTCATTCAATGCACCACCTAAGTTCCTCTGTGCAGTGATGCACTACAACCCTGGATCAGTTGTGGTAATACGAGCAAGACTTGGGATGCAACACCGGGCACTGCAACGATGTATATTGTGTTTTATGTCTTCAATGAATCCATTGAAGGGTGGAAGCACTGTTGACCGATGGTAGCTGTGGATAGGACTTTTTTGGTTAGAAAGTATAGAGGTAAGCTCCTCATCGCAATGGGCATTGATGACAACAAGCAAGTGTACCCGCTTACATTCGCCGTAGTGAGTGAGGACACTATAAAATATTGGGTATGGTTTCTTCAACTTTTATGCTGACATATTGTATCAAATGAATAGCAAGCCATTTGTCTTATAACTCATTGGGCCAACTCAGCAGTCAGTGAACCGCGAAATGGATGGTACAAGCCCATGGGCTACCATCGCTTTTGCTTGCGACATGTGTAAAGCAACTTTACAAAACATTTCGGCAGCAAGTTATTGAAGAGGTTATGTTGGGCTGCCGGTGCTGCGCCATAGAAAAAGAAATTTAAAATATACATGGATAGGATAAATTAGATCAGTGTGGATGCACTCAAGTACTTAGATGACATTCCTATTAACAAGTGGACCAACTTGCATAATGCTGGGTGATGCCTTGGCGAGATGACAACAAACATGGTGGAATATTTCAGCGGCATGTTGAGAACTCCTTGTTCCTCGTCTATTGCTGCTAGCGTTGAGTGAACATTTTACAAGGTCAACAAATCCCTCACCGATTCGAAGGATCAGGGAATGGATAACGCTGATGGGAACGTCAAACTATTCACAATGCGTGAGGTGAAGATTATGCGGCATAGGTTGGCATAAGTTGGTGCACATGAGGTCATAATTTTCGACTGCCAATAGGGGCTTTATGAGGTGAAGGCGACAACCCACATGAGAGCTTCTGCTCATAAGGGCAATAATAAGCATGAAGTTAACCTGATGATGAGACATTGCATGTGCGAGAAGTGGGATTCCGGTATACCGTGCTCTTATGTCATTGTCGTTTGTAGACACCGTGGTGTTTCCCCTTTGCAATGTGTGTTTTCCTATTTCAGTACAGAGGCATACGTGACATCGTGGGAGCCTAAGTTCAAGCCAATAATTGACCTTGTATTTTGGAGTTTCAACTACCTTCATGAATGGCAGCATTTTGAAGGACTACTTCTTCTTGATGAGTGGTGGAAGCAAACCAAGTGCAATCATCGAACACCTAGACGCAAACGAAACAAAATGGACAAGACTGGTAGGGTTATTTAATGCCAATCAAACCATGATACTCGCACATGTACTGTCTAACCTAGTATTTAGGAGCTGCTTGTTGACCATTGTGCGGTACATTTATTTTTAAGTTCATGTAAGTGTCTCATTGTGATGCAAGACTATGTTTAAGTGTGAGTGCATTGTTAAGTAAAACTATGCAATTTCAAAGGAATCACACGCCTAAACTATAATATTTACAATTGGTTACCTTAATTGGCATTTAAACTGGTTTTTAAAACCCAAGTTCCTCTAAATATTGCAATTTTAAAACTGCGGCTTAAAATTGTCATCTGAAAGTGCAATTTTAAAATCACACAACTAAATTGCGATTTAAAACCACACTCCTACACTACAATAGCAGTTCGATTTTAAAATCGCACTTTATTTGAGCGGTTTTAGATCCACATGGCATTAAAGTAGTTTGAGAAAGTTTTGAAAATATATGGTAGGTTTATCAAACCTTTTTTGGGGGGTAATTTAAGAAAAAATTCGCAGACCCTGCTCCCCAGCTCCCCAATTTCATTCCAAATGATAATGGCCAATTATTTTTAAAAATTAATTTTGGAGTAGAAGAATAAAAGATTTTAAAAAATTGTAATTAAAATACGAAATCCATTCTCTTAATCAAATTCAAATTGAAATAGTTTCCCAATCATGGAGTAAAAAATAAATTTCATTCAAAAAATTGAGAAAGCAGCAATTTTGCATTTTAAAACTTTTCAAGTCACGGTGATCCCTTCGGGAATTATCCAACAAATGAGAGGTATTTTAGATATATTTCCTTTTCTAATAATATTGTAAATTATATTTTTATTCACCGTAGATAATATTGCTTTGCATTTTAAAATACAAACAAATAATTTTTAATGTACATTTTGGCAGCATTTAGAGTTAAAGCCTCGTCTTTAGTGAATCCAAATGTACCTATCCCTTTAACATATAATTGGTATGCAGAAAAAAATAATTTAAGAAAGGAAGCTTGGAAAAAAAAAAAGCAACGTAATTTACTATTGGGAAAAGGGCATGCAATCACAATTTTATTTAGAAAAAGGGAAAATGGTAAAAGAGTGAACAGAATTTTTAAGTGTATGGTAACCATATTCCGATCACATATGCATGATTTTGAATATAGATCAATGGTTCAATATTATTACTCATTTTATCTGGCTGATGGTTACTCAAAGTTTTATGAGTCGGGCCTTATCGAACTTTTTACCAAGCCGAGCTTTAAGTCACTCATAAGTGGTTTCGGTTCATTTGCAACCTTACTTCCATTTTTCAAAGGATTACCTAAAACTATCTTAAATCACACGAACTCTACTTAAAAATATATTGAATCCAAAAGTATCATTTATAATTTTTTTCAAAAATAAAAAGTAAAATCATACTCATTGTATAGGTTCATATGACGCAAGTCGCTAAGCACAATTTCCACTTTAAATCATTAATGTCTCTAGCAATCTATCATATGTGTGTATTGGGTCGTATCTTCCAATAAAATTTTTTAAAATGTAACGCAAGAACATGTTTTCCCTTGTTGAGTATGTAACCCACGAATAGAATGGTAACATATAAACCAGAGCCAAATAAAACTCAAATACATCCAATTTAGCCAAAGTGTTTTTTATTTTTATTTTTTTTATCAAAATGCTCGCGAGGATGAACATTGGTGGGGGATAAATTATTATTATTATTATTATCATCATTTTCTCTATTAGGAGAAACTTGTAAAACATAAATTTTGGTTTAAGGCCTTTTAACGCCGACCTAGGCTTATCAATGGGTTGACTTTACTCAGACCCGTTCTAGATCTATTAATTTTTTCTTGTGTTTAGATTCATCCTGTTTAAATGACGGGTCCAAAATTGAAACCAAATTCAAATTCGCTAAAACCATTGAGTAAATGAACCTATCCTGATTTGTTCACAAGATTTAAATCTTATTTTATTATTTCTATAATTTTTATTCTTTTTTTACTGTTAATATTTTGAAATCTTCCAAACAAAATATTGATCGATAAAATTAGCTTTGTATCTTATATTAAATTAAATGTCAACAAATTTTTTTCGACTCAAGGAGAAACTTTAGGCAGCCCATTATTTTATTTTTTGAACCATAAATTGAACTGTAAATTTGGGGGGTAAAATTTTATGATACGTGAGACCATAATCGATCAAACAATGACCCAAAAAAGTGCCTTTCAAATATTTTCTCAATAATCCACGTCATAAAACAAGATCATTAGAATGGATTTTGAAAGTGGGGCCATGGAAACAGAGGAATCTCATCTCTCTAATATAACGAGATCCTACCGACCTCGTTGGAGACCCTATGAACGAACGCGAGAACAGGGTGAGACCAGCAGGGCCGAGGGAGGGCGCGGAGAGAGGAGAGAGAGAGAGAGGGGAGAGAGGTGTGAGGGAAAAGGCAAAGAAAAGAATAGAAAAGAGAAGTCTTTGAAGAGGGGAATCTATGTATGTGTCTCCCAGTGGTTGATTTTCTAAATATACAAAGCCCCAAATCCATCTCTGATCCATCTTCACGTTCCCCAAACGCGGAAATTCCTTCCTCTCTCATTCCTTTCTCTTCCCTCCGGCGTTGACTTCCGGCGCCGCCTCTGACCCCCTTCCCCCCCCCCCCCCCCCCCAAAAAAAAAAAAAAAAAGAAAAAACCAAGCAAGCAAAAGAAAGAAACAAGCTGAATCTACAAAAAAAAAAAGATTGCAGATTGAGCTTACTTTGCGGTTAGGATTAGGGTTAGGGTTTGGGAATCATGGGGATGGTGGTGGGGGTGGATCCGAGGCCATTTCTTATCGTGGGTCTCTTTGTTCTGCTATTGTTGGGCACGACCGCCTCAGCCAACGTCGTCTTCAGGGTGCGTCACAAGTTCGCGGGCCGCAACCGGTCGCTGGGCGAGCTTCGGGTGCATGATCGGGGCCGGCACCGGAGAGTTCTCGCCGCCGTGGATATTCCTCTCGGCGGCAGTGGGCATCCCTCTGAAACTGGGTTTGTTCTCTTTTTTATGTGTTTAGGTATTCGTGTGCTTGTACGTGTTAAATTTGATTGAGATCGATTCGGGAATGAAGCTTCATTCCTGCACTGATTCGGCCTGTATTTACTTTCTGCTCGTTCTGTTTTCTGGAGTTCAATGCTGTGGTGATTGATTCTGATAGACTATGGTTAACTTGTCTGGATTTTGTTTGTGGGTTTTATTATTTGAATATATTTTTCGCTCTCTCTCTCTGCCTGTCCTCATAGAGATTGGATTTTGATGTCTTGGACGAGGCTTTTTTATTTTTTTGTGTAAGTTTTATTATGTTATCTTCTTGTCTTGGAACAGTTTTTCTGCTGTTGTTTGTATTGCTACTACTATCACCAAGAAGTCTACTTTTGGGCGTTCATTTGGTTGGTTGACTTTCATACAGACTCTACTTTGCTAAACTTGAGATTGGAACACCTCCCAAAGACTATTATGTGCAAGTTGACACGGGGAGTGACATTCTATGGGTTAATTGCGCTGGCTGCATCAAGTGTCCCATGAAAAGTGACATTGGGGTATGTTCATAACTTAATGCTGTTTCAGCAAAATAGCGTTCAAATATATTGTGTCAAAATGTTAAGCTATGATCATTGTGATGGTTTTAAATGAATTTGTAACTACAGGTTGAACTGTCGCTATACGACCCGAAAAGCTCCATGACTGGAAACTTGGTCACTTGTGATCAAGCTTTTTGCACTAGCACACATTCTGGCTCACTTCCTGGTTGCAGGGATGGGTTGCCGTGCCAGTACAATGTTGTCTATGGAGATGGAAGCTCGACTGATGGAAATTTTGTGAAAGATTTTATGCAATTCAATCAAGCATCTGGGAATTTCCAAACGAAACCAATGAATGGGAGTATCATATTTGGGTGAGTTGCAATACCTAGATACAGTTCCTGTTGTAATATTAAGTTGAAAAGATTGGTGCTCATGTGCATGCCTAATTGTGCTTAGGATTCTGATTACTTTCAGAAAATTGATGGGGTTCAAGTAGATAGTGTTATTTTAGAAAAGAAAAGGAGATACATTGTGGTGTCAGAACATGTAAATGGAAGGAAAATAACTTGTGCGTGGTTATTTATTTTGTTTGGCATCAATCTCATGCAAGTGCTTTGTCAAGCTGAACAACGTAGCTAGTTCTTCATTCAAGCCCTGCCTTGCATTGAGATGTGACTGGGGGTTGTTGGATTGACTTACCGAAATTTTATTAACATTTTAGACATTATTTTCAGTATCAATATGTCCATGTATTATACTATTTAGGGGAAGGACATGGAAATAAATATTGCTTATAGATTGATTGCCTATATATGTAAGTACATGTTCATATATCCCTTGCAGATGTTCCCTTTTATTCAGTTTTTAATTATATCTTTTGTTCCTGTGTTGTTGGATCTGTGATATATCATATTACCAGCTTCCTTTTCAGCCCCTTCTTTTTTGGTGTATTTCTGTTTCTTTTATTAACATTCTGTCAATGCTCTACATTAAACAAATATCAATGGCCGTCATAGGTATGGCACAAATAATTTTTCACTCCTCCTGTGACAGGTGTGGGACAAAACAATCTGGGGAGCTAGGCACATCTACCGAAGCACTTGATGGGATACTTGGTTTTGGACAATCAAATTCATCCATGATTTCACAGCTAGCATCGTCTGGGAAGGTGAAAAAAATGTTTGCACACTGCTTGGACAATGTAAATGGGGGTGGAATTTTTGCTATTGGGCAAGTGGTGCAGCCAAAACTAAACACGACTCCATTGGTGCCAGATCAGTAAGTGATGCTGTTTTGTAATTTCTTGTGCATGGTTGTTCCTAAGTTATTGGGCAATGTAAATGTTTGCAAACTGCTTGGACAGTGCGTTCATTCTCTTTTGCTACTGCTAGAGTAGATATTGGCTTATAATTTTGTTTTAGTTATAGTATTATTTCTATGTTAGGCCACACTACAATGTTGTTATGAAGGCAATTGAGATTGGCAGTCATGTTCTACAACTTCCCACAGACATATTTGACACTGGGATTCATAAAGGGACAATAATTGATAGTGGCACAACCTTGGCTTATTTTCCTAGCGATATTTATGAGCCACTAATTACTAAGGTATGTGATGCTCGTACTTATAAGAGGAAGAATATGACTCTCATAAAAGCATAATTATTCATGTCTCCAGTATTCTTATTTACAATTCTTTTTTTCTAGATTATTTCTCATCAGCCTGGTTTGAAACTACATACAGTTGATGACCAGTTCACATGCTTTGTGTATACTGGAAAGTAAGTCTCCATCTATAACTTTGCTTCTTCATTATTCTCCCCCACCCCCAAGTGTTATTAACCTTTCCATAATGACTGACTTCTGTATAGGGCTTATTTATCCTTACTGATGCAGAGACTTAAAAGAATCAATAACATTGCACTATTTAGTATTCTGACCATCTCAATTTAAAGTTTTGTTTATAGTTGTCCCATTGACCCAGATCATCCTCTGATACTTATAGCCTACTGCACTAAGGCAATAGTTAGCCCAACTAACTCTTCCCTCATTTTAGTAGCCTTCATGCATCCCTAATGTATTCATAGTTTACGTCCAGAAGGAGAGTTTTCATCATCTGATACTTATAATCTAAGAGTTAGTTTTGAGTCTTATTTGTTTCCTACTTCATTTAGGAGAGCATTGTTTGCTGCCAAGTTACCTAGAGTCTTTAAATTAGGGCTGTTGCATCTTATTTGAAGACATTGTGGTCCCTTTCAAAGGGAGCCTTCATTCTCCTAATTCTTCTTCACCTCTGCTCTCTTCTGTTCTTCTCTTTTGATACTGTCGTGTGGACTCTCTTTTCGATCTTCTCTCAACCCTTGATGTAGCTCTACCCATTTACTCAATAATAGTTCTAAACTCCTAACATATAAGCATGAAACCTAGCCCTAGAAATGACCCTACTTTTCTTGCTTCATAGAAATTAATGCAGGCAACGGGATTTGAACCTTATGGCAGATGTGCCTTTAATTCCATGTTAAGCAACCACTCCGCCTAAAAGTTTAGTTGTCAGGTAATAGGTTCACAATGTATGTCAAGCCTTAAAATACTTAAATCTTTGTTGTGTGAGTGCGCATACACACATGAATTCACCAGAGTTGATGATGAAATCCATTTTGAGATATACTGTGCTGATGAACACAAGTTTCTTCTTTTACAATTTTATATCGCAGAGTGGCTTGGTAGGTGGCAAAGATATCGTCTAGATTTTTCTTATTACTTGTATTTTTGCAGTGTGGATGATGGATTTCCGGTTGTCACTCTTCGTTTTGAGGATTCACTTTCTTTGACGGTCTATCCTCATGAATATTTGTTCCAAGTTCGTGTAAGTAAAGTGCATCTCAAAATATAATGATGTTTTTTTTTTTTTTTGGTTTTGTTCTGCTTTTTTTGATATACTGCCATGCCAGTTCTTCTGAGCTGATTTGCATTTATCGTATCTTACCTCTGTTTAACAAACATTGGTCAGAAAATGTCCTTATTTGTATTTTGTTGGCTGACTGAAAGCATGTAGGGTCAGCCACATCAGATTTAATGGCATTGATGGCAATATGAAAGAGGTTCATAGGGATATGTTAGGTCTATAACAGTTTGGTGTATTTGGATGGAGAGGGATATGAAAACATTGAGGGTCAGTATATCCCTTTGCTGTTATTATAGGGTAAGATTGCCCTTTTGCCCTCTCTTACCTGTTTGACATCTGGAGCTCTCAATGGATTACCATTAAACAAAGATTGCCCATTAAACAAAGAAATGTTGTGACTAGGGGCTTGCATTATATTGCTACTTAATTATTTTTCACAGTTTTTCCTTCTTTTCTTTTGGAAACTGTGGTCATGTTACTTGTGTTCTCTTTTCTCACTTTGATGAGCAGAAATTGGTTTTTTATGGTTTCTGTTCATTCCTCTAAAAGGGTGTGTATTTTTAGTTTGATGCGCCTGTAAAAATGTGAATAATATTGCTATAAGTGAGGATTTGAGTACTTACTTTCGACATAGAATGATATCGTTCAGGGCCTTGTTTCCCAGAATAAGACACTATTCTGGGTGCACGCCAAACTGCTCTTTGTTCATTAATCAACATACTCAGAGATTGAGTGAAGTTCAACCTATCCTCATCTTAGGAGAGCATCATGCCTGCTGACTTGAGCATTACACATACATGTGATGGATCAGGCTGTTCTGACCACTACCACTACAATGCCACCTATTGATCAAATTATTACTTTAAGGTCAATGGTCAGATCCCCTTGCTGGACAAGGTCTAACTCAAATACTTGTTGCTAGGACTTGGGGCCTGGGAGTTTGGATGATATGGTAGGTTTATTGTTCTGGATTGCCTGAACTATTTTACAACTGTTGGTTTCATCTCTAGAGATCTTCAGTGCGATTAAATGTGGCATTTATAAATTAAATTTATTCATATGATCAGACTAATTATGTTGTCAAGCATAGGTATGAGCTGTTAGTAGGATCTAGTTGATTAGCAATGGATGTTCACCTTCCCACTTTATTCTCTTGATAACAGGAAGATGCATGGTGCCTTGGTTGGCAGAATGGTGGGATGCAATCCAAGGACGGAAAAGATATTGTTCTTTTGGGAGGTAGAGTCAACTTCATTGTTTTAACTTAGAGGCTGTGTTGAAATTTTTGATTTTGACGAATTCTGAAATTTGCACCACTATATTGTTATGTGCATATATTCGTAAAAATTTCTCTGTTAAAAACTAACAGAAATTAGGACAGGATCAGAACTTGTGCTTTTATAGGGAAATAAATTAACAATTGTGATGCATTCAATTTTTGTGTTGCTCTCTCGAGTACTGAACATTTTTCTAATTCTTCGCACTTTTTTCAATTTCTTTCTTTGAACATACAGATGGCATCTAGTTATATGAATATTGTATTAATGGATGACCAATAAATATTTTATGCGACGTTTTTCACTTGTTATTTTCGCTAATTTTCCCCTTATTCACTTTATAATTTTCAGATTTAGTGCTATCAAATAGGCTAGTTGTGTATGATCTTGAAAATCAGACAGTTGGATGGACTGAGTACAATTGTGAGTATTGTAAATCCTTTCGTTACTTGGGTACATGTTATTTTGGCTGCTAGTTTTGATATTTTAATTAAGTATTTTTTTATTTATTCAGTAAAGATGGATCAAGTTATTCACCCCTTCAACAGTCCTTGGGACAATCATGCTCATTTTATTTTCTAAGCATGCATTTTTATGAATGTCTACTACATGTTTTATTGTATTCATCCTCATCTATTCAAAGATCTTTTCGAAATTTTATTCATCCTCATCTATTCCAAGATCTTTTCAAAATTTTATTAGCATGTTTGATTCATGACTATAGTTGTCCCATTTCAGCTCTATTCCTACAAAATGACCATTACCTTAGAGTTTGGAATAGCTCATTCATGGTTCATGGGCATAGCTATTCCTTCCCTTTTCTATTTTCATGTGACAACTATTCCATTTCGATATGATAAGTTATGTATTGGAGTTCAACTTTGTGTAAACATTATTGGATATATGCATAGCGATCTAATAACATTGTGGCTTGTTTTCACTTTCCCAGTAATTCTAGATATGATTTAGAGTGTCGGCAATTAGATGGATTTTGTAGTTGCATGATGTACTGAACTCAATTAGTGTGTTGTTAACTTTGTTTTATGGTGAGTTGATTTCAGGCTCTTCAAGCATTAAAGTAAAAGATGAACAGACTGGGTCTGTGTATCATGTTGGTGCCCACAGTATTTCCTCAGCTTGCTACCCAACTGCGGAAAGGATCTTCCTTTTATTGTTTTTATTTGCTGCTTTGAGTTGTAATCTAATATATTAAATCGAACAGTTGATGTACCATAATTTGTTCATTGAGAGTATTCGATTGATTTATTTGGCAAATAAAAGAAAAAAAAAAAAGAAGAGAGAGGGGCTGTTCAGCATTTGTGGTGTGAACTTTTAGCATGATGTACTGCCCTGATTTGCAAGAGAAATTTATAAAGAAACAATGAAGAGCTCATGAAAGTACCTTTCTTTTATTTACCTTGTTTAATAAAACATCTGTGTGTGCATGTGGGTATGTTTGTATCTGTTTGGGTTTGGGTATTATGTATTAAAAGAGTATGTTATTGATCCAACATTTTACAGAACCTATTTACAGCTGTAATTAGATAAGGTAATGTCCTTACAAAGTAGTTCTCAAGAACTGTACAACAAAATAGATGACTGCAAGAAGCAAAGCAATCTGATAAAGGTCTCTTTGGAAACTGTCATCCCTTTGGAAAAACTGACACACAAACAAAACAATGGTTAGTGCAAAGACTCCTCTCACCTGCACCAATTCTAATATGGAAGTGAATAAGGAACTTCAAAATTTCTCTACAAAGTCATTTCTTCACCATGGAAAGCAAATGTAGTAATGCGACATTTTCCTTTGCTTTAAGTTTCTGCAGACGCTACTAAATAACAATGAAGAACAGTGTTGTAAAAAGTAAATTCATTTGTTCCCACGACATCCCAATCAAATCCCCGGTGAGGTGTCATTACAAGAATGAAAGACAATGAATTAATACCTAAACAATTCAATGAAGTTACATGATTACCTCCATCAACATACTGTCACAAGACTTGCAGGGTCTCGTTGAGGTTTAGTAGGGGATGTGTAGCATTAGTCTATTATTGTAGACGTCAAAGTTCAAGATTGTAAAAATAAGGGGCTGTATTAAAGATAAAAGTTTCAAGTCAAGATAATTATTCTTCCAAATAGAAAACTTTTCTTTGGTTTAGGTGCCTTCCAAAGACAGAGTCTATTTCTCCATTTTATTTAGAGAAATTTAGTACCAAATGTAATATCATTGAAAGCAATATCCATAAAGGAGAAAGGAGAGATACCTTTGTTGGATCACCTAAAGGGTCCCGATAGATCTCCAAGTTCTCTCTTTGCATTTGAAAACGGTTTGTCAAATCCTTAACAGAGTCAACAATGTCTTTACCAGCCTCAACTGTGGCAAAGAGACGGCGTGATGCCCAGAAATATGCTTGAGAAATAACAGATGACGCTGACAAATCCCAGAATTCTTCATGTTCAATTACTTGACCACTGATCTGGTTCAATGTGAATCTGGAATGAACTCGAATTATTAAATCTCCTCCAATGCTAGCAATAAAAGATTTAGGTCTCCCTTTAATTGTCCACTTTATAGAAAGAACACTCGTTGAGATCATCACCATTTCCTGCACCGACTGCCACAACAAGAAAGACAAAAGATTGAAAAGAGAGAGAGAAAAAGCCATTGAATTCTAAAATTAATGTTAAATATCCCATCTCACTAAAGGTAAAGCAAATATAAGCTGGAAACATGAATTGCTTTAAGATCAAGTTAACCCTCAAAACAAGTTCATTTCCAGGATTTAGTTGAAAAGAGAAAAAAGAAAAAAGAAAAAAAAGAAAACAAATTATAAGATAAGATTGAGTTTTACCGCAGACGGTTTCTCTAGTGCATCAGTTGCCCATAGTGGTCTCTTGTATTTCTCCCGACCGGTAAAACTTCTAACAGGATCCTGCAATTGGCATCCAACAAGACTAGTGCAGGAAACAGTTACATAATAAATCAGTGTAACCATTAATTGGATACACTTACATAACAACTTTACACAAGGATTCATGAGAAAAATCCAATTTTTTTTTTCAGGTAAAGATGAGGTTGGAAGGAAAAATATGAGTTGTATGTAATATATGACCATGCTTCACCCAAAAATTGAAGTAGACCTAAGATATAAATGGAACCGCCTTTCACCATACTTCTTATATAACCATCATAGTATGCATACAAGCCTGTCCATGAGCTCCAAAGTTATCTCATTAACTATCTCACCCCTAGAAAGATAAATAGAGGACCTAAACTTATAAGAAAACCCTAAAAGTTCAAACACAGAGCGATGAAAAATAATTTATATTGTAGGGCACCATGAGGCTGCCAACCACATACAAGGGTCACAGCTCCAAAATATAAACAAAAAATCACTAGAACGAAACATATGCTTGTGAGTTGTTTTGTAACCTTATATTTTGTTTTGAAATCCTTTATCAAGAAGTGGGTATTGCGAATATAAGGAGGAAACTAACTAATAACTTCTACACACACACACATACACACATAGAAGTTGTAGAACTTAACAAAGGCATTCACAAAGCATAACCTGTTATTCTTTTCTTTTATTTTGATTTAAGAGAACAATCTAGCTAATATATTGGATGCGCAAAAGTACAGGTTATATAATTTGATGCCTGCAACTGTTTTAAGCTAAACAGAAAAACATTTAGTTTGCAGTAAGCCAATGCAGAGTACCACGGATAGACCTTGTATTTAACAGAAACTGCGTAGGTTCCAAGAGCACGGTTTCCTTCCCGGAGTTCCAATATATCACGTGCGAGTTGTCTAGCTGTGGCCTCTATGGAAGGGCTGCTAATACATTCAAATTCATTGCAAAGCTCACCAAAGTCCATTCCATCAACGATCTCATCAATCTCTAATCTTTCAGTTGCAGGACCAGGTGACAAGTCAGTCCTATTAGAGTCATTAGTGGCTGCAGAACATAGGGACCTTTAGGACAATCTGATGTTAAAAAGTATGAACTAGTGATGCTTTCACCAGTGATTCATATCCAACACAAAAAAAGGGGCAAATTTTCACTTCTACATACTTCAAGCAACAGCCAAATTCATTATTATTCTGCATACAAGGCTCCTCCCTCCCACTCCCCATCAAAGAGAACTGTTGGGAAAGGGGGTTTAAGGACAACATTATTTTGAGCCACATCAATGCATGGGATTGGAGAAACTTATTTCACTCTCTTACAATGATATTGTGTAGTTCCACAGCTTATGCAAGCAATGCATTTCATAAGTATAACAGCTTATTTGATAGGAAATTAAGCTTAAGATTGTCTGAGTGAGAATTTCCTTCCAACTACATGTGCCCATATTAGGGTAGCTACTTCTGGGTCCTTCTAATTCCTCTTGAGTAATAAAATGCTTCTAAAATTTTGCATCCTATGCAATCCTGTGCATTTACAAACATAACATGAGATTTTTATAGGTCATCCAGCCTCTTATTATCTAATCTAGTTCCAAACACAGAGTAAGAATCTCACATCCAATAGGATTGAAAATCCTGTCCAATACTATTGTGTCTCATTCAGCCATCGATGAATTGGGGTAACGAACATGGCCTAAGTTTACAAGTTAAAGCGCATTAGGTGTAGGCAGTTGCATTAATTTCTGCCTTCATGTAGTAATGTATTAAACAAAACACTTAACAGTCAAAGCAAAGTATCATCCTCTCCTTTGTACTAGTGATAAACTGATGGACTATTAATACTAAATATCATGGAGCACGTGTGACAACATACATTTAAGCCAAGCACCTGATACCACAATAAAGTCCAGTGGCTTCCATCCCAAAACCAATTGGCCTTGGGTAGTGTGGGTCCAAGATCTTATTAATTAATTTACAAGGCTTTAGTTTCCCGGGATAATATTCTCAACATCACCCTTGTTCTACACATCATCGCATGGTGTAAAGTTGAGCAAGCACCTTCGCTTTTTCTTTTTTCATACCTTTCAATACATTACTTTGAACCTTACATCAAATTCTATCCCAAAAACCCTAGAGAAGCTGCATTAACAGTAGAAGAAAGAAGGTGCAGAAAAGGCAATAAAAGAAAAGGAAAAGAAGAAAGAACCTTGCAATGTAAGGTGGCGGCAGTGAAAAGGCTTATGAGGAAAGATTTTCCCGGTGCAGCCACCGAAGAAGGAGGAGAGGCAGCTTCCCGGCGGAAGCCTCACGGCGGCAACAGCGGCGGTGGTTAGAGCGTTCATCACTCTCCATTCACCAGGAAGCTCGGAGCAGTCGGATGATAAGGTGAGGATTGATTCTGGTTGGTGATGGATTAATGGGCCGGGCCCATTTAGAATTTGGGCTTGGACTTGTTCTTGTTCTTGATTGGCCCAAAAAGAATGTGGGCCTTGCCAATCCAATTTGTTTAGTTTGTTTTTTTAATTCTTTTTTGCCCCTTTTTTCCCCTTACCTAAAGTCCATGACTCTAAGATTGATGTAGTGAAATCAGTTTGTTCCAATATGGGCAAAAACAACAAAATGCCCCTTTAATCTTCACTTCGTTCTTAATTTCGGTCCTTTTACTTCAATTTTGAGCAATTTGGTCCCCAAACTTTTATTTCTACTCAATCGACTTCACTTTTGAAAAGAAATGGAACTAGGGTAAGGGAAAAGGAGTTTGAGCGAGAAGAAAATAGAAGAAATAGGGTTAGGAAAGCAAAAGAAGGTTATGCGGACTTAAAGTCGCACACTTGATCCTACAAGGCACATACTCGGAATCAATGTCACCTGAATTCTTTTATGCTTGTGATAAATAAGTTTTGCATTTTCAAATCTCATAAAAATTGATATTCTTATGAATTTTTGAGTATTATTTCCATATATATATATATATACACGTGATTTGGAGAGGGATTCTAGAGAATCTGTTTCCTTCATTTGTACCATGTTTCAAATCCTAAGGGCAGTGTAATAAGCAACTTGTTTGAAAGCCTTAGAATTTTTACCTTTTTTTTCTTCCCTTCGATGATACTTGACTTTTATATATATATATATATATATATATGCATTGAACTATTTTATTAGTTACGAATATAAATCATTTTAATTTATTTCTACCTTTAGTTTCTTTCTAAATGACAAACCTTCTATATTTTTCCTGCTGAATTTTACCGTGAACTTTTATCAGTGAATGCTGAACTTTTATCAGTGAATTTTTTTTCCCCTGCTGAACTTTCTCTCAATGGTCCCCAAAAATTCCATGCATTTCGGTCTGGGCTGGTTAGTTGGGTGGACGGAAAGGGATTCATCTAAGCATATGCTTACATGAGGAATCCAAGATTAATTTTTTTTAAAGAAACTGCGGGTCGTGCTCTCAGGCGCGTTAGGGTATCTGATCCATCCCTACGCTCTCCTGATTATGCTGTGAGCCTTCTTCTCCACTCCCCAATACGTACTTTTTCTGAAATTTCATGCACCCCAAGCCCTCAATCTGCAAGAAAGCGCCACCCCGGATCCGGTGCTGTTTTGAACTTTTGAGATGCCCTAATTTCGTTTAATCGATTGCTTTGCTTGAAACCCGCACCCTTAATTGTGCAATTCAACAAACTTGTGGGGGTTATTGTTACAATCAACGAATACTGTACAGCCATTTCGCTGATTAAGCAGATGGGGTCGTTCCGGATTATGCCCCGTGCATGCACCTTTAATGTCATGATCAATAGTCTTTGCCACTTGAATAGGGTTGGCTTTGCTTTCTCCATTTTAGCAAAAATTTTGAAACTTGGCCGCCGATCCACTCCTGTAACCTTCGGTACTCTGATTAAGGGGCTCTATCTTTGTGGTAGAACTGCCCAGGCAGCGTTGTTCTTTAAGCAAATGGTTCGGAATGGGTGTGAGCTTGACATAGTCACTCGTGGAGCGATGATCAATGGCTTGTGTAAAATAGGGGAAAACGGCACTGCTCTTTGTTTACTCAGGGAGGTGGAGGAGGGAGGCTGTGTGCCTAATATGACTGTGTATAACACCATTATTGTAGGCTTTGCAAGGATGGACTACTGACTGACAGTTCAAGCCTCTTTCTGGAAGTGAAAGCTAAAGGCATCTCGCCAAACACTGTCACCTACACCTCCATGATCCATGGGATCAACAAGTTTGGCCGTTGGAAGGAAGCTACAAGATTATTGAACGAAATGAAAGATAAGAAAAAATTGAGATGGGCGTGCATACCTTTAACCTGTTGGTGGATTCGCAGTGTAAAGAGGGGATGGTTGTTGAAGCAGAACAAATTATTAAAGTGATGGCTGATTTTGGTCAAGAGCCTGACATTGTAAAGGACAATGCACTGATGGATGGATATTGCTTATGAGGTGAAATGGACTAGGCAGAAATTGTTTTTGATGCCATGGTTCATAGAGGGTGCGTACCTAATGTTATAAGTTTCAACATCTTGATTCACGGATTTTGTAACTGTAAGAGAATTGAAAAGGCCGTGATATTATTTGGAGACATGTCACAGAAAGCACTAGCCCCGGATGTTGTTACTTATACAACCCTTATGAAGGGATTGTGCCTAGCAGGCAGACCTCAAGATGCCTTGAGAATTTTTGATGAGATGCTGATCCATGGCGCCATTCCAAACATTCTCACATATGCTGTCTTGCTGGACGGTCTGTTCGAAAATCAGTATTTGAAAGGGGCAATGACATTAGTTAAGGGGATTCAAGCAAGTGGTTTAGGATGTGATATGCATATTTACAACATATTTATTGATGGCTTGTGCAAAGCTGCGAAATTTGAATATGCAAGGGAAGCATTTTGTCATATTTTTCCTATGAAGATTCGACCTAATCGGCATTCATACACAATCATGATAAATGCTTATTGTCAGAAAGGTTTGCTAAATGAAAGCAAATGGCTTGGTTCAAGAAATGGAAGAGTGTGGATGCCCTCCAGACGGTTGCACTTATAATATAATTACATGAGGGTATCTTCAGCACAATGAGGCATCGAGGGCGAAAGAACTTATTCATACAATGGTTAAGAAGGGCTTTTCGGTGGTTTCAGCCACTGCAACTATGTTACTAGATTTGCTATCCGTTGGAAGGTTTGATCTTTCTTTGTTGAATATAATTCCTCAGCATTTGTGAAGGGTAGGCTAATACATGAATTTTTATCTGAAGTTGCAAACTCAGTTGCTATCCGTCATAGTATGGCATGGAGGCAATTTGAGTATTGAGGACATCATTGTAATTTAATGCTTATTTCAAAACCCGGCACTGAGCTTTTATTTACGTGATATCCTTCTTCCAATTTATTTATGATAAATATCATTAGGCGGGATATCATTGTTGCAGTCGGCGGAAGCTATAAAGCTCCTACTATTTGTTCCAGCAGCATCTAATTGATATTATTCTGCAAGGGCTTGGCATTCTCAATGTAGTTGACCTGTCATTTGTTTGTGAACCAGTTTGACACTCATTAGTAGCCTTATGTCCGGTGTTATTATTTCTGCAGCTTGCAGGCTCAGCTTAGACTTAGCAAAATATATGTGAACTCATATGCAGACCCAACCACAACTAGTTGATCCAAATTGCGAAAGACCAAGCTTTTCAAGAACTTGGATTTGCGGTGATTTTTCCTGCTCATTGATGTAGAACTGCAATGGAGGGAGAGAGTATAGGAGAGGAAAGAAGAGGAATAATTGATTTATTCATTACTTGGGTGCTTTTTCCCGATCCTTTCTCTGCGTGGGTTGCTGTGTCAAATAGCCATATTTCACAGCCCAACTCTCTGCAGCCTTTCTCACTAGCTCCCCCACCTATGCTTCATTATTCTTTGAACGAGTAAGAAGTAAGATTCGGGAGGTGTCAAGTCCTGCCCAGCCTAAGTGTATGACATCCCGAACCCTAAGATTGTGTTCTGGACACATCCTCTGAGCTTCTACTTTGTTTTCTAACCTTGATTTCTCTCTCCTAGCCACCACATACTTTGTTGAGCGTTGGAATTAAGTTCTGCTATCTCATTGCCTCTTTCTGGTGTTTTACATTTTCAGATGTCACAGTTTTGATCTTTAAGGCTTTGATATTGATGCTAGAACTTGGGGCATTGCTCTTACTTCAGCGGCTACATTTTGAGTTTGGTTGGTCCGAATTTCGCCCCTTGAGCTAGTATTTCGCTATGGATCGAGTTCAGGACTTGTCAATAGATGGGGTAATCTTTTCATACATGGTTTCCAATTTTCCCGTGTAAACGTTTGGAGCATCTTTAAACAACTGTAGACCGTCTTCAGCTTTGAATCCTTCTCTTTGACCTGCAACAAGCTTTTGGTACTTGGGAAAAATACTTTAGCCTGGATCAGTTTGGCTGCAGGTTTATGGTTGCTTAGGGTCTTTATTGAAGAGATCTCAAGTGCTTTTAATTGTTGTTACTAAACTCGTTTAACCCTCAAATCTATTTCAATAATGCATTCTATCATCAACTTGGACGGAATTAGACGTTATGCGCCTAACGAATTGAAAGGGGTCTGATAATAATAATTGAAATCACAAGAGATCTTTTAAATAATGGTCCTAACTATGGGTTTTTTCTTTTTAGACCTTTCCTGATAAGTATCAATAAATCGATTTCTGTAAAAAGAATTCTTTATTTAATTCTATTGTTCTTAATTAAATACTGGTGTGCTCTGAAACAATGTCATTGCAATAAATGTTTTCTAAAAAATGGCGTCAAGGCCATGGACAAAATATATCAAAATGAATTTATTTTGGCACACATCTACACCTAATTAAGAACACTGACACTAAGCCCATCGATTTAAAGTTAGCAACTTTGTTCTTGGATTATGACTAGGATTCTTATCTAGCTTGGCGTACCCTTCTTCATTTCAATCACTTTCTTTACCCATTGAATCAAAGTAAATCCCGTGTTCATTTTGTTCAATTTTCTATTTTTCTGACATAATGTCATGATTTATATGATTGATTGATGCAATTGAGTTGATTTGTCCTAATACCTGTGCCCAACAAAACAAAAGGAAAGCTGATTCCATGAATCTCTGAGACTTGCAAAACATTTTATCCAGGGAAAATTCATAACCCAATAACATTGAAACCTTCTCACATTAATATTGTCATTATCTAAATATCATATAACTCCCACTTGTTTTGTTTTAATTACAAACCCATCTGCCCTGATGTTTCCAAAATTTTACTCTTTTGCATGCCTTATACCGAGGTATGGAATAGATCCTCAGTGTTAGCACAGAAGGAGAAAATGAAGATCGGACCATCAGAAAATCTAGTCGTCGTCAAGATTCAAACATGAAACCTCCTATAGACTAAATCTCTTTAGATATAAAATAATCTAAGGAAAAATAAAACAAAGCAAAAAAGGGGCACATGCTACATTAATTCAGATGCCGTACTTTACCACGCCTAAAATCTATACATTTCTTCATCGGTAAATACACACACACCCAAAAAGTACATCTGCATTGAAAGTGAAACTAAAATAGGCTACAATTCTTTCTTTTCTATTCAAACTTGGGGCACAGAAGGTATATTGTAAACACCCACTTCGGGTGCTTTCGACCAAATTCTACAGTAGGCAATTTGCAGGTCAAGCTGGCTGCCATGAATGAAAACAATGCTAAGAACAGAAGAAAGATGTGGTTTTTTCTTTTTTTGGGGGTGCTACTTTGAGACATACACAATACACACATGGACAGCAAGAGGAAAAGAGAAAACTCAGAGTGTGAATTGAAACTAAAGGGAGGCTTCTTCAATGCAACAAATTTATTATCCAATAAAAATATATTAAAAAAAAAATGACACCCAACAGAGTAACATGGAATTCCTTGAGGAAACAAAAAATGGTACAGAACTTCTGATTCTACGCACGCTAGGGAGAGAAAGGACAATTTCCCAGACACACTAATACAGCCCGGACCACCTCTCCGGTTTAGAATAAACATTCACATCACTAACAAATCATTTCTTTCCCCCTTCAATAGAAAGAAATCATGAACAAAGGCTTCAAGGGAGTGCAACAATATATATATATAGTTAAATGTAATACGAGCAAAAAAAAAAAGAAAAGAAAAAAACATACCAGATGAATATTACTTCGCCCTTCAATCATTTCCCACGTTTCTTGTCATCCTTTCTGGGCACGAACCTCGGCAGATTCAAAAGCGTGTTTACACGCGACACTCCCTCAAGTGCGGACCAGTCTTTTATCACTTCCTCATCCTTGGAGTCTTCTTCTGCCTGTTCTTCTTGGAGAACATCATTCACTGTTCGAACTGTGCCAGAACGCGGCAGCCCACCTGGGGCTGAGGAATCCTCTTCCATGCCACTGGCATCGACTTGTTTGGCTGAAGTCGGCTGCTCTTTGGATTTGGAATTAGAAGAAACGGACAAACTGTCTGGAGCCGAGTCAAGGAAAAGGCAAACAGCCGCACAGTCATCGACCTTAGATGTAGGGTACTTGTACCTCCAAGCTCGAACCGCCGACTCAACCAGGGCTCGAGCCGCAGTTGACCGTGCTGAAGACGACGCGATGATGTCTACCGCGTCTTTGTTTGAAAGCACATCCCAAATCTACAGGGAAGGAACCCAATCAAAAGTTTGAATTTCGAAAGGAAGAAAGCCAGGAAATTTCAATCAAGGGGGAAGTCAATACACAAAGTCAACATGCTCAAATACTACTCACAAAGCATTCAAAATTAGGGCACTAATATGAATTTCTAAAGTTTTAAGAGGAGGGTGGAGGGCGGGGGGACGATAAAATTCACTATTTTTAGGGAGAATCCCCAACTTCAAGAAAGAAACTAGAAGATTATGAGCAGCTTACGCCATCTGTAGCCAAGATGATAAATTCATCTTTCTCAGAGAGACGCCGATAAGAAATATCAGGCACGGAGATGAGACCGAAATCCTTGAGGCAAAAATCTCCAAAAGCACGAGCCATGGCAAGCCCAGGAGAGTCATTGTTCGGTAGCCAAACTCGTGCAACGTCAGGCTCGTCTTGGAGGGCAAAAACCCGACCTCTGCATTTCCGGATTCTCTCTGCTTCTTCTGTACGGATGAAAAGGGATCACTTAAGCCAGATGTGGATTCAAATATATCCAATTCTCACTGTACCAAGATATCAGATTACATATTCTAGGTTTGGAAAACCTAATAAACAAGCCACTTTCAAGAAAGGCAGCACCCACGTGGAGGATTATGTACATCAATAATCTCCTAATCAAGCAAAATTGCTTGATCTTAATTAAAAAGAAAAGTTTTGCAACTTTATTATGGTTGACAACATCAAATCCATAATGCTAGATTAATAGTACATAGAGTCAAATATGTAAGATATACTTGACAAAACGATGAACTGTTGTAGCATGTGACCAATTCATCACAGCATCATGACGAAGGATCAAAATAAAATTTGATACAATTTTGAGACTCTTGCCACATGGGATGATATGAATAAAGTTGGCAATTCAAAGGACTATCTATGCAAACTTTGATATAGCTGATGGCCATGTAGATCATGTTTTAAATTTACCTATTAAGAAGAATCTGAATTTACATACAGTCTAGAACAATGAGGAAGTGGCAACTATGTTTAGAGCATGGTAAAATATTGTATTCCTTCATGCCCCTGAAGGCTATTTCCAGTGGAACATATAACTACTATGGCTTCCTGTTTTCAGCTGTATATAATCTACAGAACATCATTATAATCTTAGTGCTTCTGGATCAAGTCTTGCCACAGGAAGCTGTAAAATGTCATGCAAGGTGCACAAGAATGTTAAAATGCACTGAAATATGAGCTGCCAAATTCCTGCAATATTTTATGAATTCACTCATGATCTTTAAAAGAATAAAAGATTAAATGAGAGCTCAAAATAGGGAGATATATATAAAGAGAGAGAGAGAAAGAGAGAAAAAGACCTGGAAGATTTGGTTTTAGATCCACAGTCAATTGAACTGCGAGAAGAGAATCATCCTTATCTCTTGTACCCAGCACTGCTCTAGAGTCCCCAACATTTCCGATAACAAGATCTTTCCCCTAAAACAAAAGGCCAAGTTTCATATTGAGAAATAACTATCACAAGTAAAAATCTATGAGTAATTTTCTTCAAGTATCCATTGCTCAAGACCTGTTTAATCAATGTTACTGCTGTTGTGCCACTGCAGAAGCAATCGATACTCGTATGCGTCCTGAGTTCCCTGTCCATGACTTTGAAAGCCTTCAGAAATGTCTCCTTCAGTGATTGAAAGACCTCAGATTGCTTTTCTATTCCCTCGAGATCAACAGATGCAATGGACTCCTCATCAGCAGATACAAAGGAGCTACCTTCTGAATTCATGCTTCCGGTTTTGTTAAGGCTGATCTCTTTAAAAGCATCTTCACTATGTATATTGACCTCCCAGTGAGCACTCAGTTTCAGGGGAAGAGAATCCCTCACTCTTTTTGCAACCATGTGGCCGAAGGGTCCATGACCATCAAAAACACCGCAGAAAACCGTGTCCATTCTGGAACCGAAATTCTGGAAACAGTTTGGTGTAGTAAGAGAAGATCATTTAGATAAATCAGAATGATGACTATTCAGAGTTGTGCAAGCTGGAATGTTAGACAATATAAATCGTTGAAACCCCTCTTAGTCTAAGAAAATAATCAGTGAGCAAACATCAAAAACAATAACCATGTCAAATTGCAAAAAGAATTAAACCAAAGCCTAGAACTTGAGAAGATAGATAAACTTGTAATCCTCCAATAAAAGTCGGGGAAAAAATAACATATAAACTTATTCCAAAGTAAAAAATAAACTGCTATATATATATATATATATATTTAAAATCAAGGCCAATTTTGCTTTTCAGAGAAAGATGGCCCAAAGTCAGAATTAAGTGCATCACACACATCCATGGGCATTAATTAGTAGTTAGTAGTTGGAGTAAGAAACAAATGGGAAGGATGCATTAAGGACAAATATAATTGAGGCGGACTCAGGAGCACTATCATATTAAATACGTAACAGGAACTTCAGACCTATAAAAGTACTAAATGCCAATAAGAAATTGCCTAAATAACTCATTTCAATATAGTGTTCAATTAGATGACGAAGAAAGCCAAGCTACTTTGCTCCTCAATTACGACTATGAAAAAAAAAAAAGAAGGAAAAAAGCAAAGAATAAAATAATGAGAGCCCATGGTTTCATTAGAGCAATTAAATGATTGGAAAATATACCAAAAGAAAGTTGGCAACCAAGTAACATAAAATAACTGTTTCTTGCAGGGGAAAAAGAAAAAGAAAAAAAAAAAAAAGAGGCAGATCATCCCGCAGCTGAATATATCACCATACAAGATAAGTAAAACAATCTAAAGAAAATTCACTAACCTACATCAATTTGAGTGGATCAAAAGTATATAGCAGAATTTCATATATTGAATAGGCTTAGCAAAGTTGGTGCATTTACTATGAAACATACTGCTATACAAGACAAGTAAAACATGAGTATCAAAAAACATACCGCTATAAAACATGATCAAAAGAATGGAACAGATTCACTAATTTATATCAATTTCACTGGATCAAAATAACATGGCAGCATTTCATATCATATATCAAATTGGCAAGGCAAAAGCAGACTTGTTTCCTATGAAATTGTAAGGTAGCACAAAAAGGTCGATGAACAACTACCTCCCACACAATCATGGCGTCCTGATTGGTGCCTTTCTTTCCCTGTTGTGTATGGAGGGACGCCACATCACTCGCCCCATTCAAGAACAACCTCCCAGGAATTCTATGGAGCCTTTCTTCCCTCTTGTAATCAAAAGACGAGTTCCGCGACCCAGATCTTTTCTTGGAGCTCCTGCTCCTCCTGACCCCCAAGGTGGAGGTCGGAGACGAATCTGGGAGCGGGCTCCTGCTTTCGACCGACCAACAGGACCCCATTCTGAGGGCCCTGATGATATCTAGAAGGCACTCCAGAACAGCCAAACAATTAAACGACCTATTCTCAGAAGACGGAGCCGTCGGATGCTCCTAGGAAAATCCCCCAAAAGGGTTGAATCTAACAGCCCAAATAGATAATTAGGTCACGAATTCAAACCAAAAATCTATTGAACTAAGTGGCCAGACCCAAACAACACCGCAATCCACCTTCACTCAAAGCGAGTAAAATTCCGCATACAAATCGCTAGGAGTCCATGAAAATTTTCAGATCAACTCCACAAAATCGCCCCACTAAATCGAATCCGCAGGAATAAAGCAAATTTGCCTTTAAGCCATAAACCAAAGAATTTGTGATGGACGGCACTTCAACCCGAAAAAGGCAGGTTTTGTACCTTTTGATGAGCCTCAAAAGTTCCGATTGGAGGATAAGAATCTTCGGTGCCTTTTGATGTCAGAAATGCATGTGGAAAATGAGATAATTAAAATAATAGGCGGAATGGGTAGGGCATAAAGACCAGATCTATTGGAAAATCCACCAGCTTTGTTGAACAGCTCCACTTCTCTGATTGCAACATTCGACGATTCTCCCGTCACCCCTTCAAGCCACAGACCCTCGTCGATCCACGATCTATCAGAACTGCACAACCTCGTCGATCCACGATCTATCAGAACTGCATAATATTATTAATATTATCATAAGATGATAAACATTCAATAATTGAAAAGCAGTCAATCTTGACCCACATCCCTAACCAATCAACAGTGAAACTCTTCTTCTTCTTCCCCGAAACCGAGCAAAGATCCAAGCTCTCGCCAATTCGAGTGGCTGAGCCCTAAATCCCCAATCACACAGTAGCCGGATTGGCTCAGATCGTGCTCAAACGAGTCGATAGCAACAGATTAAGCGGTCGAGGGCTTGCGGGAATGAAGCCACCTGGGCCACCGAATTTCCCACTACAGCAAAAAAAGAAAAGAAAAAGCAAAGCTCGGTGCTCGAAGAACCGTTCAACGAGGAGTAAGCACGAACACGACCACGCACCAATGGTGAGGAGAGAGAAAATTACAGAAAAGAGAGAGAGAGAGAGACAGATAGAGAATACAGAAGAATGACGCAATCAATGGAGAAATATACGCAACGACGATCAGCGCGCTGAGAGAGAGAGAGCCGGGGGCCGGGGGGGGGGGGGGGGGGGGGGGGTGGTGGGTAAGGATGGGGGACGGAACGAGAGAAGGCCCAACGGCTTCACGAGGCTTTTTCTACTTCCATAAATAAAAATCACAACGCGTAAATTCAGTTCCGTATTTAATTGTTTTTTAATTAATATATATATTTTCAGGAAAGAATTTTCGGGTTCGCTCGTAGGGAGGAAACGGATAAGATTAGTTACGTGTAATTTATTATAGTATTCACTCCCAGAAAATCTGCATCATTGGGTGATATGAAAATAAAAATTGCATTGAATGGGTAGTGAACTTTTGTAGGAGATGGCATCATTACGTCAAAAAAAAAAAAAAAATTGCTGTCTCCCATTCAATGCAGTAGGGGATTTGCATTTTTCTAATTTTAAATGGATTTATGTAATTTCTATGGTTGATATCTCATCTAATATTCTTAGGATACACCTTATTAAACAAGTTATATATATAGAGAGAGAGAAAAGAGAGAGAGATAAATTTCTCATTTTTCTTATCTATGAAAGAGGGGCCATGTTGTGAAAATTCTAACCACAGCTGGTAAGAACACACGAAAAAAAATGCGGGTATTTTTATTACAATTTATGCTAGCTTACAGTTAATATCATGAAATTTGAAAATAATTATAAAAGTTTAGATTATTTGATATTTCATCACTAAGATGAGGGCCCTATCTTCTTGTTTCAGTGAATAAAACTTTATTAATGAAAAAGAGCAAAAAACACTGGGAGAAACCCTCAACCACGCAACAACGAACAAACAAACATACAATCACACCCGAGCACGTATAACTGCACAACAACAAACAAACAAACATACAATCACACCAACAAAGTGTCGCAAATATCACGAGGGCAGCCACGAGAAAAGGGGAAACATATACCCAAACTAAACAAACGACATGCGGCCAAACAAACTTAATCGAATACAAAGGAAGATCCCATTTCTGTTGAGACCAAATATTTCTCAGAGTTCTCGGCATATGTTTCATAGGAGCAACTCTGTCACGGACAATCTTCATCAATTGCTTGAACATAGACTGCATAATCAACACTTTGTCCCTAAAAATAATAATATCATTCCGAACCTTTTATATGACATAACACAAAGCAGCAAAGTCAACTCTAGATATAATAGAATGCAACTGGTGGTCTTTCAAGGTGGAGGAAGCCCACGCAAGGTTGTTCTCCCAACTAGAATTGGTCTAGGAAATGTTGCACATATCGGTCCAGCACCTCATCAGCACAAAAGTTACGGCGCAATCGAAAAAAAGGTGGTCCATAGAGTCAGGACAATGCTTACAAAACCCACACAAAGCTCCCTGAATTTGGTTATGTCTAGCAAGCTTCCCTTGTGTCTGTAATCTCTGTAATCTCATGCTTCTATTTAAATATGTAATCAAACAGTTTTACTATTATATATCCTGTATCACTTATTACACTTCCTAACTTACCAGCACCAATTCAACAAGTATTTAAAATCAGAGGCTAATCAGACTTATTTATTAAACGCCACCTTAGTCACGCTCCCTAAAAATGTAACATTATCATGTTTGATATAAACAATTAGATTCAAGAAATGTTAAAGTTTTTCGTTAATGCCCTTTTATATATAATATTCATAGCATAAAATATATCAATTATTTACATGATAAAATAATATTTATTTAAAGTTAACACTAAAATAAAAGTTTTGCCTCTCTTTTTATTTTAAGAAATGAAGAATTTAATTTCAAAAATTTACTAACTAAAAATAGAATTCATATAATATAATAATAAATTTCTGAAAATAATATCATCACCATTTTATTGTGAATTAAATATTTGTTTGCTACTAGTTTTGTAATTATTAATATTATATTGATTTATATGAGTTATGTACTTATATGAGAATTTCATCAATAGTTCATTTATAAGGGTTGTTTGAACTTTCTATTTCATATGCATATTTTAGCCTCCTAACAATCTCGTACTTCCACCTTTCAACTCAGCAATGTTAAAATTCATTTTTTAGGAATGTGAGATTTATAGAATCTCACATTCTAGAAACATACCAAAAGTTTGCAAGTGATATTCTCGAGTGAATTCTGTGAACCGAATAGGCCCTTTGTAGATCCGGATCCTTTGCGATAATTGTACATCCACAATTATTACAGTCTCAGCTATTCATTTAATCAAATGGCTTATGAACATAAAATTAATGACTATTAAAAAAAGTCCAATTCCCACGTTTTTAGGCTTCAATTTTTGGAATTTTCTTTTCTAAATTTTATTTTTTTTCCTGTCCAAACCCGCTCTATTTAGAACACCCCCCCCCCCCCCCCCCCCCCCTCTTTGTTTTCTTCCTTTTCTTTATTTTGACTTCATGTAGAAAATTGAAGACAAAACTATTTGAAACACTTGTTATTAAAAACATAATTTTTCAAATGCAACAAGCTCATTGCAAGAAGGGGAGGTAAAATCATTCTTGTCAAAGAAAATAATTAGCCATTTTTTATGTGTTCAAGACCTAAAACTAATATATTCTGACATGATTGCTAGGGAAACCATCCACAGCCTTACAAAATATTAGCAAATTCAAACCCTTGAAACCTTATAGCACTGTCCAAAAAGAGCTAATTTGAAGCCATAAAGCCCTATATATACTATTTTAATTGGTAGAGTAATATCAAAAATTAAAAGAAAGGGGAAAAGCAAAAAAATGACAATCATAATAATAAATAAAAATGACTTGATGATGAGCAGATGTGCAAGGAAGAGTTAATTAAAAAGAGAAAAAGGAAGGAAAAATAATTATAAAATTATAATACGAAAACCCGAGAGAATTTTTTGTATACACGTTTAATGACGAGTTTGATTCTTAGCCATTTGATTAAACAAGCAGTTCAAATTACAATAATTATGGGCGTACAATTATTATAGAGGATCCCGATCTCAACTGGTAGCAAACTCATCATTTTCTTTTTATAAACAATACGAAAGGAAAAATATGTTGGAGTTATTTATCTTAAATTCTTAATAAATAAAGAATTTGTAACGGTTATAACGGTTTTCTGTTACAAACGTTTTAATTTGTTTTAATTACAGAATTCATTGTCATTATGTTTTTCATTTCTTTTCATTTATTATTGAATTTATTTCAATATTAATTTCATTTTTATGGTTGTCATTTAAAAGGTGAGGAGGAAATCACAACTCACATTTCTTATCTTCTTCTCATAGCTTGCTCTCTCAAAGAGAAGCTTTCTTGGTGTTCTTGAGTTTCTCAACCATAGTGTGACACCCCAGTTTCCCGCACCCCCAACAAGTCAATAGGGCGTCAACTAAGACCAATCACCACAATATTACCATGCATAACTACTAGCATGGGTGGATTTTGCTAAAGTAATAACCTATGATCTGCAAACCAAACTTGCGATCTTCAAAACCAATCGGTAATCTCCAACATTATCTTTTATTATTTCAGAGGACAATAAGAGAAATAAGGTCCATCTTATTACAACATTGTCCAACTGGTTTAATTATAATCATTTAATTATCGCTAAACTGGAATAACTAGGGAATGAAAATCTCATTGCTTGCACCTTGCATATTCGTCTCATTCTTTTTCCCTCAAACTTGCTCACCTAGTAGGCAATAATAACAAAGAGTGAGCGATAAAACACTTAGTAGGAAACTTATATCAAAAAGCGTCTTACCAAATTACATCATGAACAAATGATATAGCAGTTTCGAGAAATTGTCTCAATCTTTCATCACGTGTGACTAAGTACATATAAACAATGACAAGCAACAATTTCAAAACTGTACGTTAAACTGCATGAACATAAATTTAAACTTAACCAACTCAATCAAACTCCAATCTAATGATTCGTCATCCTTTAACTAAAAAGTCCATCAGCTTCACATAAACGGTTCGTAAACCTTCAATCATGCCTTTCATCTGCCTAATGTTCGATCAAATTAAACTACAACTCTGTTCTACAACTTAAGAACTCAATCATTCGAACAAATTGTGATCTTACTGAGCGACCCGTAATGAGGTCATGAACGTCATCAACTCATCCATTTGTGCTAGCATAGGCAAAAACATTTTGTGTATTATTTAACCCAAACACGAGGTCCAATAGTGTGCATTATTTAACCCAAGCACGGGGTCCAACAGTGTGCATTATTTAACTTAAGCACGGGGTCCAACAGTGTGTGAACATGGGCAAAACATTTTCTGTCAATTCAATCCCCTATGTATAGGGTTGTTTAACTCAGTTCGATTACAACCAACACTTGAAATGTACCCCAACAACTGGGTACACAATTTGAATCAAACTTCAAAAGGTATTACCCAACAAATGGTAGTCCAACTCATATCAACTTAAGGCATAGAACAAGAAAAAATCTTAAGTTCAATAGCAGGACAATTTACTCAACAATCTCTATTCAACATGCTATAATCCACTATGTTGAACTACAGTAGCCCATCATCAACTAACAACAACCGGTTAATCCAATCCACATTGTTCAACTATTAGTCAACGAGAGGATCCACTTAATCAACTATCGCGCTTCCGAAAGTTAATCAATCTCTTAATTCAACATCAACGACTAACTTCTTTTATCGACAATTCGACTACTACCATCTTCAGCAACGTCATATAATATCATTGTGAGACAACTAAATACCAAGACGACTCTCCTAACCTCACATCGAATTGACCCCGCACAAACAACCATATGTTCTACCTTAACCCACGTAAAACAATATCTAAGTTTCAATTCAACTTATTCTCTACCCTATAACCTTCTTTAGGTTCAGGTCACACATGCCCAATGATTTTACTTGCCTCAGCTCAACACAAACTAGTAGGTATTCAGAAACAAATGAACACTCAGCTATACAAATCAAGACTTAACAATAAATGCAAGTCATGAGTTAGATTTCAACAATGGTTATTTAAATGACCACACATAAAGTAGCAATCAAAGACTCTCCAACAAACACCCATAAGCGTTCAACAAGATGGACAATGAAATCAACCATTCATGGGAAGTAATTTGTTCATAATCATCTAAAAAAAACAACTTAAAGCCTTTCCCTTCCATAAAACAACCACTTCAAGTTGAAAAGCTACAACTTCTTCTACTGTGTTCAAATTGGATTAATCCCTAACCTCGTTATCTACAACTTTTATGTTGGTCAATTTAAATGATTCAAGCTCCAAATAGGCAATTTGGGCTAAAACTGAGGGCATACAAAACTGTCCACTCAAATTTCAGTTTGTACTATTTTCAGAAATACTGAGCTAACTTTTAATACACACCCATTTTTAAGTTACAGCCAAAAGAAGATACCTAGCTAATAAATAGGGCTACAACTTCCATTTAAACTACAAAGAGTGATTCATACTCTAGGGTTGTTAAAAATAGCAAACAGTGGCTGTTTGCAGTTTTGAATCATCAAAAACTTCTGGATAAAACAACTTGCATTAAAAATGAAACAACTCCTACTATAGGGCTTAAAGCATTTTTCTACCAAAAGAGAAATTATTAAGTACTCAAAGAATAACAATTCATATTTTGAACATGTTTGCAAAATCAGTCATTTAGAGGTCTAAAAATTCACATGAACAATAGCAATCTTTTAATACACACGGTCTAGCAGATTTCCTGTAGAAGCTTTAAAATTCCAAAACTCTTTCCACACACCTCAAATTGAGATGATTTCAAAGCCAAAGTTGTAGGTATTCAATAGAACTATAACTCTTCAGAAGAAAGAAATATCAAAATCGAGATATTTTTAGGTGGAAAAGCCCAAAACCTTACAGCCTCTGCAGTTTTCACAAAAAACAACTAATTTCAAAAACCAACATAAATACAAGTTAACCAACATAAACAAATTAAACCATTTTTGGGTCAAACACACAACTAATTGATATAATTAATTACCTAATACTTCCATGGACAACTTTCATATCATTCAACACAAAAATCATCATGGAAACTGCAAATAATCATGATTATGGCTCCGAATCAGCATACAACTTCTTATCAAAAGAAAACATAGCAATAGTTGGCATTAAGACTTGCAAATGGAGATTCAAGGGTAATTTTCCTACCTCTACAACTTTGCCCTAGAGAGAAATTGAAGTCTTTGTCTCAAAATCACACTTTCTTCAAAGCATGCCTCTAAAACCCACGCTTTCTCTCCGTTTTCTCTCTCTTTTCCTCTCTTTTTCTTTCTCTTTCTTCTCTCCCAATCTTTTGGCAATAAAGAGCAAAGGAAAGACACGGCTATTCTTGTGGGAATTTCCCCATTTCTTCTCACTTTCCAATTTTGCCCCTACTCCAAGATCTCATCATTTGAAAACTCTAAGGGCATTTTGGTCATTTTACTACTCAAAGTATCTAAAAGTCAACTCTCCTCCACCACATAATTTTTTGTGGGTCCCACATGTCGCATCAATCACTCGCTAGATATTTCTCACCTGATAATCCATAATTGGGTCAAAAACACTACTGCGAAACCCGACTTTATTCTCGACTTCTACGAAACTGATAAATTTCTTCTACTAGGGTTCAGAAATTAAACGCCACTATTACTGCCATTATTCACAGCTTAATGGAAACCCGAAAATTTTACGTCCGCGTGCGAAAATATTTTTTCCGTGAGAATTTCTCAAAATTTTAAACTAGTTAAGCATGCAAAATATCTAAGAGAAATAATGAGGTTAAGGCCAATAAAATTCAACTTCGACTCTATGGTCATGGGTATTATATATAATGTGCATGTGTAGTGAGTTCAGTTCAAATCTTTGTCAAGTAATCAAAAAATCATTCAAACTTTCAGCCTTTGTATCCTGGGGCGACTAGTCGGAGATAATGTTACTCTGGATTATTGCAGTAGGCGCGAATTGTCTAAAGAGAGCGACCTGATCAGCGCCCAAGCTGTTGTGTTTTAACTCATAATCACAGAGTTTGTACAAAGAGTGATCATTCATCGATTCCGTCAAATCGAAAGATTGTTCATGGCAACCGTTCCTGATTCCATCGAAGATTTAAAAGATCAACCCCAACAAAATATATGCAAGCGTAATAAGTTATAATTTTACCTTTTGCAGGATAAAAGCATTGGTCTTCATATAAACAAGTGTGATGCCTGGGCTGTTGGTTCGATTATTTTTTATTTGTCATACCTCACAATTCATTTAGGAATAACCACTTCAATGAGAAAATTATTTTATTTATTTTAAATTTGATGTCTTCTTTTAGCTGAAGTTGATGTATTCTTTAGGATTTTTTTTAATTATAATTGAATGTCTTTGTTACTCTTGTTATGTTTCCAACTTGTGTTTATTTTTGTAATTTTTTTTAATTTTTATACCACTTTTATATTTTGTATCTTTTCTATTAGTTTTGAGAGCCTGTTGATTTCTCAATTCCTATGATTCCCAAAATAGGCCGTAAATTAGTAGAAATTTAAATTAAAAAATCTAAAGAATTGCATGAATCATGAAATTATTCAAACAATTGGGTGCTTCTTACCTTCCAGAAAATGGAGAAATGAAAGGGATGGAGATAATCTTCGGGTTATGTGAAAGTTGGGATTTTTTCTTCCGATTTGCAGTCGGAATGACTATGTTTTGGATGACAAGATGATTACAATTGAAAGGGCTAGGTTTTGAAAGGGAGAAAGTTGTTGAAACCTGATGGCTTTTCATTGAATTAGTATTTGAAAAGGTTAGATCTGAAAGGACACAAATTTAATTTGGTAGTTGAAGAGTTAGGGTTGAGGAGGCATTATGAACTAAAGCGATTTAGGGAGAAAGGAATGGTTCCATTCAACTGGCTTAGGTTTAGGAGATTTCACCTCAAACCATGAGGGAATGCCACTTGCCATAAATTTTATTTTGTTTTCATATATTATATAATAGATGTGATAATTAATCTTTCACTTTTTTATAAATAAGAATGCCAAAGCGTTTTATGTCAAGGAAAAATAAGGAAACAACTCATTTACCGGTCATTCTCTGCTTGGTGCCTGTTGATCGTACAATTAGTCAACAAAACTTCACTATTTTGAAAATATAATCATGTAGATACGAAGATTATGAAAATTTGATGAGACTTAAAAAAATTCTTTTCTTTTGGTGGGAGGATACCTGTAAATTTTCATACAATTTGATAGTATTTAGAGCTTTCATCTATATAAAAAATTTCATAGAAATCTGCATTATTCAAATATTTATGTAGAAATATTTTTACCTTTTACCCTATAGATGAAACCCTTTTATGTTCGAAATGAGTGAATAATGGTAGGTCTCCAATTCATTTTGTTGCAACACAATAATAACTGAGTGCATGGTGACAAGCCTACTTGTGCTATCGAAGAGCTTATCATTGTGCCAAAAATGTCAATTTTGATAACCCCAATGAAATTAGAGCAAAGTTGATAAAGATGACAAGCTTAGAACCTTGCTCGGTATTGATTTCCATTAATATATTTTACAATATCCTCAAATTTGTCTATTGTGCCGTCTATGCCTTTTTTGTCCCGCCAAAATGGTTGCCCATATTTTGTTTTAGGCCAAAAACATTAAATTACGTATTGAACTTTGATTAAGTCACCAATTTGATTTTTAAACTTCAAAATAATGTAATTTGTTCCATGAACTTTTTCCTACTTTCCAATACTTGACACCATCACTTCTCCATTATAATTGTTGATATAACATCCCATTGCTCTTGTCCTTTCATTAAAAAAAAAAAAAATAGAAAGTTTTGGATAAAGCTCCTCTAACTTTGGAGCGCCAAATTGCACCCAGCAGTAGCTGTTCAATATGGGAAACGCATCAACCACGACATGGGCTAGATTCGCGACTTGTTTGCTCGGGCACGAGATGTCAACCAATGACATTAAAACCACTTTACGGGCCAATATTAGCTGGTTTCGGGAGAGGTTTGGGTAGGCGGTCCCTAATGATGCCCTGGCTGAAATGTATGCATGTTACCATCGTGGATATATTATGATGATGTGTGATGGTACACTGTTCCAGACAAGTCTAGTTCCTAAGCTAGCTTACATTTCCTACTGGTTTTAGCGGATCTCTCAAGAGTTGGACATTATAGTTGGGGCAGAGCCTGTCTTGTAGCACTGTACCGATCACTATGTATGACATGTCATAGAAGTGAACAGTCAATTTCCTTTATTTATTCCATATAGCGCTGAAATTTTCTAATTTGAAATGTTGAACCTGTTAAGGTTTAAGCGGTCGCTTAAAGCATTACACCCTAGGTATCGAGTTTGGAATACCTAGACCGTTGCCTCGAGCCAGTATATATAAAATATATCTAGGGTTTTTTCTGGTTATCGGGCTTTATGCTACAAAGCCCGTACAGCCCAGTCCATGTCTATGTAGCATATATTTAGAACATATATAATAGGATACAGAATATCCTCAACAATCTCCTCCTATGCTCTACATATTACACGAACCATAGACAATAATACATAATGTAATGCTCAATCAGTAATTGAATCATTCATATCACAAATCATAGTTTTATAATCTAAATAAAACACAAGTAAAACTCCAAATCCAAAACAAAAGTTTTAGAACAAATCTAAACTCAAAACATAAGGAGTTCTCAAAAATATAAGTGAACTGATTATTCAACAGTAAAGAATATAAAAGTTCCCATAGCTTTAGAAGACTCTACTCATCCATCAGATCATCATCATCAAGATCAAGATGGAGATGCTCTCCTCCATTTTCTCCATTTCCTAAAAAATTATAAATTTCATAAACATGAATCCAATCATTTGCATAAAACATATAAAGTATCTAGTTCTAACTAAAGAACTTAGTACAATATCACCATGGCTGAAAATAAACAAGTTTCTTTTAATAAAGAACAAGTCCTAAATAGTTTCTCTACAAGAACCATTTCATGTTTCATTGTGGAAGGTTACAACTGTCATATCAAACATGGATTCATATTGTATCGTCAATATGGAAAGGTACAACATTCCATGAAAGACTTATCATCAAGTGTGGAATGATATAAAGACAACTATAACATCATTGAAACATATCAAATTGTCCAAAACTTCTCATAGCTACCAAGATTCAGAAGCAATTCAAAACAACATAAATGTGGATTAAGACTTAACTATGCTGTCTTTAACCCCATCGGCCACATTATCCTTTGATCTCACATCAACCAAGGTGATAATTCCATGTTCTACTAGATAATTCAACATAGCCTGTTTTAGTCTAACATGCCTCCTCTTACCATTAAAGAGTGAGTTGTTGACAATCATTCTTGTAGCTTGATTATCACAAAACAAACTGAAAGAGTTAATTTTTAACTTAATTAAGGGAAGATCCAAAATCAAATCCCTTATCCACTCTACTTCCTCGCTTGCGGAAGCTAGAGCATAAAGTTCTGATTCCATAGATGACAGAGTAATACATGTCTGTATCTTTGATTTTCATACTATTGCCGCTCCACCTAGTGTAAACACATAACCACTAGTGGATCTACTGTCTCATTTGTCTGAGCACCACAATGCATCAGAATATCCCTCAAAGATAGGAGGATGACCACTGTAATGTAGAGCAAATCCAAGAGTACCCTTAAGATATCTCATCAGCCTCCCAAGGGCATCCTAATGCTCTTTTCCAGGATTACTAGTGAAGCGACTCAGCATGCTTACTGCGAAAGCTATGACTGGTCTAGTGCAACTCATTGCATACATAAGACAACCTATCAGTTTGGAGTAATCCAACTAATTTACCCTGTCTCCTTCATTAGGTCTCAGCCGTTTCGTGTAATCATAAGGCGTCTCAGCTGGTTTGCACTCACTGTATCCCCATGTAGAAAGTAGTTTCTCAATGTAACGAGCTTGGCTAAGAGTGATCCCTTGCCTATCAAAACTCACTCTCATCCCAAGTATGGTATTGGCCACCCCAAGATCTGTCATTGCAAATTCCTTTGCTAAGGCAGTTTTCACGTCACTCACTACAGAATGATCGGAACTCATAATTAATATATCATCTACATACAAGCAAATAATCGCAACCGTATTCGACACTGAATGAAAGTAAAGGCATTTATCGGAGTAACTCGTTAGAAACCCAAAGCTCTTGACGACCTTGTCGAATTTTTGATGCCATAATTTAGGTGCTTGTTTAAGACCATACAAAGATTTGCTCAACTTGCAAACTTTGTTCTCTAAACCATTTATGACAAACCCTTCAGGTTGGTTCATATAGATTTCCTCAGTTAGATCGCCATGAAGGAAAGCCGTTTTAACATCCATTTGATGCACCACGCAATGCTCAATAGATGCCAGAGCAAGAAGAATCCTTATCGTAGCCAAATGGCAAACTGGTGAATAGATATCAAAATAATCTATCCCACTCACTTGGGTATAGCCTTTAGCTACTAAACGTGCTTTTTACCGAGCTATTGACCCATCAGGATTAAGTTTCTTCTTCAAAACCCACTTAGAGCCCACAGTTTTAGCCCCTTTCGGCAGATCCACTAGTTGCCAAATTTGGTTTTGTAATAAAGAGCTCATTTCGTCATCAATGGCTTCTTTCCAAAATAATGAGTCCCTAGATCTCATTGCTTCCTTAAAGGATGATGGATCATTCTCGACATGGTAGGTGACAAAGTCCTTACCAAAATCCTTGGGTAATCGTTCTCTCGTAGATAGTCTCAACGGTTCTGATTCAGGAATCAGAGTAGGATGAGTGTCAGAAGTAGTTGGATCAAATTCTCCAGGCGAGCTGGAAACTAGCCCCGTAGATCCTGGAATGGACAAGCCATAATCCCTAATGAATTTATTCTCAAAGAATACAACATCTCTAGATTCTATAACCACATTGGATGATAGATCCAAAAACCGATCAGCAGCACTATCTTTTACACTACCTAGATAAACACAAGTGTTGGTCCTAGGTCCCACTTTAGGTCGCCTAGTGTCTTGTATCCTTACATAAGCAATACAACCCCAAGTCTTTAGAGTATCAAATCTACAAGGATGCTTGTGCCATAACTCATAAGGAATGGAATCCAACTTTGAATGTGGTAACCTATTCAGGATGTGATTTGCAGTTAAAACTGCCTCCCCCCAGAAACTAGTAGGCATGCCAGCTGTCAATAACATAGAGTTTAACATTTCTGTTAACGTCCTGTTCTTACGTTCAGCTATATCGTTAGATTGAGGCGAGTAAGGAGCAGTAGTTTCAAGTATTATCCCCTAAGAGACACAAAATTCCTTCAACTCTGTCAGTGTGTATTCTCCTCCCCTATCACTCCTGAATCTCTTTTTTTTTTTAAAAATTTAATTGATTTTCAACACGAGTTTTAAAAATTTTACACTTTTTAAAAACTTTATCTTTCGATTTCAACAAATAAATATGACAATATCTCAAAAAATCATCTATAAAAGTGATTAAATACTTCCAGCCCACCTTTGGTCGTGAAACTTTTAAAATCACAAAGGTCAAAGTGTATTAACTCCAAAAGTTGTGTACTCCTAGAAACCATACAAAAGGTTTTCTAGTTATCTTCGTTTGCGCACACACTTCACATTTGTTAAATTGAATCGAGGTATCTAGTGGTATTTTATGAGTTTTAGCAAGTTTACACATGTTTTTGTAGTTTACGTGTCCCAATCTACAATGTACTGTTTTAGGATCAATCAAAATTGAACTAACTTGATTAATTATATCATTTGCTAAACTCAACCTATACATACCATCAATGAGAAAAGCACATCCAAAGTAATAGTTACTAACAGTTAAAGTCACTCTACCACCTTGAAAAGAACAACTCATGCCAACATTGTCTAAAAGACTAATGGAAATTAAATTCTTTTGAAGAGCAGGAACTACTTTAACATTACTTAGAGTTAGAACCTTACCTGAAGAAAGGGCCAATGTAGCAGTCCCGGTGTGAGTCACCTCTATCTCAGCTCCACTAGCCACTGTCACTGTCTCCTTTGCTTTAACTGATTTGTCAAGTAACATCTTGTTTTGACAAACATGGCACATAGCCCCTGTGTCTAACCACCACTCTGAAAAAGCACTGGCCTTTCCTATTCTCACCATCGCAACAAAATTGCTAGGCTCAGCGTTACCTACAGTCATATGAGCCTCTTTCTGTGGTGTGTCAGATTTTCTCATTTTAGGTAGCGTACATTCCGCTGCATAGTGACCCCATTTACCACAGTTGTGGCACTTGCCTTTCTTTTTTACAATAGTCTTTTTGGCCTCCAACTTCGTGGGCTCACCTTTGGGTGACTTAAACATTTTAGGATATTTCTTGGGATTTGTTACCGCGTTAGCAGCAGATTGTTGCTGTCTAACCATCTCCAAGTTATTCCTAGCCCGATTCTCATCTTCAATTCGAATGAACCGTTTGAGATCATCAAGTCCCACTTGCACCTTTTTCCTGTACATCTCAGTTTTAAAAGAATACCATACAGTAGGTAATTTAAATGTGATTGCACCAACAAGAAAAGTATCGCAAATAACTATCTTTTCACTGTTCAATTTAGTCCTTAGATTTTCAAAATCAGCAACTTGAGGGGTGACCTCTTGATCATCCTGAAATTTGAAAGCCATAAACTTGTCCACTAGATGAGCTTTGGACAGTTCCTCCTCCTTTTTAAATTGAGCATCCAAATTGTCCCAAATCTCTTTTGCAGTACCAAATTTACTATAAATTTCAGCAAGACGGTCGGAAAGACAATTAAGAAGATAATATTTGCAGAAATCCTCATCGTTAACCCATTTAGATTCATCAACTTCCTCAATCAAATCTTCAAAGGTGCTCAAAACAGTATAGAAAATATCCAAGTATTTCAAGCCAAATTGAGTTTTTCTTTTCCATGAATTAAACTCAGAGCCACCAAAAGATTCGAGCTTTAACATCTCACATGGATTAGGATTTTTATTCATCTTAAAAGGAATAGTAAGGAACGAAATCACCTGATGATAAACTGATGAGTTTATCTATAAGAAATCCAAAGATTAAACCAAAACCACCAAACTTTCCCAAAACAGTAATGGGTTTGAATGGTGGAATCTGCTGCTGGTATGGACTCTAGTTTCAATGCACAATCTGGACCAAAGAACTTGCAGCAGCTAACAGGGACGCACGGCTCTAGTCGGGGTGACTAGGCGGCCAGATCGGTGGAGTCCGCGTGAGTGGGGCAGCGCTGGAAAACAGAGGCAGCGCTGGAGATTGCGGCATCCGATCAAGACTTTAGCCAATCACTTTGTGGAGGCAGAGAACCAAATCACGTGGATAAGGCACACAGTCAAAGACTTTTGAAGGAACCAATCAAAATCAAGACTTTCCAAATCACAAAACCACTGCACTTTTGCGAGAATGATGGTGGTCAGTTGTAGAGACGCGAGGAGTAAAAGAAATTGAAAGAAAATAATGCTTTAAGATTGTTAGGGTTTAAGCGGTCGCTTAAAGCATTACACCCTAGGTATCGAGTTTGGAATACCTAGACCGTTGCCTCCAGCCAGTACATATAGAATATATCTACGGTTTTTTCTGGTTAATGGGCTTTATGCTACAAAGCCCGTACGGCCCAGTCCATGTCTATGTAGCATATATTTAAAACATATATAATAGGATACAGAATATCCTCAGAAGAACCATCTGCCCAACATAATTTCTTTAGCAATCCTCTAGGGAATTTCATCGTGAAGTTACTACGTACATGCCTCAGACAAAACCAATGATAGACGACTTCATGGCTGCTAGAATTGCTGGTGCTTGGTCGAAAATCACCCACACTCCCGTCTGATCAAATATAATATGGCACCTTATCCTTTGGGGAAACCATCCCCAAGAAGAAGTTGTCTCCTCTTGGACTATTGCAAAAGCAAGCAGGCAGACTTGTTGGTTGCTGTCAGTCCACATAGCGACAAGGAGCTTTCCCTTGTAACGCCCAATGAGGAAGGTCAAATCAACAATAATCACAGGTCGATAATATTTCTGACCGACAATTGATGGTTGGAAAGCCCAAAACACATTCCGAAGCATAATCGAGGGGTGTGGCCTGGCCCAAATTTTCGCGATAGATCCAGGTTTGAATTGCAATATTGATTATTGAAACTTTGGCAGTTCATTGAATGACGCATTCCAATCCCCAAAAACTGCTGCCACGCCTTATGTTTGCCTAACCATGCCTTTTTGTAAGTAGGCGTGTAGTTGTAGTGCTGGCAGACATCGACGATAATGTGACTGAACCTGTAGCCCAGTTCCTCGCTCGCTTTTCCTCTAATGATATCATAAATAATTAAAGAACTTACGCTCCTATGGTCCTCTGAATGGTTGGGCATGTCGCAGGTGTGACTGCCAGAATACTGGGTGATCATTCAAGTACCTTCATTCTACTTGAAATTTAGGAATATTATAGTTTAGCATTGATAAATAAAGAGAAATTTATGGAACAAATTGCTAGATTTTAAAATTCAAGGACAAAATTGATGACTAATGAAGAGTTCAAGGGGTAATACAAATTTTTGGCCTTTACGATGGATGCAACGGTTTTAATTCATGCTTCGAATGAGAATGATTGCTTCATACTATTTCATTATGTCCGTCTGAAATTTATGTACCGTGCATCCCTATCACCAGAGTAAAGACAGTAGCTATAATGAGCCGCATAGGATTTGCTTACAAAATTTATATCAATGCTCCTTAAAACCATTTCATAGTGTGAGGAGTATGAAAGAAGCAAGCTATCTTTTATTTTGGTTCCTTTATAAAACTTTGAACTATATAAATTGAAAGAGAGTGAAAAAAAAAAACATATATATATATATATATATGAGGAGTAGCTAATTTTCATACGGTTTGACGATATATAAGGTCCTCGTTAAAATGGTTTGAACCGTTTATATATGTTAAAAAATTTTCGCCATTAAATTGATGGGTGTGCTCTAGTAAAAATTGCATGGCAATTGGCTGGTCCTCAAATTTTTTCATGTCCATTCAATCAATATGGTTAGAGTTTTTAGAACAGTCCACAAATAACGAGTGCTTAAACCTTTCATAAATAAGTAATCTAGGAAAACTTCTTAGATCCCTTAATCCATTTCCATAAAGATTTATATGCATTAATTTTTGTTACTCTTTTAAGCATTTTTTTTTTAGCAAAGTTTTCCAAATACAAACTCTTATTTTTACAGCAATGGTGAAAATTTCCCATGGTGATTATTTTGAGCCGACTTAAATATGTTGTTTCTTAATAAAAGCGAGCACAATGGTACAAGAAAATAAGATTTAAGGGCACAAGGCTTTATTGGAGATAAAACTATACCATGGAGAAAGGGCATAGGGTGTATCCAAATGCTGCGCAACCATAATATGTAAAGAGATTATTGATTTATGGACACCGCCATAGATACAAAGCCAAACCCAACACGGCTGTTCCAATTGAAACTTTCAAGAAGATATTTTTTTTCCCCATTATAAAACAGCCCCAATTGACTTTGGCGTTAATTTGGGAAAGCACGAGTTCCATGCCACGCATTTATTTATTGATATCTCACTTTCAATTCTAATATCAGATGGGCCGCCCCTAGGTTGGATAAGGATATAGATTCAGCTTTTATATCACCAATAAACTTGAATTATATTCAAAATTGTTTGAATTAGATTGCAAGGGAGTGTCGTACATATCAAGAAAGTAATGAACGTACAGATTAGTTAGTATCACGTCATCATGAAGTTAATTTTTATGGGATCACTTTGCTGTGTTTATTTATTTATTTATTTATTTTGTGTTTCATTCTTGGCCTTTCGATCCTCATTCCTACCCAAAAAAAAAAAAAGAAAAGAAAAGAAATAAAAAGGCCAAAACATCAAAGTGCTCCTTGAATTTTTGCTTTATCACTAATTTAGTTCCTGAACTTCAAAATCGAGCAATTTACCCCATAAATTTCTCCTTACTTTATCAGTACATAACACCATTACTCGCCTGTCATAATTGTTGATATAACATCCTATGTAGTATTTCCCATTAAATCCTACATGGCAACCATGTCTTCCCCAACTAATACTTTAGTCTATCTGTCCATGAATGGTCCAAAAGGTTAGTCTCTCTTTACTGAGTATATGTATCGAGTGTTATTCACAAACAATTGAGCATTTTGAATCACTCATGGAGAAGAGAAAAGCGATACAAACATTTTAATTGAGGATGGCATGACTGGTATATAAGATTTAATGAGAAATACAGCTCCCACACAGGATGTCACATGGGATGATGTTACATCAACAATTTTCACACAATAACGATGGTGTTAAGTATTAATAATTTGAGCAAAGCTTTTGGGACAAATTACTCAATTTTAAGGCTCAAGAATGGTCCAAACGATTGAGCATTTTGAATCGCTTATGGAGAAGAGAAAAGCAATACTAACATTTCAATTGAGGATGACATGACTAGCATGTAAGATTTAATGGGAGATATACCTCCCACACAAGAAGTCACATGGATGATGTTACATCAACAATTTTCATAAAGTAATGATGGTGTTAAGTATTAATAAGTAGAGCGAAGTTCTTGAGACAAATTGCTCAATTTTAAAGCTCAGGAATGATCCAAACGATTGAGCATTTTGAACTGCTCGTGGAGAAGAGAAAAGCAACTCTAACATTTCAATCGAGGATGACATGACTAGCATATAAGATTTAATGGGAGATACACCTCCCACACAAGATGTCACATGGGATGATGTTACATCAACAATTTTCAAAGAGTAATGATGGTGTTAAGTATTAATAAGTAGAGAGAAGTTCCTTAAACAAATTGCTCAATTTTAAAGCTCAGGAATGGTCTAAACGATTGAGCATTTTGAACTGCTCGTGGAGAAGAGAAAAACAACTCTAACCTTTCAATCGAGGATGACATGAATAGCATGTAGGGTTTAATGGGAGATACACCTCCCACACAATATGTCACATGGGATGATGTAACATCAACAATTTTCATAGAGTAATGATGGTGTTAAGTATTAATAAGTAGAGTGAAGTTCCTCAGACAAATAGCTCAATTTTAAAGCTTAGGAATGGTCCAAATGATTGAGCATTTTGAACCGCTCATGGAGAAGAGAAAAGCAATACTAACATTTCAATTGATGATGACATGACTAGCATGTAAGATTTAATGGGAGATACACCTCCCACACAAGATGTCACATGGGATGATGTTACATCAACAATTTTCACAGAGTAACGATGGTGTTAAGTATTAATAAGTAGAGTGAAGTTCCTGGGGCAAATTGCTTAATTTTACGGCTCAGGAATGGTCCAAACGATTGAGCATTTTGAACCGCTCATGGAGAAGAGGAAAAGCAATACTACCATTTCAACTGACGATGACATGAATAGCATATAAGATTTAATGGGAGATACACCTCCCACACAAGATGTCACATGGGATGATGTTACAACAACAATTTTCACAGAGCAATGATGGTGTTAAGTATTAATAAGTAGAGAGAAGTTCCTGAGACAAATTGCTCAATTTTAAAGCTCAAGAATGGTCCAAACAATTGAGCATTTTGAACTGCTCATGGAGAAGAGAAAAGAAACTCTAACATTTCAATCGAGGATGACATGACTAGCATGTAGGGTTTAATGGGAGATACACCTCCCACACAAGATGTCACATGGGATGATGTTAAGTCAACAATTTTCATACAGTAATGATGGTGTTAAGTATTAATACGTAGAGTGAAGTTCCTAAGACAAATTGCTCAATTTTAAAGCTTAGGAATGGTCCAAATGATTGAGCATTTTGAACCGCTCATGGAGAAGAGAAAAGCAATACTAACATTTCAATTGACGATGACATGACTAGCATGTAAGATTTAATGAGAGATACACCTCCCACACAAGATGTCACATAGGATGATGTTACATCAACAATTTTCACAGAGTAACGATGGTGTTAAGTATTAATAAGTAGAGTAGAGTTCCTGACAAATTGCTCAATTTGAAAGTTCAGGGACCAAATTGGTAACTAAGCCAAAGCGTTAAGGGTGATTTGATGTTTTGACCAAATAAAAATGGTCTGAATTGGAGTTTATTATCTTAATTAAAGTCCTTTTGAGAGGACAATTCAGAATGTTAACATAGCATAGAGTATCTTTATTTTAACTAAAACGTGACACTAGAGTGTTTTTTAGAAAACAATAACAATTTATTCACATCTTTATACTTTTCTGCCCTCAAATCAAACACATGATTTGCATTTGACCCTTGAAAAATTAAATAATTAGAAGAAAGCACAGTTCACTCAAAATGAAAACTCCTTCCTCGTGGAGATAAATTCAAATTATTATAAAAGAAAGAAAGAAAAAAAAATCAAATATATTCTCAAAAATAAAAACTAAAGTTCATTAAAAAAAAAAGCTAAGAAAAAATAAGCCTCTATAGTACGCCACAATATAAATTGTGATGTGTTAAAATCCAAAAAAAATGGAATGGTCTAAGATTAGGACAACTTTTAATCCTTAGGGCCATACTTTTCAGAAGTGTCACACATTTTGAATAGTGCGAGTCATATCATTGTACATCTTCAATTTGGTGGTGCCAATTCCAACAATCTCCAAGGCATGATCATCTCCCATGTACACAGACCCTGTAAAGATAGGTTCATAAATGTGAAACCAATCTCCACGATAGGTCATATGCCATGTTGCTCCTGAACCCAATGTCCAAGCATCAGTGATTTTCAATCTATCCTTAAATACCATTGCTGCTTCACTATATAGAATATTAGCTTCGGCAATGCACCCTTGCGATGCTTTTATCTTGTCTACACCTTTAAATCGACACTCACTTTTGAATTGTCTCGTCCCGCCGCACTTTTAGCACTTGAAATTCTTCTTACCTCTAGATTTTGGCCTCATTCCATTGACCTTTCTTATGTCATAGACAAAGCTTTTCCTTGTTATAAGCTTGCCTGTCTCTTCAACAATTGAAGCAACAACATCTTCAAAAACCAAAAAATCCCTGAGGTTAAGTTGATGATGATTTGGTCATAATGAAGTTGGGAGACTTTAGAGTAAAATCTCAGCGCGTTCCTGTGGCATAACTATATATCCCAACAGTTAGAAGTTGAGAACATAACGTGGTTAGAGTATGTAAGTGCTCTGTAGCTGATGTAGATTCTGACATCCGTAGGGTATACAAGTTTCTCATCAAGAAAATTTTGTTGTGAATTGACTTAACTTCATATAATTTGATAAAGTGATCTCAGACCTCCTTAACAGTTTTATTCTCTTCTATGCCCGATAAGATATCATCAGGTAAGGCTAGATGCAGATTTGAAAGGGTTATTGCATTTATCCTTTTCCACTTTTCGTCTTTTGTGATCTCCACCGACCGAGTACAGATGGCCTCCAGACAATTATCTTTTATCAATAACTGCCTTCATTTTCAATTTTCATAACAAAAATTTTGTTCCGTCAAATTTGCCGATATCAACCTTTGCTGCCATTACTTCTATCAAAAACTGTTGTTGACCACAAAATAGCTTCCACTATTTCATGTGAAAAGTATCTACCCGAGTTACCTTCAACTAGTATATTGTTAAATTAAAGTACACCAGAAAGACTGGAGGGACACAAATGGTCCACTTAAGTACCAGACTCCTTAGACAAAACTTTTCTTAGACATGCACATCATCACCTAGTATACCTTTCAAGAATACCCAAAGGAAGATCAAATACATGAATAGTGACGGTATATTGAAGTAGTCCTTCAATATAATTTCTACAACACCTCTGTAAGATGAAACACCAATATCTAACTTATTTTCTGATGTGAAGTACCCACTTTAAAGTGGCAATCACCTAACCCAATAAATAGACCCCCAAGGAATTTCCCTTTTCTGATGCAAAAGATCAAACTACGTTGCAACCACATAACATACTTCAGAAAAACCTTGCTCTGATACAACTGTTGAGTGATAAAACCCCTACTGAATAGAGCAAACAGCAAATAAAGGAAATTAGAAATAAAAGGGACACATAAATTTATTTGTAAAACCCTCAAGTTAATTAAAGGAAAAAATTACGAGTAAGAAGAGAAAACTTCACTATAAAATAAAATTACATAGGAGATTTGGATGATTTAGGACCGGAAGAGGAGCATTCCTTTTACAAGCTCCCTTCCCCGCCTCAATTCCCCAATCTTCCGACGGTGGGATTGGAGAGAATTTTTTCTCTCTTCTATTGCAGCTAATGGCGACCCATAATAAGATTATTCTCCTAATTCTAATGATAAAAGTAAAATAAAAATAAAACGTAGGTCTCTGAATAGTAAAGCCTACTCTCCAAAACAACTGCACGCTTGCACTGCACCTATCTGGGACTTTCCCTGAGGACAAAAGCACCTACATTTACTAATACGAACCATTTAGTGCTTAAAAGATCAGTGCTTCTCTGAATTCACGTTCAACACTAAAGAATGCGCTTCTTGAAATGTTCACATCCCCCGAATGCATTGATTCAACGACTTTCATGAATTTCAATGCATTAAAATAATAAACAACTTTCATGAATTTCAATGCATTGAAATAATAAATATTTTTATAATTAGATTACTTAATAAGTGACCCGTTTGGAGATAGATTAGAAAAACCCTTCCATTATTTCTTTTAAGAAAACACATTTTCAGAACAAAGTCCAATCCAATTCATGAATTTGGAAATTTATGAAATTTATGAATATAAAACAAATAAAACCAATAGATGCAATAACCCTGCCTTTTCGATCTACCTCCGCTCGTCTGCCGTCCATTCAACTATCTCCTTCCAACGTTGAATCCCCTCAAGACACCACTATCGCCATTCGCTACGACGTTTTAGATTCTCTTTTCAGCATATATCATCAAAGCCTATGCCATACTCAACCATTAACAGGTTCATTCAACATCCTCTTCCCTTTCTGGCCATCAGCCTTTTGATCATCTCCATCACCAATGATACTGGCCGTAAGAGGAAAAGCAAATGAAAACCCCAGGAGCAGTATTATTTCCAAATCTGTTTACAGAGTGAGTATGGTAAATTTTTTTTATTTAATTTTATGGAAGCTTTTCTTTACAGTTGTATTATGTAGACACATCGCCCCCTTATGAATGGAGCTGTGCACCATGTCACTAATGGCACGTGGTGCATTATTTCCACTGAATCGTTACTCGAAACGATGTCGTGCTCAGAAAGGGACTTTGTGCTCTTTTTCATCTTCTATCTACATCTATGCTGTCTCCCCTTACTGTCCCTGTCCCATTCTCTATATTCTCCTCTCCTACATTTCTCTTGCTTCTTTCCCTTAACTTACACCAGCCCTGCAATCCTATAGTACATAAACTCAAAACATTACCCACACGTGAAATCATGAAAAGCTCGATGGTTGGCATTTTTGGCTGAAGCAATTTTGATTTCGTTAGTCATATACAAAGGTTGTAGATTATTTTATATATAAATTCCCCAAGTAAAGTTTGATAACCCTAAAAGATTAAAAAAAAAAAAAATGCAATGACTCAGAACTTAAGAATGCTGATTAGAAGGCAGAAAACAGCAAAAATTGACCAATAGGCAGCCTAGAGATTTCGACATCGCGAAATGGACAAATTCACAGCAGAATAATCAATTAGATTCCCTTCTTAGACATGTTAAGCAACTTCAAAGCATCCAAATAATCCAATAACATTACGCCACATCAAAATATGTTCCATACTACAGAAACACCGTAACAAGTGTACCTGAAGAAGTGATCCTCAGGAGAAGGGAGAAAATGTTAGTAAAATCCTGCCATTAAGGGAACAATGGGAAAAAGAGTAGGTGCCAAATTACATGGGTACATACAATCAAAATATAAAGTCATCGAATCCACGCCATTCATGGACATAATGGAATTATATCAGCAACGATAGATCAAATCTACCAACGGATTGCAAGTCTAGCAACACAGACATAGTCGCTGCATCTGCCGAGAAACCCTTCTCAACCATTATATGAATAAGTTCCTTTGCCCTCAATGTATCATTGTGTTGAAGACATCCTCGTATAATTATATTATAAGTCCAACCATTAGGGGGGCATCCATGCTCTTCCATTTCGTGAAGCAAGCCATTCGCTTCATTTAACAACCCTTTGTCACAAAAACCATTTATCATGAAATTATATGTATGTTGATTGGGTTGTAGGTCTTTCAAAGATAAATTACTAAAGATCTCTTTCGCAGAATCCAGCTTCCCAATTTTGCACAAACTTGTCAATCAAGATGTTGTAAATCCTTATATGAGGTTTCAATCCACTGGCTTCAATCACCTTCAACAATGTTATTGCCTCATTCAAATATTGACTTTTGAAAAAGCCATCAAGTAAAGTAGCATATGTAACGACGGTCTGGAGCAATGCCATGGGCCTGCATCTCATCAAGAAGTCCAAAGGCATCTCGGGGTCTACCCACAATGCATAAGCCCTTGATAAGTGTGCTATATGTAACAATGTTGGGAACAAGTACTTTTTGAGACATTTCTCTGAACAACATCATCGCTCTCTCTATTCCCTTATCCTTACAATATCCATTAATCAAAATGTTAAAGCTTATAACATCAGGTGGGCAACCTCTAGAAACCATGACTTGAAAAACATTTTCTGCCTTGCCCATTTGACAGCGCAAACAATATCCATCCATCAGCGAATTGTACGTCCGAGTATCAGGCTCTTGCCCACTCTCAACCAGCACTTTAATAATTTGTTCAGCCTCAATGACCATCCCCTCTTTGCACAAGGAATCAACCAACACGTTAAAGGTACACACATCTAATTGATTATTTCTATCTTTCATCTCAGTCAGCAATCTTGTAGCTCCCTTCCAATTGCCAAACTTGCAGTTTCCATGTATCAAGGAATTGTAGGTGACAACATTTGGCGAGAGGCCCTTACCTTTCATTTCTAAAAAGAGGCCCGAAGCCTCAGTCAATAATCCATCCTTGCAAAGGCTGTTAATAATGGGGTTATTTATATACTACCGCACCAGGATTATAGCCCCTTTACTCAATCTTCCTGAGTAACTGAAGTGCAACGTCATTTTCCCCCATTTTACACAAGCCGTTGATCATTGTTCCATAAGTAACTATGTCAGGCTCGTACCCATTCTGCACCATTTTCCTAAAGAATAGTGCTGCCTGACCAGTTCTCCCAGAAAGACAGAGCCCTTTAATCAGAGTGTTGAAGGTTACAGTATTGGGTTCATGGCCAAGTTTCAAAATTTTTGCTAAAACGGAGAGAGCAAAACCGGCTTGATTCAAGCAGCAAAAACCATTGATCATGACGCTAAGCGTGCACACATCGGGCATAATTTGCAAAGACTCCATATGCTTAATGAGCGAAATGGCCGCAGAGTATTCTTTGATTCTAGCAATAACCCCCAAGAGCTTATTGAATTCCACAGTTGAGGGTGTGGGTTTCATGCGAACTAGCCGATTAAACGAAATTAGGGCATCTTGAAGGTTTAGAACAGCACCAGATGAAGATTGAGGGCTTGGAGCGCCTGAAATGTGCGAACAAGTACGAGTCTGAGATTGGGGAAGAAGACTTACAGCAGAATCAGTGAAGAAAATATCATCAGACTGTCGAAATGAATTTGTAGAAGAAACCCTAACGCGCCGGAGGAGAGCACGGGAACCTACCTTCACCATCTTCTTGTATATTTCCCCTTTCGTTCCTATCGGCCACATCAGCGAGTATTTAGTGGCTTTAGATGATATAAAATATTTGCATTATTATTAGATTTAAAAATCGTAAAAGAAAAAATAATTTTAGAAAAATACAGATTTTAAGACACTTAGTTATATTATTTTAATTTGGAAAATATTTCAAATTTTAATTTTGAAAATATTTCAAATTTTAAATTTTGAGTTGTTCATTATATTTAAATTTTAAATTTTAAATTATTATTTTTACTCTTTATTCTCAATTAACTTCTAATAATAGTTGAATGAACTTAAGAGTCCTTTCGCCATATAATCATACGGATACCAAAGAAAATTAGTTATTCGATGATTTCTTACAAATTTACAAAAAGGAGACGAAAATACAAATTTAAGAAAGAGAGCCAAAATTGTCAAAATGTGATCCTTTTAGTTATTTTTTCCCTGCTAGCTTTTTCAAAAATCCCGTATGATTTGAATTATTTTTTAAAATAAACCCTTTTATAATTTAAATTTTATTATCACATCCCTTATATTTTTATTTTATTTTTATTAAATCTTTTTTATTTATTAATCATTCTAATTCCATTAAATAAAATGAGACATAAAAAACTATTAAAGAAATGACACAAACCACAGGAATCTTTTAAAAAAATTCCCATAAGTGATTATCTTCATTCTCCATCCAATCCATCCAAGGAAAAAAAAAATATCATCTCTAATGTTGATAAACAATCACGAAACTTTGCAAGATCTAGATCCTTCGAATTTGAAAACGCATGACTTTATAAAACTAGACGACCATAACCATTAATCGAAAAAAAAAAAAAATGTAACTTAGAGCACAAACATAGATTTGACAACAGATTTCCATAGTGAATAGGGAAATAACAAAATCTGGATGAAAATCAAGGTTTTACTAAAAGCATCGTCATCATCAGCACACCAAATGCATATGCATGAAAACTTCGAGTCGATATCTCAAAAAATAAAAAGATAGCTAATACAAGGGAGGTGGTGAGATCCGCTATATCATCTACGATTGCGCGAGTACAGCAAACGATAAGGCGATACACACAATTCCTCCGAGCAACAATCATTCTTCGTCTTCTTCTTCTTCTTCTTCCGCCTCCTCAAGCCAATTCACAAAAGGTTCCAAAGCCTTCACAAAGGTTTGCCTGCAGCATTCGACGAGGAAAATGTCCATGAAACATATATTCATCGATCAAAGTTCCATACTCTCGGGGATTACACGATTATTTACAAGAAAAATAAAATGTGCGAACAAGACTTTCAATGAAACTCAGTAACTTCTTTCAGCTGCTTATTGCCATTCCCAAATGCATCTTTTTTGAGAAAACAGAACAAGTCTATACGTATTGATAAGACAAATCCCCCTCCCCCTCGTAACTTCCACTATAATCTTTCAGTGGTCAAAAAGATCATCACTACGAAAGATGTCACCCAAACAATAAGAATTGCTTACCTTCCCTTAGGATTCGAGCCTTTGCGGAACCAATGAAGAATGGTATCTTCCGCAAGTACATCCTGCTCATAAAGGCACCTCACCATTTCAGGGAAAAGCTTCATCAGCTTAGTGTCCTCGTAGCATTGAATCTGAACTTTGTACATGAGTTCCAGCTCGAGCTTCCCGCTAGTGCAAAAGGTATTTAAAAGCTTTGCCCATGTTTTGACCTGCGATATCAACATTACCTTCAAATTCTATAATTTATCAAAAGCATCCAAGTAGTATCTCGGGCAATGATAAACCCAACATGTAATATTTACTATCACAATCAGCATCATTGTCTTTGAGGATAACTATAAATAAAAATTGAATGCATCTGCTTTTCAAGAAATTGAATTCATAGTGTAACTCGAGAAAAAATGAATTGTGCATGCATGCGTACACACTCAAACACATTCAAAACGACTTCAAAAGTTCCAAGTATCTAGTCTAATCTAATCTAGATCAAAACAGAAGCTGACTTTATGGTTGAACAAGGAGGTGACTCAGTGGAATTGCCACATGTGCTTATATATTTAATTATTATTTTTAAGTTCTAAACCCAAAAACACTTATAGATTACGCAATGATATGAAAGTCACTGTATATTTTTAGTTTCCAAATACTGTAGCCAACAAACAAGGATGGGCATATAAACCTGCTCTCCCAAAGATGTTGCCAATGGGTTCTCATGTGACCTTTTATGCGCCCCTCCCGCATTCACCAGTTCCCCAAACAATGCTCTCCCTCCTGTACTCTACTTTCTTTATCTTTCTAATGACCACACAATACCAGGTGCCCACTAAAATTAAACGCAGCCACCAAAGTCCATCTGTCAATTCAGCAGTCGCGCTCCTAACAGAAGTATTAGGCGCACTGCATACATGAAGACTGTGATCACCAACCTTTCTCTTCCCATTGTGTGAGTGTGTATATAAACCATATAGGTGTATTTCAAATACCCAATAAGAAAGAAGCTTTGCCACTTGGGATCCCCTTTTGCAACTATCACAGGTAAAATATATTTTATGTAACATAAATGAGTTTGAACTTGATTATTAGCATTAACTCTACTTTTATAGCAATAACTAAGAAAAGGCAGGCCCTAGTGCACGAGGCTCGAAGGTATAAGATTGAGTAAACAAATCTACAAGCGAGGAGCCCTGTGAAGTGCATGTTTTACAAGAGTCCCACACTTATACGACTAAAATACATTGTTTAAAAATGGAAGCAGGGAATAATCAGTGAGAAATTCTTTTTTATCTTTTTTATAGTGAAGATCCAAAGGTCACGCACCCACCGCCTACCTACCATTTAGGTGGCACCATCCGCTACTCTACAGTCTCATGAACTGAACTCTGTTGCCTTCCCATGCACAAAGTGAATGGGCACTGCGCCATGGGTCAGTTTCAGGACAAGCTTGCTTAAAGTCACTGTGTGTGAATTTGTCTTCGTTATTGAATCTCCTGCCCTCCTCTGTGTACATGCCTTACAAGAATGCGCCTTGCTTCGAAGGAGACGCAGGAAACCAGGAACAGGAGATTTGCATTAGCAGCAGGAGACTTTAACGAAGTCATCTATGTGACCAATATGTGCTTCAGACAACATATGGTGGGTCTCATAAGCGCTTTAACGAAGTCATCAATGTGACCAACGCACCCTTTGGACAACATATGGTGGGTCCCACCACCACTCCAGATTGTCCAGGATGCAAGAAGAGCCCGGCTGATCAGCCATAGTCCTAAATACACAGGAAATGAAAAAATGAAAAAAAAAAAAAAAAAAAAAAAAAAAAAAAAAAAAGAGGAAAAGAAGAAAGAAAGAAAGAGGTGAAAGAATCCTGTTTCCTTTTTTTTCTTTTTTTTCTTTCTTTTTGTCTTTGGTGAAGAGACAATCTCATGACGTAAACCATGATGCCCTTTATGCTTCAGTGGTTAGACTAAAAAGAGAGATCAAGTGGCAAAGCTAGCATAGTTCAAGAGCTTACACAAAATGGAGTCAAAAGAAAAGTCATAATGCCACTACTACTTTATAAAATTGAACCGGACAACAAAATATGAAATCTAACATAGCATCCAAGATGATGATGAAGGATATGGATTGCGTGCAATATATGGAAGAAAGATCAACATAAAACCAAATCATTGAAGTTCACAGAGAACAATGAATTAAAGAAATCTGCAAGACACTAAAGACAGCAAATAAAATTCTAATAATATCATCAGCAGACAGAAGATGCTCAATCAAGACAGCTTATACAAGATAAAAATTTCCAAGACATTGAACGTAGTAGAAAAGATTTAGTAATAACCATCATAGAATTACATATCTAAGCATATGCCACACCTTCATAAACAATTATACACAATCAATGTGCCTAAACCTTACCTGGCGAAGAGCAGAATTAGCATTTTGCTGCTGGTTTTTCCCCGACCACTGAACAGCATCCATTATGACATCCCACAAAATTCTCACGACTTCAATGTCAGGTAACTTAGCATCTTTGATATGCTGTTCTACAGTTTCAATAACTTCAGATATATCAGTTTCCTCTGCTATTTGGGATGTTACTGCTGATTTCATTTCCTTGAGCTTCACTTCAAATATCTTTTTTTCATTGTATTCAGCCAATGGAGCCAGCCCTTCCTTCCTGAAAGATGCAAGTAAGTTTACATGTATATATGCACAAACTTGGATAAAAGCATCAAAGAATATATAAAAATAAAAAATAAAAAATTATTGAATGACCCCAAATGCAAATTTTGAAGGAAACAATTTTTTTTAATTCCATTTAGTATAATAAAAATCAAAATATTAATGAGAACCAGACTAACTGATGCAAAATCAAACTAGAGTGTGAGAGTATTAGAATAAAACACAGCTCCAGAATAATCACAGGAGACAACATCCTTCCTGTTTTCTACCATAGTGGAAAAAACCAATTGTTTCAAACAGCTCAAAAGTAAACGACTAATTTGAAGAAACGTTGCTAGCGAAGGTATTAGCAAATTAGCACAACCAGCAAGGCTGTTCCTCTGGGAGCAGTATCACGACTTTGAGTCCTGAAAAGAATTTTGCAAAGAAAAGAAAAACAAGAAAGGAAAAGGTTGAATATGATAAATGCTGCTAGCAAAGTGGGAAACCTCATGCACTACAGGTACACAAGCTATAGATATAATAAGACAAAATCAAAAAGGGGCTGATTTATTAATAGGCAAGCTAAAAAAATGTAAAAATTAAAATTAAAATATTTGAAACGCAAACTATCACGCATACACAATATTCCTCACTGAGATTTCTAAAACTTGGGAGGGGAAATAGTTTCCAAAAGCGCTGTGTTGTTCCCATTGGAATAATGAGGTGTTGTCATTGTTGGCAAGCCTAAATGAGTGTGCATATCATTGGTACACCTTGTATATCGACTTTGCATGACTTTGGGACATCAGAATTATGTGGAAATGAAGAAGACACAGCGAGGGAGTGAAGTACCGAAAAGCGCCATAATTGAGCCCGGTTTGACCTAGTTTGGAGTGATTATTGATTTGACGCACTCCGGATGATCCGATGACCATGGGAAGACACCAGCAGCTATAATATACCATAATAAAGTGGTATGTACACAAACGGTGCAAGGGAAATCGGTTTTGGTCAAAGCGTCATAATTGAGCCCGGTTTGAGCCCGGTTTGGCCTAATTGGAGCATATGCGCCATGTTGAGCTTAAATGGAGCTTGTTTGGAGTTTTTTGGCTACATTGAGGTGAATTTGGGCTAAATGGGTTGCAATGAGGTCAAGGAATGGCAGTGGGCTTATGAAATTCGTGGTGGGCCTTTGGGGTGACCATTTTGGGCTTAAATGTGCAATGTGACGAATTTGGGCCAACTAATGGGCTTGGCACACATGGGCAGCAACTAAACAAGCCCAATTACACTTGGAGGAGTCCAAATACACTTGGACCAAGTCAAAATTCGTGGACAGCAGCCATGCTACCATTTGGTCCACCATTGGTGACAAAATCCCCTAATTTGAGGAATGTTGTTTGGCATTCAAGGACATCCATGTTTGGAGGCTTCTTTTGACTAGTGGAGACACCATAATGAGTCTCCCACCCCCCAAAACATGGAGCATATTTGGTGGAGGAATTTATGCCATGTTTTTGGCTAGTGGAGACACCATAATTAGTCTCCCACCCCTAAAACATGGAACATGTTTGGAGGAGTAATTAATTCCACCACTATGCCATGTCTTGGAGCCTTTGGAGGGCTATATAAGGAGGGCCTCTCCCTTGGATGAAAATCACACCTTCCAAAAGCTTGGAGAGAGCATTTGAGTGAGAGAATTGAGAGAAATTCTCCTAAGGTGGTGGTTGAGTGCCTTGGTTGTTCTTGAGCACTTTTGGGGTTTCAAAGGGTCGAGTTTATGTGAGTTTGGGAAACACTTGTGAGAATTGTGTGTAGAGTTCCCAAAATATATTTCCGGTGACCCGTGGTACCATTTTCGTGGCTGGAGAAGGTGGCAGCCTTGGTATGTGTTCCGAAGCTACTTCGACTACTTTGCGCTCTTCGTACGTCGACAAAGCGCTTGGTTTCGTGAGTTGCCTTTTTCATTCTAAATTTATTATTGTTGAAGCACTGTAAGTTTGTCAACCTAGTGAAGGGACGACAACATTTTTATTGGTCAGTGAGACCGTTGTATCGCTCTAGTGAAGAGCCAATACAGTTATAGTGAATTCGTTGGTGAGGGTAGTGAACCCGAATCAGCCGTGGACGTAAGTTGCACGCATTGTGTAGCTGAACCACGTATATCTTGTGTTTGCGATTGCTTGGTTGGTTTGTTTGTGTTACTCTTGCAATAACCATCGAATCAGATTGAAGAGCGCAAAAAGGAAAGAATTTGAAGGAGCACTGATTCACCCCCCCCCCCTCTCAGTGCTCGTATTGGGACTAACACGCTGACCTTCAAAGATGCCAAAAATAATTCCAGTCGAAAAAATTCAATGGAACTATCTACAGTTGCCATGTGCTTTATCTGAACAGAAATTGCACATATTTGTTGTTCAACATATGCCTTTAAAATATACACAAAACACACATTGATATTGACTAGTACAGGACACAAGCACCAAAAGAATTGTTAGGAACTCCTGATGCTTTTTTGGCAAAGTTGCCCTTAAAATGACTTGAATCCATGTCATTCCAGTCACCAAGCAGCAACCATGCAATTGCTCCAAGGGTTGCCCCCTCTACAACAAGGATATATCTCATTTTCAAATAAAAATCCAAATTTGTGATGAGAAACACTCACGTGAAATGCTCAGAGAAAGCTTCAACAGACCGCTTCGAAGATGGAAAGAAGTCAAGAAGCTTGTCTTCCATCTTACCTCGCTTCAGAATTGAAATCAAGTCATCGAGGCTATTATCTATTAGATATTCTTTGAAGAAGTCTGTTATAAATGTGAGTACTACTCCTTTGCCCACAAGATTGTCTTTGAGCAGTGGCTGGAAAACAGTCTCTGGTGGAAGCCCCGACAGCTTCTGTGAGAATGCAAGTGCTGTAAAAATTGCCAGTTTCTTCCTCTCATTTTCTTCGAAAAGCTCCAATGACTGAAGGAATCTTCGCATGACATTTTCAAGATTCTTTATGAGAAATGGTCTCCGCCGCAATATCTTCTGTATATAGATTACAGATGGCAAAACGGCCTCACGTTTGGGGTCACAATCTATTATGGAGTACGGGTGGCGCTCACCCTCATCAGGTTTTGTCGTGCCAGGTTGTGTACGCCCTCCTGTGAAAACAACCTGCAGTTATAGACACAAAGAATTTTTAAGCCTCCATAAAAGGGTGAACAAGTATAGGCAACCATAACTGTCTCTATGAAAGCCAAAATACACATGCACAAACGCCCACAGAAATTCTCTCGATGGGGCTTTGAAATGTAGCCACAGCTCAGGGGAACCAGCTAACGGACCAGTGAACTACAGCCCCATGTCTGCAGGAAAATGAACTTACAAGTGGAAAAATGCATAAACTATCACGAGGCCCTGGAAATCCACCAGGTCCATATTACAAAGCACTCCTACAATCATTTTATTAATTTGAAGACCTAAAAATGGATGGATCAGGTAGGCTACAAGCTATAATGTCGACAATGCATTCAGTGCTGTTCTACAGTTTCTCACTCAAAACAATATCCAAGATATACAGTAATGACTGCCACAGGAGATAACATTATCCAAACACTACCCAAGTGGAAGCATTAGTCACTCAAAATTTTGTATATACCAAAGTAATCTAGTCCACCATCTATGCATTCAGTGCTGTTCTACAGTTTCTCGCTCAAAACAATATCCAAGATATACAGTAATGACTGCCACAGGAGATACCATTATCCAAACACTACCCAAGTGGAAGCATTAGTCACTCAAAATTTTGTATATACCAAAGTAATCTAGTCCACCATCTATGATAGGGAGAAGGACCATAATGACTGTCAGGCACCCTGATCATTAAGAATTGTAACCAATTCAAGTCAGGCACCACTCTTCTGATATCAAATTTATGTAAGAGCACAACACAAGACATGCAAAATGGATTTCCATACAAGCAAAAAAGAAAAAAAAACTCACCTCAAAAAAAGTGTCTCCGTATCTTGAGAAGTTAAGATCAGCAGACTCAATGCTTTTAGCGATAAGTTCCTGCAGTGAAACCAAAAGCTGAGTTCAGTAAACAAGGATGGCCAATTCCATGCATGCCCAAGTATTGAAAGGCAAGAGTTATGACGGTGCAATTACCAAATCACCACTGTTATCAAGGTAAATCTGGACCACTGCATCTGCAAATGAAGCAGGATCCAGCGGCGCAGCAATGTTCCGTTTGCGGGTCTTAATCCGCGTACCACTGGTAACACAGATTCAAAAAAATAAATAAATAGACATATTATAATAAATAAGCAACTGCAATAAATGTTGAACAAATTACTTATAGTTCTACATGATATTCAGCTTGAGCTTATCAATTTTAAAATAATAAGAAATATTTTGGACTTTTGGCAGATTGGACTACAGCTCCAAAAAGCTCTGTTATAAGAAAAAGTTGCAGGAAATTCATTAAGTCCCCAAAAATTTATATAGCTCATTCTAGCTTTCAAACTACCAAGAAGCTCATTTTGTTGCAAAAGCACATCAAGCCAAAACAACCCCAGCCTGGTGAAGTAGATTAGTTCGGTGAAATGCTTACTCAACAAGCAAAGTTTGAAATATATAATGAAGTATAAAATCCCTTAACTCACCAGCCTCGTTTACCCCACCAACAGTGCTCAGTTGTAATCATTTCTGCTTCTATGAGTCCTAACCCTCAATACCATTACAATTGTTCCTAAGCTAAATGAGGCGCAATAAAAAGACCATAACGCAACTCACATAAACTAAGACTCGAAGACAGCTTGTGAACTTGAATAATTGGAGGCAAATCCAGGAATGAAATACGGCTCAGTTTTCAAAATCAAAACTATTTTTTTTAATACTTAATGTCCATAACCACCAAACACTTCTCCCTGAGGAATGTTGCTGGACCAAAGAATACTGCTGTGTTAGATTTTTCTCCTCCAGTAAAAAAATAAATAAATAAGTGTCCTCAGTTTTTCTTAGTTTCATTCTGTCCTATTTTGATCCGAAACACAAAACTTCCTCCCCAAAAAATATGCCTGAACCAACAATATTCTGCGTTACACTTTGATGGTGCGAAAATCAGCTGCATCTATTCTCTTAATCCCTTCTTTTCCTTTGCTTCATAACCTAATGTGGAGCCCACCAAGACAACCTGACCAACAACGGCTCATAGTAATTCAAGAAATTATCTTTCTTCTCACTGTTGTAGCAAAATTAAGAACCCAACTAGTAGAAGTTACTCCGTTTAACCAACGAGGCAAAAAGAACTGACAGTCAAACCTGACACAAACTAAAGAAGAGGAAAAAGGGGCCATAAACAAAACCGTTGAGGAAATTGAGAGAGAAATAGCAGACTCAATGTTATTAAACAGCTAACAAGAAAAGGAAGGAGTGCTCCCAATCACTCAGAGAACAAAAAGTTATACTTTTCAAAGTAACATGATTATAGTGGATCACTAAGCCTAAACAGTCCACAGTAATATATATATTACCTTAGCATCTATCAAAACTTTATAAGAATAATATAAATTTAGAACAACAAACTTACCCAAGAGTGGGTTTCTCCTTTGAGCTGTACGTATCAAAAGCAAAATCAGTTAGTGACAGCTAACGTATTAAATCCCAACTATAATTTACATCAAGTAAAAAAGAACCTTAAATTACACCAAGAATCAGATCCAAGTTAAATATATCAATTAAATAAATCATACAATGCCTAACATTAAGCTAAATCAAAACCTTCAATTCAAAGAAAAATTCCTATGGTCCTCTTCATCCTACCCTCATAAAATCCCATTATCCGTTCGCAATGATGCTGCTCTCTTATAACTTCAATTAGTCCAACCAAAATTTTGAATCAAAGAAGTGTTCGAAAAAAAGGACAGTATAAGGTACCCACCAAACACCTCAATTTTCCTCAAGATCCACCAACTACACGCATAATTTATCTATAGTTCATCAAAATTGAACTAAAAAGATGGTACCCACAAAAATTCCTTCTTTAACCTAACACAGGACAGTAATAAAATGATCAGATCGAGTTAATTAATCAAAGATCCGAATCAACTTAAACCATTTTCTAAAACTACACATCTGGGAACCTAAACATACGATCTTTGGGACAGAAAAAGAAAGATTTAAAAGGGCAACAGGAAAAAAAAAAAAAGACTAAATCTTGAAGTAAAATCACTAAACAAGAACGGATCCGTGCGTAACAGTGAAGAATACGTACCTCATAAACCAAGACCGAGAGAGATCGAAGGAGAGGAAAGCCGATTGAGTCAGAGAAACAGAGAGGAAGAGAGAGAGAGAGAGAGAGAGAGAGAGAGAGAGGGAGTCCCTCGTGTTCGTTACCGACACAGACATATATAATAATGCAGTGAAAATAAAAATAAATTTTAAAAAAAAAAACAGGGGTAAATATCGGGTCATTTTACCGTTGAGTCTCCTCGTTAAAAATAATTTAATTTGATCTATCTACCTTTTAATTTAAATTTATTACACCTCTCTGATCAATTATTCATATAAATTTTGAGAGAAAATGCCTTTAAAGAGACGCAATTCACATTATATATTGAGCCTCGAACTTCAATGTAGAGATTTTAACCCTTTAAAACCCCACTCTGATAATTATAATTTTGAAGGAATTTTAACACTTAAATTTGTATTCGGAGATTTTTAACTCAAAAAATCCCTTAATTTGCAGAGTTAAATATTAAGATCAATTGTAAATTGCATGCCTTCAGAGATAATGTTATGAATTCTAACGCTAAATAAATGAAAAGAAAATAATAAATTAAAAGTGAGGTCAGAGGTGAAAGTGAAATTTTTTAAATGACAGAAATTCATCATAAAATAATTAAGGGGCCCATATGGTATTTTTATCTTTTAATTTTATTTATACTAGTCGTATCGCAAGTGCAACATAGGTGTTCAATGATTTTTTATTAAAATATAAAATATAAAATATAAAATTATATAAAAAATGGGTACTTATTTAAACTAAATAAAAGTGAAAGGAATAAAAAAAATTAGAAATGAGTGGTTAAAAAATTACTTGCATAAATAAAAGGATTAAAATTAAAATTTAAAATTAATTTTAATCGATAGAATAAAAAATTATTTATAATAGTATAAATATAAATATGTTTTTTTTTTCTTTTTTTAAAAATTTTTCCTCCTTGAGAAAGTAGAAGAGGGCAACCTGGGGATCTGTGGACGTCCACGCGCCACGAATCACGCGCTTATATTCTGATTGGTAGAGGCATCGCATGCCGGAACAAGCGATGGACTCGGGCCCGGCATGTGCAGCGCACGTGCATTCCGTGCGATTACCAAATGGAAGTAAAGCGAAGTTATTTTTCGATTTACCAAATAAAGAAGACAAAAGCCCAGCAAAGCAAAGCCATTCTGGATCATTTGAAATTTAAACTCAAAGGCTGTTCATTAATGCACTTCATGATCGAAAAATAAATGATTTAACACTTATTTGATTTGGCGGTTTCGACTTATTCATTTCATTGCAAAGATGTCGAAAAAGATCGATCATTTCCATTTGGATCAAAACTAAATCAGGAAAAAAAATAGTCCTAGATGAGATCGTAAGTACATTGACGTTCGCTATCCAAGGCCAAACTACTTCTTTGGGCTAGTCCGAGCCTAAACTTTAGGCTCAAAGGACCGACTGGGATTAGGACCGGTATGATTCAATCCTAATTCATGATCTAATCCTGACCCCGAATCATGGTCCGTTCATGGTCCAATCTCAATTTCAAACTGTGGTTCAGACCATATAGTCCTAGTTCATGGTATGATCCTTGTCCATGGTCCATGCTAGGGCCAGTCCAAGACCAGATCAAGTAGGTTTGAACTTTTAAATTATTTTCTAAATATGGATCGCTTCAATTTTTAAAAGTTGCATATTTGTGAATTTGAACAATTTTAGCCATTCATTTTTTTCCTCATCTAGTTTCTTTCTCTACCTTTTTCACAATGAATGGTCAGAATTATCTAATTGTATAAATTCATAACTTTACAAATTCAAAAGATATGTATCCTTCAATTCTCCCCCCATGTTAAGTTGGATAGATTTCCATTGGGCTTGTTTATCATGTTTTAAATTTATATGTACAAAATGGCTTAAGTGGAATAATTTCTCATGTTGAAAATAACAAAATTTATATGCTATTCTTTATTTGCCTTTTTCTTTTGGAACTCGTAAGGCAGGCGCAACACTTACACCAAATTCAAGCCCTTACAATTTATTCAAAATAGTATTTTTAAAAACTAAGAATTTCTATGATGTACAATGTAGATTGACTTCAACTTATGAACGTTGGTTCGTATAAATCAATTACTACTGTTTCTTTTCATTTTTTATTTCAAAATTTTAAATTCAACTATACCAATCATGATGTTGGATGGCCCCGACTCCAATCATAGGCTTCTTTTTAGATCCAAGACGCACGCTCGTGCATCGATCCGGGCGGAAGACATTATCAGGTGGGGAGTTTGACTGGGGCGGCACATCTGTTAAAAGATAACGCAGGTGTCCTAAGATGAGCTCAACGAGAACAGAAATCTCGTGTGAAACAAAAGGGTAAAAGCTCGTTTGATTCTGATTTTCAGTACGAATATGAACCATGAAAGCGTGACCTATCGATCCTTTAGAACTTCAGATATGCTCATACCTAACTTAATGGCCATTTGACTTGATCCTCCACTTCCCAAATTCTTCATATATATGAAGGCATTCGAAGGCAATTAAAATATTATCTCTGAGATAAGCATAGCAGGGACAAAAGCACTCTGATTTTTTGAAATCAAATTAGGAACAATACGTTGCAATCTATTAGCTAAAACCTTTGCCACAATTTTATATAAAACATTGCAAAGACTGATAGGTCTAAAATCAAGAACACTTTTGGGGCACTTCAAAACCCCAGAATGCAAAAAATTCGTAACAGATTTCACAACATCAAATGCTCGTTGCGTCAATTATTAATGGTCCATCCTCCTAGTTACACCAATTTTCCTTCAAGTTCACCCTAAAATTCGAACTCCCCCCTTAAGGTCAATTTAAGCATATAATGGCCCAGCATTCAAAAAAAAAAAAAAAATGATGTAATTAACGAAGTAAACTTGAAATAGTAAAATTTCACTTAAAACAACATTTCAATTTATATTTCTTGAAAAAAATTAAATTAGTGCCCTAAGAGAAAATTATTTGTACTATATTGTATTACACAAATAACTATATTTTGGATCCATTTTGCATATTCCAACGGCATGAATTGAATGAGCATGAAAAAATAAGATGGCGTACCAATTTTCGTACAATTTGGTTGTATAAACCTATGATCCATTGAATCTAAATATTCAAAACGTTTATAATGAGAGAGATCTATTGATTTTTAATAATATATTATTTCAAGTTTATTTTGGCAAATACATTACATTTTTTTCAATTCAAGGAATTAGATGCTCAAACTAAACAGTAGAGGGGATTTAAGATTTCAGGTAAACTTGAGGAGGGAAGTCGAGATTTCGAGTAAATTGTTTTATAGTTGGCGGGGGGAGGGGGTTGAAATTTGCAAAATTGAAGCTTTAGGTGGCACTTTGAGATTTTGACCAGGCTTCAAGGGTATTGATATAATTTTCCCTTAATTTTTAATAGCTCATATGAGATGGAATTTTAACTATCCATATATCACATTTTCATTTTTTTGTTCTCTTCGATTTAAGACGCAATTGCATATTTTTGGAAATACTCAAAGTGGCGCTTGCTAGTAGTTCAACTAATCCATGAAATTTCATTATCTTGAAATTTTAACTATACGTATTCAAAGATCATGAAAATTATATAATTTTATGGTTATTAATTATATAATTTTATGGTTATTAAACCTTTCGTCTACCGAAAACCATAATAAAAATCTAGTTTATGCATCAATCGACTTGCGGATTTTTTGAACTTTCACCATATAAATTGAAGGCTTACATACCATAAAATCCTAAGAAAATTTACGAGTCTCCTTTTCCTTTTCTTTTTTCCCTTAATCTTTGAATTTGTATAGCTAAAATTTCAAGACAATAAAATCTCATATACTAGCCGGGCGGCCAGCAAGCACAAAGGAGCCCCTTCCAATTTTATGAGTAATGCTACATATTCCTTTTTATTTTTTATGTTTTTTGGTAAATCTACAGATTCCTATTAGTTTCAACTAAATTCCAAAAATCTTGAAATTCGAGAATTTTCGGACCAAACAAGAATTTAACGACCCAAATTTGTCTCCTCAATTTCAGACAAAGTTAAAATGTTTCTCAAATTTCCAACCAAGCTAATCCGAATATCTATTTACAATAGAAGAATTGAGAATAAAAACTTAGAGGAACTTAGGGGGAAAAAATAAACACAGGGTAATTTAGGAAATTCGAAAATTTTGAATGCCTTATTTTTTTCCCCATCGATCTGTGGATTAAAACTAAAAGGGCACGTAATCACTGTTAAATTTTTCGAATTTCCCGGCTATCAGAAAAATTTTCAAAAAGTTTGAGTTTTCCTAAATTATACACCCTAAACACACATGATTGTAGGATAATTTTGTAACTTCATTAAATTGTTATGTGTTAATTCATATTTACACACCCTAAACACATCTGATTGGAGAATAATTTCATAATTTCATTAAATTGTTACATGCTAATTCCTACTTACACATTCATTGCTAATAGGGATTTGGCTGGATAGTTGTCTAGGTGACAACAACTATGATTTTGATACAAATGAATGGATGAGCCATGAAGTCTAAATCCAGAGAAACTCAAGTACTTTAGGTCTCACCCTAACTAAATGCATCCTTGAGGTTAGAAGCGTCAATCCAGAACGTTATGGGCAATCAAACATAAACATAGGTGATAGGTCAGCATAGGCGAGCTCGTGATAGGTCAAAAATATTTAATGAATAGATCGAACAAATCAAGGTTTCATGTTATCTATACAACTTTCTTCTTCTTCGTATTCATAAACTAATCGATAATTAGCAAAAACTCAAACTTCTTTTCGCAAAAAGAATATAATAATCTGAACTAAAAATGAAAAATGATCGTGTTGGGTGATTGGGTTAGGACGAGTTACGAGTCAAGCCGGCAAGGTCAGAAGTAAGTCAAATGCTACATGGGCAGGTAGGGCTGGATCGTCTTATGCACGAGTTGGGCGAGTTCACAGATCATAAGTTGATATTGTCGGCACTACTTGAAGTTATTATAAAAGCTCAGAGCCTCACTTTAAACCTTGGCGCAAAAGTAAACATGCACTAAGAACGCAGCCTCCGGCCAACCTCAAGAAAACGTCACACAGAGAAGTACTTTTAACATGTATGCCCGACAATCGCCTGTGCCATGGTAATATCACACACAAGTTCAACATCCATAGTTTTAAACAATGCTTTTCAATCTACGGAATTGCAGTTTCAGGAACAAAACTTACCAACAAAAAGCACGGGCCTTGGTATGCAAGGCTCCCCGCCGCGTTTCAACAAGCTGAGCCTGTGACCTCCCATTTGCAAAGGCACAACCATACGAATGGCACCAAGAGTTGTAGGTATCTCGAGGTAACCAGAAAATTACACTCCTGTCCTTCATTCATCCTTTAAAATAATAGTTAGGAAAGGAGAGAATTCCGTGGTCATCGTGTATGTTAGGTCACGAAACAAAGCACCAAGGCATGCTTACATGTTGTGTTTTACATTTCATGACTTGGTGCACAGCATTTTTGACACTAAAAACACTAAAAAGCTCCAACAGAAACAGTAAGCAACAGCCCAAACCACATTTAAATGTATTCGATTACAAGAGTAGGCGCCTAGCTATCAATGCCAACTCCAACTCCACCCAAATCCAGGAACACATCTTATGTTGTTTCGGCAAGTCCCTGTGCGACACCCAAGAATAAGTTAAGCCCAACCAAGACGAAGAATACTATGCATTGGAATTTTTCCGTGACTACTTAGAGCCCATTAATTTTGGAATGTGCTTAATATACTTCATTTTCGTACTAACGGAGAAGGTAGTAATCTTGAACAGCAAAAAGATAAACCATTCAAATCAATTCCTACAAAAAAAATAAATAAAAAGGAAATTGCAAGGTAACCCGTATTGAGGAGAGTTTGCCACCCTACCTATGTTTTTTTAAGTACTGTTTATTAACAACAAAAGAGAAGTGCACCCAACAGACAGGGCATTAGTCTGATAATTTCAGTTAGAAAGTTTAAGCCCAGGCTTTACTAGTCATATTGGCCACTCATCGTCAAACTAAATAGAATTAAACATTAACATATATGCATACTGGCATAACAAATGCATTCCTTGCAGGAAGACACACAACATAGCTTCGTTAAAGCATATACACATTCAATAACTTTCAAATTATATGGCCAATCATCATATCATCTCAATCGTCAATTTTGTGTCCAACAATATAGGTAGATCTCCTTTAAAAAAAATTAAGGGAATCTCAATTCAGTGCGAGCTTCTCATAGGGTTGAATGAGTGATAAAATTGATCATTTGCGGTTAGCATCATAGGGGTTGCTTTGAGAAAGGCTAAGCCTCTTAAAGGTGATAAAATGGTTCGACAGCAAATATAACAGTCCATAAAGACAAGGCCACTCACTATAGTGTCCTTGCTCCCACCCTCTAGAGTACCTTAACTGCCAAAAGCCAGGGCACATTAATTGTGTCGTGCCTGTCAAAATGATAGAGTTGGGTCCTTCTCAGACTAGATTTTCAACTTTTTCACCATCTTGCTACTTACAGCCCTCAATGATCACCATGCAATGAAGCTGCCGAATGGTTTGAAATTTATTAGACCTTTTGGATGGAGATCAGTTGTCAAGAAATCTATCATCACTACACCTAACACTATTACTCCCTCTTTTGATTCACCGAACCCGCAAAATGAAAAATGAATTACTTATAAGGTGTAATCCCCTTACATATCTCATTACAAGTCAACGAGGAATTCGAAGAGAAACCTAGCAAAGTTCTCAACACTCCAAAATGCTAAATTGTCCTCGCAATTTCTTATAAATGAATGGGCATATAGTCGTAAATCCGAAAGTTACCTTGAAGCTAGTCCCAAGAATAAAATGTAAAAAAGTTGCGTTGAATTTTAATCACTCAAATTCTGGCAATATCAAATGAGGGTATCCTACTTTGCCACTAGATTAAGACTTTGAATGCTTTAAATAAATTATAAAATATATTTTAAAAAATAAAACTAATAAGTATTTGACGTAAAAACATATCTAAAGTAAAGATGAAGATATCAATTTTTCTTTAATTTGATATATCATATGGTTCAGATATTTTAAAATCATGAAACTTAAAATGATTCGTGTAACATACTGTGCATGACTAAGAATGCCAGATTGATGGGGCCATCAAGTTGAGTCGGTCACCCACTCTATGGTCAAACTCAAGCCCAGTTAAAACCCATAAGGACAGGCCTCAAAAATAATGTCTGATCAAGGGCTAAAGTAATAGATTCTGGAAAACATACGGAATAAGACAAATGTCCATTGTTGGAAATGACACTAGAAATTACCATCAAAAGGAAAAGGGAATCACGCCAAAGGAGCCCCAGCAGAAGCCATAACAACATCAAATGTACTACTTAAACTTGCCCCAGGGAACCATCATTCGCTTTCTGTCATCATTGCTTTGATTGATAGCAAAAGTACCAATTAACTCTCGAAAGTTAAGCCTTCTTACTAAAAGGAAGACACAGAGTTGATCCAAGGGCGATAGACACTCTGAATTTTTATATTTCCTAGAATTACCGGCAACCTTTCTTGATAACTAGCACTAAATGTATGCTGTCCCTGTTGCCCTTTCAGCCACATTCATGCCACTGTCTAAAAATCACATCTTTAACAATATATTACAGTGCTGTGCTTAGATGCCCACAAAGTATGGAAGCAGCAGGAGCTTTCTGCTACATAATTTCAACTCACGAATTGAGATTCCTTACCCACAAACACCCAACTTTCATGTTAAGATATGATTAAATCTTAACCCATTCAATCAATTTTAATTTGGTGAGATTCGGCCAAACACGAAACGCAATCAAATCGAAAACACACCCAGCCAATAGTTTAGAGTATTTAATCAAATTCAGAAAAGTGCCATAAAATTAAAGAGAAAACCAATACAAATCACAACATAAAGGATAGAAAGTAAAAAAGAAAGGAAAAAAAAAAAAAAAAAAAAGGAGTACGAATGTGGGGAAATAAAAGGAGTGATTACATTTACAGTGAAGGGATTCAAACCTATTGACTCTCTTCCTGGATAAATCCGTCGGCTCCGGGGCGAGTCGCATTCGGTTCTTTAGGGTTCATGACTTTTTCCATGTCCCTTAGCCTAGTCGTTACAACGCTTGCAACGAGAACTGCAAGAACAGTGCTCACAGTTTGAGGAAGAGAGATATATACAGAGAAGGACAAAGAGTGAGAGAGAGAGAGAGAGAGAGAGAGTACTTGCGGCGGTTCCGATTGTCCATAGCCAGAGGATCTTCAAACCAGGGCTCTTCTCCGTCTTCCCCATGTCACTGAGTAGCGTGCACTTGAGTTGCCCTCCACTCATGGCCGAACCCTTTCAGCCCAAAATGAGAAAAACCTCATGGCGCGGCCTCAAACGGTGTCGTTTTGGCAAATAATTTTCCAAAATGCAACACATTCTCTCTTATCAAATTAACATGGTATGCCTGATTAGGAACATGCCGTCGAACTTATTTATAAAATAATTATCGTATTTGATCATGACAAATATAGAGAAAATTGCACCTCACTCCAGTGATTTGACCCAATTGCGAACTTATAATTATAATTTCATAACATTCCCGTATTCTCAATATAATTGCAAAAGTTATTATTTCAGTCATATTTAATTATTCGTCTCTTAGAGGACTTTTTTAACTTTCCAAACCAACCCCTTAATTTCTATTACAATGGTTGTGGGGATGTTTAAAAATGGAGAACGACCCCCTACTAGAATCAAGATTCTATGAATTTCATATTTGTCAAGTTCTCTCCATATTTAATTTTATTAAATTTTTCAATAATTTTAACCTTAGCGATCAAAAGAAAAAAAAAGAGCATGCCTAAATGCATAGTTATGTCGAGTTCTATAAGATCTGAAAATGTATAAACTATTCATCCTATGGATTGAAATTTAAGAAACTTGGGATTTTTCAAAAATATCAAAAAACATTATGCATTCTCAATGCTTAGCATTATTAGGTTATAAATTTTTATGCCTTTCAAGAAATGACATACTTATGTATTTATATATGGCCTTCCCATTATTCATTTAAAATTATTGAAAAGTTTATTAAAATTGAGTAGGTATAGAACTTGATGGGTACAAAATTAAGATGACCCTAGTCCCCTCTACATGCCAATTGATTGCTAAGCACCCTTTACATAGTTTTATAATGTTTGGGCCTTCCATTTATATGATGAAAGAAGGTCAAAAAAAAATATTTAAAAATTTGAACTATTTAACGATATATTTAGAGATTTCTTATTGTAACGTTTAGACAAGTCTTACTAATCATCTCTTAAGAATCAAGCGAACAAACTATAAACTCAAATTTGGTCGATCCATAAATTTTGGCAATTGCAACATTAGATTCAATTAGAAATGAACATGCGAGCACGATGACAGGTCATGGTTGGGAATGCTTTGTATTTTATGTTTAAATGTATACTACCTCTTTTTAAATAAATAAATAAATAATGGAAGGCAAATGAACAGGGAAACATGAGAACCTATTATTTGGGTAAACTTCAAGATGTCAGATTTGACGTTATACACAAATTGTGATGCCACATTTGACATTATACACACTTTGCGATGCCACATTTGACCAAACAATCAATTCAAGGACCATAACTAAAACCACTTTTGCATTTGGATCCACTCCCGTTCATTGCGTGTAGTTTTTGTGTAATTTTATTTTTTTTATTTTGACAAGTTTTTAGATAATTTTAATTATATAGACGGAAACAACATGTAAAAATACATAGACATGTTAATTTTCATGAGATTTGAAAATACAAAACCTATTCATTATAAGTATTGAAAATTCAGTGCAATTATTAAATGTCATTTTTTTCAATGCTTATGATGAATAGATTTTATATTTTTAAATCTCATAAAAATTAATATAACTATTTATTTTTTCATGTTATTTTCATTTATACGATTAAAATTATCTAAAAAATTGTAAAAATGAAAAAAATTATAAAATTACGAACTTTTGGATTGGGGAGGAGCAGGTTCCAATCACTTTCACCCTTTTGGAGTATGCGTTTGAATGTTTGAGGAATCCAAAACTATTGGTGTTTGACCGATGTTAGCGTAGCGTTTAAAACATTTGTTAAAAAGGAAGAATTTGCTATGAACAAAGCGACATCATTTTATTGAGCATGGAAAAACTTTCGCAACGTGTTTAATATGATGATATTACACTATATTTAGACATAATAAAAGATAAACAAGGGGTCTAAAAAATTCCTTGAATTTCTTATTCATGAAAGAATGAAACACATATTTTAAAAAATTTAACGTATGAATAAGAAGGACATGAATAATAAAATTCACTAATTTTTATATTATTTGTGCTAGTGCATACTTATCATCTAAATAACGTTCTGACAAATTTAACAGATCATGCTATGAAACTTGATAAAACACAAATAAGTAAGATAACCTATCAATTTCTAACGAGTCATATAGTATGAATTTTTCAAATTAAATTCAAAAATACAGGAAGCTTAAGAAATTTCATCCGCTCCTCTCCTCTTTTTCTTTTTTTCTCATTAATAAATTAATAATAGCGTGGCAAAATTGAAACGGAACTCACGAGGTCACGTGTAGCACGTGCTCAGAAACATCCGAGTCAAAATCCAGAGAGATCCTCAAACGTGATGAAAGAGACCTTTCCCATTTTCATAACCGAACAAGGACAAAAGCATTTGTCCTCCGAAATGGTACAAGGTGACCCATCGAGACCGTCGTTTACCCATCTTCTCTCACTACCCCCCACGTGGGAAAATTGTTTTTATTTGACCCACTGTTCATGTAATAATAATAAGGAAATAAAATTTTAATCACATAATTAATAATTACTTGACGATCATTTATAAATTTTTATGCATGGATGATTTTAAGATATTTTAATCGCGTAATTGATAACTACGTGACTTAATTTTAAAATATTTTTTATTATTGAAGGCAATAGCAAAACGTGCGTATCTTCCTTTTACCCCAACCTTCTACTCATATATTCTTGGCAAAAACTTCAAAACTGCTCTTCCAACTTTTACTTCATTGTTCAACTTTCATTATCAGTAATTTGGTTCTCGAGTTTTCATTTTTTATTCAATCAACTTTACATTTGAGCATAACGGAGTTAGGACAAGGAAAAATGAGTTTAAGCAAGAAAAAAAGAGAGGAAAATAAGAGTGGGAAAGAAAAAGGAGATTATATGGACTTAAAGTCGAACACATGATTCTCCACTTAGGCACACATGTAGAATGTCATGTTAGCAACAAATGAAATCTCTTAACCTTTGTTTTGGACAAAGTAAAAAATGGAAAGTTGGAAGGACCAAGTTGTTCACAATTAAAGTTAAAGGACTAAATTGAGAATGAAGTGAAAATGAAGAGATATTTTGATATTTATGCCTAAATTCTTTTGATAAGCCAGTTTGATGCTGTCTGAAATAAATAAATAATAATAATGATTATTGGAGTTCATAATTGCAAAGGCAGACACCGACACGTTTTACTTTTGACATTGGATCAACAAAGAACGGCTAGAGCGACTTAATTATGGTAATGGGTAGCATAATTGTATGATCAATTTTATTATATTATAATCATAAAATTGATAATTATATGATTAATTTTAAAGTATAAAATTAATGTTTAAAATCTAAAATCTTTTAAGATTTTAGTCTAAAAGCCTAACGTTTATGATTTCGTATATTTTTTTATTACTTCATATTCTTTCGATTTCCACATTTGAAAATAGAATTTAAGTTTGTGTCAAGATAATTATAAAAGGAATTTTATTTTTTTTATTTAAGTGATAAAATTTCAAGGCCCGAAGTTAAATAATTTTACCAGTACAAGCTGAGATTCTTCAGGCTCTTTATCATTATTGTTGTCACCCCCCTTTAAAAGTGGAATCTAAGGATATACATCAATAATAATTAGGGAAAAGAAATTGAAATTCCTTGCCAATCTTAAAATGATGGTGACGCCTCCTAACCCAATTTTTAAAAACACGCTCACACTCCTTGATTATTTTAAATTGACTACTTTACTCATTACAATAATAAAAAAAGGATTCAATAAAAGTTTCATATTTTACGATAAAAAAATAGATAGTAAATATACTTTTATCATTTGCCAATTTATGATGGGCAAATAACTATTTAAAAGAATTAAAGGATGTGAACGTCTTAGAGATGTACGTGATTTTTTAGATCGGTAAAAAAAGTGTCAGTGTCATTTACCCTAACCACACGTTTGGTTTGCAAAATAAAATGAAATAGATATCTCCATGAAAATATAACATGTAAAAAATAAGATCTTTCGTGGAATATGAGTGAAATGGTGTAATAAGTATTACTTACCTCTCTCACCCTTGAGCACTCAAAACAACCATTTTTCACATATTCTTTTTACTGTTTATATTTTTATGAAATCTTTGAACAATATCAAGAAAATCAATTATGTAATCAATCACATGGAAAAAAGAGAAGGAGAGAGGTACAGATTTATCCTGTTTCATCCAATGTGGGGTTGCATCCAGTAGAGAGAAATTCTCACCATTATTATTATTAGGTTTTTGCTTTCTACATCATATGGGAACAAGGAAAAAAATAACCTATACCCATAACTTAGGGTATTACAAGTATTACCCTTTCAACCACTATACAAAAACCCCACGTTCAAATATTCCACGGCTTGGCTTCGGGCCGAGATGTTGCTAGGTATTCCCACTTGTTCATCGAGGAACGGGACCCCCGCTCACTAATAGGCAACAGAACTCTTGAAACTATCTCCATAGCACACGTGTGTCAAAACATAAACCAACCCCAATAATCTTTAATCCATTTCTTAGAAACAAAACGAGTGATCAATAATATTTTGTTTATCCAACCATTTTATTTGCCACCTAATCTAAACTATTAAAAAGGGGCTGAGGTGGAACCAGTTATTTTCTATCAATCAAATCCCAAAATTTTAAAATACCATTATTTTCTTTTCTACATTTCAAAATTCCCTTAAAACTTACCGAAAATAATTGTAAATCAAATATTTTGTAGTTGTGTAAGTTATTCTCTCAACTGTCCCTCCCCCCACTTTTCTGTTTATTTTTTTCATTTTCATCTCTTTCAAAACTGTACTCATTCATTTTTTTTTTTATTTAGCCTTCTATATTAAAATAAATTTATATTAAAATATTACATTAATAAAAAAGTCATTGAACACGAGAAAAATGCAGTGCGATACGACTAGTACAAAAGAATGATCGGTCGTCATGTGTCGGATTTAAAGTTCAAGGACCAATCCTGCATGGGTAGCATTTTTCAAAGGAAAAATGTTTTAACTTTGTTGGAAATATCATTTTCCTCCACATATAAAAAAATAGATTTTGATATAAATATTTAATTAACGTCAATCATAGGACAAATAAAAATGATTCAACCGAAAAAATGTTTTACATTTAATGATGGAAAAATAGTATTCATTACAAAAATTAACCAAATTTAATGCTCTTGGATAGAAGTCAACAGAAGCATTCTCTCAATGGACACGGGTTCTCCAAAAAGTGAAAAAGTAATTAATAAATAAAATAAAAAATCACCCTATTTAATTTTTTTCCCCTATTAATATCCTAAGGACGCTGTATAATCAGTGGAAAAACGAACCAATCCTTTGTGATTTCTAATTTGCCGCATTTCGTGATGGCACAATGTATTCCCTGCGAATAAATAAATAAACAAAGTGGCATTTATTGTTCTTAAATAGAAGCTAAAAGATTATGTTGCGAACAGTCAAGACTATGTTAAGAATTGGGTTAGATTATGAGCAGATCAACGATTCATATTATTGGTACAAATTATTTTTTTTTGGCATTTTTATAGACTAATTAATATTTAACAAAAATATAATTTTAAACCTCTCAAAAGAATAGAAAAACTAATTAAAAATTGACAATTGATGAGTTAGGTAGGTCAACATGAGCGGACTGAGATTGTGTTGCCGGTTGAAACGGATCGAGTTATCATATGAATGGTTTAAGTGAGTTAAAGGAGTCATGGGATATTGTTAAATGCTATCGTCGGAACCTCCAAAGATGTTTACTTGAGACCGATTCCTAAGTTTAAAACCATTTAAAAATGTGACAAGAGAGCATGCATCGGGTACAAGTAATTTATGTGCACGCCCGCTATTAAAATGATGTCATTTATTAAAATTTTTAAGTGTATAATGAATTACTTTAACAAAATTATATCGTTATATGAATAGATATATATAAATTACATATGTTCGGGTGTAACCCTTCTTAGAAATATCAATAAAATCAAAAGAGAAATTACATATATGTTGGAGTGTACACCTTCTTAGGAACATCAACAAAATCAAAAGCGAAACGTCAATATGAGTAGGCAAGAGGTTCCGTCGGCAAAAGTGGGAAAGTGACTTAGGTGAGAGAGACTTTTTTTGAGATAAAATATAAAAATATATAAGTATGCCTATTTTTCAATATTTTTTAGCGAAATAAATAATACTTTGCTCACATGAAGTTTTACAGAAAACTCACGGGAAATAATTATTTAAATAATATCTTTTTATTAAGATGAACCAATCTTCTTTATGATTCATTAATTATATTTTTAGGTAAAACAAGATCATTACGTGTGCGTCCATCGGGCCCTCGGTTGTGTACTCTGTTTTCTTACACTTTATAAGGGGGGAGGGAGGCGGCGGGTGGGCGGCAGGAGATGGAGAAGAATTGAACAAATGTCTCTGCGACTTCTTAAGATCCTTACCACACCCTCCGTCTCATCTCCCCTTGCATTCCCTTCCTCGACCCTCTCTCTCTCACCCCTTCTTCTTCTTCTTCTCCATTTCTTGTGCTTCCCACAAAATTCGCACGCCCTTCGTCTCTCACCTCCACCCGTCGTCTCTCCACCAACTCCCTCTCGTCCCCCGCCCCCGCCATGGCTGATGTGGCAGCTGATCCCGCCATGGACGCCGTTCAGAGGCGTCTCATGTTCGAAGACGAGTCTGTCCTTCTTTTTCCCCCTTCATCTTGTGTTTGTGTGTGTGTGTGTTGAATCTGATTTGTCTTAGGTTGGGTTGATTTTGTTTGATCTGTTCGGTGTTCCGCTTGATTCGTGTTGTTTGGGTTTTCCTTATCTGGGAGTGTTTTGTTTCCTTTGTTCCTTGAATTAGATGCTGATCATGAGTGGGGTTTAATTCTGATGAACATATTTGTTAAGAATAGGTTATGTTTGGTTTGTGTTTTTTTCCCTGGGGAAGGGGTGGTGGAGTGAGAAGGTGTTTCTATTTACCATGTTATATCTGAGATTTTGAGGCGAGGAGAAGAAAATTATTTTCTTCTGTTTTTCCTTTTTAAAATATTTTTTTTCCCCAATTATCATTTTGATATTTAGTAATATAATGTAGAACAAGCCCGCACGTTTTCTCAGGCCACTCATTTGAAGTTTTAATTTTTCCAGGGAAGTTTGTATTTCTTTTTTGTCGTAGTAAGTGGATTCTAAAAACTTTGTTTATTTTAAAGGGATTTTTGTCTCAAAATATTGGTAGAGCTGTCATACCTTGTGAAGTTGATGTTTTGATTCGTTTCTAACTGTGTACTTGTTTGTTGATTGTGGTTTTCATGGTAGTTTTTATTTTTAATTTTTTTATTTTGGGGTCATGTGGTGATTCTATGACGCCTGTTTAGCATTAGAAATTGTTCTTGGTTAAGTAGGGAACTCAAGGGGAAGCACCATCCATTTCTCAACTTATTTTCTTTATATCACTAGTTTCTTTGCTAAGAAAGGAAACAAATTGTTCTTGGTTAAAGCGAGGAAAGATACACAAATATTAGCCATGGTTTGGTTCCTCAAGGGGGAGCACCATCCATTCTTTGCTTATTTTATAAACATCTTTAGCTTCTTTGGAGGTTTTTGGAGCGTCATTACTCTTCCTTTTTGCATTATCACGCTGGTGTACAAGTCACGGTCTTAGCTCATTGATGTATAATCTCCCCAATATATCCAAAGAAACACTATTATTTGGCATTATTTTTGGTTCCAAAAGGGGTGGATTGTTGATTTCTTGACGTGTTTTGCAAATTTGTCCAACTTCTTTGGAGGTTTTGGGAGCTTCGTCTATCTGCCTATTTTGCATGGACACAAACTCAAGATCTTAGCTCGTGTTTCTGAAAAGGGAGGACAACCTTATTTTTATATTTTCATCCGTCACACAGAAATAAAATTTGCAGTCCTGCTTATTAAAATATACTCATTAATTTTTTTCACCTTTGTTGCCTACTATTCATTTTAATTCTTTGCAGCATAAATGTTTATTGTGTGTAATTTTATGGGGAAGCTTATGATTGCAAATCTATGTTGTAGTAGTGGGTGGGCTGGCTGGCTGCCAGTTTAGGTATGCTGTGTGATTTAGATCCCGATCCAGTCTAACACCTTATTTATTTGTTAACGTAAGCATTTATCATGGTTCCTTGAAGTAATCTTCCCTTAGGCAGCTCTTTGTGTGCTTAACATGCCATCAATTTTATTAATGCCCCGCCAAGATTTCTCAGGTGCTCGCAGTGTGAGTTGCTTGCAAGGAGCCTCCCCTGTGTTGAGGCAAGGAGACTTCACTTATTGAAAACTTCAAGAGCACCTAAGCCCTAAAATTCCTTTCAAAATCCATCTCCCTCAGACATAATTTCGTCCCTGTTAGGAAATTTAAGATGTTTGAGTCCTCACCATTTAACTTATTATTTCTCTGGATTTCCTCCAATTACTGCATGTTTTGATGAAAATTAGGTGAAGGCATGAAATGTTAGGTAAAACAACAAAGGGGGCATCAATCATTATTTATGTTTGAAGCACCAGTTAAAGCTAAAGCATCGCCTTTATATCACATAAATATTAGTCATCATCTGCCAAAGTCGTTACTGATGCAAATATTAGTTATATTTTTGTGCATAATTATTACCTTTTTAATAGTGTCTAGAGATTCGGTCAAACACCTCTGCACAATAGGGTTCATCGGTGCCTTAAGAGTTCTGTTTTTTTTTTTTTCCCCAAGACTCACTGGATTTCATGTAATTGATTTCTGGAAGTCACATTTGGTTTGTAAGTCCCAATTTATAGTTAGATTTTAAATGTGTAGTCAAATATCAGCAATGTTGTAGGTTCATGTGTTTGCATCTTCCATGGTTAATTGTAAAGTTTGTATGGATAGGGTACATGTATGTGGGTGCCATACTATCCATCTGAGTGCATGATATAAATATATATGGGTGCCATACTATCCATCTGAATGCATGATATATTTTTTGGGCTTATTATTAGTTAAATGATTCTCTTGGTGAATCTTGCATCTCAGAGGTTTCCAATTATTTTTATGGGCTGATTAATGTTTCCTCTATATTAAAAATTTGTAGGTGCATTTTGGTGGATGAGAATGATCGCATTGTTGGTCATGAATCCAAATACAATTGTAAGTAAATATTTCAGTGTGCACCTAGATTCTACACATTTAGGATTGTTGATATGCTTTCCCCCTTTCCTTTTAAAGAACTTTGTAAGTTCTATCCCATTGGGATTCTGAGCAGGTGGCAAGAAGTTGTGTTTTTCCTACTAGGCTATATTCTTTTATATTACTTCAATTTTCTCTCTCTATCTCCCTCTCTCTCTCTGCAATACAATTTGCTATCCTAGTCTAAGATTTCTTCCATGTATATGTTAGCTTTGACAATTTTGACGTTGCACAATTTTTTTATTTTTTCCTCTTTTTTTCTTTCTGTGCTGAATATAATATATATATATATAACTCTTAGGAAATAGGTCAACAATATAGAGGTTGACACGCTTTTATATATATAGCTTTTAGGAAATAGGTTGACAATATAGAAGTTGACACGCTTTAGCTTGGGTATTAGTTATGACTGGAATATATATAAGTGAAGCCTGTCCAGGATAACTTCGCTATTAGATAACTGGAAACTTCTTTCAGTTTCTAAGCTTTTCCTTGAATATCAAGTGTTTCAAATATGTTTACTGTCCAGATTATCAAATCATGCCTATGAAGTTTCCTTCACGGGTGTTTGTAGGAGAGTGGGAGAAAACGCAACTCGTGTTATAAATGCTAATCTTACTAGCATAGCTTTCAATGTTTCATTATGGGTCTTTGTTTAACAAATAATGTAGATAGATATGAAAATCTAACTATGTTAAGAGTAATACTACTTGTACATCCTTTATATGCCCTTTACCTTGTAAGTGTTGACGTGCAAATTTTAAGTGGTTCTTTATTGTAGCTTTGCCAAAACACTCCTTAAAAAGGACTACTTAAATTTTGTCATGTTAGCATTTCGGTGTGAAGGGTTTGAAAAGAATGTACAAGTAATATTATTCAATATGTTATGGCTATTTGGTTTCCTAAACATGCTTCAGGTACAGCTTCCAAAAATTTACGTGCCAAGGATTTAAGTTCTTTCATTTTTTGTTTTCATTATAGTTTACATTCACTCCTGCTCTCTGCGGCCGTCCCCCCCCCTCTTCCGGCCCCATGAAACAATGAAACCAGAGACAGAGCTGCGGGCTTTAGCCATATTAATCCTTTTTCATAATCAAATTTTTATTTCATTCCTGTGCATACTGTCTATTTGACATTGTTCTTATCATTCCTTGATCAACACTTTATTTGTGTTTTTTTTTTGATAATAAAAATCCAGGTCACTTGATGGAGAAGATCGAATCTGAAAACTTGCTACATAGAGCTTTCAGTGTATTTCTGTTTAACTCGAAATATGAGTTACTTCTTCAGGTATTTAGTTTTGTTTGTTTTTGTTTTCATTAAAATTTAATAGGTTGTATTCATTTAGTAAAAGCATGAGTATCTAGAATTTTCCACTTGAATTTTAGATTTGTTATTTTGGTTAGTTTTTACTTTTTGCCTGAGAGTATTTTAATTCACATGACATGTAGATGCCATGTCAGGATCTGGTTGTTTGTTCATCTTGTGTGCACATAAATGCCGTTGATCTGAGATTTCTGCCAAAAATACATCAAACTCGAGTGCAGATCGCACTTTTTTTTTTTTTTGTCCCTGAATCTATTGTTATCTATTTCATGGAGCATGTCATCTTTGATATAGGGTGAATTTTGATAAAATTGACAGGATCGGAGGTGGTATTTAACATGCATATGCCTTGTTCTTTTTATTTTTGTTTCTCCTAAAAATGTATCTGCACTATATGGTTATATGACATGATGCATGGTGTAAGAAAATTTGGAATCCATGTAGGAGTGAGATATCGTTATATATTTTGACGCTCTATTGCATGTTAGAATTGTCATTGTTCCTTCACTTGTCTTACTTATAGTCAGTTTAGTTGAAAAGCATTTTCACAGTCTTTTAATTGATTTATGGGAATGTCATGTGTGAATGGCACGTGACATTGTCTTTGTAATGTGGACAGCAACGTTCTGCAACAAAAGTGACATTTCCTCTTGTATGGACAAATACTTGCTGCAGCCACCCGCTATATCGTGAATCTGAGCTTATTGAGGAGGAAGCCCTTGGTATTAGTTCTTAATTTTTTCTGTCCGTCTCCATTTGAATAATTTTATCCATCCCCATTAAATCCCAATCAAAACCCTAAAAGGCTGTGTTGTCAGCATATGAACAAGAGACGGCGAATTTAAATATTTCAATGAAATGATTTACTGACTCTCCATTGATGTGTTGACATATAAGATTTTTGGGATCTGGTTGGGATGTAGTAGGGGATGTGGCATTACCCTTCTTGTTAACACAGGGTATGATTTTGTGTTTTATTGACTTACCAGGTGCAAGAAATGCTGCACAAAGAAAGCTTTTGGATGAACTGGGCATTCCTGCTGAAGATATTCCTGTTAATGAGTTCATACCCCTTGGGCGGATGCTATACAAAGCACCATCTGATGGCAAGTGGGGCGAGCATGAACGTAATATTCCCACTTAATTTACTTGGACCTTTCACTTATTTCATCATCTTTTTCTTAAACTGGCATGCTTTCTGAATTCTCCAACCTGATTGGCCTTTAAGGCTATGTTTGGTTCATCGGGATGGTATGGGATGGATTTGTTAGAGTAGAATGATATCTCATTGAGAGGTTTCATTCTGTTGACCATTCCCATCACAACTTAAAATGAACAAATCATGGAATATGCGTTCCTTTCTATGAAAGGTAGGAGTGCTTATTCTCGTGGTTTGTCCATTCTTAACCTCTCAATGAGATATGATTTTACTCCTTCAAAATCATTCTGTTCCATCACACCAATTGGACCATGAAAGTAGGGTGTTAATATGAATAAGAATGAATCGGCAAATGCCTAATCAGAACGGCTGTCAACTCAATTCTTCTGAACCTTCTTGTATTCGTGAAACCTGCAGTAGACTACTTGCTCTTTATCGTGCGTGATGTTAACGTGAATCCGAATCCTGACGAAGTTGCCGAAATCAAATACGTGAACCGGGAGCAGTTGAGAGAGCTACTGACGAAGGCAGATGCAGGGGAGGGAGGTCTGAAGCTGTCCCCCTGGTTCAGGCTGGTTGTGGACAACTTCTTATTCAAGTGGTGGGACGACGTCGAGAAGGGATCTCTGAAGGAGGTGGCCAACATGAAACCCATTCACAAGCTCACTTGAGAAAGGAGAAGTTTGCCAATCATGATTTCAATTGCTTTTTTTTTTCACTTTTCAGGGTTTCCCTTTTGTTCTGTTTTGCTTCCCAAAAAACAGTAAAATTTTGGGTAATGAGCTTCATAAAAATAAGCTGGTTTGCAGAAACAGTTCTTGCTGAAGTTGGTTTCTTTGATGCTGGGCTTTGTGTTTTCATCTTTTTACCTGTCATGATTTTTATGCCTTTCACTGTGAGCAGTAAGTGTATAATTGTCCCAGTTAAAAACTACTGGAATGTGATTTGTCTTTCATCTTTTATAGATATTCAAATCAATGCTCAGGAAATTAACCCACTTTGTGTATGCAAAATTAACTCGGTTGGAAGTACTCAGAACGTGACTCAAATTGGTGAGCGGAAACTTTTATGATCTGTTTGGTTAATAGAATCTTGCATTTCGTCTTGGGAGAACGGTCGTAAACAAGAAGAAGAGCCCAATGTTTCTTTCATTTTGTGATGGAACTTTCAATTTTGGTGTTTGATAAAAGCACAAGTCGAATTTAACGCCTCCTATTGTCGAACCCAGTTGTGGGAACCTTCCTATGAATAGAAAATTAGCACTTGGACCCTTTATATTTTTAATGGGGTTATGAGAGAGCCCAGCTGTGTAGGAACCTTTCTATGAACTATGAATAGAAAATTAGCACCTTAAACCCTTTATGCTTTCAATGGGTTACAAAAGAATCCAGTTGTAGGAACCTTTCTGTAAATAGGAAATTAGCACTTAAACGTTTTATGCTTTCAGTGGACTTACAAGAGTTAACACCGTTAACGAAGATGAAAGATAATAGTTTTGCCCTCTTATTAAAATTTTGCATCCTATTTAGGCGGTTTGCAATCCGAGGTTGAGCCGGCAAAGATCCCCAAAAATCTTCATCCAATAGCTTTTATATTACATTGAAAGAAAGAAAATACAAGAAATATAAAATCGTACTAAAATACGAAAAAAGGGACATTTTTAAATACCTTCACATGCGATCTCAGAAAGCTATCCTTGTAATCGAAATTAAGGAATTAGTGACCGTTAGTTTGGAAAATTAAAGTCTTCCAAAGTAAAAATGATGGGAAAAGTAATTTTTACAATTCCGTTGAAAGCACTAGAAGGATATATGCTAGATTACTTACAACTGGGTCAAATTATCGGAATGAATTCTTCTTAAGTAAAACGACATGGTTTAGGTGGTACATAAGTAATATGCCTTGCGTGGCATACTAGCAGCACACGCACACACATGAAAGAATAAGTTTGGATAGATAGCTTACTTATTTCTTTATCCTTATTTTAGTCTATTAATTAAACTTGTTTTATAATCTTTGTTTCACTCTTTTAATTTATTGGTGAGGAACCTGTATTTTGAAAATTTTAGAATCTGATGGATAAGTGAGTCTACTCAACTCTCATCACCATCACCCCACCCCCAAAAAAATAACGAGTCCTCTTGGTACAACTGAGGTGGTAAGTTGAAAAATGATGAGAGGGTCAGCACATTGTATCAACCTTTATTTGATGTGATTTTGTGGAGAGTGGAAGCAAATGGTAGGAAGAAAAAAAAATCATAAACAAAGGAGAAAGGATGCCACATCACTAGTTTCATGACTTCATCCTTTCACCATGTTGTATGATTTCACCATGAAGAAGTATGCATATCTGGATATTCACATAGATTCAAGATTACACAAAATCCTACGCATAGACTCTACATTGCATACATACATAGGCTAGAATCCACTTGGGGGGATCTCTTTTTTTTTTTTAAAATAAAAAAAAATACATATAAAAATGTGCCTAACAACCCCCTAAACTATGCTAAAGATGAGACTTTAAGGGATTTAGAAAGCTCCTTACACGTGCAAGTACCTTCCCAAGATATTCAGCTATGACAGAGCTACAACCTTGATTAATGGGACAGGTTTTTCTATACTGTATCTGTTTGGTAGGAAAGAAAATACTACAAATCTGAAAAATATATGCATGGGATTTTCCTAGAATCCCCTCCTCCTATACCTTCTCATTAACTTTTGACATCTGACATCTAGAATCCTCTCTCACCATGTTTTGAAAGGTTTCAGGTTGGTTATCGATCATTTAAAAACCTAATTCTGTTTGTAAATGTCATTTTTCCTATAAGTTCTATGATATAATTACATCAGACTCGCTCTCGAATCGCAAAAAAAAAATAGCATCGAGTCACAGTAGCATATGATGTAACCTCACTAAAAAATCAGTGGCGTTTTAATAATAACAGATATGTTCTCGATTTTATAAGAGCGTTGAGCCATGATTGTGTAATAAGTTTTTCATACATTAAAGCAGTGGTAGGAGGACCGATACCCTATTTCCAATTAAGAATGCTAATCGTACGAGATATGTACGTGTTATTCATTAAATTTAGCAGAAGTTGCAAGCCACCAAATCATAGTTGGACAAAGTGAAAGTGGACCAATGACAGGTGTGCAATGTGATTCTATTTAATTCTATTTTGGTACATGAAATGGGATGCATCCTATTATTTAAGTATTTAAGAGTTACGTGCACATATGATTTGGGGCCGTGGAAGATTTTTTTTTTTTTTTTAATTATAGACCCTTTAGTCAATTTAATCCGATTATTTAAATTCTCAATGTTGGACTTCGAGCAGCCCAAGAAATGATTTTTAACTCGTTTGGTAATTTCATCCAGATGTTACCGAGGCCCTAAACTATGTCCTTAAAATATTAATAAAGCTTACATAATTCTGTCACGGATTTATATTAAATCATGTGGATTCAGGTATAAATGCTTCGACGCTCTTTAGACTTTTTAGAGGATAGGATGCGGAGTTAGCTTAAGTGATCTTTTTACGTAAAATATTAGGCTATTCTACGTGATTTTCTTCTTTCCCTTAATAAGAATTCAACAAAAACAAAAAGACCTCGTTCCACATTGGAATCCCAACATCTCTAGGTTAGAGTACTCAGAACTTTATTCTCCCTTATCTTGATTGCTCTTTTACGTGAAAAATTAGGCACTTTCATATGGTTTTTGTAAAAAATTAGGGTCTTTCACATGATTTTGCCCCAGTAAGAATTCAAGGGGAAGAAAAAAAAAAACTTTACTCGAAGTAAACTCAAGGAATAGTTGTTAGGAGATGCGTTAGCTTCAATAGAATCGTAATATGGTACAATATATGGTGGAGTCGTTTTATGGTTTTCTAAGGCCTATAAATTAGTCTTATTTGGATGAAAACTAGGCACTTTCATATGGTTTATGTGAAAAATTAGGTTCTTTTACGTGATTTCACTCTAGTAAGAATTCAAGGGGGAAAAAAAAAGAACTTTACTCGAAATAAACTTGAGGACTAGTTATTAGGAGATGCATTAGCTTTGATAGAGTCCTAATATGGCACCATATATGGTGGAGTCCTTTCATGGTTTTCTGAGGCCTATAAATTAGTTTTATTTGGATGAAAACTGAATTCTACATGAAACTTTGAGAGCTTTCTCTACTTTTCTAGTGGATTTCAAATATCTCTTCCATGGATTTAAAAAAATCGTTGTGCATTCAAGGTTACTCGTGAGTACTTATATGCTTTCCATTCCACGCCATTTATTGTCTATTTGAAAAGTTATGAGGGACTAATATGTGTAGATGCTCTATGTTCCCCCATAATATCTACTCATGCATGTCAAGAAAAACTAATAGGAATTTGTGGAAGAGTTTATATATGTAGAAGGTAGTTCAAAAGATTTGACTATTTTGTAGATCGTGTTTTGTTTTCAGATAGAATTCCCAAATGCTGAACTAAATCAGAACAAATAATGCTAAACTCCCTCAAAATTCATAGGGATTTGTCAGGGATGAATAGATTTATTCAAGCAAAAAACCCTCCAAATCTTTGATTGATTTTTTCGAGATTCTCTACCGAACGTTGAATTTTTTCTTTCAAAAAGTTCATTTCATCCAAACCTTTGATCAACCCTAATTACAAAGAAGCCTTTGGAGAGCAAGGGGTTCAAGTACACACTTGGCCGAAAATTGAATCCCTTGCCATAACGAAGATAGCCATAACAATTTGGAAGGTAAAAACCAACCCTATAGACAAAAGGGGTGAGGGACAAAAGATCTAATAGGAAGAAACAAGGTTTGAATAAAAGCACCCTTTAATTAGGAAAAAGTCAAAAGAAAATAACCACCCACAAAGAGTAATAAGTGCTGTAACACCCTCATTACACGTAGACTTATAAATAAGAATTCTAAATTGCATTTGCTCAAATCAATCCTACCATTATATAAAGTAGGTTAAATATTCTCTACTTAACCTAGAAGTTATTTCGATATGCTGGTTGACTAAGCCAGTAAACATTTATCTCCTTAAAGTCTGATCCCAAGATAAGATAGATCGAATCATTTTTAAAGATCTAAAATGAAATGGACCATTTTGCTATAAATTTATCCCCCCTAAAGTGAGACGTTTTTTAAAGATAAAAAAAAAAGAAAGAAAAGAATTTGAAGATAGGACTTCAACATTATTAATTACAAAGAAAAGTTCAAATATGAGAAGCTCAAACCTAACTAGAGCTGACCTTTCCAAAAAGTAAAACCTGATTTAAGAGAAAAGCAAACATCTTTGGTCTAATATTTTGAATCAAGAACTTTGCTAAGCAGCTTCTCAAGGTGTAAACACAGTTGAGTTTTGCAATAACTTTTTCGAATTTGAAATGTTTTGACTTTCCAAAAAAAAAAAGGAAAAAGGAGTTCATATCCCTTTTCATTTTCAATTATTTGACCTCTATACAGATTCACTCCATCAAACATTCATTACCAACTATTTAACGTAAAGTAAGGGATACCCACAAAAAAAGAAAAAAAAAAAAAAAAGGAAGAATATGAATAAACAAATAAATCCCACAAAAGGCAGCTGGAAGCTTAGGTACCACTAGCAGGCCATCCTTTGTATTAAAATATTATATAAAAATATAAATGAAATTGTTAATCGTCAAATATTGAATTTTTATTATCTCTAGATGCTTAGCCTAGTAGTATCCCCACGCATCATAAATCTTTGATACGACAACAAGGGTTTAAGTCCTTGTAATTTGTAGGTTGAGTACGTGTGTATTTACATATCAATAAGATTACGACTGTTGTTTTGATCTTTTAATTAACCAAATAAAAGTTTATGCAACACCTTTTGTTTTCACTCCACTCACCTCCTTTGTGGGATTTTAACTGTGGATGAAACCTTAATCATGAGGCTCAAAATTTTCAAAGTAGAATATGAGTAATTAATTTTTTAATCCAAAAGTTAAAATCCCTTTATGCCACGTGTAAAAACAAAAGTTCGACCAGTCCTAGCCACAATCTTCCCTCTGACGTATTCATGGATGAAAAGAACATAAAAATAATAATGTGGCAAGTCATTTTTCATTACGTTTGGTTACAGTAAAATGCCCATTTTAATACTAGAAAATCAACAAATTTATTGATGCTTTGATGAATGGGTTTCACATGGTTAAAGTATACAAAAACGTAAAACTATACTTAGTTCTCCATGTCCTATTTATCGCTACGGTTAGATTTGTCAAAAGAAAAAAACAATCTAAAATGAGTATGACTAAGTAATGATAAGACTTAAATCAGAGTATGCTCCTTTTATATGGAAAAAGTGAATAAAAACCTGAGACCAGAAGACCTTTTCTTTTCTTTTTTTTTTTTCCTTTCCGAACGTCGCTTTAAAAGGGCTTAGTTCATAACTAAGAGTAAATCCTTCAGACCATATGACTTTTCTTTTTCTTAGTAAAACGATGTCCTTGAGACCATATGACTTTTCTTTTTCTTTTTCTTAGTAAAACGATGTTGTTCGAAGGGGCTTAGTTCACATAAGTGCATTTACAATGTTCCTTTTATGGATACATATATTATGTGACGTGGGTGCATTGACTTTGGCCTTTATAAGTTGTGTGTGTAAAAGGCAAACTTATAAGAAAAATATTACATGGACATCCTTCACACCTTTTATATCAAAAGTGGTCACGTAGCAAAATATGTATGGTCCTGTATTGTTATTTGACCAAAATATCATTTAAAAATGACTACATATATTTTGTCATAGTCACCTTTTCAGTGTGAAGGATGTACAAGTATAATTTTTCAAGCTTATAAAGGGGTGGAAGTAGGAAGTGTAGGCTTTTTGAAATTTCAAATGGATCGTTCCTTCCATTGACCTAAAGATACAAGGGGCAATCATATACAAAGTAGCAAGTAAGGAACACAGAAAATGATGCACTGGGGTTGGAAATGGTCGGCAGACAGTAGGGGTAAATTCTCTGTCTCTCTCTTTTTTTTTTTTTTACTAAACCGTGTTGAAATTTTTATCCTAATTTGGTCCAAAGCTTTACACTAATTACAATGCCAAAATAGTGCAGAGTAAGTAAATGGCAGCCACCTAGTCAACCAACCATGATCCATTAGTTAGGTAACTGTACACTCTTTTTTTTTTTTCCCTTAAAAAAAAGGTTGCCATTTTGTATTTTTTTTTAGAAATGCATTGAAAAAATAAATGATACAAACTATAGTCATGGTCCCCTCCCCATCAAGCCACCTCCTGCACATTAAAAGAGTAGTCATGCAACTGATAATTGTGTAATCATTCATTTATTTTTTGATCACGTAATTGCTAATTACATGACTGGCTTCAATATTTTAGTCATGCAGCTAACAATTGCGTGACTAAACTTCTTTCGGGAAAAACTCATTTTCATACACATACTTTGGGAATTGCATTTTTAAAACACTTATTTTGGGATTTTTTTTCCACACCGCCTTCATTATATTTTGTCTTTTCGTTAGGTGTAAAAAAAAAAACTCAAAAAAGTATATTAAATAAATGATGAGGTGCTTTAGGATTCTTCTTTTGTTGTGTTTCTATGTTTCGCCACTTCAACAATTTTGGTAAATGTTTTCTGTACAAAAAGATGAACAAACTTCAATACTACAAGTAAGTTTATGATTTAACGAATTTTATTTTCGGCGTAGTTCTAAATTTTGGTAAAATAATAATAATAATTAGTATAAATGCAGTTCAGCTGCCTAACGCATACATATCCACTTTTTTCAACTCTTTTTTTTGGGCCCAAAGGAGTATACGTTGCAACACTTGAACTGAGAGTCATTAATTTTTTTGAATGAGTGGATACATTTACTATAAATTATTAATTTTACATAAAGCGAAAAAGTCTTGTGCCTCAAAATGTCCTTTCGTTAATTTTTTTTATAAAAAAATAATCCTCCCTGGGTGTGATTTGACAGGGGTCTTGAAGCCTAATATATATTTTTATTCCCTTTCTAACTTTATTAGAGGTTTATTAATGTCAAAAAATAATTTCGAGTATTAAGGCTCAGATTCTTTCAATTTCCAGTCATTATTATTGGTTATTAGGATTTTGAAGTTGAATAATACTATGAGTACAACTTCCAGTCATTATTATTGGTTATTAGGATTTTGAAGTTGAATAATACTATGAGTACAACCTTCATATACCCTTCGAACCAAAGTGATGATACAATAAAATTTCCGCCGCCTTTTTTACTCGGTATTTTAGTTAAGTACCAATAAAAACCCATACAAAATTTGCCACATTATCTCCTTTTAACGTGATCATCAATTTCAGTGTAACGCCGGAAAAATGTAGACATAGTATTACCTTCGAAGCTTCTTATGAATTCTACGTCAAGATTGGAAAAAAATGGCTTTCCGTGTCCATATGGACAGTTATTCGCCACTAGTCCGTCCATAACTTTGCACACATCTAAAATTTGTAAATTTTATCCATATATATTAGGTGAATACAAAATAATAAGACATTTACCATTCCATACAAGCTGAAAATGTTTAGTTTCTTACCATTTCAATGAGAATCCGGACATTATCAAATTGTATTTACTTTAATAGATTTCTATATCATTTTGTATTCTTTCGATATGCACAGTTAAAAATTATAAATTTTGAACATCCACCAAGCTATCAAAAGCACCAAATGGATCCCATTTTGATTGGGAAGATAAATTTCCAGCAGTGATTCTATATCCCGTTTTTTTTTTTTTGAAAAGAAAATAGATTCATAGTTTCATGATTTACCAACCGAAAGAGATTAAAGTGGGGGAAGGGGTATTTGGATTAATTCAAAGAAAATGTAAAAAGAAAAAGAAAAAGGAAGAAATTGTAGGAGTTGAAGTTTGACTTTTCTAGCCTCTGACAGCCCAATACGCTTTGGACACATAGTGAACTAAGTAATGTTAGGGACAGTAAGAGGAGAAGGGGAAGTTGTAAGTCAACTACCCCAGAAATCCGAATCCATGAATGGGTGATTTGTGGCCATTTTTGATCTTCCCATAACTTCAAATTAACAACACAGCCTGGCAATTCCGGCCGACAAATTAATATAAACCCTGAAAAATCACACCCAAATCCTTGCTCACCATGCTCTTGCTTTTATATTTGATGCTGCCATTTACTTTGTCCATCATTTACTAGACCTCAATGTGGTAAATCATCACACTAAATCCTTCCCTATCAAGACTCGGTGTTCACATCCAAATAAGCAAAAGAGGTCCCTGAAGTGAATGAACTTCACATACGAAACATTAGGGAACACCCTTTTGAGCCTTCCGATAATTTAAAATCGTCTCGCCGGATTTGGAGCTTATTTGAAAAGCTGTATCAGCTTTCCAATAGCCCTCATTTGAATGGGTTCTGAAATTTAGGGAAAAAATGGAGGAATAACCATGGTGTTTGTATGGGATGATGGAACAAATTGTGGAAATTTGTGATCTTTCTCAAGGACTTTTGGCAGAATGATTAGGAGGTAGGATCCGTAGCTGCACAAAAAGTGAGTGTACTTTCGGCAGGGGGGAGAGAGAGAGAGAGTGCCCATGTGTTGGCATTTGACCTCCTTGCATATTAGAGAACTGGTGGTGGGGAGCCCTATGAGATAGGAGGGCAAAAAAAAAAAAAAAGAAAAAATCCTCAAATCTAGCTCAGCTGCCCCTACTACATCAACTTCCTTCCCAACCATTTCTCCCCCCTATTTAAACCCCAAACCCCTTGTGCAATTTGGTTCTTACCTCCTTTTCCAATCCCAATCCCAGTCCCTACGATTCCTTCATTCCCATGGTTTTCACCATGTACATGCCAAATCCAAGCCCTCCCCACATTATGTCTTCCTGCAAAATTGCTGAATCTCCCAATGCTGTTGCATACTCTACTTCTTACAGCCCCGTTGCATTACCGTTGCCCAACCAGGGTGCCCCGTTATTGCCACCAGCTAACCGGAGTAATGAATTATCGAGCCAGAGCTGCAACATTGCTCCTGGGTTCACACCCATAGCCAACATTATGGGTTCAAGGAGGAGCAATAGCTTGGCTAGCATGTGGAGAGAGATTCATGGTTCCAACAATTGGGATAATCTCATAGAACCCTTGAATCCCCTCCTAAGAGAGGAAGTTGTAAGGTACGGAGAGCTTATTGGGGCGTGCTACAAGGCTTTCAATCTCAACCCCAGCTCGAAACGTTACTTGAGGTGCAAGTATGGGAGAAAGAACATGTTACAAGAAGTTGGGATAGTCAACTCCGGGTATGAAGTCACCAAGTACATCTATGCAGCTCCCAGCTTCAATGTCCCAATTGACAATGGGAACAATTGTAGCCGTTGGATCGGATACGTGGCAGTCTCCTCCGATGAAGAGGTGAAACGGCTAGGGAGGAGAGACATCGCCATTGTGTTCCGGGGAACTGTGACCAATCCAGAGTGGGTAGCAAACTTCATGAGTTCGCTTACGCCGGCAAAGCTTGACCCGCTCGAAGAACGACCTGATGTGAAGGTCGAGTCGGGATTTCTAAACCTGTACACTTCAGAAGACGGAAATAGCAAGTTTGGCATTGGGAGTTGTCGTGAGCAACTCCTTTCTGAGGTATCAAGGATCATCAAGAAGTATAAAGGGGAGGAAATGAGTATAACGATAGCCGGACATAGCATGGGGAGTTCCATCGCTCTCCTCCTTGCCTATGATATCGCAGAATTAGGGTTGAACAGATGCTTTTCGAAGCAAAAGATACCCATCGGAGTTTACTCCTTTGGAGGTCCCAGGGTCGGGAACCATGGTTTCAAGACACGATGTGAGGAGTTGGGCATAAAAGTCTTGAGAATCACGAATGTTAATGACCTAATCACGAAGCTTCCAGGGGTTGTTTTCAATGAGAATTTTAATGCCTTTGGATGGGGAAGTTCATGCTATATGCATGTGGGAGTTGAGCTAGCTGTTGACTTCTTTAACATGCAAAATCCTTCTAGTGTTCATGACTTGGACACCTATATCAGACTACTAAAAGGCCCTAGAAGAGGGCAGGCAAAGAAAAATGGAATCGATATGATCGATTGGGCAAGAAACTCCCTTTTCAGTATGAAAAATTTGGAAACCTGGCAATGGATAAACCTCGTGTTCTAAGAAACATTACCCTTAGGACAGATAAACCCTAAGCACTGTATATCCATTCTCTCTAGTTTAGGGTTTATCTGGGCTGTACATTGTAAATAGTAGTTCATCATTTATTATAAATAACTTGTCGAGGGAATTTTCCTAATAAATGAACTAGTTCACTGGAACTAGTACTTTTCTAGGACTATGGTTTTTGTCTAGAAAAATAATATAGATGCAACTATATAATATTCATGTGGAGTGTTAAAACCAACAATTTCATTTTCTGCAGTGCAGTGAGGATTATTTCAGAATACCTATTCTGCAATAAAAAGAACGAGCGTAGCATTATGGCAGTCACAGTGTATATCATAGAATTAGTGCCAAATCTGCAGTAAACAGCAAGTATACCCATGACTTCACATAACAATAATGCTAAAATGTCAAACGAAATGTCCTTTCAATATATTTATGTAGTTGAACAAACGCAATAAGTACATCAAATGCAAGTGGTTATGGAACAAGTTTACAGTTATCTCTGACCTGAGAAAGTGATCGAATTAACAATATCTTTAAACAGTCCAGTAAGCAGTGGCCACCTGTACATACAAGATGTATTATGGATTACAATTTAGAATAAATTTTGTTTAAATGATCAAATGTGACAACCCTTTGTAACTTTTTAAATGCGTAACTAAACAGAGTCAAAATGAGCATATCCCTTCTAGTGCTAGGTGATTCAACATGTTCAAATATAAACTTATAATAGAACTTTTAAAAGAAGTGAATTCTATTTTTACCTTTCGTTATTGAAGCGTAATTCCATATATAAGGGCACCTGGTTAATCTATGCTACCCTAAAACATATAGAAGCAGCAACTCAAACTTTATCAGCTGTTCTGACTTCCTTACTTTGGGCACTAAAATTATTATAAGGGTTTGCATATAGAATTTTAAAAAACAATGTGATAGTGACTTCTAAAGGATCAGATGAGAACTTACTAACAACAAAAATGACCAAGTTCATTAAAGAAGCAGTATAATAATTTTCCATTCATTTACTTCTACAATCAACCATTCTTTTTCCAACCTCACTACCAGAACTGACAGAAATTTATAAACAATACCATCAGAACAGCATTTGAAACACAAATTAAGACCTAGCTGTATCTTTTTACTCACATTAATAAATGGAGACATTACCGATCTTTGGTGGTCTCAAACCTCTTTAAGCAGAATGCTGAAACTAGTGAAATCAAAGCAAAAGACACAGAAGAAAAAAAGAAAAGGCCACCAGCACCACAATAGCTTGGACATGGCCACAGGCAAAACTTCAACAGTGACGTGCAAGATTCCTTAGGGATGATAAGGTTAACAGAAACCCATAAAAGTTAATTATGATGCAATTGATATAGAACAATTTAAGATTCTATGTCCCCTGGCCAGTGACCTTTGATCTAGTGGCATCTCCTTCACTTGTAAGGGATTGAAAAGGTTACAAGTTCTCAACTTGTTGGCTACTTGTGTATTTAACATTTAAAAAATATATCTATATAATATACCCTGAGTTCCTCCCTTTTCAATCTTGAGGCTCCAGATGGATAGCATCATTATTAAGGATGCTAACTAACAAGAATAACAAAGGGATAATTCTCATTAATTTGAGCATGATACTGTATGAATACTTTCAGCTTACTTGCTCTCATTTTAACATGTTTCTTTCTTACAAAGGCAATCATGTTCAGAAACATTTTATAAATAAATATCAAGAATAATTTAATATCTGCATCAAGTTTAGTTACCTTCACAGTATTTGAGATATACAGGATGCTGCAATAATTTATTTTCATACAATATGGGTCAATTAAATTAAAAAAAAAATCTAAAACTAGTCTCGAGTCATGCACAATTTTAACGAAACAAGGATATGGATTCCTGTGAAGAGTAAAAAGAAGCCGAAGTCAGGGCAAGTTTCTATAGAACCCACTCAAAGTTTGTCATCACAATGCCATCTCTATTTCGCTTAAGCTTTGATTAACAAGAGCATGAACAGAGACATTGATCACTATGCCCAAGTTTTTTTACTGAAAATGGATGTTTTGCCCACCCATAAGCATAACAGCATACCAACAAATTACTGCAAAGACAGCGAAGTCTGCAGGTTGTGCATAAGCTTGCAGGCCTGAACCAAATCTCTTGGACAAGGAGACTTCCCCAACATGCATCCTATCATTTCAGGTCAAATAAGAAACAGAATATAACTAAGAAGGTGAAACTTAAAACAAAATCTTAAACAACAAACAAACTAAAGTCGGATAAACAACACTGGAATCTGTCGTTTTTCTAACCCATAACTAACTGAAAACAGGTGGGGGGTCGCCCAATGGGCATATGAAGCCGTACATAAGCTAGTCCAAAACTGATGTTGGATAAGCTTCATTGTCAAGTTTTTCATCCCATAACCAATTGGCAATGGGTGGTGTGGCCCAAGTTGTGGGAATACTTCAACAGAATCTTTCAGAATCATCTTTGCTCATATTTGTGTGTTGCAGGACAAGGATTAATTAGCAGGGATCACAATGCACGATAAATATTTTATAAAGTAAAAAAAAAAGAAAAAACACTTTGTCATGGAAAAAGTTGATTCTTGAACCATTTAACTCATAAACTGAATTTTTTTATTGCCCCAAGGACAGCTTAGATTCCAAACATCCATACTTCAAGTGTGAAAAAGATAAGCAAATGAACAGCAGAACAAAAAAAGCTGTCCTGAATGGATAATATGGAATGGTATAAAAACAATTCATAAAAATTGGGATTTCTGAGGTATATTTAAGGAATAATCAGAGTTTGGATGAATGAACTTTCATTTAGAAGCATCTCAAAATAGAGTATTGGCCATCCAGAAATCTCAAAGTTCTCCAAAACTTTAAATAGGAAAAATGGTTTTGTATTATGGAGCACTGGTCCATGAGATAATCAATTTCAGAACTAAGACTAGTGAATTTTACAGAGGATGGCAGAACTGAAAAAAGAAAAAAAAAAAAAAAAAGAAGGGAAGAAAATCAATGAACGAAGCTTCTTTAGAACTTTGAGAAATTAAGAAAAATAAATCCAAAAGCTTGATGAAATGTTCAATGAAGGTCAAACAGTGACACAAGTTTTGCATCACTATTTTCATAAGAGGTACTTCGCAACATTAATTCCAGCTATAAAAACAGTAATCAACCAACTGACCATGAAGCTGGTTATTTGCGCAAAGATATACTCTAGTCAAAGTTCACAAATAAAATCCAAGAGCCTGATGGAACGTTTATTTCTAATATTTCACCTTACTAATTGATCATCAAGCATCACTGTAATTTTTAGATAACTGAGTATATTTGGTGTTCTCAGAGAAGATCTGATGGTGTTATAATCTCATATTTTCGTATGTGTATTTTTAGGGATGAGGTAAAAACTTGAAGAAATAAGCAAAAAGAAATGAGAAGAAATTAACCTGTCACCCCTGAATTTACAGCTTGCTGGCCAAACTCTGAGATGCCTCAGAGCCTTTAACTATGAGCCACGCCCAGGGTCTTGCTTTCCTAAGGTAAACTTCTGAATCATAATAGGCAAGAGCAGCATCTGCAGCAATAAGCAATAGCATGCTTAGATGCTTTCTGCAAGTCAAGACAATGACAATATTCATAGTGTTGCAGAAGCAAAACAAAATAAAATTGAAAAAAGTAAAATCATAATGATTGGGAGGAACAGAAAAAAAATCATGAAATGACAAAAGGGACTTTATAGAAAATCCTAACCCAAAACTGATAAAACTACAGCGGGCTTTGTTTGATTGGCCCAGATGGGAAGTTAGGAATCAATCACTTCTTTTCCCTCCAATTGTAATCACAAGTAGAAAGGAGATATTATGGTTAACATATCATTTAAGCTCTACCTCGCAGTAGAGCACATGAATACTACAAACAGCCTTTATAAGTAACTTTTTGCATTGTCAGTAAAATTAAAAGAACCAAGCTTAAAAAATACTGCACGTATATGCAAACAACTTTACACACAAAGCGAGCAGTAAATCAATCACAACGGCATAAGATGAACCTAAATAATTAAAAGATTGGACGCCATCTGCAAATTATCAAGTTTCCATCCCTAGTACACCCAAAGAGGGCACACAAGCAACTCCCAACTATTGTCGAATTGAAACTTCCTTTTACAAGCAGGCTGAATCAATATAGACTCAATACGGACAACCAAAGCAAGTGACACTCCTCTTTTTGCTTCTTCTTTTCCTTGGACTCCTCTCGCATTCCATTCTCCTTCCTCAATATCCGGTGTTATGTACAGTATTGTGCACAGGCTATTAATAAAACGAGGCTAGATATTTTTATCATCATTTGACATTACACATTTCTTTACTTTAAATACTTTATACATTACGACAAACTAATAAAAAAAAAAATTTTCCCGACAGAGGCAAGCAAGCTGAGCCTTTCTTATTCTTTGATAAGAATCTTTGGCCTAACCATATTAAAGAAAATGAACAGAAAACGCCATTTCGTCATGCTTTTACAATTTATTCTCAAAAACACGAAGATAACTGCAAATGATAGATTTTTCTAATAGGTAATCTAACAGATTTTAAACCTGCAATAAAAAAGATTAAGAAAGGGTACTAAAGTATATGAGGAAGAATACAGAGAGAGAGAGAGACAGAGAGAGAGAGAGAACAAACCCTAAAACTCCGAATCGATTGCAATATTTGCAGTAAGGGAAGAACATACCAAACTGGAAATGGCTACGGAGTGCAGGAGTCGACAGCGGGGAGGTAGGAATAAAACCATGCTCTTAACAATTCGAGTCAAATTAAAGATATAAAATCAGCTCTTGGGGTCTTTTCTTATGATTGTTGCTATTTTGTTTGATTCGTTTGTTATTATTTTTTTGTTGCTTAAATTAATCGCTTTTATTTATTTATTAGTCATATCAAATGCTCCGCTCCGCACCTTTTTTTTTTTTTTTTTTTCTTTTTTGCTCTTGATTGAGGCAAAGTATTTAAAAGGAATTTATACGTATGACTATTAATGGTTGGAAACACGAATTTTATGTTATTAAATTTGAAAATCGTAAGGAAAATGACTTTAAAAAGTAAAAAAATTTTGAAACAGTTAATTATATTTAAATTTAAAATTTGAAATTTTGAATTGTCATTTTTAATAGTATAGATTAGGCCATGATGTATAAAAGTCTCATCCTTGACTTTATTGTAATTTAAAACCAAACCTTTTATTTTTTTTTGTAAAGTATCCTAATTGTTATAATTTTTGCATTGGCATATGAAACTTTAATTACTGACTCAACCATTAAGTTGAAAAAAGCCAAATTAAGTGAAATATCTCAAACTTTGATCCTTTTACAATTTAAATTGCATTCTTTTTATTTGTTGCAAATTTATTCCTGAGTAACATAGGAATTATCGCATAAGATTTCCTTTTACGAAGGCCAAATTGTATTTTTTTTAATGTAACTTTTGACAAATATTATGAATCTAATCTAACCTTTACTATTAGGTGATTATATTACAACTTTTTAAAAAGTAACAATTCCAGTTTAATTCTAAAGGGATATGAGCTCCATTATCATATGCGATATAAAAAACTCACTCCACTCCAATTATGTTTCCAAATTGTTCCCAACCCAAAATTCTCAAAATCTCTAGGGTTTCTTTAAGTCCCAAATCATTATCCACTACCCTCCTATTATCATTTCAAATCAAAATTCTCTAAATTTTTAGGGTTTCTCTAACTCCCAAATCATTATTTAGCGTCGATCATTGCAAAGAAATCCTAGAAATTTTTGGAGAATCTAGGAGTAGAGTGATTTATGATGATTTGGAACTTGGAAGAAACTCAAAAGAAAAAGAAAATTGGATTTCAGATTGAGAATGATGTGAAATGATAATGAGAGAGAAATGAGTTTGGCATGTGATAATGGAGCTCATGTCCCTCTAGAACTAGGTTATAATTCTTTAAAAAGGTTGAAGTATAATGACTTAATAGTAAAAGTAAAACCAGATTTGTAATTTTTTTTTTTCAAAATGCAAGCTATAAAATGTAATTTGGCTTTCATGAAAAAGAAATCTTAGGTATGAATTCAACGGTGATAGATTTCAATGAGTAATATTATTTGTATATTTTTTTATATAATTTTTAAATCGAAAGAGTGGCATGATAAACTATGTATGATTTTTTTTGAGTAGTATTTAACAGTACAAAACTACACATATTTTATTACGTGGCTATTTTCAGTGTGAATGTTGTGTGAAGGATATATAAGTAGAATTGATGATGCATTGATACAAACCCAAAAAAGATAAAAATAAAACCCAACTTAAAACACTACTCCCCCCCAATTTCCCCCCAAATAAGGCCCAAGCAAAGAAGAATTTTTTAAATGGACGAAAGAACAATCTACTCTTATTTCAAAGTGTTCCATCAATTCTCTTTTTTATAATCACAGATTCAATTTAATGGCTAAAAAAATTACCTTTAGTGGTTGAAAAACTAATATTTTAAGAAAAAAGAATTCATTTTTCTCAGGTGCAAATTCTCTTTTTTTAAAATTCTAAAACAAACATGAGAAGAAATTAAGCAATGTGTTGGGATTAGAGGTGGTTCATTTGCATAGGAAAACCTCATTTTTCACATAAAAAAAACACTTATTTGTCCTCATACTAAGAGAAGTATAATAGAGTTTAGCTGAGAGGACCTCAAATTTGACATATGAATTATGGTGCTAAAACCAGATTTAGAAGCTCATTAATTTTCTTATCCTAAATTTTCGAGTTAATTAGCTACTATTTAACCAAACTCACCTGAAAATTAATGGAGTAAATTAGATTGGATTGGATTAAAAACTAAGTTATTTACACTATCCCCCCTTCTTGGATATCAGTTTTTTTTTCTTTTTTTTTGGTTATAATAAGGTTGTACCACTGCAGATGATAATGTCGTTATTAATGAAATTGATGTGACACATTAATTTCTCCCTCATCATAACATAACCTCAAACAAATATCAAGAACATACTAAATAATAAGAATAATAAACAAAATTATTAAAAGAAAACACAGAAGAAGAGATCGGTTCCATTTTGTTCTCTGCAAATATCCTATCTCCGAGTCATCTCTTTCCCTATTTTCCCGCATTTCCCAACGGACTGAGAGGGAGGGAAGGAGAGAGAGAGAGCGAGAGATCTGAAAGCGCCACTACCATTGATGGGCCTTACCCATTCTCATCATCGTCAATGGCTAATTCCCTCTCCATAGACAACAACCATCACAGTCTCCCCATCACCAGCTTCCACTTGCTCCTCATCTTCCTCCATTCCCACTTATAACCTTCTCTCCTTCTTCGCCTGTCTTTCTGGGTTTTCATGGCCTCGGTGTTTCTGTACCACGTCGTCGGAGATCTGACGGTGGGGAAGCCTGAGCTTGTCGAGTTTCACGACTCGGAGACCGTCGAATCCGCGATTCGGGCCATCGGGGAATCGACTGAGTGCGGCATACCTGTGTGGAGGAGGAGATCCCAGCTGGGTCTTGTTGAGAATGCCGAATTGAGGCAGCAGAGGTTTGTGGGTATCCTCAATTCGCTCGATCTCGTTGCGTTTTTGGCGAGGGATGAGTTCTTGGTTGATCAAGAGAAGGCCTTGAAGACCCCTGTCTCGCAGGTGGTTGTTCCCAATAATTCGCTGCTTAGGGAAGTGGATCCTGGAACAAGGTATGCTCTTTGCCTTCAGTATGTTTCTGTATTTTATCTTATCATCTGTTGGATTGTAGGGGGTATTGATCATTTTAAGGATTTAAGTCGACGATGAATTAATATCGTCGTTTATTTGTTCGAGACTTAATTGTTCATATTCTACTGTTAGTTATTCAATTTTGCCCTTTCGTTGATTTCTTACATTGCTGAGCTGTTTCTTGAACAAGATATTTGATCGGCTTTAGGGATATCAATGCTTTGTTTCTTTGTTTGAGTTGACAGCTGTTGCTATACTAATTCTTAAGCAGTCATTATGTACAAACTTTCACTTTCCTTTTCCTATTCTTGTTCTTTTCCTTTTATGTGGTGATACCCTTTTAGATGATTTCCTCACTTGTCAAGTCCAGTGTGTGCACATGCATGTGCCTGGATTTTTGTAATGCATTTGGTTATTAGCTGACTTTCTTTCTTTTTAGATGCACATGTTTTATGTTTTAAACCTGGTTGGGATTCCTGCCCATCATCAGGTAATTATTTGTCACGTAAAATACGACCCTTACTCCATGACCATGACCATGTATGCACCATCCTTGAAGCTTCAGTTTAACCTGATACACTCTGTCAATACAGGCTTGGCACTGCCATATATTAGTTGCATTTGGTCTGCTTACAGACAGTAATATCCATGGAATAGCTTCACTTTGTTAAGGAGTTTGGTTCATGGGTAGCTCTTTCCTAAACTAGCTATCACGATGGTACTTCATTCTAATGGGGTAGATAGCCCTTTTCTTTCTCCTCCTGAGACAGTTCCTGCTCTGCTCTCGAGTAGCATTTTCTGATTTGAGCCCATTAGGTAAATACGTCTTAAAGGAATATAACCCTTACTATTCATCCAACCCAAAACTAATTGGCAATGTTGTGGGTTTCCCACCATTTTCGTTAATAGATTTGTTTATTGACTTTCCATTGTGGGACATTTGGCACATAGCAGTTCTCAATTACCTTTCTAGAAGGCTATTTGTGCTTTGTGGTTTTCATTTATTTTTGCGTTGCATGGTCAGTTTCTTTTTACTGGTTGTCCTATTGCGAAAAAAAAGAAAGAAAAGGAAAATGACTGAGCTACATGTTGGAACTCTCACAGTTCCCCTAACCTCAGATATCTGAATCACTTTTGGTGTTGATGGTGTTGATCGCCTTATTAAGGTGAACAACTTGAAAACTGAGGCTAATGACTCCAACTAGAAATCGGACCATTCCCTGACCTTTACCTCTTTATTTTTTACCACTGAGTACCCTTAAACCCTAGAATATTCCCTGATGCTTTACTATCATAAAAGCCATAATTGTCAAACAATAAATTTGTTCCTGCCTGCAACCAATATAGAAAGTTCTAGCCTTTTCTGTCCCAAATACCATTTTTTGTAGGTGTTATACACTCAATTTATTGCTTCACTTGCCAAGGGTAAAAGGCTACCTAGACTTCTGAAGGATTACAACTCAGTGCAGTTATAAAGATAATGGATTTCAGTACCACTACGACGTCCGATAAAGGCTGATGGGCATGTCAACCTAATTGTTGGTATGTTGAAACTAGTTTTTTAGTGGATTTGGTTGTGAAGCTGAGGCTGCGAATGGTAAAAGAACATGTTCTGAAACACTAAATTTATAGCGGTAGTGTTTTTGTTCTGGCTTTCATTTCCATCAAATTTTCTTCTGCCTTAAGTTCTGGTTAGAGGAGTAAATAAAATGTCTTCAGCATGCATATGAAACTTGCAACTTGATGTGGGCTGCAATTGATGCTTACTATGATAATATGCATTGCCATCTTTGTTCTATTTTTATGTGTATTGGTTTTGTGCCTGGGGAAAGATAGGAATTATTGAGGTTGATCATATTAACTGCAATTTGGTGCTCTAGCTTTCTTTTGGGTTTTGATTAAGATTTGATTGTCTTTTAAATTACATATACCTTTTGAATAGTTGTAAAGAATTGATTATCCTTAGAAATGTGAATACCTGTTGTTCAAATGCCTGAAATTTCAAGTTTACCAAAAAAAAAAAAAAAGCTTGAAATTTCATGAGAAAGCTGTGCATGCTCAAATCCTGGGGGCTAGCGGCTGTATTAAAGCCACAAAAGTAAAAGAAATGCAATGGAATGCTTATATTTTTTTAATACAAAACTGTGAAGAACGTGTATGCTTCCGGTGTCGGACCTCATTACTAGCACCTGCACTTTCTGTTTAGTGACTTTTAAGATTTGTTATGTAATGTTTATATTCCTCATCTATGCTTTGATGCTAATCTTTTTCTTATTTGAGATATTATTTTTTTGAACCTAAATTTAGAAAATCGTTACTGTGATGTGAACTCACAGTTATTCTTCTCCTTTAAAACCAAATGGTTGAATCGTGGGGAACCTATAGCTGTCCTAGACATTTAGATTTTGGTATCTGTAGAAAGACTGGGATTTCAGTTTTTCTTTTTTTCCTCTTTTTCGGATAAGTAAAATTGAATTGTCAAAGTTTACGACTTCTGTTGTTGACTTCTTTGTTAACCAAATTTGAGTTTGACTATTTAGATTAAACATCATTCATAGTCTGTTTTCCCAGCTAGTAGGATTAGAGTAAAACTTTTAATCCAGCAGTCAGAATCCCTTTCAGCCTAATGTGATCCCCACACGGGGCTTGTTAGCACTATGTATCCCAATAATTGTTCCTTCTTGCTCACCCCTTGTGTTTTATAATTTTTTATTTTTATTTTTTACGTGCAAGATTGATAGATGCACTAGAGATGATGAAGCAAGGTGTAAGGCGCCTTCTCGTGCCTAAGAGCAGCGTGTGGAAAGGCATGAGCAAGCGGTTTTCGATTCTTTACAACGGAAGGTGGCTGAAAAACATCGATACCTCTACCAGCAGCAGCATCAATGTTGCTATCAATGCCAACCGCCCTTCCTCATCCTCCAACCCCTCCATTGTCCGCAACAAGTTTTGCTGTCTCACAAGAGAGGATGTCATCCGTTTCCTCATCGGTTGCCTCGGTGCTCTTGCTCCCATTCCCCTCTCCTCCATCTTATCGCTTGGAATCATCAACTCTAATTATTCCTCCATCGAGGCCTCTGTCTCTGCAGTAGAAGCCATCTTCAAGCGCCCCCAGGAGCCCTGCGCAGTTGCGGTGGTGGACCCTGTATCAGACAGTCAAAATAAGATCATGGGGGAGATATCATCGTCCAGGCTGTGGAAGTGTGATTACTTGGCCGCAGCGTGGGCCCTTGCCAATCTCACGGCCGGACAATTTGTGATGGGGGTAGAGGATAATGTTCCATCCTTGCCTGATTTCCCTGTTGATTCTGAAGCTGGGGATGGGAGTACCCTCAATGGGGGTCGATCAAAAAGGCCGAAGAAGTTTAGTAGCCGGAGCATTGGGTTTTTTAGCAACCGGTCCGATGCAAGTTTTAGCTTTGGGAGGAACATCTATCGAGGAAGAAGTGCGCCTCTAACGTGTAAGGTTACGAGCTCGTTGGCCGCAGTCATGGCTCAAATGCTGTCTCATAGGGCAACACATGTGTGGGTTACTGAGGCTGAAAGTGAGGAAATTTTAGTTGGAGTGGTTGGTTATGCGGATATTTTGGCTGCGGTCATCAAACAACCCCCTACGCCAGCTCCAGCTCCTGCTCCGCCTGCGGTGCCGGAATCTGCAGCGGGTTTGGAACTTGGCTCCAAATGAGAGAATGTGTTTTTGCTAGTCAGTGTCTGAAGTTGAAGCAAAGTCTGCTTCTGGATTGTAAACAGAGTAAGCTATAGGTGAGCTCGTGCCTGAGGACACTGTTATTTGTTGTTTGGGTGTGAATGTGAATTTTTTTTTTTTTGTACCCCATTTTTCAAAATGGCAGATATTCGTGGATGAGCTTTCTCATCTTAGGTTTAATTTCTGAAGGTTGTGTTCTGGAACACAGAATTGTGGATTTACATTTGATATTGGGTGGAACTGAATAAAGCTTAGAACTTTTCAATTATTTTAACTGTACGGATCTGAAAAATATACTTAAATACATAGTTATGTCAATTTTTATGAGATTTGCAAATATATAACGTATTCATCATAAGTATTAGAATTCAGAAGAGCTAAATTTTTTTGAAAAATATTTTAAAATATTTTTTCAACCCTAACATGCTATTTTTTGTGCATTTTTCTGTAGCGCTGTGTGGTTTGTGGGTATTAGACGTGTAAAAGCTGAGTAGCGGCTTAATGTCCATCAAAGGCTTTAACAAGACACTATTGCTATGGGTACCGATAGGAGAGGCCTGCAGAACTATATTGAGTCTTCTATGTGGAAATAATTATATGAAAAATAGAATGCATTGTTGGGCCATTTTTGTGCCAATATAGGCCAATGTATGAGTCAACTACACTCTAGTCACTGCAAACATGCGTGTTTCCTGTTTTGGTCACTCGAATTATTTTCTTTCTACTTTGGTCCTTGCCACCTCCTTGAATTCCCAATCGCGGTCCTTCTAGTCAAATTAAGCCGTTAATGGAGATTTGTATATAATACTTAAAAAATTCTTAAAAGGCTTAATAATTGTCTAAAAATTGCCAAAAATTCCCAAACATGGCTCTGATGCCAACTAAAACATGACACAAACATAAAACACAACAATTAAACATAGATATTTTATACCAATTCCTAGCTTGGAATTAGTATATCTCAAACCTTATGGATACTGAAGCTTAAGTTATACATTCTTACCCCGTACTTCACTGCCTACCATGCTTTGATTTTTTCAGCCTTCTCGTACCAAAGTATAGCCCACCTTCACACCCTTCTCACGAAGGCAGGTGCTTATGAGGTCGAATTTCCTCTCTTTCTCCCTTGAAGTACTTTTATAGGAAATTTATAAGACCAATCCCTAATCCCTTTGAACAAAGATGTTGAAATCTCAATGAAAGACTAAGGTTTTAAAAAAAGAATTTTATTAAACTTTTTCAAGAGTTCTTGGCTCTAGACTGAGTCCCTTTCAAGAGTCTTACAATGCTCAATATATTAAGTTAGAGAGATCACATGATGATCTAATCAAACATACTCAATTACACAGAGAGTGTCGGCAAAATCTTGGTAGCACACCAAAAAGCTAAAGATAAAGCCAATAGAGAAGGTTGGTGGCATTTCCGTTGTTAGCCTTTTTTTTTAATTTATAAAAGTAGAATAACACAGACCCTACAAGAGTGTTTGCAGCATATAGGCCGTCCACCTGGAAATAACGATGGATTCTTTCGATAATGGATGTTTCACATGGCTCTATAATCAAAAGCAATTCCTTGCATTATTTTTGATGATGTTAGGGCATGTGTCACAACTTTTGGTGGGGCTTGGGCTTAGTAAGCCTGCCTAAGCTCATCATGGGCTTCATTAAGTGAGTCCATGAAGTCTGCTATAGAAGTATCTTCTTGGGCTTCTGCTTCAATAATTTGACGGACCAGGTCCATCCTTTCAACTTGGTCTTCAATTTGCTCCCATACTGGAATTACTTCCTTTATGAAAGTACTGGGTCTCTTGATTGCATTAAAAAAAGTAGCCTTGCTTTCACCATTGAATGCCATCTCTTCCTCCTGGAATGTCATTTGAGTGAAAGGCTACAAGGATGTTATCTTCTGTCATTGTTCTAACTTTATCATAATCCCTCTTGGCACAATGTACACAATGTCTTAATTCCATAATTCTCATAGCGTCATACCTATCTCTTTGAGCAATGTATTGATCCCAAAGCTCCTAAGTAGTTGGTACATTGCTACCTAGAATTTCTGAAAGAAAACCTTCCTCAATCATCCATACTTGGTAGCTTTTACAATATTGGGCTTTTCTGAACGAGGAGATAACAGTCGTAATAATCCTACCCTTCATTTCTTCCAAATCTCTCCTAACTACCGTGGTAGGCTTTTAAGGATTTGCACCTTGGTCCAATTAATTTTGAAAGTATCAATAAACCCTGCTTCTAGAATTTTTGAAAGTCTTGGAACTTCTGTCTCCCTGTGTGAAATGTTTTCACAAGGCCATCCCGAAGGAAACATAATTCTTGATTGCCAGGACCTATTTTCCTTGAGATAAAATTTAAGCTCTTTTGTAACACGGGGATTCAGAAATGCTTTTTATGAGCTCTTCAGTCGTTTAGTCAAATACTTCCTCTCTCTGCAAATAATGCTCTAAGGATCTTTTAACCATCCTTCGTTTTCTTTCTTGGAAGAGACTATCTGCTCTTCTAACTTGACAAACTTTTGGATCACATCTTCTGAAAATGCTAATAGCTAATCCCAACTTTCGGCTGAAATTCTCCTAAGCAACACAGACATTATCCTCTTAGTTTTACTGGAAAGAGACAATTCTAGTCATTTCACCTTAATATCCACCATAAAGGTGTTCTTAATCATTAATCTCCCATTAACATAGGAAACTATGTGATCCTTGGCTCCTGAACTGGATGCCTCTTTTGGATTTCCCTAACTAGGGATTTCTCCCTTTGTGATATCCAAACTTGTTGATTTAATTTCAATTGTTCGTCCTTTAGGTTCATCTTCCCGATGAAAGGAAACTAACTTTGCCTTAGACTTATTAGTCGTCTCTCTTTTTAGACAATGATTAACATAATTTCTTGCTAACTTGGAATTCTAACATATAATCTTCTACTTTTTGGAATCATCAGAAGCTATTGAAATTTCTTTCTGCTTACCTTGACCCGCCTTCAAATTTTGTAGCGCTCTAATTTTGAACGAAAATTTCTGGGCTGACTGTAGCTGAGATTTGCAAACTTTGTGTGGTATAATCTTACCATCTCCTTTGCAAAATCCAAAGCCATTTCTGTCAACATAGCTTTTAGCAATTTCTATAACATCTATTTCTGGACACATTGAAGCTTGATATTCCTTGGATTTATAATAAACATATGTCCTAATTTGGACTTGCTCGTTCGCTTTCTCAGAGCTAGCCTGCCCTTTCTTCGAGCTACCCTTATTTAGGTAATCTCTTTTTAGGTGTCCAGGCTTATTGCACTTCTATTAGAAGCTCCCACCATTCTCCATTACCTTGCAAAATTATAGGGTTAACTATTTCACGAGATAAACAATCAGCAATATTATCATTCTTAAATTTAATTTATTTTATTTTAAATCTAAAATCTTACAACCATTGCTGCCATCTTACTAGTCTACTATGCCTAATTTGTTTTGACTGTACCTTGAGGAAATATTTGGCGTAAGATGAATCCGTTCTTATTAAAAACTCTAGCTAACCTTGTCTCATTACTAATACTTCTTTTTCATGCATTGAATAATTTAATTCCACTCTTAAAAAAGAACCATACCAATACCTGCAACATCTTTCTTCCGAGGCTTCTATTTTTGCTTTTAAAACTACACCCCAACAAAATGTGAAACACTAGTTCCAAGAATAAGATAATATTCTTTTCTAGGTAATTCTAAAACTGGGAGGTTATTAATCATATTCTTAAGTCTTTTTACTACTTCCCTATCTTCTTTAGTCTATATCCATCTAACATCTTTAAATAGTTTCTATTGTAAGGGAAGTGTAATTTTTGCTAGATCCTTAATATATCTCCTAACATAATCCAAGACACCTAGAAACTTTTGTATTTGTTTTTCGTCTTCAAGGTCATTTGAGAATCTTTTAAGAAGATTATCTGCTATGTGTGATTGTAGTTTCTCCTTATTGCCCTCTATTTCTAAGCCTAAGAAATTGATCTTAGTTTTTGCCCATACTATCTTCTTTTTCAACATGATCATTCCTTCACTTATAAAGACATCTGTGACGTTATTGAGGTGCTCATAGTGTTCCTCTAGAGTTTTGCTGAATATGAAGACGTCATTTATGTAAACAACCCAAAATTCTCTAAGATTTCGAATGCCCTATCCATCATTCTTTGGAATATTCCTGGTGCATTCTTTAATCCAAATGCCATTACTAGTCATTTATACAATCCACTTGGTACCATGAATGTTATATACTGGATTGTTTCCTCTTCTAATTTGATATACCAGTAACCACTTTTTAGATCAAACTTAGAGTAGATTCTTGGGTTATGATTCCTAATCCAATTATGTCTTTTAGTTGCATTACTGCTTCAGGTTTTTCCTTTTCCCAAAGCTTTACCAGATTAGTACTAAAATTTTGCTTTAACCAATCTTTTATTGCTTCAATAGGATACATAGTTGAGATAATGCTTACACTAGCATTTTCTCAAATTCCTTCCACCTTTCACCATGCTCGGCTATGGATTCTGGTTTTTGGGTTGGACATCTTTAGGGAATAGCGTATCCTCCTAACTATATACGTGACACCTCTACCTTTAACACACTGATAAGTATACAAAGGTGCACTCATCCATCCTACACTAAACGGTTCCCTATTATTAACTCAAAAGTAGAACCATGTGTGGTACACTTAATACTGTATTACAGAATTTATTGCAACCCAAAAAGAGTTTAAAGCGACTAAACGCTTAAAAGTTTAACTACTAGTGCCCCCTTTTCCCTTACCACCACCACCACTCTCGTAGGGCACGTTTTCACGGAACCCACTTGAAAAAGGTTTAAACCAACAAGGGTGAGTGTGAATGAACACTCCATAAAGGATAGTCAATCAGGTGTATCTTTAAGAAAGATCAACACAATAAATTTGACCTAGTTCAGCTTGAACCATCAATCACTAAGAGACCTATAAGGTCATGAACGGTATGTTTATTCAAACCTAGACACAGGGTCCAACATTTGTGCATTAACCCAAGCATGGGGTCTACTCAATGTATCAGGAGCCGTCAACTAGCCATTACGGCTCATACATGCATTAACTTAAGCACGAGGTCTCCCATTACCTACTATCGCGATTGTTCATCTTAGTCAATGAGTTGAAACCGACATTCAGTGGCCAACATAGCAAGTGGGTCTAAACAAATATGTCCAACCACGTTCAAATTAATGTTTAGAATTTTAAACAATTATAATGGCAATAATTGGGTTAGTAGGTTCAAGCGGTTATTCTCAATCATAGCCAAATCAATAACTTAGACTCAAATAATTAGTGCAATCATAATCCGGATGAGCAAATCAATATAGACATGTCAAATAATACCTGAAACTGTAATTAGGAACCAAATACTAATAAGTTTAGATATATTCAAGGAAAATGAAGATATTTCAACAAAATAACTGAAATACCTCACAAAAGAACAAATTACATGTAAAAGAATGGAATTTCCTTCACTTGAATTGATCTCACCGTCGAGATTAGGCTATCTCCTTTTCACGTATGGCCCTCATGATTTTTTTTCCTTTCTTCTTTTTTTTTTTCTTCTTTCCTTCTCTGGTTTTCCCTTCAGGCGCTCTTAGCCACTTCTGACTCTTTTATTTGTTTTTCTATCAGTTTCCAATGAATGAATTTTCAATCAGCCTTATATTTATATATATTCAATCCTTAAAACCTTACCATGGTTTGGTTACCTGAACCATGCTAGTTGCTGACTCACAGAAGCTTAACACGTAAGTTTTGATTTTGTTTTCGGGCGCCTCCCCCCCTCCTCCACTTGGCCACTTTGCATGTTTATATATATATATATATATATTGTTATGATAATAAACATATTATACTCATTTAATATTACCTACAAGCATCAAGTTATTATCTTCTGCTTTACTACTACGTGCATATGTAAATAATTACATGTCGTGCATCTGCCGGTTCCACTTTTCACCATGTTTCCCATCCTTGAATTATTATAGGGCTTTTGAATACGTCATTTTAACATCTCAATCCTTCATTCAACACAAATATCACACCTAGCTATCTATTTTCAGTCCTATATTTAATGCAACTCCAAATTGAAATTTAATGGAAACTGATGGGTTTTATAGTACAATATTCTATATCCTGCACAAAAGGTCTATTTTCTAGCTAACCTTTTAAGAAAGTATTTCCAAAGATAAATTTTACTAGTAAATTTTCTATACAGTACGATTCTTGTATTTTGAAAGCTCTACCATTTAGCCAAATAGGTACATCGATAGCGTGAAATTTAATTACTATGGTACTCCCATCTACAATTTTTATCATACTAGGATGCATTTCTACCCACCATTTTGGAGGTATCATATCTTGGCTTGAACAACTAAACATTACTCCTGTGTTGATTAAGGCTAGCCTATCTTGGTTTTATATCTGAATTGATACAAAGGATGCTAAGCAAAGTGCCTTAATACTAGAAAGAGTTCCTGTTTTTTTGCAGGAGAACATCTACTCTAGAAGGTCCTTCTTCTTCACAAAAGAAAATGTATACTTTCTTGTACCCAACAATTCATCTACTAGTTGTACGAGCTATGGATCCTATCTCTTTTGGGCGTTGTTGCTTTTCTTAGATTCTAGACCTCAGAGTTTCTATGACCACCCCTCTTCTGCTAGATTCTGTTTTTCTAACATCTCTAATCGTAATCATTTCACCATGCTGCCTTATCTTATACAAGGGTATTTGTCTAGTTAAGGTTGGCTTTCGAGGGATCACCATATCTCTCGGCCATGCAAGGGTTTTTGGATCAATCTCTATTGGAGCAAAATCTCTAAGATTACCCCGTGGTTCAAACATCTCTACAAAGAGACATTTTTCTTTCAACTCTGGTCGGGATGTATTAAATACTTTAACCATGACTCTAGAATGGAGAATTAAATAGATTTTATTTGCCGAAAACATGTGTTTCCAATTATGTGTCTCTACTCTCAGACAAAGGGCTTTCATTACATACTTGTTCGTTAATTTTGTGATGATTTCTGACAAAATTTTGAACCAAATTAGTCCTTTACACAAATTGGCTATTTCCCCTCCATAGATTGCAGCTTGGTAACCACCATATGTAGAGTCATCTAGTACTACTGCCATCAATAGTAGATCTAACTCTCTTCTTATAAGTTGTGTTATACCTACTTGTATCATTCCGAATCGAACAGAACTTTTTCCTTCCTTAAAGCTTTTTTTTGTAAAGGGCTTTGTCACCTAGCTCAATGCATAACTGTCCAAAGTCAGTTGAATGTACTTCTGCTACAAATTCTTTTTTATTGATTTTCATTTTGGAATAAAATGAGACCTTTTTCTATAAATTTCTCCCAAATTAACATTTGGTATCTTCTAATCTGTCCAATCCCTTGAAGTGTTTGGTAGATCCATCGAGGAGCTGGCCACAAACTGAGTTCCATCTGGCTCTTGTCCTTGCATTACTAGATTTTCATCTTCTTCCTTGGCTTGCAACATAAATAACCCTAGTGACATTAACTTGTTGTTTATGATATCCGAGGTTTCTTCTCCTTCTGAATCGGATTCTTCTTCATATTCTGATTCTACCTCATAGAGACTCTCATCATCCAAATCAATCTCTTCTCCCTAAATAGATTCAAATACTTTTTTTTTCCTCCCTTGGATAATAAACTTCTGAGATGAGATTTTTTAGCATTTTTTAATGGACAATTGCTAACAATGTGGTCATTTCTTCCACACAATCAACAACATTTACACTTCTTTAAGGGTTTTCTTAAATGACGTCTAGGATATTTTCCATATTTGTCTTTGAATGCTTATGTCATATGCGTGTCTCTTCTAACCCTAACAAATCCTTCGAAGGTGCTCTAAGGGCTTCTTCTTTACTAACCTTCTTCCTTTCAAATGAAACAAACCTTTTTCATTTTTATGTTTGTTTTTGGGAGCTATATAGCTTCCACCTTGTGTTGTTTTCTGCTCTTTTCCCTTCTCGGATTACAACCATGTACACAAGAAATAGGTGTATTGTTATTATTATCATTTAATAATTCCTTCTTTTTACGGAACGGCATACTACTACGGCAAAACCTTCAGACGCACGGTGCCCAAACCAAAAATGGGATACGAGGGAGAAAGAGAGGGAGATGGTGAAGAGCGGTTTTCTCTCTACTGCTGCTACCACTGCAGGCCGTGCTCTCCTCCGGCGCGTTAGGGCTTCTTCTACAATATCATTTCAACAGTCTGATTATATTTTCTTCACTGATTCTGCTGTAAGTCTTCTTCCCCGATCTCGGACTCGTACTCACTCTCACGTTTCACGCGCCCCGAGCCGTCAATCTTCAAGAAGCACCACCCCGGATTTGGTGCTGTTTTGAACCTTCGAGATGCCCTACTTTCGTTTAATCGATTACTTTGCATGAAACCCACACCCTCAATTGTGCAATTCAATAAAGTGTTGGGGGATATTGTTAGAATCAAGGAATACTCTACAGCTATTTCGCTAATTAAGCAGATGGAGTCCTCGCACATCATGCCGGATGTGTACACGCTTCATGTCATGATCGATTGTTTTTGCCACTTGAATCGGGTTGGTGTTGCTTTCTCAGTTTTGGCAAACATTTTGAAACTCGGTCACCAACCCAATACCATAACCTTTACTACTTTGATCAAGGGGCTTTGTCTTTATGGTAGAATTGCTCAGGCAGGGCTATTATTTAAGCAAATGTTGCAGAATGGGTATGAGCCTGACATAGTTACTTATGGAACCATTATCAATGGCTTGTGCTAAATAGGGGAAAACAAAACTGCTCTTCTGTTGCTCAGGAAGGTGGAGGAAAGAGGCTGTATACCCAATGTAATAATGTATAGCACCATCGTTGATAGCCTTTGGAAGGAGGGATTATTGACTGAGGCTTCAGACCTCTTTTCAGAAATGAAAGGTAAAGGCCTCTCACCAAATGTTGTCACGTACACCGCCTTGATCCATGGAAACTTAAAGTTTGGCAATTGGAAGGGAGCTATGGGATTGCTGAATGAGATGAAAGATAGAAACATTCTCTTAGATGTGCATACTTTTAGTGTGTTGGTTGATTCATTGTGTAAAGAGGGGAGGGTTGTTGAAGCTGGACAAATTGTTAAGGCGATGGTTGAGAGTGGGCAAGAGCCTAATACTGTAACGTATAATGCACCGATGGATGGATATTGTTTGCGCTGCCAAATGGACAAGGCAGAAAATGTTTTTCAAGAGATGGAATGTAGAGGCTGCCTACCCAGTGTTATAAGCTCCAACATTTTGATTCACGGATTTTGTAATGGTAAAAGGATCAAGAAGGAAGAAAAAGAAGGCAAAGAAGGAAGGGAAATAGAGGAGGGAATAAAAATGAAAATATGACAGGAAAGAGTAAATAGAGGTGGAAATAAAAGAGTTAAGGTGAAGAAAGAATAGCATTAAGTCTTGAACTCTGTAATCTTTAACGTGCTAATAATTCTTTGATACTGTATATAACCAAGTAAGACTAAGCTTCAAGCACTATTTTAGCCAATCTATACAATATATAGAAAGACATCAAGAAGAAATTTTTCTAAACCTATTTAAATTTTATTACAGAAACTGCTTTCATGTTTCATCTCTGACTCAAATACTAATGCAAATAATTACATATTTGGGCAAATGTGTATCAGTGGAAGATAATGCTAATTGAGAGTTTATCACCATGATTCTGCACCACGGGCTATTTTCATTTCCTGAATTTTTATTTTCTATAAAAGTTACACCCACTGATGTCTATGATTAAACTTCAAATTATGTTCGGCCATCATCTTTAGGGGGAAAGCTGATTCTTTGGATATAAGAATTTGACAGCTTCGAGTCGCGAGGTGCTAATCAGAAGTGAAATATTAGGCCTGTAACAAAAGTAAACGTGTATCATAGGAAGGGTCATTCTTATGTGAAAAAGGTATTGCAGATTGAATTGTGATACATACCTTCTTCTTTAAATTATCTTTAATTAAAATTGGTTGCAGCTCTGACTTAGTGTCATTTAGTTTATTTTTCCGAATTTCTTCTTTAAGATTGGTGAATAGAGCTGAGTATGCTATTCATGTTTCCTTTTTCTTTTTCCTTTTTAAATTCAATGTGATGTTAATTTATAGGAATAAACTATACAAGTTGCTATATCTTAGGAGATTTGATTTGCTGAATCCATGAGTTTTGCAGATATTCTGGTGATGTAAATTTTTTTTTTTAATATATTTTCTCCTGTTAATTTCTCGTTGGGTAAAAATGATGTGAACTCTCCTTTTCTTCCATTAACTATCTGGTAATAGCCTGGGATAGTTTTCTGGTCTTCTATGAAAGCAATTTGTTGCTTGGAATTCATTCAAACTGGTGTGTAATTCTTCTTCACATGATTATGAAGGACCCCCATGCAAATCTCATGTTTGAATAGTGGTGGAGGATATATGTAATTTCCCTGTTTTGGGTAAGTTTTATAGTGATATATATATTTTTTTCCACCAAGCAAAATTAGTTGGATTAAAAGCTCTGCTCTTGGTGTTCTTCTCATATGTCCAAATTTTGCATACACATGACAATGGAGTGATTATTTGGACATTCATGTCAAATTGAATTCCAGTTTATTTTTTCGGAATTTAATACCACTTCGACACCCTGCAGGTACACTGTTACTAGGAGGGGATCAGGATTGATGTCATGTACGAGGCTTGCAAGAACAGTTACCTTCATCTGTATTCTGTGCTCTGCCCTCAACTGCAGGTAGGGGTATAAAATTTACCAAATTTACTGAAGTTTTTACCAAAAATTTAGTATAAAATGTTAGGCAATTTCAGTTATCATGTGTTAATCAGTGTTTTCCTTATTGAAAAAGAAAGATTGGTAATCAGTCGGTGTGGTCTTTTTACCGTTTGTGAAGATCAGTTGGTAACAATTTGGGCACTAAGAGTCGGATTACCCTATTTCATCGGTTGCTTTTAACAACACTAACGTATACTTTTGATGACATGTTTTTCACGTTAATTATATTGAATTCTAGTTTTATTGGGCTACTTAATTGAAGTGGAAAAAGGAGGGAAAAAGGCTAGTTAAGAGAATCGAAATAGAGGAAATTTTGGAGGGGTTTAAATTATTTTCACTTGATAGAAGTAATGAGGACCATTGTATCATTGATAACTTCTAAATCCAAGTGTCTTCTATCTGTTTTCATGCGCATAATGCATTCATACCTTACCTGATATTTGAATATCAAGGAAGCATGCATCCACTTAGCAAGAAAAATAATTGGGTTAGCATGCTTAAATATTGGTAAACTAGATAGATATGTGATTCCTATGCATGTAAACTTTGTTTGGCTGATTAATTCCTATAAGAAAAAACAATGTTTCTGATACTTGGGTAATCTGAAGTTGGCAATTGACTGGAAAAGGCACTTGGAGCGAGATTTATGAGGGCGTCGAAGCTAAAAGAGACGGAGGAGAGATGAGAAGTTTCAAGATAAAACTTACAGAAAGCTCGCAGGGGATCAAGAAGATGGTGAATGAAGAACTCCCCATCGTGACTTTTTCTGAGCCAACTTAATGTGCCCAATTCAATCCGTATCATATGAGTGTGTGGCTCAACCCGTTATTCTACAGGCGAGTTGACAGGTTGCAGGCTTTTCTTGCCATTGTGGTAAGCTGACCCCAATATGGATGGAGTGAACCTGTCATGGTGCCACCTTCTATTTTCACACAGATGACCCCCTCTATCTTTAGAAGGCCCATCAACTACAATTTGTTGTATGAGGCAATATCAAACAATTGATTTGGAGTATGGTGAAAATGAGAGTACCCTAGTTCTCTTGCGATGATATAATTGGGGTAACGATTTCACTGTATTTCAGCAATGCACACTAATTTTGCCTTTTTGGACTTATCCTTTTGTGTAATGTTTAGCATATTCTGGCCATTGTATTTTTAAATGTTGATAATTGGGATTTATGCCGTATGACTTTTAAGTTGATATGATAGGGGAGGATGAGTTGATTTAGATTCGCATTCATTGTCTTCACTTTTTGGCTTGTGGTTGCGAAAGTTGTTTTGGAGGACTGTTATGAGATATTTTTAGTTTTCATTTTTGTGAGACTAGGAGATTTTGTGTTACAGTTTTTTTTATAGTAATTGCAGGAATAATTGAATTCTCGGTATGATTTCACTGGAAAAAAGGAAGAAAGCCTTGGATTGGAGGATGTGAGAGACAAAATATATAGAAGGGGCAGATGGGATTATTTATTCCCTCTTTCACAACAGATTGGGCCTCCTTATTCCGCAGCTTTCGGATTATTATATCTTATTTAATTCGTCTCCGGTCCTATCCACAAACCTAAAAGCCGAATAAAACTATAGTTTCATGAACCCCTTGAACAAACAAAGAAGAGAGTGTTTTTCTTTGCGAAATTACTCATGGATTATGTAGGGTGTTTTTTCCCTCCTAACTTCCTATAATGAATTCTTAATTAGTACCGGTTAAGTACCCTTTGGAAACACCTTAAAAATAAAGCGGGATGTTAGAACTCATCATAGGAAAACGGAAAGCATGTATAGAAATGATAATATAGTCTGACCCGATATGGCCTGTAAAATGATTTTGACCTGTTATTGGCCTATCGGTGTTGATTCGTAACCAATATTTGGTTGGTTCATAGTCAATCCGACCCATCTCACCCCAAGTTGTGACTCTAATGGCAACGTGCATACAGAAATATGAAATCTGTAGGTCAGAATTAATCATAGAATCTCATGTTGTAGAGAATCACTGTCTCCAATTCAATCAACCGTCCAAATGTGGGGAAGCAACTTCATTGAACTCAAATCATGTATGCATAGATGTGTTATTATTAGCGTGCTATTTCTCATCCGTTCAAAAAATGCTAGTGGTGGAATAATGAGATTGATGCGCAGAAGCAAATATTGAGCTAAGGGAAGGAGTTTATTCTACTTGTCGATCCCCCTCCCAGCTAATGGTACTACAAGTGACTTTCAATTAGATATTTATTTTCAAATTTGACTTGTTGCGATATGAATTTTGAGCCTTGGCATTCTTCTCTCAAAAGGGGAAATCCATCTCTCGGAGGCCCCCACACCTCGCCCCTTCAGTGTGGAAGGGGTAAATCGTAGTAACTCGGTAGTCCCTCTCCGACAAGAGGACTAGGTGCTGGTGTCCACAAGGACCCCACTCCCACATTGAGACTTGGCATTCTTGTGCATGTTATACTTTTACCTAATAATACTACTTACGCCTCCAACCTATACCCTTTACACTGAAATGCAAACCCTTTTAGTGACTTTTTTCTTGGGTATTTTGATCAAATAACAATGCATGACCAAGTAAAAATCTGTTACGTCAACAAATCTGATCTAAAAAGTAAGATTTGGTAAATGAAGTCACAAACAAGGGAGAGCCTCAGGCTCAATCTTCCAATTAGTTTGGTTAATTTGTGAAGCTTAATCCCATGAAACCATCACATCACCCTTTTTCTTTTCTTTTGGACGAATCCATTTTTCTCAATAGTGCGTTATTGGTAAGAATAACAATCATTCACAATATTCTTCTCATAAAAAAATAATAAAAAATTAAAGGCCAACCATTCCATATAATACTGCAAAATCAGAAATCCTATTCCAAAGTTGGGTGGAATGTTCCCTGCAATCCGATTCCTGATTTTTGCAGTTCATTGCAAAACCTTAAACACACAATGCTCAAACCAAAAATCGTATCCAATTCCTTAGAATATTTGAGGAGGCATTTAAACCCATTTATGGTTCTTTATGAGTTTGTGGTGTTCCTTGCTGCTGCTTCTTTTTTTCTCATTCCTCTAGCCTCCGATTCCTAAGAATCCGACCTCAAAATGACGTAATCTTAATAAACTCTCTCTAAAAATTGTGCTCCATCATATGATTTTTTTAAAAAAAATTATTTTTAAAACGGCAATATTTTGGTCCATGCTCATTGTCTAATTCTTTCTTTTTACTTGGTTTCAATTCATCTCATTCCTTCTCATCGATAAAAGACGGAATATATAGTTTATTCATTAGTGAAAGCCTAAATATATATGGGTAGATACGTTGCTCTCTTCCAATGTGTTGGGCCGTCCTTTTGAAGATCATACCATGATTGGGTGGGAAGATGTTTACAAGGTGGTGGCGGCCATGGTGCCACTCTACGTCGCCCTAATGCTCGGCTACGGCTCAGTGCGGTGGTGGCGCATCTTCAAGGAGGACCAATGCGACGCTATCGGCAGTTTCTTGTGCTTCTTCGTTCTCCCTCTCTTCACCTTCGAGTTCACGTCCCATGTCAATCCGCTCAGCATGAACTTCTCCTTCATCGCGGCCGACGTCATCTCGAAGGCGGTCATCACGTTAGGCCTGGCACTATGGGCCAAGTGCAACCCCAAGGACAGCTTTTCTTGGGCCATAACAAGTTTCTCCATGTGCACAATGAGCAACGCCCTGGTGGTGGGCGTGCCCCTAATGAGAGCCATGTATGGGGACATCGGCGTCGATCTCGTGGTTCAGTCTTCGGTGATTCAAGCAATCGCGTGGCTATCAATTCTCTTGCTGTTGCTCGAGTTTCAACTGGCCAGGACCGACACCGGTGCACCCAATTCAAGGGACACTGGTGCGCCCAATTCAAGGGTGAGGACAGGGGCATTGTCTGCAGAAGAAGAAGCCGAAAAGGGTTTGGAAGGGAATGGGAGAGATATTAATCTGAGAAATACTAGCAGGCCGGGCTTTTGGTCGTTGATGAAGGTTGTGTGGCTAAAACTTGCCATGAACCCTAATTCGTATGCTTGTGTACTAGGCATAGTGTGGGCCTTCATAGCAAACAGGTATAATCAGGTGAAAATGTTACAATAAGCACATGAATACAAATAATTTGTGTGAAGTCCACATAAAAGTGTATGAAGGAGGATTTTAATCTTTATATTAAAAACACTACGCCTATGCTAAGAGCTCATAAGATTATAATTGTTAGGCCTTAATGGGTGGCTTCTAAGGTTGAGTCGCTTTCTCTTTCTACTTTGTGTTGCTCTTTCTTGTTGACTTTTCAATTACTATTATTTGTTGGTTTGTTTATTCATTTATTTTTATTATTATTTTGCAGGTGGAGAATTAAAATGCCAATCATCGTTGAAGGATCAATTTTGATATTGTCGAAGGCTGGGGCAGGAACTGCCATGTTCAACATGGGTAAGCTTGAAAATATTTTTACTTTTTACCGTTGTTTTGCGGGTGGAAAATTATGCCAGGTTCCTTTTCCTTTTCTTTTTTCTTTTTACCCTTTAGTGGTTAGACTAAGGGCCGGTTTGTCTATAATTATCTTTCGATTTTCTGCCAAAAAGTGTTTTTCAACAAAAAGCGAGCGTTCGTCGAATCTCATGAAAGCTCAAAACCACTCAAAGCTCAAAAGCTCAAAAATAACTTTCTTTTTTTGAAAAAAAAGTAATAAACAAGTTCTTCAAAAAGCATATTCTTTTACTTTTAAAAAAATAAAAATAAATTTCATAAATTCAATCAAATTAACCGTAAATAATTAATCACGTTCATCTATCGTTGGTACTCCAAGTGGTTGTCCAATGAGTGATACGTGCTTTTGAGGGACCCTGACTGGTCATGCCCAAATCCCTTTTTTTTTTTGGCATATTTTTCTAGTCTAAGTTGTTCTTTATCATTTTATTTTTTTCTTTTTCCTCGTCGCAACCGTCCATTTTTAAGAGTTAAAATTGCTATCTTTTCAATTAGTTTTCAAAGGACGAAATTGCCCTTTTTCCTTTACAAAACAAAATCCTAACGTATTTGCCGTATCAATTCCAAAAACCTGCGGAATAAAATCAACTAGATAAAAAGCATTAATTTGACAATGGCCCAATTCCGAACAAGGGCCTGTTGGTGGCTACATTTTACAAACATGAAAAATGAGAATATATTATATATTTGACGTATCAATTCAAAAAAAAGAACCCTTTGTTGATATTTTAACAAAACAAAAACAAGAACGTATTATATAGCTCATGTTTTGTGAAATTCCGTATGCAAATACATCCTATGGAAATGATTTTATCTTAAGAAATTGCGTCAAGAGTCGATCGATGAGAAGGGGTTGGGAAAAGCTGGCACCCTGTTTTTGCGGTGATAAATATAAGCACAATATCAACATTGAGTTAAATTCACGTATAATTTCAGTATACAAAGAGTCCTTCAGACTATGTAACGATGCAATAAATTTTATTTTTACTACGTTTTTTATTCTTTTTACTCGTACATTATATGTATATGAAAGGTTTTGGACGTATGGATTACGTAGGGTTATTCATGGGCTTACAGAAGAAGTTGGTGTCTTGCGGACCAAGGTTAATGCTGCTTGGGATGGTTCTAAGATTTTTGGCTGGCCCCGCTGCAATGGTCGCCGGCTCCATCGCCATGCGCCTTCATGGCGACGTACTACGTGTGACTATTATTCAGGTAGTTTTATTTTGTTATTATTATCATTTTCGTCGATAAATACACACGCACCCATCCACCGAATTTTAAATCCGTGACCATCGCTGTTATCATGATCATTAGCGACATCACTCGTTAAATAGACGAATGTTTGAATAAAAGAAGAAATTGAGAGAAGAAGATAAGAAACTGTGATTCTATTTTATGACAGGCAGCATTGCCACAATCCATCACTTCCTTTATTTTTGCGAAAGAGTACGGACTGCATGCCGATGTGCTTAGCACTGCGTAAGCTCACCGATCGCTTTCTACTTTTAATGTACAACTCGTTCTTTTATCAAAATGACATCGCTTTAGGCCTGAAACTTCTATTATTCGCGAACTTTCATATTAAAAAAAACCGAAATTTAAATATACTCATATCTGGAGTTGATTATCTTATTTGTTGTTTGTTCTTATGTTGGCATGCACAGGGTGATCTTTGGTACGCTGGTGTCCCTTCCAGTGTTAATTGCTTATTATGCAGCTTTAGAGTTTCTGAATTGACCATTTCGGCCCCCTTTAGGGAAAAAGGGTGATCTATAGGATTTTAGGATTAAAGGCCCTTCTATTTTCTTTCCTCCTCTGTGGTTAATATTTTTCTATTTCTAGTTTTTTGAATTAAAAATGAGGATTTTGAGAAATGAATGAGAAGTATCATCACCAGAAACTGGTGAAAACCTTCCGCCATTTTTGAATTTAAATCCCAAACTTTTCATTCTATAATTTATGAGTTGATCTTATATTAGTAAAAAAATTTCAATCTTCATCCTAACTTTCACTACATTCCAGCCATATTCCTTAGATTGATCGTTTACATCAATAAATAAATAAATAAAGTTCAAGTATATACCTGAGCGATAGAAAGCCCAAGAAGATAAGAGTGCGTTAATGCCAAAACAAATTTAAGGAGTACTAGAATTAGATAAACATTAAATGATGTGATCGGACATGTTAAGGATAATTGTTATTTTTTTTGCCATGTAAATATCCATCCTAACTGAAAGTAGATGGAAGTTAAGATTAAAATTGAAATTGCTTCATTTATATATGTTTGGGTTAAAAATAAGAAAATTAAAAGTCTAGGCTTCATTTGATTTTATTCTAGTTTCCTGTTTCTTGTTCTCATTTCAAACTTTTTAGGAAATAAGACAGAAAACACAGTTTAGGTCTATATTTCTATTTCATAAGTTTTGAGAATCTACCTAAATTTTTTGAAAACTCCTTAACAAATTTGAGAGTGAGAAAATAGTGCTCCTAAAAATTTCCTAAAATTTTGAGAACAATACTTCACCTCATTTTTTCCACTCGAAAAAAAGGAAGAAAAAGTTCCACCTACAACCATTGACCATCTGATTCTGGCAACTTTTGCCAAATTTAGATCACCACCATTGGACCTTGTTGGTCAAAAAATGAAAATAATGCATATAAACCCAATATGTTTCTCATTGTCCATGAGAAACGAGAACAAATTTGAAAATGAGAATAAAATTTGGAAACAAGAACATGAAAATGAAAACAAAACCAAACAAGGCTTAGAATTTAAACCAAAAAGAAATGATAGTATTAGAAACAAGAACAATGAGAACTAGGAAACAAAATTTAGAAATAAGAACTAAACCAAGCGGCTTAAAAAGTTAAATCAGAACTAGACGAAAGAATAGATTGCTTTTACCATTAGGCCATAATTCTCATAACAATGATATTAATTAAATATTTTTGGTAAACACACATTAAAAAGATTAAAAAAGAAGACAGAATTGTAAAAGACCATGCAAGATGGGCAAGCTTTTAGAATATACATTTCCAAGTTGCTCCGCACAGTATGAATACCTTTTTCACTTGGAAAAAAAGAAAAACAGAAAGGGCATTTCTTTGGGGTCATAGGATAAATATACCATTTTTAGAAATATTTAGACTTCGAAGTTTAATGATGTAATATTTATATCAACTAATCATAATCTCTCATATAATATATTGACTTCACCTGTAATGAACTTTTCTTATACAACACATGGGACACACTCCATGTCCAATGGATAGAAAAGCCTCTTCTTCCTTGTCGACCCACACACGTTCTCAGTACCCTAAACTCAACTTCTGGAACTAATAAAGTTAGAAAGTACTGTCAAAAGCATTCACCACTAACACAGCAAACCTACTGGAGAAATTAAACAATTCTTCAAGCATCTACTTAAAATATTCTCGGTTTGGGCACATGGGGTGTTGGAGGACAAGATCAACTATCATCCATAAGGTCAACAAAGATTCCCAAAGACACCTCTAAAGACAGCTAACTCAGATTGTGCTTGCAGGCACCACTTAGCCATATTAATATCCTATAAACTCCCATAAACAAAACAGAAGGACAATCAAATCTTGATCTCTGAATATTTTCTACTGTCAACTAGCATCTAGATCTTGAGACCACTTTCTAACCATTGGTATTTTATTGATGCTCTTAGGGAACTTATTGGAAAAACCCAAAAAGAAAAAGGACACTAATCATAGTATCTTCATTTATTAATTTATGTGGCAAGTTGTAGCTCGGCTTTGATTAACATAACTAACTCCCACCCCCAGCTTAATAGCTGTGGGTTGAATACATACATACACAAGCATTGATAACATTATTTATGCTCAACTGATAGCAATCAAAACCTACATAGGTTTTAAGGTAACTCAAAAAGCCACCCCCCCCCTCCCCACATAGCACAGTTCATATGGCCCAATAGACAAAGCAATACATAATTACATGCATGCAAACCTGCTTGCAAAATTGACGTGGTGTTAGAAGTATATAGGGGCACAATAAGAGTATCTTAGACATTTCAATTTCTTGTGCTTCTACGCACTTCTGCCACCTCATCAGTTTTTGTAAACATTTTGTATGCTACTACCCTTAACAAGGCGGTGTGCTCTTGAACTTGGAAATGTATTAAGCATAAGATATGTAACCTTACCTGTATGAACTAGCAACTTGCCAAAAGGTAACAAAAAAGTGTAAATCCATCCCTGTGGCTTCTATTGACTACTCAATTAGTCTCCTTATGTAACCTTTTCTGGCCAAATAAGGCAATGAAAACCCAAATAATACCATAGGTAGCAACAAAAACACGAGTTACGATGAGTCATAAACAAAGATAACTATGTCAGAAAAAATAAAGAAATAAACAAACAATAGTCTCCTGTCAATTGCAACCTTGATTACAAGCACTATTCTAAACAAATAATTAAACGCAGCATTATGATGATGGACACATATTAATTCTGCTAGCCTATATCGCACGTGCTTTGCGCATGCTTAACGGCTTTTCGGTTAATATACAATATCTAAAAGAATGTATGGATAAAAATTTAAATTAATTAAATATTTAAAGATTAAAATTTTAGATCATTTACAATCAAAAGCTATTGCAAGATATTTAAAAAAAGATAGAAATTGTTGTATGATAACTGTAATGTTTGAATAAAAGTAGGAACAATTATGTGATAACTGCAAGTAAATAACAGTAATATTTGAAAGTATTAATGAAAATTCAAAAAAATTATATGGTTGATTGAACTAAAGAACCCTTTGGCTTTATAATAGTATAGATTTATGTTGTAATACACATTAAAAAGATTAAAAAAGAAGACATAATTGTAAAACCCATGCAACAAGCATTTAGAACACACAATTCCAAGTTGCTCCCCACATATGAATACCTTTTTCACTTAAAAAAAAAAGGGGGCATTTTTTTTGGGGTCATGGATAAATATACCTTTTTTATAAATATTTAGACTCCGAGTCCTAGCCTCAACTTTTGGAACTAAAGTAAAAGGGTAATGTCAAAATATTCACCACAAATAACAAAGATTCCCCCAAAAAGCTAACTCACATTGTGCTTGCAAGCACCACTTAGCCATATTAATATCATATAAAATCCCAAAAACAAAACAAAAGGACAATCAAATCATGATCTCTGGATATTTTCTACTGTAAACTAGCATCTAGATCTTGAGACCACTTTCCAACCAATGGTATTCGCAAATGGTACTTTAGTGATGCTCTTAGGGCACTTATTGGAAAAACCCAAAAAAGAAAAAGGACACTAAACATAATATCTTCATTAATTAATTTATGTGGCAAGTTGTAGCTTGGTTTTGATCGAATATAACTAACTCCCACCCCCAGCTTAATATCTGTGAGTTGAATACAAAGCAATAAATATTTCCATGCATGCAAACCTGTTTACAAAATTGATGTGGTGTTAAAAGTATATAGGCACACAATAAAGGATGTCTTAGACATTCCAATTTCTTGTGCTTCTATGCTCTTCTGCCACCTCATCAGTTTTTGTAGCAACTTGCCAAAAAGTAACAAGCAAAGGGTAACTCCATCTCAGTGGCTTCTATTGACTAGTCAATTAGTCTCCTTATGTAACCCTTTCTGGTCAAATAAGGCAATGAAAACCCAAATAATACGATAGGTAGCAACAGAAACACGAGTTATGATGAGTCAAGAACAAAGATGACTATGTCAGAAAAAATAAACGAAATAAACAAACGATAGTCTCCGGTCAATTGCAACCTTGATTACAAGCACTGTTCTAAACAAATAATTAAATGCAGCATTATAATGAAGGACAAATATTAATTCTATTCATGATGTAATACAGCAGGCCCCACATGAGCATTAACATAAACAAAAGCAAGTAAAATAAAACATCTAAACCAAAACATATACAAAAGACAATGCATTCATTGAGGTTTGAGAAACACAATGACTTCCTCACTCTACAGTTCACCAATATTGGAAGTGATTTCTCAAAACAAGCTTTTGCTAATTCCGCCAAAAACAATCTGAATCCTAGAATTACAGTGACACAGATGACCGAAATGAAGCCCACTGGAAATAGCAGAAACCTCAACTAAATAACGATACAGAAACAAAAAGGGGCATATATTCTTGCCTTTTACAACCCCAACAGAACCACCATCCCCAATTTTTCCCAGCCAGAGAGAGAGAGAGAAGAGAAAGGGGGAGAGTTTTAGGGTTAGCAACTACGGCAATTGCAGTCCTTGGGAGTGAAAGAGCAGTACCCAAAGGGCCTGTTGGGAATGTTGCACTGAATAACATAACAACAAGGACAAGGCACACAAACTCTTTGAAGCCCTCCACAGCAATTACAAGGAGCACATACCTGGAAGGTCCCAAGCCGCCTCCTTATGCTCCCGTTCACCACCATTCTCTCCACCATCTCCTGATCTATCATCGGCCGCATCTCTAATCCAGACCCATTGACCTCCGAATCAGAAAAAAAGAAGCAGCCTTTAATCAAATGAAAACCGAAGAAAATAAAACCACAAATATTTTGATGATTTTTGAAAGATAACTAGCGGGATTTGGGAATCAAAGGCTGCTTTTACAGATTAGGGGGGAAAAAAAGAGAGAGAAGGGGAAAGGAGACTCACATGGGGAGAGGCTACTTCATCGAGGCCGCTTGCATCTGCAGAGATTAGAAGAATGAAGAGGGAAAACAAAATCGCATTAGCAGACATAATTTTCCTTTTAGGAGAGAGAGGGCTTGATTTGACCGTTGCGTTGCGAAGTGCTTGTGGTTTTCAAAAATGAGCTTCTAAGGATGGATTTGATGGTGTCGCACTGTCAATGGCTCCAAAGGCTTTTGAATTATTTGAGGGCTTTTTTTTTTTTTTTTTTTAAATTCCCCCTTTTCCTTTTTTTTTTTTTTTTGCGGGTTTTACTGGAGCCGGGGAGGATTGCAGATTAGGGAATACGAACGTACACGTGGAGCCCATCGAGAGGTTTGTACAATGGGGCTCACCTTATACGACGAGACTCTCTAGCACAAAATACTCAATCGAATTCAGAGTTAAATTTAATTTAAACCCTTAAAATCTAATCATTTATTTTAGAAATTTTTTTAAAATTCTCCTTGTAGTTTGAATTATTTTTTAAGAGATCACATCTGGTTTAAATTTCATTTTTCACATCCCCTGTACTTTCATCTTGTTTTCAATAAATATCTTCTGCTCATTTATCATCCAATCCCATTAAGTCGGTAGACACATGGTACGCTATAAGATTTTTATACTATTATTTTAAATATAAATTATTAAAATAGTATTAAAATTTTGAAAAATGCTTGAAAGATGGAAAAAAAAAAATTAAGAACATATAAATAAGAAAATAAACTTTTTTACCTATATTTTCAATCGTCACGTATTGTAACATTTATGCTTCAATTGAAAATTTGAAAAGAAAATATTGGAATTTTAGTGCATTTTTTTTCAATTTGAAACTTTAATTCTATTACTATATTTATATGCACCTCCAGAAAGAGAAGTCTCGCATTCCTTATCTTGTTATTTAGATTTATTTTTTCATTTTTAAGTATTTTTCAAATTTGTAATATTACTTTTAATAATTTATATTTGAAATAATTGTTTGACTGTGTTCACCTACTTTACGGAATTAGATGGCAAATGGACAGAAAATGTCTATCGAAAACAAAATGAAATACAAGGGGTTTGAAAAATAAAATTTAAATTACAGGAGTTCTCTTAGAAAAAAACCCAAATCTCAAGGGTCTTTTAGAATTTTTCCCTTTATTTTAATTTGAGCCATGAACTTGTTTTTCACCTACGGCGACCCTAAATTTTTTAAAATATTTTAGATCAAACCTTCCTCTCTCTTTTCGTCATTTTAACGGATGGAAACACATGGATATCCTTTTTTTTGTTTGATAGTAAATCTATATATCCTTATCTAAAGGGTTAAATTAAAATTTAACTCTATTTTAGGCTTCAATTTAATCATTAGGTTTCAATTTAAACATATTTTCATCCAAAATTACGTATGCTTGATTCTTGCATGAGATACATAAAAAACCTTATAGTCCGTCAATTAGTATTTCCAAGTCATCCCTGAATTGTTGGCCCTATTGCTTGTTATATTTTACAATTCATCCTAAATGTATCATTTCGGTGGGAGAAGTGAATTTGTTTTTTTAACATTGTTGTGTTTTTTTAAAAAATTTCTTTTAATAATTCAACGTATTTTTTTTTTATTTTTTTCCATTTTTTCCAACTTTTCTGTGAACATTTTCTACTTTTTAAAAACCATTTTTAAATTATTATTGCTTTTTGTAAGCATTAGAATGCCTGCAATCCTTTTTAGTTGAGGTAGTGCGATCTTGCATTTTCTTTCTCTTAGTGTCTATTGTTATTAGTGTTCTTAATTTTTTTTTTCAGGTTTACCGGTTTTATATTTTACATTTTCTGTATGAATTTTATTGTCATTTTTTTTGTATCTTTTGATTTTATTATCAATTTTTTTAATCCTTAATATGCATACTTGTTTGTTTAGCTTATGATGAAGTATTTTTTACGATTTATTCTTGATGTGTTTTTTCGGATGAAGTTAATGCAATTTTCTATGTTTTTCTTTAATTTTGTGCTTGTTTATCTTCTTCTTTTTATTATGTTTTTTTTTTGGCCGTCCAGTTCGGATGGAAAAAAAGAAGAAGTAAATTTTAAAAATAAATAAATAAATGGAAACCGAAAATCCACCTGGGAAGAAGAATGCTTCTATCGGATAAAAATGAAATGAACAAAAAAAAAAAAAAAGATGGTGATGATGAGAGGTTGCCTCTCTACTGCTACTGCAGGCCGCGCCGTTCGAAGCGCTAGGGTTTCTTCCACAATATCCTTTCAACAGTCTGATGATATTTTCTCCACTGATTCTGCTGTAAGTCTTCTTCCCCAATCTCACACTCGTACTTGTTCTCACATTTCACGCGCCTCAAGCCCTCAATCTTCAGGGAAGCACCGCCCCGGATCTGGTGCTGTTTTGAACCTTCGAGATGCCCTGATTTCGTTTGATCGATTGCTTTGCATGAAACCCACACCGTCAATTGTGCAATTCAATAAAGTGTTCGGGGATATTGTTAGAATCAAGGAATACACTACAGCTATTTCTCTAATTAAGCAGATGGAGTCATTGGAAATCATGCCCGATGTATATACCCTAACTATCATGATCAATTGTTTTTGCCACTTGAATCGGGTTGGTGTTGCTTCCTCCGTTTTGGCAAAAATTTTGAAACTTGGTCACCAACCAAATACCATAACCTTTACTACTTTAATCAAGGGGCTTTGTCTTTATGGTAGAATTACGCAGGCATCACTACTATTTAAGCAAATGGTGCAGAATCAGAATGGATATGAACCTAACTTATTTACTTACAGAACCATTATCAGTGGCTTGTGTAAAATAGGGGAAAACGACGGTGCACTTCAGTTACTCAGGAAGATGGAGGAAAGGGGCTTTAATCCCGGTGTGGTAGGGTACAGCACCATTATTGATAGCCTTTGCAAGGATGGATTACTGACTGAGGCTTCAGGCCTCTTTTTAGAAATGAAAGCTAAAGGCCTCTCGCCAAATGTTGTCACCTACACCTCCTTGATCCATGGAAACTGCAAGTCTGGCAATTAGAAGGAAGCCACAAGATTGCTGAATGAGATGAAAGATGGAAAAATTCGATTAAATGTGTGTACCTTTACCGTGTTGGTTGATTCATTATGTAAAGAGGGGAAGGTCGTTGAAGCTGAACAAATTATTAAAGCGATGGGTGAGAGTGGTGAAGAGCCTAATACTCTAACATACAATTCACTGATGGTTGGATATTGTTTACGGTGCCAAATGGACAAGGCAGAAAATGTTTTTCAAGAGATGGAACGTAGAGGTTGCATGCCTAATGTTGTAAGCTTCAACATTTTGATTCGTGGATTTTGTAACTCTAACAGAATAGAGAAAGCCATGATATTTTTTGCGGAAATATCTCAAAGAAAACTAGTTCCCTACCTTGTTACTTATACCACTCTTATAAAGGGCTTGTGCATCTCGGGCAGACCCCACGATGCCTTAGGACTTCTTGATGAGATGCAAACCTGAGGAATTGCTCCAGACGTTGTTACATATGGTACTTTGATGGCTTTTTCAAAAGTCGACATTTAAATGAAGCAATGACATTGTTTAAGGTGATTGAGGCCACTGGATTAAGGCCTAGTATAAATATTTACAGCATCTTGATTGATGGTTTGTGCAAAATGGGGAAACTAGAGTCCAGGAAGGGGATCTTTAGTCATCTATCTTCGAAAAAAGTACAACCCAATCAGCGCACGTATAACGTCATGATAAATGGTTTTTGTCAGAAAGTGTTGCTTAACGAAGCAAATGACTTATTTCAGGAAATGGAAGAGCATGGATGCCCCCCAAATGCTTGCACTTATAATATAATCATACGAGGGAATCTTCTAAATAATGACACACTGAGGGCAAAGGAACTTATTCATGTAATGGTCGAGAAGGGTTTCTTGGCAGATGCAACGACCATGTCTATGTTGCCGGACTTGCATTCTGTTTGTGGATTTGATTTGTTTTTGCTGAAATAATTATGTAGCATGTGTAATGGTTCTAAAACTTATAACTTTGTATTTAAAGTTCCAAATTTCTAGTAACCTTGGCAGGTTGACGTGGGGGCAATCTGAGGATTCTGTCTTTTAATGTGAGTCGCATTTACCCTTTTACTTGCATAATCTCAAAGGCATATTTTTAGCACTTTTTTGTTTTATTTTTCCTGAGTGTCATTTGCTTATGGGAGAACTAGTTTTCCGAATAAAAGCAGTGTGCTAATTACTAATCTCCATCACTTGTTTGCATGTATGTGGGTCGTGAGTAGGGAAGCTCCCTTGAGCTGCCCAGATCTCACCCTTCCCGTTCATCTTGTATGAGACACAACTACCTATGGACTGGACCGTGGACTCCTGTCATTGAAAGAAATTTCTGAATGGATAAAGAAAGTAAACTGTTCACTACTTCAGTAGCATTTTTTGAATGTCCTCATGCATATGCTTTTCTGTTACATTCCTACGCTGCTATTTTTTTTCGCTGTCGTTTTCTGCACTGCTACATGGCTTATAGGTATTGGACAAAAGCTGAGGATTGACTTGTTTATGTTCATTAAAAGCTTTAATGATACCAAGGCAGGAGATTTGGGATCATTTTTTCTGAATAGGTGTTCAGTCAGGCAGGCAGCATGGAGACCTATTTTGAGTCTTCTATGTTTAAATCATTACTAGTGGAGCCACACGTGCTCCGCCTTTGTGACATTGTTCTTATCCTTGAAATAAATCTTGAGAACTTTAGCAAGTTGACAAAGTAAACTTTTAGATTTTCGTGTTTACGAATTTAGACATATTTTTATTCACCATTACTTTCTTAATATTGTACAACGATTTGGTTCGCTTCATTTCTAGCTTTTAAATTCTAATAAATCAAACATATCCTTGCAATATGAAGAATGAAGTGATGATAAAGAGCAAGCATGTTGGAATCTACAAAACAAAGGGCAGTGAAGCATGCATTTAGCAACCTCATTAAGAGGAGACGTTGCTGGAGGATTCATGTTCGCTATTTTGCTCATGTTGAATACCATCATCACAAGGTAAGGCAATTAATTATTTTTAACAACGTATACACTTTAAATTTTCATTCCAATTCTATGTAAGCATAAACTACCATATTCTAATATCCATATTGAGTTCAACGACGCAATAAAAACACACATCTATGTCTATATTTGCTAAAATGCCTTTGGGAATCTCTGTTACATAAAAAACACATGTAATTCAGCTTGATAGGCCATTTTCTTATTGTTGTTGTTCTTGTACTTTCTTCTATTACTACTTCTATTAGTTCAATAAGTCTGTCAACCACTTCAATGTTTGGAACCTGAGTATTTGCAATATGTTGATTGAATACTGTATGAGTTAATAATCAACAATGTGATTCCTAATACTATATCAGGAACCTACTTAACTGGGTTTACAGAAATATTTGAACAAGTTTTATTTTTCAGAAATCATTGCAAACCTCTTCACTATTCTCTCCCTCTTCATCGTCACAAATTTCTGATTTATTCTTGCCAGATCACCCCTCTCACCCTTGGTTCCTTTGGTCTAAATTTCATTTAAAGAAGCAAGCCACAAGCACAGTTTACTATATTACATATGTGTCAAAAGAAAAATAATAAGCTTAAACTATTTTCTACACTTTCTTGTTCCTATATTCAGGTTTTCTTTTACTTTTACCTTGGATGCAAACAGATGTTTCTCCTAATAAAAAAAATAAATGAACCACTCATCATTCGAACCTAAATCCTACATTTTCTTACTATCAGTGTTAATAACATATCTCATGCACTTTCCATTTCTCCAGGCAGCGTCGACCACCTAGAGTACTGCTAAATATTTTTAAAAAATATTCTAAAAATTCAATGCTCATGATGAATGGATTATATATTTTCAAATCTTATAAAAAATTATATAATTATATATTTGCATAGGTTTTTTCCGACCATTACTATTAAAACCATTAAAATGTTGAGTAGGGAGGGAGGGAGACGCGCTTCACATTATAAGTGTTGGGAAATAAAATTCCATACCGAATAGAGTAAACAACAAAAAAAAGAAACTGAAAATAAAAAGAATACACAAATTTATGTGGAAAAATCCTTAAAGGAAAAAATCACGAGTAAGAAAAGAGAACTCCACTATAAAAGGAAATTACAGATCTCCAAACAATGCATGCCTCTTTGGTTCAGCTCGTCTCTAGTTTAGAATATTGTTTACAGCAAACATCTGATTTTCGTTGGGTAATGGGAGGTTCCATACAACATTCCAAACTCGTGAAGATGATGAGGGTGAAAGGGTATCTCCACAACCCTTAGAACGCACAGTGTACCTACGTGCAATTGAGTAAGCACTCTTAACTGAGAACACCCCCGATTCAGAGCCAAGCCAGAACAAATCATCCTCCCTCGGCCGGGATTTGAAGAATGAGCTATGCTTCACGTGGAAGAAACACATTTAGAACTAAATCAGTGTTTCATCCGAGCGTGTTCTATGGTAAAGCAGAGCTCACCAAAGCCTCTTCATCTAAGAGTCTTCTAAGTGACCATTTTGACCATTTCCGATTCGTCGTCGCAGCCCTTTGAGAAGCACCTCTTGGCCTTCCAACAGGCCCCTACAGAACAAAAAGGGTTTCATCCCAATGTGATGGAAGGGAAAGAACCATTCGGGAAGTGCTTTGCCTAAAAAGTCAATTAGTCTACCTCAAACGCCAACCATGTTTTGCTAACGTTGCTAGATTAAAGGCGTTCAAGCCCCATAAGGGCCATTCATAGGGGTAAGCCCTGAGTGGTGATTATAATACTGCATTACCTCCACTCCCAGCACATGGTTGATGGTTTCCTACACAACAATCGGAGTATTGGGGCTGAAAAAAGGCCCCATTTTCTGAAGATTCATGCGTTTGCCAGAAGCTCGCTCATATGAATCTAGAATCTCCCGCGCATTCGCACATTCAAAAACGTTTGCTCTGAGCAACAATAAAGAATCATCTGCGAAAAAGAGATGAGATACAACTAGGCAGCTCCGTGCTGTTCTAACCCATGAAGGGATTGATCCTGCACATCAGCACTTATTAAAGAATTAGGACCTTCTCTACGGAGAAGGAACAGATAGGGGGAGAGGGGATCACCTCGATGGAGTCCTCTCTGGGGGCGAATATAACCCACCTGCTCCTTGTTAATAAGAAGGCCAATAAGAAACCATGGCAATGCACCATGTTATTATATGCTTTGCTCATCCAATTCAATAGCCATCTAACCTGCTCCGCCTTATCTCATATTTTTTATGCGATGCAAATGCTCGTAGGCTATAAGAATGTTATCAGATATGAGTCTACTGGGAACAAAAGAACTCTGGCTTTGAGAAATAACATGAGGGAGAATATGTTTCAACCTATTTGCAGGCACTTTTGCCCCCCATTTTTATACAACACATTACATAAACTTATTGGTCTATAATCAGTGTCCCGCTCCAGGCATTTAAGCTGCGGGACCAAAGTTACGTGCGCAAAATTTGCCCCTCTATGTAGTCTCCCTGTATGGAAGAAATTAAGAACATTTTTAGTAACATCATTACCAACAATATGACACTATCAAGAACATATTGAGGCGAGAGGAACTTATTCTTATAATGGTTGAGAAGGGTTTCTCGGCAGATGCCGCCACCATGTCTATGTTGCTGGGCTCACAATCCATTGGAAGATTTGATTTATTGTTGTTGAATTAGAATTATGCGGCATGTGTAATGGTTCTGACACGTTGAAGTTCCATGTTTTTAAGAACACGTTCAAGAGCTATAACATTCTCTACAATACGGTTTTGGTCACAAATTCGGCGACTCGCATTATGACTTGAGATGTACAACAAATGGGGGCAAATGTGAAAGCCATCTGCAGGATTCAAATAACTGATTCGGGAGCTTGGTGAAAATGAAAACTCCCTAGGTCCCTTGATGATGTAATTGTGGCAACGCTTTCATGTAGCTGAACGATGCTCGGGTATATTCGTCTTGGCGGGTGGGAAGGAGCTTCGAAAATTGAACGTGACATGGTTCTTGAATGGGCGAGCAAGGTAATACGAGTCATGTTCCAGAGCTCGGTCGATGGTTTCATGCTAGGATTCAGTCAATTGTATGTTTTCCGTGGTTCCTCTACCGAGTGAGACTTAAACTTTTTTTTTTCTTCCTGTCTGCTTTCTCTCTTCTGTTGTACATCTAAATGTTGATGATTCCAAGTTTTCCCCTACTTCGATCATTGAAGCTTTTGATTGTGTTTGGTTCTTGAAGGTGTCATGCAAGGGAAAGATTTCAGAGATAGAAGAAATAAAGTTCGAGGACGCACAACCAAATGTATAGCTTACCCCTCATTCCTTTGTTGTTCAAACATACATAAGACTACAGCACAAGTCAAATGCACAAACTGCTTTAACATCAACCGTAAACTAGTGAGCCTGTTTCGGATGCTTCAGATCATTTTTCCCCCCTCCCTATTGATGCTTCTGTGAATGACTTATAACTTGAGCCTTTATAAGCGAGTCTTTTTTTTTTTTTTTAAAATTAAGAGCTAGCTCATTGAGTATAACTGTGGATTAAAAATAGGGTAAAAGGCATGGACACCTTCTCACTTTTGTTAAAAAAATACTGACACCTTCTCCTAGTTTCGATAAAGAGAGAATTGAACCCGATTCATCTCTAAACAGGCTCAATGTCTTATCACACAACCAATCCCACAGGGGCATCATTTATCATATTATTATCATTGTTTTTACCTTTTTAATGGAATAAAAATTTGTGATATAATTCCTTATTTTATTTAATAAAAAATTGGGATTGAATGAGAGTATGGTAGTTTGCAATTATATATAAAAAAAAAAAAGTTGTGAATGAATTTTTATCATTTACTAATTTATGATGGGCAAAAAAGTCAATTTGAAAGAAATCAAGGAGTGTGAGTATCTTTTTTGGAAATTAGAGGAGGTGTCAGTATCATTTTCAAAAAGGTGGGGGATGTTAATCTCTTCTACTCTTTTGGGTAAAAGCCATTGACATTGACCTCCCCTTCAACTTCATATATATATATATATATATATATATACATGGAAAGGGAAGTAGCAATTTATTAAAGCGAAAGAGCATCTAAAGAGGCATATAACAATAACTTCGAGGAAAGAAATCTATCCATGTCATCTTAGCTAATTCCTTCGCTCTTGATATGAGTAAAAGAGCGGTCATGCATATTTAAGGTTGTAGCCTAAATCTCGGTTACAAGATGACAGAGAGTGATCACCACTAGAAAACCCAATTCAATCTTGGAAGACCCAGTAATTGATTTTAACTTTGGATTAAAAATAATACTCATATATATTGAAAAGGAAGCAGCAAAAAAGGCATCCAAAGAGGCATATTACTATAATTTGAGTAGAAATGAATCCACCCAATTACAACAAGATTTTGAATTTGATGGCATAAAAGTTAATATATTAGTAGTCATATTTTCTCCCCTCGTGACATAAGGAAAAGAGTAGTCATATATATATAAGGTTGTGGGCTAAATCTCGACTACAAGATAACAAAGGGTGTTAGGCCCTTAGAATTACTCTAAAGCTCAAACATCACCGCCAAAGAATCCCATTCAACCATTAAAGAGGTGTAACCAAAGTCTTTAGTACAATTAAATCCAAATGAAATAGCTTTGGTTTCTAATCGGTTGATAGATTCCACTTGGCCCTCAAGTGTAGTTGAAACACCTATAACATGACCACAATGATCTCAGAGGACAAAGTTGATATGATTTACAGCCAGACCAATAACAAAGGAGGGATCAACATTTATCTTGAAAATCTCCTAAGGGAGTCTTCCAATTACAATGCTCACCTGGCTATATCTTGAGGTTGCTAACTTAAGCCTTTAAAAATCAAATTATTCCTTCCGTATCAAATTGCCCAGGCGAATATGAGGAACGATGCCGCATCATTGCTCGACATCCCGACAATAGTATCAGCAGTCACATAATATGCGCCTGCATATGCATACGAAGTTACAGTCATGATACATAGAAGTTAATACAACATCAGTTAAGTAGGCATCCAGTCAGAAAATTAAATAATAATTCAGTAAGCATTGGTGGAGTCCCCATCTCAGAAGTCTGAGTTGTAATACCTGGAATTGCTTGAGGATCACTCCATGAAGGTAGAGTACAAATCAAGGGATAGCAAACTAACAAGAACGCTAACAAATGTAAAATAATAGGCAAAAGAAAGGATTGAAAATGATTATTCTTTTTTTTTCTCTTCACTCTTTCAAATACAGAGTGAAAATGGTGGCTTCTTCTGTAAGAGAAGAGCCCAGTGGAGGGAACTTAAGAAGATTTTGAACATGTACACACACAGAGGGTATTAGGCGGAGTCTGACAGTATATACAGGCTAAAGTATTAGCTGAGCAATTCAGCTGAGGTACTGCTAGACCAAACATTACGTGAACTTCTCTTGATGATAAATTAATTGCACACAGCCTCCCTCTCTCTCTCTCTCTCTCTCTCTCTCTCTCTCTCTCTCTCTCTCTCTCTCTCTCTCTCTCACCAACCAAGCTTGTAATGGAGATGTTGACCTCCCTCACTCACACATTACATGATTCTGACTTAGAAACAAAGCCACCATCACCCACCCCCCATATAACAAACCAATCCATCCCTCCCTCCTCTCCCCCTTTTAGAAAGAGTTGCATTAATTTCTTCATCCTTAACTCTCTCTCTCTCTCTCAATGAAAAAAATTAAAAAAAGAATGGAACGGCTCGTCGTTCTTCCCTTCGCCGGCGGTTGCGTCTCCCATTCCAGTGTTTCTATAGTCGAACGCCTCCCCAGAAGATCAAAACCGCAAACATTCTCCCCCAGTTAGCTCTCTCTCTCTAGTTTGCTCTAATTCTTTATTTTATATTATTTTATACACACCCCAAGTAAAGACTTTTTTATTTCATTTTGCTGAATTCTGGAGAAGGCAAAGAAGATGTGAGAAGCATTAAAGGTGCAGACATGAAGAACACTCCTAGGTTCTTAGCTGTTCCAATGCCTAATAACATCTCCAATGGGTTCCAAAGGCTGGTCAAGGGCTTCAAGGGCTTCTCTCAATTATTCGGTAAGCCCAACTTAATTAACTCCATCTAATCTCACCAGTTTAATCGACATATAGACATCATTAGCACATGCAAATACTGGTTCTAACGCTACAGGTCTTACTACATTCTATTATGGCTCGAACTTTGGTTACAGGTTAAAATCATGGCCTACCCATGAAATTTGGTCGGAAATTATACAAATTCTCCTTGAACTTTCAGCACAATCTCAATGTCCCTCCTCGGGTTTTCCCTCTCTTATTTGTTTCCGATATTTTATATCTTAATATATATATATGTCCCAATATATACAACATAGATGTGGACCGAGGTAAATGGACCTTACGGTTTAGAATTCATTAACTTAAAAACCTCATATATATATATATATATATATACTGGTCAGAGACAATGGTATAAATATTTCAAACTCAATATCTCGGGTCAAATGCTTTAAGCTCCCGTTTAAACCCTAACATTATTTTCTTTGTTCCCTTCTCGCTATTGCATGTCAATTTAGCAAAAAAAAAAAAAAACAAAAGCTTTTAAAATTAATGACAATTACTAAAGAAGGGTACATTGAGCATTATTTTAAAGTTATACAGTGAAATTCTAAGCAAGGCATTACGATTTTGCAAGAAGTTGAAAGAAAATTTGTCTAATTTTCCCATATCCCTAAGAGAACACTTTGGGGACTAAAAAGTGATACCTGGAAGTGTACCGTATGTGACAAACTTGAACCGCTTCTTCTATTATTATTTGGTCAAAATACCTTTAGAAAAAGCCATTAAAGTTAGTCATAGCTGCATTGCTGCGAGAATGGTGCTTTTCAGATGCACCGGTACAATTATTCTAAATCTTTTTTTTCTTTTTTTCCCCTTTTATTCTCTCCCTAAATCTAATGCCTCATCGCATGTATTAATTTGCAATGCATCTGATTTCAGTGTATGAGGAGGAAGAGATGGAAGAAGAGGAGATGGAGATGGAAATAGGGTCTCCAACAGATGTGAAACACGTGGCACACATCGGGTGGGATGGTTCGGCAACCACCAACCCCATAAAAGGATGGGACCCCCTCATTTCTCCTGACCTCTTCTCTCTCCCTTCTGTTCCTCTGAGTCAGTAGTTTTTTTTCTACTTTTTTAAATAATATATAAATACATATAAATCCATTAATTATATTTTATATGCTGTTCATCATTGATTTGGTGGTCTTGTTGATGGACTATGATTGTGTGTAAATGTGTAATATTCGTGACACATGTATAATATTAAGTTGATGTGTATATATATATAGATATAACCATTTTGTTGGGAGATTAAAAAAGAAGTAGAAGAGGAAGAAAAATAGTTAGGGGGGAAAAATAAATTATAAAAGAAAGAATGCTTGAATTAATCTTATTTTTGTTTAATGTCATAGTTATTTCATTCTACCCCTATTTTTGAGAAATTTCTATTGCTTTGCTCGGATTGTTTCAGAGTCTCTCGAACCTCTCAGCACAACGGAGAAGCCTATACCGTTCATGGTTGATGAATAGAGTTATTCCATGGGAATATCAATTCCTTATACCTATTCTATCCATGATTCTATTTCTTTCCAATTATTTTATTTTCACTCCACTTTTCATTAAACGAATCAAATGTGGTGTAAATAATTTTTCAGTTTCCCTAAAAATCCTTTTTCCATATCTTACATATAAAATTCATGACATTCGGCTCAAGAGGCAATGTTGCTCATCCCAACCGAATACCACAAGGTTCTAGCCATGCAAGAACAGCTTAGGAGATGGAAATTTACAGAAAAGGCTGTGTACGATAAATGACCCTCCCTCATATGCATCCCGATTTGCATTTTTACAAAAAAGTGAGAAAAATTAAAAATAAAAACATTCCGCTAATGTTGGCCAAACTCTTTACTAAAACTCGAAAATTTAGGTCTCAAGGTTTGTTTTATGCTTTTGTTGGTTGAAATTTAAAATGTTTTTGCAGTGAGGATTGAATCCTAGGCAAAGACTTGCGTGCATTATTGTTAAAGATATCATCATATACTACTTGAACAAATTTAAATGATTCACTTTGAGTAAAGTTTAATTATGTGACCCTTAGGGTGTGTTTGATTGTCCTATCATTAGGTTGGCTTCTCATTTCGTAATCACTACAAATTATATATTATTACCAAGTGTCAATAAAGTTAGGGTCTGTTTGGAAAAAGCAAAAATTTGCTAAATTTTCAATCTCTCCTTGATAAATATTATTAGAAATCTTATCACATAATTCAATTAAATTGTTTGATAAAAGTAGTATCTAAACACCGACAACTGCATTAATTTAACTATTTTTTTTGACCGTCTAATTTTGTAACTACTATTTTAATAATAGGCATATACGTATGAAAAGGTATATTAGTGAATGTCCTCATAACTTGATTATTATAACTTGATAGCTCAAATAGCTTCAATAATAATCAATAGGTGGTTCAAGCTGCGAATCCATGCAAGATAAAACTCAGCCTCGATCATTATATCATTTGCAAAGAGGTTCAATGAATCTATAATATGTGAGTAAAATTCACTTTAAATCCTGATGTTTATAGGCGGTTTGAGGTTTAACCTTAAAGTCTTTTTTGCCTTAAAGTGAACCTTAACGTTTCTGTCCGTATTACTTTGAACCATTACTTTGAACCATACTATCAGCATTGTTCAAGTCATGGGATGGAAATGGGTTATGTGCCTATCACATGACCCTTTTTGAAGGGCAAAATGGGGAGATTACGCAATCTAAAGCATTTCAACTCCCTCTTTCTCCTTTTGTAATCTCAAATTCAAACATCAAACCGTAGAAATACTAAGTTGAAGAATTCTTTTCAGATTTGATTTTGAATTGGGGGACGGACCTAGATCTCCTCCGAATCGAAACCCACCAAATACTCATCCCCTTTGGCCCCGACAAGTTCTATGGCCACTACCTCCCCAGCCCCCACTTCTACTCCGAAGTGACCTACTATTGCCTGTCAATGATCCACTCCTCTCGTGGGTGCAGAAGGCCCACGGGTCGATGGGCAACCTTAGTCTTCGGGGCCTCCACCTCCAAGGCCGCATCGAGGGTAACATTGAGAACCTCCAATTGCAGTGCGAGACGATTGGCATGAAGAGGAACAACATAGGTAAGGATCTATAATACATCACATGAGATTGGGAGTGTAAGAGCTGTTATGAGATTTGAGATGGCCCATCTTGTGAAATAGTTTCGTACATCTAAATCATATTTACCTTCTAGGATTCTCTCCGATCAAATCTGAAGAAGGTAGCAATGACGACGACCAAAAAGTTCTTCCATGTTCAGCGTCGACAACCCTAATCCCATGAAAGAGACAGCAGCCCACAGCCATGATCAATAATGATGATGACTACGAAGATAAGAGTCATAATAATAGTATTGGGTGAGATGGATTCCGGAATCTAAGATTCTCTTGTTGATTGTGGTTGGAAAATCTCATTTTGGGATGACCGAATTTGGATTTGAGATCAAAAAAGGGGAAGAGACGAAAAGAAAGAAGAAAAAGAAGAAGGAGAGGGAGTGAAATGCCCTAGATTGTGTGTTCTCCTAATTTTGCCCTCAAAAAAAGATCATGTGGTAAGCACATGACCCTATTCCGTTCCATGGCTTGGACAGTGTTGAGAGTAAGGTTCAAAGTGATAGGGACAGAAACATTCACTTTAAGCGAAAGAAAAACTTTTAAGGTCTAACCTCAAACCGCATATAAACATCAGGGTTTAAAATAATTTTTACTCCTAATATGTAGATCGGATGTTCTAAAGTTAGAAATTGTACATGATTGTGTTTATATCGGTTGTCTTAAGGAACAAAATTTGTGTTTGTTGTTTTGCCGACAACAAGAATCCCTTAACTAAAAAATTTCTGTAAAAAATCAGAAACATGGTGCTTTTTTAAAATTTCGTGTTTTCAATTTTGGATATCAAAAATACCGAAGAATTAAATCATTGGCCAATTCTAAAACCTCTTTTTAAATCGTGACCATTTCAATACTATCCTAAGTTTGAATGGTATAAGTTGATGAATTTTTAACCATTTTATTATTCATCACAATCTCAGAGTTAGTCAATTCAACGTGTATAATTGATATAGTAAATGATGATTAAAAAATCGGATGACCGATGGATGAATGTCAACATAAGCCTCCTTGATCAAGCGAAGAAACCAACACTTGGGTTCCGTTTGTGGTTTCTAGACGTGCAAATGTACTAATTTAAAATATTATCCTTGTGAGAAAAAAAACACTATATATAAAGAATCACGCAGCACTCGTTTACTTTGTATAATATTAAAAAATATCATTAATAAGAATTTTATGACCTAAAGCTTATAAATAAACTCTATTACCATTAAAATGTGATTATCTTTAATGTTAATTAAAATGACTAAATCTAATAATCAATCATCTATATACGTATAATCCTCTCTCCCTGCACTCGGGCCCAGCCTCCCGTTGAAAAGAGATCGCAACAAGAAAAATTCAGTGGCATCGCACGGCACTCAAATTTATTCTAAATTTTATTATTTTAAATATCATTAGTAAAAACTTGTACCCACAACCAAATACTTAGGGGTATGATCAGTCGCCAAATAAAAGAAAACATGCAAAATGTAAAAGTGCTAAAATGAAGAAACACACACTAAATTAAAAGGGGGAAAAAATCCTAAAAATGCACAAGCTCTAGCTAAGAAAAAACACATCAAGACAAAAAAAAAAAGTCCAAATAATTCATCTTCAACTAAACAAACATGAATGCATCTTGTTGTTTCTTCAACAATTTCTGATCTCTAGTGCACCAAGTATGATGAAAACGAAAATGTAAAGAAGTCACATAATGAAAATATTAACAAAAATAGATACACTAAGGAAAACAAGTTGCAAAAAAAAAAAAAAAAAAAATCAACTTCAGCTAATAAATATGCAGGGCACACTAATGCTAAGAAAATATTCCATCAATTTACAAAAACAAAATAAAATTCAGAAATGCATCGAAAGCTATTTAAAAAATAAATGAATTAGATTGCTTTCAAAGAAACAATAATCGGGGATCACTCAGGTTTCATACTTGTATATATGAGAGGAGAAGCAAAGAAGTGTCACAAGGCATTCTAAAAATAAGCCAAAAAAAAGGAAAAAAATAAAAAAGAAAATATAATAATAATGAGAAGAAAAAAAAGGAACACTAAATGAAAATGAAAAAAAAAATCCTAAAAGTTGCAAGTTGTAGTTGAAAAAACACAAATGGCACACCAACGCTTAACAAAACTTCACTTCCCCCTTTTAAGAAAAATGAAATAAAATTCAATAACACAGCTAATGCAAGTTCTTTAAATATGTGAACATATATTATAATATTAATATATTATCGTTAATTTCTCAATTTAAATAATTCTTTCACGACGAACCGCATGTTATGATAAACGAGACACAATCGATTAACACTTGTCTGAATATTAAAACTACCTTATGAACTAAGAATTAAAAAATTAACCTTTTTTTTTTTTCCCTCTTTTTAAGGAAAAACACAGTGCTGTTCACCTGGTAGTTGGTTGGCATAACATTTTCAAAACCTTTCTTTTAGCTTCATTTTGCTAAGCACTAATAATTACATATTTTTGGTGGATACTCAAAATTACTTTAAATTTAAGCATTTCCAAAAGCCATCTAAACACAAAAATGTTTTGTCTGACTTGAATCCATGTCATGTGCATGAGAAAGAAACTGTGAGTTGTTTGGGACCGAAACAGCTGACTACAAAAAAATAAAAATAAAAAATAATAATAATAATAATAAATGGGTTCGAACCCTTAACCTTATATGCAATATGAAAGCTCATGAGAACTTTATTAAATGTGCTGGCAAGACCAATCAACACAATATAAGCATTGGAAAGAGTTCTTTTAAAAAAAAATTGAAAAGTCTTTTTATGGAAAACAAAAATTATAAATTTAATCTCTAATAGTATTGGCAAAAATGATATTTGGAACTTGAACTTATTGGACAATATCATTAAAAATGAGCTATAAAGTTGAGGGGGTGGGGGGGGGGGAGGGGATACTGAACATCAAAATCCACAAGAGTACAAGTTCTTTTAGGAGAAGCTATGTTTTGGTTCCCATAAGTTTAGGGTTAGTGACCGATTTAGTGCCTTAAAATTTTTAGAAAGCGGCCAACTTAGTCTCCGACTAACTGAAACATTATATTTTGGATGAAAAAGCTCATGCTTCATATGCGTGCTGCTTCAGAAAATCGTATATTTTGAACTTGTCGGAAAAAAAATATGCCTACCAATTTAAAAAATGGTCATGATTGAGTTCCTACGTTATGACCCGTTAGTGCCTTTCCAACATGCTGTAATAGGAATAAGAAAAAAGAAAGCCTTCAATTTAATATACTTTATATCTGAGAAGAATTATTTTACAAAATAAGAAAAATAATAAATTTAGATATTTTCCTATTATTTTAGTGGAAAAAGGAAAATGAAAACTGAAGCTAGTCTAAATTTATTTTCCTATTATTATTTAACCAACCTTTATATATATCCATCTAAAACATTAGGTTTTCCAGAAGAACACAGAGATATAAATACTTTAAATGTAAGGACAATAGTTTATGAAACATACAACAAAATAAGAGTCACACTTCCTGTTCAATGCAAGAAGCTTCCAAAGACAATTCCAAGAGTAGGAAAAGTTGAAGAGAAAGTCCTTCCAAAGGAAAAAAAAAAAAAAATTTAAAAAAAAGAAGGAAAAATAAAATAAAATAAAAGGTTGAATAGAATGATTCCTTAAAAAGACTTCTAGAAGGAGTGTGGAACTTTGAAGACCAAGTGTCAACAATCAAAATCCATTGGCCCAATCCTCTTTCCACCACCAATCAGAGCAAAATATCAAACAAATGCCCATATGGTCTTCTATGAATAAAGGGTATAGCATTGATAACAACTAATTTCCGAATCCCCATTATCTTTATCAATATCAGTGTATGACAAAAATATTGGCCTTTCACACGTCAATAGAATCCATCGTTATACGTTAAAGGTGAGTCCGACTTATTCGATAATTAATCATGATTATCCATTTAATGCTCGCAATATTTTTGTAAAGAAAAATAATTATCATTAAATATCGTAATATGTGATGTCTTACCACAATATTAAAATACCTAAGCATTTTAGAGATGATTCAATTTTTAAAGAACAAAATTTACGACTATATTTAATTCTTTTAGGCTCTCTTCTGCGATACATTGAAATGATATGCGCGATGTTTTTCCTGATTAGATATGAATACATCCAAAATTATATGGTTTTGTAAATAATTTAAAAGAAAAAATAACATATTTTTTAATCAAAAAGCCATCTATACTTTCTTTACTTTTTGGGATAACCTTTGCCTAATTAGACTGTGCATATAAGGATAAGCCCCATTTAAATATGTTCTAATGATTTCAACTGATTCAACTTTAAGTAATAATAGCAACTAAATTAGGTGGTAAAGAAATCTCTTTCTCACGTAGCTTTAAATAAATCACCTAAATTCTCTCTTCAAATAGAAAAAGGGAAATAACACTAGAATACACGTGTAAGCATCCAAAGGTAGATCACACCATCAGACACGTCCACTAACAGCAGAGGATCATGGCTTTTCTCCCTCCCTCCCTCCCTGTCGTGACGAAGGAATTGAATATCAGAATCCTAACGAACGGCAACGTCTCTCTCTCTCTGTGTATAAAATCCTTGCTCTCTCTCTCTCTCTCTCTCTCACGATTCAATTGAACTCTCTCTCTCTCTCTCTCCCACGGCGATTATATCTTGACATTCGGCAATTCCGAGCTCTGCATTTCCAATCCAGCGGGAAAGCAAGACGAAGGAACCGGATTCGATTTGAAAAACGATGTGCGTGATTCTGGGAAGCGACGACAACAACGCCGCACTGGTCCCGCCCTCCAATTTCTCCATTGTGGAAGAAGTTATCTTCCGATCCGCATTCCCCGAACCCTCCTGCTTCCCCTTTCTTCGCACCCTAAACCTCCGGTCCATCATGTCAGTAAAATCATTTTCTTTATTCGTTTTTCTTTTTCCCAGTAATTTTACGTTATGGGATTCAAATTCTAGGGCTTCTGGGGGTGGGTTTTTTTTTTCCCCCATTTAGTTTACTTTGTTTGGCATTATCTATCATTCATTTCTCTTTTTTCCAATTTTCTCCGTATTATCTTGTCGAATTCGGATTTTAGGGTTTTGAAGGATTTTCGGATTTATGTGCTGTATTTGTTTTTTTTTTTTTTGTGTTTTTTAATCTTGTGGTTGGTTTCTGAAAATAAAAAAGATGGGAAAAAGAATTGGTTCAATTATTTTATCATACTTTGCTGATTTTCTTGGAAATTTTTAAGTTGCGTAAGATTTTCTATCCCTTTATTAATTTCTCCAGTAATACTTTGTTTTTTTGGGACGCAGATACTTGTGCACAGAGCCGTATCCAGAGGAAAATTTGGAATTTACTCGCTCTCAGAATATTCAGCTCTTTCAGTTTGGGATTGAAGGAAAGAAGGTATTTTACTTCTGAGCAGATGCCTGCTTGTTCATTTTGGATTGGGCATAGTCCTATATATAGATTGTTATTGTATGATTGTCTGCGAAGGCCAAGTCATGATTTTACAATTAATTGAAGAGGAAGAAACCTTGAGATTTGAGGTAAACTATCTTATGTAAGAGATGCAAATTAGATTTGAAGTGTGTCACAATTTACGGTTATATAATTTATTTGGTGAAATTTTGAATTTATTGTTCTGATTGCTCGGTGACTTCATCCATTACCATACCTAGTTTCTCCGTAGCTCTATCCAACTTCCTTTTTATCCCCATTTTCTACCTACTGCCCCAATTATCATTCCTGTAGTTTCCATCTTCTCATCATTAGTTATAAAGGTTCTTGTGAAATTGTTGTTTTCTTGTTTTCTTTCTTCTTCTTTTTTTTAATAAATGCATGTGTAGAATGTTTTGACAATTAGAGTTTATTTTGGTGTAATATTCAGAATACAGTATGGCCATACAGAAAATCATGTATGCTTTATTAAATGACTTCCAATGCTAATAATTCATCTGTACAGTGGCGTTCAGATCCAGTTGCTTGTTCATAGTGTAATTGATACTATCGTTTATAATCTGCAGGAGCCTTCTGTGTCTATCCCCAGGGATGTTATTAAGGAGGCTCTGAAAATCTTAATTGGTACTAGATTTTACCAAACTGTTGCTAGACTAACTATATTAGTTAATGTCATGTTCTTTTGTTAGCTTTCTTTCTATTTTTGGCCTTTTCTGACTGTCCTGTTTGATTTTTCTAGATGTGCGAAATCATCCAGTCTTAGTTCATTGCAAGCGTGGAAAGGTATTGTTCCAGCTGATCATCCATATATGCTGCCTGATATTGTTGATTTCCTCTTTAACTTTTATACTCAGCCTGCAGAAGTGCATTGATCAATTACTAAGTCGGTCTAGTTAGGTTGGATCTAATTTGCTACCACATGTGTGTTGGCAGCCACTCAAAACTAAGTTTTTTTTGAAAGCGAAAACTTAGTTTTGCAAAATCATGCTGACATTGCATATTTGGCTACCACAAAACTTGATTCGTAAAACTTACTTTTGCAAATGCAAGGGGGAGGGTGCATTTGCAAAACTACGGTTGTACCTTTTGAGATTTTACCCAGAAACCCTCACTCAAGTTCTAACCATTTTAGTTTACTTATGTTTTTTGGTCACTTTGTGTTGGTTAGTGTTATTTTCTTGGTTGCAACGATAAATTTGTATGCTTCATTTATATGACGAACAAGTACTACTGGTCTTTAACATATCAACTTTACTAGTAAATGAGTCGGTTTTCTTCCCACATCATCTCTGCACTTTTGCTTTTTTCACTGAAACAGATGGAGCTAAACTAAGAACTGCAATTTGGTGACTGTGCATAAAACAAATGCATTTCTTTTGAAGACTGTCAGTTAGTTGACCGATTTATCATCTTCAACCTTGTCAGTTGGGTTGGTTCCAAAATTATGTTGGCTATATAAGAACTTAGCTGTCTGCAGTCTTCCCTTTTAGACTACTGATGCGGCATTTCTGTTTGTTGCTGGAGTAATGCAGCAGTTAGAACAAAGGAAAATCAAACAGAAAGTACTTCCATTTTGAATCTTTATTATCATTATTTTTTGTGGTGCAGTTTTTTCATAATTTGGGTTTTACTTTGTAGCTGGAAAAAAAAAAAAAAACAAAACTTCTCCTTCATAATCAATCTCAGGGTAAAGGACCACCTATGATTTTCCTTTCACACTTTTGAGACCTGCACATTAAGCCTTTACTGTTAGCACCAGTAAACAACTCGGCAATTTTAAATTTCCTTTTTTTCACACCTACCAAATTGTTTTCTGACTACCACTACCTTGAAGGATGACCCCTCAAATTATCACATTATTTTCCCACATGCTATTTGATTAAACCATAAGTGTGATACTGTGATGTTGTGCATACATGTCGTCTGACTATTTTAATCATTTATGTATTGGTGGGTTTGCCTTGCTGCAGCACCGTACTGGCTGCCTTGTTGGCTGTCTAAGGAAGCTTCAGAACTGGTGCTTGTCCTCTATCTTTGAGGAGTACCAGCGATTTGCAGGGACAAAATCCAGGGCTACTGACCTGAGGTTTATAGAAGAATTCGACGTATTGTGTCTCAAACAGTCCCTTTACAGCATTATCTACCGGTACCAAGTATACGGTTCGAACAAGAGGCGGTTGCTGTACAGAGAAGACAATTTGCGCAAGCCCCAGATTACTTCATCTTAGACGCGATCGAAACATTGGAGAAATCCTTCCCTTCCATTTCTGACAGTATCGTGTGTCGAGCTTTTGAGGACTAGATTATTTCATAAGCCATTGGAGGGGCATCTTCTCAATTTTTTGCTTTCTGATTACTTTAGTTTGCCTTCTGGAACAATATTTTTGTGGTATTTGTTTTTACACTAATGTGAGAAGAGTTGTGGCAGTCTCAGTCCAACCCTGTGTACATTTGTTGATACCATAATATGGGAAAGAACTTGATGACCTTCTTACTCTCCTTTTAGTAATGTGTGTGCAGGATCGGGACCCTATGCCATATTCTACGTCTATAATTATTACAACTTAGTCCTCTATTTTTAATATTAGTTGAGAATGAATCACATAATTAAATCATTGGTGGAAAAAATCCAACCCTCTCCTTTCACTCTTTAAGTTGGCTATTTTCTTTCTTTTTTTTTATTTTTATTTTACTCTTCCCTTTTTGTACTGAGGCTCCAATTTCATGATTTCCTTTTTCTGCTTTCTTCCTTCCTTCCTTCCTGATTTGCTTCTCGTCAGCCACCAATAACTTTCTTTTTTGCATTTCTTTTCTATTTTTTTTGCTTGTCATTACCTTACCTTCATATGTCCAAAAAAATCAAAACTAAGATGATTCTTTTCTTTCTTTTTTGTGTAATTTATATGATTAAAATACATAAAGTTTGCCATGTAGATGTGTGCCTATAATTCTAGGTGAAATTTTATGGTAAGAATTTTAAATGTTCTCAAATGTGGTTGAAGTTTTTTTTTTTTTTTTTTTTGTTTTCCTGTTCATGACAAGCAACATGGACAAAAAAAAGTTTGTTGAGGAGACTAAGTGGACAAAATTCACTTCGTAAGCATAGAGACACGACGGACAGCATGTCACTTTGTATGTGAAAAATGTTCGATAGAATTAATTTTTTTTGAAATCTAACATAAAGTTTTATAGGTAAAGCAAATAAAGTCTTGAAACCATTGAGCTCAAACGCCCGTTGAAAATAAGAAATAAATAGAAAAGAAAAAGAATCTTCAGAATTTAAGTCGAAATAATGGGAACCTATTGGCCTACGTGGACCTTTTTTATCGGTATAAACAAAATAAAGCTCCCAGTACTTGTTTTTTTATTTTATTTTTTTAAGGGGAGAAAAAAAAAAGTTTAAGAACATGGAGCCAACATTCACCATCAATGATTCTTGAGCGTGCAATATTTATTCATTTTATTTTTTTCTCCCTGGTTCTCCATCAATCACCCCCCTATTTCCCCAAAATTACAAACTAGGGCTTTCAGATTCTTGATATACAATCATTGTCCATCTCTACGCTTCTCTTCTCCCCACTTATCCTAAACCCTGACCCAAATTTGATTCTGAGCTCTGCAATCGGAGCGCCCCATTTGAGCTATTCGATCCTCGGAACCCAGTAGCACCCTCCTCGATCCCGGTAGAGATGACGGGGAAGGCGAAGCCGAAGAAGCACACGGCGAAGGAGATCGCCGCCAAAGTCGACGCCGCCACCACCAACCGCGGCGGCGGGAAAGCGGGTCAGGCGGATCGCGTCGGCCTCGAGAAGGGTGGTCACGCGAAGATGGAGTGCCCGCTGTGCAAGGTCACGGCGCCCGACGTGAAGTCTATGCAGATACACCACGAAGCTCGCCACCCCAAGATCCCTTTTGATGAAACGAAGATCAACAATCTCCACGCTTCCCTCGGCGCCGCCGCAGCCGAGACCTCGAAGGGCCGCCCCTGGATCCGCGGGAGCCTCAAGAAGTGAAGGAGTCCGCCAATGAATGAGTATGGAGGATTGAGAAGCAAGGTTTTTGCACTTTGCTTTTTGGACTTTTATAGTTTGTTTGGTTGTGATCTTTCTGCTTTGGGTGTGTTGTCTGTGTGTATGTGAAGGTTATGAAGCATGGTTTACTTACTAATAATAGCAATACTGTTATTATTAATTCTCTACTCTCTGGTAGTTTTATTGGAGTAGTATTTATTGTGGTTCGATGACTACTTTTCTGAGTTCTTGCTTGCTTTATGCTTGTTTGGTTAGCTGCGTTGGATCTTGATATGATGCCCCTTTTGCGTAGCTTTGTTGGAATCCTGGGATCATTAGTTTGTGCTGTGTCGTCTATTATGGTGATATAAGATTGATGGTGATCGAGAAAGAGTCTATCTTGCTGTTGTTTGTGTTTCCTTTCTCCCTGTTTTACGTGTTAAAGTGTGTCCAATGTCTGTCTTCTCGCTTTATTCTTCTCTGTATACTTGTTCTTGGTATTACTTTTATGTACAATCCAGAGAAGAAGAGCAAAAGATAATTCTTTTAGATCTTTGATTGTTCTATGGCTTCTAGCTTGATGTGTAGTTGCATATTATCTCATGATTTCGCAGCCTGTTTTACCCGTAGCTCTTTTGGTTCTGAATTTGAACGGGATATGATGCTAACTTCTGTATAGGTCTCTTCGAATCGATACTTCTCTGTGTTTTATTCAGGTACAAACTTCATGTGTTTTGCAGTCTTGTTCGCTCTTCCTCAACGCCAAAATCCGAAAATATTTGATTCAAGTAGAAACATTTAGTCATCCCCAGAAGTAATACAGGCTTGCTTATGTTTAGGAACTACATGCAGGGGTTGGGGAGTTGTTTATTACAATGAGAGAGAGGGGTTCGCAGGTGATGAAATAGAAAGGTCGGCAGGTCGAGAAAAGAGGGAAGGGGGAATACCAGAATTACAATTGTCTCAGTCTTGCCGGTTTTCAAACCCTTCACCCTAAAAATTCATCTTATCACCTATGTTTAACCTGCAGTCGACCTAACCACCTGCATAAACCATCAATTGCGGGACTTTTCATTCTTTTAGGTTATCATAAGAGGTTCGGATTATCTCGATCTGGAACTTGGAACGTAACTTTCGATGCAGAGTTTTAGCTAAAATTCCATTTTTGAAAGCTGATATCCCATTTCCAGGGGGTGCCTTATATTAGATTTCTGTTTCCTCGTTCTTTCTTCGTTTGTGGGTCACTCAGCTTGAATCTATCTTGTTCTAATATTTGTTATTGGGTTTTGTTAGGGGTGGCAATTAGTTGGGTCATGAGTTAACAAATAGTGGGTCAAAATTATTTTATGGTTGGGCCGGGTTATATTACAGGCAGGTTGGCAGATCAAGGATACACTTTGTTGGTGCAACCTTTGTTTCTTTTTGTATTTTCATAAATCAATCGATATTTAGCAATAAAATCTGATTTTGAACCCAAAAAACCTCAACTCCTAATTAGAAATGACAATTGAACAGATTGGAGGGATTGCAGGTAGGTCAGGATAATTTTATGAGCGATTTGGGTCGATTCATCTTATGAGCAGGTTGGGCATTGGTGGATCACAGCTTGAAATTGCCAACTTGAGATTTTATTGTGACTAGTCATTGTAGCGTATAGAAGGCATTGCCCCAACTTGTTGACGTGCCTGCCTTCGTTTTACTTTACATTTTGCATTTTCTTTTCGTCATCAAACACGTGAGAATTGTTTCATTTCATTTCGCGTCATATACTAAAAATGCTGAGAATATTTATCACTTGTCTTATTGATACCATTAGTTGCAATATATGATACGATCTTATGTGGGAAGCCTGGGGTTCAAATCCTTGCAGTAACGTGCATATACCAATCAAAAAGTAAAATATCAACAGAACTTGCGTTGATGAACTTAGAGGGCGTGCCATGATCTCTTGTCGCTATTAATGTTCGCTACGTTGAAACGATGGAATGAAGGGAGAGGAGGCTTTTTTTTTTTTTTTTTTTTTTCTGAAAGGAGAGGAGTGGATATTTTTGCAGATGCTGCACCTCTCTTTGTAATGCAAACACACACTTAATCTAGTAATGATGCCTCATTTGCATTATAAGATGCAACTCTTTTTGTGATACAATCTCACACTAAAGTAAGTAAGGGTGTCTAGTTTGCACTATAAGACTGCATACAGAAGTGATTTCATTATATTTCATTCAGTCCTGTCATTTCGTCGCCGAATTGTCACAAAACTCCCTTTAATTCTTGAATTGCCCTCGAACGTCTGCTCTTACAAAATTGGTAGACATTTTTGTGATTATCATTGAATGATTAAGGATCCAAAATTGGTAGAAATTATGACCACGATTTTGAGCAGTAAATCACAATTCTCTCTCAAAATCGGCTTTAATCGATAGTTGTCTTTATGAAAAATGCTATCTTCTGATAAAAAGAGCTTCCTAAAAATGCTATCTTCTGAGTAAAAAGAGCTTCCTAGAGTGTTTCATCGACAGATATGTTGAATGTACAAATTAACAGAAGAGAAACGAATACGTACCTCCCGCTGCGTCCCACAATAGGTCGCATCCTTTTGTTTTTTAAATGGATGCCCATCATCTGGGTCAACCTACCTACATCTTATAGCTATATATAGATATATTGGGTGAGAGAAAAAGATGGGTAAGAGGGCTGCCCCGATCTGCCCGAGCAAGAGAAATGCAGTTAGTGCAACGCAATCCCACAAAGATACCACACGAGAGCCATGAAAGTAAATCAAACTCTCAATCTCATGGACCTCATGGGAGAGTGTCCCTCGACACATGCGACTGATCCCACCCTCACGGCTTATAGCTAAAATATGAATGCATATGCTGAACATGTTTTTGTTTAAGCCCTTGTAATTTCACCTGGCCTCGTCAAGCTTTCAGAAAGCAGATTCTCGTCGATACAACAATCTTAACTGACTAGACAGTAGTTTGCAGTTTGCATGAAGAAGCAGTTGAAACTTTTAGAAATCAGACATCAAATTCTTCTTGATATAAACTATTAAGAGAGAAAATAAACACTATATGGCTGATAATCCTTTGCAGTTTGTATAGGAAAGCTTTAAAATTCTTAGAACCTTGGGAAAGAAACAAGAGAAATGGATCAGAGGGCGAGGTTACTTCAGCAGGGAATCCTCTTAAATTAAACAGAGTGCGCACACACCAGTACTTTTAATTACCTGAGGAATTGTGCGAGTTCTTGGGCTCCAATTATCCTTTATTTGGATCAAAACTTTCAAGGATAACTTCCCATGATTTGACAATACAAAGATGCAGAGGAAGAAGATGTCGATGATGCATTTGTACCATATAGATTCTCATCTTTCTGTTCCTGTTTAGGCCTGATGAATCTCATATCAGTCTCTTTTAGCTGCTGCCCACCAACGAGAGGCTGAACCAGACTGATAGGTTTTCCATGACTGTTAAAATCAAAGCTGCCCGGGCCCACATTGGCAGATTGAGGGAATCCCATTGGCATCGACATGGGAAAATCCGGAACATGGGTCATGGAATGTGTCTGACTAGTAATGTTAGGGTTCAGCCCAAAAGATCCATAAGGCATGGGATTCTGTAATGGGGGAAACCTCATTTGGTGGAGGGATGAAGCTCCGAATTTCATATCATTCCCAAAAAAGCTGGGTCTTAGAAAATCAGTGTTGAATTCTGGCTTTCTTTCAAAATGAGGCACGAGATCTTGAATGCTGGTCTCGGGCTTTGCGATGGTGGCGTTTCTGGGTAGTGTTAGATTTGCAGAAGCGTGAGAGACTGGTGGAGGTAAATTTGCACCATTAGAGTTCGATTGGCTGCTGTTCCTCGCTGCAGGCACTTCATGATTGTGCTTTCCCTCGTATGTTGTGATCACAGATTTGAGATTGTGGGAGGCTCGTTCAACATGCTTCCTAACAGAGCATCCAGCACTAGTGCATTTGTAGTAGCTCCTGTAGAAAGGAACAGAAATGTGAAGCAACATTCTTAAAGCATTTGGTTTTTGAAGAAAAAACATGGTGTGCATTTCTCAATCCAGAGACGAGTTGGAAGACCATGGGTCTGGAATTGGGTGATTACCTGAGTCCAAGCCCCAAAACAATGCAGTTTTGATAAAAAGAACTTTTCAAAATTGGTCCCAATTTTGAATTTAGCATTAAAACGGTGTTGTTTTGAGTCCTGAACTCAGGGCCTGAGTCAGGACTCAAATTCTCTTCACCCAAGAAGATGCAGCTTTCATAAAAATAAAAAAGTGGGTTGTACTTGAAGTTTTATCTAAGTAGAAGAGTGGCACAAGAAATAGATCTATTTGATGCTCTCTCTCTCTCTTTCAAAATAAGGAAAAGAAACATTAAAAACAAAGTACTGTGATTTCTGAAATTGAAATTGTCCATTATCTAGTTTTTTATTCCAAAACCTTTCAGCAAAAGCTGTAGGGTCCATATCATACACAAAACAGTGATTTTATTTGCTAAATATCATGCAACCGAAAGGAAATGAAATCAAAGCTAAAACAGAAACATGTCAATACCTAGGGTTTGGATTTCCCTTCACAACTTTCTGTCCGTACTTACGCCAGCGATATCCATCATCAAGAATATCCACATCACTTTCAATTTGGACCACCACTCTTGGTTCACGGACAGCCCTGGAGGACAAGTTTGCCTCGATCAAGCAGCTCTCTTTCTTCCTGCAAAGAACAATTTGTCAGAAAAGATGAATGTATACTGTTACTAGCTGTTACCCCAAACCACTAAATATGTTTTATATATATATATATATATATATAGAGAGAGAGAGAGAGAGAGAGTAAATTACCTTCTTTTTGACTCAGATTCATCTTCATCAGCATCATCACCAAGTGATATGCTTCCCTGGGTGGCCTGGTCTTCTTCATCGTCGTGACTAGCAAGTGTAGATGAAAGCTCTGGGGTGTCGGCTGATTCAAATGCACCCACTGATTTACCTTGTGTTGTTGATATTGGATCAGAAAGATCTGTTACAACAGATGTTGAGGACGTCCTTTCAAGACCATCGCCTCTCCAATTTGAGCTAACTTTAATTTCCCTAGACCCTGGCTGAAAATTTGCCGAAACTGACCACCCTTCTGCTTTGTCACAAGATCCACTGCCTCCAGCCATCTCAGCCATCTCATTGGATGAAAAACCTGAACCAAGTGCTGATCGGCGGCTGGGCTGGGGCTTAGGGTGATTATGAGCTGCCTTGTATATAATTTCTGTTATTTGCCCATCATGTGAACGCTCTACTTTTTTCTTTACTTGACAATTTGGATGAGTACATTTATAGTAGCTCCTTGGATATTCACTACCTTTGACCTGTTTCTGCCCATATTTCCTCCAATTGTACCCATCTTCCGATGACCTTACAATTCCTGCAGTAGGACATGCCTCTCTCTGTTCTCCTTCTAAAGTGTTATGTGTCCCAACATCCTCTACATCAATAGGCTCTTTCTGTTGAAAAAATTGATCGGGAGCCACATCAGAATGGCACGTTTGAAAAGGAATGCAGTTAGCATTCACAATCATATCACTTGAAATTTTCAGATCGTTAGGTGAACCTATTGCATGGTCTTCTGCATTAGCTTCCTTTAAGAGGTCTACCGGAAATTCAAAATTGGTTGACTGGTTCGCTGGTTCAGCAGGTTGATAATCAATGGAGGTTTCTAAAGCCTGGGCAAATGATTGCAAGGACACAAACTCTAATTAATTCAAAATTCAAAATAACCTTCAAATTTCTGAAATAATGAATGATTAAATAGTAAAGAACCCATGAAAATGCCTTTGGACATCTATATTATCAATGGCATTCAGGCAACAACACTGAGAGGGGAGGTCAGTTTTCTTTTCTTTTTTTTTCTTCTTTTTCTTTTTTTTTTTCCAGAAAATCGTAGATTGGTCCATGCAATGACGGAAAACCAGGGCGTGTAGTTTACTATTATTTTTGTTTGCAATATATATATAAACTTGTCACAGAATTTTGAAATTCAGTTTCAATGGCCAAAATGTTCATAAATAATATCCAACCAAAAAACAGACAGAATTAAACTTCAAATAGGCCATTGGTGAATTGATAAATGCAAGTGCGCTAGCACAAATCATACACAAATAGCTCACACGTCTTCGAGGATTGTCAGCTCCTTTAGGAGGTGAGATTCTTTGTCCCTATGATGACGATTATATTCTCGTATGAACAATGCATTTGTTTATGCTGCATGCAGTGCTTCACTATGCAGGACTCTTATGCATTAGATGGCACAGAAAATACTACTACTCTCCAACATTAACTCAATTCAACAACTAAGGCAACGTGAGAAAAATATCACATTGTACAACTCTGTAATGAGATAGAATAAATCGAACTCCAAATTCAGCATGTGTTATGTTAAATATCAAGCTTGAAAAAAATGTAAACCCTTCCAGACAACAAGTCATCCCTTATGACAAGGACCAGTTGTGCTTAGGCCACTCCCCATGGGAGATGGGCTCCGGTAAAGTCGGGGGCAGTCAATCTACATAACTCCTTTAGGTAACCATAGCACAATATCACAGAGAGTTAAGGTTTACAAATGACAGCCCATAGCTATAAGTATTCCAATCGCAACAACTACAGGAAGAATTACCTCACTTTCTAATCCAGGATAGTGTGGGAAAGGAATATGATTCCCATGAGGCTTAAACCTGAAAGAGGAACCAACATTGTTGCTCCTGTTCCCATCTCCAGAAGACACTGGATTCAGCATTGGACATTCATGATTAAGAGGGGGTAATTGAAAACTTCCAGTGGTTGGAGATGGCTGTGCCTGGACCAATAAATTTAAACATCTGTCAAATGGAAAGGATTTTCCGGAATCACTTAAACAATCTAGAAATTATACATGATCATAATAAGGAAAAAAAATAAAGACTAAAGCTTAAAGAAATTCCCGGGCTATTAGTATAACTAGACAAGCACATGCTGATCAGCTTTCCCATGTAGAAGAATCTTTTTTTTTTTTTTTTTTTTTTTGTGTATTAAGTTTTAGACATTAAACTGCTGCCTACTAATTCAGGTATTGTAGCCATCATTTTTTCCGTGATTATCCAGTTTCGAAATACAGATAATAGTGTCTAGGAAAATACCCAAGTGATTTAACACTACAACCCAATAGACATCTCAATCCAAATTAAGACCAGTGTAAAAGTCCATAATATTTCAGGTTCAACAAAATCAAGCTTTGCAGCAAGTATATTATAATGCAAACCTTCTCCAATCCCTACCAACACGAGTCAACAAGTTCTAATTCTTGTTCCCTTTCCCAACCCCAACAACCCAAAAAACACCAAACAAGAGGAACCAGTGAAGTTACCTGAGAATTGGCCAGCATAATGGGAGAGTCGAGCAACGCCGTGGGGCTAATACCAGGTGGGATTGTCAGGCATGGCGATCGAGCCGCCGGCGAAGCCAACGGGCTTGTCGTTCGAAACCGCGGAGTACTGATTCTCACAGCATTGAATCCGCACTTTGCAGCCCTTCTCTCCGCAATGCTCCCTCTAACCGTAATCCCCGCGCCGGCCCGAACATCTGAACTCGAAATCTGATCTCCCTTCCCTTGCTCCTCCATCCCTTCAACCTTCAAAGATCCACACACCTGCGGCTTCGACTCCAATTCGTCCCCAACAGAGGACGGAATCAAAACCCTAGGGCTCGAAATTAGGGCTCGCCAGTCGTTCTCATCCATCTCCGACATAGTGAACAACCTCCTCAGACCTCCATTCTCGATCAAATACCAACAAAATTTCAACCCAAGAATCAAAATCCCCCAAGCCCTGGGGTTCGAATTTGGAGCTGATCAATCAGAGCCAGCATCAACAACCCGCAACTATGAACAAATACATCAATCCCCAAAAGCACTTCAACATCAAAAATTGAAACTTCTTCTCTAACAAACGAAAATGAAACCCTCAAATTCTACACACACACACACACACAGATAACAAGAATCGAAAGAGGCAAAAAGGGTTCCATAAAAAGGAGAGAACCGTTGAGGATGGGAAGATCCACTCTGAGGAATGAAAAATCTTGTTTTGCTCGGCTCGTGAATTTAGAAAAAAAAAAAATACTTCTCTTAACATTTCCCCCTTTTTAAAATAATAATATTAATTAATTACCATAGTTGCTTTGCCACGTGTGACGGGTGTGGCGCTCTCTGAGTGTCCGAAGGCCGTGGCACGTGCGGAGAACCAATCACCAAAACTCAGGGGTTTTATTCTTTTACAATTATCATTATTATTATTATTACCGGCAGAAAAAAGATAATAAGGTCCTAACTTAATCGATTCTATATTCTTTTTTCACTTATTATTATTATTATTATTATTTTTTATCTTTTTATGACTATTATTATTACAAGTGCAAATCAAATCTTAAATAGCCTTTGCTTTATTCATGGCTTTCTGTTAGGGACGGGATAGGCACGTGGAAATTGGGCCCCACTTCGGGTGGGGCCGGCAAGAAGGTGCGTGTGAGATTGAAGGGTTTTCCCTAAATGTTTGGATATTGTTGTACTTAACCAAATTACATGGAACTTATTTCGGATCATATTAACTAATTAATAAGATCCGCACCATTTGTAGATAGTTAAAAGAAAATTAGTCTCTGGTCTCCATACAAATTTTAAACACAAATTTTGTTCTCAACAAGAAGATTTAATTCAATTTTTATGGGGATTCCGTTATGTGGAGTGAGATTAATTTTTGAAAATCTTGGAAAACCGTAGTTAAAGAGCAATTTAGCTGTGCTTAAAAGCCAAAAAGAAAAAAAATTACAGCTTTTCAAGTAACCTCAAAATTATAACTTTTCTGGGAAAATATTTTTCTACTCTCACAAGCATATTCGAACTTTTCAAAAAGCAGTTTTGAGCTTTCGATAGATTTGTAAAAGGACTATAATTTTTCTGAGCGTTTTCGGTAAAAACAATAAAAACAAGCTCAGCCAAACTATTTACACTATTATTAACCTTTTTTTTTTTTTTCCTAATAACCTTGTTTTTTTTTTCCCTTGGACTTAAATATTTTAAAGTGATTGGTGAATCTATTGCGACAAAGTAAATAAATTATCTACTATATCACCCAAAGTTTACTTTTTGATGTCCATTTTTCAAATTTAATCTTGTGGATAGAACGAACATAAAAATAAAATAAAATAAACAGGTGCAACGTTAATTTTCATATAATTTTACTTTATATAAACCTCTTATCAATCGAGGCTAAATATTTAAAATATTTAACGGTTTAAATCTCTTGATTATTCATAATACAAATGAATGCTTAATACACGATGAAATCGCATGAAAATTGACATGGCATTTTGTTTTTCTATGATCGTCCGACCAAGAAGGCTGAAACACAAAAAAATAAACATCAAAAAGTTATGAGAGGGTGATGAAGTAAATAAACACTTTTTCCTATTTTAAAATATTATTTAAATCTAGCAAAATAGGGAACCTTACACGCCATTGCTTTTTAAGGCAGGCTCTTCAAACTGTTACTAAAAGTGAATTTCTAATTCAAATTGGGCTTTATTGTTCATAAAATCTTCAATGGATGTAACTGCAACTGGGATTTTCCTCTATTAGTGGCCCACTGTTTACATTAACTTCCTTGGACATTATACATAATGAATAAAACCTATGACCAAAACCAATTTTCAGTGGTATCATCTTATCTACTTGTTTAATGAAGAACAAAATAACATGAAGCCCTTTATTTTACTGAAGAATAGAATGAAGGCTTAAGACATACATATACACACACATACATATGTATACACACACGTATGTATATATATATATATATATATGTGTATATATATCTTAGTATCTTTTATTGTCACACACTACTTGGTTGCAAGCAGCATATGTTATCAAAACTTATAAAAGAAAAGCACATTATTGCTCTTTTTTATGCAACGGATGTCGGAGTTCATATTAGAGATGAACTCTTCTATTTATTCAAATAATGCTTGCCTTCGTGATTCAGCAATAACTTAATATATATTTATAATTTTTATGTGGATTTAAAAAACTTATTAGTGCCCAATATTTGGGCCTAGCCTTTTAGTTGGGTTCAACATGAGCCCGATAAGTTCATGCCTGACATGATCACGGCCCACCATATATGTTAATTAATTAACTTCTATATATTTTATTTTATTTTATCCTTCTAGTGAGCCAAAACTAAAATAACATACAAGTTGAGGGATTTTTTTTTTATAATGAATTTACATATGGAAGAACCATAAGAAATTTTAAACTAATTTAAGAATAATGCAATGGAAAAAAAAAATTTTTAACAAAATCACAAAAAAATCTATGTGTCACAGCTCATAAGAGCACATATTATTATTTACTAAGACACCCTACTAAATTTATACCGTATAAACCCCTTGTGATTTTATTGTGAGATTGCTGTTTGTATCCCCAAAATTATTCTTAATCTAAACCCCAATTTGAGAGAGTCGATTATGGGAAAGCCCGTTGGTGCCTAAATGACATGTGCACCCCGTTGGTGCCTAAATGACATGTGCAGACTATACTAACAAACTTGTGACACAATTTTGTAGTTTTATAGCTCATCCTACATTCTTTGGACTTGTGACACAATTTTGTAGTTTTATAGCTCATCCTACATTCTTCGGACATTCACGACAAACACAAGGCAAGACTGCCGCTCGCACATTCTTTGATCATTCTTGCCATTTTTGGGTTGCCACCAAGCAGGCAAGTCATAAATGTGTTTGAAATTGTACCACGTCTAGGAGCTCCCCATGGATCATGGCGAGCAGTAGCTTGGTTCATAGGTGCCGAGGCAAGCGCTTTACTCACCTAGGTGATCATCACAATCAAACAATAAAGATTTGAGCTTATTTGAAGTAACAACAGTGGTACTGCCATGGACGACCAACGAAACATGTGCTGGAAAAGGAAAGAAGCATAGTGACTTTTGGTCTTGGAGAGAAAATGAAGATCAGGGGAGAAATTATCCTCTACTTCTCATTTATTTAAACCCAAGATTAATAATTATTTGGCACATCATATTAGCAAGTCTAAGAACATGTATAAGTATGATATAAGAACGTCAAATAATGATTTTTATTAAGAGACACCTTGACTATGCCTAGGCGAGCGTCTTGGCGATGCACTTTGCGAGTCTAAAGCTGCTTGTTCACAGGAAAAATAGCCCCCCTTTGAGAATATTTTAATCGAATGACGCACCAAACACAAAACATGCAACGAAAACAAACAAACAAACAAATTAGAGTTTTAAGTTATAGAATCTTTCTGTCCACTGGACAATGTTGACTCGGCACTCAGAAAGAGTAAAGTGATCACATAAAAAAGCCAACTGAACCACTAATATGTAGGCAAACACTCATAAAAATAAAAAGCCTAGACAAAATCTGGCAACCAAGAAGTCAGAGCAGGGGAAAGACAACACATAAGACTGGTATTATAAGCTTCTCACAAAGAGAGATAACTCAGCATATGAAAGAAAGGATGCTTTGCTCGCTGCTGAAGGCAGTTGCTGCTTCTAGAGTGAAAACAGACAATGCAAGGAAGAACATGTAGGTGCTTGACCAAATAACTTTTCATATGAGGCATTCCGAAGAGAAGAGGAGTTGGCATTATAAAACAGAACGAGAATTTGGGGAAGATTTACACTAATTTCTTTTACCCCGATTCCGCCTGGAGGAAACTACGGTCCATCCATCTTCTGCTTCAGCGGATGGTGGAGCAGGCCTTGGCTCATCAGCCTGTACTTCAACTGGAATTAACGTTGGCTGCTGCTGCAGAACATCCACCAAAATGTCTGATGAATTATCATCCCCCATGCTCTCATCATCATCATCCTTCTCCTCATCAGAAACCTAGCAACCAAAAGGGATGGCAACCAAAATGTAAATGTTTAATTCATAATTCAGTGTCCAGAGATTCATAGAAACAAATCATATTATTCTGATATGATACGAGACAGCAATTTAAGAGAGAGAGGGAGAGAGAGTATATGGGTGTCATTATTACATATTTATTCATTACAGTGAGGATACATGTATCTATGCATTATTCATTCAATTAAACTGGAAACTTCACAGGAGAATTTAACCTTTATTGCAAGCTATCTAAGTATCAGGAGCATGTACATTTGTTTGGTATGGGTACAGAAGGCTATACAAAGTATTGATGTATCATAGCTAGTGATGTTGACAGCATATTGCTTTAAGGTGGAAGAAGTTTCTAAAGGCAAAAACTATAATCAGAACCATGTAATAACCAGAATTGTTCTAGCTAGTACTCGAGACAAGACAAAATCACTCTATTTTACTGCATCATATGAAGCTAAGATGAGGAAAGGTTCAGAAATGTGGTTCAAGGAAACTCTCTATTGAATTGAACTCAGTAATGTGCATATCAGCTTTGGTAGTAATGAAAAATCAATACAATATGAAAGCCCTCGTAAATGGCTATATAGTAAAACACCTGAAGAAAGCAAAGGGATACAGCTACAAATACCTGTCTAACATGCGAAACAACTTTTTGAAGCGAACCTTCTGCTCTTAGCTTTTCAATGGTCTTATAATTACCTTCCAAACATTCCTCATGCATGATCATTATTTTTTCTGCCACCTGTCCACAAGAAATAAAAATAAAAACTAAAGATCAGTAAGCAGCTGAAACTTATATATGAGAAGCAAATGATTTTACCACAAAGGCAAGAAGCTGAAACAAATAAAAATTGCATGGAAGATGAATTTAGCAAGAAAAAAGAAAATACCTCCTCAACGCTCCCATCTTCAACCTCGGTGTTGAACAATGAAACCATAGCTCCATCAAGCATATCTTCTAAATCATCAATGTAAAGTGGCTCTGAAGAGAAAATATTTTATAAATTTTCACATAAAAATAATAATGCATCAGAGATGAATAAACAAGAACAGGACGTTAACATATGAAATGGTCCAGCCGGACCTGGACATGAAAATGAAAGAACTACAGCATACAAAAGTTACTCAATTAACAAAATCATTTGGTGTAAATTTGGAGAGATGCAATCGATAAAACGAGAGGACAGGTGGGTAACTACTGAAATAGTTGATTAATGGAGTGGCTTGAAAAGAGAAAATGTACGAAGAGGGGAGAGGAAAAGGCTTATGCCAACAGTTCATTTATGGACTCGTTGAATTGTTTTAAGAAGAAACAAACGGTCTTTGATGGGAAAAATGCTCTTGGAACCAGTTAAATAATGGAAACATAACGGACTGCATTGAGCTTCTTAACAAATTAGCATTGCAACTTTATGCAATTGTGTTTGCGCTGAAGATTAATACAATATCTGTTTCAATGAATAAAGAGAGGAAGAAGAGAGGATAGGTGAGAAGACAAGGCGAATGAAACTGAGAGATTTTTCCAACTTTTACCACAAAATCCGATCAGCTCTCCTCCCAACGTTTATTAATAGGACTTATGTTTAGACAGTCCGAATCACATTTCCGTAAAAAATTCACAAAATTAAAATCGCAAACTTAATAATGTTACCCAGTTAAACGTCAATTCCAATCAAATAAAAATTAGCACAAGCAAATCATCAATAAGATTAGATTTCAAGATGCAAACTTTAGGCATTCAAAAACAGAAACAAAAACGAAAAAAAGTAACCCAGCACCGTGCAAAAAGTCAGGAATCAACAATTCCCAAGTCAGATTATGAAAAGCAACCAAGTATAAATTGAAATCGCATTAAACAACAAATTCCCGAACTGCACGAACACGAAGGAGACGCCTCTGATGTACCTTTGGATTGGGATAACCATGAGAAGACATCGGCAGCGATTAGGCGGACCTTTTCGGCTGATTGGCGCCCGCCCCACTCATTTTCCACGGCCAACCGAAGCGCCGACCACCGCGAGAGCAGCAAAGAGACGCCTTCTTCCAGATGAGAAACGGCTTCCGTAGAGAGACGAGGCCGAGGGCCCGAGCAACCTTCTTGTCTGTTTGCCGTTGTATCCATGGATCTCTATCGAAACCCTAATTCCGGATTTCCACAACTCTTTGTCTCCCTGTGATTAGTGAAACCCTAATGCATGGTATACTGGATGACCCTTGTGTTTGATAATGCATATAACGGGTGAAATTTAGTTCAAACGTAGACGACCATGTATTATAGTTTTATACTTATTATTTTATAAATTACATGTAAAGTTTTATTTGAAATAAATTTTATAAATGTAAAACTTAAATAAATAATTAGAATATTTTACTAATAAACTATCGTTGAATTGTTGAATTGTAGAGTGTGTTTAGTATCTTAAATACAAAGGGATTCGATTAGTTTTAAGTTAAACCTTGCATGTTTTATCATTTAAATTGAACACCCATTTATTTTTCTTTTTTCTTATACTAAACCACTGCATCCTATCTCAAGGGTTAAATTAATTTAGCTTTTATTTCAATTATTAGGGAAGAGGGAGGGGCAATCTGGGAGGAATAAGACTCAATTTTACCTAACGATTAAGTTAAAGTATGAAATAAGTAGAATTTGATTTAATCCTTTAAATAAGAATGTATGATGGGTTTAATACAAAGGGGGAGGGGAAAAAAAAAAAGATGTGGGTCCCATTTTCATCATTAAATTATGAGAATTGACATTAGAATTTAAAATTAAAATAGAATAGAAATATTGAAGTTCACTTTAAACGAAAAAAAAAAGTTCAAGGTTCAACGTGATGTAAACTTTAGAATTTAAACTAAATTTCATTTTATATATATTAATGAAAAATTCTTTGTGGTGAGATTCGACGGCATTAAGCTTCATAATTTCTTTCTTTCTGTGGGACAACTTTCTGACTTAATTGAATCAACTATTGTATGGGATTTAAAATACATAGATTAATTTTCATTTTTATCAACACATTTTAAATGGGTATTTGAGATTGATTTAATTGAGAAAGGAGAAAAATGTATATGAGTGAAAATGATGCTCTCTTTTAGATTTTATAGGCATGATTTTTTGATAAAACGAAGGATATTTGAGATTGATTTACTTTAAAAGGAAGATAAATATATGAGTGAAAATGATGCATTTTTTTTACACATTAATAGGCTTAACTTTTTAATAAAACTAAATCGTTCAAAGGTTAGGCTTGTGCTTGTTGCTTGAGTCTAGGCTCAAATTTTTTAATAAAATTGAATCGTTCAAGTAAGGAGGCATTTGATAAATGGTTTGATTAGCCTATAATTATGATTTTGACGTGTGTTATTGCTTAGGGAGTGTAACAAGAGATTTTGGATATGTAATAGTAAAACTTATTTAATTTAATACTGAATGCACTATATTTCTATTTTTACCCTTCTTGTATTTATGTAATATTTATTTTTTATTCATTAATTTTTTTTATAAACATCCATAAATTGAGAATTCTCAAAATACAAAGAACCTTCCGAAACCTAAAATAATTATCCATACTTTTCTTACTCATTTCTTTCTTCAAATTATCCTCAAATTATAATCATAAAAGTGAATGAAAATGAAAAGAAACAAACATAAAAAATATTTTTTTCCCCTGTTCATCTACTTCCCTTCCTTTCCTTCTTTGTTGGCACTTACGTGGATCATCCGACCCCAAACAAAATCAAAGGAAATCAAATATGCAATTTAAATCAATTGCAAGTCAAATCGAATCGGTAAAAGAGGAAATAAAATCTGTAAAAAATTAAAATTCTAAATAAATTTCAAGAAATTTCCCAATCAAATGTTCCAAAATTAAAAATTTTCAACTTCAAAACACACAATTCGCAACTAAAATCTACATTTTAGTATTTTTATTGTTCAGAATCGGTGGTTATTTAGACTTATTTGGGGACATTTTTAAACGCTCATAATGAGAATTAACCTCACATTTAAATCACTGCAAACAAGCGCAACCTATACATGTTTTAACCACTTCACACGTGTCCTTTCATGAAAAGTGTCAAATAGGACGGTTCCAACTAATTCAGGAATACATTGACGTTTGTTTGCGTTGAATTGGTGATAAATGGCTCTGAGTGCTGATTCAATCAGAGATGGGCTCATTCAGAGCGTTTGGTAACACATTTGAATAGTTCTAAAAGACCTCTGACCAAATCAATACTCAAATTGGTGCAGAATATGGTGCTAAATGCTGAATGCAGTACATCTTAGAGGTTAAATGACGAAAAATACCTTTAAAAGCACAAATCCAAATGTTTTTAGTAACAAAATCACTCCACTTTCACCCCTTCAAGCCAAGTTCAATTCCCTTTCCTTGCTTCACTTTTTTTTTTACTTTTATTTTTGCTTATAATTGGACAAAAGAGAGAGAGTTAAAAGAAAAAAGATAAAATAAAAAGATTAGAGATTTTAAATTTTTTGGAATTTCAATTTTGATTCGATTTTTTGATTTGGATATTTTGATATTAAGAATGTGAAGTTATAATTAATTGATAAATTTGAATGCATGACTTAATAAAAAAATAATAATAATAACAATGGCAAAATTGAAAATGTAGATTATTCAGACTTTTATTTAGATATGTAATCAAACAGTTTTATTATTACATATTCAATATTTCTTATTACATTTTTTATCCATTCTGTAGAATTTATATTACTTTTCAATGTTTAGCACTTAATACTGAATTTTAAGAAATGTCACCTACGAAAAAAGTATAATTTTTTTGCTAAAATAGCTTGTAAAAAAAGAGAGAACAATAGAGCTATTTTTTTAATACAAGATTATTTTAGAAAAATATTACACTTATTAGGTGTAAGTGTACGTGGGAGGGAGCAAAAGTAGATTTATTACTAAAATTTTTATGTAGATTTGATAGCAGCGTAAAAATTGACACGAAAGAAATCAGAAGACTTAGGAGAAAAAAGAAAAGGAAATTATAATTTAGGTGGCTCCTTAAGCCTAAAATAATTTTAAAACAAACCCGAAAGCAACCCGAAACACGGAAAATTTTCCCGTGAATCAAACGTGTTACTCAAGGAATCCAGAGAGGCACGATTCATCTGTTCCTTAAGAAATCTTGTAATTGCTATCTTCTCGCTTTCCTTTCTCTCCACAGCTCCGAATAGCAGGGAAGAAACCCCCTCAGTAGTTCTAAACCATTCATCCGGCGAATATATCAGCAACCTCTTGTTTGAAAATCCAGAATGACCATGACCCAGTTCGCTATGGTAAGTATCTCTTCCTCCCCACCTGTAAACCCCCACTTTCCCATCTCTATTTTCGGTCTCTTCGTGTCTTCTGAAATTATCTTATGTGTCCGCGTTGTTTTATAATGTTCGTACCCGTTTCTTTGGATCGACAAAATATGAAGAATTTGTGGGTATTGGACCCATTGAAGCTTTAATTCCAAACGAGGGGAAACATATATTTGGTAAAGTTTTTTCCTTTTATGTTAGAGTAGCTTCGACACCGGAAAATTAAGCCTTTATCTCATTCAGTCCATGTTCATAAGTCAGATTGTCAAGGTCCCAATGCTCTGGGTACCATTCTGGATTTTCTAATGAGTAAACCTGACAAGTTTATTTCTTTGCATTTTTTATTTCCCTTTTGATGCTACTTGTTTCATATCTGTCTTGAATTATACTGAAGGCACTTAGTAAAATCAGTAGAACGTTTTCCTTCTCTGGTCTACAATTCTTTGCCTTCTGGTTTCTCCTCCTAGATGTGCAGCTCCTGCTCTTTCACATAGTCTTCATAAACGTCATGAATTTCTTCTTCTTTTTTCCCATAATGTTTTTTCCAGGAATACCTTTTGGTTTTCAACAGTTACGACATATTAGATGTAACTGATATACGAAATTTTGTATTGCATTAAACTGATTTGGTAATTGTCTTATTTTGATCTAGGATGAGAGTATTACCTATCTGCCTGATCTGGCCAAGGGCTACATATAATCCGAAAATTTGTGGTTTCAGCTGTTAATTTTGTTTGAGTAACCTGATACTGTGTTTACTTTTTGCGAATATTAATGTTAATATTCTACATGCAGGTTGAGGAGTTGGCTTCTCTTGTTAAGGACAACCTGCCTTGCAAGCATCTTATCCTTTCAGTGGAAGAAGCCTTGGTTAGTTTCCTCCAGGATGATACCAGGTACCTTTGCATGAAGAATTGGGAACTGATGTTGGCACTTTAAGTTAGATGTTTAATGAGTCGTTTGATGAATAAAAGTTATAGAAGCCTTCTATGACATGCGCCAATTATAATCAGTGAAATAGTAAACAGAGAAACAAGAAAATTAAATAACTGAGATTTACATGTTCATTCTTTCGCCAGCATCTGCTGGAAAAGATATGAAAGAAAACCCAAAACCCAAATCTTAGTACATAGTTTATGTTTCTAGGATTAGGCAGTGTTGGGGTTAGGTAAAAGGGAGGCACTTTTGGGATAAGCCCTAGGGAGAGTCAGGATTTATCTTCAGTAGAGGTCAGATAATAAAATAAGGATTAATATAAAGGAGAAGGTTATTTTTAATTTATGCACCGCTATCACACATGTTTTGTGTTCCTAGGGCTGGGTTTTATGGTGGTGAAAGGCAAGGAAACCTTTGGAGTTTCCAGGGCTTTTGTTGGGCAAACGATTGAGAGATCAAAAAGTGTTCAGTGTGCCCATAAATAAGTGCTTCATCTGAGATTTGGAGAAGTGGGTAGAGAGATTTACAGGTCTTGTATAGGCCTTGGGTTAAATTCTTTATCACTAAGGTGCTTTCCATTTCTTAACTTTTTTCCGTTTGGATATTGAGCTAATAATGTGGGTAGGTTTAAAACCTTACTCCTTAGAACTTCTCCTGATAACTGAGTTTGTTTAGAATGCCAATCTTTGTTGCTTGAACTGAATTCATGGCAAATGTTTCCTATGCTTTGTATGAGATAAATTACTTCCTTCAGCTATTGATCAGTGCTGAATTAAGCAGTAAGAGCTCATATCCTCATTCCTTTGATATTTAATTCCCTAGTTTCTACTTGTTCTGTTTCATTATTTATCTATCACTAATGATAACCTCATTGCATTGTATCATCCCTATTTCTGTTTTGAACAATATCTTTCTATGAAATTTTGAAGCATTTATGCAATTTTTGCTTACATCCAATAATACTGAAAAGTGCAATGACGGATTGCAGTTCAGAGGGGGTCATAGAGCTCGAACCAATGAACTCATACAATCGCCTTCTCTTGCATCGCCTTGCTGATATATTTGGGTATTGTTGTTTATTTTTCTATTTCTTACTAGTGTATATTTTTGCTATAATGTCTTCATTGAGATGGAAAAATTAGATAAGTTTTGGGGTGGATGAAAGTGTTTTCTGCATCTAGGTGCTGTCAGTAGTTCAATATTCATTTGTTTCTTGTAGATTTGCACATGAATCCATTGGTCAAGGAGATGACCGTCACTTGGTTTTGGAGCGACACCCAGAGACCTCAATGTATGTGTATATGAACAGAAGGCCCTAATCTACTTTTTCCAATTGTCATTTTCACTTTGTTTGACTTTCTCTGTGTGTATTGCATTTATTATTTCCAGTTCTTTTATGTAAATGACTTTTTCCCCCCAAACCATAGTGTGGTGACATCTTTTTTGGGTTTGACGATTCTTCCTTGAAAAAAAGCTGGTTCTAAACTTGCGTAGATTCTTCACTTTTCAAAGAGACCATTGACTAGACTTTATAAATCAACTAGTTTTTTTTTTTAATAATACTGGTCACTTTATCAGATGCATATTTGTTATAGTTCGCTGAGGTAATATGGAAATAGGAATTATAGCTTTTCTGTTTTTAGATTTGGTTGTAGAAAATTGTGTCCCTCTTTAGTTTCACCCGTGGGCACACCAGTGGGCACCCGTGGGGTCCATTGGGCACCAGTGGGCACCCATGGGTGCATCAGTAGTTTTAGATGTTCTTTCCTGAAATTTTTGGAACTATGTAAAAATTCTTCTGATTTCGTTTGAAGGTCAAACATTCGATATGTTATTAAGATATTTAGATCTTTACATCATTCCTGGAAGCATTGTGATATGAAAAATATTTTTGGGTAATTTATTGATTAAAATCTATAAATATCTTAGTATTCTTATTTGGATTATTTGTGAACTTTTCCCAGTTGGATAAACTATTTGTCTGAAATGCAGACCACCCATCCTTGTTAGTGATATTTTGTGGCAGTATGATGAATCTCTATCTCCAACAACATCACACCAGCTATTAAGGAGAACAGAAGCTACTTTTGGTAAATAATAACATTTTCTTTCAAACAGAATATGTTATTTTCTTAGTGAAGGTTAAATGCATAATACGGCACCAAGTGGGTGCAAGCACGACATAATTAGAAAAGTAGCTCAACTAGTTCTGTACCGTCACATTTATACTGATTTCTGTTTCTAATACCAAGAAGTTTGAAGGGTATGAAACTGCAAATCTTTTGTTTTTCCTTGTGTTGCTATTAAGTCGTACACTATAAGAGAATGTAGTTAGGGGATGATGTAGGAACAAATAACCACGAGTCTCATAATTTTGGGGCAGTACATGCTTCAATGATAGTGCATCCACACCTTGTTTAAGCCACGGGCAGGATCCTGTAACAAAAAAGAAGCCATTTAAATGGCCTAGACATGTTGTCATTGGTAATTTGTTGGCCTTTTTTTGCCATAGCATTATTCTAATTGAGTTTTGAGGCTAGGGTTATTTTAGGGATTTTAGGTATTGCCGGAAGTGGCTCATAGTTGTGATGTGAGTTGGTGATCCATGGGTCCTATCTGAGGCAAGTTTTGGGTTCAAGTTTTTAGAAACATCTATGTGCCTTGAGTCATAACTTGGGCTTCTAATCATATTTTTATACGTATGTCATGTAAGCTTGAGGGTTAAGTTTTGTTATTGAGAGATGATTTATGGCCTAAGCATCACTCTATTTTTTTTTTTAACCCAAAAAAAGCCCTAGTACTGTAGCATATATATATATATATATATATATATATATATGGTTTTTATCACGGTGAACCCTAATTGTAGTACCCTAATACTTTGCTTGCCACCTAGACCTTTCAGCCACAGCCATCTGTTCCTTCTAATCATCCCTTATTTTCTAATCTCATGCCAGTTGACATAAAATTGTTTATGTTTTATTCACGTCAAAAATAATAATTTTAAAAATTATATACAAATCTTAGTTAAAGAGGCCCTGTTTTTACTACTTCAGAAATTAATTTAGGTTGTGTTTAGTTACAGAAAGATGGGAAGTGCATAACATTACCAGAATCTTGGGTTTCTTGAACCAAGCACCGCATTAGAGTTTCAAACTCCCTCAATTGTGGCATCGATTGACCCAAACACGTGGATGAATTATATTAGCGTAAACTCAGTTAAATTTCTTTGCTTCAATGCAATTTCAACCTTATAATTTACCTAACAGCCGTAGTTTCCAACCAACCACCATAAGAACTCCACTCAAATGACAATCCCTATTCTTGGCAGCACAAGAATTGGAAGGTTAATTTTTTGAACTGTTGTTTTCAGAGTTGAAGACAAACACATCTTCCACATGTTCATTCGAAGAGAGGGAAGCCGCTTATATGGCAGCCCGTGACCGTATATTTTCTGTTGGAGAAGGGGAGAGAAAAGAACCTGATACCCAGAAGCCACGGACCGTTCCTGTTGTGGCCCGGCGTATGATTGCTCATGCACTTGGCAGAAGTGTCAATCCATGTGGTCAAGAGAAGGATTCCACTGACTCCACATCAAGTTGTGATTTGAGCAAAGATAGTAAGTTGCCTGAAGAACACGATGATGAAAAGTTCCCTGATGTTGGCCAGTCCGGGAGCGGAAATGGTGGGTTAGGTGTGAAAAGGGACAATTTGAGAGGGGCGCATTTGGGAGCCGCGAAGAGGATTTTTGCGCACGCATTAGGAAGGCGCTCAGGTTGATGTTGGTGCCAAACAAGCTTCTAAAAAGTAAGGTTTGGTTGTTTTTCTCAAGCATTTCTGCTCCAGGGCATGAGTCTCGGAAGCTTATCAGTTTCAGTGCAAGGATCGAACATTTGAAAATCGGAGTTGTGATGATGATGAAAGCCCTTTTTGTGTTGTTATCTGGAAGAGTGAGTCTTACTGAGGTCATATTGCAGTTTTCATTTGCTTCCTTGAAATATATCCCATTTCAAGCAGCCAGCAACTGTGGAAAACAGCACGAGTCAAAGTGAAGCAGAAAGATGTGGGCAGAGGACCTGGTTTTGATGTTGTACCATTCAAATCCGACTACTGTCAGCACCCGTGTGTCGCCCTGTGAACGAATAAAACTACTATTCCCCGGGGGAATTTTTCCGGGGTGACATTTTCTGGGAAGGCTAGCATCTTTTGTTTTTTGGGGCTGGCAGGCTGTGTTGGCTTGGTGTATTGAAAATCTTAAACGTTCAACGTGATTCGTATTTTTATCTGGATGGCTTGAAGAGTTGTAGCATAGAATTTGACTACTGTTGTCAGTTTGGAGATTTAAGTCTCATGTCCCTGTTTTAAAAGGCTCCTTAGGCTCGCCAGACTATGCTTCTTAATATCTACAGGAAGATTATTGCTCCTGCCCTGCTGATACTGTTGTCACTAATAGTAATGTGAACATCATTGTTATTGTTGCTATCTCCTGCAGGGGAGAAGAAGAGTAAAGAGTGGAGGGAGGGAGAGGAGGAAGATGGTGAGAGCTACTTGTGAATTGGGGCAATTAGGGTTTTCCTGTGATTGCTATTTAGAAGAAGAAAAATGGGGATCCTTGAAAAATGGTCACAGAATATTCTAAATAGCGTTAAAAGATAAGAAAATGGCGGTTCGGATTGAGGTGATTACCTCGAATTGTGGGTGAAAATTATGTCATTTTGATAAAATATTTGAACATAAAGTTCATTTTTAAATTTTTCTTCATCAAAATGATGTGATTTTGGGCCTTGAATTAATTAAAATGAGATTGATATTCAAATATGTTTTCTTAGGACGTATGGATTTAATTCCATACGTGGGACCATCACCCAATAATATATTACCTGTAGAAGTAGAATCTCGTATCTTTTTTTTAAAGAATCTTCTAATTATTACGGAATAACTAGAATCGTAAAGAATTCAGTTCAGATGTAGGATACCTATACAGAAAATCTTCATAAGTCAATTATCTATGATGGAATTATCAAAAATTTGACCTTTTCGGACTATGTCTGTAACTCACTAGAGGCTTGAAAAACCAAAAAAAAAAAAAAAAACAAACAAACAAACAGAGAAGACGTTTGGTAGTTGTGTTGAGTTGGTTTTACGCTAAGGCCAACCCAATCAACGTGAGATTTGGCGTGGAACCGCGTTAGTACGTTATAATTACCCCTCAAATTAAGATATCATTCATAAGGTTACGTCAGCTTCTTCAGATCCCACTCTTTGCTCCCATCCCAATATTTTTTTTGTTTTTAGTTTGATTGGATTATATTTTGAGTGCTGTACATCTTTTATATATATTAGCCTTGGTGGCACGCTACGCTACGCGTGTGCTTCATGGTTCTCGGTGCATTTTTATGCATTATGTATTTTTAAGAATATTTTTAGTCATTTTAGTATTTTTTTTATAGTTTAAAAATTTTGGAATCTTATGGGTATTTTGCGCCTGAATTCATTTACCGAAAAAAATATTAAGGTCGTTTGGATTGTTTTCCAATTTAAATGTTTTATAGAATTTTTAGGCATTTTGAAGTGTAACTTAGCTTTAAAACAGATTTTGAGCTCTCAAGACTACTATGCTCATTTTGATCATTATTACTTTCCAAGCATTTAGAAGCTTTTTGGTGAGTTTTTTTGCTTTCAAGGTTATTTTAGGCATTTTATATTTTAAAAATACATGTGGCATTATAAACTTGTACAAATTATAAACAAATTAGGAATTTGAAATCTATAGAGGGGCAATTTAGGAAAATAAAAGAACAGCCGGTCCAATTAATTGGACTGGGACTGTTCATCCCCTGTAGAGGCTTCATGGTAGTAAGGAAAGATATATTTATTGTGGTAAGATATTTGTATTGGATTGGATATTTATATTTAATACCTTTTCATTATCTCAATAATTTATTTTGTCATATATCTGTGCAAATCAAGCTATTCAACGTTTCCTACTTTTGGATGTTTGATGTCTAGGCATTGAATTATGTATTTTTTTTTCTTTTAAAGAATATTGTAATTTTCATTTGGTTTAAAGTTAAGTGTTTAGTCTTTTGAATTTATGTTTTCATAAAATTAAATGTTTCGAAAAAATAAGAAAGAGTCACAACAACGAAAAGGAAAAAAGAGTGAGAAAAATGGGAAATGTTGACGTGAAATAATTCATGATTTTTTTTATTTTTTATAATATGTTAGAATATTTAAAAGTAATCCAAATGAAAGAGGAGAAAAGCAAAAATAGCGCTAATAAAAGAAGGAAGCGTGACCTAAAAAATCTTGACATGTATTAGTTATCATTTCAAATCTCATGATAGTGACTTATCATATAAGTTTTTCTCGTTAGGTCACCTAATTTAATAAGAGATTTGATACTCTTTTGATTAATTAGTTGGAGAAAGTAGAAAAACAACGGTAGAGCCTAATTTTACGAGATTCTCTATTCACAATTAAAAATGAGTGCTGTATAAATTCCAGAAGTAGGCCATAGATCTATTAAACCGCTTATTATTCCGTGAAATAATAAATAAAAAAAATTAAAAATTAGTAAAATTATATATATATATATATATAAAACTAAAAAATTGTCGAAAGCTTTTGGTTAGCTTAGACAGTCTAACGAGAAATGGAGTGAGCGCAGCCGCGACTGTAGAGAAAAAGAAAAGAAAAGACGATGATTCTTCGCCGGCGTCCCCTCCCGGCGGCTCGTGCCACCGCCGCAACGTCTCGCAGTTTCTCGGCTGTCGCAGCTGCGGATCCCCTCGCGAGACACCCCTCTCTCCGCAGCCTTGCCGCCGCCGGCGCATTCCCCTCGAAAGAGAAGCTCCTTGAGTCCTACACCGTGACGCCGCCGATCAAGCCGTGGCCCAAGCGGCTATACCCGAAACGCCTCGTCTCCATGATCTCCCGCCAGCAGAACCTGGATCTCGCCCTCCAGATTTTCCACCACGCCGCCGATTTCCACCCCGGATTCTCCCATACCTATGACACCTACCTCGCCATCATCCAGAAGCTCTCCCGGGCCCGCGCGTTCGACGCCGTTGAAACCCTAATCGACCAGCTGCGAAGGTCCACCATCAAGTGCGGCGAAAACCTGTTCGTAATCGTCATAAGGAACTACGGGATCGCGAGTAGACCCAAGGAGGCGGTTCGCACGTTCGTTCGGATCAACAATTTCGGCGTCACCCGGTCGGTAAGATCGTTGAATACCCTTTTGAATGCTTTGGTTCAGAATAAACGGTATGATTTGGTGCATTTCATGTTTAAGCATGCTAGGAGCAAGTTTGGGGTCATACCTAATGTGTTTACCTGTAATATCCTTGTCAAAGCCCTGTGTAAGAACAACAATGTTGAGAATGCAATTAGGGTTTTAGACGAAATGCCCGCGATGGGAATGATTCCTAATGTCGTCACTTACACTACGATTCTAGGTGGGTTTGTCTCGCGGGGCGATATGGTGGGGGCAAAGAAGGTTTTTGCAGAGATTTTGGATCGAGGGTGGTTACCAGATGCGACTACGTATACGATATTGATGGATGGGCTTTGTAGGCAGGGGAGATTGATGGATGCAGTCAAGGTGATGGATGATATGGAGGAAAATGGGGTTGAGCCTAATGATGTAACTTACGGGGTGATGATTGATGCCTATTGTAAAGAGAACAAGCCGGGGGAGGCACTCAAGTTGCTCGATGATATGCTTGAGAAGAAATATGTACCGAATTCATCGCTTTGTTGCAAAGTTATTGATGTGTTGTGCAAGGAAGGGAAGGTCGAGGGCGCTTGTGATTTGTGGAAGAAGCTTTTGAAGAAAAACTGTACGCCAGATAATGCCATCTCAAGCACGCTTATACATTGGCTCTGTAAGGATGGGAGAATGTGTGAAGCAAGGAAACTATTTGACGAGTTTGAGAAGGGTTCAATTCCTAGTGTACTGACATATAACACGCTAATTGCCGGAATGTGCGAGAGGGGGGAGTTGCATGAGGTGGGGAGGTTGTGGGATGACATGGTGGAGAAAGGATACAATCCGAACTCGTTTACCTACAATATGTTGATTAAGGGGTTTTGTAAAGTTGGTAATGTGAGGGAGGGAGTTAGGGTTCTTGAGGAGATGTTGGATAAAGGGTGTTCAACTAATACGATGACCTACTCCATTTTGATTGAAGGGCTCTATGAGTCCAAAATGGAAAAAGAAGTCCCTAAGATCGTTCAAATGGCTGCTTCAAGTGGAGGGGTCGATGCCGTTTCTTGGGGTTTCCTCATAACCAAGCTTGTCGCCAATTTGAATCGTAGTGGGGCCATTCTCGATGAAATATTGTTGGATGATGCTACTCAGAGGTCACAGTGTGGTCCAGAGAATGGTAAATCAGGGGCCATGGGAGATGTCCCCAAGGTTTTTCCTCCGCTCAGCTCTGTTTGGCTTGGATGAATGGAAATGTTGTTTGGGCATTCGGAGAAAGTGAAAACCGGTCCCCAAGGTTTTGGAGATTATTATTGCATTCTTGAAGTGCCCATCGGCTTATCACGCTGTAATCGAAACTCACGGAAGAGTTTCCTAGATCAAGGATTCACCCGTTTCTAGGTTTAGTTATTGATTTGGGTGAATGGGGATCTTCATTCTGTCCGTGGAGACCGAAAGCCGAGAGATGGACTGTGCTTGGACCTGGAAGCAACCTTCCTCATTATGTACAAAGTGGAGGAAGAAAGAAAGATTATTTAGATACGTGGGATGATAATTAGCAAGCTAGGTCTGCTGCAGGTTTGTTACTGGAAACGTTGCAGTTCAATATAATTTCCCCACGTTACCCTTCTTGGAGTTCCATTCTTTCTTGTATATTTATTAAGGAACTGTACACACAGGTTGATCCTCTGTTGGGTTGGAAGTACATTTCAGTGCTCAGATGTGGAACAGCCCTCTCTCTTTCTCTCACAGGCACACGAGGCACACGCATAATGTATTAACACAGAGATTATAAGAACTAGAGTCTTGAAATATTTCAACTACATTCAATTCAATTACTCTGAAATCATGTAGAAAAGAAAAGGACAGTAATTAAAAATAACACACAGTACAATTTGACATAGGCCTTCACGAGTTACTTAAATTTTCTCCCAGCTCACAAAGTTCAGATTTTTTTACCCAAATCCACCATTTTTCGTACTCGTGTGTCACTGAGAATCGATAAGTTGAATAACACAACTTTTCACCTTTATATTTATTTAGGAGTCAAAGTTCTGTACAAAATTATCCTGATTACCACACTGGCAACTTCATTCCACTCATGAATTGTGACAAAATACCAACATAAATCCATGGGATCCATTATAGTCCATGAAATATAATCGACGACACAATGATTTATTTCTCCATCACAAATCACAGCACCCAACATTTAAATTTCACAATGCAGTCCAACGTACAGAACTATTTCCAAAATCAAGTGGGAACAAACTATTTCCTTTCTCAAATAGCATACGTCTGAATTATACAATGTGCTGCAATATAAAACATGCTTATTACATAATACAACTTAATAAAGAATATAAACAAAATGAAGAAATAATGAATTTACATTTTTGAAGTGATGAGAAAAATGGGATCAGTGGCCACTTCTGCGTGTCCTCTCAAAAATGAAGAGGAAGCAAACAGAACAATTTATTTTGTGCCCTCTTACGGGAAAAAAGACAGCAGCATACTTTAAATGATTCAATGTGCTAACATATAAATTAGGTTTACTACATATACAACTTGGTGAAGAACACAAGGGGAAAAAAAGAAAAGAAAAGAAGACTGTACTTTTTCGTACAAAGGTATGAGAACAATAAGATCAGAAGTCACCTCTACGGCTGCTGACAAGATCGCCGACAAAATTATCCGAGTCGTTCTTACAGTGCTCCAAAAATTCACTATATGCAGGATTATACGAAACCAACATACGCAAGTAATTGGCAGCTTCAGATTTATGACCTTCGTCATACAAAGCACTGAAAGCCAAGGTACAAAGATCAGCTTTCAGAACTTGTGGGCCAAGAAAATGCCGGAAATTAGTAGGCCCCTTTTAAATTCAAGTCTCGCTGAATGCAAGCCAGGTTGGTTCAAGAGGCACGGTAGACCATCAAAATGCCTTCAGCGAGCTGGATGTGACAACTATGGATTGAAGCGTCGGATGCAGCTCATGTGTTAGATCCATAAGGTTGTGCTTGGGTGCTATGAATGGAATGGGAATAGAATAACAAAAGAATGTGAATATGAATGGAATGATCACTGCAAGAGAATGACCATCACATTACCTTTTATGTTACCGAACAATTAGATGGGAATCAACATTCCCATTCCCATGGTCCAATGAGTCCTAAGCGTATAATATCCCAATCTCACATCGAAAGTGTGTGAATTGTTAGTGGCATATAAGGCCAAGCTTATGATCCCAAGAGAACTTTTTTAGCTAGTCTTTTGAGTGAGGAGTTGTTTCGTAGTGGGGTAGTGATTTAGGGTATTACAAAATGCCTTCAGAGTCTACACCAGCCAAAAGAGTGAAACAAAGAGTCGCGCGGTGCTAGACCAAGTGGGTGGGGACTACCATTAGAATCCATACGAGCCACCCCTTGAATCTGCGTCACCCGTTGACGTTGACATGAGAGTCTAACCGTGATACACCATGACAAAGATGTCACGTAATTAAGTAAGGAAATTGTGATACCTTAATCTCACATTGAGGTGGGGAATTGTTAATATGACATATAAGGTCAAGCTTATGATCCCAAGAGTAACTTTTTGGCTAGCTCTTTCAAGTTTTAAATGAGAAATTGCCTTATGATTGGGTCGTGGTCGGTGTATTACAATGGGTTTCTTCTCCATTTTGACCTAATGTAAGGATTATACATAGAAAACCTACCTAATAACCCTAATGTAAGAGGTTGAGCAGTACTCCCTCCCTCCCTCCATGTTTCTTTTCTATAGACTAAACAATAGGGAAAAATGGTTCAATTAATGCTGCACCTTGATTCGGCCTCATGTTGATCTGTACAGCCCACTAAATATCCTAATCCTACCAAATTTTTTTTTTTGCTAGAATTGGTACCTTGAGAGCAACAACAATCCATCAAAATAATGGGCCTTGCTTGTTGAATCTTCAGGCTCCTGCAGGTTTGCCACTCTCTGTAGGTGCATAATTCCATCTGCATTTTTTCCCTGTCACATGGAAGCAATAAGTACATTAAGGGAACATTGCAATCTAATGGCCTCAGTCCCAGAAGTTCGTTAAACTAACAAAACTGATCACCATATAACAAAAGAGCTCAACTACAAGAAGCATTCTACTGATGGCAAGAGCTCACCATCACAATTTTTGGTCAACAGATGCAATACTTCTTTTTTGCTCGCACAGATAATATTGTATGCCAAACAAAACCAGATAATAAAGACTAATTCCTAAGAGACATTTTTCAGTTTACATAGCAATAGCATCAACCAGATGTACCTGACGTATACAAGCAACACCAGCCCATTGGGTTGCAAGAATCAGAAGATCAACCTCTTCAACTTCCATAGGATGGTCAACAAGGTTGAGCTGATCAGAATATGAGAAAATAATTTGTTTAGATCAATGGGATAAATGATGCAAATTGAAAAACTGTTATTGCTACAAGAAAGAAGCAATGAGGCAAAGCTGCCTCATTGATTATTTCTCATGCTGGCCTTGCCTTTGTTCAAGGCATAAATGGTACGTGGGTTCTCACAAAATGAATAGACAAAAACTGACTCATGCTTTAGTTTCAAAGACAAAATGGAGAATATCTGCAATGAATTAATTGCAGACAAGCACTAATTGCACTATGAAAAACTCTTAAAAATAACTTCATGTCTAACCAAGGCCATTATATTTGCCAATGTGCACAAACATTTCCAGCAACAGCAGACTAGAGCATTTAGCATGCTAAGCTATTGCTGCTAGACTAGTAGGTATATTATGTGTGTGACACTGTTACCCATTTCAAACAGGTTGGCTACAATTTATAATGGTAACCACAACATTGGCACCCTCGCATTGTTGATCATCATCAGCCAAATGGATGGTGCCATATGATGATCAAATCCGATCCTTCCCTCATTGATCAGCCACTGTTGCAGTCTCTATATTCATTAAAAAAAAAAAAACTACAATAGAAGATTGTCATTGCCTTCTTTTCAGAAAAATCTTTGTTCTTTCTCTTCCTTTAGCTTTTCTATTTTGATACAATAGAAGATTGTCATTGCCTTTCTCTTCCTTTAGCTTCTCACATGGCAACAACCAAACTGGGTTCAAGGCATGTTCTAAATAGACTAATTCTATTTGTATGCCCTTCATACCCCCTTTACACCGAAATATTGACGTGGCAAAATTTAAGTGATTCATTTGAGGGGTGTTTTGGTCTAGTAATAATAAAAGAACCACTTAAAATTGGCTACATCAGCATTTTTGGTGTTAAGAGTGTGTAAAGGATGTACAAGTAACATTACTCTATTAAATATTCACATGTAGTGAAAATTAATCAATTCAACTTTACCATCTTCAATATCTGTATGATCCGGGCTGGATCATGGCTCGGCAGGTTTTCATGAGCCAGACCATAGCACCACCAAACAGCTGGCCAGCTCAGGGTTGGTTCTGGAAACCATGCTTGGACCAATTCAATGGACTAGGCATTTGGTTTTTAGTCCTTAATTGTCGAAGCTGGTCTGGTTCACTCTTTTCTCCCTTTTGTTATGATCGGTAAATACACACACACACACACTCTTTTCCACTTTGTGAAATTTTCAAAGTAAAAGGCTGCTTAGGTTTGTTTTGAATCTCATGACAAAGACTTGCATGAAAGACTTGAAAGACTGCTTAGGTTTGTTTTGAATCTCATGACAAAGACTTGCATGACAGACTTGAAAGACTGCTTAGTTTGTTTGGAATCTCATGACGAAGACTAGCATGAAAGACAACAAAGATCGGTGGTCTTTATATTTCTTGTTTCTGTGTATTCTCTTAGTAGATATCCATTTTCTTTTGTGTAGTGAGAACACTAGAAGTCACAGATTGTTCGTTCTGACAAATTAAAATCCGTCAGTCTCGGTCAGGGTGATATCAGTATTCAAATGAACCTGTTTGACCAATCTGCTAGAGTTGTCAATGTAATACATAAGAATACATAAACACTAGGGACTCGTTTGAATAGCAGGAATGGAAATAGGAATAGGAATAATGATTTTTATTACATAGTTTGGTAACATAAAAGGTAACGAGATGGCCATCCCTTCCTATGAGGGAACGACCATTATAATCCTATTCCCATTCCATTGTCATTCCATTCCCATTCTCACCATCCAAACACAATCTAAAAGTTAACTTTGTTCTTGAGCTACAATTTCTTTAGTAACCCATTTATGCATCTTTGTGCTACTGCTTTCTCAGTGTAAATATGGAAAAACAGAAAACAGAAGAAAAAAGCAAGACAAAACTAAGAAATAAACATTTTGCAGGCAAAACACTTGGGTCTTAGGAAGTACAATAAAAGGAAGAAACTATTAGAGCCCTGGGCTGAACCTTAGTAATAGCACGCTCCAAATATTCATTCGCATCAGCTAGCAGTCCCTTTTGTAACAAAGTCTGCCCCATGACAATTAAAGCTCTCACGTATTCAGGATCTTTCTCTAGTGCCAACCTGTAACAAACAATCAACCATGCTGGCCAAGAAGTATCTTCTCTTCAGATAAAACTAAAAAATAAAGTACGTAGAAGACATACTTTAGGAAATGAATTGCATTATCTTTCTGTCCTTCTGCTAATAATTTGACTGCAAGCTGTTTACAGCCCCAACAAGAGAGTGAGAGAAGACTAATAACATCTATGACATCCACATATTGAGTTCTTTCATTCTTAGCAAACTCACAGCAAGGAATTCTTGAGCAGATAGGTTCTGTACAGCTAATTTTCCCCGACTTCCTAAAGGATCCCATGATATTGTGCCATCTGAAAGCCTTTCTTTAGGATTTGCAGCTTCTGTTGAATCCCTGTTATCTGATAACCCCAGCTTCTTAAGTACAACAGGGTTGTTGAGAGATAATTGCTGCAAAAGCATGCATTTTACAACATGAGAACCTGATTAAGCATGCTTAGATAAAAGAACGTGAAAACTGCTTGTTTGATGTCCAAACCATTCTATGTTTTCAGTCACTGGAAAACCATAAACTGTATTTAGAGAACATTTGATTTGTACTTTTTCCATTAAAAAATTCAAGAGTTAAAAACAATCAATTTGATTGTTCCCGAATGGTGTCCACATCACCCCAAATGAGTTGTTGACTTGTTTGGCTCAAACGAGCCACACATGATGGAGGGAGTGTTAAGAATATAATCCCACAGAGCAAAATTAAAGCCCAGAAATTTAATTAAAAGATGGACCCAATACCGATCGGTTAAAATTTGGTATAGACTATTCCTCTAACCCAACTACAACTAGCAGTGGCAAAGAAGACGGAGGCCGCAAATTCACAGCTGAAGTACTTCTAACAAGAAATAAGATCCATACTATCCACAATGAGAAAATAAATAAAAAAGCATCATAGCAATTTTAAAGACTCAAATTTCTAAGTGCAGTAACCTTGAATCGTAGAAAAACTCCAATTTAATACCGAACAAGAAGTCTAGAAGGTTATGGCAAATTAATGCTGAAAAGAGGTAGAGAGCATACTCAAATCCACATCAAACTTCACAGGAGATAATGGTGGTTAATTATGCCTCAAGAATCGCACTACAACTGTGATAGCAACCTTCAACTGATAGATAGGTATATGTATGGTGGATTAATAATTCACAATTGCTATTGTTTTCCATCATTTCTCATACACTCAACAAAAAAAGGTGTTCTCAACATCTAAAAATGAAAAGGAAAATAAAGGATAGCCATCACAGCATGACTTTACGTTCAGAACAAGGAGGTCGCTCAAAACATCTTGGAAAATTAAAAACAGAAAACATAAACTTTTTAAGCAATCGCTTCAGTTAAAAGCAGTGTCAGGTTGCAAGCCAAACAATGTGTACTAAGCTAACAAAAAGATTTATTTAAACTAACAAATAATCTCCCAGAAACAACAATTAGTTGCACAAACAAACCTGAATGACAGTCAATGTAGCATTCGTGGTCCAATAAACCAAACTCCCCTACAAAACATACAGATAAAACTTAGTTGTGCACAAGGACAAAATTATTAAAATAATAAAGGATTATCTACAGAAGTGACACAATTCTACAGGGGATGAAATGTTACCTGGGGAACACAAAACCCAATAAAAAATGTTGGTAATGTCAAGAGATCAAGATATATTTTGTAGTACTGCAAATTAAAAAAGGAAAAAAAGAAAAAAAGATTAGTTTCTTTGTCCATAAGAAATTTGATAAACTGTGAAAATGAAAAAAAAAAAAAAATTACAACAATGCCTCCTTAAGTTTGACTGAAAACACCAAGTCTCCCCCTAAATTTTCGAATTTGACAAATAACCCCCCACACTTGTGAATAATACTTGATGTCTCCTCCACCCCCCTTCAGGATTTTTGTCAACCATAGATGGTCTATCCTTCTATTTACACTAATGCCCCTTAAAGTTTACCCAAAATCTTGAATTTACCCTCGAGATCAATTTGAGCAAATAATTTCCACATTTCAAAAAAATGCAATTAATTTAACAAAGTAAACTTTAAATAGTAAAATTTAACTGAAAATGGCATTTGAGGATACTTATATATCATGAATAAAATTTTAAACTATTGCCCCCTAAAAGAACCAGATTAGAAATAGTTTCTCAAAACAATGTATGTTTTCAACGTATTGGTCAAATAATTCTTCAAGGCATTATTCATAATTATTATAAAAATGTGATATACGTTATATTAAAACTTTGTTTTATATAGATAAGATTTGTAATTTGATTAAGTTGGATAAAAATTCAATTTTAGCACACCCGTTGTTCTGTTTGCCTTGAAATTTCGTCCAAACCAGACCAATGTGGTTTTTGGCTAGAACATTGCTATTTTGGACAATTTGGATAGTTTCCTCGTCCCAGTTTAACCTTCGGACGAAAGTTTTTGCCATAAGAACACTTTTGGATTTCTTTAAGGGTTGCACAGGGTTTGGGTGTATGATTTATCATCTCCTTGTAATTTTTCTATTGACAACGTGAAATTTTGCTCCTCACTATTTTTTAACAGACCATCAATTTCTACCATGGAAATCATTATTACCATAACATAATTGATATCTAGTTTCTCCCGACATACCTTTGCCAATAAACCAAGCAATCCAGTGGTATTTCCAGCCGAAGTTTTCCTAAAGGAAAGCTGATAAAATGACGGAACAGAAATCAATATAAATTCTTCCAATACTTGCAGCAACGCAATACCAAAAACAATTCACTGAAAAATAAAAAACTAAGTAAACGACAGGGGTGATCTATTAATTGGAATATTTACCCAGTACCAAACTTTTCGTTGACCAATGTGAGCTACTTGAAGACGCTAGACAGTAGGAATCTGGTGGCTTAATTGCTAGACAGCCACCAGACCTGATATTGCTTTTGCAGTTAGTGTGGTGTGTCAGTTGAAGTTCTTGGATGCTCCTCACATTAGTCACTGGAAGGCGAGTAAACTCATTTTGAAACACATGAAGGTGGCACCAGGTCATCAATTACTGTGTCGGAGTCAAAGTTAAGTGGATATAGAGCAGTATATTGATCCTGATGGGGCTGGATCACCAATGGATAGATGGTCAACAACTGAATACTGCCCATTCGTAGGTGGCAATTTGATCTCTTGGAAAAGTGAAATAAAGATTTAGTCCAAAGCTGAAGCCGATTATAGTGCTTTTTTTTCATAATATGAGTTAGTCTGGTTAAAACATCTCTTAGTGGGACTAGAATTGCGCATTCCCATCCTATGGATCTTCCATTTGACAATCTGGCAGCAGAGAATATTATATCATCTAATCATGTGTCATGAAAGGAAAGAACAGAAAGAAGTTAACTTTAGCAAAATGTGATCCGGTGAATGAATGCGAAGTTTGTGTATAAGTGGGTTGATTTGTTTACTAAACCCCAGGGTGGTTCATGAAGGAGATATATTTGTAACAAAACTTAGTGCATATGAAATCAATGTACCAGCTTGAAATTTAAGTGATAATTACATTAGTAAAGGCATTACAGAACTTTCTTGCTCAGCCACAGATATAACCCGTGAGGGGGTGGAGAATACAAAAAATCTCACTCCCATGGTTCTCTCCTACATCATAGTTATTCTATTAACGAGAGGCTCAAATTCTTCAGAAAATCAAAGATTTGCTTGGAAGATGTTGCCTAATAGGACAAATATTAATGAACTTGTGCAAGTGATGAGGCCATAAAAAGCCATCCACCCACGTGCGTGCATTTTTGTGTTTTCAGGACTTGGGGCCTAATAGTTACTTGTTCATTCACAAATCCAACTGTCAAGACTTTTGGGATTGCTTGGTAGCGGGAAGAAGTGTACACCGTTATATACAGTGGCTAGTTTTCCTACTGTGAAGCACTGATACTCCAAAATAGGAGACGTATGTGTACTGGGTACAAATTCAACCATAATTCATAGACAAGATACTTTGATTTCAGTCGAAACGAATCAGCAATCACTAAAACTAGATAAAAGATAAATTACAAATAAAGATACGATCCCTCTTCCTTCGATGGTAGGGTGGTTGGCAATGTAGGACAGCAGGGAGGAGAAGATGGGAAGAAGAGAGAAGCAAGAGTAGGAGGGGCAATCAAGAAAGAAGGAAGAATCTGAGAAGATAAATTATTTTTGCTGCAGTCTGCTTTTGTGCTTATGGCACACAAACATACTGGCTAACACCCTTATAACATAATTGCATATAACCCTAAGAAAAGCGCTAATAAAATTAAAAAAAAAAAAAGTAACAATAACTTTTGTAATATGCTGCATAACAAAAGCATGACCTTGTCTCCCTTGTGAAGATGATCTCACGTCAAGAAGCTCTAATTTTTTCTTCAAGCATAAAGAGCATTAAGTAGAAAAAGTAAAATGATGCATCCTACTGATCATGCTAAAATTATTAAGATATTTCTTGGTGTCCATGTAAACATGTAGAGATGCAGATCAATAGGATCTCACTGCATTATCAATGAAGAACGACACAGAGGCATGCCAGGATAACATTACTCACCTAATCAAATAACAGGACTTTAAATTAAGAGAGAAAATGAAACCTGAACATTTGCATAATGCAATCCAGCGACTAGGGATGGGAAGACGAGGCCTAAAAAACCATGAGAGTATTCAGTCAAATTTTGGAACCAGAGAGCACCACCCTGTAATGAATTTGAGAGGAACAAGATTTTCAAATTAGCTTGGACGCTAACACACTAAAAAGCGAACAATTTAAAATAAAATAAAACTACAAACCGTCCACATAAACACCAGGCCTGTTTATTTTGCTACAGATTTTGAAAGTTAATGACCAAAAAGAAAAATTAAAATGAAATTATTCTGAGGGAAAAGAAATTCATTCCAAGATCTTCCTGCTATTTGGGGCAACTATAAAAAAGAAAACTATTAATTCTCAGCTGTAATTTCACAATGAAATAGCAAGGAGAATTTGGAATGCATTTCCCCCTACTATTTGGGGCAACTATAAAAAAAGCAAACTATTAATTCTCAGCTGTAACTTTCCAATCAATTTAAAATGGAAAATAAGATGTGTCCTGAACTCAGTGTCATTCTGACAAGCGTTATTTACCAATTTGACAAATTTTATACACTAACATTTGAACATGTTAGAAACAAGGGGGAGTCAACTGCCAGTGTCCATCAACCTTGGTTTCTTATTTATGTTGTGGAAATAGACTGCCACTATCAGGGAAATCAACCAACATGGAACTGGATGTAATGTTGTCCTAATTTCTATTATAAGCACAAGCCTCTATACCTTTCTAGGGTATAAGGTAATTCTCCCAATAGCTTTCTGTCTCTTTCTCACTCAATCCATCTTTTTCATCCTCCATATTCTACATGGTATCAGAGCCGTAGGGTTTTCTCAATTGATCCCAGTGCTTTGGTGTCCCACAAAATCCCTCTGCTTCTTTTCTTTCTTTTTCTCTTTTCTTTTATCACGTTATAGCTGCCAATCGGGTTCCACATACGTTTAGTTGTGTCAATCCAAGTTATTAACTCATCTTTTGGGTTTGATATGAGAAATCGATCCATCAGTATCTTGGTCCACGATGACTCATGAATCCAAGGATTAGAAGACCGTTTACCCTAAATCCACCATGTCTGAGATGGTTTCCTCTTCCTTCTGCTTTCAAATCACCTCTTGGATGGAATTAATTGTGCATCATGGAAGAAAATTGTTTTGTTTGTTTCGTGTGGCCAAGATAAGGAATCACATCTTACTGATGATCCTCTGAATACCAAAGTGGATCCCGTTAGACCAAAAGCATGGATACAAGGAGATGCCCAGATTTATGGGCAGATTATGAATTCTATGATTGAAAAGTTGCAGATCACTCATACTAATACTTTGAAGGAAGTTTGGGAGTATCTTGCTACTTTATATATTCAGGCAACGTTAATTCATCCCGGTTGTATGATGTTCTCCAGGTTCTCTGCCATATGGATCAGCATGATCAATCCATTATGGATTACTTTACTGAGTTCAAGCTGTTGTTCAAAGAGTTTAACACTTCTCCCAGACGATGCTGATCCTGAGACACGACGTCTTAACCAAAAGCGATTGGAAACCATTATGTTTTTGGATGAGCTGAAGCTCGAGTATTCTGCTACATGTTCGCAAATTATGTCTAGTGCTCAGATTGCTACTTTGGCGGACACATTCTCTTGAGTTCTTCATGTGGCTCGTGAGGAGTCATCTCCTTCCTACTAGTGATTCTACTGCCCTGATTGGTTACACAGCTGCTTCTAGTGGCTTTCAGGGTGGGGGCTGTGGCTGTGGCCGTGGTGGTGACTATGGTTCTCCAGAGACCCACACCTGTAATCATTGTGGCTGCCAAGGCCATCTTCAAAGTACGCACAAGCAACTTCATGGAAAACCACCTATGGCTCCTCGTTATGCTTCTATTGCTGCTGGTAACTCACAATCTTCTCCAGTTCCTTCTGAGGAGAAAGCCGTGACTATCTTTGCTGATAAAGATGACCACTTTCTTCATTACTCAGTTCCCCAACAACCTGTAGTTCCCCAGCTCCACCCAATGTTCTAAAAAGCAGTTCAGGCAACTGCCTAGGCCCCGCCTAGCTAGGCGCTCACAAAACGCCTAGGCGGCCATGAAACACCTTGCCTAGGAGGAAACCGCTCTCTTAAGCAGTCAACACTACTAATCGGTCAAAGGCGTTGCCGCTTAGGAAGATTCCTATGTGGATATGGCGCAACACCATATCGTGGAATTAGAAAACTTGATCAAGATTTTCTTGAATCAGATAATGATTCAGAGAAAGTAGAGGAGAATATAACTTTTGAATGCTCGTATGAAGATAGGGTGATATTAATACAAGTAGGTTCCGAGGATTGTTGAAAATAAGGTGTTATGTAAAATATGAAATGATATAATTTATATAATTTGTTGTACTTTGATATGCTACTTCAATAATATGTTATGAATTTATTCAAATACTTGTATGTAAGTACTAGTATTCTAAACAAAATAAAAAAAATCCGCCTAACCTGCCTAACCGCCTAGTCCCCGTTCAGGCAGCTCAGGTGCTAGGCGGTAGGTCGAGCACCTAAGTCCGCCTAGTACTTTTTAGAACACTGCTTCCACTGCTACCTTTGTCCAGCCAAGTAATCCTATTGCATGTATTGCTGCTCCTTCGCGAGCTTGGGCGATTGATTTTGGTGCATCCAATCACATAACCACAGCCACAGGTATCTTATCTTCTTTTCAAACCCAAACTGACCTACCTGATGTCACAATGGCTAATGGTTCCTTCACTGGGGTAAGGGAGAGCAATTCTATTACCCCCATTCCTTCCTTACTTCCCTCTTCCATTTTATACATACCTGGCTCTCCCTTCAATTTATCATCTGTTAGTCAGATTACCAAATATCTTAAATGCAGCGTCATTTTTCCCTGATCAGATCTTATGATGCAGAGGACAATTGGTAGGGGCCATATCTTGGGTGGTCTCCATGTGCTAAATTGTGCCTTATGTGAATCTTATCAGTTAGCCAAACACCATTGCGTTTGTCTTATTATCCTAGAGTCAATAAAAGAGCTGATGCTCCCTTTTCCTTAGTTCATTCTAATGTTTGGGGCCTATGTCCAGTTACTGCGACGTGGATTTCCATTATTTTGTAACTTTTGTAGATGATTGTTCAAGAATAACGCGGATGTATCTTATGAAAAATCATTCTAAATTGTTTACTATTTTTTGTACTTTCTATGCTCAAATTAAAACTCAGTTTTCTACCCTTGTTCACGCACTCCGTAGTAATAATTGTCGGAAGCATTTTTCTACTTCATTTTCCTCTTTTATTTCTCAGAATGGTATCCTTCATCGATCCTCTTGTCCCGATAACCCCCTTACAGAATGGTGTTGTTAATTACCATCTATTGGAGGTTGCTCCGGCTCTTCTTTTCCATATGAAGGTTTCTGAAGCGTTTTGGAGGGGAAGCTGTTAAAACTGCGGGTTCTCTTATAATCGCATGCCTTCATCAGTCCTTAAGAAGAAGATTCCCCATCAACTTCTCTACCCTTCTCAACCTGTTTATCCTATTCCTTTGTGCGTCTTTGGGTGTGCTTTGTCCATGAAACCCGTCCTACTGTGACCAAACTTAATGCCAAGTCTCTTCGTTGTATTTTTACAAGGACTCACATATAAAACGGGTATTATTGTTTTCCCCCAAATCTGAGTTGCTTTGTGGTCTCTACTGATGTTACTTTTCTTGAGGCTACTTGTTTTCATGACCAACCACCTCTTCTCTTCCGGATGATAAACTTCTTGTCTATCATATTACCCATCCTTCTGCTGATGTGTCATCCTCTCCATCTTCACCAACTCCATCTCAGTACCCTACTCCTCCTTTTGAGATGGTTTATGCTTGTCGTCCTTCGAAACTCATCTTGCATGTTGAGGTGCCCCCCCCACAATAGCTGCTCCTACTTCTCGACCTTCTCCATCAGTTGATCGGCCGCCTCCCACACCTGCCACTCATCTTGATCTTCCCATTGTTGGAAAGATACTCATAGTTGTACACAGCATCCATTGCATTCCCACTTGTCTTATGCAGAATTATCTGCCTCTTATCGAGCTCTATGTATTGCTTTGGTTTCTATATCTGTGCCTACCTTTGTTTCTGAGGCAGTGACCAATGGTGGTTGGCGGGGTGCTATGTAGGATGAGATGGTTGCTCTTGAGCATAATTTTACTTGGGAGATTGTTTCGTTACCACCTCAGCAGAGGGCCATTGGTTGTAAATTGGCTTTCACAGTGAAAGCGAACAACTCCCCCCCCCCCCCCAAAAAAAAAAAAGGCTCCTTGGCTCGTTTCACAAAGGAGTATGCTCAAACTTATGCTGTGGATTATTCTGAAACTTTCTCCCCTGTTGGCAAGATGTTTTCAGTTCGTTTGCTGGTTTGTTTGGCTGCTACTTATTTTGACCCTTGCACCAACTTGATGTCAAGAATGCCTTTATGCATGGTGATCTTGACAATAAGGTCTATAAAGAGCAACTTCCTGAGTTTGTTGCTCAGGGGGAGTCTCGTATGGCGTGCCATTTGAAGAAGTCCCTCTATGGTTGAAGCAGTCTCCTCATGCCTGGCTCGGGCGCTTGGTTAGGTGATTCAACAGTTTGGGCTTTCTTGATGTCAAAGTGATCACACTGTATTTTTCAGACACTCCACTGTGGGGAATATTTTGCTGGTTGTTTATATGGATGATATTGTGATTACTGGAATGATCATACCAGTATTGCCAATTTGAAGTCCTTTCTCCAAAGCCAGTTTCAGACAAAAGATATGAGGAATTTGAAGTATATTATGGGCACTGAAGTTGCAAAGTCCAAGCATAGCATATTCCTTTCTCAACGTAAATATCTGTTGGACCTTTTGTAGGATACAGGAATGCTCGGATCAAAGCCCAGCAAGATGACTGTGGATTCAAGTGTAAAGCTTGCCCCGGTGATGGAGAAACTATTTGGTGAACCCAAACAATATCGGAGATCGGTGGGCAAGCTCAACTATTTATGTGTTACATGTCCCGATATTGCCTTTTCAATAAGTGTGGTTAGCCAGTTTGTGTCTTCCCCTTGCACCACACATTGGGAAGCAGTAACAAATGTGTTGAGATACCTCAAGAAAGCTCTTGACAGAGGGGTACTCTATCAGAATCATGCCTACAATAGGGTTGAAGGATTCTCTGACACAGATTGGCTAGTTCCCCTGTAAATCGTAAGTCCACCTCCAGACATTGCATTTTCATTGGAGGGAATCTAGTATCTTCTACAAACAAGAAACAAGAAACAAGATGTAGTGCAGAATCTGAATGTGGAGCAATAGCTCTGGCCACCTCTGAGATTTTATGGCTGCGACAGCTTGTAGTGAGCTAAATCTTTTGAGTTCCACATCAGCAGAATTATGGTGTGATAATCAGGCTGCTATCCACATTGCGTCCAATCCGGCGTTCAATGAGTGGAAAAAACTTATTGAGATAGACTGCCACTTTGTACTTGAGAAGCTTCAGCAAGAACTCGTCACTCTTGGGCATGTGCGAACTGGTGATCAACTTGCGGATGGCTTCACCAAGTCTTTAAATGAACCTAAGCCGGGCATGATTGATATATTTGCTCCAGCTTGAGGGGGAGTGTTAGAAACCGGGGGCAGTCGACTGCCACTGTCCAGTAGCCTCAGTTTCTCATTTACGTTGTGGCAGTTGACTGACATGGAACTGGTTGTAATCTTGCCCTAATTTCTATTATAAATACAAGCCTCTATACCCTTCTAGGGTATAAGGAAATTCACCCCTGATCTTTCTCCATCTCTTTCTCACTCTCAACCCATCTCTTTCGCCCTCCACATTCTACAGTAAATATAAACTGGAAACATTTAATTCATGAGTCCCACATTGGTTGCCTGTAAGGCGCTGGGCTGGTCTATAAGGCCAAGGGCTCCCTCCCAGGACAGCTAGCAAGGGTACCACTTGGTGAAGGAGAGTGACTAAGATAATGACCCTAGCTCAATCCTCCCAAACAAAAAAAACATATTTAATGGAGGAAACTATGCATACATCTAGTTTAGTATGAGTGCCTTACAAAATCAAAACCGGGGTGATGATCGAGTGACATTTTGCGAATGCTTGTCATCCACAAGATAAAACATGGGACCTGCAGATTGCACAAGCAAGCAGAATAAAGACATTGAACAAAGTTATTGCCTCATTCAAATTTGCCATCCTTTCAGCATTCTGAAAACATTTATAACAAAAAAAGAAAAAAAACAAAAACAGAATTGCTAAAAATAAATTCCTATTTTATGAAAAACTTTTACCAAGCGATGATGTGTACAACATTACTAAGATGAAACTTTTCAGCCACCAAGCTATATAATGTATTTCTATTTTAACAACAACAAAAAGATCTAAAATACTATATGCCCTAGATAGCCACCAATTTGCGCCAATCTTTCCAGGCTTGAATGCGCAAGCTCCAATATAAAGTTAAATCTGACACATTTTCCCCAAATTCTCTTTACCATACTTGTCTTTTACTTCACCATTCCATCAATATATTAGCAAAACACAACTCCCAAACAGTTAAGTTTCAAAATTATCCTTGTTCCCTTATGTAATTGTAGACAACTTGGTTGGGGCAAATGACAAACGCCTCGATCCTTATTAGCCAATAGTATCCTATGAGTAGACAGCTCCAATCACTAATCAATTACATCTTTCCTTTATTGAAATAGAGCATCACCTGGACTGATAAGTATGCAAAGAACCATAAAAATGAAGGGCATCCAACAGCCTGTTGCTCCTTCCGGAAAAGAGAAATATGATCCATGTAACTCCTTCCTGAGACAGTTTGTGGTAATGCAGGAGGCACTTTAAGTGATGCATAAGAAAGTCAAACAAAAGAATGGGTAAGTCAAATGGCTAAGCTACATCATAAGGATACAGTCAAGAGGATATATAGTTGTCCCTTCAAATCCATATACAGTCAAGCTAGCATTAAGAATAAAAGATACTGAATGAGGTATGAACATGTCAAAAGAAGTTGCCAACCATTAAAAAATCCAATAAAATGAAAACATGCTTGCTACTTTATTTATTCAAGTGCAAGGTTTCAATTATTAATTTATGTAAGGAAAAAGGGGGGAGAGGGAGGGGGAGGGGGAGGGGCTAACTACAGTTTACCACCTAAACTTTGACTATCAATATCACCCCTATAGTTTCAATTTGAACTATGGCTTCCTCAAACTTTATCTAATGCCATCAACATGTCCCTGGTGTGACATCTAGCCAATCGATGGAATTAGCAGCAAGATGATATTCGTTGGGCAGGACATCAGGCAAGATCTATAACTTTAAGATGCATAGCATCATCTGTTTGGAAATAAATAAATAACTAAAAAATCAATTCCTCCCATCAAATTTACAGAGAGAGATATTGTCCCTTGTTCCAATGTTCCAGAAGCAACTAATTTGTGTTAACAGAAAACAGGAAAAGTCAAAATTCCTAATAATTTACTCAATGCCACTTGCCTTGACCAAGAAAATGAGGACCAATAAATAAATTACTGGGCATGTTAATAATCTAGAAAATATGTCCAATGGAGGAAAGAAAACTAACGTGCAATGGATCCCTCACCATCAGCAAGAAAAAATGAGAGAGCCTATACAAAAATTGAAGAGCACCACGCAATTCAGGCAGTGGAGGATGGAGTGAATCAGCAGCAACAAGATAGCAGCTTCCAACCGTAGTAAGCTAGTCATAAATCAGTAACTAAAGGCTCCACAATTCAAAGAAAATTAAAGGTCAACCTCATTACGAAAAGAATGAGAGTCTTCTTCCACCACTCAATCTAGCACATAGGAATTGAGAGCTTCCCGCACTCCTTGATGTTGAGAAGAATTTAGTTGTATTTGCTGCCCCATTAAGAATTTGGGTGGCTTTCAGTTCCTTCTTTGCAGAAACCACATGGGACGAGTTTCAAGACCATGAGGAGGAAAGCTCATCGCTTTAGACAGAAATGATCAGGATGACATCGGGGTTTCCAATTAAGATCCACCTGATTTCCACCAATGTCAAGGTATTGCTACCAAATGATCTAAGAGTGAACAACCATCAGAAGAAGGGACTTGATGGCGGCTGTAGCACTGACACTGCCTTATTTTATTTTCCAAATATTTGTTTCTTAACTAAAGGTCTATTTCCATCCAAATCATGCCATGTGTCTACCTAGATGCCTCCACTTAGATGCGTGCCATGAGTATGACAAGCCATCTCCAACAACTGGCTATGGTGGGGCACATTAATAGCAATAGAGAAAGTACAGGCAGCTCTTTTTCCAAACTTAAATTTTTGCTTGGTGCTGGATCAATGTCAAGAGTTCATATCCTCGTAATTGTTAGGTTTGGTGTGTGCATTTCCAAATAAAAATAAAATAAAATGGCAAATGTTGAAAAAATTAGATATAACTGAACAGAAATTTCACACCTTCTGCAATTACTATATAGTCCTGCATTTCACTAATTCAACATGTAAATAGCCTAGATATGGTTTGCCACAAGATTATGGATTTTATCAGCTGAAAGGTTCCAATGCTGGATTAGCTATTAGCAGCCTTGCAATGAAAGGAACTTGTTGATAGTACGTCATTGTTGCAGTGATTGGAACTCCAAGTCTCTTGCTTTTGTTATTGCTGCTAACTGCATTAGCTTATCTTATTGATGAAGCAGCATCATTTCAAATATTAATTGTCGATTAGAAAGAGGATCAAGGTCCAGCAAGTTATCAGGAAAAAGGATCAGTTAAACCTACAAAGGATCAATCTTCATTACAAACCAGGTTGCAGAGAGCATACAGAACAATGCCAACATGTGTTCAAGTTTCCTTTTTCCAACATATTGGAAAAACATCAAAAGAAAGCAGGTTTCAAATGCCACAAAAAATAACTCCAGATTGAGAAGTCTTGTTGAATTCTTAGTAGTTATAATACATTAACCAAAGAAATCCCTCGCCACAGAACCCTGAGGAAAGCTGTGGTATGTCATTGTTTTTAAAATCTCAGCACCAGCTGCTTAATAGTATGACGAGACGAAGAAAAAGTCCTTATCATTTTAAATATACTTTCTTTGTAGCCTACATGAGGAAGTAGTAACAGTAATCTGATGATAGAGGTTAGGATGCAAAAGGCAACATGCAAGGACACACACCCCAAAAACAAAAAAAAAAAAAAAACAAAACAAAAACAAAAAAATATAAAGATATGTAAAATATGAGACATCATTAGGGATGGTACAGGCGCTGCTATGCAATAAACTATTATATTGCAAGTATTTATGATATAGTAATCAACAAAAGCTTCATATAGAAAAACACTCCAGTATTGCAATCACATGGATTCAACCTCAATAATTGTAAGCAAAAAACTTGAATCACAGCACAAGCAAATTTCTAGTGCCAACATGAACAAATTGTCAAACAGCTATAAATTGACAATGACATACCAACATAAATTGAAGAAACACCTGAATCTATAAATCCATTGTAGACAAAACTGAGAACTCACATTTAGGAAACAACTCGGATATCCTTTTCAGCTTATTTAACTGCAAGACAAGCAGAGGGAATAGCACCATTCTGAGAGCCAAAGTGGAGGAAGCAATTACTATCCACCTGTAGAGCAATTTAAAACAATTTCAGAGAATGTAGAACAACATTAACAACTAAAATCAAGTAATTATTCAATAATCCAGGTAGTTTCCGTATCAGATGATTTAGGCTCCACAGTAGAAGTAATATCTTAATGGGAGATAGTATTAAACTTTAACAGAAGAGTTCATCCTCCGCCACCCACGATATCATTACTGAGATGGAATTCTTAAAAATCTTTAATACTTATCTTTGTGAAATATCGAAGATGAGCTTGCTAGACTTTGTCATTTCTACTGATATAGAGTTGTATTAATAAATAAAAAAAAGAATGGCCTTGAGTCAAATAATTTTAAAATTTTGGGAAAAAAAGAAGAAGAGAGAAGTGCAAAAATCTTTCATCTCGCTCAAATTTCAATTGAGTCATGTTCAGATATCCTATTGTTGTTTATGATTTCTACAGCAAGAAACAGAGCGTGAATGCATGAACTCACCAAGGTAGGCCAGTGAGATCACGGAACCCATCGAGCACCGAAATAACGAAGCGAACAGGAAGAACATACTCATCGCCGCCAACCACTTCGGAAACCCTAGGAACAATTCCCAGGTCCAGCAGCTCCGATCCGGCCACTGACTCATCAACTCGGCTCAGTTCCAATTGGTCCGAATCTTGGGAAGAAGAAGAAGAACCGATGTAGAATGAGCGGGACTGATGGAGGAAAGAACATGCAGATGAGAAGGGAATTCGTGAAGATTGAAGCGTCGGCCTGCGAAAGGGAATCGGCGGCGGCGGAGGGGAGGGATGCGGCGGCGGCGTGCGGTGGTGGAATGGGTTGGATGCCGGAGGAGAAAGAGAGGAAAGAGAGCGTGGTCGACGGCGCAGCTGCGAGAAGAGTCTCGACGCCGCCATTGAAGACTATCGGCACCACCAGCTAACCAACGTTCGGGTAACGGTCATATTTTTTTCCCCAAGTCGACAGGGGTTCACCCAGGCGAGCCTGAAACATGACTGGTGACTAGAATTATGCTCCAAGCCAATAGAGAAAGACGCTCCCCATCTTTTCATTTTTACCCTCAAAACTTTTGATTTTATCTCTCGATCTCATGTATGATTTTCATGCTCATCTATCTCCCCCATAAAGGTTTAAGGCAGCAATCACTCGTCTCATATCTACCTATCTATACTATTAGAAAGGGGGTAAAGTGGGTAGCAGTTATTTTCTATTAATCAAATCCCAAAATTCTGAAATACTCAAAATACCCTTATTTTATTTTAAACATTCCAACATCCTCTTAAAACTAATCGGATGTAATTGAAAATCAAATATTTTGCAGTTGTGGAAGTTATTCTTTCAACTGCCCTAAACTTTTCTCTCTACTCCTATTTTGACTGGCTGAAAAGGATAGAACCGGATGGTAAATCCGATTTGATATAAGCAAGATAGCTATCCAACTGGATCAAGCATATAGCCTATCTAGTGTTTGGTGTGCAATAGGATTACCATCTGGATCACATTTTATAATCCCATTCGATGTTTGTCATGACACGGGATAAAGTTGTAAAATATATGTATATATGGACAAAATTACCCTTAAATTATTTATAAAAATTACTAAAAAGAATGAAATATTAAAAATAATTAAAATCACAAATAGTTCTTGAATCCTCATGCCATACTAAATGGTAATCCTATTACCAATCATTATCTAGTCAATTTCTTTGCTAGATATGATGATGCAATTTGGTTTTTCATTGGTCAAACAAGGTCTAGATTAAATCCTCCAACATCCAATGATCAATTTTGACTTGACTAAGATTTTATTTTTGATCCCATGACCAACATAAGCTTAGGTGGCATTGCCGCATCACCCAAGGGTTATCCAAGTGCCAATTTGGTGTCACATCACCAAAATAAGTCTCAATGGATGAAATGTATTGAAGGTCAGCAGTTAAAGTCAATGGTCAATTGTGCGAACTTTTATGGCTTTGGCTATCTTGAAAATCTTAGCCTCTTCCACAGCTTCCCCAACCCGAGGTAAGGCTAATTTTGCCTCTAAACACGCGTGTTTGGCTCTTACAAGATCTGACATTGCATTTTAACTCAAATTTCATCTACAGAGTGTGTTAGTACACATCATGAATGTCAATAGTAGATGTGTCAATGCTAATGTATGTCCTAAATACCAGTGCATGAGACTTCAACAATGGCAACCTGACCTGCACTTTTAGGGAGCTCAACAGTTACATTTTAAATGAGTACTTATAGATATGGGTACGTTAGGATGTACCAAATGATAATCGGTAAAATTACTCATTTATTCTTTTTATTAGATTTGTATACCCGTTACAAGTGTCAAATGCGGGTACCCGTCAGTATCATAGGCACCCGTGACTTTTGCCTGGTCTAATTACGTAGTTCCCACCTCACCCATCAGGGGCATTGAATTCCACTACGCGTCACCCATCATTGTTTCATGAATTCCTTCTCTCAAATCCACTCTATGCCTGAGTTGATGGCATCTTTCCTGACGAGTGCAAGAGTGAAAAAAATTGCAAATCCAAAATTTGTGAGGAAGTGTTTATTTATGGATAAAAAATATTAGGTAATAATGTGAAATTAGATCATTTAACAGTGGCATGCTTTCTTATTATGAAGATCAAAGGTTCGAGTCTGCATTGCATTGAACTATGAAGTAATTTTTTCTACTCTCTTTTTTTCTAAGTTAGCGTACGTAAATCGCATGCAACATTATTATTAGATTAGGCTGCCGAACCATGATATGACACAATGATTCTTTTTTTCTTTTTCCTTTTCTTATTTCTTCTTATTTATTTATTTATTTATTTTTTTGTGGAAGTGAATGTCCTTCACAACTTTTGAATGGCATGGTTTAAAGGCATGGCTATTACCCTCGAGTAATCAAGGACTAGTCCCGGAATAAAGGGACCATCTTGAGGCTCTCCACTTTCAATGGGAGCAATGAAGGATATACTGGACGTTGCATTCTCTTTGCCCTTCCTTTATAAATACTCTTTTGACTCCCTCTCCTTATTTTAATGCATTACAACTCTAATCGCAGAGGAGGAAAAATAGGGCGAGGGAATTTGAAGAGGAGAAATGGCAAGTTTCAACATTCCAAGAATTGGTCTTTGTGGAAGAAGACTAATTAGGCCATGGAACCCTAGGATTTTTGTCACTGCCCCAAGGAATTTGGAAGTGAGTTCTCTCTAATTTCCCACACTTATTTATTATTCTCATTGTTACTGTAATTTATGATATCTATTTTGGTGGGGGAATATGTTTTCTGACAAAAAATAGAATAAAATTGTATTTTAGTCTATAAACTGAGAAATAATTACTGATATGGATCATACCTTTCCCTACGACAGCCATCCTCTTCGTCCATAGGAAAAAAAAAAAAAGAAGAAGAAAAAAAAAAGAGAGATTTTTTTTTAACCCAACAACTCGAGCATGCACCAGACAAACCCTTTTTTTTTCAGAGACGAAGTGACTAATTTACCTGAGTTAACTCAAAAAATAAAAGTGGCTTAAGTTGGTCGTATGTATACATATAAGCTTTGCTTTGTTCCTTGTTTATGAGGAGAGATGAATTGGAATGTGAAATAGGCGGCAAGCGCATTAGGAGCAATAAACACAGCAATACAAGGCGTTGAAGCAGCCAAGACAGTGAAAGAAGGCGCTGATACAGCCAAGGAAATGAAGAAAGGGAGCAAGGGAGGAGGGGACAATTTCAAGGGGAACCTCAAAACCAAAGCTGCCTTCACTGCTGGACAAGTATATCTCTTTATCTCATATATATATATATATGTGTGTGTGTGCGCGCGCGCGCACGCATGTTGCCTAGGGTTCTTGCTAAATAAAATGACACTAAGCAAATGCAAAGCATATGGCATATTATATTCATTTGGATGGCAGGAACAATAGAATGGAAAAAGAATGAGGCTGACCGAGGAATGAGTACAGAATGTAATGGTCATTCCATCATGGGAGTTATACAAATGATGGGAATGAGCATCAACATTCTCATTCCATTTTTTGGTAATATAAAAGATAGCAGAATGGTCATTCTCTTGCATTAAGGGGACGTCATTCAATTCTTATTCTAATCAATGTGTCAATTCCTTTTCAATTCCTGCCATCCAAACGCAGGGTCAATACTACCAAATAATAGAATGAGAATCAATACTTTCATCCTCATTTTCACCATCCAATCCAAACAAGTCTCAAATGCTTTTGACACACGGACATGATGTTTGAAAATGAACGCAGGCAACCCAGAAGACAAAGGACATAGCCGGAAGGGCATCAAAATCAGCACAAGATATTGCTGAGAAAGCTAAGGACACAGCCCAAGACGCGTGGGGCTCCACGAAGGAGAATGCACGGAAGGCCAAAGGCACCGTCGTTGGCGCAGCTGAAGAATCAAAAGAGTCCATCAAAGAAAATGCAGAAGCAGCAAAGAAATGCATGAACAATAAGAAATGACTAGTGAGGTCTGTTTTTATGTTGACCATAAGCATCGGCTAATTGCCGATGAGTTCTACAACTTTTACTAGTCCGGTGGTAATGTGGAAGATCTCTCTGCTGAATTTGTACAGAAAGCAGGTTTAAAGATTTAGTCTCAATATCTTGTATTTTATGTTTTCTTCAGTCAGAAATGACAAAATGCATGTATTTGTTCAGCATGTCAAAGAAGGAAATTTGATAACTAGTTTTGAAAAGGCATTTCTACTTCATAATTGATTATTGGTTTTTGGAAAAGAAAAGGAATAACTAATATTTTAGCATTAATTTACCAAAAAAAAACTAATATTTTAGCATTTTAACAAGAGATAAACATCAACACAATAACTCGATACATCCTCATTGTATCTCATCCAAATTGGAGAAAGACATATAGTTAACTTCAAACTTTTTGTTGAATTCAACTGCATGGACAAGAAAACTTCGAGTGTCAGTGCTCAATGAGCACTAGACAATTTTCCATCCAAATCCCAAAAAGCTGATGTCGTGAAACATTAATGGAAAGCAATGAAGTAATTATCTAAATATCTTAATAAAATTACATAACTACCCTCCATTCATATGCCGTCACACAAATTTTTTAACTTTGGTTAAGATTTGGCAAGAATGTAAAGCATTACTCAGAGTCACAATCAATTAACTGTACCAAATAATGTAGCATCATTCACATCCATAAAAAGTAAGTCTACAAAAGTGTTGAGAGGATGAAACTTTAACAATATGCTATTCCTCATTTATAGATGAAATGAAAACCCCCAATATAAATAAATATATTATGATGGAAGTTAAGAAATGAACAAGAAAATATTTCCTTATTCATGGGACTCAATTTTTACCCTCGAAATAACAACTACATCAAAACACCGGCATATCGTTCCTAACTCACTCCAAGTGCCAACTCGTACAAACCATAGCCAGCTGAGGATTTGAATCCACCACCCTTTCTTTCTCAAAGAAGGTAAGAAATTGCGGGTGAACTAGAGGTTACGTTCATAATTAAGGTAATTCGAGTCCAACCACACAGTTTATAATTCCGCAGGCCCAGAAACATTTCTATATGTAGATTTCACTTTTCCAAATTCATAATGGTCCATTATCAATACAAGCAGGAAGGGGAGGAAACAACACTGCACAGCAGTTGCTAACACATGTTCACAGCTGAGTAATTTACGTCATATTATTTGGAACAAATTTGTGGGCAAACATAAACCTTAATTAACTCCTCAAAATTCAGAAGCTAAAATAAAACCATGTTAAACCTATTCTATTAATGTCACAACTAAAGAGCTGAAAATCACACAAAAACATTAGGCTTCAGAGATACATAAATTGCATACAAAAACAATTGCACAAAAACTTCTACAAGCAAAAAAAAGTCAAAATAATAATAATAATAATAATAATCTATCCATGGCTTGATGCAAACTTGGGATGTCAGTTAATGTTTTTTGATACTATTGTTCTATCGTGCAAGGTAAGAGCTTACCTCTTAAGCGTGCATTAGCTATCTGTATCTGATCCAGAAGAATCTGACTGCAACTCAAATGGTTTGATTCTGTTTGTTCTTAGGCTGATGGGAGCACCCAAGATTAGGCCAATTGATTTTGTGGGGTTCTTAGATCTTATCAACGAGAATATCATCCAAGTACTTGAGTGCATCCACATGTATCTCCTTTATGCTGTCCATGTATAGTTTAAATTTCTTCTGCCATGATGTAATACCAACAGCCCAACATAATTTTTTCAATAAGCCACCTTCGAAATGCTTTGCAAAGTTGCTCTAAACATGCCTCAAGCAAAAACGATTATAGCCCAGTGACTCGCATCATCCATTGTGACGATCACTAACTACCGACATGATTGAATTCGTGCGATCATTTATGGGACAAACAGCCACTTGTTCAGTCGATACAACGTGATGGTGTAAAAGTCAGAGAAACCGGCCCCAATTCTCTATGGTCCCTTCACTCACAATCACGAATCCGAGTGGTTACACTTGCTTATTGCCATTAGTACCCATTGCAATGAGGAGCTTACCCATGCACTTTCCAAACAATAAGGTCCCATTTACATCAACCACCACTCAACAGTTCTTCCACCGTTTGATAGATGTGTTGAATGCCGAAAACACACTATGCATTGTTGTAGTGTTGGGTGTTGCACCATTGGGTCTTGCTCAAATTAAGCCAAATGAACCAGGGTTATAATGCATGATTGTGGAAAGAAACCTAGGTAGTATATTAAACGACTACTTCCAATCTCCAAAGAGTCAAGCTAGTACCTTTTGTTTCCTATACCACGCATTCTTGTACGTTGGTTGATATTTGAACTCTTGACGAACATCTTAGTGTATGAGACTCACTCTATAAGTTGTCCACAATCACACTTCCTCTTTAATAAGCTCGGAAATCATCGCGGTCGATATACTAAAGTGGTCCTGGTTGCTACCGGCAACATCACAAATGTGGCCCTTTGCATACTAAGTCACAATCTAACCCCCAACCTTTTCCGCTAAGTACGCTCAAAGCCTCTAAAAACATCCTAATGTACAAGCATTTTTGCGAATCGGAACCAGTAACTTCTAATCGAAGCATTTAACAATGACCTCTTTGCAAATTCGGATACGGCAATAGTCAATAGCACATTACAGTGTCTTCTCAAGTCTAACATCGACCCTACTTGCAGATCATTTGTGTTTGGATTGAAGGTGTTAGGACAGGGCTGTTTAGATGTTGACAGCCATTCCTTTCTTGCCGTAAAAAGTTGAAAGTGTGGCTAGTGGAGATGTGCAAAACTGACATTCAGAGCGGCCCAACCGGCTCCAAAATCTCTTGCATCGCAATCATCGGAGCCCAATAAGATTTCCTTGTCCAGTGCATCATCATCATCCTCAACCGACAAATCATCAAATGACATACTTTGAATTTTCTGTGGCGCAGAACTATTGCCTTGAAGTGAATTATGCGTTATTTCGTTCAACGACGAGTAGTATTGAAACCATCATAGCCACCGTCATCCGCATTCAAATCATACTTGTACTAGCAATACGTATATCCTTGTGCGTGATCATGCTGCCCATCTGGAATGAAACTGCTAGGCTCGGGAGCATCGCGATCTGCCAATGTTGAGTAATTATCGACTCCGTGTCCGCTTATCAGCAATTGACTGTAAGCACCTATAGCTTACTCTGGTGGGTACTAAATCAGATTGACCTTCACATAAAGCTCCAATTTTGTCAATACTAGATACCGTATGTACATGTTAATCATGTGTTATACAATATCGTCATTATATAAAGGGCAAGGCGAATATGTCGGCGATCCTCCTAACCCATGTACTACGGGACTCCTAAACACAATGCTTACTTTGTATAAGCTACAATTCGAGAGACAACGGCAAGCACACCTAGTCAAGCAAAGATTCAAAGGTTGCATTAGCAGACTAAATAAACATCATGCACGAGTTACCTCCCACATAACTGGGAGACTGGTGCGAATTTTCTATGATTTCTCCACCCTAGTAGCAAAGCATTTGAACCATCGATGAGTTCATCACAACTCTAAAAGAGAATGAGAAAAGCTTGGAAGCAAGATTTCCTTTAGAAATGTTACAGTGAATTGAAGTCTATTAGAGGGGTATATATATATAGCAAATTAAACAGCGCGTAAGTGCTATTTTAGAGAAAATCAAGATTCTGAGGCATGATTTCAAATGTGTCAGTGGTTGGGCATAACGGAAGAGGGAAAATGAAGAAAATATTATTGCGAGTTTAATTTTCCTTGCCATGACACAGCCATAGGAACCTCGATTTCAAAATGTTGGAGTATGTTAGGAAAGATTTGAAAATGTGGGGTACATTTGTCAATTTTTTCCCCATTTGGAGTATTTGAAGGAAAAGTTCCAGAAAGGGTGAAATAGAAAACAAACCCTAATTATTTTTTTCCCTTTCCTTCTTTTAAAAAATAAAAATAAAAACCCATGGATAGCCACAGGTCTAGTAGAAATGCGCTTACGGTCATTAAAGTCCCCACATAAATATTAAAATCTAAGGATGTTATAATATTAGATTTAAATTTTAGGTTAAATCTTAAATTGGTGGGATCCCAACTCCTCTAAAATTTCCCAGATCATATAAAATTTCTTACATCATTTTATCGCTGACATGAATAATTTTACATACACAAAAAAATTTGCATCAAAATTAGAGACAGCCTAAATGGCACAAACTTAGATGAAGAATTATTTTAGGCAAGTTAATATTTTTTTCATCCTTTATGCAGGTTGAAAATGAAAAGAAATGATTTGTGCAATTTAAATCAATGGAAAAGATAAAAGGAACTTTAAAGGATCCAAATCCTAGAGTTAGAGCTTTTATTAGCAGGTTTGTCTCCCTTCATTTCCTCCGCAACTTGCAATCAAGTAGAAATGATATCCTATAATTCTCTTTCCTATCCCAATCGAGGAGTGAAAACGTACATCATCTTTTCTTTTCTTTCCCTTCCTTTAAAATGTTATCACTCATTTTCTTTTCCGTCCTAAACTCCCAATCAGAGTGTGAAGGGATTTAGGGATTTCGATCTAAGCTTCTTCTGTTCTTGATTTTGAGGATGACTACCACTATTTCTTTTCTTCAAGTGCTGATTAGGTCTTGACAAGGTCATACCTGGTCACCTAATTCATGAAAACGCTTACATCGGGTTAAAAGAGTTAGGCCGGGTTGATTGCATGGCTAGGCTCAATAGTTACCTGACCTAGGCCATGGTACGGGTCAATCTGGCGAGTCGAACATCATTGGATTAGGTTGCTAATTTCATTTTTTATTTGAACTAAGAACAAAAGCAGCAAGATTCTTGTTGTATGATGAGGAAATGTTTGTTGTTTAAAAAATTAAGATGAATTTACCTTTTAAAGCCCACATTATTCAATTTAATGCTTAACAGCTATAATGATTTATCTTTTCATTAACGACTTTGATTATAAATGTATATTTTCATCATTATGTTGATTTTTTCAAAATAAATCTGTTAAATTACAAGTCCAGGCCTGGAACCATAGTATATGCACCTAAAATTCACAACTTTTTTTATAGCATGCAAAATTTTAGGGTTTTACTATTTGATTTTAATATACGGTTTTATATAGCCTTTTTGATCCAGAGTAAAATCCTAATTTTGATTACCTTGCTACGTGTTAAGTAACAAGTAAAAAAATCTACTTTCTTTTATGGGTGTCATATTTCGGATCTATACCCACAAAAGTATGCTGGTGCCCTCGAGTACGCGTACATATTGATAGACATTGCTCAATCTCTTTTGAAGCTCCAGGATCCGGACTCTAAAATTAATAGGGAAGAAAATTCAATGCAAAACTTCATCTCCTCCTCAAAAGTTTTAATTATCATGTTTCATCCTTTAAAATTTTAAAATTTTACTCAATCTAGCCTCATAAGATGAATCATCGATGATTTCTCTTCAACTTTTTGAGCATTTTTCATTTTCCTCCCCTCGTATTCCCTGCTCTCTCTCCCTAATCTTTTATTTTTTTTGAGTCAATTTCACTTTAGTCACTGTAAACATACGTTTTTCCTATTTTAGTCATTCGAATTATTTTTTTTCCTTGTTTTGGTCCTTTCAGCCTCCTGAATTTCCAATCGTGATCCTTCCATCAACTTAGGCCATTAAGTCTAATGGAAATCTGAATATTATTCTTAAAAAATCTATAAAAATCTTTATAGCTATCTAAAAATTGCCAAACTTGGCCCTAATACCACCTAAAACATTACAAACAAACAAAACAATTAAACATAGATATTTCTTACCAATTCCTAACTTGGAATTAACATATCACACCAATTCCTAACTTGAAATTAATATATCACATAACTTATAAATACTAAAGCTTGAATAATAAATTCTTACCCCAAACTTGACTGCCCAACACGCTCCGATTACTTCAGCCTTCTGGTATCGAAGTCCAGCCCACCTTTGTATCCTCTTACAACGGCGGAGCCTAGGAGGTCAAATTTCCTCTCTTCCTCCCTTGAGTACTTCTATAGGAAATTTATAAGACTGAAACCTGGTGGCTTTAAACAAAGAAGTTGAAATCTATATAAAGGACTAGAGTTTGAAGAAAGACTTTATTATAAAAACTTCTTCAAGAGTTCTCGACTATAGATTAGGTCCCCTTCAATAGTCCCACAAGGCTCAATATATAAAGTTGGAGAGATCACATGTAGGTCTAATCCAATGGACTCAAACACTTGCATAGTGTCAATAAGATCTCAGCCACACACCAAAAAGCAAAAGATAAAAGCTAAAGAATAAGTGGGTGGCATACCACTTGCCAACCAACTTTTACAAAAGTGGAAAAATACACACCCTACAAGAGTGTCGACGACATATAAACTGTCTACTTGGAAAATAAAGATAAGTTCTTTCAACAATGGGTGTTTCACGTGCCTCCATTATCAAAAGCAATTCCTTGCATTATTTTCAACAACGTTAAGGCATGCATCACAACTCTTGTTTGTTTCTAGGCTTAGTAAGCCTGCCTAAGCTCAATAATCTTAGGTTTTCCTGGATGAGACGATAATATTCGTTACAATCCTACCCTCAATTTCTTCTAAAGCTCTCCTAACCACCATAAGCAAGCTTTCAAGGATTTGTAGCTTGTTCCAATCAATCTCGAACTTAATAATAAATCCTGCTTCTGGGATTTTTGAAAGTCTTGGAACTTCTATATCCTTGTGTGAAATCTTTCCACAAGGCCATCCCGAAGGAAACATAATTCTTGAATGCTTGAATGTATTTTCCTTAAGATAAAACTCAAGCTCTTCGTAACATGGGGGTTCAAAAATTACCATGCTTTTAATAAGCTCTTTAGCTATTTGGTCAAATACTTCTTCTCTCCACGTATAATACTCTGAGAATCTTTTAACCAATCTTTCATTGTCCTTGTTAGAAGAGATAATTTGCTGTTCTAGCTAGACAAATTGCTAAATCACATCTTCTGAAATTGCTAAAAGTTGATCCCAACTTTGGCTGAAATTCCTCCTAGTAGCATCGACACCACTCTCTTAGTTTTGTTGGAAAAAGACAATCCTGTTCAATGCTCCTTAATATTCGCCATAAAGGCATTCTCAATCACTAATCTCCCACCAACATAAGAGACTATGAGATCCTTGGCTCCTGAATTGGATGCCTCATTTGGATTCTCCTTACTAGGGGGTTTTTCCTTTGTGATACTCAAACATGTTGATTTAATTTCAATAGTTGATCTATTAGGCTCATCTTCCTGATGAAAGGATACTGATTTTGCCTTAAACTTATTAGCCATCTTCTTTTCTAGAAATTGATTAACATAATCTCCGGCCAACTTGCAATTCCAATAGATAATCTTCTGCATTTTGGAATTATCATAGGCCACTGAAATTTCTTTCTGTTTCTCATGACTTGGCCTTAATTTCTATAATGCCTAAATTCTAAAAGAACATTTCTAGGTTGAATGAAGTTTAGATTTGCAAGCCTCGTATGGTATAATCTTACCATCTCCGTCGCTAAATCCAAAACCATTCCTGTCAACATAGTTTTTAGCCATTTCTATAACACTCATTTTTGGACACATCGAAACCTGATGTTCCTTGGATTTACAGTAGGAGCATGTCCTGATCTGTACTTGCTCTTTTGCTTTCTTGGGGAAAATATGCCCCTTCTTTGAGCAACTCGGATCTGGGTAATCTCTTTTTAGGTGTCCACGCTTATTGCACTTTCAACAAAAGCTTCCACCTTTCTCCATTATTCTTAGGGAAATATTAGATGTAAGATGAATCTGTTATAATTAAGAACTCCATCTGTCCTGGTAGATACAATTCATTAGCTTTAATTCCTTGTACTACTACTAATACCTCTTTTTCATGCAATAGATAGTTCAATTCTGCTCCAGAAAAAAGAACTAGACCAATACCTGAAACACTTTTCTCACGAGGTTTGTATTTTTGCTTTTAAAATTACACCCCAAGCATAATGTGAAGCATCGGTCTCAAGAATAAGATAATCTTCCTCTTTTACGTAATTCTAAAATTGGAAGGTTCTTAATCATATTCTTAAATCTTTTAAGCAAAAGCTTCCACCATTCTCCATTATTTTTAGGGAAAGATTAGATGTAAGATGAATCTATTCTAATTATGAACTCCATATATCCTACTAGATACAATTCATTAGCTTTAATTCCTTGTACTACTGCTAATACCTCTTTTTCATGCAATAGATAATTTACTTCTGCTCCAAAAAAAAGAACTAGACCAATACCTGAAACACTTTTCTTATGAGGTTTCTGTTTTTGCTTTTAAAATTACACCCCAAGCATAATGTGAAGCATTGATCTCAAGAATAAGATAATCTTCCTCTTTACGTAATTCTAAAACTGGAAGGTTCTTAATCATATTCTTAAGTCCTTTTACCATTTCCCTATCTTCATTTGTCCATGACCATCCAACATTTTTAGATAGTTTCTCTTGAAGAGTTGGGCAATGTGTGCTAGATCTTTAATATATCTCTTAGCATAATTCAAGACACCTAGAAACCTTTGTACTTGTTTTTGGTCTTCAAGGTCATCTGGGAATCTTTTAAGAATATTCTCTGCTATGTGTGGTTGCAGATTTTCCTCATTTCCCTCTATCTCTAAGCCTAAGAAATTGATCCTAGTTTTGGCCCATTCTATCTTCTTTTCAGATAAGATCATTCTCTCGCTTGTAAAGACATCGGCGACCTTATTAAGGTGCTTATGGTGTTCTTTCAGAGTTATGCTGAATACCAAGACATCGTCTATGCAAACAACACAAAATTCTTTAAGATTTATGAATGATCTATCTACTATTCTTTAGAATATTACTAGTGCTTCCTTTAATCCAAATGGCATTACTAGTCATTCGTACAATAAGCTTGGCATAGTGAATGTTGTATACTAGATTAAATCTTCTTCTAATTTGATCTACTGGTAACCATTTTTGAGATCAAACTTAAAATAGATTCTTGGGTTATAACTCCTAATCCAATTACGAGTAACTTCTTTATTAGGGAGAGTATATCTATCATCTTTTGTTGCTTTGTTTAGCTCTCTATAGTTAATAACTGTTCTGGCTTTTCCTCTCAGTTCCTTTACATGATTTATTACCATAAATGCTACACTTCTATGAGGACTAGAAGGCCTAATTAATCCAAGTTCAAGTAATTCAAGTTTCAGTTTCCCAAATTCTTCTATCATAGTTGAGGTATAGTTAATTGCCTTACTTCTAATGATAGTTTCTTCTTTGAGTTCAATCCTCCTAATTGTATATGTTATAGATCCTACATAAAAGGTCTATTTTCTGGCTGACCTTTTAAGAAAGCATTTCCAAGGATAGATTTTACTGGTAAGTTTTCTATACAATATAATTCTTGCGTTCTGAAAGCTTTACCATTTAGCCGATAAGTACATTGATAGCATAATCACTATGGTACTCCCATTTACAATTTCTATCATGCTCGGATGCATTTCTACCCACCATTCTAGAGCTATCGTATGTTGGCTTGAACAACTAAACGATACTCCTATGTTAATTAAGGTTAACCTTTCTTGGTTTTGTATTTGAACTAATATAAAAGATGCTAAGCACAGTGCTTTAATACTAAAAAGAGTTCCTATCTTTTTCAAGAGAACATCTACCTTAGAGATTCCTTCTTCTTCATAAATAGGAATGTCTACTTTCTTGTACCCAACAATCCGTCTACTAGTTGTACTAGCTACAGATCCTATTTCTTCTAGGTTTTGTTGTTCTTCTGAGATGCTTTCCAAGATACTAGACCTAAGAGTTTCTATGACCACTCCTCTTTTACTAGACTTTATGATTTCAGTGTCTTTAAATGTAATCATTTCACCATGTTGATTTATCATAGACAACGATATTTGTTTAGTCAATGTCAGCTTTCAAGGGATTACCCAGTCTCTTGGCCATGCCAAGCTTTTTGAATCGATCTCTGCTAGAGCACAATCCATGAGATTACCCTGTGGTTCAAACATCTCTGTAAAGAGACATTTTTCTTTTAACTCTAGTCTATATTTATTGAATACTCTGACTGCAACTCGAGAATGGAGAATTAAATGGGTTTTATTTGCCAGAAATAGGGGTTGCCAATTATGTGGATGTACTCTCAGACAAAGGGCTTTCATCACATATTTATCTGTAAGCTTTATGATAATTCCCTACCAAACTTTAAACCATATTAGTCCTTTACATAAATTGGCTCTTACCCCTCTATAAATTACAGCTTGGTAACCAACATGTACAAAATCATCTTGTACAACTGCCATCAATGGCAGATCTAACTCTCCTCATACAATTGGCGTTATACCAACTTGTAACGTTCCAAAATGGACATATCTTTTTCCTTCCTCAAAGCTCATTTTGTAAATGGCTTTGTCACCCAACTTAATACACGACTATCCGGAGTCAGTTGAATGAACTTTTGTTATGACTTCCTTTTCCAAGATTTTGATTTTGGAACTGAATGGAATCCATCCTTTTCTATAAATTTCTCCCAAATTTACATTTGGCATCTTCTAATTTGTCCAATCCCTAGAAGCATCTGGCAGATCCATTGAAGAGCTGGCCACAAGATGAGTTCCGTCTGGCTCTTATCCGAACATTACTAAATTCTCATCCTCTTCCTTAGTTTGCATCATAAATAACCTTAATGACATCAATTTATTATTTATGATATCTGAGATTTCTTCTTCCGAACCTAATCTTTCTTCGTATTCTAATTCTACCTCATGCAGCCTTCAATCATCTCAGTTGATTTCCTCTCGCTAGATAGGTTCAAATACTATCTTTTCCCCTTCAGATAATAAACTCATGCAATGAGATTTTATAGCATTTTCAAGGAATAATTGCTAACTATGTGGTCCTTTTTTTAAACACAGCCAACAATATTTACATTCTGTCAAGGGTTTTCCTAAATGTCACCTTGGATATTTTCCATATTTATCTTTGAATGCTTCTTTCATATCTTTAGTGTCTCCTCTAACCTTAACAAATCTCTTTGAAGGTTCCTTAGGAGCTTCCTCTCTTCTAACCTTTTTTTTTTTTTTTGAACGAAACAAACCTCTTTCCATTTTTTAGCTTTGTTTTTGGGAGTACCACCTTAGTACATATATTATTGCTTCGATTCTAGTTCCTAGTGTATCACTTGTACAATTATCTTCTAGCAATCTTTTCTTGATTGTCTTTCGAGATACTTCTCTCCAAACTTCAGGTAACTTGTCAAAGATTATTTCTTTGGCATACTCCTGATCGTTTAATGATTCATCATAAAACTTTTCTTTGAACTCACAAACAAATTATTCCAAATAGCACATGTCACAAAGTTGTAGTTTTGTGAGTGTGTCCTAACCTGTTCTACTAGGTAACCTTCTAAAACGGCTAAACCTTCTCCTGCAAATTCCCTTTTAAGGATGTCCACATAGAGTAGGATCACTTCATCAAGAATTTTGGCCTCATTTATAATGATTCTTCAAAGGTTCGAGTCTCTCATCAAGCTATCCCAAAACTTTCCCACTTAACCTCTAAGCGTATGTCTGAGAAACTCAAAAGCTTTCTCAGTTGACCAAGATTCAGTTCCCATTATGGAGTGCCTAATCATCGATTGCTTCACTAACATTTCGTTTACAATCGATTTCTAAATAAACTCCCTTCTCTATAATTCCTTTAGGCTCCTATCCCTTAGGTTTATGTCTTTCTAGGATTTTCCATGGGTAATCTGGAATGTAGGGTCTTTCCTTGGCGTCTACAAATATGCCTAGATTGTTTCCTGTACTAGGCCAATTGGTTTCCTCAATTCCTAAAGATCCTTTAAGATCATTTCAGAATCTATTAGGCTCAAGAAAGGTCCCTCTGCCTAAACTTGCAAATCTCTCTCCATGGGTTCTACTAAGTTCTTTCTTACTAGCTTTCTGTTTAAGGTTTTGTTCAATTTTATCTAGGCTTTGATCTATTTCTTTATTTACATTTCGAACCTCAATAGCTTCCTATTTTTCCATTTTCAGAATTTTATCCAATTCTTCCTATTGAGCCCTAATTTCTTGGTACGTGCTACTAGGATAATCTTCCTTAGTATACTCGAAAGTATGCCTCCTAAGCTATGATTGTGCAGTAGATGAAGATTTTTCAAAGGCCTCCCTAATTTTGTCTATAGCAATTTTTTTGCCATTATTTCCATTATTGGGATTTGTTCCTATAATTTTAATTTTTAATTTTTATTTATTTATTTATTTTGAAAATTATATAACAGATTTAAACGGAAACATAACAATTCTGACCTAATTGGGAAATTTGAGTTTTACAGGGACCGAAATGGGAAAAATTATTTAGCAGGGACGAACTTAGGAAAAACAGTATTCAGCAAGGACCAAAGGCTTAATTAACCCATCATTTTTTCTTGTGCAAAGATTGATAAAAGTATTGAAAGTCAATGAGAAATTATTCATCTCTTAAACTTTTATGCCACCAGAATACACGTAATGGGACAATTCAGCCAACAAATTCATAAAATGCACCAATTCTTAATTGGTGTTAACTTCTTAAAATAAAAACAAAAAGTTAATAACTCTATAATTATTTTCAATAATTATCATATATTCTATTTATTCTAAATATTAAATAACCTGAAATTTTAAATTTTAAGCAAAATCTCTAATTATTATTTTCATAATTATCGTTATATCAGTTAAAAATAATTAACGGTTACACTTTCTTAGGGGTCGGTTGTTTAGTTTGCATAAGTTCTTATTGGAACAATTTCCGATTATTTTCATTTTATCCCATTCATTTCCTCCACCCCACCCCCCCCCCCCCCCCCCCCCCCCACACTTCTCCCCTACGCATGTCCACCATCTCTAGTGGGCACTTCTGCCCCCATGACCACCAGATCAAACCATTACCACAACTAGTTGTCACCACCACCACCACCGGCAACCTAACTGCCACCATAACAACCATCGATTTTGGGGTTTGAAACCTTGAATTTGAAATCAAACCTCAATTTAGGCTTTGAACAAAAGTAATCCTCTATATTGTGTTTGATTTTGATTCAAACACTGATTTAGGGTTTGATTTTGGAAATCAAACACTTCAAGGATGAGAGAAGATGAAGATGAGGGAGGATGAAGAAGAAAGAAAGAGGGCTCTGTGCTCAAGGCGGTGGTATGGTGACCTCAACGTTGAATACTCCAGCACAAAGGACGACGACCTGGAGGGAAATTGAAGAAGAAATAGTGGGAAGGAATGTTGAAGATGAAGTAGAAAAAGAAGGGGGAAGAAGAGACCGGTGGGGGAGTGTTTGCAAGGAAAAGTGAAGGCAAAAATGCGTCTATTATTTGATTTACAAGTTTAGTTTCACAACATCCTACTGGATGATGATTATTACGTAAAATTCAACAACCTTAAGATCTCCTAGCAAAAGGACCGATGGAGTAGGTGACTCCATCAAAGGGAGGATCATAGATTTAGAACCAATAAAAGAAGAAGGAGCCTTTTGGCTCAGAAAGGCCTAAGCCCAAAGGGTTTTCTACATATCTCCATAAGGAAATCAGACCCATGGTTTTGTGATTCATGGTGTCATGGGGATCGATAGGGCTTTGCTCGCCTTGCTATGGTTGGTTGTTATAGGTGGTGGTTGGTGAAATAATGGAGTAAACTTGGGTTTTCATATCTTGTTCTCTATCAGTGTGACACCCTGATTTCCTACACCCTCGGCAAGTCAACGGGGCGTCAACTAAAACCAATCACCGCATTATCACCAAGCATAACTAACAGCATGGGTCGATTATGCTAAAGTAATAACCTGCGATCTTCAAACCAAACTTGCGACCATTAAACCAATCAATAATCTCCAACATTATCTCTTATCATTTCAGAGGACTATAAAAGAAACAGGGTTCATCTTATTACAACATTGTTCAATAGGTTTAATTACAATCATTTAATTAGTGCTAAACCGAAACAACTGTGTGATGAAAATCTCAATGATTCAATTTTGTACATCCGTTTCATCTCTTTTTGCTCGGATACGCTCACCTGATAGGCAATATCAACAAAAAGTGAGTGATAAAACACTCAGTAAGAAACTCATATCAAAATACTCCTACCAGGTTATGTCATGAACAGATGATATAACAGCTTCAAGAATTTGTCTCATTCTTTCAACATGTGTGAATAATGACACATAGACAACGCCAAATAACAATTTTAAAACTGTGTGTCAAACTGCACGAACACAGCATCCAAACTCTAACCAACTAACCCCAATCAAGCTTCAATTAGACGATTCGTCATCCTTTAACCAAAAGGTCCATCAACTTCACATAAATGGTTCTTAAACCTTCAACTACGCCTTTCGTCTGCCTAGCGTTCGATCAAACCAATCTACAACTCTTTTCCACAACTAAAAAAGAAACACTCAATCATTCGAACAAATTGTGATCTTACTGAGCGACCTGTAATGTGATCATGAACATTTTAGCTAAACTTAGCTAGTTGTGCTCTAACTTTAGGACTAGGGCACGCAATCCCTAACAGTTTTGTCAAATGGATCCATTGGCTGCCAGCATAGGCAAAAACATTTTGTGCATTATTTAACCCAAGCACGGGGTCCAACAATGTGCATTATTTAACCCAAGCACAGGGTCCAACAGTTTGCCAACATGGGCAAAACATTTTCCGTTAATTCAATCCCCCATGTATGGGTTTGTTCAACTCAGTTCGATCACAACCAACAATTAAAAGGTACCCCAAAACTGAGTACACAATCTAACTCCAACTTTAAAAGGCACTACCCAATAAATCGTAGTCCAACTCAAATCAACTTAAGACATAGAACAAGAAATAGTCTTAAGTTCAATAGCAAGATTGTTCACTCCATAATCTCTATTCAACGCGCTGTAATCTACTATGTTGAACTACAGTAGCCCATCATCAACTAACTGCAACCGATTAATCCAATCCACATTATTCTATTATTTGTCGACGAGACGATCCACTTAATCAATTGCTGCGCTTCCAGGACTTAATCAATCCCTTCATTTAACATCAACGATCAATGGCTTCCATCGGCGATTCAACTGCTACTACTTCCAACACCGTCATATAACATCGTTGTGAGACAACTAGATACTAAGACAACTCTTATAACCTCACGTTGAATTGTCCACTCAAAACAACCGTCCGTTATGCCTTAAGTTTCACTTTAACTTATTCTCTACCTTGTAGCCTTCTTTAGGTTAGGGCTTCGCACATCCAACGATTTCATTCACCTCAACTCAACACAAACCAATAGGTATTCGGAAACAAATGAACACTCAACCATACAAATCAAGACTTAATAATAATCGCAAGTCTTGTATAAGACTCCAACAATGGTCAGTCACTTGACTACACATAAAGTAGCCATCAAGGACTCTCCAACAAACACCCATAACATACTACAAAACATTTAAAATCCTTGCACTTTTGTAAACCAGCCACCTCAAGTTAAAATACTACAACTTCTCATAAAGTGCTCATTTGGGATTGCCTCCAAAAGAACAAAGTTATATTATCCAGTTATCTACAACTTTCATGTTGAACACCTTAAGTGATTCAACCTCCAGATAGGCCAAGCAGGCCAAAAACAGTGGACACAGAAAACTGGTCCCTCGAAAACTCAGTTTGGACCATTTTCAGAAAAACTGAGATATACTCTAGTACACACTCCTTTTTGAGTTGTAGCCAAAATAAGATACCTAGATGATAAATGGGGCTACAAATTCCTTTTTGACCCCAAAGAGTGATTCACACTCTAGTGATATAAAAAATAGCAAACAGTGGCTGTCTGCAGCTTTAAATCATACAGCAATTTCAGTTTGGACATCTTTCATTTGAAATGCTACAACTTTTGATAGAAAGCTCAACACGTTTTTCTCCCAAAAGAGAACTTTTGACACACTCAAAGAAGAACAATTTATATTTCGAATACTTTTGCAAAATCAGTCATTTAGAGGTCTGAAAATCCACACGAAGAACAGAAATCTGTGCTGGAACATAGTCCTGCCAGATTTCTCTTCAGAATCTTTAAAATTCCAAAACTCTTTCTACACACCTCGGATTGAGTTGGTTCCAAAACCAAAGCTGTAGGTATTCAATAGGATTACAACTTTACAGAATAAATCATTGTCAAATTCGAAATATTTTTAGGTGGAAAAGCTCAAAAACCTTACCGTCTTTCTAGTTGGTGTACAAAACCACAAATTTCAGAAATCCAACATAAATACAACTTAGCCATCACAACCCAATCAAACCATTTTTTGGGTCCAACACACCACTAATTGAGATGATTAATCACATAATACTTCCATGAACAACTCTCATATCATTCAACACAAAAATTATCATGGAAACCACAAATAACCATGATTATGGCTCAAAATCAACATATAGTTTCTTGGCAAGAGAAAGTATGTCAAAAAATAAAATCAAGACTTGAAAATGGAGATTTAAGAGTGAATTTCCTACCTTTACAACTTTGCTTTGGGAAGAATTTGAACTCTTTGTTACAAAATCACACTTCCTTCATGGATTCACCAAGAAAAACCCACTTGTTTCTCTCTTTTCTCTCTTCTCTCTCTCCTTTCTCTTCCACAAATGAATGAATAGTGAAATAAATGGGAATGCAATTTGCCATTTTTCCCATTTTTTCCAATTTTGCCCCTACCCCAAAATGCAACCCTTTAAAAACACTAGGGGTATTTTGGTCATTTGACTTTTGTAAATATCCCAAAGTCAACTCTTCTCAACCACATATTTCACGTGTGGCCCTCACATGTCGTATCAATCACTCGTTAGATATTTCTCGCCCGATAATCCGTAACTGGGTCAAAAACACTATTCCAAAACTTGGTTTTATTCATGACTTCTACGAAACCGATAATTTTCTTCTTCTAGGGTTCGAAAATTATATGCAACCATTATTATCGTTATCTATGGCTTAATGGCCAAGGTCGTTTCAGTAATTGCACATGAAACCCGAAAATTTTACGTGCGCGTGCAAAAATATTTTTTTCCCGTGAAAATTTCTCAGAATTTTAAACTGGTTAAGCACGCAGAACAACTAAGAGAAATACTGACGTTAAGGCCAGTAAAAATTGATTTCAACTTTATGGTCAGGGGTATTATAATCAGCTTACATAACCTCACTTTCTTTAGAGAAGAAGTGATCTCTCTCTTTTTACAAAACCTTAGGTTTTCTTTATATGGGGTCAAACTTCTTCCCTGGGCCTTGAGTCCAGAATCCTCTCCTCAAAAAGGAAGGAAACTTTAAAAAGGTACCACGTGTTGCATGATGAAACTATAGGCTCAAAGGCTTAAAGCATCTCCATTTATGAGGAAGAAATGGCCAAAGGCACAAAGGTTGCATCCCTTTATGGGATTAAGTTATAGACTTTAGGAAAATGGGTCCCTTTAAGGGATTGAGTCATGGGCCTAGAAAAAGCGTGCCATGAGATCCAAATAAGAGGGTATCCCTTTAGAGACTAGGACGTGGGCTCAGAAATGCAGTATTACCTTAGGGATTGAGTTATGGGTTTAGAAATGAGATAACTCTTTTGTTGACTTAGTCAATGAAAGCCTAAAGGTATTTATTTTGTGCATACCCAATTGAAAAATTGATTTTTTACCTCAAGTGGATAAAGAGCGATGCAATAGGGAGGAAGAAGAAAAGGAAAATGGGAAGATTTCATAATGAATTTTTCTTTTCTTTTTTCTTTTTTTGCAATTTTTTGGCATAAAATAATAAAAATAATAAAAACAAGCAAAACAAATTTATTCAATTTATTGTTCAAATCAAATTATTGAAAAATAAAATAACATTATGACTATGTTGTACTTAAATTGAAATCATTAGTTATCTAAAATAGTTATGCTCCGAATGACGTATAGGGGTAAATTTAGAAATTCAGTTTATTCAAACCTTAGAATATTATTGCAATCAAACAGAATTATGCATTTAGATTCAATAGTTTTAGTTTATACATCTTAACCATTGTCCAGAATTTAGATCTGTTTTCTATAGGTCTTAGCCCTAAAATTTACTAAACACTACCTTATATTTCTAATATGTTGTCTTTTTTGGTAATTTCACTTTTCCAACCATCAAATGCTATACCTTGAAAAAAAAATACCAAAACAATATGTTTAAAAAAAATTCTCAAAGTAGGTGTACAGTTTTGATTTTTCTCGTGACTAACTTTAAATTATTTATCAATCATTCTCCTTCGTTCTCTCAACTAGCAAAAGAGGGATGGAGAACAAACAGGTCAATGAGACCTAACTTTCCATTAGAAGAAAAAAAAAAATCAAGTCTTAAAGCATCATAATCCAAGCTTCCAACATAAAGTCAATCAAACCACTGTAAGGGAAAAGAGAAAATAACCAATCTCAAGCATCAATCCCATTGGAAAACAAAACAAGTATCGAACACAGACTAAAATGCAAAACTTTCAGTAGAAAGTGGTAAAATCTCAAACTCCCCATAAAGCTATTAGAACAAATGTTGATCGGACAGAATAATAGAACCTATAAAGAGATGGCAGCGAAAACAAAGGACGAGAAAAGGCAAAAAATATTGTGGATGCATTTGATTTATAAGATAGATAGAGGCCCCCAAATTGGTGAAGCTCTTGAGGCGAGTTGTGGAAGTGCGGGAACAAAAGCCCAGCCTCTGCATACATTTCTACCTCTGAGTGAGATGTTCTTCTATAAACACTCGAAGAAAGTAATGAGCAATAATAAAACGAAGGAAAGAGCATACGAATAGTTGTGCGAGTGTAAAAAAAGGAGGAGGAGATTTTGGTGGGGAAGAAGGAGAAGGTATGCAGCATCACCGCAGGTGGTGAGGTTTAAGGAGATTTGGATTCGCATGAGAAAATAATAATTAAAATTATATTGAAAAAAATGGGAATCATACACCTACTTTGGCCTACTATTAAAAAAAAAACATTCTTCAAACATTTTATTAGCTAAAATTATACCCTTTTAAAATAATTATAATATAATGAATAAATAGTAAATATTAGACTAAATTTACCAGATATAAAACATAATTTCATTTTTTTTTTAAAACATATTATTTCAGGCAGTTTTTTCCCAAACCTTTCATCATATATATATATATATATATTTCAGGCGGAACACGCAAGCCGCACTCAAAGAAGGGGGGAAATTTCGAGCGAACGAACGATCGGAATTGGAATTTCGTTGTTCGTGTTCCTCTTCTCCAATTGTAAAACCTTTGATTTTGCGTGCATATATTTCAACTGAATTGATTCAATCGCATATCCTTCTTGTAGATGGATTAGTGTTGATGCATGCCTGTCTCTTCCTTTTGGACGATTTTGGTTCATTTGACCGTTTCCTTTTCTTCTGGTTTTATGTTGTGTTTTTGTTTTGGTTGATGGATCTAATCGATTGGGTTTCGATGCCTTTGCTTTCAGTTCTTTTATGATTGGGATCATTTCATCTGTGGAATGGGGGTACAGGTCTATTAGGGTTTACGCGCATAAATTCCGTTTAATTGATAAAGTTTTCTGTCTTTTTTTTTTTTTTTTTTTGTCTATGGATTACTGGCAATGCATGCTTATCTCTCTTGTCAACGATTTTGGGTTGATTTGACTTTTTTTTTACCATAATTTTGTTTTGTTTTTTGTTTTGGGTGATGGATCTAGATCTATTGTGTTTCGATTCCTTTCCTTTCGTTTTTTATTAGGATTATTTCCATCCGTGGTATAAGGCATGGGTCGTCAGGGTTTGAGGGTGTCCAGAGGTTGCATATGGCTACATGGATTTTTATTCTTTTGATCGGGAATATGGCGGAAGGCCTTCATTTTTTAGATAGCATGTGCGTCTGCTAGGGTTTGAGTATTTGAATCCAGAGGTTATATATGAATTGATGGATTCTTACTCTTTTAATTGTGATTTCATGTGCGGAATTTGGTATGGGTTACATGGATTTCTGCTCTTTTAATGAGGATTGTGGTGGGAGGATGTCATGTCTGGCATGTGGTATGGGTCTGTTAGGGTTTGAGTATTTGAGTCTAGACTGCCGTAGGATTTCTGATGTTCCTCCATTTCCCTTATTCTTTGTTTCGTTTTGAAGGAGATGGGGGTAAAGAACAAAGATAGAATACAAAAAACTTGAACCCGGGAGCCAAGAAAAAATGAGCAGCCATTTTTATTTTTTGGTTCAATATTGACCACTGGAATAATTATATCATTTAAATTTTACATTGTTCTCATGATATCTATCCTGTACCCTTTTATCTTACTCATGGTTTTGAATGTTCCTCTTTGTATGGCTTTTAGCTAACTTATTCATGATAGCACCATAACATTGCTCATCAAAATTTTGGTTAGCTGATATTCGATTTCCCCATTAAGAGTATTGGGTGGTTTTCCTTTTGGGTGCTTGTATGCTGCTTTGCATTTATATATTATTTTTATGTATATTATTTTTGAAAGATATTTTCATGACCATGGCTTTTGTTTCTCATCCCTTTAAATGCAGGTTTAAAGATTCATTGGTGATTTTGTTGCTCGTGAAATAGTTGTTAGTGCTTTATTCAAAGGATTTAGTTTTACAAGACAAGATATATAGGACTCCGGATTATATCTTGTAATCTTTGGAGCATAATTTCAAGGATTGGCTTTTGTAGAATTTTCTCCGTCAATTGATTCAAAACAAGTAAAGAATATTGTAACTGTCACCTGTTAATGCTGACTAGTGTTTAAAGATTCTGAAGCTATCAGTAAGAGAATAAAGTTCAGGCTTCATCCTGTAGGTGAGCGTTAATGTTGTTTAAGCATATTTTGCTTCTGCATGGTAGATGATTTGTATTTGTTATGAAGTTATCTTTTCTAGCACTGCTTTTTCTTATTACTTTTTGAGACTTGCTTAGCAGTACAAGTTGGTCCATTTATATAATTGCGTGCATACTCTCACCCTATATTTGGATCAGGGTCAGCAGGAAGTGGTTGCCACTGCTCTGCCTAGTTGGTGTCAATAACTATGAGTTGGAGATAGGGGAAACTGATAGAATAATATGTGTATTGGAACCTTTTTATAAACAATATGATGCATACTTGTGCAAAAATTCCTTGAATAGCCACTTAATTGCACTGTCATAAGTCTGGAAATTTGTGTATTGTCTTATTTAATCTTCTTATATGATGTTGGAGAGCATTGTTATAATGTGATGCTGATAGAAAGCGTGCATGTATTTTTAAATAGGGTGAGTTGAAAGTCCCACATCGAGTTATGACTATATATTGCAATGCTTGAATTACACTTATTGGCCTGCTACAAATAACAACCCCCCCCCCCCCCCCCTCCCCCCTTCCCCTCCAACACACACACACACACACACATTTCCAATTGGTAGTTGGTTTTTGAGGGAAATCCTGACTTGATATCAGAGCTTAGTTGTACTTGGCCAAAAAGTTGCCTAGATTTTGTTTGAATCAGGGATGGCTTGTTCCCACACCACCCCCCCTCCCCCGTCGTGCCTAAGATGTGCCTGCACGTGTTTGGACTTAGTATTGTGATGCTTGATTCCCTGCTGGGCTACTTCCCTTTGCAAATTGACTTTGGGTGGAATCCTGGCAACCTGAATTTAAAACCAGGCATGATAAAATATATGAATTGGACCCCTTGACTTCTAATCATTGTTACTGTAAGTTGTAATAGTGTATTATTACAGATTAGCAACAGTGGTTACAAGTCAAGTTACTGAAGACATCTGCAAAACCAACGACTACACTCCTTTCTAAAAGAAATTTAAAAAGTCGGGCTACTATCATTTATAGATAGGGAGATGTAGAGAGATGGAGTCAGAAGGCGACTAATCAATGATTATATAGACCTCATCGTGCATAGCATAGTCAGAAGTTGTGGTTACTTATATTATAATGTTCCTTTTTCTTTTATGTGTGTGTGTGTGTGTGTGTGTAAGTTGCATAACATTTTTTCTAAGGGTGTTATATAAATATAACTAGCCTGGGCATACATAATGGGGTGTAATTCTTATATTTTCTGTGAAACCTACTGGTTGGCGACTAACTAATTCACATCCCCATCCCCATGCCCCCTCCCCTCCTCTTTCCAAAAAGCAATAGCAAAGATATCAGTATTTATCAGATCTGTTGTTTTTTTCTTGGTAAATAGGCACAGACTTAGCCTAGCAATTGCAAGGATTTAAACCCTTAGCCTTTCCCAGCACCAAGGTTTGAATACACAAACTCACCCTAGAAGGGTTTGTGTGATTGGGAATTTTGCTTGGCCTATCTTTCGCCAACGTTTCACTCATAAATTGAGTCCCCGAATTGAGTTACTTCTCTGATCAATTTATGATCTGAGTCAATAGGAGGAACACCAGGGTTTCTGATAATCTCTTATGGTTTTAAAAACTTAATACAGTGAATCCAAGATGTCTGATTGTAAAGGAAGCACATCCACCATTACAGATGTCCGTGCTATGCACAAGGAACTGGATGAGGCTTCATGCCCAATCTGCATGGATCACCCACATAATGCTGTTCTCCTTCTTTGCAGCTCTTTTGACAAAGGATGCAGGACATACATCTGCGACACAAGTTACCGCCACTCTAATTGTCTCGACCGTTTCAAAAAACTAAGAGCCGATCACGAGAAAAGCCCATCAACCCAACCTTCTTCCCTTAACACAGACAGTTTAAGATTTGGTCAGTCCCCTTTTGACATCCCCAACTCTGACTCCCATTTGGATTTGGCTGAATCTCATGTGGCCATGGAAGGGTCTAGGCCAGCAGAGTCAAACTCAAACATGAAATGTCCCTTGTGCCGTGGAAGTGTGTATGGGTGGAAGATTGTGAGGGAGGCTAGGGATTATCTTGACTTGAAACATAGAAGCTGTTCTCAGGAGTCATGTTTGTTTTCTGGGAACTATAGGGAGCTTAGAAGACATGCCAGGAGGTCTCACCCCACTATACGGCCTTCTGACACCGACCCTTCGAGGGAGCATGCTTGGAGGCGCCTTGAGCACCAGAGAGAGTACGGTGATATTGTGAGTGCTATCCGTTCAGCCATGCCAGGGGCTGTTGTGGTGGGGGACTATGTTATAGACAATGGGGATGCGTTCCCAGGTGAGGGTGGAAGTAGTGAATTTGGTGAAGGGAGTGCCCCTTGGTGGACTACTTTCTTTTTGTTCCAAATGGTTGGCAGTGGCAGCGGCACCAGTAATGGGAGCCGGAGGAGGCCTACTTCCCAGGCCAGGGGATTCCCCAGGGCTTGGAATCGGAATCACCGTTCAGCGGTTCCATTTTCAAGTAGAAGGTATCTTTGGGGTGAAAATCTTTTGGGTATGCAAGATGAGAGGAATGAAGATGTTTCCCCAAGGCCAAGGAGGCGTCGGCGGTTTTCTCGTAGCAGACCCAGTGAAGATTAGGAGTGATGGGTGGTTTGCAAATTTCTGGTACAACGTTTTTTCTCTATCCGTAAACCATTTGTTAATTCATAATTGCTCTTGGGTGTTTTATTAATCCCCCAATCTTCCTTTGAATGATTTGATCTATATTTTTTGGGTCATTTTTCAGTATTGTGCAGAGCTCCTGTGAACTAACATAAGTGAACCAGTTCTGCAGATCCTGTTGAAGTTTCCTGAGATTGTTTAGAACAGATGACCCAAATAGGAGCTCTAATGGATTCACTTCCTTTGTATTGAAGAATATTTAGTAATGCATGTGTGTATATTATTATGTTGCAATTGAAGAAAACATTATCACGTGATTATTATGTTTTATTTTCTTTTTCTTTTGTGGTGGCTCTTGCAGTTTTTATATTACTTGATTTCCGTTGGGGTTTAGGCCCCATTAATTATGTCGTGTGGAGGAGATTCCATTCTTGGGTCTTGATTAGGGGGTAATTCTCCTATACGCAAAATGTTCGTAGCACGTTTATAAAATTGATGATGTGGCTGAAGTGTGCATGATCAGAGTTGGGTTTTTTGAGATTTTCATTTCTTGCGATTGTGCCCGTTTTAGTCGCTTTTGCATGAGTTTTCGAGGTGTTTTAAGCTTGTAGCATTGTTGTTCGATTTTTAATCTAAGCATAGCATCTAAACTTTGGAAAAACTTCCGATCAACGAAAGGTTTGTCTAGTTTTGGTTTCAAAATTGTGGTCGTTCAAACTTATTTGTGCGAAAAAAAACATTCATACAGGTGACAATCTTGAACAACGATGCCACTAAATAAACTTTACGACCCTCGCAACGCATGTTCTTTAAGATCGTTCACCCCTCTTTTGGCCTATTCTCAAAATCTCCGGTGACGATCCCAAATTTCATGTTCCCACCCGTTGCCTCCATGACGCAAGCTCCCCCCCTATCTTCATAAAGCCCATTGAGCAACTGCTCCAACTCCAGCTCGCACTGCCCCTATCCCCTCACCACAAGAAAACATAGCAACGGTCGCTAAATAGGATGTTTCCGTTGCCAATATGTGCTTGCGACGGTCTTCCGTTGCTAAAATCCATCATAAATAATGGACAGGAATTTATTTACTCTGTACCCTTGTGGATGCTGACGCAGACGAGGCCAAGGAAGAAAACGGAGGAGGACGACGGGGAAATGATGGCGGCGCAATCGGAGGGGATGAACTGGTCCCGAACGGCGTTGGGTTTAGGACAGTATGTTTGCTACGCATCCTTCCACAGATCCACCGCCCAACACACATTCCCAGATTCACCATTTCCGGCTTCCATCTCTCTCTCTCTCTCCCTTCTCCCTTCATGTAACAGTAGAGGGGAAGCGGCGGAGGAGCCGGGGCCCGGCCTCAGATGGGGGCAAAGATTTTGTGGGTCGCATTTGAGCTCGGAGCGAAAATAGGAATATATATATATATATATATCAATATAACCATCTTATTGTAAGAATTCAAGTAGTTGCTTAAAGTATTATATGTTAGGTATTAATTTTAAAATACTTGAATCATTATCTCTATATATAGAATATATCTAGGCCTATAGTTTTATGGACTTTAACCAATAAAGCACGTTTAACCAAGAATAAAAGAAGAATTATATTATTCTATTCAAAAAAAAAAAACTGAAAACTTTTAATAACTAATGAAAAAGTCTAATATATAGTGCCCTTATTTCCTAGTTAGGTACAAGTACATCTTAAAACATAGTACTTTTGATAAAGGATTTCACAAAAAAAGAAAGTTTTTATTAGAACAAGTCATTTTAAATGTACGTTGTACCTAATTAAGATTACTGTCATTATAGAAGACACAGAGTCATAATTAATAGTCGCCACAAAACTATTAAGTTTTAAATTGGGGGAGAATCATTTATGTTGTTTGTAAGATAAGGTTTCGAACCAAGAAGAGTGAGATGACAAGAAAAAATATGTTAGATTTCTGATAACTACGCCAAGAAAACAACTTTTTTATTGCCGGCAACTAATTGCTTCCTTTTTTGAAGGAAAAAAAAAAGACTCAAAGAGAAAGGGTCTGGAAAGGCAACTTCTTTAATGGCGGTAATTATTAATTAATACGATGTGTCTTACCCGTGGGTGTCTATCTTGCAAGCCCACCGACAAGAACAATGTTATGGATTCAAATAATTTCACATTAAAATTATAGAAGGTTTATATATTAAAAATTTATGAGATTATGAATTGTCATTTACTAAAATACTTTACATTAAATTTATGCCACATAAGCTTTTGTGAGTTTTTTGTGAAATCCTTTGTATGTATAAAATTATTGCCACCAAAAAATGACAAACTCAACGTTGTTGGATTGGATGTCAGAGGGTGTGTTTGGGTAGTAGGACAAAACCAAAAGTTTAAAATCAAGTTCTGTAAAAATTAATTTTGGTTAAAAAAATTGAGTTTTGCAAACTTACTTTGGCGTAAAATATGAGTTTGGCCGTTCCCCTCGAGACTGAGCAAAGTAACTATATAAACATCGATAAACTAAATGACTAAAACTCGAACGACAGTATTTACGTAAACTCAAATAATCATAATACATTATTTTTCCTAATCAAATTTAGCTGGTGTGCTCTCCATAATCAAAATGAAACTCTAATTCTACGAGCTAGCGGTATACGAGTAGAATTTTTTAACTACAAATCCCCCGGTCGTTGTTGATGCCACTTTTTGTTGCCTCGGGAAGGAAATAGAACCATTAACAAAATAAATTCACTTTTGAACTCTCGTTGACCAAGTCAACGGAATATTGTAACATTTCTCAAGCTCCCAGCTCGTTAACGCTTCTTGAGCCCCGGCTCATTAACGCTTCCCGAGCCTCGGCTCGTCAACACATCCCGAGTCCTAACTCGATAATTCTTTCCGAGCCCATAGCTCATTTCCTTTGCTAGGAAGCCTTTTAGGCTCATGGTTTAAGGGTTCTCACCCGTTTAGGGTTTTCTCATTCCTTCTTCCAAAGAAGGAATATTGGGCCCAAGGCCCATTCTTCCCACCCTTTTATAAGCAAAACTATAAAATTTTGTAAGGGGGCAGGGGGAATTCGAAGCCGCAGAACACAAGAAAGGAAAGAAGATAAGAGAAAACTAAGGTTACTCCTCCCTTCCTCCATCACCCCCAAGAACTACATGGGTCTGATTCTCCAAGGAGATATGTAGAAAACCCCATGAGTTCAACGCCTTTCAAGCCAAAATGGCATTTTGTTCATCTTTGTTCATGTTTCCGTTTATAGTTCATCATCTTCCCCACTATCTGATCATCATCGTTCCTCCATTTCTTGTGTCTATGGCCCTCTGTTCATCATTTCATTTATTGTTCACCATCTTCCCTAATTTCTGGGTTTATAACCCTCCATAACCATAACAGCTCTTGTTCTTCATTTTCTAGGTCCAAAGACCCATTTTCAGCCACTGTTTATGATCCTCCCCAAAAATGGGTCAATAGCCCTACTCATTAAAAATAGGTCTATGACCCATCATTAATAGAGTCATTCACTCCATTATTCCATACCCGTGATATTTAATATAAATAATTATCATCTTTTTTAAATAATGTGAACAATAATCCTTTTGAAACAAATATAATGAGTTTATGACTCCTCATTTTTTTCACAAACAATCATGAATGGTGTGAGATTAAAGGGTGCACTATTTTCATCACTTCAATAAATCTATACCTCCATTGCATGCTCATATGATTCTCTTGATTAGAATTACAATACTCCTAAGTTCACATCCATCTCTTATACTTAATTTTCATGAACTTTTGTAAACTTGAAAAAATCCAAGTCCTTCTTGATTGACATAAAACATTGGACCGCATATTACTGAGTGGAATAATAATAAATAAACAAAATCCTTGGACAGACCCATATGCAAGAAGCAAGATCCATCATTAAGCTTACAAAAGTTTAGGGATTCAAACTATTTTGGGTAAATTTAAGCCATTACAATGCCAGAGACATGCCTGGCACTAGCAAAAGCATAAACTGAAGTAAAGAAGGATGGCATTAAACAAATCTCACAGATGATCTTACGAAACACATCATTTTCACTTGCCGCTCTTTGGCCTAATCTCAAAACCTCCAACAACAAGGCCACGCTTCCAGTTCCCAGCCTTCACCTCTTCCACGCCCATCTCCAAAAGCTCCCCGTCTTCATCTCCCCCACGATAGAAGAACTTCCCCAACTCAACCTCGCACCACCCATCCCCCCTCCTACTCCAAACCACATCATCTGTTCCTGTGGTAATGCCCGGTCCTAAGAACCTAAACCGACGACCAAACCGATAAGGCAGCCTGTTTGCACGCTCAGGCTTGAAATCGACAGACCGGACGTTGGTTTCTCCTCCGGCAACTCCGATGGAGAGATCCACTGGGTGAATTCCAAAGCCAGAGGCTTCTGTGGTCCACTTGAAAACAAGACACGCAACATAGTTTGTGTTGGGTGAAAGCATTCGCGTGTTGATCTTGCCTCGGATTTCAAGCCAACATACGTCAACAAGCTCAGCCACCTCAGGGAACCTATTTACGCATAATGTGCAGGACAACAATAGGCAATATATCGATAAGTGCAAGGATCAATGATCGAGTGAGGGGTTATTAGGGTTTATAACAAATGAATATCAGTAACCAAAAAAATAACAAATGGAAAACATATATGATGGAAAGAGGGACAGACCTGAAATTTGGGGTAGAAACCCACATCCAATACCTAGGAGTGTCACCCCATACAATATAGAGATCCCTTGGCGCTAGCATGTAGCATTTCTTCCCACTTTCTCTCTCCAATGAAAAACTCTGGTGTACACAAATCATAAATACAGTATGAGACAGCTGAACCAATCTTCGTATTGCAAATTCATGCACAGGTATCAAGCCATATCATTGTCAAAATTTTATATGTGTGAGTGTGAGTGTGAGTGTGAGTGTGAGAGTGTGTGTGTGTGTGTGTATGTGTGTATGTGTGTGTGTGTGTGTGTGACGGGGGCACCCCCTTGAAGGGGACGCTTGCTAGGCATTGTCCACAGTTGGATGGCTACCTTTAGCCGAGCGACGATCCTCTTTCATCCTGCAACTAGATAAATGAGCGCTTCAATTTAATCCTCCTCTCAGTTGGGGAGCCAACGGCTTAGGTGTCAGTGTTCAGACCTGAACAATACACTAAAAACCAATCTGAATTCTAGAGTTAAGATGTGCAGTTAGACCTACTGAATCTGAATTTGTGACCATGTTCGATTACAACAGTACTGCAATTTTCATATATTCTGTCATGTATTTGGCATTGGGCTGCTATACTAGTCATGCCCGCATTTGGACAGCCACCACCAAGCAGATCAAGGTTTAGTTATGGAATCACATTCCATCAAATGACTTAAGCTCCTTTCAGTCAGAAGCCAAAGGCTTTGTTCTAGCCCAACCAGCGAAGGTAAAGACCTAGCCTGGTCAAGTCGGTTTTGAATGAAAGTGTCTTATAGCGACCCTAATATGTACAAAATGTTCATAAGGAAATATATGATCCAACCATAGTTGTCAAGGCATCCCCTAGGCATCGCCTCCAGGCGTGAATGGAAAGGCAAGGCGAGCACTCGCCTTGCCCGGTGCCTTGGCCTTTTTTTACTTCTTCTTCTTCTTCTTTTTTTTTTTTAAGAATAACGACACAGGAAGGAGATTACATTGCTTGAAAATTAAACATCCAAGAGATAACATAAAAACATGCAAAATAATCTCATTTTGTGAAAATAATCTTAATATTTTGTTTTCTGTTTCCTAACGTGTATCATTTCAAATGAAAACTTAACTTAAGTTGCTTTATAACGCCAATAAATTATTAATTCTACTTAACATGTTGATCTTAAACATATATATATATATATATATATATATATGTGTGTGTGTGTGTAAGTAGATTTGTATATATGAATATGTATATATGCATATGTTACTGTCTCTTGGGCCCGGCCAACGCCTTACTTCACCTCGGTGCCTTCACAACTATGGATAACACAATAAGATACCAAGTAAAAAACAAACAAACAAACCAACCAACCCAATAAGAGGTGCATAACACCCACCTAAGTATTCAAAGCAAAAATAGCAATAACAATCTCTAAACAACGTGAACGAGCTATTCAACAAGTCATTTTCTACATATAAAAGTAATAACTGCCCCCACATCTATACAGTATAAGGGTCATTTCCTCCCAAAAAATCTATTTATAATTCAAAATTAGATAAACACCCAAATCGCTAGAAAAAGGAACCAATCGTCTGGGCCAGCACTGCTAATCATGCATAAGCCAGCACAAACGAATCCAGAATTGTCTCTTTCTGCCCTAGCATAACTCAATCAAATAGGAAAAAACTAGCACAAAGTAATTCACAACAAAATATTACAAAAGGAGAACCCCCCCCCCCCCCCCCCCCCCAACAACTACCATGAAACCAAGAAGAAAAGTAAAATAAAAAACCCACAAATCTAAGTTTCCAGTCTCACAGAGGGTGTGTGACACTGGAACATCCAAATCAATAGCGACAGATCCTGTAACGATGGGAATGAATTTTTACCTTCTTACCCTCGTCGATGAGGATGGGGGAATCGCAGAGGCGAAAGTAAAGGTCCCTCTTGGACGACGCGGAGGCGAAAGAAGAGGATGACGATGGTGATGGGGAAATGAGGGCGGCGCAGTCGGAGGGGAGGAACCGGTCCCAAACGGCGTCGGATCGGGCAGCGGAGAGGAAGGTGGAGCAGAGGAGGGAGAGGCGACACGCGTCTCTCGGAGAGGTTAAGGACAGTATGTTGGCTATGCATCCTTCCGGCAACGCCGACAGATCCACCGCCTGACACCCATCTCCGGATCTACCATTCCCCCATTCTCCTTCCATCTCTCTCTCTCTCTCTCTCTCTCTCTCTGTGACAGTGGTTTCTAGTCGGACTTATCCCTCAGCTTTATCCCAAAAATGGAAAAGGAAAAATGCAGGAAAAGGCTTCATATAGCTTTTCCCTGAAAATGTAAGAAACCTTAATGCCTAAGTTTCATCAATCTGCCACATGGATCACCATCCCTAAAACTATGAGTTAAAAAAAGAAGTTAGAAAAAAAAAATTAGCATTCAGAAAAATAAATTATTCAAATACCTAAATTTACAATTTTTTAAAATTCAGGCATCTTTATTCATAGATCTCATGCTCTCAAATTTAAATTTATGTGAGTTCCTCCCTAGAGCAACATGATTTTACTGAAAATGATGCCCTTCACCACTTAATTTTACTAAAATAATTCATTCATTTATGATTAGGGCATCACTCTCGTAATTTTTGTAAGTTTGGGCCCATATTAATTTTTCTCTTTTAAATTTTTTGAATAATATTAAAACTAACTTAGGATAAATTTAGATGAATTTATTTTTAACAAGCTATTAAAAAAATGGCTGTTTAATAAGTTTTTGAAAAAATTAAAAATACCCTTAAAATAACTTAATAATACAAATTCATAAAACAGTTTATTCAAAAAAATTTACTAGCCAAAGTGAGTCGCGTACCGTAGCACATAAGCTTTTCTTGTAAAGATGGTATATTAGATGGTATTAACATGTTGGCTTAAAAGTTAGAATAGCTATACATTTTCAAAAAAATTCATAATAAAATTATAAAAATTTTATGTAACATAATTAAAACAAATAATATTTTAATAAATGATAAAATATACTTATAAATTTAGGTTAAATGATAAAAACGATACCTTAATAAGTAAGGAATAGTGGGGACATAAAGAGGTGGGCCATGGTTGGCATCACTCCCACCACAGATGCTGGAATGTTAAACGATTATCGTAGATCTCAGCTCCAATCGGATCTCCTTGGTGCTCTCTGCCGCATCATTTGAAGGGACAGGAATGACGCTATTTTTCTGTGGCAAGGCTGTAAATGATTTTGTTATTATATTTTTAAATATATTAGATTAATTGAATTTGATATAATTAAATAAAAAATTTTATTTGAAATAAAATTTTAATATAACATGGGAGATATTATTCAAAAAATATTGAATTATAGTTATATTTTAATAGTTAGATTATTTTAATTTAAAAATATGAGATGATAAGGATTTTTTTCATACTCGATGATTTATTATTTTCTAAGATAAAAGTAATAAAATAGTATTTAACTTTATTTAAGGTATATTATTATACTTATTTTATAGTGTAAATTAGAATTAAAGATTATTCATTTATAATCTGAGTTACCGAATTATTAGTCAAGTAAGTTTGATCAGGATTAATATATAAGTTGGGTTAATGCATGATTCGACTCGAATTAGAACCCAAATCGACCGAGTCGAGCAGGCAGACGTTTTACAAAGGAGAGAATATGGGTCTCATTCATTGGGCAAGTCTTCTTTTATGCGCCTACCTTTGGTGAAAAATATTTGGTTTCATTTTGTAATTTTTTTTCCCGGCTATAAAAACTATAGGGTAGAGTAATTCAAAATAATCTCAATGGAAGACCCAAAAATCAAGCTATCCAAGTTTAGTCTGGGCGTGGTGAATTGAAGCATTTATTTACTTTTGTGTGATTCATATATGGATTAAGTACCTACAAACCATTAATGTTATCGATATTTTAGTTACTAAAGTTTCAAGTGGCATTGAGTTAAGATCCTTAACTGCCTTTTTATTTCCGTAATCAATATTAATTACCAATAAATTTGTAGACTCCTTCAATAAAAGTATTTCACTCATGATAATAATAATAAGTAAGTATTTTTTAAAGTTAATTGTATCATTTTTATTTTTGCTATATATATTATTCAAGATTTTGAAAATATATTAGAATGATATCTTATAAGCATAAAAATAATATGATCTTTATCATTATTATTATTAATGTAAAATGAGGGATATTGTCAAATATTACGAGATGTCAATGTCTCAAAGATATAATTTTCTAACGATTCATTATAATGGTCTATTATCTTTTCACCTATGTATATTATATTTTAAAAAGACTTAATTTTTTTGAATTTATATTTAATATATTAGCAATTAATATAATCTATTATTATTCAATATTTTGAAAATATTTCCTTTCTGCAGGGACCATGAGATTGGATCTATCTATAAGAAGAATGCTTGGTTTAAATAAAAACAGTTGATTGTATTATCGCAAATTTGGAGGGTGAAGCAAAATTAGATCTATTTTTGGGAGGATACAAATTAATATTAACAATAAGAATTTAAAATTTTATGGTTGGCTTGGTTGGAAAAATAAGATGAAGTTTTCAGGCTCCTTTTAGAAAAATTCAATTAGAAATATACCCATTATTACTATTTATATAATAAAGGATTCCTATTTATAAGTAAGAGTCGTTTTCAATTTTTTGATTGTTTTGACCACTTTTGCCCTTTTGAAATGTAATAATGATAGGTGCTACTAATAATAATGATCCACATAAAAGAGGTGTATAGCCCATTACGGTTATATTTATATGCATCATTAACCAGCAGGACTGGAGAACGGGTACCGACATTGTGGGATTTATGCATTTGGGTTAAAGATCTGAAGTAGCAAAACTTTGGGTAAAAATAACATCTATCGTAGTTATTGCACTTCAATTATTATTATTATTATTATTATTTTAGTTTTTCAAATGCAGAACCATATGAATAATGAAGAAACTCGGTGAAAGAAAAATTAATGATTCAGATAAATAACTTAACGAAAAATGCCCCGAATAAATCCAACAAGGGACTTATGGCCTCATTATACAGAAAAAAACTAGTTATCATACCTTTTCTGATGAATCATATAATTCTATGATTTTATCAACTGAAAAACTTATCAAATGAATTGGAATTACAATTGAAACGATTGAAAAGGGGAGACAAGTGTCTATTGCTTTCAAATCAGTTGTTTTTGCGTTAATTGTTACTTCATCAACCTCATTCATTAGTGTACCCATTGTATTTGCATCTTCTGATCGTTGGTCAAGTAATAAAAATATTGTATTTTTCAGTACATCATTATGGATTGTATTAGTCTTTCTAGCGAGCATTCTTTATTCTCTCATCTTTTGAATCTATTTGTCCCAGACAAAAAAATAAAATATTCCCCCTATTTCAAGTTGTGAGATACATAAAAATTTAATAGAAATCCCCAAAGCAAAGTGCAAATCCAAATTAGAGGAATTGGCATACTATGAATGAAAAAAATAAATAAATAAATAAAATCCTTCATGTTTATTTTATACTATTAGTAACTAAATAGTTATATTAGATTCCTATGCATTACAATTTAAAGTATGTAAGCCCACTTAGCTCAGAGGTTAGAGCATCACATTTGTAATGTGATGGTCATCGGTTCGATTTCGATTACAAGATTTCGTGATCCACGCTACTAAACTTATTTCATTTCCAACATCCCGAATCGAATTGGTATAAGAAAGAGCTGCAAAACGTAAACCAAACATAATCATATACACTATATATAATGTTATCCCTAAATAAAATGAAAGTAAGGCCACTTCGACAAAAGATTCATACCTACTAGAATTCTCGACGTAGATGCTACATAGTTGGTTCTCATCCTTCAAAACTAAACAATCTCACAACATTTTGAACCCAGCTCATGTACCGGTTTAATAGGCGAGCAGCCCAAGCCTTGGACCTATTGTGGTCCGACCATAGAACCTATTCAATAAGTGTAACGCATTGGTTGTCTGCTCTTAGATTAAAAAGAAAGTACTGCATACATTTTATGGTAAATTTGAATTCTAGATTGCATTACATTCTAACTCGTGTGTTTTTTGGCTCTTGCTGTACTGGCTGAGTGCATGTTTACGTACCAACAAAATAAAAAGAAAGAAATTGCTTTTGACGAAAGGGATACCTTACAGCCCACCATTGAGAATAGTCGAAGTTTAATCTCATAATGATATTTATTTAGGAAGTCAGAGGCTTATAGCACTGGATTTATAAGTATGTGTATTTGAGCATTTTATTACCATCTATACGATTAAAAATTTAAAAAATTGTATTTAACCAAAAAAATTTATGTAAACTGCATCAATTGGAGTGAGGAATGGAAGGAATCCGGATCCTATAGCACAGGCAAACATCCAGGAGGCTCGAAGTAATCATTAAATGTAATCGAAAGTGACTCTTTAACAGGGATTATTTAAAGGTCAATTTAGGGGCATACTTTTTAAGGATTTATCTATCAGAAAAGTTCTTTATAGTTAAAACTATGGTTTTGACTATTTTTCAAAAGGGGGAAAAAGAAGTATACAGCTCAATATGCGACGCGTTGCTATCTCTATAGGGTTCATACGGGTTTCGATCACAAAATTCAAAACATATGGATTAAAGAGCATGCAAAAAATGCGAGGGTCATTAAATTTTATAAAATTCATGTTAACGCACATCTTTCATTTAAACAGCAAAAAGACTAAGTAAATTTGAACGGTTTGATCAAGTTTAGGGTTTTCGCCATTCAAATGGAAGCTGTAGGCTAACAAGAATTATATAAAAATTAACGAACCCTTGTATTTTTCAATGCTCTTTCAATTTATACAATTTGAATTTTTTTATGGGAATTCATATGAGCCCCCATAGGGTGGCAATGTACCTGAGTCGGGCAAATTGCCATGGCATAATGAGTTTCCCCTTTTCAAAAGCTCGTAAAAACTTTCTGAAAGCCCATAGGTACCTGAAAAAGAAGGAAAACAACATTTTGGATAAACTCCGACTTAAAGGTCATTCAGACTTTTTTTTGGAGATTTTACTCAAAGCAACAATTTCATGAGTGCCCAAACTTGTGGGGGAGCGTATCCTCTTGCATAACAAGTGTGTATGGTCACAAGGGATAGTCCAAGTCTACAGACCAATATGGAGCCTCTCTTGTGTGGCTAACAGCTCGCATGTATCACTAAATACACCAGATCAAAATAAGCCAAGCAGGCCTAGATATGTCATGGCCTTGTCATTTCAAGCACAGTGCTTACCACCCCATTAATTGCTCATCAACCCTCTAAACAATAGTGGCGTCTGAAGGGTGCCATGAGTTGGGTTTTGTTTTTATGCCATTTGGGGCTGTTCTGGGAACATGTGAATGTTTGATAAGGGCCTGTTTGGAGTAGTGCTGCATCCTAAATCCAATTTATTCAGTAAAATTTTGTTTACCTCGCCTTCGGTGAAGCTGCTTGGTTAAGAAACCACTCCTAAAGACCTATTCATGTGTGTTGAGTTTGGAAGATTACAAACTGATTGGGTCTACTGCATTTACATCTGAATAAAATCTAATTGGATTCAAATAATTTAGATGATATAAGGAAAGAGAGAGAACAAAAGGATCGTAAGCGTTAAAAATAATTTTACGTTTTTTTCTGATCAAAAGATAAAATCATGTAGATTCATTTACGTTCTCTTGATTCCCGAATGCTGAAATTTACCACAATGTTCTCTCACTTTGTTTTAGCCATTAAAAATTTCAAATTCCATGATGTTGTTCACACTTCTTTTCTTCTCTCATTAGAGCTACGGGCTTTTTTTGATGGAATTTTTAATTTACCACAATGTTCTCACACTTTTTTTTTTCTTTTCTCATGAAATTTAACAAATTTATGAATTTTTAAAAAATTTGTTATGCATAAATGTGTCCGAAGAATTATAAAAATTTGAGCAATCAATATGCATTTTTCTCCTCATTTTTTTGGATAAAACAAGAAACTAAATCACCGTCGAGTTTGGACATGAAGTCTCCTTTTCTAAGAGCGGTCCGTCATCATCACTGTCACTGGGACACAACCTAAGCAATCCAATCTCATTTTGACAACTGTGGCGAGAATTTACACCCAGAAAAAGTAATAATATAACTCATTTTTATTGTTTATTTATTTTTTTGATTTTTTATTTTGGTTATAAATGATGCTAAAGCATGGGAAAGATGATTACCATAGCTAATGTTGGTGCCCGAAAAAATTTAAAAACTAAGTAGAAAATAAAGGCCAAACCACCGTCCTAAGCTTGGACTTTGGCCTAACTTGGTGGAATTGGGGTGCTTATATAAATGAGGGGCACTGAGAAGAGCTTTTATGCAGATTATAAGAACAGATCACCTCGCCTCTGCAAAGAGCTTCACCATAGCAATATATACATATTTATATGTATATAATATGGTTTTCTTCACAGCTCAGAATCTGGCCTTCATTTTTGGCCTGTTAGGTATTATTAAAAATTACAGATACTCTATTCCGTTAAGCTTTTTGTGCTTTATTACTTATATTACTATGTCATCTGCATATCATATGATAATTACATGTCTTACTATTCTTTTTCTATTATTATTATTATACGTCCACATAATTCGAAACACTAATTTGTAACTGCGTTTATTCTTTCTCTGACGTAAAGTTTCCCTCTCTCTCTCTCTCTGGTTTTGCAAGGTAATATTGTGTCATTCTTGGTGTTCTTGGCGCCTGTGTAAGCCTCCAATCTTCAGATACGTAAATTGTGTGTGTGTGTGTGTGTGCATAAGAAGAGCATTTCTCTAACTTTGTGTTCCTCTCTCCTTTTGTGTGTGAATGTGTTTCTCAGCCCAACGTTTTATAGGATATACAAGAAGAAATCATCAGACGGGTTCCAATCGATACCCTATGTGGTGGCCCTCTTCAGTGCAACATTGTTGTTGTATTATGCAGTTGTGAAAACTAATGCATACATGATCATCAGCATTAACAGTATCGGATGCGTTATCGAGCTCTCTTACCTATCAATCTACACCTATTATGCACCCAAGAAAGCTAAGGTCCACTTCCCCCGTCTCTCTCTCTCTCATTGATCTCATATAATTTACGCATATATACATATATATATATATATGAATGAATGTATATATGTATATTTACGTGCACATGTATATGTAGTATATGTAGACTAGCAAGAAGAATATAAATAAGAGAAAGCAACAATCATTTATTTGTTTCTAAGATTTTTCTTAATGAGGCATAAGGATAAGTATTCTCTCTCTCTTCATGTAATCATTTCTCATTGACAAAGGGGGAAGCTTAGATCATATTTCTGTCAAATTATTTGTTCAACATGAAGAGTTTTTCATTGCAGGGAGTGAGTTTGTTCGTTTGTATATTTCTTTTTCACTCTTTTTATTCATTTATATTTCATTGATTGAAAACAGATCTTAACCCTTTGTTTGGTGCTCTCTTTCAACTTTGGAGTTATGGGACTGGTCGTGCTTCTCACCCTCTTCTTTGCAAGAGGAAACCAACGCGTCGCCATTGTTGGGTGGATCTGTGCCGCCATTAACCTCGCGGTCTTTGTTGCTCCTCTAAGCATCATGGTAACTGCTACTTCTTGTATTATAAATTTTCTTTGACTTATATCTAAAAGATTATAGATAGAAATTTCCCTAATATCGTTTGACAAGAGCTAAGATGCTGACTTAATCTTATGTCTTGATTGCAGAGGCGGGTGATAAGAACGAAGAGCGTTGAGTACATGCCATTTCTTCTCTCCTTCTTCCTCACACTTTGTGCCACCATGTGGTTTTTCTATGGATTGTTTGTCAAGGACTTCTTTATTGCAGTGAGTGACAACATGATAATTCGTATTAAATTAATGCCATATTTTTGGATCATTAAAAAAAAGGGTAAGCCCTAGGAATAGAGAAAGTGGTACCTCAAAAGTGCACTATAGGTAGTTGGGTGGGCCCCATATAAGTGAATGGGGCCAACGACCTATAGTGCATTCGATTCGAGCAAGATGAAAAAAAAAAAACTAAAAAAAAAATGAGTGGTATAAAACCCAATATTGATTGCTTTTCCCTTCCAAATTCAAACCTATCTTGATTATAAATCTATACCATGGTTCAATAACAGATACCAAACACTTTAGGATTTCTCTTTGGAATCACTCAAATGATCCTATATGCCGTGTACAAGAACGCGAAGAAGAATGAGAATGAAAGCGAGGAAGCAACGAAAGACGCTGCATTAAAGGCGAAGGAAAGCGAGAGCTGGTGCCCTGGTGCCGATCAGCAAGCTGGAAACTTGGAGCTGAAAGCAGTTGTTTGCAGAAAATAGATCGACAATGAAAGCCATTTTTGAGGGTGGAACCTCCAAATGGAGAAAACAAGCAACATATATATATATATAGGATCAAAAAGGTTGAAATGATTTATGCTTCCAAATTAAACAATAATTTGAAATTGAGAGAGGAAGTTCACTAAATTCCTCCTTGTGTTTGTTTGTGTTGTCAAATAATGTGTGTTCTCATGCACGCCAAGAAGCATTACCAATTGTCATAGTTGATCTGCAGTTATGCTTTTAGAGGGTTTATATATTGGTGTATTTGATAAGTTGCATAGCAGAAGCCTCTCTCTAAAAGTAATACAGCAATATTGGGTTCTTATAGCTTGTTCGAGTTTGAAGGAATCCTATATATCCGTAATAAATAAATCTCGAATGTACAACGTGCCAACACATGAATATTATTTGTTGCCCTTTATTTCTGGGTTCCCACGTCGAATTTTTTGGAATTTGATCGGGGTTTGGTAGGTATGCATAGAATTATTCTAAGCACAAAAGAAATTCGATTGCTCTTTAGTTAAAAAGTATAGTTTAAAAAATTTTAAAACCAAAGGATGCTGTATTGTAAGATGTTTCATGAAATAGAGTAGACAAATAAGGTTAAGAAACTCAGTCTCATAATGATAATCTTTTGTACAATTTTAAGCTCAGACTACACTTAAAGATGGATACTGATATCCATGTTGACAAGGGCAAGTGTTCAAAATAGTGTGAATGCCAAAAGTCTGCTGTGCCTTTCATTATAAGCAAACCCATCCCAAGTATCTCACTTTGAGCTATTGGATCACATGGGCATTCAATTTCAAAACAGGAATGATCATCACCAACTCCACTTCGTTTGTTTGAAAATTTCATCATGAGTAATTACTCGTAATGTTTGTGAGATGCTACCTCACTTCAAGAATATAGGAACCATATGAGGTCTACTCTTCAAATTTCAATTCTAACGAGCACGAGAAAATGAGAGAATATGTCAAATTTCCTTTTCTTTTTATGTATTAGATTCTCACTTATATAAGAAATATCAAGGAATATGAACTGTCATAACTTTTTAAATATTACTTACTTATAGAGGAAAGCTTTCTACATGACAAATTGTATTAAAATTGATAGATCTCCATACTTCTTCGTGCTCGTTCAATCCATCTGGTTGACTTCTGTAGAAAAGGAACATATGAACTTTGCGAAAGTTAGGTGACACCATCACTAAACTGGTGATCCAATTTATCAATGTGTGCATTATGTAAAAAGAATTAAAAGATCAAGAACTTTCCACTCCGTTCCAAGTTTCTTTCCCTTTTTTTCATTCCCTTTCCATTCAAACAATGTAAACATGATCTTACTGTCTAAATAAACACATGTATTCTCATGTTGGATCACTAGCTTAGGTAGCCTAACATGTTATTAGGTGGGATAGCCTAGCCCCACCATCTATCTAGCACACCAACCACTTCAGTGAATTTGGTGATTTTTTAAAATTTGAAAATTTATCATCACAAAATTTTGAAGGTTCAAATCCCATAAAAATAAGTAGTTATAAAAAATTATTTGCTTGAGTTCCTTTCAGGAAAAAATTATTTGTATACAGACCTAATAAAACCTTCCCTTCTCCTTGAGTAGCAAAAACTTTCAGTACTTATCCATGGCATGAATATATACCTGTGTAAAAAAATGATTAAAATCAAAATTTATATTAAATAAAGCATAAATACTTATTTTAGTATGAAAAGCTTATTCTCTTTAATGAGGAGAGCCCATGATGTGCTTTATTTATGGCATGCGTAAGCCCATTTTTGCAGCTTTTTGTGCTGGAATGAAAGGATATGTGCATGCTTCTACTTTAACGCATTAATAAGTTGTCTCCCTATGCGTGCCTTTTTTTTTTTGGGTCAATTCAGCTTTTAAGTGCACGTACTTTTTTTATTTTTTATTTTATATAAATATTTCATCTTATTACCATTTAAACTGTTATTTGACGATAAATTCATAAAATTTTAAATACATTACTTGTTGCCTGGTGCAGTGGCACCGCCACATATAACAAATCATCTTAGCTCCGCTATGATCAAGCGTCGCAGGTGCACCGCAACTCTCACGAAGGATAGAATGGTGGAATCACATTATTATGTTACATGCATTTTAAGAAGAATGAGTTTGTTCCCCTTGCTCAGATTTATCATAATTTGCGCTCAGTCCACAAGCTTGTGAAGTTAGCACTAATTGTGTTCATGTATTTGCGTATGGTTCGAAATTCTCCAATGATACCTCTAGAGTAAATATTAGATGACAGTCTAAGGTGACGTCCGGTAAAAGTTAGTGTTAAGGCCTAAACGCTTGCAGAGAATCTAAACCTAGAAAAATTTCATTAAGTAATCTCGATATGTAGACTGCCAGCTCCAATCCTTGACCTAACCCATAAAAAATAATTTTGACCGGCTTTTAACTTGCTTGTGTTGATACGCTCGCAATTTATCTAACCCATGCAATTATAATTACTAGTTAGGATTTATTATATCATGCAGGCTCTAAATTAGAGTTTTCGCTAAATACCATCATATATATACTCCGCTTCAAAAACCCAATAGGAGAGATGATTTGATTTGGATTTGGTTTTACTTATAAGTTTCATGTTTGATTTGATTTGATGTAAAGATGGATTTATAATTATCAAGAAACCATTACAAATCAAACTTAAAAGGGTCTGATTTATGTTAATTTAATTTGATTTACTCACTAAAATGCCCCCAAAATATTTTCCTCTCACATCTTTTTTGTGCCCAATTTTTTCCTCTATTTATTTCTTTTCATGAGCTCCCAGCCCGTGTACTCTCCGCACTCAACCTTCTTGGCTCTTTTGTCATGGCTCGGGTTTTGCTTGGCAAATAATAAATCTCGTATTTCTTTAATTTTCATATGGTTGTTAAGGAAATTAAGAAGTAGCTCCCTCCCACACGATTTCATTATTTAAATTATTCACATTCATTATCATTCTAGTGACTAGTTAACCATAACTATGGCATTTTTACATTTAAATAATCAGAAATTTACTTTATTAGCAGGGTTATTATCATCACTAATTATCTCTTTGGTCGTTGCATGATCATATTATTTTGGTTGATGTTTATTAATAGCCATTTTTGTATCGTAGAGGTAATATTGTAAAATTAAGTAATTCTTATAACTTACTAAAGCATTCCAAATGATGGGATTGATATGGTTTGATATGAATTGAATTATTTGAATTCTAAATCAAATCAAGTCAAATCGCTAGAGATTTGATTCCAAAAGGGGTTATAATCTCACTCATAATCTTCATCCATTATTAGCCCATGTATCTTAACCTCTGACCCATGTTTGACATGCTCATAACCTAGCATGGTGCCACGAATTCAATCCCTCCATAAAAGATAACAATAATAAATTTAAAAAAAAGCCTACCTTCACTTTTATTTTACTAAAATGGCTTGTACTAAAATTAAAAAGAGTAGAGCCATATTTTACCATAGGTTTTTTCTAACCTATGCCTAAACAGCACATGTTAACAATCTAATAATAGAAACATTCATTAGTTCAATGCATTAAAAATCACAAAAGTGGTTTGAATTAATGCATGGAAATGTGAATATTTCAAAAAAATTATTGTTAACGTGTGCGCCTTGGGCACAAATTAGAAACACCCTTTAATATAAGGATATTTTAATAAAATATCATACTTTTCGATGTAAGTGCACTTGGAAAGGGATAATAGAAGATTTTATTGAAAAAGAAAAAAAGCAAGATTGTACATAAAACTCAACATTTACACCCGTTTGCATTTTAGACCCTACTTTTTGTTCTTCGCATAAGAAATTCCTACGTTTCAATATGATGCAACGTGAACCTTCCCTTTAACTTTGTCATCTAAATCAAAGGAATTTATACTTTAAAGAGTCATATTCGTCATTTCATCCTCTCATCTCCTGCCATTCTTCTCCTCTCTGACAAATGAAAACCTAATTTGCTAGAAGGGACACCCTTTCCTCCTCCCATCTAAGAAGACCAAACTCTTTCTCCCCCATCACACTGCCTATTTTAAGTGCAAATTTCCTAAAAAAAATAAGAAAAAGAAAAGGGGAAACCACGCGCGGCGTTCGCGTGGGGCGGCCTTGTATTAAACCAAAAATAGGTAGAGCCCCGGGCTCAGGCAATTCACGTGAACGCTTGTTTGCTATTATTAATTGATTTATTTATAGCAACTGTTGAGTGGGGCCGCTCGTTGATTTCTTCAATATTTACTATTTAATACAGAGCTTAGCCTTAGCTGCGCCGGTCGGCAGTCGTTGTCGTCCACTGTTCTGTCTTTTTATTGGCTGAGCAAGGTGACGCTCGTCTGCGCGCAAGCCTACCGTATCTTCCCTGTAGGCGAACGCCTTGACTCCCTATGCAACCCCCGCGGGTCAAAATATTGGTGAAACGACCCCACTCGTAACACAAAACGACGAGGCGCACCGGAGTTGTTGTGCCTGGTCATAGCTCGAGGCCCGATGGTGCAGTAAAGTCAAAATGATTTGTAGAATTGCACTCCCCGAGGCAGGGGAAAGGCCCATGCGATATAAATAGATTGTTTATTTCCTAAAGAAAAATCGTTTACTTTTTAATCATCGATAATTATGATTTTAACGCATATAATTAATTTGATAAAATTTAGCATACAAAATCTATATATATATATATATACAATGGTAAAATATCAGCCTTTATCCAATCATGCTTTTTTCCAAAGGAAACAGGACCTTATTTATCCAGTAAATCCTAAAAGGTGATAATTATAATTTTATAGTCATAGAATGCCATATCTTGTCTCATATTGTATTAAAATAATGATTTTATTAAAAAAAAAATATTCCATGAAAAGAAAATATATTAGATGGCAACAATTTTAGAATTTTTCCTTAGAATAACCTAAAAAAACAGAAGTTCTATAAACATAGCCTACCTTTCAGCATTTTTCAAAAATGATCTATTTTTGTAAAATCGCACTCGAGGAATGCGATTTTAGGGGGCCCACATCTCATGCCTTCTAACACAAGTTGTCAATCGCGAAAAAAGAGAAATTATACTTTTCAAGTACAATTTTTAAAATTGCATGTGGGGAGTGTGATTTCACTTAATTTATTATAAATCCAAACAACTAATTGTTAAAATAAAAAATATAGCCCATGTGGTAAATTATTTTTTTCAAGGGGATGATGGTCTCAAGTTCAAATCCTTTTTACTACATTTTCTTTCGTACTTTTTCTCCCTATAAATTTTCTTTTAAAAACTATAGTAAATCTTACTTTGATGAAATATAACACTAAAAGATATATTAAATTTGTTTCCATTTCATTAATATCCTTTTCGGGAAAAAAAATAAAATTTTATTAATGTCTTTTTATTTTTAATATGGAAGTAAACTTACACATACAATCCTTAAAAAAGACTCATCTTTTCCTACTCTCTGTTTAAACTTTTTTCTCATATGCTTAATCTTCTTAAAGCACTATTATATTTTATTACTATATATATATATATATATATATATGAAATTCATAACTATTGATAATTAAATAATTCAAGCAAACTAATTTAAATCAAAGATTATCTCAATTTGAAGTACATGATCTATTAGAAGAAAATAAGTGTCGAGGTGTTTCAATAGGAGCGTAAAAGTTTGTTAATCTTTAAAAAATAACATTTGACAAGATTATGCTAGTATAACAATATAACACGTGGCAAAAATAAATCATACGTATCGTCATGAGGACTTCACATTATTATATATAGACTATATATATTTTGTTTTCCATATAATTTATATGCATTCAATTGTTCATGAAATCGATTAACATATTCAGCTACTATGGCAAGATTGGATTTAAAATTAAATTTTGTAAAATTAAGTATTATGGCAATCAAACATGCCATGCTGTGCGAGCATGATTTTAGTTTCCGTGAAGAATAAAAAACTTAATTGAAAATTATAATTTCAAAATAATTTATAATTTAATCAAGTTACTAACAAACCATTTTAAATAAGCAACTCCACACAAACCCTTAATAACATGATGGCTTCCCGCCATACTGGGAAGTCAAAATCAACTCGAATTTGGAAGTTTGTGGAAAATAAAAAAAGAAATGACAGGCCAATGCTTTGTTTATTATCTATTTATGACCTAATGATTTATTTTACAAAACTAATAAAATATTAAATGATCCCCAGACTTAAAGCCTACCCTAATCTACGTAGCATATTTTTTCCTGGGCCTAGCAATTGGCAACCGGCTCGAAGAGTACAATACTGAAATGACACAAACATCCTCAAAGGATACGAGAATTACTAGAAAATTGATAGAAAAATTATTCATTACGGCATTATAATAATTAGACAGTAGATCGAGGCGCCCCTACTTCATGTTTGTGCTGCTGTTCCTCTTAAATGTGTTCCTGTGCAGATCAGGCATGGATCCAGGATCCCTGACACTATCCTGCACCTCCCTCAATGTGTGTTTCAACCAAATTTGAATTGTTTTTAATTTGAGATTAATTGAATTTTACGTATAACGTTCACTGGGTCACCCAAGTCAAAACTCGAAATTGAAACGTAAGCAAAATTCCACGAGCACCAAGTCAACAACTTTTTCCACTTCAGGAATCTGACCCTGTTCTCTCTCACTCTCTGAAGTCTGAACAGTGTAATATCTCCTCCTCTTTCTCTCTCTGAATTGTCTCCTATAATACAGAAAGAGAGAGAGATACGGATTTAGGTTCTCTAGATTTTCTTTCTGTAGCCCTTTTTTCTCTCAACTCCCTTTCCCCTCCCTTCTCCTACCTTTTGTTTGTCTTTCCTGTTTGGCCTTTTCCCGTTTCCCCCCTTTTCGACCCTTCCCCAAGTCACCACCACGCCCTAACAGCAATGGATTATGTAAGAAACTTGGCATATTTCCCTTTCCACTGTTTGGATACTCAACCCACGCGATTCCTCTCCCATTCCTCTGGTCTATTTATTTGTGTGTGTATATATATATATGTATATTTACTTTCTCATTTTGTTTGTGTGTGTGTGTGTGTGTCTGTGTTAGGAGTACTGCAAGAGGAGTGGGCAGATTCCGGCGTTCGGGAACTGGGATTACGCGAACGAGCTGCCAATCACCCAGTATTTTGAGAACGCGAGACAAGCGGGGCTGCTCCGCCACAGCTCTTTCTCCGGCGGCGAAGCCGATCTGTACGACGGTTTCTCCGGTGATGCGGATTTCTATGGTGTTGATGATCTTAAGAAGCCTTCTCCTCCTCTTCCTCTAAGGAAGGTACAGCTTTTTCTTCCTTGAAAATATTTTGTTCTCCACTGTCGGCTGGGAGCATGGTTCGTTCTCCACTGTGGATTTCTAAGTTGGATTCTCTTTTTGAAAATTTTAGACAACACATAATCTTAAGCTGGCAAGTCTGAACGCGACCTATTATAAACATAGGAACGAGATTTATTCAGAGGGTTAAAAATACTTCGGATGGTTCTGACATCCTCGTTTTAGGAAAATATGCAGGTGGAAGGCCGAGAACAGCTTTTCCAGTATAAAAAAAAAAAAAGAAAAAACAAAGAGAAAAGGTCATTTTCGTGCTTTTCTTTTTCTATATATATGTATGTATATATGTATATATGTATATATATATATATATATATATATATATGTATGTATATGTGTATGTATATATGTATATGTATACATACACATATACATACATACATATATACATATATACATATATTTATATGTAAGAAGAAATTCTTTGTAGAAGCTCTTCAGAAAATGATTTCGAAAGCTTTCAAATTCCCCAAATATACTCTCTTTTGGAGATTATTAGCAGAGAAATGTGCCTTTTGCTGTTATGGTTGATTCCTAATATGTAATTTCTCGTATATTTCCTCGAGAAGAAAGAAAAAAAAAAAAAAGGCTGTCCTACAAATTCTCCTCACTGTAGTAGTTGCTTTGCTTACATTGTTTGATACACAACGGCATTGACCTGACGCTAATAGTGGGGCCGTGCGGCGCAGGTAAGGGCGCCGGAGAGGCGGCGGCGGGCGCCGCACGTTAAGGAGCAGAGGAAGCTGTGCGACGTGAGTGGACCGCAGCTCAAATCAGCGGCTCCGCAGCGCCAACATAGGAAGCACATGCCGTCCCAGCAAAGCGACGCCGCTCTCCGACCTCGGGACGCGCCCGCTAGGGGGAGGGCGGCTCCTCCTAAAGCCGTGGATGAAGACCTGTACAAGATTCCGCCGGAGATGCTCTCGTCCTCCTTGTCCAAACAAAAGCAGGTGGGCCCCACTCCGCCCTACAATTTTGACATTTTATGCCCAAATTTTGACTTTTCTTCACGTCCAATTTGTTTACCTTGAGGTCTTAGCTTATCTGGGTAATTTATTTACCTAAATTTGAAAAAAAGAAAAAAAGAAAAAGAAAAAACGTATCGAAGTATTGTGCGCTTCAGATCTTTGCATCAATTAATTTGTAATATATATGCTCCTTTCTTCATTCTTTAGTCTTTTTTATTCCCTCTCTTTATTTATTTATTATTATTCTTTTTTTATGTGCAGAAGAAAGTGCTAGGGTTCATCTCAAGCTGTTTGGTGCCAGCATGCTCTGGGTGACTTTTGGACTGATAAATTCAGTAGGATTATATATTAAAAAAAAAAAAAGCATGTGTATTTGAATGATTCAATGTAAGCTGCAGCTAGATCATTTTGACCAGATATAATATTCCCCTTTTTTTAAGCTAAGATTCATTCACTCTCTGGGGTTGAATTATATTTTTCACTCACTTTTCTTTTGGAGAAAAATGACAGAAAAGCTGATATTTTTAGCACTAAATATTTGTGGCACCTTAAATTGACTTGCTTGATGGTCATTTTATAATTTTTAATCTTACATATTAAATGAGAAAAAAAACAAAAAGCGACCATCTGATCAGTTTTAAATAATTTTATTATATATTAGGTTCTTATTTTTGTTATGAATAATCAAGGGTTCTAAACCCTTATTACTATTTTTATTAGCCAAATACTATGAATGAGAGGTTTATACGTAATGAAATTGAATGAAAGTTGACACGTGCCTCTTATTATTTTTTTCCTTATTTAATTTATATGGTTGAAGTTTATAAAATAAATCTAAATGTCATTTCGGATGCAGCAATAGAAATTTTCCACAATTGGAACACCAAACCGGTTGTTTTAAATAATGAAAAATCAAATCTTATAGGTTCATCGACTTAGGCATCACATCTTTGAATCATTCGATAATGAAACGGCAGTATGACTGACAATCCACAATGAGTGAGGGCGGTTAAACCAGCATCACACGCAGAAAAGGTTGAAACATATAGATGAAATTGTATGGTTTGCTCAATTTTTTTTTATTTAATGTATTTTAAAAAAAATAATCATGTAGATGACAATAACATATAAAAAATATACAATCTTTTTAATTTTCATGAGATTTGAAAGTACAGAACTTACTCATCACAAGCACATAAAAAGTCAAGTTTAAAAACTTTGCATAATTTTTTCACACTTAAGATAACTATATTATATATTTTTAAATTACATGAAAATTGATAAACTCGTGTATTTCTGTATGCTATTTCCATCTATATCACTAGTTTTTTTTAAAAGTGCATTAAATAAAAAATTGAGCAAACTAAGAAGTGAACAGGAGAGAATTCGAATCCCCCGAAGGTGCCCCCACATGGGTCTTCCTCAGAGCTCGCCAATAACTAAGGCGTAGGAGAGAAAAATAAAATAAAATAAAAATCACCCCATGAGGTCATCCTGCACTTGGAAGTAGTAGAAAGAGAGCTCGACTCTCATCTCATTCTTTGAGTTCTCCTTTAGGGCGGTGTATGGCTCCGTAGGTATTTGTGTAGAACTCTATTGAGGATCTCCGCCTAAAGAAATGTTCATTTGTTGAGACACTGGATGAGGCTTATGTGAAAAGAGGAATTGCAAAGAAGAAAAGGTGTACGTTTTAGTTTTGTTTAAGGCATGTATTCTTATTGGATGTTCGATCGTGTAATTAAAAGGTTACAAGAATAAAAGAAGAAAAATAATGATAGGAAAAAGAGTTATATAGATATTTTCATATTTCTCAAAGATAATTTCAAAGTCTCCACTTACTTTCATTGACTTGCGATTACAATTAAGTGAGAATGGGTTTTAAAATTTTAAAGGAGAAATTGTACTTAACTTTCTTGTGGTTTCAGCTTGTTGTAGGAAATCCTCTTATACTTTAAAAATCAGTACATAATCCCCCTGTAGCTTCAATGCACCGGCAAAAGTTAATTTTTTCATCAAGTCTAATTACTTGTTCTTCCAAAAAAAATTTTAGTGTCTAATAGAAAAAAATAGACATTTATTTCTCAAATTACCGAAAATGAACTCCTTACCTCAATCACAATAGTTCTCAAACTCTTAGACGATGAAAAATATATATTTATAGTACAAAAAAAAAAAGAAGAGGCATTTGTATGTACATCTATCTGGATGCTTATAATATTCTATGCATGTTTCTAATCATGATGATTAGTTAGGATTATGAATATATACCCTCTATAAAAAATATATTTTTTCAAGGTTCAAGAAATATAAAAGCATCTATTTATTTGGGTACTGCTACGATAGAAGTTAAGAAATTAATTTATGAGTAATTTAGAAAATTAAAGTCTTTTTTATCATATTAAACGCAAAAAAATTTGTTGAAAAACAAACCGTTAGATTTGACGTAAAAGTTAACTCTTACAGGTCCATTGAAAGCACAAAGGGGTTATGTGCTGATTTTTAAACGACTGGAAGGTTCTTTGCAACTAGGTTAAATCACAAGATTAAATATAATTTCTCCAATTTTAAGTGAGATAACTTTATATTTTAGATTAAAACTAAAGTTAAAATTATCAATAAGCTCTATTATTTAATAATCAGAACATAAAACAATCAAACGTCCTTTTTGTGAAAATAAAAATCCCCTTTTTTGTTTTGTTTTTTTTTTTTCTTGCCCTTTTTACCGCTATCCGTCGATTTATGGGACATCTAAGAGGCAAGCCGGGGTGTCTCTCTCCGTCTCCGTGTTTGAGCAATGAATCCGCCATTCCCATTCCCCAATCCATCATCCTTCACTTTCCTTCCCCAAAACCCTAACCCTAATCCTAGTCCTTTCTCTCTTACCCCAAACCCCTCTTTTTCCGCTTCTAATCCAGCTCCCTATGATCTTTCCACCGCTCTCTCCACTCTCAAATCCCTGATCAATCTCTCCGAAACAACCCTAGAGTCCCTATCTCCCGCTCTCCTCCACTCCACGAGCCTAAACGACGCCGTTCTATCCCCATGCCCCTTCAACCCCCACCACCGTGTGCCCCCGGAGTCCCTCTTCCGCCATTCCCTTCAATGCCACTCCACAAGCGCCGAAATCGATCCTTCTTCCCTTCTCGATTCCCTTCTGTACCCGAAAACCCTGAGGACTAATGCCGAGGAGCCGGAGCGGAGCCGGTTCGTTCAAGATCAGTATGATTCAGGTGCCGAACTTTGCTTTGCGCTTGATGGGTATGCGGATTTCGCTTCCAATTTCTTCTACCAGGATTGCCCGGGCGTGGTTGGTTCGTGGGATGAAGACCGCGGTCCGAATAGGACCTTTACACTCCCGGGAGTTCTATTGGCGGAATGCGCGAATTTCGGACATAGTGGTGATGGTGAATATATAGGGTTCGGAAGAGAGTCTCCGAGACTTCTTCCTTCGGAATTATGGGCAATTAGAGGTGAGATTGAGCTATGGAATGAATACCCTAGTTCTTACAGCTACTGTGTCCTTCAGGTGGTTTTGCACTCTCCAATGGTTAAAGCCAGTGATTTGGGGAGCTGGGTGATCTCGAATTCGCCTCTTTATGGGATTGTGATTGACGTATCCATGAGGGATCACATATTGTTGCTTTTTAGCCTCTGTGTAAAAGCAATTGTTAGAGAAGCTACTGGTCTGGGGGAGATGTTCGTGAACAGAGAGTTGAAGAGGCATGTTTTAGAACTTGATGTGAAAATTATGGATTTTAGGTGTCCAATTCTGGTTGAAGTGTTGATGTGGTTAACGTCACAGCTTTCTGTTTTGTATGGGGAAGTGAATGCAAAGCTTTTTATTGTCAGCCTGCTTAAGAAATGGTTACTAAATTCTGCATCAGAATTATTATTGTTTTCTTCAGAGAAATGTCTGAATGGTATGAAGAAGGAGCATGAAAAAGATCAAGTAAGTGAACAGGGTAATATAATGGGTCAAAGTGCTTATAGCAGGGAAATTTCAGTACCCCGTATAGCAGCTGCTGTTGCTGCGCTGCATGAAAGGTCTCTGCTTGAAGAGAAAATCAAGGGCCTACAATTTTCTCATCTCTCTACGAGTTATCAGCGGTACTTTCCTATATATAAGAATTTCTATATTATTTCTCACGGTGCATTCTGCATATGTTATTACACATGCTTAGAATAATTTGCATAAGAATTTAATGCGGTTGGTAGTAGAAGTACAAATGTCATTCGACCAGCGTGTAATGCATGCATCAGTTTGTATATTATATTGTGCAGTTGGCTAGATTTCAGTTTGTTATTTCTGCCTTACATTGCTATAATCCAGTAGTTTATGTGATATGATTGATGGTAACAGAAAAATTATAAATGTACAAACATTCTTTAATGGTGGGTGCCATCGAACAAGTTAACTGAATCCATAGTTGTTAAGGAGTCGCCTGGCCGACAAGGCGCCCTCTAATTCCTTGTCGCGTTGTTGCGAAGGCATTCCAAGGCTACAAGGTGACCTTGTTAAGGCGTCCAGATGCCTTGGCACCCTGACAACTATGCCTGAATCTATTTTATTTATTAAATCTGTGTTGGAATTTCTGTCTGCTTATCACAGTTAAAGCCATGTGGCACAAAGCCCTCTTGGGGATGTGGCACGAGGTGCCTGCACGCATCATGAAACTTGGATGTGTAGCATACCAAATTACATGATTTATCCAGCTACATGGAATATTTAACAAGGAAACAAAAATTAAAAGACAATTAGAAGGAGGAAATACAAGTACAAGTACATATTGCACCCCATAAGTATTTGGTAAAAAAAGAGATGGCAGAAAAAAGAAAAGAAAAGGCCAACCTCAAAATGAAAGGCACAGAAAACAATAAATTAGTAGGAACACAGAGAGAATCAAAGGAAATATAAGACTTCCACGTGATTTACATTAAAGAAAATCATTCTTTTTATTGGGCCGTGGTGAGGTGCTGTGCCGCCCCACACATCACTGCACCTTTGACAACTGTGATGCTTATCAATGGGTCTCTCAGGTCTTTACTTTACAAACTCATATAGAGATTGGTAAAGTGCAAATTTGGAATTTGTAAATTCGGTGAAGAGGAAGGCAGCATGCTTGAGTTGTGTTAGGTTGATTATGTTAGTTGGCTTGCAATTTTATATTATCGGGCCCATTTTTTAACTACAGTTTGTATGATGATCCTTCATCCATTCGCATTTTGAGTTAAGAAATATCATGTTCTACTCTTTTTCTGAATCTAGATGAAATATTTTAAAGACTCAAGGGGTTTATTTCTTCTTTCATTGTAGCATGGCTGAACATGAGCATTTTTCAAAAAGAGCGGATGATGAGCGGCAAAAACGTTCTAACTACAGGCCAATTCTTGAGCATGATGGGCTTCTTTGGCATCGTTCAAAGAACCAGGTATGTCCAAAACAGTATGATGTTTCTATGAACCATCTGCTTGATACTGTCATCATATTGTCTATGTGAATTAAGCTTGTGACTAAGTCATTATAGTTGACTATTAATGACATCGTCAGTTCTATTTATGTTTATATTTAATAATTTCATATCATTAGCATAATACAAGCATTGCACAAGTTAGTTGATTGGAATAAGTATCTCTCTTTTAATTCAGTGAAAGGTTTTTGGATGGCTTCTGGTCCTGAAGCCGCTTCAAACCCATAAAATATTTGCTAGTTTGTGGTGGAATAGATTTCTTTGTAGGGCTTGGAAGAAATTAGTGGGCAAAGAAGCAGTTTCATGCCAATTTGCTAATTTTTGGAGTATACTGTTAGGGTGTTCGTGTGTTAGCAATCAAAACCGGCAAAGTGAGTAACTTTGTCTTCTAAAGCATTACTTAGGGCGAAAGGTGGTAATTGGGCGAGTCGGCCGGGTTATGAGCCAGTCAAACATGGGTCATGGGTCGACACAGGCCGGTCAATAGCGGTCAAAATTATATTTCAGGCCAGGCCCGGGTTATATTACTGGCGGATTGGGCTGGCTGGTCAAGAGTTCACCTTGTCTTCAATTATTGTTCTTCTTTTGTAATTCTGATATCCTATTCTCCTTTTACTTCTTTTCTCCTTACTAAGATTCTTTGGTTTTCACCAAAGAGAGGAGGGGGGGGGGAAGGTTATTTACCAACTGTTTCTTGCAAAATTTCTCAAAACTAATTTTTATACTACCAAAGCACTTTTGTTATGCTTTTTCAGGAAACTGGTAAATCTAAGACAAGAGAGGAGCTGTTGGCTGAAGAAAGGGATTACAAGCGACGGAGAATGTCATATCGTGGGAAGAAGCTGAAACGAACAACAACGCAGGTAGTATGCAGCTTAATTCTTTTTTAAAATTGCATGTTTCTGTTTTGTTCAAGTTTTAGTTTGTTACGATGTTATTCTGTAGTTTTAGGTTGTATCCAGAAAGCTACATTTTGGTATGACTTTGGCTCCCTATCCCATTTCAAATTGTGCGAACTTCGTAGAGATTGCATGGCTGGATTTGAGCCATCATTACCTTGCTTTTGTTTTTGTGTTTGTTTTTTCTTGTTAATTTGCTTCTGTTTTCTGGAGGATATCTTATCCTCCATTATGAACTTTTTCCCTCTTTTCGTTGATAAATTTTGTCCTTCATCGAAAAAAGTCTGCACAATTCTAAACTCAAAATCTGCAGGCAAAACCATACACTTGTTTCAAAATGTGCAAGTAGAAGCAGTTCGAACTCAAAAGTACAGTGCCTTCCATGGGGCCAAAGAAGTCCTTCAGAAACTCCCAGCCTAGCAGATTTCCCTCTTTACTCTCTCCTGTCACTTAAATAAACAATAACGTTAAAATTCCATCTGTTCACCATGGGAGAATTCAATGTTTCTGAATGCTCAAGAATTCACTCTATGAGCCTATAAGCTCTTCTTTGCTGGAGCATATATGCCTAAAAACAATCACTCAGGCCCAGCATTCAATCCCAGAAACTGAGATGAAATATATGGATTTCCACAGAACTTTTGAGCTGCCAAGCTAAGGATTCAGCAACATTTATTTCAAAATAGCATTTATTTTTTGTGCACACACTTCCAATAAATCCAACTGTTAGATGGAAATACTGTGGCCCAATTGCCTCTACAAAGTTCATTAATTTGCCACTCCCACTCGCGTGCTTTCTCTATCCCAAACTCAAATGACAACTCTGAATGCAGAATCTAATAAAGATGCTGCATATGTGCATGCAATGTAATCCTGTCTCACCTTCCAATACATAATCTCCTGTTTCTTAGTGGTTCACTATTTGAAGTGGCCTGGTTTAGAGGATTGTCAATGATGGGCATTTTTAATTTGAAATTCTACTTCTAGAAGCTGTATCTTTTGATTGAAATCTTCGACTTCTTTGGTGGTTAGTTCTGTTGTCTAGGATATTCACCAGGACTTCTCTCTCCCCCTCCAAGACACATCTATGTTAGACAGGGAAAAAAAAAAAAAGGGATTTTCATAACCTAGGTTTCAATCTACTCTATGGGTAAAGAAGAGGGAGAAGTAGTAATTGCGAGAAATTGGCTATCTTATGTATGGTTTGGATTTTCAACTTCAAGATTTATTTCCTGCCTTTTCTCGTTTAAGGGAAAATGCAGCATATGTTTTTGTTCCTGACTGAAAAAGGGAACTCTGTTGTTTTTTTTGCAAAGATGTTTAAGCCCGAAACACTGAAAAGAATCATATACCAAAAGAATGATCAGCTTACTTGTGATTTGAGTTGTCGTAGTTCTAGTTTTGAATGTCATTGCAATTAATTTGGTCTCCATTTTTATTGATAATTTGGGTTGAACTAAATTTTTTAGGTTGTTTAAATTGTTTAAATTTAGCTGAATTTTATATATGGTTAATCACCCAGTTTTTTCTTTCAATTTTTTCCCTGCTTCCTTAAGTAAAAGACTAAAGTTAAGGTAGCTAACCTAAGAATGCCTGGTCATCCGATGATGGGGCTTGTTTTAGTACCTTCAATATTGCCAGTCAATGGCACTCAATCTTTTGGATTCTGATTCTCTATAAAGTAGTCAAATCCTTTTTGATATCTTTACTGAAAAACCTGCTGATTTTGCCAAGAGAACCTTACTCCTATTTTCTGTTTTAAAGGTTATGAGGGATATAATAGATGAATACATGGATGAAATCAAGCAAGCTGGAGGGATCGGTTGTTTTGTGAAGGGAGCTGAATTCTCATCTAAAGAATTTTCTACTCGTAGGGTCACTACAGATACTGATGCAACAAGACAAAAGGCAAGGTTTGAGGACATTTGTTCTAAAGATTTCGATAAGCAGAAAAGAAACTCTCATGGACATGATCGACATCAAGAAAACAATAGCAGTATCAGTAGGGACAGACAAGATAGAGAGCATTATTCAAATAGTCCAGAATGGCGCAGAAGTCATGGGCATTTGCATGAGCTGAATAACCATCAAAGAGAACGAGATGGTGTAGGAAAGACAAGATCCAAGCACCATGAATTTAATCGGACATCTTCCAACTATCATGGTAGCAGGTCATTTTCTTCTTCATCTTATTCTGTGAGTAATTCAGCTATGGGAAATGGTAATCAAGAGTTGGAAAGCACTGGTAGGCATCGAAGAAGCATGCACAAGAGTAGTCGATCCTGTTCTGTGATACAAAATCCTTTTGATGACAGATATGATCCTGCAGAATCTCCTGATATGTATGAGGATGATGTCTCCATTGGCCGCAAATAGTTTATACCATTACTCAGTGAGAAATATGTCAAGCATTTCATTAGGGCCATAGCTCCACATGAAATAATTCTGACTCGCCGAGAAGGGAGTGTTCGTCCTTTGCACCGGGTAAGCTATGAGAAGCCATCCTTCCCTATACTTCTTATCTCTCCCTCTCCCTCTCCCTCTCCCCATCCCTCTCTCTCTCTCTCTACTCTCCTCTCTCTCTCTCTCTCTCTATGTGTGTGTGTGTGTGTGTTTGAAAAGAGCAATATCTTATTATGAAATTCTGCTTTAATTTTTTCATATATTTTGTCTGACAAAATTGTTTGATTTGTCCTTGACAAGCTTTGTTACATAACTTTGCAGTAGAAAGTCATTCAGGCTTCAGCAGTCTAGTCTGCTCCTATATCCTCCCTTGTATCCTCAATTTTTATGTTTTGTTTGTGTTGAGCATCCTTTCTTCTTTGGTGAATAGAAAGTAGTATTTGATTGTTACTTTCCTGTCTGATCCATTTTCCCAGTTAGATATTATAATTGTTTGGGATATTTCTTGGAAGTTGCCTGAGTTTTCTTGATTGCATACTTTGTCCAAGTTGCAGAGATAGTGGTGCTGACTGAAATAATCAATAAAGATTATCAACTTTTGCAAGATCTTTTCAAATTATGTCTTTTTAGAATCAAAATTGTGTCATGTCATCCAATATGAGTCATCTCTATTTAGTTGATTCTGTAGATTATTCAGTTATCTGTTGATTGCCAATGTACTCTGGAAGTTCATAAGCATTAGTTTGGTGACTAATTTTTTAGAATTGGCTTTTCTGAAAATAAATCTTTTTTTTAAAAACAAGAATGTGCTTTTAATTTGTATGTTTCACCTGAGTTTTGTTTTTCCTTATATGCTTTAAATAATTTAGCTATGATATATTGGCCACTCAATTAGCAGCAGTCCATTGTCTTTTCTTTTTTTTAACCTGCCTGTCCTTTTTTTAAACAACCTAAGGAACTTTTTATAAGAAATAACAATGACAGTGGAATTCTGAGGAATGCTCCCATCTAGGTTGTAACTAAGCTGTTTAAATCCTTTCTGGCTTTGGATGAAGATTTTCCCATTAGGTTTTGCTTTTATAGTTCGATAACCAATTCATGCTTCAGCTGGTCTTCCTATTCGTAACATTCCCAACTCTAAAATTATATGCTGATTAGTCATATACTTGTTGAAAACATAAGGAGAATACCTGAAATTTATTCGTCAAAAGTTCACAAGGGGCGCTTTAGGTGCTAATCACTTATAAATAGAGTAACCTAACCTCGTATTGTAACTAGAGGCAAGCACCTCTGATCTGAAATATGTTCGGATGGTCTGCAGTCAGGGTCTTGGCTAATTAACCTTACTTTTGAATTTTCATATCGTACTTTATGCAACCTACCCGATTTGTAGCTTGGATGAGAGAAACTATATTGTTTGCTTGTGTTGAGACAAAATGGTTGGCAATGTAAGACTGGGAGAATTGAGAAGTTGATTCTAGACTACGATAAACATGCTCATTTTATTCTTTCTTTGGTCTGGGTTCTGTCCATTCTCCTCATAAGAGAACTCACTGGCTACGGTAATCTTCACTGCAAATCTCGGCATGATAGGTTTTAGTATGTTTCTCAGCCTAACAACCTTGTTCTTCATTTTCCTTGTAGTGTAACCTTTTTTTTACCTCAGGACCTCCTACAACTATTCTTCATTTAAGTTTGAGCTTGATGAAGATGGATTACAAGCCTAATCCTTACGCAAGTTGACCGTAGTAGCAACATGGGAAGATTTTTCCTGACCACTTGGCAATCTAACATGCTTCCCTTTGGTTGAAACAGTGCTTCAAACTCCAGGAAGATCATATTCTTGTCTTGACTAGAACTTTTTCCCACCACTTGAATTGGAAGTTCTTTAAATTTAGATTGCAAGTGTGGGTGGAAATGATTGATAGAGAACCCAAAGAAAATAAAAATTCTAACGGCTGTTCTGATCCAATATCTTAATTGCTTGTATAATCTATCCATACCTGCCAAGTATGCAGGCTTTCTGAAGTGTGATTGTGTTTGTCACTGCACTTTGCTGTTCTCGAAGGTTTAAATTTTTTGAAAGGATTGTACAGGTCAGCCTTTTAAAACTTGTTTGTTTTGAAGCATTGTCTGAGAGATTGGGATATATTGTTGTGCTTCCGTGGTGATTTTGTGTAGAAATATATTTTTCATTGTTTTTGAAGGGGAAGGGCTATGGCAGGTAACCTTATGTTGCATTGCTGCTGATTGTTATGCTCTTTTAATGTGCCTTGAATGTGAAAGGATTACGAAACGTCAACTATAAGCTCGACAGGTTGGTGACCAGAGCAACCACAAAGCAGAACTTGAAAATTTTGGAAAGGATATTTTATTTTTGTTTGTGCAGGAATATTTGCATTTCTCTTGTTTGGCTATTTTATTGAGAGAAAAGAATGGGATTGGAGAGAAATGAAGAGCAATGGGAGACTTGAGTTAGTGTATAGAATAAAAATACCCATACAAATGCTATTCAGAATTAAAAAAAGATGATAGTACCAGCAAATACTCTCTCTCTCCCTCTCTCTCTCTCTCCCCTTGATTTCTTCCTAAGCTCAAATCCTGTTATTACTAATATACTCATGCAAAATTCTCAATGTTTGTTAATGGCAGGGAATTGGCCAGAATTTCTTTCTTTTTACCTAGTTTCTGATTCAAAATACATACGTGCCGATCCTCACAGAGCCAAGAGGCTCCTTGTTCACCGGGGGTCTGCCTTTTTTATTGAGCTTTACATGCTTGAACTGGAGCCCCATTTGCTCATGATTGGGACCATTGCGGTAACCCTACTGCTTGCAGAAAAGTGGAAGCTGAAGCCAGGAAGCGAGGTTGTCACTGCTGACCTCTTCTCAAGCTTATGGCAACAACAAGAAGAGAAATGTGGCTGAGGAAGGTTTGCAGTGTAGAGGTAGATGGTGTTTTGCTGTATTTCTATGATCCATCCACCAAGGACGATGCTCCGAAACCGCTTCATGTGGCTCTCTTTCCATGTTTCTCTTTCTCTTTTGGTCGGAAAGAATACGTGCAAGGGAGCCGAAGCAGGGAAAGGAAACCTTGTTTATATTAGGGTTGCACTTCTTTGGGTCAGGGTCGACCAGTAACTTCGACAGCGTTCCTTCTGTAGACTTCATTTTCTCTAGATCGTAGTTTTTGTTCTCTCTCAAGATCTGTTTACAAGTGTATAACACCTTTAACCATGAGTTAACTTTAATCCTTGTGCTAATCAAGACCTACTTTCGATTTGTCTTTACAAGGGAAACGGATCCTCCACCTTTAGCCTCTCAAGCCCATTGGGCAATTTGCATCATTTTTTTTTCATTCAATGCTTTTACGAAAAACTTGAACCATATGTTTGGAAGCAAAATTTAAAAATAATCATGCTTTAATTTTTAAGTAATTTAAAAATGTAAAATTTATTCATTTAAATTAAAAAAAATATTTGAGTTTAGAAATAGCCTTGGAATTTTTTATGCTTAAAATGAATCAGATTTATATTTTTAAATAAGAAAATCGATAGGCGTGTGTATTTTTAAATGTTATTTTCATTCAATTTGATAAAAATTTGTTGAATGAAAAAATGGTGCAAACTGTACCAAGGAGATCTGAATCCATTTATCAGCTAATCTAGCTGGTACCTGAGATTTTTCTTCTCTAATTTGAGGTGAGTGACCTCTTGAAATAAATCTCATCAGAGTTCAGAATCAATTAAGCAAGTTTGAACAGAAGTAGCCACAAAGTGTTCAAAGGAAGTACAAGAAAGAGTTGCAAGCGTGCAACTGCATTACTCCCATTCATGTAGAAGCGGTTGCAGCGGGGGCGGTGGGTGGAACCCTACCGAGGCCTCTCCCGGCATTTCCAACCCTGCCTCGCCCTAGCTTGTCGTCCGCCCTTTGATGATCCTGAATTCCGCCCAATCTTCTCCGGTCCATTTCATACGATTCCTCTCTTGCATTGGACCTCGAACTAGTCCAACGATCCGTCGAATCGGCTGAACTGGGTTCCCAAAGTGAAGAAGAAGAAGAAACCCAATTCTGTTGAGTAACAAAGCTATTACTTCCTGAGGATTCCTCCTCTTCCAATTCCTCCCGGCACACTGAGCCCCTCTTCACAGTCACATACTTGTGAAAGTTGGACTCCAAAACCGGATCCTTGGTGGCTTCGAATCTCCTCTTCTCACTAGCACCATTGCTCGAATTTTCGCCGGAGTTTAGGTCAGCCACGGCCTCGAGGATGGAGTTGGCCTTGGTGAGGCAAGCCGGCAGGGAAAACGCGGTTGCATTTGCTGTAGAAACTGAAGTTTTCTTTTGGTGGAAGTTTTGGATGTCTTCAAGCAAGAGGGCATTATAATCGAAGTCGCGTGATCTCGTCGAGGATCGGCTTCTCGTCAATGCTTGGGGTTTCGAGTTGTCGGCCCCAAAATCGGCGCTGCACTCCAATGCACCACCTTCCTTGTTGCTTTTGTCAGTGTTCATCTCAAAACTCGGTTTCTGATTCAGACAAGAAAATCAAAACAATAACCAGATCAGAATCAAATTCAAGAATTTTCAGTCAAATTCTTGAGTCCAGATCTCAAAGTAGCAGTTCTTGACAGGATTCTTTTGAAAAAGCTAATCCCGCTATTGCAGTTTTCAAAAATTGAGTAAAGAAACTAGAAACTCCATGAAATTTGAGGAAAAGGCGAATGAAAAAGTAGAGAGGTGAGAAATGTTGTACCAGTTCCTTAGTATTACTCTCTCTTGTTCTTCTATTCTGTAAATTGTTGTCAATCTCGCTCAAAGGATTTCTTCTGTAAGGAGATTGCTCCTTCTTCTTCGAAGAACTCCTGCTAAGCGACGGCTGCTGCTGGTTATTATTCGGATTCGGATTTGGGTTCAGATTCGCGGGGGACTGAGATCGAGGCGACGCACCGCTGTTCCTCCTCACAAGAACTCTCCTAATCGCTGCATTTCCATTCGCCTCCGCGCCACCATTGCTGCTTTTATCCATGGGTAACCCAGAAACAGAGGCCGGAACAGAGACCATTTTACTGGGCCTAATCGAAGAACCCTTAGCTTGAGCCGAAGAGGATTTTTCAATTGCGGAAGAATTACCGGTAGCAGTGGATGTGTTTTCGGATCTTCTACCCGGAGACCGACTCACCCTCCTCCCTCCGCCGCTGCCGGTGCCTCTGTCTCTGCTGCCGGACCGTTGCTCGGCTTCTCTGCTCGGTGTTCGGCGCCTTCCGTGGGGGGAAGATCTTGATCTGCGGTGGTCCCTCTGTCGCCGGTGCCGACGTTTATCATCACCGTCATCATCATCATCGTTATCATCGAATTTATTGACCCCACTGTCGTCGAAATCGTAGCTCCTCTTAGATCCAGAGTACCTCCGTCCACTCCCAGTGAAAAAACCGGCGGATTCCGCCGCCTTCCCGGAGGAACTCCTGCTAAGGCGTCCGCACTGTATGAGTATGGCGTCGACCTCTTCCTTTGTACAGCTTGATGTCCTCACCACCGGCGTCGAGACCGCATCCACGCCGCCGCGAGTTTTACAGTCAATACCCATCTCCTCCTTTTCGGAATTGGGGGAAACCGGGGCGTTTCCGGCACCGTCGTGGCTTTTCCGATGTTTGATCACGAATACTTCCCTTTTCACCCTTTCTTCCTCCTTTTTCCCCTCCTCTTCTCCTCCACCCGCCACCGAATTCTTCTTCTTTAGGGTCTCCTCTTTCTCCACATCATGGGCAATCTGGATCTGATTGCTGGGTTTGTTCGGACAAGGCAGAGGAGAAGAGGAAGCTTTGGAGCATCTCTTCTTGCTGAAACAACTGCCCATGGCGGAATGATCCAAGAAGAGTGTGTGTCTGTGGGATCAGAGAAGGGAAACTATGAGATTTGAATGAGCAAATGGAAGAAGAAAAAAAAAAAAGGAAATAGAGTTTAATGATTACTGTCCTACAGAGTTGGGGGGACCATGTCTGTTCAGTATTCAAGGTACAGTTTTTTATTATGAGAGGGAGGGGAAATTCAAAATTTGAGCAACGGGCGGGGGATTTAGGAGAATAGAGCCGTTGGGGTTCAGATGAGTCCACCAAACCCCACTTTAACCCCCCTGCCCCAACCTTTTTTAGTAATAATAGAAAAAAGAGACCCTGCTTTTTGTTTCAATGTTTTTGAATTTGAATTCTTCAACGGCTGTATTAGGCGTCAACGGTCAGAATTTGATCAGATTACTCCTCCACCCACGGCAGGTATATTCTGTATTTGCACGTGGTTGCCACATCATGTATACAAACAAGGAAAAAATAAAGAAATAATCTGTTTTCTGCGAGCAATTTATTTTATTTTAGACAATCTCAAATGTAAGGAAAATCCTTTCCCGTCTGCTTTGGTCGGGGTTTCAGAGTAACAATTATGATGAGAATTCAAAAGAAAAAAAAAAATAAGAAGAAAAAAAATAATGCGCAGCACATAAAATATTGTTGCCTTCTCTTGCAATTGATTTTTTTTTAATAAACCTAAAATAATAAGGAATTTGTATTTGGTGCAACTGCTATTGCATTATAAGCACAAAAAGGTTTGCATTTCTTTTCTTTAATCATTGTAAGGCACAGTGGTACCTTACCAACATGCAACTACTACATGCTATTTTTTTTTCTTCCAATAATAACATGAAGGACATTTTATCAACTAAGGTGTTTTGTATTGTAATCTTTATTAATCAGATATTTATCCTCCGAAATTTGTTCTGTTTTAAATGCTGAATTATGAAAAATTCTGCTTTTATCGCTTTTGATGCAAGTAATGTACATATAATAGTACTCATAAACATTTCTTTAATACTTTTGAAATTCTGGAGTGGACGTTGATCTCATTTTCTATTACATTGTCATTATCTCCGAGAATCAAAATAAAAAAGGGAAAATTAAAGGAAAACCCTTGGAAGTTTTTTTGAAACCCTGCGAGTCGCATCTTGCCCGAGGAGTTTTAAAGTTATGCTGTGCGTCCCTCTCATTAGTTGAATTTTAGGTATTTTTTTAGATATCTAGCATAATTGAAGTCTAGATATTTTGTACATTCATAGCCTAATTGATCTCTAAGAGCATAAGGGCAAAGAATAAGATTAAAGACAGGAAGAGGAAAGGGAGAGAAGAAAATTTACTTTAGTTGCCAAACTCAAACTACAAATCATCAATTATTAGGGGTAAAGAAACACCGATCACAATTTGAAAATTTCCGGAGTAGAATGCTGCAATTAACATCAGGATTTTGCTAGAACTTTAAAGTGAGATTCATGCATTTCACCCAAAAGGAAATTCAAAAGAGGACACAAGGAACATAAAGAGCTAAAAATTTCAAGCACCTTGCAGACCAAGGATCAAGCACACAACACAGTTCTACCCTAATTCCTAGTCAACCAATGCCATGAACATAAAAAACTTCATGACAAAATCACAAGACTCAAAAATTTATCATTTGTTAAAACACGCTCTATAAAAATTTATACCACATAAATCTATTATAATTTTATTATAAAATCCTCTATGTACATAAAATTATTATTCCAAGCCTATACAATGTGTTTGGACTTTCTTTTACAAAAAAATATGCATCAATGCCTTTTCCAAATCATGAAAGCCATCAATCTTTTGATAAAAAAAATTGGTCCGATACCCATTTTTCCCAGATTATGAAAGTGAACAATTATTCGATCTTTGGTGAACTTTGTAGCATTATTTCAAACCTACCATCAAAATCATCTACCTTACCATCGAACATCACCCACAGAACCAAAAACATTTTAATTCATGAGATAAAAGAGTAAAAAGAGAAGGAAAAAGAACAAGAAAAACAGCAACAGAAAATTATGGGAGCTCACTCTGGTTGTGTACTTGCAATGGTGAATTCCACCTTTTCATATGTTAGCACACATACATGAATATTGCAGCAACTCAACATCATCTGACTTTATAAATTTATCCTTGCAACTATTTTCTCATGCCTTTTTATCTACCGAAATCCGCTTGTATCTTTCGTCCTTACCTATCATAAGGAAACTCTAAATCATTCTCGTTAACCTTGAAAGGCTGGGGATGCCGGCCCGAGCAATATATATTCCACATCTTGAAATATGACCTCTCCAGATTCTTCACCTGAAATTATAGTAATAGCACCTTATTATATATACATATATGCACAAATTGTGTGTACGTAACAATAACTTTAGCAGGAGGTTGAGCGAAAGAAGGGTGAATCATACCCAGCGTGCCGTATCGAATAAAGGGCAAGTCAACCTTACAGCCTTGAGTTTATTGGTAAGAGTTTGGAGCTTTGGGCGATTTAAGGCCAAAGAGACCGCCTTCTCTTCATACTCCTCCATACTATTGGAAACAAAAGTAAAAAGTGGGGGAAATTACACACATTATGAACTATAACCGACAAATTATGAAATATTAAGAATGATAGGATTGTGCACGCGCCGGTGAGGTGAATATTTTCTTCCATGTCCGAAAAGTATGGAATAAGATTGTGGTGTGCGTGGGAAGAGGGGAAGAGACCAAGAATCAGCAAACATCGACCAAGCAGATAAAAGTGCACAAATTTAACTAGAAGCACTAAAAGAAAACATGTCTGCCGATAGTCATGGAAAAAAAGGAAAAAGAAAAGAAAATACAAAGATAGGTCATGAAATAATTTAGATCAGTTTGTGCAAATAGTAATATAAATTATTGATAATATAAAATGAACTTAAGGAACCAAAGGATTCTTGTAGAGGGAGAAAGGGAGTTTAATTAAGATGCCAAAAAGTTCTGGGTTTAATCTTGGAGAAAAGGGATTGTGGACTTCTTATCTCTGACTTCTATAAATGACCAAAATTAACCCAATGAAGCCAAAATTATTATTGTGACTGCATTCTCTTTTTACACCAAATCAAACTACAACTAAAAGTGAACCCATTTCTTTTCGCAGATTTAGAGACTGAAAAAATAATGAACCCACCAAAACTTGAATAATATAACTAGTCCTATTCACAGGGAAAGGGGAAAATCACATGGTACCCAATAGACATCCCCTATGTATCCTTAACAAATTCTTCAAAATCCAAATTAAATATAATTGTATTTACCGGGCCTCTACCCTGTGCATCAGAAAATATCCCTGCAGATCCCTGACTCATACATGATGTGTGATCATGAACAGAGTACTTTTGAAGATCGATGTTCATATTCTAACCTTAAAAACCTTTCCTAGGGCAAATATAGAGCTGTCAGGCATTAAAGACGTTTAAAATTGGATGAAGTGGACTAGGTCTTAAAATGCAAAAGTAGTTTTCATTGGAATTGCCCATTCTGTTCTGATTCCAATCGTAGCTCAAAAAGAGCTTTACCATGGGGATGAGCATTCCCACCCTGAGACAATTGAAGGTCCATTCACATGCTTTAGCCCTTCTTGAGCAACGATGAGAATCACAATACAATGAGACATTCCAATAAAAACCACTTTTACCCTTTAAGATCCATTACGCCCCATTCCATTTCATTCCATCACATCAAACATACCCTAAAAATATCCCCTTGAAAGATTTTGATGTTAAATGGTATTTCTAAAATTTATGAAGGCAGGAGAGGCACGTTTGCAAAGTGGTATTAAGAGGATCAGATATTATCCGTACCTGTTAACGATCATCTCCTCGCCTACTCCAGTTGCAAGGCAGAGTGAACCAGCAACCCTCGTAGCCATTTTTTCAAGTGGCAAAGTCACCATAGGTAAACCAGCCCACAGGATATCTGTGCCCGTAGTGTGCGCATTGCATAAAGGCCTAAGAATAAAAAAATAATTAAAAAAAGAGGATATAATTACTCGACAAACAAAAATATTTTCCCTCCCACATGGGAAGAAGTAACGACTGAAGAAGAAATGAAGGAACTTGAAATTACGTGTCAAGGAAGAGGTCTGCTAAGGAACTCCGTCTGATATGTTCATTTTTCATGGCAACATCTGTGAAGATAATTTGCTCAGGCTGCACACCTTGTGCAATAGCATCTGAAGGAATCAACTTTTTATTGTTAAAAATAAGAGAATATATGCTGTGCTACAAGGCTCAGTATTGCGATTAAAAAGACCACCAATAGCTAAATTGAAAGAACAATCACACATACGTTCACGAACTTTCATCTCGCCCGCTGCAGGAAATCTAAGAAGCCAGAGTGCACTATTAGGTACACGTTTGAGAATATTGCACCTAGGGAATGCAAAAACAGCCAAAACACTCAGATTCCATAAATAAAATTTTAAAAAACGAAATACTAGTGAACATCCTTATATTACCAAGTGCTAAAAATTTCAGGATCCATCTTGTACAATTGGTTGAAGCAAGCAAAAATAAACTTCTCTTCAGGCAGACCATAATCTGATCGTTTGTGTGGACAGTTTGGGCTCAACACATCTCGGTTTTTCTGAATACAAAATATAAAGTGATTCACCAAGAAAAAGCAAACACGAAGATATATATATATACATAAATGAATCCAATATCTGGGCTGCCGTGAGCTTGCCAGGCAAGATCCTGCACCAAATTGGACAGAACAGAAGGTTCTTGTATAATGTTAAAAACTAACCTGCTTATAATCATTGACAAAGTAACAATGAGGAAGGTGGACAAGCTTCTCAGAGTAAATGTGGGAATATTTTGAAGGTGACACAAACTGGAGAAAAAGGGTCATCATATTAGCTGAAAAATAAAGAGGACAGAAAAAGTCGCATGATTCAGATTTTGAACCATTAATTACCTCATCAGTTACTAAATAATCTATGTAAGTTGCACCAGTAGTCCCAGGGAATCCCATGTATGAAACCTGAATAGGCGCAGGCTGCATAGCAAATATTTCATTTCTGGCCCCCTACAAAGCCATTTGTGCCATGAAATCAGAGAGATGCAAACTGAAACCCCCAAATTGTTTACACCAATAACATGTAAAAAGTTACATAACTTTATATATCATTATCAATTCGATGCATAGTTCAGAACTGATGCATTAACATCTAGCACAGAATGCAAACAACCAATAAGATGCCCACTATATTGCGTATAAGAAATTATTATAATGCCAAGGTTTTGTGTTTCAAAAGCTAAATCATACCTTGGTATAACCATTGAGATTTATCAAAACTTGTATTTTATCCTCATTTATCAGCTTGGCAATCAAATCCGAAGACATGGCCGACACATCAACAAAGTGCTCAGCTTCATTCTGGATACGCTGCCTCCATTCAGTCCCATCATTCGGGCTCAGGGCATAACAGAATACCTATATCCACACAATTTATAATTTCTAGCTGTACTATAAAAACACAGAAAATGACGCATCAGGGTATTGAATTGGTACTCAGTAAGATAGGAAGTACTAACTTCGACATTTTCTTTGTTGTGCATACCGAATATAGATCCCATAAGATGCGATAGGGGATGATTACCAAAATCGCTGCTGACATATCTGCAGAAGTAGAAAATTACAATGAGAGTCACACTTTACTATGTTTTAGATTTCCGAGTATCTTGAGACATACCCAATTCTCAGTCTCCTATATCCTCCTTCGCTCTTAATAGCTTTTGGGGTGGGATGGTTAAAGGATGGAAGTGCGAAACGAGAAGCAATCAAGGAACAATGCGCAGCATACTTACGGCTGGAAAGATGAAGGAAAATGCGTAAATAAATCTATTTGATATTAATTCTACAAGAGAATGCCAAATAACAAATTTTACCTAATTTCAAATGCACAAGTTCAGCAGGGGAAATTTTATACCTGATTTCAAGTGCAAGCATTGGATCAATAGGATATGCAATGGCATGGAACGGTTGCACACTTGGAAGAACAGACATCTGAAATTAGAGAGCTGATTAGTTCAAATGCAACATGTCATTTATCTTCTGCTTTCCTTTTTCTGCTTTTGGGGAGCAGGTGGGGGTGTGGTTGAGGCAAAGAGCAAGACATAAAAAACATGGACAGGGAATTGAACCTTAATCTGTCGTCTGATTATTACTTCCACTTCAGCAAACATTTTATCTCGATCCTCCCAACTGCATATGCACTGGAAAACATATTGCACACCACGTCATTCTCAATAGCACTGGAAAATCTACAACTTGCAGCAGGAGCATGAAAAAACCATACAATTGGAAGCAGCCAGCTATATCATAAGCAGATATAAAAGCAAGAAGATGCTGCTGTGCACAAGTGATAAATAATTATTTTCATCAGTACCCAACAAAGAAACACAAAAAAAGAATAATTGCCATATGAACATGTGACGCAAGCTTGCATATCATCACCATTCAAATCGAAAGGGGGGAACAATAAAAAAATATTTCATTTCATTGCAAGCTATAATATACATGCACATACATATATAGAAGCTTATAAACATAAAGACATACCTGTAATGTATGGAGAAGGTTACATGTTGCTTCGGGGAAATCAGCACGGAGAAGCAATGCCTGCTTATAGCTCTTTATAGCTGCCTCCACATGGCCACTGCAAATTGATTTGAAACCAAGTGGAGGTATAAGAAATTGCAGAAATATGTAAGACATAGCTGAAGGAATAAAAAGTGTTTAAATGCTAAATGCAAACCTTACATATCTCCAAAAAGAAAGATGTACAAGAAATGAAAGTAGACCTGTCTTTATAAGATGAGGCCAGATTTGCATGGGCTTCGGCCATAGCAGGCCTGATGTTAATGGCATGTATGTAGTCCTGAATTGCTTCTGTGACTCTACCAATCTCTTTGTAAGTGTTGCCCCTATTAACAAGCCCATCAGCAGCCAAAGGATCGATGCGAAGAACTTCGTTATAGCAAGATATAGCATCAGCATAATTGCCCTGTCATGAGATTAAAAAGATAACTTAAGAGGTCCAATTGCGAAAAAAATAAACATATTAGAAGGGTCGCAAAAATTGGACAGGAATAACAGTAAACGACTACTGAGTCACCAGCCATTACATAAAAGGAACAGCATCCAGAAAGCGAAAGATTGTACTCTACTAGTGTCAACCATTTTGTCTTGATTGATATATACACACACAACCTACCTAGCAACGAGAAGATTTCTAAAAGACTATTATAAAACTATTAAATAACTCCAATGTAAATTTTATAGTATTTTTCCACTTAAGCAAGATGCTATTATTTTAGACGGGAGCAAACCGTAGGCAACATCTTACATACCATGAAGCTCATCAGAATCTGGTAAATAATCCAAAATGGAGACAAGCCTAAATGTGTAAATATTTAAAAAGATCTTCCAACTTACAATACCTGCTGCTTATAGATCATTGCAAGATTATTAAAAGGCGCAGATAATCCAGTTGTCACAGCCAATGTTGCCTTATAATATGTAGCAGCTGCCGCCATCATGTTCCTGACAATTGAAGCATTATCTCATCAAGCCCTATTGACCATCTAGAACAAACCCAATCACGTTGATGTTGATGAAAATATTAAAATATAACAGCAACTGAACATTACCATTCCATGTATATGTTTCCAAGGTTGGTAAGTGCTTGTGGATGGTTTGGTTGTAATGCAAGGCATTGCTTCAAGCCGGCACCACCACAAGGAGAGAGGAGAAGGGGGAGAAGAAGAATAAATTAAATAGCAAGGCAACAAAAAAACCAAAAAACCCATAGAAATAGTAACTACAACAGAGATGAAGTCTTACATGGTAGCACTGGATTGCTTCATCCACTCTGCCGGAGTCTTTCAAAGCATTACCCTTGCAATAACAAAACCCATATCAAGTCATGTTAAAATAGAAAACTCATGGAAAATACAAATCAACAGAAATTTAGATAACAGACCAAGTTGTTGTAGGCCTCCAGAAACCCCGAGTCACATGCAATGGCTTGCTTATAATGAAGGATCGCTAAATCCAGCTGGCCTTGCTCATAATATGTACTAGCTAAATTACCTGCATTGTACAATTACTGTGCGATATAAAAATCACATAAATCTTAACTGTTTATGCGGCTCCTAACATTAATAATTTCTAGTATGCTACATTCCAGTTTGACAATACACAAACTTTTCCCAAAACATAGTTTTATGGTGAATGAACATTCAAATCAAAATGCCAGATCGAATATCGAATCAGGTTGCCAAATTGACAAGATTTGTTAGAGACATAACGGCTATATGAGAATCACATTTATGGAGGTAAGGGGAAAAAAAGTGAGGATATCTTTATATCAGTAAGGACTATGTTACATTTTATAATGACCTGCTGCAACAAGACCACTTAAATGATACATGATACTGCAGACTCACCGAAAGCCATTGCATAGTCTGGTCGCGTCTGAAGAGCACGCTGGAAGCAGAGAATAGCATCTTGAGGCATTCCCAGGGCCTGGAAAAGATTGACAAATTGTACTGTTTTAATAACAGTCCAGGCACTTGTACCAACACAACCTAAAATTGGCATAAGGTACAACAGCTTACCTTATAAACATTTCCAAGGTTTAAGTAGGCATCAGGAAATGTGGGTTTCAGCTTTACTGCTTCCTGGATAAGGGAAGGCCAAGGAAAGTGAGTGACAAAATCCAAAAGAAAAGGAGGCAGCGGAGAGCAACTAATCAGCATAGATTAGCAAATTAGTGGCTAATTTTTTTTTTACCATGTCATAAAGAGCAGTATATAAATAAGGGGGAAAACCTATTCTAACATTGTAACAAGAAAATAGAAGACGAACTGAAATAATTGGCTGCAACAAGAAAACTGTCTGAAAGATCTTTATGTCGAGAAAAGCAGGATAAGCAACCAAGAGTAAAATAAGATCAAGGGCCACATACCTTATAATATTGAAGGGCTCTATTCAGATCACCCGACTCCATAAAAAGACCAGCAAGGTTTGACCAGGCAATAGCAAAAGTTGGCTGTATTCGTAGAGCCTCTAAGTAACAACTGTATGCCTGCACAAAATGTTAGATTCTGACAATTGGAGTCTTGGTCATGGAAGTTACAACAAGATCAACCATCATCTGAGCCCTGGCTTGAAGACAACATGATATCTGTATTGAACTGTGAATTCAGACACAGTTCCACCCATGAATTACTCCATCAGTAACTTTACGTGCAAATGAGAAACAGATACTTTAAAAGTTTATAAATGGAAGGTAATCTTTCCATGGACCACCTATCCTTTTTATCTGGACCCCGTTTAGCACTTTGGAAGGGTCTCTGCCAGATAGCACTCTCTCAAAATTGAGTTAATATGATAACAGAAACAATGCATGCCATACAGAAGACAAGGTCATGGGCACACAAAACTACATAATTTTGGGAGAGCTTAAGGAGGAATTTAGCAAGGCCAAACAAAGGGGTAGAAGCATTTCACTGCAACATAAGTGACGGCCAACCAATTACCCTTCACTGGGAAAAAGAAAACAATCCTTGAACAGATCCACCCCCATCCCCCCCCCCCCCCCCCCCCCCCCCTCTAAAAGAAAAAGAAAATTCAGCATTGGTTAATAGAAATAAATCATTAATGAAACCATCTCAGTAATCAATACAGGGAAGCAAATGAAAGACCAGACCACCATTTCTTTTTCTTTTTTTAAAAATAAATGAGCTTCAAGGAGGGACACGCTAAAAAGATGGAGCATTTATAAAAATGAGAGCCTAAGCATCTAATTCCTTGTAATCATTCTAATTAACAGCAAAAAAACAAGTTGATGATGGATTGAGTTTAATTTTTCAACTTACCTCTTGCACCAAACCTTGTGCCTTCATCAAATTACCAAGATTGCTATGAGCATCAACCTATGACGGAATAAATGGAAAACGAGAAATTATAAGTAATAACTTTCACTTTCCTGTTAGTCCCCCGGCTAAGAAACAACTGATCAGCAGTTAAGCTAGGAACCAAAGAACAAAAGATCATGATATACCAGAAGAGGATTTAATGCAAGCGCCTGCCGACAACACTGTGCTGCCTCATTAAGTCTTCCTTTTCGCATGTATGCACTCGCTAAATTTGACCAGGCATCACAGAAATTTGGCCGTAGCTACAAAAAGGTAAAGAAAAGCAAAGATCAGTAAATCATTCAAACAACAATTAGTTAAATGGAAGATTTCTGCAACAGAAGTGAACGCGATAAGCAAATAGATAAAGATAGTAGAAAAGTATATAGGCCCAACAGGTGAAAGCCCTTAATTTGCAGCTACCTGCATGATAAGATGAGTAAGGTGCCATTTGATTGCTTCTAGTAGACTCAGAAAAGAGTCCAATCTCTTAACAGTTTAAAATTAAGTGACCAGACTCATTAGGACCATTTGATAGCCCTCTTCAGTATCCGACAAAATCAGATGTTAACTCCCTCTTATTCGGTTCAAGCTACAACCAGATGTGCTTTAAGAGGTTTTTTCTAAAAAGCATGCTTTAGAATGTTTTAACATTCAAAAATTAAAATTTCATTCTGCCTTACCCAATCAGCATACCAATTCCCATCCCTCGATATTCAACCCGGTTTTTACATCCTCTAGCTGCTTCTCCTCCACCCGTCTTGGAAACCAAGTCATCCACCATCCACCATCCACCATCTTCTACTTCTTCCTTCTCTTTTCTTTTGACTAGGATTTCAGGATGAAATATTTTAGTTTCTAAATTATGATTTCCATCTATTTGTTTTTGACTTTGTGAAATCCAGTTTGGATTTAATTTTCTCACCAAGTTGCCGCACCACTGCAAATTTCAGCATCCGATTCATGAGTTTCAATTAGGACAGCTAAATCTCCAGCCGTACAGATCTCTAATGCATTTCGATCTGCACCTTCAAATCTGTAATCTCATATCTTCACCTAAAGCACCTCCTCATCCACCAGTTATGATTCCTCGCCTACAGCAGCTACACCCAATCTGCACTTCCCTGCTCACTTCCTCAAATACTACTGCTGCTGCTAAAATAGATATAATAACAATCCTAATAATAACAGCATAAAAGGATTAGATTTTCTTAAGTTGGTCTTCAGTTGACATTTTTATTCTGACAATTGCATCAATGGGCAACAAGGGGAATGTCTGCCTGAGTACAAAGTTACAAGGCTAATGCATTCACAACCTCACAGGCAGTCTCAATATTACCATGTTTACAACATAAATCCCAATCTCTCATATATTGCAACAGTCTCTCTTAAAGGTGGTTAGTAGAGCTCTCTTCCCCCCTGAAAAACCTTCTCTTTTATTTTTAATCAGTAAAGTTGACAATTATTCTGACTTTGACTAATATAAAAAAAAATAAATGCAGTAAAAAATGGAAATTAGTGAGAATTCAAAACTTCAACACTTCTTCGGTTAAACAACTGCAGGTAGTTCAATGATCAAAGGTTCAGGTTATAATTAGATCCATGCTGAAATATGTTACAACTTGAAACAAGGTTGACATTAACACCCCTCCCATTTTCAAATCAGTAAAGGTGACATGAGCATTCTTCACCATTTTTACACTCTTAAAGATGTTAACAAATTTATACAAACCGCCATTTGAATGCTGGCCCATAAAAGAAAATTATCCAATCAATGATTTTAGTAACAAATTTTTTACACTCTTCGGGAGTAACACATTATCAAATACTGCCATAATTCAATGATAAATATCTTCAAACAAAAGTTTTGAGTTTGTGATAAAAACTAAAGTCACAGTGGTACATAAGTGGTCACCTTCCAAAAGTGCAATAAATGGGTAAAAGTAAAATGCCTTTCACATCTCTAGGTTGTATCAAAAGGATAGAAGGAGGGGAACCCCAACACACACACTTACAAGGGTTGGAGAAGGCCATTAACCATACCAAGAGACAACAAAAAGTAAATAGACTTGATGCCGTATTATCTAATTTACAAGTAGTGGTTACAAAATGGTTAATCCACCCAATTTATACTTCTGGCATTCAAAGGTTTATTACTATCTTCCAGCAGTCCTTTAACACTAGTCGATAAAAAACTTACAATCCACATTTTCCCATTATAACATGCCCTACAAAAAATGCATGCATCAAAAAACCAAGGAAAAAACAAGCAAAGAAATGAGAGGGAGAAAAAGAGAATGGTAGAAAGATCTCCAAATACCTCGATGGCAATCAAGTAGTAGCGAATTGCAAGATCAATGTTGCCTTTCTCCTGCATTTTTTTAAAAAAAGCTTACATCAAATTAAGAGATTAATGCCTTGTAATTTTTAAATGAAAAACATTTGTACTAATTACGGGCAGTTACCTTCCAGGCATTCGCCATGTTTCCGAAACACTCTGCAAAATGTGGCTCTATTCTAAGAGCTTCTTCATTTTTTGTTATGCACATATCAAAATCATGCAACTAGAACAGCCAGAAAAAGAACTGATCAGGACTCATTTTTAAGGAATTATAGAAGATGCAAGCTTAAAAATTCTTATACACGTGGAAGAGTTCCATATATTGTACATCATAATGTGGTCCGCAGTAATTAAGGACTCATTTCTAACAAACAAGTTTATAAAAGATGCAAGCTTAAAAATTCTTAAAATTACATGGATGAGTTCCATATATTGTATACCATAGTATGGTCTACAGTAGCATTTTAGGTGCTGCTGGTAACTAAATGGCAAAAGGTCACTCTTGGCCACTAATTTGTTACCCAATGTTCAGTTTGGCCATTTATTTTGTTCAATTGAGCCTTTAAACCATCTCATTTGGACTAATTTAGCCCTTTTTGATGGGATACACTAACTCCATTTCGCTCAAGTCTAGTTAGCACTCTAATGTGGCAAAAGAAAAACATTTTTCTCTCTTTTCTATTTATATTTTTGTTATGTGAAGATAGAAACGAATGTAAACAAACTTTTGTGATGACACGAGTTTTTTTTTTTTTTTTTTTTTGTGGAAAAAATCTAAATAAATAAAGAAGAAATAGAGTATATATATATATATATATATATATATATATATATATATATATATATATATTGCCACATTAGAGTGCCAACGATCCAAAAGTTTAACGGAGTTAAGTGTACCAAATCAAAAAACAAACTAAATTAGATTGGATGAGATAGTTTAAGGGCTCAATTGAGCAAAATAAAAGGTCAAGACCAAATTGAACATAGGGTAATAGGTTAGGAGCGAAAAGTGACCTTTTGCCTAACTAAATTAAGCACTTGAGACATTAATTCAATTCAAGATTCTTTTTTTCATCAAAACTCACATTAGCTGACCAACTTTCATACAATGTTCTAAAAAGCAGTAAGCGGACCAGCGGTCGGCCCATTTTTTGTTATTTTGTTTTAAAAACTAGTACTTATATACAAATATTTAGATAAATTCATAAAATATTAGTGAAATAGCATAATTAAACACAATAAATTGCACAAATAATATAATGTTATTTATTTATTTTCTATTTTTTTAAGTGGCACGTGACATGGAAAAGAAAAAAGCCTTCCCCAGTTTTCTTTTTGACTGTTGACTGTCTAGGAGACCGCTTTCCACGTTTTCGGGCCGCTCATGCCGAGGCAGCCGCCTAAAGCGCTATTTAAAACAACACCTAGATGATATTGTCCAAGTAACTAAAACCAATTGCCAATAACCCAACAAGGTACTTCAAGCATTAGAATACATATTCCTAATCGTTTGTGGGACTCTCAACACTCTTTCTTACATGCAGCCACTGCAGATGCACAATATGGGCGCATAACTGGGCTACTCTGGGCCAAATAGAATTTGGCCACGCTTGGACCAAACTGAACCAGGCTCTGATACCATGTCAAGGTTCCACCTAAAACCAATTGGCAATGGGGGAGCAGCCCAACAAGATATTTCAAGCATCAGAGAGCACAGTCACAATCCAATGTGTTACTCTCGACAATATTTGTATCCAATTTCATTCTCATTAGGGACTCTATTTTCTATGCCTTCTCAATAAGATATGCGTACTATTTCAAATTTGACGAAAAATCTGAGCACAAAACTACAGTACAAACCCTTTATATACAATATTTAAAATTCAATTTTAAATAGTTCAATAATTCTTATTAAATTTACTATAAAGAACCTAAAAAAGCAGAAACAAAAAACGCTTTACAAAACAACACTGCAAACTAATAGAGTCAATTAAAAACCTGGTAATAAATAGCACCCAAAAGAAGAAGATTATCAGTGCGCAGAGGGCTTCTGTCATAAACAATATTGCTGTGCTCCAGAGCCTGTTTGTAGTCACCAGCCTTGTACAATTGATGGGCAAGTGTCAAGTGCATGTCTTCATCAACTACATCAAAGAAAACCAAATTGTTAACAAGTATTACATATATATATATATATATATATATATATATATATATATAGAACTTCTCAAAAATGAGTAATCCCACACACAATCACACCCAAAAAAAGAAAAGGGAGCCCTTTAACCAGTGTTCTTAAAAGCGTTGGGTGGACCTAGGCCCTCAAACTACCACCTTGTGCCTTGGTTGACTAGGCAGGGCCTAGGCGGCTAAGCAGCCTAAGCAGATTTCTTACTATTTCGTTTAAAATTCTAGTACTTATATACAACTATTTACATAAATTCATATAATATTATTGAAGAAGTATAACTAAACACAACAAATTATATAAATTATACCTTTTCACAATTTACATAACATTACCTCTACTAATTCTTACAGTCTCCTTCTATAAAGATCACCATCTTCATTCGAGTCTTCAAAAGCTATATCCTCCTCTACTTTCTTTGAATCATTATATCATTATTTATTATTATTATTATTATTATTATTATGTAGCATGCGATGAGGGGAGAGCATGTCTTCCCCAATTTTTCTATTTAAGAAACTCAAAAAATTAAAAATGCCTAGGCAGCCGCCTTGGATCCCGCCTAGCTGCTCGCCTTGGACCATTGACCACTTAAAAGGCCACTTTCCTCCTAGGCAACGCATTTTACGACCGCCCATGCTGCCCGCTTTTTAGAACACTGCCTTTACTGGCTAGGCACGGGAGCACAAGGTGTTTGACTGTTCTAGGCCTACACAAACACTTGAGTCCCGCATTAGAAATAAGATGTAATGGACTCATCATGGCTCAACTAATTTATCCTTATGTTCCGTCATCAATCTGAGGCTGATTATTTCAAGGCATAAAATCTCAAGTTGAAAATAAGACACCTCGCCTATTTTAAGCACGTGTTAGCATAAAAAATCGCTTTGTGTTGATAAAAAAATTAATATATCTGTGATGGCGCTTTTCAGTAGGTCACGATTCGTAACACTAAAGCTTCTCCAATTTTTCCGACAAATTGCTGTGCTGAGCCTCTCTGTTCTTGAAAAGAGAAGACAAACATGAGTTAAAAATAGAGCATGAACTGTTTTGTGAAGTCTCAGAGATTTAAAAAGTGACTTGTTCAATACAAATATCACGCCAATAAGTTATAGAATTTTCATCCAACGTTCCAAAAGCCTATAAATCCAATACTTCTGACAACGGAACCACACAGCATATTAATCTAAAATTTATAAACAATTTCATCAGAAATACGATCAAACGGATCCCCAAACACAAGAACCGCAAAGGCTAAACCGGCTATCAAAAAAAACCAACGCATAAAAAATGATCAAGCCGAAAAATCCAACATAAAATCAAACCTTCATGAGAATCAGAGCCTTTGAAGAGCTTAATACTCGACAGCGGCTCCGATTTCAGGACGAACGACTCATCGGAAAACGAAACCCTAGGCATCGCCGCAGAACCCAGCAGCTGCGGCTGCAGCTGGTTCTGCCGCGACGCGTCCGCCATCGACATCATCACCGCTCCGAAACCCCCCGGCGGATCAGACAGCGGGAATCCCGATCTCGGCCACGATCATCAAAAATCAACACGGGGAGGAACCGATCGCCCTCGCGAAAAACCCTAGATTCTCCCGTCCCTCCTTCGAATCGCCGATCTCTCCCTCTCTCTCTCCCCGTGTGTTGAGTTTTGTCCCTGCGAAGTCTTAGGCCTCGGAAAGGAACCTTTTTATTACAAGTGTCGGAGGCGGAGTGAACGATTGTGTGTGAGAAAGGCTCTCGGGAGTCTACGTGGAACGATCGTGACCGTTATCTGATGGCGGAGATTGTACGTTAGGTGTCAGATCGTGCTGGTGTTTGACGCGTGTGGTGTCTCCTTCGACGCGGTCTGACTCCGGTTTGCGGGGCCACTGTCGCCCGCTCGGGAGGCCGGATCCGGTTCATCGAAAAACGGGTCATTTCTCTTGCTTTAACCAACCATAAGATGAGAAAATTAAAGTTTTCCAAATCTCTCCCCTTAATAATAGAAAGGAATAAGTCACTACCCGCTCAACCGATGCTTACTAATTTAATTATTCATAGTTTACTTTCCTAAACTTTAATATATTCCTAGTTAATAATTTTTTAATATTTTTTATAATTATTCTTTTTTCTGCCTTAATTAATCAACGTAGTTGAGGGAGAAAAGATAAAAGAAAGCAAATATGAGAAGAATAGAGGGAAAAGAGGAAAAGGAAGAAAAAAGTTATAAAAATTTATGAAACATAATCTGAAGATAAAATGTACATTGATTGGGTAAAATATAACAATCAACCTCTAACAAGACTTTGAAGGGAAATTTCTATAATTTTTCCTAAATACTTACTTTCTTTTTTCTGTATTTATGCACCGGCTTTTATAGTTTTTAAGGTATTTATAGCATGCAATCCAGACATTTTGTATGTTTGGAATATCTTAGGCATTTTAAACTTTCTAACTTTTAGAAATGATTTGGGTATTTTGATTGAGTGTTTTGAATATTATGCAATTTCAATTGACGTGTAGGACAATGAGAAAAAAACCAACCAAACCAACCAGATTGTTCATCACCCCTTTTGACTTTTTGAAACAGAAAAGTAAACATTTTGTAGAAAAAAAAAGAAAAAAAGAAAATTCCACAAATCCTTTTAAAAAAGGAATCTTATGTGCTGGATACATGAAAACACTTTGGGAAAAATATTTAAAAGACTGCTATAGTTTTGGATCATTTTAGGCAAATCCCATATGATTTCAATTTATCTGATTAGACACTCTTACTTTCACATTGATTTCAATGTTTTCATTCCCATCTATCTTTCCTCAAAACCACAAAGAATCCAACTACAAATGCCTTAGACCAAAGGAAGTCTTTTGGAAAAAAAATTCGACAAGGAAATTTTTTTCCCCCCATCGTATGCATGTTGTTACAGCTAATCCAAGGCTCGATTTGTATTAATACAAGTATCTTTTTCATATTATTTACATGCTAAAACATATCAGACCTTTGTCGTATACAATTTTTATTATTGTATTATTCTCATTTGATTCTATAATATTTTTCTGCCATACAATATTTCACTATGCAGAAAAAAAAAAAGCCCAATAAAATTCATATACATTCATTTTACTTATAGTTTTTGTTAAGGAGATGGGGTTGGAAGCAATGACAAGCTTGTGATGGGGGATAAAGTTATTTCCTCCTTGGGAGTTTTTATAAAATGCCTCCTTTAGTTTAAGGTATTTCAATTAGAATCCTCACAGTTTAAGATATGTTTAGTTAGATCCATTTTCCGTTATTTTTAGAAGGAAAATTGACGAAAAATGAGTCTATTGAGATCAAATTGAAAGCTGAAGAGGTATAATTGAACAAATTAAAATTAAAAAAGCCGTATTAAAAGTATTTCAAGACACACAGAGGATCTTTTAAATGTTTTTCAAATTTGATTTCCCTTGTGTGGTTCACCAGATTCTTCTGCGTCTGCATTATCAATCCTGTACCAAAGACTTTTTCATTCTTCTTTATTTATTTTCCCGATGTGACAGTATCCAACACATTGAAGTTTTGAATGCATGATTTCATGGAACAAACTCAAATGGATAAGCGAGGATTTGTTTTTAGTAGACTCTTTTGTGCTAAAATGTGACGTAATAAAAATTTATGTAATTATTTGCAGAGTGTTTTGATCAAACTATAAAATTATACAAAATTTACCATTTTACCAGGTGACGGCTCTTAGAGTAGACTGTTTGAAGAACACACACATAACGTATTCCTTTATTTTCAATTTGGCAAGGTGTAAGAAAATAACAAAGTTAATTAATTTAGTTTGGTGGCGAAAATATTTACCCATTTTCAATAACTAACCCTACACATGTACAACATTGATTTCAATTTAAGCATTCCAAATAATTATAATTTTTTTCCAACGATCTAAATTTTAAAAATATAAAAGGTAATTTTCTTTTCTTAATAGACCATTTTTCAGGTATTTACTAATATACACAAATATTATTCATGTACATATTTCATATTACAAGGAAAACCCACCCAATAAAAAATCTTTCATAAGCTTTCTGCCTAACAAACAAAGCCTCATGAATTGCACTTGGCCCGTTGGAGTGAGGTCACATAAATCTTCAAAAAATTAATTAATTATTTTACGGCAAAGAACATTTTAACGTAAGAACGATTGGGACATTGAACTTCTGAGAAAAGAAAAAGGAAAAAAGGGCATGATAATTGAAATAAAAAGCTCCAAGTCAGAAACAAAAATGGGGGGTTGGTCAGCATTACACTATTCGCAAATGTACTAATTTCCAAGCAAGGAGACGTTCTGGATTTCTTTCATTTGTCTGGGAAGATGAGCTGCAACAGAGGAAGAGGAAAAGGAACACCAAGCCTACAGATCTTCACCCTCAAGTGCCTCTCTGCGGTAGGGTTTCAAATGCGGACACACTGTTCTCAAATTTTACGCGATGCAGCGGTGCACCGCTTTGCTTGATGGCACAAGCAGTCTTGTCTTCGAGCGGGCAGCGGGCTTTCAGCATCGAGAACACGTGATTGTTCAGTCTCCTGGCTCTCTTCATTGCATCCACTAGGGCTTCCCATCCCTTCACAATAATCAAACGAAATGCTGTTAATGTTATGCAGAACATGTAGAAACTTTACAAAAGTGAAAAGAACAAGGGGCGTAGGTCGAAAAAGGATCTGCCGGGTTCAATAAAGCTCCAGATTTTTTCAGTTGTTTAGTTTTTCCTTCATTTCATTGGGCAAGAAACTGAGGTGTACAATTTCCACAAAAACTACGAGCAAAGGACTACATGAGGGATGGATCTCCAGAAATAGACAGGCCACACATTAATCACTGAGTTCTGATTTTCCGCTTAAATATTTCTAGCACCAAAATATACAAGACCGCACGTATGAAGAGTATCATTCACTTTAGAAGAAACTTCTTGCACTGATACAAAACTTTATTATTCTGTTTGCAGGTAAGTAATCTAAAGGGCAGAAACTAGGCACTTACGACTCGTTTGGATGGCGGAACTAGGAATGAGAATGATAATCGGAATGCTGATTCCCATTCCATTCTCGGTGATAGAGTAGTTAACGGAATATGATCATTCCCCTGCGATGGCCATTCCCTCATGAGAGGGAGTGACTGTTCCTATTCCAATTCCTTTGTCATTCCAATTCCCATTCTATTCCGACCATCCAAATGCAAATTCAGAGTTGTTGGCTGAAAATTAGGAATGTAGCTTAAAGAGGTAGAAGGGCTAAAATGTAACAATTGACTCACAAACTGCTGTCTAAATAGTAAGAGAAATGCGTCTCATTTTGCCTTGTAGGGGGTCACCCCTCCTCTCCCCCTTTTCCCTAGATTGGCAAAGGAGAGTGGGCATCAAGTTGTCAACTAGATCAACAGGTAAAAGCTTATAGCATTGAACCTGAAGTCATTGGCCAACAAGATCAACAGGTAAAAGCTTATGGCATTGAACCTGAAGTCCTTGGATCGATCCACGGCCACACAATGGCTGGCATTATGATGGGAGAGGAATACCTCCTTTTGTGTAGCCAACATCTGTCTGAGCCCCAAAAGAAAAATATTAAATACCAAGAGCTTGGAGCCGTTTACATGGAACTGAAAGAAGAAACTGCTATGCTGTCATTAATGTGAATCTCTGCATCTCTAACATAGTTGTCAAGGCAGCAATGTGAGTCAAGGCGATGGAACGGGGTATCTGGATGACTTGGCAATAAGGCACCCGCTTAGGCGCCCAAAGCATGAACAAGAGAAACATTAAGGATTATATATCTTATATTTTGGGCATAATTTGGGAAACAAGATAATTGTAATCAATAAATACATCTTATATTTTATGTGAGAATTAAACAAGGAGTTTTTTTAATATTTAAATAAATAGAGTAATTCTGGGAACAAGATAATTGTTAATTAATACATGTTATATATTTTTAATTGCTTTATCATTTTTCGATAAAACAAGGAATTTATTTTATATTTAGATAAGTGGAATAATTTGGGAACAAGAAAATTGTGAAATCAATTGATACATCTTATCAACATTAAATCAATTTGGACCATTTTAAAAAACAAAATAAAAAAATAAACCCTGTTTCGGATTTCTCTTCTTTCTTAAAAATAATAATAATAATAATAATAATAATCAACTTGGACCAGTTAAGCAGAAAACACTAAGGCCCAAACCGTTCTTATTTTTAAAATAAAAACAAACCACATGTCCATTTACTATTTATTGGCGAGGATTGCTAAAATGTGCTGAGAAGTACTCGATAATTGCCTTTGCACTTATATGGAGAATCCCTAGGTTTCCATCGTCTTCTCTGCCGCTTCCATTACTTTGTCTGCACCTGTTCCTCCCCTATCTTCTTCTCCCCCCTCCCCCACACCCCCCCCCCCCCCCCCCCCCCCCCACCTTCTCTCTTCTCGTCTTTTTTCCCAAATAGTCACCTCTCCACAACAACCTAATTTCAAATCCCCCACCCCAACCCCCAAAAACCACACTACCCTGCCCCTACACCCTCAACTCAACAATCCCACATCTCATGAAATTAGTAAATAACCACCAGCCCCACAAAGTTCTCCAACTGAAACTGGAAGTTATGCTTTATCATTTTGGTAATGTTCTCTGACTGAGGTGAATTTGGCTTTGATGTTGAACAAAGGACCAGCAAGTGACACTAGAGGAAACCGTCGTAAAAAACCGTGGGTTCTCATCCTCTGATCCTTTTTGTTTCTTCTTCTTCTTGTTCCCCTCCCCCCCCCCCCCCCCTCCTTGTTTCAAGCCCAATCCCTGAAAGCATGTGCCTTGCTTTGAAAGCGGTTAAAGGCGTCCTAGGCGATGCCTTGTGAGCCAAGGCACACACCTTTGAAGGAAAGTCCAAGGCGGTCATCGCTTACAACCTCCAGGACTGCTCAGATGACAAAGCATTGCCTAAGCGATGCCTTGACAACTATGATCGCTAATTCCCATACATAGCTTCATCAACCCATCCCTTATGTCCTTTCTTACAAATTGCATCCAACTTTTCCTAGTTTGTTCCTTGACTAACTCGCTTATTCCAAATTGATCACCATATTTCTCTGGTGCACTCACTTGTCTCCATCCCACATGCCAATCCACCTTAAATGACCCTCTTTCATCTTATCTTCAATTGAAATTTGCAACCCTAGCTTTGCAAGAATCTCCTCATTTGGACTTTATAAGCACACACACCCAAGCGTTGTTAACATTCAGCTTCATACAACAAAGCAAGCCTTGTAGCAGTCCCATTGAATTTCCCTTCCAATCCCAAAGTCCTATTAGAATTCATGAAACTCTCAACACAATTCTCGATCTCATCTTACCCACCCTCAATATCACTTCGAACAATAACGAAATGATCACTCTTCAAAATCACTTGACCTTCTAACTTAACACCACTATAGTCAACTTCCTTATAATCACTAAACTTACATTCAGCTTCATACAACAAAGCAAGCCTTGTAGCAGTCCCATTGAATTTCCCTTCCAATCCCAAAGTCCTATTAGAATTCATGAAACTCTCAACACAATTCTCGATCTCATCTTACCCACCCTCAATATCACTTCGAACAATAACGAAATGATCACTCTTCAAAATCACTTGACCTTCTAACTTAACACCACTATAGTCAACTTCCTTATAATCACTAAACTTGAACTTACTCAACCTAGGACCTCGAAGACAAGAATGAGAATAGGAGTGGAATGGTCGTTCCCTCATCCAAAGGAATGACCATTCCATCTGCTTTCATGTTAAACCAAACAATGAAATAGGAATCAACAAACCCGTTTCTACTATTGAAACGGGTCATGGTGTTAAGACTCCATATGGTTCATTGGAGAACATTTTATTCTTATCTACCAAAATTATGTCATCTATATTATCGGATATTCTCTATTTCAGACAAAAGAGCAGCTCAAAATTATTTTGTCAAATTTTTTTTTCCATGTCAAGCATCGATTAGGCTTCATGCAACTAGTATGGTCGCTCATTCTCAGTCATTGACACAACCTCTTCTGAAAGTAAAACCAACTCTCACAATTAGGCTTGTAGATACACTGAAGGGCGATATAATAAGATCATAGTTGTCAAGGCACCAAGGTGAAGTAAGGCATTGGCCAGGAGCCTAGGCGTCCGCAAGGCGTTTATAAGAGACATAAAAACATATATACTTATACATACATACATATATAGAGATATACACACACACACACATATATATGTTTAAGATCAACATCTTAAGTAGAATTAATTTTTCTTGGCGTTATAAAGCAAAATCAATTAAGTTCTCATTTAAAATAATACACGTTAGAAAACAAAAGACAAAATGCTAAGATTGCATTCACAAAATGAGGGTATTTTGCAAGTTTTTATGTTATCTCTTGGATGTTAACTTTCAAGCAACGCAATCTCCTTCTTGTGTTGTTATTCTAAAAATTTAAGGAAAAAGAAAAAACCACCTGGCCAAGGCGCCAAGCAAGGCGACCGCTCGCCTTGCGCATTTTTCCACGCCTAGACCTAGGCAACGCCTTGACAACTATGAATAAGATACAACACAGTTAACTAGTGATTGGCAATAAAAGGGGGAATCTAGTGTAAAAAGCTCCTCACTCTGCAAGGGTTGAGGAAGAAACCAGTCAAACTCCCCTTCCTTTCAAAGAGGTTGCTTCCACGACTCAGAACTAGTGATTGACAAACTATTTGAATTCAAGAAAGTAGAGTGTGCCAGCGAATGAATCTTCAAATATAAATTTTCTCAAAGAGGCCAATTTGATTATGTAGATGTTGATACCTGGGAAGAATGAGGTAATTTGTGTGCTTGCGTCATTGCAGCACCCTCCACTTCTGCCACATTGAGGACTTGATGTGAAAAATCAAAGAGCTCAAAATGCAGATGTTGCCCGAGCAAGTATATTATTGTACAGCCACCCCAAGCTACTGAATCACCTAGCACGTCATTATTGTTTGCTGATGCTTGAACACACTCCTCCAGATATCCCTATGATTTGGAATTTAGACCAGATCAGAGGAAAACATATTCAATATCTCAGATATTCTAATGTTGAACAAGGTAATAAGAAAAAGGTCTCAGCCCCATGGAAGGCTTCAGAAGGGGATTAGGAAGATGTAATAAAACTGTAAAATGATAACCTAAGAAATTAGATTTTCAGGAACACTAGAATTTTGTATGCCTGAATGCAGCAATATGCTTGCAAAGTATAGCGAAATAAAATTAGTCTACAAACCCAGGACACATATAACACATCATAACTTCCCATTCTGTCAGACACCGAGGACTCAATCTGATTATTTTATTTGCCATTAAGCTCACCTATAAGTAAACACATGTCAAGTTCCACCGAAACCAATTGGCGATGGGAGAGCAACACAATATCAAGCACTGTAAAGAATAGTCCTAATTGACTTGTACCAAGCTATGTAATCCCAGTCTTATACGTTTATTCCCTGCAAATTCCATAAGGTGAATTTTGACCTTGATGAGTGGTGCAATGACTCAAGCTCTCTATTAGCATGAAGGAGAGGGCGGCAACTCCAAAAAAACCCAACCTTTTTTGGAATGTTCAAATTTTCAATGCGTCGATTCAACAACTTTTGTGAATTTCGATGCATTGGCATTCACAATATTTCTATAATTAGGTTCTTAACATGTGTCCCTTGGGTACAAGTAAGAAAAACCCTAGTTTTTCAAGGCTATCATATTTCAGGATAATGGCATATAGCCTATGGGGCCTCAGTTCTTCTTAGTACCCTGTTAATACGGATTTCTCGGATTTAGAAAGAGCTCGGGAATTGTTAGCAGCTGCAAAGTGAGAGAAGGGGGGGGGGGGGGGGGGGGGGAAGAGAAAGAGAGTTGTCTACAATTACCCTCTCTTCAGTTTAAACCTGATGTATCAGTGAGCTTGATCCTTTTTCCTCTAGTTTATTCTTTTCATTTCATGCATTTTATACTTAGGGCTAACATTCAGTACTCTGAAATCCAAAATTCATTTGCTAAAAAACCTAAAGTTATCTTGCTACATTCACTTTGTAACAACACTATAAATGCTAAATAAATACCCTGTACAAGAATTTGTCCCACTGCTAACCTGTTGGACCAATCTATATAGCACACTTGTCAGTAAGATACAGTATTATGTAAAAAGAGCTGAACAAGGATGCTCCTTACAATTTGAAGGCCACTGTATATACGATAGAAGTCCTTTGAGGTTGTGATATCGATGAAACCTGTCTTAGGAGCAGCACTCCATTTGTTACAGTACCTTTCGAGCGCTGCACTTGTAAAAGCAAGGGCATATTCCAAGACACTTCCAGTATTGATATTCGCCTTGTACAAGACATCTGCAGTGTATAGAATCTATTAAAGAAAACTGATAGTATGATAAAGACATGCAGATCTTTAATAAGGGAAACTTTCAAGCGTCGACATAATTTATAAATACAAGCAGAAATAAAATACATGACTTGCACTGGTTAAAGAAAATACAACATGCTACCCTTCATTCTCATTGACAGTTCTATGCGAGCTTCGGCCTCAATAAAGCTCCTCAACTAAACTTGTGAATTATAATATAAAGGGATCTGAAGGCGAGAACATTTTCGTAGAAGAGGATTTAAATGACCATATAGGAGAGGGTGAAACGGTATACAAGAGAATACATATAGAAGACAGACATAATAAATGAGCCAGTGATCTGATTTAAAAAGAAAACGTGATTTAAAAAGAAAGATGAAAACACATCAACATTGAAGAGTAGATCAACCAGGTGAACAGATCAATTTCCATAAAACATAGTTTATACATAAACTGTTAAATTCTATAAACAAAATGGAACAGATAGCATCTCACAGTGTAAGAAAACCAAGTATAGGACTTAAAGTGGCAAACTCTTAACTGCATTTAGATAGAAAATTGATACAATAAAGAAATTAAGTAGTAAAAGAATGGCACAAACCCTATGAAGAATAAAAGGAGTGGAGTTATAATAAGTATTACAACAAAGGTCATAGGATTAAGGAGAGCTGTTGAAGGACATACTTCCACATAACAGGTGAATCCGTAACAAAACATGGCAACAGTATAGGAGAGGATGAAAAGGCATACGAGAGAATAAATATAGAAGACACTAGTCAAAGATTTTAAGAACGGAAAGTTTGGTATGAAACCTACTAGATCAATCAAAATAATAACATAGAATTTTTATCCTGCTCTGGCCTCAAACTGCGGGGACTAAGAGTTACTTAATGTAGTTATAGATGCAAGAAGAAACACTGCAAAATCAATGATAATCTCAAATTTCTAAAAAATAACCGACTTTGACATGATTACCTTAACTTATGTATGAATGAAAATGTTATTTCCACATTACAATGTATTGAGAAAACCAATGTCATGCATCTAGCACACTATGTATCCTCGGAAGTTTTCAGGTAATATAATTTTCAACTACTTCAGTTCACTCAATCTCTATTATATCATTACTAAATTACTTCCTCGGTTTCTCACATCTCAAGTCAAACTTTGGTAGTCTATTACTCTAAAAGTAAAACCAATTTTTTTCCCCTTTAAACAGCTCTACATAGCCGTAATGTGAAACTTGGCAAATTTCAAATCCCTAACGGAAGAGTGAGAATCGAGCATAACATAAACTTTGGATATGCACATGCCAAATCACTTCAGAGCATTAAATACTGAACATGCAGATTGAAGTAAAGGAAGTCAGCTTGTGCAAAGAAAATGGACTAAAATTATACACTTGAGACCATATCGCATTCACAGGATTGGAATCCTCTAACAACTAAAATCTTCAGAGGTACTAGTATCATAACACTTTCTAGTAGATACTTGTGAAACAATATATAGCAAAAGATTGGACATTAAAATGTAACACACCAGCAGCTTCTGCTTGTTTTGATATGGTATAAAATGACGATGGGTTCGAACAACGTGGATTTGATGCAATTGCAGTAGTTGCCGATTTGAAAAGGTTGACAACAGGACTGTCTCCATCAACATGATAATGTGAAATTTGCCCATCTGCACCGGGAATCATGCCCAGCCATGGAGCTGTCTGCATGAAATTTGAGGTTTCTACTTCTCTCTGTTGACCATGTAAGATTATAATTGAAGTTAGTGACCATAACCACCATTTTTAAGAATCAATAATTTGAATGTGTCTCATTCCATTTAATATAACATAAGTTTTCCTCTCTTTTTTTTTATTTTTTTTATTTTTTTAACGGAACGATAAAGATTGCCATACAACTCTGCCTGTGTGTACAGAGCAGTCCCAAGCCTTGATAGAGGATGCTGGCTGTGGTAGGTGGACCGACAGCGTAAATCTCCATCACAACTCATGAATAAGGACCAAAATAAGAATTCCGTTGGGGCGTACACTTCACTGTGACACGCTGCATTGGATCCCAATACAATGACAAATTTGCAAGGGCTGCTAGGTCATTAACCACACAGTTGTCAAAGGCGCACAGCACAATAAGCTGCAAAGACCACCTGGGGATGGGATTGGAGGCACAGCATGCGCCTTTTGAAACTAAGCCCCGCATACCGTGCACAATAATATAAATATATATATTTCTCAAAAATATTCAAAATTTAGGGAAATTCAAACAAATTAATACAAATTCAAGAACACCAAAAGATGTCAAATATTCTCCTTAGAGGCAGAATTAGATCTCAACTTCAGATTTCTTACAAAAGTTAGATAACATATGAGCAAAGACATAAAAGTATAAAAAAATAAAAACACCAAAAGATCTCAAAAGATTCTCAGTAAAGGCCAAATTAAATCAAGGACAGCAACTTTGAACTTCAGATTTCTTAGAAATTTAGATAACTTATGGGCAAAGACATAAAAGTATTAAAAAAACACAAAAAAGAGCGCCTTTCTTGCTCCTTAAACCGTGCCTCAGTGAGTCGTGGTGCCTGCAGTGTGGTGTGGCGAGGTGCCTTAGCTACGTTGCATCGCATGCCAAGGCGTGTGCCTTTGACAACAATGGTCACTCAGAACCAATGTGCCACACTGGTGGCTAAATGTGGTTATATATAGGCAAGGATTCTAGCACTTGAATGAACAAATGCGATGAAGAAATTAGTCCATGAGGTTAGGCTAAGTCTAGCAAGCTCGAACATAGGATCTAGGACTGATGAGTTTGTAGAGACAGGAGAGGTCATTAATAGGAGGATCAACATTATGTGTGTTCAAGAAATTTAGTAGGAGAAAAATCTAGAGAGGTAGAACATTGAAATATAAATTATGGTATGTGGGTGAGTAGACGAAAAGAAAAGTAGTAGGAATAACAATAGCTAAGAACCTAAAAGATGATATCATCGAGGTTAAGAGGAAAGGAGATAAGATCTTGCTTTTTAAGTTCGAGCCAAGACAGGAAATTTGATTCAAGATGACTTCCAAGACGAAAGGAAAAATTCTGGAATTTTAGAGATCAACATATTAGTTTCCTTTTTTGAGTCTTATTTGATCTACAAAAGCAATGGATGATTTTCGATGTTCTTTCTCTCTTTGTTTGCTGTCAGTTTTTGTTTTACTGCATTAAAATTGCCAATGTCATCAGCGCTTACGCACCATAAATAAGCTTAGATAAGGCTAGTAAATGAGAATTTTGAGAGGACTTAGAAAAAGGTGATGCAGAGTATACCAATGGGGAAAAGTTATTCATCGGAGGAGACTTGAATGGATTTGCATGCAAAGTTCGTAGTGGGTTCAAAAACGTGCATGGGCGATATGATTTTGGTGACACGGATGATGCTGGGGAGACTGTTTCACATTTTGTTATGGCTTATAACTTAACCATAATAAATACCAGGTTTAGCAAGAGAGAATCACATTTATGACTTACAAAAGTGGGCAGAATAGTTGTCAAATTGATTATTTCTTCAGTAGAAAGATTGATAGTGCAGTTATAAGGATTGCAAGGCAGTTTCAGGTGAGTGTATCGCCCAATATCATAGGTTACTAGTCACAGTACACAACTTCGTAAGCAGCAAAAGAGGGAGAGTCAAGTTCAGGAGTCAAGGCTTAGGTGGTGGAGCTTTAAGGATGTTGAGATGGAGACCTTAAGGGAGAGGTTAGTGCAGAAGGCCTAACGGATGGCACTTTAAGGATGTTGAGATGAGACCTTTAGGGAGAGGTTAGTGCGGAAGGCTAACGGAAGGCATACACAATGGGTGAAAACGTCAGGTTGCATTAAGAGGTTAGCTAAAGATACACATGGTGAAGCTAGAGGTGGTGCAATATTAGGTAAGGAATCGTGATGGTGAAATAAGAAGGTAGTTAAGGCAGAAAGGGATTGCTGTACAAACCTGAGGAAGTGTAGGAATGAGGCAGGTTATAAGAAGTACAAGGGGACTAGGAAGGAAGCTAAAAAGGTCATTCGGGATACTAGGTCTAAGGTTTCTGAGGATTTGTTCGAAAAGTTGGGGACTAAGGATGGAGAGAAAGAGAGATTCAAAATTGCTAAAACGAGCGAGACAAAGTCGTGATCTGAATGGTACAAGAAGCATAAAAAGTGAAGATGACAAGGTTTTATTAATGGTGAAGATATTAGGAAGCATTGAAGGGACTACTTCGATAAACTTTTCAACGGTGCTCACACGAAAGATTTAAGCGATCTTACCATGTCCTTTGAGCATCTTAACCATAACTTTATGCAAAGAACAAGGGGGCATCAGATTAAGAGAATGTTGAAGAAGATGAAAGTGAAGAAATTGATAGGACCCAATGACATTCCTATTGAAATTTGGAAATGCATGGGTGAGTTGCGGATAAGATGTTGACGCACCTTTTTAACAAAATTTGACACCATGGGAAGATGCTCGATGAATGAAAGAAGAGCACACTAGTGCCATTGTTTAAGAACAATGGTGACATACAAAATTATTCAAGCTACCAGGAAATAAAAGTTAAGAGTATCACCATGAAACTTGGGAGAGAGTAATTAAAAATAGGTTGATAAATAATATTATAGTTCTAGGAACTAGTTTAGGTTTATGGTAGGATGATCAACTATGAAAGTTATTTATTTACTTAGAACCTTAATAGAGAAATTTAGGGAAAGAAAACAAGATTAACATATTATTTTTATTGATTTGGGGAACACATATGACAAAGTTTCCCAGGACGTACTTTGGTGGGTGTTGAAGAAGAAAGTAGCTCTTCTAAAGTATATTAATGTGATCAAGGACATGTACGAAGGAGTAATCACTAATGCGAGGACACGTGGCCTAAGCAATAGTTTTCTTATCACCATAGAATTACATCAAGGATCAGCTTTAAGCCATTTCCTGTTTACAGTAGTGATGGATAAGCTCATTAGGCAGATCCAAGATGAAGTGCCTTGGTGCATGTTAATTGCAGATGACACATTAGAGGCTCAAGGTTTAAAACCGAGGACGATTGAACAATATAATAATAGAATATAATGGGACGTAAATCATAAGATTCAAGCTAGTAACATGAAGTGCAGAAACACATTTGGGGCCCTATCTGACTGTAACATGCCTTTGAAGCTAAAAGGGAGTTTAATAAGACAACTACAAGACTCGCTTTATTATATGGTAGTAAATGTTGAGCAATCAAGAGAGAACATAAAATGACTATAGCAAAGATGCGCATGCTAAAGTAGATATGTAATAAGACTATTCATGCAAAAAGGATGGTTCCGATTGAGGACAAAATGAGAGAATGTTGTCCCAGGTGGTTTGGACATGTACAATATAGGCCCATAAGTACACCAATAGGAGTGAGGTGATTGATGTAGTAGCAGCTAAGAGTGTTACAAGTGGACCACTAAAGACTTGGATGCAAGTTATAAGAAAGAGCATCAGTGTCCTAGGAATGGATGAGAGAGCAATCTTACAAAGGAGCGATTGGTGTCAGAAGATCCATGCTAATGACCCGGTGTGACTTCTTGTTTTTGGTTACATACAGACGATCGCAAATCTTGGGATAAAGGCTAAGTTCGTCTTTGTTGATAATGATTGCTATACAATTGCTAGTGTATATTCATGTGTTAAAAGCAAGTAAATTAATATCATACAGTCTGTATAGACACTTATCTTCAAATCATTCATAACTAAATTCGCACCCGACATGTAAATACAATTTTTTGAAAATAAAGAACATTAGACACTCACCAATACAATATCAAGAAGCGCCATCCAATATAATACACTCCCAATCTCCTTTACTCCACGAAGGACCTCAGATTTCAATTCCGACTTTGTCCCCCAATTAAGATTTTCTTTAACTAGTCTCATGCAACCTGTGCATGGAATAGAAAGGAGAGAGATGAAACACTTAACAAAGTATATATGTATATGTGTGTGTAGGTACGAGCATGCATAAAATTTATGATGGATTATGTGGACCAAGGTTGCAACCTAAGGTTAAAGTTTACGGGAACACCCTTGGGTACACTATGATTGTGAGTAGATGTAAAATCAGCTAGTTAAGTGACCAATAGTTTTATTTTGCAGATTCTCAGAAATCTCACAGACTTGTGTAGGATACTTTAACTTTTTAAAAGTAACCCAAAAAAAAAAAGAAAAGAAAAATGGCAGGTGATATGGCAACCTAGTAGCCATGTACCCACTCTGTAATGACATCACAGTTCCATGATAAAATTGTAGCTTGGGATTCGGTCCTAAGAGATCCCCAGTGAGATTGGCCATAAATTACAATGTCACTTATCTTGGATTACATTCCTCTCTTTCAATTTGTGCTTGAGGATGCCTTATCGCCTTGTCTGTACTTTCTTCTGGCTCTGAAATATTTCTTCATTTAAAAAAATTAAAAGTTATATTAAATTTCTTGTGTAATTGTAAATTCTTCTTTTGGTCAATAATTTGAAAGATAGTGAGTATTATTCAGTGGAAGGTGCTACACACAAACCTAAAGATTAGAGATTCAGAACACAGGAATAGCCTCTCACAAGAATCAGAAGAAAGGCGAACTACTTCATGGCCCAAAATAGGACTATGGATTGGAATCCTTAACACGCGTGAAATGTTCTTTTCTAGGTTCAATAAATTTTGTCTTAGAGTTCAATAAATTGATAAATTCTTCAAAACAAAATTCTGACATGCAAAAAGTTAAATAGAAATTTAGTTTAATATTAAAACTTCAATCAACTACCTACATAGTTGTGGTTAAACAAATAAAAGAATTTTCAAAGGGGCAAAACAAAAACTGAATGGGGCAACAAGATGAACAATCTAAGCCCCAGGCCATGATTACTTGGGGTTTAGGGGCAAGCCAGCACAGCCAGTAGAACAGTCAAGGCCTACCAGGTTCTGCACACATTATTCCTGGACCAAAGAAAAATCTCAACTTTTATCCCTAATAACTAATACAATGAAGAACACAGACATTTTCTTAACCTAAGAAAAATCATTACATTTTCCCCTAATAACTAATACAATGAAGAACGGACATAGAGAGAGAATCGCATCTTCGATAGATAAGATCTATAGGAGTGCATCATTTTGGAGATGTGACAAGTGAAGGTAGTTCATTGGCAGCTCAACATAATCAACTCAAGCATCAATTTATTGTGAACTTATAGAACTGTATCTCTGACAGATAAGACCTATAGGAGTGCACATTTTGGAGATGTGACAGGCAAAGTTAGTTCATTGGTAGCTGAACAGAATCATCTGGAGCATCAATTTATCACGATTCCGAATTGTACTCTTGGCCTCCAAAAGTGTGTCGAGAACTACAGTGAACAGGTTATGAGGCTCTATTGAGCAAAAAGACTTATTTTCTAATGACTATTAAAACTTGCAATAGTATATTCATGCTTGGATTACCACTGGGTACGCTATTGGCAGTAATTTCCTGTAACATAAATGCAGTGTCTGGGTTTCCACTAAATTCTGACTAGTTTTCCAATAGGCATACACAAGAACTAGTAACAAAAATTCCTGTAAGGAAACCAAGAATAATCAGCAGTTATTTTACCATTGCAAACTATCCAAAGGGATGAACCACTAGGAGAAAATTATAAACTATCAGCATGCACATTACCTGTCACACCTCCATCAAAAGGAAGTAGTCCAATAGATTTTGGTAATGCTTCTTGCAATCCTGTAATCATTGGTTCGAGCATAGTTATCTGAAATTTACAGTGCATAAAACATTAGACAGCCCAACTAGAATCAAATCTTTGACAGATAAGATCCATAGAAATGCATCATTTTGGAGATGTTACAGGTAAAGGTAGTTCATTTGTAGCTCAACATAATCATATGGCGCATCAATTTATTGCATTTTTGTGCACTTTCTTGAAGTGTTAATAAAGTGTTTAGCAACTCAACCACTTTCAAACCTGATAAGAACTGAAATAAATCCAAAGACAATCAGTTTACGATGTGGGACGCATTGGAGAAAAAAACTATCCCCTGCCTTGTAATGGACCATGGCTGTCCGATGGAATTTAGGCGGGAAGAGAAGGACACTACGGTAAAGCCTTGATGAAAGTTTGAAATCTTAATAAGATAGTCTAAACGGGATCCACCACCAGAAAGTGCAATACTAAAATGAAATCTATATTATATACTAATAAATCTGTCACCAAAAGGTGCAATACTAAAATTATATATATATATATATATATATATATATATAAATATAATATACTAATAAAAATATTAATTAGTGTTGGATTGTGTAAGCCTCCTGGGTTGTGTTTTATTTATTTATTGGGCTTTGTATTCTGGGCCCATGAGGGTTTCCATTATGTTTCTTGTTCAAGGGAATAGGGTTTTCTAGTAACCCTAATACTGAGTATTATAAATAGATAGTCTTGGTGCCCGTATTAGGGCATCCGACTTTTCTCCCAAAATTTCTCTTCTCTTCCACTACAATTAGCTCAAAATACAATCTGTTGAGAATGAGAAAATAATTCTATAGACAAAAGGAACGAATACAATCACTTATCTAGGCCTAACTAGGGCTACAACGAGAAGCACTAGTAGAGATAAGAATAGCAGAGTTACTATAATACCCTTATTCATAGCACTTCCCCTCAAGTTGAGGCATACATATCGAAAAGCTCCACCTAGTTACATAAATTCATTACTCTATCCCCTGAAAAGAATTTGTACGGATATTGGCAAGCTGATCTTCTGATCATTCTTTGGAACCTTATCACACAGGAGTTATTTCGCTTTGTTGTTAGAAGTCGCAACGACATAGTCCTTTCATGCAGTGGTCCTTTAGACCATGGTCCACTGGATGGTTGGTGCAAGGCCAGAAATTTGAATGTGCACAAAGTTGCAATCAACTTCAATATGCTTAGTCCACTCATGGAACACTGGGTTTCAAGCAGTGTGAATAGCTTATTGGTTACCAGCATGCCAAATTCAGACAACATCATCCTCAACCATAGGATCTCTCCAGCCACATGAGCCATGGCTCTACATTTTGCTTCAACAATAGATTTTGAGACCACAGCTTGTTTTTTACTTTTCCAAGCCATCAGATTACCTCCTGGGAAAACACAATATCAGAGAGCCAGCCAAGTCTGCATCAAATTAACCTATTACATCAAGATGTTCATAATTCTTGAAGCGTAGTCCATGAATTACTCATAAACTGGCTTACCACACTAACTGCAGAAGAGATATCAAGCTGGGTAATAGAGAGATAATTGAGCTTCCACACTAATCATCAACCTTCGGCTGGCTAAAGTAAATTCTCCAACCTTAGAATCAACTCGAACATTAGGATCCATATACGTATCAATAGGCTTCGCCTAAAGGAATCCCACCTCATTAAGAATACCCCTAGCATACTTTCCCAGGGATAAGGGGTTACCCGCAGAAGAATAGGCAACCTCAACCCCGAAAAAATATCTCAGGCACACCAAGTCTTTTGCGTTAACTCAATCTGTAAGAACTGCTCGAGTCATTGGATGCTGGCAGAATCACTAGAAATGATAATGATTCCATCCACATAACCATAAGCAAAACACAACCAGTTGTAGTGATGAAACTAAAGACAGAATAGTCAACATGACAGCAATCTAATCCAAAATGGATAATAACAACATTCTCCCCCAGAGCAACAAACCTAGGCAGTTGCTCCATCAATCCTGGGCAAGATCCCCATGAAAAAAAAAAGAAAAAAAAAAGCATTCTTCACATCAAACTAATAAAGATGCCAACAAAAATGGGCAACCAGAACCACAAAATACATGAACAGAGAGCATAGTTGTCAAGGCATTGATGAGGCGATGCCATGGTGTCCAGGCACTTCAGAGGTGGCGCCTTGGTCGGCCATGGCACCTAGAGCCCAAACTAGTCCATTAAAGGTGTATTGCTTCTCAAATTCATCAAACATGGAGGAGTTTTTCTTGATTTCATCAGATCCGGTGGCTTCGAGAGCTCTATGAGTTCGACTTTGATGGAGTTCTTCTTAGGTTCATCAGAGATGGAGTTCCTTGACTACATTGACTAGGGTTTCAGGGAACCCAAGGAAGGAGGAGGATGGGCCAGGTTTGAGGGTTTTATTTGTGTTTTTGTGGGCTTTCAAATCTTTGGGTTTGTGGGCTTTTTTTGTGGGTGAAAAGACCCAATTGGTAAGGCCCATTATTTCAGCCCAAATGTACTATTAAAAATTGAATTAGGCCTGCTTTTTCCCCCTCCCTCAAATGAGCCCAAATTCCTTCTCCCTTCAATCAGATTCACAAATCTACTCTCCTAAACAATGACAACTGCCATGAGGTATGTTTGTACGACTCCTACCATTCTTCTTCTCCCTCGCCACTGCTCTCTTCTGTTTCTTCTTCTCCTTTGTTTCATATAGTGATTCCCTCCTTCCCCCCTCCTCCTTTTCTTGTGCGAGATCTTGGTCCACCAAGACGTCTAGGTGCCCAAGGCTTGCACCGCCTTGACAACTATGATAGGTAGTATCTTAACCACAGGGCCTTTAGCCTCCAACTGGGCCTTAAGATGCCTACAGTTTGCTTACCAAGAGGCTAGGAAGTAAACCACCGCATATGATATACGTCATAGTTGCCTAGGCGTCACCTAGGGCCAAGGTGACTAGGCATGCACCAAATGTTGAAAAGCGTCGCCTTGGTGACGCCTAGGGAGCTTAGAGTCTAAGGCGTTCCTGCATCCATTTTTTTTCCTTTTTTGAAACATGCAAATTGAGAGAAGTACAAAGGGGTTAAAGGAAGAGAAGAAGAAAGAAGAGGAAGAAAAAGTCACTTGGAACGTGGCTGTGGCATATCTAAATCGGCCTCAGCAGTAGCCCTCTTTGCTAGGACTCCAAGGATCGGCACTTTAGGGTTTTGATTTGATCCTCTCTCAGCTATTCATACAATTGTCCATGAATGGGGGGAGGGGAGGGTTGGCGCTGGAGTTTGTTGAGGGAGAGAAAGAATGGGGGAGGAAGCTTGGCGTTGGTGCTATGGTTCTCCGTGCAATATGAATGATCGCTTTTTTCTTTGGGGACTGGTTGGGGGAGAAAGAATCTATATTTGGTTTTCATATATTTCAATAGGGATGCAAAACGATATTGTTTTTTGCTTAGGGTTTCTTTATTTTATTTTGTTTTATTTTATAAATATTACAGGCAGAACAACCCCGCTTTGCATACCTTTCTTAAAATTAAAAAAGAGATCAAATTGTCGATCTCCTCTCCCGCTTCGAGCAAATGAATCCCTAAGCAGCAGCAGTGTCTCCATAATCGACGACCACTCTTCCATGATCGATGGAGAGTACTCCACAATTGATATCCTCCACCTTAAGAATTCAGGGACGACTACACTCGCCAATTTATCTCTTCCACCCACTGGATCACCTCCACTCCAAGGATTCAGTTACTTCCCTGCTTTACGACCGTTCTGCCCTGAGGACGCTGACGCCTAAGCACCTAAGCCTCAAGGCGACCCAATCTCTAGATCCACAGCCTTGGCGCCGTGACAAATATGATATACGTGGAGAGCCTCCATCTCTTCCATAGCAGATGCCAAAACAGATGAGCCAGCCCTCTGCAATAGTACTAGGCACATAAACAGAAGGAGCAATCAGGGAACAACTGCATCCAGGACTGACTCTGGGAAAATAGCTTCCGGGGTCTTAGCATGTCTATGATAGGTTTGAAGTGGACCCGCTAGTCATATACTTGGCAGCTCCAGAAGCCATTACCCAGGACACGGGTGTTGCTGATAAGAAGCAAGGACTGCTAGATCAGAAATACGGACTGATCATATCCGGCTTGGTCTGTGGTGTATATGAATTGTAAACCTTTACATGGGCAGCCTGCTTAAACCAGAGCTCAGGATGGAGCTCAAAGAAATAGGCAATATTGTGTCAGTCTTTCGACAATACATGTAGTAACAGGGAGGTCCACACCTCCATTGAAATTCAAGCCTGCATGAGCTCCTCTGAATCTCATCTCAACGACCACCATGGCTGTGACCTTGACCACAAAAGCCACAGCCCCCAGTACAACACCAGACTTGGTACTAGGAACATATTGCAGAACATGGGAGAATGTCTCATCAATATTTGGAAGAGAGCTGTGGGATGTAATCTGCTGTCTTGTAGAATAATATGGTTCACAAATACACTTCGTGCAGAGCTTGCACTACAGCATCTATAGTCACAGGCGAATGTGAATCCAATTGCTGCCAGAGCACTTTAAACTTTGAAAAATAATCAGATACATTCTAATCCCAAAAGTGCACAACAAATTTCTCCTCTCAACGCCACAAACCTGGGTCATATCATTTAACTGGGAACAAACCAAGGAACACTGGTCACATATTTGTTTGGATGTGTTCATGGTATCAAATAGGCCGCTATGGACAGCTATAGCAGTTGGAATTGATTTCGCACCCATAGCGTCCACTATAGCCATGATAGAGGTCTCTAGGGGCTGTTACACGGCTATTAAGGTCATTTTTATGTTTTTTCCCACGTTTTTTCTCCAATATTCCCATCCATTTTTAGTTTTTTTGTTTTTCTCTTTTTTGAACATATCCCACCTACAAGACATTTCTTGTTCTCCCCACTTTTCTCTTGGTTTATAAATTATATACATTGGGTTTATAAACTTGAGATCGCAAAATAAATGAGTTGTGCAATGCACGGAAAAAATTTCTCATCTGTTATGCCCGCTTCCTGTTATACAACCCGCAAAACCCGCTTCCAGCTATGCCTACAACCATTACACGATGGCGGTCGTGACCACGATTTAAAACCTTGGTTGTTTTACAACCCATAAACTGATGGTTGATTCAAGAATCAATAGACTTACACAACCGGGTAAATATCACACCATTACCGAGCAGAGCATCCGGGCAGCCAAATTGGTGGGTTTGTTAGGCTGATCAGAAATCAAAAAAGGAACCTGCTTTGTGGCCACAAGATACATATGGATAGCCTTACAACACAAGGGGTAGTTGTTCCCATCGAGCATCAAGAGGTCATCCATAAACTTGGAATTACAGGCAAGCCAATGGTGGTGGTAGGGACAGCCATGAGAACTGACGTAGAAAATTCGGAAATAACAACCAAAAAGAGAATGCACCAGCACAGCAATTACAAGAAATCGACCCAAACCAATTTAAATCCTTAGGAATCAATATTCCACAAAAAACATAATATAAATGACGAAACACTTATTTAGCAAGGTGATTTGACTGTGAAATGCACAAACCTAGCCACAACAGAGAATCATCAAAGAACAGATTCCAAACCTCACTCAAGTCACCAACATATCACAGAAAAGGTAGAATGTTTACCACACATTCAAGTATAATGAACAAGCCACAAAACTGGAGCTGAAAGGGCAGAACGAATAGACAGCATCTGCAAATTCCTCAAATCAACAAGACAGACATGCCTAGAGTACGCGGACAGGTTTTAGAGAGAGAGAGAGAGAGATACCCTACCTCTAGTACCATGTTGAGAGAGGAGAAATTTTTTTTTTATAGACGACAGGAGAGAATACAATCACTTACATGGGCCTAACAAGGGCTAGATCAAGAAACCCTAGTAGACATAATAATACTAGAATTACTGTTCTACCCTAATCCATACTACAATTCATTACGAGAAATATTATACTGATTAAAACTCCATAAAAATGGCCCAAATTACTTCCTGGAATAAGTCATAATTTTACCACTACAAACAGGAGTGGGCTAGGGAGACAGAACGTACACTGGCAGTCTTTTCTATTTTGTATTGATCACACCCTTGAAGGGACGACTTAGGCCTATCGAATTCAACAGCTATTAAACCAAGCACTGATCAGGGAAGGAACTGCCCTAGAACAGGAGAGAATTATTATTTATAATCAAAGATAAGATGGGAACTCCTTAGGATAATCTTCCAGCGGTGAAAAATGATGCAACAAAATCTTTTCCTTTCTTGATTTTATATAGTAAAAGAAAAAAAAGAAAAAAAAAGGGATGTTTCCGATATCTTTTCAGTAATCTGGTGAATTATAACAAAAATATTTTGCAAAAAATGAGGTTAATATTTTCTTTTCCTTTTTTCATTCACTTGACAAAAAAAGAACAAAATACAAAAGACAAGGAAAGGAAAGTTAGAAAACGATGTAGGGACTATCCAAATCAAATAAGTTCCACCTATCTATCCCACCTTGCAAAGAGAATGGCAAGTGCAAAGCATCCCAATAAAGAGTTAGCTGCATCACAAGATACAGCCTACACCATGACCCTCTAATGGTGCATGCTGAAATGTGAAATTTATCAAGCTGTGCCAAAGTTCTATAAGCTAGTTGCAATATACAGGAAGTAAAAGTCAGGGAAACAGTAATAAATTAGGGAAATGGTAATAACAGTAGAGACAAAACGTACCACAAGACCTAACAGACAAAAAAAAAAATGCCATTACCAGGTCCATAATAAGCATGATGTAATGATTACCCTTAGGAATGAGCCATATGATGAACAAACTACTAAAACTAAATGCATCTGTTCAGTAAATTCATTCTACAACTGAAAAATGAAATTGAGGGAATTATGCCAGATAAGCAGCACCTTATTTGATATGTGATCTAGCAGTGCTCGGATAAGCCATGGTAATGATCTGAATCCAAGAAGTCTTACAATGCAGAACATGTGGGGTAATCCGAAAAACCCACTATATAATCGCGCAAAACTTTGATGAGCAGAATTTAAATCCTATCATTACAATTAAAGCAGCAGAACTCAGATTCTGGTCAATGGACTGAAGAGAGGAAATAGAAAAAAGAATGAAAGAAAAGTATCAATAACGTGTTTACAGATCTACCTTGTTACCGTATAGAAAGAAGAAAATACAAAGGAAACAATGTATGAAGCATGACAAGGAAACAATGTATGAAGCATGCTTACCTTTTCCTCTAAACAAAGAATCATACATCAAGCATCACATAATTAAATTAAAAGAAAAAGGATGATATCTGTTAGCCACCTACGTGCTGGAAATATGGGCTACAGGCATTTAGATATTAGGTCCAAGACACAAGGGAGCTCTGTATAATTGTACACTACTGTAACTGTCGTAAAGGGTTATGGATTTGCCAACCCTCTTTCTCTCACACGTGCTCTCAGTCATAGGCCTCTTTTTTTCTAGAGAATCCAAGCAGCGATGAAGAAAAAGCAAGCAATCACTAGATAAATAACTTGCTCCAAACCAATTTGATGGCCACGGGATAGCTACGAGTGCAAAGAGAAAATAAGTAATTATTCTTTTGGGGATGGAACAAAAGGCGGTAAAACAGACCCGACCTTCTCAACATTCAATCCCCAATATATACAGGGGATAAGACCAGCAAGAGGACCACAACCACCAATGGTTGCTGGAGAATTCAAGAAACTTATGGGAAACTAAAATGATACATGGGGAAGACAACTTTTTGAATCTTTAGCATAGGCAAGCCGTTGACTTGCTCTAAGTTGAATTAAAGCAGTCCTTTGATCGACTTTTGAGCCTTGAGGATGCCCATCCACCACCTGAGGTGCCATTTTGAGCAATGCAAAAAGGCACTCCCCATTGTGTCCCTCTCTAAAGTCTTCCCATATATACTATATTATACAGGCGGTAGCAGTAGCATGTGGCAGTTTCCTTCATAACTGGTCAAGGTGCCAATTCGGTGAGGGGTGGGGGGGGGGGGAGTCTGGATGCCTTGGGCAACAAGGCACCCGCTTAGGTTCTACTCAGCCGTCCAAAGTGTGAATAAAGATGAGTGAATTGAAATAAATAAAACATTAAAAAAAAATATATTCCTAAAGAAATAATACACTCAAATTAAAGTAGCAAGTACAAAGCCATATTTTCATAAAAATATTTAACCTATTTAGATAGATGAAATAATTTAGAAAACAAGATAATTGTAAAATTAATAAACACTTTTTTTTTTTGGGTGAAACTGTAAGATCTTAATTTCTTTACCATTTACGAATTAAATAAGCAATTTTTCTTCTTTTTTCTTTTCATTTTCTTCTTCTTCTTTTTCTTCTACAGCAAGGTGTCAAAGGCATCGCCCATGGACCAATGCACTATTAGCCATGATCCATGGGAAGCACTTGGACACCAAGGCGCCATCTTGACAAGTATGGTGCCATATGACGGTTTCCATGAAAACTCGATGGACACATGGCATCCTTGAAAAATGAAGTGCAAGCTTATTTAGTTTTATCGATTTCCAACAACCTGTGCACCATCCGGTTCAATTACTATTACTATTCTTCATTCGAAAGACTAGCATTTTCCGTACCTAGCCTCTTCCAATTACCTTTTTCCCAAAGTCATCGAGGAATACCACCCAAATTCTGTGTGTTAGCTGATGCAACTGTTCAGAGATCCACATTGGATTTGGACTATGCATCGAGGTGCTTGAAGTACCTCGTTGGGCTACTCCACCATTGACAATTGGTTCTTAATCAAACCTTGACATGGTATCAGACCTAAGTTGTGTGTGGGCCAAGGGTGAACTAAAATGTGTCTGGCCCAAGAGTTGCTTGTCTGCACCCCATGATGTGCACGTGCACACCCCAAGTGTGACTGCACGTGAAGGAGAGTGTTGTGAGTCCAACATTGGATTTGGACTATGTATTGTATGCTTGAAGTTCTTATTGGGCTAACACATCATTGCCATTTGGTTTTGGGTGCTGCCAGTAATAAAGCAATGGATTAGTGACAGAAAAATAATAAGGCCCACTCTACAAATCATGTAATGAAAGGATTTACAGTCCATGCTAACATTGTTTGCTTGCAGATGCATTTAGAGATTAATATTTGCTTAAAATTATGTTCTCCAAAATGATGCAGTTGAACAAAATAATCGATTCATGAAACTAGAATATCATTCAAGTTGCACGTTGAATCTGACAATAGATTTATTTGGTTGCACTTATTATCCACGCACATTCACAAGAAAAATATCACCAGAAGATAGGGTTACAACTTTGTTCTTGTTTTTAAATTTTTGAAGTGTATAGCAATAAAAAAATTCGACATTAAAACAAATAAATAAAGGTAGCAAGCAAAAGGAAAACGACAACCACTGATGGAGTATTACCAAGAGCATTTTACTGATGCAGATTTAACAAATCAGGAGAGTCAATTAACAGTCACTCACTTGATTACCACATAAGAAATTAGGCTTGGCATAGGGAACTGATGGCTTTTGAACAGGAACAATGGGCACCTTTGGTGACCGGACAAAACGTTGAGTAGTATTACAAAGGATAAAATTGGGCAAGAAATCACTTTGCATGTCCGTCCAAATCTAGAAGTCGTAAAAAAGGAAATATCAAGCAAACAATTAGCAGTAAGTTGGTGTTCTGATATGTACCAAATCAATGATTATGCAGATTACAAAAGTTATTGAAAAAAAAAACAATCTTTTTAGCGTCTAAAGTAAAATTTTGTTTCCATCCAACAAAATCATGATCCCTTTAAAGGCCAAGACATGCTTGTAATAAAATCAGGTTAGGTTCCAAGATGGCAAAATAGGCAATTCACAATTTATATTATCAATTCACATTTTATTCGGTCATAATACCAATTCACAACAGCCTCCCCAAAAATGTTGTGTGCTACAGCTCCTAGGGCAGACACTCATAGGCCAGTCAATGTGGCAAGCCGGCACACTTCCATGACTGATTTTCTCAAGTTTGAACTGGGTTCGCTAGATTTCAAAACCCAGACTGGAACGGATCCATCAGTCAAGGCGCTACTTGATTTGTGCTCCCTGAACTGCCTCGACACCTACACGACGCCCTAACTATCAAGAGATGTTTTGTGTGTGCAGTTCTTCTTTTCCTCTTCCCCCCTTGGGGGAAGGAGGGTGGGGGGGGGGGGGGGGGGGGGGGGGGGGGGGTATGAAGTCATCCACCACAGCTATGTTCAAGATCAAGGATAAAATAGATGTGAAATGCAAAATTTTCAAACCTGGGAAGCCAGCCGACTGGAATAGGAGACGAGCGATAGATTCTCCTGCATCTCATTCAGCATGAGCTTGAAGTTGTCGACTTGAAGATCCTTGGACAGCAACTCATGGGCATGTTTCAAAATATCCAGGAGCTTTTCTAATTCCTGAAGCACAATATACATCATAACCCAATAATGCTTATCGTCATCAATATCAAGTAGAATCTGCAATCAATTACTTACCACAATGGCACATAGATCTTGTGACTCAAAACGATCAAACAGGAAGTCAAGATTCTCTCTGAATAATTTGTTCATCCGTTCAGAAATCAAACTTCTCAAGTCGATGGTTCTCCCTAGTAACTATAAATCATAAAGGGGGACAAAACAAAAATGGGGGCAAAGAAAGAGCGACAGAGTCAAAATAAGACATGTTAACAGAAAAATACAAGCAAATAAATAAATTATTGGAACCAATAACAACCACCGAAATAAAGAAGTACTACAGTATTTCTGCAAAATAACATGCGCATAAACGTTCAAGGACCGGACAAGATGATACATAAATTAGTAAAATGCTACAGCATTTCTGCAAAAAAAAATAATTGCTCAAGAGAGAGAAAACATATGCACAAAAAATACAAGGACACGGACATGGATATTCAAAAACTGCTAAAATGCACCCCCCCCCCCCCTTGAATTTTCAAACATTTAGCATTTTAATTCTGCAGGCTTGGGGACCTGTTAGATTGAGATTTTGATGGAATGCAGTTCAGCGAAATGGTTCAATATCCCACAAATATAAAAGTAGCCTGGCATCAGTCAAATCAACTCTCATATGAATTCATGGCATTTTGGTACATTTGACGGGCTATTCTTAGCGTGAAATCGGAGAATCTCATTGCCATTATTTGGAATATTTACTCTAGTTTTGATTTGGTTTAACCAATATGACTAATTGAGGACAATCTAACACATAAAGTGAATTGGATCCTGAATTCTCAATGCATACATCCAAATCCAAGGAAAGAGGATACTAATAAAGTTGGTACAATAACATAACCTTAGATTCTAATACATCAAATCAACACATTCAGAGCAAGATGGCAACATTCAAAGCAGAGTTCTAAAAGATACTAAAAGAATTATAGAAAAAGAAGAATCATTTAAAAAATCTTAGCAACACATACAACCAATTCTAATAACATATTTACCTTCAGCCTAGTCATATTTAATAGTGCAGTGAACCTCATAGGTTGGACAGAATATTTTTCTCCATTGTCCAACGCAAATAGGAATGATGGATCAAGCAGCTCACTACAGATTTTCCAAAAATCAAAGCTTTAGTTCAACAAATTGGCATTAGGTAGACAAACCACATGGTCAACTAAATACCTCGCTGCAAAACTTTTGTAATAAGTGAAAATGCGCTCACACAATTTTGAGACAAATATGTCAAAGCAATGGTCCACCTACAAAAAAAAACCACCAACTTTCATGAATGAAACAGAGATCTGTTTTTCCAATGAATCCAATTCATCCATAACGAATGAAGCTAATAAATATTTTTACCGTTTATTTTATCCGTATCTCACTAAAGGGAGAACTAGTTAAAGGTTGAAAGAAAGATCATAGCAATGTTCCACTCCAGGATAGATAAACCCACAGAACATTTAGAATAATGATAAAGCAAGAAACAAACCCCAATCCACCATTAAGACAAGCCCAATTTACATGAAAGGAGTCTAGGGCTTCCAAATCAGAGTACCTAATTAGGATTCATGGCTGGAGAATAATGAACCAGATGGTGGAAAAGGTGCGAGAAAAAGAACAAAACAAACTTATCAAGTGAAGCAAATGGGGGAAAGGAATGTAACAAATGCAAGAGTTGTAAAATTCATCTGCCTATTGTATTGAGATTGCGAAGTAAATGAATATTTAAGGGTATTAAACTGCATCAATAGCAATGAAATTAGGAAACAGGTTGATGATGGAAAAAATGAAACTCACTACAACCCAAGGAAATGGTTCTACAAATGGATTATCAAATATCCCCAAAGCCTCTCTTCTCACTAGTAGACTGTCTTGTAGGATCACACTAGATACTGGGGAAGAAAGACAGATTTGGAAAAACCTAACATGTGCTTCAAATACGATGAGTGGCACACAATCCAGTACTTACGTGTATAAGCGGAAGACAGAGAGAAGAGAAGAGTTAATAAGTGTACCTCCCTTCACCAAAGACGTTATAAGAGTCGATTTTTGCTCAGACACTTTTAATACTCAGAATACTCATCACTAAATAAAGTATAGAGTGTGCTACCCCAGAGAAGCAGACAAGGGGAAAGAATAGCAGGTTCATATTAGCACAGCATGGCAATTCAAGGATGCCTGCCACCCAGATGCATATACAAATACATATAACAGGACCTTTACAGCCTATAAACCCCCCACCCCCAAGAAAGTAATATCTAAACATCTAGATAAATTACAATTTTACCCTCCAATCATGTGTTGACATGCAAGATTTTCTGAAGCGGGTTGCGTTTCAGTAAGGATATGAAGCTTTACTCATTATGTGGACAGAGCACCACCAGTACCACCCAACATCAAATATTTCATTATTTCACAATTCAAATACCTCAGCTTCAATTTCATCATAGAGGAAACGTTGCTTGAGAACGACAAGTGCTTGCTGGGCAGAATCATTATAGATATCAAACGGCATCAGGACACTCTCTAGCATACCAGCATTCTGGCTCTCAATCACATGTTCTACCAGCATCCAAGGAAGAGAGCATTCAATAGGAAACTGCAAACGGACAGACAAGAAAATATGAAAAGAATAAATCACAAAGTCAATGAACTTAAAATTTTTGATCTTCAATGAAATGAAGGTCCTTGCTATTAATCAGAAAGAACTACAAGTTGGCTTAAATAAGCTTATGCATGCCAAAAGACAGTGCTGGCAGCTACAAAAGGGAAGGGGGCCAAGGCATTACAGTGGAAGCATCTTTAACAGAAGTAGTACTCTGGTAAGATAAAGAACGCATGTTGAGTTCTAAGGTCGAAACATGATTAACATTATGTATTTTAGATTATTTTATTGATTAGAAAATCAAGATTAAATTGTTAATTTGCAACTTTTCAGTTGTACAAAAAAAATAAGCAGTGTTGTTATTAGTTAATAAAACATTATAATGGGTTAAAAATAACCTTGATATGACAGTATTAATACCCATGCTCCAAACTCTATACGGGCAGTTGAACACATCATAGTTGTCACGGCGCCAAGGCGGTTGGCATCGACCGACGACCGCCTGGACGCCCAAGCGTCCTCAAGGCAGTCTAAGGCACCCCCTAATGAAATTCATAATTTTACCTCCCTATACCATACTTATATATGTTCTTAGATTTGCTAAGATGATGTGCCAAACAATTATTGATTTGGGGTATAAATGAATGAGAAGTAGAGGATAATTCCTCCCCCTATCTTTACTTTCCTTCCCCCGTACGTCTCCTCCAAGACCAAAAGCCAGCATGCTTCTTCCCTTTTCCTACACATGCTTCATTGGTCACATGGCAGCACCATTGTTACTGGTCCAAAAAAGTACAGAACTTCATTGTTAGATTGTGATTATGACTCTCCACCTTTATCATCATAGGTTATTGTCACTGATCTAGTTTTCTCTTCTTTTTTTTTCCTTCCTCTTCTTTTTTTTTTTTTTTTTTTTCTATAGCAAGGCGGCCAAGGCACCACTAGGCGAGCAAAGAGCTTGCCTTGTCACCCATGGAACAAGGCACTACTCGCCATGATCCATGGGGAGCGCCTGGAAGCCAAGGCAACGCCTTGACAACTATGGAACGCACTTCTACTGTTGTATGTATTACAGCAATAAATATCAATTGATACAGAAGAAATAAAAACACCTTCGCGCAATGTATAATAGTTCATATAGTTTTTGCTCGACCCTAATAGTGATATTAGGGTTAGTCAAGGCATTCTGGCAAATCTACCTTGTCAGAAAACCTAGCTTAAGGATAATCCATCGTTAGTCTACATATACGCACCCATATAGTCCAATTATATCCTTTTCTACATAAAGTTTCGAAGGCCCAAGGAAACTGAGGGGGAAAGACTGGTGCCTAGGGTCAAGTAGAGGCACAGGATTGAGAATAGTAGTAACACATTGTATACTCTTCTTCTATTATCCAAAGAGTATGTTAAATAATAAAGCACACAATCATGTGACTGTGCAATACACAAATCGCATGAACATATTTTCGTAACACATGCAACCTGAGCAAATGAGATTCCTAAAAAAGCTGCAAACGACCATGAAAGGACCCCTGCTTTCAGTGTATTGGTTAAGAGAAACTATCCTTCAATGCTAACTTTACTAGGGGAAAGAAACTTGATCAATACCTCTAGTTGTTTATTCTTTTAAGTTTCATAGCACATCACAAACTTGTACAATGCATTGGATTTTCATATTTACTAGTCAAGATCAATAAGTTTGTTTCCTTATGCAGATTAAAAATCAGGAAACTCATTCTTCTGAATCTCAAAGATTGTTCTATTGCTTCCTTACGTAGTTTAAAATTTGAGGAAACTCACTCTTCTGAATCTCAAGGATTGTTCTATTGCATTGCACATCCAAAATTTTACTCATGTATCAGAATTAGCAGTGACAATAATAACAAAACTACCGAAAGGACAACATTTCCAATAAAGTTAGATGAGCAATATGTATAATGGCCAAATTCCATATTTCAACATAAATTTTTAAAGGAATTTGAAGTTCCAAGGTGTAAATATGGTTATGGCTCTCTTTTCTTTTTTGCTTTTTTTTTTTTTTTTTTTTACCTGGATAACACGAGATGACTCCAAAAAGATTTCTCGGAACCATAAGAAACCAAGGTCCGTCAAAGTTGCAAGGGTCACTAGAAAAACAATTACACCAAAAATTGGTATTAGTCGCAATAAACTTTGGTCACTACATAAAACAAACACATTGAAATGCATCTTGCTTCTAGGTTTAACACAGATCTGTACCAACTATGACAAAACAACACTGCTTTCAAGCTTGACACCCTTATCTAAAGACAAGCACACATTCAAGCATATACATCATACAGTTGTTCAACATAAATATAACAAGATTCAACTAATTGGATGCTCCAAAGGGACAAAAGAGAATAAAGGAATACTCAGAGAACTTTTAAAGATATAGCCTAACGGTACTGATGCACACAACAATCACAAGACGAAATATAAATTCTCAATCCCACTTCTCCAAATAGCCAACTTTTGCATTACAATCACCTGCATATATAATTAAATCCCCAAATAATTGACAAAATAAGATTAGATGACCCTAATTCCAAAAAAGGAAACCACCAAGCTATAGATATGTAACATTTGCCCCAGTCATTTGTAACATTATTTGACAAAAATTTAGTTACCTGTGTGATCCAATATATGCAAGAAAAAGCTTAGCTTATAAAAGAATGTCTCCAGCTGTTTTAAATCATTAACCGGGATCTCTGAGCCACTATTCCCAAAAAGACCACCAGGCTTCCTCAAGTTGCCACCAGAAACCACCTCATAAATTAGGAACTGCAAACAGTGAACCTGTACAAAACAATGACAATATCACTCGAAGTTGCTCACCTGTTGGGTTTCTAAGCACAGCATTTCTCTCAAAGCGAAAAATACACATCTTTGATTTTTAAATCTCATGTTAGGGTAACTTGACAACATCAATAACAATATGCTATCAAAATTCTTTTAATAGGCACATCAATTTAATGGTGCTGTTAATCATCTAATTCAACACCGCTGCCTTGTCCACTCTGTGCCGACCTTCCCACATTGCTAAAAAGGAAAGAAGAAACGATCCAAAGGCCTAGGCCCTCGTCTCTCTCTGGATTCAGATATGCACTCTTATTGCACAAAAACAGAAAAGTTAAACTAAAATAGAGAACCTGCCATGTTTGATGAATTAGGAAACAAAAAAAATAGAGAACCTTTAAACTATCAAGGAAGTGAGAACCATTTTTCCTCCTTCAAATGTGTGAGCCTAGGTATTGACATTAGAAGCAAAAAATCTTGCATCTGGGGCCATAGCTAGGCAACTCACTTGAGCCTCATAAACTTACTCATTTGAGAGGCTCAGCTGAAAAGCACAAGTTCAGCCAAGGCAGAGGTATCTCAGGTTATGAGAACTCCAGATGATGCATCAATCATTTTCTCCATTTGTGTGGTATCTCCAAGAATGGTTCTTGATCCCTCCTACCGTGCATCCGCACTTCCCTTTCAGTTTCTCCTCCAGAAAACTCAGGAAAAAAATTGCTATATTCCCGGATAGCTATTTCCGATGAGCTATGTAATAACTTCAAATAGACCTTTATTGATATAAAAAATACAAAAATTTTGTGGAGAAAAACTGCACAAGGAAATGTGGGTACACGTGTTAAGAGGGAGAAAAGTGTTCGAGGTAATTTTATTATAATAGCCGTAATGCAGGGTTTTTCATTTCTTAAATTTTAAAGAAAAAGGGGGTTGTTACGCTTATAGGACTAGGGATGGTTGATTGATTGAACAATAACCTTCACCACCCCACCCCAGCCCCTTTCTAATAGTAGAGGTGATTCACTTGAACACAAAGGACGCTAAACACAACTGCCAATATTTCTAGATGAGGAACTATTTACTCAGAACCGCAAAAAAAAAAAAAAAAAAAAAAAACATCAGGTGATTTTATCCAACCCATGGTTGAGATAACAAATGCACTGCACCATAATAGTATATCACTTAGCAGGAAAAACTGTATAGGAAAATAAGAGAACTTAAACCTGGGCAGAGGTTGGTGCAACAGGTCTTGGATAAAAGAAGTTTCCATTGCTCTCATCACCTCCATGCTGCGAAGATAGTAACTCAGATTCTGGCTTGTTTGTATTTGCCATCCAATCTGCTGAAAGGGTCCGCATATCAGAAAGAATCCTGGAAATGAGCAACTGACCATATAAGCAATTGCAAGACAGCAGTAGGGGAGAGTGCGAACTACAATGGTGCATTAATACTTTGATACAACGAAAGGCTAAAAGCAGTAGAAATATGAGCATACAAGACAAACCATCTTATTCATATTTTCACATTTTAACTTGACGAAAGTCACATTTTTTCTCTCTAAAATTTATTCTCTCCACACTTAATCACCTATCATGCTCCCCTCTCTTGGCCATCACCTCCCCTCTACTCTCTTAGCATGATCTTCTATCAGGCCCCCATCTCTTGCCGGTGCCGTCTCCATTCTCTTTCTCCAATGCGTTGGCGCAGCGAAGCAAGGTGCTTCTTCTGGACCGATTGAAAGTCCTTTGAGTTCAAAATGCAAGCGAAGAAGAACAACATTCTTTGTGTTACTAAGCCCAAGAAGAACGCAAGACTGTCGATCTTCCTAAATAATGATGAGATCCAACTGTTCTTTGGATCTTGGAAGATTCCTGTGAGATCAAGTGCCCCAATAGTTGGTTCAGGAGGATTCAAAGCCATGATCGAACCCTAGCTTCTGGGATCCAACAAACTTTCAGCAATGGGGTTCGTTAGTATCTTTCCTGAAGGACCCGACTCCCTAGGTTGGAAAAAGCTATCAACGCTCGCCATTATCTGACTTGCATCATCCCCCAAACCATCATGACTGGAGACATCCAATAACCACCACCGAAGGCACTAAGCCCCAATAGTCAGCTTTTTCGGAGGCAATCTTCACAGTGATGCTCCCAAATCCAATTTTCCTCTCAGGATGTTGTGCCCACAAAGGCAAACTCAAAGCGTGTCTTTCGCTGGACATTAAGCGAGAGATCGCCAGAGATGGTAGATAGATAATGGTTCATCAAGGAATAAGACTGAAACACTGCATTGGGAACACGAGCCCTCAAAAGAAGCCCAACAAGCATATTTTGGGCCTTAAATATAAGCAGCCAACCAGGCAGAACTGAAAAGTCCAAAATTTGCATCGTTTCTGAGTAACAGTCCATAAGCTACTGGGCCAATTTTTATCAAGCTCCCCCTCATTTTTACTCAAAGAAAGCAGTGTCTCCTGCATCAGGGACCATCAAAGGAATTGTCCTCCCTGAACCAGTTGGAACCTTTACCTCTTCACAGCTTAATCAGGAAAAAAGAAGTGAGTAATTTGTGCTGACCATCAACCTCAGAAAGGCATTGCAATGGATCCCTCACCAGCCAACTCTCCCTCGAGCTCGGACAGTCTCCCCTCATTGCCAATTACGGTGTTTTCCACTTCTTGTTTTCAGGAGAGTGAGGAAGGTATTCCCAAAACTTATCAAGAATAATTCCCCTACCTTTTCGTCGTTTCCTGTTTCTGCTGGGCATGGATGGCGTCACCCAAATGTGGTTGAGTGCACACCTTTCAACATCAGATTTCCTATCAAGGATGATTTTCAGACCCAGCTACCATTGCCTGCTCATGTTTCAGACAGGGTCCTAAGAGATTTAACAGAAGTCAGCAAAGCGCTTGGTGTCACTTTCGTTGGTTCTGAAGAGGAACAAAGTAAACTGTCTACAGGTATTAAATTTAAAAGATTGAAGGGAAGCTTGCTCTTCATTTTTTTTCAATTGATAAAAGCAATCATATAAAAAAGGCACCAAAAGGGGGTGCTGACCATCGTAAACAAGGTTTTCAATAGGATCAAGGCATCCTACAGAGAGCCGATTATTACAATAGAAGGCCCAATCTCTTTGGTTGAAAATCCAAAGGGAGGTTGCTCTTAGAAAGGGAATCCCCGAGAAGAAGAATGAATGTAAGGAACTTAAAGGGCTTCAGTGTTCTATCATCTATGAGAAAAATTATTTAATGGATTTTAAACTCATTTCTTGGAATGAGAGAGGGCTTAAGGACAGAAAACAGAGGATGGTTATTAAGAACAACTTCAAAGATGGAAGGGGAGAGTTGTTCTCTCAGAAACCAAACTGGACAAGATCTCTTCTAGCATGATAAAAAGCTTTTGGGGGCGCAAGGAAGCAAGTTGGCCTGCTCTGCCAGCAGTGGTACTAAGGGTGGTATCCTCATGGGATGAAGCCGATTTTCAGCTTCTGGATAAATGGTTGGCCAAGCACACGATTTCCTGTGTCTCAAACTCAAAGCATTGTGACATGATTTGGATTTTCAGAGGTGTTTATGGTCTTGAGAATGACCTCAAAAGATATGAGCTCCATAATGACTTGAGTTGTATCATGTTCAAATGGAGCCACCTGGTCATCAGGGATGATTTCAACACTGTTTTGTTCTCCTATGAAAGAAGAAGACATCAAAAATCCGAAGCTTGTATGCACAAATTTCTGGGGTTCGTTGACATCAATCTCAGTAGGGAGGATACTTTTCTTCCTAATATTACCCAAATCTTTTTCCTTATACCCTCTCTGACCATCCCATTGTTGGTTATGGGAGACATTAGATGGGACCCAACACCTACCTGTTTTGACATCATCCTGCTTAAAGTGGAGGGGTTCAAAAGCTTAATTCAGCACTGGTGGATTGAGGAAACAATTGATGGTCAAGCTACTTTCATTGTGGCCACTAAATCGAAGTGTGAAAGAGAAATTGGAAATTTAGAAGGAAAAAAGCTTTGGAAATATTATTTTAAAGGACAGCTTCAACATGGCTTTCCTCCAAGCAAACTGGAGGATGCTTAAAAAAAAAAGAAAAAAAATCGATCCAAATCTCTAATGAATTTTCCGACAATGGGGAGTTTGTTCCAAGCCCCAACGCAACTTTCAGACAGCTATCTACAACTTTTAGGAACTATTTTGAGGGATATAATATAACTACTTCTTGCAGTTGAGATGGCGAGCTCGAATATTATACTATTCAGTTGCGAAATTATAGGGCTTAAGGATAGAAGTACGTTTCTATGTAGTAGTAGAAATACTTGTTTTTGTAAAACAAGGTAACACTTACTATTAGTAAGGAAAGTAAACTTTTGGAAGAGAGAAAATTTCATGACAAACTATGTGTTAGTAAAAATGAACTTTCACACGTCCTATTTTCCCAAGACATCCTGTCAAAGAAAAAGATTTCTTATAACATGTGAAAAAAAATAGAAGAAAGCAAGAAAGTAGAAACCACAGACTTGGAAAAACAATGTCACCTCGAAAGGTCCTTCTTCTTTCTAAAGGTAGTTCGTAGCATAGTTGCTAACGTGTTCTGCACAAAATCTTGAACCTCAGCATGGATGGTTTCCCATAAAGAATCAGCAACCAATGTATCACACCGTTGCATCATTGACCCAATGCCCTTGATGTAGCTAACAAGTTCAACCAGTGCTTTCCTTTCCTCTGCTCTATAATTATATCGAACTACCTACATGGCAAGTAATGCTGGCATCAAGGCAAAACAATAATAGTTATCAATGTGAACACAAAAATCTAGTTCCTCAGCAATAAAATAGCATCGATATCTTGTAATTCTCTGGTCCCTCTTCTTTTTATATATAACCATTTAACAATTAATAGCTAAAAAGAAAAAAATAATTCAATCAACAAGGCACCCAATCACATTGAAGAAGGCAAAATGTACAATCACACATGATGTCCTCCAACTAAGCTGTTTCAATGATTAAACCGTGAGGCCTATTAGGTCTGGGTAGGACACCTCTAATAACCGGGCTAAGGCTCCTTTTTTAAATTGATATTACACAAGCATCCGACACCTAGTTGGCCATTTTTGATATCTATGCACCAACTTGAGGGGAGGTGTTAGCAAGCATGTATTATTTCAGAATAGGAGTGTTTTCTATTATTTTATTATTATTATATTTCTGTTAAGAAGTCACATGACTTTCATTAAAAGTCATGTGACTGGATTGTATGACTTGTTGAGCAAGTATCAACAACATTATAAATAGATGAGAAGGCTAGCCAAGAAGGACTAAGCCCTGAAATTATTCTCAACAATAACCAGCACAAATAGTATCAAAGAAATAAGTGATGCTGGATAACCTCCAGTCTTAAACATATTCCCACCTCCAAGAGGCCAAAGCAACCTGAAGATTATAAAAATGATAAGAAAAGTTGAAGCAAGAAGGAAATGAATTGGGGGAAAAAAAAAAGGGGCCTAATGCATTTTGCTGTTCTTTACAGTACATATGGTGTACTATTACTCACCTATTCCATAATAAAAATATGACCAAAAACTTCAGTACTTAATTTTTAATAATTATCAATAAGATGCATACCAACAATGGACTCACATATACACAGAAGACCACAACAAAATTAAGTTTCCTATAATGTGACTATGATATTAAATTAAGGGGAGAAAAAAAAAACAATGTCAAGAATTCTAGATAGCTTTTTCTTACCTTGCTAAGAAGAACTTAACTTCCAAACAATTGGTCAATTGCTCAATTAGTGAATTGGTCAATTGGTCAGAAGTCATTAAGACATAATTCCAACACACAATCGCACCAGCAGGCCCCTTATCCCAGCGTCTTAATGTAAATAACAACACCAAGGTCTTTTTATCAGAATATATTGTCCAAGATTATGAGACCAGGAATCATTTAGTTTTGCGTTGCCTATTTCTGGAACTTGTGCAATAGACTTCCGTTCACTCAGGGGCATCACCATTGTACAGTCAGTGGCCTCCATGACACAAGCGCCAACCATCTTTGAAAACAATCTTCTTCAAGTTAAGATACCCCTAGCCTTACAGGAATCTCCTCATTTCCAATCTTATCCTTCCAAATTTTACCACACATTTATCATGGTATACCCATCTCAAAGACACTCATTTTCTGATCAAGTTGCTTCTTAATCTCCAACCCTCAGCCTCACACAATAAAACTAGCCTTATATCAGTTCTATAGAACCATAATTTCAACCACAAAAGGCATATTACAATAACATAAACCCTCTGACGCGCGCCACACCGCTTCATCAGGACTTCCTGTATCCTATGATTAACATCCTCCTTTAAAGGGAAGTCCTCTGAATGATTGATCCAAGATAAAGGACAGGATTAATCTCTGTTACCCATACGCCAAGGCGATCCTCGGTGAATGCCTTGGAAAGATTGCCTTGTTGCCTTAGGGCACCTTTCCAACAAGGCAAGAAGGATTTTGAGGGCGCCTTGTCACCTATACCTTGCCGGTACCGCATTAACTCCCATGGGATCTATCTCACTATGCTAACTAAACTCGCACTATATATAAATCTGAATTTGTTCACAAAAAGACAAGAAATAAATACCAAAATATTTTTGATTTACTTCCCAAAAATAAATCAAGTATCTCGCTAATCCTAATTCACTTATCTTAAGGATCCTGTAAGGGAGAGCATACACACACAAGTTCCACATTAGAGACTTAATACAAAAGCATCAAGAAGTACAGAAATTATAATCACACTAGGAAATCACTATTCAAGACATGGCAACCCCAACAAAGGGCTGTGAAATGGTAATACCTTTTCATAGTCAGAATATGCGACAGACTGTTGAGAATCTGAAGGCGTTGCATCCTTGCAGGGGCGAGAAAATTTCCATGCACATTGTTCCCAAATGCGTGCTGTCCATCTGCTTAAAAGCTGAAAACCCTCCACAACCATATCATACATGTTTCCCTTAACTTCTTTGCACCACTCAACGTCCGCTCCTTCTGCTGATTTCAACAACAAGAGCTGCAGAGAAAAAGTGTAAACACGAAGGGCACATGCATTACATATTTACATACAGCAAACAGAAAGACCCAGCCGCATCATTACATACCTAAAAGAATTTCAAACAAGTTCTTGTAATGGAAATTAGAGAGCGTAATTCCCATTATGATATTGTAGTGAAATAGTTAAGCACGCACCTGATTCACAGATGAAGCGAAACGAACCACAAAATCATCATGCTCCGCACGGATTGCTCCCATGTGGTTTACAATAAGATAATGTCTCTGATAAGTAATTTAAGTTAAAGAATTTACTAGAAGCTCAAGTACAAAAGTTTGAAGATGCCTAAAAGGAAGCCTAACAATTCACAATGTCCAAACACTGTAAATACATAAGGGAGCAAAATGCGCAGATGTTAATTACCTTTATGAAGAATGTATCAGATCGCCAATAACCTTGTACATCTTAACATAAGAACATCAAACCCAAAAAAACTTTGTAGGACATAAATGCTAGAGTCCACCTCAACTAATATCCAAACTGGCAGTTAAATGATTCGGTCAATAATTTAACATTCATTCATTTCATGAAAATGAAGTCCTAGAATACTACTTCTTTAAACAAAGGAAACAACTGAAAGATTAGCATTGTCCTTTGTAAGAGCATTTAATCTACCAATGTAACGTACCCCTAAGTGATTCTTCGGCTGCATCCATCTGATGGCATGGTGGTATGTGAATGGGAAAAATCTTGAAAACAAACACCAAAAAACAACAAACCCCGAGGGTTTGTCTGGTTGCAAAGTGGGAAACCCCACTTTGTTCCATCAGGTTCAATTATGGGGGCCACTCACATTTGATTTACTCGATTCAAGTGATTAGTGGGGGATGCTTGGACCGGAGGCAGCTCCTCAGTTACAAGTATGAAACTCCATTATCAAACAAAACATACATGTAAAGCATTACTCTGAATATGACTTCTGCAGTCTCAAGTTAAAATCACTTATAAACATCTAAAGAAAAATCACATAATTTCCCAATAATTTAAATATCAAAAAAAAAAAAAGGTCAGGTGTTTCATTTCCATAACTCTCAAAAAAATTGGGCAAGATAATTCTCTATTATAATACATAAAGTTTTATCTTTACCAAATTAATTAATTGTGTGTGTGTGTGTGTGTGCGCGCGTGCGTGTAGAAAAATTCCAAAAGTAGCTAGAAACTGACTTTTCTTATATGAGTCGGCCAATACCAAACCCGCGTAAGACCATAAAAAATAATTATGACCGTTGGATCAAAATTTCAACACAGATTCTACAAACTGTTAAAATTTAAGCGTCATACATAACAATCACTTTTGATACTTTTATTGATGACGTCGTGTGTGCTTGTTGACCAAATTCTGAATTTTAATCAGAATATCTTATTGTGAACTTATATGGGTTGACCCTTATAAGGAAACTTGGCTCTAGCTCTTGCTAGCACTACCATGTGTGTGCGCGAGTGTGTGTATATATATATTAAAAAAATGCAACTCCATTTCTCTTTAAAAAGCAGTAGAGGCAGTTATAACGCAATCATAAAAAGGCACAAAGGCCCTCCATAATTTTTGCATTTTTTCCTCATTATTCCACCACAATACTAGCTATGTAGATAAAACTAAAATAATTCAGATCCATCCTCCCCAGGCATTATTGCTTTTCTGTTCACCAAAATCCGGTAAACATAAAAAATGAAAGCAAATGGCATAAAATGCTAAATAAAATATTACAGAAGTAATAAGATGGGAAATATAATGACAACAATGTACAGGATATAATTCTGCCTCACGCCCTGGGAGCTCGTGAGGAGCAGGAAGAGTGAGAAGGCGAGTTTGTGCAGAGAACTTCTGAAAGAAAATTGACAAATCCTTTAACATTGCAGCAGGAGAAAGGTGGAGATCTGGAAACGCTGGAATCACCAGTTCATTCTGTAGAAAGAAAAGCTTTCGTCAAAATGAATCGGCAAGCTCATTTGTAACAAGAATGCCCGTGTGATGTGATACACAAATAATATTAGAGAGCAAAACAAATGTGCACACAAAATATAGCATTTTTTTAAACTACTTAGTCCAACAACATCCCTGGCAGCCCTGTGTAGGGAGGGGGGGTGGTTGAACCCCAAAATACTATTGCGATTCCAGAACCTAAGAAAAAACAGCATGGCACTATTCTAGTCCTAGCCCTGTATCATCAGGGGCATACTAAATCAATTCATGATTGATATGAAAAAGGAACAAGAAATATTATTAAAAGGAGATAAAAAAAAATACATAGCAAAGACTATGATGGAATCCGCTTAAGGGAAAAATACGTTAAAAAACATGAGAGAAAAGCAAAGACAACTGAAAAAAGGAGAAGATGCAAGGAAAGCAAACAGAGTTAACAAAAGATATCAATACAAAGCAGCAATCCAATACAGTACCTTGAATATATTGATCAATCGGTTAATTTTCACCCTCTTGTAAAGCGACTCACTATCCTTCTCTGATGACGTTGCCAGAACAACTAGAACAGGCAAAACACGAAGCAGTATGTGTCTCTCGGGAAAGAGAAGCGCAAAATCCAACTCCAAGGACTCAACAGCAAAGACTATGAGAACTTGGAGAATGTCTTCTACACTTAATCAGGTCAAGGAAGCCTAACAGCAATCATGCTCAAAAGTGCGTGCATGTATCCAGAACACAGCAACAGGCATAATACATATTACTCCTCTAGCAATACATTAAGCGCGGTGATTTCTTACTCTGTTGTCATGAGGAAAAGTGTGCAGCAAACAAAATATACGAAGATGTACGCAGGATACTTGTTGACACGGAACATCTCAACATGCAAGTTTAGTAAAATAGCCCACCTTGTGCTTATGAAAATCTGCCAAAAAAAAAAAAAAAAAGAGAAGTCCCACATAGCTAAAGACAAGTTATGAAGCAATATGTTTAATTTTAAGCAAAACTAAAATAAGCAATTGGAGGAAGAAGAGAATTGGAAGGCCAAAAATAGTTTGTAGATTGATAATTTATCATGGAGTATATAGAATCTTGTTAACATGCCATGAAGATTGAAAAAGAGCCACAGTGCACCTGTAGATCATCCAAATCCTCCCTCATTGAATCAGTATCTTGCCACTGAAGACTGACTTGAGTGAATGTCCTGATCACTTGTAAAGAGATCAATCAAGAACAGCATAATAAAAAATAAATGTGTTACAGGGACAACAATCCATCTGTGATTTTCCTAGTTGAAAGTGCATGATGTGCAAACCATAGTTGTCACGGCGCCAAGGCGGTCAGTGTTAACCATGGAAAGCCAAAACACCTAGGCGCTTGCCTAAGTGTCCTCAAGGAAGTCCAAGGCACCCCCTAATGAAATTTATAATATTACCCCCTACACCATACTTATACATGCTCTAAATATGGAGAATATTGGCAAATACTTGAAAATAAAACACAAATGCATTATACAACCACAACTTACCTTATAATACATCAAATTAAACACAACTAACATTATTACTCATCAAATTAAAGCATCAAAGTAGCAACCATCAACAAATTAAAGCATTCAAGTAGATCAAAGTAGCAACCATCATAAAATAAAGCATCAAATTAGCAAAATCAGCAATGATACATACTAATAACACCACAAGAACAAGGTAAAACACATAATATATCACGCAAAGGCATCATCTAGTGCATCATCTATGTTGTTAGGTTTGTGTTTTAAAAGAATTGGCTTCAAGGCGACCTAAGTCATCCAAGGCATTGCAAGGCGCATGCCTTGGCTAGGAGGAGCAATGCGCTGCATGCCATGCTTCCCCTTCTTCACTTTGACAGGCAATGCCTTGACCGCTACGGTGCAAACCTAGAGCCAAGTCTTTCTTTTCAGGGTTTGAGTAAGGCAGTGCTTCGGTCACTCCTCAACAGTGGAATCCTACACCCCACTGAGAGGAGCTGGGTCAAGTCAAAAAGAGTCTTTTGGCTAGCTAAATTGATCATGAAGCCTAACACAAAGGGTCCAAATGTTAAGCAAGCCAAGGAAGACATGAAGTTGCTGAAAATAAGTATGAGAGATCAATAGTTAGAAAAAGGGTTAGCTGGCGCCCTAAGTTTAAGTTTAACTGGGCCATAGAAGGCAACTATAATATGAGGATGTTCCATAGATCGCTTCAGCGCAGAGAGAAAGTTTTGTCAAGGAGTTAGAACTGGAGTCTGGTGCAGTGGTTATGGATGAGGATAGAATCGCTCTAGCCTTCCTCCATCTATACATGCCCTCAATGTGTAATCATGGCAAAGGACGGCAAAGAAGCGTCAAACTAGGCCTCCAGGAAAACACGATTCAACCAACCTAACAAACATACTTTCCACTTCTAAACGGAATGCGGCAGAATTATACAGGGAAAATAGAAAATGCACTTCTTCACTTAAGAATATTTGGTGGAACGTGTCATTAATTAAAAAAAAATTATATTCCACCAATTATATAAAGCCTAAGAAAAGCACACAGATCCAGAAAATTGTTATGATCAATTCCTTTTTGAGAGAAACTCAAAAGAGAAAGGAAACATACTAGAGGAAAACAAGTTGCGACCTTTGGTCACTGCATATATAATAGTAAAACCAACATAAACTTCTAACAACATGAAACTCACTGAAACAACCTTTAGTCACTGCATATATAATACTAAGACCAACATAAATTTCTAACAACATGAAACTCACTGAAACGTAACAGCTATGATGACTAGGATACCTTTTATACCAAGAGAAGTCATTAGGAATGCTTGTTTTTGCATTTTTAAGATGATCTAATTGAACCAAAACATCAAGTAACTTCAACATGGACCTGCACTTTTACAACAAAGAGGTTAAAGGGCTTGAAAGGCAGGTGTTCTCTGCTAAAAATGCAACAGCTATCCACAATGAAAAATCAAGGCAATAAAAACTAAATAGTCTATATACAGAAATTTAATTAGTGACGTGTCATGTAACGAAGCCAACAATTAATCAGAACACTGTTTGCTTTTATGCCTAAGGTGATCAATGCAACATAAATTTTCTTGGGAGAAACAAAGTGCTACAATGTAGCCTAATTGGCTGGGACATGAGATCTGTTGGATAGCTTGGTACAGATTGTTTGACCTACAACGCAACCATTTAAGATTGAAAGTGAGCAACATGGTATTACCGTGCAAGACAAAACAGTATTCCTTTATTCCGAGATGCGTCATGTCATCATAAAGTAAGCAAGTAAAAAGTAACACGATCCCATTTTATGTCCAGTGGCTAAAACAATATTAATTTGTCTGAGAAACAATGAGGGTTACAACTGTAACAATGGAAGATCTACTACAGCGAAAGTGATCAGATCATAAATACACACACCCAATCTACAATTGGACAGCTTGATATAGATTGTTGGACCTAATCACGAACATTTAAGCTTCAGCTGAAGTTGTAATTATCATTACATTATATTACTGGTTATAGGTTGCTCTTAGTTCAATTAATGTTAACCTGATCGTTCGAAATTGGATGTTGCTTGTTTCAAATATTGTCAACCTGTTTACCTTTCTGGCGAGCAGAAAATGAGATTCAAATATTTCAAACCAAACCACATGATAGAAGAAAAGCCTGCCAATCTCTATGAATATCCCTAATCATAACCCTTGGGCTAACCCCAAGCCTCCACCCATAAAGAGGAGAGGAAAGAATCCCTCTCATTTTCATATGGCCTATGAAAAAGAAGCAACAAATCACATGTTTCATCCCTAATGGCGAACAAAACTATTTCCAAAGTATCAAAGAGCAAAGAAAATGTACCAGAGATGAGTTATTGTAGGGCCGTTGATACGTCTCTCAGGCCTAGAAAATCGCTGCATATCAGTGGCTAACTGTAATACAGCGTAACATATAATTAAGAGCAGAAAAGGATATAAAACAAAAAAATAAATATAAACGTATTTCACATGGAAGAAGATACACATACTTTAGAAGCCGCTGATGCCTGCCATCGCTGGATTTCACGCAAACGACTCATTTCCAAGTCCAGAACTTGGTAAGTTTCCAAGTACAAGTCAGCTTGACTGTGCTTCATAGAGTCATGAAGCTGCAAAATTATGCCCAACTCTCAAAAACCACATATTTATAAGAGGAAAAGAAATAAAATTCAATTCAAGTTAACAAATGAAACATGAGATCCGTTGCCGCACTAGACCCATGCCCAAAGAAATCCATTTCTCACATTTTTCCTGAATTGATAAATATAAGGAGAAACAACCTTCTCCAAGTAGGGTTAAACCTGGAAACCCTTTGGCAGGCTAGAAGATTAGCTACTAAAAAGCAATATACAGCAGCAAGTACTGATAACTGCCAGGGGCATGCTATGATACACTATTCTCTTTTCTTCCACAAGTTCTACGGGACAGATGAACACCATTTTTACCACTCTTACTGCCAAAAAAATCATTAGTTGACATTCTCTATAGCGCTTCTTCTCCTATTCATTATATATATAGTTAAAAGCTCGAATACATACAAATATATGTGATGAGCAGAATCTTAAAGAGAAATAAAAATGAAATGAACCTGAGGGAGTGCCTTGACACAACTGCGGTACGTATAAAGCACTGATGCCATATCTTTTCCCTCTTGAATAAGGGTATTCTGCACATCTTTCACTGTTAATAAAACAAAAATGCATCGCAATAGATGCATACAAAAGCCAAGTTCATACCAATTGATTGAGAGCTTTTGTGTCTTCAGATAAAGAGAGACGATATGCAGAAACATCACTATATTCTGCAAAACAGAAGCTTACAAATATATAAGAAAGGAGAAAATAGAGAAATGACTACAACTTGAGCTCCAAAAAAACCATTCCCAAATTATCATCACATAGCTTTTGAAGTTCCATTATCAAAATTGCAGTTGTTTGAAACTATAGTAATCCGTCTCATAGAGATATAGTGTAACAAAGCCTAGTCTTCATTCCATATATGCATGCATGCACCCCCATATCGTATAGTGTAAAAAGCCCAGTCCTCGTTGGGATTTTTTTTTTATTAATTGGTAGAGAAGAAGAATTTATGAAATGCATGTCTTTTTTCCTTACTTTACGTCATCTTTGTCGGGCGTACATGAAATTTCATATCAAATCACCAATATAAATTCAGAAAAATTCCCTCCAAGTTTGAGCAATTTCACTATAGACCCAAGTGTGTTTAAATTATAAAATAAAAAAAATAAAAAAAACAATTCCAATTTGCACTCTGCTCCTTACACAACCAATGCAATAATCATTGATGGAGACACACCACCTGTCAACTAGTAGCCTTTCTTCTTCCTTAACCGCACGTTAGAAAACAACTAAACTCCCCCTTCTCCCACAGACCCACAACCCCTTCAATGTCGATGAAACTCCAGGTATTTCACTTCATATCTTCATCAAACATCAAGTTTGACCTGTGGCACTTCACTCCCCATCCCTGCCTCTTCTACCAGCACCCTACTCCCCACTCACTGCCCTTGTTGTTGTAATCTTCTATTTTGTCAAAGGCTAGTTCCACAGTGAGCATCACAACCAGCAGCAGTTCAAATTTCTCGCGTTCACCATTTGCAGCCATGCTGTTCTTATGTGCCTTTTGCAGTGATCTCAATAGACTTGGATTGTTCATCATCTCTCAAGGCCACAACCACCCTTCCTTAAGGTACAGGTAAGCTCATCCACCCACACATCCACATCTCCATCAACAAACTCTCCTTCACCTTCCTGTACTACAATCCCAACTCACCTCTCTTGTCCTCTCCCATAACCCCAACCTTGCCCCATAAGGGCACTATCTCATTATCAATATGCCCGTTATTCCCCTCATTATCCCCTTCATATCGACCCATCAGCTCTCTCAAAGCCCCCCTTCTAAATCTCCAGCACTCGGGTGGTTGAACTTTATTCCTTAGTCTTCAACATCAAAATCAACCACTGTACTTTTCCCTTTAACCACAAAGGTAGGTCAAAAAATTACTCACATGCAAGCCATGCCAAAGAGAAGTATAAAATCATTTTTCAATAAATTGTTGACATCACCTTAAGACACTGTATGGGCATCCAAAAAACTAAAAACTGGTCAGATATGAGGTATTTGACACGTCCACCTGCTGCAGAACATAGATCTATTTCTAAATAAAAAATAAAAATAAAAGAAATAATAATTAATAAATAAACAACCACAACAAGAACATTCCATCAAAGCCTCTGTTCTTGTCGCAAATGCGTTTATACATTGTCCGCAATGTGCGATGGGAGGTGTACAAATTTAGCTAATTTAATAGCCTCAATGACGAATGGTAATGGCTGGCTCTAAGATGAACATTGGTAATGGCTGGCTCTAAGATGAGCATTGTGGTATAGAACATAAAGAGGCTTGATACAATCACTGAATAATTAAAGGGGTTCTCTTTTTGTCAAAATCAGAGAGTCTCACATTTCCATAAGAAAATATTCTCCTCTGACCAGAATATAGAAGGATGAATCTGACCACCATAAACACTCAACCTTGCTGTAAATCCGTTACACCATGGACAGAAAATTATTCTAGGGCAAAATAATTGAAAAGAAATCAAACATATAACTCGGGTTTGGGAACGCGATACATACCAACAGGACTAGTGGTTGCTCCTCGGTCCGTTGACACCCAAACGCCGGGCCCCTGTACCTCGGGCTGTTCATCCTACAAAAAATCAAAATAATCATGATAGTAATAATAACAAAAACACGATGATGATCGCTGAATCCACAAGTCAAGCCCTAATCATCTAGAATAAAAACATTGCATTTGCATTTCAGTTGATCGAGGATAACCCCATCCGCTTAGAATCAGGAATCGAAATTACCTCCAAAGAGAAGGTGGAGAGAGCCGCAATCGCTTCTTCAACCGGGACGGCCATCGAATCGCCTGGACTACGGGACTCAATTCAGTCTGTGCAGACGAAGGCGATTTCAGATGGAATCAAGCAATCATATAACAAGAAAAGGTGCGATTTTCAAATCCAGCAAGCGATTTCAGCGATCTTAAGAAAGCAATGGAGAAGAACTCTCCACGTTTCAACAGCACTATTTCGTGAAACCGATCCAAGCATCCCGGACTCTACTCATGATCTTTGCCGGCGCTGCTCCACGGTGGTCGGGAGTTCCGACTCGGCGATGTTGGAATCGGGGACTGAGGGGTTTGTCGTGTGACGAGGAGATGTGGTGGAGACGGGGTTTGTGCGCACTTAATTATTTTCAAAAATTATTATTCTTTTTTTTTATACCGAAATGCCGTTAGAGTAAAGCAAAACTCGTTATGATTAAAAAAAATAAAATAAAATAAAAAGCAGGTACCATCATTTCCATTTCTTAAACAATTATCATCGAAAATGTGGTTGAAGCAAAAGTATATGATCACAAAATAATTATTTACGCTAATCGCATTTGTTGATTATCTTGAAGTCCGTTGATTAAGAGTAAATACATTTTAAATTTTAAAAACAATTTGTGCCGTTTCTATTTTAGTTAATGGGGTGATGACAGTCATTATATCATGTTTTGTTATAATTTTTTAAAGACCTTTTAGACAATAATTTCTCTGTATAGGCTTGTCCTAAAAATTTAACATTTACTTCTTTAGTTTTTTTACCCAAAGCTATCTTAAAATTTATACATTTTTCTTTCTTACAGATACTATTGATATCTAAAGTTGGCGGTTCTTAATTTCACAAACTTTTTTCTTCCCAACATGTTTCTTGACCGATAATTGTTTATCTAGATTAGATTTCTCCAAATCCGTCAGATGTCGTACAAGTAGATATCATAGGGTAATAATCAGCCTAATGGATCTAATCAAGGATTTATTCACAAAAAACGACCTAAAATCTCATGGACAGCCTAATAGGGATACCCGTCGAAGTCCAACTGATCATTATTCTTAGGTCAACCACTATTGCAAGATTGAGAATTTGAGAAATAAAATCTAGATAAACAAGTACAGGTAAATTAAATTATTAAAAATGAGAGTTTAGCAAACTGGAGCAAGTACTTGGCTCTGATGCCAGAAATGAACTCAGGAATTAATAACAATAAATGAAATAAGCGGTAGAGAATGACAAATTTAAATGATATTGTTAATGGAGTTTAGAACACTTACGGTTAACTTGAAATTTTTTACAGGCTTTGTACTTCAATCTCAAAAGAGTACATAAGACTAAAGTTTTTACAAGAGACCGGAAGAATTACAAGCAATGAATAGAAGACTCCGATGCCCTCCTAATGAGCTGTCATTCTTTATTTATAGTGCATTTCTAACAATCAAAAGCGAAACATACTTCACTTTTCTTTTGTGTTGAATCGAAAGATATTCACAATTGCTTTAACTTTTCTGACTTTAGACAAGTATCATAATTTTTTTTGACAAATTTTCTAGTTATTATTGGTGGAATTCCGGCCTATCAGGTGAATAAGAAATATTGTTTGAGTTATTTCGTTTAAATAATTCATGTACCTCATGGCACTTGGGATATGTTTATTAAAGTGGAATTCTAAAAATATGTCCACAAAATTTGTAATTTTGTCCTTAAACTTTTGAAGATTTTTATTTTGGTCCTTGACTTTTTGAAAAAATTAGTTTTGCCCCTTAACTTTCAGACCAGTCATTTGAGTTTTGGAGAATCATAGATACAAAAACTCTTAAGATCCGTAAATCAGTAATTTGTAAATACAGGATTTTAAAATTATAGTATTCAAAAAATCGTTGACATTCATAAATATTTTATCTAAATGCACCTTTTTTTTTTTTGAACATTCATAGATAGCAACCATGCAAAGTTTCGAATTAACCTATAGAGGGACCAACTCTTTACATATTGAATGGAAATTTGATGTCACAATATAAAATACCCACTCATTTATATGGATGTAATTGCCCGAATTTGAAAAAATTATGAATTTATAATTTTGATAAACAATGATGACCTGAACTTCAAAAGGTCATAAATTTATAAAGTTGGTCAGTCTTAACCATTCATTTCATTTACATCTAGTTTCTCTCTCTCTACCTTTTTTTTATAATGAATGGCTAGAAGCGTTTAATTTCGCAAATATGTAACTTTAAGTTCAAAGAATCCGAATCCCTTTTTCAACCTCTAGTTTCTCTTGGTATCTTTTTGTGTAATGAATGAATAAAATTATCTAATTTCACAAATTCGTAACTTTTAAAATTCAGAAAATTCGGATCCCATTTATATTTTGAATTTAAATTATTTAAATTTATAAATTTATGAAATTAAACGATCATAATCATTCATCAGTCGTTCAAATTCAAGAATTTATGACATTTTCAAATGCAATTCCCCCGCCCAAATAACTGCCCAGTTGTAGCCTTTCTCGCTACAATTGCATCAGATCTTCCTATTTCCATGTTCCTGGAATTCCCCTTCTCATCATTTCCACAAATCGAGATGCTTTTCCTTCTCAACAACTTCTAAACCCTCTATTTGGAAACTCCCTCACCCTTAGGAGGCATTCTCATTTTCTCCGTCTTCCGGTTGTTTTTCTGGCGATTCTGTTCAACCGTGTTTCACGATCTCGTCGTTCTTTGCATTGTTTCACTCGGATTTATCTGATTGCCCATCTGCATGTATCTGGTTTCTTTTCTGGGGGATGCCACTGGTTTCTTGAGTATTTAGGGTTTCGGCTTCTGGAAGTTCGATGTTTCTGCGCGGCATCATCTCGGAGAAGTTTAGAAATACCTTAGTTTCGTTTCTCTTTCTATACCAATTTCTCTGATTTTTCCATCTGGGTATCGTACATCTTCTCGGAACCGAGTGGTGTTCTTGAATTTCAATTGAGGGTTTTGGCGGGATTTTTAAACCCTTCAAGAAACATCGTCGAAGAAAATCAGGAAACCCATCATGGAGGGTAATGGGTCAGCGCCGGTTGGTCCAACGAGCAACAGGAGGAAGCAAGAACTTGTAAGACTTGTAATCCGATTTCTGTATTCATTAGGTTACAATGATTCTGCATCTTTCTTGGAAAATGAGTCTAAACTCTCATACAAGTCTTCCGAATTCCTTACTCTCGAATCACGAATTCTCAAAGGCGATTGGGAAGAGTGCATCAAAGCATTTGGCGAATTCAAGGATATTAAGGATGACGAGACTCGGTTCAAGGCCCTGTTCCTGATTCTTCAACACTGGATTTTGGAGTGTGTGAGGAGTAATGATATTTCTTCGGCTTTGAAGATTCTTCAGAGGGACTTCGCTGACTTATCGCTTAAAAAGGAACACGTCCATCAGTTGGCTTCTCTTCTCTTAATGGAAGATGTCAGTGGTTCTAGGGAGCTTTTGGTGATCGAGCTGGAAAAGATCCTTCCCCTGCCAATCGTGGTGCCGGCAGGAAGGTTGGAATCTATGGCCGAAAAGCTTCTTGTTATGCAGAGTGCCTCTTGTTTATACCACAACATATTCTCATTGGATGAACTGTCCATATTGGAGGACCATACCTGTGGTGAAGATCTTATCCCTAGTGAGACTGTACAGGTTTATTCCTATTCCCTACTCTAAGTTAATAACTCGTTGCTTCTTCTCAAAGGTTCTTCCTGTTTGTTAATCCATGGTTCTTTCAAAATAAGCATCACGTTGTAATGGCAGGAATGGCCGGTTGGAATCTTTTCGTGTTTTCTTTGGTTTCCTGAATTATTTTCCCACTGTTGTAGATTTTAGAAGGCCATACAAATGAAGTTTGGACTGTACAATTTTCAAATAATGGAAATTATCTAGCCTCATCATCAAGAGACTGTACTGCCATCATATGGAAGGTAATTTACGTTATCTAGCCATAATGTACGTCTGAATCTGTCATATTCTCCTCTAATTTCAGCAATCAAAGAAGGGTAGACATAGTTGAAACTATTTACGCATGAGAGATTTTACGAACAAGCCCCATCTCTGAAGATCATTGTTCTTTCTAAAACAAGAAACGGCCTCTAGAATTTAACTTCTGGTTATATCATGCCCATTTGGTCTAGTGTTACCATGATGTATATAAATATATAAAGCCTTGGTGTTGGGTAAGGAGAAGGTTCAAGCGGTGAGGGTGTGCTTATATTTACCAATCAAATCCAATCAAATTATGTTTCTTCCTTGTCTGGATTGTTGCTCAGGTACCAGAACGTGGTAATCTGACTTTGATGCACACACTACGGGGGCATCGAAATCCAGTATCGCTTGTATCTTGGAGCCCCAACGACGAAATGGTACTCACTGTTGGATTCCAAGAAGATCTCAAGCTTTGGGATGTGGAAACCGGAACTTGCAGGCGCACAATCAGCGAGCATAGCCCGATTTCAAATGCATGTGCTTGGTTCCCCAACTCCAAACACTTTGTCTTTGCAAGCAACAGGCCGGGCCCCGATAAATGCATTTACATGTGCAAATTCAATGAATTCAATTTTACCCATTTGACGGAAATGGACATTGGGGAGTTGAATGATATTGCTGTATTGCCTAATGGGGAAACTATCGTCTACATTTTCCCGAGGGACATAGTGATACAGAGTTTAACCGATCATTCTCGTCATTATCTTGAGGAAGAGTCTGCGATTACTTCACTTTGTTTGTCCAGAGATGGCACACGTTTGATGGTTAACCTCACAAACCATGAGATACATTCATGGAGTGTCACTGAACGGATCAAGAACCCGATCAAGTTTTTGGGCCACAAACAGGAAAGATTTGCGATCCGATCTTGCATTGGTGGCTGGGAAAGCATTTTTGTTGCCAGCGGCAGTGAGGATTCGCAGGTTCGTATGGCTGCAAATTGTCTTTACGCCATTTACCAACTGTTTATAACACTTTCGGGAATCTTTGATGTGTTCACATCACATACTATTAGACTGTTGATGGGAGGACATAAACAGTGTTTAATTAGTGTCCTCCTTTGGTTTCCTATAGTCCCCTGCCTCATTTTCTGAAATACCAAAATATCTCAACCTGAACGTCATACAACTTAACGAGAGCCGTGGAGCGCGTACAACAAATTAGTTTAAGAATTTTTGTAACCGTGGTAGCTTCTTACACTTCATGGGCTGTAAAAACTCCACTATTATTCTGAAATTCTCAAAAAATGTTAACTGGAAGTAGTTGATTGAAGAGTTTTAAGTGTAAAAGTATGTGTCTGAAGTTTAACATGAGGTTTTCAACTTGCAGGTGTATATCTGGCACCGCAGCAATTCGGATCCTATCAAGGTTTTGCCAGGTCATTCGATGGCCGTGAACAGCGTGAGCTGGAACCCGAAGCACTGTCACATGTTGGCATCAGCGAGTGATGATTGTACAATCCGCATTTGGGTTTCACCTAGAACTGATAAATGCAAATCATGAGCTCTTGGACTTGACATAATACGGGTATAAACTGCCAGGAAAACTCGAAAAAAAAAAAAGAAAAAGAAAAAAGAGAAGGGAGAGAGAGAGAGAGAGGGAGAGAGAGAGAATGTACATTCACTGGGCAGAAAAGTAGGGAAATTTTGGAATCAGTTCCTGTCTCGATCAGCTCTACGGGCATCTTTTTGTGCAGCTGTTTCAAAGGAGTGAACTGAAAAACTGGCCTTCAGATGATTTTGTCAGTGCTCTGACATGCTTCGTTTGAGCAAATTGTTATACATACCATTTGATCTTGTAAATCTGAGGCTTCTGTCGTCCCATTGTATTCTTTTACGGTGTTTACCTTTTATCGTATGCATGCATCATGTCATATATGAAAGGAACATAAATCTGAAAGAGAGAGATTGAGAAGAAAAGATCCTTCTGTTGCAGTTTTACTTTGTCCCCTAAAATTGATAGTCTCAGAACACAAATTACGAAGATTAGTGAAAGTGAAAGTTTCTGTTCTTTCTTTTTCTTTTGGGTCATTTATATTTCGTGTTCTAAAAGTTTTGGCTCCTCGTTTTCTTTCCTTGGCATGGACATTTCACCTGATTTGAATGTGCTCATGGTGCCTGTTTTTGTTTTGGTGTTTATGCCGGCCAAAACTGATCGTAAATGAATCTCAAGGGTTAGTCCAATGACAAAGTGGATGACCCTCACTTTGATTCATCGGGAATCATTTCTTAGGTGCACAGATCTTTGGTTTATTTGGTTCAAGCGACTGGTTGAGGGGCTGCTCAGGCCTAAAAGTAGAAAAAAAAAAAAAAAGAAAGAAAAAAAAAAAGCATAAATGACTGGTGCGACTTCTCACCATTCTTGGGCTGAGACTATGTTAGGATTCCTACAAACAAGAAGCCGTCACACAACCACACTAAAAATCAAAGTGTTTTCATTCATAAGAGGAGCTTTTATTAAACAAGACAGCAAAAGCAATCATGCTGTTTTGTCTTCGATGTTCAGGAGACGATCGAGATATAGTTAGAAGTAAAATATAGTATTTAAATGAGAAAAACTTCCCCAGAACAGTTATTTACCAAGAAAAAATTCTCTAGTATAGTATCACCACTTCATCAAGCTATGAAGATAATTGGACATGTGTGCCAATGTACGAGCGGGCAGAAGTGACAGATAGAACCACTAGCATGGCCCCATTAAAAATAAATGTAGAACCTACCAATAGTTATAAGTTTGGCTAACAGTTATTGGACGGTACCTACACATCAAATTATCGTACTATAACAAAGAAGCTTTTTTTCTACTCAATTACTTTTTTCTCCAAACTTAGTTCCTATTACTATTTTTTGTTTTGTTTTATTTTACGAGTTTCAATGCATTGGAATTATGTAAGTTTTTATAAAAACTCTGAGAAGAATAGAAAAATATTTAATATTTTATTTTCTTAAAACATAATGACTTTCCACCCACAAAAAATGTAACACCCCCGCTCCTCGAACACAATCGAGCCTCGGGGCGTTAGTGATCATGAACCTAAAACTCCAACATACCATATATATATATATATATTGACTAGCCAAAGTTTGGCTACAAGGGTTATACAGAAATAAAATTCCACATCACCAGATACTCTCCAAACACTCACAAAACTATACAATAAAATTAGCTCTTCTACACGCTATTAGATTTTCTCATAATCTGCGACCATCCACACGTCATCACCTAAAATGAAAGGATAAACGAACAATGCCCAGCAAAGGAGTATTACCAGCAATAAATGGTCAAATAAACTCACGTGTAACCAGCCAACTTGTACGTTATTTATTTATTCAAATAATGAAGGCAACAAAACACAGTCATAGTCAATCCACTCATCCTAGATCACACAGTCCCCATTAGGCACACATCACGTGTTTGGGGTCACACAGTCTCCAATGGGTACATAACCCATATTTGCCCAAGGTCACATAGTCCCCAATAGTCATTTCATGACATGACTCAAACACAGGTAGTACAAGGATTATAAAATTATACCGAACAATACTCCAAGATAAATGGGAAAAATCAGGAATAATCTTGAACCTAATTAATCAAATAACTGCACATACCAAGAGATCGAATCGACATGAGATAAAACAATTGATCAGCGAAAATAAGAGTTCAACTCGATCAGATGATCAGATACCAAGAGTAGTACTTCCTTACCTCGAACTGATTGCGTAGTCGAGATTAGCCTTCTTTTTCCTTCCACGTTGATTTCTCGTTTCTTCTCCCTTTTCTTTTTCTTTTTCCCCCTTTCGAGCTCTCGGCTTCCTTCCCTTTCTCTCCATTTTTTTTCCCTTTACTATGGTTTGCTACGGTTGGTTTCTCTCCCACTAAGTATTTAATACATATAAATATATATATACACCCAACCTTTATAACTAACCATGGTTTTGCTTTTATTTAGGTGTATAAGCTTTTGTCCCCTCTCCGCCATCTGTACGTTTAAATATATATATATATATATATATATATATATATATATATATATATATATATATATATATATATATATATATATATATGTATGTATAAAAGATATATTATTTATTATATAATTTTAATCTAACATACAAGCATAAAATTATTATTGGGATTCCAATTACATCATTTTATCATTTCAGTCCTTCACTTAACGCAACACCACACTCGTCTATCCTTTTTTTTTTTTTTCCTATACTCACCACTTATTCAAATTAATAATAAATGGAAATTTAGGGGTATTATAAAAAATAAATTATAGCTACAAATATTGAATAATTCTTATTAAAAAAATTATTTGAAAAATAGATTATTCATGCTTTCTAATTTTAAAAAATTAAAAATGGATAAAAATAGGACCAATTGTATAATAACGGGAATGTGCAATAAGTAGTAAATGTGCAAAAAATTGAAAGCAAGCGGATAAAACACAAATACATGTCAATGGCAAAAAAAAAAAAGTAATAATATTACTATAAAATAGTGCTATATTATAAAAATAAAAATAAAGCAACGGCAAGGAAGAAGAGGCTTTGTTGCTTCCCCATACAAATAGCTAAGGTGGAGTAATTTTATTGGTTTGTGCTAAAATGTCAGCAGGTGGTATTGTACTGGAAAGGTTTTTCCTGAATTTGCTACTTCTAATAGTTGCTACAAAGTTATATTAAAAAACAATATATCTATTCTGCCAACGGAGAGCAAGTTCAACGACAAGGCCACAATGTTTGCATTTGCCGAGAAATCTTTCTCGACCATTATATGTATAAGCATATATTGTAAATCCAACCTTTTGGGGTATGATCCTCCTCTTCCATTTTGTGAAACAAGTCATTTGCTTCATTTAGCAACTTTTTCTTCCAAAAAGCATTAATCATGATGCTATACGTATGTCGATTAGGTCATAGATTTTTAGTAGAAAGACGACAAAATATTTCTTTTGCATGTTCAGGTTTACCCGCTTTACACAAACCATCAACAAAGATGTGGTATACACATATACAAGGTTTCCTCGATGAACTTAAATAATGCCTCATTCAAGCATTGATGCTTGAAAAATCCATTCAACAAAGTAGTGTATTGCAAAAGAACAATTGCAGGCGACTGAGTTATGCAATCCATTCGACCGAAGTTACGCAAGCCAGCTCCCTCTGAAGCAAACTAACCATTGATGCCAGGAGGGAACCTGTATCGCACGTAGACAACTAATAAACAGCATTAGAACAATTATATTGAATTTAGGTAAGAATTGTAGGCAACTAATAAACAGCAATAGAACAATTGTATTGTATTTAGGTAAGAATTTTAACAAAGAGGCGGCATTTTAAAGCGCACAACCATGGCTACCACTTTTCATTTTCATTTCTCCAGCTTCAAAGTGCAGCATTGAACAATATAGAACAGTCGTAAGCATATTGAACTGAACCAATATAAGTAATGAACCGGCTCATTTCTCAAGCCAGATGAAACCAGTTTCGAGAATCGGTAATGCATTTTGCAAATGCAGTTGGAACCCAATAAATCCTCTAGTTCGGCCAAATTGATCATAATTTATGCAATAATTGAGTTCAGGATGCACTACAGAAACATCACATTCCAACATAGAGGAAGACTGTACTAAGAATGGGAAGACCGCAATGATCATCCTTTACAGCAAGGGTTCCTTTCTTTCGTGGTCCTTGGGGTTCATCATCAGCACACGGTGTACAAATGCATACCTAATAGACAAAATCTACCTCATTAAGAAAAACTCAGATTACGGTTTGGGACCTTGAATCGAACCTTGAATATCCAGAAAGTATCAACAAAATCTCTTCATCATCTTCAAAGACAGGAGACTCATCGCAACGCCAGATCCTCCGCCTCTTGTTTCATACTCATTATTCCAGCACTAAGGTGCAACATTGAAGAATGCGCATTGTTTTCATCACTACATATCAAATTCATCTCAAACATTTCCATATTTATATATATTATTATAGAATCAGTATAAAATTTATTACCACAAACATGCTAAACTCATCTCAGCAAAAGACAATTTCCTTGGATTTTGACATTGGAAACAAAGGACAGCACTTTTTCTAAACATAAATGTAATAAAACCTTCCAAATCAGGACCCTACAACACTCCCAAATTAAAAATACATCAAATCTTAATTAAACCATCCCTAGATATAATAAACATAACTTCCAACGAATAACAACCTTTTCCCCCCGGGGCAGAGGTGTGTGGCGTGAAGAAACTGACAGAATGGACAGATGACTAACTACATAGGCCAACTAAAGATTGTGGTAGCAGATTAATAAATCTTCTATATCAAGAAAGTTTGAGCATATAATTCACATTGTTTCACTTGTTGGACATGCACTATTACCAAATATCAGCACCTAATCTGGATATCAAGGGATTAGAAGTGCTTAGCATGAAATGTCTCCACAAAAAGCAACCACTATAACCCAGAAAATTGAAGATTTCACCTGAATTGGAGTAGAGAATACAAGAAATTAACACTGCTGATGGCCAGTTTCTGATGGAATCAGACTTTGTCTCATTAAGACTTCAAATAAATGCAAACAAACAAAGCCTTGATTAGCAAAGTATTTTCTCTGCCTCCAAAGGATAGGATGAGACTTTGTTAACCATGGTTAAGGATAGGGTGAGACTTTGTTACATATGACAGCAAATGCAACACGAACCTGGACAAAACCATTACGCACTCTGAGGCAACCACACACTGACTACTCCGAGCCAGCCACATATTGACTACCTTGAGAGCTCAGGAAAACATAATTTTGATGTTGTTCTTGAGGTTCTGGAGATATATACAAGTAATAGCTTTAGGAAATTATAAACAAATGACCCTTGAGGTGCCAATCGCTACAGAGTAATCAATTAGATGCCCCTTGTACAAAAAGCCATAGCTCAGAGTATCAAACAAATCCAATAATCTGATGCCACATAATAATATCTTTCACATCTTAGAATCACCATGGTAAGCCAAAAATGAAGTGACCCTTAAGAGAAGGACAATATATTCATAAAACCCTGTTACTGAGGATTTAAATAAGCACTATTTTATAACAACATACAACATCCTATTGTTGCCTCCATGACTATCAAACAAGTTTGTGAATGAATTTGCAACTTTAAATACAAATTTGTGCATAACACAACCTTCATAATATAATATGCTAAGGAATTATATTCAACAACGACAGATCTAATCTATCAGCGAACAGCAAGTCCAGGAACATAGCTGTAGTGTTTGCATCTGCCGAGAAACCTTTCTCAACCATTATATGAATAAGTTGCTTCGCTCTGAATGGGTCATCATCTTGAAGATGCCCTCATATTAGTATGTTGCAAATGCAATCGTCTGGGGGACAACCGTCCTTTTCCATTTGTGAAGCAAGTCATTTGCTTCATTTAGCAACCCTTTCTTACAAAAAGCATTAATCATGATGCTGTATGTATGTTGATTAGGTCGTAGATTTTTAGAAGGAAGATGACAAAATATTTCCTTCGCATATTCAAGTTTCCCTGCTTTGCACAAACCATCAATAAAGATACTGTGAACATATATATTAGGTTTCAGTCTACTATCTTCAATCAACTTAAATAAAGTCACTGCCTCACTCAAAAAATTATTTTTGAGCAATCCTTTCAACAGAGTAGCTAATGTAAGAATGTCGGGAAAAACTCCATGAGTTTTCATCTCGTCGAGAAGCTCTATGGCATCTCAGGGCCTACCCGCCAGGCATAAGCCCTTAATCAGAGAGGTGAATGTAACAACACAGGGAACCAACAGTTTTTGACACATTTCACGAAACAACATCATTGCCTTGTCTATTTTCTTCGTGTTGCAAAATCCGTGAATCAAAATGTTGAAACTTATTACACTAGATAGGCAACCTCTATGGCCCATGGCTTCAAAAACCTCTTGTGCCTTGTCCATTTGGCCCTGCAAACAATATCCATCCATCAGTGCATTATATGTCACAGTGTCAGGCTCTTGACCATATTCAATCATGACTTCTATAACATTTTTTGCTTCAACCACCATCCCCTTTTTACACAATGAATCAACCAACATGTTAAACGTACACCGGTTTAATTGAATTTTTCTCTCTTTCATCTCATCCAGCAATCTTGTAGCTTCCTTCCAATTTCCAAACTTGCAGTTCCCATGCAACAAGGAATTGTAGGTGACAACATCTGGCCAGATACCTTTACCTTTCATTTCTAAAAAGAGGTCTGAAGCCTAGGTCAATAGGCCATCCTTGCAAAGGCTATCAATGATGGTGTTATACGTTCTTACATCAGGATAACAGCCTCCTTCCTCCATCTTCCCGAGCAACTGAAGAGCAGTACCGTTTTCCCCAATTTTACACAAGCCATTAATAATTGTTCCATAAGTAACTACGTCAGGCTCATAGCCATTTTCCACCATTTGCTTAACGAAGAGCGGTACCTGAACAGTTCTACCAGAAAGACAGAGCCCATTAATCAGAATATTGAAGGTGACAAGAGTGGGTTGGTGGCCAAGTTTCAAAATCTTTGCATAAACGGAGAAAGCAAAACCAACCTGATTCGAGTGGCAAAAACTATTCATCATGACTGTAAGAGTATACATATCAGGCATGATTTGTAATGACTCCATCTGCTTAATTAGTGAAATGGTTGTAGAGTATTCTCTGATTCTAACAATATCCCGTAAAAGTTTAGTGAATTGCACAATCGATGGCAAGGGTTTCATGCGAAGCATTCGATTAAATGAGATTAGGGATTCTTCGAGATTGAAAACTGGGCCACAACCATGGGGATTCCTTGATGATTGAGGAGCTCGGATGCATGACACGTCTGAGTAAGAGTGAGTTAGAGGGTGGAGGAGACGACTTACAGCATAATCAGTGAAGAAAATATGATGGGCGAGTTGAACTGAATATGAAACCCTACCCCCGGGGACAACACGGGCCGCAGTAGTCACACCGCCTCTCATCATCATCTATCTCTCACTCCCTGAATTGTTGTGACGTCTACTACTAGCAGTGATCAATACTCCTCTCTCTCTCTCTCTCTCTCTCTCTCTCTATGGGCGGACCGGGGTGTCTCCGGTTCAAGTGCAGTTTGTGCAATTTTATAGTATTTTTATTTTTAATAAATTTTTAAATAATTTTAATTATACGGAGCAGTTTGGTGCAATTTTATAATATTTTTATTTTTAATAAGTTTTTAAATAATTTTAATTATATGGACGAAAAGAAGTATGCGATTTAAAAATACATAAGTATTGAAAGAAATGATATTTTAAAATTATACTGAGTTTTTAATGCTTAGGATGAATCGCCTATCTATTTCCAAATCTAATGAAAATTAGCATTACTATATATATTTTTAATTTTATTTTCATACATATGGTTGAAATTTATTAAAATAATAAAATTATAAAATTACACACGACTGCACAGTTTTAGACCGGAGAGAATCCAAATCTATTAATGAGTTTGAAAGCCATGAATGAATTTTGACACTGGACCATTCATTACCACACACACACACACAAAAAGAAAAAAAAAAGAAGAGAGAGAAGTGTAATGGGAGAAATTAGGAGGATGAATCCCCAAAGGAAGCTTATGACAAGATGTTCACAGGAACTCAACATTATGTAAGAATAATGAAATTCATTCCCAAGAATAAGCTCACTTAAATTTCACCACTCATATATTATGATGGGACTAACATTTAGAATGAATAGAACTAACTTATATATGTGAGGGCTACCCATGCGAGTGATCGGATTCAAACGAGACCTGAATTTCAAAAAAGAAAAAAGTCCTAAAGTAAATTGATTTAAAAATCTAATTCTCAATGTAGGTGTATGTAAAATAAGTTAATTTGTAGTTTCTAAAATAAGTTACAATTTTGTTTCTAAAATTTCTCTACTAATAAAGGTGATTTCCCCACTAGATAAAATTTATATTTAATTGTGTATATTTGAAAAAGAGAAAAGAGTGCGCAAATTAAGGAGAAGGCTGAATTTAAGTCACGCAATTATCAATTGAGTGACTAACTGTCAATTTTAGTCATGCAATTGGTAATTATGGGACTAAACTTATTTCAGAAAATAACTTTTCCAAAAACCTACTTTGGGAATTGGGTTTTTAATTCAATATACTTTGGAATTTTTTCCTAAATTTCATCGCTCATATATTATGATGGGACTAATATTTAAAATGAATGGAGTTAACTTATATATGTGAGGGATAGGTTTCTAACAAGAAAAAGCAATGTCGTTTGAATCCTATCACTCAAATAGAGGTGGCCCTGCATTTACAAGTTGGTCAGTCGTACTCGCCCTATCTAATAGAATTATTTTGATGTAAGACGATCATAAAATTACATACGCATTCTTTTCTTTATATAAAAAAGTAACCTTATATTATTATTTGATTAAAATTTTTTTTAAAAAGAATCATATAAATTTCGACACGTTATTATTTTGGAGTGTAGGGTATGAAAAAAATATATGCATAGTATTTCTCCCGTTGAAACCTACAAAGTACTTGTAATCACACCCAATCAGATCTACGACAATCAGCAATTGGCTTACACATTTGTTTGTGGGTTGGGTGTGCTGAAAAAAGGAAACAAAAAGGAAAACTTATTTAAGAAATGCGTTTTAACTCGCTTCTCTGATTTCCGTATTCAGAAAGGGTACAACTTAACTGATTGTCTTTAAAGGTTAGACCTTCCCCTTCCCTCAATCATAACAAGAGACGCCACGCTACAATTCACATTGGCATTGCAGATTAATTTCTTTCCACATAAATCCTCAAGTTCACAGGAAGATTAAGAATAATTTGCTTAAAACATCAATTGGCATAAGATGTTTTATGTAATCCACGGACAAATTGCTTGAAGATTACCGAATTACAGAAACGGCATCGGTTTGGAATGTGTTGCGGAAAGATCAGATTCCAGTATATGGGCTGGCTAGATTAACTTGCCCCACGACTCCAGGAACGGGAACACGGCAATAATAAGCCTCAACAACAATGGTTTTTCTTTATTCCTTCTCCTACTGAGTTTGCCTTTCCTTTGTTGCCTTTGCGGGTCATCGTCTGCCTTTTCGAAAGCCCAGTGTTTATCAAGCTCGTCCCATCCTCCATAGCTCGGTGTAGAATTCACACCCTTCTTTTTTGAACCATCGCTTGTTGCACTCCGAGATTGGTAGCCAGTTTTGACGTTCCTGTCTCGTTTTTCTTCACCTGTGTGAATCTTACTCCCCGTGCTCGCGAATGGCCTTTTCCTGGTTCTGGGCCTTGGGCTTGGGCGGCTACTTGTGCTGCCCCATAATTTATCTATCACTAGAGAGAGTGCAGACTGTCCTAGTGGCAGCGCTAATGCCATGACGAAAGCATTTGATCCTGTTCCTAGCAGAAGCGATATGATTACGGCCGGAAGCATCCATCCAAATGCTCTTAATATCTGCAATGAATCAAAACATCGAACAAAAACAATAAGAATGAACTGGTTATTTGCAATGACGTGTTAATAATTCAATGCATTCTATACAAAAAGATTTAGTGACAACATGTATGTCAAACATTTCAAACTGAACCAATACAAGTAGTGAGTCAGCTCAGTTCTCAAGCGTTACAAAACCAATTTCGAGAATCGATTGCAAACACAGTTGGAACGCAACATATACCTACCAAAAGACAAGGCACAAACAAATTATAGTAGAGCTAGTAAAGAAGAGGCAATAAAAAGTGTGTAAGCTATTAAAACAAGTGGAAGCGGATTGTCCCACACTAGCACTTCGCACAACAACTAACAAAAGGTGATCCTATTGCAGGAATAGCTTCAGGTACACATGTTCCAATTTTTTACTGCCCAACAGCTAATTCGATCCCGCAGGTAAAGATGTAGACCTAAGATTGAACCTGGGCATATCAATATTTCACGCTTCAAGAAAATTAACCCTCCCCCCCCACCTAACACCCCCCGCCAAAAAAAACAAATGTTTTCATATGCTTCAAATCGTAACATGCTTCAGTTTCCACAGCTCGAGCTAAATCATAGAATTCATCTGTGAAACCTTCATGAAGGGCAAATTTGTTAACAGGGCAGAAACAGCAAGGGTTTATTTTTGAACGCCTTCCTAATGGCCTAAGGTCACAGTCATCCCTCTTAGTATGCGCTCCGTGGAAAGAGTAGTTAAACCAGAATAATTTGCCTTGTTCTTTTACTGACATCATGATGAACCAAATACAAAGAACAATGGACTCAGACACAATGCAATGCACTACAAAGATGATAGCAGGCACAGTAAACTAAAGCAGTTTTCTAGACCCCGGTGGAGGGAATTCCATTGCTACCATTAACCAGGTGAGTTCAGGGTCATGTCAATTGCCAACTTTGCATTGTTTTTCACACTAACTTCTGAAAAAACATACCCACGTTGAGAGATGTCAAAAATCTCTAGATTTTCCAGGACAGCATACAAAACTTAACACGAAAAATCCCTAAAGAAAGTATGTCCAAATGAATCAGTTGTTAAACAAAAAAAACAAGGATTAATTAACTAAAATGTAAACAATGCTCAACAAATTTTCTAATTAACTAAAATTTTAACAATACTAAAGCTTTAAGCATTTTATGTTTTATCCTAATCAACACCAATTCACTTCCTACTATGTTCTTGGCAATAACACGCCACGTATAAACGCAAAACTACCAGACAAAATCAACCACATGAAAGAATCAAAAACTCAGGTCTTCGGTGCGGTACCTTGAATATCCAGAAAGTATCAAAAGAATCCTCCCAATCCCCAAACTCTGCATCGTCTTCGAAGACGGGAGACTCGTCGGACCACCAGATCCTCCGATGCCCGTTGCCGCCGGAGCCATGGGGACCGCCATCGCCGAAGTCGTTGTCACTGGTGACGAACTCTTTGGGGTTGAAACTGGAGCGTCCGGTGCGGATAGACTCGGCGTTTGAGTCCCAATTGGAGCCGGCGCTGGGAAGACGGGGGCGCGAGGGTCGTGAAATTCTAGGGTTTTGTAGAGGGAGAGAAGGCGAGGAGGATAAGGGAGTGGACGCGACTGAAGGCATTTAGCCCGCACCATGGGATTGTCCGCGAGGATTAGAAAACGGGGATTCCATTCTCTATTTCCCCACAAAACGGTGACCAGGGGAAACTATTTATGAAATTTTAAAAATTTTTAACGGTATGGATCAGAACATAAAAATATAAAAAATAACAAAATTAAAGGTTTTAAAAAATTATATTAAATTCTCAATGATAGAATTGGTTCAATATTTTTAAATCTTACGGTTTCAAAATTTTTTGAGTGAGAAAATGAAGAAAATCTTAATCCTGATTATAGTGTACCACAATGATCTCCTAGTTTTATATAAGCGTACCATTATCTACAAATTTGAAAATCAAACTTCAAGGGCCCCCAACTATTTTAATGTATTATTTAATGCTTTATTTATTTATGAGTTGATGAAAATTCGTCTTAGAACCTCACAACGGTCACTAATTTATGTCTGCACGATTCAAAATCTTTAGGTGGGGATTTTCTTAGCGTTCCAGAATCTCTGCCACACAAATCGCACTTCACTTTACCGCAACCAAACATTAAGCCATCTCTTTTTCCCACAAAAAGTAATAAAATAAAATACAATAAAAAAACAGCATATTTTGCCTATGGAAAGAAAAATAAAAACAAAAATAAAAACAGACGAGATGTTAGTAAATAGATAAAAATTTACTACTTTTTTCCTTTTAGATCGACAAGTTAATCAATTAATCACCCAAATCACAAACAACCTTCTTCCGCATGCATGCGTGCGTTCTCGTATGCAAACGATCCCGTATAAATCACCAGAGATTCAAAATTCAAACCAAAAATGCCTTCCAATCTCAGATTTCTCGTCAAGATCCAACACCATCATCTCCTATGCCCTCTGTTGATAATCTCAATCATCCCTATCGTCGCCGGCGAGATCAAGACCTCCCGCATCTCCGGCGACAGCCGCCCCATGATCGTCTTCGAGCGCTTCGGCTTCTCACCGTCAGGCGGCAAGGCCGCCGTCTCCGTCAGCCACGTCTCGTGGAAATCGTCGAACAATAACGCGAAGCTCGATGCTTCGTCCATGGGATTCTTCCTCGCGGAAGAGTCCATGTTCCCCATGATCCTAAAGGAGCTCGACTACGAGGACAAATTCTGCGTCCTCGGGAGCCGCTACATCAGGCCCATGTTCAATTTCACGAACCCGATGGCGGATTCCTCGTACGCGGGCTCGATCGCCCTCGATTCCCCGGGGAACTACGCGCTCGCGTTCGGGAACTGCCAGCCGGAATTCGAAGTCACCATGCGCGTCCGGTTCGAGATGTATAATGTGGACTCCGACGGAAACAAGAACTTCCTCCCAGCAAGCGAAGCCCCGCTCCCGACGCTATACAATCTCTTCTTTCTGATCTACGCCTCGTCCTTCGGCCTCTGGATCTGGATCTGCTTCAGGAAGAACCACGTCGTGGACAAGATCCACCTCGTCATGGCGGCGCTACTCCTCTTCAAGGCCCTAAAGATGATCTGCGCGGCGGAGGACAAGATCCACGTCGCCCGCACCGGGACCCCCCACGGCTGGGACATCGCGTTCTACGTCTTCGGGTTCTTCAAAGGCGTCGTCCTCTTCACGGTGATCGTCCTGATCGGGACGGGCTGGTCGATCCTGAAACCCTACCTGCAGGACCGGGAGAGGAACGTGCTGATCTTCGTGATCCCCCTGCAGATCCTGGAGAACGTGGCGGCGGTCATGATCGCCGAGACCGGGCCCGCCGCGAAGGACTGGCGGACGTGGAACCAGGCGCTGATGCTGATCGACGTGGCGTGCTGCGCCGCCGTGTTCTTCCCGATCGTGTGGTCCATACGGGGGCTGCGGGACGCGGCGGATGATGGAAAGGCGGGGAGGAACATCGAGAAGCTGACGCTGTTCAGGCAGTTCTACGGGGTGGTGGTGGCGTACCTGTACTTCACGAGGATCGTGGCTCCGGCGGCGTGGGCGGCGGCTGGCGGCGGGTTCGAGTGGGGGAAGGCGGCGGCCGGGGAGGGCGCTAGCTTGTTGTTCTACGCTTTCGTGTTCTACAAGTTCCGGCCTGTGGAGAGGAACCCGTACTTGGCCGTTGGGGGTGGCGATGAAGGCGTGGCATTGAAGGAGGGAGATGAACGCTTTGAAGACGATCTCTAGAGATCTGTTTTTAAATATTTCTTTTTTTTTTTTTTTGGTTTTTTTAGAACCTACATGTTTCTTTATTCCTTTCTTTCTTCCTGTATTATATTTGTTTTTTGGTATGTGACCCCAAACACTATATCGGAAAATATGGAAAACTTTTTCATGTAAATTTGTTCGTTGTCCACTGTTTAGTTGACATATCGAAAATTTATCCAAAAAAAAAGGGAAAGAAAATTTCCAAAAAGAGTGCCCCCTTGTCCATGAACATTGATAAAGAATTTTGGGGGTTGAGAGACTTCTGCTGACACATTCCGGGTACTCAAGTACAGACTTTTAAGTTCATTAATCAGGTTAATTTATATACTAATTACATGTTTCTACGTGACGCTGCTCGATAACAATTAAAATTATAAAATATATTTAAGGTGATTTTAATTTTTCACTGAATTTGACAATAGAGATTGAGAGCACAAAATTTTATAAGATTACCGAATTTGTTATCTTATTTTTTGTAAAATTTTTTCATAAAAGGGCCATCACTAAAATCATAACACATTGAAATCAAAATTTCGGTGCATAATTTTCAATACGAAAAATTTTTAACTCGTAATTTTTTATTTTATCGAGCAAGGCCGTAGTCCTGTTGGATGGCTTGGAAAATAGTGAAAAATAAAATTATATTAATTAGACTGAAACATAATAAACGGAAAGTTAATTTTATTTTCTTTAATGAGACTAAATTTATTGATTAATTAATGTTAGATTTATCGCAACAATTATTTCATGGTAGAGGCCTATAATTAGTCAACTCGAAATTGAAGTAAAATTAGTTTAGGTGTTCTCTCTTTTTTTTTAAAAAAAAAAGTTTCTTCATGCCCCCTTCCCAGGATGAATTCAACAAAAAAATTTAATTTAATTTAAAAAGGAAAAAAGGAAAAAAAAAAAAAAAAATCTCACTCGTGCACAGATTGGGGGAGAGAGAGGGAGAAGTGTTCATCCCTGCTGGTTAGGGTTTGTGTTTCAAAGTGGAGAGATAGAGAGATGGCAACGAGAGTTGTTGTGACTGCTGCGGGGCATGCTGTCCAAAGCGGTAGGGCTTGTGATTCATTTCAACTCTATCATCATACTTTCTCGACTGATTATGCTGTAATTCATCCTCTCCGCTCTCATGTTCGAACTTACTCTGGCATTTCATGCACTAGAATCACTCAATCTGCGAGGAAGCACTGCGATTCTGGTGCAGTTTTGAACCTTGACAATGCCCTAATCTCATTTAATCGAATGCTTTTTGCCGTCAATTGTCTAATTCTCTAACTTGTTAGAATCTAGGGATACTCCACAGTGATTTCGCTAATTAAGCAGATGGCGTCATCGTAAATTATGCCCCATGTGTTCACCCTTAATGTCATGATCAATAGGTTTTGCCACTTGAATCAGACTGGTTTTGCCTCCTCCGTTTTAGCAAAGATTTTGGAACTTGGTGACGAACCTGATTCTGTAAGCTTCAATACTCTGATTAAGGGGCTTTATATTTCTGGTTGAACTGCTCAGGCAGCATATTTTTCAAAGCTGCTGGTACAGAATGAGTATGAGCCTGACACAGTTGCTTATGGAACAATTATCAGTGGTTTATGTAAAGCTGGCCAAAATGTTACTGCAGTTCGGCTGCTAAGTGAGATGCAGGAAAGAGGCTGTAATCCTAATTTGATAATTTAGAACGCCATGGTTGATGGCTTTAGCAGGGATCGGCTGTTGTCTGAGGTTTTCAACCTCTTTTTAGAAATGGATAGTATAGGCATTTTGCCAAATGTTGTCACCTACACCTCCTTGATGCATGGAAACTGAATCTTTGGCTGTTGGAAGGAAGCTACAAGACCGTTGAATGAGATGAAAAATAGGAAAAATTCAATTGAACGTGCATAGCTTGAGCATGCTGGTGGATTCATTGCGTAAAGAGGGGATGATTGCTGAAGCAAAAGAATTGCTCGGTATAAATCGCTTCACTTTGAGTTGGCCCGCGCCTTGACAAGGCTGTTGCCCCTCCTTCCCGGCCATTTCTCCCGCAGAGAGAGCCGGAGTTACGCCTCTGTATGACGGAAGTGATGATTGAATGTGGTCAAGAACCAAACACTGTAACATACAATGCTCTGGTGGATGGATGTTGTGTGCGGGGCCAAATGGATGAGGCACAAAATGTTTTCGGAGACATGGGTTGTAGAGGTTGCCTACCTGATGTTATCAGTTTTAGCATTTTGATTCATGGATTCTGTAACACTAAGAGAATAGAGAAGGCTAAGATGTTGTTTGGCTAACTGTCTCACAAAGCGTTGGCTCCCAACATTGTTACATTTAACACTCTTACAAAAGGCTTGTGCCTAACAGGTAGACCCCGGGATGCCCTAGCGCTTCTTGACATGATGCAAACCCATGGAGTTCCTCTAAACGGCATTACATACGCTGCTCTGCTAAACGGATTGTTCAAAAACCAGTATTTGAATAAGGCAATGGCACTGTTTAAGGTGATTGATGATACTGAATTGAAACCTTACTTACATGTTTACAACTACTTTATTGATGGTTTGTGCAGAGCTGAGAAACTTGAATACAAAAAAGAATTGCTTGGTGATCTTTCTTCCAAAAAGCTGCAACCTGATGAATGTACATAAAGCTGATGATGACTCTCAAAGGCAACAAAAGAGGTAAACTTTTGTAATTGCTGTGTTCCAATTCCTGGAAGTCATGGAGCACAATCCTCTTGCCAGCCCAGTTGCTTGGAACTCTTTGAGATACTGAGTAATGCTGGGGCTTTGATGAGTTCGTCTAGAGAGGACCAACTCATAAAGCTGATGCTGACCTTCCAAGGCAACAAAAGAGGTAAACTTTTGTAATTGCCATGTTCCAATTCTTGGGAGTCGTGGAGCAAGATCCTCCAGCGAGCCCCAGTTACTTGGAATAAAATACAATCAGCTGTTTCAGTCTTCTGTAGTTGTGCTGTAATAGCTGTAATAGCGTATGGTTTGAATTATCCTTTGTTTAATTTGTTGATCATTGTGAAAATGGTGGATCATATTCAGATGAGGAGTCTCACAGCATAGACTATTTTTATGAGTATACTACAGCCTGCTTCCCAAACTTCTACAAACAAAATGTCGTGTTTTATTGGACGATCACTCATTGAATATCTTTGGTTTACTAGTTTGCCACCTTGTTTTCACTAGTTAGAAGATGTCTCCATAATTTAATTAAAAACGCATATTATGTCAGGTTGCAGTTGTTGCAATGATATCGGCTTTGTTCGACTACGGATCTTTGGGATTACAAGCACATAAATCAGTGTTGTCTTTTGATGAATATTTTGCTGTTTAGTATTAGGTGTTTATATTTGTTTTGGTACAATACATCGTGTGATGAATGTTGCCAGACATGGGTGGATTATAAGCGCTTAATTAATGAATATTCTATTTTTTAGTGTTGGGTGTTTAGGAAATTCTTATGCCTGGTGGTGGGAACCACTTTCTAGTGGGACCCCCCCCTTTCGGGTTTTTGCTCTGCTATGTACAGGAGAGGACGGCTCATTAGAATTGTCATTTTAATCAATTTCATGGCATTTTATTTATTATATATAAAATTAATCCTAAAGATGGTCGACCGTACAGAAAATTATAGGCGTTTCAATTTTCATAGTATTTTAACATGCAAAACTTATTTAACTAAATATATGAAATTTAAGAAATTAAAGTCATGAAAAATTACATTAAATTTTTAATACTTAAGATGAATAGATTTTTAATTTTAAAATTTTAAGAAAATTATTATTCCAATGAACTTTATTTATGCTTTCTCTTCGTACGGTTAAAATAATGCTTTATATGGGAGAGGATGAATCTTAAAATAATGCTTTATATGGGAGAGGATGAATTGGGAAATACCAAATTGCTTTTCTTTTTTTTTTTTTATCCTTTTTTTTCCCCTAATACCTGTTTCTTTTCAAAAAGCTTATAACTATTAAAAGCATATCGTGTAGTTATTGCTCTCTATAAGGTATCTAATGCTTTAGTCGGCCGTAACATTCCCACTCAATAATCTTAAGTGCCATGGATGGTATAATATTATATGTTTGTCTAGTGTCAAGGATAAGATTGCTTTCACCAAAGAAATGCACAAAAAAAAAAAAAAGGGAAAATAAATGACAGATTTTATAAGTTTGGTCAATAAACAAAGACAAGTCAAATTGGAAGGGAAACGAACTTTTTTTTTTTTTTTTTTTACCCAAAAAAAGCTCTTTTCTTAGATAAATAAAAATATGGACTTTTGAAAAATTTTCAAAAAACTCAAAATTTCTTTTTAAAAATTCGATACAAAAATAAAACTGATTTATCGAAAAAATTGCATTAAACTACTACTTTAAAAAGTAAACAATCAAAAATAACATTTGACAAGCCCTTCCACACCGACTCTTGGTCACCACCAGGGTGGACCAGCAATGGAATCTATTGAATCGTGTCTGAAGAGGAAAAAGGTTGAAAGTTGTAAGACGTGCATTGGTTAGCGATCATAGTCGACATTGAAAGTGGATTGTGATTTCTTAACAAAAATTTTCTCCCCTGGAATCGCGATGAGCCGTATGAACCGTTTTCTGTGAATAGTTTCTCCCACTAGGCTATAACTAAACTTTCCCTGACCTTTTCCATGTGTTGTTTGTAGGGGGTGGACCACATTCTCAACGCTTCCTGCCTGCCCTACGCACCCACTCCCATGAAATAAGAGCATCTGTCCTCGTCAAAAAATTTTCCATCGGAAACGCTAAATTCATGGTTGGATCAAGTTCCTCTCGCTTTCTTCCCTCAACTTTTCTTCCTTGGTTATACCCTTCTGATCTGTTTTCTGGTATTTAGAAATAATTTTAGTGGACGAATTGAAAAACCATATAAAAATGTATGATCATATCAACTTCAATGAGATTCGGAGGTAGAAAATTCATTCATCTTAAGAATGGAAAATCCAGTGAAGTTTTATAAACCTTTGAGAATCTTTTTTCCTGTAGTAAATGAGGGATGTAAGGCCCAAACAGAAAGTATAACTATAATTTGCGTGAACGAGAATTTACTGCCGCACAAGTACTAGAAAGTAAAAGAGGCGTCAAACTCGTTAGGGAATAAGTCAAGAAAAGATGGTCAACTCCATTGGGAGGTGACACTAGTCAATCTACGCATTCGTTACCTTCATAAGTGACACCAATCTACGCATCCATTACCTTTATGATATTTGTGACGCACCTCCAAGTCCAATTGCGATGAATCAAATTTTGAATGTCCCGAAAGAACCTTTGTTTGTGGTTGCTCATCGTTACCATAGTCCCTTGTTACCTTAGGAATTGAAATGCTAGAGTTTAACTCAGTGGTTAAATTTTGAATGCCCATATGTTCCATATTTTGAATGACAAGGATGGATATTTCGTTTTTTTTTTTTGGTAAATATAAGGATGAATATTTCCATACTTTTAAATCTCATAAAATTGATATATACCTATATATTTTTGTGCTTTTTTTTTTTTTCAATCCGTTTTATGAAAATTAGTTTAAAATGTCTTAAAATGGACTAGGAGGGCAGAGTTGGAAAGAAATATTGAGGGAGGAAAGAAGAGGAACTCAAGTCATTAGCTTATTATTTTTTGCTTTATGAAAACAATATTCATAAATTAAACAGCTTAATACGAATCAAAATAACTTTTACTAACTTTTTAAATGAGACATCGAGTTAATACTTGTTTGATAGTACTTATCTATTCCGGTAGCAATTAAAATGAGTCATTGTGACTCACACGGTGTCCAAATAAGTGTGGAGTCCATACGCCTTGCATGCTTTATTAGGTACATTATTGGAGTATCTTATCGATACCCCGACAATGCACCTAACAAGGCAAAAGATGGTGTGTCACACAGCACTTAATCTCGTCAGGTTTATTATCGGTACATCTTAAAATATAAACATATTTGCTAAAGTTTCGACCCCTTTAAATTTTAAATTTTCGCTAAAGTTTATGGGTGACCCAAACACCAAACCCTTTATATATCATCAACAGCTCAGTCCACCATGCCTCACTCCTTTCCCTTTCTCCTCCTTGGCTGAAAGGGTAAAGTTCTCTTTTTAGGATCCCCTGTTTATCTGATTCAATGCTTTGGGGGAAGATCATCCATTTCAGTCCTTGAGAACTAATCAATGGCAAAGTCTGAAGGCAAAGAGTTCCCATGGAAATTTCAACACAGAAGAGCACAACTGGACTGGGAATGAAGTTCGAAGTCATCAAGAAATGTGATCTTCTATCGGCAAGTCTCAACACTTTGGCTATCCATTTACTTCTTTCTCTTGTTTTTTTTTTTCCCATTTTTTTAGACATTAATTTGATTTTGTGTACTTAATGATGATTTTGTTTTGTTTGGTGCCATGGAAATAAAAGAACTGCCCATCCCATTTACCAGAAAAAAAAAAAAGAAGAAGAAGAAGAAGAAGAAGAAAACTGCTCAACCCCCACATATAATATTTGCAGTATTTTCTGTTCCCTTAGTGGAAAATTTTCATTTTTTCTCAATAGGCCATGAATTGAATCTCATCTGATGCAATCTGATGCATGAGTTTGTAATCTCAATATGTTTATGTACCAGGTTTAAATGTTAGATAAGCATCTTTATGACTGTGGGGCATTTGTTTGCATTGAATAGCCTCAAAAACTCTAATAGTCAACCAGATCATTTATGTTTCAATATTAAACATGCGTTTAATTTAAATTCAACAATACAATCATTTTGCTAGGTAAACGTCCTTTTCTCGAATACCCACTAAACACTTTTTGTTTAGATTGTTATTATTATAATATTAATCGGGAATAAAATTAAAAAACACAGACATTCGGTGTCACTCGTTGCAATTTGAACTAATTTACATAATTCAGATTAATTTTTATTATTTAGGCCTTAACACTTAAACAAGCACCCTAATTGCACATAAATGCAGTTTCGTTAAATTCGTAGAGGTTTTTTGTCCATGTTGACGATCGCTTCGATGGAAAATCTTAATTTTATTTTCTGAAAGTAGGTAAAAAAAAAAAATATTCTTAGAAGATCCTCTGAATTTTTTTTCTACTTTCCTTTTACTTTTCTTTTGATCTTTACAAATAATCCACAGTAATTTTTGTAATTTAATAAAAGGTGATTTTTGAGTTTAGGATATGAACGGTCAAAGTCCCCACCCTCAGGATCCTTTTGGTTTTTTCCACGTGGGCCACTTCTCTTTTCCTTTTTCTTTTTTTTCAATTAAATTGTGACTGTCACGATTCTTTCATGCAACATATAAAAATAAGGGAGGAAAAAAAAAAAAAAGGGCTAATCTGTGTATATAAAACATGGGAACTTCACGAGACAATAACCGATCATTTTACAAGAATTATGGAAAAAGTCAAAGTACATGTATACCTTTTGCACGTCATTCACCATGAAAGTGGGCATATGAATTTATATATATATATATATATTTTAAGATTGTTTTGATAAAGTAAAAATAAAGAATCGCATAAATTTTACTATGTCACCACTTCTAATGTAAAGGGTACATAAAATGCACATATAATATTAATATCGTGATAACTGAACTCCTTATAGTTTAGATTGTTATGGAGTTGTGATTTACTAAGTTAGCTAATTATAAGACAAAAATTATATTTTTGGTTCCTTAAGTTTAGGGTTAGTTCCTATCTCGCACTTGAAAGTAGTTAATTTGTTCCTCAAGTTGGTTCCTCTGCTCTAACCGCTATCAGAACATCAAATTTCAATTAAAAAAAATTCGTGTGATGCATGTTTCTCTTAAAAATATTTGGATTCAATGGCAAAGTGACTCTTAGTAAAAACTCTGCACACACCTTTTTGATAGGTTTTTTACATGCTTCAAATCTACTCGTCTAAAGTGCGTGCGCGCATGTTAAAATGTACCTGTGATACTTTTTTATCCAACTTTAACGATTTCATTAGTTTAAGAATCAAATCGGCCACTTTTAAATGCGAGGAACTAAATTAACACTAATTCTAAGCCTTAAAACCACTAAGGTGATTCCCCCACTTTTAAGAAAGTCGTATAATGGTCGGTGAAGCCTTTGCATGATCATAAGGATGCTCACACTTTTAACTTTCAAGCATAAGGGACTAATTCATCCATTAAACAGCTAATCCTCTCCAACCCACTGACTCCGACGCACATCTCTAGTCATGATTAAAGCATATTTAGATAATTTTAACCGACATGCAAGTGTACATTGACAACTCCATTTTCAAAGTAAAAATGGGAACTTACTCGTGTTAAGTATTAAAAATTTAAAATAATTTTTAAAGACTTGAATTTATTAAATTTTATATACTCAAATGAATGGATGTAGCATTTTTTAAATCTTGTGAAAATTAAAATGCTTATGTAGTTTTAAAATTTTATTTTCATCTGCCATATTAAATTTTTTTTAATAACTTTTTTTGAAAACCTATCTCATCGAACTGGATTTGGATTCTCTCCCGTCTATGTGTGCAGTTAGCAATGCAGTTTTTAATTTTTTTTTAATTTTGCTAAATTTTTAAAAAGTGTCAACCTTATGGATGGAAATAAAATATAAAAATACATAACTATATCAATTTTCATGAAATTTGGAAGCATAGAGCCTATTCATCCTAAAGATTCAAAATTCACTACAATTTTTAAATGCCATTTTTTTAATTGCTTATAATGAATAGGTTCTGTGTCCCAAAATATTATGAAAATTGACATATCAACGTATTTTTATATATTATTTTCACCCATATAATTAAAATTATTTAAAATTTTATCAAAATTAAAAATTAAAAAACTGAACTGTAGACGGCCCCCGGAGATGGGAGAGAATCCGGTTCCCATTGAACTGCCCTCTCTAGCATAAGAAGGAAGCCAAACCCGTAATGGGCCGGGAGGCCCACGTAGCCCAACAAGGCCTCGTAAAACTGGGTTGGGCCAGAAATTGTGGCCCATGAAAACTCCTCTCCCCTTATAAAAAAAAGAAAAAAGAAAAAAAAAACCATGGTCTTTATTTCAATCCATTAAAAAGTCACCGAGCATGCGCAAAATTTATTTCGATCAATAGTAATTTTCCATGGCCTAGTTTGGCCTTGTTCCCCTTTCCAATGTCCCTTTTTTTTTTTTTTTTTCTAATTTTTTTTCCAATTTCTTATTTTTCATTAACAATAACAACAATAACAAACATATTTAGTTTGTACGCAGAGTTTTCACTTTTTTTTCCTGGCAACCTCTGAGGTTGGAGATTAGAATCCAATGATAATCTGATAAAAGTGATTAGACAAATATTGTTCTAGAAATTTTGAAATTTTTTAAAAGTGCCACCATTGGTGTTCCTATTTCATAAAAATCTAGTAGTTGAAACAAAAAACAGGATATATATATATATATATATATATATATATATATATATATATATATATATATATATATAGTAGGAAAAAGGGTGGTCAGCCTTCTTGGTTGGTACAAATAAAAAAGATAAAAATTTGCTTCTTTAACTCTTATTCTTTTCTTGCAATCTTTAACTCCCTTTTTTTTATAATTTTTTTTTCCAATAGAAGCTCTCCTTGGAAACAGCTCACCCGATCCCACTAATACTTCTCCCGAAACGAAAATTTTCCAATTGAGTACTCAGGTTTCATTTTAATTATAATGAGTACTTATATTACAAACTAAAAAACGATAAATTACAAACTAAAACGAGAACGAAACTGACAAATGAAAAAAAGTAATTACATTATTAAGATAATTTTGGGGTGACATTAAATAAAAATAAGGACATATTTTTTTATAAAAGATAGGTCTAATTTTAATTTATATTATATTCCTTTTTATTTGAAAAAAATTAAGTACTTGATTTTATTTGTTATGGACTTATTTATAATCTTTCGAGTTACATGTGATTAAGTTAAATACTTAATTTTTATTTTTGGAGGAAATCTATTAAAACAATAAGAAAATGGGTGGGTTCGGGTTATGTTTTCAAGAAGTGTTCTACATCATTGTTAAAAAATACAAAAAGTTAATGATCGTTAAAGAACCAAAGAGAGGGAAGTAATTTTTTTTTTTTTGTCTTTTTCCTTTGGAGCAATACTACATGTACATTATTCGCAAGACTTTCATACTAAAAGGGTGACATGATTTTTGTAGTATTTTGGCCAGATAACAATACAAAATCACACATACTTTATCATGTGGCTACTTTCGATGTAAAGGTTGGATGAAGGATGTACATGTAATATTACTTTTTCCTTTGTGCAAGCCAAAGGAGTTGGTTTGACGGATTGGGGGACTACGTTGACAAAACAATTTTAACACAAATTATTTACTTAAAAATCTTACACTATTACTAGTAAATATTTTTTTTAAGGATATGTGATGTTAAATTTAATCTAATTATATATCATTATATTCATTTTTATGTGATTTTCAATTTAAGACTGATATCGAATATTTATGATTATGGTTTAGTTTCTCAATTTTTGTTCTAAAATTTAATGCATTCATAAAATAACATATTCCCAATTTTATGAATATAATAGCTCTGTATTGGCATGACTCCCTACTGTGGAAGTCAGGGATTTAAGTTTTCACTCTGTTGAATTGTGGTGTAATTTCTTATTTCCCTTTTCCCACACTATAAACCACCTTTGTAATTAAAAAAATGATAATGCTAATAAACTATTTACCCATCAATTTGAATTCACGAACTTTACACATGAACACGTGTGCCCTTATTTAAACTCTTTTTTTTTTTTGATACTTAGTTTTCTTATAACACTTATATATGCACATAAAATCTATTACTTTAATTATATATGTCAAGTTTATAACTATTAATGATTAAAGATTCGTGAATTATATGAGTTTCGATTTTAGATGAAAAATAAGATTGTTTCAAACATGGGCTTATTCATGAATTTACTATGTTACCCCAAATTGACTTTTTGATGTCCATTTCTCAAGTCTAAACCTTATGGATTCAATGAACAAAATAAAATAATAATAAACAAGACGCAATGTTAATTTTTATACAGTTTCGTTATGTATAAACCTTTTATCCATCAAACTTAGATATTCAAACCAGTTAAATGGTTTAGATGTCTTCATTGTTCAGAATATAAATCAATACTCAATATATGATAAAATTGCAAAAAAATTGGCACGCCATATTATTTGTCCATGGTTATTTAGCTAATAAAGTTGAAAATTTAAAAGTTAATATTAAAAATTAATTTTGGGGTGCTATAATAGATAATTTATACACGACAAGCCATAGCATAAATGTTTTTCCCTTTTAAAACAATAATTGATTTAATTTAAAAATAAATTTATAAGAATTTACTAGCCATTACGAATCGGACCAAAAAAGGGTCTGATTTGTATGTATTTGATTCCTCTCTATTTCCTCTCCCTCCTCTCTCCTCTCTCATTTTCCTTATTTATCTCATCTCTTTGTTGTCTCTCTTGACCCTTTTCATTTCTGTATAACCTTCCTCTCTCACTCCATTAAAGATAAAAAAAAAATGCTTTATTATAATATCACATATGATTATTTTCTCATATTTATTATTCTTTTATATTATCGTTAATTGTTATTTATATGATTTTTTCATGGTTTTATTTTAAATTTTTTTTATTAATGATTGAATGTTGTTATTTAGTATATGAGATTATTATGCATCTTTATAGCGTGGTGGGATAGTATTGTCATCTGACGAGAATTTTATAATTTTTATAACTTTACAAGCAACGAAACTAAACTGATTTGATTTGATTTACATTGCCTTTCAAACCTTGAATTTAAATTTTAAATCAATTTAAATGAAATGAAATTAATCTAATTTATGGCTCTCGTGTGTTGCCAAATGGAGTGTTGGGGGCTAAAATGGTTTAATTCAAAATTGAGTGGCTAACGGTTGTTTGGGGTTAGTTTGAGAACCCGGTTTGCATGCAGGATTAATTGCGCCGGTGGGGCCCTAAACTAACAGTATTTGAGCACTAACGTAAATCGCATGAACAATCTGGATTTACAGATTTGCCACTGCCTTTCATTTGTATAGATTTAGCTACTAGTTTATTATTCAGTCACTAAATTTGTAACCGCACTCGTGCAACTGCTATATATTCTTAAAATTTTCCCAGAACAAAACAAAAGAAAAATAGTTAAAAATAAATAGTTTAACAATTATCGGTGTTTGCTTTTAATTTAATTCAATGTAAGATTCTAACCCGACTCATTTTGACCGTCGTTTTCTCATAAATTATTGTTCTTGACCCATTAAAAAAAGGTTAAAATTTTATAAAGAATGAAAACCAGACATAACATCTTTGTGAGTGTTATTTTAATTCAATTGCAAAATTAGTATATTCACTTTTCTAAGAATTGATTCAGTTGATACCGACTTGCTTTTCTATTGTACATGTATAATACATGTAAGAGATTTAAATTTTCACTACGTTGGATAATAAAACAGTTATATAGCTTCTAAGAGAGAGAGAGAGAGGAAGGGGGGGGGGGGGGGGGGGGGGCTGATTAGGTATGGGGTCCTTAAGCATCTTCTCCATACCTGATTAGTCGAATAATTCTGAATGTAACATGGGGACTAATTGGAACATATACAAAATGGCCTCTCGCACTCACGAATAATGCACAATATCCCCCTTTATTGAGATTGCCATCAGCGGTTCATCCTCTTATTTCTATTAATACCCTTTCAGGTTTATCCAAAACCTTGAATTCCTCATTTGATTTGAGCATATATCCCACACTTCAAAAAAGACAGTGATTTAACAAAGTAAATTTAAAAATAACATATTTATTTATATTTCTTGAATAAAATTTTTAAACTTAATGATCAACGTCCTCTTTGTTGGATAGCCGTCAGTGATTCAAACCGGTGCTCAAATACGACATCGTTTTTCAGAAAAATGTTGCATTGATCAAATAATTCTTTAAGGCATTGGAAATACATAATATATTTAAAAAAATGTGACATGCTATATTGAAATTTGATTTTATAAAGGGAGATTTATCATTGATTGAGTTAGAAAAAGAATTTAACCGTAAAATACTCACATTATGTCTGCCATGAATTTCTATCTATACCAGTGTGGTTTCTTTAGTTAGGATTTTTATATGAGCATTGCACAAATGCCCCGAAGAGTCCACCCAATTTTGAATTGAATATTTTATGAAACTAGAATACTTACCGTTAAAGAGGGAACGGGGTTCACGTAAGCACGTTGCTCTTCCTATGGGGCCAATGTAGGTTCTCATTTAGAAATCCCTACTTTATGGGCCGAAAGAGTACGAAAGAATAAGAGGAGCTCACTGTTTTCTATACAAATCCAGTTAGTGCACATCTTTTATTTACACGATGAAAAACTTAAAATTAATCAAACTATTTCAATTTACTTAATTTACTTTGCTATTTGAATGAGAGGCGCATGGTAACATGATTGTATAAAAATTAAAAGGAGCTCTTACTTTTTATATTCTTTCGATCCATACGGTTGAGATTTTCAAATCGGGATCCATATGAGACCATATAGGGATGAAAATGTGCCTAAGTTAGGCATATTTCCATTACGTACTTCCTTTTTTTTTTTTGGGGTAATTTATATACTCTTTCTCCCCATTGTAAAAATGTTTTTTTCTTTTCACATTATTAAATATATTACATTTTTTGAAGTGTGGGAATTATATGTTCAAATCAAACTCGATGATGAACCCTAACAAACGAATTGCGAGTGACTATATGTCAAAATTGAAACTTGAGAAGGCATGCCAGTATTTCTGTCAAATTTCAGGGAGCATTGGCGTAATTTTGCTCCTCGTGTTCTTAATCTTTCTTGGGGGAGAGTAGTAAGGCATGCATGTCACGGGGAAATATCAGAAGAATACCGAAGATTATGTGTGGGCCCCACTGGCGGATTTCACAGTAACAAACTCCCCTGCTTCGCCAAACAAAAACTCATCACCCTTGAAAGCGCTTCTCTGATCTTTCTCTTCATTCCATTGCCCTCCTCTCTCTCTCTCTCTCTCTCTCTCTCTCTCTCTCTCTCTCTCCCCCTTTGATTTCTTCTCCGCAGCTCTCATTCATTCTTTCATCTGAACTGATCATTAGAACTTGAGGGTTGGGTTTTGGATCTTGTTCAATCAATTTCATCGTCTTTTGGCTCAAACCCCAATTGATTATCTGTTCCTCTCCCCCCTCGTTCATGTACCTCTAATTCTTCCCATTTGTGTTTCTCTTACCTTTTGCAGACAAAGACCCACAATTCCAGGAGGCGAAGAAGGGTCAAATTCCCATTCAGAAAATCCTCCCCAATCCTAGGGAAAGTAACGAAGGAGAAGAAATGTACGGTGATGGTACGTCCTTTCGTCCCGAATCATCCATGGTGGGCGGCGGGGCCTCTCTGACTCCGCCGGAGTACTTCCCCTCGCCGCCGCCGATTCTCAGTTTCCCGCTTGCTGGAAATGGCTTCGAAGAGAGCCTCCACCTCTCCAATTCCCCCATGGAAGAACACCCACACGGCTACAATCCCTCGGCTGAGATCCTCAATCTCTTCCAATTCCCCGCCCATGATCCCTCCATCTCCTTCGCTCCACCGGACACCTCCGTCCTCTACGATCCGCGCCTCCATCTCAACCCGTCGCCGGATGCATTTCAGTCTCCGCCGCTCGGCTACGGCGGCCGCGGATCTTTTGCGGCTGGGACGGATGGTTCTCTGTTTGGCGGAGTGGTGGAGGAGGGGGAGGGGGAATTCGGGGGGAAGCTCGGAGATGGAATCTTGGAGTTTGGCTGTGGGAATGGTGGGAGAGGGAGGAAAGGAAACAAGGGAAACAAACACTTCGCGACTGAGAAACAAAGGAGGGTACAGTTGAATAACAAGTTCGATGCCCTGGGGAGTCTTGTTCCAAACCTAACTAAGGTATTCTTTTATTTATTCAAATCCCATTTCATTATCTCCTTGGTTGATATTAATTCTCACATTAATTCAAACTCAAAAAAAAAGAAAAAAAGAAATCAGGCGCGCTATTAAATTCCAAAAATCTTATAGATATGCCATCATTGTACTTTTTAAAAATTAGTTTATTATTGATTCTCATTTTATTGTTTAGTAGCATAAAAAATTATGAAATAGTCATTTTCTTACAATAGTCATGTCCCTTATATAATAGAGTGGCATTTTCATTTCATTCCCATAGTTAAAGCTCAGAATTGATTTCGTTGATTAATACTTTGTTTCTTCTTTAAGAATGATAGAGCATCAAAAGTGGGGGATGCTATAGGGTATATCAAGGAGCTTCTGAGAACAGTTAGTGAGCTCAAACTCTTAGTAGACAAAAAGAAGTGCCAGAGTTTCAGAAACAAGCGTCACAAAACCGAAGACAGTTCAGTCGCTGGGAACATGGACATGGAGAGCTGTACCAACATGAGGCCTATTGGGGAGACTGACCTATCATCCTACTATGGGACTAATCCTCCTCCGCTAAGGAGCTCTTGGCTGCACAGAAAAACCAAAGAAGCCGAGGTCGATGTTCGCATCGTCGAGGATGAAGTGACGATCAAACTCGTTCAGAGGAAAAAGGTCAACTGTTTGTTATATGCGTCAAAGATCCTCGATGAGTTGCAACTCGATCTCCACCATGTCGCAGGTGGTCACATTGGAGATCACTACAGCTTTCTCTTCAGTGCCAAGGTGCGTTGTGGGTTGTGTAACCCTTTCTTTATGATTCTAGGGTCAAGAGCGAATTTGGTAAATTTTTTGAAAAAAAAAAAGGTTCGAAAGACCTTTCCTGAAAATGATCAAATGTGCTCGAAAAAAGTTAAAAACAACTTTCCAGAAAAGTTATGACTTAGAGTGTATTTGAAAAGTCATTTTCGAGCATTCTGAAAAGTCAAAAGGGGATTATCATAAATTCCACCTAACTGATCCTTAAGGCTCGTTTGACGAATCTAAAGATATTTGTCATCTGTGACTTTTCGATAGCCCTTTTGAGCTTCCCATCATTGGGTTTTCGAAAGCCTTAGTGGGTTATTATTTGATTGATGGGTATTTCTGTTTTCCATTTGTGGGTGTTGCAGATATGTGAGGGTTCCTCTGTCTATGCCAGTGCAATTGTCAACAAGCTCATTGAGGCTGTGGAGAGACAACATGCGGCCAATGGTCAACCTACCAGTAACTTTTGAGCTTGGGGTCTGAATCAGTTCCTTCCCCCCTTTAAGGGTACTACTTGAAAACCTCTGTTCTTTGGATTAGTCATAGTATTATTATTCCCAACCCAAAAAATAGTAAAAATATTAATATTAGTTTCAGCTTAGTCGAATAGGAATATGGTAAGTTTGCTTCCATATAGTTCTAATTTTATGTATTAGCTTTTTGTAATAGCATAAAAATATTCTAAACTAATGTTAGCTTTCCCACAAGACCTTTTTGTTGCATTGATCTTATGCGAGACTTGGTTAATACAATAATAATTACATTAAGAATTCTCTGAAATCATTGTTCAATGCATGGAACTCAAAACATCTTTCAAAACTGATTTTTGGTTCTTGTTAATATTAATATGGGAGACTTATTCTAGATTCTGAAATCAATAGTATAGTTTGGTCAATTAGTATAAGCATTTGTTTGGGAAATAATATGATGCTTTTGTTAAAATGCCGCTCGCTCTCTCCCTATCATGAAATCTTCATTAATTTGTCATTTATTAGGGAATAACTAAATGATCATGTTATGTGTTAATCAAAGACATTCATACAAAAAATATGAGATAAATACATAAACATATCAGATCTCAAAAATGCTCCTTCCCAGTTCATTCTCTTCAATTCTCTCTGCAGTTTACCTTTTTATTTAATTTTAAAGCGACTTTAAATAATTTTAACCATACAAATAAAAAGAAAATATAGAGCTACATATGAATGCTATTTTTCATGAAATTTGAAAGTGCGGAATCCATTTATACTAAACATGGAAAATTCATTATAATTTTTAAGTGCTTTGATTTCTTAAAATTCATACAATTGAATGAATAGGTTATGCATCTTCAAATACAATAAAAATTGACATGCAAATGTATTTTTGTATATTGTTAACATTTACATTGTTTATTTTTCAAATATGCATCTTCAAGTATAATGAAAATTGACCTTCAAATGTATTGTTGTATGATCTTAACATATACATTGTTTATTTTTCAAAAAATAATTCCATAAAATGTATTAAAATGGTTACGCACCCACAATCGCAAGCTCAAACTCGAGTTTGTTTGTTTGGTTTGACTAATAAATTTAAGTAAGCCTGAAGAACAATCTGAACACGAAGCAGGTTCAGAAGAACTTGACAATGACCTTAGTAAAATGATAGGAGACCTTAAGATAGACTCAACAATTGGAACGGTCATAACACCAAACACCACTATCCCAGCTAGAAGCTATCCTTCTGCTAAAAGAGCTCATACATCAATCACAAAGAATTTTTATCCTCGACCTTCCACCTCATACCTACAATTTGAAGAGGTCTTTCCATGTAGGTTGTATACAACTAGGTCATTCTATGAGTGGACTATTGATGGGCTATCTGAATATCATGGTGGGAGTTTTTCACAGAAAAACAAAAGGAACAAATATTAGGAGTTGTGAATGAATAGAATGGAGCACCTTTAACTGATGCTAGGGAACTTCTTATCCCTGATGCTATGAATGTCCTTCTACAGACAATGTTGTTGCATTTTGTAGGGTGGATAAAAGAAGATAATCATCATCTTAAAACATTCTAGAACCTTAGATGTCGAAGAATGTCAGACTTTAAATGGTATAGAGATATCTTTATGGTACGTGTTTTTACTCGACTAGATTGTCATCAATTCCGTTGGAAAAAAAGATTTATATTCGGACTTCCAACCATTTTTGCAAGTAAGGTTTGTGAAAAGATGATGGAAATCAAAGAACAAGATGGTTATGTTTATAACTTTTCTAATTAGACATTTAGTGAAATAAATTAATTCATTAACCTTGTTGCCACAGGTCTATGTCGAGACCTTCGATTCAAGCATAAACTTGAGAAAGAGAGGTTAGCCTCAAAAAAGAGTTAGGGACTTGGTAGGAACAATTGGGTTATTCTAGTCACTCTCAAGTTCATAGGAAGAAGCGTCATAAGAACTAGGATGGATCAAGAAACGGGAAAACTATCCCAATGTTCATGAGCTTTTGAGTTTGTTTATCTTTATCACCCATTCTTTCCCCCTAAGGAAAAGAAGGGATTGGTTGGGCAATGTGCGGTTGTTTTGCTAGTTGCTCAAAACGAGCAACTATATGTGCTCGATGAGCATCAACGCTATGTTCGATAGTATTCAGATATTCATTGTTATTGTTATTTTGACGATACAAATAGACCAACTGTTTTTGTGTGGCTGGTGTGTTATCAATATTTTTTGGGGCAGCCACAAATGGGACACAATTAGCTACTCGTTGATCCCTTGAACTAGTGACTTGAAGTTTTGTACAGGGTGGAAAACCTAAATATGGAGTAGGCTTAGACCCTTCACCTTCAATAACTATACAGGTATTACAAAATTGTCTCCTCTAGAGGCACCAATCAAAGAAAGGGATTTGTTGCCTTTCTCGATGAACCACGTTATACCATTCATCTCTGTGTTTTTTAATGTCTTTTAGAATGGGCAGAGAGATAAGGAATTCTTCTCTTCTTATTCTCATCAAACCAAATGTCTGCAACAATGGTAGCCCTATCAATCTTAAATTGTTCCCTAACAATGTCAATAACATTAAGTTCTTGAATTTGAGGATCTGTTTGAATTTGATAATGAGTTGAAGAAGCAGGAGGTTCATACTGTGGATGAACCCCCTCTGTTTTGACTAGAAGTCCTTTCATTTAAGGTTGGCACTCTGCTAAAACAAATGGGTAAGACTACAGAAAACTTTCGGTTTTCGCCGTCTGATATTGTGTGGTAGATCCACGATGAGTTAATGGTGCCTTGTTAGATGAGATGGACTTGCCAATAATGCAAAAGGGCCGACAAAACCATTAACACTTTTGATGATGATGTTGAATTTCTTCTCGAACTCGCTGCTTAGCTTGAATAGTCAGAAGCTAGAAATAAATGTCATGATAAACTTATAAAAAATTTAAGTAAGGGTAAATCAGTAAAATTTCAAGAAAATGATAATTTTGCCAAAGACAAGATTAACACTAAAGAAACATAAATTAATTTTAATAAGGAAATTCTATCTGTTGTCCGACCTCAAAACTCCAGGAGATCTGAATTTTTACTTCAAGTTCTTAAAAGTGAAGTCTCTCAAGTCAAAAAAGAAATTTTTGCCCTAAAAGCCCAAGTCAGAGCTTTAGATCTTAAAGGAAAAGAAGTTGTTCAAGAATCATCAGAATTAGATGACAACAAGAAATTTGAAGATGCTAACAATCTTCAAATCTTGGCTCTTGATCGGATCACTATTCAAAAATGGTATTGCAAGATTCAACTTAGAATCTCTATAGACTTTTCACAAGAGTTTGTCACTATGAAAAGTACGCTTTAACTGCATTCGTCAGTGTCTAATTCCGATAAAATATTTTGTCAAAACAAGAGAACAGCTTTGAGGAGCTCATAATAAAAAAACTAAAATTAGTTATAAAATCCCAACAGTAAAAATTTGTAATCAAGGAATTTTGCTATAAGACCAGTTTCTTGCTTGTTGAAACAATTACGCATCCTTCGATTTTTGGATTGCCTTTTCCTTATCTCCTAAATCCCGTGTTTACAACTAGGGAAGGAGTTGAGTCAAAAATATTTGAAAAAGTTGTTTTATTTAAATTTGAATATGGCCCTGAAATTCGTGATCTGAACACCTTAATGATCACATATCTCTTGATTTTATCATTGATTTAATCAATAAGAGGACAAATCATAGAATTTGATGAAAAATTTTCCTGATGAAATTAGAGATAACAATTAACTTCAACGATTCTTGGGATATCTTAATTATGTTTCCAATCTTCGTCAAAATCTTCGCGTATGGTGTAAACCTTTGTATGATCATCTTAAGAATAGTCTCACTCCGAGGACTAACAACCATACAGTTTTGGTCCGTGAAATTAAACAATTTGTCAAAACTTTACCTTGTATTTCTCTTATTGGCCTAACTTTCGTTGTTAAGTATTGCTTCTTGGAACCATCATTTTTGAAACCTGAATACTTTGACAACCTTTTGAAACTAGCTGATAAGCTAGTACCCTGATCTTATGATTGCATTGATCTAGGAAACCACAAGTCTGAGAAATTTTATGAATTTGTCCTCATGGACATAAAATCAATTGATTTGTTTGAAATTCGGGACAAAACTGATCCATCATGAATAGTTGTTGTGAAATTAAAAATCAAGAAAATCATTTCAATGGAACAACAACTACAAGTAGAGTTCGAACCTTAGTTCAACAAATCATTGAAAAGCGCATCTTACCAACTAGGGTACTGGAATCGCGTGCTAATATTGTGAAATTAAATAGATAATGTATAGAAACAAAAACTTGGAAATTAAAAGCAATTGAGGACTACAAGTAGAGTTTGAACCTCGGTTTAAGAAATCATTGAATAGCATAACTTACCAACTGAGCGACCAGAATCGCATGATTATATTGTGAAATTAAATACATAATGCATAAAAATGAAAAATTAAAGATTAAAATCAAGAGACGACTACAAGTGGGAATCGAATGCTGCTTTAACAAAACATTGGAAATGCATCTTACCAACCGGGCTTCTAAGATTTCACTACATTTACACCGAAGCTAATACATCATCTTTATTGGAAACACGGATTTTTAAATTTGTAAAATGAAAGTGTAGTTAATGCTTACATGTGTTACATTTAAAAAAAAAAAAATACTACCGACAGAATCGATTTGGTATAATATGAAATTTAATTATGAAAAAATTACAAAGTTAACAAAATGAGATGTAAAGAATTCAGTGTGTAACTAAAAATATGTACCTTGATCCGATGATCCATAAGTAAAATATGATAGTCGAAGAGATGGAAGTGTAAGAAAATGAGAGGGTTGAATGAGTGTGAGAAAGAGTGGTGGAAATAGAGTTTGTCTCTCTCTCTCCACGGGTTCCTTCACCCATTCATTGTGCTTTTAAAAAAGGTATTAAAAAAAATATAAAGCAGGCTAAAATTAAGGTAGGAAGTGTGCAGAGGAATATATTCTCCCCTCCACTTTACATCACTTTTTTTTTCTTAATAAAAAGTAAAAAATAAAAAATTCGAACCACATGTACAAATATCTCTCATCCACTATATATGATCTTATTTTGTCAATAAAAAAATAAAAAATGAAATACAAATCACATGTAAAAATATTTCTCCTCCACTATATATTATCTTTTTTTGTTAATAAAAATATGAAATAGGAAAACCACATGTAGAAATATCTCTCATCCACTGTACATCATCTTATTTTGTTAATAAAAAATAAAAAATGAAATACAAAAACTACATGTAGAAATGTCTCTCCTCCACTTCACAATTTTAAAACTTATGCAATTTTAGGGACACAAAACTTGCCGACAATCCCAAGAAAATGAGCTAGTCTTCGAATCCTGATAGCACCATAAAGGGGGCTAAAATCAATGGGCAGGAAGCTGAAAGTAATCGCATGCAATCCACTAAAGCTGCCCGTGGTAGTGTCGGCCCGTGACGATCCACTGGGATTGCTTTTTAAAATCATGACTGGGATAGTTTTTATGACACTTCTTCCAATGGGCTTTAGGCCAGGAGAGCAAAATTGTTCGCACCAAGTTCCTAAATATTCCTCTGAGGCTAACCACACTTTTTCTGAGGCCAACCACTCTTTCTCAAGGCTATGCTTAAGTTGAAGGTCTTGACACAGAGCTGTGACAACAAGTTTAATGACTTGATTTATTTCACCAAATGTCAAGTCAAAAAAGTTAAGAACGTAACCATCTTGTTCTTTGATTTCCACAATCCTTTCGTGAACTTTACTTGCAAAGATGGTTAGAAGTCCAAATATAAATCTTTCTTTCCAATGGGGTTGATGACTATTTGGACGAGTAAAAACTCGTGCCATGAAGGTATCTCTACACCATTTAAAGTCTGACATCCTTCGACATCTAAGGTTCTAGAGTGTTTGAAGATTATGATTATCTTCTTTTATCCACCTTACAAAATGTAACAATATTGTTTGTAGAAGGACATTCATAGCATAAAGGATAAGAAGGCCCCTATCAGTAGTTAAAGGTACTGCATTCTATTCATTCACAAACCCTAATATTTTTTCCTTTTGTTCTTTTGTGAAAAACTCCCACCAGGAGGTAATAACTCAATTAAACCCTAAAATAAGTTGTTTAGCTGCTTTTCAGATACTTAGTTTTTGCTTGGATTGGTATAATAATCAAACTATATACATTTGACCAACAACATTAACAGTCTGATATTCGGGTAGCCCATTAATCGTCCACTCATACAATGATGCAATTCCATACGACCTATATGGCAAGACCTCTCCAAATTGTAGGTCTGGGCGGAAGGTCTAGGATAAAAATTCTTCAAGGCTAATGTATGTCCTCTTCTAGCTGAAGGATAGCTTCTAGCTGGGATAGTGGTATTTGGTGTTATGATCATTCCAACTATTGAGTCTATCTTAAGGTCTCCTAACATTATACTAAGGTCATTTTCAAGCTCTTCTGATTTTGAACCTGCTTTGGGTTCAAATTGTTTTGAGGTTTCTCCTCTTTTTAGAATTGCAATATTTAATTTTGCTTTTCCTTGTCTTCGTCACTAGAAGACATATAGGATGGATCACAAAACTAGAAAACTATCACAATGTTCTTGAGATTTTGAGCTCGTTTAGCTTTGTTGACCATTTGTGCATAATCGTAGCTATGAAATTCTCTAGGTTTTCCTTTTGATTTTGACTTATGATGTTTCTTTTTATAAGATGATCTCTTCATTGGAAAATTATGGGTGCTATGACTTTTGTGCTTTCTTCTTGGGTGACATTCCTTGGAATACTTGGGAGAGTTCTTATGACACTTCTTCCTATTAGCTTCAAAAAGGCTACATTGCTGTAAGTGACAAAATTTTGGATAGGTTGACTAGGAGTTCTGATTTGAATAGGGTTAACCCGAGGGCATATTCATTCTTTAGGTTATTCAATTTCATCCCATCTTAACAGACATGGAATCATCATTTATGTATTGGGAGGTGCTTCAAAACAAATCGTTGGTCTTGAAGGAATAGTGGGTGAAATATACTTGGTCAGACCATCTAATCTTGCAATAATAAGCCAAAAAGACTGTTAGAAAGAAAGAAGTGTACAAGATTGAAAACTTCCCTTAGTAGATACTAAAAGTATTTATCATAAAGGAAAACGACTTGATTTCTGATCTACAATTGGTTAAAAGATCAAAGAAATCAATGTCAAGTTTACAGGAAAGCAATTTAGTTGTAAATTATTTTCAAAGAAATCTCTTTCAAAATCCTTCCATTTAGGGTACAAAGATTGTCATATTGAGTGTGTCCAAATCGGACTAAAACCTATTGTCAAATTAGGATTAAATAATTCCATATTTGTTGCTTTTCATGATGGCAGAATTCCCAATTATGGAGAATCTACAATTGGAAATGCTCAAATATCTTTGGCCAATGGTCCAGCTTATTTTAACACCTAACCTAACTTTGTTTTAGGATAGCCTATCCTAATCTGCATCTCCAACATCCTCCACTATTTGCATTTTAAACAAATAAACACTAATCTCACCCCCATTTTCTCCATTTTGTAGCCCCTTTGAATGGTTTTGTTTATCTCTCATTCCAAAGGAATGAACTAAACCCTTCTTTCCACACTTTAGGACCTCTTCTATCCCATTGCAATCCTCGTCTCCAACATCCCTCACCATTCGTGTCTCTAACGAATAAACCCTAATCTCACCACCATCATCTCCAATCTATAGCCCCTTCGAATAATCTTGTTTATCTCCCATTCCCACGGAATTAAACCCTAAGAATGTTGTTCATTAAATCTAAGCTTTGCTCCGTCTTCTCCAAGCTCATAACAACCCTCCCTGGATTTGGCAAAATCTCACTTATTACTAGGCTTCCACCCTACGTGCCCCTTTGATTCTCAGTGTACGTTATTATTTTATTTAGAGTATTTTTTTTGGTAAATCTTGATAGAGTATGTTTATTTGTGCTTTTTTTATTTATTCTTGATGGAGTAGGTTTATTCTTGAATATGTTTTTGATGTTTACTTAAAAACCTAAACCATTGTTTTGATTAGCATTAGGGTTGATTAATAATGCCGAAAAAGGATATTCCACTATAGAAAAGGAAATGCTTGCTATTGTCATGTGCATAACGAAATTTCAAAGTGATTTATTAAATCTAAAATTTCTTGTTAGGGTTGATTACAAATCTACAAAGTTTGTTCTTGTTAAAGATTTCGAAAATCTATTGTCATTATATTAGAGATCTTATTGTCCTTTGGTGTCAGAGCGAAGTTGTTTATCTTTTAAATGACTTTCATAGCAAAGAATTATTTGTTTATTTTTGCATCCAGCTTAATGAACGTACAAATATCTTTAAGATTTGGTAGTCTATAGATTCATTCTACCGTCTATTCTTTATTGTCGGGTGTCCTTTGGCCGTACTTTAAAATGATGAAAGGTTGTGGTGGGTTAAATCTTTGATCTATGAGAAAAAGCAATAGCATGACTTCTATAAACTCCAAATCTATAAGATTTGAAGATGTTCCATCTGAGACCTCTGAAGAAATGAAATGTGACATTCAAGCCTGTAATTGCCAGGAATGCAAAAGGGATGACAAAACCATCATCACTTTTAACGAAAATGTTGAATTCCTTATTGAAACTACTGCTCAACTTGAATAGCCAGAAGCTAGAAATAAATGTCTCAATAAACTTGGAAAACATTTAGATAAGGGTAAATCAATAAAATTTAAAGAAAATGATAATTTTGCCAAAGATAAGGTTAATACTGAAGAAACACAGAACAATTTTAATGGGGAAATTCTATTTGTTGTCCGACCTCAAAAGCCCGAGAGATATGATGTTTTACTTCAAGATTTTAAAAGTGAAGTCTCTGAAGTCAAAAAAGAAATTTTTGCCCTAAAAGTACAAGTCAATGAGTTAGAGCTTAAAAAAAAGAGAAACAGAATCATCAGAACCAAACGACGACAAGAAATTTGAAGATGCTAACGATATTCAAATCTTGACTCTTGATTGAATCACTATTTAGAAATAGTACTGCAAGATTCAGCTTGGAATCTCTACAGACTTTTCACAAGAGTTTGTCGCTATGATAGATTCTGAAGTAGACTTTAACTATATTCGTTAGGGTCTTATTTGAACAAAACATTTTGTTAAAACAAGAGAACAACTTAGAGGAGTTAATAATACAAAACTAAAAATTAGTTATAAAATCTCAACGGCAAAAATTTGTAATCAAGGAATTTGCTATAAAACAATTTTCCTACTTATTGAAACAATTACGTATCCTTTGATTTTAGGATTGCCTTTTCTTTATCTCCTAAATCCCATGTTTATAACTAGGGAAGGAATTAAGTCAAAAATATTTGGAAAAACTGTTCTATTTAAATTTGAATATGGCCCTAGAATTCGCGATCTAAATGCCTTAAAGTTTGATCACATATCTCTTGATTTTACCATTGATTTACTCAATAGGAAGACAAATCATATCTCCTTCCTTAAGGAGGAAAATTCTATTCATAGAATAGAAACTGATGAAATTAGAAACAACAATTAACTTCAACGATTCTTGGGATGTCTTACTTATGTCTCCAATTTCTGTTAAAATCTTTACGTATGGTGTAAACCTTTATATGATTGTCTTACGAAAAGTCCTACTTCATGGAGTAAGGACCATACAATTTTGGTTCATGAAATTAAACAATTTGTCAAAACTTTACCTTGTAATTCTCTTATAAACCCAACCTTCTTCAAAATTGTCGAAACTAACGCCCAAAATCTTGGTTATGGCGAAAGTTTGAAACAACAAAATCCTTTTTGGGGGGAAGAAGAGCCGGTAAAGTTTACTTTAGGAATTTGGAATAATGGCCAAAAAATTATTCTACCACAAAAAAGGAAATCCTTGCTATTGTCATTTACATAACGAAATTTCAAAGTGATTTATTAAATTAAAAATTTCTTGGCCAACAAAGGCAAAAGTAAAAGTAAAGGAAAAGTAAAGTTATTTACTTTTCAAAATGAAGAATGATTCTGTCTCCGTTGATGTGTAGTGACAAAGTTTTTGAGTCAGCTTAAGCTGGATCTTGTCATTGAATTCCTATAAGTAGGCTTCCCTTCTTTTGTTGAAGGTAGAGGCAATTTTTCTCATCGTAAAAATTGTTTAGGTTATTTCATATCACCCATGTATCCTTTCACTCTGATGATGTACTCAAGTTTTGAAGTCTCCAGTTTTGGAATCTTCAATTAATTCTATAGGTCAAGTTTATTCAATTAATAATATTGTGAATTCTTGTCATATCATAGTTGAATAGGAGTACGATAAGTTTGCTTCCCTATAGTTCTAATTTTATCTAATTTTATGTATTAGCTTTTTGTAATAGCATAAAAATATTCTAAACTAATGTTAGCTTTCCCACAAAACCTCTTTGCTGCATTGATCCTCTCTGAGACTTGATTAATATAAGAATAATTACATTAATAATTCTCTGAAATCATCTGTTCAATATATAGAACTCAAACCATCTTTCAAAACTGATTTTTGGTTCTTGTTAATATTAATATGGGAGAATTATTCTAGATTTTGAAATCAGTAGTGCAGTTTGGTCAATTAGTACCAACATTTGTTTGGGAAATAACATGATGCTTTTGTTAAAATGCAGCTTGCTCTCTCGCTATCATGAAATGTTCACTTATTTGTCATTTATTAAGGAATAACAGAATGACCACATTATGTGTTAATCAAAGACATTCATGCGAAAAATATAAGATAAATACATAAACGTATCAGATCTCAAAAATGCTTCTCCCAATCCATTCTCTTAAATTCTCTCTACGGTTTACCTTTTTATTTAATTTTAAAGTGACTTTAAATAATTTTAACTATATGAATGGAAAGAAAATATAGAGCTCTAGATGAACGCTAATTTTCCTAAAATTTGAAAATGCGGAATCCATTTGTACTAAACATGGAAAATTTAGTATAATTTTTATGTGCTTTGAGTTCTTAGAATTCATACGATTAAATGAATAGGTTATGCATCTTCAAGTATAATGAAAATTGTCATGCAAATGTATTGTTGTATGTTCTTAACATTTACATTGTTTATTTTTTCAAAAAATAATTCCATAAAATGGTCATGCACCCACAATCACAAGCTCAAACTCTTGTTTGTTTGTTTGTTTCGACTAATAAAAATAAGTGACCGTACTAAAACATTTATAAATAGCTTTTGTTTCTAAACCAATAAGATACAAGAGCGCTAAATAACATAACTCCTAGTCACATGTATAATACTTGATATATATATATATATATCAAAAAAGCAAGTCAATCCAGCTGAAAAGGCCTATGACTATGACATGTCGAGTCCAAGTGACGAGCTCAAATTTTATTTTGTGTTTGATATGTTTGAAAGCAAATGAACATGTTTGAGTCCTTAATGAACCGAACACAAATAAGCCCATGGATTACCTTAATGCATTTGCTACTCTGAGATTAGAGGGTGTCTTCCCGAATTAAGTACCAGCGTAGTCAATAAGGGACAATTTAGTTACTAACGCTTGAAGTGGTGCAAATTGACCACTAATGTTATTAAATGGAACAATTTAACCACCAATGTGAATTGAGATTCTCAACTGTCTTATGTTTCTTTTAATGAATGCTAATTACTAACTAGTTTGTGGACATATATATAAGTTTGTGCATACCTCACAAAACTATTTCACTTAAAATAATAATAATAATGGTGATAATAATGATAATGATGATAACAATAATAATAATAGTAATAATAATAATAATGATGATGATGATAATATGGTATCATTATTATTATTACGAGATATCGTTATAATAAATCTTAAAAATATTGAATAATACTAAATTAAGTTAATTGCAATTATACTAAGAAAATTAAAATGATTAATTTTTAAAAATATATAATATACATTATGTGAAAATCTAATAAACGATTATAATGAATCATTAGAAATATTTCACCTTTGGTACATTGACATCCCATAAGATTTGATAATGTCCTTCCTTTTACATTAATAATAATAATAATAATTATAAATATCATATTATTATTATTCTTATGAGATATAGTTCTAATATCTTTTCAAAAGATTAAATAAAATGAAATGAAATAAAATTAATTGTAGATACAGTAAAAATAAATTTGATCCAATTAATTTCAAAAAAATATTTAATAGTTTTGTGGAAGAGTTGCACAAACTTATCGGTGATTACCATTGATAAAAAGAAAACTAAAAATCTTAAATCACATGAATTTTTTAATTATTTGTTTAATAATGTTAGTAATTAATCTTAGCCATCGTCACATGCATAACCAAATTCCAAAGTGATTTATTAAATCATAAATTTCTTGTACGAGTTGATTGTAAATCTGCAAAGTTTGTCTAGACCAAAGACATTGAAAATCTTGCGTCAAAACAAATATTTGCTAGATGGCAAGCAATTCTTAGCATATTTGATTTTGAAATTGATTATATTAAAGGAGAATCTAACAATCTTCCAGACTTCTTATCTTGCGAATTCTTGTAGGGAAAAACGAAACTAGCCTGCAATGATGGGGGACCGTATGTCTCAAGGAAGGCCAGTTTTGATTTCAAAATTTGACAAGAGTCTGCAAAAATCAGTCTCAAGGAGTCCATCATCCTCATCAATGGATACCAGTCCAAAGGCAAATTTCGACATAAAGTCATAGATCCCTAAATCTCTTACAATTGAGTCTCCCCATACGAAGACGACTCTCAGTTCAGGAGTTAGTACTTACTCAAAAAAGTCCAGAGACTTCTTCTTACTTGAGCAAGAGGTTTAGTCCCTTGAATTCACCCTTGGACTTTCCTGCTCTGCGAACCTAGTCAACTACTTTTGCTCAGATAGCAGCTTTACCAGTGAAGTCTCCAAGTCCTTTAACCCATTCACCCAAGTAGCCTTCTGCTCCGGGATATGTATCCAAAAAAATATTTATTAAATTTTGTAACCTTGAACTCGTCTTTCTCAAACCAGAATTCCTTGATCAGCCTCAGAAAATTGCAGATCACTTTATCAAAGGGACCCATGATTCCATCAATTCCCCAGATCCAAAAACCCTAAACTTTTATGAATTCATTCTCCTCGACACTCATTCCATTGATCTTTCGGAGATTCCAAATAAAAATGATCCATCAAGGATAATTTTTATGAAACTTAAAATTAAGAAAATTCTTACAATTGATCCAAGAACCCTCTTATTATTATTCTTATGAGATATAGTTCTAAAATCTTTTCAAAAGGTTAAATAAAATGAAATGAAATATAATTAATTGTAGATACAGTAAAAATAAATTTGATCCAATTAATTTCAAAAAAATATTTAATAGTTTTGTGAAAGAGTTGCACAAACTTATCGGTGATTACCATTGATAAAAAGAAAACTAAAAATCTTAAATCACATGAATTTTTAATTATTCGTTTAATAATGTTTGTAATTAATTTGTACTCGGTTAAATTGGCCACTTTCAGGTAATTATTATATATATTTTTCCTACCCTTTTTCCCTAAGCTCGTTTTGAGGTCTCAGTTCATATTCTAATCCACCCGTTGAACAGTTCATTCTATTCATTTCGCTCTCTTCCGTGTCTTCAATGCCCTCAGATCTTCTCTGCAGTTCTCTCTAATGCGCGGTTGTGCTACAGAAGAACAGATAGTGAACGCCTCTTAGTTCTCCTCTCTCATCATCTCGGTAGGTGCCCTAATTCGCACGGAACCCTAATTCGCTCCGAACCCTAGCGCATTCCGAGCGCTCATCTGACGCGTCCGGTCGAAGCTTCTTCCGAAATTGACACAGAGGTTTAGGGTTATTCTCTGTGTATTAATTTTCACATACATTACTGTTTATTGATCTGGTTATTTCTCTTCATTATACCTATTCGCTGTGTTGCGGACTGCTTCTAGCAATTTCTGATATCATCTGGGTTCTTATTTTTTAAATTGTTATGTTTGATTCTGTGCAAAATCTCGTTCGAAAATGCCTAAATTGTGTTTTAATAGCCATTTTCTTGAAGTTTATGATATTTTACAAATTTATATTTCAATCTTAAGACCTCGTATTTATGGACCTCTACCGGTTCTATGTCAGAAGCAATTTTGGCAGCTTCGGTTTGGAAATTAATAGGAAGGTTTTCCAAATTTAGTGTTCTGTTTAATCCAAGAATTTTACATGCAATTTAGATAAAAAAAAAAGTCTTGTGTTTATTATTTCTACAGTTTTGATGTATATATGGTAATTGTGGTTAAATTTTGTAATTTACCATGTGGAATCCTTTATTGATCTTTAAAGGCTAGTGTTTGATGAAAATTTCAATTTATTTATGTTTCTTCTAGAATTCAGTGAAGCTTTGATTTGGGAGGCGTTTAGTATGTGAAATTTACTATTAATCTTAAGACAAGGGATTTGTTTTGCTAAATTGTGTTTTTTGGTTGCCTGTATTTTTTAATGTTTTGATTGCATTTTTAAGTGACGAAACTTGATTTAAGAGGCGTAGCTTTCCAAATTTTGTATTCTATATTGAATGCTTTTTCTGGGAGTTTGTTTAGTTTATTTTCTGAAGGTCACTGAGGTTGATGAGAAGGATTAGTTCCCTATTTTTATTTTCTAAATAGCTGCTATATCAGCTGAATATTGTTTTGCAGGATTTTTTTCAGTGAATGAGCCTTAAGTAAGATATGGAGGATAAACATGATGATGCGGAAGATGTTGATGCTGCTTCCAGTGATTCTTTTATTGACGATTCCGATGATGATGAACCGTCTACTTCTGGACAGGATGATGGACTGAATTTTGAGGCAATTCCTTTTGGATAATTTCTTTCACTGTGCTTTTTTCCTTTTTGGGAAACAGTAGGATTTTTTTACAAATTTTGATTGATTTTTGCAACCTGTATTCTTTAGTTCTTTCATTGTTTATCTTCAAGTCATATTCTTTTTGCAGGTACCTTTGACTGATGAGGAAATAGAAGATCTAATTGCTGAATTTTTAGAAGTTGAGAGTAAGGTATCATTTATCTTTCCATGATTGTGGGTTTTCTGTTTGATAGGTTTGCAGGGTTTTCCTTTTGGTTTCCTCATTTTCAGTTTAGGCTGCAGAGACCCAAGAATCACTTGAGGAAGAGTCACTTGCAAAATTGGAGGTTGAAGTTAGAGAAGAGCTTTCACAAACACTTCATGGAGATGAAGTCAGTTAATTTATACTCCCTTTTGTGTCTAGAATCCAGATTCTATTGTTCTTTCTTATTGCTGATGTTTGTTTTCTGGTGTATAGCTGGAGACCGCTGTTGCTGATGAAATGGAAACTTTTAAAGAAGAGTGTGAAGCTGTCCTGGATCAGCTTGAGACTGAAAGTGCCCATTTGTTGGTCTGCTTCTTTCTCCAATTTTAGTAAAGCTTTGGTTCTTTGTACGTAATTGTATCTTTTTGTTTGCAAAGTGGGTTTACATTTTTGCTGCTGTTAATTTTCAAATAATTTGACTCTTCTATTTCTGCAGACTAATTACAACCTTAGCTATTCTTTTTATATTTAGTCATTGTGCTATGATATTTTTTATATTTCTCGTCATTTGGGTTCATTATATGTGTTCTTCTTAGTCCTTTCATGGTGGGAAGATATCCCCTGTTTGGATGGACAAGAGGCCTGTGAATGTGCCAACTGTATTTTTCGTGGCCATAGATTTTAATATTGTGATTATATCTATTTCTAGGATAAATATTTGAATTAACTAAATGCATCTTGCATGAGGTTTCTTCCTTTTCTTGTTATTTATAATTTCAGATGGTGGTTGACGGATTATCCTTACTTCTGGTGAATATTAATTATATGCATCTTTGAACAGGAGCAACTTGATGGGACTGGTGTCGAGCTACCAAGCTTGTATAAGTGGATTGAAAGTCAGGCTCCTAATGGTTGCAGCACTGAAGCTTGGAGGAAAAGGACACAGTGGGTGGGATCCCAAGTTACCAGTGATATTAATGAATCTATTGGGAATGCTGAGAAGTTTCTCCAAACTCACAGGCCTGTAAGAAGGTACGTTATTGCATTGAGAAGTTATGTTTTTGCAATGTCGATGTTATATGGAATGGTTGAGATTGATTTATTTTGGATCTACATTGTGGGGGCAGACGACATGGTAAGTTGTTAGAGGAAGGTGCTAGTGGGTTTCTGGCAAAAAAAATTTCTACCACGGACAGCAGTGAGGCCATGAATAAAAGTTCAGAGGTGGATTGGTGCTCTTTCAACAAAATTTTTTCTGATGGTTTATCTGAGAATGACACCTCGTTTGGCAGCAAGCAATGGGCTTCTGTTTACTTGGCCAGTACCCCACAGCAAGCTGCAGAGTTGGGGCTTCAGTTTCCTGGTGTCGATGAGGTAATAAGTTTTGTTCGGTTGATTTGATACATTATGACATTATTCTCATTGATTTGTCTTTTTTTTTTTTTTTCAATTTTTTATAAACAAAGAATTTTTGTTAAGGCAGTAGAAGTAGGATGAGGGTGGTGATTTTTTAGTTTGTGGTACACTATGGTCGGGTTTGAGGTGTGTTGCTTTGCCAATACATGGTGTAATGGCGGTCTATAGTTGGATAGCTATTTTGTGGTTACAGTGTACATTGGACTGCTTATTAAGGTGGTTCTCACGCACGCACACATGGGCTTGGTGAATATCATGTGCCACAGGATGCAGCTATTTCACCCTTTGAGGAAGGATGACGTGCTAAATTGGAGGTTGAAGTTAGTGCTGGAAAATTTCAAACAGTTGGAACTGGCAGCCAGTTTCCCAAATAGCATGGCTTGTCTGTTAGACCCATTAGGGTTTCTCTTTCTTTTGACATGATGAACTATTATGTAAAGTGAAGCAGCCTAAACATAATAGGTGTGAAGTTGGGGATGTATTCCCCCAAGATCTTTCTATTCTAAATGAGCCACCCGACTTCGCTTGTTTATTTCTTTGGGCCTCCCATATAAATTGACAATGAAATGAACCAGATTATTGACCCAGACTTGTTGTATCTTTCCTTTTTCCATTTCATTTAGTTTTTTTAGCTTTCGAATATGAGTTTAACCATCTTCCTGGAGTGCAGATTGCAATCTTTTACATGCGATATCTGATGTATGGCAAGTACTTGGTGGATTTCGTATAGAATGGTCTAGCTTTCTGTTGCTTGTAGGATTCTATTTGTGTAGGTGAGTTTGGATGCATGTGCATTCCTGTGCCCATGGGCGAGTATTGTTATTTACATTCATTTTGATTCAAATATAGATTGGCATGAAAGGGGTTAATGATTTTGTGTCTGTGTCAGTCTGGTTCACAAAAGCTAGGAGTGGATTGTACGATGGATATGCGCATGTATGTTAAAGGAGTTGTCAATGTGGAATTAGGACCAGTAGTTTAGAGAACTCCAGTTGACTGGAGTGGAAGAGTTGGTCAGGGTAATGTTTTTACTAAATAGAGAAGATAGGTTCCTAGGTGCTGGGAAAGGTCAAGGATTCAAGTCCTTGCAGTTGTTAGATTGTGTATGTGTGTAATACTAGTCAGACGGGAAAAAGTATGGATGCTTGAACGATTTTTATACATAAAGGTTAGAAGTTACACTAATAGAGAGTCCGCTAGGTCCTTTCAAATTAATAAAGATGGAATGAAGTGCAAATGTAGAAAGGCAATTTTTTCTTTTTGGGGCTCGTTGAGGGAGGATGACCTACTGCTAACATGCATCCAAAAAATGGCAACCAGTGAAGGTTCAATTAATGAGAGTAATGGAAGAAAACAGTCTTTGCAATTTTGAACTAGTTTACTTGATCATTGTGCTGTAAGAGGTACCTGTTCTTTAGCGCATTGCCTTTAATGTAATAGTAACACTCTAGCCATACCTTAGTTTTTCTTTTAGTTTCCTTTCTTTATTTTGCATCAGTGTTGTGATTGCTTCAAGTATTTTTCTTTTTAAGAAGCACGCGGTAATTTCTATTTCATGGTATACTTCAACGGAAGGTGTTATCGTAGCAGCCGCTTCGTAACGGTATCGGCGCGTCCCGATACTGTTACGGCCCACTTTAGGGGTTTGAACGCGATTCACGGCCGTAGCGGCTGTGACGACCGATATGGCCAGATTAATGAGGAAAAAAAAATTGGCGGATATATTTCTACATTGCCGGATCTCTAGGTTTGAGAGGGTCCAGACCCACATCTCTGCCGTGCACGCTGGTCAACGTTTCGCGAGGAGCCGCCGCCTCCTCTAAGAGTTTGTTTGACCATGTTGACAATGATGATGAAACGAGGGTAGTTCGTAGTTAGGAACTCTAGTCGAAACGACGTCGTTACCGTCCCTTACCGAATTTTCAAGTTAAACCAAAGCTGCACATTTTTAACGGCTTTTATTTTGAAAGGTGTTTTGATGAACCGAGAAAAAAAATGTGAAACATTACATAAGTATTATTATTATTTTACTTTTTTGGTTTTTATGCTTTGTATGGTTATACTGTGAATATGAATGAGGAATTAGGTTAATGCTTTTTTTATGTGAAAAATAAACTGTTTAGTGTGCTTTTTTCTTTTCACTTTCCATAATTAACTGAGCAAAAATATAGGAGAGGGAAAATTTTACTCATATGAAGTAGAAAGGAAAAAAATAGAGGGAAAAAAGATGATGTATAGTGGAGGAGAGATATTTATACATGTGGTTTTTGTATTTTATTTTTTATTAACAAAATAAGATGATGTATAGTGGAGGAGAGACATTATTACATATGGGTTTTGGAGAATTTCATTTTTTTTTATTAAAAAAATAAGAAGATGTGTAGTGGATGAGAGATATTTGTACATGTATTAAGGTGGGTCAAAATGGTCTGAAAATCATTTATCACATTTTTATAAACATAAAATGTGGAAAAACAATTGTCGTGTGCCGTGCCTCATAATTCACGTCCGTTGCCTGCGTCCCATTACAAAACCTCCGTTACGCCTGCGTCCCGTTACATTCGCGACCATTACGTGACGGCGGCCGTGACCACTATTTAAAACCATGGTGATTATAGATGTGTTTATTTTATTTTTGAATATATAAATAAACTTAAGTATTTTCAGGTGGAGGAGATTGAAGATGTTGATGCCAATTGTTGTGATCCATTTGTTGCTGCTGCCATTGCAAATGAAAGAGAGCAAAATCTCTCTGAAGAACATGGAAGAAACTTTAAAAAGGTCTTCACTGCTGTACTCCAATTCCTTTTCCCCCATGTATTCCCTGATCCTATCTATTTTCTGAAGGCTGATTTTAGCTGTTTATTTTTGGAAATAAGTTTCTTTCTCTAAATTGACATTGATTAGATTCAAAAATATTCATTTTTTGTTGCTTTCCCATTGAAAAGTACAGTGGAGAAAAATCATTTTGATTGAGATGGAGGGTTGTGTTAGAAAATTTGACCAAGAGGAATTTCATTGATGACAAAGAAAAAGTTGAGGAATCTGTAATCCTAATGGGGTTGGGATCTTGCGCTAGCAGCTTGTAGTGCAAGCTATTAACTTTGAGTGGGGAATACTGGATTTGCCCAAGTGCTGGCAGTTTTTTCTTTCCCCAGATTTTGTTTATGGGTTTTCAGAGGTCTAAGAAGATGAAAGGCCTTTGGAATTTCAACGGTTTTCACCACCTTTTGGAGCTTCTGGCTGGAGAGGAATGCTTGATTTATGAGGATAAGATTTTACTTCTTGAGCTTTTCTAGGAGAAAGCTGATTTGTTGGCCCCCTCTTGGACTTTTGTCTCTGGTCATTTCTGAGTAAGCCTTTTGGAATCCTCAAATGAATTCGGCATGATGTCTGTTGTGTTTGCTAGTTTCTGCTCTCATTTCATTTTCCCTCTCGGTACTAAGGATGGCTTACCCTTGTTGGAGAAGGCCATAATACCTGTGGGCTTGTCTTTTATCATGCCTTCCTAACTTCTGCTTCCTTAGGAGGTGGAAGGTCTCTTTAGTTCAACCTGACAATTGAATCACTAGAAGTGGCCGCCGATCTAACCCTTCAAGGTTAGGCTTCCGATATCCATCCTTGGTAGTTTGGAGTCATTTCATCAAATATTCCTGCAATCTCAATCAGTGTTCTAAAAAGTGTTGGACTTAGGTAATTGGCCTTGGATTTTTTTGTTATTTTGTTTAAAGTACTAATACTTTTATTCAGCTATTTAGATAAATTCATAAAATATTATTGAAGTAGCATAACTAAACACAACAAATTGCATAAATAATATCCTTTTACAGTTTATATAAAACTTTGTCTTCACCAATCCTCATAATCTCCTTCCATAAATATTACCGTCTTCATCTGAGTCTTCAAAAGTCATATTCTTCTCTAGTTCCTTTGAATCATTATATCATTATTTATTTATTTATTATTATTTTTAAGTGGCATGTGACATATATATATATATATATATATATATATATATATATATTTGTTTTTTTTTTTTTTTTGGGGGGGGGGGGGAGGGAAGTATGCCTTCCTCATTTTTCCTTTTTTTTAAAAAAAAGAAAAAAGAAAAACACCTAGGCAGCCTTGGTGCCTGGGACCCCACCTGGCTGCCTAGGCTGGCTGCTTTGGTCCGTTGACCACCTAGGAGGAATTTGGGGCTGGCACGCCTAAGTGGTTGCCTACCCTGCTTTTTGGAACATTAATCTTGACTCCACAGATTTAGTCTACTAGTATGATGAGCTGAGGTAAGAAGCTCAAGTTTAACTGTTGTATTTGAATCACCATCTTTGAAGCACTGGTACAAGTATGAGTACTGGGTATGTAAAGCGGTTTAAATTTTTTCCATAAATTATGGTACTGGTAGTTTTTTTTTTTCAAACAAATATTAAAAAAGTGTTAAATATATATTTATACCTGAAATTAAATTAACTACTACCAACCACTATAATTATATTCTGAACACATGAACACCGATTTTTCACTCGTCTTGACAAGAGACGAAATATATAAACTCCAAATCTTTAGCCATTTTAGATGAATATTGTTTATTCACATTGAGTGGATGGGGCAGGTGCTAACAGCCTCTTTGTGTTTATTTGAATGCACCACTATGTTACCTTGGACATATCCAGAAATTGTATAAAAATTGTTAATTCCGACCCGATAGGTACCCAAGGAGTACCCAATCTGTATCAGCACCCAGTGCGTACCCTGTACAGGTACATCACTTAGCTTTAAGTACGCATGCTTCCTAAATCACCACAAATGCTTATAACTTTGACGGCCACCCATCTCTGACTACTTGTGCTGGGTGGCTAGCATGAATTACTTGGGTCGGAGACAGCCAAACAAACTTTTCTCCCATTTTTATTTGTCATGTTTTTTTTTTAAAATTTTTATTCATCTCCAACACACGAGATTTGCTCTAACTCAATTTAATTTTCACATTTTCCACATAGAGTGTGCTGCTGCTTAAATCACTGTGCTATGTGATCGCATATTCTGTCTGGACTGTAATTATTTCGTAATGTTAAAGTATTTCACAGGTCAATGAGGAAGATGATGCAAATTGTCATCGGAAGCTTCAGCTTCATTTGAAACAGAGGAGACGTAGAAACAGAAGTAAACTTGTAGAGGTAGTGGTTTTGACTTTTTGCTGAAACATGCTTTTTCCCTTCTATACTGGTAACACTTATATTAATTAGGGATTACTTTCTATTTCATTTATGCTCTACATCCAATCCAACCCTATTTTAGGTGTTAGAATGGGTATATATATATTTTATTTTTGATCATCTTGATTTTAGTTTGATGTTTCATGAGTTGTAAATTGTGGGGTTGAGGCAGATTGCAAATATATATATACATTAAATTTTGACAATTTATATTTCATGATAAGAGATATATCTCTACTGTGTATGGTAGCTCTAGCATTTGAAGGATTTTTGGTTACCTATTAGTGGAAATGGCTGCTTTGCATTTTAAGTGGAAATTTTGAATGAACAATTTATTGCCCCCCTTTTATCAAAATTTATAAAGGGCCATTTTGTGTGTGTAGTAATTCATAGATTCATAGTTTGAGTGTGAATTTTAATTTATCTGCCCTCTTCTGAAGTATGATTCTTTCTAAAATTGGAAACACTAGTTATGCTCTGCAGGATATAGACTGAATCAACTAACACGTTGCCACGGGTTGCCTAGTTTTTTGTGATCCTACTTGTATGATCCTTGGTGTTGTTAGAGGTTCATGGGTTCAAACCCTTGCAGTTGCTAGGTTGGTTGTGTGTAATTACTAGTAAAACAGTTAATAAAGTGTGCTCCAAGTTGGTATGGAATAACTGTGATGCCACAGGAAATTCATTCTCTATACAAGTTCTTGGACAAAATTCTTGAAAAGACAGACTTGGAACTTAACCAGTTCATTTTATATTTTCTTTTCTGGAGCTATGTATTTACTTTAGGTTTTTGCATGTGGGAATTGGATATGGTTGAGATATTTATTTTTTATCATTGCGTAGTTGTTGCCTTTGATATGTGCTAAAATTTTATGTTCTAATTACGTGTTGTGCTTTTAGATTATGTTATAAAAGGAGGATGTATTTGGCGTACTTGAATTAGTGTTAAACTTTGCATATAATAACTGTGAGAGTACAACCCCATTAAATGTGGAAGTTACATTGTTTTGCTTTCAATGTATGCAAATGTATCACATGGTAGATGCTGTCTGACTCTGACATGCAATTAGCTTCATTTGGTCCCTCACTTAAAGGTGTTGTGCCAGTTGGTGCTTCTTGAATTTATCCATCCTCTGATATCACATTCATTTTTTTGACGTGCTTTGACTCATTTTGTTATTGAATCAGGAGGCTACTTTGAAACAAGTGTTTAGTGATTCTGATGGTTCTCCATGGTTAAATGACTCTTCTGTTGGGAATGATTCTGTACAGAAGGATAACCAAGAGTTTTATGATCCCGAGAAGGAAAAACCAATGAGTAATGGTATGATTTGTGAGTCTGCTATTTCTGATCTAACTGATCCTAGAGGGTTGAAACGTTTGAATGAGAGTGATGACATAGCTATTGATAATAAGAAAAGTCGGACTGTCGTTATAGATAGTGATGATGAAGCTCGTGAGAGTGAGAAGAGCTGTGCTTCACCTTCGTGTGATGTCACCAAAATGGAGGATCAATCCTTGCAAGAAAAAAGTGGGGCTTCTGCTGTTGCTGATACTCTTCCTTTACAGAGCCTTAATGAGAGTTTCCATTGCACTGCTTGCAACAAAGTGGCTGTTGAAGTGCACCAACATCCAACATTGAAAGTTATCGTTTGCAAGGACTGCAAATGTTTAATGGAAATTAAAATGCACATGAAGGTATGGGCGATAGTGATTATTCTACCTCTATGGTAGCTGCTAAATTCTTACATCACCTGAATGTGCCATTGTAATTATATATAGTTCTCAAATTAAGTATGGTTAGAATATAAGTTTTCCACATTCTGGCTTCTTTAATCTGATTTCAATTATGTCTGACTTTTCCATTATAAGTTAGATGTATACTCATTATGTTGCTCATAAGCTATTCTTATGATACAAGGAGTAATTTTGCTATTGGAGAATTGCGACCTACACAATAAGTAAATGCCTTTTGCCTTTCATTATTGTATTTGCAAGACAACAGATATAGCGTGTTACAAGTTGGCAAAAGCTTTTGGCTGGGGTGGTGATGCTTGCTCAGTGGTCAGCTTTTCTTCTTAATGGTTAGTTTGGCTCCTTACCTTTTCATGATTGTCTGTGGCAGGACCCTGATTGCTCTGAATGTTACTGTGCTTGGTGCGGAAGGAGTAGTGATCTGATAAGTTGCAAGTCATGTAAAACATTGTTCTGTACCAGTTGTATACAAAGGAATATTGGTGAAGATTGCCTTGCAGAAGCCCAGGCCTTTACCTGGCTGTGTTGTTGCTGCTCTCCTTGCCTTTTGCAACGGCTGACTTCAGAATTGGAGAAAGCCGGAGGATCTGGAGTGCTTGTTGTTTCTAGCTCTGACAGTGACAGTGATTCTGATAGTTCAGATGATGGCATCAGTGTGCCAGTCAGGTACGTTTTAATTTTCTTTTCTTTTTTCATTTTTAAAGATAGAGATTGTGGATTTTTTGCAAGAGGACTATTATTTATTATAATTTCTATTATTTCTCATTTCATTGTAATAAATTTTCATGGTTAAACTAACACATGATTTTCGGAACTGTTATTAGTTGGGACACCAAAAAGGGGAATCTATCTTCTTCTACTTCTTCTTTTTTTATTTATTTTATTTTTTGTTTTTTATTTTAATGATAGAGGAATTTATTAGAGAAGAGAAGAAAAGAGCAATACAGTCACAAGAGGACAAGGAATCCTCACAAAAGAAAATGTAAAACAAAACGTAACATTGAAAAGAAACAATAAGAACAAAAAAGTAAAATTAAGCAAGAGCAGCTCACCAATCTCTGCACAACGTGAGAGGCTAGACGAGACCCCCATCGCATAATCCAAAGAGCTCCCCAGAAAAAACAATCCCGTCCCATAATTAGTCAACAACATCGAGGTACTTATATAAGAAAATAAAGTTGTTTATTTCTAGGCATACGCCCCTAATAATGCTGAAGACACCAGCTGTCCACAGGTGCTTCGTTCTTTTGATGTCCAAAACCCACATGAAATTTCAAGAAGTTCAGCCAACGTGCATGGGCACACACACAAACCACGCCACTAATTAAAATAGCTTATCTAGACTAGAGAACAATTAAGAAAGATGCGTGGGTTAGTTTCACCATTGGGAGGAGCACATTACACATCTGCTTGGCGAAATGTTTTTGTGAGGCCTCTGCGTTTACAACAGATTGTTGATGTTGACTCAATTAAGAGCAACCAAACATAAGGAAGACTTTAGTTTGGAGGTTTCTTTTGGCTTCCGAATATGATTACAGAGAGGGAAATGATTGGAGTCAACCCTGCTAGTGAGTTAGGAGAAGAAAGACTTACAAGAACCTTCCAGAGTCCAAACTAGTCTATTCACATCTGAAGGGTGGTAATACTCCAGCTTAAAAAGCAGTAGCCAACTCCAGTGCTTCCGAATCAATTAAATTATTAAAGAAATGGAATAGAAAGGTGTCACAATATCATGGTGGAGCACAAAGGCATGGTAAATCCAAGGAAAATCAAAGAGAAGGGGAGCTCTCAGCTCCACTTATCTTACCTAAATAGAATCCTGGAAAAAGCTGAGATACTTGACATATGAATTCTACGGGCGCTCATGAGTCATTGTTAACATAGGCCTTGGCAGCTCTCATGAGTCATTGTTAACATAAGCCTTAGCATCCCACCTGTTAACCTGCAAGCTGAATTTATACTCTATGACCTGATGCCATGAAAAATTACCTTCCAAAGGAAAACGCCACAACCACTTTCCCACCAGCGAAATGTTCTTAGACACCAAGTACCTGAGGACCAGACCTCCCTCATATTTAGGCCAATGACTATTTCCCAACTGAAAAGATGATTCTGATGCGGCCCACCCCCGATCATAGAAAGCTACTCATAATCTGCTCTAAACTATTAGCCACCCTAGCTGGAGTTTTAAACATAGAGATAATATAGAGGAATTGAAAAGGGAAGCTTGAATAAGAGTAATACAACTCCCTCAGCAAGAAATGCACTCCTTCCCAAGCATCAAGCCTCCTAGTAGTAATCTTAAAAATCACGGGATCCCAAAAGGATAGTGCTCGAGAATTGCCCCCTAAAAGAACCCAAGGTATGTAAATGACCGTCGGAGAATCACACATGTTGACAAAGTGACTTAACGCAGAGAACACCCCCTCAGAGAGATTGATAGCTGCTAATCCACTCGTAGCCGCATAAACCTTAAGTTTGGATGCAAGTTCAAACACTTGGATTAAGGAGAAAACGTTAAAGTGGCGTTTGGTAAAATTAAGTGTTCAGACTTGAATACTGAAAGCTAATCTAAATACTGTAGATTGATTCCTAATGTTTGAATCTGAATAAACCATATTTTCCTATTGCCCCTACTGTAATGCTATTCTATTTTTTTTCAATAATTTGTTTCAAATAATTGTATTCATTTTAATAAAATGAATAAATGAATAACAAATAATGCTAATGAATAATGCCACTCTTAATAAAACGAGTGAAAAAAGAAAAGAAAAGAAAAGAAATCACAAATGGTGTCAAAAAAGGAAAAAGAAAAAGAAAAAGAAAAGAAAAGAAAAAAAAGACATCAAAATGGGAGCCGCCGATGCACTGTCTCCTCCATGCTGCCCTCCTTTTCACTGGAGGTCACCATGCCACATTCCCTTAGGCGCATAGGCCTCCCCTCTCCTCTTCCTCCATTTGATTTCATTTTTGACATCAAACCCAAAATCAGTGTGGTGCATGGTGGCTAGTGTGTCTTATTCGTTATTGTTGGTGCATGATGCTGCTCCTCATCCTTTCTTTACTTTGTCAGAAATGAAATCAGATCGAGATTTGGGGGTGATTTCATTTTCGAACCCTAAATTGGAATTTGATTTCGTTTTTAGAGTTTGATTTGAAATCAAACCTAAAATCAATGCTGGTGCGTGGAGCGTGGTGGTTGTTGTCGGAAATGGTGGTGGTATTGGTGGTAGGGGCTGGTGATGGGGGAGCGATAGCACAGGAGAAAATGCCTGAGAAGAAATGAGAGGGGTAAGGTGGAAATAATTTAAAATTAGGGGGGGCATTTTTGTCGAATGGGGCTTCTGAAATTGGGTCTGATTTAGTTGGACCCTTTAAGTGCCTATTCAGATTCCCACCCAATAAGAGCCGATTAAAACTTATCAAACGCCCTGAGAAGCACTTGTCAGTTAGTGGTTAGAAGTCTGTAAATTGTAGCAGTGGTGCCTCAAGGCCACTCTTACCAACCTTAAGACCCTTCACACAACCACGGTCTACACCCTCCTTGCCATCCTACTAAAAACATCCACCACAAGTGTAAAAAGAATGGATATAGGAGATACCCTTGTCGGAGGCCCCTAAACCACTCATTGGGCTCTCCATTCACAAAACAGAGAAACTTGTTGTGGTTAGACGGTCCTTGTGGTGATGCATTTGTAAACCTTTTTTTCGTTACAAACACGTGCCTCCCGACCCTATTAAGCTTATTGTGTTCTCTTCCAACCTTCTTCCTCCATCTTTTTTCCTTCTGATTTGTCTATCGAACAAGTCACTGTCAAACAACTGTTAGTTATCCAGTGCTATCTTGATTTTACTCGTGAGTTTTGATGACTTGAACTGATTCACACTTGGAATCTGGATATAGTTCACGTTTTTTAAATTGAAATCTCTCTTCTTCCATCAGTTTCAAGAGAAGGCGTAAAAAGAAAATTCGTCGCATCCTTGATGATACTGAGTTGGGTGAAGAGACAAAAAGAAAAATTGCAATTGAGAAGGTACATTTGTTTATTGGGATTGTGTAGTTAGCTCTGGTTCTCGTACTTTGGTACTTATTTATAATTTATTTATAATTTTTGCAGGAACGCCAAGATCGCCTTAAGTCTTTGCAAGTGCAGTTCTCTGCCAAATCCAAGAAGAAAATCACAGCGAGCTGTAATGGGGATTCATTTGAAGGTGCTAGTGTTGAAGTGTTGGGTGATGCTTCAACTGGTTATATAGTGAATGTTGTGCGGGAGAAAGGTGAAGAAGCTGTGAGAATTCCTCCAAGCATTTCTGCGAAATTGAAAGTTCACCAGGTTTCTCTTTTATGCTTATGCATAGATTTTTTGCTTTTTTTCTGAATATGTTGTTCATTAGCTTAGATATATTTCAACTTTATTTACCTGTACTGGGTTCTTCAGTGTCATGCTCCCTTTGCATTCAGGTGGATTCCCCCTCCCAAGCTTGGATAGTTCAGTTTCTGTGTAATTCTGTTGGTTATGCTTACATCAAGAATTTAGTATGATGTTCTATTTTCCATTTCTAAATCTTCCTTTTCTTCCCCCAATTTCCGCCCTTTCTTTCTCTCCTAGGATGCTGATTTCATCTTATTTGCAAAGTTTGTCCTTGTTAAAACCTTAAAAGAAAATTCTAGAGTTATTTTGTTTATTTTGTTTAGATATAAAGTGGCTATTTGTAGTTCTAATCTGAATTGAATTAGTGTTTGTTGTTTTGGAATTTGTCTATTTAATTCTTTTTGAAAGCGAAGTATTGCTTTTGTGGGTCTCGTGTTTTGCACTTTTAGAAATATAGAATATGGAGGGTGAGACGGATTGAGAGAGAGGGATATAGTAGCTGTTGTGTCAATGGCAGTCGACTGCTCATGTCGAGACAGGATATAGTAGCCACTCTATTGCTCTCAAGTGACTACCTCGATATGGCCGTCGACTGCCACTCCCATTCCAAAAGGAGACTTTGGTTGGGGTTTGCTAGATATATTTTTTTGTTTGTAGTTTAACTCTTTGGATTGAGACTTTTTTCACTTTTTTTAAGGTTATCTTCTTGTTTTTATCCGATTGGGGACTCTTGGCGTTAAGGCTCAGTGTTTTGTGGTTTCTGGAACTGAAACTCTTAGATTCAAGGTTGTGTGAGTTTTTTATGTTTTAGTTGAGCTTGAAGCACGTTATATGAAAACAAATTTATTAAAAAGGAAGAAAAATATATCACATAGAGATTAATGGATCTTCAAAAAAAGGAAGTACGAAAAGATATGGAAAAGAAAGATCATGCTATCCTATTACTACCAACAATTCACTTTGGGCATGTCACAAGAAAATCCATTGGGCTCCACCCGAAGCTAAATACCTCTGTTCTAAAAAGGGGCCGAGGCGGCCGCCTAGTGCCACTTAAAGAAAATTTATAAAAAAATTATAAAAACAAATTGCACTCAGATGAAGACAAGGTGATATTTATAGAATGAGGTTCTGAGGATTAGTGAAAATATGGTGTGATGTAAAATATGAAACAATATAATTTATGTATTTTCTTGTACTTTGATATGCTACTTCAATAATATTTTATGAATTTATTCAAATAATTGTATGTAAGTCCTAGTATTTTAAAGAAAATAAAAAAAAATCCGCCTAGGCCGCCTAGCCGCCTAATCCCTGCTCAGGTGGCCCAAGCGCTAGGCGGCAGTTCGAGTTCCTAGGACTGCCTAGTGCTTTTTAGAACACTGCCAAATGCCAGAGATGAGCCTAGAAAAATATGCAGTTGGAACTTGATTCTCAACTATTCTTCTACGGTAGAAAACTCTGGCATTTGTCTCTGGCTAAATGCTCCAAATTGTGGCTTCTTCGCACACATCCTCAAAGCTTTCATTGTATTGCCTAATTCCAGAGCCTGAAAAGTGTGAAGGAATCTTTTTGTGGACTTGGGACGATGTAAGAACAAATTGCCATGAGTCTCAGAATCCTGAACAAATATTAGTTTATCATGAAGATGGAAGAGACAATATAGTCAAGGAATTGAAAGAGCCAAAATGATTTTGCCCTTCCATTAGTCTTTCAAAAAGCTTATCTGATTACCGTTTCACACCTAATGGTAGATGTGATGGAAAAAATGGAGAGGGACTTCTGAGAAGAGCTGTGTGTAGAGCTTTGCCCTGCATTACACCAATTAGGTTGATTGCCATGATGACCTTCTACACCTCATGGAGAAACAAACACCGTTCCAACTAGCTCGATGCTTGGAAACCTTTAGGCATCATCTGATTCTAAAATGAAGCTGCCCTAGGGCCCAGAAGCAAAGTTTCTCCTGGAGCCATGGCACAAGGCACTCAGCGCGCCCGCGCCGTTAAAGAAAAAAAGGGTGCATGCTTTATATAATTAAAATGTATATATTTTAATATAAATCAGAGAACATCATTTTTGATTAAGTAATAACATTATAGAACATAAATTAAAATATAACCTAACATCCTTCTCTATAGAAGGGAAAAAAACAGAAAAGAAAAAAATAAATATTAGAAATAACAGAAAAGGAAAAGAATAAAAGAAAGAGGTAGAAAATAAAAAGCAAAAAGATGAATAAAAAAAAGAAAAAGAATAAATGAAAAAAAGTATAGAAACATAATGGTTGTTTTTGAGCCACTATGTCAGAACAAGAAAGAAAAACAAATTGCAGTGTCACAGCATGGCTGTTTTCGAGCCACAGAGGTGGAAGCTTCTCTTTAAAACTTTCTAAAAAATTTCTACTCTATTTCCATCCGTCCTTTTCTCTATAGTGCTCCTTTCTCAATTCTTAACTTTTGAATCCGAGCCTTCAAGCACTGTCTTACTGCCACCACAACTCCATATCCGACCACCAATTCCCGAAAATTAAGAATTGGAAATCGATGAATATTTGATATCAGATCTAGATGTAGTAGTCTTTCTTCTTTTCTTTTTTCCCTTGTTGGGCTAGGGGCAGCGAGTTTGGGAGTTGGTGGTATCCTTTTCTCTTTCCTCTTTTTCTTCTTTTTTCTCCCCTATTTTCCCTGGATATTTATGAAAGTCGGCAAAGGCGTAGAAGGTGCTCGTCTTGTGCCACGCAAAAAGGGGCGCACCTTGGTGCCATCCCTGCGCCTTCGAGAAGTTGCCTCGCCATGGTCAAGGTATGTCGCTAACCTTGTGCTTCGCCACGCTGCTCACCATGGCGCTTGTCTTTTGTGCCTTTGACAATACTGCCTGAAGGAGATCTGAAAGAAATATTGGGGACAGTCTTATATTTCACATCTAGTTATAGAGGCCAACCTGCTCAAATGACATGTGATCCATTTGAATACCATGGATATTGATCTTGAGGCCAGAAACTGTCTCAGAAAGTTCCTAGCACTTAGAGGTCATTATGAGGGTAGCAGTTCATCCAGAAGGAAGGAATAGCCCGGGCAACTGTAGAAATATGGACTTGGACTTGGCGTTGATTCTTCTTTGTTCCTACCTTGGGTAGGAGAACTACTAGAAGATATTTGCTAATAGCATCCATGTATACATGGTGTTACACCAATTCAAATTGGAAGATATGATTGAACGGAATTAAGAGATTTAGGGAGCTTCTGCTGACATTTGCCATGCTGATCCTTTGTTAGAGTTTCTCTCTTCCCCTCTCTTTTCTGCTCTGAACAGCATACATTTTCTGTAGTTTTATAGAACTGATTGTTGAGTCACTGGCTTTGAATGTGCTAGCTTATTTAATATTTTTGTATATATCTGGTCTCCTTTGATCTTATTGCAGATAGCAGGGATACGGTTTATGTGGGAAAATATCATACAATCAATTGGGAAAGTGAAATCTGGTGACAAGGGTCTTGGTTGTATTTTAGCTCATACTATGGGACTTGGTAAAACTTTTCAGGTATGTGGTTCATTTTCTGTTTCATTTCATTTATTTTTGAGTTTTTGTATTGGTAACTCATCCTCTTTCTTTTTAACATTGGACTTCGAGGATTATGTTTCCCCTCTTCCACCAGTGTATTATGTGTGTGCACATCTGTTGGATTGCTTTATTGAGCCTGACTCCAAACAATTAAGCTTTCTAGATAATTGTGCTCCAGTTGTTTTGATGTGTTCTCTTTTCTAGAATATAGGTGATCGTATTCTCAAATGTTTGAGAATATACATGTCTATGTTTATGTGTCTGGAATGTGCATGTGTGGCATCCATTTGTGCACAATCTGGCAGGCTATGTTGGATTAGAAAAGACTAAGAATTCTAAAGAATATGAACAGCCACCCTACGGGTCTATTTGGTCCGTGGAATTTCACATTCTCGCTCGACACCACATTTCCAGGAAGGCAATGCCCGGAATGTGACCTTTTTGTGTTTGGTACAGTTAGTCTAATTTCTTAGAATGTGACATTATCATATTTGGTATGAGCAATTAGATTCTAGGAATGTAACATTATCATAACATATTTTCCATTAACACTCTTTTATTAAAAAGACTATTCATAAATGAAAACATAGAAAATTATTCACATGATAGAAAAAAATTAATTTTGGAGATTAAAACTAGATTCTAGAGAACAAATTATTTCATTCAAACATTTACTAACTAAAATAAAATTCATCTAATCATGAACTTCGAAAAATAATATTATCAACCCTTCATTATGAATAATTTATTTGTTTATTAGTTTCTATTGCCATTTCTATTACTTATATTATTGTTATAAATCATACTAGCTATGTGCCCGAATGAGAATTTTGTCTATTTATTCATTTATGAGGGTAGTTTGAACTTTTTGTTTTATGTGCACAATTTGACCTATTCACACTCTCACATTCTGACCTTGCCATTCAAGAATGTTTATGTCCGTTACTTTAAGGAATGTAGATTCTTGGCAATATTTCACAATTTATTAGCCGTACTATCGTTGTAATATGACATTTATGAGCACATTCTGAGCAGATTCAACCTGCCAAATGGGCCCGAAAGGGTATGTTCCATATAATTATATATTGTTGCTTTTCCGCCGAACACTTGGTGGAAATTCCAGTTACTGTTGATCCTTATATCAAGGAGGGTAGGGTAGTTAATATTTTGTCTGTATTGCTGTCACTTTATTTTTTTTCCTAATGATTAATTTATAATGGTGTCGCCACCAGCTGCTGTACGCTGGTGGCTGCAAACTCTCCCTGCTGGCTTTCATGTACCACTCAACCCCACCCATTCGCTGCTCTCTTTCTCTGTTCTCTGTTGGAGGCAGATTGTTTATGTTCAATTTTTGTGTCCCCATTTTTGTGATTTTGATGATAGCAAAAACCTAGCTCCGTGAGTTAGCATTAACTGGGTACAACTACTTTGTATAACAAAACATAGACCCAAGTGTTATGTTGACACAATGTGTACAGATGATAAGCATATTGTGCTCTTCTTTTTTTGAGCAAATCTTTTTTGGCAAGTAGAGCACACTTTCTCTTGGAGGGAGGGGTTCCGCACTGCTTTCTGATGGCTGGGAATTGCATAGGTGCATGGATTGATGAATCGAGGGGGAAAGAACCACAGTTGTTGTTGACTAGCAGTGGTGGTTGTTGCCAGAATGCACCAGCCATGGGTGGCCAATTTGTGGAAATAAAATCTAAAATAAATAGTGGTGGTAGCGTTCCTACTGTAGTGGTTAATGCTGGGCGCAATATTTAATAGCTTTTATTTTAGTTTGGTAATAGAGCTCTTGGTTCCAGCCTAGGAAGTCCAGGATTCAATCTTGTGATCTTCATTTGTTCCACTTCTATGCTTTTTTTTTGTCCATTTTTTTAACTGTTTCTGTTTTTGCAGAATCAAGTTCAACGCATTCACCTCCTCTCATTCCTAATGTTGTTGTGCATGACATGGGTCATAGATTACATAGTGGACATTTTGAGTGTCAATTTGTGTCAGCATAAGCTTCTAGATCAAGTGATTGTCTTTGTCTATCAGTGGCTTTTTTATGGGGACTGAAAAACTTTTAGGGAGAGGAAGGGTGCATTAATTAATTTATTAAGGGTAAAAATTTGGCTCAGCCAGAAGATAAGAGTGAGTGATCCGTTACTGTTTGTGAGGGTGACCAGGGAATCTTGTTCTAAATCCTTGGCCTCTCTTTTTCCTTATTGGTGTTGGTTGGAAATCCTGTCAGAATTGCTGAAAAGTTAATGAACGTTACGAGGGAGTTCATGGGGTTGTCAGTGGCGAGAGGATGATCTTTTTTTTCTAATTGGGAGATTATTTTTAGGTTAAGGGCCTCAATAAAGAACTTTGCCTCGTGTATATGACTATTCTAGTTTCCCTTGGAAGTTGACTCACTTTTGCATATAATAGTCAAAAGTAAATTTGGTCTTCTGGTAAGGTCTTAGTTGCTATGGATCATGAGAGATTGTGGATGTTGACTTCTCAATGTTATACAACGTGGCCATTACCACGGACAGTACTAGAAATTCTCAAGTTATCAGAATGCAACAGTTTATAAAACTGTCTAAAGCATAGGATTATACTTATAAATGCTATCAGGCCTTCTGTTAAAAAGTATGAATTCTGTGCTGCTTCCGTATGCTTGCCCATTCTTTTCCCTGACCTTTTGGGCGAATTGCGTAATGCTTTCCATGTATGATGCACTGCATGTATGCACTTATGTAACTGGTCGTTTGGGAATATATCAGTTATTTTGAGTTCTTTATATTTGCGGTAGATGATTGATGGATGGTTTCCAATTTTATTTTGCAGGTTATAGCCTTTCTGTACACTGCAATGAGGAGTGTTGATCTAGGATTAAAAACCACTCTTGTTGTTACGCCTGTTAATGTTTTGCATAATTGGAGGCAAGAATTCATGAAATGGAAACCTTTGGAATTAAAGCCTCTTCGTGTGTTCATGCTGGAAGATGTATCAAGGTCTGACAAGTGGTCTGAATTATCAATTTGTTTCATCATATTAAAGATTTTATCAACTGATGGCATGCAAATTCCTTGGATTTAAATTTTTATGTTAATTTTCATGTTTGGTTTTTTAATGTCCTTGCGCATTCTCCCTATTGTAGTTGGGTGCTTTAAGAAACATCCATTAACTGCAGAAAGTAGATGTAGGCAGAATTGGGGCTGACCAGTTGTTTTGTAAGCATAATTTAGGTCATTCTTGCAATACTACATGACTATCTGTTATTGTTTTCTTGGTAAATAAAAGTTTATTATCGAAAAAGAACAAAACAGATAGGGGCCAACCCCTAGCAGAAACAACAACAACAACCAAGCATACAAGCAGACAACCGGGGCCACACGCCACAAAGTGTCACAACAAGCACAAGGGCAGCCACGGGTAGAGGAAGAAACAGTCCCCTAATTGCAGCAAACAGGAAACAAGCCAACAATTGACAAAACAAACTAAATCAAATACAGATTGAGGGAGATCCAAAAATCTACGTTGAAACCAAATATTCCTCTCCGTCTTTGGCATCTTCTTCAAAGGAGCGACCCTGTCACGAACAATCTTCAACCAATGCCTGAGGATAGCTTGCACATTTAGGATCTCCCCCCTAAATGATGTCATTCCAGGCCTGCCATATAATATAACACTATGCAGGAAAGGCAGTTCTGGAGACAATCTGATGTAGCTGATTACCTTTCAGGTTGGCCGTCGCCCATATCAGGTTATTTTCCCAGGTAGAATTTATCCAAGAAATATTGCGCGACACCCCACCTTCCAATCAGCATGGAGGTTACAACACAATCGAAAAAGAGGCGATCCATGTAGTCTGGACAATGCTTACAAAACCCACAAAGAGCTCCATGGACACGGTTATGCCTAGCAAGCTTATCCTGCATCTGCAGCCTCTGCATTGCAGCCGACCAGAGGAAAAAGGAATGCCTTGGGATGATGTGTTTGTTCCAGACGACAGGAGCCCAGGAGCCCATGCCTTAGGCTGGCCTTTCCTGCGGATTCCTTCCCAGCCGCCTTGATTGAGAATTGTCTAGAAGGTTCTCCACTCCAGTAGGGAGTATCCGTGGTGCTAGGCTCCAGAGCTGGGAAGGCTCCCAGCCAGTTTCTCATCTCTAACATAGAAGTTGGCCAATTACCATTGCACTGCAGATAGGCTTTCTTTACTGACCAGTACCGACCAACACCCGAAGTGTAGGTAACTCTATTAGACACCAGCTTGTAAAGGGGGCCTGCAGCATGCCGATTATCAAACCAGAATGAGCATCCACGACCATTTCCAAGCTTCCATTTAATGAGGGGCTCCATAATAGGTCTGAGCTCCAACATTTTCCTCCAAGACTATGATGCATAAACGAGGGCCTTGACTTCCCAAACTGATTTGGACTTTAGGAAGTTAGAATGTATCCATTTATACTGGGGAGCCTCTTTGTGAGATATCAAGATCCACAAGTATTTAAGCATAGAAGCTTTATTGAAATCATGCAGCCTTCTAAACCCCAATCCACCCTTCAACTTAGGAAGACTAATGTCTTTCCAGGCCACTTAGCTCCACCAGTAGTAAGGGATGGATCCTTCCACAGAAAGTTATGGAGAACCTGATCAATTCTTGAGAGAATAGGCTGAGGCAGCATAAAGATCGCACCCAGTAAGTTTAAATGGCATAGAGCACAGAGTTCACAAGTTGAGTCCAGCCAGCGAACGACAGAAAACGATGGGTCCAGCACTGAGCCTTCGCTGTTATGCCTTTGACCAAATGATTGCCTTCAGCAGCACTAATACGCTTGGTAATTATGGAACTCCCAAATATCTTATAGGAAGAGTCCCTTCCTGAAAAGCGAGAAGACCCTGGATTGCTGCCCTCTGATCCACTGTAACACCCGACAAGAACACCTGACTCTTATTGGCATTAGCATGCAAACCCGACCATTTAAAGAAGATATCAAAAGCCTCTTTAGTCTTGGTCACAGGTTGCATATCTCCTTCAGAAAAAAGGAAAAACGTCATCTGCAAAGAAAAGGTGATTCATTTTCATGGCTTTAAATCTCTAAAAGAATTTGAAACCATCAGATATAGCAACGAAGTCCAAAGCATCGTTCACCACTTCCATAATCAGAACAAAAAGGTAGGGTGACATCGGATCACCTTGTCTTATTCCTTTTCCACTACCAAAGAAGTCTGTCAGCTCACCGTTGAGGTTGATAGAAAACTTAGGGGTGGTGACACATCCAGCGATCCGGCCAATGCCAATAACCTGTTTAGGGAACCCAAAGTATCTTAATACCTGGAAGAGAAACTTCCAATTAAGTGAGTCATAAGCCTTATGGAAGTCAACTTTAATGGCACATTTTGCTAAGTACGGCTGAAGGTGAAATCCATTGAATAACTCTTGGGTGACAAGGATGTTGTCAGTTATTCTACACCCTTTCACAAATGCTGCTTGGTTCTGCCCAACAATTGCCGGGAGCAACACTGAAATTCTGTTTGCAATAAGCCTAGTGATGCACTTATAAATGGTGTTGCAGCAAGCAATAGGACGGAAATCAACTAAAGAAGTAGGATTTTCCACTGAAGGAACCAGAGTAAGGATTGTACAGTTTACCTCCTTCAATAAGAAAAAAATCCTTAATAGTTTGAGTCACCTCAGTCCCAGCAATGCTTGAAGAACTCAACATTAAAGCCATCTGGACCTGGTATTGTTTCGTTTTTGGTATTTCTGATAGACAAAGGGATTTTATTAACAGAGAAGAAGAGAGTACAACAATGAAGCAATCTATCCTTATAGAATGATAGAACAGATGAAAAGAGAAAGAACAGGAAGACAAGTTTAACCTTGCCAGTTAATCACGACTAATATTTCTCCGGGAACTATGTCAATGGCTTGCCAGTGTACCAAGAGCGTTGTGGATGGCGTAGCAGTTGTTCTTGGAAGTTGAAGGTATAGAGGATGTGCTCGAATTGGTTTCAAGAAAACGCTATAGAATGTTAGAGGGCCAGATGAAGCATAGGCAGGGCGTTTAAGTAGCATCGTTATACTGTGAAGCTTTTGTATTATAACTATGTGGTACTAGTTAGGTTCTAGTTACATTATTGCAGATTGAGTGATAGCTTGTAGAAAATATTAGCATGTGTGCTTCCCAATGATTCTGCTACCTTTAATGGGATTCTAGATATATGAGAATTTGTTTGTTTCTAGAACTTTGTACCTTAAAACAGATATATGTTAGCTTGCGATGAATGACTATAATAGAGAAATGAAGTGTGCTGGTTTAACTAGTTTCTAGAAGTATGCGAGCATGGTGCTTCTTGTGTCATTTAAACATGCTTCTGTTTTCCCAAATCAGCCTTCCTTCTCTTGTCAGATCTTTCATTGGCTAATGAATGGAACATCTTTTCCTTTTACTCTGATTCTATTGATTAAACCTTTATTCTGACCTCTGTTATCACAACTTATGCTTGTGTAGGTAAAGGAATTCATACCTTAATTTTGTAGGATGACGAACATTGGTTGACGGTTTAAAACTTATTGCAAATTTCTTGTATTAGCTTGTTTTTGTTGGAGCTGCTTGATAAGTTGTTTTTTATAATTAAATTTTGAAACATTTTATTTTTAATTTGAACCTTTTGTGTTGTGAGAGTTAAACATGTAATGTGGGGCAATTTAGAAACGGGAACATGGTGAACTATAGAAATATAGGACGTGTCACAACAGTATAATTAGTATAGTTTACATACGCAAGTATGTAATCATTATAATATTAATATTTGTACGGCATATTGAATTATTGATGATATAATTGTGCTTTTACGCATCTGTTGTATGGATTCTCAAAATTTGTCTTTGTTAGCGTAAAAGTTACAAAACTTATTATGCGGTTATCCATACCATTATAGTTGGTGTTCTAGGCAGCCACCTAGGCGTGGCGGCCCCAAAACGCCTCATCTAGGGGGAAAGTGGCCTCCTAGGTGGTCAACAATCCAAGGTGGCGAATCGGGTGGCAGCTGCCTAGGCTTTTTATTTTAAAAAAAAAAAAACTGGGGAAGGCATGCCTCCCCCGCCCCCGCCCCCGTCACATGCTACTTAATATATATATAATGATATAATGGTTCAAAGGAATTAGAGGAGGATATAGCTTTTGAAGATTAGGATGAGTATAGGGTGATAATTATGGAAGGAGATTTTGAGGATTGGTGAAGGTCAAGTGTTATGTAAACTATGAGATAATATTATTCGTGCACTTTTTTTGTGTTTAATTATGTTACTTGAATATTATTTTATGAATTGAAAACATGCCGATCTTTCTAAATTGGTTAAATATAAAAATCATTGGCATGCCTAGTGGTTGTCAGAGATGTGTTTGAACAAAATTTTCTAGTGGCATCCGTGCTGCATATCATGGATGCTTTCTGGGTTGCATATAATTTTAATTTTTATCTATTATCCATGCTCCATTCATGGTTATAGTTATTCTATCCTTGGTCTATTCCTATGGAATAACTAATATATCGTTTGGTTGACTTTAGAGTTTGCAAGATGTTCCTATCCAGGTCTTATTCTAGTCCAATCAAGAAGTCTCATTCTACTCATGGTCCATGGGAATAGCTATTGCCTTATGTATTCTATTTCCATATAATGGTTATTCTATTCCTTCTCTATTTCATTCCGTGAGCCAAACACGTTGATTATGAGGATGTCCTGTAGATTCAATGCTTCTGCATTGGATTCTGGTTTTTTTTTTTTTTTTTTCAAGAATATATTCACTAATATAACTTTATACAGGGAGAGAAGACCGGAACTGCTTGCAAAGTGGAGGGCTAAGGGTGGTGTCTTCTTGATTGGCTATGCTGCTTTTCGAAACTTATCTCTTGGTAAGCATGTAAAGGATCGGCACATGGCAAGAGAAATTTGCTATGCTCTTCAGGTGATTTTCATTGAGCTTTAGATATTTGTTTTCAAATAATTTCTTTTGGAGTTTTGCTGCAATAGTTCAGTTGATTAATATGTTCAGTACAAAGCTAGTATCACTTAATCAAGATTGTGTATTATCATTTTAACTTACATTGGTTGATCAAGCTGAACCTAGATGGAAGTTTGTGGCATTTGGGGGTCAACTCTTGTAGAATTTAGTGGCGGACTCATGATTTCGGAAATTTATTACTCAAGTCTTAAAAGTATTTAACTAATACGCATGGAATGGACACATTTTGTTTTGTATAAATAGCGATTCTGGGTCATGTTTTCTGTGTAAGAATCTAAATGCTGAACATTGAGGGAAAAAAACTTAGATCTTTAAATGTTTTGTGAAATTTAGATCTGGTTTAATCTGTTCACTGAATGGTTGTAAACACTGTATTTGGTTTCCTTGAACAAAACTTTGGGGTTTAATTTGTATGGCAAAGCAGGTGGGGACCCTGGTGCATCTTACATACACTGTTGTTGGGTCACTACATATGTTTTCTGGTTTTTGTTGCGGTTGATTGGCATTGCTCATGTTGTGTTGTTCTGTGAGAGCGCTCTCTGGATAGTGATTTTGAGGGGAAGGACAATATGCAAGCTTTACAGCTTATCCTTTTGGCTATGTTTTGGGTGCTTTAGTGGGAGCAGGATGCCTGGTTCCTTGGGATGCTTAGTGTCTAGATAGGATAATGGCGTGGTTCAGAAAAATGATTCTTTGGATGCCTTCACTGCTTTTAAGTTTGATGTTATTTTTGTTTTCTCTTTCCTCTATTTCAATGAACTGATTTTGATCTAAGGAAATTTTAGGCATGAGAGGGGATAGGATGAGGCAAAGAGAGAAAGAGAGTGCTTTTCTAAGTCCATTATGTGTCAATAAATCAATTATGGTTTTAAATGCAAATACATTACTGCTGTTAGTGGTTTCATCTAGCCAATGTTTGGTTTCATTGAATGGTGGAACAGAATTGCCATGTTGGAATGGAGTTCTAACATTTGATATTATAATATCACGCAGAATGCCATCTATACAGAATTGTGATTCCTACCCTTGAGGAATGGCCATTCCACCATTCATAGTGGGAATGCGATTCCATTTCGATAGAATGAACTTCCTAATTTTTATTTGTCAGCAATGCCTTTTAGCGAATTAGCAAGACCAATAAAATTTTGTCTTGGTAGTACATGGCACTGTGACTCCCCACGTCGCTGCTACCGCCATCGTAACCCTTACCTTGCTTGGCTGCTACTTGCTGACCCACCTCTTCATGGTGCTTCACCTAATTGCCCTGCTGCAGCTCTCCACACAACCTCATTTCACTGTGTTGCTGCCCCACATAAACCAGCCCGCATAATCCAATCTGGTTACTATTGTTGCAACCAGGTTGCCACGAGCGAACAGTGAGCATTCTGGTTTTTATTTTCTAGCTGTTTTTTTTTTCAATGATAAACAATGAATTGATCCTGTTTTTTATGAAAAAATTTTTAACTTATAGGTTGCAGTTCTATTTGGTTAATTGTAAGTTTTCTAATATTGTTAATTTTCGTTATGTTTTTATTTTTGTAAAAGCATCCATGTGTTCGCCCATTCAAAGAATAAAATAACAGTTTGAAAATTAGGAATTGGCCTCGATTCCATTCCGACCTTGATTCCATTTCAACTACCATGCTTCTATACAAACCAGACAGCCCCCTAAAGTGAATTATATATGTGTGTGTGTGTGTGTGTATGTATATATATTCATTATTTAGATTGGGAAAAATGAGTATTTATGAAATTGTGAATTTCGATAAATTTTCTTTATCCTTTTTGACTGATACAGAAAATAACAAATTTCTCTGTATAGTTGATTTATGCTATTGCTAATTCCTCTCTCCTTGGTTAGGAGCCAAGATCACAGGTGTAATAATTTTAACTAGTGCTGATGGCTCCAAGAAATTGAATTGGTGTTAAGGGATTTTGCTGGCGGTGGAATTCGAAAATGCTGGCTATAGCAAAAACTACAGCCGCTAGAAAGTATTACTGTTTGAAAACTTTTGAAAATTGAAATTATACACCGAATCAAGAAGATGGAGGACTACTTGAGAGAGAGTGTCTTGTTGCCTAGTTTTAAAAGTTATAGTCTACACTTAGATTGGGTGTGAGCATGTGTAAGCATCAATGATTTAAAGAGCCATTGAATGTTTGTTTTGATGAAAAGCAGAGAGAAGACGTTCCTCTGATAATGAATGATGAGAGATAGTTATATGTAGGGGTGAGAACGGGTAGTGTAAGGGTCTTACCCTTACTCTAACCTTGAAAGCCTTGCCCTTATGCTAATGGGTAAAATGGAAAAATCAGTTACCCTGCTTTAATGGGTAACAGGTAAGTAATTCTCTTTCCCTAATGGGGGTAAATTATTTTTGTGAAAAGCTTCTTTATAAAAAAGCTAGAAATCTAAATCTAACTAAACACTAATGGGGAAGTGTTGGTTGCGATCGATGTACCTATTGATGGAGAGGACTTGACCTTGGATGAAAGGTTGAGGAACGGCTAGCAATAGAGGGAAATTGAAAATAATAAAATACGATTGCTTTGGAGAGAAGATTAGGTGGGAGCTGGCTCAGTTGAAATGTTAAAAGGTGGTAATATAGTTTTATTTATATTTATATATTTTGTTTATTTATGTACTTGTGTATATGTATATGATTTACTAAAATACTCTCGGGTAAACGGGTCAAACAAATCCTTTACCTTTACCTTACCCTTTTACTTAAACGGGTAAAAAATTCTTACTCTTACCTTACCCTTTTACTTAAATGGGTAAGAAATCCTTACGAGGGCAGTGGTAATACATGGAGTAGTAAATGTTCCACTATGGCATCTGTGTCAGGAGGAATAAGGTAAAGCCTTTAATTAATTTGATTTTTTAAGCACATGGATAAAAGGTTTTAGTTTTAGCTATTGGTATGATTTGACGAACTTCACATTCCTTGTCAGGAAGGACCTGATATACTGGTTTGTGATGAGGCCCATATGATCAAGAATACTAAAGCTGATACAACTCAAGCTTTGAAGCAGGTGAAATGTCAGAGACGGATTGCATTGACTGGTTCGCCACTGCAGAATAACCTAATGGAATACTATTGTGTAAGTTTCTGTTATAACTTTTGCAAAAGTACTAAAAGTACTACTACACTGATGCTTTGTTTTTATTTTCTGGTGAAACTTCATTTGAAATAGATGGTTGATTTTGTAAGAGAAGGATTTCTTGGCAGCAGCCATGAGTTCAGGAATCGGCAAGGCTTCTTTTCTAATGTTCTCTAATGAAGTTCCCTTTTTTCTTTATTTCTTTTTCCTTAATGTTGCTTGCCTTTTTTGCAGTTTCCAAAATCCCATTGAGAATGGGCAGCATACTAATTCAACATCTCAGGATGTGAAAATCATGAACCAGAGGTCTCACATCCTTTATGAACAATTAAAAGGTTTTGTCCAAAGAATGGACATGAATGTTGTGAAGAAGGACTTGCCACCCAAAACAGTATTTGTTATAGCTGTGAAGCTTTCTCCCTTGCAGAGGAAACTGTACAAGAGGTTTCTTGATGTGCATGGGTTCACAAGCGAGAAGGTTTCCAATGAAAAGATGCGGAAAAGGGGTTTTTTTGCAGGCTACCAGGCCTTAGCTCAGGTTCGTGACTTTAGTCAAAGTTTTGCAGTCTAAAGATGTGAACTCCTAAAGCCTTTGAATGCTAATACTCAAGCAATCTTTTGACCTTAATTGCACTACTTTTAATAGTTTCTAATACCTCTGATTCGTTTTTGGATGGTGGCTTGGCATAGTGATTCCTAAACAAACATGGTATGCTTCCACTTTTTGCACTCGCATGCAAAAAGCTCACTAAATGATTAGAGGCACGAAGAGGTTGCCAAATTACATACAAACCTATAAATGAAAGGGCTTACCTACAAACATACAAACATGGTATTCTTAAGGTGAATGCTGTTAAGAGCATTCTGGCACCCATTAACTTAGCTGCAAAGGGCTTACCTAATCCGGTTTTTCTGTTAGGTCGTGCATTTTTTAGCGGCAGATCATGCATGTTTTTTTGCCCCACTCTGGGATAATTTTCATTCTTGGTTGTTTTGGGGTCCGGTTGTCTTGAAGGTTGGTAAGAGATTGGTTGCATGAAGGGCACTTATTTTACACTAGGTGGGCAGGTTATCTCATCGAGGGATCCCTTTTGTTGATTCTCAAGTAGTATCTGTCCACTTTTAGGATTCCAGTGTGGGTGACGGAAAGGTTGGAGGGAGACGGAAAGGTTGGAGGGAGTGATGAGGAGTTTCCCTTGGTCGGGTAGTGGTGCTAGGAGGGTTCATTTGGTTAGAGGGAGACTCTTTCTAGGCCTAAGGCGGGGTTGGGTCTTGGTAACCTGAGGAGCACCTGCACTCTTTTTGGGTTTGGGGGGGGGGGGGGGGGGGGTGGGGTGTTGTGTCCTACATGTCTAGGACACTGGACACTGATATGCCTCATTCCACCAAAACAGTAGCTATGTGTGGTGGCAGTTGACTGCCACCCCTCTTCCAACAGGACCCTTACCATTTTCGGCCTTTTTGGGGTTAAGGATTCCTACCTTGACATTAAAAGCAAGTGCAATAAGAATTTGGCTAAGTGGTGCTCAGGATTTCAAAATTTTGTGCTCCTATAGGAATTGCTTTTTTGGCTTGGGCAGCAGCCTGGTCAAATTTTACCGATAGATAACTTGCAAAAGATGGGACTGCCAAGTAAATAGATGCCCTCCTTGCAAATTGGCGACTGAAGCTGTGTGCTACCTCCTCTTCCACTGCTCATGGGTTATTATCAGCATTCATGGCTTGGTTTGGTTTGGTTTGTATCCCGCAAAGAAGAGGAAGAAATTATTTTGCTTAATTACCTTGAGCATCCTCTTGTCTTTTCGAGGGGGAGAAGCAAAAGGATCTTCGAAGGTGACGAATGCTCAATCCACCAGCTGAATAAAATTTGGCTTTCCGATCTCAAAGATTGCATGATTTACTTGTAGTTATAAGCTTTCTCCTAATTTTCTTGTTCTCATTGAAAAACCTAGCTTTGAAATCTCTGGGTTGGCACCCTCTTTGTGCTTTATTTATATATGTTAGAAAGAGAGAGATTGATTGGGGAAAGCACCTTGATACCTAGAACAGGTAGGGGAACCACATATTAATAATGATAGAATTACGGTTGCTTTACAAAACCCTAGTCCTTCATGCTAGAAATGTAAAATGGCCATAACTCAGGCCCTAACCCACACAGCTCATTAGGCTCACACACACCACAAAGCCTGGCCAGACGCTCCAACATTATGTGTGCTTTTTATTGATTGAAAGAAGAATACATGTATATATGTACAGACACATATATATGTGTGTGTGTGTTTGTATGCATAGTTGTCAAAGTGTCGCCTGGGATACGCTTAGGCATCAAGCTCCCGGATGTCCTCTGTCACTTTGTGATGCCTAGGCAACCTTGTCAAGGCATCCAGGCACCCTAGGACCGCCTAGGGTTGCCTTGGCGCCTTTAATAACTTTGCATATATGTATTTATGTATGTATATATTTGTGTATATATTTTGAAACTCATGTTTGCAGTAAATGTAGTCATTTGAACTGAATGAAATTTTTATTTTAAAAATTGAATGATTTGGAGGAAGAATACAACATTATTGAATTCTCAAAGGCAGGCTAAATGTAATCTGGCAACTTTCAACTAATGATGCCTGTGTAATTGCAAGTTGTCCTTTTGAATTGGGTTGGATTTCATTTGCTCAAATGTTTGATGTCATTTCAATGACAATATGTTCTCCCCATGTAGATATGGAATCATCCTGGAATCTTGCAATTGACAAAAGATGACAATGATTTTTTGAGGCACGAAGATGTTCTTGAGAATTTTATTGTTGATGACAGCTCTAGCGATGATAACACAGACTACAGTACAGTTCTTGGAGGTATTTTTACCCCCCTCTCCCCTTTTCCTGCTTTCAGTTATCCCAGATTGATGCTCAACTCTTGCCTGTTTTAGTGCTCGTTGTGGTGAACTTTTTTTAAAGGATGAATTGTTTTCCATATTTTTTGTTAGGTCTTTGCAGTGCACAATTCCTTGGAGTGTAGGTAGTGTGTGTTTATGATTGTATCGAAAGGAGATAACTAAAACAACTAATGGGGGTGTTGAGAACTTCTTGGATAAATGCTGTTTGATTAATGTTGTGAAAAAGTGAGGGGAGAATTTTAGGGAGAAAAGTCGGATGCCCTAATACGGGCACCAAGACTATCTATTTATGGTACTCATTATTAGGGTTACTAGGAAACCCTAGCCCCTTGAACAAGGAAACATAATGAAAACCCTAATGGACCCAGAATACAAAGCCCAATAAATAAATAAAACACAGCCCAAGATTACACAATCCAACAATTAATACAGGGGAAATTGCAGTTGTGTGTTAGTCTAACTAAATTATTGAACAACAATAGCCATCTGTGATAAATTAGTAAATATACTTTGATATCTTTATTGACCAAGAGTGCGATTAAGATGGGTAAGGCTAAGCTGTTTGAAGGCCAGCATTGCAATCTCCTACTGTGCTTGGTGTGATTCTATGTCTACAACTCTCTTAATACATAATCTATCAGGCAACCCATGCAATGCGTGTCTTTTTTAATATTTATATTATACTTCTATTTTATTATATTCAACTGTAGCTTTAAAAGTTAGATTTTATTATTGATATCAGATTGAAACTTGGATAATGTTGTACCTACGCTTTACCTATGTACCGAGTTTCACCCAAACCCAATTAGCAATAGGTGCAGTGGCTTGACAGGTCTATAACTGATGCAAAGTAAGTCCCGAAGATGTGAGAAAACTTCAATGCTATTTATACTTATGTGAAAAACATTATAGGTAATGAAAAAGTTCTAGAGATGAGTTCATTTATATGTTTTTTGAAGTATGTTATATATATTCATTATAAATATAATTGGAAGAGGTGTTGATAAATAAATGGTGTGGAAAATGGAAATCCAGGAAGAGTAGAAAATGTTAGAAATTAAAAATATCAAGATTAATAAAGAGAATGAAAGGTTTTAATATTTATAATAATATCATACCTACTATTAATCAACTTTCACCTGACAAAGTGACTTTTTCTTTACTTAAATAGGAAGTTTTTATGGGTCCTAGGTTCAAAGATAGTACAAAACCTTTCAACACTTCTTCTATTATCAGAAGCAAAATGCAACTTATTGGCATTTATGTATGCTGTCGTCTTTTCCATTGATGGAGCATAACTGAATTTGTCCTCGTAAAATAGTGACCTGTGCATTTTGTAAAATTGAGAAGCATTATAATCTCTATAAAACACATGTAATTACTTTAGTTTATACTGAATACAAAACTTGAATTGTTTTTCCCACCATTCCTTGTAAATATAGTCCAGAGAAAATGTGTCAAGTACTGCTGCACTTGCTAGTACTTTAGTTATAATTGCATTCCCACATGGAAATTTTGACATGACATTTTGCAATTGTATATTTGCAGAAAGTAATGAAATGTGGTGAAGTAACCATGTTGTGGTTAAAGAAAAAAGGGTGCATAAGGCTCTATGTGCTTTTGGAGGCTTGGGCGAGGGCACTTAATATACATAGCCTTCCCCTTTCTTTATTGCAAGGAATAATTTGTTGTGGCAATTCTGTTAGAAATTTGTGGCAAAATCTAAAATGGTCATGTTTCAGGAGGAGTTGTTTCATTAGACCTAAAACATGAGAAATTGTTTGGACAGTTTCTTGAAGCTAGGTGGAAATTTCAGCAAAATGAGTGCAGATTTCCATATGGAATGTGTATTTTGTTAGTTGTAATTGCCATTCAGAGCTATGTTTTCATGGCATGCTTAAAAATGGTTCGTGTAATCAATCAAAAAATGGATCACTTGTTCAATGCAATTGTGATACTTCATTTGCCCTTTTTGAGCAGCAATTAGATCTTTTTTTTTTTATGGCGAGCTTAAAAGTTTTCGTCCAATTAATCAAAAAATGGATCACTTGTTCATTGCAAATGTGATACTAATTTGCCCTTTTTTATGAGATGTCTAGTGGACCTAATCTGAAAAGTTTCTGTAAATTCAATGCCATCTGCCTAAGTGTGTCCTGAAGCCACTGGTCTCGGAATTGAATGGCCGAAGATAATGGTCAGGCAACAAGTTATCGGAATGCGTTGATCTACAATAGATAGCTGGCTTTCTAGAAGTGAGAGTAATTCCTAAGTGAAATTTGTGTGAAGAGCATGTGTTTTGTCGTTCATTGTTGGTCTGTGGCTGTAGTCAGAAATGGCGGCTTGTGAGGATGGTGAAAGGGTTACAAAAAGTGGGATGCAAGATAGCAATGATATGGTGAGGTTATAGGAACAGCTTCTGAACAGAATTTAGGCACTGGACCTAGTTCCTTTGCAAATGGCACTCTGGAGATTGAAATTATAAACCAGTGAATCTGTAGGAGGAGCATACTTGGAATTACTGGGCATGTAGAATACACGGCAAGGAATGATAGCCATCCATCTCAGCATCATCAAGTGTGCAAGTCGATAGGGTCTTTGATGATGATAAATGCTGATGGTCGGGTTCTGGAAGTCCATTGCAAGAGTACATGGAACTGGGCTCAAGAAAGATGAAGACAATTTACATCTCTAGTATAACTCGGCTAGGAACAGGACTGGAGAAAGATGAAGACAACTCAGCTAGGAACATCCTTCTGTGAGCTTATTTGGAGATGAGGACTTAAGAATAAGACTGGCAATGAGTGCCTGTTTTACCCTATCTTAATTATAGGGTAAGGGGAAGATTTTTTTAACTGTTTACCTGATATAATGTGTTGAGAGTCCCACGTTGGATTTGGGACTATTCTTTTGATGCTTGAAGTACCTTGTTGGGCTACTCCTTCATTGCCAATTGGTTTTGGATGGAACCTTGACAGTATGTATGTGTATGTGTATATGTATGAGTTGTCAAGCACTGCTTTGTGTTGTGGAAATCTGAGCACTTCATTCAAATTCAGTGGACCCAGATTTCTTTCGAAAGAGGGAAAAACAATTTCCCAACAAGTCACCCTCTCAGCTCAGTCCTAGCTCTCACTATTCTCTCACCTTCCTCTCTGCTCTTTGCTCTCGTTCTCACCTCTCTTGCATCTACAGATTTGCCCGCGCTCTCATTAGGATGCTACTAAACCTTGAATATTCAATGTCCTTTGAGCCGTCTGTTTTGGTTTGGATTGTTAATTGTTCTTTTATGTGATTGAGCTTGCATTTGTATAATAATGCTGTGGGTTCTCTGCAATGCAATTCTCATATTTTTCAGGCAATGCTATTGTTAACGTTTTCATGCTCTTTGCAGACAAGTCAAAGAACAAGAATGATTTTCTGCAAAGGGGACATGATGACAGATTCTTCCATGAGGTCTGAACATATTTGTCTGATAAATTATAACTATTTACAGCTTTTTTTCTTTTTTTTTTTTAAAACTTTGTTGCCCTTAATTCAGATTCTAATTTGATGATCCCGTGCATTCCCCAGGGACAGTCTATCTTTGTCTCCATTTTTTGTTCTATTTTGTGGTGGGGCTTTGTGTACATGTACACTTGAGTCACCTGATTTAGATGTTACAGCTTTATTATGTTTAATGCAAATCTAACCTATTATCAAGTAATCTCTAAAATATTTGCAAGCTGGCTTCTATTTTATTCTATGTATACCACTTTAACTGCTTAAAACTTCTCATTCTTTAAGTGTAATGCTCATGTCTCTTTCCAGGACTGGTGGAATGATCTCCTTCATAAAAGTAATTATAAAGAGGCAAATTACAGTGGCAAAATGGTGTTGCTGCTTGACATCCTAACCATGTGTTCTGGTGTTGGTGACAAAGCACTGGTTTTTAGCCAAAGCATATCAACGCTTGATCTTATAGAGATTTATCTATCAAAATTAACTCGTCAAGGCAGGCAAGGGAAATGTTGGAAAAAGGGAAAAGACTGGTATAGGTAAATACTTTTTCTTGTGAATAAAAGAGATACTGCTGCATGTCACTAAAGCATTTAATGCCTAATGCCTTGAATGATGAAAAAACAAACCAAGCATAAGCAAAATGGTCTCTCCCATGGACTTTGAGGGGAATAGAAGAGGAATAGCTATTACCAATGAGCAAGGATGTAATAGCTATTATTTATTCCATTCATGAACCTTGGAAAGAGCTATTCCTCGCATAATCCTCTCATTGTTCATGTTATATTTCTGTGAAATACCTATTCCGTTCCATTATGCAAATCAAGTGAATGGTAAGTCCACTTATAGGCTTTCCTACCACATATATAGAATTTAGCTGCTCTGATTTGTGATTATTATTGTTTTTATTTATTTATTTATCAAACTAGTGATATTTTCATGTTCTATTGATTTGCTTTCTTTTTTCTTTTGGCCAAACACCAAACTTAATTGGTCTTCCATTAACCAAAAAATGGTGCTGCTTCTATATTGCAAGTAGTTTCCTTGATAAAGTACTTCAGCATTTTATGGAGTGTTTGTGAACTTTGTATGGATCTTTAACATACTGCATGAACTTCTGCTGCAATGCATCCCTCAATTATAACCAGAAGTGGGGTGTCGTCAGGTGCACAACAAGAGGCTAAATTATAATTCCAACTAAAGAATATTCAAGTACTTACAACTTTCCAAAGAAATAAATGACATTCTCTATGCCACTTACTTATATTTATGTTTTAATCCCAGCTATTTGAGGTTTGGAATGGCTTGGATGGTAGTGATATATCAGGGTGCACTTGGAGGGTTTGTAACTCCCTTTGTACAAAATCAGGGTGATATATAGAACTTTTCAGTCATGGAATCAAAACTTAAAAGAGTCACGCTACGAAGCTAATGGAGAGGGTAATTGTATATAGGTTGAGACATAATGTTACAATTATAGAAAACCAGTCTGGCTTATGCGAACACTATCTACTACACAGATGATTCATTTACTTAGGGTAAGGAAGGGACTTGCATATGAGAAGTTTCTGATGGATTCATAGAGAATTGCTTTGGTGGGCCTTGGTGGAGAAATCTTTTTCTCTCAAGTATATAAATGGTTATTAATGACATGAATTAGAGAGTAGTCGCTATGGCGAGGACACGTGGGGGCATGGTGATAGCCATCCTACGACCATAGGGTTGTGCCAAGGCTTAGCATTGTGTTCCTTCTTGTTGCAGTTCTGATGCATTAGCTCACTAGATGTATTCAAAATGAATTGCTATGGTGCATGTTATTTGCTAATGACATAATGTTGGTTGATTGATGAGGCTAAAAGGGCATCTAAGCTTAATTAGAATTATGGAGACTAATTCTAGAATCTCGAGGTTTTGGTTAAGTAGGCCTGGAATGGAATATATGGATGGATTGCAAGTTCAGTGATAGGAAAGTGTATCCTTTCGTTAAGAGATACTGTAAAACGACCATTTTCATTATCTTTGGCCAATCATTCAGAGTATTGCCAAGATAAAGGGAGCTGCTACTGAATGTTTAACATTTCATTTTGTGAAGGTAATATAACTTTTGAGGATGAAATTTATATAATCAGTAGAAGGCCGGTACTGAATTGAGTTTTGACAATGAAGAAACAACTTAAGCACGAAATGGTTTTATTGCGGTGCATACGACTAAGATAAGACTATGAAAGATAGCATTAGAAATCAGGTGCTTTGTCCAATGCCAGGGGTAGATTCAGTTGAACTGTGTGTTCCCTTGTAATATACACGGTGTTGCCACCATTTTTGAAAGTGTACATTTGTAAGCTGATTAAGTGCGTTTACAGTTATTCCTTACTATATAATTTCTAAATCATAATCTAGTCCTGTACTTAGATTCTCTTTTTGTAACATTAAAAAAAAAAGATTTTTGGAGTAGTTTCTCCTTTACCATCCAAATCTTTTATGGGATAAAAAAACTGGAGTACTGTTTATCCAAGCCCTTTCAGTGTCATATTTTGTTCCATCATATTTACCTTGTTCATCTGTTATGGCTACTTATAATATGGACTTCCCTGTCAATTCTATGTTTAAGTTCCCGATATTCTTGACATGACACATATTATACTCAATTAGCCTCTCATCAGCCAATTTCTCCTAAAACTCAAGAACTATTATCTGGTGCGAACTAACAAAGGTCAATTGTATTCATTGTTATAATATTGTTGGATGTTATGTTCTTTGTTTTTCGGAAAATTTTCTCTCTATTTGGGATAATAGATATGATAAATATTCTTATTTTCCAACATGGTCTGCCCAACAGGATAGATGGAAGAACAGAGGGCTCTGTAAGGCAAAAATTGGTTGAGAGATTTAATGAAGCCTCAAATAGAAGAGTGAAATGCACTCTGATATCAACCAAAGCTGGATCATTGGGGATCAATCTTCATGCTGCTAACCGTGTAATTATTGTTGATGGCTCTTGGAATCCAACATATGATCTTCAGGCTATATATCGAGCTTGGAGGTGCATTTCCCTTGAAGATTTCCGCTCCGCATAACTTTCATTTTTATTTTTTATTTTTCCCTTACTTTGGTATAATTACTTCTATTCAAGATATGTTCTATCTTTGCAGGTACGGTCAAACTAAACCTGTGTTTGCTTACCGTTTGCTGGCACATGGAACAATGGAAGAGAAAATTTATAAACGTCAGGTACTTTTCTCAACACATGTAACTATATCATCCATTATCAGGGTAAAGCCTTAATAGAGAAACATATAAATAGGTGACAAAAGAGGGTCTTGCTGCGAGGGTGGTTGATAGGCAGCAAGTTTACAGGACAATGTCTAAAGAAGAGATGTTACATCTATTTGATTTTGGTGATGATGAAAACCCAGACACGTTGGCTGAAACAGACCAAGTGAATGGACATACCATTAATCAAGCTGTTACTAGCCAGAAAGAAAACTTTCCAAGACAGAAGTTGAACCCTCTTCATGGGAGCTGCTCTTCTGACAAGTTTATGGAAAGTTTACTTGGCAAGCATCATCCAAGGTAGATTCTTTTACTTTGTTTCGCTCGTTATCTATATCATCGCTTGACTTTGTGGATTTCTGCAACACTTGTTAATATGTTTTTGTTGGCTCTCTTGTTTCATGCTTGTTATTCTGGTTCTGTTTTCTAAATCCTTTTGCTGTTAGAAGTTTCCCACAGCTGATCTGAATCTGCTAGGTTTAGGGTTTCAGTTACACGTCTGTCAGAAAATTTCTTCCCCCCCCCCCTCCCCCCCCTTTCCTCACTGATGCATGTATACACAAGGTATATAGAGGAGGGAACTAAGGGCTAAGAAGGTGGTTGTTGTTTTTTTTTTCTTTTTGTTTCTTAAAGGTCCTTTGATGCCAGGCCTCAAAAGGGGGTGGGGGTTGTGACTCTTTTCTTGTATGTTTCTTGTCCACTTTCTCAACAATTGCGTGATCATCTACTAACAGAGAACCCAAGCAGTAAAGAAGCAAGTGATCCATTGATTAGGCTCCATTTGTGCAAATGCAGCACAAAATTGGAAAAGGAAAAGCCCTCTTAATTAAGTTTTTATGACAGTTTTATAATGATTTATTTTGGTTCATGGCCTCAGATATGATCACCATGGGGACAGGTATGAGTTCACTGGTCAGGAAGAGCAGGATGATTGATTGGGGACAGGTATGGATTGCTAGGGTTAGACCACTAGAAAAGGATAAGAGTGTTAGGGCGGCGTATGAGGAAATTTCCTTAGATAGGAGCAAGTGGCAAAGGAAACCCCATTTCGACACCCGATGTGATTTCTTATTTTGAGCCCATGTATCCAATCCCACTCTTTAGACATTTTCTCATGTTGTCCCAAATTATTCCACTTGTTGAGAGAAGAAAAAAATAGATTGTATTGAAATGAGATGATAAAATAGGATATATATGCACCGATGCCCCAATATGGAGATATTACCATACTCCCTTTAATGATTATATGTTAGTAACTACCCCTCAAGTTGAGGCATATATATCAAGAAGCCCCAACTTGTTTCATAAAGTAAACACATTACCGCCCTGAAAAGATTTAGTGAAAATATCAGCAAGCTGGTTGTATACTTAAGAATAATCTCGTTTCATTGAACCTTCTGGTGCACAAAATGACAATTAACCTCAACGAGGTTAGTTCGCTCGTGAAATACAGCATTTGATGCAAAGCAGGCTAATTATCACAATATAATACTAACGAATGGGAGGCGGTAATTCCCAGTCCAGACAACAACATCCTTAGCTATGACATGCTGGATTAAGAAACCACCTGTTGCTTCTTACTTTTCCTCGCTACAAGACTACCTCGAAGGAGAACATGATTCCTATCAACAGAGACATCTTACCTGGTCTGCATCTGGTAATCCATCATCTCAAGATGCTCACGATCTTTAAAGTGCAGGCTTGTCCCTAGTGCTTCCTTCAAATACTTGAAAATCCGTTGCATTGTATCCCAGTGAGTGGTCTGTGGAGCACTCGTGAACTAACAACACTCACAGCAAATGAAATATCTGGTCTACTGACTGTCAGATAATTAAGTTCTCCCATCAGCCTGCAGTAGTTTGATGGATCCTGTAGGTACTTCCCATGTTCATCCCCAAGCTTCATATTGGGGTTCATGAGGGTATCACGAGGTTTTGCACCATGAAACTCCACTATGCTGAGAATATCTAGAATATACTTCCTTTGTGATAATATAATACCTTCATTGGAGTAGGCAACTTTAATTCCATAAAAGTACCTCAAATAGCTCAAGTCCTTTGTACTGAATTCAGTCTACAGGAACTGTTTAAGTCGCTAATGGCAACAAAGTAACTACTTGTAATGATGATATCAGTCACGTGCGCTACAAAGAGAGCACAACCAGCAGAAGGATGGAACAAAACACAGAATGATCGGCCTGACAGTATGAACCAAATCGAATCACTGCATCACCAAATCTCCCTAACCATGTCCGATGAGTTTGGTTCAACCCATACAAGGCTTTGTAGAGGGGACACAGCATTCTCCTCTTGAGCAGCAAACACGGGTGGTTGCTCCGTATCAACTTCCTCAAATGTAGGTGTGGATGAGTTCTTCTCCACAAGTGTACTCCCCAGAACTCAGAACTCGTGTGAAGACCTCATCCACAGACAGAAGAAAACTCGAAGTCCAACCACTGATAGAGAGTAATAAATCTGGAGTAAAGATCTAATGGTGAATTTTATGCCGGTTCGAGCTCTAACAGCTCTCACCAAGGATCACACACTTGAGTCATGTTATTTTGCCATGAGAAAAGTAAGTCACACTTTTCCCGGAGTCCTTTAGCAGTACTGCATTTTTTAAAATCAGGCACTCACTGTCATGCTATTCCATAGCAAAAGTCCAGATAGTGGTGTCACCAGAAATCCAATCGGCCAACTTGGTAGGATCGGTTGGTAGATCAGAAGTCAAGTACGAGATTTTGCTTCATAGCTCGAAGATAAACCTCAACTGCTATGGACCACGAGTGATAATTGGTGCCATTCAACTTGATGGATGTTAATTCTAGATGAGGAACATTTTAACACCAGCAGTGGTATAGGCATAGCCATGTTAGCAGTCAAACTAAATGTGATTCAATTAAGAGTAACCACAATAATCAAGACATTCTTCTCAAACAACAGAATCAGCTACAAATTATAATGAATCCAGAAAATCGGCAACCAGACAACAACTAGAGTGTCATAGAGCCAAAAACAATAAACCACTCTCAATTGAACTCCACAAGGCACAAAAACCTAAACAAATCACCATTGGAAGCGGAAAGATCAAGTTCAAAAAATCAAGGTATAACCTCCAAATGTCTAATCAATGGTGTAGGGGGTACAAGAGCTTTGTTCTTTGGCCGTCACTACTTGTTTTGCGTACAAATAGTGTTTTCCCAAACAGACTGGGTTCATGTTAACAGAAGAAAAGAGTAGATTGTATTGAAATAAGAGAGTACAAGAGGATATATATATACATAGTGATAATACCCCAACATCCTATCGATGCCCTAATATTGTGATATTAGTACAGTACCCTTAAGATAATATGCCTTTTAATTATAATACGTTGCCTCCACCCTCGTTCAATATTTCCGCATTGTAGCTCCTAGACTTCATTATTATTATTTTTTTTGTAGCCACTCCAATTGTTGAAATATCACCTCTCTTTCAGGTGGATTGCTAACTACCACGAGCATGAGACCCTTCTGCAAGAGAATGAAGAGGAGAAGCTGTCAAAAGAAGAACAAGACATGGCTTGGGAAGTATACCAAAAAACCCTCGAGTGGGAAGAAGTGCAACGAGTACCTTTAAATACTCTATCGTCCGAACCGAAACCTGTTGTGCCAAACACAGGCCCTCCTCCTGCCCCAGAAAACTGCAGTCTCATCGAATCCAAACGCCACCTGAGGAACTTCCCACCGCCACGCAAATGCACTAACCTTTCACACATGTTGACTCTGAGGAGCCAGGGAACGAAAGTTGGTTGCAGTACAGTATGTGGGGAATGCGCGCGGGAGATAAGTTGGGAAGATTTAAGCCGAGATGGGAAATCGGGGAGATGAAGAATAGGAGGCTAGTTTTTTTTTTATTTGTTCATACCTATTTTGTTGTCTTTTTTTTTTTTTTTTCGGGGGGGTGTAAAGGGCTCTGCTCGTATGTGCTCAGTTACTTTTGAAGCGTGCAGGTTCTTTTTGTTGTAGCCTCCTTAATTCCCTCCCTACCTGTATTAACGGTAGGATGTAAGCTGTGTAAATTCAACTTCTATATCAGTCATATAGAAATTATAATTGAGTCGTCGTTTCCTTTGTGAGCCTTCTTTTTAGCACCTGGACTCTCGTTGAAGCTTCAGGAAATAAAATAAAATAAAATAAAAAGAAAATGAAAATTTATTTTCCTTTGAAGGTTACAGGGAAAGTAAGAAATAATAGAAAAATAATTCGAAGACTCGGATGAATTTACATTGATTCTCTTTGGGTTGAGGCATTTTAGGTTCTTTTTTTTTTTTTTTCCTTTTTTCCTCCCCTGTTCTCATATCATCTTATTTGATCTTTAATTGACAGTCTGTTCCTCTGTTGTCGGTATGAATAATGTGTTTTAATGTGTTTTCACAACAATATTAACAAAAGAAAAAAAAAGGAAAAGAAAAAAAGAACACATCCTAATTGAGCCATATGTTATTTCTTCAGCCCTGTAAATCCAAAATCTTTAAATCGTGGACCATTCGGGATTTGTTCAACCTACTCAATTTAAAAAGAGAGATGTTATTGGCATCAAGGTCGGTACTCGTAGCTTTTCCGTTAAAATAAAATAAGCTTTTTGCTGAAATAAAGCTAAGATGGGGTTGAATTGTGAATAAATTTAAGATATCGCCGCCGTTAAAACTGGTGTAATTTAGTATTAGGGAGATGCCTAGAACTCCCTTTGAGAAAGGGAATGAAAAAGAAAAAAGTTGAAATGTCTATGGCATGTGTATAAACATGTTTTTTAGGTCCCACGAGTTGGCTGAGTGATAAGAGCTTGAGTTGGAGTGAGTCATGTTGGCTGTCTTTCCTTTATAATATCATCAGATTTACCCACGAAATAGAGCGAAAGGGTCGCTCCAATTTTGCTTGGGGATTAGTTAGATCCTATGTGGATCTACATCCTTCAATTTCTAAAGGAATAAATAGGTAACTTAAAATTGCACAGAAAAATCATATTATTATATTTCAATAATTCTATAGACACGAAAAATTTCACATAGAATCATAAAACACTTATCATCATATGTTAATAAATATAATTATTTACTAAAATACTTCTTACCTTATTTGTGCCCCATCTAACTTTTGTGAATTCGTTGGGTTGACCGGACAGGAGTCAAACTCGCCTAAACCCCCTCCACCCAAAACGGGGAAAGGAAAAAGATGAGAGACTCCCCTCATCCTCTCATGATGTCCATTTCCCCATCTCTCCCTCACCCCTTCTCCTTCCCTCTCCCTTCTCCTCCCAGGTGACAACGGCGGCGGATCCATTTCCTCCTTCATAACCGCCGCCACGGTCACGATGTCGGTGCAGAGCTTCGGCCGAGTGCCGTTTCAGCTGCTGGAGATCACCCTGATCTCGGCACAGGACCTCTCCCCGGCTTCCAAATCCATGCAGACGTACGCGGTGGCATGGGTGAACCCGGAGCGCCGGCTGACCACCCGCGTGGATTCCCACGGCCACACGCAGCCGTCGTGGAACGACAAGTTCGTGTTCCGGTTGGAACAGCGGTTCCTCTCCTTGCCGACCTCCTCACTCACCATCGACATCTTCGCCGTCTCGTGGCTCCGCCGCGACGTGAAGCTCGGCTCCGTCCGCGTCCTCCTCTCCACCCTCCTCCCACCCGACCCCGACCCCTTCTTCTCCTCCACCACCACCCCCACCTCCTCCGCCCCCGGCAACATGCGCTTCGTCGCCCTCCAGATCCGCCGCCCCTCCGGCCGCCCCCAGGGCATCCTCAACGTCGGAGTCACCCTCCTCGACAGCACCATGCGCAGCATGCCTCTCTACACCGAGCTCAGCGCCTCCGCCGTCGGCTACCGAGACCTCATGGACGCCCGCCGACCCAAACCTAACAACAACAACAACAACAATGAAAACAACAATCATCCCTCGGGGGACGATATCCAACAGAGCCGCAAACCCCTGCGCCGTACTCAGAGCGAGCGAACCGATAACAAGCGGAAGCCCTCAAGCTCCCTCTTCATCGGCTCCGTCTACAACGGCTCCGTCTGCGGATCCGCGCCCAATGGATCTGACGTCGGATTCCCCATGAACGCGGGGGCCTTCGGGGGCGGGAACGGATCCGTCTGTTCAGACTTAGGCCCGTCGCCGTCCGTGGTGGCCGAGGCCGTCGCCCGTGGACTGTACCGTCCCGCAGCCGTCGCCGCCTCCTCCGCCGGGGACGACGACGCAGGGAGCTCGATTCTGGGGGATTGGACGGAGACGAGCAGCGTGGAGGGGCTCAGGTCGAAGCTGGAGCGGTGGCGGACGGAGATGCCGCCGATCTACGACCGCGATGACGACCGCAGGATCAAGACGAACAGAAACAACAATGTGAGGCGGCGGAGTTCGCGCCGACGACACACTGACGGCGGCGGAGGGGGACTGTTCTCTTGCTTCGCGAACGCGTACGGATGCGAGTTCTCGATATCGTGTGGAGGAGGGGGAGGAGCGAAGACAAGGAAGAGCAAGAGGCATGGGAATGGCAAAGCTCCTCTCACCCCTTCTGAGGATAACATGAGCCGTTCTTACGTTTGATGATATATACAAATATACACGGAGAAAGGTTAGACTTAGAGTGAGACTGTTGAAGAGGCAATGTTTCTCTCTCTTGTCTCGCTGTGATTTTTTTTTTTTTTATTTGTTTTTTGTTGTGTACTTTTGTTGGGGGAGAAAAGAAAGGGAAGAAAAAGGCAAAAGGAAGTAAGGGTGAATGTAAATGAATTAATTTTCAGATTGATTTAATCACATTGTCTTTATTGAATTTCATTTTCACCTGGGATTTTTTTCGAATTTTTCTAATATGTGTACAAGGTATACATGTTATCGAATCAGTGCATTGAAAATGTAAACATTCATCCCTACAGGGTTGGTTGCGTGGTAAAGGCGTTGGGTTAGTCCAGAGATAAGCCGGGTTCAATTCCTGCTATCCGCAGTCTTATGGCATATACCGATTTACCTGGAGGCTGGTTTGAGAGGTAAGGTGAGTTCTCCTCCAGTTAGATCCTGATCATTTTGGACCCATGTAATTCGAGTAGTGCGAGGGATTGGGTTAGAAAAAAGAATAATATACTCCCTTTTTCATATAATTTTCATGCTTTTACCATATAAGATTAGATTTTTTTTTTTGATAAAAAGAAGTTCAATTAAGTACTAACAATAATTGATTTTATTATTATTTTTTTTGTGTGGAAAGAATCTAATCTTATATGGAAAAAACATGAAAAGTTATAGGATATAGATAAAACAATGTTGAGCATCATCACAAATAACACCAGGAAATTAGTAAATCATGAACCCTTGAAATTTCAATATGTTTTCAATACCACTTACCACCAAATTATTTTAAACTTTATGGGTATACTCAGGCCTAATTGATAACTGTTAACACACGTTGTGGTAAGTAATTTTAATTATTCAATGTGTTTATTAATCAAAACTGAGAGCAGACACTGTGTTCAGTGATTTGCCACATAAAACTTCAGTAAAAGAACCCTTAATGAGTTTAAATTTTTTTCTCCACACTCAATGGTGGGTTAAATTTTTTTTTTTTCCATTACTTGATTGATTTACCCTGAAGCAATGCATTTATTTACAATTTTTGCCTTTTAAAGCGCCCATCCTCTGTGTTAGGGTTTCTCTCAACCCTATTTTTGTGCTTTAATGACCCGTTCTTAAGCGGTGATGGTACCAAAGATAGATATTATTAATATAACATGTCATTTACTCTAACTAGCTTCTCCAAGATGAGAGCCTTATATATAGCTATTAGGAACCGGCAAACTAAGAATTATTTTTTGGGGAACTGAGCAACCTTCCTCTTAATTTTAATTTCAATTTTTTAAAAAACCAAATCAGAGAGATGAAAGTTGGCCAAACACTAGGCAAAGGGCAGCACTGGCAAGTCAATTTGGATTAGAATTATTTTATGAATGGGTTGTCAAGTTATGTGATTACCTGTTTTATTTAGTATTCTCACGTTAATATTTAACAAAAAGTTAATTTCTTAAAGCAAAATTATAACTAAAAGTGGCAGTTGGACGTATCGAGTAGGCCGTAGGTGAGCCAACATGACCTACCAGCTAACATGGGCAAGGGTAAATTCTGTTGAAAGTTAGTGGGAGTTGTCTCAAATTGGTCATTGTACTTTGATTTGTCTTATTTTTGTACTGAACTTTTAAAATGTCACAATTCTATCATTACTATTGAGTCTTTTTAAGGGGGGAACTGGCTCCCCTCCATCCCCTCTCACAATTTCTCTCTATGTTTCATCCTCTTAGTCAATTTTAAGGTATTTTAAGACAATTTTAACCATGCAAATTGATATAACATACTAAGATATATAGGTCTATCAACTTTCTTGAAATATAGAAATATTTAACATATTCATCATAATTATTGATAATTAAGAAAAGCAAAATAAACTATACTAGATTTTCCACACTGATGATAAATATGTTTTGTATTTATAAAACTCATGAAAATGGATAATTTTCTGCATTTTTATATGTTATTTCAATTTATACGGTTAAATTATTTAATAAAATGTATTCAAAATGTTTAGGAGAGTAAAACAAAGAGAGAAATTGATAGATGAAATGAAGAGACGCAAACTTGCCCTTAACAATGATAGAATTATAACATTATAAAGTTTAGTATGAAAAATAAGATAAATATAAATATGATGATCATTTTAAGACAATTAATAAAGTTATAGTGATCTTCGATCAAAATTTATCCTTAATATCAACGACAATTATTTTATGGACCGGGGGTTCATTAAAAAAAGAAAAAAAGAAAAAGAGGGGGGCCATGAACCCTCACTGTTACATATTTTCCCAGGTTAACGAGGTCCTGTTGGACCGGCCGATCCGATCCGGCCCTTGAAATCATGGCTGCAAACAAACGTGAGTTTCCCGCAACTCAATTCAACTTTCTTTGACCTAAAAGCCCAAGTAGAAACCCGGCCCATGGTTTGACACGGGTTACCCGAACCGAAATGGACCCCCGCTGCTCCCCCTCAACCCGCTAAACCTATTTATTTATTTGTTCCCGAGTTTCATTGGGAATCGAATCAATCCACACAGGGGGAGAGAGAGAGAGAGAGAGAGAGAGAGAGAGAGAGAGAGAGAGAGAGAGATGTTGTTCCAGGTGGGAGGACACGGGAATCGTCCCACCTTCTTCGAGATGGCTGCTGCTCAGCAGCTCCCCGCCAGTCTAAGAGCCGCCCTCACATACTCCATTGGCGTACGCATTTCTTCCATCAATGTTTCTTCTTCGCTGAATTTTATAGAACTCAAGTTGTTCAATTTGAGCTTATGAAGATTTATATATATCTGTGTGTGTGTGTGTGTGTGTGTGTATTCTTCCCCCTGGGTGAAGTTTTCCGTCTTGAGATTGGTGGTTCTTGTTTGTTTTGGAGAATGGGTTGAGCCCCTTTAAGATGAGGAAAAAAAAAAGGTTGTGTTAATTTTTCTTGCAGAAGCATGAGAAATTCTTGTGTCGTGATAGTTAGAAGAGCCTTTTTCACTTTTGTAACCATTATGCTCTGTTGCTGCTTATCTTGTTCAGTTCCATCCACTGGTGAACTGGTGCCTTTTAGCAATAGTTTTTCTGTAGATATTATGCTTATTTTTTTTTGGTACACATCAATATTTCAAATTGGGTATATGGAGTTAATTGCTTAATGCACCATGTTATCTCTTACATCCTTGCACGTGATGCCAATTAATTTCTATGAATCATCTTGTCTGCTCCAGATCCGATCGTTTGACTAAGTTGATTGCTTAAATGATGAGTCAAGTGTCAATTTTTTCAAGTTTGAGTTAGCTTTATGTGATTTCGTTGTAGTAATTACCAACAAGGGCTTGTATTGTTTGTATTTTTTATTTTAATATGTAAAGGACGGTTCACCATATCTGTTTGGATGTTTTCTGATGTACAAAGCATCCAACTTGATGTTTCCAATTTGTTGTGAGGTACAGTGAGCTTGATACAATTCAATTTCTACTTGTCTGTAACTATGTAGAAGCAATTGGTGCTATTCCAAAGAAACATTATTATTTGACAGCGAGAAGCAAAAATACCGCACCTTGCTGTAGTAAATGATTGTTCTTTGTTTTACAAACTGATCATTTTATTCCCTGGTTGTTGAAAATTTACAGTAAGCCTTCTTTCCCAGGTATTGGCATTACGAAGACCATTCCTGCATAGGTTATTGGATTACGAAGATGAGTTCTTTGCATTGCTGATGGTGGTTCTTGAATCTCATAGCCTGCGAACCACAGGTTTTCTACTTTCTATCAGCCAGTTTATGTTATAATGACTCAACAATCTATATCTCTTGTTATTGTAATATAAATTTTTTCTCATAAAAGAAAATCTCTGTGGCAGTTGTGTCTGCCAGTACGTATGGAGATTCCGTAATTACCTGATTGAAATGTTGTTCGTGCTACATGCTCTTCTTGTTGAAACATTGTTTTAATTGTTTGTTTCAACTGTTTTCCCTTTTTATGTTTCTCTATTCTTTTTTTTAATACGTATTTTAAAACCTTTCTTGATTTCCAAAGTGCTTTCTGCAATTTAGTGAAGATTATATGCCTATTATGGTTCTCTTGTTTCTATAGTTTCCCTTTACGATGAAGCACTTTATGTTTAACTAGTAAGATAAAATTCAGTGTGATTCAAGTAGAAAATAAATGTACAAAAACGTCAAATTACTAATTTATGAACTATTATGTTAATACGTTTTGTAGCACATGAAGAAAAGAATGGATTTTCATTTCTTTTAATGGATAATATTGAGAATCTCACATCGGTTTGGGACTTATTATTATAGAATTTGAAGTATCTGTTGGGCTACTCTCCTCATAACCAATTGGTTTTAGGATGGGACCCCCGGGACTTTATCATGGTATCAAAGCTCGGTTCTATGTAGTCCAAGAGTGGCCCATTTGTATTTGCCCCTGTCTATGTTGTGCACGTGTAGGTGCAAGTTGAGGTTGCATGAAAGGGGAACTGTTGAGAATCCTACATCAGTTTGGGACTTGTTGCTTTGGAACTTGAAGTATCAATTGGATCACTCTCCTTATAGCCAATTGGTTTAGGATGGAAATTTCTTGACTTTATCATTTGTTAATGTTCCACCTCAAAACCATTTGGTAACGAGGGGAGTGGCCATATATACTTCCACGATTCAGAATAACAATTCCTAAACCGATGAGAGATTATCAATAGTTTTCTCACGTGCCAGCTTCAGGTTGGGCCTGCATGTGCACAACATAGATGAGGGTAAATATAAATGGGCCACTATTGAGTCATCTAGAATTTAGGCCACTCTTCGACAAAACAGAATTGGCTCTGATACCGTGTTGAGGTTCCACCTCAAAACCAATTAGCAATGAGGGGAGTAGCAATAGATGCTTCAAGCTCCAGAATAATGAGTCCCAAACCGATGTATTCTCAATAGATAACTTCTTTCTGAATGGTTGGGGATTATTCTTTGCAAAATTATATGCATGACATAATTATTGGCCACCTTCATCTGCATCTGATTCTTATCTACTTTTCTTCCAGCTTGTTTACCAGTTTGCTATATCATGGCCTAGCTGTTCGGGTCTCTTCGGTTGGAAGCTTTGTGATCCTAATATTTTCAGTTTACTAATTAGTTCGTTTTTCTTTTTCCCCCTTGGTTTGTTTAACATATCCTCAGATGCTTCATTTTCGGAATCCTTATATGGTTTACGAAGGAGAGCAGTGAAGCTGAGGGTGAAGAAGAATAATCTTCGTCCTAATGCAGGTGATAATATCCACAATTCTGTATTAGGAAGGCACCAGAAAATTCTCTCCGTTGTATTTCTGGTACATTCCTTTTCTGCTTCCACTGAACTATGTTTTTTCAGAGAGATTTGGTCTCATTTCAACGTGTTTATTGACAAAATATGCCATTGTATTTTTGGGAGAACCAGTATTTGTACATTGGGATGTTGGCTGACTTTTTGTTTAACTCTACTCCCTTACTTTTTCCGTTGTGTCGAAGATAACTTCTGGTCAGGTGCCATCTCGATGAACTGGTTCATTAATGGGAATTATCTTTTCAGGTTGTTTTGCCATATTTTAAGTCAAAACTGCACTCCATCTATAACAAAGAAAGGGAGGCAACACTTCAAGCAAGTTTATGGGGAAATGGTGATGAAGAATTTGATGAAGCCGATTATCTTAATGGAGGTGGGAATTCTCTTGTTGCAACTAGAGCTTCGAATGAAGAAGCATCAGCCAGGACACGTCTATCTAAGAGGATTGGAAAATTTATCGCTGGTTGTTACCCATGGCTACATGCTGGAAATGAAGGTCTGCTCAGGATAAGTTTTGGTCATCTTGTTTTCTTTTTCTTCAGATACTTTATGTCTTAATTTGAAGACTAGCACTGCATGATTCAGATATATGAGTTTGATGACCTTCTTCGTTGAACCAAGTTTTCACTAAACCATGTTTAAGTTTCCAATCCCGAGGCCTCTTGCTGTTTTTGGAAACAGAGATATTTTTCCCCCTTATATAATTTCTCCAGAAGAGCAAAACATCTTTATATAATTTTTCAATTGTAATTGTCTAATTTATATGTTATCCATTTTCTGCATTGAATCTTATTCAGGTGTTGACCATGGGTTGAAGACTTTCAGTGTTGACCTTGGATTGAGGATTTTTTTTAATAAGTTTGATTCTATAAATCTTTCATTCCTTATACTTGAACACCAGTTCACCTTCTCCCCCCCCCCCGGCCCAGGGTTGTTTGACATTCTCATTGCCAGCACATAGGGTTCAAAATATATTGCAGACATGGTTTTCTAAATTTTTATGGCCACTAGTTGAACTTCATCTGTTAGGTCATTAATTAATTCCATGGCTGTTTCTTCCGGACCTGTTATGCTTACAGAGTTTCCGTCAAGCCTTGTCATTTATCTGTTGCAGATTAGTTTGAGGTTGATTATTCTTTGCTTGAATCTGTGCTTCAGGAATTTTAGTTAAAACATTTAATGCAGGATTATCATTCACTTATCAGCTGTTGTATCTTTTGGATGCTACGGGATTCTATTCTCTTGGATTGCATGCACTTGGGATTCATGTCTGTCGAGCTACTGGACAGGAGCTGGTATAGTTTAGAAAAAATTGCTGGTGTTTCAAATAAATGCGCATAGTTTTTGGCCAGGCAGTAGTTATCATTGAACTTGATAATGGATTTTCACACAACTCATGCAAATGGTTGGATGCATAGATGAAGAGGCACTGCACAAGTCAATATCTTGGTCTTTTAATTTATACTATCTATTGGTTGACGAAATAGAATGTTATTAAGTATTGAAGAGGCACTAAAGAAAGACTTAATGTTCAGTATGAAGTATTTTCTAGTTATTGAAGCATGGGTTTAGTTAATAATAAGAGGTTTAGTTTGTCTGTCGAGGTAGAATTGTTAGTTAGTTATTTGTTGTGTTGTAAAAGATTTTCCTTTTCATCTTATTTCTTCCATTTTTTGACATCAAGGTAGATGGATACTTCTTCTAGAATTTCAAAGATAAGAACCCGTGAACGTGAAAGACTTCGTGGCCCTCCGTGGTTAAAGGTATTTCTTTGTTTTTCCAGTTTGTTAGTTTGTTCTATGCATAGCTGAATTGTTAATTCTGCAACTCCATCAACATTATTATTTATTTCCATAGTCAATTACAGCTGCATGTATTAAATAGATTGCTGGAAACATTATACTGTTAATCACTATCGTTTTAGATGATGTTACTTGGATACAAGTCTGTGGTTGGGGTGTTTTAGACCAAAATTTCAGTTGATAAGTACTGAGGTACTTTGTATAATGTCCCAAGTCCACCTGATTGGAACATATTTTACGATTGGTTGGCGAAATGGGATGAAATACCTATTCAATGGAAATACTACATGTAAGGAGTAATATTTGCAAGGAGCATAAGTGAAATGGCTACTCTCATGAATCATAAGGGGAATAGATAAGAAATAGACAAGAAATAGCTATTACACTCTTGAAAATTAATAATAGCTATTCCTTGTCTATTCTTCTTATGATCCATGGGAGTAGCCATTTCACTTATTTTCCATGAAAATATTACTCTTTACATGTTATATTTACATGAAATGCTTATTTCCTTTCATTTTGTGAACCAAACATGATGTATTTGTGAACCAAACTAGTTGCCTAGTTTAGTGATAACAACATGTGTTTTGAAGCTTTGGTACCAGATAAGGTCAAAGGTTCAAATCCTCGTAGTTGCTAGGTTGGGTGCTTATGTATTCGCGAATCAAACAAAACACAAAAATGCAACATCTTTTGTGGCCTTTAACAAAGAAAGATAATATCTTATATAATATATATTAATGTTACAACAAATTTGCTTGTTAAAAAAATAAAGTACCCCCAAGTCTATCACCTGAGATAGAAAGAAGATGACAACTATAGCAATGATATAGACAATGGGAATAACTTTTAAAGTCGGTTGCACCTGCTTAGGGGTGAATTCAAGTTGAGTCGACTTGACAGCTTTTGAGCTTGAGCTATTCATGTAGGGTATTGAGCCAAGTTCGAGTATCATCAAACTTGATTTAATGCTTGTGAAGCTGCTCTCGATATGCAACTCGTTACTATTCAATACTTGACTTTGTAGTCAATTACACATAAAATATATGCATATATTATAAAATAATAATAATATTAATATTAATCGTCGTAAAGTAATCATATACTCGAGTTTGATTTGAGCTGAAGCTCGAGTTGCAATTTGAATCGAGCTCAAGAGCTTGGCTCAAATAGAAAGATGATTTTGGTCGAGCTCAAGCTTGAGTACCTTGTTACTCAATTGGACTCGACTGAATACACCCGTATACCTACTTACCCGTCTTACTCTGCCCTAGTTTTTAGGGTGAGGTTTTGTTACCCATCTTACCGATTCGATCAGAGATCTTGGAATTGGAATAAGTTCAGTTGCGCGGATCATGAAATCCTGGTGATTTTCTCTATCTAATAAATGAAGAGTCTGCTTTAAAAGGGTGGGGTAAGGGAATTTTATCCATTTAAGTAAAAGGGTAGGGTAGGGGCAAAGAATTTTTCCCACCCATTTGCTTGTTTAATTTAAATGTATTTTAAAGAGATACATAATATAAATGCATAAAAATATGGATATATAAATTTTAGCCTTTGAACTATAATATAATGAAATCTTCCTGTATTACCTTTAAAATTTGACCTCTACTGTGTTATTTCATTTAATTAAGTTGCACCTAAGTTTTAATTTTCAGTCATAAGAAATTTCAATATCATAAAAATTACCTGTCTTACCTGTTCACCCTAAAGGGTAAGCCCAATTTTTAACTGTGATCCATTAGGGTCGGGTCAATGATTTTATCATTTTACCCATTAAGGTAAGGGTAAGACTTTGAGAATTTGGTAAGGGTAAAGGTACACCCGTTGCCACCCCTACTTGCCATGTTATGTTGACATAAGTGAATCTGGTTTAGGCATTGTTTCCATTTAAGGTTAGTCTTTCTGATTGCTAGGCCCATTGTAGTTGGTTCCATGTTTTACTAATATGGGTCCTTCCCATGTTATACCAACAATATGCCTTTGGTTCAGGCATTGTTTCCATGTAAGTTTCTGACTGTTGGGCCTAACTTTAGATTGGGTAAGGTCACTAAATATATGAAGTTAAGGATCAAGTTTGTGTAGCTGTCAACAATTTCCTCTGTTATACTTGAAATTCCAAATCATTTTAATGAAATATTATCTGTACTGATAAAGGAAAAATATTGTGTAAATAAAGGATAGCCTTTAACGAAATAATTTTCTTACACCCCCTAATAAAATGATCTAGATCGCACATCCTGAAGAGTGGACATTCACTTTTGGATTCACCGAAATTGGCGGTTTAGGCATTCTTCCTTCATGTTCTTGTTTTCAAGCTACAACTAGTTTCTGAAAGTCCATAACAAGACCAAAACTGGCAACCAACTAAGCCTATCCTCAACTTACCCTACACTTGCTAAGGTAGTGTATCTGTTCCCACACCACAGTCCATTGCTGGGAATGCATCTAATGCCCTTAATGCCTTGTGTCCGCGGTAACTTGAATTCAGCTGTTAACATGGAACTCAATCAATTAGTATTTGGGGCAGCATAATTTGCATTTCAGTTCTTGACTATAACCCCTGATGTTATAAAGAAAAATTATTCAGTGCATTCACCTCTTCGTTTCGATAATGGTAGTTGAAGCTCTCCTTAATTTCATGTTGTAATGAAAGTAATAGTTTGAAATTTTAAGTCCACTGATGATCCAAATTTTGTTGATTGTGCACTTTCAGGCATTACAAGGGGCATTACTCACCTCTGCATATACATTGCTTGACTATGCACAAACCAGTTTAATTGCAGCAGTGTTCTTCTTCAAAGTGAGTGCAGTTCTATTTATGGAGTCGTGTCCTTTACTGCAAGAACTTTGTGGAGAAGGCCTTACATAGCCCAACAGCTAATTTATGGATTATGCAGACTTGATATATATGGGAAAATACTAAAAGGAGCCAAAGAGCCAAAGAGCCAAGTATTCTTATAAGAGCCAGCCCCTTTAAGGTGCACATTAGACCAAGGAAAAAGATTTTGACTGATGGACTACAAATTTAATACATATTCTATGCATTGCTAAAATTTGAGCCTAACCGATGAAGGACAGTTTTATCAAAGCAATCAGAGTTTTTAACATTTATTTTTGACTTCTTTGTTGACCAAATTGAATTATAACTTTGACCATTAAGCTGAGAGCTCATTTATAATATGATAAAGCTGAAGTTTATCAAGCTAGTAGGATATTATAGAATTTTTAATCTAATAATCAGGATTCCTTTCCATAGTGCTATGTAGGCCCTAAATGAGCTGAGTCCTATAAGAGAACTTGGCTCTAGCTAGCATTTTCTTATTTATGTAAATATATGAGAACAAGTGTGAACGCACTTTGTGGAGCCTACATGAAGCCCATTTATCAAATTTCAACAGCACAGATTGAATGGGCGTGAAAAAAAAAGAAGACAAAAAAGAGGATATATCAATTTTTATATATTTTTGCTATCTATGAGATCACATTTATATTCTGAAATATCAAGAGATTTGAACTGCTATAACTGTTTTGATTATTTTCATCATATGGGTGAGAGGCTTGTACATAACCAAATTGTATGAAAATTGATAAGTCATCATATCATCTTATGCTCTTTCAATCCGTATGGTTGAATTTTACAGAATGTAATCCATGGGTGCCCTATAAGGTGCATTTGCACCTTGTGGCAGCCAGGTGACACCTCACAAAACACTGAACTCTCTCAAAATACATATACATATACATATATATATATATATATGTATGTATATGTATATGTATGTGTGTGTGTGTATATATATGTGTGTTTTGTTTTGGGTGGTGTTTTTTTATTTTTTATTTTTTATTTTTTATTTTTGGGGGGGGGGGGGGGGGGGGAGGGAATGTTTTAGGTTATCTGACTTAAAATTGTGCAAAGAGTGATGTCACCATTTTTCTTGTTAGCATCATCTTATCTGACTACATAATAGAAAGAGATTGAGGATGTCAAGTGAGATGATAATTACAGTTTTAGGTTGTGTACTTGTAACACACACACACACACACACACACACACACAGAGTTCCTAATGCATTTCTTGTTAGTAACACAAACTCTCAGAGTTCCTTGGTATGTCTCTGTGTCTTCCTAAGAAACTGTGCAATTTTGTGAAATGTACATTAGAAACTCTTTAAATATTGCTAACTATGCACACCTTACCACTTTTATAGACAACAATTTTTCTCCATTGACATTTGATAAATACCTCTTCAAATCCTTCATCAACTTGTGGTGATAAATCTGAAAATTCATATTTGGTCATGAAGTCATAATCCTTTTCAAAATCTATTATCTTAATTTTGACTATTCCTCTTAGACATGTCACATGATTTGTGATAACAATCTTCTATATAAACATTTTTTAATGTGAATTTCTAAATGATTACTGCTAGATGATGGAATGGTGGTACCAATCTGCGGAGGAGAGAATGTCAGCTCCAACTATTTACCCTCCCCCACCTCCTCCTCCACCTCCGAAGGTCAGTCAAGCACCTTTTCTCCTTTAATTGATTTCTCATTCCATTAACCCCGTCTTGCTCTTCCTGTCTTCATAAATACTCTTTATGATCGATTCTGCATCTCAAATAAAATGGATGAGGTTTTAGTTACACTTTCCAGTGAGTGGTGTATTGGAAGAAATGATGAAGAATCAGATGTGAACCCAAGAGTTAGAGCTGGTGTTAAATTTTGTTTATGGGACTTTCTGTTTTGTTGAATTATCGGGAATTTTGGATAATGAATCTACCTAACAAAATAAAAGTCCATGTATTAATAATTCTAATTAATTACAGGTTGCCAAAGAGGGTATTCCACTGCCACCCGATCGAACAATTTGCCCATTGTGCTCACAGAAGCGTGCAAATCCGTCCGTGGTTGAAATTTCAGGATATGTTTTCTGTTATTCTTGCATATTCAAGTATGTTTCTCAGGTGAGCCCCCAAAACACATGCTAGCTGATTATTGACTCTAGAAATAGTTTCGAGGTGATTTGTTTCAACTACTTATTTATTTGCATTTGCTTTTTGGATTTAAACGCAACAGTATAAGCGCTGCCCTGTTACATTGATGCCTGCATCTGCTGACCAGATTAGAAGGCTTTTCCATGATATGTAGAGATCTTTCAAAGTTTGTAGAAGATGCCATAATTTTCCTTTCAAAGGCTGCAATGATCAAATGAAATCCGAGGTTAAGATGCTAAAAAGCAAGCCAAACATAACTCTTCTTTAATGCTTCTGTAATTTTTATCAATTACTTCTTTCCTCCCTGCCGAAATGAAAATCGATCCTTTGTCTTGCCTAAAAAACAAGGGAAAACAACAAAAATAATACTGCTATCAGATGTCATACCTAAAATGATGGTATAGTGATTTGATTACTGTAGCCTTGGAAGTTCTTTAGGGGAAAAGGTCAACGCCAACTTTTAAATGGTTTATAGACAAGCTTCTGTTGTTGTAGAGAATCTTGAAGTTCACAGGTTTGTGATAAGCTGTGCTGATAAATATTGTGCAACTTGATATTGTCATACTAAATGCTATAAAGCTGAGGTTTTTTCTTAGAAATATTTGTGCCCTAGTTTTGTGGTTCATCTTTTCTTCATTTTTACTATCCTTTGAAGTGCTTTTAGCCATTCTAAAATAACATGGCCTTGTCGATTAATGCGTTTGTATTACTTTCCTCTCATCAGCATTTTGCTGTCTCTTTTATTGCCAGTATATTTTTTGTATTTCAATTTTCTTTTTTTACTGTGCCAAGTTGAATGGCATTTAGTGCAAGTTAATGTTCTAAAAAGCGCTAAGCCGACTTAGGCGCTCACCTACGGCCTAGCGCCTAAGCAGGGACTAAGTGGCTAGGCGGCCTAGGCGGATTTTTATATTTTGTTTAGAATACTAGTACCTGCATTTAAGTATTTGAATAAAGTTATAACATATCATTGAAGTAGCATATCAAAGTATAACAAATTGCATAAATTATATCTTTTCATATTTTACGTAACACTATATTTTTACAAATCCTTGGAACCTCCTTATATAAATATCATCTTATCTTTATCCAAGCCTTCAAAAGCAATATCCCTCTCCGCTTCTTTTGAATTATTATCTAATTCAAGAAGTATTTAATCAAGTTCTTTAATTTCACAATATGATGTCGCACTGTATCTACCTAGGAATCCTTTTAAGAGGCGGTACCCTTGACCAATCAATAGTGTTGACTACTTAGAGAGCGGTTTTCTCCTATATGAGGTGTTTGGTGGTCACCTAGGTAATTTGTGACCGCCTAGTGCTTAGACGGCTGCCTAGACCATTTTTTAGAACACTAGTGTAAGTATCGAAGGGAAAATTATGTGGGAGGATGATACCATTTCATTCACGTCGCAACCCAGTTAAAAATTATTTCATCAATTTTCTTGCATAGAGATCCATAAGAAATGGTTGCATGCGGCACCGCATTGCTATGACAATTGATGAGCCAGTACATGCTATTGCCCCATGAAAGCAGTCTCCATCTTACTCAGGTTGATTTAAAGCAATTACTATATATTTTCCCCTACTTTATTGGGAAAATTTTCTGTGTGCTCGTTGAGCATTGAGGTTCGGTGCTTCTGCCCGTACAAACGAATACGTGTGCAATTCAGTTGTAAAAAGTCCTGATTTAGATTTAAAAGTGTAAGTGCATTGCACATTTCTTCTTCTGTGTACGTAAGGGCACAGAGTCACGGTACTGGTCTTTTTGGTACACATGTACATCAAATACACACACTTAAGAACATGATATGAGGATCTGTCATATATGTTGGCGATGTATAGGGTCCTTTTTAAAAGGATCAAACCTTAGGACTTAATTTTTTTTCTTTCAAGTGTTACGGCATTGTTTTGAGGTGCACTCGCACGTAATGCTTAAGTTGCGTGCAGTGCCACCCCATGAACGCTGCTTCTCTCGTTACATATACAAGCGCATTTGTGTGTGCAAACCATTGCCACAATATGTGGAAAGTCACAAGTCTGATCGATCAAGTTGCTAGGGAAAAGCTCCCAGTTACCACTGTAAACTTGAGTAATCATGAATGAAGATACATAGATTGCATCAAAGCAAAACTAGAAGATAAAGCTCATTTTCAACAGGAAATTACATTCCTATCAATATTGGAGAATCCTAGCGCACTTATCATGTGTAGGTTCTCCCAACACATGACCTAGCATCCAAGACTTCTGATTCAAGCTTCCATTTCACATTGCATAAGAACGCAACATTGGAGGAAGATATGTATATATATATATATATATATATATAAAAGCTCTTCTTAAATAAACAAGAAGCAATACCCCAATAATTATCTCAAAAACCCCTTTACAAAGCAAGGGTAAGGGAGAAGATCAGACGCATTCCAGCGAAGAATAATCGGAGTTCAATTGGTCTCTTGGCTCTTGCTCTTGGCTCTCATGGCCTTTATCCGGCGTTTCTTCTCTTTGACATCAATCCACGAATAGTCGGATGGAATATGGAATGGGTCGATATCATCTTTACGGGAGCGATTTTCACCATTGCTTGATTGTACACCTCGGTTCCCTTTCATCCATGAAACCCACGATGTTGAGCCCTCTGATTCCCTTGATCTGGAATCTTGGAAATGTCGAGGACTAGAAGGAGGGGTTAAAAACTCCTTTGTTGGCTGAAGCTCCTCAAATTTTGTAAAGGTCACAAGAACTCGAACGGTTGGGACAACTGGAATAGCAACCTAAAAAAGAGAAATCAGTTAACAACATCCAAAAGTAAATGTGAAACACTTGGGGGGGGGGGGGGGGGGGCGGGCTTTGCCATTTCAAAAACTTAGGCAAAAAGCTGCACTTTTCAAATAATTGGAAACCCTAATTTCCTATATGGTCCACATTTTAGGAAACCCAGAGAACATGTTTCATATATGGAGGCTATGCTACTTGGGGAATCTTGTTATCCAAATCATACTAATAAAAATGACATTTTAACATAAAATCACTTGTCGTTGATCGAAAACTAGTTTTGTCATTAATATATATTTTGTCAGTGAATAACAAGGGATAATCAGCACAATCCTAAATAAACAGAAATTTGATATTCATATATTAAATAAACAGATATCTGATATCTGCTGGATTTGCTGCAAATTTTGACAAGTTCAGGACCTAATGGATTTGTTCTCAAAATAGTTAGATGATTCATATTTTAACAACTAAGCTCACAAAAACATCTTTCATCAACTATTTGTATTATGTGCTCCCAGGAGGACACAGGCATCTTTTGTACTGTTCTTTCTCTTTGGCCATTTGGACTAAACCTTTTGGAGTCTTTAAGGGGGCTAAGGTATGTCCTAGTGTTGTAGCCAAGCTTCTCACAACAAATTTTTGGGGCTTTGGGAAAGGAAAGAAGGAATAAAATCCATGGGCAGGAACCATTTATACCGTTATTTGGAGTGTTTGGATTGACACAAAACAATAAATCTTTAAAGGAAGAAACATAAGTACTTATTTGCTTTGGTATATCACCATATTTCTCTCTTATGGCCAAGGGGTTGAGCTTCGCAAAGCTTTTCTTTTGTAATGTTTGTTCTTTTCTTTTAGCTCTTTATAGCAAGTCTTCGAGGCCTTCCCACCCACTGTTGGATCTTCTACTTCTCAAATTAAAAACTTCTTTGATTATCAAATGCAACAAGAATGTGGAATAATAAAAGCACGTCCTTGCTACAAATTAAGAACTTGGAAAAGAAAGACCAGAAATGATAGCGACATTAAAATCAAAAGATCAAGAGAAGAGTTTGTTAATTACCTTGACGGGAAATGTGCCTGGCGGTAACTTAGTAGTCAATAGCTCCCTAAGTCTCCTAACGGCCTTAACCTTGTTAGCTAAGATGTCAAGTAAAGGCAAGAGTTCATCAATTTTCAAAGGAAAATCTGGTGTCAACCACAGATTAGGTCTCAAACCCTTTTTGAATTCACTCTCAAGCTTCGACTCACTAGGTCCCCCTTTCTTCTTTTTCTTCTTGCTGCTTCTTTCTTTGCCCTTCTTAACATTGCCCAACATTTCCCTTGGGCTATCTAAATTCAACCGCTCCTCAGTCGTGAAACCATCACTATAATCAACATTCCCACTCCCATTTCCTATCCTTTCACCAGTCGTCACACCAGGCACATGCCTCGTCTTCACATGAAGCATCACATGAAGCATCTCGTAGACCTTGGCCTTCCAATTCCCTACCATTTCAGTCCTCTCCTGCCGCCTCCAATTTAGCTGTGGAACAAGCTCAGCCTGTGTAACATCAATTCCCGATCTATACATGTTAGTTCGAAACATTGATGCCACCTCGCGGGCAACTTCAGCCTCCGTAGGTTGAGCACCGGCCCCCTCTAACGCACTTGTCGCTTCTTTCTCCTTATGGTAAAGGACCACCAAAGATCCCTTAGGCAAACATATCTTACCATCTTCAGACAAGTAGCCATCCCCAAGGAACAGAAATGATTGATCCGTTCGCAGAATGTGAAATCCATCGAAGCCAGCAAGGGTCAAATCAGCACGAAGATTGGACCCACGTTTCCAAATCCGGTAAGTGTCAGATGGGGCAATGCGGCCAATAAATGGAATCATTGAGCTCTCGAAATGAAAAGTGATCTCCATGTAGAAATCACGAACACGCTTTGCAGAGGCTACAATACGTGGAAGTCGACGGCACCATTTAGCCCATGCAAAGGGCTGGTAGTGTCGCGATATGATCATAGCAATAGATTCTTCTCGGGCACAAACTGCTTCTTGAAGAGCGCACCAACCGTTCTCATTCTGGAGACTCCAGTCTGCACCAGCAGCCATCAGATACTCAACTGAGGTTGGATCTCGAAGGCGGACTGCAAGGAAAAGAGGAGTCTCACGCCCAGGAACATCACGACGATCTAAGACAGCAGACACTGCATCTGCTACAAGCTCAGCCTCGATCGATTCAGCTTCAGTATTAACCTCACCAGCCTTCGCAAGCTGCGGCAGCTCTGAGATAAGGAGCTTGAGAGCATCATAATCACGGCGTGCAACTGCCAGATGAGCTGGACTGTGGGCATATTTGGAGCAGTTTTCCATGGATTCTGTCTCTTCAAATTCTACTTTTGAACCATGCCCTTTCTCATTTTCTGTAACAATTCAAAAAATTCATTCAGAAACGTCACATAATCGCAAATTATGGTTTTCATACCTACAGTAAGCCAACTTAAAATTTACTGTTCTTCAAAGAAATCCATATAAAAGATTAGTCTGAAATTCAAAATTTAAATAGCTCAAACAATCAGATTAACCTTATCTTTGCGGCCATTGCGAAAACGACCACCACACCTGTACCTTAGTCGATTTCAGATCCCCAAATCTGCACATGGGAAGAAGCCATAATCCAAAAGTAAACGAGTTCAAGCCACGAGAAGCTCATTGTCATTATTAATATTATACCGTATATATTCTCTAGTTGGAAAATGAATACAAACCCACGGAAAAAAACTCAATAATATTCATTCAAAGCAAAACTTTCTTCATCGAATTCAACAAGAGCACGCAAAATCCCAAAACCGGTAAAACTTCAAATTCATTTTTCTCTCTAAATACCCATTTCTTTTTCCCCTTCCCCCCCCCCCCCCCCCCCCAATTGTGCATCCGTAATTCAGATATCAGCATTTATTTTCAGACCCTAATCTCTCTCTCTCTCTCTCTCTCTCTTCAAGTCTCTCCCTTTTAAATGAGCAATAAAAAGAGGAAATACCTGAGAAATAAAACAGTGCCGCTTGAGCTTGAAGCGGTCGATTTAGGGTTTACCATCAACTGGTGCCCCACCACTTAATGGGATTGAACCCTAGAGGAGAGAAAAGGGGAGCGATATGACAAGGTGGAAGTAATCGGACGGAGGTGAGGCTTCACCGCATGAGATCTACGGCCCATATCTCCTCACGAACGAATGCTGACGCCGACGACATGATCGGACTTTCTCACAGCCATATTCTCTCTGTTCTCTCCCTCCCCTCTCTCTCTCTCCCTCTGCAATTTTCTCAGGGACCGTTGCTCCGATCCATTTGGCTCTCCCTCTCTCCCCCCTCAAGATAACCGTTGCTCTTGGTTTTATGGGAATTACATTATTTGCCATTAATATTTTGGGTTTCTCTCATCCACAGCTCCCTATTTAGTAATTTTTTCATTTATAATTAACTCGATTGATGATCCCAAAGTGGGTGTTTGAAAACCTTTTTAAATTAAAAAGAAAAAATGGACAAAGAAAAAAGAAGAGTGTGTGTTGAGAAGGTCTACTTGTCATTATTTCTGTGTTTGTGTGATGCTTATTTTGTTAAAAAATTTTTTATTTCGATCTCGTAAAATCAGAGAGCATTAAAAGAATTGAATGATTAGAAAGTATATATGTGAATCAATGATATTTATATACTTGAAATATTTTAAAGTTTAAGCGGTTACTTAGAACATTATACTCTATCTATAAAGTTTGGAATACTTAAACTGTTGCTTCTAACCAGTATATATAGAATGTAGTTAGGGTTTTTAGGATAATGAGATTTAACTCATGAGTTCTATATAACCCGATCCATGTTTATGTACTATATATTTTAAAAATATATAATAAGATATAAAATATTTTCAACAAAATATTTGCTGGTGTTCACATAAGATGGGAGGATGTAACAAGCCCAAAAGGAAACAGCCCCAAATGCCTCTTGATGTTTATGGTCAGTTTTCCACTTTTTTGGATTAAGAAAACAACCATAAAACTTCTCAAAATTACTTGCTAAAAATGGTACGTTTATTTTGGCTTGGGTCTTCTTTGTTGGAATTTAGATTTCAACCTAAGATGCTAGCGTTCCAAGCGAAATGCACCATTGGATGAAGCGGACCATGTTAAAATTTAGGAAGATCTACGAGAGTACGCAATGTTTCTTCAATTAAAAACATTGCCAAAGACCGCAATGGTCGATCTAAAACCCCCAATGTAAGATCTTTAGGGCACATTTGATTTATGAAATCTTGTATTTCATTCAATAATACGTTCTTGGTTAGGAACCGACCAACATGGACCTAGTATATGCTTATATATATATATATATATATATATATATATATGTGTGTGTGTGTGTGTCATATTAATAGTAACCACCTATTTGATCTACGAAATGAAATACAATAAGTATTTTATTAAAAAAAAATAAACATGCAATATGTAACATCTCTATGGAGTATAAGTGAAATGGTTACTCCAATGGATTATGAAAGGAAGAGACAAAAAATAGTTATTAGCATTGGCTAAAGGCGTAATAGCTATTAGTTACCAATTCGGTACATGAATTTTGAAAATAACTATTCCTCACATACTCTTCTCATTGTTTATGTTAGATTTCAATAAAATACCTATTTTAGTGCATTCCGCGAATCGAACAACGAGACTCTCTTTCGGAAGTGAGATCACCACCGACTTTAAGAAGAGGGAAAAATCACGGCTGCATTTAAGAGTGATCTTATATATGATAGACTACCAAGGGAATCCCAGATAAGATGGTTTGTACTTGCTTTTTCCGCTTTCCTTGGGTTTAAGGTTAATATCATGTTTGATCTATTAAATAAGAGGCCTTGATTGGATTTTTTTTTCCCCATAACTCTATCAAGCATTCAATGTATAGGGGAGTGCACCATTCAGTTGGACCCTCTTATCAGCTTGCAAGTGAATTAACTAATCTTATGAATCTAGTTGGGGTACATTTGATATGGTGTCAAGTTTCTAATAGTTCTTCCAATTTTTTTCCCATAGTTGTACAGATTGATGGTTGACTCCAAGAGGAAATCTACCCATTTTTTCTTTAAAAAGAAATAAAACTTGTTTGCAACTACTAATCCGTTTCCATATAAGAGCAAGTTTGCTGGTTTTTCCCCTGATAATTTTGTTCAAAATTTATTGTAGTTCATCTTTTTTTTTTTTTTTTTGCATACACTGAATGAAAACAATGTGCGAGTGTTACCTAATTTATCTATTGTGTCATCCCAATATAACTTTTTGATGTCTATTTTTTGAACTTCAACTTTATTAATTGAATGAGCATATAAAAATAATTTGCCATGTCAATTCTCATACAATTTCATCATATATTTCATTTATATTACGAACAACTAGACATTTAAACCGTTTAACTGTTTTGATTTTAGACTCGATGAATAAGAGATTCATACGTAATAAAATTGTATAAAAATTAATATTGAATCTTGTTTTTTCATGTTCATTCAGATCCTAACGTTAAAATTTAAAAAATTGACACTAAAAAGTTAATTTGAGTTGACACAGTAATAGATTTACCAAGCCCATCATATATATATATATATATATATATATATGGAATATGTTGTATAGTAACACCAAGTGTAGTGTTACCATAGTCCCAATCTATGCTATGTTGGTGTTTTCTTTAAAAAAATTTAAAAAATCTCCTACGGCCTTCTTTGTTATGAAAAAAATCCCAAAATGACGTCATTTTTGGTTATAGTAACAAGTAAATTTTACCTGCTGCCACTAAACTTTGGGGGTTATTTCTAGTCACTAAACTCTGATTTATTGCAACATCGCCACTAAACTTATACTTTTGTAAAAATTTCATCATTCCCTTTAATGATGTTAGTAGAGATTATAGTAATATTATATGGCTAGCTTAGATGACCTTAAATAGACTTATGTGTCATGTGTAGTGGTCACCGGAGAATATTATTTCAGAGTGGTCACTAAACTTTAATTCGATAGAATCAGTTCATTAAACTTTGGTATTTGATTCAATTTCATCATTTTTGTTTATTCATTCCATAGAAGCATAAACAGAGCTGAAGTGGCGTTATAAACTGACGTACTGGAGATCCATTTGAAACCCTTATTGCTGACATGACATTTTCCCCCTCGTCCCCCTTTATTGCTTTTTCCTTTTTAAACCATTTCCATTACAGTCGTGAAAGAAAAGTTACATGGGATGAAGTAAATTTTATCATGATAAATACGAAAGTTCGTTGGGCGTCAAGTGCTTCTAGCACGTCAACTTCATTAACATTCATATTAGCAAGTGTTTGCGGTCTATTATTTGAAGAAGGGGTTCGAGTTCTCAACATCCTGCAAGATAATGATTCTTTACATCTAACACCTTAGCATGGAAAATTTTTGATTAGGATTTCATGGTACAAGGGCTAATGAAGTAGGTGACTCCATAAGTAGAAAGTATCATAGACCTCGAACAGGGAGAAGGGAAGAAGAGAATACAAATTAGGGGAAGGGAGCCTCGGCTCGGAAGGGCCAAACCCATAGAGTTTCCTACATATTTTCATAGAAGAATCAACCCATGTAGTTCTGACTCATACAGTTGTGGGGATCATTGGTGCCTACTATGCTCACCTTGTCATTGATGGCTTCTATTGCCGATTTAGTGATGAAAGACGGGAGTAAACCTAGATTTCTCTCTCCTTTCCTCTTTGTATGCAGCCTCTACATAGAAGAAGACATCCCCCAACAAAACCCTAGGTTTTGTTTATATGGGCGAGGGGAGGATGCAGCATCCTCCCTACGCCTTGGGCCTAGAACCTTCTCCTTCAAAAAGAATGGAATAGGGAAACCTTAAAAGGGTATCACATGTTGCTAAAACAGTGAGGTAGAGCCATAGGCTCAAAGCTTATCCATTAATGAGAAAGAAATGAGTTTAAATTAGTGGGCCAAAAGGCCCAAAAGTGGCGTCCTTGAGCCATGGGCTCAAGAAAAAGAAATCCATTTAACGAATTAAGCCATGTACTCAAAAAGATGGGACAAGGGGCTCAAATAAGAGGGTATATCCTCTTAGGAATTGAGCCATAAGTTCAAAAAAAAAAATAACTATTCATTAACTTAGTCAACGATAGCTCAAAGGTGTGTGCACTTGTGCATACATGATCGAAAGACCAAACTTTTCCCAAGGGGATGAAAAGCGACTCTAACAATGGGATTGATGGATGTGATGAAATTTCGTATGGTTGATAAAATGATTGTTGAATATTTTGAGACAAGTTAGAAAATTTAGTGAGTTGATTACATTCAATTAAAGTTCAATAATCACTTTAAAATAATAAATTTAATCCAGTGACTTAATAAAATTTATTTAAGGCCATCTCATGTTGTTGCATCATCATCATTATCACCCCTGCTCTACTAACGTTGTTGAGGAAAATGATTAAATTGTTACAAAAGTGAAAATTCAGCGGCCACATCACAACAAATTATAAAATCCATTGACCATCATAAATACGATTCTCAAAGTTCAGTATGGTAACACTCGAGTTAGGTATTTAATATACATTTTCTTGAAATTATGCATATGCATGTCAATAAGAAAAAACAAAATAAATATTTAAAAATTAATATTTCGGAATGATTTAATGAGAGAGAAAAAATTAAATGTTATTAGTGGGACATAAATTTCGTAATTGCATAAGGAAAAATATAAGTTGCTTAGATATATTAAATAAAATCATTTTCATAAACCCACCACGCCCACCCATCCATCGTCGTTAACCGGCAACTGTTTCTTCAAACGGATCTCTCTCTCTCGTCTTCTCTCCTCTCTATCTTTCAGATCTCTACAGATTCGCAGGGGAAATCAGGTGTTAGGGTATGGCGACGGGACCAGATCTGCTGTTCAATCTCCGGAACAGCTTCTACTTGGGAGCCTACCAAGCCGCCATCAACAACAGCGACGTCCCCAATCTATCGCCCGAGGACTCCGTGGAAAGGGACTCTCTCGTTTACCGATCTTACATTGCCCTAAACAGCTATCAGGTCTCCTTTATCCCTCTCCCCCCCCCCCCCCCCTCTCTCTGCCTCAATTTTAGGGTTTTGATTTCATTTCTGATGGTCTCAGCTTGTGATCAACGAGATCGACTCGTCCGCGCCCACGCCTCTTCAAGCTGTGAAGCTGCTGGCTTTGTATCTGTCGAGTCCTGCAGAAAAGGTTTGTGCTTTTACAATTGATCTGGTTTTGGGTTTTGTAGATCTGGAGGGTTTGGGTTAGTTTTAGTGGGGTGATCGAATTCGTGTTAATTATGATGCGTGGTTTGTTCGGAATGTGCAAGAGTTGAGCTGATTTATGTTATAAAGCAATTGTAATCGGGGCAACTCGTGGGAAACTTGTTTTGAGAACAGTTAAACGAAATTTGTTATGCATTTGATGGATTCCGTTTCAACATAAATTGGAAGGACTGAAATCAACATTATTCTGAAAAACTATTATTACATTTTGGATGCAAAATTGTAGTATGGATTTTGATTTAGAATTCTCAATATGTATTGGGGAGAAGGGAAGGCAAGAGGAGGGGTATATGACTTACTCTAACTTGGCAGAAATGGAGTGAGCAAACAGCAAGAGGATGTACATAAGGTTGCTTTTTGATTGTGCAGGAATCAACTATCTCCAGTTTGAAGGAGTGGTTGGGAGATCCGGCCATTGGGAACAACCCTTTTTTGAGACTGGTTGCTGGAAACATATTCATGCATGAACAGGACTATAATGAAGCTCTTAAACATACTCATGCTGGAGGGACTATGGAATTGTAAGTTCTGACACGATTTATTAATATTGGTAATCCATAAATATATTAAAATATCAATCACTAATGTGCTTCTTGGTGTCTACCCTCTCTGTATTTGTTTGTTTCATGGGATTTTGTCCGATGGTAATAACTGACGTACCGGTAGACTCGAAACTAAATCAAACAAAAATTTATTAATGATGGACTGTCAGTGAGACTCATTTATGGATGGAGGGTGTTCATCTTTGGCTGTTGATTCCCGAAGTGAATAATTTTTATCTCCTTTACTTACTGAACTATAGAATTGCTATCAAGTATGTAGTGCAAAAAACAGAACAGTACGATGATTTTGAATTATTGAAGAAACATATTTAGATATTGTTTGATCATGCAGTCTTTGGAAACCATAATTGAAGAGCATGTGCAACATTTTAACCAAAGTAAAGAAAAATTAAAAAAGGAGGTGACAAGCATCTATGCAGTTGATGTTTGCTATATACCCAGTAACGCCTCAAAATCCCTTTTTCTGAAATTCAAAACCAAGAAGCTCATTGAACATTGGAAGGTGAAGACTTTCTTGGTTTTTGTCTTTGTGACTTCTTTTTTATCTGTATTTACTTAGCAATAATAATTTTAAGAAATGTGAGGTTCAATTTCAACATGGAACTTTTTGGGCATTATTTTGGGTTGCTTTTCGAGTGCTACTGAATAAGGATTCTAAGATTGATTATTGTTTGTATACTTTTTATTTGTATCCCTAGGCATACTTCCCACCCATTATTAGTGTTATTGCCTTGCTGACAATGAAGATGTATTCACATTTCAAGAGTTGGTTCATTTCATTTCCAGGAAGTGAGTTTATTAATCGGTGCACAATAATATTCATGATTTCCTCTTTTTTTTAATCTTTTAATTGGGAGTAGGAACGGAGCAAGCACTTAGGCTTAGAGAACTGTCATGTCAAGGAGGATTTGGCTGATTCCCTCCCATTCTCTGTCTGTGCCCGTCTCTGGTCATCATAGTGTTATTGTTGTGATGGTTTTGATCTTTTTTGGCAAACATTTTCCTTCTTATTAAAAGATTATACATGCATAAGAGTTTTAGATTAGGCCAGATGTGCAATTAACTTTCTTTTTTTTCCATGTAAGCAAATGCATTTTAGCATGGTTGTCAAAATACTAAGGCGAACGTAGGCATTTCTTGGGTGCTTGGACACCTAAGCAACAACATGACACTAAATGTCAAGGCACCTTAGGGTTGCCTTGTCACCTAAACTATGCATTTTAGTATATGTTTTGGAAGTGTCCTAATGCTTCAACGGGCTCTAATCTGAGAAAACATAATTTTTTTTTTTTTTTTTTTTTTACTTCATTAGTAATCTTGCTTTTGCACTGACTTAAGCTCGTGCAAACCAGTTATCTGAAAAGAAAACTAGAAGTTAAATTGAAAGCTGTGCCTGCTATATGGTCTCTGTAATTTGTTCTGGTTCTCTGGTAAATAAAGGTGTTTTTTTCTTGAAGTTTTGTTTCGGCTTTTCTTTTGAAGTGCACACGTTTAGTTATTTTTATGGCTGTATTTAGTGCACAAACATTTACATTGAGTATAAATTCATTCTAAGAATCCTTCCATTCACTTTCTTATGACTTAAGACCTGTCTTAAGACTTGCAGATGATGTTTGTGCTTTTGCAGGCATGCACTGAATGTTCAAATATTCATTAAGATGAATAGGTCGGATTATGCAGAGAAACAGCTCAGGATTATGCAACAGATTGATGAGGACCACACATTAACTCAACTAGCGAATGCATGGCTAAACTTATCAGTGGTAATTATTTCTTCTTCAATTTTTTATAGGTATTAGTAATCTTCAGTTTTCATATGCACAGACTGTTCATTGAGAGCAGGGTGGTTCTAAGATACAAGAAGCATATCTGATCTTCCAAGACTTTTCTGAGAAGTATCAGATGACAAGTTTAATCCTAAATGGGAAGGCTGTTTGCTGCATGCACATGGGACAATTTGATGAAGCTGAATCACTGCTGCTTGAAGCTCTAAACAAGGCAAGTTTTTGTTTTGGAATTTATAATTCAATAATGTTTGGGCAGGTTACGTGATGTCCCCTGCTCTTATTTATTATTGCCATTTAGTTGTTGCCATTTGTCTTCGTAATCTGTGTATATGTCCATTTGCTCATGTTCATTACCTCAACATTTTCTGAATTGATCTTGATTATGGAACAAATTTTAATGCTGTTCATTTTTCTTCACTATGTCTTGTCGCAAGCTCTTTTTAATTTACTCCTGTATTTTCTGTCTAGCTCCTGTCATTTATTTTATTCTGACTCAATGTATCCCCTTGATGGGGGTACCTGGATCGAGTAGGTGTCATTATTTTATGTGGACTTCGTGGGTTCGCCTCTCTTAGCTTAGGCAAGCTCTTCTCTTGTTCTCAATCCTTGATGACAGCTTCGCTTGATCGTTACTGTCTGAGTTCAGCCATGATCTTGGGCTGGACTTTAATACAAGGGCTTTATTTATGGGAAATGTTTTTCATTTTCTGTTTTCTCATTTAGTTGGACCTGGAGGCAGCCAAATTTTTGAGTATGCTCCTCTATTATCAATAATAATAATAATAATTAAGGCTGTAAAATGTGGGATTTAGTCAGGTCACTCATTTCAACCAATTTGGTAACATTGTTTTCTGAATGGTGTAAAGTTCAGAAAAGGTAGAGGAACATGCTTCAAATGTTTTTAATACCTAAAACCTAGCTAATTCGAAAAACCCTTGTTTCCTGAATTGCATCGATAAGACATGATATTTTAACATAAGTTTGTGCATAGAAAAGGAAAACTAGTTTTCCACAACTAAACGGGCCCCAAATGATTTTAAATCTCAAATCGAAAATGAGCATTGGCATTGCCAATTCTTTCGTCCTTTTTCCTCTTCAAATATATGCCGTATTTATAGATCTTTGCATGATTCTTGTAGGATGCGAAGGATGGAGAAACCCTGGCTAATCTGGTCGTGTGCTGTCTTCACCTTGGTAAACCATCTTCCCGTTTCCTCAGGTAAAACACTCTCGACTGTTGAACGACACTTTTATATGATCCTCTGTTACCCATGTGACAAGTGAAGTATGCGTGATCTTAGGAAATGCTAAAACTAATTCATCTTTCAGTTGGGAAGTGGGAATTTCCTAATGTACAATCTCCAGTAGAGATCATGTTCTCGAGTCTCTGTTCTAGGAGCACAAGAAAGTGAATTCATATAAAAGAAAAGAAAAGAAAGAAAAAGACGAGAAAATCCAGCTGTAAAGAAAGAGGAAGAAGAATTGTCAAATAGGAACAAAAAGGAAGAGGAAAAAGCCAACACATTCTTCTGGACATTTCCCGGGGAAACCATAGATGAAAGTTGACTTTTTCGTGACCCAGCTATTAGACCAACTCGAACCCTTCGGGTTGGTCCGGGCCTAAAGATTGGGTATCAGAATTGCGTCATAAATGGAATGAAGTATTATCCTTTCTTTTTTCTTTCTTTTTTTTTTCCTTAAAAAATGTTTCAAGTAATGACAGAAATGTATGACTGATTGCAGCCAGCTGAAGCTGTCACAACCAGATCACTTGCTTGTCAAAAGTGCATCAGCTGCAGAAGAGAACTTTGACAGAGCAGTTCAAGCCAATGCTTGAAAAAGGTGAGTTAGTTATGTTGGAAGAAATTTGAGTTCTTTAGTCTATGATTACTCCTTCTCATCACTTCAAGAGGCTGGTATTTTTGGTTGTATTTGAGAACGCAAAACTGACTGGAAAGGAAAAGAGTGTCGGTTTGGATTTCACGCTTTTGTATATTAGTCGATTTTTAGCAATTTCAATATGGATTTTGTGTTCTAATAATAAAATTTGTGTTGCAAGGGGATTATATTCTATTTAGCTCAATGATCTGAAAAGGATGAGCTATAACACCAGCACAACCAAATAGGATATTTCAAATGTTTTGTGATATACATGAAAGTTAACAATGAAATTTATTCAATTCTTCGAAACTGTATGTAACTGGGCTTAGAGAATAGTTTGCCCAACTCGTCCATAAAATAATAGTCACCCACCCGTGTTGGCTTACTTGCAATTCCCCCAGTCCTCTCTGTTTATTTAATTGTCTTTTCTAGTTTGGATTTGTCTTTTGTTTGTGTCTAAGATTAGAGTTTTTGCTGAATATTGATTCGTTTATAAGAATACTAAAGAAATGAAAGTTGTACTAACAAGAAGGTTAGCCTTTGACCTAACAATCCCCAGCAATATAACTTGGCCTGCCATGTTCATGAAATAATTTTTTGGCATACTCGTTTTGAACCATGTCTCGTCTTTGATCCATCATGCTCTCCCAATTGCCACCTCTATTATGTACCTTAAAAATAGCTACCCTCCAATTGTACAGTATTCTCTATGTGCTTAAGTTTGATGACAGATTCGTACACTTTAAATTTAAGTCTGATTTATTGACTAAAATAAGTTTAAACAGGATCGAGATTAGTCAACCTCAAGTTTGGTTTGTTTAGTAAACAGGCCTGAACCAACCTTGTTGAGTATTATATTTGCTTAGACATTTTTAGGGTATGGTTGGATTACCAAATGTGCTTTGAAATGTCACGTTTGCAAAACATCACATGTCTAAGCCAAATATACTTCGACTTGAGCTTGGTTCATTTACTGCATGAAATGGACCTTTGAAAATAGACTCGAGTTAAATTAATGGAGTTCAATAAATGAGCTTCAACAAGTTATTCGAGAATGTTTTACATCTTGACGGCTGCACCGCATCATTCATGTCGTAAACCAGTAAAAGTCGTCCATTTTGTGAAAATGGATGAAAATAGCTCCACACCTTCATGAAAACAAAATGCAAATTTATTTTCATGCAGGTTTTTTTCGATCGCTATTACATATTCAATCCGTACACGAGCAATGCTACAATATATTCCAGCATAGCAGACCTGAAAAATAAGAGAGAAGTCAAGAGAAAAAGGAAAAAAAAAAAAAAAAAAAAAAAAACTCATCTTCACTATCTTTGACTCCGGTAGACCTCCGGCGAGAAGTATCAGCAGCTTGGTCTTCCTTCTCATTCTCTTTACTGCTCGCCTGATCAATCGAAGAAGTCTAAACTTCTTCAGTGCCAGTCTCTTTGGTGACTGTTGCCTGCGGATTATAAATCAATGTGTTTAGTAAGAGAATGCAACATAAATTGCCCAAAAAAGCTGCGAACATCAAACACCTATGCGGCATGGGCAATCGGTTCGAGCCTTCGTGCCAGACACTTTCCCGACACCTTTCCATGTTGGTAATCGCAATGCTACAAAATTATAAAATATGATTTTCTATCATATATTTATAAATTATAAATATTTATTACCCGTGTCTGTGTTGGAATTCTAGTTTTTGGAAAATCTTTGTATCCATGTCTGTGCCACGTGGTCGAACATAATGAGAAGAGAGCCAATATGAACGAAGGATCCGAAAACTCACTGGCGAGGATGCCAATCGTAAGGTTCGGTTGTTTCTCTCCCTTTTCTCAAAGAAGGGTCCTGTAAGACGACCTCAGTTTTCAGTATCAATGAGGAGTCCGATGTCTTACCGAGATTCGAGGGTTGTATGCCTCAAAGCAGCTTTTCGAAAAGCCCAAACACGAGAAGCAGCTTTTCTTCTCAGCTTAAAGCTGTTTCTGTGCTGTTCGGAAAGTCAAAAGCAGCTTATTATAAGTTCTCCTGATGGGATACAGCTGCAGCCACTCCCATGCATGTACCTACCTTGAAGCCAGAGAGACCATCGAAAATATCAGCAGCTGCATCCTCAGCTTTCTGTTTCTCTTCCTCAATTGTAAATTTTGGTCTCCATGCAGTCTCCCTGTATAATTCTGAAGCCTTCTCATCAGCTCCTATCAAAAACAATATACCATCTTGCCGATGGCCGCAATAGGCTCGAAATCAGGCTTGTCAAGTTCAAAGTAGTCAGGATTTGGAATGTGCCGAGGCTTCCAGATTCCCTTGTAACAGGGGTTATCAAAAAGTGGAGCATTGCCATTTTCCCTTGTAAGCTGGATTCATCCTCATTGGTCTACTCCTCTCACTGCAACCACGACCTTTTGCGTCATCGATTTTTGGCGCCTCCCATTCATCGTCCTCTTCATTGTTCCAACCTTCTGGTTTTGCTGCATCCGGATCATCAATCTCCTCAGGCTCATCATCCAACCACCCTTCAGGTTTTACAGCTTCCCTGTCTTCAATTTCCATGGGTGCATCCTCATCCTAAAAATCATCTGGTTTTACTGCACCAGGGTCTGGGATTTGTCATCCCGGTCCTCAGGCTTCCTGTCATCTGGATCAGGAATTGTCTTGGCAGGTATAATTGGTGGCTCAAAATCTTCCGTCGCGAGAAAATTTGCTTTTTTTCTTTTCTTCTCCATCAATCAGAATTCGCAACCCGTTCCCGGTTTCAAAATGGATGTATAAGCATGAGATAGTTTATCAGATGGCACAGAGGGTGGGTTCTTAAGATGGTGTTCAACATACTCCCACTCTTAGGGTTTCTATAATGCAAATAATCTTCAGGAATTAAGCTAACTGGCATTCACACCACGTACCCAGACTAAATTGTAACAAAGGAAACAGGTGATCCAGAGGAAGGAAAAAAAAAAAAAAAAAAAAGAAACACCCAGTGAATTCATAGACCATTTCTTGAACTGTAGCACAGACGGCGCTGATAGTTTTTGATTCAACAATGAAAACAGTGACATAATAGGCCTACATTTCAAAAGGCGATACGGGAACTCGCTTATTCTTGATCACTTACATGCATACTTAAACACACATACATATGTACGTACGTATGATCCTACGTACATAACTTATCTATGTCTGTCACCCGCGTGCTACGCAAGCTCAGGTTGCAAGTGATTCGTAAACACCTCCTCTACCATTCCTCCGTACATAACCTACAGCAACAGCGATCACTAGCACTGCAGCTCCTACCACAGCTACCATCCAAACAGAAACCGATAATTTCACGCTTCCGTGCGCCACCTGCAATGCAAGTACTAATCAATGTTAGAGGACCTGAATATCAATTGTTTGACAACCAAAAAAATCATTAATCAAAGAGTCGTTGCCATTGAACTGATCTTGTTATTAGAGCCCTGAAATGGGCAGTAATATATGTAACAACCATTGACCTTTACAGAAACCAAGCACAAGGAAGCTCATCGTTGAGTACAAGAAACTAAATCTTCCATCAATATTCCCGCATCTAGTGGTTGAGCAGCTTAAACTAGTTATTTCTGTTAAGGATGTTTTGTATCCTAATATATATGTTCTAATATATCCTAATAAAAATCATCCATTCTAATGTGGTCTGAATAGTGAATATATAGCGATCACCAGAAAGAGAGTCTAAAAGGAAATATAGCAAAGGTATGATTTACCGAAACGGGAACCCATAGAGAGGACGGTGGCTTCGGTGGTTGCTCTGCAATCAAAAGATAAAAGAGACCCATAACTCCGGTGTGGTGTTGGGAGCTGCTGTAATTGGATTCCAGAATTAAAGTCTCCCCATCAAATATCTGGACAGATCCCGCTTGAGGATAGCAAGTGCTCATTCCCACAATGTAATTAGCTTCATTTCCTGCTTCTTTTCCAGTTCCATAAGTTGGCACCGAAGTGCATATAACACGTCCATCCTGTCTCATTTCCCAGAAGACAGACAAATAACATAAAAGAACACTAACACCATCAAACTCCTCATCCAATGAACTAAATTGATCAGCATAGATTGTAAAGCACGACTTAGAATTGAGGCCCAGTTTGGTTGAATGTAAATTGTTTCTCCATGAAGAAACAATGTTCATGGAAGATGTTTTTATTGAAAATCCATTTCTAGAGGAAACATGCCCCATCAATTGGTTGTTTTAATAGCAATGAATAGGATAGATTCTCGGTTGTCATTTGGGTCATATCCATTTCCAGGCTTTGGAAACAACTCCTATGATGCATAATTTGTATTTAACATCACATACATACAGATTAATTCGAGAGGGCATAAGGCATTTGAGATATTCCTTTATGTTATACAAATATCATGAGAGAGATCACATCCTTTTACGGGAATGTATAACCCGTCAAGCATCAAAAAATCTGTAAATTTCTATTATATCAAATACAAAATAATGCCATTGAGGATGCATTAAAACATTAGTCATTAGCAATTTTAAATATTGAGAACTGCAAATATTCTTAACATCTTAATAGAGCTGGTAATTCTAAGGAAGTCATCAAGGAGCCTTAAGGACGGCAATTATTATGAAAATCAAATTATTACTGAGATAAACTTAAACAGGAAAGAGATGCTAGAAAATCACCCCTCCATAAAGGGCGGAACCTATCCCTCCCGAATGCTGGTGAGCAACACCATAGATGACATAGCCGCCATTTCGCATGGTCAGACTTCTCCTTTTTGTGTCTATGCACCCACCATTAGCCATAGCAGTGGCACTGCATCGCTCAATTTCATACTCTATCTGCATTAAAGATCAATATCCATAAACAAAGTCAAACAAAAAATAATTGAACATTGACAACAAAAGCAGCTGCACCTGGAGGTCTGTTTGTCAAAAAAAAGAAAAAAAAACAGCTTGGGAGAGTCTATTATAAGGTTCCCCCCCCCCCCCCCCCCCCCTCTTTCCTTTTAACTTTTGGAAAGCAAAAAAATGGTTTTTTCAAATAATTTCAACTATTGATTATTCAGAAAGTTGTTTCCCGCTTTTGCAGACATATTTCAAAAAAATTATTTTGAGCTTCTCGAAAATACGCCACATGCCTACTTTTGATGAAAAGGCCTCATCCAACAGATAAGCTGAGTAATAACCACTCCTTTGGTTGGAAAGTAATAGGTCTTTCATATAAATATATCATGACAAATATAATATCTCCAGGGAGTATAAGTGAAATGTTTACTCCCATGGATCACAAGGGGGAATATACAAAGAATATTTCTCAAACACCTATTCCACTATTACTTACCTATTCCACTCTAGGGCCTTGAAACTTGTCATTTCTCACATACTCCTCTCATGGTTCTTGTTATAATTTTATGGAATATCTATTCCATTCCCTTCCACGTACCAAACAAGTGGTAAGTTCCCTCAAAGTAGCTCTAAGCAAGGATGCACTAACACCAACGTTGATATAGTGACACGGCACATTACAACATGCAACATACGATTCTTCAAAAAATGAACAATTTTGACACGTTAACTGATATGCTATTGGTGCATATGATATTTATATATATAATACCTTTTCCAATATACATATATATATAATTGAAAAAATAAAAAAGAACCAGCACAAAAGAGAGAAAGCGATGGTCACATGGAGGAAGGAAATGGCCACCACTATGGAGATCACGTTTTGTAGTGAAGCGAGGGGTTTGATTTAGGGCACAGGGAAAAGAAAGAAGGAAAAGGAAAGAAACAGAAAAGGAAAAAAAAAATTATTGGAGCCATTGGCTGTGTGTCCCAGATGTAATGGGAGCTTGTTGGGGATGTGTCGTGTTAGACACTGGTACATGAGTCATTTTAGAGTGTCGGTGCATCATGGGCCCAACTTGATTCAGCTTTATATGGTTTTCAAGTCATTTTTTGAGTTCCATTATAGATAAAACCTAAAAGGATTGGTTTAGTTCCCCTAAAATATCCAGAAACTCGGCCAGGAAAGTACACTTACCTGACAATTATGTCTCTCACTGGGACCCGTTGAGTCATTCAACCTTTTCCAAGAATCAGTGACATCAAATATATAAATTTTGACAGGCACAACTGAACTATCTGAATCAAGCCATTTCACAGTGTATCTCATGTAGAGGCTTCTAGTGGCACTTCCAAACCATTCTTTCACCTTGCATTGCGTTCGATCATAGCAACATTTTAAGCCTCCTTCATAATCCGGCCTCAAAGGTCTGCCATACTCATCCTTTGTAACATTGTAAAGATCACACCTGCACTCAGTGCACCCTGATTTATCTTCCACACCCCGCGTATCGATCGCATGGACATTCAGCATCCATCTTTCTTCATATCCATCGGGAATTTCCACCGGGTTACCTACTTCTATACCATAGGGATCTGGCACAAATGTGGCTGTTTTTCGTGTTTCTGATCCCAGGCCAAAATATTGCCCAAGAGAATTTGCCTGGCATATTCCACTATTGCTCACCATAATAATATCTGATTTCTGAAACACATGAAAATCTGATTTTTGAAACATCGGAATATCTTCCCGAACCCCAGCATCTTTGAGTTGATAGTATCTTGCAATGAGCCAGTGGTGGAGGTAGGTTTCCTGAAGGGGAACAGGATTTCCGGCCTCGTCAACTACTTCAGCATTGAGACTTTTGATAGCAATATGGCCTCTGGGGAAGTCAATATTATGATAGAATCTGTTCACGACAGATCCTGGTGTCATCACAAACTGAGGTGACAGAAAGACCTCAGATTTAATCTTACCTTCGTTTCTGAAAAGGGCTTGTGAGCATTGTATGCTTAGAGCTAATAATAGTATTGGCAACGGAAGCAAACACTTTTGAGTAGGGTGCAACATATTTTTGATCTGCCGACACCAATGCTTCTAGTTAAAGGCACACACATAGCACTTAAATCATAGATTAAAAGATATGAAAAACAGTGAAGACAGATTTGGATATTTTCAAAATAATTGTTGCTTTGAAATGGGCATTGTCAATGTTGCTTTAGTACTCGTATTGCTGTTATTCTTGTCAATTGGAGGCCATCATATTGGAAGCTATTGCTTTCAGGGAACAAAGTTGCACTTCTACCAGTATGTGTTTCTGTGTATAGAGAAAGAGAGAGGGAGAGAGAAAGAGAGAGAGAGGGATGCATTACAATCCTTAGATAACGTTGGTGAGGAATCCCTTCTACGAAATTGGCAATCACATAATTCAATAAGACAACAGAAATAACTACAATACACTCTTAACTGAGAAACAATGTTGAGCAATATACTAACGAAGACAAAGATAATGGTAAATAATAGTTTTCTTAGAAAACTATTATTCAAGATCATGGCAATCACATGCTTCAACAAGACAGTGGAAGTGGATTTAGACCTCTATTATCCAAAAGAAAGAAAATATTCTTATCATCCCTCAAAATTGGAAGCCCAATTTTTTACCCAGAAAATATGGAAACAATCAGAAGCAAGTAGGTCATTAAACACGATGGGAATTATCTTGACACTCATTTCCAGAATGATTTTGCTTCAGTGCTCAAGCTTCCTAATCCCTCTCACTGCAGTGTGACATTATCATCATAAAAAATCATAGATACTTGATAGATGAAGGACAATATCGTTAAGAAGGACGTAAGGCAACACAGTAAATTGAACTATATCCTATAAACAACGGAAATTAGCAATGCAGTGATGTGTTCAGAAAATTCTGGCTAGACTTATATCAAAATAAGCAAACGTGTTGACAGAAACTTATACGCATATGCAAACCATACTTGTGTACCATATTATGGCGTAACATACTTTTCATCTGAGTGTACTCACCATCGGGACATTTACAGACCAACCAATAGCGTATTGAGTGAAGAAAATCACTCACTATCCTTCACGAGCTTAAGCCTTTGAAACCAGCAATAATTTCCGAACTCAAATTTTCATGAAAACAAAAATACCCGTAATTCGGCAGCTTCCTCCATGCCCAAAGTGACCCCCACGAGCCAGTTGAACCAGGTAAATCTAAGATTTGGTGGCCCCCCAAAGCATGCTCTAACCAATCCAAAGGCCTCAAAGTGAAGTTTCCTATAAGCAGGGCTCAGAATATTCCGATTACACTACAAAACTTGGGGATCACAGGAGTAGAAACTAGGATTAAACTCCCCATTTAGAAGTTATTTTCAGGATTTTTCCAAAGCACCAACAATTCCAGTCCTATATAGCATAGATTATTCACCCTGTAAGGTAAAATGCCCTTGGATATACACCAAAGGCACAACCACTGACAGTGGTCAACGCTTCAACATAATGACTAAAAGCAAACAAGATTGGGAAAGAAAAGGAAAACAAGATAGAACAGAGTGAACGCTGTTGGAGCAATCAAAGGCTTCAAGCTCAGTAAATAAGATGTTCCCAGTGTTCTAATACCATCAAAACCATTGAATAGAATCAATAGTGATCAGAGAATAGCACAGAGAAGAAATAAGACAAGATTGAAGGGAAGGGGAAGAACTAACCTGGGGTGGGTTTTCCTCAGATCAAACTGATGATCAACAGAACAAGAGAATGAGGGGTGATTTCTACCTGGCTAACACTCTGTGTATATATATTATGATCCTTTCCTTGTGTGATAATGCATATACAATGACGGAAGAAGGAAGGTCAAAATTGGGTTCCATCCTTTGAATATAAAAATGGAGGAAAATATAAATCACTTTGAGGTGGGAGCTCTACACGGCTATCGCGGTTAGTGGGCCCACAATGGTTTAATGTATTGAAAAATTCTCTAAAAAAAAATGTGTTGAGAAATGAAAAAAATAATCAGTTATTATGAGTTCAATAAATTAAGTATCAGATTCTCAATGATAGGAGTAAATTTTATTAGCCAAAGGTTGCATGATGCACGAGGCTCCTTTCCTTTTCCTTTTTTAGTGTTAAGTTCCCCTCACGGATAGGAGTAAATTTTATTAGCTAATGGTTGCATGATGCATGGGGTTCCTCACCTTTTTCTCTTTTAGGGTCAAGCTCCCCTCCTCACTGATATGGTCGTAAGTGAACAAGTGATTCACTAGCGTGCTTAAAATGATACAAACTAACCATCAAAATATTATAAAATAAGACAATTGAAAAGCTCATATAAATTAGGGGTCTTAACTCAATATTTATAGCTTTAACAAATATTTTAATTTCCAGAGTATTTTGGATAACTTGTGTACCTTTTCTTTTTATAATTTGAGTATTTCAACTTTTTTCGCATTTCGAACAAGGATTAAGTACCTATGCCCCCTCTTAATTGGTATAGTTTTAGTTAGTTTCTCACACAGGAAGTATTACTCGAACTGAGCTGAAGGTAATGACTCAGGACACTGCCTGCACTTTTCTTTCATATTCATAGTAGCAAATCGAAGCTTGTCGATCAATCTTTGAGCAAGAGCAGAGTCTAGCTTTTTTGGAGTGTTTATTAACGACGTTATCTTTCAAGCTTTCCTGAACATAGCAATTGAATGTTTTCAAAATCATGCATGGAATTGGAGTCTTTGGATGAACTACGGCTTCGTGTCACAGCAAAGATTGCTCTACATATGGCACTCATCGCAAGAACAAACCGTTAAATACTAAAAAAATTTATGGAAGAACAAATCGTTAAATTTGATGAAAAAGTTAAACTTTTGCAAGTCTATTGAAACCACAAGAGGGTTATGTGCTGATTTTTAAACCACAGGAAGATTCCCTGCAACAACGTCAAACCACAGGGGGTTAAATTCAACTTTCCCTTTTAATAAAGGTGTAGTGACATTATTTTTCTCCTTCTCTATTTTTTTTTCACTTAACCCAAAAATCCTTAAATGATACATTTATGGGCTTGTATTTAGTGTAACTACTGCACATATAGCAGCTATATTACACAACAACAATAATAATAATAACAATATACCTAAAATGACATCGTTTTAGATTTTATGTTCTTTTAAATATCATTAACAATAACTGAACTTAACTTGTATGCCGTTGTTTCATATTATTATTATTTTTTAAAAGTTTATTTGACAACCGATGCTTTAAAAGGTAAAAACTTACGGATAGTGGGGGGAGCACTGGTAGTACAAAGAAATAAGGGAAAATTATACGATTCCCTCTCCAAGTTTCATAAAAATCTCAGTGTACCCGTTGAAGTTTTGATTTGGACATTTAGCCCTTCTATAGTTTTAAAAAATGATCAATCCACCCCAATATTACAATAATTTAGTTTTTCATATTTACTCTTAATTTTTACATTTATTTATCAATTTGAACGAATTAAATCGAGGTTATTTTTATAAGTATAGGAAGTGTGATGAAAAAAATTAAAAAATATTTATCCGATTAGACATAAATAAATAAATAAACCTTTCCCTCCCTCTCTCTTGGATCCTGATTTTCTCCATTTCTCTCACTCGTTCTTGTTGCAATTTACCCTTTTTTTTGTTCGATAAATTTTTTTAAAACTTTAATCATATAGATGAAATAACATTCAAAAATAAATAGGCATATGAATTTCAAGTGATTTAGAAATAAAATCGTATTCATCTTAAGCATGAAAAAATTTAGATTTAAAAATTGAACCGAATGTTTTCATGCTTAAGATGAACAGATTTTGCATTCCTAAATCACTCACAAGTTGACTAGTTAATATTTTTTATTTTTTATTTCCATTTATATGATTTAAATTTAATAAAGTACATTGAATAGAAAAAATTATGCAAACCGCACCAAAACCGGGAGAGAATGGACCGGAGGAAACCTTTCACGTGAGCTACCAAAAAATATAAGCCTTTATTGCATCCCACAAAATATTTAATAGTGTATGGACTCATTATTCACATGGAAAGAGGCAAGACTTCTTTTTATTATTCAAATGTGCAGACTAAGACTTCCTCATGAACCGTCCATCATCATCAATTTGTGGGAGAGGAAGAAACTTGCAACGCACTATCTGTTCGATTGATTGGGGAGAGAAAGAACACCTTCTTTTTTTTCTTTTTTTTTCTTTTCTTCCTTGGCATTCACATGCCAAAAAATTGATCAAGGCAATCGCCTTGTCTCTAGGACATCCCTGGCGTCCTAGGCTACGCCAAGACGCCTTTTTTGTAGGGTGAGGCATTCGCCTCAGTGCAATCTCCCCTTGTGTTCTCCTCCAAGCCCACGCCTTAATAATTATGGTAACAGTTCAGCTAGTAGCAATTTGCTTTCAGTAGTGGAGGTTAGAGATTTAAGTTTTCACTATGTTAACCTTTGGAGCAAGTTTTTAATTCTCTTTTCCTTGGGTATAAGCCTCCTTTGTAACTAAAAAAACATAAATGAGGAGTTAGAGATTGGGATTGAAATGGGCAGGTTTTATTCAATCGGCCTCATGTGCATTTTGGGCGAGAAATACACTTTGAAATCTACTGATGGATGGTCGCTATGGGTATATAAGAAAATCTTGCCCATTTATTCGACTTTTAAACTTACCATTGTTGTTCGAAATAAAAATTTCTAAAACATTACATTTTGTAAAATATTAAGTTTAAAACTTGAATAAATGGTTAGAATTTGTTCGTATACACATGGTAATCATCCATCGGTAATGGCAAAATACATTTCTAACCCTAAATGCAGATGAGTCCGATTAAATTTCATTAGCATTAGCCATAGTTGCATAGGGCCCCACATTAGTTTTTCGAGTATTATCAATATTTTGAATTTGAACTTTTCTTCGTTATCTAAAAGGAAGGGACATTTTGGAAAAATTGAATAATACACCTCCATCCAAGTGCAGGTGCTCTTTCATCTATAAGCACTTAGAATTACATCTTTTGTTGGGGGAGTATTTCCCTTACCTCTAGAGTTTTAATCTTCTTTTTTTTTTTAATCTTGTCCTCTTTCCCACAAAAAAGAAAATAAAAATCTTATGATTTACAATGTCAAGAGAATAAATTAGTAATTTCAACGTGGATTATGGAGTTGATCAACCGGTTTATCATTCAATGCGGTGGGGGCGATGCACCAACAAAAACCAATTCTTGTGTGAGCAATAACTTGTTTAAATGTAAATGTTTCTCGTTTATGAGAGTATATATATATTAACAACGAACTTAGAATATTATAAATTCTAATTCTTATATCGAACATTGCTTACTAGATAAATAAGGTAGTTCAAAATAGTTTAAATATCATATATTATGGGTTTATAGACTTAAAAAATCGTAAAAGAGATAAGTTTTGCAATGCGCAAAGAATTCCACGTGCATTACACCCTGATTCCCACTACGTAACCCCTGCTGCACCCGTTCGCCGTTGCACTCGCAACTGTTACGAGACAATGGCCATGACCCCGATTTAAAACCCTAAGTGCTATCGACAAGCCCCTTCCTAGGCACAAGAATAATTGATTGATAGAAAAAATAATGGCATCGTAGTCAACGCCCTTCTAATAATATAGATGTTTAACCGTAGCCTGTTCCACAAACTGCTGGTCGTTGAGCCCAACACTTCAATCAGTCGGATTGAGTAATGCATTGAAATACACGAATACGAGATTTCACCTCTGAGCCCGACTTGACAAGATGGCATGCTCGAAGGTCTAATCCAGCATCCCTTGCACGGCTTCCTCCGGCCAGGCTATAAGATTGACCTCATAGCCCAAAACCCAGCCGTTGTCATTGCCTCCCCAGACGTTGCGTTTGATACAAGATATTGACCACATCGATGCCGTTTTCGAGCACACAACCTATAATCAGAGCATTGTTAATTCACCTGACAACCACTTCTTGGGCTATAAATACCCTCTTAAACTCGCATCCATTCATTACTGAATCACCCCCACTCTAAGCTTATCAGAGCTGTTCTAACTTGGGCATCGAAGCTAAGAGGTCCAACCCTATGGGATCCTAAGCCACCTCCTCTCTTTCACAGGGGTTAAAATCTCTTCCCCTTGAAGCCGACCAACCTTCTTCGAATCTCCTATCTGACGCTCTAGTCCACGGCTCCACTGATCCACGTCAGCCCAAAATTTTTGGAGGCATCAACCTCCAAAACAATGCTATTAATCTTTACTAATTAAGCTAGTGATAAAGGAAACAAGAAACCAAAAAACAAAAAAAGTAGGCGGAAAATCAACACCCAGTTAATTCACACACCATTTCTAGAATTATCAAACAGTTGGCACTGATAGTTTCCGATTCAACCTGATGCTGGGCAATCAGACATCTACTTTTATTTTTCACAAGGCGATACATGAGCACGCTTATTCTACACCAAATACATACATGTACGCGCACATACATAAAAGTACGTACGATCCTATGAACATAACTTATCTACCACCGGATGCTATGCAAGCTCAGGTTGCAAGTGATTCATAAACATCTCCTCTACCATTCCTTCGTACATAACCAACAGCAACAGCGATCAACAGTGCTGCAGCTCCTACCACAGCAACTATCCAAACAGAACCCGCTAATTTCACGCTTCCATGCGCCACCTGCAATGCAATTACTAATCAACGTTAGCGGACCTGTGTACCTTAGAGAACCTGTATATCAGTTGTTTGACAACAAAATATATTCATTAACCGAGTATTTGTTGCCGTTGAACTGATTCTGTTATTAGATCCCTGAAATGGGCGGTAACAACCACTTTAGGCCCTAATAAAGGGATTTTTAGGTTAAGTTGCCTAACCAAAGTGACCTTTACAGAAACTAAGCACAAGGAAGCTCATTGCCAAGTATAAGAAATTAAATCTTCGGTCAACATTCCCTCATCTAGTGGTCGAGCAACTTAAACTACTTATTTCTCCTCGCTGCGCTAGGCATAAATTACTTTTATTTGACATAATCTGGACAGGTGGGGAATAAATATTTTTGGAAGATTCACAAAAACAACATTAATCATCCATTCTAAAGTGGTCTTAATAGTGAATAGCAATCATCAGAAAGAGAGTCTGAAAGGAAATATAACAAAGTATGATTTACCGGATTGGGAACCCGTAAAGAGGACAGGGGTTTTGGCGGTTGCTCTGCAATCAAAAGATAAAAGAGACCCATAACTCCAGTGTGGTGTTGGGAGCTGCTGTAATTGGATTCCAGAATTAAAGTCTCCCCATCGGATATCTGGACAGATCCTGGTAGAGGATAGCACGTGCTCATTCCTACTATGTAATTAGCCTCATTTCCTGCTTCTTTTCCAGTTCCATAAGTTGGCACCGAAGTGCATATAACACGTCCATCCTGTCTCATTTTCCCAGAAGTCAGACAAATAACATAACAGAACATTAACATCATCAATCTCCTCATCTGAGGAACTAAAATGGCCCAACATAGGTTAGGAAGCACAACTTAAAATTAAGGTCCAGTGTGGTTGAATGGAAATTGTTTCTGTAAAAAAATAACGTTCACCGAAGATGTTTTATCCATTTCTACATGAAACATTCTCAGTCATTTGGTTGCTTTAATAACATTGAATAGGATTCTCCATCACCATTTGGTTCATTTCAATAATCATACTTTGGAAAGAATCTCACAGTGTGTGATTCTTAAATTGTACAACATGCGAACAGGTACAGTATTAATTCAAGTGAGCAACCGTTCTGCATGCCCAGAATAAATAGCATAAGAAAAAAAAATCACTATTACTAAACCAAGCTGGCATAAGGGATTTGAGAAGCTCCCTTATGTCATATAAATATTATGATAGACATGACAGCCCTGTGCAGGAATATGAAAATGAGCCACACATCAAAATCAGTTTCAGCTTTATTAAAAACGAAAGAATGTCATCCAGACTGCAAATCTCTTAGTTATTAGCAATTCTGAGATATTGAGAACTGCAAGTAGCTTTAAAATCTTAGAAGAGCTGACAATTCTGAGCAAATTATCAAACAGCATTACGAGTTTTGATTAGTATGGAAATTAAATTATCAATGTGATCGACTTAAATAGGAAACGAATGATTAAAATCACCTCTCCATAAAGGGCGGAACCTATCCCTCCAGCATGCTGGTGCGAAACACCATAGACGACATAGCCACCATTTCGCATAGTCAGACTTGTCCTTTTGGTGTCAACACACTGACCATTTGCCATAGCAGTGGCACTGCAACGCTCGATTTCATACTCTACCTGCATCAAAGACGATATATCAACACAACTTCCAGAAACAAAGTCAATTAAAATATCATGGAACATTTAGGACAAAATTAGTTGCACTTGGAAGTTGGAGGTCTCAAGGAAAAAAGAAAAAAAGAAAGAAATACAACAGATAATTGTAGATCATTAGGAAACCTGTTTTACAGAATTTGCAGATATAGAAAAAACTATTTCTGAGTTTTCCGAAAATTTGCCAAATGCCTACTTTTGTCAAAAAGGGTTTTTCCAACAGATGTGCTGAGAAATAAGGTCCCCAGAACTAGCCCCAAGTTAATCGAGCTTAACTAATATTTGTCTAGTCAAAGATAGATAAAATCTAAAGGACAGGTTCAGTTTCCCTAAGATATCCAAAAACCTAGTCCGGAAAGGACACTTACCCGACAATTATGTCTTTCACTGAGACCAGTCGAATCATTCAACCTTTTCCAAGAATCAGTGACATCAAGTATATAAATTTTGACAGGCACAACTGAGCTATCCCAATCAACCCATTTCACTGAGTATCTCATGTAGAGGTTTCTATTGGCACTTCCAAACCATGCTTTCACCTTGCATTGCATTCGATCATAGCAACAATACAAACCTCCTTCATAATCTGGCCTCAAAGGTCTGCCATATTCATCCTTTGTAGCATTGTAAAGATTACACCTGCATTCGGTGCACCCTGATTTATCTTCCACACCCCGCGTATCAATCGCATGGACATTCAGCATCCATCTTTCTTCATATCCATCAGGAATTTCCACCGGGTTACCTACTTCTATACCATAGGGATCTGGCACAAATGTGGCTGTTTTTCGTGTTTCTGATCCCAGGCCAAAATATTGCCCAAGAGAATTTGCCTGGCATATTCCACTATTCCTCACCATAATAATATCTGATTTCTGAAACACATGAAAGTCTGACTTTTGAAACATCTGAGAATCTTCCAGAACCTCCGCATCTTTGCGTTGATAGTACCGTATAATGACCCAGTGGTGCAGGTAGGTCTCCTGAAGGGGGACAGGGTTTCCAGCCTCATCAACTACTTCAGCATTGAGACTTTTGAGAGCAATATGGCCTCTCGGGAAGTCGATATTGTGATAGAATCTGTTCACGACAGATCCAGGTGTCATCGCAAACTGAGGTGACAGAAAGACCTCAGATTTAATCTCATCTTTGTTTCTGAAAAGCGCTTGTGAGCATTGTACGCTTAGAGCTAATAATAGTATTGCTGAAGGAAGCAACCACTTTTGGGTAGCGCGCAACATATTTCTGATCTGCAGATGCTGATGCTTCAAGTTAAAGGTACATATAGCACTTAAAATATACAATAAAAGAATACGACAAACAGCAAAGACAGATTTGTGATGGAGAAGTGGAATATTTTCCAAGGTAATACTACATGTATATCCTTCACAAACCTTTCACACCAAAGTGGTCACGTGGCAAAATTTAAAGTAGTCCTGTATTATTATTTGACCAAAACACCCCTCAAAAAGGACCATACAAATTTTTCTATGGCAACTTTTCAGTGTGAAGAGGTTGTGAAGGATGCACAAGTAGCATTATTATATTTTCACACAACTTAAATAATTATTGCTTTGAAGGCTCTTGCGCTAGGAGCTGTTACTTTGGGGGAACAAAGCTGCACTTCTATGAGTATGTGTTTCTGTTAATATGTGTGTGCATAGATGGAGAAGGAGAGAGAGTTCTTAGAGAAATTCATTACAACCCTTAGATGATGTTCATACTTCAACAAGACGACAGAAATAACTAAGATGCACTCCTAACTCAGAAACAGTGTTGAGCAATACTGAAGCATATTTCCAAAAGATAAATAAATCATGCAAACCCAACTTTTTTCTAAAATCATGGCAATCACATACATCAACAAGATACCAGAATTAGATTTTGAACAGTATTGCCCAAAAGAACAAAAATATTCTTATCAAACCCAAAAAAAAAATTTCACTGCAAAATATGGAAAAATCACAGGCAACCATTAAACAAGACCATAAGCTGTTGATTTGATAGGAGTTTTATCTTGAAGCACATTTCCAGAGTTATTTTTTTTCAGTACTTGAGCTTCCTATCCCTCTCACTGGTACTCAATTATTTCAAACCCAATCATGAATATGCAAAACCAACCTATGAAGTTCAGTAAATGTGGCTGGTGTTGATAAGTGCAATGAGGATTGCTGGTATTAGTGAAGAGTTTTGTACCAATAAACTTGGACCTAGAGGTGCTAAGTTAACTGACACATGCAATGCAATATTATTATCATAAAAGACGATAGATACTTGAGCGGTGAAGTACAATATCAATAAGAAGGAAAGCGAGCCATGTCTGGCAACCTAATAATTGAACTATATCCTATAAATAATGGAAATTAGAAATGCAATGATGTGTTCAGCGAAATCTAGTTAGATTTATGTCTAAATATGCACACTATTGTTGATGGAAACTTCACATGTAACCCATAATTGTGTACCATATATTATAGCATAACGTACTAGAGTGTACTCAACAATGGGATATGTACATATAACAAACAGTGCTGACCAAAGGGCTGTATTAAATGAAGAAAATTACTCCCTGTTCTTCACAGGCTTAAGCTTTTGAAACCAGCAATAGTTTCTGACCTCAAATTTTCTGAAAACAAAGGGGTAATATCCCTAATTTGGCAGCCACCTCCGCGCCCAGGCGACCCCTTGCGAGCCACTTGAACCGGATAAATCTAAGATTTTTGAGAATTTCTAACCTTGCTGTAACCAGTACACAGGCCACAAGTGAGGCTCCCTACAAGCAGGGCTCAAGAATAGGCCAAGCATGGTACAAAGAATTGGGGATTACAGGAGTAGGAAATAGTTTTTGACTCCCCATTTAGGGAATTATTTTCAGGGATTTTTCCAAAGCACCAACAGTTCCAGTCCTATATTTCATAGATTATTCGCCCTGCAAGGTAAAAGGCCCTCTGATACACACAAAAAACACAACCACTGGCAGTACCCAACGCTTCAACAACAACAAAAAAAAAAAACACACACACACGATAGAAAAGACTGAAAGCTGTTGGAGTAATCAGAGGTTTCAAGTTCAGTAAATTAGATGTTCCCAGTATGCTAACACCATCAAAGACCATACAATAGAATGAATATTGATCACAAAAGAGCACAGAGAAGGAGAAAGAGATTGAAGGAAGAAAAAAGGGGGGTGGAGGGGAAGAACTAACCTGGAGTTCCTCTGATCAAACTGACAATCAACCACAGAACAAGAGAAAGAGATGCGATTGCTGCTTGGCCAACACTCCATATATTATGGCCCTTTCCTGGTGTGATGATGCATAAGAAGGAAGGTCAAAATTGGGTTCCATCCTTTGAATATAAAAATGGAGGAAAATATGAAAAAAAAAATCTCAAAATAATATGATTTAAAAATAAAATGTTTAAAAATACATAACTTATTTATATTAAGTATCGAAAAAAAAAATGTGAATTTTCAATGCTTGAGATTAATCAGTTATGTATTTCCAAATCTCATAAAAATTGACAAGTCTATATACTTTTGAATTTTATTTCCATCTGTAAGGTTCAAATTGTTTAAAAATTTATCAAAAGTAAAAAAATTATAAAACTGTACAAAACATTTCATCCTCCGATCAAGTGTACGAAAAAAGTAAGTGTACAAGAAAAGACAAAAAAATTCTTAAAATGAGGGAACGAGGGTTAACTTTTAGTCACCCAAATGATAATTAGGTGACTAGATTTATTTTGAGAAATTTTTTTATCTATACATCTACTTTGAAATTTATATTTTTAAAAATTATGTGAATAAACTTATACTTTTGTATGTTATTTTCATATATAAAATTTAAATTATTTAAAAATTTATCAACAATAAAAAAAATTATAAACTACACCCCAAAACCGGAGACACCCTAGCTCCGGAACCTACACGGTCATCAAGTTAGTGGGCCCACAAGGATTTAATGTCCTGAAAAATTATCTTGGAAGATGTATTGAGAATTGGAAAAATGATTGGTTATTAGGAGTCCAGTGGATGGTCAGATTATCCATGGGATACGGGTAAATTTTACGTAATATGGTTTGCATAATATAATGCACGTGGCTTCCAAACAGAAGACAAAAAACAACATGCACAAATCCGAATAATTTTTTTTTAATGTTAAATATGTATGCATCCATTAGGATCTGTAATTTTTTAAACTCTCGTAAAAAAAGGAAATGTCACGAACCGAAAATCATTAAATTTTTTAAGCATTTAAATTATTTTTAAATCATAACAATGAATGGAAAAATTCTGCTGTTTAGATGAGATCTAGGCATAAAGTGAGAGTTTCCCGTTTTATCATTGAGCTAATCCTTCAAATTAAATAATGACTTTGTTTTATTATAATGATATATTCAATTACTTGCTCTTTTGCTAGGAATATAATTATATAACTCATTCTAGTGGATTGAGGAAAAAGATGCCCTCCCGTCCCCTCTTCAATTTAATGTGCCGTTCACTCAAATTTTTTTATTTAATACATTTTATTAACAATTTAGTCATATGGATGAAAATAACAAACCGCCATATAAATTTTCATGAGATTGGAAAATATAAAACATATTTATCATAAGCATAGAAAAATTAATGCTTAAATACTACACATAATTTTTTAATACTGAAAATTAATAGGTTTTATATTTTTAAATTTTATGAAAATTAATAAGCTTATATATTTTTGTATATTATTTTATTTATATGAATTTTTAAAAATATAATAAATACAAAATTAAAAAAATTGCTCGGTGAACTAGAGGGAATCAGGTTCCGTGGATAGAATGGGGCTTCAAGTGCCACGTACAATGGTAAAATATATATATATTGTGTCGTATTTTTCTAGAAACCCTAATGTGAATGCAATTGGTTGCATGTGCTCATAAAAGTCTTAGTGGGAGCTTCTAGAAGAAGACGAAATTTCAAAAGTGGGCGGAAATGGGATAAGCATGGACCGGCTAAGCAATAATGATGTATGTTAGCCTGAGAGGGGCTACCATGCTTAAGTTTCTACTTGGCATCTTACATTCGAATGTTAAAGGATTGAGCCAACATTAAAAAATTTTTGACACAATTTAATAATGTATGAAATTTTTATTTTTATAATTTTTAAAATTTAAATTCTATAGATAAAATATTTATGTATTATTAAATTATATGAAAATTTTTAAGTATGTAAAATTTCAATATTTGTTCAATCCTTACGTTAAATGTTTTAAAATAAAGCATGGCCAAACAGGCTAGCAGAGAAGCCCCTCCCACGTCGGCCTATGGTTTAAGGGCCGTATGTGGCTAAGACGAACAAAGTTGAAGTAAGCTAACCAGCCAAATAGTAACAAACGTTTGTCCTCTGATCTCATCTTATCCTACGTTTGGCATTCTCTGTATGTAACAAAAATAATTACGTGTTTATATGTTTATATCGAAGGTTTCGACTAGAAAAAGTTGCGGGCTTTTGAGGAAAATCTCACGCTTATAATTTTAAAATATTCCTATGGAGGTTTGTACAACTTTGAAAAGTTAGAACGAAAGTCATACGCAGGTGATCAATTTAGGGGTTTAGACTTGTTGAGCTCGAGGGCATAGCCCTGATTTACATATTATAAGAAAAAAAACAGTGAAATACATAAATAAAGTAGTAAAAAGGGATTATTGGAATTCATCAAAATTCAAAGAATTCATATGTGGGCCTAAAAATCAGCCAATAAGCCCTTCTGTGCAAATCCGTCTCTAGATCACTTAATTTGTATTACCATCCAAATGTAATCTAGAGTCACATTATTTTTCAAGTCTAAGTTAAGGAATAAGAGGTGGATCGTGTGTATTATCATTCAAATGTAACCTAAAGAATGCATGGCGATCCCCTGCTCAGCACTTGTTTAGGGCCTAATTACTCCCGAACCGAACTTTGTTTTGACAATATAACCATATGCATTTAGAATAAGATTTGAAAATCCATGCACCTATAAATTTTCATAAATTTTGGGGATGTGCAGACCCTTCATCCATCCATAGGATACAAATTTTTTTTTTTTAACAAGAATAAAGATTCATAAGTGGCTGTTAATGGGATTAAAGTTATCAAATTCTAAGGGGTCGATATCAATTTATGCCTAATTGCTCTACAAACAGTCCCTCAAATTGTATTTTCTAAATGAATTAGGGCCAATCCGAATTGACCTTGTAAGAGATCTACTACATAGCGAATACGTTTATTTTTCAAATAATTTGTATCATCAAGTGTAACCATGCCAAACCTCATTCCAATCAAATTGTCAGCAGCTGCCTATAGATGTTGCAGAATCCGCAAGAATTGATGAATCTTGACGATAAAATCTTCTTGTTCTTGGAGGTTCCATCGGAAAAAATTGCTATTATTCCATTACTCCACAGAAAAACCTATTCCAAATCACAACGCAACTTCCGCATTTATTATTGCATTCATTACTGCTCCTCTTGTTGATGTTAATGGTATTCGTGAACCTATTTTTGGATCTCTAGTTTATGGAAGCAATATTATCCGTGGTGCCATTATTCCTACAGTTTTTTTTTTTTATGAGAGTAAAGATTATAAAGTAATCATGATTTCATTCATTTTACACAATAGACGAAGGTAGTATGCATTATTAGATTTTATGAAAATTTGTAAGTACCTAAATTTTTTAATGTGTCCTTTTGATTATGCCAATTTTTTAATAAATCTTTTCGTAATCATGCCAATTTTTTTATGAAAATTTATAAGTACCTAAATTTTTTAATAAATCTTTTCGTACAAAGGGTCGCAATCCCACGAGGGTGAGCTAACTCCCAGCCAGACTTGTAGGCCCACTAACATAAAAGGGAAGAGTTTTGGTAAAAAGTATTTGTACTATATCACGGTAGCATTTTAGGATGATGTTCTTTTGGATCCATTTTGCCAATTTCAACCATGTGACTTGAACAAGCACGAGAAATTGTAAAGACATTGTCAAATTTCATACTGTTTTAGTCATTTTTGTAGACCACTCATTTAATGGGTCTAAGTATCCAAAAAGTTATGAAGGTTTAGATGTCTTGATAGTTTGCAAAATAAATAAAAACCCAACACATAATTAAACTATATGAGAATTGGCGTTCCACTCGTTGTTTTCATGCTCACTCAATTCATAGAATTGAGCTCCCTCTTTTCTAGCAAAACGACAATATTTTGGAGTGTCATAGTAAGTAATTTAAGCCTTATGATAAAAGGAAGAAAAATGTTCCTACTGTGACATAATAAGCGCTATGCCACCCCAAAATCACGATTCATTACACAAATTTCCACCACCGCATGAATTGAATTAAATGAGCGTGAAAAATAAAAAATAGAAGAGGAAATGCCAATTATCATACGATATTATTGTAATAGTTTAGAAAATTATAAGTATATAAATTTATTCTTGAAAAATAAGAAGATATAAAAAGTTAAAATTATGTTGACCTCTTGGATGCAATGCAAACGAGAACTCAATATACGAAAAACCACATTTACCGACCCACAAAATAGTAAAAATCCGAACCGCAAAAAGCAGAAACAACTTGCCTGAAAAAGTGGAATGTATATTTTTGAAAAATTCTGCATAATAATTGTGGAAAATAAAGAAAGGAAGACCATTCTGTGTTTGCTTGGATTGTGCAGGTGGAGATGGGGAATAAGGAGAGAGCGGCAGAACGCAGAGAAAAGAGGCGCCAAGAGGTTTCCCTCCTCCGAACCATTCCCTATTCCGATCATCAAAGGTTTCTCTCTACTAATGCCCTATTCTCCTTGATTCATCTGTTCATTTGCTTAAGCAATCTGACGATTGAATCCAACAATTTAGATTGGAAATTTCCGTATGTTGGCGAACCTTTCAGTTTGCGCTTTCGTTTTCGTGTTTGCTTTGAATACGGATCCTATATGTCAATAGATTAGATCTACACCCTTCAAGATTCGAATTTGATGGCATATTCACCTGTAAAATTTAGTGATAATTGGGGTTTGGCGGTGAAGAATTGTTCTCCATTTTGGGGGATATCAATGAAAGTGCAAATACCATTACTAGGGCACCGAGGGGTTCAAACCCAAGTACAAGAAATTAAGGCGACATTACATCAAAGATCCTTACTGTCATTTTACATTCCCATCAATATAAGCAGTTATAGCCATTTTTCTTTTAATTGTCTCAGAGAGCATTTTAAGCCTCTACTATTTCTTTCCTTCCAAATGGTCCATAAAATACGTGTGATGATGGTGGCCCTTTATTCAGCTCTGGCTTAGACCTCAATATGGGCAAGGTCAAGGCCACAACTTCCCCAGAACATTCCACTATTCTGGCACATGCACAAAATGCTTAGACTTGGATTTTTCGGGCCAACTTATCAAGGTTGGAGATTGGGTCAATTTTATATATTCCTCCTCATTTGGTTTGGGCAGCTGGTCAAGAATCAGAGTTTTTCTCAAAAGTAAATTGCACCTGTACGAGGGATCCCATTCCATGTAATGTGTTTACAGCCGCATAAGGGATTCCATTCCATTTGTGGTGTTCAATTTTCAAGTTTAGTTTCTTAGGTTTTAGCCTTGAAATATTCTGAATCACTTCTATTAGATATCAAGATGTTTCATTTGTAGAGATATATGCATTGATTTAACAGCACTGGTATTAAATCATAATGTGTTCCATCTCCTGGACTAGGTGGTGGAACTCAGAGACCATTGCTGTTGTGACTGGCGCTAACAGAGGAATAGGATTTGAGATTGCAAAGCAATTTGCGTTGCATGGATTGACAGTGATTTTAACATCAAGAGACAGTACCATTGGCGAAGAAGCAACCAGGGTATTACAAGAAGGTGGTTTGAAAGCGTTCTTCCGCCAGTTAGATGTTCTAGATCCTTTATCAATAAAAGAGTTCACCGAGGGGATACAACAAAGCTATGGTGGTATAGACATTTTGGTATGCTTACAATATAAGTTTCTTTCAGGCATGGCAGTTTTCTCCTTGCTGCCTGAGTTCAATTACTAGCTGTGTTAATTGTTTTGTTTGTACTGCTTATTTAGTGACTGCTTTCAATCTGCTAGCATTTGTGTTGTATAATCAATCCATTTAGTTTAAGTTACCTGAAAGAAGAAAAGTATGATAGATTTTTTTTTTTTTTTTTTGACATTGTTAACAATTTTTTTGTTGCATTTTTGCAATTTCTCTACGATATAAATGCTTCTGAAGGGGTTGGAATTGATTATTGTGGAAATATGGACTAAGAAATTAGTTGAACAAATAAACAATTGCTAGTAGTATATGGTACCACAAGTTAGCTGACTATGTACCAAAATGATTATTTCATAGGTAAACAATGCTGGTGTAAATTTCAATTTTGGATCAGATAATTCTGTTGAATTTGCTGAGAAGGTCATCGCCACCAACTATTACGGTACCAAGAGCATGATTCAAGCAATGATCCCTTTGATGAAGCCTTCTCCTTCTGGTGCTCGTATTGTTAACGTGAGTTCACGGCTCGGCAGAATAAATGGAAGACGAAATGTGAGTAAGAATTTTGTTTTGCATAAATATATATATTTTTTCATATCTTGGTTTTTGACATTTGATGAGCATCAAACTCACTTTCTTTTGTTTCATGTTAATGCAGAAGGCCTTGTTTTGTTGGTCATCTTTTTAAATTTGAATTTTTTTGCTTATTTATCTTTTTTCACTCTAGATCTTGTTCCCCTGTACGAATGTTTGTGTTGCATTTTAATGGGGGGAATTCAGGCTGGAAATGTGATCCTTGCTTGGAATCACATTCGCAGTTTGGCTTTTGAAAGGAACTCGGAATTCAATTCTGTATGGATTCAAGAATCGAGGATGTGGAATATGATCCCGTTCAAGTGAAAGTCAATTTCGTAAAATCATAAACAATCAAATCCTAGTGATTCCCTTGAAAACTAAAACACCTCAAATTTAAAAGATAATTTTGTGAAGGGGCACATTTTCCACACTCGATTCTAAGTTATTCTTGAGATTTCCATTTACTGATTCTTTATCATATATATTTTTTTCTCCTTACAAAAAAACGAGGACAAAACCTCTTAGGTCAGTTAAAGTAATTGAAATTCACTTTATTGACAGAGAATTGAGGACAGTGCTTTGAGGCAACAGCTAGAAGACGTGGACTCACTCTCGGAGGAAGTAATTGATGGAGCCATGACTACTTTTCTTGAACAAGTAAAAGAAGGAACTTGGGCATCAAGTGGATGGCCTCAAACGTTTACTGACTACTCATTATCGAAACTCGCAGTCAATGCTTACACGAGGTTAATGGCAAAGGCTTTCCTCAACAGACCCGAAGGTGTGGCAATTTATATAAACTGTTACTGCCCAGGTTGGGTGAAAACTGCCATGACTGGGTGGGCAGGGAATATTTCAGCTGAAGAAGGAGCTGATACAGGAGTTTGGCTAGCTCTCCTCCCAGCTGATCAGCCAGTTACAGGAAAATTTTTCGCTGAAAGGCGCGAAATACATTTTTGAGGCCATTTTCCTGAAGAAACACAGAATTGCAGTTTCTTTCTCGGGTTCGCTTGGGTTGGGTCCCATGATTTTCGAATAGAAATGACGAAAGGTGTGAGTTGAATATTTTGCAATGTAATGGACTGGGTGCTGGCAAGGAGATCCATCTTGAAGATGTGATCAGAAAATTTCATAAATTTTAACAGGTTATGCACTCAGAACCAGACAAATGCTGTACTACAGAATGCTACCTTTGTTTTTGTTTTCTCTTCATTTCCCTTGTTTTCTGTTTCCCCTTTCTCCGTTTCGGGCATTTGGTTTGAGAACTTGTAAAATAACTATGATTTTGATATAATGCATTGTAACAGCTGAAATAAATTAAAGATTACATACCGACTGATGGGTAAAACTGTAAAAGTAAATAGGAGAGTTAATTTTATCCTTCGAATTAGTTCCACAGCTCTGATGGTTACATGTCAGATGGACTATTCCAAAATTTACCCAAACCTTTTAATCAGCACCAGTTATGGGGGAAAAAAAAAAGTACCTAGCTAATACAATCAGCTTAGATAATGAATTAGTAAAATGAGGCCTAGGAGGTAAATTTCCAAAACCACACCAAGGTTAGGAGGTAAATTTCCAAAACCACACCAAGGTTTCAAGAAACATTAGGTCAAATTGTGTTTTATAACTTGACCTTTAATAAAAGTTACAAATCTAACCCAACCTTTAGTATTGGTTTATTATATCCCAACTTTTTTAAAAGGGTGCAATTCTAGTATGCTCTAAAGTATTCTTCAAATTTGAGCTATATTTATAACCGATTTTTTTTCGCAAACATTCTTTTATAATAAAATTATAGATTTCACAGTAAAATTATTCAAATAATTTTCTTTTCTAAATTTTTACGTTGAAAGAATGTTTATAGTAGGCCTATTTTTTCAACATTCTCCCCCAACATTCTTCTTCTTTAAACCTTTTAATTTTTATAAATTTGAACTATAAATTTCATATACTTTAGTTATTACAGGAGGAATCACACATCAATTAACATAAATTTTGTTAATCAATTATTGGTTATGAATTTTACTATGAAAAATCACTTTTATTTTCTTTTACAAATTTTTTCCCAATAAAGGAGGATAATAGACTAAAAAAAATTTTTCCATTACAAATTTAACCTATTATTAAAAAGAAACATTCTTCAAATATTTTATTTTTCAAAAATTTTTTGAGAGAACTGTGAAAAAAAAAATTATAGGCTAAAATTGCACCCCCTAAAAAGATTGCGTTATAATCAACCAACAATAAAGGTTGAGCTAAATTTATAACTTTTCTCAAAGCTTTGGCTATAAAACATAATTTGACCGAAACATTATTACAATCTATATCTTTGCAAAAACGATGATTTACACTTCAAATCAATCACCACCTTCCTTCACGACAGTATACAACAACAGCAACAACGACGACGACGACAGGTTGACTACATGAAATCAAAACAGGAAGTTACAAGAACTTTCGACTTCGGCAGCATCAGACGCCAATACCCGGCTTTCAAATAGAAGGAAAGTGGAACAGGGAACAAAACCCACCTACAGGCCACAATAGCAGCTACCAAGGTTTAAGGTCACCCACAGGCCCAGCTGTCCAGTTCAAGGTTTTCTCACCTGACTTTAAGTAAGTCTCACTGCCATGTGGCAATTTACGAGCGAGTCCATTCAAGATTTGATGGAAAGCATCACCAGCCTGAGCAGGTTGAGGGAACAACATTGCCTGTTTCATTGAGGGGTTGGCGAGCAATCTCTGTTTCCTCAATATAACCTCCGGAGGGATAGACGTAAGGATCGTGTCTAAGTTGGGAACATCCTTCTCTGCTACAAACACTCCGATCTCTTCCCATGGGATTGCATCAGCAAAGGGTAAAACAATGTCATCGGCAATGATCACAGGGATGCACCCGAAAATCACACCTTCCACCAATCTCGGGCTCCACGGGGCCCACCCAAGTGGGCACAAACAGAAGACAGCTCGCTGCATATCTTCATAATATGTCGTCGGGTGCTCTGTGGAGATGTCAAACAAAGGATTGTCCTTGAAGTTCTCCCAAACAGCAGCTCGTGCCCCTCTAAAAGATTATATGATAAAGCTTTAAGCATTTCTCTTAGATTGAAGTTCATCATATTAGGGGTCGCAAGATAAATAACAAACAGGATCATAGAAAAGCAGAGTATGAGCTCATCCAAATTGGCCCTAAATTATGAATGAGACTTCAAGGAAAGGGGATTAGATTTATCATGTTCAGATGAATCCAAATTATTCAAAAGCCTATTTTATTTCTCATTCCACTGGAAAATGGATTGGTATCGAACAGAGTAGGACATACCTTGCATAATAACCGCCCTCTGGGTCATTGCCTACATCATAAAACAAACCACGGAAGTACACAAAGATGGAGCGAGGAGTGCTCGGAGGGATCAGATGGGCTTGCATTTTCTGAGGGGGGGCATAAGGAGGTATTGTGATTGAGCCATCTTTTAAGCAGACATGATTCCTTTGTCCAAAAGTCTGGACCAGGGTAGCACGTTGAAGCAATGGAAGGATCCCCCTTTCGATAGCTTTCTCTTCCTGCCAAAATCATCACGATAAACAGGTTTCCTTCAGATATGAGAACTATTAACTTTTATGGGGAAAGAAACTAATGCTTAAACAATAATCGGTTATGGATGCACAGACTGTATGTGCCACGGTTAACGGGAAGAGCGATAAAATGGGAAGGACTCATAACATGGTATTTAAGAAGAGAAGATCTCAGAGGGTAATTTGGAAACCGAAAGAATCGGGTATTTTGGGGATGCGTGGCTCCACAGCTCTTGGGAGAGTGACAAAATGAGAGAGAGACTCATAAGGTGGTATTTAGGAACAAAAGATATTCAAGGGCAATTTGGGAGCAGAAAGAAGCAAAGGCATTTTGAGGAGAAAAAATGGATTCAGGGGGCATTTTAGGAAAAACATGAAACAGGCAGACAATGACACCATTCATGTCAGGTATGGCCGTTATAATAGTATAGACGACCAATATGGTATGGCCGTTATAATAGTTAGTTACACACGCATGCATGCACACATATATGTATATAGAGAGGAAAGTAGGGAAAAAAAAGTGTTCTTACTTGATAATGAAAGCAAGCCCCAAAGTCATGTGGCACCACAAAAAAATGGTCAGCCCCTTCTGATCGATTCCAATAAGGCCAATTAGAAGCAATAAGTTGTATCGCACTTCTCATCATCCGCGGTGACTTGAAGGGCAAAGGCAGGCCATTTGGTGTTAAATCACAAGTTGTGTATACAGGTGTATAGAACCAGTCAGCCTCCTCAGGGTTGAAGGTTCGAACGGGACTAGACAAGAGGAATCGATGCATGAAAATCTCAGCTGCAAACATGTGGGTGAGACATCTAGAGTCTCTCTGAAGAATCTTTTTATTGTATTTGCTTGGAAGTTCATAGACGAATACTTTCAACCTTCCCACTGGGTCATCTTCCAAGACATCACCAGCGCTACCTATATTAGATTTAACCAAATTGCAGTCAGAGATCGTATACGCTTAAGTATGTCACAACTGAATTCCAAGAGTTTAGGGCCCCTACATGCAACAGAACGTGAAATTACATTGGGGCTATGTTATGAATCCCCTAAACCATCAATCCTCTAAGGTAATGTCATTATCTACGTCTCAAACACACAAGTCTAAGCTTCCATAACATGCAGTGCTACCCAAATAATAAATAGCAATTGGTTCACCTAGATAGAAACAATAATACAGGTGTGCGGTCAAAACCACCAAAAGGAAGTCCTCAGTACTGCTTCCAAATGACATTTTGGTTCCCGCATTCGCTATAGAAACATCGAATTTGACTGAATTTCTCCTCTTACCCCATTTACCATTAGATCCCATTAATTCCCTAGTACATTAAAAATAAAGGATACCTCATAACCCTCCAAGAAGAACCAAAAAGAAACCCTAACTTGCAGGGATCAAACCCAATATGCAAAGTTTAATTACCTAAGTTTTTTTTTTTTAAATAGAAATTCAAACCCTAGAATCCCAAAATTAAGAATTTAAGTTCCTTTAACCCTAGAAAGACGCCGTACCTGAAATTCTCTCAGTATGCTGAGTGTGGGAGAGCTGAAAGGCCAGCACAATGAAGAAGAACAGCGAAGCAGGATTCTTCGTCCTCATTCCGTTCTGTGCTTCGCATTCAGACAAAGAAATCGCAGATCATATGTAGAACCAAAGGAGCGAATAGCTGTGGAAAAGGGGTTCAAAATGGGTCAGACGTCGGGTAAGAGCAGTAGTTGCGAGACTTTTCTTAGAAATCCGGCATTGGATTGGGAGACACTGTGAAAATGATTCAGTAGCTGGCAGAAGAAGAAAAAATAAGCCAAGGGTGGAAATTGCTTATTTTCTGAAATCCTCTTTCTAACAAGAAAATAAAGTTATTTACACTTCATTCCCACCAACCAATCATAATATTATTACTTCCTGTAATGTATTAATGAAAATTATGGAAAAAAAAATTCCTAAACAAGTCTTATTATTGAATAGTATAAAAATTGATAAGATCTCATATATTTTTACCGCCTCTTTTAATTCATACACAAGTAAGTATTGAGTCTAGGCGTTACCATGATTGTTCATTAGTAGTGTAATTTACATTAGCATGGTTAGGCTTTTATATTGATAATGACTTTTAGTCTCTAGTAAGCTAATTTTCAACTTTATGAAAAATAATACAAGCGTTTTAAGAATGAAAAAAAAAGGAAAAGAAAAGGGAAAACATAGCCTATCAACTTTCCGTCATAAATATAAATGAGTGATCCGATTAATAACAACTAATTCATAATGCAAATGTGGATGAGGATTGACAGTTAAGTAACAATATTGAGATTTCTACGAACCCTCTTAATAATACTCATTATTGCTTCTTGTCATTTACTAAAAAAAAATGATGCAAGTGTTATTTCACTAGTTTTATTTTAAATTTCATTTATAAAGTCAAAGGACGTCCAATTTTTAAAATTGTCTTCTGTAAGGTCATTTCAAATGTAACTCAAGCGAGACTACAGCAAGATGCAACTCCCATTTAAATCTTGACAACTCAACACTTGCCGGATGATACAGATCATAACAAAATATCCTACAATGTATTGAAATGATGCATTTTAATTGGCTCGTGACACTGCTAATGTGGTGCCACCGTCCCACCTAAGTTTTTTCCCGACCGGCATTTATATCTACATCAATATATAAAATAGTTTCCCCACTTCATTTGCATGGATTCTCAACACTTTTTAGTAAACCTTCAACAATATATGCCTACAATATACAATTTAGGGATTGACTACCAATAGTCTCCACAAGAACACAACCCAGCTTCAAACCGATGAAAGCGGATCCGATCCCTCACGATTATTACCCTGCCCAAGACTCTTGAAACTATTTTCATCCAACAATGGCAGTCACTACAAGTCCGGAGATTTTTCGAAACCATAATTTCTGATCCAGGACTCGATTTCAGAACCCCATACACCAAAGCCAACTTCTCGCTGTGACAGTTCAAATTCTCCTCCTTTTCCTCCTCGGTTACATCCATCAGAACCAATTCAGTAGTCGGCATGAATCCCTCCAACTTGGCTCGACTCGTCAACCATTCCAACACCTTGAATATTGATTCCCTTTCGGGGTGCGACCAATCACCTGCCTTGAACTGGTGAATGACACCTGCCACCTCAACCCAACTCCTTCCATGGTTTTTGCGAACTTTCTTCTTTCGCATAAAGTCTCGCACTCTCTCCGCGCTGTCCCAATTACTCATGGAGCAGTAAATGTTTGAAAGCAAGACATAGTCTCCACTTTTGAGACCTGAAATTTTTTGGATGGCAACTTTGCCAAGTTCCGGATTTCTGTGAATTCTGCAAGCACTCAGAATCGTTCTCCAGATAATCACATCTGGCTCAATAGCCATGGATTCAATCACAGAATAAGCTTCTTCTAGGAGCCCAGCTCGAGCCAAGAGATCAACCATGGCTCCATAGTGCTCAAGCTCAGGCTCAACCGAATAATGCCTGGTCATCAGATCAAAATATTTTTGACCCTGATCAACAAGACCACAACGACTACATGCTGTCAAAATTCCAACAAACGTTATAGAATCAGGTGAAACATTTTCCACCCCCATTCGTGAAAATATTGCGATGGCATCAGAAGCACGGCCATGTATTGCAAGGCCATTAATCATTGCATTCCAAACAGAAACATGATTGCGTCGGACACTATCAAAAACCTCTTTGGAAGCTTTCAATTTGCCAGACTTCGCGTACATGTCTATTAGGGCAGCACTCAATATGAAATTCAATTCAATTCCTTTATGATTCATCAAACTGTGCACCCACTCACCATGTTTAGCCGACCCAGCCCGTGCACACGCAGAGATCACGGACGAGAATGTAAATCCATCCGGCTCAACGTTCGCCCTCAGCATTTTGCGGAAGAGTCTCAATGCCTTCGGAAAGTACCCACTTCTAAGGCAACCCGAAATCATTGAGTTCCAAGTGACAACATCTCTAACAGGCATTTTATCGAACACCCTATTTGCAACATGAAGTCCCCCCGCTTTCATTAGACTTGTGATGAGTACATTTGCATCAACCAAATCAATACCCCAGAAGGGAATCTCCTCGAGGAGTTGAGCAAGAAGATTGAAGCGATTACAGTGCACATATGCGGATACAATGGAGAGTAGTAGAGATGGGTAAGTTCCATACCCTGACTTGAGGATTCTGGCGTGGTTTTGAATTGCAGTCACGTAGCAGGCAGGTTGAATACCTGAGAAAAAGAAGACAAAAAAAAAAACCCGAGTTCGAGGAATGGAGAATCGTTAATTGGGCAGTACATAGAGGGGGAGAGGGAGGGGGAGAGTAGAAAATTGAGCTACCTTTAGAAGTGGGTGTGGAAGGAAGAGAGGGAGTGGGTTTGTGAAATCTGTGAGTATCAGCATAGAGGAGGAGCCGCGGCGGTGAGGAAGCAAGCCACTTTGCCCCATCTCTCAACATCGATCATCAGCTCTCAATCAATGGTCCGCGCCTTGAGGGCCATTGAGGGGAATATCCATTACAAATTAGCGATGGGTAGGTTGTGTTCGGCTTGTTAAAGGACTTATATAAGCGGTGGCGATGGAACGAAATTTATGAGAGGGGTAGAATTTATTGTAATTTTATTTTCCGAACTAATAAAGGTAATCACAATTCTACCCAAAAAAAAAAATTGTGACATTTATAAGCTTTCTCAACCTGAAAAATTAAGAGAAATTATCAATATATTTTCTGGCATGGGATATGAAGAGAAATTACCCATAAATTTCTAATGATAAAATATAATTTCAAGTGTTACAACATAGAAAATAACTTAAAACAAATGAGGTAGTAATAGTTTGATTGGATGTAAATATTTGGAGGGAAAGAGAGGGATTTGGAATAATGGATACAAAACCCCTTGATTGTGAGGCTATTAGAGGTGAGAAAGGGAGGGGTATGAAAAGAAATAAGAGGTAAAAACTCTTAACTTTGGAGGGGAGGAAAGATGGCTTCAATAAAACTTTTATAATATTTAATTTGCTGTAAATAATAAAAAATAAAAGTTAAATTACATTTTAGTATTAAGGCTTTTATAGTTAAGTTTTTCATTTTGACCCGCAATCAAGAGTGAAGGATCTCCTTTAATTTTCTCATACAAACTCCCAATCAACACGGAGTGAAAACTTATCTCATCTTTTTTATTTCTCTCCCCTCTATTAAAATACGATCACTCCTTTATTTTAATCTCCTAAACTCCCAATCAAATCATAAAGGCGAGAAATCAAGAAAATTAGCTAAAATAGAGAGCATAGGCTTGACTACAATATTCATTTGGCTAGAAAGAAAGGGCATGAAATTTTTGGAGAAAAATAAGGTGGGAAAAGGCCTTGGTTAGAGTTGTGCTTAAGGTGTAAGGGTAAGGAATTTTTGGAGGAAACTAATGTGGAGAAATGGGCTTGGGCAGATTTGAATTAGAGTTATAAAAAATCGTTGGAATGTTTTGAGAAAAAGAAGGGAGAAAAACTTGATTACAGTTGTAATTAGGATAAGGAAAAAAAAAAGGGGGGGGGGGGGGGGTGTTGAGATTTTTTGAGAAAAATAAGGGGGCAAGCACTTAGGGTAGGCTTGTAATTATGAAAAAAAAGGTTCGAGCAAGGTTTTAAGAAGGTGAATATCCTTAGTGAATGTTGTCGTCCCTGTTCATGTAATCTGATTCATTTGTATTTTGCGTAGGAAATGCACCATATAATTTGTTGTTGGATAATCGTAATATGTATATAAAAAATTTTGACCATCCATCCAAGTTTTAAACTTATTGGAGGGACGGTTATAGTTTCTAATGTGTTATTTAAATCCCTCGTTATCATTAAATGGCTACAAAAGTTAAATTCGATCTATTCATGTTCATTATAACGTTAATCCTATGTTTTTGAGCTTAGGTTATTAATTTCTTAATAAGCCTACTCTCTATTATTGCGAGTTATGAAAACATAATAATTTTAGACTTATAAGCATCAATCGACCTGTCGGTATTTAAGATAGATATTCACCTTTAGAATAATTATTACGTGTATAATAAAAATTTAGGAAAAAATCTCCCCCGATACAATATCATAATATAACTTGAACGTACCGTCTAATAATTTATTAGCCGTGTCATTTAAGGTCCAGTCTTAAACATTATTGTATAATGAATTACTTGACCCTATTTATTTTGCTATCATATTCTCTATTTGCGTTCCAATAATAACTTCCCAACCCCTCGTTCTTCCCCGCTTGTCCCGCCGCTCGTTGAACCCTCGTTCCTCTGGCGTAAAACCTGAAGAGAGAAGAAAAATTCTTTCTCTGGAGATCGTCCCCCCTCAGGTTTGATCTTCTCCCTGAGTTACGAATCATAGGTTCTTTTCGGTCGGTTATATTTCATGTTCATCTTTCATCGCTCTCAGATTTTCCTGTTCTTCGTTTTCAGGAATTTTCGCGTGATACAAGAACTTTGAGTAAAATAAAAATCTGATTTCGCTTTCTTCAGCTTCTGAAAATTCTGAGCTCGGTTGGTGTTCAGGCATGGTACGTATGTTTATGTTTTTCTCCATCTTATAGGGAGTTTTTAGGGTTGTGTAATGATTGCTAGAATATAATATTTCAAAGATTTTCGGGCGATTCCTCCATCGCGCGATTCTTATTTTGCTGGGCATGTTTCTTTTCCATTTATTTGATTTTTGTGCGAGAGATAATACGCAGGGATACATGATGATAGTAGTTTTTCATTTTTCAAAGTTTTGAATGTTGAATTTTGCACCTCCACTCGCCACCTGTGAATCCTCCCACTCTTAGATTTTTTTTTTATCAAAAAAAGCGCTTCTTCTCAATTGATTAGGCACTGTATATTTTTTAAACATGAGGATTTTTTTCCCCTTCTTCTTTGGGTGTTGCAGGAGGTTCTCATTGTTTGGGATATCTCTGATATTTCAAGATGAAGGTTTTTAGCTTTGTGGAAGGTTGCACTATTCTATGATCGTTTAGGCATCTCTAAAATCCTTCGTTGGAATGAGCTTTACTTTTTGAATGGATGATGCTCCATGTGATCACGGAGAGTCTAAAATTGTTTTGAAATTGAATTTATATGCAAAATGGAGAAAGGTGAGGGTTTTGATGGGGATCAAGTGAGTAGGAGAGCTAATTTATTAAAGTCTTTGTTCAAGGACTTTTTCGAATGTTAGGTTCAGGTTGATAAGAGAATGAATTTGTAGATTTAGCTGGCCTATACAGTCACACAGTTGATTGGCTGAGCGTGTGAAGAATTTAATTGAGGAATTTCTTAGTAGTATGGACTGTGTGGTTGGTCAGGTGGGCCAATCCTCTTGGTTAGGTCAGCCGGCCCTGTTGATCAGCTGGCCTGGTTGGCCATCTTGGTCATCTCAGCCTAGCTTATTATTTATCCTAGTCTAGGCGGTTATTCCAGCCTTGGTAACTCTAATGAAACCTAGTAAATCCTACTTTGTAAACATGTAATATAAATGTTAGTGCCTGTAGCCCTAGGTTAAGGAAATCTTCCACTCTCTCTTTCTCACTTCTCTACTTTTCCAGAATTCAATGGTAAGATAGAATAGATTTGTTAGGGACCTGCCAAATACGTCATGAGAGTATTGTAGAGGTATGAAAATTTAATTAGATGGATATAAGGTATTTTGGGTGCTCTATGGTTATGAAGGTCTAGCAACCAACTGAGCTTCCAATAAACTAAGAATCAGAATACCTTTATTCTTCTAAGTGTTAGATTGAGGAGTAATTTATGAAGGCGTAAGTCTTATATATGGTAGTAATTTGAAACATGTAAGAAACTTCATTAGTGGTGGGGTGTTCGTCTCTCTATGACCCATGTGTGCACGTCAAGGAAGCAGGGACGCTTATGGTACCATGCTGTACGATTGTCCGACACTTGTCGGCGCCTACTTGACAAAAGGGAACAAACTTTGTTCGTTTCCCGGTTTATGGATTGGATTCAGTCAGTGTCAGAACATAATCAAAAAGAAAGAGTGATGTTTGGTTATTGGCGAACGCTTCCATATTTGAACTTGGCACTGAAAAAATGGATAAGGGGTGGGCACACTGATATTCGGCTTCTAAACTCATGGGTGCTAGGCATGCATAAAAAACTACACATTTGTCCCTATGTCTCCTGTATGTATCCTCGTACCCTTATTCGTGCTTCATCAGTGGGCATGCAAACATAGAGCATTCTTTCCATTGCTGGCCCTTGTAACATGAAATGTTTTGGCACGGCGTAAACATTTCATTTACATTTAGTTTTGGTTTGAACACTTCTTATTTTCTGATTTTGTGGTACGTGATTTATTGAATTGTCTATTTCTTGCCACAATGGTTTACTGTGGGGTTCTCAAATTGTCAGTTACTCTATTCTGAAGGAGGGCTTAAATGTTATTAAGATTTGTCATTATGTAATTACAGGCTGCCAAGATTCTTGCCAACTTGATTGTGATGGGTTCTGGAATACTGGCCAGGTCTTTTGTCCAAGCATACCGTCAGGCGCTTGCAAGTATGTATCTGTGGATGAAATTATCTCTGTTATTGAAACGGAAACTTTTAAATGACTTTGCAGTGTATTTCCTTTTTGGTGTATGTGCACTGCTCCTTTTGTCTTTTTTCATTTCGGTCCTGATAAACATATCCAAAGTCCTATCATAAACTACAATGCTAGTTTATCTTCCGCCAACGTAAACAAAATGCTAGGCAACTATATCGGTTATAGGCAGCCTTTTTATACCTGAAGGCTGTTCATTCACGATATTGGTTGACATCTAGCCACCTAGTAACCTACTTCACAGGGAAGACTTAATGCTCTGCTACAAGGCACTGGCATAGGTTAGACAGTCTAGCAATCTCGATGATAAAACTTTGGTATTCCCTTTATCTGGCTGAATGCTTCACCCCTTAGTAGTTGTTCACCTCAAAATAGTGATGGTGTTATAATCGATGGTATAGACCACACTCCTTTACCATATAATTCAGATCGAATTGGGTTCATCTTGTGAATGCAGCTGGGAAGTATATACTGTCATTGATATTGTGAATCCTCCTACTTGTTTTATTTTATTTTTATTGTTAAGGAGAAGCTTTGCACGAAACTATAAATAAAAGAGATGTAGATTAAAAAAAATACTCGCCAAGCCCTTTTTTTTTTTTTTTTTTTTGGTGGTCGAAATAATAAGTTAAATAGAATAAGGAAATAGTATTCTAGAAAGCGATAGGCGAACTTAGGCACTCAACCTACCACCTAGTGCCTGGGCCGCCTAAGTGGGCAATTAGGCGGTCTAGGCGGATTTTTTTAATTTTGTTTAGAATACTAGTGCTTACATACAAGTATTTGAATAAATTGATAACATATTATTGAAGTAGCTCATCAAAGTACGACAAATTGCATAAATTATATCGTTTAACATTTTACGTAACACCATATTTTCACTAATCCTTGAAACCCCTTCCTATAAATATCATCCCATCTTCATGCGAGCATTCAAAAGCTATATTTTATCTTCTTCCTTTTAAATCATTATCTGATTGAAGAAGATTTTAATCAAGTTTTCTAATTTTATGATATGGTGCTGCACCATATCCACCTAGGAATCCTCCTAAGCAGCGGCTCTTTTGACTAATTAATAGTGTTGACTGCTTAGGAGAGCGGTTTCTTCTTATACGAGGTGTTTTGTGGCCGTCTAGGTGCCAAGCAGCCACCTAGGAGTTTTGTTACCACTTGGCACTTAGGTGGTCGACTGGACTGCTTTTTAAAACACTATAAGGAAAAAAGATTTTTTACAACTTATGATAAGTGCAAACACAATTCCTAGGTTATTAAAAAAAAAAAAAAAAAAAAAAACGGCTACAGCAAGAAGTTGAATAAAACTAATGTAAGGATTGACCAACTACTTCAAGGCATGCCCATAATTTTGGCAGCTACCTTCAAAATCTAGTCAACCCCCAATAGCCACTTGGACAACCTAAGATGATGATGATGCCCAGGACTTGAACCCTATTGGATCAAAGTTGGGCCTCTCCTGCTTCACTACTAGAATTACCCTTGAGATTGGTTTTTCTAACTGGCCACTACATGGGTTGGCTATAATCTTTAAGAGAACAGTAAGAGACTCAAATCTATTATAGATCATCATCTGGTCCCATGGGAGCCTCTTTGTCAATGACTTGCAAGTATCTGCAACCACTGGAAGTACCCTTGAGGTTGGTTGTCCTAACTGCCCATTACTTGGTTTGAATGGCAAAGATGCGAATGGGAATGAGAGGGTTCATTATAAAGGGAAATGAAATAATCGTTCCTTTTGAATGGTTATTCATTCATATGAGGGAAGGGCCTTCTCTTTCCATTTTCATTCCTTTGTCATCTTTTGCAATTTCCTTCACACCATCCAAACATAACCTAAGGAATGAAAAGGAATGACAAAGAAATGGAAATGGGAAGGGAATGAAAAATGAATGGGAATGGTGCCTCCCTCATATGAGGTAATAGCCATTACAGGCAAATGACCATTCTATTATATTTTATTTTACCTAACAATAGAATGGGAATCAGCATTCTCATTCTCAGTCCGAAATCCAAACGAGTCCTGATGGCATAGTTTTCAAGGCGTCGCTTGGCATCTAGGCATGGTTGTGAGAAGAAGGCATTTACCGCTTTGCTTGGAGATTGAAAAATGAGTGCCTGGAGAAGAATGGTGTCGCTTTTCCCGCCTTGAGATTCCATGAAACCAAATCGCACGCCTTGATTTGGAATCAGTAAACCCATCAAAACCCTAGTTTCAAAATCAGATTGAGAGAATCACAAAGAATCTTTGCGGCTGAAGAGAGCTCCTCTCACAATCGCAGATTGTACTGCCATGTGATTCTATGGAGGATGTTGCTTCATCGCTGCCACTGTCAAAGGGAAAGATGCTGCCATCGCCAATGAGGAAGACAAAGGGAGCAGAGATTTGTTTTCTCTTTATCTTTTATTTTTCATTTTCTTTTTGCTTTTTCAAATGTGGTAGAGGACTGGGCTTGGGACCCCCCGGGGGGGGGGGGAGGGATTGTTAAATGCATATACAAAATCAATTGGGCCTGGGAAAAAAATACTTTGCTTCAATGGGGCTTCTATTGGTCTCTAGTGTCTAATAGTAATTGGGCTTTTAAAAACAATTAAAAGCAATTAAAAAAGTAACAAAAGCATTAAAAATTGTGAGAAACCCTCTCTCTCTCTCTCTCTCCCTCTCTTTCCGTCTCTCACTTGTGTGACACAGCTGCTGCTCCAGCCTCTCTCCCCTTGCGACGCAGAGCAGCACCTCAGTACAAATGATCGGGGAGTGGTTCGAAATTGATTTTTGAATCACTCTGTTGGAGTTTCGAAGCAGTCCTTTCTGCTGCTCCTCGATATTCACTTGAGCACTGTTGGTTTTATTGCTTGCTTACTATGCTGTTGGTTTCCACTGTTTCATTTCCATTGGGCCGCGTTGAAGATGCTTAGGCGGCCGCCTAAGCGCGTAGGTGTCCAGGCACCCCTGGCTTGTAAGGCTCTTTCTTGGCACCTGGACGACTATGCTCGAGGGAACAATATAAACTTAGATTATAAGTGAGGGAAGCAAGATTTGAACCTATGACTTCTTGGTAGCTACAATACTAAGTGCTTTAGAGGCCCCTGCATCAATAACCTGAGGGGAACTTGAGGCAAGACATGACACAGGAGTACCTCCACAAGCCAGAGTAGTGGGGGATGTAGATTGTTTCTTGGACGACTGAGACGAGCATAGAACGATTGGAGCAATCGTGGACCTCATTATTGGGATGTTTGACAGAAGCAAGCTCAGGCTTAAGAAATTCGGTCACTGCTGTCACTGGGCCTCATTGAGTAGGAGGCTTAAGAAAGCCAGCCTTGGTGTCTCATCTAGAGGTCTGGAGCTCCCACCAAAATTGTGTTCTTTGCATGGGAAGCTGAGTAAAATCCTTACCATGGATAACCTGCAGAAGAATGGCCACTACCTTGTTCATAGAAGCCCTCTTTGCAAACCTGATACTGAATTGGCGAGCCACACCCTCATCCACTGTCCTTGGGCTAAAAGCTTTTGGAATCTTTCATTTTCCTTTGTGGTCATTCTTTGGGTTAGTGCAGGCTATCAACAAGGAGTTCACAGCTTGGTCTGGTCTGAATCCTGGAAGAAATTTTTCTGTCATATCCCTTTAAGCATCATTTGGGCCATTTGGAGGGAGAGAAACCACAGGGTCTTTGGAGGTGAAGGAAGCTCAAGTCTATAACTGAAGGAAATCTGGCTTTTGAAACTGAGAGACTAGGCTACCTTTTGTAATTTTGCGCTTTCTACGGATAGTTTTGATTGTTGTCAGCTTATTGAAAATCTTTCCCTATAAGGAGTTGGCTTCCCCCTTGTTTACCAATCAAAAGAAAAATGAGAATTTCAGAATTCATCCAATGACTGTAGAAGAAAACTACCTTGAACTCTAAAATAACTTTACCTGTATCGAGGTAACTGAATTTTTGGATCAAGTACAGCATCTTAACAAAATTCTAAAATTTCAATTTTTTGAGCAAAATTTAAGCTATTTCTCTTGTACCAGTTTGTTGGACCTTATTTTTCAGTCAGTTTGTTGGAATGATCTTTTCAACAGAAGTAGGTCTTTGGTGAATTTTTTCCTGAAAAAGCCCATTTCTGTGAAAACTGAAACTTTTTGTAGAAGTTACAATTTAGACCTTATTCGAAATGCTGTTTTTGTGCTTTCTGGAAAATCAAAAGCGCCTTATCATCAGCTTCCCTGAACTGGTCTTAAAGTATTTCAGGCTAACCCAGTTTCGGTGATGAGATGCTTAGTAGTGTTGCACCATTTTGATGTTATTGGTCATGTCACTCATTGGCATTTTATTCACTTCTGATTTGCAGATGCCTCAAAGTCCGGTGTTGCTCAGGAAGCGGTAAACAACATGAAAAGAGGAAGCAAAACCATGATTGAAACCGAGGCAAGGCAGATTCTAGGCGTCACAGAGAACGCATCATGGGAGGAGATTTTGCAGGTTTAGATTATTGGTTTATTTATTTTCCTTACCTCCCATATCATTTTCACAATGGTAGTAATGCTCGGTTCCCTCTTAAAATCCCAAATGGAAATGTTTTGAATCACAAGCCATTGCATTTATGCAGAGATATGATAATCTGTTTGAGCGGAATGCGAAGAGTGGGAGCTTTTATCTCCAATCAAAGGTTCATAGGGCTAAAGAATGCTTGGAAACTGTTTATCAAAAGAGCGCGGAGGGAGGTACTAAGGCGTAGTTTTGGAAAGGCAGCCATTGTTCTCATCAAATTGTTGTGGCTTTTGAAACCTGCTTGCATGATTTTTTATGTATTAAACAATGTGGGAAAATAAACAAAAAATGATACAGAACTAAGCGGTTACATCCTCATGAAATATTTAGATATCGCGTTTCTGCAGTATACTGTAAGTGCCGAAATCATAGTATAATTTATACTGCTGGAGATGCGACTACTGTTAGTGTCGGTTTCTTGTATAGAATTTCACTGGTTGATCAGCAAAAAGAACAGTTCTTTACTTGGAGTGAATCTAGTTTGCTTGCTGATGATTAGGTCAGAATTGTGTTTTGGATTATGTAGGTTATTTTCCCTATATAATATTTGGGTTTAGAGGATTGCTGTGCGCATTCCTTTCTTCTGGGTTTGGTTGATGGACAAAAGTAGCGTTTGGCCGTCGAAGTTCAATGGTGTAAGTTGATGCGCTGCTAAGTATATTTCGAGCTTTGGTTTCGAGGGCGAGATTGTTGAGAGCGATGTGTGGGTTATTGATCTTATATCAGAAGTGGATGATGTTATAAGTTTAGGGCTCGTTTGGATGATTAGAATGAAATGGGCCTTGACTAGGAATGGTAATTCTATTCTTGTTTCAATTCTTTTGTTTTATTCCTACTGTTTGGATGGTATTACAAGTTTAGGACCCATTTGAACGACAAGAATGGCATATGAATACGAGAAAAAAAGAAGCCCAAGGAAGAAAAATAACTGCAAGCCCAAGAAGTTTGATGGCTTAGTTTTGGTCCGCAAAATACCCGTGTCAGGGAGGGAGTAGTGGCCAAATCTTTCTATTCCAACAAGGAGAATACAACTCATTTCATATAAAAATCTAAACATAACGACTAAGCATAACAACAGAGTAATACATGAGTCAAGCTCAAGTCGCTACCTTGCTTTTATTTAAGTCGAAATAATTTAAGTCATACTCAATGGTTAATTTAAGAATCCGACACTCTTTTGTCAAACTAGTTCTTTAAAGGGCGTTATATATAGAGAAAAGCTTCCCCAGAGCTTTTGGTTTTAACCCAAAAAAAGAGCTTAATGACTAAAAGTGAGCTCCTCAAACACCATGGAAGGACTGGGTGTTAAATTTGATATCTATTGAACGGTAAATTTTTCTGATAAAATCATTTAAGATCTCTTTAAACAAAAGTCAATGAATTACGGGGGAGAGAGAGAAACTCAGTTGCCGTAAAATTGGACTTTAAACCTACTTACCTTAAACCTGTCAATTTAAGATCAAAACAATAATAATATTTGTGTGTCTGAGTCTAGGAAGTGGGGTGGGGGTCTCTCAATTAGGGGCTGGTCCCATTTTTGTCAGAAATTGACTTTTCGTCCAAATTGATGGTTCCATCCACGAGGAAAACTTTTCCAATATATAGTTCAGTTCCAACCTTGAGCTGGGACTAGTGAACCGGTGTTACAGGCTAATTAAATCCGAAGCATCCAAAGTGTGCATTTTATAATTTTTTAATTTTAATAATTTTTAAAATAATTTGAATCATATGAATAGAAATAAAATACAAAAATACATGTGCATGTCAATGTTCATAAGATTTGGAAGTACAAAACCTATTCATCCTAAGCATTAACAAATTCAGTATAAAAATAACATTTAAAAATTATACTGAATTTTTAATGCTTAGGATGAATAGGTTTTGTGTTTTCAAATCTCATGAAAATTGATGCGTCTATGTATTTTTATATTCTATATCCTTCCATAAGGTTCAAATTATTTAAAAATATATCAAAATTAAATAAATTATAAAACTGTATCGAAACTGCGCACTTTTGAACCGGGGAGGATTGGATTCCAATAAAATCATTCTATCCCAGCTATTCATAAAATCTCTTCTTTCCTACTTTTACTTTATTTTAATTTTTATAATATAGTCGCTATTTTAGATTATTAATATTTTTCCTTTTTACAAAGTGACCGGATTATGTGTTTAATCCCCTTGCTTTTTTTCCCATCCCCTTACTTATTGTTCATTCCCTTCAACAGGTCCTTTTTTTTTTTATTCATTTTTATTATTTAAAATGAAAAAGCACGAATGAATTGTTTATCAAATAATTTTTTAGTATATATATAAAATTATTCTATTTTTGTAACCGTAATTCATTTTTTATGGGTGGAAAGTCATTATGTTTTATATTTTAATGACATAAAATATTTTTTGTTTTTGTTTTTAAAGTACTTATAAAAACTAAAAGTTATAAATTTCTCTAAAAAAGTTATTAGTCACTATCAAATAGAAAAACTATGTGAAAAATTAATGTGGATAACCAGATGAAAAAAAAGAAAAGAAAAGTGATAGGATGAATTACCTAAAATTATAATCAAAAATAGATTATTTTCAATTATACAGTAGCTGAAATAAAAGGAGAAGAGAAAAATTAAATTCTTCTGCTCTCCAAAGAGCAACTCTTCTCAAAAATCAAAAATCATAAGACGTGCTTAGAGTTGGAATCCCAATATCAAATTCCATTCTCTTTCTTTTCTCTTACAACGGTATTTGATTATTGAAAAAATAACAAAATGCAGTCATGAAATACTTATTTTTTTTTGACATCTCAAAAACAAAATATATCTATATATCTATATAAGTAATTTAGATCGGTAAAATTCATGTTCTATCACTAGATGAGAAATATCAATTATACTATCAATATATTTTATATAATGCCGAAATTTCATCAAACGCTACTGATCACCAGAACTAGATGAACTTATAGATGAACACAAAAGACTTGATCTCAACTTTTAATACAAAAATATTAAAAAGATGATCGTTGCGAGTACTTGATTGATCATGCCGCGGCTTTATTGATCGTCCTGGAGGATAGGTGCAGTAGATGAAGACGAGGGTAACGATGACCATCCAATTGATTGACCGCCATCCATCATCATCGATGAAATTGCATCGCAATTTAAGAAACTGTGATTAGCATCGCTCGGAAATAAATGATCATGCGGATCACCCTGAAGAATAGGTGCAGTACTTGAGGGATATGTTGGCGGCAGTAATGAAACAGGGCGAGGAAGAGGAGGAAGAGCCCAAACTGCCCAAGGATCAATGTTTTTAGGGGTAGTATTGCTCGTGAGAATGTGACTATAGTCATATCCAAGCATACGATGATAATGATGATGATGATGACAACGATGAAGATGAAGACAAGGCGGTTGATTAGTGTTTCGAGGGAAGTTTAGCTTAGCTTTATTCCCCTTAAATTTGAAAGCTGCTTCATCGTAAGCATGGGCAGCGGCCTCGGCGGAGTCGAACGTGCCAAGCCAAACTCGGTTCTTCTTGTTTGGGTCTCTTATCTCGGCTGCATATTTTCCCCACGGCCTCTGTCTGACTCCCCTATAGTGCTTTCTTGGCTTCTTCTTCTTGTGACTCCCTTCACAAAATATTAATCACGGATTAAATACATTCGTGCTCATGAAAATTATGTAACTAGAAGCATTTAAGAGAGAGAGAGAGAGAGAGAGAGAGAGATTAGGGTTTCTGATCTTCAAAACATAAGATCCTAAAAACCTAAATAAAAGTTATAAATAGGGTTTCAAAGATAAGTCCAGAGAAGAAAATATTAAGAACCTTAAAGGACTGAAAAAATTAGTACATTATCATGAATTTTGTGTCAGCTAAAACCCTAGTAAGTCCTCACTGCACCCATCAGTTACATATGCACATCTTTTTTACAATCAAAATGAAACATCAGCTAAAACCCTTGAAATCAATTAGCATGTGATCTAGAATTCTACCCACCCCCGATGGCTCTCTTTGGGTGCTCGTCCTTCCGATGCAGGTACTGGGTAAATTGTAACGGCACGAATTCAAAGAGCAAGTCTCGAGTTATTCAGGATACATATGTACATATTTATTATTAATTGAATCAAATAATCTGCTTAACACATGCAATACCTTGATGATGTTTTGGATGAGGGACATGATGAGAAAGCTGAGCTTGATTTTGATGATGATGCTGGTGTTGGTCGATGGGGCTTCCACTGTTGTTGCTCATGGTGTTGTTTCCCAGAACTCTGGAGAGAGCGGAAACCATGATCGACATGTCGAGTTGGGATTGAGGGGAGTACGAAGGGAAGGTGTTCATGGGATCGTCGTCTTTATCTGTCTTGCCGGCCGATTGTTCAGTGTGGGATTCAAGGGGCCTCTTCCCATGCATCATCATCCCATCAACCTTGCAACCATTAGCTTCTAATGATGATGATGAGGAGGAGGATGGTATTGTTTGCTGCAGCTGGTTTCTCATCATCGTTGATGATAATTCTTAAGGTTAGATCTCAATATGTATAACTGTTGATTCTGATCAAAATGATAAGAGGCAAGAAGAAAAGGAAGTAGAAGGAAGCCTATATATATATATATATATATGCATATATGTTTATATATGCTGTGTACCAACACTAAGTTAGACACTCAACACCAATCTAAAAAAGATACTCACACCTTCTATGGGTTTTTATAAAGGCACTCACACTTTCTTTTAAATTGACTTTTTCTTGTTAATCACAAGTTATTAAATGATAAAAATATATTAATTACGAGTTTTACATTTGTAAAGCACCAAACTCTTAGTTAATCCAATTTTTTATTACATTAAATGATGATTTTATATCGCAAACTTTTATTCCATAAAAAAATATCAAAAAATAATAATTACATGATAAATTAAATTTTAAAGCAATAATAACATGATAATTTTATTTTTGTCATATACCAACTTACAACGGGCAGAAAGGTCAATATAAAAGAATTGAAAGGTGTGAGTGTCTTCTTTAAAGTAAAGGGGCTGTCAATGTCTTTTTCAGATTTGTGAGGGATTGTTAATATTTTTTTTCATACTAAGTTCCGTACTGTTATAATCGCTGTTCTGAGATTTTCTTCTGAAAAGTTTGGACTCCCCTCATGCCTTAGCCCGCTTTATTATGAAAATTTCACATAACAACATTCCTTTTTGACCATGGCAACACCTGACTTAGCTATTAGCATACACCATATTAGAATTCTTCATATTATCTATATATACACTTGAAATGTAATTTGAGATTGATTTGGTTGTGGATTAAGTTTCATTCATATAGTAAAATTTGTATCACTTCTTCTATAATTTCCTTTTTTTGAGAAAAATCGAAGTCTAATTTTGACTGTTCTGTTAAAAGCTTTTTTCATAATGGGAAGGCGCTCAAATTTAACTGATCAGTAAAAATATGGAGTGATTTGGAATCTAATGGTTACAATCCATTTCTATAGTCAAATGTAGCATGAGCTTGCTCGTATAACAAAATTTTATTCTTTATTCTTTTTTTTTTTTGCTAGGTTACAAAATTTTATTCAATATATATAAATATTTACGAGTTTAGTGTACTTGTGTGAACAATATAGTAAAAAGGAGATGGAATACATGCTTTGCCAAGGTTCAACTTTTTTCAATCTATACAATTATTGTGACATGCATCTCTAGCTAATATTTTAATTTTTCCATCAAGAAAACAAATTTGATGTGACTCTAATTTGAAATTCAATACTAACAACTAGATAGATGTGAAACCATGCAGTATTTTGCAAATTGCTTCCTGGAATATGCTGTGCACAATTTGCACATGGGATGATAGATGAAGTAAGCATTTTTTTAATCACTAACGTGGTATAATAAAATAAGACTAAGAAGCTAGACTATTTAATAATATTAAAATTGAAAAACAATAAAATAGTAGTAATAAAAAGATTATAAGAACTTGCCCCTTGTTTGGCATGTGCATTTGAGAAACGAGTTTAAAATTAGGGAAAATCCATAGGATTAACAAAATTCCGATGTTCCTCTTAAAGTTTTAATTATTGCATTTTATCCTATAAACATTACAAAGATATTTAATATGTCCCTTGCCTTCGATTATTGATACTTTTTCATTAATTTTCACAACTTTTGTGGCAAAATGCAGCAATTAAAACATTAGGGGAGTTTCATCAGGATTTTATTGCTAGTTCAGGAGAGATTGGTGTAATTTTCCCTTAGAATTTTTTTGAAACTAGATTGCTTCGAATTGTACACGTTCGGATACTCTAATTCCTTTTCCTTCAGTTTGTGTTCTTCGTTTTGTAGGTAAACCACACTCTCACAGGCATATCATTCCCTTGTTCAGTCATGGCTTCTACTTGGATTTTCTGGTTGCAACTAAATCCATTCCATGAGCTTAGCAGTTCATCATGATGGGTTAAAATAGCTACAAATTGTAGTTGTTCGTTAGATTAATAAAACAAGATTGAACAAATTGGGCGTAGGCCTATCAATCGGTCGGATCTAAAGATGGACCCAACCCGTTCCAGACCCATTTAACTGAGTTGAGTCTATTATATATAGGTCCAAACTCGGACCCAAACCCAAACCCATTTATACGTTATATAACTAGTAGAGCCCGTACCTGACCTTGATCCCTTTAGATAAAAGAAACCTAAGAGTGCAATCACCATTTTCTTTTGCGTCTATGAAGAAAAATATTTAATAATAACTTCTCTACATGATTGAAAGGAGTTAATGGGGTTATTTAGGTTTGTATTTTCTTTCTCACTTTGCTTTTTAATAATGAAGACTTTTTTAATTGATGAGGAACATAATCCACCATTTGTAGTTAATGCTCTAATCTCGTAATTTGGAATTCTACCAACTTGAGTTAATAAAAAATTCATTGACATAAATGATCTAATTTAGTACAAGATACAAAGTTAGTTGGAGCATAATTTTATTTATATTTTGGTTTTTTATCGAATATTACGGTTTTCTATCCATTGATATATTGTTTGAAAGATTTCAAAATAAGAGTAGAAGGTGGCGAACACACCTCCACAATATAAACTACAGAAAAAGAAATTGGAATAGAGATTAAAGAAATAGTAAAATAAAATTTAAGTCTTGTAAACGAGTTTAGGCTAGATCCATTTACCCAATGGTTTTGCGGGTTTGGGTTTGGTTTCAGTTTTTAGACCCATTGTTTAAACGAATTGGGTCTAGACCCACAAAAAAATTGATGGGTCCAAATATGTATGGGTAAATCGGACCTAGACCCAGCCCATTGACGGCCCTAATTAAGCGCCTTTGGGCGACATTGGAAGATATGGTCGGATCGTATGGCAAAGAGGGTTAAAAAACAAAAAAAAACAAAAAAAAAAAGATGTGCTTAGATTCAACTTGTAAACATTAGGGTTTGCAAGAAAATGAAATGGAAATATGAAAAGGGGATGTAACTCCAACTCCTTTGAAAATGGTAAGATCTTTAGGATGAGAAGAAGGGATTGATCCGTCTCGTCTTAACTTAGTTCTAGTTTCTCTGTCTTTTGAAGAATACTAAGTGGGATTGCTCCTCTACACGTATCGAATAGAACACACCGAATCAAATCTTCTCCATAAAGAAACCTATTTGATTTAGATTGGAAAAATCATACAATTTTTATGAAACCATGTGCTACGGTCCCAAGAAACATATGACAAGAAAAGGGGCAAAATGGAAGAAAAAGATAAAGGCGTGGGCTCAGGTTTCAAAAACAAAATGAATTCTAACAAAAAGTATAATCCGTTCATTCAAAAAAAAAAGGTAAAATACATTGAGGGCTCCGTTTTCAAAAAGGGAAAGTTAAAGAAGAGAAAATGGGGGAGCAAGAAAACAAATCTGTCGGAAAAAAAATTGCGAAGAGGAGGGGTGCCAAACATTTGAGGGGGGAAAAATATTCTAAAAAATAATATGACATGTCACCTTAGGATTGGTGTGTGTCCAGTATATAAGTTATCTTGTTATAATACTTTTATTGTAGGCACAACATCAAATTAGTCCTTATATTTTTACTTTGTTATCAATTTAGTCGTTAAACTTTAAAAGCAACAATTTATCTCATGAATTTTTTCTCACCTATACTTAATATCATCATTCCTCCACTGTAATTATTAATATAACATCTCATAAATCTCATTTTTAAATAAAAAATAAAAAAAAGTTTCGGTTAAAGATTAGATAGTTGCGTCTAAGATTTATTGGAAAAATACCTCTATCCTGTAAAGGATATCACATTAATAATTATAATAAAAGAGCGATGATGTTTAACATTTGGTAAGTGAAGAGAAGTTCATGAAGCAGTCTTAAAGTTCAAGTACTAAATTAATAACTAAACTAAAGTTTAAAGGGCCATTTGATATTTTGTCCATTTCATTATTACATTTTACTGAGCACCAACTTAGCATAGACCAAAAAAAAAAAGAAAAAGGAAACACATCCATTACTCGCATAAGCATGCGTTCATGCATGGACAGAGTGATGCGTCTAAGGCGGCGCGCACTCCCTCTCCCTCCCTCCCTCCTCACTTCACACGCACTCTAAACAAACAACTATATTCTACTATTACATCAAGGAAGCAAGCATAGACTCAAGCTTCAAACTGAGAACTACAGAATAAACTAATTTCACAAATCAAGGACCATCAAATAAAAACTAAATCTCTTTGAGAATCATATTGTAGTAATACATCAATTCAAGCAGCACAAACCTTGGACAACGATTAAACAGGCACTCCTGGCACCATCACCTCTGACTCTATACGAGATGCCGAAAAAGCTAGAGAAGCTGTCACCAAAATGATGTGTGTTAAAGGTCCTGCAAGGCTTCCCAAAGGGACCTCCGCCCACATACCGCATAAAAGGAAGCAATTAAAACAAACGAATCGGGTGTAATGCTTACAGCAACTCGCTGTCGATCGAAACCATCATTTGCAGTAACCACTGTAAAGCCATCAGTTTCACAGGATTTATCTGCCTTTGCAAGAGCATTAGAACCAAAACTCAAGAGTTGACCATGCATCTGTACCTGTGGCGCTTTCTATCCTCCTTTTAGTACATGCAGTCAAATATTACCAATCAGTTCACATCAACTAAGAAATAACCTTCTGGAAAACAATCAGAAGACTTGACTTGCGGAAATATCAGAAGTTAGCTATCTGTCACGCAAATTCTAAAACACTAAATAGTAGTCGATTCCCAAAGAGCATGCCACAAATGAAGCTCTCTTGCCCATTTGCATATGAGAACCCAAGCCTTCATGGGTACATTTACATGGGCAAAAATAGAACGATGAAAAATAGCTAGTTGATTTCCATAGGAATTTTCTGGATTTTACAATTTGTTCACTAAAGAGATAGAGAAAAACTTCTCTAGTATAGTACCCACCTGCTGACATGATAGTACAGACTAATTAAATCACTTCACCTCTGTCATTTATAAGGGAAAGCAAGAAAATCTTTTCTTCCTTCCCTTACTTTATTTTTATTTTTATAATATAACCACTATCGTACATCATATTATTTTTTTAGCCACTGACATGAATCCGGGTTTTATCACCCTGCTTTTAATTTTGTCCCCATCTATTACGTATTGAACAACGGGTCCCATTTTTATCTATTTTTTATTTTTTAAAATTAAAAAGCATGGATGAACTCATTTTCAAATAATTTTTTAGTACATATACCATAATTTATTTTTTGTGAGTGGAAAGTTATTATATTTTATGTTTTAACAAGATAAATATTAAATATATTTTATTTTTTTCTAGAGTACTCATAAAAGCTTATATATTTCTAAAGCACTAAAACTCGCCAAGTAAACAAAACAAAAAATAGCAAAAGGAAACAGGTTTAGAGGGCGGTAAAAAAGGCAATTAACTACCTGAAAAATGAGCACAACTTTAATAAAAGGGATACTCACTGCCGACAGTGAGAACAAATAAATAAAATGAGGACATTAGTGGTAAATTAAAAATAGTAAAAGAGGAAAGTGGCCAAAAATATAGGTAATTTATTATTGTGGAGGGATTTTATTGACCTGTACCACTAGGTCAGCGAGTGGTACCGTACCAAAGAAATTTTTCTTAAAGAGATAATGGTTCTATGCATATGAATTAGATGTAGAAGAATCAAGGGGGGCAAACGAATGCAATGTCAAATAGAATTTATCTCACAAACACTAAAAGGTGAACAAATTCGGATTTTTCCAGTTCCAAACAGCAAGTACTACATCACTTCACCAGTATCCTAGATCGATATCTCTGAAGTTCTCTCATGCCTACACCTTTATCTTGAGAGCAATGACCATAACGGACCCAAGGGCTCTCACCACTGGATTAATTTTGCTAGAATCGCCACCAAGTTGGTTCATAGCATGTGCAAGAAAAATCAACATCGTCTCCAGGCTTTCGCAGGGTCTTTAGTGCGCCCTCGAACTGCTTATGACCGAAACTCAAACCTAATTAATAGAGATTTAGGTTCCTCGATTGAACCTTTGCCATCTTTGTTTAAAGTTGACTGCAGCAGAGACAAATGATATGTTTAGCAAAACATTAGTGCTTAAGACTCCAAACCAAATTACTGAAAGTGATGCACTTTCACATCTTAATCTATTTGTTTACTTGAATGGATGGATGGCTGAAACCAGAAGTATCATTTAAAATTAGTTACCTCAACTTGAATTTCCAATATTGTACAATTTCTCAAGCTGAGATACATAGATAGCTACATGGAGCCAATGATGAGAATATAGAGTAATTCTTCCTCCAAATAAAGTCATACTCAGATATAAAATCCCAAAAGTGCATGATCTAACTGGAACGTCCCGGCTCCTCAGATCCAACCGAACTTCAGAGCGTTAGAAATTGTGACCTAAAAATTCCAAAATACTATACATATATATAGACTAGCCAAAGTTTGGCTATCAAAGTTATACAGAAATATTTTACGTCACCAGATACTCCCTAAATACTAACAAAGCTATAAAATAAAACTAACTCTTTTACACATTATCAAATCTTCCCATAATCCGCAATCGTCCACATGTCATCACCTGAAATGGAAGGGTGAGTGAACAATGCCCAGTAAATGAGTATCACTAACAATAAATGGTCAAATGAACCCACATGCAACCAACCAACTTGCACGTTAATTAACAAAAGCAACAAAACGGTCATGGTCAATCCATTCCTCCGAGGTTACACAATCCTTGTTGGCACACATTACATGTTCAGAGTCACACAGTCCCCATTTAATACATATTACGTGTTTGGGGTCACACAATCCCCAATGAGTATTCAGTCCATATTCACCCGAGGTAACACAGTCCATAATAGTAATTTCATGATATGACTCAAACACAGGTAGCACAAGACTTATAAATCTCAATTAAACAGTACTCCAAGATAAAAATAGGAGTAATCTTGAACCTCATTGATCAATTAACTGCACATGTTAATAGATCAAATTGACATATGATGAAATAATTGTTAGGCAAAAATAACAATTCAGCTCGACTGAATGATCAGTACGTACAAGGATAGTATTCCCTTACCTCGAATTAGTATGTTATACATTGACATAACCAACTAATCTCTACCTTTTTCCTTATTCTTCTCTTCTTCTATTTCTTTTTCTTCTTTCCCTCTTCTTTTCCCTATTTTTTTCCCCTCGTGCCCTCAGCCCTCCACTCTTTGCTTCCCACTTTTGTTCGTTTTCTCTTTCTTTCCTTCAGTTTTCCTCTCAGCACACTCACAATCACTCAGTGAATGGAATGTATATGTAAATAATATAATATATATATATATATATATTATACTCCTGCCGACTCACGGAAAACTTAATAGCTAAGTTTTCCGCCCATTGCAGCATGAACATTATAATATAATACATAATATGTTAGTTCACGATAATCTTCCCACAGGTTCTCCGACATTCCAGGTTACCCTAATTTAATATATTATATTATAATATAACTTATTATAATATAATATAACAAACTATTATTTGTTATCCAGTAACTAGTCCCACGAATTCACATGTCTGTACCTATCTTAATGCCTAGGTTGTCATCTATGTTATAATATATTTAATTACATTCATAAATCTCCATCATACATATATACGTTCATGTATATATTGCACCTATTCCATTTTACCTTCACTTTTTACCATACTTCCCACTATTAAGTTATTATTAGATTTCATATTACATCATTTTATCACCCCAATCCTTTATTTGACACAACATCAGATCTATCTATCCATTTTCAGTCCTATATTTACTACAATTTCAAATTAAAATTAGATGAAAATTCAGAGATATTACACTAACAATGCCGGACACACTATCCTTATCAGTGTTCTAAAAAGCGCTAAGCACCTAGGCCGCCTGGGCAGGGATGAGGTGGTTACGTGGCCTAGGCGGATTTTTCTTATTTTGTTTAAAATATCAGTACTTACGTACAACTATTTAAATAAATTCATAAAATATTATTGAAGTAGCTTACAACAATTTGCATAAATTATATTATTTTACATTTTACATAACACCAAATTTTAGGTCAAAGTGTGTGGGTTATGTTTTTCTGGTTTAGTGCTTTCTAATCAGTAGTCACCTATTCTGCGTTACTATTTTTGTTTTTCAGGTTATCAAAGCTTTGGTCAGAGAAAATCTATATAAAATCGTTGCAACCCTTACAAGGTCCCCACTAGTTGATCTAACCATGCCGCGGCTAGTTAATACTCTTGAATAGAAACTGATATCATGTTTCATCTAGGGCTTGATTACCAAAGGTACTCCATGAAAATTGGTAGCAAGTGAAACTCTACAAATTTCAAAACGTTGAAAGGATTTTCTTGATTATTTAATCATTGATTCTTCTGCTTGAAGTCCAAAATATTCTGCTACATTCCTTTTTTTAAGGGGAGAACTGATTAAGGCCTAGTATACTAATTGCTTTTTTTTTTTATTGCACTTCTCGGCAGTGCTGTGTTTTTTTTAGGCATCGAACACAAAAGTTGAGGAGTGATTTCTTAATGTTCATTGGACCCGCCTTCCCATTCAATGTTTGCTCCTCTTATGGGTCTTAGGTGCAGTATCTTGTTTACATTTATTGATGCCTCTAGCATGTTTCTTTCATGTGTGCAACGCCGCAGGCTGCAGAATGAAAAGGAGAGGATGGAAACGAAAAGAGAAACCTTCGGTTGCCTTGTGAACTTTGAGACATTTTCAGCTGATGGACCAAATCACCCGGCGTTATATCGGCACAGAGAGGCGTGACATTACACTTGTAAGCCTTATACTGTCCCACTTGCTATGGCCATTGGATCCTAACATTCTGCTTTAACACTAAATTTCTGAAGGCTTCTACTTCCCTGATTGTTGGGGTCTATTTTTTCTTTCAGCTGTCGGATGATGTTTGTGCATATGCTTAGTGTCATGATCGATATCTCTTGCCTCTTGAATCAGGTTAATTTTGCTTTCTCCGTTTCTCCAAAAAAAATGAAACTCTGCTCCATTCTAAATACTCTTATTGAGGGGCTCAGTCATTCTCGTATGACTGCATTAGTCTTCAAGAAAGTGGCATGAGCCCAATGTAGTTACTTATGGAACAAATATCAGCGTTTATGTATAACCGCGCAAAATGGTACTGCAGTTCGGTTGCTAAGGATGATGGTTGAAACGAGCCGCAATCCTAACTCGACAACTTACAACACCATCATTGATAGCTTTGACAAGACAGGCTTGTTGGCTGCAGCTTTCATCCTCTCTTTAGAAATGGGAAGCGAATGCATTTCGCTAGACATTGTCACCTACGCCTCTTTGATCCATGGAAACTACAAGTTTGTCAGCTTAGAATGAAGCTACAAGATTGTCGAAGGAGATGAAAGATCAAAATATTGAACTGAACGTCAGCATGTAATTGGATTCATTCTGTAAAGAGGGGAAGGATGTTCTAGATTTACATTACTCTTATAAAGGCTCCGTAGATGCCAGTGTGACGCATAGACATAAGTATATATTGAAGCGGTAAAGCTTATTGATCCACCGTATATTCCTGGTATTTTGAGATGCATTGCTTGTCTGTTCTCTGAGTGCTTGTGGGCACTCCTTCCTTTTATTGTTAGGTGTTTAAAGGCATTGAGTCTGCTATTTCTCTCTGACTTCCCTCTATGGTTTAGTTTGTGGTCTTCTTTGTTGGACCGTCGTCAATAACTTCTGCTAGTTGGGGTTTTAATTTTTCTACGAGTGTTGAGAAGAAAGATAATTTCTTGAGTTACTCTAAGCCACTGGATGTGGTTTTCCATTGTCATGCACAAGCAATTCGCATCTCCAAGTCATCCTTGGATTGTTTGCCCGATTGTTTGTTGCTCGTTGTACTTTACAATCCATCCTAAAAGAATTATTTCGGTGGGAGAAGTGAATTTGTTTTTCAAAACACTGTTGTGTATATTCTCTTTTATAATTCAATGTGTTTATTTATTTATTTCCATTATGTTTTTTTTAAACTATTCTATGAATATTTTCTAATTTTTTTAAAACCATTTTTTTTTTATTATTATTATTATTATTGCTTTTTGTAAGCATTAGAATGCCTGCATCCTTTTTAGTTGAGGTAGTGCGATTTTGCATTTTCTTTTTCTTAGTGTCTATTTTTATTAGTATTCTTAATTTTTCCCAAGTTTACTGATTTTATATTTTAAATTTTTTGCATGAATTTATTGTAGTTTTTTTTGCGTCTTTTTATTTTATTATCGATTGTTTAAGCCTTAGTATGCATACTTGTTTATTTAACTAATGATGAAGTACTTTTGACTTTTTATTCTTAATATGCTTTTTCTGATGAAGTTAGTGTAATTTGTTATGTTTTTTCTTTAATTTTGTGCTTGTTTATCTTCTTCCTTTTATTATGTTTTCTTCTTCTTCTTTTTTTTTTTTTTTTTAGCCGTCCAGTTCGGAGGGCCAAAAAAAAAAAAAAGAGTAAATTTTAAAAATAAATAAATAAATGGAAACGCGTGCTTCTATCGGGTAAAAATGAAATGAACAAAAAAAAAAAAGATGGTGATGATGAGAGGTTGCCTCTCTACTGCTACTGCAGGCCGCGCCGTTCGAAGCGCTAGGGTTTCTTCCACAATATCCTTTCAACAGTCTGATGATATTTTCTTCACTGATTCTGCTGTAAGTCTTCTTCCCCAATCTCACACTCGTACTTGTTCTCACATTTCACGCGCCTCAAGCCCTCAATCTTCAGGGAAGCACCGCCCCGGATCTGGTGCTGTTTTGAACCTTCGAGATGCCCTGATTTCGTTTGATCGATTGCTTTGCATGAAACCCACACCGTCAATTGTGCAATTCAATAAAGTGTTCGGGGATATTGTTAGAATCAAGGAATACACTACAGCTATTTCTCTAATTAAGCAGATGGAGTCATTGGAAATCATGCCCGATGTATATACCCTAACTATCATGATCAATTGTTTTTGCCACTTGAATCGGGTCGGTGTTGCTTCCTCCGTTTTGGCAAAAATTTTGAAACTTGGTCACCGACCCAATACAATAACCTTTACTACTTTGATCAAGGGGCTTTGTCTATATGGTAGAATTACGCAGGCATCACTACTATTTAAGCAAATGGTGCAGAATGGATATGAACCTAACTTATTTACTTACGGAACCATTATCAGTGGCTTGTGTAAAATAGGGGAAAACGACGGTGCACTTCAGTTACTTAGGAAGATGGAGGAAAGGGGCTTTAATCCCGGTGTGGTAGAGTACAGCACCATTATTGATAGCCTTTGCAAGGATGGATTATTGACCGAGTCTTCAGACCTCTTTTTAGAAATGAAAGGTAGAGGCGTCTCACCAAATGTTGTCACCTACAACTCCTTGATCCATGGAAACTTAAAGTCTGGCAATTGGAAGGAAGCCACAAGATTGCTGAATGAGATGAAAGATAGAAAAATTCGATTAGATGTGCGTACCTTTACCGTGTTGGTTCATTCATTATGTAAAGAGGGGAAGGTCGTTGAAGCTGAACAAATTATTAAAGCGATGGGTGAGAGTGGTGAAGAGCTTGATACTCTAACATACAATTCACTGATGGTTGGATACTGTTTACGGTGCCAAATGGACAAGGCAGAAAATGTTTTTCAAGAGATGGACCGTAGAGGTTGCATGCCTAATGTTATAAGCTTCAACATTTTGATTCATGGATTTTGTAACTCTAACAGAATAGAGAAAGCCATGATATTTTTTGCGGAAATATCTCAAAGAAAACTAGTTCCCGACCTTGTTACATATAACACTCTTATAAAGGGCATGTGTCTCTCGGGCAGACCCCAAGATGCCTTTGGACTTCTTGATGCGATGCTGGCCCATGGAATTGCTCCAGACATAGTTACATGTGCTACTTTACTTGAAGGCTTTTTCAAAAGTCGATACTTGAACGAGGCAATGACAATGTTCAAGGTAATTGAGGCTAGTGGATTAAAACCTGATATACATATTTATAATATCTTTATTGATGGTTTGTGCAAATCTGGGAAACTGGAGTCCGCGACGGAGATCTTTAGTCATCTATCTTCGAAAAAACTACAACCCGATCAGCGAACATACAGCATCATGATAAATGGTTTTTGTCAGAAAGGGTTGCTTAATGAAGCAAATGACTTATTTCAGGAAATGGTAGAGTATGGATGCCCCCCAAATGGTGTCACTTATAATATAATCATACGGGGGAATCTTCGGAATAATGACACATTAAGGGCAAAGGAACTTATTCATATAATGATCGAGAAGGGTTTCTCGGTAGATGCAACGACCATGTCCATGTTGCTGGACATGCATTCTGTTGGTAGATTGGATCTATTGTTGCTGAAATAATTATGTAGGGTGTGCAATGGTTCTAACACATAACTTTGTATTTGAAGTTCCAAATTTCTAGCAACCTTGGTAGGTTGACGTGGGGGCAATTTGAGGATTCTGTCTTTTAATGTGAGTCGCGTTTATTCTTTTACTTGCAAAATTTCAAATGCATGTTTTTAATACCTTTTTGTTTTATTTTTCATGAGTGTCACTTGCTGTGTAATAAAATATTGTGGCACATCTGTTTTTTGGGGAGAACTAGTTTTCTGGATAAAAGCAGTGTCCTAATTTCTAATCTCCAGCACTTGTTCGCATGTGTGTGGGTCTTGGGTGGGGAAGCTCCTTTGAGCGCCCCAGCTCTCACCCTTCCCTTTCATCTTGTATGAGACACGAGTACCTATGGAGTGTGGACCAAAATAGGACAAAACAGAATTAAGAAAAACAGATGCAGCTTATTTTTTGTTTTTTTGTCTAGATTTTTTTTTATTTTTAGAGACACTAGATGAGAAAATCAAATAGACATTTCAAAAGTGAGGGGATCGGCAAAATAGAAAACTAAATAGAATGTTGACCCAAGGCCCCTTGGATTGATTTTGGTGGTGTCAAACTTATAATACTAATATATTTTTATGTGAACCTTATTTCTAGTTTAAGGATATTTATTACGAGGAAATATATTTGGAATTTTAAAGAGCAAGATTTATGGAAGATTTTATAGGATATTATTATAAGTCTATCTCCCAAAATATCGGATAGATATTCATGTTACTCAAAATAAAAATATTTTTAATCTTTGAGAATCTTGATTGATTTTCTCTAACAGTTTTATTTTTCAAACTCCAAATCTTTGTTTAAGTGATTATCCTTGAAAAACAGATTTGGTAAGTATTTAGAGTAATATTAGCCTTGATCGAAATTGAATTTAAATTCAAACTTCCTTGAATCATGGTTTTTAAATTTGATTGAAATATTCTTTACACGATTTCCTCTTGGAAAATTTTTAGTTCAATGGCTATATACTTTCTCTATATAAGAGGCAGCAACTTTACTTTGATTTATAACAAGAAGAACACACACAAACTAATTCTTTCCTACAAGTGTCCAAACTACTCTTTTCTCGTTCAAACATTTGTTCATTCAAAAAGAGACTTTTGCAAAGTGTTTAGCTAGAAATTCTTGGTGATTCTAATTTTTGGAAGAACTGTAAGTTCTACTTTTAGTATAAGAATTTTTGTGTGCAAATAAATTTCATCTAAGATTTAGTTTTTTACCCTTAGATTTTCAAAAATGCTTTAATTGTTCAAACTATTTTGTTTACTAGAAAATCTATTTTACAATTGTTTTAAAAGTGTTTTGAGCCACTGTGATAATCTATGATCATATTTTGTGACTATCCAATACGTTGAGAAGTGGACAATAGTTCCATTTGTATTTGGGTAGGTTTGAACAAAGCTTGACAGGTTGTTCAAGGCCAGTGTTCTAGAAGATTTATTTATTCTCTTTCTTGCCTTAGAATAATAAATGTTATAGGTTTTGAATACAGCTTGACAGGTTGTTCAAGGCTAGTGTTCTAAGAGGTGTATTTACTCTCTTTCTTGCCTTAGAATATGAAAGGTTGAAGTTGTAAGGGTCACTTATTCCTAAACCCATAAAAGGAACTGTGATTTAGTATTATCGCACAGCGGAAGTGGGCTGTGCCTAGCAAAGTGGACGTAACTTCAAGTTGAAATGAACTATTATAAATCCTGTGTGTTATTTATTTTTTGCTCTGTATTTTGGATTGTTTGTTCAAACTCGTCTGTTTGTGTTTAAACTATTGTTTTATATTCCATATCTAAACGTAGGTGATTGCAAATGATTGTTAATGAAGGATTTTCGAAAAGCATCCTATTCGCTCCCCTCTAGGCTGCTCAACATAGAAGACTTAATATAATATTTTGTATAAATTTATTTTAATATAGAAGACTAAACAAAAAGGAGGAAGAAAAAAACCCTCAAAAAAAAAATGAATGAGTATGTTTTGAAAGAGATAAATATGGATGAGTAGATATAACAGTGAGGGGGTGGGCAGTTGAGAGAATAACTTCCATAACTGTAAAATATTTGATTTACAATTGTATCCGATTAGTTTTAAGGGGATGTTGGAATATTTAAAAGAAAATAAAGGTATTCTAGATATTTCAAAATTTTGGGGTTTGATTGATATAAAATCATTGCTTCCCACCCTAGTCCCTTTCTAATAGTATAAATAAAGGACTACAAAAATTTTAATACGTAATTACTTTATGTACGAAGGATGTGTATGTAGTATTATCCAACTAATTTTACCTGGAACAAAAATCTCTCTCTCTCTTTTGCCCCTCTCTATACTCTTGAAATGTGTCAAATAATTTTTTTTGAATGCTGTTATTTGATTTAGACTTTTCATTAAACTTTTTAAGCTCGTACATGAAATTAGATATAAATGGTTTATACATCTTTTCTCTTCAATATATGACCTATATGAATATTTTCATACATCATTTTGATTACCGATTCTTGTTCCTAAATTTATTGCCACTTTTATGGGCAATATTATGATGGGTACATTTTATTTTATTTTATTTTTTGTAGTTTCATTGAATTTGCAAATTTTGATGTTGTTAATGGAACAAGACATTTTACGCTACCCATAATTAGACATTTTAGCTTTAATTTTTTTATTCTAGAATTTTGTGCAATTGAAGTTATTTGGCCAAATTATGTTTTATAACTTGACCTTTAGTAAAAGTTGTCAATCAGTCCAACCTTTACTATTGACTAATTGTATTCCAACCTATTTAAAAAGATACAATTTTAGCTTATAACATTTTTCTTCAGAATTTTTCCTAAAATTTTATAAAAAATAAAATGATTGAAAAATATATATTTTTTAATAATAGGGCAAATTTGTAATGGGAAAAAAAATTCTAACGTATCATCCTCCTTTATGGGAAAAAATTTGACGAAGAAAAAAAAAAACGTGACCTTTCATATTAAAATTCATGACCAATACTTAAGTAACAAAATTTATTTTAATTGATGTATGATTCCTCCTTGTGATCACTAAAGCATATAAAATTTGTAATCCAAATTTATAAAAAAGTAAAATGTAATACTCCTGAATTTCCATTTAATTCTAATTTGAAATTAAGGTAAAAATAAGACTAAAAATGGATAGATGGGTTTAATGTTGTATTGAATGAATGATTAGAGTAACAGAATGGCATAATTGCAAGGTCAATAACAATTCAAGAATAGGAAATATGTGAAAAGTGGATGGGTAGATGCATGATGTATAATCATTTACGTACGCACATAATTAATGCAAAAGATAATTATTTTATATGTGTAAGATATATCAAAATAATATACCTTATACTATTCTAAATATGATATAATATATTATATAATACGTATACATTGAACTAAAGCATACATATGCGTGGCAAGGGGAGGAAGGCTTAGTCAGGAAGTCCTTGGGGTCGGTTGGCAAGTATAGGGTAGGATATATGTTTATATATTATAATATATTATTAAAAGTTAGACAAGGGGAGAGAAGAACTTAACTAGTAAGTTCTTCTGAGTCGGTAATGAGTATATATGTTATATATTATACATTATATATCAACAAGTCTTAAACAAACAGTAGGAAACTGAAGGAAGTATTGAGAGGGAAAAAAAAAATAGAAGTGAAGAGAGAGAGGAGGGCCAGGAGCGCGAGGGAGAAAAACAGAGAAGAGGGAAGGGAAAAAAAAAAGAAGAAGAAAGAAATAGGAGAAGAGAAAAATAACGAAAAAGGTAGGGGTTAACTGTTCGTATCAACGTACAACCCGCTAATTCGAGATAAGAGAGTACTATCTTTGCACCCACTGATCATTCAATCGATTTGAGTAGTTATTTTTGCTGATCAACTACTTTATCACATGTCAATTCGATCTCTTAGCATGTGCAGTTATTTAATTATTTAGGTTCAAAATTATTCCTAATTATTCATATTTTTATCTTGGAGTATTGTTCAATTGAGATTTTATAATTCTTGTGTTTTTTGTGTTTGAACCACCTCATGAAGCGACTATTGGAGACTATATGATCCCGGGCAAATATGGGTTTATACCCTTTGGAACTGTGTGACCCGAAGCACATGGTGTGTGTCAAACGGGGACTGTGTGACTCTGACCACATGATGTGTGCCAACGATGACTATGTGACCTTGGAGGAGTGGATTAGTCGTGGTTGAATTTGTTTTTGTCGTCGTTTGGAATAGTAATAATTGTGCAAGCTGGTTAGTTGCACGTGAGATCATTTGACTATTAATTGTTGGTAATACTCTTTTACTGGACATTGTTCGCTTACCCTTTCATTTCAAGTGATGACATGTGGACAGTTGCGAATTATGAGAAAATCTAATGATATGTAAAGAGCTAATTTTATTGTATAGGTTTGTAAGTGTTTAGGGAGTATCTGGTGATGTGGAATTTTCATATATAACTTTTGTAGCCAAACCTATTTCAGAGTTTTGGGTTCGTAATTCCTAACACCTGAGGCTCAGTTGAGTCTGAGGAGCGGCAGCATTACAGTAAAAGGCTTCAAGAAGAAGAATGTTGGGAGAAATGTTTGTAAAAAAAGAATTGGCCTATTTTAAATATTTTTTCACTGTAAAAATTTGTAAAATAAAATTATTTGAAGAATTTTACTATAAAGTCTATGTAAGAATGTTTGTCAAAAGAAATCATTATAAATATAACCTAAATTTGAAGAATATTTAAGAGTGGACTAGAATTGCACCCCTTTAAAAAGATTAGGATATAATTAGGCAATAGTAAAGGTTGGGCTAAATTTACAGTTTTTATGAAAGATCAGGCTATGAATTACAATTTGGCCAAGTCATTTTATGTTTAATATAGATTTACTTTTTGCTATTTTTTTAATTTAAAAAAAAAAAAAAGAATGCAACACGATATTATTTTGTTTCACCTAGATATAATGATATTTTGGTCTCGTAAATTAATTAATTTGTCAAAAAAGTAACCATCATTGCACAAAGTTGGGAAGTAGAACTCACTCTCCGTCCAAATGTTGCAGGAGATAACAATTAAAAAAACAATAGGGTTACGTATGTAGTTTTTTTGAAGCACCAAGAGTTCAGTTGCAATTCAGTCGAAACATAGGGGTTTTAATGCAATTTACCAATAATGTACACATAATATAACATTATTATAACAGAATCATTATAATTGTACAATAAATATATAGTTTCCAGCTAGAGAAATATTTAATCAGGAAAATTAATTTATGAACTTAGGACCCTTATAAGCCTTAACTTGCAATCTATAAATTTTATAAGCCAGAAACAGATAGATCACCTAAATTTAAAAGATCAATAAATTATAAAATTAGACAATTCTAATCATTTATTTCCTCAATCTAATTTCTCTCCCTACTTTAACTTCAAGACGTCTCAAAATGGTGGGATCAAATAAAAAAAAAAAAACATCTCTGACTTTAATGGCGTAATAATCACAAAACATAATTTAAAAAAATTTAAAAAAAATATTTAACGCGCGTCTAAGGGTAAAGAGTGGCACATTCTATATATATATATATATATTATTTACTTCAAACACCCTTATACATAACATTATCACTTTGAACACTTGAAAACAGAATTTTATACTTCTAATTCTGCTACTCAAATGAGACAAAAGGCCTCAGGGATTCAATAATGCTTACAGAAACCCTAGAAATACATGGAGAATTGTTTACCTCAATGAAATGCATGGGCTAAAGACGAAAACAAAAAATTAAAAAAAAGTAATATTAAGCAAAAAAATCGATAATATAAATTAATTTGCATATGTACAATATCTGTATGATCATATGCTTAGGAATTGGGACGAATATCTCTTGTCCGCATATAGGTTAAAAATTGTGCTGGTAATTCCGCTAGAAGTGTTTGAACGACCGATACCTCTCCATCTGCAATGAAAAGGGAAAAATTACTGCCAAACTTGGATTAAATTGCTCGATCGATGCATAAACGACAGGGAGACTTACTCTGTAAATCCCGGAGGGGCAAAAATTGGACGATGTCACGAGACGAAACTCGTCCAGTTGAACTCTCAAGCCTATCTCCTTTATCCGCATCCAAGGCCTTTTCAACCCATACCAAACAGCATGAAAATACAGACCATTAGGCCCTGTTTACTTGCGGTAAATTAACTTTTATTTAATATTAGAAATATCATGATCTCGAGAGAATTAGGGCTCCAAATGAAATCTCAGTTTTCATGCAAGGTTAACAAACACTTGGAAGATGTTTTCCAAATAACCTAAAATGTCGACCACCTGGAAAGCATGATTTCCAATTGAATGAGTACCTCCATTTCCTTGAAGTCAGCCCCACCAACTCCAACAATGAGAATCGATAATGGCAAATCCGATGCCTTCACGATTGCATCTTTTGTTTCTTGAAGATCTGTTATCACTCCATCCTGAGACAAATTTTTACAAGTTTCAAGGACCGTAAATGAAGGACCAGTTTATTCATCATAGGAAACAAAAACGCAAACCAACAATATCATCTGGGATGACGTGGAAGCACTAATGACATTTTGAGGAAAGAGATTCAGAGCATTTAAAGTCTGCTAAGTTTGCACACTAGCCACGATCAAAAGAACTGTTCGGTTTTCCTTAATCTTACTGTGATTATTAACAACACGAAGTATTTTTGTAGGCCATTTGCAAGAAACTGGCTGGCAATCTGTGCAGCACTGGTAATCACAGGTCCAAATAGGGTTGGACCTGCAAGAGAAACATTAAACAGGGCGCTCGCATATGCCATTAAAATTCCTTGGATTCCTTCAACCTGAAATAAATAGATTTAAATGCTTAAATTTACATCAAAATTACTTTTTGGCAAAACCTTAATGACCAGAAGGCTGGGTTCGAGCCTTGAAAACCACTTCTTTGCACAGAGCAAAAGAAAGTTGAGTACAATAAATGACCCTTCTCCAACCCTTATGTACTGGGTCAGCCTTTTTAATGGAATTGAAGGACTCGTTTGTTATGGCAGGAATGGGAACAGGAATGTCAATTCCCATTCCAGTATTTTGCAACTGGACAGCTATTCTGTCATAGAAAGGAATGACCATTCCATTCCCATTACCACCATCCAAACAAACGCAATCTCTAATCTAAGATTTTGTACCTCACAATGACTACTACTTCCATTCAAGTTGAAACAATGGGAGACTGGACCATCAATTGGCCGCGCTCCAAAACCCCACGCAGGAAAACGTTTGTCTGAATCGTAAAGTTGCAACACTTCTCCAACCTCCAAGATTGCCTGAAATTTGACAGATTATACTTATTTCGTACGTAACTGAGAAAACTGGTTTAAATTAAGACAGACAATAACTGGTGCTCACGCGCTGGTAAGCATTTGGACGGCCTGAGGGGTCAATGTAATGCAAAGAATCAGGAAGGCGGGGATTTCCATTTGAAGCTGGTTTGAATGAATAAAGAATTAGTATTAGAAATATAACTCAAAAAAAAAAAAAAAAAAGAGGAAGGTTCTGATGTAAATTAACATGAGTCATTACAATCATATACAACAAAATTTTTGATTGATATCATGTAGAAACATACATGAATACCTGTGTAATCAACAGCGACCATGAAGTTTAGTTCACATCCGCTAGCCAAGTAATCCAGGAAAGTATGTTGAACACTCTCAGAAAATTTATCCACAAATAGCTGACTTTTCAATGCCTGAAAGGAAATTAAAGCAATCATAATTGGTGGTCAAGAGCCAAAAAAAAAACTAGATATCCACCTGTTTCAATAATAAAACCTTATTTTGTTGATTATGTCCAACGGTTGTCGGTAAAAACAAACTTTCTCCCTGTTTATTGGAACAAATTTTCTCCAGTTCCGCTAGTGATTTGTGGACTTTTCTGAATGATAACCAACAAGCAAGCAAAATCAGCATCATATTCCACGGAGCTTAGAAATACTGGAAAAAAAAAAAAAAAAAAAGCAACATCCATTTACCCAATCAAATCATGTTTCCCATTGCTATTGAAGTTATAGCATTCCATATCTAAAGGATCATCCTGCAGATTACATAAAAAGAGAGGAAGAGGTAAATGAAAGAGCTATTTATATAGGCAGGAAAGTGTCTGTCTCCTAGGTATCTTATGGTCAGATGTGACAAAAAGAATCTGCACGTGTAATAAAAATGCCAACCTGGAGTTCTAATGTTATACAATTTTATGATGGTAAAAACTCCTCCTTATATCTCTAACCTACGATTTAAAACCAGAGTTAAAAGAAAAGGAGATGCATATATTACAAAGGTGACAATATATTGGGGCATACGCTTTAATCAGAAAAATCATGAACAAAAGTTTCTGTTTCCACATCAAGCAAAGCATGCTTAAGATGTAGAAGAAGAAAGAATGTGCATGCCTGGCAGCCAGGTCATCAGTGGAAGCAAGTTCTTGCTCCCAAAAGTAATTCTATTATACCTTACTTCCAACCTGCTGAATATTCAAAAATACAGGCTTCCATGCAGGTTCAAGATCATTCTTTATAACTTCAGTCTTGCAAATAGGTATGGAAATTCCATTCTCAACAGTTTTTGATATTACCAAGAAGGGGTCCTGCAAGACAACTAAGAAATTTTACCAACCATATAAATAGCAGTCCTTCTGACATAAAAAAAAAATGAATAGAACCCATAAAGCTCATACACTTCTTGAAAATAGATCCTTGTTTTCCAAACTAGAACACCTAAACATTAGCTCTGTTGTAGTCTTTGAGCTGAACCATTCTTGAGCATAGATAGTAAGATCTCCAAATTTAGTAGGCGTAGATCTGGCAGAATTTTCTTCCCGAACAAGATTTAAGGTCAATGACCTGCTTGATTTGGCGACTACCTGCACAGATGAAGGGAGACAAACCTTCATGGGTAAGCAAATTGGAACCTTGACTTATACTAAACGTCTATGACCATCAATTTGTAGTTAAAGTGTGTAACCATATACTATTCCATTTTGTAGGCAAAAAAATATGATCAGAATATGAAAGCTGGAAATTCCTTATAAGCTTTTATCAGACAGAATAAAGGCGCTGGACTACTATGCGGAAAAGGAATACTACAGGAACTATGAAGCTCTGGTACCTCCAAAGGGAGTCATACCAGTATCTCATACGTAATACGAATCTGGCAACAGTATAGCTCCAGTAAATGTGAGTACATTCCGCAATATTCTTAAATTTTTAAATTTATTTGGTACATCCTGGGTGCTCTGCTCTCCATGTATGTCGGGGTACACGCCAAAGGCATGTGGGAAACATTTCCATTTTATTCCTCAGAATTTTATAAATTATCTTTTTCCCCTTCTTTTCCCCAATCGAATCCAATCCCTATTCCATTTGCGCACAGCACTTTCCTTCCAATTTTGCATCACCCTGAGATTACCCATCACAGCAGCCATCAACGCATCATTCTGACAGCTCAAGCCAAGATCCCTGTCGGACAAGTCAAGATCTAGGCGACTATGAGCATCTCACCTTCCTCCATGCAGTTAGATATCGTGCTTGTTCTCCTTCCCACTCTCTCTCCCTCCCACAATTTACAGGAATTAAATATTTTTCCTAGTTTATTTTTTGATCCATCAGTAAAGGTGGTCAAGAATTTGAAAAGCATGTCAAACCTCAGACAGAGCACAAGTAGCCTCGCCTAGAAATTGCTGCTCTTCCAGCTTAAGCGTCTGCATAAGTTAAAACAACACATCACAAGTTAAATTATCCCCATGCCCAAGGATAAATAATATTTCTCTAAATGGTATCGAATAAGTTATACCTTTACATCTAAATTATGGAAACGAGTGTCAACATCATAAACATGAAACCTGTGACACAAATCCACTTGTCAAAGAACATCCTCAAGAAACAAATAAATAATTATAATAAATAATTATTTGCTTAAATCAGAAGCACTGCAACTTACACCAAGGTTTGCACAAACTCAAAATGGTAAATAATAGTGTGCTTTGTGATCCACACAGGATTCAAGGAATTCAATATTACTTCAGTTCGGCCAAGCTCTTCAAGTGTTCCATCCCTCCTCTTTGTGTAAATAACTGCCATGGGATCACTCTAAACATAGATGAAGTTATAAAGTTAACAGGGTAATCTCTTTAAGTGTCTCCAATACTAAAAGTAATAATAAATGGAATTATGGAAATGACTTAAGGCAGGGAAACACTACTAGTGAGGGCAGTCACAAAAACAATCTCACCCACTATCAAGACAAGCAACTAAAATCGTTGAGGCCAGCATAAGAGGGAATTGCTCATATAACAGAAAGTTACTAAGCATGATTAAGTCACTGTAAGAGTAAACGTCATTTTTCCCTTTGAAGAAAAGAGATACTAAAGAAGATCAAGTCAATTACATGACTAAGCTGCATAATCGTTATGCCTCTATGGGATTCATTAGAGTGAAACTTACAAAATGTTCGGAAACAAGCAACAATGGAATTTAATTATCCTTATAAATTATGGCATATGCTGCAAATGCAGCTAACGGCTCTTTATATGCACTAGACAATGAAGCAACAAACCTTGGAAAGCACATCACGTTCACGCAACTTTGAAGCAGACAATGACAGCTGCATACAATTTGTTTACCAAAAAAGATTATCAGTATGTTGAACGTGAATGACACACCAAGCATGACAGCTAATTAAACAAACATCTATCAAACAAGTATTAAACATCAACATCTTTTAATCAGACATCAATATCTTTTAATCAAACAATAATCCTATCTCTGGAACTCCAGCAACACTGAATCTTCGCAGAAAGTGATTATAGTTGCAGGTGCACATTTCAATTTTCTACCAAATGAGTTTTAATAACCTGCTTCAAGCTTTCCATTAAGTTTTTTTCCTGATCCATTGATGGAACATAACGTTAAAGTTTGGGTGCACATTTGACTGATAACTGCTTGAGTTCTGCGAACAACATTTGCATTTTTTCCAGACGTTAATAATACGCTTGTTATTTGAAAATTGTCAAATACAATGGATACCCACAAATGCATTCCCGTGCTAGGCTGTTTCAAAGCACACAAGAAAGTCCCACCTTGCCCCTAATTATTAAGGTTATTTCATATCTATATGCTACTTCATTCTCTGCAATACTGCACTAATCAGCATCAGCAGCAGAACAAGTCTTCCACAGCTCCCTCAAAAAACCTTACATCCTCGCAAAATTCGGTCCCCGATAGATTTTTGTCCTCCCTCGCAGGGACCAATATCTATAACAGAGTCGATTACGTATGCTAATCAACCACAAACTTGAATCTGGAACGGTGTACACGTTCGATACAGTTTGCAAAGGCTGTCGTATTAAAAGTCCATAGAACCCCCCCCCCCCCTCTTCAAAGTAAAACAAAAGCTCTAAACAAGAACAAACACGAACTATCACAACTGAAAATAGAGCATTAGATGAAATTCACACTGAACACAAAAAGTGCGAAGATCTGGATTCAGGAAGAGCTAAATTAAGATAGAGTGGGGGAGGTGAGGGTGGAATTAGGGTTTTCTAAGCTATGCTAGTGGAAAAGAAGAAAGAAAATCAGGAAGAGAGGGGAGGGAGGAACCTCGATCTGAGAAGCGAGGCCGGTGTAGCCGCGGGACTTGAGGAAGTAATCGACCGCGTCGTTAGCTGTGGCGCTGTGAGCACCCACGGTGCCGCCGACGGCCGAGCGGCCGCCGCGGTCATCTGAGCAGCAATTGCCCATTCTCTCCCGGGAGAGAGAGGGAGAGAGAGAGAGAGAGAGAGAGGGAGAAATGAAAAAGGAGGAGAAAGGTGAACGGGAGATTTACAATGAAGCTGGATCATATGCGCGTCGAGTGGGGCCCGCAGGAAGGGGAAGCGGTAAAGAAAAATAGAACGGGAATAATACGCGCCGTTAGGTTGACTGAGGCCCCGAGTGGTTGACTGGACCCCTTTTTTTCTTTTTCTTTTTTTTTCCCCCCCTCTCCTAGCGACGGGCAATTTAATGGATTGAATCAATTCCGGATACGTCAAACACGGATTACGAACCACTACACATGAGTCAATGATAAACTAAAATTAATTTATAAGTAAGGTATAAATTTTCTTAACAAACTGACGTAATTTTAATTATCCTGATGAGTTAATTATATTAGTCCTCCACTAGAGTTAAGATTCCCATTTTTGCCATGATAGAGAAGTAGCTTTAACTTTTTCCTAGTCAAAATTTGGGTAATGGAGGAGCACTACATCTAGTGTAGATATGGAATTTACTAAGCCTATAATCAATCTAATCTCCTTTCTTTACTTCTCTAATCCTTTTTCGACTCGTGTCAAAGTTTTTAATGGGTTATCCCATTTGTTTACCTATTTTAAATCGATTTCCTCAAAAAAGTTTATTCGCACTCATAAATATGTATACAGAAACTATAATGATAGCATCTTACCACGTGACACATAATGATCAGAATAACATTCTATTTATATACAATTTTTTTTACATGTACAAATATGACCACCCATCAAGAATGGACATTCTTAATTTCTACAAATAGCAACCCAAGAATTTAATTAATCTTAAAATATTATTTATTGATTGATTTATTTTGTGGTAGTAGCCTAGAATAGGTTAATTCCAATCCGATGTTATTTTCCAACAAACCAAACGTGCCCAACAAATTTCTCATATACAGAATTAGAAAAATAATAATAATAAGGAAAAATTACATTTAATCCCCCTATGGTTTGACCCAGTTGCAGCTAACCTCCCTGTGATTTAAAAATCAACACATAACCCCGCTATGATTTCAATGGAATTGCAAAAGTTAACTTTTCCGTCAAATCTAACGGTTTGTTCTTTCACAAAAAATTTAGTGTTTAATATGATAAAAAAAACACTTTAATTTCTCAAATTACTCATAAACTAATTTCTTAACCCCTATCGTGGCAGTATTCAAATAAATGAATGCTTTTATACTTATTGTACCTTAAAAAAATATATATTCTATAAAGGCTATATATTCACAATACCAACTAATCATGATGATTTGAAACATGTATTCGAATATTATAAGCATCTAGGTAGGTGCACATACAAATGTCTCTTTTTTTTTGTACAATAAATATATCTTTTTCATGGCCTAAGAATTATAAAAATGACTTGTTCTTTGTGAGCTATTGTAATTGAGGTAAGGAGTTAATTTCAGTAATTTAGGAAATTAAAGTCTATTTTTTTCTATTAAACACTCTAAATTTTTTTTTTTTTGGAAGAACAAATAGTAAGATTTGATGGAAAAGTTAACTTTTGCAAGTCCATTGAAACCACAATGGGGTTATGTGCTGATTTTCAAACCATATGACGGTTCTTTGCAACAAAGTGAAACCACGGGGAGGTTAAGTACAATTTCCCCAAAAAAAATTGAAGGCATTGTCAATTTTCATATAATTTCATTATTCATTGGATTCTCATATTGCAAATTACGAAGAGATTTAAACCGTTATAATTGTTTTGAGTATTTAGACCTGAAGAAAAAGAGATATTTATATAGTAAAAAAAAATTATATAAAAATTAGCATTCCCCTTTTGTTTTTCCACATTCATCTGATTTGTGCAATTGAAATTTGTAAGAATGTCATTTCGGGATGTCATGATCGGAAATTTTCCTACTCCACCACGATGGGAACACCAAACCTAATTTTCAAAGGGCATGAGATTTATAAATTATAAGAGATCTATCAAATGTTGAGCAAGCTAAATGGAGAGCCTTGTTTTTCAAATGGATAAAATCTATTATACATGAAAATGAAAAATTAGTCTTCTACAACTAAATGATACCTTAGCCTTAACTCAAAAAAGAAGAAAAGGCAACCCATAAATTGCTCCATGCTTGAATTTTTTTAATTTATAAAAATTAGACAACTACATCGATTTCACCAACTATTGGCACTTTTAAGTGATTTTGATAAACAGGAACTACCAAAATTTATTCACATATAATGATATTTTAATCAGTGTTGGCAATAAAGGTCGCTTTATTAATAACAAAGCCTGATTAAAGAACATGATTGCTATTAAATTAAATCTCAACTGATAAAAAGGGAAGCCGCAGAGCTGTGTGATACGTACAGAGTTTGTTATCTCTTTCCCCTCCGGCCAATCAGCTACAGCCACGATGACGTCGGCCACCGCTGCTATAAATTTATATAATTAGATAATTTTAATTATTTATTAAAAAAAATATAGGAACTAAGATTTTTAAGCGCATATGAAATTATGAATGTGAATAATTTTGATCATTTATTGTAAAAAAATAGAGAGAGAAATTAAATGTGAAAAAATTGAATGGTAAAAATTATTCATATTCATAAATCCGTAATTTTTTCAAGTGATCTATAATTAAAAGGTAGGAAAAAAAAGGTAGAAAAAGTGAATGCGTTGAGAAAGAATATAGAGAAAGAAACTAATGATGAATGATTAAGATTAGTGAATGATTAAAATTATTCAAATTTTATTAAAAAAACTGTTGTGATCCTTATTCGAAAATACAACCTCCTTTAATTTATTTTTATTTTTATTTTTAGGAAACACGCACGCAACCGAAAAAAGAGAAGTTCCGAATTAGCGCCTCATTTTCAATTTTCCACTGTCACTCCCAATTCAATTCTCTCTCTCTCTCTCTCTCTCCAAAAACTGGAAAACAGGAGGAAAGAGAAAAAGGTGATTATGGCAAAGGAAGAGCCTGCAATCATCATCCAGGTACTTTTTTTCCACTCGATTATTATGCTCCTTTTTTTTTTTTGGTTCTAAACTTTATTTATCAAATCACTACTAGATCTTTCTTTTTTCCATTTCTCGAGATTTGGTTTATTGTAATTAAATCCTTTTGTATAATTTGGATGAATGGATCTTGAGGGCTTTGATAGTTGTTTGAGGCGCTGATTCATATATGTATTCGTCTCTAATTGCTTCCACCGATGCGGGAGTTGCAGGAAAAGGATGAACAGAAGGGGTCTGACTTCAGATCTAATGAACCTGAGCCCCCTTTGCCCCTCACCGTCACTTCTCGGGTCAGTTTCTCGTGCCCAATTCCCCATTTTCACACACGCGCAGAGGAACAGATTGTGAAAATTATGGGTTGGATTGGGTTTTACAGGTGTTGTACATGTTAGGGGACATCACAGCCGGTCCTGCATATCGGTTTGCGCAATGGTTGGAATTGGTTCGTAAGCGCAGTGGGACATATCGTTCCTATGGCTTCTCACACCGCCTTCCCACGCAACTAGCTGATGCTGCTCTGCCCTTGAGGTTCTTTTCTTGTCTTGTCCCTTCTTCATTTTCTTCTCTAATGTTATTGTTATTGTAGCTTTTTTTTTATTTTTAAAGTATTGTTATTATAGCTGATTAAGGGTTCTTCTAACCTTTATTAAGTTGGTGGAACTCTTCGTCAGTAATGAATTAACTAAACATGGGTATGCTCTTATCGCTATCTTTTCAGCTAATGATGTCATATATATTTCGAATTACAGCATAAGCTGTAGAAAGACTAATGAGGATGAGTAAACAAAGGTAGGTTTGTTTTGTTCAATGCATTATCATGTATGTAGAAGCATGGCTTTCAAAGCTCTGATAGGTTTCAGTATGTATAGTTTGTTATTGCAATGAAAGATCCATTTATATGGAGATGAGCTTCCATTGATGCTTGATCCAGCTGTATAACATGTAAGCCATCTACATTTTGAGTTTGATCTCTCTCAATAGCCACCAACCCAATCTAATCATAATTTGATCATATGGTGGTGGGGTGGTACATGCTATAGAAACTGTACTTTAAACTGGATGTTCATTTGTCCGCTGGCTTCTGCTCTTCAATGTGACCACTTTTTCATTGTTATTGCTTTGGTGTCTTCATCAACAGAATTCACTCCATTAGCATTTTCTCTGGGGAACTTTTGAACAACAAAGATCTGTTTTAGGTTGGTTGCAGACCATGAAGACTAGTCCTCTCCATTTTTTTTTATTCTGTTTTTTTCTTTGGGTTTTTTTTTAATTGTTTTCTGGAAGCAGGGAATATGTATTTTTCCACCTTTATTTTATTTTTAGCTCCTGCTATCTTTGTTATTCATCTATATCAGACAAAAATTTTACCGTTCAACATATGACAAAATATCCGACATTTGATAGATGGAAAGAACCCCAATAATCAAAAAGCTGATTTTCCCCCTATTATTGTTTCGGGCAATGTTGAATTGTATATAGGACGCCATATTTCTATAAAGTGACATGATATGCTCTACATAGTTACCATGATTGTCATTCAGTGCAGGAGAGTCTGTTGACCTGAAAAGCTCTTTGCTTCCTGAGCAAGCTACAGAAATCAGTTTGTGGGAAAGATTTGGTAAATCTGCAATGCTGGATATCGAGTCGAATGCTTTTTCTTGGGAAACGCTTTCTTCTCTCCACCGTACTGAACATAATAGTAGCGCTGACCACTCTGAGGATGAACAGAATCGACCACTTGAGGTATATGATCAGTGTTGGCTAGTTTCTGAGATTTTTTAATAGGGTTTGGACCAGTACAATAATGTAAAAGATCATGTCTAGGAAGGGCTTCAGAAGTTTATAACTAAGAAATACCAGATGATTAGAGTTTGTACATTCAAAAAGTCATGCCCATTTTTTGCCATCTGATTCTATTTTATGGCAATAAATTCACATACTGATTACTGATAAAAAAGATAAAAAATTCACATACCCATTGTAGCTTTGTCTTGTTATGGCTACATTTTTATTGTCCCTGTTCCCATAATACTTTCCTTTGCTTTATTAATTTTATGCCTGTCCCCCATAATATCATCCATTTCTTTATTAATTTTGTTTCCCATAATTTATGTTTGAGCATAGCAGAACAAAAATTTCAACATATTTTTCATTTTCTTTTTGGTGGCCATAACTAATCTTCCAGTTTTGTGGTTATAGGTTACCGTAAACTCTGGGGGTGTTGTCTTCTTTGCATTATTCAATCAGCCTGAGAATGGTGAATTTTTTCCAAAAGAGGCAGCAGCTGTCATAAAGTTCTCATCCTCGAGGATGGCCACACAATCAGAGCGCCTTGGCTATGAGTTTGCCAAATGGCTTGGAGCTCAAACCCCGCAGGTTATTCCTTCTTGCTCTAGAAATGATTATCTTGTATTTATCTTTAGCTCTATGTTCAACTTTGACATAATGTATTTGGTGAATTGCAGGCCAGAGTCATTCACAATACTAGCCCAGAGTGGCTTCAAATTAAGGAAGCTGCAGGCAAAGCAAGAGATGCAGCAATTGCTGAAGGAGATGAAGTTGGTGAAGTGACATGTTCAGAGTTACTTGAAGCCCTTGAACTCAGCAGATGCCTTCTCCTAATGAAGTGAATACAGAACCTGGTTTCCATTTTGAATATGTTGTACTGTCGCAGCATGAAGTATCAATGCTTTCTGCACCTCTTGCTCTCTGCATACCATGTGTTGAACTTCAAAAAATTCAGGGCCATAGCCTAAACAATTTTTCAAGAGATTAATGGAGGAAGCATGACACTTCATGATGCAAACAGAGAGGTATCTGACTGTACTGTTCTGAAGACAATCGTTGGATTTTGCAGTTATGTACATGGATCTCCCCTATTGGAGAGTGCAAATGCATTTAATTCACAGGAAGCTGCAGAGAGGACCGCAGCTGCCCTTGGACGGATTTTGGTGCTGGACCTTGTCATTCGAAATGAAGACAGACTCCCTTCTCGTCAGCTCAGATGGCGTGGAAATTCTGCAAATTTATTGTTGGCTGAGAAATTGGCTTCCACAAACATGGATACATTTGAGGAAGCCTTTGATTCTGCAATAAAGCGATACAGGCCACGAGTCATCAGGGCTCTTCAGAAGGAAAGAAGAGCAACTTCTGTTGACAGTAGATTGGATTCTCATAATACACGTTTAGGATCACAAGGCTCTGACCTGTCTGATGTAGCAGAATCGCCAAATGAACCATTATCAGATGAAGCACTATTATCTGATATTTACATTGTGGCTATTGACTCTGGCGTTCCACGTAGACCTCCTGCGGGAAAACGCGCAAATGATCACGTAGCTTATCCTAAGCTGGTTGAGCTTCTTCTCAACAGTGGTGAGTACTCATCGAATCTGCTACACGAAATAACTGTAGGGAAGTTAGGTTCTCCACTGCAAAATGCTGACACAACAGCGGAAATACGGTCGACTGAAATGGCTTCTGTTGTTCATGAGTTTCGCTGTGGGTTTCGATCTGCTTTAAGAGACCTGCAAGGATTCCATATATTCTTGCTCACACTTCACCAAAAACTGGATAGCCTGTTGCGTGCATTTCTAAGCATTATGAATAGAACTTCCTCAGCAGATTTCGACAAAGAAGATATGATGGTTCCGGATTCACCATCTCAGTGTACATCTCCTCGAAGTAGGGAAAGGGCCATTAATGACAACCATTCAGATGTCAGTGATTCGGAGTTGCAGAAAACAGCTTCTAGGCAATCATATAAAGAAAGCTCAGACTCCAGCTCTCCTATCTCACGAGAAGGTTGGCATGGTAAGTTTAATAAAGGGGGCGGAGAAGGGCTTCGTTGCCTGCGATTAACAGCAAAGCTCCGTGACCTCCACAAATCTGCTAAGGTCAGTGTTCTTATATAAGGAAATAAATTCCTTCCTGATGAAATTACGTACTATGGGTTAAAGAAGTGGTGTTATGCTTTGCATGAAACTGTAATGCAACTACTTTCATCAGGACTTGAGATTCTGGAAGAAAAATAAAAAAAAAAAAAAAAAACAGCTGATTCATTTTAGCTAATATAGCCCACTGAACTTGGCAGGATGATGATTTGTACAGTAGTTCTAATGTAGAAAATTTTCATTGGAGGGATGCTACTGTACTCCCAATCCAAAACTGGGGATCAAAGGCAGTCTAGTCAATGTGTTTTTGCCAGTGTTATCCCTGTGCATGCACTTCTCCTTTTCAATTGATTCCATGAAATGTTGTAGATTTTGAGAGGGCCAAATGCCCTAAATTGATTAGGGTAACTTCTTTGGGGGTTTGGAACATTCATGATAATTAATTACATGCCCAGTGTCTTCTTATGCATCAACCCTTGAAGACAGAAAGGTCATCTTCCCTAAACTGAGGCATTTTCAACATGAAATTTTGATGTTTCTCGAATTGACATGATTTCAGGTTGATGCTGAGTCACAGAGAGAGTTAGAGCAATGGAATGAACTGCTAAAAACAGAGGCAGTTAAACTATGCCAGGAGAACAACTTCAACACAGGCTTTTTTGAGTGTAATGATAATAATAGTGTTGTGGATGCTTATGAGTTGAAGGTATGCACAGATGGTAGAATAGTGAGTTTGAATTTCAGGGGCACGTAGAAATGGAATATTATGAATTTCTATTTAATATTGTGGGTGGTTGGGGGGGGGGGGGGGGGGGGGGAGGTGGAGGGGGTAGATTTTTTGAAGTAGAAAAATGTGTGCCAACTGTTTCGTTGTTTCTTTCTTTCCCTTTAAAATAAAGGGACTTTTTTTTTTCCTATGAATTACAGGTCAGACTTGAGCACATCCTTGAAAGAATAGCACTGATTTCTGATGCTGCAAATACAGAGAGACCATCTTCAATCACAAAGAGCCTCTTCATTGGAGGGGCACTTGCTGCAAGGTCCTTATACACTCTGCAACATCTAGGAATCACACATATATTGTGCTTGTGCTCCAACGAGATCGGACAGTCAGATTCTCAGTTTCCTGATCTATTTGAGTACAGAAATTTTTCAGTATGTGCATTTTCCCTTCTCTTTGTTTCTTTAGCTGCTGCTCCTTTTTCATTTATATTGATGGAATTTACTCCTTAAATGGATAACATCATCCTTCTGATGCAACGAGGCTGCTGATTCATAGTCTGTGAAAATCAACATTCTTACTGATTTTTTATTTTTTTTTTTGGAAAAAAAGTTGCTTATAGAATGATTAAAATAGAAACATATCATATTCAACGCAGATCCTTTGCTCACAAAGATACACCATCATCTACAAAGCAACCTATTTTAAGTTCTAACCATCCCAAATTGTTCAAAAGTCTTGGTCGTGCAAATATGAGTTTTATCATGCATTGTTATTAATGTTATCATAGGATTGGGTAAGTTTTAATTCCTATTTCAAAGGCTAGACAAAAGGGCTGGGAGAGGGTTTTCATCATCTCTTTTCAGTGAACCGTTTCGAAAGTGCTCATTAATGATTACCCATTTCAACAGATATATGACAATGATGACACAGACATAGGCGATATCTTTGAAGAGGCTTCTGATTTTATCGATCATGTTGAACAAACAAATGGAAGGGTTTTGGTTCATTGCTTTGAAGGAAGAAGCCGAAGTGCAACATTAGTTATTGCTTATTTGATGCTACGGAAGTAAGTGCAAGATAGACCTTAGATGTCACAGTTTTTTCTTTTTCCCTTTTTGGTTCTTAGGCATACCGTCCATTGATGTTTCCTGTGTCTCATAAAGCGAGCCGTTAAGGTGGGTAACCAGTAAAAGCAAAGTTTCATTGTTGAACTCTGTTATGCAGGAACTTCACTCTATTAGAAGCATGGAATACTCTAAAACGAGTTCACCGTCGGGCCCAACCAAATGATGGATTCGCAAGGATCCTTCAAGACCTAGACCGGAAACTCCACGGGAAAGTTTCCATGGAATGGCAGCAGCGGAAGCCAGCTATGAAAGTTTGCCCCATCTGTGGAAAGAACGCCGGACTGAGCAGCAGCTCGCTGAAGCTGCATTTGCAGAAATTACACAAGAAGCTATCCTCGGGTAGCGTGGACAGTGCAATGACAATGGAGATACAGAAGGCTTTGAGCGCCCTAAAGATGGCTCGGGCCGGGAGCGTGAGTCCTAAACAGAGACAGTCCCTTTCAGTGGTCGAATAGCAAACTCTTCACCAATGGTTAGTTCTCTTAAAATTATGCAATTCTGAGTTTAGAGTATTTTGTCGATGTTTTTTCTAATTATGACAGTTCAGAGGAAGAGACCTGTGCCCACCTTTCAGTCAATTGGTTGGAAAAACCCTGAATGGGTGCAACACTTCCGTTTCATAATTTCACAAAGTACAGAAAATGTAATTGTCATCATAGTATGTATATCTTGATGCTGTGATGTGTTGGTGTAGGATGTGATTGTCTAATTTCTTAATTTCATAAAATTTTGGGTTGTGATGAGAACATTTCATTCCATGTACAGCTGCTCCGTAATTTGGATCCTAGAAAACATGAAAATAAACTGGTTATATATAAAAATCTATTAAAGGAGAAGACTTCTCTTTGGAGGTGTTAATTTTAGTTTCCCCACTACTGTTTAGGTTTCACTTCACCCACCCTAAAAAAACAAAGAAGTACTGTTCCCACACCAAAAGGACAAGGCAATGTCCTTATTTTGAAAAGAGTAATTTTATATGTATATTTTTCGCGTCGTGTCAAAATTTATATTGGACTTTGTTGTTATTTGATTAATTATCTGATTAAAATACTCCTAAAATAGGACCATATAAATTTTGACCCATTGCTATTTTAATATTAAAAAATTTATAAAGGATATACGTATAATATTTACTATATTGGAATCTAAAACTAAAAGCACGGTAACAGTAAATTATAGAAAGAGGACATCTAAATTATAAGTTTATAATATTACATCAATTTAACCCCTGCAAGCTGATCCTACGACCCTACAATTTGCATCTAAATCATGCAAGCAGGTTTCTGTTCCCTTTTTTTTTCTTTTCTTTTTTTTTTCCTTTACGGTGGACATTTTAAGGGCTTCAGTACCACTAGCCATATCTGAATAATAAGCAACAAGTACAAACAACATATTGGCAACTGTTCAAGTAAAAGTGCGGCCTCAGTTAACTAACCACTTACACAGGGAATGGCTCCGGTGATGGGTCCAGTGACAGCTCCTGCACTGCACCCTGGCTACCATTAAGCACGATAACATTCCCATCTGAGTCAACGTCCACGATAACTGAATCTCCCTCTTTTATCTCCCTAGCCAACATCTTCTCAGCCATGCTGTCCTCCAAAAGCCTCATTATGGCCCTCCTCAAAGGCCTAGCTCCATAACTAGGGTTATACCCTTCCTCAACCACCCGATCCCTAAACTTCTCAGTCACCTGCAGCTCAATCTCTTTCACTCTCAGCCTCTCGAACACCTCCTTCAACATTATATCCGCTATTTCCTTCACCTCCAGCTTTGTCAGCTGCCGGAAAACAATCATCTCGTCCAATCTATTCAAGAACTCCGGCCTGAAGTACTGCTTAAGTTCCTCCGTCACGAGGCTCTTGATTCGGTTGTAACTGCTGTCCTTCTCATCATAATCAAGGTCGAAACCGATACGACGGCCCCCCTTCTCTATTACGCTACTCCCAACATTGGACGTCATGATTAAAAGCGTGTTCTTGAAATCCACAGTTCGGCCCTTGCTGTCCGTGAGCCGTCCGTCCTCGAGGATCTGAAGCATCATGTTGAAGACGTCGGGGTGCGCCTTCTCTATCTCGTCAAAGAGTACAACAGTATAAGGGCGACGCCGGACTGCTTCGGTCAACTGGCCGCCTTCAGTGTAGCCAACATAACCTGGGGGTGAACCAATGAGCTTGGAAACTGTGTGTCGCTCCATGAACTCACTCATGTCTAACCGGATCATGGCTTCTTCTGAACCGAAATAGTAAGCGGCTAGGGCTTTTGCGAGTTCCGACTTTCCTACGCCAGTGGGTCCTGAAAATATGAAGCTCGCGATCGGACGATTGGGATTCTTTAGCCCCACACGGGCCCGGCGGATGGCACGACTGATGGCTTTGACGGCTTCGTCCTGACCAACGACGCGCTTGTGGAGAGTATCTTCCATCTTGAGGAGGCGATCAGATTCGTCCGTGGAGACTTTTTCAACAGGAATACCAGTCCAAGAAGAAACAATGTGCTGAATGTCAACTTCCGTAACAATGGGGCCCGTATCACCAGCCTCGGTTTCTGCTTTGCTCATCTCTTTGCCTTTCTCTACGACAGTTGAGATTTTTGCCTTGAGATCCATTTCTCGGTCACGTAACTCGCCCGCCTGCCCAAGCATTTTCATATTATAATTTGCAAGGTCACCAGATAAACCTGAATCTCTATGCATGCAAAATGCAAGCAACTTAATTATCAAATGTGAATAGGAAGAATATACTGTTGGTTAAGGGAATTCCCTAATCTAGAACCCCAAAAGAACGGCACTTAATTAAAGAGAAGATGCAGTACAAGTCCCATTTGAATTTAACACACATCGTTTTGGGGACTGAACCAGAAAATAGTAGGAAATGTGGTACAGACTAGGCTACTGATAAGAAGCTTCATTTTGCTCCTCAGATGCAAATACACTATAATTGGTTAATTAAGGATCACCATATAATCTATGTTCGACCTTTCAACACAATTATGGTGAGCATAATATACTTATATGTATATGACATTGTCTAAAATAGAGAAAAGTGGTTTATATACAGGTGCTATTAGTCTGATTGTCATTGTCATTTCCGAAAAGTAATAAGTTAATGAAGTCGGTTATGTATATTCTTTAGGGGCATCTTGACCATTCTACGACTCAAAGAAATAGGGATTATTTTTTCGCTCTAACATAAAAATCGACAATCACCTTCTCAAAATCCTGGCCGCGGACGGCTTCATTCTTCTCTTTAGTGATCTGCCTGAGTTCTTTCTCAAGCTCCCTAGCTTCCTCGGGAAGCTGTAAATGAAGTAAAATATAAATATTAATCAGGAGTGGTGAGGCAAAAAAAAGTGTTGCCAAATCTGAAACGAAAGCTCATACCTGTGCATGATGAAGCCGTACCCGAGAACCAGCTTCATCAATCAAGTCAATTGCCTTATCAGGTAGAAAGCGGTCACTGTATGTTTACAAAATACTCATGAAAACATGCAATGATAACAGGCGTACTCTGCTAGAAGAAATACAATAAGTAGGCCGGGGAAATGTGCTCATCAGACCCCAAAATATCATTATGGGTCGGCCAAACTGCATCTGATACTTAGGTCCAAGTAGTCTGGTAATGTAAAATCATAATCTAATATTGTGCTGCACTGCTTAGCTATTAAAGCTATAGAACCATGTTTCAATAGGGGAACTCTTGTCTACCATTGATATCTTCTCTATTTATACATATAAATGATGGCTTCCGGTTGTGTTGTACCACTAAAATCCTCTCCCATTTTCTTTCCATCTCTCCAACATCCTCCCCCATTTTCTTTCCATCTCCACTGGCAGATCATCCTCATTTCATTTTCTCCCATCTAAAGAAAAGAGACCATGACAATATGTACATCATCAACAGATCATTACATCTTGTTTTATCGTGAACCATCTTTTTGCTTGCTTGTTACTGAAAATTTCTTTTTAAAGGCTATATATCAGCACGAACAACAATATTGCACAAAAATGCTAGACATCGTTGGTGGATCAGATTTCACACCAGAAACAAGCCTCCTGGACAAGAATCTAACATGTTCAGAAGCATATCTTGCATATCTGGTAAAAACTATCTCGAATGTAAACCAAATCTAGATATATAAAGTTTTATTCACAGAAGGACCCAGATTAAATTTACTTTCAGAAAAAACGTTAAATACAGAATGAGGTTGTTGATCAGAAGATATAATTTAAAAATATGGCACATATATCCGTTCTGTATATAAGCGCCAAGTTGCCAACTCAAAATAAGTTGTCTTAAACCACATACCTGATGTACTGATATGACAGCTGTGCAGCTGCCACTAGAGCATCATCTGTGTAATGGAGCTTGTGGTGAATCTCATATCGCTCCCGCAGCCCTCTTAAAATCTGTATGGTTTCATCTACAGATGGCTCAGGCACTTTCACAGGTTGAAAACGTCTTTCCAAGGCTGGATCTTTCTCAATGTGCTTCCTATATTCATCAAGGGTTGTTGCTCCAATACACTACAGCAATAAACACAAAACACTTTGACCCCCTTCATTATTAATCGTGAAATAGAAGCATAGCCAATTTGAACATGCAGAAATCAAATATAACATCTTTAGAAAGTCATATATCAAGCATCCAATACTTGAATCAAAATTACCAAATCACATAGATTAACAGGTGAAACTAATCACCCTAAGAATAATATATATAACTTTTCATCAATACTGGATCAATATTACCACCAGTCAGCCAAATTCATTTCTAAAAGCAAACAGTTCAGTTGAATTAAAAGAGTGGCATGCTTGTGTGTCTATTGCGGATGTCTAACCTGCAGTTCACCCCTGGCCAGAGCTGGTTTTAATATGTTTGCAGCATCAATTGCCCCCTCTGCTGCTCCAGCTCCAATCAAAGTGTGCACCTCATCAATAAAAAGAATTATCTCATCACTTTGCTTAATTTCCTCCATCAGCTTCTTTAGCCTTTCCTCAAACTCTCCACGATATTTTGTGCCAGCAACAAGAAGACCCATGTCAAGGGTTATTACCTGAAACACAGAGCAGAACAACACATTACTGTCACCAAAAGAGTGGAGAACATCATCTACTTGGAAGCCTACAGACCTTTATTAAAGGAGGGGTGGGGGTGAAAAAAGAGTTTCACAGAATAAAAGAGGGAAATATAAAAAGCATATATAACTCCTAAAAATAAAAACAAAAGCATGACATTGTCTCACAGTGAAGAAGATCAGGGTTTTTTTAAAAGTTCTGATATTTTTTTATAACTATAATATTATCTTTTATTTTTATAAGCAAAGAAAATACTAATTGAAGATAAAGAATGCATAAAGTGAGTGACCAAAGAGACATCCTAAAGTAACAGGAAAGGTCTGTCAAGAAGTGTTTCCCCAATGAGGTTCAAAACTTCATATAGCAAAAGTTTGTTAGTATTTCTTTGCCTTGCATTAAAGTGTAGGCTTGTTGCCAAGTCCGTTCAATTTAGAGTTTGAAAAACAATTAATATTTCCTTGCCCTGAATTAATCTAAAGCTTGAAAACATATATTTGATGCGTAAAAAAATCTTTCATAAATTCAAAGAATTTTGCAACTAGAATTCAAGTAAGAAGAGAGGGTGAAGAAAAAACATACCTTCAGACATACAGCAGCACATGAACAAATAACTATATATGTTTTACTTTTTAATGGACATATCAGACAGATATGGACGGCTTTCTTTGCACTAACAACCTCTTACTAGGATTGTTCATATAATTTTGAACCACTGAAGCACAGGAGTTAGATACCACATTTTAAAATCCTATCAAAGATCCTAAATCAGAAAGCATTAACACCCTCACCTAAGGTTTTCTGCAGCCCTTTAATAAGGGACATGCAGTTTCTTAGCTTCCCAATGCAATAGGTAGCGCTTCAAGTAGGCAAAAAACAACTTGTAAATGGGATACAAAAACAGCACATAGGTTGAAAGTATGCAAATATAAGGACATCATGGAGATGTAGAATTTAAAATAATTTGCATAGTTTAAGCACCAGGCCATAATTTGAGGTCAAGTCCATCTGCATTTTTATAATCATCAAAGAAGACTGAGTTCCTATTGTTTTTTTTTTTTGGTAAATAGCCAGGTTCCTATTGTTGATATGCTTGACTTCTAAATATGTAAAAATTGTATTTGTGGCTTGCTAATCTTATACATGACCTCACACCGGCTTCTTCTTGTGTCATTTCAACCCAAACCTGCACCAAGAACCATGGTCCATGCCCTTGTACCGAGTATATAATAGTGCTTTCATGTACTCGTAACATTAACAAAAACCACGAGAAATTACACCCACCTTCTTGCCTTCGATTGTTTCTGGAACATCACCATTGGCAATTCGTTGCGCAAGGCCTTCTGCAATTGCAGTTTTCCCCACACCAGGCTCTCCTATAAGGCAGGGATTATTCTTTGTTCGCCGACCCAAAATTTGGGTGACACGTTCTATTTGGGGCTGCCTTCCAACAACAGGGTCCAATTTACCCTGGAAAAGGCAACATCAAGGGTAAAAATGAAGGGGAAAAAAAACTGCTTAGGAACAAACCTTGTATGAAAATTATGTAACATATGGCATTAAAGTGCCAAAAATTTGTAAAATACCTCCTCTGCCATTTTAGTCAAATTAGTGCCGTACTCCTCCAAAGTCGGTGTTTTATTGTTGCTGCTTCCACCTCCGCCAAGTGTAGCAGTGACACCTTCTGCACTCTCACCCACCATTCGGATAACCTGAAAATTTTAACAAATTTTTCATACAGAGCAAACTTTGACGTGGGGAAAAAACCAAAATATTCATAAAGAGGAATTGGGAAAGCTATTTTGGAACACAAAATTACTAGGACACACTTTTTACCTGTGTCCGGATGTTACTCGGGTCAGCACCTAAATTCTCAAGAACACGAGCAGCTACCCCTTCCCCCTCGCGAAGTAGTCCCAAAAGCAAATGCTCAGATCCAATATAGTTGTGGCCTGAAACATTTAAGCACTATGTAAGTCCACAAAAATAATTATTCAACTTAAAAAGAATATCATCAATATATATTCTGCAAAGCTAATATTTCTTTTGTTGAGACTGCCACATCAGGTTGCTTGACATAACTGTTTTGCCACCCCATCCATTTCTAATTGATTTTGAGATAACTTCGCATGGTATCAGAGCTCAAGTTGTGTGGTGTGCCTTGTTGCAGTCCAAGTGCAGAACACATCTCGTGCCTGCACGTGAGGTCCCACATTGGGTTGGGACTAGCTACTGTCATGCGTGATATACCATTGTTGGCCTACCCATTGACAATTGGTTTTGAGATATACTTGGCATCTTTCAAAAGAAATTTACAGTTTGCTCCAATACACAAGCACAACAAAAAGAACATAAATATGAAGCAATGCCTACGTCTGATCATATGCTCAAATAAATCCCCAAGCAAACAAGGATACAATTACACAAGCAAATACAAAAGGAAAAAAAGATAAAGATGTGGACGTCACCATCAATTCATATATTACATGATAAAAGAACAAACCAAACAAACCACACGCCACAAAACCCATATTTTAAAACAGATTATAGTGGATTACAGACCATAGCTAGAATTTCTAACACAAAGAAGTGATTGGAATGCCAAAAGACAAAGAACGGGCATACCAAGTTGACGGGCTTCCTCCAAGGAAAGTTCCAAGACACGCTTTGCACGAGGAGTAAATGGAATCTCCACAGCAACAAATCCAGTACCCCTTCCAATAATTTTCTCCACTTCTACACGTGCATCCTTAAGATTAATTCCCATTGATTTAAGCACTTTTGCAGCAATTCCTGTTCCTTCGCCTATAAGACCTAACAGGATCTGCTCCGTCCCAACAAAATTATGTCCAAGTCGTCTTGCTTCCTCTTGAGCAAGCATGATGACTTTAATTGCCTTTTCAGTGAAGCGCTCAAACATGGCTACAGCTACACCTCGAGAGGCCTTTCCTTGTGGGGCGGAGATTGCCACTGCTACCTTAGAATGGAAGTCATGTCCAGATTTTAACAAGGCATCTAGTGCATTGGAGCCTCGCAGTCCTGAGAAACTTCTGATCCTTGACTGAGGTGCTGGTAAGCTAGACATCATTGTGATTGTTTTTTTTGTTTTTCTAGATTCTTGAACTTGATGCCTTTTCCCAACAATTGAAGCAGAGACATTGGTAGACTGAACCAAAACCGTAGCCATTTTCCAACAAAGGAACCTGTATTTAATATTTCAAATATTTAGTAAATTATAATATTGGTCAAAACTAAGCGCAGTTTTTAAGCTAAAGGATGACATAATAATAACATCAACAAAGAATAGTACATGAACATAACAATGGGAAAGAAGACTCCCTTTATAAAGGCAGGAAAAAATATTAACAATAAACTTAAGATGTTAGCAAACATAATTGCAGTTTACTAATTCTTAAGCTACAAATTCAACTTCATTGACATGGCCAATTGTTATTACCATGTTACAACCTCCTAAGATGTTATATTTATTTTACCAAACTGATATTAAAATCTAAATAATAACAACTCTAGAAACACGGAACATTAGATGACAGCAATAGTTACATAGTAGCATGTCAGCTTATAAAGCTGCATTAGAAGAAGAAATTACTGATATAAAATAAATATAACAGAAATATACAAATAAGACCGAATGAGTATCTACAATAGGTCAATCAAAAATGTTTTAATCCAACTAAGTTGCCAGGATGTAATATTTTAGAACTACCGAGTTTGTCAAAGCCAATGCAGATATAAAAAATGCAGGATATTTTAAGCAGCACTTACAACTAATGTAAAATCCATTAAATAATCGACTTTACAAAATCAGGCTACTGTAACAAATGATTTGACAACAGAACACGAGATTGTAAAAGAGAAATGTTCTCAAGGTTGCATGTTTTCAAACACACACACACACAGAACGTGATCCTAGCAGTTTGATTGAACCTTTTACAACTTTAACCGTTGACTGACTGTTCAGACTAAACCTAATCCATCACCGGATGAAGCCTAAACTTCAGTGGCCATAATCAATGAAGTCCGCACGACCACTCCACTCAAAACTGGCACCAACATCGGAGTCAACGCAGCAGCTACAAACAGCTAACCCTAAGAAATCACTTCAAGAACCCCAATTATAAAGAGTAAAATACAAATGAATAAATTGGAATGGAAACGCAAGGCGCGGAACCCTAACTTCGTATTGTCGCTGAGAAAAACAAAGGCGTATATACAAATAAAGAAGCATCAGATTGCGGAACTCACCTCAACAGTCCGAGTAGAGTTCGATTGCTGAAACAAAATCAAAACCAGGTGGGAGGGAAGGGGGAGGGGGGGCGGGGAAGGGGAGAGAGAGAGAGAGAGAGAGAGAGAGAGAGAGATATGGTGGTGGATAGATGAAGAAGAAAATGGATGGAGGTGTTCCTCTGAAGACTAATATCTTCCTCTGGCTGGCGTGTTGCAACTGATGAGAGTCCATCTCTATTCAGGAGACCCTCACCTACCTAATAGTAACCGCCTTAGAGAGGATGGCCAAAATCGTAATTACATTGCTTCAACAATTTTTTAAAAAAATGAAAAGTTCTTAAGACATTGGATAATATTTATAAATAACGAAAATATATGTGTTGAAGAAATTCAATGCATTGAATAATTGAGTTCTCTAATTAATAATTTTTTCTTGGTTGCTGCTTTTTGATGCTCATTGATGGTGAAATCAGATTTTTTAGTAGTCTTGGTTGAGTTTTAGAGTAATTATGATTGTTTGACTCCTTTTGGTTATCTTGTGATAGAAATTAATGATTTAACTTTACATTTGCATGATTGCTTTTTTTTTATATAAAGAGAAAAGGTAATATGACTGTTAATTTTTTAAGCTCACATGAAATTAAAGTCGATCCCTTGTGAACTCCTTTCCATCTAAATTATTATCGTCGCTTTCTCGTTACAAAAGATGAATGTGCTTCGATCATATTATCGTGATGCTATTTCGGGTAATTTAATGATTTTAAATTTAGTTTTACAATATAAAAGTTTTAGGCATGTTTTCAACGAGAGGAACGAAGCAATAAACATGAGACGGATTGAAAACAAATATTCAAAAATATCGGCAAAATCGATGACGTGTCTAGCGACGCATCAGACACCAGCACCGTTAGCTTCTACGCGGTCCTATAGAACAGTCAACTGAGTTGGGTTTCAGCCGCAATTTTAAGGCCACGTATTGCTCGGCATGGAATAAGTTGAGAATAATATAAGTACGACTTTCAAAATTACATAATTTTATATTATTGTTAAATATTCAACCTTACTGAAAAGAATACGAAAAAATAAATGGACCTGTTAATTTATATCTAATTTGGTTGTGGAGAATCTCCTACCTCCTTTTATTGGTTATAATGGAGATGGAGAATAATGGTATGGATATAAAAGATTTTATAATAAAATTACAAAAGATCTATGTAGCACAAATCTATAAGAGTACATTTCATCATTTTTGTCTTCTCCTTTTATTTTCTTCTTTTCTTTTTTGTCTTTTCATTTTGTTATTAGTTTTTTAAAGCATTCATTCATATGTGTGTTTATTTAGCTAAAGATGGAGCATTCTTGAGATTTTTTTTTCCTCATGTGCTTTGAAATGAAGCCGGTATAATTTTATGATTTTTTTTCTTTTAATTCTTTTGTGTTTTTCTTCTTTTTATTATTACGTTTTTCTTCTTATAGATAGGTTATTACAACAAATATAAAGTAACTCATTGATAAATGAGTTTCATACTAAGGAATAGTTCATGGATTTGAGTCTTCTCGATGCCATTTTTAATAATATAATATTGAATGAAAATATAGTGAATTTGAGAGCTCTAAATTTTTCATTGTTGTCTTCTCCTTTTATTTTTTTCATGTGTTTTTTTTTTTTGTGTCTGTTCATTTTGTTGTTGGTTTTTTAAAGCCTTCGTGTGTATGCATTTTTGTTTAGCTAAAGATAAAACATTTTTTGGATTTTTTCCTCATGTGCTTTTAAATGAAGTTGGTGCATTTTTATGATTTTCGTTGTTTTAATTTCTCTTGGGTTTTTCTTCTTTTCATTATTATGTTTTTCTTCTTATAGATATATTATTACTACAAATATGAAGTAGCTCAGTGGTAAATGCATTTCATACTAAACAATAGTTCATGAATTTAAGTCTTCTTGATGTCATTTTTAATAATATAATATTGAATGAAAATAGAGTGAATTTGAGAGCTCTAAATTTTTCATTTTGCCTTTTTGGGTGGACTAATAAAGAATCTTGATGTGTTTAAAAGTCATGTGCCAAATCAAAGAATAATGGGAAATGAAAGTTAACTCATGTGAATTTTTTTATGTAATTTGAAAAATATTGATTCAAAATTCCCGTAATATGTTGCAACTCATGCGTGGCTTGCACTGTATAATAACCAGTGTAGTAGAAGTAGAATATTTAACAGACAATGGACGTTATGTTTAGACTTTATGTTTGGTGGACTAAAATGAAAGTGTGAGAGACTAATTGCCAAGAGGATTAATGAATTGAAGTTGATGGCTAGACGCAACAACATATGGAAGGATTGAAACCATCATGTAAAACAGATACATGAGTGGTTGGTAATTATTCTATATGGGTAGAGATTAAATTTTGTATCGAATGTGATGGTTGATCAGCTAGTTCGATATTGGTTATAAAACCAATACCCAGCTAAAAGTGTTGTGATGGAGCTATTCAATGGAGGAAGCAAACTAGGAACTTGAAGATGGCACGGGAGTACCCAAAATTGTTTACGGACTAGGTATATTAATTTTGAGAACGAAATTCATTTAAGGAGGGGAGAGTGCAATACCCCTAAATTCTTATTAAATTTTAAAGGGGAATTGTTGTAAAGTTAGGACTAAAAATGCATAGCTTGTTGTGGTGTTTGGGTTGAATGAAGGATTGGAATAATAAACTAACGTGATCAAAAATCTAATAATAATTTAAGGATGTGAAATATGGAGAAAAGTAGAATAGGTTGACGTATGACACGTGATTATTTATTTACATCCATAACTAATGCGTAAGGTAACAATTTTATACATGTAAGTTATAATAAAATAAAATAATATGTTTATTATATTAATAATATATATAATATGTTTGGCAAAAATGTGTGGCAAGGGAGTGAGAGGCTTAGTCATTAAGTCTATAAGTCGGCAAACAAGCACAGGCTGAGCAACGTGTTATACATATATAATATATTATATTATATTATAGTATAAGCTAATGAATGAAAGCAAAGTGAACCTACAGTAGCAACTAAAGTTGAAAATATAGAGAGAGGCTGAGAGCAGGAAGAAGGCAAGAAGAAAAACAAATAAAAAAGAAAGGAAAAGAGAAGACGTGTGAGTGGCAGCGTGGAAAAAGGGGGAAATTTCGCATATTTGGACTTTGTGATCAATCCAGGTAAGGGTAATCTATTCTTTTGTAAAGGTAATCTGTTCTTTTGTAAGGGTAATCTGTTCTTTTGTAAGAGTAATCTGTTCTTTGCAAGGGAAATTCTATTTTTTTACTTGAGATTTGTTTTTTTGCGAGGTATTCCAGTCCTTTTGTTGAAATATCTCAAATTTCCTTGAATATACTTCTACCTATTAATATTTGGTTCCTATTTGCTACTTTGGGCATTATTTGGCATGTCTATATTAGTTCGTTCATCCGAATTGTGATTGCACGTGTTATTTGAGCTTAAATTGTTGATTTAGCTGCAATTGGCACCTCAAACATTGATTTGAACATGGTTGGACCTATTTGTTCGGTCCCACTTTTTATGTTGGTTGTTGAATGTTATGTTTGAACATGTTGACTGAGATGAAGAACAGAGAAAGCGAGAATGGAAGACCCCATGCTTGGGTTAGTGCACGCATGAGCTGTAGTGGTTGGTTGATGGGCCCCGATGCGTTGAGTAGACCCCGTGCTTGGGTTAATGCACAAATGTAGGATTCCATGCCTGGGTTTGAATAGACGCACTACTTATGACCTTATGAGTCTCTCAATGATTTATGGTTTGAGTCGAACTAGGCTGAATTTGTTGTGTTGATATTTTTTGAATGTACACCTAATTGATTATCCTTTACTGAGTGTTCATTCGCACTCATCCTTGTTGGTTGAACCTTTTTCAGGTAAGTTATTGAAAGACAAACCTTACGTGAGTGGTAGTGGCGACAAGGGGAAAGGAGTCGCCAATAAATAAACTTTCAAACTTTTGTTGCTTTAAGCTGTCTTTTGAGCTGTGATAAATTCTGTAATATGGTATTAGGTGTGATGTACCTAGTTCCACTTTTGTGTTAATAATAAGGAACCGTTTAGTGGATTATGGATGAGTGCACCCTTGTACACCTGTTAATGTGTTAAAGGTGGGAGTGTCACACCGAGTTTGAACTATGATGAACTGGTATGGGTTCGAAAAGCAATTTTACATGAATTTGCTCTACCAAGATGTATATTCCAACATATGGAAGAAAGTGAAGCCGCAACATAGCCACCAATTAGTAAACTTAAATGAAAGTAAAACTAATAATGGAAGCATAAGCAAAACAAACACACGTAGATATATTAGTCCTAAGAGCATGTTGATTTCTCCTTTCCTATGGTTCCCAAAATATACCGTAAATTAGAAAAAATCTAAAGAATTGTATGAAATATGAAATTACTCAAAAAATTGGATAGAAAACAACCTCTTATTGGTCTAGAAAATAGAGAGAATGAAAGGGATGCATAAAATCTTCCGTTTATGCAGTTAGAACGATTATGATTTGGATGACAAAATTATTGCAATTGAAGGAGCTAAGCTTTGAGGGGGAGAATGTTGCTGTTGAAGCTTGGTGGCTTTTCATTGAATTAGTATTTAAAGAGGCTAGATCTGGAAGGACTCAAATATAATTTGACAGTTGAAGAGTTAGGGTTTAGGGGACGTTATGAACTGAAGCGATTTTCATTCAACAGGCTTAGGTAGAGATTTCACTTAAATTATAAGGGAATGCCACGTGTCATAATTGTGCCTTTGTTTCATATATAATATAATAGATATTTTTCTTCATTATTTTTTTCTCCATTGTAGTGCCAGTGATGGGAAAGGATAGAATAGGAGAGGGAAGAAGAAGATGACACATGAAAACTTATGCTTCAGCTTTCATATAATATAACTATAGCTATTTGCGCAAAGTATTTAAAAGTAGCTTTCATATTGTATATTCTATTGAAAAGTAGGGAGAACATCTTCAGTTATGGATTGTTTCCTTTTATATATGCAAGTGTGTAGACTGTGAAAAAAAAATAATTGATTGGAGCATTAGGCAAGAAAAAATTTGAGCGTTTAAATTTGGGAAAATATATATTACATTTTTCCTAGGTAAACATAAAAATATAATATCTTTTTATTTTTCTACATTTTTTTTCTCTATTATAGTGTCATTAACGAGAAGAGAGAGAATAGGAGAGGGAAAGAGAAGATGACACATGGCATCTTATGTTTCAGTTTTCATATATTTTATTTTTCTCTATCATAGTGCCATTAATGAGAAGAGAGAGAATAGGAGAGGGAAAGAGAAGATGACACATGGCATCTTATGTTTTAGTTTTCATATATTTTATTTTTCTCTATCATAGTGCCATTAATGAGAAGAGAGAGAATAGAAGAGGAAAGGAGAAGATGACATATAACAATTTATGCTTCAGCTTTCAGGGTGTGGACTATGAAAAAGGGAATTAATTATAGCATTAGGTAGGAATAAATTGAAGAGAAACCTCAAAAGCACTTCCAGATGCCATAATTTTTCTTACGGGTGAGAAAGAGCGGGTGTCTCCAATTTGTGTTATAGATGACTTGCTTCGTTTCTTAGTTTATGTACATAACTATAAGCAGATCTAGCCAGAAGTGAGAGTATGTGTATTAGAGTCCTTATGTGTACTAAAATAATTATGGGAAACCAATAACTACTTTCTTACCTGCTAATTCCTTTACTTCAATGCTATTAATCATTGGAAGAATGTTTCCCAGCATCTGTAACATTCCATGAACGGTTTTTATTTTTTATGTTTATCAGTTTAGAAAAGGTTTTATCCTAAATGAACCATATTGTGTAAACAATTAATCAGGTGATAGGTTGAAAATTTAGGTTTCAGCTTTTAGGGTGTAGACTACAAAAGGGGAATTAATTGGAGCACTAGATAGGAATAAACTGGAGCGTTTGAATTTGGAAATATATATATATATATATACGATACGTTTCATGGATAAACATAAAAATATAATATCCTTTTATTTGTTCTGCATTATTTTTTGTTTTCCATTATAATGTCATCAATGGGAAGAGGGAGAAGATTTGCATTATTTTTTTCTTCATTATAGTGTCATTAATGGGAAGAGAGAGAATAGGAAAGAGAAGGAAAATATGACACATGGCAACTTATACTTTAACTTTCATATATTATATAATAGATTGATCACTTGTGCATTTTCTCATTCCCCTCTCCAAGGGTTACAACCCTCCTTTTATAATTATAAAGAAGAAAGAGATCAAATTAGTGAGTGCATAATAAGGCTTAACTATGTTCATTAATGATTTTATAATGAAACCTAAATAAGTGTTAATAATATTTTTTTGTCATAAAAATTCCAAGCACGATAGAGCTGTGAACAGCCGAACCAATAACAACGTACAAACCCAGCTCATCTTATTTTTAACGACCTCGGAGCATTCGAGACATTGAACAAGCTGGAGTCGTGAGCTCGAGGTCGCGGGCACTTGAACGAGTTTAAACTGTTGTTCACAAACACAAACACTTGTTTCTATTAAGCATCATCCTAAGAAACCATCGACCATCATATAAATATTATCCAGACAATTATATCTATTAGCTTATCTATTAACATATTAATTCATCAACTATCACAAAAAGCCTTCAACAATACTCACCGACCACAGGTTTTTTTTTTTTAAGGCCAAATTATGTTTTATAGCTTAACCTTTGATAAAAGTCATAAATCTAGCCCAACCTTTACTGTTCACTGATTATATCCCAACCTTTTTAAAGGTGTGCAATTTTAGCCTATAACATTTTTCTTCACAATTTTCCCAAAATTTTTGTGAAAAATAAAATATTTGAAGAATTTTTTTTTTCAATAATAGGTCAAATTTGCAACGGGGAAAAATTCTAGCCTATTATCCTCCATTATAAAGGGGAAAAAATTGTAAACGGAAAAAAGCCGTGACCTTTTATAGTAAAATTCATGACCTATACTTTAGTAACGAAAATTATTTTAATTGATGTGTGATTTATCCTTGTGATAACTAGAGCATACAAAATTTGTAGTCCAAATTTATGAAAAATAAAAGGTTTAGAGAAGATGAATGTCGGGAGAAATGTTTGTTAAAAAAAATTGGCTTATTATAAGCATTATTTTATAAACATTCTTTCACAGAGAAAATTGGTAAGAGAAAATTATTTAAAGAATTTTACTATAAATGAATGTTTTCAAAAAAAAAATTCATTATAAATATAGAAAAATTTTGAAGAATATTTAAGATTAGGCTAAAATTACACCCCTTCTAAATGGTTTGAATATAATCATCTAATAGTAAAGGTTGGACTAGATTTATAACTTTTATTAAAGATCAAACTATACAATATAGTTTAACCCTTTTTTTAAAAGATTATTTATGTTTGGGCATCAAATGAGTTCATTCGTGAACATAAACTAGCTGAGCTCGACCTATCTCCAGCTCGGCTTACTAATTAAATGAACTCAAAAATTATATTCAAACTTGATGATTGAACTCAAGCGATGGTATGCAGCCTAAAGCCTCCCATTCTCTTAACTCAATAGCCTGCATAGTCCCGTGAGATTTAAACGATATCACGAAAATGCACTATTTTTTATTTTTTTTCATTTAACTCTTTAAAAATGCAAAAGAAGAAAGAAAATGAAGAAAGCTATTTACGAAGAGACGACTTCGTTTCAGGCCAGTCCTCTTTAACTCTGATTTGATTCAGCATGCAAACAAGAAAAAAACTGAGTTGTGCATGCACCCAAACTTTGTTCCTTTCTTTATTTTATTTTATTTTATTTTTATTTTTGCAAATCTCAGAAAAGAGGGAGATTGAGTGCATTGGTCTTGTCTAGCACGTGATTTTCCCCTAATATAAAACTCAAAAATTTTTCCCCTTTTTTAAGGTATAAATAATTGGGGGCCTTTCTCCAATGATTGGGCAACATCACACCTGAAAGCAACATCAAGCTTCTAACTCCAAAGAGTTTATCACTATACAATCATTGTGATTTTTTATTTTTTTTTTTTTTAACATCAAGCTTCCAACTTTATGGAGTTTATCATTATATAATCAGTGTGAAAGTTTTTTTTTTTTTTTTGCGAGTATTCCTTCCCTTGAGCTTATTAAATCTAATCTGAAACTAGTTATCTAATTAAACACCAATTACTGTTATAACTTTCCCCAATTTAACCAGAGACGAGAAAAAAAAATATCGAATGAGAGCTTAAGATGGCGGAAGGCCCCAAGTAGAATTCATAATGGTGCAAAACAAAATTGAAACTACCCAAACTAAAAATTTAGAGAATAAATGACACCAAATAGACATCTGAAACAACGCACATGCCTAAAACACGCAATGTTAAGAAACCAAACCAAGCATACAGCAAATTAAATTCACAAACAGGCGTACACAAAACTACCACTAGGCGAGTTAACATAAACGCTAATTAGGCTACACATTAGCTTCCTCTTTTTGCATTTTTCCTTTTTCCGAGCAACACATTAACCCCATACTTACATGACATTAGCTTCATACTTACGCGACAACGTTGGACGGAGGAAGAGTAGGAGAGCTCTGTACGGCAAGAGGCTTTGAGGCGGCAAGGCTACAATCGTACCACGTCCCATTCTATGCGGAAATGGATATAGCCATTCTCTACATAAATCCACATGCACCTCAACTTTCTCATGTCCCCCAGCTTGGAGCAAGACCCTAATTTCATTCTGGCACGAAAGCCTTGCGAAAGGACACGAAAGAAGAAACATATTCAGCAACCCCACATTTCCTTAGCATTTTGAGATAAACAACTCAGCATACAACACGGAAGCATCACCTAAACAACTCAAGAGTCAAGCCGGACAATCCTCCGGAGTAGATTCTGAAGGAAGAGACTGGGATTTCACTTCTTTCCCGTGGGAACCTTCAGAGTCTGTGGGGCCTCCTCCCTCACCCCTCAAGTTCCGGTTCGCTGGGTTCATCTTCTGGACCTCCTCTCTGGTGTAAATAAAAATCTTGCGAACCATCACACAAAATTCCCTGTTTTACAATTACCCCAACTAAAAATAAGTATATAAATAATATATAACAACACAACCTGGAATAACATGAAGACAAGAATTGAGGCTCGACTTAGAGCGAACGGATTCTTACTGCCAGGGATCGTCTCCAACAAGCATCATATCACCCTCATCATCGGTATAAACTACCAGCCAGTTCTTCTGTGGAGCCATTAGTTCCCCACTGAATTCAAACAATTGATCCAATTCAGCAATCAATTCCTCATAGGTTTTGAACTTAGTTAGGTCCACAGACCTCCCAAGCGCCACACCCTGCTTGTGAACCTGAACAGCGAATTGAGCAATTTCTTTTAAAATTCCCTACTACCTGCCACAGCTCATAAAAATTTAGATAATTATAAATGTTGACAGATCTGAACCTTTGTACAACTTCGCGATGAACCAGACTGTGTTTTGACGAGGAGATCTCTAGAAAGTGGCTGACAAGCTTGGCATGGTCTATTCTGCTCAATGGAAACTGGGTTATCCATCAGTTTTGAGCCCTTTGATTGTTCAGAATTCTGATCAGATTCACATGGATGAGGCTGATTTGATGCAACACCAATGTGACTAGGAGAAACTGCTGACTCTGGTGTACCAGCATTACTGACAAGGGGGATACCAAAGAGCCTACAGTTGACATCCTTGGGGTTTACAGTTTTTTGTTTCTGTGCCATTATTGGCTTTGGCGACAAGTTCCCTGAATGAGCAATATTCTCCATATGAGACACCAAAGGTGGAGGCATCAACCAGTTTCCTTGCTGGTGCTCTACTCTATGACCATTGCTGACTATGAAATACTCACCAAGCCCACCATATTTTGCATTCCCTCGTGCGCGATAAGGCACAGCATCATCACTTAGGGCAGGAACCTTTGTATTTGGTTCAGACAAGTTGAGTGAAAGGCCCGAAGGCATCGCAGACAAAGGACTTACATGGAAGCTGTACTTCCCTTCAGGATCTGATAAATTTCTTTTCATTTTTTTTGAAGCAGCAGAGATTTGATCAAGGGGTTGACAAAACCCATGAGAAGTATATGTTTGCGCCCCAAAACTTGACAGTAGATCTGTATAAATAGGTTCACTTCTCATTAAGGGCATCCAGTTCTCAGATCCATATCTTTGTGAAGCCGAGACCGCATCAATTTTCTCATCATCTGAACTAGGTCTCCATGAGGCAGGCCTTTCAGCAGAGTCAGAATCATTACTCTCCACAAAAGTGCCTTTCAAGGTCGACAATTCTTGACCTTGCAAGACCCTAGAAAATCCACTTGCTGGTGATGGGTCCACAGTTACTCTAGATGAACCTAAAGAAATAACAAAGTGTGGGTTAGTGGACAAGTATTTAAAAATAGATAACATACTGAAGAATTAAGACAAACACACAAAGCACGCAGACTGGCTTTTACCGTACCTTCCCTCATAAGAACAGAAGAGTCGGGGGAGGGTTGCACCATGTTTGATCTCGGCCGCTTCATTCTGGGCACTGGGAGGGGATTCAGAGCAGGGGGATTGACAGCAGGTTCTATGTTCCAAGGCGAAACTCTCTCAGGACGAGGAATGGTAGAAGTCTCATCCCATCTTACCTAAAGAATAACACAAGGTAAAATTACCATGCCAAATGGGATCAGCACACACTATTTAAAAATAAAATTAAAGGACAACCTTGAGGCATCTCCATTTCGAGCCTCTCCACCTGTTAGGATCAGCATCATCAATTTCAACAATTGTACCAGTGAACCTACAAAATGTTAAACGAAGGAATATATAATTTAGTTTGGGAGTCCGGCTGGATGAATTTTGTCCCACCAAAAATTATTGTGCACAGTGAATAAGAAAGATATATCAGGCAGAACTAGCAGGGAAAAGAACTAGAACAAGCCAGATAATATGAAATGCCTATTTATAGTAACCAACGACCTCTGCTCTGGAGCTTCTTCACCTTCAAACCTCATTTTGAACCTCATTCCAACAGCGTAGTTATTCTTGAGAGATTCCATATATTCATCGTATGGCACAATAAACTCTGCCGGGCTTGTCCTGCAACCAATATTAACAAAAACAACTGAGCCACAGGAAAGAGCTAATGCAACGTACTATGCAGCATAAATCACAAACCTAGGCTTGTAATAAACGGTAAACATGGTTCCAGTAGAGATCGCATGCCACGCTGTAGCAAGGACACCAAGATGCATGCTGTGACTGGATATCACAGAAGATGGAACATTGCCCTGCTGTCTCATGGCTCGTCTTACTCCAACACGCAATTCTCCGTTCTCACCCCTTAGTAATAATATAATGTCATTCCCAATGTAATTAATATCCATGAAAACTAGCAAGAAGCGATTGTACTAGAAGCAGACCTTAGAAATATGAAGGCATCCCCAGCAACAAGCCTTTTTGAGCTAACAAAGACACTCCAACCACTCTGAAGCAAGTGCCTTCTTGGTTGACCTGCAATTTATATAATCATGAACTTAGCAAGTAAAAGAGAAGCCAAAACATCCAATTGTCTTGTTATTTTTAAGGAAACCCTTTCCTAAGTTGAAACTGAAATAAGAACTGCAGTGCCAAGGAAAACACTATTTCTAAACCTCAATTCAAAGTTTGGTAAGGCCTAAAAATTCAGAAAAATAGCTAAATAACTTGCAAGTGCCTACAGCAGTTAAACAATCACAATTCACAAGCTATAACCACCACTAAGACTTTAATCATTAGATATGAAACGCATTTTCAGTCCAAGCATTTTCAAAGGAAAAACATTCATTGTGCATGCTTCCCATGATTATAAAGAAATCTCTATAAGATCCCCCTCCAACAAAAAAAAAAAAAAAAAAAAAGGTTCTTTTATTATCCCTAACACATGATCATATCAGGAACGAAAGTAAGAATATAAAGATGTACTTCAGTACAACATAAGAACTGAACCAACCCAAGCTTGTTAAGAACATTAGGCAAGCTCGATCTTTGTTAAGCATGGTAGAGAATGGACCTTCAGTGTGTTCTCTTTCAGGTTGGCATGACATATAAACCCGAACAACTAGAGAATTCATTCAATCCCCTATGGTGAGAAAGACAGCAAGAGGTCCGTCTTTTCTTAATTACCATCGTATAATTCCTTCTCCAAACAAGACTGGTCCAAGAATTTACATAAAACAGTTTGGATTGAAAACTCAACAATATTATGGGTTTGTGTTCATGTTGAAAAGCAAGAATAGCTTAGGTTAGTTTAGCAATTAACTGAAACCAAACAGAGCCAACCTAAACTAGGTCCTGCCCAGAATGTTCATTTACAGACATTTTAAGCAAGGAGGCAGCTAATATTCCTTTATTTTATGTATGAAGGTAGAAAAATACTCATGATGAACAAAACTTAAATGGAGAAAATGAGTGAAGTCCATTACCCCGAAAGATATGCCTGAAACGCCACTCATTTCCATGCAAATCCCTTGCGGCCAACTCCTGAGTGGGAGGTTGCCGAGACATATCCTGCAGCAAGTCGCACGTAAAAAACCACTAATAGCAAGCAAACACACAAGGACAAAACTGTGAGTAGTAAAATCTAACCAGTGGCGGGAGACATTCATCTGCATGCCGTCTCAGCACAGAAAAGCCACCATGGGTGCTTGTATCCGAGGCGGTCAGGGTTTTACAGAAGGAATGCACCTGAAAGCGTGGTGGGGGAGGAGGAAGGGGCTTCTTCTTCTCCACCAAATTCTCGTCTTGCTGGCACCAACACGAAAGCACGAAAGCATCAACTCTTAAGTTCTAATCTCTGTATCTGTTAGCTCTAGAAATCACTTAAATTAGCAAGAATGAGAAGTCAAAGGAGACTCACATTTTCATCAGGAAGCAAAGTCACTTGTGCAAACACCTCGTCTGTGTCTGGTTCAGCCTAAATAACACCAAAATGAAAAAAAAAATGAAAAAATGAAAAGAAAAAAAAAACGAAGTCAGGAAACCATACACAGCATCAAATCTAACCATTTAAGGCCAAGAAAAAACAAACCCTACAAAATCTTCCACCGTAATACCTTCAAGTGTACGTTAATCACGCTGCAAACGATCTTCGGTGGAAGATTATAAACTGGCAGCTGCTGATCCGAGACTTGATTGGTCGAAGCCTCCACCTAATTCAGCAGTCATAATCCATTAACGATAACCACACCGTTTATAAGACAACCCAGAAAGGAGACCTAAAACCCATCATTTTCCAAGAAACCAAACAAGAAAAACCCACCGGAAAGTATCAAAAATGGAAGTACTTAAAGATAATAGAGATTTGGACGTAGAAAATGGAAGTGAATATTAGCCCAACGGAAGAACAGAGAGCTATTAAAGTGCTACCTGCTCGATATGTCCTTGAGGGAAGTAGAAGACGCGCTCCCCTTTCCGGGGAACATGAACGAGAGGACCAGCACAAGCATGCCACAGCTCCGTGTAAAGTGCCGTCTCAGAATCTAAACAAAACAGGGGGGAACAGAATAGAACAAGAAAGCTCAACTATCAGAGCCAGATCACTTCAGCTGAACAAAAAAAAAAAAACAACCAGTTTCGCCGCAATCACCTTTTGCAGCATCGTTAGGGTCGCTGTGACCCGAAGAGGAGCTCTCTCCCCTTCCATTTCCACAATTTACTCTCGCCGATACTTCCGAAGACGCCATTCCTCGAGAATCTCAGCACAAATCTCTCATCTGCGGCTCCTCAAGCCAACAATCTCTCAATCAAATCGAACCCAAAACCCTAACAAATTTCACACCGCTAAAAACAACCCGAAACCCTCCCAATTCCACAACCCCTGTTCATCTCTGGATGATAACCCTAGCTATCGAATAAGGGAACCAGCCATAAATATCGGAATCCACGACCAATTCTGTCGATTCAAGCATCCCGATATCTCTCTTCCGTCCCTTTCTAACTTTATTACTCTACTTTCACTATCTGAATCCCCCCACCCCCACCCCCCCTCTCTCTCTCTTCTGCGAGCGTCTCAGAGCCTCTCTCCACCATCAATTGCGTTGCAGAGTGCCAGAACCAACGACAACAGTGCTCACCTTTCTCTCTCTTTCTCTCTCTCTCCCCCCCTCTTTCTCTCTCTTTCTTCGTCGGCTTCTTCCAGCTGCCGTTAAACAGAGGGGAGATAGAGAGAGAGAGAGAGAGAGAGAGAAAGAGTCAAAAACACAGTGCAATCATGTCAACCGCGGTCAAGTTCTAACCCGAGTGGCGACCTGGAACCGGCGGTGACTGGGGCTCGTCTACGGGGAACAGCCGGTTGCAGCAGCGAGCCAGTAGAAAACCGACAGCAATGCGAGTTAATTCATTTTATTTTTTAAACAATAAATAACTTCGTCGTAAAATGGTATGTGGGCCCCGGTTGGTTTTAGAGGTGACGGAGAAAGAGGAACAAACGTCGTTACGGGACGGCGTCTGTCAAGATGTAGCAACACGTTACCATTCGGGCTCGCCGTAATTTTTACTCTTTTTTCCTCGTTCGTAGTTTATGTTCAAAATGATTTAGTGCATTAAATTCCATCACGACACAATTATATAGGATTCGTTTTTCCTCAAATCAGACCCGATTTTCAAACTGAAATTGATTTTCTAAAATTAATTTGAATTTCTAGGATTATTTTTCAATTTATTTTTTATGGATAAATATATTAAAAGAGATCAAGGGTCAAAAGAAAACAAAATTTCAATTTACGAAAAGTACATACATTAACTATTTGTATATAAACATAAATAAATCTAAGCTACGGTATAATTAATTTTTTTCAACTACATGCATAACCCGTTACAAAAATAAGAAAATACATAAATGAAGTTAGGAATAAATCTAATTTAGAAATAAATTTGTAAGGCAAGCTTAATTTGGGGGAAAAAAACTCATTTTGGAACCAAAAAAAGAAACTTAAATGAATGAGTGACACGGCATTACAAAGTGTAGACTTAGAATTATTCTTGGGCCTATTTTGGGACTAAGCTTGAAAATTAAGTCTAATTAAAAATAGTCTAAAGTTTTTGGGTCAAATGAAATTTTTTATGTGATTAAGTTCAGTGAGAGTCTCTTATATAACTGTCTAAACTTTAAAAAAAAAATACTAAGTACGGTTATTTGTAGAGGAAAATGAGTAACCTGTCAATATGTGCTATCACTGTATAAACTCACGGCATCTTGATGTTTCCGTGAAGTATGAAACTAACATAAAGAACAAACAATGAGATTTCATAAATCTTTTATTTATGGAAGAAACAAGTACCTTTGTTTGGTTCTATTTTGAAAATTTTAACTATACAAATAGAAAAAGTATTAAAAAAGTTATAAGAGCTCATAAAAATATTCATATAATTTGCTAATGTATGATCAGAACTGTTATAATAGTTTATAAAAATTTTTATCATTCAGATGATAGGCGCGTACTAGGAAAAAATAAATGAAAATAGATAGTTTCTCATTTTTTTTATTTCTTTCTTGTTGGTATATAAGAAATCTGGGATCGATTTTCTAATTTAAAAAAATCCCGAATTTATGAAATTAGACAGTATTAATAATTCATTGCACAAAAAGATAGAGGACAAAATTAATAATAATAATAAAATACTTAAAATTATTTAAATTCATAAATTTAAGTAATTTATATCCACGTGTACGTGAATTTATATGAGTGAATAGATATAGAAAATTTTATTCTTGCGTGACTATTTCTCAGGTAAAATATTGGTGAAAGATACAGACACAGAATTATCCATATATATATATAATTATTAATTTATTTATAGAGGAAATGTCAAGAAGTTCGAGGGTTCCGTTTGTTTCAATGAGAGTGAGGTTTGACGGATGTGATGTTTTCGGAAAGTGAAATCTCGAGTCAGGAGTAACTCAACCATGGTTACTTTCTCTCCTCTCTTTTTTAATGCTTTTTAAATTTTCCTTTTTGATGGTCCTTTCAGGAAATAAATTATCTTTTTCTCTTTTATATAAATGCCGAGTAATTAATTTTTATTATTGCACCTCCGTTGTAGGCTTCTGCCCCAGCATAGTTGCGCCCTGTCCGCCAACGCATTTCGCGCCCTTGGTCTTCGTACCATATTAAAATTTTGCTCGTACAGCATCAACAAATCATTAAATTATAAACTAATAATAATTAAGTAGGTGTATTAATATACGTGTAATGGGGGTGATAAATTGGGTTACTTGCATGAGTTTTACTAAAATTAATTACGAGATTCACTATTATTTATATATTTGACTAACATTTATTGAAAGATATCTTCGTCTCAGATTATAGTAAGCTTTTTCTCCGTAAGTACAAAAGAAAACTCTTTGATGCTTTTAAAAATAATTGAATAAGTCTGACCAAATACAAAAATAATTGAATAAGTAATAAAGTGAAAAATTAAAACAATACATAGGGAAAATATGAAGTGTGTGTATATATATATATATATATTTTATATTTATTTATTTATTCCTGATTCAAAATACAGGAAAAAGATTATAAAAAAGTGGTATACATGATTTGTTCATTATGATACACAAAAGGGTATTCAAATATAGGGTATTTTATTTAAAGACGTTAAGCTTCTTTTAAAAAGTTTGATTCGGTAGGTGTAGTCAAAATTCAGAGCACTCTAATTAGTCATAAATAATGCAAAGAAAGTAATTAGGACAAAGACTTCTTTTATACCTACAAGGCAAATAAAATTTGGTGGGTGAAAATGAGTTGGTGGTGGGTAAAGTCCTGCACCATTTGTAAGACCCATACAAAGTGTTAGTTCAAACCCTAATAATTTTGATGATGCGATTACAAATATCAGGGTTCATCCTCAAGCACCGGTAAATATCAAGATTTAAACGATTTCAGTATGATACTTCTCGTATCAAAATAATGAAGTTTTCTCTTTTTATAATTTGAATGTGATCCATGCTTTCCCCCAATAAATTATATATATATATATATATATAAAGACACTTATGTGAATGAAACCAATAAATTAAGAGTTCATTTAAAATTTAATGAGTTATTGGAGTACTAATGCAATGCAAATTCAGGAGCTTTAAGTCTACGATGTGTTTATCAGGTCCATTTTTCCATTAATGAAGTAAAAGGATAAAACATTATGAATAGTAATAACTAAAATATTTAATTTGTGCCATAGAATTAGCATTTGCTAAGCAGGAATGCTCCCTTTCTTTTTTTTAATATATATATATATATATATAAAATTCAAAATGGTAGGAATATTCTAAAAATATGCCCCTCCCGAAAATTCCCTAGTGATTCCCACATATAAATTGGTAAGTCCCTATCCACAACATAATACGTGTGTGGGGATCATTTCAAGATTTTTTTTTTTAATTTTTAAATCGGAGTAGTAAACTTGTCGAGGAAGAGATAAAAGCCAAGTTGAGGTTGTCTCAACAGACAATTGACGAACCGTACGTATTAGGGTGTGCATTCGGATTATTCGGGAAATTATTAATCGAATAAATATTTTTAAAACTTTTTCCAAACTAAATTGTTTACTCGACTATGCTTTACCAGATGATTTTCCGACCAAATTGTTATAATTGGGAAATCGGTAAAATAAAATTGATCGAGAAAAAGCTCATAAGAAATTGAGAAGATATTCTTTGAGCAAAACACATCCACACACAAAAATTATTTTTTTAGTTTATATACTTACTACTAGTTTGGGTAAAATGGGTTATTTGGGTATTCTAAACACCTATATTAATTTCTCAACCCTTGTTCTGATTTCTTGAACTAGATATAAAAGTTTTCGATTCCCGATCGTTTTCCCGACCAAATTACCCGATGATCAAGAAACTTTTTGAGAAAATTAAGGAAATCCCGAATCTTGGTCACCCCCAATACACATTACCACATACCAACAACAATTAATCAAACGGCCCAAAATCTTTTCACTAGTTGTTTGGTTCAATGATATCAACATATATAATAAAGCCTTGATATTGGGCAATTCTCTTATAATCCTCTCACCTTTGTAGAAAAGGAAAACACACCGACACTTCCTCTAGTTTCTAAAAAGACACACACTCCCTGATTTTTCCAAATTGATTTTTTTGCTCATCATAATATGATAAACGATAAAAATATATTTACTTTTTGCTTTGTAATTATAAAATTTCAAACTCTTATCCAATCCCAAATTTTTTATTAAATAAAGTAAGAAATTTATATAACACATTTTTATTTGAAGGAAAAAGATACTAAAAATGATAATGACATTTTAAAGTAAAAATAATACAATAATTTTATTTTCATCATACATCAATTGGTGATGGGCAAAAAAATCAATTTAAAAGAACCCGGGGTTGTGAGTGTCTTTTTAGAAACTACACGAGGTATTGGTATATTTTTAACAAAAGTGAAGGAGAGTCGATATCTTTTCTCCCTTTTTAAAATTTTTTTTTTTAAAAAAATTTAACTTCCTGGTAGATCTGCAAAGATCATGCATACATTTTTTTTTTTTTTACCCTTGAGATCAGATATATTTACACCCCAAATATTTTTAAAATAAAAAATTAGAAAGAAGGAAAAGGGCAAAAGGCCAAACGAGAATGCGACCCACAGACGTTCCTAAGAAAGAGTGCAATCAATAAATAATTGTCCCATAAATGTATTTTTTATCTAATATAATACGTATAAAAATATGATTCGATGAAGTATGGTGATGTATTTTTTTTCCAAAATTATTTCATTTAATATTCTCTTACACCAATTAATATTTAACTAAAAACTCTGCTTTCAACTAGGAAAGCAAACATTAAAATCCTATGTATTGAGCGCCAAGTCAATGTCGGTCAAAATTATTTTACTAGTGAATTAATTAGGTCATATTATTTAATGAGCGGGTTAACAAATCATGAGCTTACCTTTCTAGTACTACGGTGAACATTTTGGATAAAAAGAAAATTGTAAGTTCAAAATCTGTTGAAAAAAAAAAAACATTATAATTATGTTGGGGTGGGAGGTGTAGGGCGATGGAGAAGTTGGTTGCGCCCTGTCACGCGGGTTGCATGACTTAAAGAGGGAGTTTGGTGGGTTAACCCCATGTGGTAGCAAAGCATTTTTCATTTTCAAAGTTAATTACTGCTCTAAATAAAATATAGTTAATGCTTAACCATAGACTAATAAAATGGTAAAGTAAAAGGTAACGATAACGAAGGGATCGGCAACAACATTGTCAAGAGAACATCCGATAGTACTGTTTTTCATTTTTATACTAGAAATCATATAAGCACACAAAACTGCACGACATAAGGACGTGAAACTACTTGCAACTCGTAATATCGTCTCATTTTCTCGCTTCCTGAAAACTGTGACTAACAACGCGACTACTATTACTAAATCACTCTATGCTCGTCCTAAATTGTAACCCTAGCTATTTTCTTCACTGTAGATATGATGAATCCTAGTATATCTTGAAAAGATGAGAAAATAGTGAAAGAGGCATAGGAGAGTAGAATAGATTAGAGAGGGAGGGAGTGATTGCCTAATTGACAAGGGACATTGTGGGATTGAAGAGAAGAAATTTGTAACCATGGTTTGAATAAAATTGGTCAAGCTTTTTATGAGCATGCCGGTCCACGAGGCAGCAGGGCCTCTGCACGGTCTCTTACGTCCGTATATGCACAATTGACAATGTTGCACTCCGCGGTCGGCCACACACATAAACTCCCAAATGCAAGTATCATCTTTTTTGTCACGGGAAAAATGTGTTCACAGCATCGTCGGATCGAAAAATCTTCTTATTTTGTGAAATATTTTTTTTAAGAAATATTTATATGTAAATATGCCATTTTTTTTTTGGTTATTCGGTTGGCATAGTGAAAAATTGTAAGAAAATAAAAAATATAATTTTTATAAGAAAATATATAATAATTTAAGAACAAGAATCGAGGGTATAAATGAATGAATGAGAGTAGGAAGGAATAAAGTGGGTATAATAAAAGGATGAGTGGTAAAAATAATAATAATAAGGGGGAGGGTTTTGAGAGTGAAATTTGGAAAAGGTTTTACATGAAGAAAATGTAAAACGTTTTTTAAAAAAGGCCAAGCATATTTTCCGTTGATTGGAAAATATTTTTTGTTGATTCATTTCCCTAATCATTCCAAATACCAGAAACTACAAAAAATGTTTTCCCTCAAACAAACGAAGCCTATGGAAAATACTCCCATTTTAGAAAATGTTTTCATAAAAGTTTGCTAAGTTTTTATTTTTGGTCGACATATTGAAAATTTAGAAGAAAATGGAAAAAATAATTTCTAGGGCAATTTTGGAAAAAGAATCAAGTGCAAATAAATGAACAGGAGTAGGAAGGGTAAAATGGGTTCATAAAAGGAGTTGTGGCAAAAACTAAGGTGAAAGGTTTTGAGAGTGAAATTCAAAAAATTCAATAAAAAATGTTTTCCATAAAAGACGAAACATATTTTTCAATGACTCATTTTTCTTAGCATTCCAAACTCTGAAAATTGCGTAAAATGTTTTCCAAAAAATGCTTTCCTCTGGATACAATATTATTTTGAGGTGCATTTATATCTTGATGAATTACGCGGAAGAGGGTAGAAAGTCAAATATACCTAAAATGACATCAAATTCTCCTCATAACTCATAATATATATATATATATATATATATATATATATATATATATATATATATTCCATTCTTACAAGATAATTATTTTTTATCCATTCTATTCTTACAATAGGAGTATTTGATTTTAACGCTAGTTTGAATCGAATAATACATAAAATCGTTTAAATTATATAAATATAAAGAAGGTAGATACTATATGGGCACTCTATAATCTATCCACGCCCACTCCACCTAACGTTTTCAACATACTTGAAATAACTTTTATCCCACTCATTCATTAATTTCATCATCTGATAATTACTTAAAATCAATAGAAACATTAAATTTGTTGTCATTCTGATAGAAATATATGATTAAAAGAATGATCTAAAGGAGCAAAATTTAATAAATAATATAATCATACCATCAACCCCCATAACATAAATATATTGGATGAAAACAAACTATACAGTGGCAATGTGCTTAACTTAGACATATTATCATGTCTATAAGCTCATATGGATCTCGATTTGAAAATTCGAATAGTTTCGATTGAAAGAACGTAGAAAAATATGAGGTTCCATCAATTTTTATAAAATTTATATTTGCGCACGTCCTTCATTTAAATGATGAGAAACTCAAGCAAATTTGAACGATTTGATTTGGCTTGAACTTTTTACTCTTTAAATGAAAGCCGTGCTCTAACACAAACTTTATAAAAATGAACTTTTATATATATATATATAGTGCAAAGTGTCTAGAGAGCTCGTGTGGATTGTTCTCTCTATATTTAAAATAATTTAATTTTATGGAGATATAAATGCCCAGTGATGCATTAAGTGGGTTTAAAATCTATTTTTAAAATAATTAGGATATAATGTGCCATGTATCATGTGATGTGGTGAGATGAGATATTTTTGGTAAACAGTTTTGGATGAACTTTACTCAAGTAAATCGTTTCAAAACCGAGATTGTTTTGGTTAAAAACCTCCCAAACTTTATATATTGGACCTCCTATTTCTTCGTACTTTTTCAATTCATAGGATGAAACTTTTGTGAAAGAGTCTTAAGTGGTTGTTAACCTTCTCTTGTTAACGCATCCCCAAAACATTGTTTTGTGGCATTTCATTTAAGTGTACTTTAAAATGTAAGCAAAACAATGTCATTTTTAGGGTTCGTTAGCATGAAAGCCATGTTGTGGCTATGCGTGTGTGTGTGTATGCAAAAGCCCCTATACCAAAAAAAAATAAAAAATAGAGGCAAAAACCCATTATTTAGGGGCCATTATGAAGATTATAACTGTACGAATTGAAAGAACATTAAAAAAATATATACAAAGATTGGTTAATTTTTCTATAATTTATGCTGGCACACACCTAGGATCCATATGATAAAAAATCCAAAATAGTTGTTCAGATCTAGATCTCTTGATATGACAAAGGCCCTATGCATCACCAAATTATATAAAAATTTAGGTCGTCACATTTTTTCATATTCTATCAATCCGTGTTGTTATAATTTTCAGATCTAAACTCAGACGATGTGTTTTTGCCTCTATCATAGATAAGGAATCTAATAAATTCCTTAAACTTTTGCACTCTCTGTATTTCGTATTATTAACTTAAAATTAGGACTCTTCTAACACTTCTCTACTAATACTTACTAATTATACACTTCAAATTAGGACTCTCATTTTTATTTTTATTGTTTAAACCTTGTACACCGATTTGTACAACTAAAATTCAAGACGCACGGGAGAACGAAAAAGGGCAGGGCATTTTAGGGATAGTGTGTTCCACTCTCATTCTTATCCAAAACTTATTGAATGAGTCGGCACACGCTCGCCAGCCCCATCACACGTGACACATTTACAATCAGTTTCTTTTTGTGCTCCTATGATCCCATACATGAACCCCACGTTTGTTGAGGAATTTTAATTTCGTCGTAAATTTGAGACAGCTGACCCCAGAGGACCTTCAACGTTGACAGAAATAATGGAAAATAAATAAAACAAAAATATAAATTCAATTCAAGTTTTAGGCAGGAAAACCGGGAAAAAAGAAAAACCGAAAATCCATCCGCAAATTCATCCAATTCGATCGGGAATTGCCAAACAACAAAATCGATAGAACAAAATCGGGATAATTTTTAAGATTTTGGTTAGGTCGAATTGGGTTCGCGTGCCCTCAAATTCTCAAGTTAAGTTAAACTAACCCGAATGGTCTCGTTTTGCCGAACAAAGCTCCTCTGATTTTGGGGCTCCAAACTGCACCCTACAATGACTGTTCGATGAGTGACACGTGTCACTAAGAAATCCTGATCGTCCATTTATTTTTTCTAAGAAAACGTTTAAAAAGTTACATTTTGAGAATTTTGTTTTTACAACCTATTGTTTACATTTTGCATAATTTTGTAAACCAGTTTCTTGATTTTTTTCTTTTTTTTTTGTTGTAAAAACAATTTTTTTTCTCCTTTATTATATGAACAACAAGTTATAAAAATAAGATTCTCAAAATGTCAATTTTTTATGGTTTTCTTAGAAAAATGAACGGATGGTTAGGATCTCTCAATGACACATGTTATTTATCGGATAACTATTGCAGGGTGCAATTTGACGACCCAAAGTCAAATGAGCTTCATCCAATTTTGCCTTTCCTATTCCCTTAAGTATATTAGTGTTTTGAGCATCGTGTATAAGTCAATTTCATAACCCTAGTCTACACGGTACAGTGCCAGGTTTTGTTGGGGGATGATCGAAAATGAAAACTGTAAATGAATCTCTTCATCACCAAATTTTGTTAACCAACCTAATACCAAAAAAAGATGGTATTCATCAATACTATCTCCAAAATCATCATTTTTTTTAATATTTTTGCTATGATTGTGTCAATATTATTAAAATTTCTCATTAATATTGAAATTGTAAAACAGGGATCGAAGAACTAACTCCACTAACCCGACCCACTTGCCTTAATTATTTTTTTAGTTGATCGGCTTTTTTCCCACTTAATTGTGATGGACGGGTGGAAAAAGGTCAAAAATCGACGAAACTGGTTGCTTGCACACCCACAATGGCCATACAAGGGATCTCAAATTTGTTTACTTGGGTTTAGTTCTTAGGATATATATATATATATACCCTATGCCTACTTATCTATAATCTATCAATATTATGTAATTTTGCACACTTTGGAAACGAAAAAAAGAATAGTTTTGGCCTAGCAACACCATCCCGACACTGAAAATATATATATATATACTAAGAGATCCTACTTTGACAAATCAATTCATTATTTCAATAAATAAATCCCCACTATTCACTTCGATATTCACATCAGTTTTATTTTACAAATCCCAATATTCTCTCTCTCTCTCTTTTTCTTGGTTTATTTATTTGCTCTTCCTTTTTCTTTTTATAATCATGCTATCCATCACATCATCGTCAAAAAAAAACTAAAAATAAAAAAAACAAACCATTCTCCAATTAACTTACGCGATGAAACACTATGCTCTATTTAAAATTTTCTATTCTTCCGGACAAAAGAAAACAAGTAGTACGAGGAATTAATTATAACATTAGAGTATGAGGAATGAGATGAATATAGTATTTGGATCCAAAAATATTTTTATTTTTATTTTTTATCACGCGGGGACATTATGTGTAAACTGCAAGAAATTACTTTTGAGTCGAAGCAATTTTTACTAATTACTTGAATAAAACAAATTAAAGATTAAACTATTCTAAATGTTGAATTTTTGTTAGTGGTTCCCTTTTCTCAAGCTTGGATTTTTGGTATGGTGGGGGGGGGGGGGAGGGGGGTGATTTGGAAGTTTATGGGGTCAAATCATGAAATCCCCCATTTGGAATAGGTATTGTAATTTTCTTCGATCCATTTTTAAGAATGTGGATTCAACACGGCATTTAAAAGCACATTGACATTTATGTATGTATGTCCCTTTTTTCCTCTGGAACCCTACAAATTCAGTCACCTTGACTCATCCTGAGGTGGAACACTTTAATCCACTCACACATCTCTCCCTATGGCAGCATCACAAAGCCAATGTTGGAATACGCTCCCAAAATGTTGTTCTGATAAAAAATTATGAACCTTTCTAAATGATACGTGCCATCCTACATGCATCTCTCTCTCTCTCTCTCTATATATATATATATCAGATTTTTAATTAGCGTCTTAAGAACATTGATTAGGAAAATAATATATGTACATCCTTTACACAACTTTCACACTTACACTGGTAATGTGGCAAAATATGTGTGGTTCTATATTATTATTTGACCAAAATACCATTCAAAAAGGACCATATATTTTCTGTCAGGTCACTCTTTCGGTGTAAAGATTGTGTGAAAGATGTACATATAATATTACTCCATTGATTAAGCATCCCACTAATAAAATTTTTCTCTGACAGTAAAAATTATAAAAGTTTATTCACTCAATGCATTGAATTTGGAATATAGATCCTTAAATGGGTGCTTAACCAACACTACCGCTAGGGTCGGTAAGTGCACAAACTTCTTTGTATGAATACACACATCAATACATCTTCAACAAGTGACTACCTAAAAGTATCATAAACATTATCATACCTTCTTGATAATATCTCAGGGATAAGAATCAATTCCATCCTCATCAATTTTTAAAGATAGAGATTTATCTCTAGCATGGATGGTCATTGTTGAGCCTAAAAATAAGTATGTACATCATTGTAATCCTTGAATCGAAATTTAATAAAGTATTGTATTCTTTCATGAACGTAGGCATTTGCCGTAAAATCCCTTGTATCCTTTCATATGATAATATCTCTAATAGTGTTTTGTTATTCGATCATTCCACTTTGATTCACCAAGGCAACTTCTCAAGCGAGGTGGGTTGTCAACCCCACAATCGGCCACACTTTTTGTAACCCGAAAAAAAGAAAAAACAAAAGTACTTTGATCATCGACGTAAAAGGTTTACTCATATCTTACTAATAGAATTCGAGTGTCACCTGATTATGATTGAGGTTTTGTTTGAATAATTAATGTTAGACTTTTCGTTTGATCAATAGAAAAAAAGGTAACAACCAAAGAAGTTGTAAATTTTGATTGCTTTGACCCAGACATGCATAGACCTTTACTTATTTGTTGACATTATGACCCTCCTCTCTCTTTATATAGATGTAGTTTTCTTGCAGAAGTGGTCTCTTCCAAGTCTTTGAATCGTTCCTCTAAAATTTCTCTTTTCAAGCAGAAAGTGCACAATTCAATCGTCAAACTATGGGAACCCTACATAGGAAACGTGTAAGATCAAACTTATTGAACTTTCTTCACACTTCATTTGGCTTTCAATTTGATGTCAATGTCCCAGCAATATTGCGTGTTGTACATCTAACATTAATAATGGCATGCAATTACTATTGTTGATGTGTGACATGCAAATATGTACGCTGCCTTTGCTGAGGTCCCCTCTCCATTCAAGTTCCACCAAAAATTTACATGTGTTTTAGTACTTTTCATCCTTCTACATGTATGGTGTAGGCATACGAGAGAGAGTGGTCGATGGCCATTGCCTTCAATGTCATCGATTGATGGATGAGAGTCCGCAATTTATTTCCATTCTTATCATCTAAACAAGGATTTGAATGGTTGAATCTGAGCCGGGCACAGAGGGTCTAAAGAAAAACAACGAGAATCCCACTCTAGTACTGACTGAACTATGACATTTGTTGTTGGAATAATGCTGCATCTCAAAGATTTTGTATTAGGATACGAACAAAAGATAATCAAGTAATTTTATCAATACGAATTAATATCAATCTATTGTTGTAGCACAACTAAGTTTTGAAATTTGGTTGAATTTAAAGTAGGAGTGAATAGAATTATTCTTACCTGAGCCCCATTCGTTAAATGTTGTGAAACCCACATCCCTTGTGTCTGTTTGTTACTCATTTGGTAGATTATTTTCTGTAACGAATATAGTCTTCCAATCAAATATGACGGATGGATGAAACTGCACGCTTTAATCTTGGGATATACATCACCAAAATTTGAAAAAAATCATGAATACGTGAAATTAACGATAAGTGGAAATGTAGGAAATGACAAACCAATATATTTATTCCAACTCACACTATATTAACACACAACAAAATAAAAATATATAAATATTCATGTGGTACATTTTGCCTCAAAGTAGCTAATTTTCTGTCAAAATCATATATTTCCCCACCAGATCCTACATCATAACTTCCCCAACCCTCTCTTATATCTATCAGATGAAAAACGATGGCATCCAACTAGAAGAGTTTTATCAGGCTTAGCAATATACATGGAAAGTTCAATATGGTGGCACACTAGCACCAATCTAGGTGTTGCTATGGCCTAGAACGACGTCATTTAGCGATTCTCTTTTAGAAAGTGTAAAACTCACGCAATGTCGCAGCCTCCTTTCGCACGTGACAAAAATCACAAAATGGTGTCCTTCTGGCCACAACACCACCTAACTCAGGTGTTTGTATACATACACTACATTGTGATTCCCCTATATATGTCTCTATCATGATTGGAGCTCCTCCGGGAAAACAAAGAATAACACCAAGGGTTACAAATTGAAGAGCCAGCAAGGTGGAAAATTCTCTGAACAGCCATGAAAACTCTCGACCGCTATTTGATCTTGTGCAGCCCAATGTTGAGATCAGATGAAATGGAAATGAGAAGGGGGAGAGAGTAATGCCATACAGCTTTAAAAACTCGTTTTTGATGGGCATTAATCGACTGCGAAGGTTTACGAGCATTGAACCTAATGTCAAACACGTGAATCACAGGGTCTGCAGAGCCGGACGTGAGGTACAGACCATCAGGAGACCATGCCTGATTTATTAGAGCCGACTGCGACTCACTGCTTTCTTGTTTCCATCCGAATGCATGGATTTCTTGCTGCCTCAACCTTATGTCAAACAATCGGAGCTGCCGTTCAGGAGTCCTGCACATACAAAGATTTTTCATTGGCTTGATGTTGCATAGAAAATGATAAGATGGAAGTATCACTTTAGTTTGGCTGCAAGCAAACTCCGGTTCTATAGTAGCAATATTCACTACTGCAGCTGTTGCAGAGCACCTGCCCGCATCAAGGATTGGGCTACGGTCCTACATCGGTAGGGTAATGGCACAGCTATGATTGACTCGACCACTATCACTTAAAGGCAGGCCTCCTTTCTTCAAGATATGAAACAACCAGCCACTTCGGGCTGTCCTTGTGCTATTTTAGATGGAGATAAAAGACATAATAATATGCAAGTAAAATATGCTTCAGCAAGATCCGTTTTTTATGGATCGATTAATTTTTTCCTAATTTTTGAATGAATTTAAACCTAGATGTTTTGCAGTAATGATATGGCCACCAACAAAAAATAAGGACCAGCATACATGTAATTTGTTGGGGCCCTTAACATCATTTTTCACTTAGTAAACAGTTTAATAGATCATTATGCAAATCCTCAAGCACCTATAAGAATCCAACGGCACCAGGTGCGAGTAAGCATAAGGGAGAATGCACATAATGAAAATATATAATAGAGAGCACTGCAGCCTACAGAAAATGACAAAGATAATCGAAGTCCAATCATCTGAAAGCAGACCCCAAAAAGACGTTTTCAATTTGTTTATCAAAACAAAGCTGTTATAAGTTCCTGAGTCCGGACTCGGATTCTCCAGACACCAGAGAGATAATGTTTTGATGATAAGAAAACTGAACTCTGAAAAATTGACTGTTTCTTACCCCGTTTGAACCATGAACAAATTAAAGTCACAAGGATTAGGCAGCACACTCATGCACTTGCTATCAATTTGATGCTTGTAACCAGATCTTCCGGCAACTACATCAAAACCAATGATCCTCTTATCTGCACCTGCGGAGACCACAATCTGTTTTTGCTGCAAGCCAGCAACTCCCATGACAGCAGATGAATGCAAATTCCTGTGAAGTGCTTTAGGTTTCCATAGTTTCTCCCCATCTGTCTCAGTCCAACATATAACAGCATGATCACTGCCCCCAGTAGCGAAACATGCATCATCCCAAGGCATGAAATTTATGTTGTTGATGATGCCCCTTACGTGAGGCCGGTCCTCCAAGAAAATTACACGATCTTTCTGCGTGCGGACCAATATAGTTAGGAAAGTTTTCTTAAACCGGAAATCACATAATAACCTAAAAAAGTACATATTAACATGGTCAGTTTATGTTTGCCAATGTCATCACAAAAAGTCAACTGCAGTTTATATTTGCCAATGTTTAGTAAATGCTTAACACCTCAGTTTATATTTGCCGATGTTTTATAAATGCTCAACACCTCAACACATTCTACTACTTGCAGCCAGTATGACAAGTACAGAGAGAGGAGGAGAGAGAAGTAACCAACCTCTCGTGTTTTATTCAGGTTTAGAACTGAGATCTGAGAGTCTCCACCATCAGCACTATAAACAGAAATTAGTCTGTTTCCTTCTGGATGCCATGCAATGTCCTCAGCCCATCTTCTCTGCTTTTGAGATAAACAATCAGTTGCACTAAGTAAAGAAGCTCCAGATCTGCAATTCAAGCAGCAGAGTCACAAAAAGACACCAAGTGGGCTGCTGCTTTAATAAAACAGCTACATGTGTCCCATCATAGTTGCAATTAGATGTAGCTGAAAGGACGAATCTGTCAAAAGGTCCTTTTCCTGTGTTATGGAAAAGAAATTAAATGTTAGCTTATCCTGTTTTCTTTTATAAATCTAGTGAAGGGACCACTCTATCTTAGGAATGGTAATCTGGATCACTAGTACAATGAGTAGACAAAAAATTGTGTTCACGCACCAACCTAGCCAGACACAAGATTCTTTGTCTAAGGGCTGCACTCAGCCTTAGCTAATATACATCAGACTCATATAAAAAGGAAAAGAAATTAAATGCATCCTAGCTGGTGCGGTAAGTCTTGTATTGGTTGGTTGGCCCAAATGATCATGCAAGTATTTGTTTCAGCCGAAAGCTTCTCAATATAAAAAGCACAGATCTAAAATTAACTAGATAGTATGAAAGTCACTCTAAATTAGATGCACAGTATTAGAATATCTCTGAGGTGAAATTGAGAGCTTTTAGACATAAAATATGCTGACATGTGCCTTGAATTCTGAAGGAACAGTTAGCTACTCAGCTGCAGGTTCTGGACATTTGACTGTGGGAGTTGGCCGACCAGTGGGAAATCACTAGAAATCATACAAGCTTTATGTTAGCAACTAGACAACCAGGATTTAGCTCTATGATTACAATCTTTCGATTTTCTTTTAAAAGTGCAAACAACGACATGACTTAGATTTTAAAATTTTCTTGCATGAAGTAGGAGCTACTGATTACAAGTGTTATTAGTTAATGCATGTATCAGAAAAATGAAGCACAAGCAACTAAGATAAAATTTAAATACATACCCTCTCGCCTGAATTTGCCACAAAGTAACAACTCCATCCAAGGCACTGCAAGACATTCAAAAGAATAGCTAGACTAGTGAGATTTAAATGAAACAAATAAAGCACAAGTTAAGTTGGTTCAACAGTTTATTGCAGCAAAGTTGATCACCGATTCTTTTGATCATTTAAGGAAGAAATTACTTCATTTATGCCAAAAAATTGATCTTCTAATCGTTTCACAAGGGCATTAATTCCACTAAGAAAGACAAACGCTCCTTTCGAAACTCCAACACGGCAACCTACCTGGTGACAAAAAGCTGATCATTCATTGGGCACAGTGAAATACTTCTTAACTTTCTCTTGTGTTGACTAGAGATATGAGAGCTGGCGTGACACTGGATCATGCTTGGTGAAGTGCAGCTACGTATTAGAGGAATCAATTCTTGGTGTTCCTTTTGCTCTGCAATAACCCGAGAAAGATGATCAAGAATACTCAGAAAACTAATTCACGAATGGATTGAGTCTAGTGGCATCTGCATAATGGAGTGCCATTGGATACACTTTTTTCTACATGTACAAGACAAAGAAAAACTGTGAGCTGCTGCGAAGTTAAAGAATTACCAAGCTTCCTCTTTGCCCCTTTATCCCCGATTTCAGTGGCTTCCTTTCCAGAAGAGACTCTACAAGATTTGCGCTCTTTTGATTTTCCGACACCATTTGGCATAGCTATAAGTGATATGGTAGCATGAGCGCCTGAACCACCTGAAGTTCCCATGCCAGGCTCCAATTTTATAGGTTGAGAAATTTTAGGATTCACAACTGGAGTTAAATGCTCTGATCGAGATTTAAGCTGGCTTCGGGATGAACCTTCATTAATATGCATAGGACTAGTTGTTTCATGCTCCGCTTTGATTTTTTTAACTCCATTTTTGTGCAAGCTTTTAGATGGCACAGCATTGTCTTGGCATCGAATGCGGGCCAATTTAGATTCTGAATCATGTAATTTCTTTTCTGACTCAGCAAGCTGCATACCCATTCGGAAGGTTAGCTGAAATCTCTGAAGAAAGGATCAGCAAAATTAATTTGTGCATATATTGCTAAAGTTCAGAAACTATAATAATCCACACGTCAAAGTTACAAGCATACACGAAACAGTGGCAAAATTCTGCCTGAACATTAATTCATAAAAAATCAGTGTCACTTTCTCTTTCAAATTCACACAAAGCAAGAACGCTGCAAACATTATTGATTCAAAAACATATTGAATGCATAGTTGAAAATAAAATACATAAAATGAGTACAAAATTATGTTTAAGTGACATATGACGTCTAAAAAGTTGAACCCTGGTGTAACTCAGAATTTGAATGAATAGGAATTATTTCTAACAAAACTACGTCATTTTGGGGGCAGAGTCATGCATTTTGCATGAGTCCAGACTATATGTAAAAGGATGTAAGGGAACTTAAAATGTTAAAAGAAACAAAAAAAAATAAAATATTGTCATTTCCAGACACCAACTGAGACTTAAACCGAAATGAAGGTGTTCTACTACTTATGTACACACCCCTAATAACAGTGTAATCACCTGAACGAAAAATACAAACTAACTTATAGACTTAGAATTTCCAGACAAATGAATTGCAAAACAATTTTTAAATTCTCAAATAACAAATAAGACCAAATCATACTTTTAGTTTAAACATCAAAATCAGATCAGCTCCTGCCGAGAAGTATCATTCTCATGTTTATTCATAGCTGTAATTCCATTTTTATGCACAATAGGTAAAACTTCAAAACTTTAGTCGAAATACACATGGTTTCTGATCAATAACACAAAACTTTTGCACAACTGCATCGATTGGATCCGCTTAGATCAGAACATCAACCAACCGATCCATCCAGATTACTCATTCCTAAAGTGCCACGCCGTTTGCCAATCAATTTCATATCTAAAGAGACGAAAATAAGAATCCGCAATACACACTGGTTCCGATCAAAATAAAAATCTTCTTCGAATCCAAACAAAACAATGAAATCAGATAATATGACACACACACACATATATACATATAGAGAGAGAGAGAGAGAGTGTAGAACCTGAGATTGATAGTAGGCGACACGTCGGCGGAGATGCTCAACTTCTTTGGTTCGGTGCTCAATCAAAGCCAATAAAGCTTCTTCTTGCTCCTCCCTCGCGATCTCCTCCTCTCCTCCATCTTCATCTTCATCCCCCGCTGGTCTCCCATGGCGGAAGCCGTTGATCGCGGCGGCACGTTCTTCTTCTTCTTCCAACTTGGGCTTCCTCAGCGGCGAAGGAATGATGTTCATGTCTTTCGAGGGTCTTCGCTCGCCCACCAACGGTCACTCTAGGAGATAATGTACCCTGAGTCCAGCCAATGTGGATCGGTCACACCGGATAATTTGTACCGCAAATCCGTTAAAAAATGTTTTTGACCGAAAATAAAAATACAAAACTAATTTATGATTGGATGGTCACGGAAGCTTTCCACCGCTGCTATTGATTTGTTTTCCCAGGAGGCGGTGCGCTGTGACCAATAGGGGTACCATTATTTGGCGAAAGAATGTGGATGTAACGGAGAATTATTATGAGGGGAAATTACCTTTAAACTGCCCGTGGTTTCACTCATTTACAAGAAACTCTCTTATAAGTTAAAAATTAGCATATAATTTTCTTGTAATTTCAATAATCTTATAAAATTTAATTTTTCTATCAAATTTAATTATTTATTCTTCAAAAAAAAAAAAGAGCATTTAATAGAAAAAATAGATTTTAATTTCTCAAATTATTGAAATTAACTCTTTACTTCAATTACAATACCTCTCAAAGAACTAGTCATTTTTATAATTCTTAGGCCATGAAAAAGATATATTTATGGTACAAAAAAAGAGATGCATTTGTATGTGCATCTACCTAAATACTTATAATATTCGAATGCATGTTTCAAATCATCATGATTAGTTGGGATTATGAATATACAACCTTTATAGGATATATATTTTTTCACGGTATATGAAAGCATTTTATTTATTTAGGTACCGCTACGATAGGGGTTAAGAAATTAGTTTATGGGTAATTTGGGAAATTAAAGTCTTTTTATCATATTAAATACTAAATTTTTTGTAGAAGAACAAACAGTTAGATTTGACGGAAATTTAACTTTTGCAACTCCATTAAAATCATAGTTGAGTTATGTGATAATTTTTAAACTATAGGGAGATTATCTGCAACTAGGTCAAATCACAAGAGCGGTTAAACGTAATTTTCACTTTTTTTTTTCCTACTCGTTAGGTCTACAGGGTTGAAATTTACGAAATAGACAAAGAAGTAAATTTAACATGCCACAAACACGTTTTCTCTTGAAAATTAGTTGGAATGAATTAAAATTAAATCAATTAAAATAATATCATTTTAATGCTTAACATTAGGCAACGAAAAATAGAATAAATATATATACGGCATGGTGGAGGTGCAGTACACTAATTATTTTGTTTTATTTTTGCTTTGTTTCATCTACAACTACCACGGTTTCCCATATATACCTTATCCTTGCATTTTGTTTGCCATCAATGATATGATATTAACTTCATCTATGAGTCTTGAGTTTAACTCCTTACAGTGTTCGTTTGCGTCATTTTTTTTTTTTTATTTCTACCTTTTTTCTTTAATCTTGTTTCCTTGCTTTTATTAGTTAACAATGTGCATGTTATCATGGTAAAAAAGGGTGTACATAGGAATGGTGAATCATAAAAAAAGATCACCATATTTAAACTGCGAGCGATGGTGTACGTATTAAAACCCTATATAAGAATGGTGAATCCTAAAAGAATAGGTACCCCTTAACTGAGAGGAATGGTGTGCATATTAACCCCTTAACCGAGAAAGATGGCGTATATATTAAAGCTTTCTATGAAAAGGGTAATTTTTAACCAATAGTTTGATTCACAGCATGAAATGAAACAAATATTCTATAAAAATATAATATAAAAAATGGGAGGATTATGCAAAAAATAACTATTTTTTGAACCCTTGAATGAAATAAGTAATAACTGTTACCCATTTGACCATTGATAGTAACTATTTCTTGTATCCTCCCTCCTTTCCATGAGAGTAACCATTTTATTCATACTCCGTGAAATAACTATCTTATTCTATTCCGCAAACCAAACAAATGATAAGAGAAAAATGTATTTTAATGGAGGGACTTAGGCCGAAGCCGAACCAAGTCATTTAGAAAACCATGAAGTAAAAATAATTTTCATTTACTATCACTCATTTTCACATTCAATATGGTTCTACAACATCCTTTCTTGTTATACAAGCAGCCCCAAGTACAACCCTACCAGCTCTGCCATGATTTCAGTTTCGCGCAATAAAATCCGGTCACACTGCTATGTAACCACAGAGGGGCAAATGAATTAAAATTCTACGTAAAAGCAATAGAAAAACAAAAACAAAACCTTTAAAAGGAAAAACCGATTGACATCTTAAGGGTGCACCCATCATGAAAAGGTCTCCGACTCTGCATCAAGCTTGGGATTAACTGTTGAAGGTTGGTCGATCTCCTTTCGGGATGCTTCCCAAAGCAGCTGCTCAATCCCCAGTTTCCTCAGTTCAATTAGACCCCGCTCAACTGTCGCATGTCAAAAAATTGCGAACCGTAAACTAGTAATATCGATATGGTTCAAGATTCATCCATTTTCATTAAAATGCATGGATCGCGGTTTTACTCCCAAATTGAAGTGTTTCTAAAATCGCATGCTTTTAATCCTACTTCAAATTACTATACCGAACAAAATAATTTTTTTTTTATCGGTATATCAAACATTATTGCTGCATTCATGGTAAGCCACAATTGAACTAATAAAGAAATCAGCACGCAACAGGATGAAGGACAAAATTAAGTAGAAATTACCATCCACAGCATCATGCGAAGTTGGTGACTGCCCACTTCGGCTGATCCAAAATTGAAGTCTTTCATCTGCAATATCATCTTCCACGTGATGAACTTTGGCTCTTCTCCAGAAATATGTAAGCCAAGCCTGCAGAAATCAATTTCATTTTAGATTGTTTTAACTATTTTTGCTAAGCTCCCAAAAGAACAAATAACAGAACACAGAAAAAAAAAAAAAAAAAAAACACATAGGTAAACAGTAATCCCCTACTCGCTAAACTAAAACTGTTCTAAAACCAGTTCTGACAACAGTAGGCAACAGCCATAGAAAAGCATTAAACCACCACTTCAGGAAAATTTAGCTCGACTTTCTCAGCCACTGAAACATAGTGCTATAGGTCAACGACTGAAGCTAACAATTTGCCGCATAAATGGCGAAAAAACTATACATAAACCTCCGAATAACATGCATACAGCTTGAGTAGGTGATTATATCATTAAAAGAAAAGGATTGAGGTAAAGATCTGCAGAAATAAAGACACATCAAAGCAGCAGACCTCCTTAAAAAAGACATCTTCCGACTCCTCTTGACTTAGTTCTGCAAAACAAAATTATAACAAAAGAACAAGTGGCATTAGCTATAGAAGTTATCAAGGGGGTGAGGGGAGCCCATTCCGCAGCTGCTCCCTGGGAAATGCCAAAATTTATCATTCACAAAACAAAAATCAAATGCACCCTCCCTCCCTCCCTCCAGGGAGGATACATTAATTAGTACAAATACACTTTCAAAAGGTTCAATCACATCAACTGTCCCAAAGTATTTACCCATAAACAATGTCCACTGCTCAATCACATTGACTGGCCCAGTAATTGTATAATAAGGAACAAATCAAGTCCATAAAGTCTACACCATTTTCTGTTTTTACCAGCATAATGAAGTAGGGCTCTTCTTCACATACAGCTAATTAACTACAGGCAAAAGGAAAGTGCTGGCCCCTCCCCCCTCCCCTTCCCTTTTAATTTTCTTTTTCCGGGGGTTAAACTGAAGAAGTTAGAACATGAAAAAAAAAAAAATTCTCAGAAAATCACACCAGCAGTAACATGGCATCCTCAAAAACTCATGGGATTATAAGAAAAATAGAGCACAATAGAAGAATAGAGTATATCCATACCAAATTCCTCCATGGACTTGGGATCAAGCAGTGACTTGGGGTCTGAAATAATGTTAAAAAAAAGGAGGAAGATAAATACGCCTTGAAGGATAATTTCCAATAAGAAATACAATCAAAATACATCAAGCATTATCACTTGTGCACACAGATTTCAAGAAAATAAAAGGATAAGCTGTCGCGCATAAAAAACCAGTCCATAATACAACAAAGAACCAGGTTATATTTTAGCACTTATAAAACGGATCAAAATTAAAACCAAAAAAAGGGTGCCACAACTGTCAGACAAAGGAATGAAAATGGCGTTACATTTCAGATGAAACCAATGAGCACATTTTCACCCAAAGACAAGTCAATAAAAACTAATATTAAAAAAAAACTTTAGTTGGGCAAGCTAGGTGTGTGGAACCAACCAAAAATTACTCCAGAACCTTTTCCAACCTTGACAGAGATTGAATAAAACAAGGATTTCATTGAGCCAAATTAATTATGAATAAAAAATAAACCCCAAGTATGAAGAGAGATAAAAAAAAGTTCATACCTAAAAAGGACTGTCGAACCAGATTTGGACGTCTACGTTGAGCCAAGGCAAGTACAACAGCATCCTCAACCTTAAAAAAGCAGCGCAGAAAACGATAATTAATAATAAATATACACTTCCTAAATAAAAAAGAATAAACACAGGAATCAGAGAGAATGTAATGAAGGTAAAGTGAGTGTAAAGATCCCATAATCCAAGTTTATACGTACAGAAGAAATACGGTGTTACAGCATAAGATTCCAGTCAGAAATCCAACAAAGCTTAAAATCATACTAATCATAATGGAGCTAAATATTGAAAATATTAGGTGGGACCTTTAAAGAAGCTAGTTCCCTCAAACCCATTTCAACTGAAAGCATAGTCTCAATATTTCCTTCCCCAGTCAAGTCACTCAAATCTCTGACAGGGTTGCTCCGCCTATCTGGATCATCACCACCTGTATGCATAAAGTCTCCATGAAACCAAAGCCAGTACAGAACCGAAACATAACAAGAAGAAATTGTCACAGCATTCAGAATTATAAGATCAAGATCAACCAATGGGCTGGCCTCTATCCCAGGAGTCCTCCTTTGCCTTCTGCCCAGCAGAAATTACAACTTCAAATGGTAGTGGCGCTAAAGATGACCAATGCTCATGCTTTGTAACAGCTATTTCTGGATAGATGCCTGTGGACTCATGAAAACAGCAGCAGCAACAAGAAACTCAGATGTGAATCAATAAATAACAAATAAAAAGCAAAGACAAAAACCAAATTTTTTTTAATGAAGAATGAAATGTTTTTTTGTGGGGGAAGGGGAAGAGAGAAAAGGAGGGAGTAACTTCTCAGATAAATGCTTTCATGGAATCAGATCACAGTGAAAAATATACCCAGAAGAAGAAAACAGGTCATTAGACTATTCTCATGATTTGATTAAGATGAAAGAAATGATCTCCACCAGATTAACGGAAACTATAAATTTTATCGTCTAACAAGATTCATACATTGAGAGATGCTAAGTTCTTAAAAATAGAAGGCAGTTAGGGTCTCCGGGAATTTGTTATCTATTTAATAATTCTATTTCTTTTCTTGACCTCAAGTAGTCATAGATCTCTGCAAGCTTTTTAATGCTTGTTATGAATAAAAGATAAGAAAAACACTTTATAAATCATTCATCTCTTTTACGAAAGACAAGAATTTATAAAGCTTTTTACCATGCTGTAAAGCTAAGCCCCAGTAGCGAGAAAGCCAACATCTCTTCAAAACAACTTCCTCCTAAAACGTAGATAACAGCAGACACTTGGTCACTGAACAGCCAAGCATAAATGTAGCTACAGATTATAAGGGACAAACCATCTCTTCCTGAGTTAAAATCATTCTCTGTGTCATCGAGCGGAGAGCTTTTGCTTCAGATTCTGCTTCTTGAAGCTGTTCTACAGCAGTTGCAGTCTCTTCTTTCAAGTTCTGATGCATGAATGAGGGAATGGCATAAAAATATGCTATACCTTAGGGCCAAAAGCACAATATGGCATTTATATAGACAACAGAGATGCCTACTGAGTAACAGACCTTAATTTCGGTACGAAGAGTTGTAATTTCTCCATCTCCTCCATTATTATTTTGTTTCGCAGCCTTAAGGGCAGCCTGTAACAAGGTAATTTGCACTCTAAGACAATCTTTCCCACATTACAAATGACACTAGAATAGCATAGAGAACTTCATGGCACATAGAGAACTTCATGGCACCACTCCACAGCATTCTTTGTTATCATAAGACAAATTATGTATCTTGAGATAGGTAACAGATCAAACATGGTCAATGTAGAAGCATGTGTGCTCCTTCAACACCAACATTAAAACCAAGAACACTCGATAAATACATATCCAGACCAACTAAGTATTTGTAAGTCAAATCTAGTCTAACACTCCCTCCTCACCTCTCTTTGACGCAATGCTGCTTCCTTTCTGCAGATGAACCACATACGGCATCAGTATCAGAACAACAAAAGCAGAAAAGCACCCAAAAAAAAAAAAAAACCAGTTTACCTGCTCAACAATTTGGCCTCTAGTGACACACCTTCTCCGAGTGAAGCAACCTGAGAATTTAAAACTGAAGCAACTTAGATCAGGAGAAAAAAATACAAAATTAATGATTTTGGACCTGTTCAAGAGACACAATGACATAACTTCTGTGTGCGGAGAGAGAGAGAGAGAGAGAGAACTTAAAGGTCAGTGCTGGCCACAATATGGCAGATACAAGAAAAAACTAAAAATGACTGACAAATTCAACTAATAGAAAATTTCACAATGCTGTCTCACTTAGCAAATACCAAGGGACACAAGTGTAGCATGAACTTGGTCCACAAATTAAACAAAGTACTCAAATGATTTCCTTTCACCTCCGAACTTCTGAATAAAACCCCCAACTAAAGTAAAACATAAATATATTCAGCCATACGAGGATCTTGTCCTGTGAACTCCCCCTTCCCTCTCCCCCATGAAATGTCTCACTTTTGCTCTTAGTGAGTGTTCCAAGAAATCACTAAGGAGGACTAGAAACTCGGGACCTGCCTAGCATCCAGTGCCCAAGCCCCAGTTATGCGGTCATCTAGGCCTTTTATTTTTTATTTTTTTATAATAGTGCCTCCAGTGTGAAAGCTTTCTCTTTAGAAATTGTAAAACCAAATAATGCCCGAAGAATGGAAATGGTAAATCAAAAGAAAAGGGGGTAAAAATAAGACATAATAAATATGCGCATCTTCTCATCAAAACAGAACAGAAGCCTAGGCATAATAGATAAAGGAAATAAATTCATGTTCATGTCTGAGAAGACATGGAAATAAGATATGCTTTACTCTATGATAAAGATTCAGAAAAAGTGTCAACCAGAAAAGTTCAACATCTCTCTGCTCTTTCAGACATCATAACTAAGATAAGGAAAATTATCAGTCAGATGATTCACCTGCTTCTCAAGCTCCCTGGCTCTGGCCTCTGCTTGTTCACGTCTCTCATCTGCACGACGAAGCTGTAGAGAAGATTAAGCATAAACATTACCACTGTAAATCTTATGAAACTAAATGCAACTTTCCTCAAATGTTCTTGTGGGCTGGAAAGAAGAACAAAGAGCAGCTCACCTTGTCCAAAACAATCTCATTCTCCTCCTGTAGCATATCAAGCTGCAATTAAAGCAGATGTCAGCTTTATAAAAAAATATATTTCCGCACTCAAGATAATTGTAAATGCATCTAACTCTCTAGTCATTAACCACACACATAACGAGCATGACCGCAACATACATTTCTTCATTTTATTTCAGAGGACTGTAACAAGCCTCTCATGGTAAAATAAATATGGGCAGGTAAGAGTCACATACTTCATCGCGAAGTGCAGAAGCCTCATGCTGATTCACTGTATCTTTTGAGTTAAGAAGCCCCAAATCTGATGGAAACCTGCAAATTATTCAAATAAATGGCTTAAGAAATTATATGAATATCACTAAATGTTGATGGGGAGAAGAGACCAAGAAATTTGGTTCATTTTCAGGTGGATGATCATTTTGATAATCTCAGTTTTCAATGCAATTTTAGGAGTCTTATTTTAAGGGTGAGTCTTGGTCCTTTGTGGAGAAAAGGTAACGGGTTCAAGCAGCGGTATTAACAGCCTCTTTGCATGAAAAGAAGCACGAAGATTGGATATGTGACAAGCGACTCTCCTCCAATCTTCAGAAAATGCAGGGATTTGTCTTTCGTCTAGGAGCTATCTGGGGCTGTACTTGAATCCTGCTATTTTGGATTTAAGAACTGTCAACTTTTATGGGTTTATTCATTTAGGGTTTTATTTAAGAATTTCCTTTGCATACCATGGATAGAAATGCAACTAGGTTTGACGATGGAGAATGGAAAACCAAATCTTACTACGTTCCCCTCTTATTCATCTCACAATCTACATGCATCAATAATGAAGAGAATAAAACTATATGTTACAACGATTTGCATCTCATCAAGCTATGAAATTAATAATCACCACAACTATGGCAACTATACAAGTTCAACATGCATAAATTTCACCAAAAATATCACAAACTAATTCTTTTTTGTAAGTAACAAGCTACCAGATTCAAAAAAGAGCATTCTACATAGAAGATGAGCTACTTTATATATACATGGCTAAATTGCATTTTTTTAGCCTCACCTTTGACAAAAGTCGCGGATCTAGCCTAACCTTTATTATTATGTCACTATATCCCAACCTTTTCAAAGAGTTGCAATTCTAGCCTAACTCTAAACAAACTTGAGCTCCGTCATCACATGCGATATGAAAAGCTTAATCCCTTCCAGTTATTATTGCGTGCAGCTCGCATGTAATTCATTTTCGTCTTCCCCTTCGTTTAAGACTCTTTTGTTGGGGAAGAAATTTATTCCTGTTACTTTTTATATCGCACGTCGAATGCACGTGATAATGGAGCTCATGTTGGTTTAGGGTTAGGCTAGAATTGCAACTCTTTAAAAAGGTTGGAATATAATTGCCTAATAGTAAAGGTTGGGGCTAGATCCGTAACTTTTGTCAAAGGTCAGTCTTAAAAACATAATTTGGCCAAAAATCAATACCTTTTCTCCCTATGCCTGTTTGCAGGAGGCTCAACTGGAGGTATGGGAACTGGAACTCTTAGTGATGATTTGCTCGGGGGCACCAATGGTGTTGAACGGATGGACATTGCCGGTCTCCCAGTTGATGCTGAGCGAACTGATGCCGTATGCTCTACAAAGTTCCGACCTAACTAATTCAATGACCACAATTTCCTATCAGCCTTCAACGCCAATCATATTAACCATAATACCATTAAACTTAGATTCATTTTGACTCAATAATGAACTCATAAACAAGTGTGTCCAACAAATGAATACCATTCAAGATCCCTAGTACAAGCAACACCACTAAATTTGATAACTATTCCTCCAATTATTGAGCTCTGGGAAATCAAACTATATAAAGACACATTTTGTTCATGAAAAAGAAGAGGGAGAATGGGATAGATATTCATATTTCGTAGGAATATAAATATGCTACGGAATAACATCACATGGACAATGAAGGAAATGGAAAGGACTAGTTATTCACATATTACCTTAGACCCCTCATGGTCCCTGGAAAATCTATTCCTTACCCATTCCGCAAATGATCCACGGAGATAGGGGTTTATTATATATCATATTTTTGTGAACTACCCATTCCATTTACACTCAATTCCACTCTAGTACACCAGAGATCGGGATAAATCCAAAAACACAAAGAGATCGCTGTCTCAGGTATACATGAAACTCCAACTGTAATAAATTACCGTCAAAGAAGCACTAAATTGGCTCATTCCAAAAAATCAAATAAGCAGATATCATAGATTACCGCAGGTGAGGGAGATCTGTTAACCCTAGCAGACGAAACCGGGGGCACAGAGCTACTGTTATTGCCATTAGCAGAGAAGTAATTCGCCGGCTGACGGAGCGGAGCACCGCCTCGGAAAACTAGATCGTCGTCGTCGTCGTCATCATCATCGTCGTCTGCGGTCTGCGATGCCATGACCTGAGCGAGGCGCTGCGCGGCGGCTTTGGCGGCGACGTTCTGGGTCCTCTTGATGGTGGAGATTCCGGCGGCGGGACCGAGGCGGGAGCTGGGGTGTGCCGGCGACATCGACGGCGAGGAGGAGCCCGTGCTGCTTGAGGCGCCGCTTATCTGCCGTGCGTACACGGGGCTTCCGGTTCGCCTCCGATCCATCCACTGTATCTACAGCTCCCTCCGCTCTCTCTCTGTGGATTGATGCTTTTTCGCGGTGAAGTGTGAGTCTGAAAATGATTTTCTCGGCGCCTAGATTTTCCCGAGAGAAACGGAGAGAGAAAGGGAGAGAGAGAGAGAGAGAGAGAGAGAGAGAGAGCGTGACGGCGGATACGATCTGGGAGGAAACGGGAAATGCTTACGACTTTCGCGGGAGTGAGTCGGCTGGTAAAAAATCGGACCGTGTCGTCGCGCTTTCTTTTCTTTTCTTTTTTCTTTTTTTTCCCCATAAAATCAAGGCTCTTTTATTTTATGTTTACCTAAATTTATTTAAGATTCTTAATTTTTTATCACCTAGTATTTTCCGTAAAATTTGACCCAAAAAAAAAGTGTTCCTAGAAATTTATCTATTATAGTATCTCAAAATAACATCCTCTTCGAACTAGGAAGGGAGTTTTTTTTTTTTCCGTTGAAATGAGAATTTCATTCAATTAATTTTGATATTTGATATTCTATATTGTATTCAACTATGACTTTTATCAATCGGGTTCCTCTGTAATTAGAGCGGATAATGCACTCTCTAGGTTCAGCGACGGATGCTCATCATCTGTACACGAAAATATACTTATTATTTTACAAACTGTACCGTTTTATAAAGTTCTATTTGGTAAGTATAAAACTTGAATAAATAGTTAAGATACTCACGAATACACGTGGTGATAACTTATTGGTGAACGGGAGAATGCATTAAGGAATATCTATTTATTTCCAAAAGAAGGCCTTCAAAATGAATAATAAAGAGGCTTCTATGACAAACATAATACTTTGTTTAGTTAAAGTTCTATGATAATAATAATTGTAATTCCCACCATAAAAAAATTAATTGTAATTATTATTATGCTCTTAAAGAAATCATTTTCATGATGACATCAAATACTTTTAAAATTGCTAACGGAATTAAATAATATAATAATTAGGCGAGTGTTCCAGCCTGTCACGCGAGCATCCACTCATGGTACTATATTTAAGAAATAATATATGATAGCTATCATTTTCATTTTGACCCCTAGACTCTCAACTTTGTCAAATTACTCCCCAGTACTTGAAAATTGTTTCAGTGAAAGAAGGAGTTTCAATAAAAACTGACGGAGGGTATTTCAGGGAGTATGCAAGTTTGTTATAATTTAATGAACAAATTGATATATTTAGTTAAAATCCACTGCAAAATTTGAGAAAAATTAGAATTTAGTTTAATTCGTTTAGTTTAGGATGATATCCTCCATTATGCAAAGTAAGAGCGCAAATTAATAAATTGTTAAGAGTCTCAAGGGCAACAGATAATTATTTGAATTTTTTTTTTATAGTTTTTCCCAACTAACTCTCGACGGAAACCCCATTTTGATAAGAAATTTGGGGAAGGCTGGTGAAATTCCGATAATGACACGTAAGATTTATTTTTATCACATTAAGACTTATTTTTATCATGCATTATATTCTAAACTAATATAATTTTGATATATTTTATCCACTTAAGACTATAATTTATTAAAGAATCCTCAGCTATTATACTTATATTTAAACTCTTTATCATTGATGGTAATATCAGTGTTCTAAAAAGTGGGTCAAGCGGTCACTTAGGTCCCGTTTAGGTGCTAGGTGGTCACAAAACGCCTAGATGGCCGCCTAGTACCTAGGCAGTTATAGAATTCCTTGCCTAGGAGGAAACTACTTTCTTAAATAGTCAACACTGTTAATCGATCGAAGGCTCCACTGCTTAGGAGGATTCTTAAGTGAATATGGTGTGACATCATATCATGAAATTAGAGAACTTGATGAAGATCTTCTTGAATCAGATAATGATTCAAAAGAAGTAGAGGATATACCTTTTGAAGGCTCGAATGATGATGGGGTGATATTTTATAAAAGGAGGTTTTGATGATTGGTGAAAATACGGTGTTACATAAAATATGAAAGTATATAATTTGTCCGTGCAATTTGTTGTGCTTTGATATGCTACTTTAATAATATGTTATGAATTTTTTCAAATACTTGTATATCAGTACTAGTATTCTAAACAAAATAAAAAAAATCCGTCTAAGCCGCCTAGTCCTCGCTTAGGTGGCCCAGGTGCTAGGCGATTGATCGAGCGTCTAGGTCCGCTTAATACTTTTTAGAACACTAGGTAATATTCTTTTGATGCTCATTTATTAAAGACTTCAAGCACTTTACATCCCTACACTCTTGTTATTTGATGCTTATCTTCTCATTTTGCTTATCTACTGCATACTTTGAACTAAACATAACAAACCTTTTGAGCTTTTCGAGTATACTGTGGTTTTTTGATCTTTTAGAGTATTTAAGAGTTTTTTTAGGCATTTTGTACTTTCAAGAGTATTTTGGTAATTTAGTATTTTAAGAACATGTAAGACAACAATTTTAGGAAAACACAAAAAGCAGCTGATCCAATTGAAGTATTCAGCCTCTTTCCCGCATTATAGTAGTGGAGATATCCATAAAGAGATTAGAGAACCATTTATGTTAACTTTAGAGAAAATATTTAAAACACCTTTGTTTAATTATTGAAGAGATCTCATATAACGTTAATTTTTTCAACACACCTCATGTGTTTATGAAAATATCTTAATAGATCCTTCTCATCCAATTCCATCCAAATTAATAATGGAAATCTTTTTAAAAAAAGATTAAATGTGAAAATTAAGGGGAAAAATAGAAAAATTTAAATTATTATATATAAATCAAAGATAAAAATATATTTTATAATTAAAATAGAAAGACTTATTCCACAAAACCCCTCTCATTAGATTTAATGGCGATCACCCTTGACCTCAAGAAATCACCTTTTAATTAGAAAATAATAAAATTTTAATTACGATAATTAAAGTCTTCCCTTTTTTTCTTAATTTTCACATTTAATTCTTTTTGTTCAAATGATGTTCCATTGTCAATTTCAATGAAATTGAATGACAGGGGCTATGGGTTATTTTCGTAAGTACAAAATATGTGATAAAAAATGAAATTGCAAGGGGTACATTTTCCAAATAGTTGCCCTGAACTTTATAAAGAAGTGTAGAAGACAATAACAGCCCTTTACCTTTGCTAAAAGGATACCGACATCCCCTCACATTTGAAAAAGAAACTCATGCCCCCTCAATTTTTTAAGATGACCTTTTTGCCCATTATAAGAATTAGTAAATACTAAAAAATAACTCCCATATTATTATTTCAAAATACCATTTATACCCTCAAACCCTAAAATCAAGTTTAAAAGATAAAAAAAGTCAACAACAATTCATATTGCTTCCATCAAAACCCAAGAATGAGTTCAGCCTCTTCAAGCTTTTGGTAGAGTAGCCATTGTTTGTAAGTCATCTTTTGAGGAATACTAATCGGTGAGTCTTTATCTCTGTTTTATGGAATGGTAGAGAAATTGTTTTTTATTTAATTTAGAAAAACAATAACATTGAATAAGGTTATAGATGGTATATCACAATTACTAACGACATGGCAAATATAATTTTTAATAGTTAACTCCTTTTAATGGAAAAAAAGATCATCTTAAAAAACCGAAGGAATGTGAATATCTTCTCTAAAAGGTGGGAGAGTGTCAATATCTTTTAATAAAGGTGAAGTGGTGTCAATATTTTTTTTTACTCTATAAAGAATGAAATTTTATGTAAAAGTAGAAAAAATAATAATTCTAAATTTTCCCGTTATCAAAAATTCGCTTATAGACGATACATTTTTAACGTCATAATTAACAAAAAAATTGAGGAATGTTGTAAAGAGTCCAAAAATGGGTCAAAAAATAATTTGGAAAACATTATGTTACAAACATTAAATCATTATAATTCTATTGCAGCCCCGTTCTTTGGTTTTTTAAAAACAACGGAAAAAACTGGTCATATCTCATGATGCCATTATTGTTGTCGGGCAAAAACATTTATTTACAACTAAAAGTTGTTCGTGAGAATTAGGGGCCATAAAACACGATAAATATCTTGATGGATGACTCGACTTCAACCATTTCTCAATGAGAAGGGCCCACAAGCCACAAATGAGATAAATAACTTCGACGTAACATACTCCAAAGAAATGGGGATCCTCCGTATAATTACATGCATGTGAAGCATTGCGCATGACGCAGGACACACCGAGTATCCCATTCTGTAAGTTTTTCTGTCCACTTTGACCGTTGATTCGAAATCGAAATAAAGAGCAATACTAGATGTATAAAAGATGTGCACCTTAACGCGTTGATTTAAAATTCAAGCAGAGAGCAATACTAAGTGTATAAAATTGGAGTAGAGAGTGATACTACGTGTATACAAGTTTGAAAGTGGAGTAGAGAGTGGTACTATGCGAATTAAAGATGTGCACTGAAAATGCTTTAAGCCTTATTAACTAGTACAATGATACCCATAGTTGATCATGGATGTTTTATAAACCTTTTGTGCGCGTTTTCTATGTCTACATGAACAATGATTTCTTTTGTAATAATTCTACTTGTATATCTTTCATACACCATTTACACCAAAAGGGTAATATGAAAAAATTCAAGCGATTCGGTTTAGATTCCCTAAACATTTTCAATGTGAAGAAAGTATTCTGAAGAATATGTAAGTAGTATTACTTTGCTTTATTGTTATATAGCCATCGCGACTCATTAACATCCATCCAGGGATGGTGACGGGCTCGACCCACTCAACATTTAGAACTTAAGCATGGATTGGGGCAGGCTCAACCCAATCAGCATTTATAGCTTAAAAACAAGGAGTTCTTCATGCGCATGTACGATAATAGTTACGAACACCAAAATTATCAATACCTCTTCTCGTGACCATATACCAAGATTGCTACCACCAAACGTAACCTTCTCAACCGTTGATAGTGTTCGAAAAAAACTCGAGGAAAGGAAGGGACCTTAAATTGGCTCCCCAGATTTCTTTGAAAACGCAATTACATTGAATTCGTTCGACTCGGGATTCTTCTCGATCATCCCCTTAATGACTTTAGCTGCATCCTGCCGTTGGATAAAAGATATTCAGCAGCATACATGAAATTAATGCAAGGGCGACTCTACTCAACTAAAGAAAAGAAGACGATGTTTTTCCCACCCTCGAGTTCGTTTTAATACTGCAGCCCAGGAAGAAGATAAGAAAACACGAAGCGTTCTCTTGGTTTTCCAACCCGTTGCTTCTAAAGATTACCTTTCTTGGCTGGATGTTGGTCCAACCTACTACGAGGATCCCATATGCAATTCTTATTGTACAGCGATTCATAGAATTCTAATGTTGTATTCAAAACCTCTTGTTTGAATTAGGCTGGAATGAAGAGTACCTGCAGCAAAGTGCTTGGCGAGGATGCCCCATGTGATATTGGTCCCGACTTTCTTCCATCGAGCTCATAAAGTTCACCTGAAACAAATTGCATAAACCAAATTCAGGAGCAACCACTAGAGCTAATACAAAAACACTAGGTTAATACATTCTATTTTGACACTTTAAGCCCGTTTGACTGGAGCGGTAAGGTCTTATTGCTGAACAAAGTAAATTGTTCTGTCTTCAGATTTAAATCTGAAAAAGGAGAGGGGGAAAAAAAAAAAAAAAACTTAATGTGATCAGGCAAAAAAGGACGTTTATCGGTGATTTATGAACAGGCTAAGACATTTTGCAAAGGAAAAAGGCGCAATTGCCTCCCCATCTCCCCTCACCTTCCTTCTCACTCACTCTCTCCCTCCCCTCCTTCCAGAGCTTCCATCAAACCTGGAGTGACAGATCTACCATTGCAAATCTTGCAACAAACATTGAAATCAGATCAAAACGAATTTAGTTGTCATTGAAAATCTCGCAACCACCGATTGCCCCCGATTACATGGAAGCAACTTTAGGGTTTCTTAATTTTCACATTATAATTTTTTGATTTCGGTGTATAGGTAGCATATGGAGAAATGAATTTATGCACGTTATGAGTAAAACTGTTGTGGCTCCTTCACTGATTCTCCTCCATTGCCACCAGCGCTACTTCTGTCTCCACCTTTCATATGGCTTCTCACCCTCCATTCCAAGACCCAAATTGATGAAAATCGAAATTATTATTACTAAAATTCATTGCCTGAAATTGTTAAGGGCTTCAATTTGAAAACTGGGAAAATTTCAGGGTTTTATAACTTCCAATAAATGGAAGAGTAGAACAAGATTTGTACACAGGAGGCGGCTATGGAAGGCGTAGAAGCATCAGAATAATGGTGTAGGGCTTTATAATAAGGGAAAAATTGTAAAACTAATAGTACTCAGCTATACTATGCAGAACTTTTTTATCAAACCTTAAAAATCAGGCCTAAAAACATTTAGGTCTATAAATAATGTCTTTTATAGCTCTGAATTTAAGATTTATCAAATGGGTCCTTGGTGTGAGTGCAGAGAGAGAGAACAAGCACTGACCGTCCACGCAAGTGAAGCAGACAAAATGTGTGTTCACGTTAACTGGGGCCTGTCAAAAGAAATTGTGAGACAATTTTGATCCATCTAAAAAAGACTCTACATGCCATATTTTGGTCTGATATAAACTGAAAGCAGAAATGAATGGCATAGGAAAATCCATATACATTGCATAGGTATATGAGCATGTTGCACTAGGTAGGAATGAGTGGCATAAGAAAATTCATATCGATTATACGATATAATCCTTGTTTTGATTCCATGTTGCCGCTTGCAAACTGTTGGGACTAATGGTTAGTTTGTTGTCATAAAAGGATGGCATGCTGATATGGTTACCTCACTAGTTAAATGTTTAATTATTTGATACAATTATAACCACAAATGTTTAATTTCCAATAAAAAGTATATATAAGTATTGCGAGTCTCTATGAAGTACCAGATAAAACATGCATTAGATATGCACACAGCTACCCTCTTAAATTATCTGCTTCATATGGCCTAAGGCACTAGCATAGGTTTATCATGTTTTAATTTAATCAAATGATGACATTTTAACCTACCTCTGTATCACCTGCTGTAGCTGCTACAGAATGAGCACTTTCCATTTCTTTGTCATTCTCAAGAAATGTTGCTCGCTGCACCAGATTATATGAGAGCAGTTGAAAAGACTAAGAAGTAGAAAAATATTATTGAAACATTATTTTATCATTATTACTACTAGTACTAATACTACTACTACTACTACTACAAAAATAAAATAAAAAATAAAAAAATAAAAAAAAATAAAAAATAAAAAATAAAACACACCAAGGTGTACCTCCAAGGGATTCAAATTTGCAGTGGACTTGTAAAACCTGTCCAAAAATGAGGCTTCACCTGAAAAGGGCAAGTGGAAAATTATCTTTTCTTATTTTATAAGTGAAGGTAAAGAAGTTCCTTTAGTTATCAAAACCTATTACAGATAAAAATCTTCACAGGATCTTCAAAGATGTCATGCTTACTTATAGACAAGCTAACCTACAACCTCCTAAGGAAAAATTATCACCAACGATTATATTAGCATCCTAAGAACTTACGAAGCTTTATCTTAGAAGTGACATTCCCAATAGCATGAAGAAGCCCAACTGTTCCACAAGCATTTCCAACTGTCTGTTTCATGAAATAAACTGCACCACTTGGCTCCTACAAGCAGTGTAATCTGAGTAAATCTAGATGTACACAACAATCTCTTGAAAACTTCTAAGATGTTGACATCCAACCTAGTATTATTATTTTATATGGTATAACTAAATGATGAGAAAACATTATCTCTAACGCACCACATCATCCTTTAGTATTGTCTTGTTAAAGAAAGCTCAAGGTAAGATACTATTAAAATTGCTTCACTTCCATCAACTTGTATTATCCACAAAAACGTGGTTAAATAACATATGAATCAGAACACCATTTGATTCCAAACAGTGGATAGTTTGCGGACAAACAAATTTGCCACAAAAGCATGTTCAAAGGAAAATACATGCACATCTACCAAATGAATAAAATGCCATCACCCTCACCTTCCTTTCACTGTCCTGCAATTTCTTCTCTTCCTCAGTCTGAAAACAATCCAAATTTCAATTAAACTTGATTCAAATATATAAGAGAAGTGGAAAAGACAGATTTCGAAAGGCACACCTTAGAGGTGAGAGGATAAAGAAACAGAATGGCAAGTACAGGCTTTGGAACCATTTCCAGGAGTTCTTCATCTAAACCATAAACATCATAGCACTCTGCATCATCTTCTGTAAGACCGAGGCCCCAAAGAAACTGCACAAATCAACAAGCACATAATGTACATTAAAATGGGTTAAACATAAAAATGAAAAAATGAATACAACCATGAGCTACAACATTCCAAATGCTCAGCTATTTGGTTCTCATGCCATTCTCGTGTGGAAAAAAAAAAAAGGAATCAATTTTGTCAGTTCCAGTTTCATATGCCAGTTGAATGATCTAAAACCATCTATATCCAACAGTTCTTCTCAAAGCCATACCTTCCTAAAGAGATCGGATGCTAAAAGCATTGAGCTAATTATCTTACTCAGTTGGACACAGGACAGGTAATTTTTGGAACCTGAATAGCTGTGAGCTGGAACCAAGTACAAGTTGAAAGAGAATAACATGGATGTGCCACTAGTATAGTTATACCAACATATACAAAAACTTGTTGGTGGATTTAAATTATTGTAGTTGCTAGGTTGGGTCTGCATATCGATTAACAATAAAAAAATTAACAATGGAAACGTGAACTTGTGTTTTTTCTTTGGAGCTCAATTATACAAAGATTATGCTTGGCAGTCCACACGTCAACTCAAGCCTAATTCTACTGAAAAATAAATAAAGCACTGACAGAGGAATGTTTGTCAGTCATTTTTTCTTCACTTTCTACTTCACCAAACAACATCATTTCAGGCCTTCTAATGTCTGCTTCTGTAATCAATACCTAATTCTGTTTTGTGAATAAGTCAAAGTGGGCAGTTTTATTTGCTTTATTTGGGTACATGTTATCTAGTTTCCCAAAACTAGAGGAGGTTTCCAAATGTTATCCAATTCCTTCTTTTTAGTATAATGGGGTTTGGACTAGCTAATTATTAGGAGTGGTGCTATTTTTTAGGAGTGGAAGTTAGTAAGGTTTCTTCATATTTTGTTAATGTACTCTACGGAGAATTAATCAGAAAATTGCTATTGTGCTTTTGTGCATTTGAGAAGTTGGTCTGCCTTGAAAACCACTTTTTCTTTCTTCTAAATTCTATCAAAATAGGAAAGGGAAATAGGAACAAGTTGAATCCAGAGTTGAGATCTTTAACTCAAGAGTCAATTCTTGGTGATTTCCATTCCCGAACCCCTTTTACACGTTCTGAAAATCAGGCCCATAACAATTTTACCGTCCAAAAACTGACCCGCCAACTGCTTTCTAGCAATTGATCTTTTCTATCTTCAAAGTAGCCCAGTGTTAGGAAGTGCATTTGGATAGGCCTAATGTCCAAAGTTACTCCCATTTACAATTTAGATACAAAACTTTCCAATGGAAGCATTTCCGCAAAGTTCTTCAAGAATTAGTTCACAACGTAATACCTCGAATTATTTTTTTTAAGGTAACAGAAGAATAATCATACATATTAATGAAATAACAAATAATTTTGCACAAGGATTTCGATCAAACCCTAAACCGCAGCTCATTTATTGAAAATAACTATTAAAAAATTCAAATTTCAAAGGCACCAGCAGTTCATTGCTGCTTTACTATTCAAAATCCAAAATCACACTTGAACAGGGAAAAATAATTCTACACGACTAACGGATCGAAATAACTGCAAACACATAAAACTATATAATTTCTACTGTGTAAAAAAAAGAACCTTTCTACTGCAACTAAGTGGAGAACAATCGGTAGAGGAGAAATCGAAGTGAGAGAGAGAGATACCTGATTCATCACATCGGGGTTAGCTTCAATAGGAAGCCATTTCTTAGCTGAAGGGCGCTCGTCCATGGCTCTCTCTCTCTCTCTCTCTCTCTCCTATCAGATGAAACTGGAAGAACCAATCGCCGAATCTGTGTTTATATACTTGGGAGAGAAGAAATGGATTCTGAACGGTTCGCGATGGCATCAACGACGTTCTTATACGATGTCGTTTCGTAATTATAAATCCCCTGAAAAATAAATCTCATCCTACGACCTCACATTTACTGGGTTCTACTTATTTGATTTAAAGCATGAATTTTTTATATTTCTGATTTATAACTTTCACGTTAGTTAGTGATGCAATTTCAGCCTCCCACCTAACTTTTATTCATTTACAAATATTTTAATTTTATTAGGTTGCTTACTTAGGTAAAAAGGTACAGACGTTATATAAGGTAAAAACAATCTTATACTTTTGACCTATTTTGATCTAAATCACAAACTTTTATTTTATATTTTATTTTTAACCTATACTTTTAGTGAAGCACATATTCTCATGGAGCTACTAATAGCAACAGAGCTATTAAGCATTGTATTAAGTAATTATTTACACAACGCAAATCTTTTCTGTAATAATATGAATAACTTAAATGCATCATTTAAATCGAATAACAACAAATAAAGTAGTCCAAATTACCCTATTAGTTTATCCCTAGTTTATAATGTTAGATATTGCAACAAAATTGCAAAGCAAAAATTGTTCACTTGATATAAAATTTAACATTTTGGGTTTATCGCTCTAAGGATTGATTTGAATATAAGTATAGATCAAGAATAAGGAGACAAAGAGAAGTTTGAGATTTAAATCCATGTATGATTGAAGTATAATGTTCCCCTTTTCTCATGTAGAGTAAGAATTTTTTTATTTTTATTTTTTGTTGATTACCATGTAGAGCAACATGTGTATTATTGAGGCTCCATGTAATAAAAATAAACGTCAAGTTCTAAATGCTAAAAATCGTTCTAAATTCTATTAATTTATTAAAAAATGTAATTAGAAGTTCTGAATCTAAATTTGTAATCTTTTTTATTATAACTTTGTTAAAAGGATTGAATGAACTATATTTTATCCTTTATATCATTTAAAACAATTGAATTAATCAATGCTATTCTATTTTTTTATCATAACAATATTTTCAAATACAATACAAATTCGTTTTTTTTTATTAAAAACATATATATTGACTAAATAAATGAACAAATTCATTTCTCTTTTTTCCATTTTTTATTTTTTATCTTTCAATTTTAATGTATAGTTCTAAGTAAAATGCAAAAAAGAAAAAAAAAAGACGGAAAAATGGAGGAAACCCAAATCTCCACCGGTCCATCCTCTTTCCCTCCTAAATCTTTCATGGAAATCCTAAGAAAGTATCATCAAGCAACAGGAAAAACAAAAAAAAACTCCCAAAATTGCAAAATGAAGGGAGAGAACATGAAGAAAAAAATGAAGAATACGAAGAATAAATATTCACAATTCAAAATCCAAAGTTTCGAGTATATTTACCAACATAAACAAGCCTCAAAATCTAAAATCCTAACCAAATAAAAAAAACCCCTAAATCTGAAAACCCTAATCCCAAAATCTAAAAATTCATAGAGAATATTTCATAATCTTCAAAACCTAATCCCAAAATCTGAAAACAATCAAATATGAAAAGCTAATCGCAAAATCTAAAAACCAAATCTCTCAATTCAAAACCCCCAATTTGATGATTTTAAAGAACAAAAATGAAAAGAACAAGAAGAACAATCGCCTCATGGAGAGAGAGAGAGAGAGAGAAGCGTTCCATTTGCGGCAACGAACTTCGACATTGCTGGCGGCGATGCTCGGGATTGCGAGAGAGAGAGAGAGAGAGGGAGGGAGGGAGAGGGAGAGAGAGAGAGAGACGCAAGCTTGAAAGGGGGAAGAGAGAGAGATTATGAGAAAGGAAAAGTGGGAGAGGTAGATGTTGTAATTTTTTAAAAAATTTGAGAGTAATTTCACCCTTTGCCTTTGAATAACTTCCTCTAAATGAATTAGATAAATTTTTTTGTTTGATTCGACTAGAAACATTAAGAATCTATTTAAAAAACATACCAAACATTTTAAACGAACTTATCTCTAATTGAATCAAAGAATAAATTTATTAAGGGTGCATTGATTTAATTAAAGATATTATAAATCTATTTAAAAATATATTGAACATTCTAAATAAATTTACGTCTAACAGATGATTCATTAAAAGTCCATTAAAGCACACAGTCAGCTTGTTTACCTGTACTTGTTCGCCACGCAAGGCCGGTAACGCGCGCAGAATATGTATATATATTTTGATGGGGAGCGCGCGCAGAATGTATGGAAGTCAAAGGGATGGGGTGACTGAAATTGTTTCAGCAACGAAAGTTCAGAGAAATCTGAATCAGAAGTTGTAGATTTATAACCTTTTTATTTTTGCGAGGACGATTCAAAACCCCTCACTCATCTCTCTAATCTTTCCATGGCTTTCTCAGGCATATCTCGCAAGCCTCTCATATCGAGCTTCCTCCACTCTTCCCCATCCTCGGGGCAATCCATGGACTCTCACAATTTCGCGAGCACCACCACAAACCACGGCCGCCGTCCCTCCGCTCCCTTCTCGTCGGCGCCACCGGTCAGTGCGGAAGCGCGGGGTCAGAGCTTCGGGATCCTAGCTCCCAGCGAGCCGGGTAGGATCCAGATGTACTCCCCGGCGTTCTACGCTGCTTGTACTGCCGGAGGGACCTTGAGCTGCGGTCTCACTCACACGGCCCTCACTCCGCTCGATTTAGTCAAGTGCAATATGCAGGTCCGTTGCTCAATCCCCATTCAACATAATTCCCCCCCCCCCCCCCCCCCCCCCCCCCCCCCCCACAGGTGCACTTGTTTGTCGTCTAATATTTATAATTCAATTCGCGAGTCCCTCGTGGGTCTCTGATGTGTCAAGGCCTTACAGGTTTTGCACTTTTATGGTCTCTGTATCATATGATGCGTCTTGTTGCTATGCATGTGAATATGCGCACAGTGTAATTCTATGTTCCTGTTAGCGTCATGTTAACTCATGTTGTTTCTCTTCAAGAATGTTTCAGTCATGCAAACTTAAGAAGATCGTCCGAAATTCTACTGTATATATAAATTTTTAACGTTTCCATGAGCCTTGACTGTCACCAATCTTCTTCCAAGCATAAGTATTGCTCTTTCCTGCCTTTCGGTGGTGGTTCAAGGTCACCATATATATATATATATATATATATATATATATATAAACATAAACAACATTTCCATTCTCCCGATTCCAATTGTAACCTTCGAGAACTGAATGTTTCTTTCTGCAAGTTTATTATAATCTTTTTAAGTGTGGGTTTTGTATATAAATGGAAATATCAGATTGACCCTGCGAGGTACAAGAGCATTTCTTCTGGATTCGGAACTCTGTTGAAAGAACAAGGAGTTAGAGGCTTCTTTAGGGGTTGGGCGCCTACCCTTCTTGGTTACAGTGCTCAGGGTGCCTGCAAAATGGGTTTCTATGAATTCTTTAAGAAGTACTACTCGGACATTGCTGGGCCCGTGTATGCAGCCAAATACAAAACCTTGATTTACCTTGCTGGTTCTGCATCCGCTGAGGTAATTGCCGATGTGGCCCTCTGCCCCATGGAGGCTGTGAAGGTTCGGGTCCAAACCCAGCCTGGTTTTGCCAGAGGCTTGGGTGATGGGCTTCCCAAATTTGTGAAGTCTGAAGGTGCTCTTGGGTATGCTTCTCTCTCAGAACGATTGAAAGTTCAAGATAAGATTTCATTTCCTAATGTCATGATTATCTTCTGATTGCGTTTACATTTTTATAGATTGTACAAGGGGCTTGTTCCACTCTGGGGACGTCAGATTCCTTGTAAGCCGCTGTTTCCTCAGTTCCTTTTTCCTTTCAATACCTTTGGCAGTACCCTCTCATGGACAGTTTGTTCTGGATTGTACAGATTAAAGTTTATCTTCTTTTGAAGCTCTGTTGGAATTTTAAAAACCACAGCTGGTCTTTGTTTCTAGCTGTTTTGGGCATTAGTCTTGCTGTCTAAGTTCTCTTTGAAAGAGATACTATGTTATCTTGAATGGGGGTTTTGGTTTTCGGTCATGTAGTTGTTTAGTAATCTTTGTGAACTTGGCGAACTTATCCTTTTGCTCTGTTGTCTAAGTGTGCTTGATTTTCACTTGTCCTTCAGCCAGTCACCTTAGCTCGGGAATTTATTTCTATGGTCTCCTTCATCTTGCTTTATTTAGCGGCATGAGCCTGTCAATAGGCAGCTGTTATATTGTTGTATGCTATGGATAATTCGGGTCTAATAAGCTCGTTGCATTGTTGTCTTCCTTCATTTTAAGTTCTACTATATAATACCATAAACTTTTCTTTCAATCATGATGATCAGAGTGGGCATTTTGCAGACACAATGATGAAGTTTGCATCGTTTGAGACTCTCGTTGAGCTCTTGTACAAGCGTGCCATCCCCTGGCCGAAAGACCAGTGCAGCAAAACCCTGCAGCTCGGGGTGAGCTTTGCTGGTGGATACATAGCTGGTGTATTCTGCGCCCTTGTGTCTCACCCAGCTGATAACCTGGTGTCTTTTCTTAACAACGCCAAGGGGGCGACTGTGGGCACAGTGAGTGAAGATATTACCTGTTTTATTTGTTCTCATCTCTTCTTTGTTTTATAATGAATGCGTATGCGCTTTGTGTTGATGCAATGTGTCTCAGGCCGTCGAGAAGCTGGGCTTATGGGGGCTCTTTACCCGTGGCCTTCCTCTTCGTATTGTTATGATTGGTACCCTTACGAGCGCGCAATGGGGTATCTATGATTCTTTCAAAGTGTTTGTTGGGCTGTAAGTTCCTTCCTCCTACATTTTCTGAGATTGTACCTTTCAATGGTGAATCCGTGAAGGGTTTCTCTAGCTAATCTCATCTGATGCTTCATGTATCTTAGCTAATTATGCTGATAGACGAGCTTGTTGCTTTCCAGGCCAACTACCGGGGGCGTCTCACCTCCTCCTGCGATGGAGCTTGCCAAGATGTGAAATTGATGTCTGGCGGTGGCCAAATTCGAGTCGGTCGATTCTGTAAGACGTTAATGCTAGGATTATCGATGCCTCCTGCAATGGCATCCATTACTGGACATGTATTCTATTGAAGACTATTTATTTTTTTCCTAGTTTTGTAGCTATTTTCAACTTTCGAGGGGATGATTTACAAGTTTGCATGGCAAAAAGTTGCAGTTGCCATTTGATAGCATATGGTGATGATATTCTCAAATCATGGTTTTTACTTGCAACATTCAATTTTGATGACATGAATTTTTTTTTTTTTCGTTTATTATTTGGGTGGTCAGGAGAATCAGTTGCCCAGTCACCCTCTGCTGCTCTACGGTAGTCACTGTTTTATACCACAGTTGGCACTACCCGCTCGGATTGGTGGGTCTACCCAGTGACCCAATTGGATCACCGAACCGATGAAAACCATATTAGCTCGTGGGCTTGACCCAAATTTCAGCCCGGTGAAACCGGCCTACTTTTAACCATATCTCATTATTGGGTCTAACTCGGTTGGATGACCAAAAATGCACAGCATTTAGGCATAAGAATTTGCTTGACTTTGAATAGGAAAGTCTTGCATTTTTCAGTTGCCTAACCCTAATTTTAGATGTGAGGAGTCCACAGGCATCTCTCTCTCTCCACCTATATTCAATCCATAAGTACAATGGGGGAAGAGTTGTCGCCTACAGTGCTCTCATGTTTGGCTGTTTATTTATTTATTTTTTAAAATGTTTCCTCCCTAGCTTTTCTTCCAAAATTGTTCCTACTTCTTCCTGTTGCTGAATTGCCGTTGAATTCCTTCTCTCCCCAAATTGCCACTGAAATTACGTCCCTACTGTATGGTATGCGAGGGACTAAAATGGCCTATTTGATAAATCGGGAAATTTTGCACCGAAAGGTTTGTAGTACTAAAAAATTTCAAGTCTAATCAATGACTATGTTTTTAGCTTTTTAGTCTCATTTCAATGGATCTGGCTCGCCCCCAATACACTTTACCTTTATTACCGTTCAATATACTTAATTTTAGACTTTTGAGGCACCATTTAAAAGCTTTAAGCCTATAGATAGGGAGAACATGTAAAAATATGAAGATAGCTTTATTTTCATGAGATTTAGGGTTATGCTTTTTTTTGGGTGAATAATTTAGTGTCATGCTTTAGTACTAAGAAGATTCAGAAATCAGACCCTTTAAATTTTCTCCCAAAATTTTAATGCTTAGATTGAAGTATGTTTCAAACTCTTTAACTCTCATGAAAATTATAATACTTATATATATATATATATATATATATATATTGTTATTTAAATCAATAATGACAGAATAGTTAGAAAACGTCTAAAATGTTATGAAATTAGAAACACAACGCCCAAACTTAACCCTGAAATTTTAGTTGCTAAAATCCCATCATTTCAGTGACTAAATAACCGAAATTATAGCATCTAAATTAGTGCAATCTTTCCAAAAATGAAAGTTTAAGTTATTAAATAATTATTAGATGAAAGAAAAATTGCACTTAATCCTCTTGTGGTTTGATTCAATTGCAGGAAATCTTCTCATAGTTTGAAATCAGCACATAGCCACCTGTGTTTCAATACACTCAGAAAAGTTAACTTTTCTATCATATCTAATGGTTTGTTATTTCACAAAAAATTTTAGAATGTTTAATACGGAAAAATAAAATTTCAATTGCTCAAACACCCATAAACTAATTCCTTAACTACTATATCATATCTAATGGTTTGTTATTTCACAAAAATTTTTAGAATGTTTAATACGGAAAAATAAAATTTCAATTGCTCAAACACCCATAAACTAATTCCTTAACTACTATTATAGCAGTGCCCAAATAAATGAAAGCTTTTATATTTCTTATCCATTGAAATATGTGTGTATATATATATTGTATAGAAGTCATATATTTATAATTCTAACTAATTATAGTGACGAGGATTATAATAAAAGCCAAATTCAGGGAATTCTCAAGTACATGTATCCGTTTATTTTTCGTCCTTTTATTTTTTATTTTTTATTTTTTATTTTTCAATCCCTATAGCTGTTTGATATTATTCCTCTTTTGACTATCTGTTGTCTTTCTGAATGATCATAATATTGTGTTTGTTTTTCCTATAAAATCATATCAGCACATTTCAAATTAAGTTGAGTCATAATCTCTATTAACAACGTTTTTTTCCTCTTTTTTTTTTTTGGATTTAAAGGATGATTAGAAAATTGGAAATAAAAGTAAGATGTTTAGGAAAAAAAAAGGTTGCCATTCCACGTTTTGATGTCCCCTCTACAATCAGACGCTTATGACATTTGGCCTATTGCATGGGTCTATGAGTAACCATCTTTTCATTTTCAAGTAAGCTTACTTTTCAAATTTCATTATTTATTTAATTTACTTAACCCCCTCACTCACATCTATATTAATTTCGGCGGCCCCGCTAATTAGAAACTTAAGTAAAGCAACATAACATTAATGATGTGGTCAAATGCTAATGTCCGGACTTAAGCGTCGTGTCACAATTCAGTTACGAAATTTTTCTTTTTAATAATTTTTTTTCTCATCATGAGTGTAGGACACGTTATGCGAGAATCCAAACAACATAGGTGCAACTAATCTTACACTTTGATGAAATTTATTAAATATTGAATTTTTAATTAAGTTGCTGGACGAATGACGTGTTACTTCCATGGTGCCATGGGGTTGAGCAACGAGGTTCATCGATGCCGCTGAAAAGTGGTATGTCATAAGCTGCCGTATGATCAGGAGATTTGGGCTTGTTCGCTCAAAGCTATGGGGCTACGCAATGAGCCTCATTGATGCTTTAGACGAGTGGTGTGTTACAAGCTGCCATATGATTAGAGGCCAGGCTTGGGGCCATAGACCCATGGGACACGTTCCATGGTGCCGTAGGACTGTATAAATTTTTGTGTGTTTTTTTTCCTTCTTTCAAATAATATACTTTCTACTTTGAATTTTTTTTCCTTTTTCCTTTTTTAAAGTTAGGAGTTCTTCACGTGAGAAAAGTTGCCTAAAAATTGGCCACATAGAAAGAAAAAGATCAAACATGCACAAAAGTCAGTGTGTTGAATTCCGAGTTTTTCAGTGGGTAATTTGCTCCCATTCTGAATAGATTTATTACAATTTTGAAATATTTACAAGAAAACAATTTGGGTAGTATTAGTGTTTTCCCCTGTGAATAAATATGTATAGCCTTTTCGTTTAAAAAAATGAAAAACTTTAGGATTTATGATTGTAATGTGGGTAATTGATTTTAGAAAATAATTACTGTGACTAATTGCATTCATTGCAGTTCAATTAGCATGCCTCTTGGTACAAGTATTAGACAGGCCCTTTAATTTGAGTAAAAACAAAATTTTAAGAGCACAGATCCAAAGAGAACCCTTTTTTTTTTTTTTAAGTAATGATTTAGCATTTTCTGAGTAAAATTCACTTTAAAACCCTGATGTTTATTGATGGTTTGAGGTTAGACCTTAAATTTTTTATTTTTTTTGCTTAAAGTGAACCTTAACGTTTTAAATAGTATTACTTTAAACCCTACAGTTAGTGTCATCCAAATAAGTGGATGGAAAATGGTCATGCGCCTGTCAAATAACCCTTGTTTGAGGGCATCAATTGCACATTTTGGGGCTCCAAGGAATAAACCTCTATACCTCTAATGGAACCTTGTGATTAATCATCTCTTCTGCAAAATGCAAGATTCTCGCCTGATTAAGAATCGCTAGGGCAACGAAATCGCCCTTATTCTCCAGACTAGATGAAAGAACCAATTTCTTGATGAATGAATTGCACATTCTCGTTATATCATACTTGGTGGCATCTTGGTTCAGCCATTGGAGGGTGTACTCACTGCTGACACGTGCGAAATCAAAAGCAAGAACAGAGGGGAAGGTGGATAGAGGTGGGAGGGGGAATTTACCTCGGGTAAGGGGATTGACGAGGTAAATATTGGGGGTTTCGTCGAGGATAGCGATCCATCCAAGGGAGGAGCAATGGCGGTGCTGAGACCCTCGACACTGAAGGGCACCTCCACCAGCTTAACACCTAGGGCTTGATCGGTGCCGCTATCCATTGCACAGTAGTCATTTTGAGAAGTGCATGTTGGGGACGTCCCGTGGGGGACTGTTCTTTTGTTAGGGAATAGAGAGTAGAGAAGAGAGCTTGGAACCCTATCCCAAATGATTTGATCTTCCCATTATGCCCTTAAAGAAGGGTCATCTGAAAGGCACATGACTCTTTTTCGTCCATTTACCTGGACAGTACTAACAACAAGGTTCAAAGTAACAAGATCTGAAACGTAAGGTTTACTTTAAGCAATAAAAAAAGTTTAAGGTTTAATCTCAAATTGCCTATAAACATCAAAGTTTAAATTGAATTTTACTTGGATTTTCTTTATCATGACTTCAATCTTCTCAAATGTTTTTGATGTGACACTCATTTTATACTCACATGGGTTACTTTTTTTTTTTTTTTTCCTTTCTTTCTTTCTTTCCTGTTGTTTTTTTATTTTATTTTTATTTTTTGACATAGAACATGGGTTATTTCCTTGACTAACACATAATTGAACTTCAAATTCCATTCGCTTTCATTAATTATATTTGATTAGTTTCGCCTATAAACACGGCATGAACTGCGATTGGTGGGGATTAAATACTAGATCATTTAATCCAACCAATAATTAATCTTTCAGCAATATTCATGTGCAGGCGCGAGATTTGCCTATGACGGACTCATATAAAGTACTACATTTTTCTTTTTGGTTCGAAAAGCTTTGTCGAAGGGTCTAATTTCGATGGCCTAACGGCTTAAGTGATATCAATTAACATTATTTTCTCTTTGGTGAGGGGTTCAGTGAAATCAATTACTGACTTGTTTGATTATTAATTCGTAGTTATGCTCAGAAAAACATGGCATTTCTTTCACTAAAACCAATGTCATTAGAGGAGGTTAATCTTTCCTAATCACAGCAATCAAAATCTCCCCATGAAGAAATAAGCCTTTCCAGTCCCACTTTTCCCCATGCATTCTTGTTTTCTTTTCATCTCTGTAGAGAGAGAGAGAGAGAGAGAGAGAGAGAGAGAGAGAGAGATTGGTCAAAAATGCGAAGAAAACTTGCATTTTCCACATGAACCCACAGACAAAATGTATTCCCAGTTTGTGTTTCAAAGAAAAGAAAAAGAGAAGATTTTTCCTAATTTTCCCAACTTCTCTCTCTTTCCCTCTCTCCACTGTTTTTATATAACCCCCGCCTCTTAGTTTCCTTCAACACCCATTTCTCTTCTTCTTCTTCTATTTCTTTTTTCTTTTTTTTCTTTTTCTCTCAAAAAAAAAAAATGTCATCTTTTACTTATCATCAACACCCATCATCTTTTCTTCTGGACTCAGTTTTTTACCACAGCAGTGATTCCATCACCAAAGCTTCCTCCAATGGTTTTATGGAGGATCAGAGCAGTGGGGAAACCCCCAACTTTTCCCTCTTTTACCCTTCAAATATAGAACAGCCTCTGAATCAGGAAGCCTCCCCTTCTTCATCAATTCTGCAAATGGAGGATAAACTTGAGAGTGAGGAACGGGTTACACAGATGTTGACTGACTCAATTGATCAGAAGAAAAATGGAGATGCTTCTTCATTGACTACCAATTCTCTCCCCTTTAAGGTAAATTAAGCAAAAACATAAGGTACGTTAATGTTAAATTATTTTTCTAGCCATGTTGGGTATTATTATTTTGTGTTTTTTTTTTGGTTGAGGATTGAGGGTGTTTTTGGGCCCTGCAAAATGGTTTTTATTTTCCATTTTTAAAGTTGGGCTTAAATATATTATGATCAAGTTGTATCCAAGTTCTTCATTTCGTGTAATTGAAAATTCTTATTTTTAAGATGGTCTTAAATATAGAAAAACATGTATGAAAATGAAAACCTTACTTTTTTAAAATTGCATATAACATAAAGTTATGAATGAAAATGAAAAACATTCTTTATAACCAAACGGACCCTTAAATTTTCTGTTTCTAACCGTTAATTTTGGAATTCCTGGGCCTCATGCACATTTGGGGAAGTCAAGAAACCGAAGAAGATCAATAGTCCACTGAAAGATAAGCAGAAGCATAATGAAGCCCTTGAAGAAGAAGAAGAAGAGGCAGCAGCAGCAGCTAAGGGCTACATTCATGTAAGAGCAAGGAGAGGTCAAGCTACAGATAGTCACAGCCTTGCAGAAAGGGTGGGGTCCTACAAACTTGTGGAATAAGTTCCCATAAATCCTACCTATATTCATGAATGTTTCTTTTCCTTTTTTTCCATGAACCTTCCTTCAGATGAGAAGAGAGAAAATAGGTCAGAGAATGAAGCTGTTGCAGTCTCTGGTTCCTGGCTGTGACAGGGTGAGGCTTCTTTCTTGCAGAAGAATTCAGAAAAAATTTCTGGAAATAATTAATCTTCAAACACTTCTTCATTTCTGTGTGGTTTAATTGTGAAAATAGGTGACTGGAAAGGCCCTTATGTTGGATGAAATAATTAACTATGTCCAGTCCCTACAGGACCAAGTGGAGGTAATTTTCTCTAACTATTTACCCCACTTAATTACTTTACCAACTATAAAATCTAATGGATCCTCGATCTGCTCTCTTCTTCTTCTTCCAGTTCCTCTCTATGAAGCTTGCATCTGTCAGCCCCATGTTTCATGACTGTGGAATGAGCTTGGATACATCCATGATCAGAACAGAGGTAAGCCATAAGGAGATTCAATTACAAACAAGAGGTCCATTTTGTGTTTGGCCATATATATGTGATAATGTTATAACGAGCGCGGAAGCGCGTATATAAGCACGCTATATTCGGCTCGTGTTGCATTACAAAATGGGATTATCAAGTTATAATTTTCACTCTTCTCCTACTAGTTGGCAAAAAATTCGTGCCTCATTCGATCAGGAATAGGGGATTTCATCCAACCGCTCGAGCTAAATGTATATATAAACACAATTACCAAAATAAAAAATGTATATGTACACCATATTCGCTCATATGTGCGCGCGCGCGTGTGCAGCAATGCAGCTCCATTCAGCCCACAGCTTTTGTTGACACAGCAAACAATTACCCTCTTCTGGACACTTCATCAGTCCTCTTACTTCAACAAGGTCAGAGGCCAATTCAGGTATTCTCCTTTAAAAAGTATATAAAAATAAAAGGAAAAGAAGAAGAAGAAGAAGGAGGAGGATATATTATGAATAAATCTTAGTTAGTGGGATTGGTTCATTGTAATAGTTATTTTATTTTAAATCTATTTCCTCTTGTTAGCTATTATCTGATTTGCTTCATTTGAAAGCCCGGAATAATTATTCCAGTTTTCGGGCGTTATTCTAGTCCAATCAAAGATAACCATTCCAGATTGACAGGAAGCTAACCATGACAAACAAGATTAATTCTCTCAGGACAATGGAGAGCTATTATGGGGGGAGGATGATCAGAGACAAAAGTTGTTTAATCAATCTGGCTTCAGCTCCAACTTGTGCTCCTACCATTGGCATAATATGAATAATCTGTCCAACTAACAGGTGAGCCCCCCAAGCTTTAATCCATATTTTATTTTATTTTTCAATGAGTTTTCTTTTTATCCCTGCTAGGTCTCAATCAAACACATGGATGAGTAGTAATTATGTAATTTTATCAGAATATTTTAGATATTTATTTATTGTCTTTCATTCATGCTCTGAAACCTCAGTTTTTTGTTTTTTTTTTTTTGGAGGGATTTAGTAGGATTGCAAGAACAACAAACACAGAGGTCCTAGATCAATCAAGGCCATGCACATGATCCCATTGTTCATAGCCCATGTTCACAGACTCTGGTTATTTGAACAACATAATCAAAAAATATCTGTAAAGAAATAATGGCATTCTGTAAAGCACCACAGTGTATATGTTACATTTGCATCAATTCAGAAACAAACACCCATTTCATTGTTAACACTGCTATGGCGTCCAATCATTAGGCCCGGATTAAGCCCTGAAAGCGCCTTGGTCGGCCGATATCAAGATACACCACAAGGAACTCGAACTTCTGATCTCCACAATGAAAGTTCGAAAGATGTTTTAACAGAAGCTCATAGGCAAACTCTAAAAGCATTTCTTTTAGCCCTTGAGGGTTAAATCCCCAATCCACATTTAACTACAATGTCTGTCACTGATTTCTTATTAATATATATAAACCGGGAACTTTCTCTCATCCAATAAATATATCTCAATACCAAAGCTTGTTACATACACAAATTTGACACAGTCCACCTCCTTCCAGGGGGGAAAAATAGATTGTTACACAAACCCAGAGTCAAGAAATAAAATGAAATGAAGATCAGGGAAACTTGCTCAGTATTCCATAAACAATCATAAATAAGCCAAAGAATTGGGTAACTTGGGCTACTATACAGTGATTTTGATTTTTTTACTCGTTATTGCAGACAGAATGAATAAAACCCCAATTGGGGATTCTAGTTGGCCAGTGACAATGGAATGAAGAAAGGTTCATATCATATTAATGGTGAAGGAGACGTAGGGGTGAGTGTCTGGGTCGCCTCCTAGACCGCCCATTGCACCTACTTCATCGTCAGACTTCCAGTAGGTGCTACAATTCGAAATACAAAACGAATGGGATCAATGAACAACACAGTCAAAGATTTTACAAAGTTATAAGGAGTCGGGTGGTCCTGTCAGCATCAGAGAAGAATGAAGCCCAGAGATACTAACATAGGGCAAGGGCACAATATCACTTATGTAGCAGCCAATCAAAGATTGCCCTTGAACAATTTTAATAGCAATGTGCCGTCAATTGCAACTAATTTATATAGAAATTTTGTATATGCAGGTATAATTATGCTTGAGTTACACCCACAAATAATGATCAGCTATGCAGTGTACTAAGAGCCCGTGAGTAACCACATTTTCTTACTCAATACACTAGGTGATCGTAAATCCTTCATCAGTATATACAATTTTTCCGCATTTTGTATGGACTGCCATAAATGAGTCTCACACTTCCATCAAAATTATCGAATTGTCAATTTTTGATCGAGCTGGAGTATTGGAGCACACGTGATATGGTGATGCTACCCCATGCAAGTTTTCCTCAAGTTAACTACTTTTCAGGCAAAAGAATTCTGGCTCACATTGCTTATTTCAGAATTCATTCACAAGGTTTGGTAAATGAGAACTACACAAGGAAACATAAAAAACTTCAGATTTTTCCCCCAATTTTTGTTGAACCCCCTAGTCTCTTCCCCTTTATATGCACATGGAAGCAAATCCTATTATAGTGCGGTCCTGACTAGGCCCATTTTATGACAATATTAACTTCATACACTGAAGTAACACATAAATCAAACTTTGCTAAAAAATTACCTGTACACATTGTCAGAGAGTCCTTCGAGGATAGACCGCACTTTCTTCTCACTTTTAACAGAAGGTGACAATACAACCGACTGAAATCAATTGAAAATGACAACAAAATTTAGCCAATGATGTATGTACAAACAGAAACTTATAAAAAGACATTTGAGTACAAGGTTCCCCCTTGCTTTGCAAGGGTTGGGAGAGGATCATTTATCACACACAACCTTCCTGTTTCTTTTTCTAAATGAAAACAATAGTTGAAAATTAATAAAAAACCAGTGCTTAATTACCAAAAAAGATGGTGGCAAACCATATCTCAAGATGCTCTCTGCAAAAACACGTACAGCACAAAAATGCATCCAGGAGCTAAAAACCTGCAGACCAAGACCAACAAGAAGGCAGTTGTAGTAGTAGCCCCTAGAGATGATCTCATAAATTTGAATAGATTAAGTTAATGTAGTAATTGCACTTGACTAAATGCTCACTTAACAAACAAATTTTAACATTGGCAAAACTTTCCACTAATTCCTTTGTCAGAACAAGGTAAAAGGGAGTATTTGAATCAATAATTCATTTGTTAGAACAGGGTAAAATGAAGTTCAACTCAGCATATAGGGAATATTTGAATCCGCAAAATGCTATAGAAAATCTAGTATTATTCAAATAAGTTTTGAAACAGTAATTACCTCACCGTAGCTGGTGCAGCACCATTGCAAAAGGGAGCTTCTCAATGTATCCTGGTCAAGTATCAGTTTCTCTAATTCCTGTTTGCGACTCTCTTGTGTTTCTGGACTATATTCAAAATCACGAATCTGTATTATGTATCAAGCATGCCAAAACAAACAGGGAATGAGTACTTCAGTTCCAATTTTTTAAAAATTATTATCGTCAGATTTTCAATAAATAAAGCCAAAGGAAGAAAAAATCTTAGGTGCTTAGGCCCATTTGGATACCACAAGGAAAGCACTTTTAGGCTCAAAAGTGCTTTTTGGAAAAAAAGTTAAGTGTTAGGCATTCGAAAAGCACTTTTTGGCCAAAAAAAGGCTACAAGGAAAGCAGCTTTCCTTGTGGGTAATCCAAACTGGGGCATAAAACATCTTACAGAAGTGTTTTTGTAAAACCCTCCTGCTAAAAAAAAGATCTATTTCACTTAAAGCTAACCTGGAAACCTTTTTCCCTTGCGCTAGTCTTAAAGTTATCTGCAACACGAGCAAACAGTGTTACAGTATAAAGAGCATACTCATTGTCTTCATGCAATTGCTTTGATGACCTGGGAACCTGAAACATTGGTTCGACCAATGATTAGTACTTTCAGAGTCATACTAGAGCCATCAAGTAAAAAAAAATGCACAAAGCTAATTCAAATTATTGAGACAGAAAAGGAAGGTAATTGTCTGGTGAAACAGTCGCCCAAGCTGTCAACGCTATCTGCACTGGTTTGAACCATTTAGCAACTGTATGCACAAAAAATGACCAAGGCTACAACCTGTGCAAGATGGCCTTAGGAACAGCACCATATAATGGATTTAGGTACTGACCTAAACCACTGAAATCAATCTTATTAAAATTTGAACATTGCAACAAATTTAACACTCCACTGTAGATACAAAGTCAACAATCTTTATGTCAAATTACAAGTACAAAAAATAAGGACATGGACTGATTGCACAGATCGTATATTGCTTAGGGTGTTAATAATGTAGATGGAAAACGGAGAGCTTACCACGTAGGTAGCAAGTGACTCATAGCTTGACAGCCAATCCTTCTGTGAATATTTAGGAACAATAGCGAGAAGAGTCACCAAATGTTCCGATGTAATAATGTCCTCTGGCTTCACCAGATTGGATAGATCACGGACAGCTAAGCTGAAAAAATTGAAAAAGATTACATAGAACAGAAATAATGATAATGGAGTGTCATGTACAGCAACTTGAAGCGGGGAAAAAAAATGAGGTATCAAATTCTATATCAAAGCAAAGAGCACATCATCTCGGAATATCCTCCCCAATCATTAATGTGGATACTTGTCAATACATCAATTACATATATGACACGTTTATATGTGATTGAGGCACAATAATTCAGGAAAATAAAGTTAATATTTTTGGTTCAATTGATATTTTCTTTTTGGTAATTGCAGGGCAAAGATGCATAGTGGGTAGTTTTGGCAATTTGATGGAGTAGCATAACTGAAAAGCAATTTAATAGAGGAAAAGGAAAGAAAATTACTTGGAGAAAAGGGCGAAGAAGAAAAAGGAAATAATTGCCTGGAAAAGAAGAAAGAAATAAAAGAATAGAAGAAACAGAAAGAAGGAATGATTTTTATTTTATTTTTCCTCACTTTTTCTCTCCTTACAAACAGTCTCCATTGGCTTTAGAGCCTAATCCCCATTACCAACCAATCCCCTCTTCCTCCAACATAAGCCATCCCAATTTTGAACCTAATCCTCACACACCCAATTCAAAACGGAAATGCAGCCCCCATCACCTAGCCAACCAGTCCCTTAAGTCCGTCCTCACCCAAATCATCCCATAAATCAGATACTCCACCAAACAGCCCCTGCACCAATCCTCTCACCAGAACCATTCCTGTCCTCCAAGCCAAACAAAGCTTTAACCTCCATCATCCCAAACCACTCCTTAAGATCCCAAACTGCTCCCAATCAATCCTGTCCTCACAACCATCACATAAACCCGTCACCACCATCTCAAAATGATTCACGCCCATTCACCCAATCCCGTGATCAACCTCCCAACCAATCCAGTCCACCACCAAGCCAGCCATCACAAACACTCACCCCACCATCATCCCGACACTGCCGATTTCCACAACCATCATCCCTTTATTTCACGCCATCCCTATCTCCGACCAGCGGTAATCAACACCAGCACTATCCGACAGTGCCTTAGCAACAGCATACATGACGCTCATCCCGATCTCCATCACCAGCCCCCATTCCATTTTCCCAAGATCCATTTGATCCAAACCATGGTGTTCCCCAACACCATGAGTAGCTAAGTTCCCTAATCATGATACTTTAATTCCGATTGTTGATAAATCTTTGGAATATGCACATAATTGAATGCTAGATGTTGAGACTTGATTATTGACTCTTGTTGTTTTATTTAGCAAGGGTTATAGTTTCTTGATTCTATAATTTCTTTTCAGGCATTGGTGTGTTATTGTTTAGGGATTTTTTCAATGATAATCTATAACTGATTGAAGTTCCAAAAGATATGCTATACCTAAGCTAATTCATGTAAACTTTCTAAATCTCAATAGCCTTTGTCCCTTAATGGATTAATTACAAGTGTATTCAAATCAATCAGTTTAAAGTAGATTCTCATCCTATAGTTTTTCTGTTAAATCCCCAATGCAATCTTTAAATCTCTTTTAAATTCTTCTTAGTTAATTTTTCTAGCTTTAAGACAAACACACTCAGCCTTAGATCCCTTGTGGGAACGATACTCTACTTGTCACTTTACTTGGTAATTAAGTAGTTTTATTTATTTATTTTTTATTCAAAAATGACCTATGAATATATCCTTTCAGTATGGATGCAATATGCAAATAGGTTTAAGGATATGCAAATCATGATTGCAGGAAACTACCCACAATATGGGCCAACTAAGCAACAGGTTGTATATATTATTACATACATGTTTTCATTAAGGCCTTTGTTGGATTTCTTTTAAAGTTATGGTGCACGCATCTGCATGATAACAAGTGAAAGGTTTAATGAAGTAACAGATGCATCTATTATGCTCCAGATAGCAGATGCAGGAGAAGCCTATAGGACATGTCCCAATGGTGTAATGTTCAAAAAAAATGGTACCCATATCTTGTCAAAGTGCATCATAAGTAACATACCTTCCACTTTGCTTTCTGTTTATGGCATTAAGCTGACTGCGTACATTACTATATTCAGCAACACGAACCTGGTATAAACAAGACACGGTTAATATTACTTTTCAAATTCACCATAAAATATTCGCTTTTCCAACCAGGTTCTCGGGAAAATGAAAGGTGGCTTGCAACAGGAGGTGCCACCAAAATTGCTGAGGGTAAAATGTGACCCAATTTGCTGACCTAAACAAATGTTGCTCGATATAGAACATATAACTGAACGCACCCCTTGCATCATCACCTTTTTGAAGAATTTTTTTTTTTACTTTTTAGATCAGTAACCCTGGTGAACGTAGTTCTTATGAATTCTTTTCCAGAAAACAAACTTAGGATTGAATTTTCAGAAGGTAATTTGTTCGAGTTGCATGGATATTAATTTTAAAAAATACTATAAAACTGTACCACATTATGGATAATAAACAGAATGTAATATATCTAGAGATAAGAAAATCAGCACAAGAAAGTGGCCACCAAAAGCACGCCATAAATCACTATCTCCTCAACTGCAATTACGATAAGAACACAAGACAGAAGTGCCATCGATTCAAATCATATCACAGTACTAACTCAGCTAAAAGAACTCTAAACACCCTAAATCCAACAAAACAAAATTTAAAAGAGCACCTTAAGATCATCTTCAATCTTGGCTACTTGTGCATGAATGCTGTCAACAATCTCCCTAAGAGGAGACATGGTTGGGTACTTCGCATCGTCCCAAACAAATCTGGGGGCAATGACTATGAAAATTCAATAAATAACCCATCAAAAGGGATAAGAAATCATGACTACTCAACTGAACATTCACCTGGTCAGGTAGGAATCAACAGGAACCCCATCGACCGTCAACGAGCTACTCTCAACCCCCGAAACCCTCTCCAATTCTTCGATTTGACGCCGTATCTTGTGGGTAACTCCTTCAACAAAACTGTTCGACTGCAAATTTCCACATCACAGACACGGAATCAATTAAAGCGAGAGAAATAAAACCCAGTACGCAGTTAAATGTGGAAACCCCACCTTCAATAGATCATCGCTGAGAGAGAGGAGGGAATCGAGAGTGCCGACGCGGAGATCGGGCGAATTGAACTGCAAATTCACAGTTGTGGCATTAGATCTCGCTAAGAATACGAACATAAACGAAGAAAAGAGGGAGATGCGAGACCCTGTAGATGGGAGTATCGAAGGAATGCTTGGAGATGGATTCCTGCAAGCGGCTCCAGAGGAGCGATGCGGAGGATTGGACGGGGAGAGAGACCACCCAATATCTCGTAGCCATGGTTGAGGGTAGAGCTATGGAGCTTCAGATTGTCTGCAGCACAGATCAATGGAGAAGAAAGGACGTTACAGAGAAATATACTGGGGATCGAGCATCAGGAAATCTGATCTGATTCGTCCGACTCCAAACGATGAAAGGAACGCGGGCTTGTGGGTGGATCCAGGGCACCCGACCCGTTATGTTGCGTTCGTTCAGGGGATTGATAGGATAAAATTCATCTTATACCATGTTTGCATGAGAGGGGATAAGACCCATCTCATGGAACTTCATTTTTGTTATTATGGGATTAATTAATTCTTCCTCACTCGTGGGATTATTAATCTCGTAAAAATTATAAAATAATTAAATAATAATATTATTTTTTATTTAATATTAAAAACATATCCAAAACATATGGTAACAAGGTTGAATATTCAAAACATACATTCATCATTTTTTTCCCTTTTGTTTTTCTAATAATGTGATATGCAAATATAAAAAAAAATGACTTATGTTGTCATTTAAAGAATAAAAGGGCATTTTCAAAAAGTAAACTTTAATGATCTTCGATCTTATTCAATCCTATGCCAATCCAAACAAAGATAGGATTTTTAAAAAATAATAATAATAATCCAGTCCTAATCTGGTCTAATCCAGTCCTAATCTGGTCTTGTACCAAACAATAAGATGAGATTTCTCATATCACGCAAGATTAAAAATCCAATCCCATTGTATCTCATCTCATCCCGTCTTCTAATCCGACATAACAAAAAGATAGTAAAGTAATTTTAATGAAATGTAAAATATTAATTTAGGAAAGACTACATTCATCCCTTCTTGAATTTATAGCCAAACTCGATCTTTCTCTTAGGTTTTAAATTGTTATATTTTACTCTTTACCTTCTAAACTTATGTTGGGTTTTGTATAGGTCCTCACAGAGCTCGAAGCTCATGGTCCCTGTGGCTCGTAGCAGTGTGGTTTCACTTGACCAAATCCAGCTCTTTCTGAGTGTGTTTGGGCCCATGGAGGCAATCGCTAGGATGTTCCCCCACCCTAACCAGAGAACAAGCCACAATGGCTACAATAGTAATGAATTTTTTTATCGTTATAAAAGTCATTTTCGTCATAAATGCTTTCTATTGGGATGATCTTTTGTTGCTCTTTCGTTGAGTGCGCAATGATAATAGAACTTGAGGAAGAAGACCTGATTAACTCGTTGCCAGTTGCAGTGATAAGACCAGAAGAGGAGAGCAAGTATTGTTCAAAAATGTACCCTTTACTAATGTTTCACTACTTGCATTCAGATGTTCCAATCATACTGTAATCAAACAACTTTAGAAATTTTGATTCAGGACCTTTCAACACAGTTTGAACCAATTTCGAGAATTCCCACTTATGTTTCAATATTTTGGTCTTAACTATATATATATTATTTTATTCTATATTATTTTAATATTATTTATCGACGCCAACCTGAGTCACAACTCGCGGATAATTGGTGAGAGACCCCACTTCGGGGGCGGGGACTGTTACCGTGTCACCCCCCAATCGTATGGGACACGTGTCAGAAACAAAGACACGAAACGAAACCCGCTCACTGGATCTCACTCACAGTAGTGCCGCCACTAACGCTTCGAGATCTCCCCCCAATCTTCTCTCTCTCTCCCTCTACTATTATCTCTAAAAAGGCATTTCTTGGAGCTCAAATTAGGTTTTTATCCCTCAACCGAACGAAACCCTAGGAGAGAGAGAGGGAGAGCGAGATCAGCAGCGGAGGATCGAAGCTCGTCGATCATGGCGGAGTTGCAGCCACCACCGCTGGAAGCTCAAAGCAACGGCGGAGTGCCGCCCTTGGCTTCCTCCGACGCCGTCGTGACCAAGCGCCAGCGCCGCCCCAGCGTCCGGTTGGGCGACATCGGGGACCAGCCCACCACTCTCTCCTACGACTCGCTCGCGCGCCGCACCAAGCACTGGCACGACTACAAGCTCAAGAAGGAGACCGCTACGTCGGGTAAGGGGTCTAAGACTCGGAACTTGTTGAATTTGGGGGCCGGGGGCGAGTTCCAGGAAACCCTAGAGGGCGGCGAAGACAAGGACGGGAATTGCGACGGGGTTGCTATTGGTAGCTGGAAGATGAAGGATTCCAAGCCCAGGAGAGGGTCCGCGAAGCGGGTGAGGTCTAATTGGGCGTCCATGGTGGATGAAGGAGGGGAAGGTGCCGATAACGGGTATCGGGATCGGGAGTTCGAACCGGAGGGGTCGGACAGTCATTTGAAGGAGCAGAGCCCGATTCATTCTCTGGATGACATGGCCGTGGATCCACGGAGGCCGTTTAGACCTAGGGTTTTGGAAGGGAAAGACCCGGATGGGGTTGAATTGGAGGGACCATCCGATACCGATGTGAGAGATTGGAGGTGTGGGGCGAGTGCCGATATGAATGCGAATGGGGGGAGAGGCAGATGTCCATCTTCGGAAGATGGGGTTCGAATTTGGCTTGATGGGCTAGGGCTTGGTAGGTATGCTGCAGTTTTTGAGATTCACGAGGTTGATGATGAGGTTTTGCCCATGTTGACTTTGGAAGATCTCAAGGATATGGGAATAAACGCTGTTGGTTCGAGAAGGAAAATGTTCTGTGCAATCCAGAAACTTGGGAAGGGATTCTCATGACTTGTATTTCCTTCATGATGGATGTAAAACCCTCAGCCATAACAACCCAAGACGTTTTTGTCTGAATTGGTTTGAGCTTTTGATATGTTTTTTGTGCAACATCCTAATCCTGAAATGAGATGCTTTCCCCATACTTCTTGTCTGCCATGTATGCATGGATTAAATATAGTATTTGTGAATAGGGCTGTGATCATCTTTTATGAGTTAGTCCTAGCTAATAATCATCTGACCATAATCATGAAACATGTAGGAAAATTGTGAGATTGTATATCATATGCTAGACAGCAACTTTCCTCAACCTCCCATTGGAATTAACCTCTTAAAGTTGCCCTCTTAAAGTCGCCTTAGCTTGAATAATTCATAGTTGTGGATGGAACAAAATCGATTATCTAGTTAAATATAGCCTGTTCTTGTTTAGCTGTCTTTCATGGATTAAATTACATAACAGCTTTAATCTGAGTTTTTGTCAGCAACATAGCCAAGACCAAGAAATTATCTGAGGTTGTGACTATGGTTCTTTAATTGGTCTATTACAAATGTTTAATTGGTTCACACTATAAAGACACAGCATCTATTACTTGTGTGCTAATTTGCATACAGAGATTGATAAAGAATGACTTATTAGGCTGAGACCTTTGTTGCTTTAAAATAGTCACATGTTATTATTATTATTATTTTTGTTTCTCGTTTATCTCTTTATTTGTATTTTTAATTTGTTTGTTTGTTTCAGTATTATTAACTTCAGAGTGCGTTGTAATTTGTCACTGGCTTAAATGTTATAACTTTGAGTAGTTGTTTCATTGAAGCTTAAAGGAAAAGAACAACTTGATTCTTTTCCCCCCCTTTGTTATTGAGCATGTATGTGTATGTCGGACTGCAGTTAGCTATATGATGGTACATAGTATAGAATTTGAGATGGATGCATTCTTGATTTGATATCATCAGAAGTGATTATTAGCCGATTAAATATAAGTTACTCTACATTCTTTCCATATGCAACTTCTTCTAAGAAGTCATCAAATTTACAGGTTCTTGTTGACAAATCAATAATGTGGTTCGGATCTGTGAATTGACATCCGTGAATGTGTTGCACTGGTTATGTTATGTATTAATATACATTATTATGGTGAGCCTTCTCAATAGAATCATGGATTTAGTAGGTGAGAGGTCAAGATTGATGTGAATTTTTAGCTCAGTTCCTTTGCTCTGTAGGTGATGTGAATATGTATGTGAATTGTTGTATATATGGAGACCAGTTTTTATGATGTTTGAGTGAGCATTGAGGTGCTTCCAGCATGTGCATTTGAGTTACAGAATGAACTTTTCTATGTCGGGAAAGTTCAGTTTAAAAGCATCCATAAAATCAACACTTGCTAGGATGTAAAGTTGGTTCCCTCCTGCCCGAAGTTAAGCCCTACTTGATAATACTTAATGTTATTGCACCATCAAATTTGTTAATGTTGAGATGTGGGGAAAGCTGTGACTGGGAAGTTAAGCTAAGCTGTTATCTAGACATCACATTGAAGGCTTCGAATATATTAAAGGTGAGAAATTGACTTTTCCGTATACTTTTTGTTTGAATTCCCTAATTGTACTTCCCTTCGTTACTTCTTGTTGTGGTTGCTAAACTTGGTAGGTTATTGTTATTTCTATCATGTTTATAAGAAAAAGAATTTAACTCAGACTGGTTTTATCATATGGTCCTTCTTAGTATACGAGTGCTCGACTTTGGATCTTTAGGTAGCTATGGTGACGGAGGGCTTGGTTGTCGAAGAAGAACTAATTGAGTTGAATATTTCTTCATTAACTCTTCTGTTACATTGGAAAATTTTCGCTATTTATTGTTCCTTTGATGTTTAACCTCCTAGTTTTGTGTTCCTGGTGGAAGGGGTTAGTCTCTGTTGGCACGCGTAGAAATCTTGGCATGTCGTAGTTTGGAAGTCCTAATATTGCTAGGATCTTATTTTGAGGACCAGTTGAACTACCAGTTGCCTACCAGGATCTTATTTTGAGGACCACTTGTACCATCAGTAGACTCTCTAGTTGTATTGGCCTATATAGTTAACTCATTAGTGTTGGGCAAGGTCAAGGTTTCAAATGGCGTATGCATTGGTTTGAGCCACTGTAACCCCATACTGGATGATGGCTTTGGTGGTAAAGATTGTCCAGATCTGGCACACACCAGGATTGGAGGGTTAACAGTGGTTTTCGAACTCGGAAGAGGGTCAAATGCGCCTTACCGCCCCCGGGGGGTTGTACTGGTGAATGGTGGTGCCCTTTAATGCGGTGAAGGACCTGTGAGAATTGGGTCATCTTGGGTCAAATACATCTATTGAGTTTCTTTCTGTAAAGTTGCAACCTTAACATCCTTTACTTGTCAGATTGTAGGCCTGGTGAAATAGCGCTTGACGACCTCGTACTTTTTCTGATCGAGTTTTACATGAAACACAAACATGATGTAGAGGTTTAGAGAAGGCTTTTTTTTTTTTTTTTTTCACAGAGGTCGTATGTGTGAATGATTTTTTGAAAATTCAACAAAATGCAAACCACACTCGAAAGTTCAAGAACATAAAGAACAATCTCAAGAACAGTAGAGAGAGAGACAGAGAATACCCTCTAAGTATTCGGCCTTATAGTAGCAAAATAATGCTATTAATCACATGTGAGTGTAGGTTGCACGTATTATGAATGAGCTCATATGTGTACGCGAGGTTCAATCTCTACACGTGAGTGGTAAGATTTAGGTGGAATTGTTTTTATTCGGGATGAATAGTATTACTTGAATGAGCACGAATAGGCTTCCCCGAAATAAATTACAATTAAAGCAAAATTTAATTCACAAAATAATTGAAATAAAAGCAAAAACCACTAGAACGTTACTATTTGAAAACACGCCTCCAGATTCGTCAGCATCAAATGCTTCCAGGTTGATTAGGTTCAAACAAATCCAGGTTAAACTTAAACATGTGTATTAACAAGTGACGCCAACAATGATCTTATTCTTGTTACAAATAAAATCCTCAAATAATATAATTTTAAAAAGGAATTCCCAAACCAGGGTACAGAAACTTATTTTCTGAAATAAGTTTTCCTTTCAGCCATTCAATCGTTAGTTGTCTGACCAAAAAATATTATAATATGGTCGCGTAATTGTCAATTGCAAAATGATAATCTTATTATTTCAACGCTGATGGAGTGATCAATCAGTAATGTTTGTATAATAGAGTTATGGATTAATTCATACGAGACTGATGGAGCGACCAACCAGTAAGTAATCCGTAGTGGGCAATTGGGGAAACTGTGATTCCATTATCTATGACACCATTGAGTATTGTATTGGCAAAGGTCAAATATAACAATTTTGTTAAATAATTGAATCCCATTCATTAAGGCATTCAACCATCATGTTCTTAATTCCCCCAGCACAGAAATCTAAACTGCCAAATTCAAGTCGCGAACATTCATAATATTAAAAAAGTTTCATCTTCAATATGTACTAAATACCTATTGGATTTCAGTCCTAAGTAAACAATCAATTAAATTGGAATAAATAAAAAATTACTGGTACGAAAAAATTGATTATTTGTTTTATGGGAAAAAAAAAAAACGAGAACGGTAGAAATTGCCCGGACTAAAAGATAATACTAAAGATTTTTACTACTTATACACCCTTTATAGACCTTCAATGCTGAATGAAAATGTTGATGCGATGAATTTTAAGTAGTTCCTGTATTATTACTTTGATAAAACATGCCTTGCCATGTTAACATTTTAGTGTGAATGGTGCATTAACGATGTACAAGTCGAATTATTCAACAATGAAACCTTCAATCATGTAGGGTACCCCGACAAAATGATACCCGACATTTCTGAAACACTCATAATGAGGCATGAGTGGTCGGGAGATATCCAGTATCTCATTGTCAGGTACCCAACATTTTTCTAAAATCTTAAAAGAAAAGGTCAGGAATTTGAATCCCTATCACCTTGATGTGATCGTGAAGGCCAGGGATCCAATTGTCGAATAGATTATAATAATAAAGGAAGATCTCACCCCAGTGATGCCTCGAGTGAAAAAAAAAAAAAACTTGCCCACACTAAATGTTAATTTAGCTCTAAACTTTCCAATATGCATATATATCCATTTCATTTAGTTCTAAATTTTCTTTAACTCCCATATCACAGTATTAACAATGGTGGAAATACATAATTAAAGCCTCCAGAATTATTCCCAGCTCTTCTCAGTAAATTTCCCGGGAAATAAACCTCCCTCTCTGCACATATAAATTCACAGTTTCCCACCACCTCTTCCCCACAAGGAGAGGGGATCAAAAGCACCATTAGAAACTCCTCTCTCTTTCTTCCTTGTTTTGTCTATATTCTCAATGGTGAAAAGGCCAGCGAAGGCCAACATGGGGCGACAAAAGATCGAGATCGCGAAGATAGCGAAGAGGAACCACCTCCATGTCACATTCTCGAAGCGGCGGTCGGGGCTGTTCAAGAAGGCCAGCGAGCTCTGCACTCTCTGCGGCGCGGAGGTGGCCATCGTCGTCTTCTCCCCCTCCGGCAAGGTCTTCTCGTTCGGCCACCCCGACGTCGACTCCCTCATCGACCGCTTCCTCTCCCGAGACCCCAACATCCTTAGCAGGGGGTGCCGAGGCGGTGGGGCCGCGAGGCACGCGGCGGCTGGGGAGGCGCACTTGAACGTGCAGCTGATGGAGGCTTCGGCGCGCTTGGAGGAGGAGAAGGAGCGCTCGGCGGTGCTCCGGGAGGCACGGGAGATCGGGCGGAGCGAGTTCTGGTGGGAGGCACCAGTGGAGGAGTTGGGGCTGTGTGAGCTTCAGCAGCTTCGGGTTCATTTGGAGGAGCTCAAGAAGAACGTTGTGATGCAGGCCGACAGAATCTCCGAAGCCATGAATGATAATACGATGCCGTTTTCGGCAGATGTATCGAGTGATACGACGTCGTATGGGTGCAAGTCCATGGAGCTTAATTTCAATTTAGGGTACGGGCATGGACTATTTTGAATTAAGTTCGCTCTTTCTGGGAAAAAGTAAAAATATATATATATATTATTGGGGTGTCTGGATTGGCCTGGTAACTCGCTAGAGAAAAGGCCAAATAAATAGTCTATTCCCCTTGTTGATGGGACCCACATAAAGTGGAATTAAAATTGTAATAACATATTAGAAATTTGTCTTTCAGGTTAAAATTTTAAGCTCACTGCGAGGATGAGAATTTTGTTCCAGGAAAAGTTTATTATTGACTAAATTTTAAAATATTTAGATAAAAATAAACTGAAATACTACTAATTTATATATATATACATATATTAATCTAACGGCTAGAAATTTTTATCAAATAATATGTTTTTAAAATCATAGTTTAAGAGTCTAAATCATTGTTTATATTAATTAGTGGTGCGGTTATGCACTCTTTCGTTTGCATCTATGTCCATACCGTTACAATGCACGAGGCTCGTCCAATGATCCATATCTTTGGTTAATCATTTCTTGATTATTGCTGAAGATATATTTCTATTAAAATTTAATTGTTGGATTTTCTATTATAAGGTTTTTAAGGAGGCATATAAGTTATGTGTCAGCTCTTCGGAGGATTTTTTTCTTAATTTTTTCCAAACTGTTTTACGATTATCGTTTCTTGTATCGTTTCTTCCGTATAAAAAAATCTATTTTAGCGTAGAAAAAAAATCCAATTATTTTAAAAGAAGCGAATTAATGTCTTCTGAAGTAAATCTAAAATCAAAGTTACAATATTCTCTATCTTAGAAATTGTAGAGAAATTCTCCACCTTAAGATTATGCCACTTTATAACAAATTCAGATAATTACTACGGAAAATCACTTTGTAAATACTCTGATTTTATATATTAATTCCTTTCTAACGTTAAACCCGTTCTTAAGCTAAAATGTATAAAAAAAAAAAAAGGATTGGAATTTAATAAAATTTCTGGCCATGTTATTTTTCATTACTAATTTACAAGATTCTTATCTGTAAGCTGTTTCAAGCTTGGAGATTAAGGAAAAGAGAGGAAATTACGGGGATATCCTTTTTTTTTTCTTCTTTAGTTATCTCTACTATTATAAAGGTAAAGAACCTTTTGGTTCCATCAACCAAAATTAATTTTAAATATTAAATTTAAATTTTTTACAGTTATGAATGGAAGTTATTTTCTTAACGACTCACCCTCAACTTTTCTTCCTACTTCTTTCACTTTTATCTTTTTTCAAGTACATACTCATTCTTTTTGTTCTTTATAATTTTGTATTTAATCTTTTATATTCTAATAAAAAAAGTCGTTAAGCACGTGCATTGTACGTGCGATACGACTAGTTACGATAAATGGGAAAGAAATCAAAATATAATGAATCAATTTTATTTTATTTTATTGTATTTTTTTACTACAAGTTCTTTGTAATATATAACTATGCAAACCCTACCGAGAAATTATTTGGATTTTTCGAACCTTTAAACCTCTCTGAACCTCGCCAACACAAAGGGTTTATACACACATTAAAATCATAAAATTAGGCCACATGGAAAACTTTTTTTTGTCTTTTTTTAACTCCACATGTTTTTTCATTTTTATTTTACTTAATCTTCATATTACAAGCTACGCCTATCGATGGGTCGAGTTTACCCAGGCCCGCTCTAAACCCATCAATGTTTTCTTTGGTCTAGACCCAACTTGTTTAAACAATGGGTCCTAAATTAAAGTCAAACTCAAGCCTGCCAAATTTATTGTGTAAATGGGTCCATCTTGGACTTGTTTACAAGACTTAAATTTGAGTTCTACAATTTTTATTTCTTTTTCTTTTTTATGGTTTATATTGTGAAGGTATACTCAACACTTTGTGCACCTATTTTGAAATTTTTTGAAAAATATATCTATGGATAGAAGACCGTAATATTCAATAAAAAGTCGTATTGTTCAATAGAAGACTATAATATAAATAAAATTATGCTCCAACTAGCTTTATAACTTAGACTAAATTAGATGACTTTTATAAATGAATTTTTATTAGCTGAAGTCGGTACAATTTCAAATCACATAAAGCATTGAAAATAATGGCTAGAGTATTAACTGCAAATGGAAGATTATGTTATTTCTTCATTTTAAAAAAGTCTTCACTAGTAAACATGCAAAGTGAGAAATGATATACAAACATGAATAACCTAGATAACCCCTTTCACACATGCAAAGGAGTTGTTATTACTCTTTTTTCTTCACAAAAGCAGAAGAAATTGCTGATTGCATTGTATGAGTTTTTTTTTTCCGCATTGTATGAGTTTTTTTTTTCCATGTAAATGCGTCTAAGGTCAAGTATGGGTTTTACCTCTCTCGGTCCTTCTACAATTTATAATTGGGTCTAAGTCTAGGTTCGTATCTGGACTAATATATAAGGGATTTGCGTTTAGAACAGGTCGGGCTCGGATCATTGGGGGCCTGCTATAAGCACTTAATTTTCTTACGGGTTTAAATTTCAAATTTATGACATTATTATATTTGATATAAACAATTAGATTTATAAATATAAATTGATAAATAAGTCCTCGCATGTGAGTTTATTGGCAAGACTTGTTTGCTTGGGTAAAACGACGCGCGTACGAGTTCTTGCCATGGCAGACGGGTGGAGCCTATCCTAAGTCAAAGGGCTCTACGCAGATGGGCCTCAGAACCTGGCCTACTTTTTTTTTTTCTCACAGCAGGAAAAACATAAAAATTCCATTAATACATTTTCATTAAAAAAAATTTTATTAAAAAAAATTATATTCATAATTGAGCAGAAAAATTCATTTTGACGATATTTAAATTAGGCATAATGACTATTGTAAATAATAATATCATCCATCTATTATGAATAATTTTATTTATTTATTTGCTATTATGATTATTTTTATTATCACAGCTTATATAACCTATGTACATAAATATTAATTTTGTTGAAGGCTACTGAACTTTAGGAGTTGTCTCAAAATAGTCACTATACTTTGATTTACCTCACTTTTCATATTGAACTTTTAGAATGTCACCTTTCATCCTTTCCTGGTCAATGTCAAGATATTTTAAGATAAGTTTAACCATATAAATTGAGATAACATATAAAAATACATAAGCTTATCAATTTTTATGAGGTCTAGAAATGTTGAACATATTCATCATAATCATTGAAAATTAAGAAAATCCAATGTAAACTCTAATGAACTTTTTAATACATATGATGAATATGTTCCGGATTTAGAAAACTCGTGAAAATTGATATTTCTATGTATCTTTGTATGTTATTTCGATCTATACATCTAAAATTATTTTAAAATGGTTTCAAAATGAGTAGAATAGTGAAATGGAGAGAGCAATCGAGAGATGAAATAGAGAGGGTTGGGCTCCCCCTAATAGACTTAATAACAATGGTGAAACTGTCACATTATGAAAGTTTAATATGAAAAATAAGACAAATTAAAATACATTCACTATTTTGAGACAAACCCTAAAGCTAAATGACATTCAAATGGAATTTACCCACTTATTCATTTATAAGGTTAGTTTAGATCTTTTATTTCATTCGCACATTCCAACTTATTCCAAATCTCATATTACTAATTCTCCACAAAAAATATTAAAGGATCATTTTCAAGAATGTGACCTTTTAGATGTACTAAATGCACAAATGCCATAATTTTGGGCACATTCTGTGAACTAAATGAACCCTAGCCAATGTCCCTTCATTTTGTATTTTTTCCCTCCCAATAAGCCTTTGAGAACTCCTTAAAAGTGAAACAAATAAGTTATCTAGAAAATGTCCCGTGTTAACATTTCCTGCTTTTACTTTCCATTCCCAAATTTTTAGGCAATAAGAACAGAAAGTATGTTTAGGTATTTATTTCTGTTTCATAAATTCTGAGAACGTTGCCAAAATATTTGGAAACTTCTTGACAAATTTAGGAGTGAGAAAATATCACTCTAAAAAATTTGTAAAATTTTTTAGAACAATGTTTACATCTCTCCTCCACTCGAGCCCACCTACAACCATTGGGCGTCTAACTCTAGTCATTGTCATTGGATTCCAACCACTTCTACTAGATTCCGATCATTGCCATCCAACCTTGCCAGGTAAAAAAATAAAGACAGTGCTCAAAAACCAAATATGTTTCTTATTGACAATGGGAAATGAGAACATGGAAATAAGAATAATGAGAAATGGGAACGAAATTTTGAAACAAGAACATGAAAATTGGAACAAAACCAAATGGGTTAGCAGATTTTATTAAAAAGTGTGCTTTTTTTTTAAGGGGTAAATTTTTTATTCTGAGCCTGAAGTAAGTGGGATTATTTTTTTAACCCTGATGATAATGAATTGGGCTTCCTGTAAAACCAGTGTTATAATTATTATTATTTTTCATGCTGAATGAATTATCTCCTAACTAAGCCTGGGTTTATATACGACTGCGATGCCTCATATAAGCAACTCTGATTAATCATTTCGGCCTTCTGCTGGGCCCAATTAACGTTCTTATGCTAATTGAGTTATTGGCCCTTCGAATTTCCATTTTGTTCAAAATTAATTATTTTATTATACTTTGATTTCTAAATTTAAAAAATAATTATTTCGTGGAATATACGATGAATAATTTACCTATACACAACTAAACTATACTGATAAAAGAAAGAAAATGAAAATTTGCTTTCTTTGATCCCAATTGGAAAAAGAACAGAGTTCAAGAAATGCAAAAAGGAAACAAAATAAAAAGAATTGTAATTAGTTTGTTTCTATATTTCAATTTTAAATTCTTTAATGTTCTTCATTTAATATTCAGTCATTTGAAAACGTTCACAAAGGAACATCTTCCTTATCATGGCCGCCAAATGAAGAAACGCCATGAAGAACGCGTTAAAAGGTGTACGGACACTTAAATTAATTGTTAAGCTTATGGTCTAAATTTAGTTAATATTTTATTATTCTCAACCTCAAGAGGATAACTTAGATCAATTCTGTTTTTTTTTTTTTTAAATTATCATTAGAATTGTTCTATGTTTACATAAAATATCCGAGAGACAATTTCATGACTTATTTGTGTTGCATGCATGCAAGTTTATTTCTGCAAATAAAGAAAACATTAATGGACCAAAATTTAAATCTAAAAAAAAAATTACATCTAATACTTAGAAAATATTCATCTAAAAAAACTCTTCAATTCTTATTCAATATGCCCCCACCCCCTCTTCAACTAGTCATTAACAAATCGAACCTAGCACACATATTTTATGTACATCTTGTTCCTTTATCATTAACATATTTTATGACTTCCTACATTAGCACAAATGTACATTTCACCTGAACGTACATTTCAGGAAATAAATAAATAATTTAATTAACCCAATCTAAGTTCTCTAATACTTAGTGTCACGACTTTAGTAACCATACAACTCATAATTTGGTGTCCATATTCTCTCGTGGCAGTGAAGCGCAACGGCTATTAAATCCAGACGAAAGCATAATAAGGAAGAAAAATTAAATAAAATGCCCGGATCATCTCGCTGCACCGTACAACTATGGAATATGATCCGGACCTTTAAATTGGCCCCCTCCCTTGTACTGAGGTGCACATTTTCATAGAGGGGGAAAAAGAAATGCCCCTATAGCTTTCGAGCGGAACAAATTTTAATTTTCGTCGAATTTTTTTTTTCTCGATGGTACGCGCGACGAAAGGGCGACAGAAGGTGGCGATGGCGAAGATGACGAGCGAGAGCAACCTTCAAGTCACGTTCTCGAAGCGGCGCGCGGGGTTGTTCAAGAAGGCGAGCGAGCTGTGCACCCTGTGCGGCGCAGAGATCGCCATCATCGTGTTCTCCCCGGGGAAGAAGGCCTTCTCGTTCGGCCACCCGAGCGTGGAGTCCGTGGTGGACCGCTTCCTCAACCGCATGCCCGCCCCGCTGCCGGCACGCCCCCCGGCTGCGGCGACGGATTCAGCCGCAGGGACGATGCGGCTCATTGAGGCCCATCGCAACGCGAGCGTGCGCGAGCTGAACGTGCAGCTCGCGCAGCTCGAGGCCCAGCTCGAGGCCGAGAAGAAGCGGGGCGAGGCCCTGGGCCAAATGAGGCAGGCCGGGCCCGGGGTTGGGCTGGGCCAGACGTGGTGGGAGGCCCCGGTGGGGGAATTGGGCTTGCCGCAGCTGGAGCAGCTGAAGGGGGCGCTCGAGGAGTTGAAAGGGAACGCCGCGAAGCAGGTCGACCAGCTGCTTATCGAGGCAGCCAACCCGACAGCGGCGGCTGTAGCACCGCCGTTCTTTGGCGGGAACAGCGGCGGAGTGGGCCCTGCGTATGAGTCCAAGAGTGCTGTGTTTGGGTCTGGTGGGCCCATGAATGGGATGATGCCTCCTCCTCCCCAGGCTTATAATTTTGGGTATGGACATGGGTACTTCTGAGGAGAATGTGAGGAGTTTTTTGTTTGTTTATTTTTTCATTTTTCTTTCCTTGTTTTTTTTTTTTTCGAAAATGAAAAGAAATTTTAAGAAGGTGATCTTGCTGTTTGTTTCTAGTTTGTATAGGGAAAAATGCACATGTTCTACTTCACAAATAAACAAGAATATGAATAAAATGGATGCTTCTACCTTTAAAAATAATGATAATAATAATAAATAAGAAAAAAAACAGAAATTGTGATACATTGGCTCAATCGGGCAAATACGAGGATCTGAACCTCAATATTACAGTGCACCGAGGTCACACATGCATGAAAGACGACGAATTATTGTTTAAATATTTTGATAAAATTACCGAAATACCCTTTATTCGTATCTTGGCACGTTATATATTTGAGCTTTAAGGATATTTTGGTAGAAATGTGTGCCATTACTCTGATTGAGGGTTTCATCCATCTAAATTTATAGTAATTCCGAACAACCCAGACAGCAGATGGAATCGCGTGCAACTACAATCGTATAAGAAGTCTTTGGGGTGCGACTAAGTTCGAGGGTTCTAATTCTCATGGCTTTTAAATTGGGTGTGCATTTATCGATAAGCATGTGGCTTGCTTAATATTGAAGATACCATATTATTAATTATTCTAGGGCATAAAAGTAACTCAAATGCTGTTATGAACACAGTCTATGAAAGAGAGGGAACTAGGATCATAGCTAGGTTTGTTACCATTTACCTAACACTGAGGTGTTGGCAACTTCAAGTTTGCTTCAAAGACAGGTAAATCAGCAGTGGTATGAAGGCCTTCATAAAATTTCCAAAGTTTCTAATTAGGTTTGTTAAAAATGGCTCCATTTTGATAAATGAATTTTAAAAATGATATATTTTTTTTCCTTTTTTAATAAAAAAATTGCCATTTTAGAGTACATCGATACCCAAGGATATGGAGCTACCTTGGGATTAAGGGAGACCGAGACTGCCCTGGATTTTAAGGACTTTTTCAAAAAGTGATCATTCCCACCATCAAATTTTGAAAATTACTCACGTAATTTCTTTATTTTGTGCTTGCACCCAGTAGACTTATAATTGGGCTTTTCTTACGTACGTTTGGCGTAGTATTATAAACCCGATTATTAACATGAGAGAAATGAAACATTTTTGCATTTGTAATTCAATTTGGATGCATATAAGACATGTATGCCCCATTTCCCCTCATTTTTACCATACAATTTGGAATACTCGAACAATCGATATTCACTGATTCAACCGGTGGGTTGGCGGTTTAATCATTGGATCAATGACATTTATAATATAATCTCTAAACTTCACAAATGACTTGGTCGCTGGTTTCGAACCTGTCCGGTGAACTCAACTAGTACAGGTTCCTTGAGAAGGGAACAAGTTTCAGGGCAAGAATAAACAGAGGTTGTGTGGAAGGGCAATGAAAAGGAAGCCTGGAAGGCCAAGTCAAAAGAAAAGAATATTGCATAAATTAGACAAAGAAAAGTCCAACTCTCTCTCTCTCTCTCTCATATCAGTTCTTCACTTTCCTAAACTTTCTGCTAACCAAACAAAGAGGAAAGGATTAAGGTGAAGAAAACCTATGACCCAAAAAGAAAGGTGTGAAGAAAGCCAAAGGGTGTGCCCAATACGAAGCAAAGTCTGAGTTACACCTTTTTTTTCTTCTTTTTTTTTTTTTTTTCATTTCTTCAAATTCACAAAAGGAAGAGTTACATAATTATGCTTTAATTTCTTTTGGGTCCTAAAAAGAAATCATTCTATTTATGATAATAAACCTTACTGCCTTGAAGCTTAAGGTTTGAACTTACTTGCCACCTCCATAGGGCCTCTTCTTTAAACCTTTTCTTATAGGTATACCTGCATGCAACCCAATACCACAAGCACTCGAACTCTTGATCTTTTCCAATGTCAAAGATTTAACATGGATAGCGCAATGGTCTCTGTTCGGCCTCTTTTGGACTTACGGAAATATTTTCTTTTAGGAAAACTAATGAACTAGTAAGACTGAATATAAATAGCATGTTGAATAGAAATAGTCATAAAAAGGTGATTTTGTGTCACCTAAAACTCAATTTTCCCTTTTATTTTATTTTTTCTCTTCTTTGGATGCAGAGGAGGCAGAGGGCCTAGAAACGTTTTAAAGCACAACACTCTTTTTTTAATTAAATGCAATAACAGAGGGCGCATGGGGGGATTAATTAAGGATCTATGCACACTTATTTGCCATTATATTCTTTACATTTAATCACATTCAAAGCTGTATTTTACGGATGCTCTTCCTTTCTCTAATCCACGATAACTCTATTAAATTTTGACTCAAAGAAAAAAAAAGGGGGGGAAAAAAAACCCAAGTGTGAACTACTTTATAAAAAGCCTAATAGAACCTTAACAAAAAGATGCTCATCGAACAACCCAACGTAAACATTCCTGCCCTTGCTTCTCTCTAAAGATATTCTTGATTAGCATAAAACCTTACTTGCTCCACTTATCATTATATCATCACCCCCACCGTGCAATAATATATATAGTTTCACTTGCTTCATTTAACATTACCTTCGATCCTTCATAAACCATGAGAATCGCTCCGACGGTAGTCCTCTTCATTGGCCTCATAAACTCGATCGAGAGATCGATTGCGTCGGTCGTCTCGACCGGAGACTTCAACAAGGACTTCTTCATCACATGGGCTCCCACCCATATTGTCACTTCTTCAGATGGCCATGCAAGAAGCCTAATGCTTGACAAGCAGTCTGGTAATTTTCTACGTAGAATCCCTTGTTAATAATATGTTCCCTCTTTTATGTTTTTTGTGCTGATTTTTTTCCCTCCTTCCAGGTTCTGGTTTTGCATCAAACCAGATGTTTCTGTTTGGGAAGATAGACATGCCAATAAAGCTCATCCCCGGCAATTCAGCAGGCACAGTGGTGGCCTTCTATGTAATAATAAGCAACCTCTATATATCTTCTTCTTATTCTCATCTTTTAAAACTAATTTTTTTGCTAATGGGCGCACCCATCTCATGTAAATTAAAGGAAAACACTCGGTGGCTCCAAAGTGGGGGTAGGCGCCGACCATGCATGGATGGGGTCTATAAAAAACTCTTATAACAAAAATTAGTCCACGGAATGGGTACAGAACAAACAAAAGGAAGTGGATCTCGTTGCGTCTAATGAATGAGACCCACACCTTTGTATTGGTTTTATATCCATTCTATGCATTCATTTTCGGGACATCTAGCATTGCTCTCTTTACATTTTATTCTTTTTCGCATAATGGTTTCTCAGGTTAATTGGTATTGTACTTGTCTCATGATGCAGTTGTCATCGGATCAACCGAACCGCGACGAAATAGACTTCGAGTTCCTAGGAAATGTGACGGGGCAGCCTTACATTCTTCAGACAAATATTTATGCAGATGGATATGACGACCGGGAAGAAAGGATCTATCTGTGGTTTGATCCTACAAAAGACTTCCATACGTATTCTGTGCTTTGGAACCTTTACCAGATTGTGTAAGTCATTTCTCAAAATAAAAAATAAAAAATACAAAGTTTTGGTATTTAATCATGGTAATATGAAGGGGTAACATATACTGGGGACTATAGTTTAATTTGTGTGAGCGTGCTTGTGCTTGAAAGTATATTTTTAAAAAATGTTCATTAGCAAGATTACGCAATAATATAATTAATGAACTATCAAAATAATAACAACGCATATAGTGAAATTGTTTAATGGGAGAGTAAGTGTCATGCATGCTTGAGGCAAGGGATCATTAACAAACGAGTCTTGTTCCAGTCCTCGTTCTTTCTAATTTAATTCATTATTATTTTTACTGATAATTAAATACATTTTAATCGGACCATAAGCGTGATGACCAACAATTATAATTTTTCATTTTTTAAAAAGTATGTGGTCATGGGAAATAATGCCATTGAAGATAAAATGTAGGAGTCTGTAACGTTGGGAGATTTGCTAGGTCTTGGGGGTGGTTACGAAGAGTCCTATCAAAAAGAGTATAATTTAAATACTTAAAAAAAAATTTAAAAAATTAATGACAGAAATATAAGAATAATATTGTGTTCATACCTACTAAATCCCTAAAATGCTGGTGTGTTGGTATACGCATAAAAACAATAAAATAGTTTAGATGAAATTACTTAATTACATTCCATTCACGTGTTGATCGATTTGGTTGGAATTTAATAAGGATGTGTCGTATTACTTGAAATATAATTACACAGGAGATTTATCGTTTAAATGACGAGTTAATCCTCTCATGCGTCGTTACTCCCAGGTTCATGGTGGATGAGGTTCCCATAAGGGTGTACAAAAACCATGCAGACAAGGGGGTTGCATATCCCAGAAGACAGCCAATGGGGATCAAGACCAGCCTATGGGACGGCAACACGTGGGCGACGCGTGGCGGAAAGGACAAGATTGACTGGTCCAAGGCTCCCTTCACAGCTTCATTCAGGGACTACAAGATCGATGCCTGTGTCTGGAGAGGAAACCCAAGGTTCTGCAGGGCTAGTAGCCCTACCAACTGGTGGAACAAACAGAGGTTTCGTTCCTTGACGTATGCACAGAGGAGGCTCTTCAGATGGGTCAGAAAGAACCACCTCGTTTATGACTACTGCCAAGACAACAAGAGATTCCAAAACCAGCTTCCCAGAGAATGTTCGTTGTCCAAGTTCTGATTGGTTTACTGGACAAATTTTCCCATGTAACCATTTTTCATCATTATTTTGCTCTCTATATATACTTTATTTGTGCTGTTTGTCACGTTACTTGATTAAATAATCATGGATTGTAACCCTTTTTTTTTTTTTTAAGGGGGGGGGGGGGGGGGGGGGGGGGGGGTGTTCTATGCATTATTTGTGTTGTTTCTAATGCTGAATAATTTATGATAATCATGGGTTCAACAATCGTCATAATGCTTGTTTGGGAGAAGTATCTCTAGCCTTGGAAGCAAAGCAATTATCGGCTATATAGACTATGCTTGGCCTATAGATCTTTTCGATGCACTTTATTTGTAGCAACTTCTTACTTAATACAAGGAAAGAAAAACGTAGATTCTAAACGATAAGATAGCCAGACTTATTTATGTGTGCACCTCTCCTTTTCGATAAAGGAGATTCTTTTTGAATAATAGAGATTTTCCTTTAGGATAAGGCGACAAAAGGTTCCAACTTGATTCCAAATATCAATCTTCTTGTCGATTTACCGTGTTGTAGGCCTCAATCTCATCATCATAGTCATTAGCTTTGAACTCTTCCATTTCGAGTATCCCTTTCGTAACCTCCAGCTAATGATAGTTGATGAGACAATGGAACAGCAAGATCATGGAACGAATCATTTTTGGCGCGAGCTCATTGCTTTAGTCATTTCGACTCGGTTACGTATAGATATATCTATTCTCTACAATGTATGTAAACGACATAGCAAATTATTTTTATGGGAGCAAACTTGCATACCTGGGACCCATACAAGACCATTGAAAGATATATTCATATTATCGGATTAAAAATTCTACTGGGACTGTATCTCCGGTCAAAGTTTTAATTCCAATTGATCAACAATAATGTCGATGATAAAAGTGTTAAATTTTGAATGAAATGATGTGCACTGTTATTAAGATTTGAATTCTGTTGGATCAACATTGAAGTCGATGATGAAAGTTTTTTGAATTCGATGAAGATCATTCAGACTTGGATGAAAATCAAATTTTACAAGCTACTAAGGGATAGGATTTACACTCTAACAATCAAAATTGTTTTACATGGTCTAATGTAATCTGTACGCGAGTTTGCTCATATAATAAATCACAATTACTTATTTATCAGCATTTTCTTATATATAGAAGCACGTGTTAAACTGAGGCGTTTATTGTCGGACAAGTGTCACGCAAGCATAATGCTACCTCTTTTATACATGTATTGTCCATAATCGCACATTTCATGGGAAAAACTCTTAGGAGGTGCACCTTACAAAGAAATGGCCTTTTTATTTTCTTCTTTTTGGTATTATTTGAAGAAAAAAAAATCTGCTAACAACCACCTCCCCCCCCCCCCCCCCCAAAAAAAAGAACCCCCCTTTTCTTCTTTTTTTTTTTTTCCCTGTTTTTCATTTTTACCAGGAAATAAAACGTTTAATACTTTCATTAAGGAGAAAAAAATAGTAAAAACATAAAAATGTCTCTCGAACTTTTATTTCTTTCTTAATTTAATTTTTCAACTTCAATTGTGAGTAATTTAATTATTAAACTTTTATTTTCTACTCAATCGACTTCATATTTGAGAAGGAATGGAATTAGGGTAAGAGAAAAGGAGTTTGAACGAGAATAAAAAAGGGAAAATAGAATTGGAAAGGAAATAAGGGTTACGTGGACTTAAAGTCGTACTTGTGATCCTCCTCGTAGGCACATATGTGAGATGCATTCTTAACTTTTATTTTTAATTTAGTAAAAAATAAAAGTTTAAAAATTAAATTATTTAGGATTAAATTAAAAATGAAGTGAAAGTTCCAAGTTCGAAGGACATTTTGGAACACACACCCACTTGCATAAAACGGACCTTAGAGGACCGCCGCGAAGACTTTAACACAAGGAGAGAATCTCCTTCCCTCTGAAACACCACCTCCAAATGAAATTCTCGGATTCTTGGGCTTCTTCTTCAACTAGTTCCTTGTGATCCATATTGCTAAACCGCTCCGCATCACTTACGGTGAGTTCCGAGCGATGGGTAACGCGAGTAAAGATCTTCTCCACTTAGAAGAACTCCACAACCCATATTCCTCTTCTTTAGGTACTCTCTCTCTCTCTCTCTCTCTCTCTCTGTTTGTCTCTTTCTGCTTGCTCTGTTCTCGTTAATCTCCTTAGCTTTAACAAACTTTTAATTCTGTGAGAATCCCACAATGGTTTTGGTGGAGTAGTTGTTCTGGTACTTCAATTATCTGCTGGGCTACTCTCTCATTACCAATTGGTTTCGAGGTGGAACCTTAACAATCATGTGTGTGTGTGCAGAGTCCACTCTTCGTGTATGTGAAAATGCCTCACTGACTCAAAACAAGAAGAAGCCTCATTCAGAAGGGAAACCCTCTACTGCTTCACTTCCTACTAGCATAGGTATTACTTCTTCTTATCTTATTCTGAAACTTTGGTTATCTGTTATTTTTTGGAGGCATAATTATGATTGATGCTTCCTCAGGCATTTGGAGATTTTATATCGCAAGTTGCATTGGAAACCCCCTGCTGAGATAGGTGGAGAAAAGGAAAAGAAAATAATAAAATTGACTGTTTTTCGCATGAGTTCTTTGTGCAATTTGAGTACTTGGTGAATGGAAATAAACTAAGGAACCATTACTAATTTAATCAAATTGATTTTATTAATTAGAGCTTTTGTGGTACTCAGTTGAACTTACCTTGACTACAAGTTGTGTTGTAAAATTAATTTTTGCTGTGGTTATTAAGCAGACCACTGACATAGTGTTACCTGTTGTGTTTGCCATTGTATCCTCTATTTAGTAGAAGTTCGAGCTTTTTTTGGGAGCTGCTGGTGATGAACTTTTTTTTTTTTTTTCGCATTTGTTATCTTTGAGTGTTGTGTGTTTGTGCGCATTCATTTTAATCAACGTTAGTTAAATGTTTTCTTGTCATGTTATAGTGACTCTGTCAAAGCCTTTTTTATTTACTTATCTTGTTAGTCCTTTTAATTTTATCTTTTAGGTCTGGTCATCACTTCCTGCTATATGCTTGATTTCACCACACATGATCATGGCTATAGAACTTCCATCGTATTGGCCAGTGAGACGGAACAACTAAGAGATACTTGAGTGGTTTGAAAAGGCTTTTCAATATGGAGGAAAATCAAAGGCAATCATATTCTCATAGGAATTGATCTAAGTCTATATGCTTTCCTTTGTATAATAAACGATGACAGATAATGAAGAATGGCATTAGGATGGTGATTGATTGCTAGTGAGTTTCGCTTTTTTGAATTCAGTGTAGAGAAGAAAGTTTCCACTAGACAAAGTATCTAGGTTGATTGTTTAAAGAGATTGAGGTTCAAGATTTCCATGATACGAGGGCAGCAGTTAATTACACTGTAACCTATGCAATAGAAAGCCCCAATTAGTGGATTAAGCAAGATGTTCTCAGATCAAGAACAACAGCCCAAAGCCAAGAAGACCACCAGTCTTCTTGGAGGGAAAAAATCAAGAGCCCAGATCTTGATTGAAGCCACTAAGCCTTATGGCTTCCTCGTGTTGTCAAAGATTTAAGTTTTCGGTTTATCCACGTGCATGCTTGGCATGCTAGCAAAGAGGAATAAATAAATGAGTCATTCTTTGAGAATTAATTCGAAAAGGACCACGGGTCCCACCACATGTGCATTTCATGCAAGGACACGTGGACAAGTAGTTCCATGCATCCCAAGTCTAAGATTCTCTGTCGCAGAGAAGCAACATAGTAGAAAGGGGATTTACACTTAGGTCTATCGAGAAACACCGCACCAGCAATAAGATCACAAGAACAACCTTCATTGGAAGCCAAGGGCTAGTAGTAGTTGCCTTGAAGATAGCTTCTATGAGACTATCTTCAGGGTAACCTTATAGAAGACGAGGCATTGGCATGGTGTGTTTATTCTAGTGCAGTCAAGGCAGCTAGATCTAGCAAGAATCTGAGCCTGCACATTCAGCATGTGAGGAACCTACCTCCTTTTTATTGAACTATTTTACCAGTTTATGTTTATGTTCCTTTTCTAACAATTTGTATTTCATGTATTCGAGCATAATTTTTCCTACGCTTGCATAGAGAAATGAGAAGACAACATTGTTTCTTCTGCTTACTGGTTCTCCAAGCAATCAGCTTTTGGATTCCTATGAATTCAACAATGGCCGCAGCTCAAGCGCTTGTAGAGGGAGTGAGATAAAAAAAACGTTACTATTCAAGGAATTGGGCAAAACTTTTGCCTTATCATCAGTAGAGTTATCTATGATTTAGAGTAATTTGTGCAGTAATTAATATATATTTTTTCAATAAAAATAACTTTTTAACTAGCTTTTTAGTTTACTCCTTGTTGCTTGACCCCTTTGTCGATAAGGTTTGGGCCTTGAGGCTTTAACCGTGTGCTTCATGATCATCTTAAGTAGGTGTTGACTGTCCTTCGCCCATATAATCCCGCAAGCTGAATTTTCCTTTATTACTGTTGATGAGAGCTTCAATTTCATTTTCGTTCAGTTATTTTTTTTTTTCATGATTTCGCCAATTGTCCAATTAATGTTTTGTCTTGTTATTGCTGTAGTTTTGGGAAAAGTGAAGGATTTTTTAGGAGTTATATCGGATGCTAATGAAAGACTGCAGCTCAATAGAAAGGTACACACAGTGGTATCTAGTACATCTTCTGTCTAGATTTAACCTGTTCTTAGTTTTTGGAAATTGACAGACATCATTATACAGGAAAATCCGACTGAAGGCTATAACATTGAAGTTCTCACTGGAAACGAATCCGAATACATTGAAATGGTCAGAAGATCTAACTGTCATTTTTTTTTTCCCCCTCAAAATGCAAGGTTTGCCACCCATTTCTTTTACAATGCTTTTTGGTGCACCCATTTACAGGATTTGATGCTGGGGTTTGCTGACTTGCATACCCCTGAGGCCGTAGCTGCTGCTGAATCTGCGGTTGCCGGTTCCCAGCAAGTAATATCTCTTGCGGCTAGCAGTAATGGCACTGAACCCATTGATATCAGTGATGATGACACTGATAGTGGCAATGAAGATGACAATGGCGAAGAGCAATTTGATCATTGCAATGCAGGATCTGTTTTGGAATGCAAAACATCTGATCTTCCTGAGGACCACTCTTCCATTTAACCAAAAGGAGATCATCAGTCAAGTAGGCGGTCGAGGATCGTTGAGCTCCCATGACAATTTTGACAGAGAATGAGTTATAGGAGACTTTGATTTGATATTTATAATAGACCTTGTGGGGAAGGCCTTAAGAGGAAGGAACTTCCCTCAGTTTCTTATAATTGGAGCAAATTTTTATTACTTGTTCAATTTTATAGCGTTGGTGTTGATCGAGTTCACTAATAGGAGGTAGCATCTCAATCCATGCATTGGAGCCTGATTTTAATCTGTGTTTTGTGGAGTTGAGGGAAGTTTTCACACTACAACCACCAAAATATGTGTTCCATTAGAGTTTTTTGGTCTCCTTTTACTTGTTTTTCTATTCAGTTTGCAGTTTTATTTTTCTGTTTTAGGATATTAATCCAGGGAAAATTGCTTTGAACCCCCCGTGGCTGATCGAGTTGCATGAACCCCCCCATGGTTTGGAAACGCTTAAATCCCTTGTGTTTTGATTGAAGTTGCAACAATCAGTTTTTCCTCCTTAATTGCTTATGGATCTCAAGTATTGTAAAATAGTAAAAAATAACTTTAATATTCCAAAGTACCTTTACTTTAATCAAAATTAAAGAGATTGGTTAAAAAAAATAAAAATTGGACACATTAAATCTTAATTTCATTATTTTATTACTTTTGGGATGCACAGACTGTTGACTTTAATTGAAAAACTAATTATTATAATCCTAATAAAAATACAGAGAAATTAAGTACTGATTTTCAAAGTATATACGAGAGTTCCTTACAGTATGATCAAATTACGGGGGTTAAGTCTAATTTTCACATTAGTTTATGCCATGTTTGGTGGTGTGAAATTGGAGAATGGATATGGATTACGGTACGTTAGTTATTGATAATTTATGTAATCTCTATTTTTTTGAGATGAAATCTTTCATCTCTTCTTATAAAGAAAATGAAAGACTTTCTTTCTTCCGATTAAATTATTTCCAAATAAATAAATAAATAAATAAATAAATATATATATATATATATATCCTCGACTGAATGTTGGAATTGACCCTAGGTTCTGAACTTGTAAGCTCTTTCCTCTTTTATATATAAGGTAAAAGACATTGACACTCCTTTATCTTTATGAAAAACATATTAATATCTCCTCTGGCTTTCAAAAAGACATTCACATCTCATTCTTTCAAACTAACTTCTTTGACTCATCAAAAATTGATAAATGACAAAAATATATATGTTTTTTTATAATTATAAAATACTAAACTCTTATCTAATCTCAATTATTTCTTAAATAAAAAATAAATATATATCCCAAAAAATTTTATTCCCTAAAAAAGGTTAACAAAAATGATAATAGCATGATGAATAACATCTTAAAATAATAATAACATAAGTGTGAGACAAACAAGTCACGAACAAGTCAATTTGAAAGAATCAAGAAGTGCCAATGTCTTTTTCGAAAATACATTGAGTGTCAGTATTTTTTAACAGAGGTGAGGGGTGTCATTGTCTTTTATCCTTATATATATATAGGGATTGATGGATGAGAGATGCACCTTATGTAAGTTGTGTAAGGTGAATTTTAAAATTATACAGTTTTAAATCATTTTAGAAAGATCCAACCGTATGGATAAAAGAACATGAAAGGTTAAGAGTTGGTATTGTAGAACCTTTACATTGAGCATAGGAAAGTTTTGTTAGTTTTCAACAACTCAGATTTGGAGATTTTCTTTAATAAAAATATGAGATTCTGCAGTACAAAATTCAATGCAAATTGAACGACCCACTAATTTTTTCACATTCATTACATCAATACGGTTGTATTTCTAAAAATAATCTAATACTATATAATTTTAAGAGTGCACCTTATATAACTTACATGAGATGCATCACACATATATCATTCGCATATACATGTATGTGAACGATTGTTCAAAGGGATTCTACACAAAAATAGGAATTAATGGTAGAGGGGCTGTCCTAGATGGAGAGTGGTCCAAAGTCTAATTGGGCTGAGGCCCAAAGTCTAATTGGGCCGAGGCCCAAAATGAGCCTGGCTTAACTGAGTTGATGATGCTATCTAAATCTAATTTAATATATTTACTAGACTCGAGAATATAAATAAATGGGACTGAATATTGATGAAAATGAGAAAATTGTAGAAGATTATAGATTAACGTGGGTTGGGTGGCCAGATAATTATTTTGAAAATATAACTGTTTTATAATGAGAGATAAATAGTAAGGGTTCGTTAAGAAAGAAGTGGAGGATGGTTCTTCGTGAGGGGGCTCCTTCCCAATCCATTCTTTCCCATTCTTTCTCCAACTCATCGCTCTAGTCAATTTCAAAAGGAAAATTCTACTCGTAAACCCTTCACACCAAAATAGAGACGTGACAAAATCTGCGTAGCTCTTTTTGAAAGAAATTTTGGTCAAAGAATAATACAAAACTGCACAAATTTTGTTACGTGGTCAATTTTGGCATGAAAGGTGTGTGACGAATGCACATGCAGTATTGCTCATTTTAAAACACCTTTATATCATTTTCATTATACTAAATAGAACAAACATATAAAAATGCATAGGTACACCGTTTGAGAATGTTAAACCTATTCATTCTAAGCATTGAAAATTAAGTACAAAATTTAGTGGCTTTGATTTCTTGCATCTCCGAATGCATGGGTGATGAGGTTTCATATTTTTAAATCTCTCAAAAATTGACATACACATGTATTCTCGTATGTTCCATCGGTACTTTTCTATGTTCCATTTGAACAATTAAGAAATATCTATTACCCAAATAACCGATCCAATATAGGAACAATTACCCAAATAATTTTGAGGCAATCCTTTATTATAGCGAAGATACAAGAAGGTACACAAGTGCTTTACTGTAACCCATCAACCATACCACTAACAATGGCAGGAGAGGCCAGTTTTCTTATAAAAGTCGACTCACGTAGAGCCCAATATATATGTGTGTGTAAGAAGAAACACATCTTATTCATCACGTCTAGTAACTCATCCATGGGACGGGAGGCGGCTGTAAGGCTCTCAGTAAGGGCTCTGCCCGACGTAGTTGCCCGGCGGATCGTAGCTGCAAATGACGAACCATGAGTAGGGCCCGCCGCTGCACCTAACCCTAGCGCACCCGATCCGCACCGAGTTGCGCCAAACCACCTGAGTATAATGGCCGCACTCTTTGCCGCTGGCGCATGTGTTGGATGCATGGTCGTAGTCGCTCTTCTCCCCGACCCACATGTTCACCGCGTCCGTGCCCGAGAACTCCCCGCCGCCCGCGGCGAGGTTCTCGCCGTACTGCCCGCCCGAGTGCACCATGTTGCAGTCCCCCGCGCGTTGGCTCGCGTAGTTCTGCGCGTACTCGGCCACTTTGTCGTCCCAGGTCACGGGGCCGACGTTGACGGCTGCGCGGGCGGTGTTGTGGGCGTTGACGAAGTCATCCTTGGAGTTTTGGGCGTGGGAGAGATGGGAGAGGGTGGCCAAAGCAAATACAACGGCTACTAATTTGCAGAAGCCCATGTTTGCTCGGGAAGATGTAGCAAAGTGGGAATGAGTGATTTTATCAGTGGTTTGTAGGAGCGGTACTTATAGGAATGAAGCATGGCATTGGCGATCGACGTACTCCGAACGAAATAATGAGAAAATGGGAAGGATTATGAAAAATCAACGAAGAACATTCAAAGACGTAAGCTTTGCGATAATGGCAGGTGACAGGGACGGAGGCAGCATTTCCACGTGAAGGCCCAGAAAGAATGCCGATACATATGGTTAGGCTGGTAGCGAGGCGTCTCGGAATTTGTTTACTATGGTGTTGCTCCAAAACAATGCCGTTTCAAGATGTATTCCATAAATTCTAATATGAGCGTGAAAAAATAAGATAACTTGTCGATTTGTATACTATTTCGTCATACATAAACCTCTCATCCATTGAGTCTAAGTACATGAAGAACCGTTGTAACGATTTAGATCCCTTGGCTAGACACATTATAAATGAGAAACCGATACATGATGAAATTGTATGAAAATTAGCATGTCATCTTCATTTTTGACACCTTCATTCAATTTGTGGGGCTGAAATTCGAAAAAATGAACATAAAAAAGTTATTTAGGGCTGACCTGATAAGCACAGTAGAAATATCATGCCCTCTGATTATTGGGATAACTCGTTTTTAATTTACTTGATTCAAGCGATTAATAGGGCTACTTGGATTCAAAGGTCGAAGCAAAGTTCACGTATTGCACATCTTTTTCAAAGTAAAATTGGAAGGGCGAAGAATATAACTATTATTTATATGGCACGAAAATATTTATAAACTACTTACATTTTGACGGAGTATAGATGCAAGTACTTGAGTGATGTTTGGTTCATGATAATAAGTATTGTCATGAAATAACTATAACCTCGTTCGGTTCATTTTAAATTTTAGCATAACTATTTATTTTCATGCCCTAATCTCACGTAACAAGAACACCCTCCACTCATAACTATTTATTTTCTTCTTATATATACAACTGTTTGAAAGAAAAATCATTTTTTGGGGCCGGCAAAGGAGAACAGTCTCAATGATGCTCTCGGGCGATGACCACGCCTGGATTACAGGATTGGAAATTTCAGTCACTATATATATATATATATATATATATATATATACATATTCTTTGCACATCCTCTACACTAAAAATAATTATGTGTTAAAATTCATGCCATCTTGTGTAATGATTTGATCAAAATACCCTTAAAAAGGAACACATAAATTTTACCGTGTCACATTTTTTGTGTAAAGGGTGTGCAGTTAGAATTTTCATTTTCGATACAACACACGTATGGATGACATTGCCAGATCGGTTTAATGAATTTTCATTTTAAACATGCACGAGACATGTACGGACAACATGGCCAGATCAATCTAATGAATAGTTTTCAATTAAGGCCCCGTTTGAATGCCACAAGTAAAGTACTTTTAGATCAAACAGTACTTGTTGAGGAAAAAAAATAGAAAAAAGTTAAGTGTTAGCCACAAATTTGAAAATAATTTTGGACTAAAAAATTTTCAAAGATAGTATTTTTATTTTATATTGAAAGTGCTTTTCTGGGGGAGCAATCCAAACTCACCCTAAAACTTAAAGGGGTTTGTTTAAGTTTTCTCATTGACCCGCTGACCCGAACCAATCCGGATAGCATGCTTACCTGCGCATTAGAAATCCGAGTAACTTGGCGGGTCAAACCCTAACCCCAAATTCCTGATTAGATCCTATCGAAACTTGATCAAATTTTTTATAATGGGAAAAAGGAGTACTAATTTTTAAAATTCAAATTAGACACTAAAGCATTAAATATTAATATGATTTTATATACATAATGATGAATTTTGATTAAATAATTTTTATTTTTCAATATGATGATAGAATCGAATTAAAATAAGTCGATACTATATTTTTATTTACTACCTTATCTAAATACATATTAAAATAATTTTAAATTATTATTGCTGCTACTGCTTCTATTTAAGCAAATTTAAGCATTTCTTTCGATTTTGGAAATTTTTATACTATATTTGTATTTACTCCCTCAGCTAAATACATAGTAAAATAAATTTTTTTGAAGAATAATAACAATAAAATAAATTTTAATTAATTATTATTATTACTACTATTACTACTACTACTACTACTAGTAATATTTAAGAAAATTAAACATTTCTTTTGATTTTGAAAATTTAATTATAAATTAAATACTTTATGAATTTATTAGCCATATTTCTGATATTTTAATAAATTATCACAAGAAAATTATACTATAATTGTGAATTCTAGATTTTCTAGATTTTATTTACACTTGCCATTGACCCAACGATCAATCCGATAATCCAGCCCTTTAGCGGAGTGATTCTGTTTCTATTTTTGCTATGAGAAAAAGTTTCGATCGGGGGGAACCAACTAATATTTTCCATAAACTCGTAGACCAGTATGGGATGTCAAAGAAAAATTCAGAGGACCGGTTTGTGAAAGGGGTCCTCCCGCAACTAAAGATAATTTTCATTAATTCCATGAATGAATATAAAATGAAATTAGTCAAATTAACAAAACACAAAGGGCGTACTCAAGCAAAAATAAAATGGCTTGCACCAAGGCCTGGTCCGGTCCATGGTCCCAATTTAAATTAGGGCATTTGATAAATGATTTTGGTCTGCACTAAGACCGTTTAATGTGATCCTAGTCTTGACCAAGACCATTTAGTCAACGATCCTTATGGCATGGTTCGGCAAGAATTGAACCATTTGCAGCTTTGAATAGTTGACCCATGTTATTTGTACCACAAATCAATTAAAATTTTCCAATTCATGAAAATATAAAACTGCCATATAAACCCTCTTACTTTTCATATAGGCTCCGAATTATTAACATTTGAATGAGAGTGGCATCATAAAACCGCCGTTAAGAATTGGAGCCGATGATCCCGGCGTGACTGCAGGCTCTGTGACCCAATATTTTTCCAAAAGTAAGCCTTGGAGACCCACAAGTCACTAAATGCATGGACTTGGCACCACAAGTGGTCAACGTGTATGATGGCTATTTTGAGATTATCATGATGGAATTAAAACTTAGGAACCACTGGTTTCTATGGTATATATGGTTCATATACTTGAATTTAGAGCCCACGAGCTTGACTAATAACAAGTCACTAAGTGCATGGACCAGGCACTACAAGTGGCCAACGTGTATCATGGCCATTTTAAGATTATCATGATGGAATTAAAACTTAAAAACCACTGGTTTCTATGGTATATATGGTTCATATACTTGAATTTAGAGCCCACGAGCTTGACTCATGAGTTTTTCCAAAAGCAAGTCTTGGAAAATAACAAGTCACTAAGTGCATGGACCAGGCACTACAAGTGGCCAACATGTATCATGGCCATTTTGAGATTATCATGATGGAATTAAAACTTAGGAACCACTGGTTTCTATGGTATATATGGTTCAAATACTTGAATTTAGAGCCCACGAGCTTGACTCGTGATCCATTAACTCATTTGTTAATGCATTTTTACTATATATCTCTAGCATTTCAAAATATCAGGCTTTCATTAAAAGAGATATCCTCACAATGATTTTTTTATTTATTTTAAATTCCCTTAAAAGGAATTTTTTCATTTATTTAATTCCCTTAAAATAATTTCATTAAATATTTATTTACCTTAAAAGGAATTTCACCATATATTTAATTCCCTTAAAAGGAATTTATCCATTTCTTTAATTCCTTTAAAAGGAATTTCTCCATTTATTTAATTCCCTTAAAAGGAATTTCACTATGTATTTAATTCTCTTAAAAGGAATTTCACCATTATTTATTCCCTTAAAAGGAATTTCATCATTTCTTTAATTCCCTTAAAAAGAATTTGTTCTTTATCTTAATTCCCTTAAAAAGGAATTTTGACCATCTTTTAATTCCCTTAAAAGGAATTTGCTCATATTTAAAGGAATTTAAATTGTTAATTTCCTTATCATTTGAATTCCCTTAAAAGGAGTTTAATTTTTTTCTGATTAATTCCCTTTAAAGGAGTTTACTTTTCAAAGGTTTATTTCCCTTATTTTTCCCAAATAAAAATAATTTAAGTGTGCTTAAAATCATTTAAATATGCTTATTCCCTTTAATGGGTGTGGTTCCACATTCTACCAATTTTAACTAAATCTTCAAATTTTCAAATTGATGGAATGAAGTTGCAATCGAGAATTAGATGCCCTTTTTTAAAATCTTATTTAAATGTATTTAAATATTTAAATATATTTTCTTTCTCTTCTTTAATGCGTGTAGGCCTCACACAACCACATGGTCGACTTGATCTCACTTTATTTTAAATAGTATGGTTAGGTGGCGAGCTCTAATTTGTCCATTTCATTTTTTAATATTATTTACAATTAATGGACTTCGTGAGGGCAGAAGGATAATTTCCCTTCCCACTTTCTCTCCCACCTTTCCCACGATTCCTAGCTTGCTAGCCGAACCTCCATGGATTTTGGCCATGATTCTGAACGGCCTTAATCCCGCGCCATTTTGAGCGTCACAAAATGGGAACCACCCCATTTTGTGAGAGGAAGCTTCTCAGCCTATAAATTGGTCAAATCTCGCACTTTTTGGGAAATTGGGAAATTAGAACCGGAGAGAAAGGGGAGTGATTCCGAGAATCCAATTTAGGGAGTTCCAGTCGAAAATTTAGACTAGGGTTCCTAAAGCAACCTCTAGTGTCCTTTGCGCACTCTTTCCTATGGTTTGGTGGTCACGTGAACATGGTTGACGCACCCACAACCCACCCGCTGCCCAACTTCAGCCACTAATCTCCGACAATTTTAGCTAACCATTGACCATAACCCACTGATTCGGCACTATCAGAGGCTGTCACTGCATTTCGCACCTACTATTCTTTGGTTTCCAAGTTCTCCCATGACTAGGTAAGCCACTGTTTCACCAAATTATCTTGTCGAGGAACCAGGACAATTCCCGGCCCTTTAAGAAATGAGCCAACGGATCACGATTTCGTTCTCCATCAGGAAAACAGGGACCTAAACATTATTAAAGCACAATAAAACTAAAATGGGACAACGCATTATGGGTTTACAGACTCAAGGGCCTGTGGCGCTTTGTGCTTAGCAGAATGGCCACTATCTGCATTTCGGCTTGCTTCCATCTTTAGACTTGTGATACTGCAGTACCTCATGCTTAGCGGAATGACCACCACTCGAGGGGTTTCTAACTCCTCCTATGCTTTGGCGTGTTTGTCAAGTTTACGAATTTGAGGTCTACGACACTTCGTGCTTAGCGATGGCAACCATCCACGTTTCGGCATGCTTTTGGGTCTTTGGACTCATGGTCTTGCGGCATTTTATGTTTGGTGGAATGACCACCACTTGAGGGATTTCTGACTCCTCCCACGCTTTGGCATGTTTGTCTAGTTTACGAATTCGAGGCCTATAGCACTTCATGTTTAGTGACGGCAACCATCCGCATTTCAGCCCACTTTTGGGTCTTTGGACTCATGGTCTTATGGCATTTCATGCTTAGCAAAATGGCCACCACCCGAGGGGTTTCTGACTCCTCCCATGCTTCGGTGTGTTTGTCGGGTCTACCGATTTAATGCTGCGGCACTTCATACTTAACAACAGTAATCATCTGCATTTCAGCACACTTACTCAGTTTTATCACTTGAGGTCTATTGCGGCACTTCGTGTTTAGCGAAAAATGACTATATTTGCTTAAATTAATAATCGGATGTCTTCGCTCGCTTCAACGACCCGATGTAATTAACTGCCATCCATTTATGGACGATGGGAACTTGAAATCTGGATTTTCATCAAACCCCAAACTCCCGTTTGGAGGACATTTATTTCTCAACACTCACTGGATCCATTCATTGTATAATTTGATTGGTAAAATAATTTTGATCCTCTATTAATCCGCTCGTATGGTATTATGTCAATTTTTATACAATTTTGCAATGTATTGGATTCTTATTTGTGTTGTGAACTACCATAAGTTCTATGCCATTGTAATTATTTTTAATAATTAAATCCTATGAGTGAGAAATTGAATGAAAATTGGTTTATGTCCCCTTAATTTTTTCTTTTTATACGTTCAATTCACACGGTTGAAGTTTGCAAAATAAATCTAAAATGGCATGGTTTGAGGTGCTACAGCCACTGTAGCAACACCAAGCCCTAATCATAAACCAATATAATATGACATGAATATCTTCTAAATAATTCCTTAACGCCTTTTCCTTGTTCTTTCCTGAGTTTTCTCTCTCCTCCTTTTATCAAACCTTTTTTCAATAAGCTATTAGGGTCCTGACAACTCTGCTTTTTTAAATAAAAAAAAATTGTAACACTAGTTGTACACTCTCCACGCATATTTTATATCAATACGGTAAAATGATAAAATTTGTGCAATACCTTATAATCGAGTATTTTGATCAAATAAAAATAAAGGACCACACAAATTTTACCTTATGCTTATACATATATATATATATTGACAAACCTTTAAGTTCATCTCAATGTGGTACCAGCAGATGTGGTATATACTCTAATGCAAGAAAAATAAGACTAAAATTCTGTCAGTAGATGCGAAGCATGTCATATCCCCTGGATAACCAAAACTTTACATATAATTTATTGATGTTCATTCATGGAATTTGTGACAAACTAAAGATTTGTTCGTTGGGGTTAAACTTTATAATGTTTGGTAAATATTACGGGTACTCAGTACTTGGTTAGGCCACTATGCCAAGTCTTGAGCAACCACTGACTCTACCTTATTTTCTTCGGGCCCGAAGTCAAATTTTGGCTTCACTCTATCTTAAAGTTAAAATATTAAGAAAAGAGCCTTGAGTTAAATATAAATAAAATCGGCTTGAAGGTAAGTGAAGGAAGGAATCATTTAAGTGATATGTGGCATTTGTTTGCACTAAATTAGTGCTGAATGGCTCTGAGCGTTGGTTCAGTCAGAGGTGAGCTCATTCAGAGCATTTAGTGATGCCTCTGAATAATTCTGAATGACTTTTGATTGAATCAGCACTCAAATTGGTACCGAATAGTTTAGTAGTACATTATAGAACTTAAATGAGGAAAAGACCTTTATAAATAAAAGTTCAAATGCTTCTAGTGGCAAAACCATTCCATTCTCACGCTCTTAAGCCAAGTCCGATTCCCCTTTCTAACTTTTACTTTTAGAGGGAGGGGGAGAGAGAGGGAGAGATTTAAAAGAAAAAAGATTAATAAAAAGATCGGAGATTTCAAAATTTTGGGAATTTCAATTTTGATTAAATTCTTTAATTTAGAGATTTTGATATTAAAAATGTGAGGCTATTAATTAATTGATAAATTCAAATGCACGACTTAATAAAAAATAAGTAAAAACAATAATAATGGCAAAATTAAAATTGTAGGTTATTCAAACTTTCATTCCAGATATGTAATTAAACAATTATACTATTACATATTCAATATCTCTTATTACACCTCTTATCCATTCAATAAAATTCATATAAATTTTTAAAAGAAAAAAGATTAATAAAAAGAAAAAAGATTAATAAAAAGATCGGAGATTTCAAAATTTTGGGAATTTCAATTTTGATTAAATTCTTTAATTTAGAGATTTTGATATTAAAAATGTGAGGCTATTAATTATTTGATAAATTCAAATGCACGACTTAATAAAAAATAAGTAAAAACAATAATAATGGCAAAATTAAAATTGTAGGTTATTCAAACTTTCATTCCAGATATGTAATTAAACAATTATACTATTACATATTCAATATCTCTTATTACACTTCTTATCCATTCAATAAAATTCATATAAATTTTTAACATTCAGCACTTAATGTTGAATTTTAACAAACGCCACCTTATTGGGACTCAATTCTTGGACTTTTGATCTTTAATTCAATATGCTTTGAGTGACTCTGATCTTGAAAGTAATTATAAATTCACTTTTGCTTTCAATCGGAACAAAATGTTGAAATCACACTATGGCATAGTCTTCCTTATTGTTATAGTACAGATGCGTGCATTTACATGCCATTTTTATTAATAATGCACGCTAAAGACTTATAGTTATTGACCCCATAATGGTACAAACCCTTAGTAAGGGCGTCGACCGCGGATGTTTCCTCGTGGAGCATAGTTGCAAGACACGAACCACCACCCATTGTTGCAGCGAACTCTAGCGCACCCGACCCGCACCGAGTTGCGCCACACCACTTGAGTGTAGTGCCCGCATTCTCCCCCAACGCACGAGTTGGAGTTGTAGTCGTAGTTGGGCTTCTCCCTCACCCACAGGCCCACCGCCGCCGCACCCGTGAAGTCGCCGCTGCCCTTGGCCAAGTTCTCACCGTAGGGGCCGCCGGAGTGTACAAGGCTGCAATCGCGAGCCCTCTGAGTGGCATATCTCCGGGCATAGTTGGCAAGGTTGTCGTCCCACGTCACGGGCCCAACACCCACTTGGGCGCGGGCTCGGTTGTGGACCGCGAGGTAGTCTCGCTGTGAGTTTTGGGCTAGGGAGGAGTGGAGGAGGGTTAGGGCCACCAGAGACACGAGCCAAACAAAGGCCGATGGTGTCTTCCACAACTCCATTACTGTTTTGGTTATTTCTCTGAGATTATATGCTGGATTTGCTGATTTTGCAGTGAGGGATCAATGGAGCCGAGGGTTATTTATAGAGAAGAGAAGTGTGGATAACATTAGTGGACTAATGGCCTCCAAAATTCTGAATTGAAGTATTCAAAGATAGTGTGAGTCACGGAAGCGTCCTATGTCCTTTGATGCAATGAAGCAGCCAATTTTGAGCGCACCAGGTCTTATAATCCTATTTAAGTAGATAACGTATACTCATGTCATCCTCTTGCTTGTAAACAGCACAAAAGATTATCTTCATCGACTCATTCTCATGTTTATTTTTGAAAACCTGTTCAAGTCGTTAAAAGATAATGTGTGATAAAAGTCTTATCTTACGAGGGGTACTGAGAAACCTCAACGGAGAAGTGGTCATTTGTGGCTTTACTGGAGGCTCCCTTCAACTATAGAAGGTCCAAAACTTTAATCATTAAATTGAGAAGATGATGAAGTTTGATTTTGTTAGATAAATGAAGAAACACAGCAAGTCAATTTGGGATTCCGTTGATCACAAGGAACTACGAGGAATTAACGAAGAAAGGTCTAGTCTCAATCTGTTGGTGGGAAAATGGTGGCTGGTTGAAAATTTTAGTGCTTAATGGGAAAATTTTAATGAGATTGTTCCCCAGAAGAAAGATGCTTTATGAAATGGAAAAAAACTCTTATATGGCATGATTGGCATGCGGAACTAGCATGGGAAGAAAAGGAGATTAAATAAATCGAAAATATTAAAGGTATCGACTTAGGTACCCTTTTTGAGGACCGACCCCTCACATGTGAGTGGGGTTCACCCCTGATGTGTAGTGATGGATCCCACCCACATGAGAGACGTTCGGTGCTTAAAAGGAGTACCTACTCCTAACAAAATTCTAAATAAATTCCTTGACTCTCATTTTGTTTACATTCAAAATGAGGGAATAGCAATGGTCTCACCCTGGTTCAACGAGAGGAAGGGAAAGAAAACTCAATAGCCAAAATATCAATTAAACGTTTCAAAAATATATGTTTAAATAACATACATCACTCGAACACAAATCTACTATTCAAATAAAACGGCTATTGCTTTCTTCTTTTCTTTTTTTTTTTAAGAATAGGGAATGGGTATAAAATCAATAACGAAAACATATTATGGGTGAATTGAAATTTCAAAAATGTATAAAGACCAACATGGTATCCACAATAATTTTTAATTGCAAAATTACCCTTTCATTCCATTTCCTCCCAATTAGGACGTTCATAAGAAATTATTTAGTATTGAATTTCCTCCATTTTGCTCCTTAAAATGTTAATTTCAAACAGAATAATCTATGTATCCTCTCTTTTATTCTCCTCCAATCCCCTCAATCTAAATGTAAATGCTAACTATGTTTATTGATATAAAAGAATTTTATTAAAAACATAAAACCATCCACTTGTGGGATTTTTTAGGACCCCATTAAAAGTATGTGACATATGATTTTTATTTTTATTTTTCTTGAAAGGATTATCACCTCATACCTTAATCACTTCTACATTATTTTTATATGAACTTAAGAATGAGTAAACATACAAGAGTTTTTTAGGGTTTAGTTGCAAGAGGATGACATATGTATATGTATGCACATATAAACTATAAGACTTGGTGCGCTCTGAAATGGCTGCTTGATTGCGTCATAGGGGGGAATGGTTTAGTGTTACTCATAATATGTTTGAACAGTTCAATTAGAATTTTAGAGATCATCTGTCAAATGCTTAGAGTTTCTCAATAAATAACCCTCAGTTCCATTAATCCCTCGCTGCAAATCAGCAAAGCCAGCATAAGTACACACAGAAATAACCAAAATAGTTATGGAGTTGTCTAAGACGTCACTAGCCTTTGTTTGGTTCATGTCTCTGGTGGCCCTAACCCTCCTCCACCCCTTCCTAGCCCAAAACTCACAGCGAGACTACCTCGCGGTCCACAACTGAGCCTGTTGGGATACCTGGATCAACTTGGGCATTGATAAACATGGATTTGAGAGAAAAATCAACCTCTATTACTCACAAGAATAGATTACACGAGTATTTACAAAACTCATAAAAAAAACTCTCAAACTCTCAAAATCACTCTTGTCTTGGTGATTTTCAGGATGATATCCAACTGAGGTATCCACCTCTATTTATAGAGGGCTTTGGGACTCTTCCACCGGTGTGAACAAGGAAGCTTCCTTCTTCAACAATGGTGGGCTGGACGGTGGGCTGCTTCAACAATGGAGGCTGGTTGGTGGGCTGCTTCAACAATGGTGGCTGGACTTCTTCAATTCTCCCCCTCCAGCCATATCCGAAAACATCCCAGTTATGTCTCTGCATAACTCTAACTTCTCTCGAGTCACCACCTTCGTCAACATGTCCGCAGGATTCTCCTTTGTATGGATCTTCACTAGTCTCAACAGTGATCGATCTATAACCTCGCGTATCCAATGATAGCGAATATCAATATGTTTTGTACGAGAATGGTACATGGAGTTCTTGCTCAAATCTAGAGCACTCTAACTGTCACAATGTACCTTGTACTCCTTTTGCTTGATTCCAAATTCTTGGAGATAACGCTTTAACCACAATATCTCTTTTCCAGCTTCTGCGGCAGCAATGTATTCTGCTTCGGTTGTGGATAAAGCAACACACTTCTGTAGTCTTGACTGCCATGAAACAGCTCCCCCTGCAAAAGTGTAAATGAACCCTGAAGTAGATTTCCTACTATCAAGATCTCCGGCCATATCTGCATCAGTATAGCCTTCCAAGATTGGATCAACTTCCCCGTAACAAAGACATATCTTCGTTGTACCCTTAAGGTACCTGAGAATCCATTTTACCGCCTCCCAATGCTCTTTCCCGGGGTTGGAGAGAAAACGACTCACCGTTCCCACTGCGTGAGCAATATCGGGCCTCGTACACACCATAGCATACATCAAACTTCCAACTGCTGAAGAATATGGTACTGACGACATCTCCCCAATCTCTTCCTTGGATGAGGGACAAGAACTCTTGCTCAGCTTGAAATGGTTGGCTAATGGAATGCTAACTGGTTTGGCATTATTCATATTGAATCGTGCAAGCACTCGTTCAATATACTTCTCCTGAGATAGCCATAACCTCCGGTTTTTCCTGTCTCGGGTGATCTGCATTCCCAATATTTGTTGAGTCGCTCCTAAGTCTTTCATGTCAAAAGACTTAGAAAGTTCCTTCTTCAGCTGGTTGATCTTCGTTGCGTCTTTCCCCACGATTAGAATATCGTCTACATATAGTAGAAGAGCAACGAAATTTCCATCAGAAAACTTCTGAATGTAGACACACTCGTCTGCTGCAGTTTTCTTGTACCCTTGACTCACCATGCAAGAGTCGAACTTCTTGTATCACTGCCTAGGTGCCTGCTTCAGACCGTACAAGCTTTTCTTCAGCTTGCAAACGAGGTTATCCCCTGAAACCTCAAAACCTTTTGGCTGCTCCATGTAGATTTCTTCTTCTAAATCTCCATGAAGAAAAGCTGTCTTCACATCCATCTGTTCAAGCTCCAAGTTCATACTTGCGACCAATCCAAGTATGACTCTAATTGAAGTCATTTTGACCACTGGTGAAAATATCTCGTCAAAGTCAATCCCCTTCTTCTGTTGGAATCCTTTGACTACAAGCCGTGCTTTGTATTTCACCACTTTTCCACTGTTATCCTTTTTCAGCTTGAACACCCATTTGTTTTTCAGTGCCTTCTTCCCTCGTGGAAGTTCTACGATCTCATAAGTCTGATTTTTCTGCAGGGATTCCATCTCGTCCTGCATTGCGAGCAACCACTTTTCTTTGTCCTTATGAGATAATGCTTCATGGAAACTCTCTGGTTCTCCATCTTCAGTAAGTAGAATGTACTCAGATTCTGGATATCTTCTTGATGGAATCTGACCTCGTTCAGATCTACGAACTTCTGGGACAATCTGAGGAGAACCACCATCATCTTGGCTTTGTGATGGTTCTGGAACGTCTGGCAGCTGGGGTTGTGGCTCCCCCTGCTCAGCACCGTCATCTTCCTCATTGTCTTCTACTTCTGGCATTTCTTCTGGCACTGTATCATCATTTCTCACGAATGATTCCGATGTTGCCTCTGGCACCTGAGGAGCAACGTTCAACTTCCGAGATATTGTGGGCTTTTCAATATCTTCTATTGTCTGGTTTTCATGGAACACCACGTCCCTACTTCTGATCACCTTTTTCTCCTTTGGATCCCATAATCTGTATCCAAACTCTTCATCTCCATAGCCTATGAATATGCATGGAGTGGTCCTTGCATCCAGCTTCTGCTTGAGCTCTTTGGATACATGTGCGTACGCTAAACACCCAAATACTCTCAAGTGGGAGTATGATGGATCATTTCCAGACCAAATTTTCTCCGGAACTTCAAAATCTAATGGTACTGATGGAGATCGGTTGATCAAGTAACAGGCGGCTCTGACTGCTTCTCCCCAGAATGGCTTTGGCAGCTTAGCCATACTGAACATGCTCCGAACACGTTCCATGATTGTTCGGTTCATTCTTTCAGCTATACCGTTGTGTTGAGGGGTGCGTGGGACCGTCTTCTCATGTCGGATGCCATATGATCTGCAATAGGCATCGAACTGTCTGGAAGAGTATTCACCTCCATTGTCGGATCGAAGACGCTTCAACTTCTTTCCTGTCTCACGTTCTACCATGACATGGAACAGTTTGAAGTAATCAAATACCTGGTCCTTCGTCCGCAAAAAATACACCCACACCTTTCGAGAAGCATCATCGATGAACGTCAGAAAGTATCGGTTGCCGCCGAGTGATTCAACCTCCAAGGGACCGCAAACATCAGAGTGTACCAGACTGAGCAACTCTGATCTACTCGTTGAAGAGGAATTAAACGAGACTCTATGCTGCTTACCAAACAAACAATGATTGCAAGGATCTAGTGTAGCGTCCTTGTCTACATTGATAAGCTTCTTCTTTATTAGGGTAGACAGCCCTTTCTCACTCATGTGGCCGAGTCTCTGGTGCCATAAATTTTGTGAAGCCTCTTTTTCTGCAACGTTGAGGCTGTCTGTACAAATCTTCACATGAGTCTTGTATAGCGTGCCACAAATATGTCCTCGAGCGACTGTCATAGCGCCTTTTGACAATTTCCATGTGCCTCTACTGAAATGACTATCATAGCCTTCTTTGTCGAGAGCTATACCAGAAAGTAGATTCAGCCGAAGATCTGGCACATGGCGGACATCCTTCAGAGTAATTGTGCTTCCAGAACTTGTCTTTATCTGGACATCACCAATTCCGACAATCCCAGCGGAACTGGAATTTCCCATTTTCACAGCTCCAAAGTCACCGGCTTTGTATGTTGTGAAGTATTCCTTGTATGGAGTCACGTGGTAGGACGCTGCGGTATCTACCACCCAATCCGTGTCTTCTCGTGAGACGTGAAGGCATGTCTCATCTTGGGTTGAACAATAAGCTACATCACCAGAGATAGTAACTAATGTTTCTCCACCCTTGTTCTTCGGCTGTGAACTGCTTTGGCCTTGTTCCTCTTTCCATTTGTAGCAGTTCTTCTTCATATGCCCCTCTATTCCACAATGATGGCACTTATATGTTGGTTTTCTGCCATCAGTGGACCTGCCCCTGCTCTTGCTTCTGCCTCTCCATTTGCTTTTGCTACTCTTTTGTTGCCTCCCCCTGTTCTCTGTGACAAGGGCATGGGTCTGATCTGTGCCCATGTCCTTTCTCCTTGCTTCTTCACTGAAAAGGGCATCTTTGACCATTGACATGGTAAGTTTGCCATTAGGGGCTGAGTTGCTGAGTGATACGACCAGCGTTTCCCAACTATCGGGAAGGGAACTGAGTAGTAGCAACGACTGAACTTCATCGCCAAGCGGCATCTCTACAGATGACAACTGGTTGACCAAGCTCTGGAACTCACTGGTATGCTCGGCAACTGAAGTTCCACTTTTAAGCTTCATGTTGACTAAACGCCTCATCAACAAAGCTTTATTCCGAGCGGTCTTGGCTTGGTACATGTCCTCCAGCTTCTTCTAGAGGGCATATGCGTTTGTCTCTTGTGCAACATGGTGGAAGACACTATGATCAATCCATTGACGGATCTGACCAATAGTTTTTCGGTTTGATTTCTTCCACTCTAACTCTTTGGCGGGATCAGGATTTGTACCTTTCATTTCGATGGGATCAAACAAATCCTTACAGTTGAGGAAATCTTCCATCCGAGGTTTCCACAGCGTGTAGTTGGTGGCAGTAAGCATAATCATGGCTCCGGAAGATGATATTGACTCTTCTGTGGACATTATCACCTTACAAATATCTTTTTAACACTATCGAGGTTGAATCTTGAAAAATGGAGCCCGCCGTTGCGTCCGGAATGGTCGAAAAAGGTGGAATAGACACTACAGGGCCAAAATTCTACTATTGGGGCAAAACTGTAGTTTTGAAAAAACTTGAGGGGTCAATTTGCAATTTTCAGAAATACTGCAAATTCCGGCTGTGAACAGTATTTCCGACCGTCTTCTCCGGCGAAATCCGGTGAACAGTGTCGTCTTCTCCGGCAAATCTCCGGTGAACAGTGTCGTCTTCTCCGGCAGATCTCCGGTGAACAGTGTGGTCTTCTCCGGCAGAGTTGACCAAACTTTGACCAAGATTTCTGGGCTTGTTTGAACTCCGATTAGGTCGCCGTTTGGTGCGTTGGACTCAGTTCGACGAGACGAATCTAATGGTGCACTCAGAATTGGATTTTGAGTAAAACTCAGAAAACCCAAATTCGGCCGGTCACCTAAAAAACTCAATCAACGCCACTAACCAGGCTCTGATACCACTTGTTGGGATACCTGGATCAACTTGGGCGTTGATAAACACGGATTTGAGAGAAAAATCAACCTCTATTACTCACAAGAATAAATTACACGAGTATTTACAAAACTCATAAAAAAAACTCTCAAACTCTCAAAATCACTCTTGTCTTGGTGATTTCAGGATGATATCCAACTGAGGTATCCACCTCTATTTATAGAGGGCTTTGGGACTCTTCCACCGGTGTGAACAAGTAAGCTTCCTTCTTCAACAATGGTGGGCTGGACGGTGGGCTGCTTCAACAATGGAGGCTGGTTGGTGGGTTGCTTCAACAATGGTGGCTGGACTTCTTCAGAGCCCGCACCCAAGTGGGTGTTGGGCCCGTGACATGGGACGACAACCTTGCCAACTATGCCCGGAGATATTCCACTCAGAGGGCTCGCGATTGCAACCTTGTACATTCCGGCGGCCCCTACGGTGAGAACTTGGCCAAGGGCAGTGGTGACTTCACGGGTGCGGCGGCGGCGGGCCTGTGGGTGAGGGAGAAGCCCAACTACGACTACAACTCCAACTCGTGCGTTGGGGGAGAATGCGGGCACTACACTCAAGTGGTGTAGTGCAACTCGGTGCGGGTCGGGTGCGCTAGAGTTCGCTGCAACAATGGGTGGTGGTTCGTGTCTTGCAACTATGCTCCACGAGGAAATATCAGCAGTCGACGCCCTTACTAAGGGTTTGTAATAATTATTAAGTCTTTAGTGCGCATTGTTAATAAAAATGACATGTAAATGCATGCACTATACTACTACAATAAAGAAGACTATGTCATAGTGTGCTTTCACCATTTTATTTCGATGGAAAACAAAAGTGAATTTATAATTACTTTCGGGATTAGAGTCACTCAAAACACAATGAATTAAAGATCAAAAGTCCAAGAATTGAGTCCTAATAGACTTAAATGAATTCGACCTCCAAACTGATTTTATTTACATTTTACTCGGGACCCCTTGGATGCAACTCGTGCTAGAGTTTGGTGCAATAATGGGCGGCGGTTTATGTCTTGAACCTATGATCCCTAGAAACATCCGCGGCGGACGCCCTTACTAAGGGTTTGTAACAACATGGGGCCTACAACTATAAGTCTTCTAGGGTGCATTAGTATTAAATAAAGCCATGTTCATACAGCAGTTTCCATATTTTACTCAGAACATTTTAACAAATCATATATGTGAAACGGATTGAGCACAAGAAAATATACGTAGCGAGGATGTCGAAGCTCCACAAGATATGCATAAAAAGAGACCAAGACAATAAGACAAAGTTTAGGACTAACACAAAAATTAGGGCCTAAACCAAGTATCATCCTCCCCTAGGCACTCTATGATCTTCATCTTCAGCCGCACTAGGAGGCTCACGATAAATGATATCAAGAGAGAACCTATCATGCAATCAATTACAAGAAAAGAGGAAAGAAAAGATACACATATTTATTACCGTTCACCCTGAAACCATCTCCATAGTGCACATGTATCAAAGTAAGAACCAACCACAACACACTTGTGTTCCCCCTCTCTCCATTTTTTGATCTCGAAGTTCTCTTGTTTTCGGAGTTCGAAGCCATGGAGCCCTCGAGCTCCCCCCCTCGAGACATGGCCTATCGTTGCATCAGCAAAAGGAAACAAAATCTTTTCGATGGCTCTTTCCAAATTTTAAAATTTCAGTCTCCATCCGACATAATTCTATTGAGCAGATTAGCCCTAAAACATAATTGGACGGACGGAATTCTCATACATTACTATGCATTCAAGCAACATACAAATTTTTTCCTTTTTTTTTTTTTTTTCAAATGATAGGTTTGATGAAAAATGAATAGGGAAATTTCGAGTTTTGTTACAATCATATGTATTAATAGATTCATATGTTCAGTTTGAAATGCAATAGAGGTTCATTATCACCTTTAATAATTCATTATTAATTTCTCAATCAATTACTAGGCCTATAAAAGAAAGTAACTGAAAGAAAAATTAATATAAATTCATAATCTTAAACTTCATCCATGATATTTATAGACTAACCAGTATTTCCAATATTTTAGTAAATCGTATTTAGATATTCACAGCTAAATTAGAGAACGGTATCCACAAATATAATAATTTTACAAGCAAATGGAGGCTTCAAACCCTAATAAAAATTATGAAATTAGAGCAAAATACATAAAAATTAATTAATGGGCAAATATCAAAACACGATATCGGTTTTTATGGTATAATGTCGGTGGCAAAAACATGAAACTGAGAATAAGAGTTATCAGGGATTTATCACTGCCACTACAACAATACTACAGCACTAGGGAGCAAGAAAGAACCCAAAATAAAAGAATTAAAACTTACCCAAACAAGAAACCTCAAGCATACCAAATTCACCTCCTCTGATTCAAACACGAGTTACAGTGACTGGATTTCCTTGGATATGGGTAGCTCATAGGGCGTTGAAGAATGCATTTCGGCATAATTTGCACGAACAATCTCATGGAATATTGATGGTGGTATGGTACGGCTAGGATACGAGATTTTCAATGGTGTGACTTCAAGTGGAAAACTTGGCAAGCAGGCCTGTATGATCTCTTGGTTGAAGCCTGTTCGAACTTCTTTATGGCAGCTTCATTCTCTTCTAACCTCGTTTGAACAAAATACCTTATCCACCATGATGGGCTTCGCAACTTAGCCTTCGAGGAAAAGCAAAAAGAAAAAAAAGTTCCATCATGTCAGTAATCTTTCAGTCGACTACAAAAAGTAAAAATAAAAATAATCTCAGCATAATTCGTTAAGAAATGGTATGAATCCAAATAAATTTTGTATGCCAAAATCATCTCAGTTTCTCGCTCGAGTGCATACTGGGAAAGCTGGTATCCCAGTTTGAATGTAATAATCCAACTGAAGCAGCTTGGCTATAACAATTTAACTCAACCTTGCTTGCAGCTTAAACTGGTTTTAAGCTCGCTCCATTCCACAGGCACCGAGCTGGAGACCAGCAGGGTCAGAGTCTTGCGTAGAATACCATTACTACAGTAAATAGTTGTGTTGAATCCAATTTTTTTATCTTTCACAACCATTTACTCGAACAATCAAATACAGAAGGCATATCTTGTCCCTGCACCCTACTCTTCTTCTTAAATATAGAATGAGCTTAGAACCCAACTTTATTCACTATGTTAGCATGATTAATTTGCCTAACAGATTCAAGAATTCAACTTTTGCATACCAAAAGTTTTGGGTGGACATTCCAAGCCTTTCAACTCATTCAGATTTAGACACCGAACAAGTTTCCACGCTAGCATTGTCATTAAAATCAAAAGTAATTAATATTGTGTTCAAGCGAAATCTAAAGATACCCTTGAGTCCTAGCCCAAGTGGGCAAAAAGTGGATTGGGACAAGGGTGATCGATTATTCAAGTGTTACTAACCACAGAAAACAAAGCAAAAATAAAACAAAAGGAAAAAAAACACACAGTAAATGATAACAAATAAAAAGAAAAAATGGGTGATATTGTGTAGAAAATTTTGAATCCCAAGTGAAGATGCAGTGTTACTTACAGGACGACCAAATTTGGATAACTCTGCTACTTTAACTCTGTGCTGACCCGGATAGCCTGAATACAAAAGCAACAATGAGAAAAATAACCAAAAATAATCTTTCAGATAAAAATTCAGTTAAAATTCAGCTTTGTTCTGCCTTTTTTTTTTTTTTTTCCTTTTTTGCGCACACATATGAAAGAAAATTCAGAAAAGTATCAAATATTCTGTCCATAACAGGGCAAATGCCTGCTCCCACAAATCATATCTAGACAACATCATCAAAAAGCAACTCACCCTGCTGACTTTATTATCAAGATGCTGTAGGACATTACTGAAAGTTTATATAACCATTTACATAAGAATCATGCCTAGAGGACAGGGAAGGGTGGTTACGAGATCAAATATTGTAAAGCACGAGTCAGTAAAACCATTCAGCAGCAGATAATAAATTGCATATTGTGCCAATCAGCCATCACACAGTAATGTGATCACAATGCATGTCAAACCATTCATGTAAGAGGGGGAGAGGGTAGAAGTGTCACAACCATGCAAGAATTACATTTCAGTATTGGGAACTGAAGGAGATAGAAGAAAGAGCAGAGAACACGGAACGAAGGAGAAGGAAGGCCAGTGAGAGATACAAGACAATTGAAGGGATAGCAGGGGCAGGGATGGAAAATAGGAACTATTTAGTCAGCAGGCATCACATATATCATTCTTAAACAACTCCTCTCCTCACAAAATCGGATGGTACCAACTCAGCATGACAAGACGGCAAATTTTTTTTCAGTTTTCTCACTTGGTATATTGTTTCCTGATCTTCAAACTAATTCAAACTCAATTAATGTAAACATGGTCTTTAGTGGCCAACCTGAGTTGACTAAACCAAACCACTTGGCCCAGTCAACAGATTTGGTTTTGATATTTGTGATGATATAAGCAGAAATGGGAAAAAGAAACAGAAAACTCAATCATTTTAACAAATAATTTACCAGTGAAAATAACAAAACCATCAGCAGATACCCTCGCCAGCTCAGGAAGAGTCCTGTTAAGGTATTTTGGAGACAAGTAATCCAATGAATCTGAGACTAAGACAAGAGAAAACGATTTCGCCCGATAGGGAAGAGGAAACTTTAAATCAGCCATGCGCACAATGCCTTTGCGCACAAGACTCTTGCAGTTTCCATCAGCATCATCTAAGTCATATGGCTCCACACCCCATGCTTCAGTATTGTCGTCTTTCAATAATTTCGATACCACAGAGCAAGTATTAGGGCCCACATGCAAAACTTTATGCATCTTATCACCGTAAGCTTTCTTTAAAATGGGTAATGCTCTCTCGACTTCTAATGTGCATGAAATACTACCTGCAAACACATATTTGAGATGATCACTAGAAATTATGGAAACTGCTTTCATCTCACTGAACCTAACAATACAACTTTGTGGGGAAAAAAAATAAAGAATAGCGGTCTAATAAAGCAATAAATATTCAAACATGAACCCTTGGCAGTATTCAACATCCCAACATTTACATAAAAAAATATATTGGACATATGACCATTGGCAATGGCAACGCTAATTTGGAGGTGATATGCTAGTTGACGTAACATTGGTAAGGAAGAGTTCCAGAATTATAGCATCAATACACAACACATAAGCTTTTGACCTGAATGGAGAATTGTTTGGGGTTTTGGGGGTCTCGCTGCCCGGTCAGCTCAGCACCCCTGAAAAAGGTAACAGTTTCAGTTTGACCCATGCATAGGCGCAGTTAGATTTCGCCCCCTGTTACTATATATAATCGTTCTGTTTAGGGTTTCAAATAGGGGAACACATTGTAAACCCTACTGTGACTTTTCTTTATTGAATAGAAAGGTTTGGCTGCCAGACTCGCCCTCATATTTAGGTTTATCGTGGAACTGAACTGTGTTACCAAACTTATTGTGTTTGCAGTTGGTTCGCTTATTGTGCTTGCCGTTTTCTTCTATTCATAAGTGATCATCTCTTATCAGAACCTAACATAAGTGCAGAAATTTGATACTTTTTAATTTCAAACCGTAGTAGTCGAAAAGCTATGGCAGCATGCAGGGATTAATAAGGATCAACGTATAATCCAGGTCAGGTTGAAAAATGGTCAGATGAGCTGTCTTAGCTTGGTTTTGGGGAGGGAGGGAGGGTTATAGCTTTGCGATTTAGCAGGTAACTGGCATACAAGTTAGGCTGGAATACAGGGTCCTTCATGTTGTTGAATGTCACATTTACGATAAGCCCTAGCAAAACCACAAGCTGTGGATCAGACAATGATAAGGAAGAGAAGCAATCAAGCAAGGATTGGGCTAGTAGCTTAATAGGTATAGCAACAAGAAGATGAAAGAATAGTTGAGAGAGAGATGGAGAAGGAAATTCCCTACTCATTAGAGTTTGGAGAGATCTCAATTTATAACATTTCACATTCAGTTACAAGAAACAGAGAAAACCTTAACGATTTTTGGTTCACCAGGTCAAGGCCCACAAAGCCTGGCTGCCAAATCTGGCCAACTAGACCAGTCAATTGGACTAATGGAGGACTTTGACAATTCCAACAGAAGCCTAATTTTTTTCTGTAGGCTGTGCCAATCAGTTGTGCAGTTAACTAACACTAATCCCCTAAATGAGGCATAGACATCAACCATGCCTAAGTTTCACACTAGCAGCTCGAACTGGGGCTTAAACAAGCCTCAGTAAAAATTTATACACTCTACTAATCCATCCACACATAAAGTAGACACGATGATCCACTTCAACATGCTTTATATGATCATGCTGGACAGGATTGTTAGCAAACTTATCGATGCTTTCTTATCAGAGTAGAGCCAGATACCCTCATTCAGAATCTATAAATCAGATAACAGCGCCACGATACCTAGAGACACAATTTGCTTCATATGGAAGTTTCTGAAGGAGAAAAGGCAACATATTAATTACGGAGATTCTGGCCTCCAACTTTCGGACACTCTGAAGAATAAGAACCAAACAGCTAAAGATATTATATCAAGAATGATTGAAGATCAAAAACAGATCAATTCAGAGGGCATTCTACGTACAAGCAACTGAACACTATAAGAAGGTTTCTCATTCCAACTGGAAAAACGATCAATTCAGAGGGTACTCCCAATGTACTTCACTGGCCATATTTGAGAGAAGAAAAATTTAGAGCATACACTTGCAATGTTCACCTAGAGCGAGGCTTAACAGATATTTGAGAATATCTCCTACACGCATTTTTTCTCCAGTTTGGGCGAAAGAAAACCAAAAGGATGGTTTGTGATAGAGCTTGTTCGTTGAGACATATGGACAAATCTGTGAGGACCCTCTGGATCCAGTGCAACTGGGAACTCCATATTTCTATTTTTGATTAATCTTTTGGTTTTGCTTCCTGTTGGTCTTTTGCTGTTTATGATGGGGAGCTTGTTCCCCTAATTGTTTCTTGTTGAGTCATTGCTGCCTCTGCGCCCTTGGGTGACACTTCAGTGGTGTGCAGTCGGCTTCTTGTATCTTGATGTGGTTCTTGGGATGTTTTCCCTTGTACTTGTGGTCTTTTTGGTTAATAAAATTTTAATTTACCCAAAAAAAAAAAAGCCTGAGTGAACTCTACTCCTAGGGTGAATTTGTACCAGGCCTTAATTCCCACCACTGGAAATTAATTTAGTGAAATTTTCACGCAGTCTTTCCTTGAGTGGACATAGGTTGCCATTTGGACCAGACCACTACAAAATCTCCGATCGGTCTCTCTTCCCTATTCTTACTACTTTTAGCTGCTTATCTGTTAACTGCTAGTTTGAATTATTAATAACTAATTTGTTTGGGACACCCCAGTCAGAAAAGGGGTCTTCGCAACTCAACCCCTCCTCCCTCTTGGCTGCATATCTAACATACACAAACAAACCAGACATCCTTAAATACTGCACTAAGATTGCCATTCACAAAGGATCAAAATATAAAATCAAATCATAAAGTAATAATTACTAAATTCTAAATTTGTAAAATATAACAATAAAAATATTTGATACTTACCTTCAACTTTACTTAAGGCCTCTCTGCCAACGCTAGGCCCACCTGCCAAAGGAAATATTAACATCGAAATGCACCGGAAAATTGTACACCAGATTAGAAGAATGTGTAGTATTAGAACTAAAACATGATGTCTTAGATTTGCCTTGCGCTATGAATGGAAGGAAGACATTTGGGACGAAGCGAGCCAAAGAAAAACTATAGGATTACTTCTGTACTAAAGTTTACAAGGAAAACACGGACCTGAACCACTGAAAGAATACCAAATAAGCAGGAATGCACCCTGAAAATTTCAGAAAAATGTAATCAGCGCATTTCATTCTAAACCTAAGCCCGCTATCTTAATTCTGCTCAAGAGTGTGGACATTGTAAAGGGCTACCACCGAAAGGAAGCTGAAATGCCATTTAGTGATTATGTATTCTACGCGATTTAATATAAGAGATCAACTGTGCTTGTTCCCAAACAATGCTAGAAACCAATTAATGAGAATGAAAGAAAAGAGAACAACAATTAGGAACAAGAAGTACCAAAAGTACAAGACCGACAGATAATAAAGGAGATGGACGTGGTTTGGAAGCAGGCGTGCCAGAAAATGAAATGCTTCCTTCATCAGCAACACGTCGTGCAGGATTTACTTGCCTTCTTGACATGACTGCATTATAAAAATGGCCAGTAAAAGTTTGTTCAATCATAAAATAAAACTATTCTAAAAGAAAACTCTATCAAGTTAGTAGGTTTGACTCATAAACAAAAGTGGCAAAACTGCCAGAGAACCTTATGCCGGATGGCAAAATGGTAATTAACTTTACAATAAAAACAGAAATGACTAGCCAAGCCTTTAAAACCCGAGAATTCAGGGTTAGGTCCATGTGATCTATACAAAAATTTCATCAGTTCATAGATGTTAATCTTCCTATATCACATCTTCTTGTCTAAGGATTTATCCGTGTCTGCATTACACCCTAGATATCAAGTTTGGAACAACTAAACCATTACCTCCAGCCAATATATCAACCCAATCTATATTTATACAGCATATATTAGAACATAAATATTATAATAAGGATATAAAATATCCTCAACACCCAAGTCATACAAGGTCTACCCACCCTTAGAATTCACAGCTTATCCCATGGTGATCGCCTCACTCCTATTGGACCGGCTTATGGTCCCCGTTGCACAATGCTCAAACCACCTTATACACCTTTCTCTCCTACTTTTCAATCAAAGCTACCCCTATCTTTTCATAAATTGATTCTTTAACATAATTCACATTACCACACGCTCATCTTAGTCTACGCATCTCCATTATATTCACTCTGTGTTCATATTGTTTTTAAGTTCGTAACCCTATTCCTTCCTCCACATGGATGAGCCGCAAACAAGCAAAATCAACATACTGAAGCAGTCATTGAACAAAATCCAGACGAAAACCATATGAGAATGAACTTCAAAATACTAAATCCAATAAAGTGCACCCAAACCGAACAACAACAGCGGATCCGACAAATTTCAACCACAAATTAACGGGATAAAGACACGAAATACGAACACTGAAACCGGAAAAAAGGGGAAATACGAGTGTTACCTGAGATGGAGAGGATCTAAATATGCGTCTTCCCTAATCTGTGGACGACAATCCCCCGACGCTGTGTTCTTCAAGCTGCGTTTTGAAATCGAATGTGCGGGGTGGGGGCCAGGGGCAGAAATGTAAGTTTATTATTTTAATTAATTTTATTAGATTTATAAAAGAGGAAAATACTAAAATCAACCTTGGAGTCAATTATTTACAGAGTCAACTCTTGTCGAGCCCACCTAAGATTAAATTAGAAAATTTCTGAAGATTTCAGTAAAAACTCAATGTGTATTCCGCTACCAAAAATTGTGATTCATTCGATTGTGGATGAGATTTTATTCTCATTAATATTTAATTTTTTTAATGATAAAATTAAAGTCTACTAAAATATAGAAGAATTGAAATCTTAAATGAAGACGCTATCAATGGATGGTATAAACTGCCTAATAAGTATAATTCTTTCCGCAATGTTAGCGTTTTCTTATAGGGAAATTTTGCCATGACCCTCCCTCGCACCAAAAAAAATGGGCTTATTCTTGGGGGAGACTCCTTTGTTTAGGGCTCCCTTGTTGGATGCCCACTTTATCATCAAATTTTAACTTATTTTATGAAATCAGCCATCAGAATTGAAAGAATATTCAAAAGTTCACTCTCTTGTAAATTTTCATTAGGATATTAATTTGATAATTTTTAAACAATTGATGAAGGTTTAAGTGTTAACATTTTATTCATTTTACGGCATATATGAAAGGTCCATGTACTATCAAATTGCATAAAGATTTTTAGGTGCATAGATTTTTTTAAATGTTCTTTCAATTCTTAGGATTAAACTTTTCAAAATAAAGCATAATTTTACTGAAAAACATTAGCCCAGCCCTGTAGTGACCTGTCTCCCTATTGTTAGGAGAGTGCATAATATGAGAATTCTCGAATTTTCTGAAAAATTTATCGACGGTTGGGAAATTTGGTCTGAGATCGAAAGTTTTTTAGAATAATTCGGAGTTCAGGAATTGGGTTGGGAAATTTTTTTAAAATTCAAAAAATCCCAAATTTCCCTAATTATGAAGTTTTTTTTTTTTAAGGTTTGTATGTAATTCCCTCTCCATCCTCCTCATTTTCTCCTAGGGGAAATTTAGTCAGGAAATTTTGATTGGGAAATTTCAAGAAACATTTTAATTCAATTGGAAATTGGAATAAAAATCAAAATTTGGGAAATAGTCGAGAAATGAAAATACAGTCGGAAAATTCCTGAATTTCTCGAATAAACACCTGTACCTATTATGGAGGTCAGGAATTGTGAAGCAATTTCTAAATCCCATCTCTCTAGGCTTTGACCTCTTTTGTAACAAAATAAATAAATATAAATAAATAAATAAAAATGGTTTTTAAATAAACTAATCGCCTAGCAAAGGGCTTCTCCCCCAATTCTTATAGGGAAATTTTTATTTTTGCCTCTTCCTCGCAGAGAATCTTAGCAGATTTTATTTTGATTTATTATACCTAAGTAGGTAAATGATAAATATTTTCAATCAAAAAAGATGATTTCTGAGCTAATATTTTCAATCAAGTTTTTTTTTTTGGGTTAACACATTAGGTAAGTAACTAATAGAATTTCCAAATGAGACTTTGCTTACTTTTTTTCCTTTTCTTATTTTTCCTAAAAAAGTGGAGTTTAATTTAAAATTTAAACATTACTTTACTATTTATAAAAAAAATAATTGTCTTGTAATTTCGTGTCTATTTACATGACACGTGCCTCTTAGCGGAAAATGCTCCCACACTACGTATCTTGTTAGTGACTTCAAAATGCACCACTGCCAGTGATCATATCCAAAACATGTTTGGTTCGAACACCTAAAATAAGAATTCATTTAATTTGAAATTAAATTTATATGTTTAGAAAATTTAAAAGACAAATTAATTTAATTTAAAAATAAATTTGTAAAAATTTACTAGCCATCATAAATCATACCACAGAGCATCTGATTTTTATAAATTTGTTTTAATTTACTCCTTAAAGTTGTATTAACTCAAAAATATCCTCGTATTCTCTTTTATATTTCCCCTCTTCCCCCTCCCTCCTTCCTCCTCCGCTCTTATTCATCTCATCCTTGTGTTGTCTTTCATTTCTCTGTACCCTTCCTCTCCGGTCTCCATTAAAAATAATTTATTATTAATATCACATATAATATATCTTCTCATATTTATTATTTTCAATATTACCACTTATTGTTATCTATGTTGTGTTATGGGCTTTTTTTTTATGAAAAAAATTATTAATGATAAAATATTATTATTTAATAAATAAGATGATCACACATCTTCATTGCGTAAAGAAAAAATATTTGTCAACTTACAAATTTTTATCACTTTCCAAAACAATGAAATTGAAATAATTTAATTTAATTTAAATTACATTTTTAAGCACTAAATTTAAATTCTAAATCAATTCAGAAATCAACTAAAATAAAATCAATTCATGGTTAATTTGATGCCAAACAGTAAAATTGAAAAGGAATTTACAAAGCCCACCTCAGAATAACCCATAACCCATAGTCCAGTAGAATGAAAGAAGCTGAAATAATACCAATTCTCATTTGAATTATTCGGAATATATAAGGCTACACTTTGATGAACCTCTAATATTAATGCTTTTACCCCCGAGCCCAATTCATCACTACCCACGTTATATATATATTTGTATACATTTATATTTGTCTGACAAAAAAAAAAAGAAACAGAGAGAGAGGGAGGTGGGGGGGGGGGGGGGGGCAAAAAAAAAAAGAACTCATCTTTACGCTCCGAACTTCTGCAACGAACAAAATGAAAACCCTTACGACAGATTACAGGGTAAAGGGGTTTGAAGGAGGATGGATGACAGGGGAGGTGGACATGGTCGTGTTGCCCGAAAGCACATTTGGGGATACCGTATCCTCCACGACAACAGGGTTAACCTGCACTATCTTCTCCGGCACAACTTTCTCCCCGTCGACCTTAGCCAGCACCTCAAAGTGCATCTTCACAGACTCAGGCTTTGTCCTCCATTCAGGAAACTCTTGTAAATCAAAACCTTCGCCTTCTTTCAGTTTCTTCTCGACCCCAAAACCAATCTTCACAAAGGTCTGAGCCGACACATCCGCCTTTAACAACTTGAAAGAGCCTTCCTGTTTAGCCTTAGGACCAAGCACAGAGGAAAGAAGCGCCTCAAAGCCGAGCAAGTTGGGGTTCGAGCCATTGAGCGAAGCCAAAGGCCACATTGTTTTGAAATGACGGGGAGTCAACAGGCTGGTCGATTGATCTTGAAAATCAATGGTGGATAGAGCATTTGATGGGGATGACAATTCTACAAGGCCTGGTGCAAGGCGCTTGAGCTTGAGCCTGTTTTTTGAATAAGGCGGCGATGAGGGGGAAGGCGAGGTGGTGAGGGATGTGGGGCCCACAATACGGAGGGATAGGAGAGGTGAACCCTGAGTACGGGAAGCATGGCACAGGCGTTCAGCCAGGGTGAGGAGACCCGAGGCAAAGCCATTGTGGGTTCTGTTCAAGGGAAGGGGTAGGTCAAGAGGATGGCGCAAGCTAACTGATCTTGCACCCTTTACAGTAACAACTGCACCATCTGCTAAGATCACCTTCTTCAGAACTCCAGCATCCACATCATGCTGTATAATTGAAGGGAAATCAAAATAAGATAATAATCCAACACCATTCTGTTAATGGTTTTCAACGCTCATTGTGGATAACAGGAAATAAGAAAGTGAATTTGAAAGATAACTTTCATTGATTAAACCGGCACTTAAATTGCAACGATAATAATCCCAAACTCATGGGGCGAGAAATATAAATCAAAAAAATCCCTAATTAATTTAAAAAGCAGTTAAGAAGAAATTATCTTCACTTTTACAATCATAAACTGAAAATTTAAAATGCAGTTAACAAAAAATAACCTTCACTTGTATAATCATATAACTTAGCAGGAGATAGTGCATTGGTGCTAGTTATACAGATGAAACAAATTCAGCTCAAACTCGTCAAATATACATAATTTCTGTTACTAATCTAGCTAATCTTCCTACTCAAATAAATTTCATTGAAAATTACTGAACTTTAGGGGGTTGTCTCAAAATGATTGCCGAACTTTGATTTCTCATTTTCGATACTGAACTTTCATAATATCATAATTCTATCACTGCTGTCAGCTCCATTCCGTTTCATTTATCAATTTCTGTCGCCCTTTCATTCTGCTAGTTATTTAAAGATATTTTTAAATAATTCTAATAACATACAAAAATATATAGAATTATCGATTTTCATGAATTTTATAAATGCGAAAAATAGTTATCATAAGCATTGCAAATTTAATATAGTTTACCTTTAATTTTCTTAATTTTCAATGGTTGTGAGAAATATGTTTAATATTTCTAAATCTCATGAAAATTGATAAGTATGAAATACATAAGCGGGCACCCTCTTAAAGAGACTTAATAGAAATGGTAGAATTGTAACATTATGAAAATCCAGTACGAGAAATTAGTTAAATCAAAGTCCAGTGATCAAAACAACCCCAAAGTTGAGCGACCTTCAATGGAATTTACCCTCCCTACTCTTAATACCATCAAAATAGAAAATGAATTTTCCACTCCATTTTCAGTGTGATCAACCATTCAATACATATTAATCAAGAATTTGAGGGGTCTCATTTATTTCCTCCCTTCAAAAAAATAGCAGTCTAATACTCACCACAATGCACAACATAGGATATAACATATCAGATTACCAGAGAAATAGATTAAAATATATAAAAGATTGTCAAAAAAGAAGGGACCAAGAACTCACTGGCAATGAAATCCGCATGTTTTTTCCATCCTGAATCCACAGCTCCATAGGCCCAGCCAACTGAAATGGCGCCAAAACGGGCAACGCATTGTCCGATTTCCGCTTCTCAACCAACCCATTCTCATAGCCTGAACTCAAAGAATCCTCAACACGGAATATTGGCAAATCGACATACTCCCACCGATTCACATCCTCTAAAAGCTTCAACGGAAGAACCTTATTGTCGATCTCGACGTCGAACTCGTACGCCACAGAGTGCCCCACAAGAGCGTCTCTTGTATCGAATCCAGAAACCTTGATATCATCCGCTTGGAACCCTAATCCCTTAACAATAGCCTCCCTCAAATCCTGCAATTTAAAAAAGAATTTGCATACATAATAACTAGATAGAAAAGATCAGATTGCGAAAAAGGAACTTTAGTTTTGAAGAGAAGAACATCCAGAAATTGAAATTGAGAACTTACGTATATCGCTTTAGGGTACGGAGGATTGAGCTCAGGAGATGAAATCAAACCCCTCGAGGAACAAATGCCGGCAACGAAAACGAGAAGCCCCGCAAACAGACGAAGAGATCGAAGAACCATCATGCTGGCCGAAGAAGATGACCGATGGATTAAATCCCAGAGAGAGAGAGAGAGAGAGAGATTCTTCGAGAGAAAACAGGATTTGGTGTTGGGAAAAAAAAAATTAAAATTAGGGCATGACGTCGGGAGGGAGTTAAAATTGGGAAATTAATAAATTTAGGAGGATCTAGACGAGTGGTGGAGGTTCGTTGGCGGGTGACGTGGTAAGGAACAGACCAATGGGGTTGAAGGGGATGAGGTGTGGGTTACAGATGGTGGAATCTGATTGGTAGAACCACGGGTTGTTAACGACGTCGTTTGTAACGAAACGGAAAATACATAATGGAACCTCAAAAACGTTAAGTAATGGCGTCGCCCGGACTTGAACCGGAGACCTTCAGTGTGTTAGACTGACGTGATAACCAACTACACCACGACACCGGATTACTTGGTTGGCTCCAAAGACCGAAAAAAGATTTTTTGAAAGAAAGATTGAACAGCAGCCATCACGTCATTCTCAACAATGTCCCAACAGTTAACAAAAAAAGCATTCACTGAATTTATTCTCGGATAATCAGTAAATTCGGTCGGAAATCAGAAAGAAAACTGAATTTGTTTGATAATCATAAAATTTGTCTAAAAACCTTTTTGTACTCAAAGTTCCCGAATTTACCAAACCATTATTATATATTTTCAAAAGTAAAATTTTTTACTAATAAGGTTTGCATTTTTAGAATTTTTTTTTTCCTTCTAAATCCATCAGCATTATATACTTAAGATGCAAGAAGACCAATTTAAAAAAATTTCTCAATCTTGTGAAGCAAAAAATAAAAATTTTTCTATTTGCTCATGCAATAAATATGTCAAATCATCTATATGATTTTGTTTTTAATAAAATGTTAACTAAACAAAAATGGTCGTTTTCTTTGCACTTATTTAATAAAACTATGGATAAACAAATGAATTGACTTTTTTTATGTCTTGACATGATAAGCTTTTATTATTATTATTATTGCAAGCGTGAGATATAATTTTTTTAGTTGTGTGTTTAAAATTTTATCTATTGTTTTCTAGATAAAGTCAAAGTGATGACAAGAGAAATACAAGTCTAGAGAGAGATGAGATCTAGAGTAAGGAAATTGTAAAACAAAAAGGAGAGAATGCAAAAGAATTTGGTCTTTCAAGATCCATCTGGTGTTGTGTCCTAGCTATTAATTAAAATTAAAGGCTTAATAGTGAAAATAATCATATATTTTCATCTTACTTTGATTTTCATCCTAAACTTTTAATTTTTTGATTTCTAATATGAATTTCTATTAGTATGGAAATATTAATTTCCATTCTAATTTTCATCCACTCACATTCACTTCTATCCATTTTTATTAGATTGGATGCTCATAGTTCCTTAAAAAAAAAAAAAAAAAAAAACACCAAACCAACAGCTAAATAGAAGAGAATAATATTTCTAATTTCTTCACTAATAATATTCCTAAAGAAAATAATACAAGCTGCTGTGGAATTAAGAATATTATCTCCTAGTCTGATCAGATTAGGAATATTACTTCTTTTTCCATTGGAAATCGTGAAATTTTAGTATAATACTTTCTAACCTGGAATTGGAAATATTATTTTATTATGGGAATATTATTAAAATAATAGTTCTATAAAAAAAATATGAGCACTCAACCTAATAAAAGTGAAGAGAAATGAATGTCAGTGGATGGAAGATTAATTGCTTCACTAATATATGTTTTGGCTAAAGATAAAAAAATAAATGTTTGAGATTTAAATGAAAATAAGAAGAAATTACATGATTATTTTTACCATTAGACTTTAATTAAATAAATTATAAAATTTATTATAGTCATAAAGGTACAATTATTGCAGAGGATCTGCATCCCAATTGCAAGTCTCAAAGATAAGACCTCTTCTTAAAATATTTCCATTTCGAAGGATTAATAATCCCAAGACACTCCTCTTCTTAAAATATTTCCATTTGAATGTTGTCAATAATTTCACATAAAAATAAATATAAAATTATACTCAAGTTTCATAACAAATCTAGAATTAAGTAATTCTAGCATGGAATATAATTTCAATAAAAATTAGAGATATTTTAATAATAAGAGACAAATTATTAAATTGTTTTGTGAATTAGATGTGAGCATAGCAACACTCTGAGCATAATAATTATTTTTTCAACAAATTATGATTCACGAAAAAAAACATATAAGCACATAAATAATCCAAACAAATAATAGAAATATAATTGATAGGCATTAACTTAATTTATAAGACGCTCCTCATTATAGATTGAATGGTGAAATAATTTTTCAATCTTCTAATTTTCCTCTGATAATTTGAACCTTATAAAATTATGAATGAGACTCTATCCGAATAATTAAAAAATTTTATACCTACTCAATTTTTTCTAGTTGTACGACCATATGAATACCAAGCCCAATAATATATAAAAGAATTTTATGAACATATAGAATTTCACAGTAAAATCTAAAAAAGAAATCGTAAGACAAATTCATGAGAAAGCATCCTTACTAAACTAATGGCATATAAATTTTTTATAATTTTATTGTGAAATTCGGAGTGTCACGTAGAATTTTACTACTATAAAGGCATTGTGGAGAGGTGAATAGTGCAACTAAATTGGGTTGACTATTCTTAGGATTTTCTTAAATTGCCCTTGCATAAATTTATAACGCCTTATGTATTCTTAAAGTTAAAATGATCAAAATACTCCTAGAAGAAAAAAATGTAAAAAACAAAGAACAAAAAAAAAAAAAAAAGACTACCCAAAAAGCAAAAATGGAGAAAATGACCATAATATCCCTAAAAGTTCAAAATCTCTCTTAAAACTAAGTTGCACTTCAAAATACCTGAAAAATGCATAGAGCATTTAAACTGAAAAAGTAATCCAAATGATCCCAATGCTATTAGGAGCATAAAATGCCCATAAAAGCTCCAAAATATTTAGACTATCAAAAATATATTAAAATAACCATAAATACCCTTGAAAATATAAACGCCTAAAAATATACTGAGCGCCATGAACCGTACGCATAGAATCTTCAATCGGTTTAAATTTCCCTTTTATGATTCTATATATTATAGGGATAAAGCTCCATTAACTTTAGGGCATCAAACTGCACCTTGTAGTGGTTGTTCGATTAATAACAAGTGTTACTGAGAGATCCTGAACGCCTATTCATTTTTTCTAGGAAAACTTTTAAAAATTGGCATTTTGAGAATCTTGTTTTTACAACTTGTTGTCCACATAATAGGGGGGAAAAACCTTATGTTTTTATAATCTTGTTTTTACAACAAAAAAAAAGAAAAAATCAAGAAGCTAGTTTACAAAACTATGCAAAATGTGAACAACAGGTTGTAAAAACAAGATTATCAAAATATCACTTTTTAAAGATTTTCTTTAAAAGAGTAAATAAACGGTTAAGATCTCTCAATAATACACGTCACTCATTAAACAGTCATTACAGGGTACAGTTTGCCGCTTCAAAGTTAGAGGAGCTTTATCCAGATCCTGCTATTATAGAATCACAAAACTTATCACCCAATGCACCAAATAAATCAATCTTCCAACAGATAATATCTTTAAAATCATCCTTCCATGCACTAAATAAATAAATCTTCTAACAAATAATATCTTTTTAAGCCTCAGAATAGTCCAAAAAGAATCAACTGGAGCGTGCTCAACACGCGCTCCGAACGCGCAGCCGATGCCAAGAAGAGGGCAAAGTAGAGAAGATGCTTCGCCAGTGAGCGAGTGACTCAGCGCCCTCCACTCGTTCCTCTGTTCCCCTTTCTTCTTCTTCTTATACTCTTCAGACATTTATGGCAGCGGCGAGAGTGATGTCGTCGGCAAGCAGCGGTGCCGCCGCCTCATTCCTCTCCTGGAGGGAGCTCTCCGTAAAGCAGGGATCGTCATCCCGGGGCCTTGGTCTTTGCTTCAACAGGAACCGGAGGCTCTCCACTTGCAGAGCCATTCACAATCCCGAGGTTCGGGTCAAAGAGCTAGGAAGCCCCGAAACCCTAGACTATCGCGTTTTCTTCCTCGACAATTGTGACAAGAAGGTCGTCTTCTTTTCACTTTTCTCTCTCGTGATTCATTATTCTCCTGTCTCGTACATTTCTGAATTCTTTTTGTTCGCCGTATGGTCTGTTTGGTTTCCGAGAAAATGCGGCGTTGGGGGGGGAACAGAAATGACGGACTCTTGTGTTCGGGGCTTTAGTTATTTATTAGGGCTTAAGCAATGAGATGACCTTTGCTAAGTTAATGAAAAGCAAAATTTCATAAAATAGGGCTATTTTATTTTTAATGTGCAGCCAAAAGGAGAAATTTCTATTTGTAACGGGTCAATCTTCTGGAAATTTGATTGTCAGAATAAGGATTCTGTAATTGTCGATGGAGCTCTTGAGTTGTGTCTATTTAAAGAGCATCATTAGGTGTACTCGAATTGACTGAACTAATCGAAGTTGAGTTTTGTTAAATGTTTGAGATCATTTTTCTTATGTTTTTTTGCCTGGAAAATGAATAAGAGGATTTACAACAAAAAATTTATGTATGTCATGTCATTAGCACTGGAGTTCGCCAAATTTATGCCCGTTTGTGTGATTGGAAATAAAGTTAAATTAGAAACGTTTATAGTTGACTGTACCTGCTTTTCGTAATGATTCTGAAGTGTCTTTGGAAATTCTGATTCAAAAGTTATGTGCTTTGTGATCTTAAAATGCTTGCTTATGCAGAAAGGTCTCCTTATCGATGAGCTGTGTAGAACTCAATTTCAATAGATCTTTGCATACAATTTAATAATTTTTTTCCAACAAAAACATGAAATTAGGTTTCTGTGCTTGCTTGCTTGCAGGTTTCCCCTTGGCATGACGTCCCATTGCACTTGGGTGATGGAGTTTTCAATTTTATTGTTGAAATCCCCAAAGAATCAAGCGCCAAGATGGAGGTTGCTACGGATGAACTGTATACTCCTATAAAGCAGGATACAAAAAAGGGGAAACTTCGTTACTATCCGTAAGATTTGCTATTTGAGTCTTTTTCTTCCTTGTCCTGTACTTTTCAATTTTGCCAGGTCATTTGGGGTACTTAGCTCTACATATTTTCGAGCAGGAATATCAGAATTTAGTTGTTGGTTTTACTATCGAGATGGCCTAATCGACCAAAGTGATGAGTGGCAAGTAGGCTTGTCAGATTTTCAGTTATAGTGACTATATTATGGAGACTACCTTTTTTTGCTTTGTGGTTGTCTGGTAATTATACTGCTTCAGAAACCTGTGTGTTTTCGCTTTACTATTTTTATATTGCTAATTCTATGTGGTCTCTCTTTAATTGGTAAATGACACACTCTTAGAAAAACTACTTGAATTTGAACTCATACCATTGTTCAGGACCAAGGATTTAATACACAAGGCTACTACCAGTATGGTCTTTGGGTCACCGATATAAATCCCTGAATGTATCTTCAAGCTCGCATGGCCATTGGGTAAATTCTCACTTATGTGAAATGAATGTAGAGGAAAACTTACGATTCAAACCAAAGCAGTAGATTTTATCTTGCAATTTATGAGGTATTTGACTATTTTGGTTTGTCTGTAATCAGCGATGGTGTCAAGGCAAACACCATGTGTGTAGCTCCTAGTTTATTTTAGAAAATTTTGAATCCAAATATCTTATACTTAAATTCTAGAAGTTATTGATTCCTTTGATGTTCTTAGTAAGGTCATTTTGTATTTCTCAGCTACAATATAAATTGGAACTATGGATTGCTTCCACAGACATGGGAAAACCCATCTCTTGCAAACTCAGAAATTGAAGGGGCATTTGGGGATAATGATCCAGGTAGATCATGCAGGAAACCTTATCATTTCTGTACCTTTTTTTCACTTTGTTTTATTACAAAAGTAGCTAATATAATATATTTTGAATGTTCTTTGTCTGAAGTTGATGTTGTTGAGATTGGCCAAAGTCAAGGCAAGATAGGCCAAATTCTCAAGGTGAAGCCTGTTGCTGCTTTAGCCATGATTGATGAGGAGGAACTTGACTGGAAAATAATTGCAGTTTCATTGGATGATCCTAGAGCTTCCCTTGTGAATGATATAGATGACGTTGAGAAGCATTTCCCGGTACGCTCCCTTTTCGCACTAGATCTGCTGTTTGGACATGTTCTCCAAATGACACACTGTTGTGATTTGCTTTCTTTCGTAAACATTGTCCAATTAAAGCATTATATAATGATACATGACACTGACTGTTAATGATTGTTAACGACCAATTTCACCAACGGATAAATTTATAAAAGTAGATAACACGTGCCACGAAGAAGGCCTTAGAATAAAAGAGAGATGCTCAGAAAGGTGTCCTGCTGCTCAACCGACCCAAGTGACTGTGCTCGATGCCGCCATGGCTTAGCTGAACTGTCGCTGCTGCACAGCTTCCCGTGCCCAAACGACTGGGCATGATGCCGCTGCAAAGACGCTCCACATTGTTGACCTATTTGCATGCACACGCATGCAAATGCCATGCACTAATATCAGTAGGCATTTGTGGGACATAAGTGACGTGGCATCAATTACCATCCATGATTGGTGGAACAAAAATGATACAGCTTAAATGATGATGCACAGAGGTGAGGAAATGTGGAGCATAATAAAGGGTGGGAAGGGGATAAAAAGGGAAATGTAATATGAGAGCTCATTGATTGATTCAAATTTGGCTTATCCCACCCAAAAACCTAGCAAATGTCAACCTTGAATTGTCTAACATCCCTCTCCCATCTTTTGACTAACACCAATCTATTCCTTTTTACTCACCAAGTCTCTCAACTTCGGCAACAACTTTCACTTTGACAGACCTGATTTGATTCGACTGCCGGAGCCCAAAATAGCCAAGCTGGACTTGAGAAGGAGCGTCTTGAAAATAACAAAGACAAAAGGAGGGAGAAAATATTTTATCATTACAGAAGTTCAACCACTTTAAGTCTCCTTTAACAAAATAATCCATTTTCGCATCCCCAAATTTGGCTGAGTACAAATTGGTGGAGGTGAAATGTATACCTCGATGTGGTAGCCTTTTCGTGATTGACTTAAACTTTCCAACACAAACCACAAAATGGAGGATCACCTGCACACTCTGCACCATCTTATTAACGGCCACTCTTATCCCTTTATAGGTCCCAACATAACATTCTTTGCCCTCTAAAACCCATTTTTGGGTCAAGAGGCCAGGAGGCAACTGTTGAGGGTGATTCCACCACCTATAGAAGAATGACACGTGGTCCTCTCTTGAGGTGACCTTTTTCAAGCCCTCCCAATGACAGGTTGCCAAATCTCCTTAAAGATGAGGACACTCTAGTTCAAGGGCAAAAAAGGTACTCTCATAGTTTGACCGCCATTCCCTAAAGAGGCTATATATGCCTGATAGATCTTGCCATAAGTTACAGTTTTTAACTACTTTTGGGAGCTTCTTTTGCAAGACTTTCTCTTTCTACTTTTCTAGTCACGCCTTCACTGACTTAGGCGTCAAAGGTTGCTCCCCAGAGAAGTCTTCTGGACACCTTTCTGACCATTTCTCTTCTTTTCTCAAGTCCTCTGTCTTCGACTCTTAGGCCTCGAGTCCTCCTTCCGTCTCAACTCAGTGCTTCTTCATGACACGTGTTCTCTACTCGTATAAATTTATCCGTTGGTGAAATTAGTCGTCAATTATGATAATCTCGGTAAAGCCATTTTTTTATGGTTTTCTACTGGCCTACCCTAGTGGGACCAATTTGTGTTAATCCATATACTGGACGAGTTCAAGGATTCAATTCTTTGTAATTTCTAGGTCGGTTGCACTATATTTACTCATGAAAAGAAGCTCTCGGTCTTAAAACCTGGCTTTGGATGTTCCCCAGTTTGTATCAATGCATCTGCTTCACTTAACTCCATCCTAATATGAGATGCTTGAGGGGGTATCAAATATGTATCTTTTCTCTCTCTCGACTAATATTATACATCAAATACAATTTCAGTTAAGAGTTGAGGTGAACTAGTCTTATGGTAGATGGTAATTTTTTTTTTAACTGCACTTATTCAAACTAGAGTACCTTTTGTTTGGGAATGGAGAAATTCCATTAGAGTAGATCTGCTACAAACATGGCTCCGCGACGGTCCATTTAGGTCTAATCATGCTGTTATTTTTCAGGGCACTCTCACTGCAATTAGGGACTGGTTCAGAGATTACAAGATTCCTGATGGAAAGCCCCCTAACAAGTTTGGTCTTGGCAACAAGGCAGCAAGCAAGGTAATATATATGGTGTCCTTCCAATATATTATATGACACGCATATATATATGCCTTATGGGTATTTTATTTTATTTTTGGTTATATTCTAACTTTTCTTCGAATTGCTGTGCGCAATTAACAGGAATGGGCTGTCAAGGTTATCACAGAGACAAATGAATCCTGGTCCAAACTTGTTAAGAGATCCACTCCTGCTGGAAAGCTTTCCCTTGTGTAGCCTCTCCGACTTACAGATTTATAGAGTTGGATTCTGGAGGTACTACTGCTGGTTGTTTTCTTAGGCAGCGTATGGGAGATGTTTGCAGAGCGAGGCAATACGATAGAATTTATTTGTCGACATGAAATGAAAATTTCCCCATGCTTGAACAAGAAAATTTCCTCCTTGTTATTTAATAAGATCAAGTTACTCTGGTCAAATCTCCCTTAAGTTCCAATTGTTGCATTTTGCATTCTAAACTTTAAGACTATACTCATGTCAGATTGGGAGAGAGGGAAAAGAACAGGGAGAGAGAAAAATGAGCAGAATCTATAAACGTGAATGAGAATCATGAATAATCGACAGTAAGGGGTGCATTGAGCAACATTTTAAAAGTTAAGGGTTAAAATGCAAGAACCGAGTCCCGAGCTGTCGGAAATTTCATTGAAACCTCTGAGGGCATTTGTGGTGTTTCTCTTAACATTCCATGTTTGAAAGAAGGAAAAAAAAAAAAGAAAGAAAGAAAAAAAAGACCATCTGCATATCTTACCCGGTACTTGTTTGAAACACAATCTTAGATATGGTACTAGTAACAATAGGTAACAAAATCACTGTGGATCTATTCATCCATGTGTATAGATATGAAACAAAAAGTATTATTAATATAACTTCATCGACAAGAGAGATAAGATTTACATGCACCCTCGAAACGTAAAAGAGTAGCGGAATCATTTTTTTCGGGACGAATGGATTTATCCGGCCAAGACGAATGGATTTATCCGGCCAAAAAACTCCCTTGTCAACTAAGGGAATGATTCTACCAGGATCCCAGCTCTAGGACTTCTTCAAACCTCCACTTCCCCGGCGCAGAAGCCGCCTTACTGGAACTGAAAGAGGAAGAAGAAGAAGAAGAAGGATCAGTGATGGCCTCCTCGGCGGAGTGAGATTTGTATTTGCAGATCCTGGAGAGGTCGTCTCCTCCTCCTCCTCCTCCTTGTTTATCTGTACCAAATCTTCTCCTCCATGGAAGCAAGGTCTGTATCTGGAAAACCCTTGTGGGAGCTGATTGAGGGTTGGGGTCGGATTTGGTGTGGTGACACAGTATGAGCATTGCTGCTGTTGGCGCCATTGGTTTTGTTCTCCCTCTCTGTTTTTTTTTTTTTTTTTTTTGGGTTTCTCCACGGAAAACAGAGGAAAACTATGAATTATTGTGACCTCTCTGTGTCCTCCCTGCAAACATTTATATACCTCTTGAGAGAGAGAAGGAGAAAAAAAGGGGGTTGCTTAAAACAGACTGACGGGGGAAATCTGGTGCCGTTGTTTTTATTTTGTTGGTTTCATGGGTTGCGGAGGGATCAGGCGGCCTCATCCAAATCCGAATCCTTTGAATTTGTAAACTAATAAATTTATGAAATTAAGCCATCTTAAAGATAAAAAATAAATTAATGACTAAAATGATTAAAATTTATAAATTCATTACATTTTTAACTTTGACGCGGGGAACCTTTAGACTCGCAGGATATCCCTTCGGCCCGCTCAGTTTGGCCTTCTGTATCATTGTCCAATAGGGATTAGCCACGTACGTCGCACTCACTGGTTGAATTTCGGTCTAGAAGGAGTGAATATTATCCCCTGTTTTGAGGTCTGTGGGGCCGCTTGTTGCACGTGGTTTTTGTTTTACCCCTAGTATTTAATTTAATGTTTTACTGTGAAAGGGACTTTATCTATGCACATTGTTTTCTTAACTTCCCTTTTTTCCTTAAAAATATGGTATTTACGGGGCTTTCCATGCCCGCTAACTCGTCTAGGCGCATTTATTTTTACAGGTCACTAAACCTTATTTATAATCCAAAATAAAAATAACAATAGCTGATGTATATGTATCGTTAGAAATGACAATTCATGGACTCGTCTGATTCGATCATATGATAATTTTATTCGATGCATTTGAAATTTTCACCTGTTCTTGATTCATGATTCGTCTGGACTCGTGACCCATCTAACCCTTCTAATTGTCATTTTTAATTATATATTTTTTTTTTTTCTTGAATTAAAATTGCAATTATCGTTAAATATTGATTAGTTTATTAAAACACCAACAGAAATACTAGTTGTACCGATAATATGAATTGTTAACTTGCTAATCTGGTCGACTCGCTCACATGGTAATCCAACACGATCCATTCATAATCTTAACCACTCTTGACCCATCCGTCTTAATCCATGATCTATATCGTACTGTCTATTTACTGCCTCTATGCATTATGATCAAAGGGATTTCTTTTAGGAATGGTTGTATACATTCGTGCGCCCACAAATTTTCTTCTTTTACAAAATAATCTTCATTTGAATCATTTTGATTTCTTTATACAACTTCGTTGAACGTTTCATAATGTTTTAAAGGCCATGTAATTTGCCTTGGACGTGTGCTTTAGATTTTCGTGTAATTTTAAATATTTCTTTCTTAGAGCAAATAAAAGACAACAGATTCATTGTTCACAGAAATATTATAAAAGTATTGTGCCATAAAGATAAGCATTAATGGTGGCTACGAAGTATCCAAAATGTGCACAATGGGAGAAGCACACGCAAGTACGACCTCACACGTATGAGCCCACAATTATGCACGTGCCCACAATTAGCCAACCGTGAGCGCACGCACGTTAACAGGACTTGGCCACGGTATTCATGTCCTACTGAGGAAAAAATTCCCACGTGGCACCGGAGCACGTGGTTAATAATAAAAATTATATATATATATAAATATATAGTATCTAAACATTTGACGTATTTGTGTGCACGTATTAAGGTTTTGCTGACTTTGTAGCTAATTTAATTAAAAGCTCGAAAGGCACTTTTGATTGTCAATAGTCAAAAACATCACTTTTTGAGAGAATAGACGTGAAATAATCAACGCGCGTAAATTCTCAAATGGAAGTCAAATTGCGGAACAAGGCTAAAAATGAAATGGGTGCACTCCACATTTTTTTTCGATTGAAATTTGAGTGAAGTTGCATTCTAAGATCTGAATTTCAAATCATGTTTACACGTAAAATTTCAAATTTTAACATTGTAATTTTTTTTTTCTTCTAAAATTAGATGAACATGCCACCATTGGTAAGGTTATCCATTTCAACATGAACTAAAAACCAATTCTTTATCCCCAAATTTCTCGATCAATTCAGGCATCTCGATGTAGGTACCCAGAATGCCTCCCGACCACTCAAATGATGAATGGTGGGCGGGCCCCATCCCATGGGGGTAGTGAGAAACCCCTTTGGATCGCACATTATCAAATATACATACCCAACCTAATCACCGATCCATCAGAACTAACACATCATCACATGTGAGCCTAATTTTGATCTCCAACAGTTTAGTAGTGATGTTGGAGAAGCACTTCAATTCAAGAACTCGGAGGTAAAAGGTCATAGAAAAGGCCCTAGAAGAGGTGGACCCATTAGTTGGCCAACCCAACCCACTCTTCCGGACTCGTGGGAAAATTAAAATCATGTCTTGTGTAAAGACTGAGAACTAGCTCTGCTGTTCTTGCCTCATTCTTGTCTCCATTGTTTGCCCTAGCAACAAAAAATGATGACTCTCCAGATCCAGTGGAACCAGTAATTGCTTGCAACCACCAAAACAATGAAAGAAAATTGATCTCAGTACTATACATCTGTAAGGTCATTCCCAGGCAATAAAGAAAGGGAATGGCGGCCCACCGAATTTTCCACCTCCTCCGGGCTGTCCTCTGTGTCCGATTCACAACATAAAAATGCCTCTGCCATCCTCATTTTGGGGCTGCTAAAGTTCATCACCATGCTCTGAACGTTCGACCCCTTCTTGAAACCTTGACACGTTAGTTATGTCGCCTTGGCTCACTCTTGATGACTTGTCTTCTGGTGGCGTGAATGGTAGGGTTGGCTGGTTGTCAATCAAGTCTGCGACTCTTACCTAAAAAAAGGGAAATATTTAGCAACTGCCCAATTACTTCAGTGGCACAAAAGAGAAAACAAGGCAATCAGGCATCGCAGTGGAACCACAGGTAGTGCTTGGCTAAAAATGTAAAAACCAGCGCATGACATTTGGCAAATTCGTCGAAATTGCACTGCTCTTGGGGTATTTGAGAAATTGGGAATCACACAAGAAGGATGAGGAAGAATATAATGCATGTCACATTAGGGCCATAAAACAAGAAATCAATGCAAATTTGAAATTGGTGGCAACTCTAATGGATGACACCGACTTGAAAACGTTGGATTACAGGAAATGTGCTAGAATTTAGATAGCTGTGCCATGATACTTAGAATCACATAACATGATCAATGTGAGTAATCGAGATATCCCTTCAGAAGAAAGATAAATTCACTTTTTCAAAACATAGAGAATAGCTTGACCGGGAAAGAGAAGGCCAAACAGGGAAATGCAAGAATCAATATTCAACAATATAACACTAACAGTAATATCCACTTCATAACAGTACTCCTAGGTATCACACAAGTAGAACTGAAGAAGATAACATCACTATCCTGACCAGTATGCCTAAAATAGCCACGCTGGCCTATCTCGACAGTACAAGGATGCAAATGTGTTTAGGTCTTGTATATTATGAATGCATCAGCACAGAAGTACCTGCAGTGGTTTCATAGCATCATATTCTGGATAATCAGTGTCCTTGACTTCTTTTTGAGCTTGTTGCTCCATGGAGTCTCGGATGAGCTGGCTCAGAAAATTCACATCATCAGACATTACACCAAGCCCTCTCAGAAGTCTAGATCCTAGCTGTAGACTTGTCTGCAACAGTTGTTAAATTTAGTTAGATGCCGGGAAATATTCAAGAATTTTTTATTATAAACCACTTAAAGGAGAGTCAGTAAAATGATACCTCAGCATTTTCAAGCAGCGCATCTGTTGCACCAGCCTTCTTCAGATCGAGGAGATGTGCAAGGTCTTGAGCTCTGGCATAGATTGGGATCTGCTGAGTAGAAATTTTACTACTTAAGCAAATCAAAATGAGCATGCGACACATGGGGAACTGAGTTGAATTAAAATTACAATTTCGTGGACTGTAATTGAAGCTAATCTCAAATCCTTGTTTATTGTATTCCTCAAGCCTTAACAGATCACAAAAATTGCTCCTTTACAGCTGGACATCATGGTTTCAAATCCCAGAAATCGATTTAAAATCAGTGATACCACTATCAACAGAAATCGTAGTAGTTTCACTTTTGTTTCTACCAATCCCAGAATGCATTATTGGTTTTCAGAATGCACACACACTCCCATACTACTTCAACCCTAGGTAGCATAATTCAGTGAGATAAAAAAAAAAAAAAAGAGTACCGTTGGGAAAGCAAGCCGAATTCTTTGAACAGCCTCAATTGTCCTTTCCTTCCCCGTGAACATGATCATGAAAGCTTTTGGGGAAGCAATACCAGCTGATTGCAGAACAGATGGCCGTGATCCATCCCCATAGAGGACAGGAAAACCAAGTTTCCTAGATTCCTGACAAGTCAAGAAATTTGAGGGTGAAAGTTCGCCAAAACTTTTCCTTGGCAAATTAAACAGGGAAAATTACAGAGTAAAAGAAGGCTTGGTTAAAATTTACTATGAAGAGCAGTCAGGCGAAAGGTAGTTGATCAGTATTACCATCCTACACTGCTCAAACTCAAATTTCCATACAAGGAAACTGAACCTTCAGATGGGAAATTTTAAAAGGGTAGTGAAGTCTCTGAAATGGCATAAAAACTTGGATGTTTTTATAGCTACGTCTGTTCTTATACAAGGTTTTGGTTTTCATGTGTCACAAACTATTCCTACATGAAGTAACTTTTAACTTCACGATTTCCTGTTCAATACTAATCCCTTATAATTTTAGGGGTATTTAAATCAACAGCCTTTCAACAATGGTAGCAAAATTTACAACATTTTATCCAACAACAGAAGACATTATCGAATAATAAGAAGACCCAATCATAAGCTTGCAAGTTTGTATGTTTCTGACCCGTCAAGATGAAAGTCTGTACGCTTTCATGAGAAAATGCTAAAAGGATCGCTTTGTTATATTCTGAGTTTCGCCCAATTGAGATGTCCCTCCAGCAGGCTAAACTCGCAACTTGTATATTTCAGAGCCTTAATTTGCAAATTCAGAACCTGAGTACTGCCTATTGATTGCTATGTGGCATTCCCTGTTTGCTGCAAACTTGTAAAACCACCTCTGAGAGGAAGGGAGTCTTGTGAAGGGACTATTCCCCCCAGTGAACTCGTTAATTCCTCTTTCATTAGGAATTGGATAGTACAAGGGATTTTCCCTGGGGAGTGGGGACAGGTTCAAATTGCGATGAACCACTACAACTCCTGTCTGGTACTCTTCCTTTTATTTCCTGTGCTTATCGAGTTTAAGAGTGCTTACCTGTTTGATTATGTTTGAATCAAGGTTGTCTTTATCATTGGCTTAATTTCTCAGTTTGAGGCGTCTCAGTAAGACGAGCAAGGGAAATCGTAATTCACCTCACCACTTCGGCTGCATATGTAACTATTAGCTAACAGAGTAGTACCGTGAAAGGTAATTCTTGCATGTTTCAACAACAAATCTACATGTTCAAAATAAAAACAAACTAAACTTTAATCCCAATATTTGTATTATAAATAGAGGTGACCCTACAGGTCAGTGCAGTCTGATTATTACCTTAATCTCTTCATCTAAACCTATCCAAGGAAACACCATCATCTACCTCTGCAACAGTTGCATCCTTTCTTAGAACTTGGATATAAGTTTTCAATGGTCTACCCCTAAAATTCCTTATATCTCCCTGTTGGATTGTGTAAGCCTCTTGGGCTGTGTTTTATTTATTTATTAGGCTTTGTATTCTGGGCGCATTAGGGTTTTCCATTATGTTTCTTGTTCAAGGGGCTAGGGTTTCCTACTCACCCTAATATTGAGTATTATAAATAGATAGTCTTAGTGCCCCTATTAGGGCATCCGACTTTTCTCCCAAAATTTCTTTCCTCTCTTTAACTACACTCCCAAACTGATCATCTTGATTATAACCGGTGCATTCATCTGTCTCCATATAGCATATCACCACCACAGATGAAATACCATGCAACCATCTTAGCTTACGCATCTCAGCTACACTCATTTTGTGGTCGTGTTGTATCTTAATTGCCCAACACTCATACAACAAAGTGAGACTTTCAGATGTGTTATGATAAGGTAATGTGAACTTCTCAAAATTTTGCACAACATCAACAAAGTGCACAACACATGTATTTGATATGGCTAGAATGAATGTTTAGTTGAGATTACGAACCTACACTAGAAAATTAAAGCCTAGACATTCAAGTAATAAGATCATGGGTTCGCAAAATAATAAATGATTTTGGCATGGCAATCTCCAGAATCTTTCATGGTACTGGAGCAAGCAATCGACATGTGTTTGGCTTAAATGTTGCCACGTGCCCAACACCAGTCAATATGAATTGCCCATGTCTTTGGACCACTCACCATTCAGCTAAAGCCTTACATTCAGTTAATAAGATCTTGGGACCACTCACCATATACCATTTGGTTTTAGAGTGGAAACCTTTAAATTCTATTTTTTTTAATCTCAGCACCTCATTTACATCATGCAACAAGAATTCTACAGCACAACATGAACAGAAATCTCACTGACCTTTACCACAGAGGGATTAAGATCAAAAGCTACATAAGGCCATCCTGCCACATCTCCATCCACTCCAGAAGCCAATGGGGCAGACAAAAAATTGGCAAGGACCTGCATGTTGAAAATTTAAGCACTACTGAACGTAGAGCAACACCATACAAATTGATGACTATCTTTTTCAGAAGCTGCATGTACCTGCGCCATTTGTCCAAATCCAAGGATAACAACTGGTTCACGGGCACCGTAGTTCAAATCTTCATCAGCCTTCTAAAAAAGACAAATATTTATGTTGGCAAACTAATTTAGTTTCCCGAAAGAGAAATGTAACAAAACCAGAACTGAGCAAAACTTAAGTAGTAAATCAAGTACCCAATTACTATATATCCTTGGCTATAAATGGATGGTCTTATGCATCTGATCTCAACATTTCTTTTAAAGTAATCCCTTATCACCACTTGTGATTAGTGGAAATCATGCGACATGCATTTACTGTTACTCATCTTGAGCTAACCAACCCTCTTCTTGCATGCATGGAATGCATCTTTTGAGTCTTGGGTTTAGGAAAAGGACTAGAAAGATTCATTTCGGGGAAGTTGGCTCCAACCTACCATCCCAAAACTTAATACAGCTTGAAAGCTTGAGACTAATTATGGAAACACATATTTAAGGCATTGAATTTGGACTTCGTAGATTCATAAGAAGTTCAATAAAGCCAACATCACGGATAAGTGGAAACATACACTCTCCACACCAAACTTCTCATCAATCAAACCAGCAGCCTTCTTTCCAGCTTCATTTAGCAATGGAGTTAAAGCCATTGACAGCACAACGACAATTATGAGAAGCTTGTTTAGCTCGAGTGGTAGCACACCAAGCCTACATAAATGAGAGGGGAAATATTGTCACTGCAAACCCAAAAATGTTGGACAGAGGGCAGTAGAATGCTAATTTTCATGACCCACCTGTTAGCTAGTGAAAAGACAACAAACCCAAACTCGCCCCCTTGGGATAGTAGAAACCCTATTCTCACGCTTTCTTGCACAGTAAGTCCCACACGAGGGCCTATTGCTGATATAATTAGTGTTTTAATAACAATCAAACCTGCCAAGAGTGAAAGTACATTTGGCCACTCTCGGGAAAGAAGCTGCATTAGAAGCAAAAATGAATGAAAGAAAATTCAGTATAGCAACAATTGTAAGATTCTGCTTTATAATACATTATCTGCAATCATCATTCAATATATGTCTACATGTGTGCTGTGTGTGCACGTCCATGTAAACTACATATAAATATTTATATTCTGCGGTCAGATTTAAAAATGCAAGCACATGCTCAGGCTTGCAAAATGTGGGGAAAACCAGAATTATTTAACATTAGAAACAAATTTGTAGCATTGCTCTACCTGACAGTCTTCTAAGCATTTGGTCGTTGCTGAGCACAACCAATCCAACCAACAATCCATTTTAGTGTTTCGTCACTTAAATGCAACATCTATGATTAGGATTTGTTTTTCTCTTCTTTTTTTTCTTTCTTTCTTTTCTTCTTCTTCTTTTTTTTTTTTGTTGGGGGGGGGGGGGGGGGGGGGTGTGAATTGCCCCAATTACCCTGAGCCCAAACTTAATTACAGGAACCCCATCAGGCACGAAAATTACTCGTGAAATTTTTACCCACTTGTACAGCTAAGGATTGAAACGAAATGATCATTCATCCCTAATACTACAAGAACAATAACGATATAAAAATTACATCAGGTCACTGATGTGAATCTTTACACAGCACTCATTCCTATCTAATGTTTTGTTCACATTTGCTTCCCTCACACCCATGCTATGGCCTCATCTGCCTACCTGACCTTCTCAATACCACAGCCTTCAAATTAGGATTGGGGTTAAGGGTGCTGCAACCAAAACCTTTCAGAACAAGCATGAAGAACACAAACAGAAGCAACAAAACAAAGATAATAGTTACAGGCCAACTGCAGCAAATAACAGCCCTGTACAAATGAACTCTTCAGAAATCTGAAAACTGCAGTTGAACTCAGCAGCAAACATGAGGCCAGAGAGAGAGAGAGAGAGAGAGAGAGAGAGAGACTAAATCTTTAACCTTTTAGAACAAAGTGAGCTACCTATTTTTAACAGCTACAGTATGATTACAGACGGATATCAATTATCAACTACCGACCTATTGTTGGTTAACCATCACAATTCTGTTCTGACACCCTCACTAGCACAGTCAACCAACACAGTCGACAAACAGACCTTAAACATAAGCCCAACATTTATCCCCTCTCTGGTCATTCTCGAACTATTACAACCAAGTGTAGAAAGTGGTTTCGCATGTAAACACCAGGAAAAAGATGCAAAAATAAATCTCTCAAATTCCTTAACTGTTTTAAAGGGAAAAAAACAAGAGAGTGATTGAGGAGACTGATGAAGCTAATATAAGCAACTTATATTTCCAGCTTTTAGCATGTGGAATTAATGCCCTTCATAATTGGTAGTGCATAATAGAGTAGACATTGTAGAGTTTTAACAGTAACCAATCAAAAAAGAAGTCCACGCTGTCCTTCATACATAAATTAATGTATATTTTCCCCCCAAAAAATGGAAAAGGAAAAGGAAAGGAAAGAAAAATTAGACTACCACATTGGGATAGTTGACTGACACCAATACAATGGCTACTGTATCTTGTAGCGACATGGGCAGTCAACAGACACCAATACAATAGCTACTGTATCCCTTCGTCGACATACACGACTTTTAGTATAATTTTGCCCTACATTTTTATTATACACAAGCCTCTCTATCCTTGTAGGCTATAAAGGAATTCTCCCTTTCTCTCTCTCTCTCTCACTCTCGATCCATCTCTCACCCTCCATATTCTACACCACTGATTAAAAAATGGCCTAGACACATAAACCTGCAAGTTAAGTTCAACTACAGGATAAGGCATGGCAAAAAAAACTTTAGTACCTCCATGTCAATGGAAGTCCCGGTAGTCGTGAAGAATAGCCCAAGAAGTAAGCCTCTAAATGGTCTTATGTCAGCTTCAATCTGTGTACGGAAATTTGTTTCTGCTAATAGGGCCCCAGCCAAAAATGCCCCAAGCTGCATATGAAATTGGAACCAATTGTAAGTACATAAAAACAATTGGTTTTGATACTACTCTGATTGAAAATATAACTAACCGTATCACTAAAGCCCAATTTTTGGGTAAAAAGAGAAGTTCCAGCAACAGTTAGGAGACAAAGAGCAACAAAAGCTTCTGAGCTTCTTGCTTCTGCCACAACCTGACATTGTTAAAGTTGATCAGTTCCATGCTAAAAATAGTAAAGAGGGGGGCAAGGAGCATCTGTGAAGCTATATTTTGCTTGAAAAAACATGATACACACCTCAAAAACTCGCCTAAGAAGGTATTTGCCACCAAGAGAGAGCAGACCAAGTCCGCCTAGAGCCTTTAAACTCTCTTGAGCAAGCATTGGCCAAACACTTTCCTCCACAAGGTTCTAAATATAACATCCAGGTTAAAGACTTGCATTTTCATGAATCCATGTATCAACAACACACGCAAATAGAGATGGCATTTAGAAGTAGGTGATTGTAAAATAGAAATTGAAACAACTGCTTACATCATGAGCACCAATTGCACAATAAAGCGTCAAAATGCATCAAGTGGAAGAAAATAAATAAATAAAACTCAAAAAATGTGGGAGCATCTACCTGCCCCCACCATCCCTCAGTGGGAATTTCATTAGAAAAGGTTTGAGAAGGGAAGTAGAATATAAAAACAGGGACCCTCCCTGCCTCCCAGGTTATTTCACAAAAAGAAGAATTTTTTCAAAAGGAACATAAAATGGAGGAATTAATTTGTTCGTCTGGATACGAGCTCCAGAAATTGCTCATTCCACTAACAAGCACGTCAACCATTGGGAACATTTAAATATATAAACCTTTAAGTTCCATATATCAGCCATTGCGCCAAAAAAATATCAATTATAAAGCTACACCAGACCAAGCCTTAATTCTAATAGTTTGCAATCGGCTACATGGAACTAACACAAGCAATTTCATCAGTTCACTGGATTTTCCTACACCACCCAATCTTATCTAGTGCCATCGCCTCATCTACCTCCCTAACACTCATGTCCTTTCTTGCAACTTGCGTCCAAGTATACTATTATCTCCCTTTCACTCACCCCTCTCACTCTCCATGATATATAATAACACAATTATTTATAGCTATTACATGGTCCAAATGAAAAAATAATACCTAAGGAGAGAAGAACTCCACATAAGAAAACTTGCAAAACAAGTAATCTCTTTTCCAGCAAACTAAATTACTTATGACTTCCAAATCAGTAACACTAAGAGTACAAAGAATAGCATCAGGAGAAATTTTCATGTACCTGGCTCTCTAGCACTGGAAGTATGACCAAAAGTGGGACAACTGCTATATCCTGCAAATATCAAGCAATTGGGATCCAAAAGGTTATTTACTCTTTCAGGCATGCTTTGGACAAACCCAAGCCAGGGTGAAAGTACAAGGAAACATTGAAGTATCATTATCTATACAAGTGATGAAAACGTAAATTTGAAAGCATATGCAGTTTAATAAAACCTGAAGTAGAAGTATCCCCAAGGTAGCTGAGCCAAATCTTGTTGGGAGCTCACCTCTTTCTGCAAGAAGCTATATATTATACTTGGTAAGCTCTACGATGCTACATCCAATCTTGACAGATGTATCCTATCCTCAATATAAGGAATACTTTTTTAAGAAATGAGGAAAATTCTAAATGAAACTTCAATTAAAGAATACAGAAAATTTCTAGTTGGGCTCTTTTTTCCCCTCTTCTGTAATTGTTAGATGAGAAATTTATTAGAAATATAAAGAGAAACAAAACATATAAATTACTGTAGAAATGGAAAGTAGACAAAGAAGAAGACATTTAGCCACTCCTCTTTCATTGTATCCTAGTTTTGACACCCACTTTCCTATCTTGCGTTGGTTGTGGACGAGATTAGTTTATACGCTCAAGCTAACCCCCTTTAATGCTTCACATCCAGAACTTGATAAGGCGTGCTGTTAATGGATCTTCAGCTAGATCGGGTAGCTATACTGAAATGGCACTCTTCTTACTTTTGTAGTTTGTCTTCATTTTTTATTTACTCTGTTCAAAGGATAGGCATCCCAATGGTCGGATGAGCGCCTCATGGCTATGTCATAATAGATCCAAACAATTTCCCTGAACTAGATTGGCACCCATACTGCAATGACATTCTTCTTACTTTTGTAGTTTATCTTCATTTTTTATTTATAAAGGATATCGTTTTCTCTTACTTGTACAGTTGATGGGTTGCTGCAGATGTAAAATAGCAAAGTTTTCTGCACAGCCATCCCAACAAAATCATATTCCCATTTATTTATGAGGTTATTCATGGGTATCTAGGTATATGATACCTGAAGAACAAAAGCTGAAGAAGACAATGAGAGAGCAGCGCCAATCACTATTGCCTCGTCGGTGCTTCTGATATTGACCTGCAATATTACCATGTACACAAGTCATATTGAAGATGATTTTTATCAATCAACACAGCTTTCTTTAAAACACAAGATTTCAAAGGACCATCTACCTGATCATCATTTTAATTATTATGGATAACTCTCACGATTTTCTCATTTATGTATCATTTGTATTTATTAATAGATAAATTTTCAAGGGCACTTCATACCAAGTAAAATTTTGAAATCAAATCACTTACTACATGGATGAGATATGTAAATTCATCATTGGAGAAAACATTAACCATCATGAATTTTTGAAAACTATTAAGGATATTACAAAATTATTCTATGACCAAATTTTCCTCAAATATGGGAAGAATAGAAAGCTGTTATATTATCTTTGAATGCCTCCCATGCTTGGCTTTTTAGTGTTTGTTCTCAATTTGTCCCTAAATAACTTTGAACACGTTCCGAGTTTATAAATTTCAACCTTACAAATAGAAAAAACATGAAATAATAAAGGAATCTACTAAATCTCATCCAATTTGATAATGTGTAGGGTTATCATCAAAGGTGTGAAAAATCAAGAAAAAAACTGAACCGGTATAAATGTTGTAAAATTTTCACCCTTTCATCCCTTTGATGATAATCTTAATTATCGAGTTGGGTTAGATTTAGTAGGTTTCTTTATTATTTTGTGTTCTTTCAACTGGTAAGGTTGAAATTTATAGATTTTGAACATGTATAAAGTTATTTAGGGACAAGAGGAGGAAAAGCACCAAAAAACCAAGCAAGAGAGCCCGTTCCTTATCTTTGAATAGGCATCTCTCATAAAATGCAGTTTGTGATTTTCAAATTTAATTTTTACCTTATCAAGAGTCCTGGTCTTTCAACCTGTAGATTAAGCTTTTGTTTTTCTGTTCACTCAGACTCAATTAACCTAAAACCGAGGTCAGGAGAGCCTAAAACACCATGTAAGGTCTAGCTTGAGAGGGAAGGGCTGGAATGCAAAATGGTCTAGTCACCTATAATGGTCGACTAGCTAGACCCAGTAAGCTACTGGACAAACATAGGCAACTATGTCGTCAGGATTTGACTTCGGCCCATTTAACTCACTTGAGTCTTCTGTTTTACGTAACTGTCTGTTATATAAACAAGTGCAGCACTTGCTTCGCTCTCACTCTTCTCTAAATCTGGAAACTCCTTTAACCAGCTTTTATGTATTTCTTTAAGGACAATACCCAAGGATTTCAACGCCAGAAAGTAGTCTAAGTTCAGGTGGACCACGACCTTCATCACAAAGAACCAGAAGCACCTCAACCCCCGTCCCCATCTCCCTGGGATATAAAAATCCTTGTGCCAGTCCCTTAGGATGATAAAGCCTTCATCTTACATATCTTATAATGCTTCTTATCTGATTCTGATTTGAACTCTAATCCATTGATATGACGAAAAATTGTGCTAGCAAAGAACTGCATGATAAAGTCATGCAGTTCAGCTTAAAATGGTATTATTGCCAAACTTGGTTCTTGTCGCTTCCACAATGTCTCACAAGCAACTTTCCAATAAGTTGCATGGGTTCACGATGTCGGCAATCAAAATAATTCTGCAGTCATGTCGCCCATCAAATAAAAAGTTAACCAACACTAAAAAACTGCTTGTGGGTTCACAATGGAAACTACCAAATGATTCTGCAGTCATCATCCAATGAATAAAATAATCAAGTCCAAAAAATTATTTACCAAATCAGGCCTTGAGTGAAAAAGGAATTCCAGGATTCTTGTTCCAATAGCTCGGTTTGGAGGAAGTTCAAACATGGTGAAAGCAAGTGTAGATAACAGAACCTTCAATCAAAGAAAGGATCAAAACATGAGAACAATAAATCAAAAACTCACATAGCAATCACAAATGTCCATTTCAGAAAATATTAAACTTATTTGAAAAATCAACAGAAGTATTTGATCCCACAAACAGTACATATTTGATCTAATATTCAGTAAAACAAAATTTGAAAAGATGTTTGATTACTGATACCCTCAACAGATTTTTCTTCAGATAATTTTTTTTTAATTCAAATATTAAAATAGAACAAAACACGAACATTGCCTTTTGTTTTTAAGATTGCCAGGTAAATTACCAACTTTTATATCCTTCATAAGGCCTACCTAGAACGAACTAGCCCAGAGCTCTGGATAGATAGGGCATGAAGCTAACAAGTGTTTTTTACTTCTGAGTTCTAGTTCTTAGCAGCACAACCAAGAGCCAAGGGCAAGGCCTCAAGGCTGCTGGTGGAACTCCCAGGGAATGGTTTCTACTAAAACTAATACTTATCTCCTTATAGAAAAAAACTAAACAAACTATCTAGAACCTTAAGGCCATAATAGGAGTCGCTAGTTTGCTTGTTCTGAAGGAGCAACTAGACTTACAGTTGACAGGAGGTGGTCATGTAAAACAACATCAGGGAGCTTTGCGAGGTTTGGGGGAAGGTGATTTACCCTATGCAGCCTTAAAAGAGATTGTTTCCATGGTGCAAACCTGCAACATTCCGGTCACAAAGGAGCAACTTTGCCAGTTGTGCCAAGGCTCGGCCTCTAACGTAAAATGACATCAACCATGCAAAAAAACAAAAAAAAAAAAAAAAAGAATGGAATCTAGAAGCGCAAAACTCTTGAAGCCTTCCCCTTTTTTCTTCACAAAGAAGTTGTTTCCATGGCACAAACCTGCGACCTTCTGGTCACAAAGGAGCAACCTTGGCAGTTAGGCCCAAACTCTCATGTAAAATGACAACAACCATGCAAAAAAACAACAAAAAAAAAAAAGGAAAGAAAGAGAGAAGCCAAACAGAATGGAATTTAGAAGCAGGCAACTCTTGAAGCAAAAAAATGGTTATTCCCACCGTATGACATCAAAAAGGACCGAGTCAAAACTTATAATCCTCTTGGTAATTTGTAAAAGATCCACAAAATCAGGTCTAGGGTGACTATTCTCTGTGACTTATTAGGCCATGGTATCCAGGTCCCTGTTCACCTGGGAATGCGAATATCATGACCTGTTATCTGAAACCCTAATACCTGCGTTATCCTTCCTCTTTCAACAGAGCTGTGATTGCATCTAAATTTCAAACATAGACACAACAATGCCTAGTGAAAGTTGGGACCTCATCATATTGATATACCAACAGGAATCAAATGGTGACTCTTATCATATGCAAGAGAAATTTGTTTTGAAGCAATGCATGTCCTAGAGGTTACGAGCAGCGTATCAAAGCAGTAAAGCCAGATTGCACCCACCAAGGTTCTTCCTGGGCTCAAGTCACCCCAGGCTCCTCACTCTCTTCCCTGGTCATACACAAAGGATGTCCAAAAAGCAACAAAAAGAAGTGTGTCTTGTATGTTTTCCATATCACCTGTAATAGCAATTCAACTAGCAGAGTAGGATATTAAACATCTCATGCCATTGTTAACATATAAGTGCTTTACAGTTTGTACACTTGCTCATCTTCAATGGTGGCACCTTATTCTTTCCAGGAGTATGTAATAAAACTAAAATTATTTTCATTAATTATTGTTACCTGAGTCAATCCCAATCCGAAGGCAAATTTTGCAAGAGCTTTCAGACGTGCTAATGAGAGCTCTAAACCCATCTCAAACAACTGGGGAAACAGGATAAAAAAACATTTTTAGTTCAAAATGGTATAGTATCAGTTCTTGCAACCTAAAATCTATGCTTCCCTCATTCCAAGAGGTGATAGCGTAATAAGAAACTTAATATACTTTGAATAAATTATTGACAAATAGATGACTAAAAGAACACAGTAATTAGTAAAGAAACCTTCTGTTGTGCTTACTTCTTTGGCTTCCAGTTTTATGGTCAGAAGCCAACAAAACAAGGGCATGGTAATGGCTTTTCAAAACGTAAGTTCATAGGACGTTTGATTTGCGCTAGGAAGAAGTCAGTCACGATTAGATTTCGCATGCAAAAATTTGCACTGGTACCAAAATTGCATTAGTAGATGACACAAAAAAGAGGCTTGCAATCACAAAATCTGTCAACATGCAACAGTTCTAAAATTTTGTCACCCCGAGGGGCGCTGAAATTTTATATAGAAATTTTACTGCAATAAATGTTCATGACCACATAAGGAAACCTTGTAGTTAGAAATTATAGAAAGCAAGCATCAAAATATAGTTTCCATGTTAAATAGTCTATGTAAAGCCATAATAATATCCATGATAATTCATTAGCATCAGAATAAGATTGCAATGCATATGACATCAACAACAAACAGGGTATATAATTATTAACCAGCATACAACTTGGAGCATAGCTTATGCATAAAAAAAAATTCAGTAAATATGTTCTGCTATGACACAAAAAGATCTCGGAGCACCTTCCACGGAGTAAAAAAGGAAAATGAATGGAAAGTGAAGTAAATGCATGCTTACCAAAAACAATATCCCCCATTCAGATAGAACCTTGACATCTGTAAGATTTCTAATCAGGCCAAACTGGTTAAGCACAACTCCCGCAAAGAAGAAACCCAGTATCTAAAACCAAGAAGAAATCACAGTTAACCTACAGCAAATAAGAAGATAAAGGGATAACCTAACGAATTCTCGGATAAGTGTTGCTCACTAGTTTCTTATATATGACATCAATCCATCGACATACATACCTAGATCTTTTATGCGCACATGCTCATGCACATACATGGGCAAAGAAACTAGTAGGGAGAAAGGCATTGAGATAACAGTAGGGTTAAATATAAAAAATAAAAAAACACATATAATTAAGATAATTTATGACCAGTGATGAGTTGAAAGTGATTTAGCGGGTAAGTAATTAAACAGAAAAGCCCATATATCATCAAATGACATCCACAAAGGTTACAAGTACATTAATTTGTATTTGCTAAAACATTGCTTTGATCTATTGACTTTCATCCCCATTGAATTTTTCCAGTGTAATCTTAAAAGCATAAGGATGTTCAAAAAACACACGTGCATCTATATATACACACACACACACGTGTATGGTTTTTTCTTTTCTTTTCTTTTTCCTTTTTTTTTTTTTTTTTTTTTTTGCACGTGTGCTCATAATTCCATTTCATATACACCAATAGATGCGCAAGTGTTGCTCATAGACACTTGAAAAACATGTAACTCTGAAATGATGAAGATAAGTAATCCTTTTCTTCAGTTAGGCTTACAGGGCTGGCTTTGACGATCTTGAATGCAGGAACAACCATAACAGTCACACTTAAGAATGTCAGAGTATCAAATCCTAAATCATTAATGACATCAACGGCAGTGGCAACATCAACTGCTGCAATCCAAGATCTTCTCTGGTGAACGTGGTGACCTTTGTCTAAATAGAATCCTCTAAAGCCCGAAATTGAGGAAGTTAACAGAGGTGAGATTTTGGAGATATTCCCTGTCACAAAAGACCTCTGACTTCTCTTGTTATTAATTGCATGTGATGATGATTGCTCTTGCCAGTTATGAGAATAAGGCACATAAAAGGAATGCTGACAAAGGCATGAAGAAACACAAGAGTAGGGTTTAAGTGGGCCTGTTGATCCACTAAGGTCAAAAACCTGCAAACAAGTAAAGAAATGCAATACATTAGCAGTTATGGCTGCTTTTGTTCTCTAATAATACAACCATAATTAATCTATTTCTAATCAATGCTATTAGCAAAATGTAAAACATTGGAAATCCATGCAACGAAACATATGCTAAACATTATTAAAAGGAACCTCGTACTGACAGTTAAAGGTCTGCTATGGTATTCCTTCAGGAAATTTTCAGGACTAAAATACCGAAGAGGCATAACAGAACTTTCAAATTTATAACAGCAATTTTTCCGATATGATATGGTTTCTTAACCAGCATTCCAGTTACCACAGGTCATACAAACTGACCAAGTACTACAGCAGCATGATTTTGGATTGGGAGTTTATGCATAAATTTATGAATCCTAGGGAAAATTTCAAGTGTAAATAATTTAAAAGAGGAATGAAATGTTCCAATTTCCTGTATTATAGCATTTCAGCAGGCGAAAATGCACGAGCTTCCCCAATTTTCAAACCTCTTCCCTATTTTTTCGACGACCATGTGAACTTCCAGTCCCAAGAAGCAACCTTGCTAGTTGCACCAAGACTCGCCCTCAAATGTAGAACATTTAAACTGGTCAAGTTACACAAGAAAAAACACCATGAAATCCAAAGAGCCAGTTTTAATATGCCCATCAACTTTTAATGCTTCTCTCAATGGACTCATAAGGTAGTTAGATAAATCTATAACTTAACGAACAATGCCCTTCATCGAGACTGCTGAAGATAATAAAATTAAAATTAATTTATCACAGATTCTTTGTTTTAAGTTCTTCGTAGGTAAGATTGAACAAGTTGAACTCCTTGAGGCATGCATTAGCAAGGACTCGAAGAACAAAAAAAGTTCCATTCAAACATAATCCATACAACGGCTAAGTTCGACAAAGATTCACACATTTTAAGTAAATCAAAAACAACCTAATCATCATCCGTTTGCATGGGAAAACAACTACAGTTTTCTTGAGTACCAAACAGGGTCATGGCGAAGAATTACCTTGAAATTTCGAGAACTTGCCGCTGTGTCCAACATAGCGTCCTTCTCATGAAGCAATGAATACTGAGAAGAAGAAGAAGCAGCTATAAAGCATCAATGTGTTGTTCGTTCGAAACCCCAAGAACACTAGTTGGAGAAAGAGAGAGAGAGAGAGAGAGAGAGAGAGAGAGAGATTTGGATTTGGAGCGTTAATGGATTAGGCTAGATGGTGCGTGATATTTAAAGGGAAAGGTGAGGAGGACAAGAAACCACGAGGAATTTAGAGCCGTTAGGGAGAGAGAGAGCGTTAAAAAATCACGAGGAACAAATTTAAGCGAGCCCCTCCGTATCCTTCGTCTCCATTTATTTTTCTATTTCATCCTCTCGGAGTTAATCGGCAAAAACGTCAAATTGTCACGCTCAAACTTTTTCCATGTCTTTTTTTTTTTTTTATTTTTATAATTTGGTTCAACTCCTACTTTGAGCGGTGAACTTCACCCTATTACCGATTTGATCCTTCGATTCTAATTTTTTATTTTAAAAAAAATACTTGTATGGGTCTCTTCATTTTCCTTATCTGGAAGGCTTCGAATCTAGCTATGGAGGCGTCACCACACAATGCAATGGTGCTGATGCTTCCAATGAGCGAGAGAGAAGTAGCAGTGGAGGGGTGCGGCCATCGAATACGGATGCTAGTCACATGATCAACAAGGGTCTTCCGGCTAATAAAAGTGCTCGAACATGGCTCTAACGATGAAGACCACACGCTTGCTCCTTGAGCAAGCTGAGCTCGTGATCATCGAAGGCACCAGAACTAATCTAGATATTCCGTTGTCCGTCTGCACCTACAATATACCCATCAAAAGAACCGCTTCCCCCGTGGCTATAGGTGTTGCCACTACCGTCGTGGGAATGAAGAAAATGAAAAGATGGATGTAAGTTTTTTTATTAAGAACAAGGATAACTCATTTCGACTTTTTGCCCTTTTTTACCACAAAAGATGCTGATCTAGCTACCATGTTATGTTTTTTAATAAAAAATTGAGATCCATTTATATTTGGACCAAATTGAGAATAGACAAAAATTAAAGAAATCAAATTGCATGAACTTAAAGTCGAAGGATTAAATTGAGAATAAGGGTAACGTTTGAGGGGCGTTATGATGCCTTTGCTGAGTTCATATAAATACAAATACATGTAAGAAAAATACGTGTTCTAGTGTCATATTTTTACCATAAATAAAGGAAAAAAAAAAAGAAGAAGAAAAACTACACATATTATTCCTCTCTACGTCTTGACAAGATCCCTAGAGTTATTATAATTATTACTTTTTGCCCCTTAAATTTATAAATTGTGGTCAATGTTACAGTATACCTCTTACCATCGGCCGTTGATGATTTTTAATTGGTTTTTACGACCTCTGTCTAGCTCTCCCTTATATCCCTTTCTTGATCTGTGTCCTAATCTCTTAATCAAAAAGACAAGAAGCTATGTACTGATTTCTGTAATTATGTCAAACTATATGAAAGTTAAGTATAATTTTTTCATTTCATTTTATTTTACTTTTTCTTTGACCGATGCTGTACAATTCAAAGTCTAGGTCCCCAATTTCATGTTTAAATGCAAGAAATTTCATCCAAAAGTTGCAACATCGCAAAGTTATTTTGAGCAATGAAATTTCCTCCACATCATGATTCAATGTTATCATCTAACTTGCAGAGTTCATCACAGCACACAAAATAAAGATCTTCTTCCACATAATTATTAAGGTTTAAACAATCGCTTAAAACATTACAATCTCAGTATCGAGAGTTTCAAATACCTAAACTGTTGCCTTCAACCAGTATATATATAATATATCTTGAATTTTGGGTCAACGAACTTTATCCCATAAGACCCAATCCATGTCTATATAATATATATTTAGAACATATATAATATGATATAAAATATCCTCAATAATTTAGAACATATATAATAGGATACAAAATATCATCAACAATGACGCGAGAGATTTAATCAAGAAGCCCTGACATTGTAAATTGCAAGCACACAACTCGGGACGCTGAGAGATTTAATCAAGAAGCCCTGACATTGTAAAATTAATATTAAGCAAAGAAATTTACTACAACAGTTTCACTGGAAGGAGAGGAATTAATTGGCAGGCACGAACTTGAGTGAAACACTATTCACACAGTGGCGCTCATCGGTAGGTGTTGGGAATCCCTCACCTTTGAACACATGACCCAAATGGCCACCGCAAGCAGCGCATGTGATTTCAATCCTCATGCCATCGGGGTCCGCCTGGAATTCAAAAGAATGTAAAGGTAAGCATCCATTTGAAGGGATTTATGATAAGCTCCTTTCGGCTTTTCAAAACACTCAAATATAGCTTTCGAATAAGCTCAAAATTGTAACTTATGCAAAAACAGCTTTCACCTTTTAGAGTCACATTTGGACCGCTTTCCAAACACCTACTTTTGTGAAAAATAAGTTTTCCCAACAGATGAGCTTAAAAATTAGGGCAAATTACGCCCCTTAACTTGATCCACAGGGGTACTTAATTGGATACACTTAAGCTCTCTAACTTCCATTCAGGGTGCAATATCATCCTAATAGGATGGAATTTAAAGACAGCGCTAACCAGTCAAGGGCTCAAGTATAGCTAATCCATGTTTTTGTGTGTGTGTGTGTGTGGGGGGGGGGGGGGGGGGGGCTTTAGGCATTAGTAGTACGCAACAAGTTCATGCGCATAATTTGCCCTTCTGCCTAAATATAATACAAAGAAAGGAGAATAAGCAAACCCAGAAAGAATGGGCAGCTCACATTGCGATTAATTGCACCAGGGAGGCCTTCATAGAAGGCTGGCCAGCCACAACCAGAGTTAAATTTTGTCGTAGACCGGTAAAGAGGCGTTCCACATCCAGCACAGTTATATACTCCATCCTTAAAGCACTTGTCATACTCTCCGGTCCCTGGATACCTAGAAAGGGGGGAAAAAAAATCCACTTATGCCAGGAGTAGTCATGTATGACCGTGCATGCAAAAAACACAATTACTTTCAGACATTCAGAATTAAAATGAGCTCTCTGCATGCATCTCATCTTTGCAAAAAGAGTATGTTATAATAACAAATCACACCCTAGAAGATGAAGTGAATAATAAAAATATACGAATCAGTACATTATGTGCAACTAAGGCGCAGTAAACTACATATTCCTCTTAAGATCTTTCTCAAAAGCATGCCTCGGCATATTGACGAATTAATATGGCTTAATCCACTAGGTTAATAAGCATTTAGGCCACCTTTGCTATGATCAAATGAAATGGATGGAAGCGATTTTGAAGGGCAAAAATAAATCTAATTGGATATTTCATTTCATCCCCATTCCGAACATAAAGCATGGGAATAAGCATTCCATTGAGCAAGAATTATATCCCCAGAAAACATTTCTTCAATCATTTCTCTCTTTTTCTGTCGCTGAATAAGGCAAGCCATCAAACTTCATCAGATTGAGAGTCAACAGCACATACTATATAGATGCTCTGTGAAGGATGCAAAATACTACTTCAAGAACCTATGCTTGTAATCCCTATCTCCTGCAGCAGCCACCCCAGCTGATTTCAGTACCCTCAACTCCAAATAGAAAAGGGGGTTAAGGAAAAGAGCAAGGAAACATTAACTCATCTTATATACTCAGTCACAGAGAAAATAACATTCATCCTACAGATAATCATCACCATACAAGCAAAAGCAAATTCAAGCTTGTTTCATCTAGCAGACAGCCAATTGGTTAAACTCTTAGCAAGGCTCATTAACCTCAGCATAGGAAAACTCATTACCAACCCAACATTAGAATATGAAGCCCACAACAAAACAAACTCAATAATTAAGTAAAATTCAACTGGATGTTTCACAATTAAGACCAAACATTTAGTAAAATGTGCATTCCGGCCTATTCCACATAGTGTTGCAAATCAAACAAGCTGAATGTGTTTGGCTTGTAAAAGGCTCGTTCACAAACACAGATTTTGGGATTATCGGCTAAAAGAGCAGAACACAAACCCAAATTCATGCTTATAACTACCAATCGCAAAGTACTCTACGCGTTCCTCTTAAGACTTTTTTCAAAGTATACATGGCGTAATCCACTAGGTTATTAAGCACCGGCTATGTTTGATATGAGATAACGAAATGGATGGAAGCTATTTCGAAGGAAAAAAAAAAGGAAAAAATTCTAATTGGAATGTCTCATTCCATTGCCATTCCCATCATAGCTCGAAGGGAACTAAACCATGGGAATGATGATTCCAATGATTTCAGACAAGCATCCTTTTACTTCCAAATTCATGCATACAGATCCCAAATCCCAAAGTATCCCTTGCTAAATCGAGGAATTTATCACTACGGTTAGATATAGAAAATAAGATCAATCCAAAAATACAATTCTAATCAAAATCCCTCATGGCAGACTACATGAGTTAATAAAACCACGCTACAAGTAGATATTGGCCTTACTCCGTTCCCTTCTGGCGCAGAATCCGAAACTGGTCCGGCGAGAGAACGGCCCGCCACTCTTCTTCCGACTTCTGAACCGACCCAGGTGCCGCCATGGCCACAACTCCGGAACTCGAGCTCCTCCTCCTGCTCTTGATCAAATGGGACAATTTAACAAACCCAGTTCTTGAAATGGATCGAGATAGTGGATTCGATGAACCGATTCCGAATGGGGTACCGGGAAGAGAATTGGCTAGGGATAGCGTCGGAAAGTTAGCGAAGCAGCAGGAGATGGGAGTTGTTGGGGTGAGATTGAAGATGGGGAAGCTTCTAGAGGAGAGGGATGGTGCGATACGGGGAATGGGAAAGGCACCCATGGGCAGTGTGAAAACGGGAATTGTAAGATTCTGTAGAGACCGATTCCACTTCTCATCTCTAGGACGAGATTAGGCCGGTGAGGTGCCACGTTTCACGCCTGTGTGTCCTAGACTCGCCGCTGCTGATAGTCTACGATGAAGCTCATGCGGTATTGTAAGGCGAGCCAACCAGAAATGACCACGTCATAATTGAAAGCTCACGCGGCCTTGAACGATTTAAAACTTCTCTTTTATACACTACACACACACCAAAAAAAATAAAATATTATAATAAAATTTGTATATTTTTTTTTAGAAGTTCTTTGTTAGAATTATAATATAAAATTAATTAAAATTTATTATAAATGATGTACAAAATCATCCTCTAAATTATTATTTGTTAGGACCCAAGAGATAACACGATAGATTATATGAAAACTTTAAGTTAATTTGTTATTATATCTAAAAAAATATATATTATACGAGATCTAGTCATTAATCTGATTGAGGTGTTTGAGTTACAGCCACCAAAAAGAATTAAGCATGTGAATCATTAAGCATTAGACATAAAAATATTAATATAATATATTTTAATTGGTTCATTATTATTACTTATTAAAATTACTCTTACAAATAATAATTTAAATTTTATCACATTAATAATTGCAGGGCCGTAATAAGGATGTGAAAGTAGAATTTATTAGTTTCAGAAAAATAGGAAAAAATGGAAAGTCGGTCTTCGCGGGCGTTGAAAATGCCGGTGGCGCGTGGTCGGAAAAGTCAAGAGTTAATGGAAAACATGTGCGCGGCACGTTCCTGGGCCTGGGTCAAACATTTCGCACCAAGTACCTAACCCCGAGTTTGAATTAATCCCCTCTCCCCCATTATTCTTCAAGCCTCCTGCATTTGGATGTTCACCAATCCTCCTCCTCATCCTCCTCCTCCTTCTCCTCCTTCCTCTCTCTGATCTGATTTTTCTAGGGTTAGGGCTTCTGAAGCTCTGTCTCCGTCGCCGCGGCCGCCATTGCTGTACTGACCGTTCCAATGGCTTCCGCGAGTGGATTCCTGACCGCTTTTCGAGGCCCCAGTTTCGACTCCGCTTGCCTCCGCCGAGAGGCTGCCATGGAATCGTCCGTACCCTCTTCTTCTTCTTCTTCATCTTCTTCTTCTTCTTCGCGGATTCGATTCTTCGAAAGGCCTTCGAAGGTCAATAGGTTGGTTTCTAGAAGGGGAGGTGGTCTGAGTATTCGGTGCGATGGCCGTTCTGACAATTTGGTACGCGATGAGAATGTCGGATCCCAGGCTGCGAGTTTTTCCGCTCTCGAACGGCTCAAGTTCTCCGCAGCTGACAGTGAGTCCATTTCCTATGTCCATATTTATTGCCTTTTTTCTTTTCTTTTTTTGGCGTGCGCTCTGAGCCTATGGTTTCTAAATATATTTTGGAATTGAATTCGGGTTCTGTTTTCGCTCTGAGTTCCTGTTTTGTCTGTGCTTTCGGTTTGCAACATTTAATTATTTTGGTGGGATAATCGGTGGACTGTCCAGCGGCTAGAGACGATCTTTTCCCGGATAATTGTTGGCATGTTGGATAAAAAGGAGGTGTGTGTGTGTGTGTGTGGGGGGGGGGGGGGGGGGGGGGGGAGGTGTTAAACCCTTTCAAATAGAGACTTATTAGTTTGAGAGATATCCAACTCTTGTACACCGCACCAAAAAGAACAGTTAGGATTGGACTATTGAGGGATGGTGTAACAGAGTGTTTTTTTTGATGAGGGAGAGATTTTGTCTACTTTTCTCAGCTCAAAAGCTGTAACCGTTGATGGTCTTTGTTTGTTTTATTAATGGATCCAAAATCCCTACGAGAGCAATGTGTTTATCCCAATAGTAATTTAGCAATGTTAACATTTTGAGTGATAATTATCACTCCTTTTTATGATCTCTTGCCTTTTCTGGTTCATTTCCAAAATGATGGCATTGTTTTGAGTGCACATGAAATTTAGATGGTGCCGGTGAATGGTATTACGGGTGGTTCATGAGTTGCAACAAATATTTGATGGTTCTTATTTTCTTTGATGAGTTACAACAAACATTTTAAAGCTTATAGAATCAACATTTTTCACCGTTGAACTTAAAAGAAATGGTGGCCTCCAAGTTGTTCTTGTGGATTTTTAACCACCTCTTCAAGAATCTTCATGGACGCTGTATTCAAATGCTGGTTCTTATTTTATTTTATATTTTCTAAATCAGGATATACAAAAGAAAGAAGCAGCATTGTGGCCATCGGGATTAGTGTTCATACGGCACCAGTTGAGCTGCGTGAGAAACTTGCCATCCCAGAAGAACAGTGGCCTCAAGCTATTGGGGAGCTTTGTGCTCTGAACCACATAGAAGAAGCTGCTATTCTTAGTACCTGTAACAGAATGGAGATTTATGTGGTGGCTTTGTCACAAAATCGTGGTGTTAAAGAAGTGACTGAATGGATGTCAAAGGTATATTGGTGTCCCATCTTTGCCATACCAGATAATTTTCTTCCTGCCCCACAATTTGAACCCAAGAAACAGGGGTGATGGGGGCCCTAAGTTGACATTTTTGCGTTTCAATATTTCTATGGGTTAGCTGGCAGGGTTGTTCCCTTGAGACTGCAAGATCACGGATTTGACTTCTGAAATCATCCTGCTTGCGCGTTTTTAAAAAAGCAAGGAGAAGGCCACCTAAGATAAACTACCCTCCCAACCCTCATAAGATGGGGAGTTTTGTGCATGGGGGGTCCTCTCCTGCAAACAACATTGCATCCTGCTGATAATGTTTGCAAGTAAATTGCATTGACCTGATTGTGATTTCTCTTGGAGGGTTAGCTTATTAAATTGATCATGTCAAGAATGAATACTACCCCCAAAACCTTTTGCAACCTCCTTAGGCAAAAAAAATTGATTTCATCTTCTCTTTGGCAAATTTAATTACACATTGAGAATATGGTATCTAGGTGGCAGGACATTCGTACTTATTTACTGTTTGCCTTTGACGAAATATGAGAACATTCTAGATTATATGTTTAGCATAACTTTGTAGAGTTGACTGAAATCTTCTTTTTGTTTGTAGGCTAGTGGAATTCCTGTTTCAGAGCTATGCCAATACCAATTTTTGTTGTACAACGATGATGCTGCACGGCACCTTTTTGAAGTATCTTCAGGGCTTGACTCTCTGGTTCTAGGCGAAGGACAAATCCTTGGACAGGTAAAGCAAGCTGTAAAATCTGGAAAAGGAGTTCCAGGCTATGGTAGGAAAATCAATGGACTGTTTGAGCGGGCAATCACTGTTGGGAAACGGATTAGAACTGAGACGAATATTACTTCTGGGGCTGTTTCTGTTAGCTCAGCTGCTGTGGAGCTTGGTCTAATGAAACTCCTGGAATCTTCTTATGCAACCTCTAGCGTGTTAGTGGTAGGAGCAGGCAAAATGGGAAAACTTGTGATTAAACACTTGGCTGCAAAAGGCTGCAAAAAAATGGTGGTTGTCAACAGAACTGAGGACAAAGTTGCTGCACTCCGTAACGAGCATAAGGATGTTGAAATAATATATAAGCCCCTCGAGGAAATGCTAACTTACGCAGCTGAAGCTGATGTGATTTTCACCAGCACTGCATCAGAAAACCCGCTGTTTGTAAAAGAAAACGTTGAGACACTGCCCCCTGCGAGCCGAGTAATTGGAGGAACGAGGCTATTCATTGATATTTCTGTACCCAGGAATGTGGGCCCCGGGGTCTCAGACCTTGAGAATGCCAGTGTCTTCAACGTGGACGATCTCAAGGAAGTCGTGGCAGCCAATAAGGCAGACCGATTTCGTGAAACATCCGAGGCCCAGGCTATTATAGAGGAGGAATTGAAACAGTTTGAAGCCTGGAAGGATTCCCTTGAAACTGTGCCCACTATTAAGAAGCTTAGAGCTTATGCTGAACGAATCAGAGCTTCTGAACTGGACAGATGCTTGTCAAAGATGGGGGATGGCATCTCAGAGAAACAGAAACGGGCGGTCTATGATCTTAGCACGCGGATAGTTAACAAGCTGCTTCATGGACCAATGCAGCACCTGAGGTGTGATGGGAGTGAAAGCCGGTCTCTGGGAGAGATACTTGAGAATATGCATGCTCTTAATAGAATATTTGGGCTCGAGACAGAAGCATCGGAGTTGGAACAGAAGATTCGAGCAAAAATGGAACAAACCCAGAAATGAGCTGCACCATTTTTTTGGGATCATCTTGAAATTAAATAAGAGGGGAGTTTTATCACCATGTGTTAAATGTTCACTGAGATGACCACCTGGTGTCCCTTCAGAGTTAGTTGATGCTACATAGGTACATATTCCTCCCATTGTTTAGTAAATATTTTTGTGGTTATAATACTGTCTAGTGATTCACATTAGGCTTATGGGAGAAAAGGGGCCAACAAATTGAGACCTTAGCCTGCATATTGGAGGACACATTATAATATAGTTGGTCAGGGAGAGAACCCACCCTTGAAACCCATTATGATGTAATAGTCATTATAAATTTGTGAGTTATTCATTTAATTCTAATTTGGACTATTATAAAGCAACCGTGCCTTCTGGATTGTTCAGCTATTTTACTTCCAGTAATACCCTCGTCTACTTTGTGTAATTCCAATTCACTGCCATGCCATGAACTGGGAATACGGGCTGTGCTGCAAAAAGTAATGCAGAAGATGGTGCCAGTTTTGATTTCATCTGAACGGGTCCAAATAAATGCCCCTCTGTTGCTTTGTCCTCCATTACCTCTGGATGCACTGTTTTTTTTTTTTGAAACTTTTAAGACACTTCCAATGGTTCTAACCTCACTAAATTGAAAGACCATACAAAAACTGTATGGGTCTTCCCGTGCTTTCATAAGATTTTAGGTAGTTCTATATTAGTAAAAATGTAGGGGGCAAATTAAAACCTTTAAAACTACTATTGAAGCCAAATATTTAGATGAATTTGTTCCGTACCTTTAGATCTCAAGATAATTTTCATGCCACATCTCCCATTAAAAAGTGTTGTTTTTTTTTTTTTTTTTTGCTCCCTAGAATAGTTGCACTGAAGCAGCAGAACTCAAGTTAAAGCTGTGAATACGTTAAGGATTACATGAGACATGTAAAAAAAGATTAAATGATCAAACAACGGCGCACCAGTGGTCTAGTGGTAGAATAGTACCCTGCCACGGTACAGACCCGGGTTCGATTCCCGGCTGGTGCATCCCATTTGAGCTGTGAAGATTTAAACGCCGTTTGTGATTAAATTCTGTCACACGCGCCTGATGTTTCGGACGAAGTGGGCGTTTCTGAGCTTAAAACTTTTTCCCACCACACTTTTATTCCATTTTTATCTAAATGGCTTCTAAATGGGGTATTTCATCCTTTTGGGACCTCAGCTTGTCACGTTAAGTGTTTCACAGCTAAAACTTGGGAGAGGATTTACGTCAAAATACTTTCAGAGAGCTATAATTAGCACTATACTTTTCTCCGCTTGTAATTCATATCACCTTTTATACCGGTGAAATTATTTTTTTGTCTACATATTATTTCTTTTTTTTCTTCACATGGCCCACCGTGACCTTATTCATTATTTTAGGCAACTTAGAATACTTTTATATTTTAAAGAATCGCTTCATTTTAATGCATAAAAAGGGTATACAATAATGATGTTTTAGTGTCTAAACCTTTTTTTGGGGGAAAATTAGAGCAAATGGGGCTTATGAGCCTTGGAAGGGCTTTTAGTGTCTAAACTTTAATATGCCACTTTACATTAATCCATCAATCTCTCCACTGTTAAACGAGAGAGCTCATCCAAACTAAGCTTGTTGAGATATTGAGCGCATATAAACTATAATATTGGACAAATGCTTGTGTTCCTACCAATTGCTCTAGGTCAAGCCCAAGTAGAGATGTGTTTCCCAATCCATTCATCGTCTTGAAACAAACTAATCAGCCGAATATCATAGCATTGTTAATAACATCGAGTTGTTTTCACCATATTTTATTCATGGTACATGTGCAAGCATCGTAATGACATGCCATTCTTTTTCGACTCCATAAGATGCCATTTTCCAATATGTTTCATCCTTTTAAACCTACGCCACGTTCACAAGATTTTCAAAATCGACTCCCACAAAAACAAACCCCTAACCTTCTCATAAACTGCAGCACTACCCTAGAGGAAAAGGGGAACTAGTTGGCAATCCGGTGCTGCAAGTAAGCTGACAACACAAACAAAGCCAAGCCTAAGCAAAATAGTCGCCATTCCTGGTCTTCAGTTGTGTTTTCCTGTGAGAAAGCAAAGCCCAATGAACGCCCCAAATCTTGCTGCGGTGAGAAATAATGGATTGTAGAAAGAAAAAGGTAACTATTGACATAACTAGCATTGAGAAGAAGCACACCTCTTGGTCCTTTACATTAGGATCTGTCTTTGAATCTTGTTGGGCTTCGTATTCCGCGGACTCCGAAACATTTCCTGGTGAAAGTTATTCAACTATTTGAGTTAAGGAAAGCAATTATATCATATGAGGCATTGTGAGAGAAGCAACCGCATTCCGTGCATTTGATCTCCAATACGCCCTTAAAACGTTTAAGGCTTCTAAACAATTATGGTTGTACAGAGGATAAAAGAACATGCAAAAATACATAATCACATCAATTTTAATGAGATTTACTGTTGTGTTGCTCGTTTTCCATCCATGCAAATTATGTACAAGCGCTTTAAGACATTTTCAGAGAGGTCCACGCCCAATTAGAGAGTATCCATTCCCCCATGTAACTACCCTGATATGTCTGTGCCATCAGTATGTGTTGTGTATGTGTTTCAACTTAGTAATAAAATAAAAAAGGAGCAGAGAAAATCAATAGTATGAAGCATGTTATATAAGTAAGAGCAAATGCTAGGCCTTATCATCTAATTACCTCCAGACTCATCACATGATCTATCATCATTGGCTGCAGCTTCTGAATTGCTGAAATTCTCAGTTTTCATGTAAAGTTTTCTCCTTTTCTTGGAAGCTTTCACCCCAGGCTCACTCGTGGCCCTTCCTTTAGACTTCTTAGCAAGCTCGTCAATTATTTCCCCCTGGTCAATAAACATGCACAGAATTTGCTCAACAATCTCAAAACAACTTAAGAATGTAAGAACTGCTGAGAATTAAGTGGGAAAGATAAAACTCATACTCCAAGTTTGCTCTCAAGGACACTGTCATCTATGAGACTCGAAGTCTTCGAATTTGCAGTTCTCACATGGTCAGCTGACATAGACTGAGCTTTAGAGGGTCTAGCAGTTTTCTTTGGCTGCTTTTTACTGCATTGCAACTTCTGATCTTAGTGGAAACATATTGGATGGGGGGGGATTTGGGTTTAGAAACTGACCACCGAAGGTGCTTGCAATGACATTCTAACCTTTTTTACGTGCAAAAAATTACACATATTAGATGGATTCATCCTCATCCCCATTGTTATCAAAATCCTAGAATGTCACACCCAGAATTGCATACCCAAAGGGATGAGGAAAGAGAGAAGTAAAGACATACATCACAGGGTATATCACACATTCTTGTGAAAATTGGGTATCTTTAGGAATATAAACATATCCACTCATTCCCCATTTAGAGCCATTTGAGCATTTCGCAATCCAAACGTCTTCTCCATTGATTGAGTCATATCCAACAATTAGAATCGAATGTAGGGCACCATCCTTTTGCGAAAATTCATCACTGAGGATTCCCTACACAGAAGAAAGGATGGGTCATCCTGGGCCTGTTGAAGTTATGGAAATTCAAAACTGAAGCCCAAATATATCATGATCTAGTTGACTCAAGCGATTAATATTAAGTTACTGGAAAACCTGGTTTTCCAAATGGTCTGGTATCTGGAGAACATATGGAACATATTCAAAGTGTTCTCTAATATACAGGGAAGTTAGGTTAATTGGAAGCCATTGTTTTGCATATTGCATTAAGAACTTTTTTTTTTTGATACTATAGCGTGAAATTGTGTTGAAACGAAAAATTAGTTTCCCTTGACTAAACAGCCCTTTTATGTCTTTTTCTCTTTTAACTTTTTTCCCATCCTATCCCTTCAACAAAACTAGTTCATTGACCCAGACTCACCTCTTTGTATTTATGGAATGCTTTCCCAACAAATATATCTGCAATCGCTGGCTGCTGTGCGACAGCCCTCTGCAGCCAATCTTCATGCATGGGGACTTTTTCATATGAATCAATATACAACTTCCTCTTCTCCTAATTTTTTATTTTATTTTTCACAAAGAAAAATGAGTAAGATAGGAGAACTCAAAAAAAAAAAGAAAAAAGAAAAGAGTCAAGCACATCCATAAACAATACCACCATATACCAAATATGATTGATGATGTCCTTTCTCTATACATATCCCATACTTAGAGACCCACAAGAGTGCTAATTCCGTTGAACAGGCAGAGCACAGATCAATACCATCGAATTCAGAACAACGAGCCCCCTCTTTCCCTAGTAAGGTTGTCACCAGCATCAGGATTGATAAGGCATTGATGAATTTATTATCTATAACTAAAGTATTATTACTTTACCTCTATGCGTGGTATTAGTGTTTGTTTCAACCCAATATTTGTCACCAGCTTTGCTGTCAATAAGATCCTGAGGAGACAGAATTACCTTTTCTCCGGTGGCCAACATGTGAGCAGACTCTATTGCAGCTGTGACTGCATACGCCCAACTGTGGGCTATCTCATAAAAGGCAAATTCATATGAGAATTGATTATAACACAAGACTTAATTAATAAGCCTTTGGAAAAAAACTCATAAGAGAACTAATGGCAGCATAAAACTTAACTAATAGAAGCCAATAACTTCCCTTACAAGAATGCTTTTGCTTTTTGACAGGAGTGGCTACACCTTCAGCAGACCAATCCACTTTTGGTGGAAGAGAGCTGAAAATCTAAAACACCCACCAAATCCCAAAGCAAATCAAATGGTTGTTTTTCTGAAAAAATTATATAAAAACAGATGAAACAATTATATGTATGACTCCATGAAATGCAGCTTACCGTTGTGCTGAAGCTTCTTGCAAATTCTTGGGAGCGTAGCTCCTTTGCTGCTCTTAGAATACGCAGCATAACTGTGCCATTCAAAGCAATTTGATCTATTTCAGTTTCACTTAAAACAACAACAACAAAAAAACCCACGTCTCAGCTAAGTGTGATCCCTCACATCTATGTTTTAGGTTTAACGAGTCCATTACATCTATTTATCTTGGTTCTATATTCATAATTAAATCAACGATGAAACTAAAAACTAATTAGCGTTATCAATTACTCTTTTTCTTTAATTAAATTGACCATGCCTTAGCAAGTATCACTGGAAAAAGAACCAACTCTCCTCCCCTCGGCCTCTGTTTTCCTCGAGCCAAAAGATAAGCAAAATAAAAATGGAAAAGAACAATATAAAGACAGATCATGCATGACAAAATGCATACCTAAACTGGCCTTGTTAATAGTATACAAATCCAAAATACAGCAGACCCCAGAAAAAAGAAAAACAAACAAAGAACAAGAAAGAGGAGAGAGAGAGAGAGAGAAGATAAAAGTATGGCGGCATTGTGGTACCTTCCGGTGTGGAGCGGCCGGAAAGATGCTAACTTTCTGGCGAAAGAGGAGAGTTTTGCAGAGTTTGGGACGAGGGGAGGACGAGGTACCTTGTACTGCAAGCAATTGATTTGAAATTTTTTATTGAAATACCCCAAATGGGGGAAAATTTGGATAGACATACCTAGCTTTTTTTTAATACTTTCTTTATGTTGCATGATTTAAGTCTCATCCCCCAGAAACGCCGAATGCGGCATGAGTTTATTTTTTATTTTTATTTTCTCCGACCTCGTTGACATGCCTGAAGGGTAAGGGGAAAAAATTAAACTACTGTGAGTTTAATTATTTTTATTTACTTTTCACTTACACGGCAGAGTTTAGATCTCTTATCTTCCCAAACCCCCTTCCTTCTCCGCTCCTCCCCACAAAATTCTCTTCCGACGACCCCCTCTTTTACATGTAATTATTTAATCAAATACTTTAATTTATTAGCAACATCGTTAAATTACTAACAAAGCATATCGTCTTGCACGCTCATAACCCGTCGTACCTCACAAACTAGTGCAAGAACAGTGGTGAAGGTTGCATGCACTATTTTTAAAAATCGCACCATGGGAGTACAATTTTAAAATTGCATTCAAGGCCAAACAGTCCCTTTTTAGATCAGAAAGTTATGTCGTACGCCGTAAAAATGATCCATATGATATTCCACAACTCGGTCTATTTTCACACAAATGTTGTTGGGATTTTGCCAAGAATAAATGACTACAACCTAGTCATATATGTAGACATACTTTGAAATTGCTCAAAACAACAATACAATGACACATCACAAGTACAATAACCAAATCCTAAAAGGTAGCTTGTATAGGATATTTGTGCCCGTCATGCACTTCCCCATTACATCTAGAGCAGTGAAGAACCTCAATATTGCCATCCATCTTATTAAGCATTCGTCTAGAAGTTTGGCGGCTGCACTTTGTTCTCTTCCATCGCTGGTTGAGCAAAAGTAGTTCCCTAAAATGCCGCCACTCATCAAGGTAACTGAACGTCTAGAACATTGAATCCAATAGTGGCTTGAACTTAACCCTCGAGATTTCATATAGGCATTTAATTAGAAATATGGAAGTGCACATTGATTTGGGTTAGCGTCGTGGTGCTGACAAACCATGATGACATGGGAGCAAGGTATCCCTGAATCCCACTTACCGCATGTGTAATGATTCACCATTAGGTTAATTCTCTACTTGTTCCTGCCCTTATGAGATGAACCCCTCATGTTGGTTGTCATCTGCACCTCATAAAGCCCCTATTGGCGGCCGAATATTGTAACTTCATGTGCACCCCAACCTTGCTGACTTGTGTCGCAAAATCTTTATCACATGAATTGTGAATGGTTCGACGTTCCCATCACGCTGACTGTGCCTTGCTCTCAAGAATTGGTGAAGTACTTGTTCATCTTATAAAATGTTCATTTGATGCAAGCAGTAGTAGGCAAGCTATAAGGACTTCTCAATACGCCGTTAAAATACTCAACCATATTTGTCATCATCTCCTTAAAGTGACGGCCACCATTGTATAAGTCTATCTACTTGTGTACAAGAATATCATCCAAGTACTTGTATACATCCACATTTACCTCTTTTATTCCGTCCATGCATAGTTTAAATTTCTTCTTCTATGCCGTAGCACCAGTAGCCCATCATAATTTTTTCAGTAACCCACCTCTAAAATGCTTTATAAAGTTGTTCGAAACACGTCTCAAGCAAAAATCATGATTACCCAGTGGCTTACACCATCTATTGCGAAAATCATTGATTGCCAACATGATGAAATTCGTGCGATCACTTATAAGACGAATGCCCTCTTGTTCATTCAATACAACATAATTGCATAGAAGTCGGAGAAACCAACCCCAATTTCCAGCAGTCTCCTCATTTGTGGCTACAAATGCTAGCGTTTGCACTTGCTTGTTGATATCAGTACCCATTGCGATAAGCAGTTTACCCTAGTAGTTTCTGGCTAAGAAGGTCCCATCCACAACAACCAGCGGTTGATAGTGCTTTCACCCTTCGATGGATGCGTTGAAAATCCTAAACACGCTATATATCGTTGCAATGCTCAGTGCTGCACCATTACGTCTTACTTAGATTGAGGCAACTGACCTAGGGCTATAGTCCATAACTGCAGAGAGAAACCTAGGTAGTGCTTTAAACGACTACTTCCAATCTCTAAAGAGTTCAGCCAGAGCCTCTTCACTTCCCATACCAAGCCTTCTTGTCCATTGGATGATATTTGAACTTTTGACGAATATCTTATTGTATGAGATTCACTTTGGTTGCATTCTCACTTTCTCTTTGATAAACACAAAAATCATTGCGACTGATATGCTAAAGTGGTCTTGGTTGCTCATGGCAACATCGCCTCTATGGTCCTTTGCATACTGAGTCGCGATCTGCCATGCCCGCTGGCATCCGCATTGGCCATATGAGCAACACTGTGCCTAACAGCTAGGCCAGAAACATCGCGATTCACCATAGGTACTGAGTAATCATAGACTCCACGTCTGCTTATTAGCAATGGGTTGTACCCACCTATAGCTTGCTTTGGTTGGTACTTAATCGGATCGACCTTCACGTGAAGCCCCGATACTGGATACTGGATATATATGTTAATCATATGTTGCACAATGTCATCATTATACAAAGGGCACTTGAGGTATAAATCCAAACCAAAAAACTAAAAAATCAACCGAAACTGGTGAAGACCAAACCATGTTAGTTGGTTCGGTCTCGGTTTGTTTCCAACAGAAAACTGCATCAGCCAGTCCGTTTTTGGTTGCCGTCGGAGAAAAACTGTGACAACCGACCGAACGTATATATGATACATATTTATATGACTTATATAATACTAATATATATATATATATATATATGAAACCAAACACCCCTTTTCCTAACCCAACCCTAATCTCCCATCGCGACAACCGGCACAGCCGCGCCGCGCCGCGCCGTCCACCCATTTCCTCCTCTCCTCTTCTCCAACCCAGACGTCCACTCCTCCCGACGGCGACATCTCCGGTGCTCTACTCCTCCTCTAAGGAGTGGCTCGATCCCTCCATCAAGAAGGCAAGTGCGTCTCTCTCTCTAGGAACAGGATTTTAGTTTTTCTCAATTTATGAATTCTGACCTCTCTTCGTACCCATTTGGGCTTTCTCCCTTAATTGGTGTTTTTGGATTTGCAAAAGCTTGTTGACGACGAACCAGTGAGTAGGGCTTCTTTCTTTTTAAATTTTTTTTTAATGTTTCTGTTTTCGGAAAATAGCTACAATGTGAGTATTTTTCAGCACTTTCCATTGAGTTCTTTTGAATTGTGGTTTGAACTGAAAACTTGTGTTTCTTTTTTTTCGGAGGGTAATGTTCTGCTTTACAATAATCTGTTTTTTTTTTTTTTTGGTAAATGCTTTACAGCAATCTGTTTGAATGTTCAACATTCAAGAAATTTGGAGCACTAGGCTTTGTGGGTTTCTGTTTGATGCTGGGTTGGTTTTTTGGGTTAATTGTGAGAAAATCGCATAAAAAAAATATTTTGTGATTTTCTGTCACGATGCGGTCGGTTGGTCCCCCACATAAATAATGGAATCGGTTTGCGGATTTTTTTTTTTTTTTTCTTTTTGAAAACTGATCAAAACCAGACTTTCACACTTAAAATAGAGTGGGGATGGAATAGCCATATCATAGAAATATAACATGGACGGTGAAATAGCCTTTTACTTCCCTCAGGTCCATGTTATGTTTCTATAAAACAGCTTTTCTATTCTTACCATTCCACAAACCAAATATAAAGTCAGGATTCACACTGCACATATTTGCACTGGTAACTAGTGGCTGCAGCAGGGAAAGGCTTCAGTCCAGTCCTTGAACAAACAATTAAGCTCTGCAAACTAAAGTTACAGAACTTACAGCCCGACATCAAATTGTAGACCTGCACAAAACTCTTCCATGCTTTGTGAGATGCTATCATATTCTCCTAAAATTTATAGCCTTTGATCATCATGTTCATGTCTTAAGCTGTCCATCATTGGCATGAGGAAACCATAACATCATTTGATCCTCGCCTAACCTAGCATTGTAATACTAGGTAAGGAAAACCACTAACTAGAAATCCCACGGACCATGGAATGCACAATTTGCTCCTCTCTCAAGACCCAAAGGCAAAGCACAAAATCACTTGAGCATCAAATTTTGCTAAAAATCAGATTCATCATTTGGCAACCATGCATTCCCATCAGCAAAACCTAAAAACCACAAATCATCTATCCCAAAAATATACAGTACTTAGAAAGAGCAACCAAATTAAACTGTGAGCACACAGTGTTCACAGAGATCTCCTGCATTTTCTAAGTTAATCAAACGGAAAATTATAGTGTAGGCATGGCAAGAACAAGCTTCATCGGAACCCATCTACTCCTCACAAACCCATAGACCACTTGTACTAACTGGATGGAAGCAAATTCAGCACACAACCAAGGCATCTCAGACTCCCAACCTCCCCTTACAAGGATGTGGGGATATTCCACTTAGCTAGAGCTCTTCTGCATAAGTTCCAGTAAGCTAGAGCTCTTCTGCATAAGTTCCAGTAAGCTAGAGCTCTTCTGCATACGTTCCACTAAGCTAGAGCTCATCTCTAGGGCTTCAATATACTTATTTGGAGAATCTAGAGCACCAAGTGTGTGGAATACTAACCAATATAACATATTGTGAAAAGTGCACTTCGGGCATGAAAATCATCCTGAGTCAACATGGCTTGTCTAACCTTCAGAATGTTACACGGAGCGCAAATCCTCATGAATAAAGGCCCCTTGGGTCAAGCAACAACTCACTACTGTCTACACTGTTGGCACATAACCATGTATGCATGAACTGATAACTCAGGTAAGAAATCTCCTTCAAAGTTTGCATAGCATACATGAAGTACGAGGTCCAAAAGTTGGTCATTAATCAAGGGGTGAGTAGCAGCTCATGGGGATGTTTGGGAACGCATTCAGGATAGCATTTGACACCAGAGCTTAACAATTTTAAGGGGGTTCACCCTTTCTTGTCCCTGAGAAGGTGTAATTTTTGTTAAAGCAATTTTGTTAGACTTCAATGTCTTTGTGCATCAACCAGAAGGCTTTTGGGTGGGATGGCACTTTTAGTTGACATTCTATTCTGCATAAAGTATATGTGCATACGTTGTAATATTATTCAGCCATTGGTAAATTGGTTGTATTTTATAGGTAGGTAGCTTTTTATTAGAGTTGGAAGAGATTCAAAGGCGCAAGGCAAGGCCCAGCCTTTGCACCATGCCATAGCTGTGGCGAGGTGATTGATCAAAGGCACAGTGGCACAAGCCATTGTTGGAGGCGTAGGTACCTTTTATTAGAGTTGAAAGAGTCACCATAGCTGTAGCGAGGCGATTGATCAAAGGTGCAGTGGTGCGAGCCTTTGTTGGAGGCGCAAGAGCGCTCGCCTTCTTGTGTTGGGCCGACCCTAAGAAAAAGAAAAAGAAAAGGCCGAAAAGACATTTCTGGCTGGAATTGTTTCAGTTGGCCGGGATTCAATAATAAAATAATATTTAAAGAATGACCCCAATACCCCGTCCCTGAAATCAGATCGTGATCCGTAGGGTTTCTATCACGAAAAAGTTCTCTGTTGCAATGACGACAGGTCTCTGGCGATCCTATCTCTCTGATCTCTCTCTCTCTCTCTCTCTCTCTCTGGCCAATTAAATCTCTTGCGATCTATCGACAACAGGGTTTTCTTTTGCGGCTCCATCTCGGCAACGATGAAAGTCGAATCTCTCTTAGCGATTGTGTCTCTTGTGTTTTGCTACCTTTCCAATGTACCAGTGGACAGCATAATATCCATGGACTTCACATGTTTCTAAATTGAACATATATTTCTATAAAAATGGGATGCTACTCAAAAAGAATTTGATATGCATCCTAGTGCCTAGTACAGATGCAAAAGGCTATGTGAAGTATCTTGCGTGTCATCGGGCCTTGCACATGAGAGGCCCATTTTAGAGAGAGGAAGTTCAGGTTCAAGTGAATATAATTGGGTTTTGATATATTTAGATTTGCAAGGGGGGCATTGATGCTATTAAAGGACTAAAATTGAAGACAGAATAGGTGTGAGAGCCTGATTTTGTTAGTTTTTATTTGAGGCTCGTCTAATGCAAAGGTTTATATTTTCAGGTCATCTCTGAGCGATTCCATCATGTCCACATTGAAAGCAAGTAGTGCTGCAATTTCATTTCAAAGATCTCAAGGTATATGGATGTGCTATGGATGTATATGACGCATGTAAGTTCCTAGTGGCTGATGCTGCAAAACAGATTTTCCAACCAAAACTGATGATCACAGCATTGGGAAGAACATGAGAATGTTCCTTGGACCATTAAATAGCTCAACACTCTGCTTTGTTTCTACTGTTAACATGTATGAGCGTCTGTTTACCACAACAGTAGATAGGCATTTGTTTATTAGACATGTCCAATAAATGTGTTCATTGCAAAAGAGGAACTTGGCTCTGGACTGCAAGGGTTTTTCCCAATCTGTTATTTTTAAATGAACGAAACATTGATATCTGAGATGCTAATTGGTGCATTCTCTGCTTTAATGGGATTTCAGAGAGGAAAATTTTGGATAGTTTCATTATCTAATCTTGTACTGTTCTATGATGTTGGGTTGGGATACTGGGGAAACTAGATACCCAACATTAAATATGTGTAAACAACCAAGTAAGCATATGGATGAGAATTCAACTTTAGCTGCAAATTTCCCCTGACAAAGCAGGAGTGTGTGTGTGGCTGATCCATTTAATCATTTCCCTATAAAATAACTGGAGTAAAAATTATTTCTTTGAGATGCAATATGAACTTAAGCTTGTATCAACATTGGCATGGTTTTAGCCCTCAACCAATTAGGTACCTGATTGGGTCTCAATGGTTAGGTACCTTGTTCTGCCTATTCAAGTTGAATCTCTACACACGGACGTTATATCATTATTTGATGAAGATGCAGGAATTGTTTAAACACCATAGATGCCATTAGCTTCTAATGTTTATAATCTACAGGATTTAACGTATTTTCTTCAAACTCTTTAAAATTTATACTGTTTCTATGTGGAACGGTCATCTTTTTCTGGACACTTATTTGTTCGCCTGAAATTTTTGAACTTCCTGGTTTTATTGTGTAATGAGCTTCATAAATTTTATCTATGTTTATTATGGTTACTAAAATGGACATCTTCTTCGTACAGTAAAAGCAAAAGGCCGGTCCAGGGGGAAATTTATACTTTACAGATCAAGGCCTGTGGGATTGGGTGTAAAATCTCTTTATTTTGGTGGAGTAAGGCCCATCAATCATGCTACCCGACTGCAGTCTGCTTCTATCATCTGTGCTTCTGCTTCAGTAAGGTCATCTTTGCCCAATGTTTGGTAATACTTAGGATGTGATTTATTGTGTTTTAACTAGCACCCATGCAACAATCCTTGTGGGTGGCAGGTAAGTCTAGTGAGAGTATTTTGCTGGCCATACCAAAAATGGAGCATATTAAAATAATGCAATACTTGATGCAAGTAATTGGTTCTGAAGTGAATCTGTCCCCTTCTCCCCCTAAATTCTCAAGCACAGGTTGAACCAGATGTTGCCAGGTCTTTGTCCCAGGTTTCATGGTAAAGCGTAGCACCAGAAGGAAAACATCGCAGATGGGATTCCGATCTATTTTGGATATCCCCTGAAGTTGTTCATAGTTGTGCAGTAACCAGTATCCAAATGGTTACTTGAGCTACATCTGGACTCCATAATCTAATATAAGGAACACTATCCATGTAGGCATAATCTTTGATTTCTTTGACAGTAACTGGTTTTATTAGTAGAAGTTGTTGCTTAGATTGCATTCTCATTTCCATACCATATGCCTCATGGTAGGGACTATTACATTCTGATATCCCAGAGAATTAAAGGATAACATTGTGGATGAAATTCCAATTTCTGTGTTGGTATATCTTGAAGGTTTTCATCACCATGCAATAATCAACGTCCAGTGGTCTTTTGCTCTTCTTCTGGACTCTATATTCTAATAGTAAAAATGTTGTCTGGCCCATAGACATTGCTAACTGTTTTCTTTAATGTGAGAAAGTTATGTTATTGGCACCTGTTGCATGTCTATGGTGTTTTGTGCATGTGCAAGTTATTGCAACTATTAATTATCAATATTGTCATTGTCATGTTGTCTTTATCTTCTGCAAGTTGATTCTCAGCTGTAGTTATTTATATTCCTCAGAGGAGCTAAGCTGAGGAAGCCATTGATAAAAGTTGAATAAATAGGAGATCTGACAGGGGTTAAATTTTAGGTTGAGACACTGTTGGACAGTGTAAAATGGGATGACAAGGGCCTGGCTGTGGCAATCGCTCAAAATGTTGATACCGGAGCCATCCTAATGCAAGGATTTGTGAACAGGGACGCACTAGCTAAAAGTATTTCATCCCGGAAGGCAACATTCTACAGCCGGTCACGGTCATCGTTGTGGACCAAGGGAGAGACGTCCATGAATTTCATAAATATTCTTGACATTTTCCTTGATTGCGATCGTGATTCTGTACGTATGACAACTTTAAGTTGGGCTTTATGATATGGGTATTTATGTTTTGTCATGTTGCATGGATGATCCTGACTTGGTACCATTCTGCAGATAATATATCTTGGAAAGCCTGATGGACCTTCTTGTCACACAGGATCTGAAACATGTTATTATTCATCAGTTTTCGATTTCATAAAGCAACCACAGGTCTTTGTTTTCTAATTTTCCTCTCTGGATCCTAAGAATGGGAGGTTTTCCCAGATTAATTTAGAAAAACAGTTATATATATAGTATATGATGTTAATAATGCGATCAATCCTTTGTAGCAGGTTAGTGGAAACAGGTTGGCTTTGACAACTTTATACTCATTGGAATCTACGGTCAGCCAGCGCAAGGCAGAATTAGCATCAATACAAAGTGGGAAACCTTCATGGACTAAGCGACTATTGCTCGATGACAAGTTGTTATGCTCAAAAATCAGGTATCATATGTGAATGTGATGTATTCGATTGTTGTAAATTTCTTTCAAATGGGTACGAGTCGCAACCCCCTCTTTCGGGAAATGGGAGAAATGCTAGTTAAGCTAGAATATTTGTGAATTCATAACCTTGGACAAGGGCTTGAACTATTCTCTAATTCCCAGAATCTGAAATTCACTTCATATATTTCAAAGTGCTGACAGGCTGATGGCCTATATTTGCAGGGAAGAGGCAAGTGAATTGTGCCAAACGCTGGAGGAGAATGAGGATAAGTTGAGGACAGCCTCAGAAATGGCAGATGTACTCTATCATGCAATGGTCTTGCTGGCACTTAAAGATGTGAAAGTGGAGGAGGTTCTCCAACTTCTTAGGGAACGATTTTCTCAGTCAGGCATTGAGGAAAAAAAAAGCCGCGGATCACAAGGCTAAGCATTCGACGATGTTGTGCGAATTTATTATGTTCTGTCCACCAAAAGACCCTCTCCAGTGCATTGCGGTACTGATGACGAGCTGGACAAACGAGGAGTAATGAATAGCTAGCGAAGAACATGGATTGTGACATTATGTTATGACTAGTTCTTCAGCTTAGGTAAGCCGTGGCTAAGCTTTGTCAGGTTTTGCAAGAACATGTTTTTACCAGGGATGGTGATTTCTTGGCATTGCATTGAAGTGGGGTAAAAAAAAGTGAGGAATACTTTCAGTTCTTATGCTTATGCAACTTCGATGCAGCTCCATTCGAGTCGTCATTTGTGTGATTTGATTGTTGGAAAAAAAAAAGAAGAAAAAAAGCCAGAAATTTATTAAAGTCAGGCACACCACCATTTTTGGTTGGGAGAGATTTCTCAGAATACTTGGGGATCAAGATTTCACTAATGAAGCATACCACACTAGTTGGTGAGGTTGTTAATGGTGTAATAGAGTGACTTATATTGGTGGTGATCAGTCACCTTTCATTTTACCATTTCTGATAGGTTTACCAAAGGGTTCTTCCTGTCTCAACGCATTTCTGAATTCTCAACTGTTGGGATTGATGTGTAATGCAAGGAATTGTCACTGCTGAGGTTCCTCCATTAATTTTGAAAACACGGAAACAAAGGATTTTAGGCTAAAATCATAAAATACTTGTGTATTTTAAATAAATTTTATCATTCATGTGGGACTAAATCCTACATATATATAGATGGGTCTTATTTATTATATGTAAGTGATGAGATTTATTTGGGATTATTTTTTTCGGGATGAATAGATTAATTCTTACCCAAAACATTAGCGATTTGAGTGAAAATTAATTTCCCCCACTTAACTGCTTTTTACGGAGGACACTTTTTTTTGGTTTTATTTTTTACAATTAAGAAGAGAAATCATTGGACATCATTGACGTGAGGAGCCGACTAACAAACTTGCAGTTGGTCGAGTGTGAGAGGCTCAAAGGTGAGTTAGGGATCGATGCAATCAGATAATCTACCGTAGCGATCAAATATCGTTAATCAAGCTTGGGATCAATGGAAAAAATAAAACTTGTAAGCAACAAAGGTGCGTGGATAAGAATAAACAATCCACTCAAAACAAATGGGCTTAATGGTAAAAAATAATAATAATAATAATAATAATCCTATATTTTCACCGCTTTTGATTTAAACTATAAAATTTTAATTTTATGATTTATAAATTATACTTATATTAGTTAAGTAATTTCAATCTCAGCTCTAATTTTCATTCACTTTTATCAGGGTGGATGTTAACAATTGAACAACATAATTTCATGTTTCTCAAACTCAAATACTTCTAAATTTATAAGCAAATCGAATGGAAGTTAAGAGCGAGTATTGGAATTGCTTAGCTAATATAAGTTCAATTTAGAAGCGAAAAAATTAAAAGTTTAGAGGATTTAAACAAAAACTGAATATTTTTACCATTAGGCCAAACAAATAAAGTGATGCCCCTCCCAAATCCTAATCTCTGAACCCCTAAAAATTTATTCATGTTTCAAGAAGTTTAATATTTGAGGTTATGAATGTTATATCCAATTTAAATATTAATTGTTGGGCTTATATTCGGTATAACCGTTACACCTAAATTAGGTACAGTTCACACACAAAAAGAAAAAAAATATTAAAGTAATTAAACAACAAATCACAACGACTTCACATTATAGAGCCATTCAAAATCTGAGTAGAATTATAAAAACTGAAGCATCCTTAAAGAACCTCTAATACACTTAAATCCGAATTTCCAGATAGAAGTCCAAAGAAATCAATCATCCATAGAAAGAGAGATTCAACTGTAGCTTTATAAAAGATTAAGAAAGGAGAGAGAGAGAGGGAGAGAGAGAGAGAGAGAGAGAGAGCGCTTAAACATCCACGGAGCATCCGTGCTCCGTCTGACACTTGATCCCAGTAGCGCTGGGGTCCCCGCCTGTGTGTTCCCGATTGGAACGAAGGTGGGACAGTTGACGAGCAGACGATAATCCCCCGACACCCGCGTGCCGACTTTCCACCACACGCGCCAGTGCACCTGCAAGTTCGACAGCGCCGCCCCCGCCGCCTCATCCTGCCCCAGCGACTCCGCCAGGTACGGCGCCACCTGCACGCCGACGCCGTACACGAACGGCGACGGCACCGCCGCCTCCCGACGCCCCTGGTACGACGCCGGCAGTCCCGTCCGCAGCGTTATCTCCTGTCCCCGGTACGCCGCGAACGCGATCAGCCGGTCGTAGCACCACACCCCGATCAGCTTGTTCGGGTTGCGCGTCGCGAGCGTGACCTGGAGGTGCGAGGTCAGGCGGCGCCGCCCCGGATCTCGGCCACGGTGGATGAGGAGGCGTTCCCCACGGCTTCGAGGGCGCCGACGGTGATGTCTTGGAGGACGAAGGAGAGCTTGGAGGGGCGCAGGACGACGAGGACGACGAAGAGGACGGCGGTTACGAGGGAGGCGGCGGACGGCGGGATGAGGCGGAACTATGAGGTAGGAGAGTATTTATAGGGTTGCATATTGCAGATTATCTTTTATACTTTTTGTTTCAATTTTGTTAAACAATTATAACCAGGTTATACCATGAAAAGCAATGGACCTCAACTTTAAACCCTACCATCTTCCTCACACCCTTAGAAGCAGCACAAACAACATTTTAAGCAAAGCGTGCGTTCCCAATTCACGGAACAACTCAAGAGTTTATCTCTTATTATTGAAATACCATTAATTTTAATTGAAATTACATCCATGTCAGAGTGACTCCATCCTTGATTTGTTCCGACTCTGTGAATTAGGGCATAAGATAATAAAAGCTTAGATAAGATAAAAGTGAGTTGAGATAAAAAGGGGTCAAATGCGTCATCATCACATGCCCAGGCTACGTTTTTCACTTCGAAATGCCCTGAGATTTCCGGGTACAAGAGAACTGTAGTCAAACCTGAAGAGGAGGACAAGAAGAACCTATATAAGGATGCAAAAGCAATAGTGAATCAGAATGCTAATTCAGAAGCTTCTTCTATGATGTCAGCGATTTCCTTCTCAGTCATGAAAAAGCACTCCGGTTGAAGCCCCCTCTGAGTCTGGTTGAAGCCCCCTCTCGCACCGCTGCTCACCACGACCACCTAGGATTTTCGAGCCCTCCAAATAATTAAGCTAGGATACAAGATTTTCAAGTTATGCACGATAGATTCGACTAGCTAAGCAATAAAATTAGGCAAACAATCTTAGTAGTAGAAACCCTCTGAAAATTGCATTGCTTTTGGATTGTGGAATGAAATAGCCGAATATGTTGGTGAAGCTAACGACGCAAGCGTTATGGGGTACCCAAACATAATGCTTACTCTGTATAGGGTGCATTCGAGAGAAAAGGGCAAGTACACTTGGTCAAGAGAAGATTCGAGGGTTGCATAGCTAGACTGAATAAACTTCATGCATGAGTTACCGCCTACGTAATTGAGAGACTGGTGTAAATTTTTTATGATTTTTCCTCCTTATTAGCAAAATATCAGGACCATCGATGAGTGCATTACAGCTTTAAAAAAATTCCAATTGATTTATAGTTGCTTTGTGGAGCACCCAGAAAGACAAAAGAGGGAAAGGTGTATTGGGCGTTAATAGTGAAAATAATCATGCACTTTGATCTCTTTTTGATTTAAATCCCGAGTTTTTAATTTTTTTGATTTTTGATCTTATACCAGTGAAATAATTCTAAACCCTAACTTTCATATGATATATTAGGATAAATGCTCAAGGTTAGCCTCTAAAATTATTTTAATTCAGCCCTCCATTTCTAATCCTGATTAAGAATTTGTGATCATGAAAAGGGGGAGTCATTTTTTTTTTTAATATATATGTTTGATTCTCAATCAAGGTAATGGAGGGATGAGTTGCAATAATCACGGAGGTACAACCACTGCATATAATCTAAATCCTAGTTTCAGAGAGCTTATGAGAGGTTGCTTTTAACATTTTGAAAAGTAATATATATATATAGCTTCTTGAGGAAGTTGTTTAGTATAACTTTTCTTAAAAATCCTTTTCAACTTTCATAGGTATATTTGGACTTTTCGAATAACTCTCTTAAACTTTTCAAAGAGTTGTCAAATGACTATCGAAATATAATTTTTTAGTAGTAAAAAGCTAAAAGTAAGTTCAACCAAAGTAACCCCTCCCTATATGACGTAAAAAGTAAAAATATAAAAAGGTTCACGGAATTATGAATATTGTGGTTGTGGGTTTCTTCTCTTCTCAATTTCTCTTTTTTTTCTCCAACGGAATTATGATTATTATTTTCTGCCATTTAGCTTTTGATCGGAACTCTCTTTGTTCTATGCATATAAGCGGATGGAAGTTAAGATGGGGATTAAAATTACTTGATAATATAAGTTTAGGTTAGATATTAAAAAAAAACTAAAAGTTTACAATTTAAATCAAAAAATGTTAAAGTACAAGATTACTTTCAGGCGAAAGGGGGGTTAAAAATGTAATTTATTTGTGGAAAAATTACACTTTTTAGTCAAGAAGTTTAGTGATAATCTCAATTTAACCCCAGGTCTTTTTAAATTGTGACGCTGAAAGAGCCTGCAGGTTTTATTTTAGTCCTCTATGTGGAATTTACTCTATTATTTGCTTTCAATATTCAAATATTTTTACAAGAAATTCTATTTTAGGCAGAAAATTGGTCAAGCGATGAGGCTCGGAGACTGACAACAAAAGAAATTCTGACCTTTGAATTAAAAGTTTTAGTAATATTTAATTGATTAAAAAATTTAAATTTTTTCGGTGCGGAGAAGGTTCCAACTCAAAGTAACTTTACGAACCCCTTTTCCACGAGGAGCCCATAAACCGTACTATAAGATTGAATAAAGTTTCTATATTTTTATAGATTGATTATAATTTCTCATATATAATAAAGGATAAATATTTAAGAAAATTATATCAATTTCTCCCAAATTTTGAAAGAAACTTCAATGCCCACAAGAGTTTCAATTATTATATTTTACATCCTTAATTTTAAAATACGTTCAATGTATTCTTTACAATCAATTATCAATTACTTTTCATTATTTTTTACAACTTCCTCTCATTTTTAATTTCCCTCTCTAATTTGTGAGTTTTGAAAAGAAAGTATTTACTTTCCTTCCTCATGTATGTAAGTCCAGGAGAAGTGGGACAAAAGTGTAATTTTACAGGTTCAAAAATACTATTTTAACTTCACATTGTTTTTTTTCTCTTTTTATTTTAAGAATATAATCCATATTGCAAAAGTTTCATTTAAGTTCTTTCCTCCGATTCCTCTTACTTTTGGTTACTTTTCTTCCCTTTCTCCCCTTAAAAAGACCTCAAAGATTGGAATTCATTCTAAAACTTAAATAGTGCGAGGGGAATTTATGCAATTTTTATTTAAAATATATTATTTAAATGAGTAATATTACATGTACATCATTTACGCCAAAAGTGGATACATGTCAAAATTTATGTGGTTTTTATTTTCATTTGACCAAAACATCCCTAAAAATTGACCACACATGTACTACTATTGCTTTCTAATAATAGGGCTAAAAGGTGAAAATAATCTTAAACTTTCACTATTTTTTGATTTAAATCCTGAACTTTTGATTTTATGATTTCTAACCTAACTTATATTAGTAAAGCAATTCCTTTCCTAACTTTAACTTTCATCCGGTTTCATCAAGTTTCTTTAGGGTGATCACTTAATGTGGATAAAAGAAAGTCCATGTAAACACTAACAAGGGATGGAGAGCCTAGAAGATAAAGAATGTGATAACTCTAGAATGAATTTAGGAGTATTAATGTAAAGAAACATTAAATTCTACCATTTAATGTGTTAACATGGATTTCCTTTCCCTATGAGCATCCATCCTAATAAAAGTGGACAAAAGTCAGGCTTGAAATTGAAATTGGTTCACTAATATAAGTTCGGATTTAGAAATATAAAAATTAAAAAATTAGAATTAAATCAAAAGGACTCAGTACCTATAGGCTAGCAACGTTGTCAACCGTGGGCATTTAGCCACTAACATTTCAAGTTGTACAAATTGACCACTAACATTGCTAAATAGGACAGTTCAACCACTAGTGCAAGTTAAGATTCTTAATTGTCTTCTTATTTCCTTAATCAATGTTAATTACCAATAACTTTGTGGACACCTTACAAAACCATTTTACTCGTGATAGTAGTAAGTAAATATTTTTCGACATTAATTGTATCAAATTTATTTTACTCTACCTACAATTAGTTTAATTTCATTTTATTTAGTATTTTGAAAATATATTACAACAATCTCAGAATAATAATAATAATAATATAATATTCATTATTATTATTATTATTATTATTATTATTACTATTATTACTATTAATGTAAAATGAGGGATATTATTGGATATTATCAAATATTATGTGATATAAATATCTCAAAGATAAATTTTTTCTAATGATTCATTATCTTTTCACATAACGTGTATTATATATATTTAAATTTTTAATTATTCCAAATTTATTTTTACTATAATTTCAATTAGTTTAATTTAGTATTATTCAGTATTTTCAAAATATAATAAAATGATACTAATAACAATAATAAAAGTAATAGTAAAACAATAGTAGTAGTCGTAATAATAATAATGATAATAACAACAATAAGTAATGACAATGATAAAGTATTAGTATTTTGACTATTATAATAATACTAATAGTAATACATATACTAACACTAACTAATAATAGTAAGAATAACAACAATAACAACAAAAAGAATAATAATAATAATAATAATAATAGCAATAATATAGTAAAACCAATAATGAAAATAACAACAATAAGTAGTAATAATAAAAAAAACCACAATAATAATTAAAATAATAACAAGAAGTCAAGAACAATAATAATCATAAAAGTAGTAATAACTAAACAATAGTAATGATAATAACAATAGTTGTAATAATAATATTAATAATAACAATAACAATAATAGTAAAAATGTTAATAGTAAAACTAATAATAAAAATAGTGACAATAAAATTATAGTAACAACAAGTCAAGAACAATAATAATCCTAAAACTATTATTAATTAAACAATATAATGATAAAAGTAATAGTTTTATTATTGTTATTATTATTATTTTAAGTGAAATAGTTTTATTGAGGTGTTCAAAAACTTTAATAAATATGTGTATACATATTTATTGGTAACTAATATTGATCGAAAGAAATGAAAGATAGTTAAGAATCTTAATATATATGGGCAATAGAATTGTCTCGTTTAATAATATTAATAGTCAATTTATATCACTTAAAATATTAATAATTAAATTATTTTTTATTAATAATATTAGTGGTCTATTAAGTACTTAATTCAAATAAATGTTAATGGTCTAGACGTGATTACTTTTACCATTTCCCGCCGGACAACAGAAGTCTGTCTTCTAGTTCCACCGTTAGCGTTCAAATTTATTCTTCCAGGAGTTTCTTCTGCTCTCAGCGCTCACTTTATTCTCGAACGCCGCCTTTGCTTTCAATATAAGCACCGCCTTCTCTTCCTTTCTAGTCTCGTCTGTTCGTTCCCTGTTCCATTCAACTTCCTTTTTCCCCTCTCTCTGTTTTCTGGGCTTCCTTCCCTTGTTTCTGCTGCAAAGATGAGCGACCCCAAGTATGCCTATCCATACCCTGCTCATGGTAAGTTCCCTCTCTTCATCTTTTTGGGTTCTCTTCCTGTCTTTAAGGTACTTAATCAATTGAGGTGTTGGTTTTGTTAGTGAACTGGGTAATTTCTGGGTTACTGTGGTTGTTATTGTTTCTTCTTTTCTTTTGAAAAAATTTGATCCATGTTCTTCAATGCTAGGAGACTCAAAGTTATTTGTTTTAAAATTTTCATGTGGCAAACATAGTATGCTATTCAGGTTTTGCTTCTTCTTTTTTTCTTTTTTCCCCCTAGCTGTTCCGGCTTTAACCTAGTACAATTAAGTGCAGGCTATTATGAAGGGCCCCCAGTAATGGCTCCTCCCCAGTATACTGCTCCACCTCCTAGGAAACCAGGCTTCCTCGAGGGATGGTATGTACTTAATTTTTTTTTTCCCCATTTTCCCACAGCTTGATTTATGTTTCGGTATGTGAAAGTCTAGTCAGTCTGCTAAGTTGCCACATGAGTAGCGACCAGGAAGGGTCTAAGCATCGAGGTGTAGGCCCATGCCTCAGATAGCTTAGACACGCATCTGTTGAAGTTTTGTTAGAGTTTTAACCTCTGCTAAAAATCCAAATCATCTAGAACACATGTAGCATAATGGTTAAATTTCTTACTTAGCATCTACAAAGGACATCCGTCGAATCCAACCAATCATCAGTAAAATGTAAAAGATAGTAGCGTCATAAGTTCTCTATCTCAATTCAATAACGTGGATGAAGTATCGCATATTTAGAAAGCTTGATGTAACAGTACCAAAGGAAATGGTGGAACAACAGAACTATCCTTGGTAGAACATCCCCCCTGCAATTTCAGCTGAGAATTAGAAAGGTGGTGAATGTAGAAGAAAAAGAGAGATTCTGTAGTAAAAATAGAAAGAAAAAGAGAAAAAAGATAGAAGCTGGAAAAGAAAAGGATAAAAGGAAGTGCGGGAAGAAACCTGATAGGGCTAATTTTGGGAAGATGGTTGGTGCAGGAAGGAGAGTTTTACGGACTGTTTTTTTCAGTTGACAGAGAGTGTGTTGAGTCCTTTAAGCACGGGTAGGATCGATCTGTGCTTTTTCGGTTCGTTGAAAGAATGAAAATTGAGAGATTGGAAATTAGGTTCAATTGACAGATTGCTGAGAAAGTTGCATGGTGCGCACGTTGGCCTTCTTCAGGGTGTCCCATTAGATGAATAGAAGAGCTCTTGATAAGGTGGAGATTTCAATGCGTAAGTTGAAGGCCATTGTGCTTCTTGATGTTAAACTTTTTATTGTTTATTCTCATTTCGCAGTTGCCAGTGTACACATATTAACCATGCTTCTACGATTAAGTAGGTATATATAAGCGAATATAATGCAATGCACATATCCTTCAAGCGAGTATAATATGCACACAATTTTGCATGAGGATGGCCCCCTAAATACATGCCTATCTTCTTAAATTTTTCCATGCCTTAAATTTTTCCATGCATTCGCTGCATGTAAGGAAATATTTTATCAGTTAAGATCAGGGCAGCAAGGGGAGATTAAACGAAGAGTGTGTTTTTACTTATATTTGTTTGGTTATATGAGCTAATGAAGAAAATATCTCTGTTTAAAATCATACACAAGACCACAATCTCCCATTGATTTGGTCTTATTTCTCTTTCTCCCTCCACTGATAATGGACTCGACAGAGAAAAGCAGTAGGGAAGTTTAATGATTTGTTCCGTCTCTTTGTGACCAAATGAAGCATTGAGATTCATCGGTTCACCCTCACTTGTGTTGTTTATGCAGCCTTGCAGCTTTGTGCTGCTGCTGTCTGGTGGATGAGTGCTGCGACCCCTTCTTTTTATACGTGTGACTGCACAATGCATAGAGAAGATACTTAAGGGTGTGCTAATGTGATTGGTGTATATGATGGTGTGAATGCTCTTCCCCTTTTATCTTTAATATATTATATTGACAGCTAGTTGTATGGGAGAATGTCACTAATATCGAGCAAATTTAGTATAGTGTTGGAATAATGGTGTGGGGGTTTAATTCTACTAATCACGTACTGCTGGACTTCACTTTCATTGGACTCGCTAGTAGTTCTTATTTAATACGGTACATAACAGATCGTGGTTGGTGGGAGCAAAGTTTATATCGATGTTTCTGTCGTCAACCTTTTTTTTTCCCTCTCATCGACTTACTTCCTTAGAGTGTATTCTATGATGGATTATCACATTAAGGACGTGAGTCCTAATTATTATGATAACCATTTCAGAATCAAATCTTGAGGCACTTCTAGAGTATCTGATGTATTTTTCTCTCCCTGCATTTATAAATTATTTGAACAGTGATTAGATGTGTAGTCTATATGACGTTTCTTGTTAATTTCTTGTTATTTCCCACCATAGGGGCTGCGATGGTGTTTTGGTAAGAGAAATGAGATTTGGATGCACCTCGTGTTTGATTTAATCATAATGCCGCATGCTCAATAATTTACACTAATATATATAACGGATTGGTGTAGTCACGCCGACAAGACATATGACTCATTTTTGTCATATATTATATTTTGTCATTTTGACACGTACAACTTTTATTTAAATACCCTTTGTTCTATGCTTATCTAAACGGATTCTTCATGCTAAAAGGGAATGAGATGAATCTCAAGTCCCTTAATTATAACTTTAATTATCTTCTTTACATTATTCAAAAAACTAAAGTCCGGAGGCATTTTTTTTTCTTCTTTTTTCTTTTCTTTCTAGAAAGTGGGGTAAACAGAATTATTTATATCCTTTAAAATCCTTTTTTAAGCTTCTAAGCTTGTCTTTAGTGGAGGGAACTCATGACAATTAGGTTTAACTTATAACCTTATAAATGGAAAATATTTTACTAAAAACGCGCCTAGTGCTTTTATTTCCATTGTTAGGTGCATAATTCCAAAATAAATACACATCCATCATAAATTGCAGTGAGGCCCTAATTAGGCGGGAAGTTTAAATTTTTGTCTATGATTCTATGAATAAAAAACATCACCATCTCCACAAGGTAGACTTGTGGGGTTGACCTTTTATTATGGGTCAGGCTCCCTCCATAATAAATTGCAAGGAGAGATGGGAGGAACAACTCAATTTAAAAGCATAGAGTCAAATTAAATGAATTAAAATGAACACTGATCTCTGTTGTCACAATTTGCTGGAGATTTATAAATACTACAGTTCTTAATAAAATTTTGTTGATGCTTTAAGAGTAGGTGTACTCTAATTCAATGAGTAATACTATTCATTGTGAAAAAAAAAAAGGTAATTACATTTAAATCTCACCACTCACATATGGGGTGAGACCTACATGTGTGATGAGTGGAGTTCACTTATGCATGTGGGTAAACTTCATAAAAGGCTATTGCATTTTAAGGGTTGTCTCAAAATGGTTATTGAACTTTGATTTGTCTCATTTTTCACATTGAACTTTCATAATGTCACAATTTCATCAGTGCCATTAAGTCTCCTCAAAGGGAATCTGATTCCTCCTCATTTCATCTATCAATTTCTCTCACCTTTTCATTCTTCTAATCATTTTAAAGCCATTATTAAGTAATTTTAATCATAGAGATTGAAATAACATTCAAAAATATGTAGAATTATCAATTTTCATGAGATTTAAAAATATTGAATATATTAATCACAATTATTGGAAATTAAGACAATCAATTTTCAATTCTTTTGATGAATGTGTTCAACATTTATAAATCTCATGAAAATTGATAATTCTACGTATTTTTGAATGTTATCTCAAACCTTATGGTTAAAAATACTTAAAAAATGCTTTAAAATGATTAGAAGAGTGAAAGAGGGAGAAAAGTTGATAAATTTAATGAAGAGGGACCGACTCCCATTGTAGGAGACTTGATAACAATGATGAAATTGTAACACTATGAAAGTTTAGTATGAAAAATGAGACAAATCAAAGTTTAGTAACTATTTTAAGACAATCCTCAAAGTTCAGTTACCTTTTATAGAATTTACCTAGGGTTCACTCCTACACGTAAGTGGCTGGATTTAAGCGGGGTTGTCTTTTTTGGGATGAATAGTATTATTCTAACCAAATGTTCATTAAACTTAAACAATCTAAATATCATGCTTCTACAATGATGTTAAAGGTATTTCAACGTTCATCGATAACAAGACAGGGAGGTGAAGTTATGTCACACTTTACGTAAAAGGAATAGATGCTTAGATTGATTAGTCAATCATATTGATGGAGATAATCATCATTTCTTGACCCTTCTCCCGCGAGGTTGGAGTTCGATCTTATTAGCTAATTAGAATAGCAAGGCCTTTATGAGATTTTATCACGTGTAATTTACTTTATTTTGTCGGTTTTAAGTGCTTTTCATTTATGACACAACTAATATTTTCATGTTATTATTACATTAAAATGCTCTTGTGTTATAAAAAAATGGAACATGATGAGAGTTTGGTACTTTACAATTATAAAACACATAATAAATATATTTTTACTATTTATTAACTTGTGATCGGCAAAAATATCAATTTTAAAAAAATAGGAGGTGAGTCTTTTTTTCAGATCGGTAAGGGAGAGCAAATGTCTTTTATTCTATATATTTATTCTCCATTGTTAATTTTTCCTATTTAGTTGGGTCATTCAACAACATTACCCAGTTAAATATCTAAGATTAAGTTAAGTTTTATAAACCTTAACGTAATAATGTTAGTAGGTATCAATATTATTTTATCTATATTCCTAAAGGAACCTTTTTTTATTTGTAACAAGTGAGCTTGCATAAAAAAATATAAAATAAAAGCAATTTGGAGGTTATTAATCTCATCAAACCCCTTTGACTTAGGGGAAAAATCCTAAATGACCCCCTTGGTTTATGCCATTTTTTAAGAGATCCCTCATAGTTTAAATTATATTTAACACACCCCTTATATTTTTATTTTGTTCTTAATAGATCCTTTACATCCATTTGTCATTCAATTTCATTAAGTGAGATGACATATGATAAGTTATTAAATTTGTACATTACTATTCCATGTGTAAATTATTAAAAATAATAATAATACTCAAAAATAGAAAAAATTAAGAAAACATAAATAAAAAAAGAAAACTCTAACCTATATTTCTGGTTGCCATGATATTAATATTTATGTTTCAATTGAAAATTTTGGAAGGGGGATAATGGAATTTTAGGATAATTTTTTCAAAACGAAACTTTAATTCCATTATTATATATATGCGCACCTCCAACGAAGGCAGTCTCGCCTTTCTTATTGTGTTATTTTGATTTTCTTTTATTTTTTTATTTTTCAAAATTTTAATATTATTTTAAAATTATTTATATTTGAAATAATAAAGTAAAATTTAATAGCTTGTAATGTGTCTCAAACTTAACGAAATTAGATGATAAATATATAAAAAGAATCTCTTAAAAATAAAATAAAAATACCAAAAAATGATAAATAAAATTTAGACACAGAAAATCTCTTTAAAATGACACGAAATACCAGAGATCTTTTACAATTTTTTTTCTTTTACTTATTTTATTTGGGGTAGTTTTGGTGGAAAAGTAGGTGAGTGGAAATTTTGGGCGCCAATAAGCCTCCAACATTTAGCCAAGAATTGTATCAAAATTACAAAAAGGCCATTCAAATACAGACAGAACGACCACACGTGCCAAAGGGCGCGTAAGGGGTAGCATTTCGTTCACGGCGGATGGATAGAGACCCCGCGCTTCCACGTCAGCACATTGTGGTCCCCGCATCCTCCAAAACCCTAAATGCTCCCCAAATTCACCCTAAATTCACCCCAAATTGGAACCCCGGAACCGCAAGAATCATCAACACCATCCGACGGTGCGGAACTCCACCACGTGTTGAGCTAGCCAGATCTCCACCGTCCATGACAGGCGGGTCGGTTAGTTTTACTGGCAGGTCCTGAACAGTCATGTACCGTGCGATGAACCGGCTGCGTCCTATCGACGGTGGAGGATCTGCCCGAAACTTCCACGGGCAGATCTCATCGCCTTTAAGAACCAAGGCTTCCCTCTCGTCTTCCTCGTTCAGATTAGGGTTAACAAATACGAAACCCTCACCGCTACGCGATCGGAACCTCCCCTTGAGGGTTTTCGTTTCTGTTCTCCAGCGAGATTCCGGCGATTCTCGGTCAATATCCTGTGGCCGCTGCTTCGTGGTTCTCGGTGGGGCCGTGTTGGGTTGATGTACGGGGCCGATTCTGGGAAGCAGCACGAACCAGCTGTTCGCGATGGCGTCGGGCGTGTTGGCGAGCCGGAATGAGTCCAATTGGGGCCAACCCAGAGCTGCATTCATGGCCAAAACCCTGTGTTCGAACCTTGCTTCGAACCCTAAGCCTAACCCTAAATCGGCCCCGTCAAGAAAGCAGCAGCAGATGTATGCGAATGTTGCGCAATTGAACGGCGGGAGGGGTGTGGATGAGTCTTCACCTGGGGTTGCGCCGGCTGTGTCGAATGACAAGTCTCTCAAGCACGGCAATGTGAATAGTGGGTTCAATCAAGGTGGGTACGTGAGCTTCAACGTTTCCTCGTATTCAACAATGGAGGTGATTGAACTCAAGAATCGGCTGGTTGAGGAGCTGGAGCGGATTCGGTACTTGACAGCTCGAATCGAGAATGGTGAATTAGGGCACAAGTCCAACAACAACAACGCAAAGGGGCAGTTCGGATCTGGATCCAAGAGGGCAAATCAACCGCCGGTTGCCTCTTTAGGTAGAGAATCGAAGCGGATGGCTATGGATGGTGCGAATAATGCGAGTCTGTTGAAGTTGTGCGGACAAGTGCTGAGCAAGTTGATGAAAAACAAGCACGGATGGATCTTCAATAAACCGGTGGATGTAGTTAATATGGGGCTCCATGATTATTTTCAGATCGTCAAGAGCCCCATGGATCTGGGCACTGTGAAGTCGAAGCTCTCCAAGAATCTTTACCCAAGTCCTGCTGAGTTCGCTGCGGATGTGAGGTTAACTTTCGGTAACGCCATGTTGTATAATCCTAAGGGGCATGATGTTTATACAATGGCGGAGCAGCTTCTTTCCCGGTTTGAAGATTTGTTCCAACCCATCTACAAGAAGATTGAGCAGGAGCAGCTCCACCCAGATCGTTTTGCGAACGATGCTGATGATGAATCTCAACATAGTCCATTGAATCGGCCATTGAAGCGAGGTCCCCCACGAGAGAAGGTGAAGAAACTAAATCCACCACCGCCACCACTGATCCCGAAAAGACCTGATCGGATCCAAGCATCTACCAGTACTGCATCAAACCCACCACCTGTTCAGTCACCGGTTCGGGCCTCATCTTCGCCTGTGCGTCCACCACCGGTGAGGCCTATGGTCGCTAAGCCCAGCCATGTGAAGCTTCCGAAGCCCAAGGCTAAGGATCCAAACAAACGAGAGATGAATTTGGAGGAGAAGCAGAGGTTAGGATTGGGGCTTCAGAGTTTGCCGCAGGAGAAGATGGTCCAGGTAGTGCAAATCATAAGGAAGAGAAACGGGCACTTGACAGATGATGGAGATGAGATTGAGCTTGACATTGAGGCCATTGATACCGAGACCCTGTGGGAGCTTGATCGGTTTGTGACTAATTGGAAGAAGATGGTGAGTAAGATGAAGAGGCAGTCGCTGATAGGGAACAACGCACGTGCAATTGGAGCTGATGATAGGGTAAAAGTCTTTGCCTTTGCATTTTTTAGCCCATCCAGTTTTCTACAGTTTATGAATGTATTTTCATTGAATTCTCTTGCTAATGAGTTGGTGTCTTTCTTACATTGTCTCATTCTGTACTGGTTGCAGTTTCCTGTGAGTGACACTGGCGACGAGGCTACTGGGGAGGCAAAGAGAGTAAAGAAAGGTGATGCTGGGGAGGAAGATGTTGATATTGGCGATGAGATTCCTGTGAGCCACTTTCCCCCAGTGGAGATTGAGAAGGATGGGGGTCCTGCTACCAGTAGTTCCAGTGATTCCAGTAGTTCAAGCAGTGATTCTTCCTCATCAAGTGGTATGGAAAGCTGTGTTTCTGCTTACTCCTTTGGGGTTTAGCAGTAATTGCAGAAGTGATTATTTTATGCTGGTTGGTTTTTGCAGATTCGGATTCGGGGAGCTCCTCCGGGAGCGATTCAGAACCGGAGGATGTGCAATCTAGAGGTCCCGAACCCAAAAACTTCTCCAATACTTAGATGGGGTTGTGCTGGACGATGACAATCTTGTTATGAGTTCTTTTCCAAGAAAGAGCTTTTTGAGGTCTTGGGTCATGGATAAGGTATAAATGGCCATTACTGCAACTTTTCACTCTCTTGAGATTGTTGAATGATTGTGATTTTATGGGCTGAATTTGTGAGGTGCTGGAAGAAGAGGGAATGAGTGAAGTTTTTTCGTTTACTTGGTATTGTGGGTTGTCTGAGTTCTGAGTAAAAGAGTAGGCCTTCATAAAGAGGTGGGTGGAGAACTGGAATCCACTTCCAGGATAGGAGGTTGAAGAGAGGAGACTTTAGGTTAGAAGGTAGATAATTGTGGTGAGCTTAGTTAGGTAGAGATGATGGATAACGAGAAGAGAGAGAGAGAGAGAGAGAGAAAGCCCCCCGGGGTGGGGGGGGGGGGGGGGGGGATATTTTTGTACAAATTTACAAGATGAATACATGATATTCAATTCAATTTCTCCTTCCAGTGTTTCTGTCATTTCGAGTGGTTTTCAAAGTTTGTGGTCAAGTGAAAGAATCCAATGGAAGGGGAGCAGTAGCTAATGTTGTCCCATTGGCATATGAGCTTTTAACTAGTTCACAATTGCTTTTGATTCCGCAGAGGTGCAATAATTAAAGCATCTCAGCTTTACCTGCATTCAACTAGGCAAATAATTAGGGTGGGGGCAATTAATGGGAACATGGTGCAATGGAAATCCAAGTGGGTGATCTCTGAAATATTTAGAGGGAGAAGTTTTCCAATAGAACGAGCTCGTGTGGTAACATTAGCTGGCAGGGTTTGATTGATTGATTGGTCTGTGGAGGAAAAAGAGAAAGAAATATGGAGTTATTCCTCCTCGTGGGGACACATTATCCCTCCTGTCCATGTTCCATTTTCCATGTGGAAGGCTTTTTTTTTCCCCAGTTTCTATACTTGTTTCCTTCTTTCCTCCTTCCCCGGCCAAGATACCCCTTCCATTTGAAGCTGTTTGGGGCATCCACGTGATGTGGGTGTTCTTGCAGTAATGAGTCTGTCTTTGCTTCACAGCAAATCCATTGGTTTTGTTTCTGTATTTTCTGTTCTTTGTTCCCTTCATCATGATTGGGGGGCGTGATGGAGAAATGAATAAAAAGTACAATTTGCCTTGCCCATATGGCGTTTTGGGGACTTTGTTTAGGGTGATGGGTCTCTGACCCCGCTGTACATTTGACTCAGTCCTCTCCCTCTCCCTCTCTCTCCCTCAAAATGAATGCATGTCAGAGGAGAAAGGGTCTTGTCAACCACAAGTCGCCAGTTGGAGAATTTGGTGGGTTTGTGTTTGTAGGGGAAAAAAAATCTATTGAATCGTGCTTGTGATTTGAGCTGGCTGTGCCCTTGGAAAGTGATGTATTAGAATTGAGAATGAGAATAGAGAGAGAGAGAGAGAGAGAGAGAGAGAGAGAGAGAGAGTGCCTGGATTCAAGCATAAATTATTTAATGTAATGGAAGGTGGCTCTGCTGACCTCATGTTTCCCGTCTTTAATACAGTTTTTTTTTTTTTTTTTGGGGTTCCTTTAACGAAAAGCTTCTCTCTGTGGCATCACTCGTTGACGTGGTGACAGACTAATAAAATTATTACTTTTTTGGTACATTTTTTTTAATTACTATTTTTAATTTAACATTTAACACCCTTTATTATTCCGGAACAGTGAGTACTTTTTTTTTTTTATATTAAAGTTGGTGCTCATTATTTCACGTAGTTAATTAATACTTTTTTTTTTCTAAATTTGTTTCCTTTTGCTATTTTGTTTTGTTTTGTTTTATTTTGTGAGTTTTAATGCTTTAGAAATATATAAGTTTTTATATATACTCAGAGAAAAAAATGTTAATGTTTTATTTTCTTAAACATAAAACATAATGACTTTCCCCACACAAAAAAGAAATTATGGTATATGTGCAAAATTTATTTGACAAACAGTTCGTTCATGCTTTTTAATTTGAAAATTAAAAAATGGATAAAAATGGGACCTATCGTGAAATGAACAACAGGTAATAGATGGAGTAAAAATAGAAAGCAAGGGGAAAAATGCAACGTCATGTCAATGGCCAAAAAATAATATTAATATAGAATAATGGCTATATTATAAAAATAAATTTAAAGTGAGGGTATAGAGGAAAATGTTTTCTTGCTTGGCCTTGTGAATGGATGAAGTAGCGCGCTTTTATTGGTATGTATCACTCCAAAATAATACTTAAAAAAAAAAATTCTAAAATAGTTGTACGAGAACAAAACTTTCCTAATTATGAATTGTGAAGCTCACCGACTTTCATATTAAAAAATAGTTTGGAAAGAAATCTTATCCTATTTTTCTTTTCAATTCATGGTGCAATATGCACTATTTTTTTGTTAAATGTATTTTTCAAAAATTTGAATCGTACAGTTGGAAACAAGATACAGAAATACATACGCTTATTAATTTTTAAGTGATTTAAAAATACAAAACGTATTTATTTAAAGTAGGAAAAAAATTTAAACTTAAAAACAATCCTACAATTTAAGCATAAAAACAATCCTAAAATTCAAGTCTTTTTTTTTTAATAGTATTATGTTGGGTTTTTTTTGAATGAACAGATAGTACCATACCATAGAAGTTTTTCTCTCTTTTTCAATGCGGGGTTGGTGTGAGAGTTTTTGACCTTGGAATGACCCAACTTTCTTCCATCTCTGGTCTTTGGCTGGTGGGTGACCCACCGCTTAATGCAGCTTCTCCCCTTATAACTTGCTTGAGTTGAATGGAGTGGTAAAGGGGGATTCATAATAAAGCATTGTGGAGTTGTATAATATTCTCTTCTTTCTTCTTTGGTGCAACGATTGTCATTTGTTTGAAACATAGCAACTTCGTAGCCTATTAAAAGTATTAAACTCTTACAGGAATTGAAATTGAAGACGGTATTCGTTTTTTTTTTTTTTTTTTGGTTGAAGATATCAAAATGCCGATATTGGTTGAAGTTTTAAAACATGGAAACGCCTAGGGTATCCAGAGGTACCCTGACATGTTTACTGACTCACTCATAAGAGATGAGTTGATTCCACCCCAAGTGAAGTTGGACCTACTCTCCCTATAAGTGGGACAATAAATATGTCGTGATGCCACATGATTCTTCAAAATATTGAAAACTATTTTTGGTCAATTCAGTTGTCGATATGCTCCAAAACAAGCTGTTTATAAACACACCATATGATCCTTTAAAGTATTGAAAACTAACTTTGATCGATTCAATTGTCGATACACTCCAAAATAGGTTGGTTATAGACCGAGGACGAACGCCCTAAAAATCTCTTTTCCACCATAAGCAGAAAGAGAACAATGTACTTCAATACGACTGACCCACCATAACAATAATGATCATAATACACTGTAGAACAACCATTCAACAAGACTCATTTGTTTGCCTTTAGTGAAAATTCCTCGAGAAAAGGATACATCTGTTGAGGTGTTGCAGAAGAATTTATCACCATGCAGGATGATTTCAAAAGTTGAAAGCAAAAGATCAAGGGTAAGTGTTACATCACTCTGCCCAAAACAAAATGTTACAACTGGGTATCCTCTGTAAACAAATATATATATATATTACAAAAAATAAAAATACATATCGAAAAATTGAGCAACACAACTTGTATTCCCTCCCAAGACAACTGAAAGTCAATAACAATTACAGCTGACAAAACTTCAGGATTTATAAGTGATAAGGGAAATTTCATGAACTGAAAATCCAAGGTTTCAATCCATGGCTACCACAAAAACCAGGACTCTGAGCAACCATTGAAAGTATATCTTCCCTGCAAGACTGAGTCTGCATTCCTTAAAGTTCTTCAAGTTGAAGGTTGACATAATTTGAAACACCCAACTGCAGAACTTGGGCACCGTTTGATCGGAATTCGAGACACCCAGCTTCGGGTTGAAAGCCACTCACCATTTTGTTTTTTTAAAAAAATGTTCAGACTTCACTGCATGTTCTCCTTCATGAGTTGTTAATAACAATTGATTTATGTAACTTATGAAATGAAATCAACCAACCATACAACTTCAGGGGCATGCAAGAGTTTGACGCACTAAACCCACGACTAAATTTAAGCCGACACTCCCAAACAGAAAATTTTGCTCCTCGTTATATTTGTTCAAACTGATATGGCTAATACTACCCGGACTCCGGTTTCCAAGATGATGATGCCACGAGTGCCACTCAAATGTACGCCATACATGGTTTCACTGGTCTCAACCTCATCCCTCTCCTCAGCTTCTTCAATGGTGGGAAAGTCTTCATCACCACCAGCTTCACTCTCCACATCCCGATGTCTAGCTGATTTTATCTCTCTGGATGACCTGCAACATCAGCAGCAGCCCATCATCTGTAACACTATCACAGAAGCATCTGAACACCTACGCACAATGGTGAACACCAGTTAACTTCACAAGGATGAATGCCTCAAATTTTCAGAAAGCCCTCAGCAACAAGAAAGCACGTGCATTTAGCGTCGACTAGCACCACATTCCAAACAAAAGCTTTGAATTTCGGGGATTTTGGATTTCCACATTTTCTTAGCAATGTCAAAAGTGGGTTATGGAGTGGAGGAAGCAAGATGATGGGAGAATGAGGTTCAACAGAAGAGAACGGAATTGTGAAGGCCCCACTTTCGACCATAGCCCAAAGTATGTAAGGCTCTCTCAAAGAATGAAGTAGGGTGTGCCCAAGGAAATGGAAATTCCAAGAGATGGGCCCCATCTCATGAAAGCTAAGGTGGAGATTGGAGCATTATGCAGACTCAATGAACGATAGAGACATGGAAAAGACTTAGCAACGATGCCATACATCTGACAGAGCCAAGGGCTCAGGCCAAACCCACAAATATGAGGATATTACTTCAGATGCTAGAACTAAATGCGTTTACAATATCTACATCAGTAACTTCCTCAAACTCATAAAGGCAGATGAACTATTGCTAACAAGGGGTATTGGACACCACTGGAATTTCAAAAAATATAGAACCACGTGCTTACGACTCTCTATATTGTGTATATCGCAGCCTGACCTCTTTTTTTTTTTTTTTTGTATGAATCAAAAGGCGTTCGGGAGTAGGGTACAGTACTAAAGGTCCTCGGACTTCCAGGCAGTTTTTCTTTTGGGCAGCAGTTCACCGTTGGATCTCACGAATACAGCCCCCTCATTTTTTTTATTGCTAAATGTTACAGCCTAAATGCTGAACCGTTGACCCTACTTGTTCTGATGGGTGCCCCAAATCCTTGATTTAGCCAGGAAAGACTGCACTGCTTTGGGCCCGGGAAGCTAAGGGATGTGAGCATGTAGTTATCAATCTTAATATGTACCGGCACAGAAACACTACTATGGATACAAATGAGATGCTTTATCTGTACCTAGTCTGAGTGCTAGGTTGTACCAAACATTTTGGAGTGCAGCCATCTGTCCTAAGCTGTGAGCAGAATTTGGATGTCAAGATTCTTTAAAGTATTCTTATGATTATGTGTTACTTGAAAAAAATTATAAAATTATAAATATCTTACTATATATTAGTGGAATTTCATACACAATAATTTTAGTAAATGTCATTCCAAAGGTACACTATCCAGTGTACCATTTATGACTGGGATCCATTCCATTTGCAAGCACCCGCAATTACTCCCCTCCTTTCCAAACCCACGTTTGTGTCTTTACTTCAGTTGCAAGACTGGAGAAGGGGGGCTGCGGGGGCAGCTAAAACCTCCATCTAGGCCCAAATAAACATGATTATAGAAACTAGAAAAAAAGCATAAGACTAAGAAAATTAAGAAGCATGTTCAAATGCAGAAATTCAAATGAAAAAAAAAAATCATGAAAAGTTCCACGTATCATGCAAAATTGTTGCATTGAAAAAGACATGGAAAAAAAGAAGAAGAGAGATATTGGATTCTCCATTTGAAGAATATTGTAAGAAAAATTAGAACAGTCATATGACCCAAACCTGCAACAATTTTCACCATATCTATTAAACAAAGTTTTTCCCAGAAAAAAATGTAACTATTAAAATGAAGTTAACACGTAGAAGAGTAGAAGATTGGCCATTGCACAAAATATAGAAGCTTAACTTGTGACCTGGGAGCCAAACCTCAATTTCATATTCATGACTGCTCGATAGCAGATCGCGTAGGAACTGATGACTGTGGCAGCAAAGAAAGCAATATATCAACGAGGACATCCATTAAGGCAGGTGATTCATCACCACCCAAGTCATCATCCCCTGAGTAGTCTAGAAGATCAGGAACTGCAAAAGCTTTCTTACAACATATAATGATCTCCAAGTAAGTTTTGAAAGATTCCCCTGGCCGAAGGAGCAATTACAGCAGCAACTGGATAAGCAAGTACCTCAAAGCATTTATTTTGGTAGCATCAATGTTGAGTCCACAATTCCTTTCCTGCCATAGAAAGCCATCCAAATTTTTTTTACAAAATGGATAACAACAGATGAAGACACACTTTTCCTAGAAGAAGGTTAGAAAGATTAGGAAAAGGTAAGCAGTGGGGATAGCCGGGAGGAGGGGGTGGGGGGGGAGGAAGACCTAGCATCTGTGCAACAAGTCAAAGGGCACGTTCCATTATGAGCTAAGTTGTGCCAAGAATGCACCATAATGGAACACAGCAATTGTACCCAGAGGAAAGACAGACCACCCTAATGCCAGTGACCTACTAGCCTAATACGATATTTTAGCAACATAACCTTGCTGACTTAATGGATTTGAGCAAGCAAACTAGCTTGGCAACTTCTGCCATTTCTTCTGAGGAACAATTTCTCATTATGATTAAAATTTAAATCCGGACCTAAACAATAATTCAAATATAGTGTAGTCCAAGAGATCATGAGTACATATATAACATGTATTCTGCCCAGTGCTCAAGGATCCCACACTATACTAAAGGTCAAAAAATGCATGATACACATGGTGTTTCCTACATATACAGAAAAAAAGTTGCTTTGGTGAATTGAACAATTATAAAACAAGGCCAAGCATGGCCTCATTCTGAGATATTCTGAGTGAGATTCTAACCTCCGAATTTCTAGCTCTCAAAAGCATTAACAGTTAGTGTAGCAGACATTAACAAAGAAGTGAGATAGAATAGAAACCCCACCTCTCTAGAGAGACTAATCACCATTGCTTGCAATTTTTCCAACGCCTTCTCATCCTCATCGTTCAAGGACCAAAAAAATTTAACTGAAGGAACTCTGAATAACGTGTTGAGAAACCCCACCCATTGCCTGCAGCAAGGGGCCTATCCCGTTTCTGAGCATTTTCCAGTAAGGATCAGAGCTGATCAATACACATCCTGCAAAGAGCACCCGAGTTGGCAGGTTTTGGCCACTTAAAATCCTCCCACAACTCAGTAGATGTCAATTTAGAGCCAAGAGAACCCAAAAAAAGGATCTGAACGGCTAGAAATTTCAAAAATTTCTTTTTTCACCCGAAACTTTGGTTCAGGACCCAGCTTTGAATACTTCAAAATGCATGGCAGGGATCCTATAATCCAACTTCTCAAAAAGTGAATATTTACTGACAGCCCAGCAGAATCCTCATTTTATTGAAAAATAGCATTATTTTTTATTCATTTTTATCATTCAATTTATTCATTTTATTAAAAAATACAATTATTTGAAAAAAATTATTTAAGAAATAAAATATTATTATAGTAGGGGTAAAGTAGGAAAATAACGTTTAGTCCGATGTTTTGGCAAATTGGTTATCAAACATAAACAATTATTCAGATTCAGACTTTAGGTTTCAATGTACAGTATTCAAATTGGTTTTTAGCATTCAGGTCTGAACACTAAATTTTATCAAACGCCAGCTTAGAGTTGTCATCTGATGTCTGACTCTGATTAGAAGGTTCTTCTGGAATGTGACCTTCATTAACAAACAAGTTCATTAAGTTCTGAATTAACTGCATGCAGCCAGATTCCAATTTTTGAACTCTGCCATCAAATCTCTAATTGTTTTTGTCCATGTGACATGGTCAAACTTCCCATTGCTGTGCTTCTGAATGGTCACAATAACAGCAACTCTTCTTGCATCATCAACTCTGACCCAATCTGCCAATCCTTTACGAAAATACTGACAACATTGTATAACCAAGAATCCTTGGTTGAAAGAATATCCAGAAGGCACTGAACGAGCTTGTAAGACAATACTATTGATGCAAACGACACAGATATTCTAGGAAGTAGAAGAAGCAGAACATCAAATGCCAAGTGTGAACAATCATGAGATGACTGAAGAAGGGTTCCTTCAATAATAACTTCACAAAAGAAGCAGAAGTTTTTCGCTTTATTGTCTTCAGATACCTGGTTTCCATTAGCATCTTCATCAGTGTTCACCAAAACATTCCACACTCTGTGAATCTGTGGCAGACAGAAAGTTGATTCCTGTAATGCGCAAATGTTGAGGAAACCGTTCCATATTATCATTCTTCACGCATGGTAAAACTTACGACCTGAAGACATTAGATATTACCTTTAAGGAATCCAAAAGAGAGGAAAGATGATCAGGGGAAAAGAATTCACTTGGGCTGAATGGACACGGCAAAAGCCTACGTCCATTAAAATTTTCGCAAGCAATTCCAAAGCTAAAGTAATGCATCAGGATTCCCTGCTTCTGTGGCTCGTTCAAACCAATCTTGAAGTGCTGAAGCTTCAACGATATGAGTCAACAAGGACTCCATGGATAACTGCAAGGCCATATACATAGCAGTGAACAATCAAAGGGTAAAACACATCATAACACACAACAAAGCAATAATGGAGTACATTCCTACTATTTGACTCAGCACAAACAACCAGCGTCACTACCTAAAACCACTGCAAATAAGCTTTGGTCTAATAAACTCCACCTAACTTCAAACTGTTTAACATAAAACCACTGCAAATAAGTTCAGTCCACTAAACTCCACCCAACTTTTAACTGTTTTAAATTGTAGTTGTTAAGCAATTTTCATGTATTTAAGGGTTTTTTTATGGGAATATATAAACTTTCCAAGTTTAAAGTTTCATCAAACACTTGAAACTGTTGTGCTTTGTAGGCCCACCTTCATTAAACTGGTAGAACAGGAACATGGCCCGATTGTCAAATTAACAAGAAATGAACAATAAAAAATAAAAATAAAAAACTGAGGTGAGAGAGAATAGGTGTTGGCTGTCCGCAAAATCCTCTGCAGTTAGTTAAGTGACCCCCTGATTTCTTGTTAGCATAATAGCTTATATGCTTTATGCAAATTATTGGTAGAACAATCACACAAATATCCTGAAATTGTCCCCAACAATTTGAGAACGAAGAGAAACTGAAGAAAAGTCAAGAAAGTCGAGTGATGGATTATGTGTTCAACCAATTCCAAAATAATTGCAACAGCTGCCTCTTGCAAAAATCTTTTCTTAGCAGCAAGGGAAATAAGAAGACTGCTAAACTCGTTGATGCGAGGAGTAGTGTTATTTTCAGTCCACTCTTCAGCTAGCCTTCCTGATTGCACAAGAGAGTCATGAGAAAATAAGCAGCCCCAACAGACTGCTTCCTACAACAGCATTGAGTTTAGATATAAATTGTAGCATTTCCAAATCTATGTAAATTTCAAAGTAATAAATAACAACTTGCCCTTTCATCAAAGAAGAAACCTCTCACAAATCAACTATAAGTTTGAGTAGTGAATCCAGTTTAATAGAAGCAACTCTTGCAACTAACATGGTCAAACCCAACGCAAAACCTTGCCTTGCACACTGCAAAAGAATAGGCCCCAAGTTATATAATAGAATAGAAACATGCGACAATCCAGTCTTTGGTCGGCATATCTCAAAAGTCGAGCACAATTATAAGCACAAAATAACAAAAAAGAAGAAACACTGCGAATCAATCTATGGATGGTGTATCTCAGAGACCGTGCACAATTATAGAGACCATCATCCTTTTCAGTTTCAACCTGTAACCCATCATCCACGACCACCTCCTTTTTTAGATTTTCATATGCATTTTGAACTTCACACAACTTAGTTGCCAACAGTTTTGCTGCGGATTATCTTACAGCAACATCAGCCGAGGCTATGTCCTCAAAATACACCAATATGGAACAAGGGCAAAATACTTGTATGTGAAGGCGGAAAAATGGCAGTTGCATTGTCAGATTTAGTAACTTGACCCTTCTGTTTAGAGTCCAAGTTTCCACACCAAGCACGATGCCTCTCTTTGTCTAATGCCTTCCTCTTCTTCCTCCTCTCCATGGGCTTGGTGGGATTAGAAATAGCAGAAGGGGCATTACCACCACCTGCCATTTCTACATCTCTTTTGCTTCTTCATTACCCTTTCAAAGGTTCAAACATAACATTATCATCTAATTGACCTTCTACTACATTGACAGCATCGGACCCTATTTTCTCACTACCTATTGATGCCGACATCATCTTTTCTTGAAATCTTAACAACATGAAAATGCAACAAAAACAAGCATTGAGCAGCCAACCAACCCAGTTAACCATTGAAAAAAAATCAACTCAATACCTGAAAGAACAAAAGCATTTGATTCGCAATTTCTACATTAGCTAACCTAGATTTTGGAGTAAGTGAGAGCGGAAGGATCGCGGGGGCAAACAAGAGAAGTCTGACAGGAAGTTAGGGTTAGAACAATCTCATTAACATCAAACATCAAATAAAACGGTATGTATAATTATTCAATAACTAAAAAATATTTTCTCCAAATTCAAATATTAAATGGTTTTTAATTCTTTTCGTATATGTCTATTTTAACCATTAATTTGTCATTAACATTTCATGTTTCTAAATTTTTTCACCATAGAAAAATAAGCTCTTCATATATTTCTTATTTAATATTTTCACATCTAAATAATTTTTTTATTAAAGTTTGACCTTAATTAAATGGTTAGATTAATTAGGTGACCAATCACACCTAAGAAAATAGCTTAGTGGTGACTCCATCTTTATTTTTTTATTTATTTTTAATCCTCTCCGGCCGTCGAATCCAAATAGGTGTGACAGTCCCTATTCCCACTTTCAACTATTCGTTTAAGCAAGGACTTGAACCATGCAGAAACTTTTTTCTTTTTTTTTTTTTTTCCGAGGCAACAAAGGAGCAAAAACAAATAGAATAGGAAAAACATCACAACTACTTTTTAGCAAGCACTTTCAACACTTCGAGCTAAATACGCAATAAAAGTTGTTAAAATTTTCATCCTAAAACTGATTGATAATAAATGAGATGACTCCAAGATCTTATTAATTGAATCATAAGTACTTATTTTTCCTTTCATGTGGAATAAGATTCTCAGAACAAAAGCAATATATCCGTCATAGCAACATCCCAATTAAATTTGAGGAGCCTGCCGCGCCGAGCCCCTCTGGACTTTCGTTGCACAGCTTGGCGGCAATAGCACGGGGGAGGTAATAAGGAGACGATCCTTACTTCTGAATTCGAGACTTATAGACCAAACTGCACCTCGAAGCTTTACCAGGTTCAGACTCGCACGTTTTCAAAGAAACTCTTATCGCAGGCCTTCCGTACCTCATCCCAAAGGATTGCGGAAGAAAGGACGAGGGGTTCTCCTCGAACACGGGGAACATTTGATCGGATCCTGCGGGTCGAGTTGCCAGTCCACAGCTTCTCGAGTCATTCCGTCATGAAACACCAACCCTCAAGCCAAAGCATCCTGGCGGTAGCCAAGAGGGCCACATGCTTCAGTGCCAAGGACGCGTACCAGCTCGTCTGGTCTGGTCTCTGGCGGGGTGAGCTTTAGACACTACCGAAAAATTCCATCGTCCGTTGCCGATATGTATTTGTGACCACCTTCTGTCGCTAAAAGTTCCTCGTAAGAGTCGCATCACTAAAAGGTTTTTCAGCAATGTACTAATATTTCGTCTCTATAACTAATTATTAGCGATGAACTTTGTCGTTATAACCCGTTGTAAGTATTTGGAAAAAAAATTTCAGTCCATCGCTTTTAAGATTTAGCCATTGTTACTTCCGTTGCTCGTAGTTTTACTTATTCTTTAAACTTTCGAGCCTAAAAGTCAAATTTCGTCGCTATTGTTTACTTTCATATTCAAATATTACTCCCTAATTTTATAACACCTTAGTAAAACCGGCATAAAATAACAATTTCAAAATGAGCAACCCCTATATTTATAGAAAAAGCTAATTTAAACTTGAATTCACACAGAAACATATATCACCAATGACTAAAACTTTATCTCACATAATATTATAAGGTTTTCTTATAGTGAGAGAATCAAAAGCGAGAATGTTCGAACATTAAATTTCAAAGCCTGGAATAAGGAGAGAGGGTGGGAGGGGATCCCCTTGCCTGATCCTCCTTTTCTTCGGAAAATACGTCGCATGGATCCCCACCGTTAATCAAAATGGAGAAAGACGTGAAAGGAATGCAATTCAAAATATAAATTTAATAAATTTAGAATTAAATCTATAATTTTTTATCACACATTTTCAACGAAGTTCCACTCTATAATAAGTGTACATCGGTCGATTTTTTGTGATTTTCACGAAAAATCAAAAATCAATGGATCGACCATGTTTAAAGGGAGAAAGAACTTAAAACCGAGCAACCGATTCAGTTAACCAAAAGTCAAAAAATCGAGGAAAATCAAATGGTCAATTAAGTTGATTTTCTAAATAAATATAAATTATGTATGTATATCTAATATAAATACTAACAATTATTATATTATTATATTATAACAACAATCATAATATATTTATAATGCTACTATTTTATTTACTGGAAAAAACTGAGGTCAAATTGAACCAAATCGATTTAGTTTACATTGATTTTGTTCAATTTTTCGCTTTTTTTTTATTCAGTTGAGCACCCCTACGCAATATGATCATATGCCTTTCACAAATCCAGCCGATTCGAAGCCGTCTTTGCCGTGTTTCTTCAAAGTATGCCTGATGTCTTAGGCTAGTATATAATTATCCAATAATAATTCTATGCATATAAAAAAAATTTTAATAAAATTACGCGGTATAAATTTAGTAGAGAGTGTTTTAGTAAATGATAACTTGTAATTTTATTAATTCTTAATGTATAAGCCTTTTGTGATTTTATTGTAAAATCATTTATATTCGTAACATTATTTATAATTATCAGGGATGCTTCGGCCTTATGTTCTATCATTATATTATGTTAATATTATATTTATAATTCATGGCCTTATGTTCTATTATTATATTATGTTAATATTATCTATATCTATACTTTTATACTTCTATAATATTATAAAGGCAAATAACCTTTTGGTTCCATCAATCAAAATTAATTTAAATTTTAAATTTTAAATTTTTTATAATTATAAAAGTTATGCAAGTTATTTTCTTAACTATTCATCCCTAATTTTTTTCTTACTTCTTTTACTTTTATCTTTTTTTAAGTGCATGTTTATTCTTTTTTTATTTATAATTTTATATTATAATAAAAAAAATTTTAAGTAGTATTTATGATTCATTCTCCCTCTCTTTCTCTCTCTCATTTATTCTTTATTTTTTTTTTATTTTTATGGATGCTAAATTGGAGATGTTTGGCAGGCTTGTTTTCATGAGTTTTGGTCCCAAAACGCACTCTCCCCCCTCTCTCTCAATCTCCATGAGTTGCATCGCTGACCGCTGCGGCGTGGTCCTCCGCTGCGCCGCCGTGTCACGGCTGGTCCTCCTGTCCCTAATCCTCCTCTGGAGAACTCTTCTAAACCCCTACGACACCTCCGCCCTGCTGAACCCTAGTTGCCTCTCTTCTCCAACCCTCGGCGCCCCCGTGCGCCCCCTTCTGTGGCCCTCCGCTGCCTCCGCCATCGAGGGCTCTGTCGTTTGGGACTCCGTCTACTTCCTCCGGATCTCTCAATGCGGATACGAGTACGAGCAGACCTACGCCTTCTTACCCCTCCTTCCTATCTCCATCTCCGTCTTGTCCCGCACAGGTCCCCTTCTCTGCGTTGCCATTTTGTATTTTTTTGGGGTTTTATCTCTTTTATAGCAATAACCATTTCTTGGTTTCGATTAGTTCTGTTCTTGTGAGAGTTTATGGGGCTTTGATTTGTACCGTTTGCAGTTTTTGCACCTTTGATTCCACTTATTGGGCATAGAGCTGTGTTGGGATTATCTGGTTATGTGCTCAATAATGTCACCTTTGTGCTGGCCGCAGTTTATTTTTACAGGTGAGTCGAGCTACTAAGGGTTTCTCTTCATCATTTGATTGAAAAGCAATGATAGATTTGTAAAAAAGGACTTTCAGTTTGAACGCAAACCTTTAGGATTCCTTCGGTACAATAGAATGAAAACGGATGGGATGGAACCAAGTTTGAAGGGGAAAAGTGATTTTTATTTAAAAGCCTTATTTCATTGCGATTCTCGTTATAGCTTAGAAAGAGCTAAAGCATGGAAACATATACTCCTTTGGTTGTGGGTAGGAATGCTTATTTCCATGGTTTACCTCTTTTTAAGCTATGTTGGGAATCACAATCAAATGAGGCATTTCGATGAAAACCACCTTTTCCCTTAGATTCCATTCCAGTGTACCAAACTCAGCCTTAGCGCATAAATGCATGGTGGGAGGAGGAAACCTACTTGTTATCTACCACATTTGAAATATATATATATATATATATATATATATATATATATATATATATATATATATATATATATATATATATATGTGACATAAAGCAATAAATGGGATTGCTTCTTTTCAATTGATATGTGGTTTGAGCTTCTGATTTTTGTTTCTGGTTGTCACTCCTAACAGGCTTTCAGTTATTATTTTGAAGGATCCAGAGGCAGCACTGCGTGCTTCAATTCTATTTTGCTTTAATCCTGCTTCCATATTCTACTCATCAATGTAGTCTCATCATCTTTTTTTTTTTTTGTTTTTCCCCTTTATGTTTTTATTGTTTATCTTGCAAAACAAAAGTTGATGAATCCAGTTTGAAATGCAGTTATACAGAAAGCCTGTACTCCCTGTTCTCAATTGGAGGAATGTATCACTTAGTATCGGGTGCAGATAATATTGCGATGCTTTGTTTTGCTCTCTCTAGTTCTGCAAGGTCAAATGGGATCCTTAATGCTGGATATTTCTGTTATCAGACAATGCATAAGTCATATGATGCCATTATCGTGCAAAGACGACCTTCTGTAAGTCGTTATTAATGATTTGTTCTGGTGTTGTTGTAGAATGCGTGGTGTTTAAGTTGACTAACTTAGTTAAAATTGCTTATACTAATTTATGCAAGAGCATGTTTTCCCTGCTTAGTTTTTAGCAGCTCTTTTTCTATTCTTTCTTTCTTCTTTTTTTTGGTAAATAACAGCTCTTTTTCTTTGTTCATCTCTCATTTGTATGGAATTCCGCTTATTATTGTTGAACAATACCACTTAATTTGATCTAGCTGCGAAATTGATCAAACTTTTGATTAATTTTTTTTAAGAGGCATGGTTGTTTGGATTTAAATAAATTGTAAAAAGACAATAAATATGAACCCTTATTCATTCTGTATATAATTCGTGCCAATGTTGAGGAGAACTTGAAATCGAGCATTTTCATGCACCTTACCTTACATTACATTTCGTATAGCCACCTTGCAGTCTGTGCATCTTAGACTTTTCCATGTAAATGCATTCTCCTTATATTTTAAGTTTTCTTATTGCAGTCCTATTCCCATTGCGAAACTAGTTTGTTGCAAACAAATTACCGATGAAAATCTTGAAGATAGATATTGTAATATTGTATCCCTTACTTCTTCTGTTTGACAAGCATTAATGGTTTACTTGTTAAATAAGCATGTAGTGTACTGTAGGCTTCAAGTGTTAGTTGCATAACATCTATAGATCATTCAAGTTTCCCTCACTACTTGGTTAAAGATGACTTCTTAGTATGAATTTGTATTTTATGCCAGTTGGCAGTGCAGATCCTTATTGCTGGAGCTTTGCGTTGTTTATGTATTTTCGCTCCATTAGTTGCTTTTCAAGCATATGGATATTACAACATTTGTGTGGGACGCTATTCAGATGAAATGAGACCTTGGTGCAAAGCAAGACCACCTTTCTTGTACAATTACATCCAAAGTCATTATTGGTATGTTCATCTGTCATTGTTGTTAATTTTCTTTCCCTTTCTCTTTTTCTATTATGCTATTTTACTATAAAAATTCAATTTGGGTGCTCTATTATATTGTGCTAGAGGTTTACTAGTCATAACCACTTATAATCATTGTTGTCAAATCGTGAGTTGAATCATAAGATTCAATAACCAATTCAAAAATAGCTTTGGAGAGATGAGAACCATACTATATCATGTTCAATGTTAGAGGGGCTGCAGACAGAGTGCAAGATAGTATAATAATAAAAGAAGAGAAGGATTTAGAAACTCTCCGCTGCCCCTTATTAGTCTAAGGCGTGCTCTCGAAACTAGATTCACTTGTTCTTGCTGGAAGAAGACCAAGGGGCTGAAAAACAGAAAAGAAGAAACATGAAAAAACAAGAAGAAACCATAGATAAATCCAGAACAAAATTAGAGAATAAGGACTCAGAAATAGAACAAACTAGGAATGAAGACAAGCAAGGAGGGAAGAAGAAGAAGAAGAAAAAGAAGAGGGAGGATCGGAACTTGGAAGCTGTGGAAGGTAGAAGTCTCTGCTGCTAGAGCTCGTCAAACCAACAATAGAGCTTGATTCCCCTTCATGGGATACGTAGGCTGTTCTTCACCGAACCCATCCACAGCAAGGAAATACTTATATTTTTCTCCTGTCCAAGGACACCACTTATGTCTAAGGACGCTGCCCTTAATTTACGACCTATGGTCTGTGATGTCCCTATCAGAACTACGATGGCTTAATTCCCTTTATGGGGTACGTAGAATGTTCTTCATCAAACCCAGCTGCAAAATTCGTCTAATTCGAACCGTATGGTTTTTCACATCCTGATTCGAATCGTAGGGTTCTCCCCACCCTAATTCAGACCGTAGGGTTTTCCTCATTCTGATTCAAACTGCCTTCATCCTAGTTCGAACTACTGGTCCGAACTGGTCCCCATTAGCCTTTGTACGTAAATAAGTCGTGATGATATGGGGGTCGTAGCTCGAACCACTGACCCCGTCATTGCTCCAAGCTACAAGGGGGCATTAGTTGGCATCGCTTTTCTCCCTCCAGAGTAAATTAATCATCTCAATCGGACTTTTTATAAAATACACTTGCGAATTTCGCTGTGGGCTCTTATTGATCTAGTCAACAAAGAGTTGTTTCTTTTCTCAGCCTATGGCTCAATCTCTAAGGGAATACCTTCTCGTTTTGGGGTTTATTGATTCACTTTGATGAGCCTTTGGCTCAATCCTTTGGGTCTCTTGCCCCACTTTCTTCTGAGCATTTGGCTCAATCCCTTAATAGGATACCTTTTGAGCCCTTGGCCCATGGGTTTTTTTTACCTATCTAGTTTCAGCCATTGAGCCTTGAGGCTTCCTACACTATCATAGTGATATGTGATTTTCTTTTAGGGATTTTCCTTTATTTCTCCTCCTTCACGAGGGAGAATTTTTTGGTGCCCAAGGCAAGGAGGGAATGCAGCCGCATTCCTCTTCTTTTCCCTCTCTATACAAGCAAAGGCTAAGGTTTTGCAAGGAGGGCCCCCCCGGGGAAGTGGGGGGGGGGGGGGGGGCCGGGGGCGGGGATTCTCTGGGGAAAAGAAAAACAGAAGAAACAAAGGTCGAAGGGGTCTCTAGAGGATTCTTCTGCAAAAGTAGTTTACGCACAGAGGAGAAAGAGAGCAAAAAGGCTAGTATCTTCTCTATTTTTCTCATTACCAAACCATCGAAAATAACTAGCAATGGCAAGGTGAGTTAAGCTTTGATCATCCCCACTACTCTACGAGTTACAAAACTATATGGGTCTGATTCTTCTATGGAGATATGTAGGAAACCCTATGGGTTCGGCCCCTTCCAAGCCAAAAGGTTCCTTTTACCCAAACTGTGTCTTCATCCTCCTTTTTTCCCTTTTTTCACAAGTTTTGGACCTTTTGTGCTCTCCTTTCATGAAGTTATTTGTTTTAATGACCCTTTATCATGAGATCTTAATTGATGATGTTCCTTGCGAAGGCATTGGATGTGAAAATCATCATCTCTAGGATTTTGTGAACATGAATCCCCAAACCAAATAGTAGACACATTTGTGTTTATCATTTTCCCTACAAACAAGGAATAATATATGTACACACATATATACACACACACACTATGAATAAATAGGTACATAATTATTTTTCCCTCTGATGAAGATGGATGAGTTCTATTGTGGCAGGGGAATAGGTTTCCTAAGATATTTCCAACTGAAGCAGCTGCCCAACTTTCTGCTTGCAACTCCTGTATTGTCTCTAGCCTTTTTCTCAATTGTCCATTATGTGAAGACACGGCCTGAGATTGTTCTGTCATTGGGTTTCTGCTCTTCTGTGGAAAATAAGTCCACTGCTGCACCTTTCTCTTCGGTTGCGGTCCCTGGCCCTAATAGCGGTCATTTTTCAGATAAATCCTTGTCTGAGGTATACCAAGGTATTTAAATGCGTAAAACTATTTTGTGAGAAACCTGCATAATTGCAAGTAAATTTTCAGAGCCATCTATAATGTCATAATCTTGATGCCAGATTCATTTTTTGTTGTTAATTACTGCTTATATGAGATAGTGCAATTGTGCTTTTCTAATGAATATCTTTTCCCTGTTGAACTTATGGCATGTTTGGTTTTCAGACTGGAATAAAGAAGGAACGGAATAGTCATTCCATGTAGAATAGGTCAAATATAGCTATTGACATAGGCCTTCCCGGGAATGGGTATTCTTGACTGGCGTGGAGTAGGGCCTAAAAAGGACTAACTATTCCAAGCTCTAAAGTGAACCAAATGAGATAATAGCTATTCAATATGAATAGTGCAGGAATGGAGTGCCTATCACCATGAACCAAACATGATGTTAGGTTTAGCTTTCTTTGGTGGATTATACTTCTCTTCCATTTTGTTGATGCAACGTACTGACTGATGTCAAATGATTGTATTTGTGATGGAAGATTACTTCCTTAGGCAGAGGAAACAGAAGATCAGAGGGAAGGATCCTGTTCCACTTCCATCGGAGAATGGATCATCAGTACAGCAAGGATACTTCTCTGTCACAGTTCTTCCTTTTATTCTGCACATGGGATTCATGGTAGTCACGGCATTTTTTGTCATGCATGTGCAGGTTCGACTATCCCTATTCCATATCATCATTTTTTTTCTTCTTCTTCTTCTTCTTCTTTTTTTTTTTTTTTTCATATTTCATAAATGTTTATGATAATGCTGAAGCTTGCATTGCTCAAGTTTCATAAGGTTGAGTTAAATATGCTGTGTATGCCCAGTTTCTTTTGAACTTGTTCTGAAGCAGCATTTTTTTTTCTTCTTTTGGTTGGCATACTGAGGGTAAATCTTGGTGCGCCATTAATTCCTGAACGATGACAAGATGATCCTATCAACTTTCTCAAATCGCGTGCTTTTTTTTTCTTTTTTTTTTGTGTTTCTTTTTCTTTTTCTTAATAGTTAAGAGTAGCAAATGGGTCGCCATGTTCTCACCTGTCAAAGCCAAGCTCTTGACTATCTATAGGTATATAATATTTACTTATTGACCATCTCATGGAGATTAAGCAGGTAACTTTCTTGTCACATGTGTGACTTATGAAAGAACTGGCGGACGGCTTATGAAATAAGCTGTCACAACATTTGTGGCATAAGAAATTTCTTTCTATAACAACTTTAGCCCTGAACTCACACCTGTTTGGTTTGCAAAATGAAATAGATAAGAATTGGGATAGTCATCAGTTAAAATTGAGTGGGTAGGGAATAGCTATTCTCATAAGCCATGATTGGATTGAAGTCTCTCGATTGGGCCAGAACAGGGCCTAGCTTTTCAAGCACCAAAGTGAACCAGGTAATAAGAATAGATGGGAATGGAATAGCTGTTAACATGAACTGAACATGGTCTTAGTTTACTTCTAAATTTTTTGAACCTTTTGTAGTACTTTTGATCATATTCTGTACACCGAAAAGCCAAAACACGCATCTGCACTTTCTAACACTTGCGTATCTGTGACAGGTTGCGACTCGATTCTTGTCCGCGAGTCCTCCGCTCTATTGGTTTGCTTCATACTTGATGGTATCTCCTGATTATGGTAAGAGATGGGGATATTTCATTTGGGTGTACTGTGGAGCCTACATTCTTCTTGGCAGCTTGCTCTTCTCAAACTTTTACCCTTTCACATGAGTTCTCATATTCTTTTCTCATCTGATCAAGCTATTGATCTCTTGACCTTAGAGCGTGGAATGCCCTGTAACTTGGAAGTGCAAAGGGAATTGCGTTTTCTTTTTCAGGGTTACGCGATGCATACGTATCGAATCCCTAACCAAATCCCTAAATTCGTGCTTGTACATGAAATGCAGTCAATTTGACTGAAATGTATAGATATCATCTCATTGTCTTTCATTGATATGATGGCACTTTGCTTTTTTGGGATTTTGTTATAATTTTGATAGGGATGTGTAAAGTTATCCTTTTTGTCAGGGTACGTATGAACTTTGCATTGGAGATGCAGGCTACCCATTATTAACTGATTTATTTATCTGCGATTCCAAATTTAGGCTAATACTTTGATGTGTAGAGCTGAGTGAGCTTTCATTATTAGAGTGTTACATAGGTGATCTTTTTATTTTCTTTTTCTTTTTTTATTAGGTGATCTTTTTTTATTCGTGTGTTTCTTGGGTGCAAAAACATTGTACTTATGATAAGACAGAGATAAAATCATATATTGATGATTTAATATTTTTTTGAATTATAAAGAAATCTAGGACATTTTACAAGCCAAAAGGACATTGTATTTTAAATTTTGAATTGTAATTGTTTTCACAACCTAATAACCGCAAAACTTGACTGAGCAGAGCAAGCTTTTTGCATTGGATTTCATAATAAAATCATAAGAAATCTCTGACTAAAATTTAGTGAATTTAATATTAAATGACAATGACAAGGTATGATTATGCCTTCTGTCTGATTTTTCTAAAATCCTTTGCTCGTAGAAGAATTGTTCTTTGGGTTGAAAGACTTGGACGGTTTCACCCCTTGAATTACTTTAGGTGAAAGCTTTTTTGGTACTTTAGCAAATGTCCTTTTTTCTTTTATTTCTTTGTTTTAACAAAAGGCATTGAGTATCTCTTTTATCAAAAGTTGTGCTCATTTTTTTCACCTAGTGGTTAATTACTTTTTTTCCCCTCCAAGTAGTTTTCCTTCTCCTGTTCTCTGTTTTGTTTAATTTTTTCTTTTTCATATTGCTTCAACTACCGTATAATTAAAAATAGTTTACTTTTTATTATAATTTCATGTAATTCATTTTTCACTTTTCCTTATTTTTTATTCAGTTATTCACATTAATTTTGCACATGATTTTCCTATCAAGCAATGACTAATAACTTTTTTACAGAAATTTATAAATTCTAGAGGTATATAAGTTTTTGTAAATACTCTGAGAAAAATAAAAAAATTTAATATTTTATTTATTAAAACATAAAACACAATGACTTTCCACCCATAAAAAAATAAATTACCATTACAAAAATAGAATAATTCCATATATACTAAAAAATTAATTGATAAACAGGACATTCGTGCTTTTTAATTTTTTAAAAAATAAAAATGGAATCTATTAGTAGTAATGAAGAATTGTGGATATATTAGAAAAGGTTTTCATGCTTCCTCCTATAAATAGCTGACATGGGGTAATTTTGTTGGAACATACCACCATGTCAACCAGTGGTACGGTACAAGATATGTTTTTTTTTTTTTTTTGGAAGAATGCAAATTTATAAGACTTCCAAAGAGTATACAACAGAACATGAGAGAACCCGAGCAAACAGAGAAGCTAGAACCCTACATCACAGGGCCAGCAAGAAACCATCCCTAGTACAATTTAGCTAGGTGAGTTACACGCATAATATGAAATTTAGTTTTTTCAATAACCGAAGCAGGAGTAACATGGGCATCGTCAAAGAGGCTAGCATTTCTAGCTTCCCAGATGAAATAGATGACCGAAGCAATCGCAACACATCTGATTCTACCGAGTGTTCCCGAATGTCTACGGTTAATTGATAGCCAACGTGTAAGCCGCTGAAGAGAGAAATAATTCCGAGAAAGATGCATCCAATTCCGTATTTCAGACCATATCCTAGAAGAGCAAACGCAGGTGAAGAAGAGATGATTTCGGGTCTCAGCGTCAAGATAAGTTTTTCTCTTTAATACTTTTACATCCAAATCTCACCCCTTTTATCCAACTTGCCTAATACAATAGGTAAACGTGAAAACTAATTACTGCATGGATTTTAAGCAAAGAATGCATTATTAAGTCTTACAAAATAATACAACCTAAATAAATATATTGATATTGTCAATAAGGTTCATTTTACATGGGAGTGCAAACATTGACAGGCTATACTTGGGTATATAAAGCCCAAGAAGGAACATTTAAGGTTGGCTTTATGCTGTTGTTTCTTCCTGCAGAACAAAAGCTCACTCCAAAGCAGAGATTTAATCCTCCCTGAATAGAAAATTTCCACTCCAGAAGAAAAAGGTTGAAATAATTAAAACAAATTAAGCAAACAAAATTGTAAGCAAGACATTTAATCATACAATTACCACTGAACTGTACCAAAGAGGGGTGTAATCGCGAAACCGGAAAACCCTATTTAAGAGGCTTCATACCCTGCAACGGTCAGAACAGAAGTGTCTGAAATTTCATACATCCATAATGAATATCTGGTGTTAATATCTATAACCATGTTTAGGAATTTAAAAGGAAAAGATTTGAAGCTGCTAACAAAAGTTGCTGCATTGCAAATTCAGATAACAGTTTACTCAACATTGTGAGAAAATTATATGTATTATTCGGTAAAAGCAAAAAAGCAACTACATGTCTAATACAGACTAATATGAGGACTTGTATGCTCTCATAAACAAAAAAATTAGGAATTACAGTAGAAAAGTGAAATGTAGTCAAGGCAGCGACAAACAATAAACTTCAAAGAAACCAGGTAATTGGATTTGGCTGGCAAACATTTTGGGCCTTGTTTAATACACTAGGGTTTCAACCTTTTAGCAGCCTGACACGCCAAATAGAAAGTCAAACTTATTCGGCCCCTAACTCTGGAAATGTCATGTGACCCCATGTAAGACATCTCACCGAAAATAAAGTATTTGTTGATCAGACAATGCTCAACCCACAAGTCAGTTCATCACAAAGACTTCATATTCTTATCACAATCAAAGCAACCTAGTGACTGAAAATATCAGCTAATATTTATACTGATCCAGAACATTTATGTAGCACAAAGTAGAAAACATAAATTTGGGGGGAAAAATAACTGATGTTTACTACAGAAGGACGCGGGTTCAACTGGAAAATGTGATAAATTAGTACGGAGAACAACTTGTCTAAAAACTCTACCTTTGATGTCCTCAATTCGTTCACAGCCATTCGAAGTGAGTCATCTGAAAGAATCAACCTTGACAAAGCCCCCGTGCTTAACCTACATATTCAAAGACAACCATAAGATTGAGTAGTACAATTTATACAAAAAGCAAGTAACCCCCTTACGCATGTTACTGGAAAAATATGCTGAATGTAATAGCGACTAAAAATTCCATGTCGACCAAGGGAATGAACCATCTATAATATAAATAATTAAATTCTCGACATAGAATTTATTCTAGCAGAGTAACAATCACTGGAATACAACCAACAATTTATCTATTAAATTGACACATGTAGGATTAGAAAGTGCCACTCTTTCTTAATGCCACCATTTCATTCACACTCTCTCCCTAAAATGCCTCAATGGTCATAACCTTCTTGATTTTCATGCCTCTCTTTCCAAGTAGTGATCTACACCATTTTTTTCATAGACCTACATAATCTGCTCAGTTATGCCTGCTTAGGCATGGTTTACTAAAGATTGGCTTACAAAAGCCACCTGCTAGGTAATTGTATTAGTAATGCAAGGGTGATGGAATTAGAAAAGAAAATGCTATTAAATACAACTCTTAGAAATTAGAGAAAATGAAGGAAAATATGGATTTCGAACTATGATGTCACATACCCCAACAACTTAGCTGCATCTGATACAGAGCCATTAACTGCAAAAATGAGATCCAACAAAGCTCTCATACCCTATCAGGAAAATAGCAATGCAGATAACAAGATTCTTCGAGAGAACTTACTCCGCAAAGAAAAGAGAGATACAAAAATAATTAAAGGGAAATAGAAAGACATGGGAAATATAAGAAGTGTGGCACAGACCATAACAAATTTTGGATTATTCGGTCCGATTTGTGAGCCACAATTTGATCCTCTAACAGCTGATTTAGCAGGAAGAATCTGAAGAAGCTCCTGAGGTGGTGAGTATGATTCAAGATCTACATTGTTCCTGACTAACACAAATACAAACTACCTCTTAGAGCATAGTACCATAAACGGACTTACAAACAACAGATTACATAAGCAATAATGACTAATATATGCTAAACCCCCAAATTACAGATAACCTCAGAGATGCGCCTTTGACTTCTTTGGTAAGGTTACCAATAGATAGATAGCCTCTTTGGGATCATCTAATTGTCTCTCCAAAGAAATCCCATCCTTTTGGAATGTCAGAGAACATCCCAACTATAAATTTATCTAATTGGTTTCACTCTACAAATGGAAATTTTAAAGGGTTTCAATTCAAGTTGAAGATGAAAACAAACTTTACTTAAAAAGAAAGAAGAAAGAAGAAAAAACCTTTGAGAGCTAATAGGGTCCGTAGGCGTGCTAAAGCTGACGAGCGGTTCTTGTGCTGCGATCTGTCCTCCACAGCCTGAACAAACAAACACAATGGAAACGATCAAACACAAAGAATCCATGAAAGAAGGAATTTGGTGAATACAAGAAGAAGAAAAGGGCCACCTGAGCAATGATGCCGGTGGGGAGGTGCTTGAGGCGGACCGCGGATTCACGCTTGTTGCGGTGCTGTCCGCCGGGTCCAGACGACTTGAAAGTGCTCATCTCGCACTGACCCATCAGCTGTTCGTCCGTCAAAGCGAGGAAATCTCCGCCGCGGCTCAAGACGCTGCTAGCGCCGGAGCCGGCAGCGGATGAAAAGGCCCCGAGTCCGTGACTAATCAGAGGTCGAGGCCACCTTGTCGCCATCAACATCGCCGGAGCTACGAGAAGTCTTGCACGGAGAGGGGTGGGAGGAGGGAGAAAATGGCGGAGGATGAGTGTTCTTGGATGCTTTAGGGCCAATAATCTCAGAAAAAGAGACTCAGCTGCCATAGCCCTTTGATCCAAATCTCTCCCAATTTCTATCAGTTACATACGTCAAGAAGAGAGAATACAAGTTCCATGGCACACGTAATTTACATGGGTTCGCCCTTAAAATAATACTATAATCTCATTAATAATAATTTTCATTTATTTACAATTTTTTTAAAATGGGTTCGTCCTTCAAATAATACTATAATCTTATTAATAATAATTCTCATTTATTTATAATTTTTTTTTAAAATTACATTGTTCTAAAAGCAGATTTACATAAATTATATTATGCTGAATTCATATTCTCTTTTTACTGTATCATTTTTTTAAAAAAAATAAATTCAGGTGGCTTTTTATGAGCTGGTTTCGGTAGGAGCTTGTGATCCAACTTAATTAATAATTCAAAAGTTAGCTTGCTTAAACGATTAATGAATTTAATGTAATATAATTTTTTTAATGTTCGTCTATGTCTAAATTATTGGGGTAAACTGCACTAACATTAGATTATTTACTCATTTGATCTATAAGATAGAATAAAATAAATATTTTCTAAAAATATAATACAAAGTTAATAAAATTTGTATGAAATTGAAGTAGCCAGTCTCATGGATCCAATTTCAAATCATCTATTTGTTTAGTTTGTTGATGAAATTAAATGGATATTTAATAAATATATAACATATAATGGGTAATATTTCGATAAAATTGAATTAATTACTCTTATGAAACTATTAAAAGAAATAAATTATGAATAATTATATCGATCATTAACGGATCGTTAACTATTTTTTTCTTTTTCCATAGAGATAACAGGGTATTGAATCCACCAGCTAAGCCATTAATTTATAGAAAAAATTATATTCACTCGTAAGTGTGATTTTTAACTAAATTAAATTTTATATGTGAGTAGCTTCTTTTACTCTTTATGAAAATATAATGTTTTTAAGGAAAAAAAGAATATCTTAAATTGGTTGGTGGCGGTCGGGAGGAGGAGCGGAGATTCTGTGATGAGTTCTTCCAAGTCCAAGACCTCCATGGTTTCCTCTAAACGCCGCCTCTTATTCGACCGGCGTTATGGTTGGGTGTAATCTCTCTCTCTCTCTCTCTCTCTCTCTCTCACCCTCCCTCCCTGCTAGTTGCAGTAGAATTCGGAACAGGAAATGAGTTTGGAATCGTTTACTATCTTGTTTTGCAGGATTGACGATTGGAGAGATCCTTCGGAGGAAGCCCTCGCCGGTGGCCGGGGAATGTAAACTCTCTTTACCATTTTATCTTTTATGCCTCTGTTTCGATTCCGAGAAAATGGAGGACTTTTTTAGAACGAAAATGCGACTCTGGATTTATGTTTCTGTTTTCGAGCTTTGATTTTCAGGGGAAAAAAAGGGGGGGGGGTAAGAGAGCAGAAATGGAATTAGGGTTTTAAGTGACTTGTTCCCAAGTACTGAAAGAAATGGAAAGTACCTTCTTTTCTTTCCTTTTTTTGGGTGGTTTTTGATAAACCAAACACGGGCTTTGGTAAAGAAAAATTGATGCGTTTGGATTTGTTATTTTATTTTATTTACTTTTTGTCACTAATTATTCATGTTTTGTTTATTTTGTTAGGTTCTGCCTATTGCCTCTAGCAAAATCGTTGTTACATAAAGCTTCCCAATCGGTATGCTACTTCTCTATCTTATTTTTAAAGATTAACTTTTGTTTGTCCTCATTTATAGTTCATTTTTATTAATTAGGAGTTTTCTCATTTCTTGAATATAGATATGAATATGATAACATACTAGCTTCATTTGTCGGGTTTTATTTGAAGCACTTTAGATGCTAGTAATTACCATTTATGCAGACCTAAATTGAACGATATCATTTCAGACTGATCTAGATGGGCATGGCAAGTGGGGAGTTGCAGGACTGTTCAAGAAATGATTTGACTTGTACCTTGGAATTGTCTAACTGGTACCTCCCTTAAGTTGGAAGGGGCATACCCTGTTTACCAGGTTTTGCATCGGGAACCTCCACACACATATATACATATACATTTGTATGGGCATGCCTACCATTTTGGCCTAAGCACCCATAGTTCCATTTTGTGGGAATTTGTTGGATTCCTGCAGTGAACAAATTGGGAGCATTATTAGTTTGGGAAGAATCTTACTCGGTATATATTCAGATATCATTAGTTTTGGAGCTTGGTTTCATCCATTTTCTTGGTAGAGGTACAATATCATGGTACCATAGAAGTCCATTCGGGTGCAATCCCCTTAAATATTTAGTAGCTTCTGATGCAGTTAGGAATGGTTCTACATGAATTTGGCTTTAATAAAAATTAAATGCTTGATTGATTTTTTTGTTGCTGTGTTGTTTTGGGCCTTTAGCCACCTTTTGTGTTATATAAATCAGTGGGCTGCTCTCTTTTGAGCAAGCCCAAAAAAAGTCTATAATACTCTCTAATAGAGATATGACTTTTGAGAAGCAAGGGTTGTGAGACTCAGCAAGCGACCAAGGTGGGATGCCTTTGGTTGGGCCTAGGTGAGACTCCTATGGCTGGACAGCTTGTGGGACTCTAGCTTGTCACCTATCCTCTTTATTTTTATCATATCTTTCTGATTTCTAGCACCACAGCACTGTACCACCAGCACCTGTCCTTTAAACCAGATGACTAGAAATTCCATCCTGCATTAATTGGTTGGACTGGACATGACTTTCCTTCAGAATATTTTAAACCCACAAGGAAATGATTCTGTTACACTAAGGCAGATTACTGATTTATAGAAAGCCTTGACCGAGCGAGTAATGGTCAGTGGACAATGTGAGTTTTCTTCTTCACATCATCCCTTCACAAGTGTTGAGATGAGAGATGAGAACCATCCTGATTTCTTCTTCAATTTTTGAAGAAGAATGCCCTGGAGGCCTAATGCATCACAAAATTCTCCTACTTTCAAGGAACATGTTTGGTCTTCCTTTGATCACAATGCTGGTTTTCCTCCATGTGGGCGAGATGATGCGAAGCTTAACCCACAAGTAAGTCATGAAAAAACCCAAAGCTGTCTCCACTGCAATCAGCCAGGACACTTTGCAGAGTTCTGTCAGTGCACTAATGTTGCTGTGGCTGATTATCAATCTGAAGAAGATGCTGAGATCAATGTTGGCCTACCTCCAGATGAAGGTTATGAACTGGAGTATTATGAAGTTGGATTTGGCACTAAGAGTGTCTCTAGTGAAGAAGCTCTAGAGTCAAAAGAAGAAAAGAATGAAGTTGACCAGATTGAAACAGCGGATACTCCTGTCATTGTTGAGATAGACTTGAGGGAAAGTCTAACAGCTTCTAAAGATCCCGAGGTTATCCCTTTCAAATCTGAAATTGAACCAAAATTGGAAAATGGATGACTTTGTTTTTTCCATGTAAGTTTTTTTGAAGAAAGTCAACCACGCTCGCTAGACTATATATATGTTTTTTTTTATGCATAAAAATTTATTCAAAGAAGGCAAGTGGCTGCCAACCCATTACAAAGTAAGGTTTACAATGAGGTTATCACAATCAGTGGTGACCTTGTGATTACAGGAGATAGCCCAATCTTTAAGATTAAAAAGCCAAATTTCTTTCAAGTGCTAAATTGAGCCTTCCCCCCCCCCCCCCCCCCCCCCCCCCCCCCCCTCAGACCCTTTTGTTACGTATCATCCAAATGGCCCAGATGATGCTAACGAGGATAAGACGGACCATCTTCTTCCTAGCTCATCCAGGTTTTATGCCAAACCAATCTGTGAGTTCTTCATCGATTCTACTAGCACTAACCCATGAAATGCCCAAAATGGAAAGGGAGAAGTCCCAAAGGTGCCTTGCCCAGGGGCAGTGCATAAGGGTGTGGCTCACAGATTCAGACTCAGCTTTGCAAAGATGGCATCTGTTAACAAGGCAATGACCCTTCTTTTGCAGGTTGTCCATGGGAAGGATTTTCTCCCACGCCACTTCCAAAAGCAATTTTGGTGGGGGGCCCAGACTTCTAAATCAAATGCCAAGAGTGGTTATCAAAGCCTGGGGAAACAGTGGTGTGGTTTGTGGAATGGGAGAGTATACGAGGCCTTGACTGTATGCATGCTGGATTTGTTACGGTTCCAAGCAATATCTTCTCCAATGAGATTCTTGCGATTTTTGTAAATGATTTCAAAAAATTCCTTGAATTCTTCGACCTCCCAGTTGTGAGCCCTTCTATTGAAAATAATGTTCCAGCTGCCATCTTGAAAGAGGGAAGAGATGGTTCCATCTTTATGAGCCACAAGGTAAAAATAGTGAGGGAATCAATGTTGAAGAGTCAAGTTACCGCACCAAAGATCAATCTGAAAGAAAGTGGAGCTACCATTTCCAGGGATACTCTTTAAGGAGAGCCAATTCCTACTGATATCTTTCCACAAGACCCTGCCATGGGAGAGCCCACTATGCCTTGTTGTCCATCCCAGTTGATCAGTGCCATATTTACAGCCAATAATATTCCGCCAGATATGATCTTTTTGGACCATAAATCTCCAAAGCTATTTGTGAAGCAGCGCTGAATTAATTCAGTTAGGGATTTGATGCCCAAGCCTACTTTGAGGATGGGCTGCTTAACCGTACCTTTCTTGATGAGATGATACTTGAAATTTCCTCTAAGGTTGCCCCAAAGGAATCTCCTTTGGGTACCTTCCATTCGCTTGGCGATTGATTAAGGAATGCGAAACAGGGGCATAAAGTAAACAGGGAGAGGTTGGAGAGAGTGCTCTTGAGAAGGGTAAGCCGCCCCCCTTTGAAGAGGATGGAGTTCATCTAGCTGGACAGCTTTTTCTTAAAGCATTTGATGATTGAGTCCCAAATATCCGTGTCTTTCAAAAAGGCACCAAGAGGAAGGCCAGGTTATGTAATTAGAAGAGAGAAGCTTTGCATCTGAGAATTGAGGCAAGATGTGGAGCATCAATACCATCCCCAACAGGCATTCACCTCGCTTTTGGCTAAGTTGATATTAAGGTTTAGGAGGCTGGTGCCTGAGGCATTGCAGAAAAGAATCATGCCATCAGCGAACAAAAGATGGGATATCATGATGGAATCAGAGGCATTGCCCACACTGAAGCCTTTCCAAAGGTTGTTGCTCACGGCTTTGCTCGCCATCTCGCTAAGCTCTTCCATGCACAAAATTAACAGGAGAAAGGTGATCCCCTTGCTGTAAGCCTTTTGAGGCAGAGAAAAAAATCAGTTGAGGCCCCATGGATGATGATGGAGAACTTTGCTGTGGATATGCATTTGTAGATCCAGTTTCGCCATTTGTTTCCAAAATGCATGTTGTGAAGGACTTCCATCAGGAAGTCCCAGCAAATGTTATCAAAAGCTTTTTCCATGTCATGCTTGCAGACAATTCCCTTTTTTGGCTTTTGAATTGGGAATCACCGACTTCGTTGGCTCTGAAAGCAGGATCAAGAATTTGACAATTGTCCACAAACACGTTCTGAGAGTGACGGCTTGCAAGACTATATTTTCAGCTTTAAAGACCTACTGGAGTATTATTATGGCCTAGAATCAGATCTCCATCATACCAAGTTGATCCTATATTTGAGAAAGACTCTTGGACGATTTTTTTTCCAAGAAAGGGAGAATTGATGCATTAAAAAAAATTCTTAAAAAAACATATAACCACAAGATTGGGCTTGGGCTTCAGCCAAATTCATGTAGAATCCATTTTGTTACTGCATCAGCCTGTTTTTGATTCAGGTCTTCTTTTCGATATCGAGCTCGAAGTTCTTTTGCCTTTAGGTATTCATTTGGAAATCAATCTATAGTTCCTTCTTTGAAACTCTTACTACTTTTAAGAAGTCAAAAGTCCCTTTACAATCAGCTGCGTCCATAGATTGAAACTTCTGAACTTGAGATTGGGCATTCTAAATTTCTTGGAAACAGTCGACTGTCACTCATTCTCCATGGACACTGCATTTCAAGGTTTTAGCCGTGCACTTTACTATCATAATTTTTTTGATGCTGCCTGGAGTTTCTATCCATCTTTTGTTGATAATTCCACTTGAAGGATTAGTTGCTATGTTTCAAATTTAGCTCATCTTCTGTTGATGATGTTATATATAGGTATTCCCTTTTTCTTTTTTCCTATGTCATGCTATAATCATTCCACATGATCTTCCAAAGGAATCACGTAGCCATCAAAAGCATCCCCCCATTTGTTCCATCTTCTCGAGGGAATCTGATGAATGCTTTGTAAAAATTATCCATCTTGGTGGGGAGTTAGTTCTCTGCTTTTCTCTGGCTGGTGTCCTTGTATTATACATTCCTCCACTTTAGAGGCATCTCGAAACACCAGTTGCAGCAACTATTCTCCTAAGGTGCATATTTGTTAGAGGATACTTCATGGTATAATTGCTTGAGAGATCCATGAATGTTTGCTTCTTTTATGTAATAGAGGACACATTTTCCCTCTCATTCATTTGTTTCTTCTCCACTTTCTCGCAGGTTCATCTTGCAACGAGCTCTGCAGTCAAAGTTCTTGAAAGGCCTGAACTGCTTCAAACTCAGGCATTTCAAACTGGGCTTAGCGATCCACTCCACAAGTTAATGACTTTCATGCAAAAGCCAGGGTTCAAGTTTCCTACGATCAACGGGAAATTCCCATGGCAGTCTACTGCTTCAAGTTTGCACATAGAAGGCAGTAATCATGAACTTTGAGATGAATAGATGGAGTAAGTTTGCCAGAGCTGCTTACAGGAAAATTGCTCCTGTCAAATCTTTTCTGGTTATTCCCAAGATAGGCTTCAAGTCCCAGAACGCGGCCCATTGTGCCAATGATGGATACAAATCTTGGTTCTGTGGCAATGCCAATATATCTTTTCTTTTTAATCTTTTTTTTTTCCTTCCTTTTTTGAAATTGTAATTTTCTCGAAAACTAGAAAGAAGCCTCCAGAGAGGATGCTTGTTGAACAATGTATATTTATTCATGGGTGACCCTTGAGTTATCAACGTAAGCTGCTGCATTCCTTAAATAAACAAGGCTAAGCCTTACATAGGTTTAGTCCCAACCCTCATTTTTAATCTTACCAGTCCCGGCATCATCTCTATCACTGCTCCCTCTTCTCCTCCCTTTATCTTCTTTCATGTCGCTGCGCATCTGTGCCTAACCTAACATCGCGGCTGGTCTGCGAAAATTGTTGATTTGCTGTTATTCTCTCTAGGGCTTTCATTTGAATCCTTGATAGATATTCAGTAATGAAAGTTAGGTTGTGAAAACAAGAACCTCTGCAGATTCTGCCGCCTCCCTTGTTCTAATAGAAGTTATGTATTTCTCCTCTCACCTTTTCTTGTTTTGGAGACTTAATGGGATAGCTTGTGTTCGGACATCCTTCTTGCTAAAGCAACTCAACATAAAAGAAAAAAGAAAGTTTGGGGAATTAGGCTGTGGAATTTTTGGTTCGAAACTTGATGAAGGGTTCGTTGTTTTGGGTTAAGCCTTAGGTAAGCTCATCTAAGACTTAGTCATAGATTCATTTTTGCCTATATATATATATATATATATATATATATGTACACACACCTCAATATGTAGTGCTTTTTTAACATGTTCCACCAAGAAAAAAATTAAAATAAACAGAAAAGAAAAGAAAACATTGAGATATTACTCTACTTTCGACATATAGTTCTTCTAAAGCTCAATAGGTAGAAATGCGTTCAATTTTAAATCTACATATGCATTGTGTAAATGACTTTTCTATTCAAATATGATGATTTCATGTGTATAAGGACCAATTTTTCAATAAAATAGTAGACTCTAAATCGGCGCTAACCGGAAAACGTAATTTGCCACCTAACCCCCCTAAAAAAAAAAAGAAAAGAAAAGGGAAAAGGTGATTTGTCCCAACGGAGTCTTGTAGAATAGGGAGTCGTAATGGGCTTGGCGGGCCTCATTCTTGGAGGCCCAAGAGTCAGAATGGGCTCAGTGGGCCAGCCACTTGAGCCCAATAACGTAGTATCTAAACCCACCCACCCTATATAACTGGCATAAACCCCGTAAGCCGTAATCGTTGGATCTCTCAATTTTCCACCTCTCCACACCACCCTTATCTAAACCTCCCTCTCGCTGTTGCTGCCTCTCCATCTCCGCGTCCAAACCCTAACTTTTCAATCCGCACGCTAGCGTTTTCCTCAGCGACCATGGCGGAGGAAGAGGTGGTGGCTCCTGCGGCCGTCATGGCCCTTGCGCCGTCCGATCACAAGCGCAAGCTCGAAGATAACCCTCCCTTAGATTTGAACATGAACTCTGAACCCGATGCGGTTGAGAATGTTAAGGATGATGAAGGTGATGGAGCTTCTGATGCGAAACGTCCTCGGCTAGACGAGGAAACTGATGGCTTAGGTATTTCTTTTGCTTCTTGATTTCAATGTACTACGCTTTCTGTTTCTTTTTTTTTTTTTTGTTGGATTTTATTCCATGATAGTTCCGAATCTGTGGAATTAGGTGAGGTTTCGAGGAATTGGTTTTGTGCTGGGAGTTGGTGGTGTTTTTGGTTGGTGGTAGATGGCTTGTTCAAAATTATATGCTATATTTTGATCGAATATGTTTTGTGTGCATGGATACATATTGCTCAGATGTTTGAATTTATTGTTTAAGTCATTTTTAGACTAATTTAGTGCATGTGATGTAACTCACGCTTTGATCGAATATGTTCTGTGTGCATGGGATACATCTGGATCACAAGTTGTTTAGCTTAATTGCTCAAGACTTTTCATTCATGACATACTAATTTAGTGCATTCAACTCTGTGAACGCACTTTTAGCAGCTAGTGAGAATGGGCACAAAGCCGGAAAGGAAAATGAAGCAGAGAAGGAGAATGGTGGAGAAAAGCCAACTGTGGATAATGTGCACTTGGAAGATGCCAAATGTTTATCCCAAGAAGCTCCTGACGTCAGAAATAATAATGAATCAGCTAAAGTGGAAAATATTGAAGAACAATCTGAAGTGGATGCCAGTGAACAACCAGCTAAAGTGGAAAGTAGTGAGCAAGCAGTTGAAGTGGGGAATGAACAAACAGGCATGGATCAACATGAGACTGAGGATACCCAAAGACAAACTGCTGCTGAGAATCTTCCTCAGTTAGGTCATACTGATCTGTATGCGGAAGGGGAACAAAATAAACCTTCTTTAGAGACATCTGAAAAAGGGGATGCGTTTACCGTGGAGCAGCAGCCTACATCTGAGGCTCAGACCATGTCACGCAAAATGGATGTTCCAAATAATAAGGTTTGTGCTGTGCTTTTATGATTTCTAATTTTTACCTCAGACAAATAAGAATGATTATTAATAGAAGAATTAGAATAGTGGAGTGGAGGAGTCACTCGACATAGAATATAATTAATGATGCATTTTTAAGATCTTTGTAAATTTTTTTGGGTGCTTCAGCTTCATCACAGCAAATAGTCTTCATCATTGCTTATAACATTGAGGAATTTGATATTTTTCCTTGGCAGATACTTAGTCTGTTGTTTTGTGTTCTTAGGCATGGTGTCCTCTAGTTGGAATTGCAGTTTTAGATTTGCTAGTCGTGGTTTTTACATTTTAGATTTTTTTTTAGAAAGGAGTGTGTTTAAAGCACAACTAGATCCACATCCGGAGTTCTTTCTTTCTTTCTTTATTTTTTTAAAGTGTGTAGCTGTATAAGTATGGTATATAGTTGCAACATTCGTATATAAAATTAATGCTGGTGTGTAGCTTCATAATTTTTGGTTTTTATTGACAGAATAAATGAATGCTAGTTAAATTTGTTGGACTATTTACTAGAAATGGTGCAAGGTTGAACTGAGGTTTCTATGTGCTTTTTTCAGAATTGGTGGTAGCTAGTTTAAAATATTGTGGATATGATGCACCACTGAATTATGTTTTATTTGGAAAAATGTATTTCTGACTGAATTATGGCAAACTTTGGTGGATCCAGGTTGGGGTGTTAATTGGCAAAGCCGGGGACACTATACGTTATCTTCAATACAATTCAGGGGCGAAAATTCAAATAACGAGGGACGCTGATGCTGATCCATACGCCGCCACAAGGCCAGTGGAACTAATAGGAAGCTTCGAAAATATAAACAAGGCTGAGAAGCTTATAAAGGATGTTATTGCCGAGGTTAATTGCTGAACTTCATGCTTTTCTATCATCCCTTTTCCTCCCTGTGTTCGCATTATTATTTTCCATTCATTATCCCTTGCCCCAATCTTGGCATGAATTTTTTCATCTCTGTATTTTCCTGCAGGCTGATGCGGGGGGTTCCCCTTCACTTGTTGCTCGGGGCTTTGCTACCGCTCCTGCAGCTGGAGGTGGAGAACAAATTCAAATGCAAGTCCCTAATGAGAAGGTGATTTTAAATGACTGTTAATAGCCTATATGGATGGAAATAAAAACCCACAAATAAAAGGCAAAATTTGTGCATGTGGGTATCTATGTTTATCAACATGTTTCCCATGTATATTTGGAAAGGGTGTGTACATTTAAAGTTCACCCTGATGATAACTTCCTGCATTGTCCAGGTTGGTCTGATCATAGGCAAAGGTGGGGAAACCATTAAGAGTCTGCAGACCAAATCAGGGGCAAGGATCCAGGTAGTTGATATTGTACGCCTTGTTGTAGGTTGTTTGTAGAATTTGGCAGAAGTGATTGTAGCAAAGATTGTGACTATATTTGTAAATGATGCATCCCACAACTGTTTTAATTTATTTTTTCTGTGTTCCAGCTGATACCACAGCATCTTCCTGAAGGCGACCAGTCTAAAGAGAGAACGGTGCGTGTGAGTGGTGATAAGAAGCAGATTGAGACGGCCGCAGATATGATAAAGGAAGTTATGAATCAGGTTTGTTAGTCCATCTTTTTTCCAGTTGAGTTTGTGACTGCTTTTATCAAGATTCTGTTGATATTTTCATCTTATTATCTTTATCTCTATTTAAAGGCTGTTTTCTGTGTAAGTTAATATGAAGGATTTATTTCACCTGTGCTTATTTCTGTGCAAAGACTTGCTAGCATTTTATTAATAAGAAGAGAGATTCCTGCTGCATGTTATTTTTCTACAGATGATTTCATTTTGTGCTTTTACTCTAATGGCTACATAGCCTGGAAACAGTCTAATTCGGTAGAAATGAACTCTGGGTTCTATGTTATGACACAGGCTTCATAGTTCTTCGATCCCTGATGTTCTCATATTTCTTACATAAGACATTAGCTTTCCAAAGTTGAGGGAATTGTATAGCATCTTTTCTATTTTTCCAACTGTTCAGTCATATTGATGGTCTCCTGAGCTCAATTTCACCTCATCACTTAGGTTAGGTGGTCATCTTGTATCTAAAAATTCATATTAGCAAGCATGTACTTAACTGACTGTTGTATATTGTCTCAGTATGGTTCGGGTGATTGTGTAGTGGCCACATTAAGTATTGACATGACTGTTGAACACGGGTGGCCGTGAAGACCATTTTTCCTACAAATAAGTGATAGGTTAGTAATTACATAAAGCTTTCTGCCTAGATGGACACGGACCAGAAATGTTAATGAAGACCTGTTTAAGTATGCTCATAGACAACTGTAGCACTCGAATAAGATGCTGTGAAATGTATTTTTGTTATTTACCTAGGATATTGAGGTCTCATGAATATTGTTGTTTGGTTCATTGTTAATACAGTTATTAAGGAAAAGCTGAGGGAGCATTAGTACATTGTCCTGCTAGGCATTTTGTGTCAAATTTCTTGAATGCATGTGATCTAGAGTTCTAGCAAGTTACCCGAACTTGGATTGTAAATCAATGCTTTGTTTTAGTGGCCTATCCCTCTTACCAAAATCAATGTACGATCAATAGTCAGGACATGATATTTGTACAAATTCATGTATAAATGTGATGGATTCTACGCTTTTGTTGCCTAAGTTAGTACTTTGCATCCTCTCAAAGAACAGTTTGTATTATGAAATTACCATGGAAGTGAGAGAATCGTTGCTTGAATTTCAACCTTGAGAGTTTGCGATGTTGATGCATGACCCCTTGTGAGGCCGCTTGAGTACAATTTGGAGAGATCTTATATTCAATCCGAGATGTCGGTTGCCATGATTTATTTATGTTGAAGGTGCCAATTTCGAATTGGTTGGCTTGAAAACTGCAGATTTGGCTATTCCCTTTCACATGGGGTCAACATTGCTTTCTTGGTGTAGCAATAGACGACCACTAGACACTCATGCACTGGAGGAAGGTATCTGGCTTTAACTCACGGTTGCTGGATTTTATAGTTGGTAAGATTACTTTGAGACTTAAAAGCCCAAAGGCTCAGAATTACTCAACTATGTATATTAACCTTAGTCTTCTTGGGGTCCCCATGTTTTGAGCATGTCAGGTGTTGGAAGTCTTATGTCAAGTGATTTCATTTTGAAAGTTCGTAGAAGAACAAATCTTCCCAAATGTATACTTGATGCCATGTTGAATGAAATGAATATGGTCTTGATGCTCTGAAGAGCAGTACCAATTATTTGAGAAAGTTGTGTAAATTGGTATAAGCTGAAAATTTTCTAGGCCTATTTCTATGTTCAAATGACTGCCTGAAAGCTGTAAATTTTGTAGGCCTATTTATATGTACGAATGGCTGCCTGTAGGCTATGTTTTGTATGTTTTCCTTTACTCTAGGTGGGAGCAATTTTTCACATGTCCATCATTGAACATCTCCGTATTTCTTTATTGGTTCAGGAAAAATTGCATGATAGGGAACCAAGGGGGTTTGAACCTGAAATATTACAATGATTACAATTCTAGATTACCTGTAAACTCAATGCAGTCAGAAATGTGAACAAATTTTCAACTTATGGCTCAAGCTTGCATATGATGCATTCACTTATCCTTCAATTAGTTTAATTGAGCCCGTATTGTATTGCTACAATAGTTGAAATTGGACTTCATTCATGCAGACCAGCTCTAAATCTTATTTTGGCTTTTTTAACCTCTTATTATGTTTAATATGGTTGATTTTTGTTTAATTTATGTGTCATATGCTGCCATGAGTGGCTTTCTGTTTCTGTTCCTTTTTGTATCATTTGGCGGCACCAGTGGCAGCAAATATGAAATCTAAGCAGCAAATTCATGACATATTTTCCTTATTTCTTATGTCACTTCATGAACTTTACTGAGCCACTGTTACTAACTACGCTTTGTTTTCAAAATCTTCTCTGAGTAGACTGTGAGGCCATCACCTCTATCAAGCAATTACAACCAACAGACTCATCGGTCCCGTGGACCGATTGCACCTTCCCAATGGGGGCCCCGTGGTCCACATCCCGGACCCCCAACAGGTTATGACTATCAGCATCGAGGACCACACCCATCTCAGTATCCACCACCTGCATATGGTAGCTATCCTCCGCAACAAGCAGCTCCAAGAGGTGGAGGCTACGGACCAGGTTGGGAACATAGGCCTTCACCTGTGATGCAGGGTCCCCCTCAAACTGGTGGCTACAACTACTATGGTGGACCAGCTGGAAGCCACGATGTAGGGGCCCACTCTAATTCCTTTCCTGCGCATGTTCCAGGCCGTTCTCCTGCAGCTGCTGTCGGTGCACCCTCCTCCCAGCCAAATTACAATTATGGACAGCAACAGGGTACAGACTATGGGCAGCCAGCTCCTTATTCGCAAACACCACCTCAACAGAGTTACAATCAGGCTCCGATGCCAAATCATCATCCTTATGGAGGTCATGGGAGTTCCTATCCGAATTATCAGCAGACCACTGCTCAACCGGGCTATGCAGCCTCGCAACAGCAATATGGGAGGCCACCATCCTATGGTGCACAATCCCAGGGTTCTCATCCCCAGTCTTATGGCCCACCAAGGGCTAGTCAGCCTGGGGATGCACCATACCAAGGTCCTTATCCGTCGAGTCAATCGTACGGTCAAAATGTGGCTTCACAGCAGCCATATCCATATGCGTCAAGTGGGCCCATGCAGCAAAATTACCCGCCTTATGGGTCTGTGCCAGCTGGTGATGGTTATAATCAGCAGCCGCCTGCATCTGGCCCGGGTTATACACAACAAGCTGCCCAACCTGTTGTTTCAAGTTACGGTCAACCCGTTGGGCAGCCTGGTTTTCCCCAGGGTCCTCAAGGGGGCTATGGGTCATATCCATCTACACAGCCAGTTTACGGTGAGCAACCAGCCGGTGCGGTTCCAAACACTGCAGGTTATGGGTACCAGGGACCTGTAGATCCTTCTACGGCCTATGGTGCTCCACCAAGTGGCCAGCAAGCGTATGCCCAACCTGCGCCGACGCAGACAACCTATGATCAGTCAGTCCCACCATCTGGTGGCTATGTGGCCTGATTGGATAGTACTCCTGTTGGGTATGGTAAGAATTTGTCTCCCCATTTCAGATGCACCCAGCCAAACAACTCAACTCAGGTGTACGGTGCGGAAGGTTGAGGAATTTTGGTATTGTTCTCATTGCACCTGGGTAATTGCTCTGGCATTAGTAGCTTTGTTGCTTCTTACCTAGAGATAGCTTAATTAGGTACTTTCTGGATATTGATTTCGCATTTGGGCTTATATTATTTGTAGTGCATCTCCGGATGATATTCTAACGTTGCTTTCTTTATCTTGAGTGATTGCTTCGTCTATTTTCAGTACGTGTATCAGTTACATTGCTAAATTAACTTATTTGTTGAGTTGATTTAAGTTAGACCTTTCCTCCCTATGACTTCTATTAAGCTAATAAGATTGTATTAGAAATTCGTCGAAGAGAGTTGAATTGGTACAGCAAAGGGAGTGTGCACTCGAGCGCACATAATTTATGTGTTCGTCTTCATAATGACATCATTTTGCAAAAACTCAAGCGTATGGTAAATTTTTTTGTAGCAAAATGATGTTTTGAGTGTATGCATGCTCCCTTTTATTGTATTGATATTGGTAAGCAGCCATTTTACCGATGCTATTTTTTGTCCAATCATGGCATGGTATAGGTATCCGTACCTTATTATTATTATTATTATTTTTTTTGGCGATGACTTTCTTTGTTGAGGTTGGGGATGTAAGTGTGAACCGAAAAACTGATCAAAATTGACGAAAATTAAATCAGATCAGTTGGTTTGGTCTTAATTTTTTTTGCGACAAAAAATGGCATCAGTCCGTGGGTTTTCAATCACCGTCAGAAAAAAATTACAGCAACTAACCGGCCGCATAAATAATACAAATTGATGTTTTGGCCTAACATTATACCAAATGTGGTGAATTTAAAAGTTTGTGGGTTATTATCCGTGCAAAAGTGGTCTTACCCTGGAACTGATTAATGTGCTGAATTTTAATGAATTCTCTTGTTAATATTAATTTAAAATATTTTTTAAATTAATTTTAATTAATTAGATATATATTCAAAGGACGAGAAATACAATACCATCTTAGGTGTGTTTCGAGCCCAACACAAGCCGGCAAATAATAAAATAAATTTGTTAAATACAAATTCTGAAATCAAAACTGGTAAATTATAAGCACTTACTTCTGTATCTTTTTTTTTTTTTCATGGAATCCAAATGGTTATATAAAGTTATTATTTTTTAATAAAAAAATAAAATTGAATAAGGGGGTGATATTTTATTAAGTCATAGAAATTAAAGGATACCCTATGGGGAAATGACACGTATCACACCAGCATGGAGTTGCCCGCACTCTATCACCACTTCTCCAATCTTATCCCAGTATTTAACGAAAGCAATCTCAGGGCTTGTCACGGCCACAAAACCGCTCTCCGTTGATCATTCTCGAAAACCTAGCGCAGCTTCCATAAGATTTGGCCATGGCTCGCCGAAGCTCTGGTAGTGGGCTCCTTTCGATCTCATCTTCTCTTCTATCACTCGTAACATATCCATGCCTCAAGATCTGTTTCCTTTTTCCCCTCTCTGTTGATTCTTCGTTCATGTCATTTTTAGGGTTTCCTGTTTCTCGATCCGATTGTTATTATTCTCCACATGGTTGAATCTTGTTTATTGATAATATCCGGACTATCGCCTTCATGAATCTGTTATTTTCTGCGTTTTCTTTTTCATCAATCTTCTATGTGATGGCGGCAGAGAAAATTAAGTCAAGCGTATTAAAGTTACATGTATGAATTCGTGCATTTTTCCCTTTTTGATTACAAGAAGCACATGCGTGAGATGTATTTATTGAATGCTTTTCTTGTATGTATGTATGTATGTATGTATGTATGTATGTTCTTGATGGCAATATTGTGGCAATTTTTGTGTATTTATGTTTCTAGATATGGTAGGATCCTCTTATTAATTTAGTTGATTTACATAATGCTTATTTTCGTGTTATTTTGTACTTTGGACGTTTCCCAAATTATGGGGATTATATCTTTTGTTTTTTTATTTTTATTTTTAATCTTTACCTAGACTTTGCTGCCAATTTGTCTTAGCCATTCAGCCCAATAAAGGCATTCGCAATTGTTGTTTATCTTTACCCAGTGCATGTATAAGATTATTGTTTTAGCTAAGCATTTCTCTACCCTTTCAGAGTTATCAGGGGGGATTTCTCATCCTTAGAAAACTATATTCTTCATCCCTTTTTAAAAATGCTTTTCTGTTTGGTTTATTTGATGGTTTTATTTTAATATTTTGATGATTTTCGTGGTCCTTGAAGTATGGTTGGAGCTATGAGTGGTAGAATATGCTGTTGGTATAATGTTCCATTTATTTTGGATCATTTTCCCCTTGTATCATTGTTATTTGTTGGATCTTTTTTACAGGTAGACCTGCTCCCCGTGCTGCTCCTCGTCGTCCACCTCTCCGTAATCCACCTCAACAGGGTAAACTACCATTTAAGGCTGTCCAAAGCTTCATGCTTGTCTTGAGTAATATTATTCACGATTTTTTGTAACCTGTGTAATTTCTCTCCTGTTGATTCAGCAAATCATGCTCCTCCACCAGCTCCTGCTCAGGGTGGAGGTGGATCCATGCTGGGGGGCATCGGTTCTACCATAGCTCAGGGTATGTAATAAAGAGCCTAACTTTACTGGGATGTGGACTATGTAGAAATGAAAATGAAGGTTTAATTTTGGAATTATGTAATATGCGTGTATTAAGATGAGTGAAAGCCCTACCTCGTTCCCATTATTGCAGGCATGGCTTTTGGCACTGGAAGTGCAGTGGCACACAGGGCGGTTGATGCTGTGATGGGACCTCGTACTGTTCAACATGAAACTGTGGTATCTGAGGCTGTTGCTGGCCCAACACCGGGCATGAACAGTCTTAGTGAGTCTGATGCCTGTGGCATTCACAACAAGGCATTCCAAGATGTAAGATGGTCTTTTTCTTTCGTCTTGATGGCGGAAATTTATTCAGTATATAAGGACTTGCGTGTTAATTTGTAAAATATGTTACCCAAAGTCGTTCCTTCACAAGAAGTTGCAGTACTTAACACAGGAATCTGTGATCAATTCCTTTCCGGAATGTTGGGGCGGGAAGGCTTAATTAGTTCCATTTTATCACTTTATGTAAGTTAAAAAGAAATTGTTGCATTACTTTGGGGTAATGGGTAAGGGGATAGTTTAGGCTGTTTAGTATTTTTCAAATTTTCCCCCTTAGGTGAAATGATGTCATTTCACTTAAGAAGAAAGAAAATAAAAAATAAATAAAAATGGGTTAGGCGTCTCTTAAATGTGTCCCTGCCGTGCCCCCTAATTTTATTTTAATTTTTAAAAGGGGGACTTGTATTTGGCGAGTCCCTGTCGCACCAAGGAAGGGTTGGTGCTTCCTAGATTGAAGCAGATCAGGCATAAGTGGAAAAACATGTTCCTACCTATCTGTGTTATAAAACACTACAGAAGAACAAAATTCTGTTACAGATTGTTGATTTTTGTACCACCTGATCGTTTTGTAGAAGTCTACTTCTAGTGTTATACGTTCCACAACCCTATTATGGTTCTAGGTAAGTTAGACTTTTTTGATGGGGACAGTCAATTAATTTGATCAATATGCTCACATAATTACTTAATTGCCCTCCATTTACTGCATTCACTCGTTCTTCATATCTAAACTTGAATTTTAGAGCCCGAAGCTGTATATTTCTTCCTGCCTGTTGTGTGATTTTTCATATGTTCGATGCTCGCATTCTCTGGAAAACAATCAAGAATCCTTATAATGCACGCTTATTTTTCTCAAAATCCTTTCAGATCTATTTCAAACTTTCATGGAGCTTGACTTGGTGTGGCTCAGAAAGAAAGTAGACTGATGTCTTATGAACTTATTTCTTTTTCCTGTTTCTCATGTAGTGCTTGAACAGCTACGGGAGTGACATCAGCAAGTGCCAGTTCTACTTGGATATGTTGTCCGACTGCAGGAGGAACTCTGGTTCTGTGATGGGTGCATGAGTGCTCCCTCTTTGCCCTGTGATGGAGTGGTGCATTGGCTGCCTCCACTCATTTGTTTGCGACTAAAATTGCTGTTTATTATGATTCTGATGGCTTGTGAGCTGGTGTTGAATCTGCTGTTAAAGAATAAGCTTTCTAGACAATGACCAGATATGGCAATTGCATGCCTGCTTTTAATTCGTCTGTTTATTCCGGTATTTTAATTCAGCTTCTTGCTCCATCTCAAACGTGCATCTAAACTGTTGGTATCGACCCAAAATTACAGTTAAAAATTAGCTTGCCGTTGATGCTCTATTATTATGGTCATCTCGTAATACTTATAGAGTAATCCCTTGGCAAAAAATAAGCCAGGCAGACTTCTTATTGTTGAGCTTATGGTTAGCTACTAATAAGCTTAGCATGATGAGTTTTATTTGCTTACCCGTTTCGCGATGGCAACAAATGCTTGAGATAATCATTGGGTGACATCTTCTCTAGTGTAAACTTGGTGCCCAAGTAGAGCATTGTTTGATGGGCAAAAGGAGTATAAAGTAGCAATGGGCTTACATAGTGATCCTCATGGGAGTCCATATGGTCCTAATCTGGGAATTTTAGTCGCATGGATTGGTCGAATATGCAAAAATATGGGGGTTGTTGATTTTTATATGAGTAGTGTTAGTGTGCGATTTTTTTATATTTTAATAGTGAAAAACTCAAGTAAATTTAAATGGCGTGATTAGGTTTAAGTCTTTTGCCATTTAAGTGAAAGAAATACATTAATATTACTTGCATAAACATCAATGGACCCTGATATTTTTCAATATTTTCTTTGATCCATAAGGTTTGAATTTTTATATTAGAATTCATATGGACCTCATGGGAATGGCAACGTACCTTAGGTATATTGTTACTCAACAATCCATATCATCTTATTTAATGGGTCGGACATCTCTTTGGGTTAAGCAGTCTGAAATTCATCATTTAACCTATTTTAGAAATAATGAAGGCCTGGTTCAGACAAGGGATTTGATTCTACTTTTATAATCGCATGTTGCTTTCATAATTGGAGGCCGCTTTTGCTAATGATTTGGCTTATATTCTTTTACGTTGTAAAATTTGTGGATGGCTTTAAGGGGTGTGAAAAATGTTCGAATTTGCTCTTTGTTATTTGGTTGATCACAAGTAATTGAACTTCAGAGAAATGAGAAATTTAGTATTAAACTGTATCGAAGGAAAGCCAAATCTGGTTCACATGAGGGATCTGATCCTACATTCATAATCGGATATTGCCTTAGTAATCAAAGATTGCTTTTGCTAATGATTTGTCTTATATTCTTTTATGTCGTAAAATTCGTGGGTGGCTTGTTCACGAGGCGTGGAAAATCTCCGAATATTATAAGTAGTGTAAATTCATTGTTATTTATTATTGGCTGACTGCAAGCACGTGAACCCTGGAGAAGTGAGGAACTCAATCATAAACTAATGTAACGCATAAAAATTAAAAATTTACTAACCTGCGCGATCAGGCTACATGACCAATAATATTAAAGTTGGTGTTGCGCCTACAAAATATTCATTGGTCACTTGAATCGAGAAAAATTAAAATAAATAAACCACAATAATTTTCTACTTACGTATCAAAATGATGCTGTGCCAAATGTAAGGAATATGGTAATTGCCTTTAGTCCCCGCCTAGAAGTCAGAAGTCATTTATAAAGGACAGAAGAAAAAGATATGCATGGAACATGATTAGGAGATGACAAATCATACAATTGACCATTTGACGTAGATACCTAGTACGGCATCCAATGATGTATTAGCTACGACCGTGTGTTTTTGCTACAAGTGCTCTAGAAAGCCCCATGTCATCTGTTTCCAAACTCTTGGTCTCATTCACGTATTCCCACAATTACACTAACAGCTCCAATAATTCAGACTTATCTTATTATATTTGTCAGTGGGAAAGGACACAAACCCATATACTGTTTATATTACAGAGTCCACCAAATTTCATTTTGGCTTCCCTGTGAATTGATTTGCGTCTCTTTTCTTTTTCTGGGGAAAGGATATGGTGCTTCAAGCAGTTGATCTTTTGAAGAAGGAGCTCCCACTTGAGCAGGAATCTGTGGTGCTATCTGAAGATGACGTTGCTGGTCTTGTGCTTGTGGACATCATCAATGGCTTCTGCACCCTTGGATCTGGATCTCTGGTGCTCCCTACTCCCACTACCTCTATCAAGGGTTCTGTGCTGTTACTACAGAGCATATTAGAATTGATGTTACCAAGAGTTCAATTTCATTTTTTTCTTGTTTCTGTGCCTTTGCTGCTGTCATTCAAGCTTTGATTGAATGAAGAAATTCAAGCTGTGCCTTCTAGCATTTCAAGTCTTTACTTCTGTTTTATGTCTATATGTTTGTTTTGTCTTTTTGTTTCACTTACTCCTAATTTATGCCTAAAAAGAAATGCTTTCATTATGAAAACACTAAATTTCTTCTCAAGATTCATGCCATGAGTGAGCCTCTGTTCTACATCATCACATGTTAAGAAAGGTTGCAAGACTCTTTTCTTGAATTCGCACCTAGTGATCTGGTCTGAAACTGCTGTTGTACTAAAGATATACTCCTTTAAAGTAGAGTACTCTAGAGAAGCTTTTGCTCCTCATATTTGTTGGGATTTTTATATTCTATTCTATTTTCCTTTCTGGCTTTTTCTTCCGTTTGGCTTAATGTTCAACCCATAAACAGAACACTACACTTTTCATTCAAGAAAAGGTAATCAGACGCCAACATGTTGTATGGCTTGTATGTATAGTTTGTGTACAAATTTGTAAGACACTTTGTTCTGATTGAACAGCTACTCCGAATCCAAACAACTCGCCGGTCGTGATTGTCCATTTTTGTTTCTGTTTTTTTGGAACTACAGGCTCCAAGAGAGCCCAACAAGCAAATAGAAGGAATGGTGAAAGAATCGGCGAAGCTAGCAACGGCGTTTTGTGAGAAGAAGTGGCCTGTAATGGCATTCCTAGACACTCACCATCCTAACAGGCCGGAGTACCCTTACCCTCCTCACTGCCTTTCTGGCTCCTCCGAATCCAATTTGGTTCCTGGTAGCTATCCCTTCTCCTTTTCTATACTCACCCTCATTTTCTTGTTTCTCTTTCCCTTTTTTTTTTTTCTTGGGGTCGTTAACTCCATATATGTACAGCTCTGCAATGGCTAGAGAAAGAACCAAATGTGACAATCAGGCGCAAGGATTGCTACGATGGATTCCTGGGCTCAATTGAGGATGACGGCTCCAACGTGTTCGTAGATTGGGTCAAAACCAACAAGATTAAAGTTGTAAGCACCTTTGTACTCGGACTAGACACTTTGCATCTTTAGACCAAACTTCACCTCAAATCTTACTGGCATCAGTAGTCAAAGTGATAAGCTGTTTCATAAACAATGAATGAATCTAACAAAACTACTTTGTTTTGATGAAAGCTCCTAGTGGTAGGGGTATGCACAGACATCTGTGTACTGGATTTTGTTTGCTCTGCGCTATCAGCGAGAACCAGAGGCTTCCTCGCCCCCGTGGAGGAGTTGGTAGTGTACTCGGGTGGTTGTGCTACCTTTGACATTCCTATTCACATTGCTAGGAACTCCAAACATGCCATGCCTCATCCTCAGGTAATTACTCTTCTTCCATGGCCAATTTGTACCAAAATCAAACCGAATCCGGAAAATGCTCACTTTTGATTATCTAAATACTAAGCAGCACATGAATTTGCTGAGTATCTAAATATTTTGATGAAAGTACTTGATTATCTTCCATTCGTGTGTTGTCTTGATCGGTTTTTGGAATTTCATTAGTGGGGATATATAGCATTTTTCTTTCTTCACTTGTTCTTGGCAACCAAAGAAGCATAGAGAGTAATGATTTTTTGGTTTACTGTGATCATCACAGTAAATAAGCCAATTCTCTGTAGACACACTCAACTGCTTCGTTCTTCTCCCGTAAGAAGTTTCCCCAAAAGGGAAAAAACCTGAATTAAAGAAAGTACATAAAATGAAATTGAACTCAGTCGCAGCACAGGCTTGATCCTAATCTCGTGATTTGTTCGGCAGGAGCTTATGCATCACATGGGTCTGTACATGGCTAAAGAAAGAGGTGCCAAGATAGCAAAGGAAGTCTCATTCGGTACGCTTCAGTAAAGGCCATGGCACACTAGTTGAAGTGGTGGTGATCGTTTATGCGTGTTTCTCCTAAATACTGCACTTCAGTTGCAGTCTATGTGTTGGCTTCAAAGGCTGGCAGCAGTATGAACTGTGAAAAGTAACAATGAAACAGCTGCAATATCATGGGTGGTGCGAAGGTTTGTGTGTATATACATTGTCAGAATAAGAGACATGTAACTCGTATCCGTCCACGAGTAAGGCATACGTGGGACGATGGTGCCACATCATTTCTAGTCAACGACCGACCTTGCCTATGGACATGGGGTTGTGCATGGTTTGTTTTGCTACCTCATTCTCGCAACTCATATGGTATCATAAATTATTTAGTTTTAACCTTAACTTGATTTCGATATTAAACTAGAAAGATAATACATTGAGCCACAATTTCCTTCTTTTTTTTTTCTTTTTTAATAAACAGTGCTGAAGCCCCTACCCATATTATTAGAAACGAAAAACATAGGGTTGGGCGTAGAACCTAGCAAAATAATCCCCTAAACGGATCGTAGATGCTAACATTTTCAAGGAGGTCTAAAATAAGAGATTAGACATGTCCTCACTCGTTCTTTTTTCAAGATCTTTGAGCTCTTAAGGATGCTGTAGGGATTCCTCTAAACCTAATTGATCTCCCGTAACAGCCCTTCAACATGTAGGAGGGAGAGAGTTAACGTTATCAAGCAAGCACGCTAATTTGGTTCATGGAATTGGATAGAATAGGTATTTTATAAAAATATAAGATGAAGAAGGAGAAAAGCATACAAGGAATAATTCTTTTCAAGGCTTACGTGTGGAATAGATAAGTGATAATTATTATGCCTTCGGTCATTGGTAACATCTATTCCTTGTACCATTCATTTCCTTCATGATTTATGAGAGTGAGCATTTTACTTATGCTATATGAAAATATTACTTATAGATTATATTATATTAAATACATATTTTATTTCATTTCGCGAACCAAACAAGGGGTAAGATAATGAATGATCATATCCAGCTAATTTATTTGGTAATAAAAATAATAGATGGGATATTATTTATTCTAGCCAATTAGCAAAAAGTTTGATTTTGTTTTGGTAACTGCATCTGTTAGTGGGCGATCAATGGCGTAATATCATTTAACACTATTTTTACTTTTAAAATTAGAAGGATGCGTGTTCAAATCTATTTCACAATAATTTAATATTGTATTCTTTATCATTTGCAAATCTATTTACAGGTGAAGGTGCTCAAATGGAAAATTTAGACAAATATTTCCCACTTATCTCAACATGAAATTTTTCCTCAATTCTCCCCCAAATTTTCCCAATCAAAGTATTTCGAAAAATTATGAACTTGCCAGATCCTACACATATTCATAGGTGATCAAATTATATCGATACAATTATGACACGTGCCATCTACTTGAAAATTCTATCTAAACTTTTCCTATTAGATATTTATTTTATTTTATTATAGGTTTATCGGTATAAATTGTTTTTCGGTGACACATGACATCAGATTTAATCTGATGTGTATCATATGATTCCTTTTTTCTATGCTCTTCAATTTAAAATGTGCAATGAATATGTTTAGATATTATATAGATTCCTGACTTTTATTTTAAAATTCAAAGCATCTACAGTGACATGTGTCATACCCACATTTTTGTAAATAGTTTTAGCTATATCCAATGTTAAGAAAAGCTAAAAAAATAAGTATGAATATGACTTATTCTGAATTTATTTTTTAAAGACACAGGCAAAAAAGCTAGTTTTATTAAACAGATAAAACAAAATCCTCTTTGCATTATTATATACCGAGGAAGATAAAAGCCCCAGTCGGATTTCTAATGTTAATGATGTATTAAGATGGTGTTTAAGCCCGAATTTCATAGTTTAATCCCCATGTGCTTAACGGATTAGATCCTAATCCCTTTTAAACCCTACTCCCTCACGCCTGCTCTCCTCCTCCTCCTCAAAACCCTAGTTTCACACCCCAAAATTTGTCCGTCAGAAATCCCCTCCAATCCCAAGATCAGACGGTCTGACATGGAAACCCTAGATCTGAGTCGTCATACCGAGGAAGATAAGAGCCCCAACCTGATTTCCGCCGTATATGCGGTCTTCTCAGAGTGCGGCTTCGTCGGATACGATCCCCTCACCGGATTGAGGCTCGGAATCCTCAATCTCCATTCCCAGTCGCGGCCTTTATCAATCTCTTTGTGGTACACATTATCTGATGAGCCGCCTCTGGATGTCGGCATTGAACCTGTGGTCTTGAAGTTTCAGAAACTGGGTAATTTCGTCGTTGTTTACGGGTCTTTGGCCAAAGAAAGCTCATCATCATCATCATCCCTGCACCGACTATGCCTGGATTCGCGCCGATTCGATCCCAACAGCTCATCCGAGGGAGATGTCTCCGGACTCCTGAAAGTAATCGTCAAGGACGCGCTTGTATTGCCCCTCGAAATCGACGTGTGTTTGAAGGCCGGGATGGGTCTCCCGCCATGTCTAATGCGGCTCCCGCCGGAACTCAAAATCAAAGTAATGGGACTGCTACCCGGGAATGACATTGCGAAGATGGGGTGCGTTTGTTCAGAGTTCCGGAATCTGGCCATGGACGAAGGATTGTGGAAGATGAGGGTTGTGGAGGATCTTGGAGACGCGACTTCGGTAGTACCTGAAGGGAATCAATGGAGGGAGAGGTTCGTCCATTTGTGGGAGAGGAGGAAGCGGATAAAGATTGCAGAGGAGAGAGAGAGGGAGCTTGAACTCTCCTGGGGGCGGAAGGTTTCTCCCATATTTGGAAAAGTCGTATATTTTTTGTAAATCTGAATAAATCTTGTTCATTCCTTTTTTCCCCCCTAGCCCTAGTTTTTCTATCTTCATGTTTAAGATGAATTCTTAAAATTGTTCATAAATTTATGAGATTTTAAATTTGGAAGATCCTTACCTAAACATGGGCAACAATTGAACTCAAAACAATTAATAGTATTATGTTGGTTATTTATTTAAATTCTTTAATTATTTTGTGTTCTAAACCCTTTTTTTCATAGTAATTATGTTCTTATCTTATTGTTTAGAGTTACTAATCTAAAAAATATTAATTAACAATAACATAAAAGAGGCATAATTAGATTTATGTCACATCCCTAAATCTCGTGATATGGATATAATATTCTTGAAATTCAGGCATTGTATTTTCTGGCATCACATTTTTTTAGAATATGATGACTTGGCCTTACAAGTGCCCCACATGGTTTGACCCTCGTCCTAGTTAGAAGCATTTTTTTTTCTGCATATTTTAAAATTAGATTCCTCCATGAGAAGAGAGGGCGCCCCTAAATGACACCAAGGAGAGGTGGCTCCGTGTCCCGAGCCTTCTAGCGAAAGTGTTGAGGGAAGAGGAATTTGACGGCGGTGATCGGATCGCCGCCGTGCATGCCTTCCTTTCAGTGTTTGGCCCTCCACAGCTTTTGCTGGCTTTAGCTATTTCCCTACGCTATCACAGGATTTTAGACCATGTGGAAGTTGTTAATTAGTTTACTCGCTTGCTTTAAACTAGACACATCGCACGTTTAAATACATTTATTTAATTATAGAAGATTAAATAAGATAATTGAAAAAAATGTATTAAAAAGATAAAAGTGAAAAGAGTAGACAGAAAAGTGAAGGATGAACAGTTAAGAGAATTATTCCGTGACTGTAAAATATTTGATTTACAATTTTATCCCATTGATTTCAAAGAGTAATTGAAATATTTAAAATAAAAATAAGGGTGTTTTATATATTTCAAAATTTTAGGATTTGGTTGATAAAGACAACTGCTTTTCACCACTAAACCCGTCTTTAATAGTAAGATTATAATATGCTTTAATCTGTACTATTGTAAAGTCAAAAGATCCTTTAGGAAAGAAGGGGAAATAATTTTATGTGGGTTTATTAGGTTCATGGGGCTGGCCTTTATGCCGTGTTTCTGCCTCTTATCAGACATACGTATCTGAATCCGTGAACGCCGTGGAGGATGGACTTAAAGACTGCCCCTCGAAATGGAGATGTGTTTGAGGACTGGGTTGGGTCTCCCACCATGCCTAATGCAGCTTCCTCCTGAGCTCAAAAAATCAGAATAATGGAGAATCTGGGGGGAGAAGGCACTCTGGTGATGGGCTCTGTTTGCTCAGAATTCAGGAATCTGTCCATGAACACTGGATTGTGGACACGGAGGAATTCGGATGCGCGGTGTCTCATCCTAATCAATGGAAGCATAACTGTGTTTCTGTGGAAGCACCCATCGGAGGGGCAGTGGGGGCATAATTTGGCTTGCTTCCTTTCCTAGGCCCCTACTCCGCTTTGAAAGATTTGAGATGTGATTCCTAGATGATCTTAACATTTTGGAATAAAATAACTTGGACTCAATCTTGATTATATTTAGCTTATGTTTGTGTGTTTGGTGACAAAAGGAGGGATTTTAACTTTCAGGAAAGGGAAAAATGGGAGGGTAGGTATTCTCACTTTCAACCCTTTTGCTCGTGAGTTTAGGAAAAAGATAATACTATTCTTCCCGAAAAAGTGAGTCTTGAACAAATTCTACCACTTACATATGGAGGTGGAATCCATATATATATAGGTGGAACCCACATATATAGGTGAGTTTTACTTATCACATGTGAGGGATAAGATTTGTTTGAGATCACTCTTCTTGGTATGAATAGATTTATCCTTGGGAAAAAGGTGTATTTTATTTTCCCTTTTCTTGTTATGAGTTTAGGAAAGAATTGAGGAGAAATTAAAATTTAAAAGAGCATATTATTATTTTATCCTTAACCCCATTATTTAAGAGCATGTTGCTTAATATTTTGAGGATATTATTGGTATTAGAACTTTGGAAGTTAATTTTTCTTTCAATCCAAATCCTCCCAACTTTCATAAGAAAGTTTGAGAGAGAGAGAGAGAGAGTTGGGCTGATTTTCTTCCTATTTATGTTCTTTTCTTCTTTCTTAAAAACTCACAAACAAGAAATTTGAAAAAAAAAATCATGTTACAAAATTTATTACTTTGAACCAATCCAATGATTGTATTATATGTTTCCATGTTCTATTTTCATTAGGGTCCCTTTACTGAAATTTTTTGTGAAAAATCACATAAGAAGCTCATTAGTTTTTCAAACTTCTATACTCTCAAATTCTATTTTACAAGGTGTTTAACATGTAAAACCGCCGGATACATGTTAGTGAATTTAAGTGTTATCAAAGAGGACCTCGGTTTAAAAGCTTATTGGATTTGCACTGAATTCTTAGGAAAATTATAGAATACGTCTCGTAATCCAGGCCGATTTTTAAGAGATTTCATAAGGTCGAAAATATTTTGATGGCAGCCCTATTTGGGAATAATGTCACACTTCAGGAACCTCACACCCATGGGGGAATGGGGCTTCATATTCTTGAATTGAGTAGTAAGAATATGAGATTGAAACTATCATTGTAAATGAATAAATTGACAAAATTCTCATTTATAGACTTACTTCCTATAACTTATAATAATAATAATAATAATAATAATAATAATAATAATAATAATAATGAAACTAAAAATAGTATCGATGATAAAAATTTATGAATAAATAAATTATTCATAATAAATGGTTGATATTACTATCTTTAGAAGTTCATTATTAAATTATATGAATTCTACTTTTAGCAATATATGTTTGAATTCCATAGAAAAGTAGATAAAACTTTTATATTTAGTGTTATTCTTCAAATTTTATTTATTTATTATGTGAGTAATTTTTTCATACTTTCAATTATGATTAAAATTTTTTTAATAAAGGGATATTAATGAAAAAGTTGTCATGATAATCTTACATTCCTAGAATCTAGTTGTCCATACCAAACGTAATAATGTTACATTCTGGAGAAACCAATTAAGTGTACAAAATATAAAAATATTACATTCAAGGCATCACATCCCGGGAAATATGATACCGAAAAAGATTACGAGATTCAACGAACCAAACAGTTTCCAAAAAAAAACATCCTAATTGCATAAGGACTACTCACAAATCCAAAAAACATCCTAATTGCATAAGGACTACTCACAAATCCAAAGAGCCTTAAAAGTGGATTTGGAGAGACTTATCCTCAAGACAAACTAGCTCTCTTGAGGTCCCCCCCCCCCCCCCCCCCCCCCCCCCCCCCGGCCTTCCTTTTCTCTCTTTTTTGAGGAAAGGAGTGAGTTGGTTAAACCCGAGGCAAGTAATAGTGTACTAATCCTAAGATAAAGCAACAAAATCTCTCCCAGTTCCCAAATCATTACCCATTATTGAATTAGTATGTTTCTTATGATTGAGTTTTGTTAATTTATTATGTTAATTGTTGTTGGATTGAGTTATTGTAGTATGTTAGTTGCTCTTGAAGTTTATTGGAAAATTTTAGTATGTTACTTGCGCTTAGGTTGAGTTAATTTAGTAATTTATATTGGTTGTGATTGGATTAAATCTTTCTCTATTTTGGTATAATAGGTTTCCGTAATATGAATTGCCCTAACCAACCGGTCTTAAGTCGAGTGAAAAAGTGCTTAACTCTCCTCAAAATCAAGGTGGGTTGAATGGAAAAGAATCTAAGACCGACCCAACCACTTGTCTGCACACCCCTAATCTCCATCATTTCATGACGTTGGATGTAGAAAACAACTGAAGAATTAGCCATGTGGACTGTGTGGGAGAAGCCAACAATGGAATTGGTAAAGGGCGGGAAACGTCCTCATATGATACATTTTTATGAGATATCTATTATATCCCATTCCGCAAAGTAAGGGTGGGTTAGTATATAGAATCATGATCCTCTGAATTTAAAAACCCATGAAATTATGAATTTGACAAATCCTAACCATTCATTGAAAAAAATTAATAAGGAAACTAGATGCCGAAAAAATTAATGATTGTTCATAGATTCATGGCTTTTTCGAATTCATCTAATCTATATCATGGTATGTAGTTAGGGTTGGCGATTTCATGCTTGTCCAATTAACAATCCACCCAAGCCCTCCTCTTTAATGTATGGGCAATGAATGAGCCTTCAACGGGTACTTATTCAACCCATCTAAGACTGTTTGAAATAATTTGAATAGCTCCATGATGATCATCGCAACACTACTTTCGCAAATTAAGGTGTTGTTGATTCTTACAAACTCATTGTTCAATTGAAAAATTAATACTTCCATATACGAAAAAAATTGAAAAATTTAGGGATCAAATTAAAATTTTAGGGACCGAACCTTTCAAAAAATAAGAATCACACTCAATTGTAATTTCTGAAAAAAATGTAGGAACCAAAACGCAACATTAAAATGTTAGATCGTAACCCATTTAGGGCCCCCACGCCCTCCCAGTCCCGCGAGTTTGCCACAAAACCACAGTTTATTTTGCACAAAATAAAATAAAATGTCGGTACGTACGGCGGGCAGGAACCTTCCCTCTCAATGAAACCCACCGTTAGATGGTGTTGGATGAATATAGATCAACGGTGATCACACATTACCGGAGACAGAGAGAGGATCACACCGTAAATGGGGAAACACACGTAGAGCCTTCCAATCGAATTTCAAAGACGACGCGGCAGCGGAGAAATGGGAGACGAGAAGGTGAAAGACGAAGCTCTGCAGATATTGGGACTTGTTCAACTGTTGCCTCGCTTGGTCGTCTTCGATCTCGATTACACTCTCTGGCCTTTCTACTGGTAATCCCCCTCCTCTCCTCCCCTTTTAGGGTTTTCCGTCACGTATTCACCTTTCAGTTTGCTCCATTTTTCACCCGTTTCTGTTCACGTGTAAGGGAGACACTGATTCTGTTTCTGTTTTTTATCTTGTACTTGGATGTTTGGGTTTTGAGATTTTAATTCCTCATTGTTGATGTCTGGTTTGCAATGATTTATCTTTGGATTCATGGTTCTGTAAGAAAATAAAGGGGCTTTAAATTGTGCGACTTGTAAATGTGCTTGATGCACCAAATATGCAGTTAATTGCCATACTCATGCACTAGAAAACGTGCAGAATGCGCCCTAATCGTCTGTTCTGACTATAAACTGGGATTTAGTTTTACTCAGTTCTAGACAATTAAGCTATGAGTTCAGACATTGAAATACCACTAATTATCATGAGTCTTTTATGTTATATAAATACATAATGAATACTATTGATCATTTTGACCATAGATGAACGATTCCGGATGTGTGTATCCCAGAATGATGAGGTTTGTTTTGCACATATTCACTGGGGCTAATTTGGAATTGGCTACTTATTTGGATCAAATTGATGCAATTTAGTTCTTAAACTTGCATATTATGTTAGTGGGTCTAATCTATAATCGGGCACTTCTTTGGATCATGTCAACAGTTCTACTTAACTAAAAGTGACTATCAAGACAAATGGTTCTAGATCTCCAATGTACGTCAACTCAGTTATAACCACTGCGTTTGTGTCTTTGAAAAAAATTAATTAGTTTTATGTTCACTCTTTTTAACTTATTTATACCATTAGAATTATCATTGGATGGAGTAGTCTTTATGATTAAGCTAGATATTAGCTTTAAGAAGTCGGAAAGTTTTTAATTGTCGATTACATTTTTTTTTTAAAATTTCCTATCAGTGGAAAACAACATGCCTTAGAGAATCTGGGACTGTTTCTCCTGTTTTCTCTTATATTTGGAAAGCAAATAAAATAGAACATAAGACAGCTAGTTTCTATTTTTCTTTTATAGTTTTTTTTAACAATGTGTGAACCTTGGCGCCGCTGGAAGGTTGCTGCCTTATGACCGAAAGGTCACAGCAAGTTTCAGTGGTGGAAAGCAAAGGTAATGTTGCATACGACGAATGACCTTCCCCCCCAACCATCAGAAATGGGAAGCCTTTCTGCCCTAATTGGCTTTTTTAATGCAAAAACCTAAATGTTGATAAACTTTAGGACTGGAATTGTGTTAGCATATTCCAACTAAGACCTGAAATAGCTTGCACTTAAATTGACACCCTGCGGTCCAGAACCATGACCAATCATATATGCCGTTATGCCAAATTCTGGTACTACATAAAGTAAAACATTATGCCTAGAAAAAAGTTACTGTTTCCCTGTTGTGGACATCAGAAATGGAGATAAAAGGGCCTGATTGTAGCTGGTGGGAAGGCTACATTCAGATTGAGTTTTGAGAATGGATTGGAATGTAATCAGACCAATCATAGTCTTCCTAATGGCGATTTTCTCTTTCCTTTAGGAAATGGCATTCTCATGTTTTGAGCAACAATATTCCTAAAAGTGCCAAGTCCGAACCTAAAAATCATCACCCCCAATTACAAACCATATAAAAATGGATACACGCTCTCTGGAATGTTTTATGAATCCCAAACCATGGTTGAATGTTCACACACATGATTGTTAATTTCAATGAGTACCTTTTCTTTCTTTATTGCAAGTTTCTTGTTTGCTGCAAAAACATAGTTCATGACAACCGTACATAAGCATTAGATGAACTTACCGGACCCTATCTTGGGTCAAGTTCTTTATTGTTAAACTGCTCCAGCTTGCCTAAGTTGCTGCCTTTAGGATTTCTAGGGGTTCATTGAACAAGGTCTGAATTGTGATTCAAGAAGAAGAGGGAAAGAGAAACTGTGTGTGCTACAGCCCCGTGTTGCAACCCACTCTCCAGTCGTGTGGATATATTAGAACTATTGTCCACTGTCCAATTGACTGATGCAGTTGATTGGAAACCCAGTTAACTGACATGAACTGTTTACTTTTGCAACCTGAGGAGATTTCTAAAGCATGACTTGCACAATTTCCATTTGAAATGTTCATGTAAAAAAACTGCATTGCTTAACTAAATGAAGAGCTGCATCTTTATGCGGTTGATGCATCTTATCTTGATGGTTCCTTCATTTTATCTCATGGTTGTAGTCTGATAGTCATAGTCATACGATTGATTCCTTAAAATCACACTTTCAGCACCGTGACTTCTGTTTTTTTTTTTTTTTTTTTTCCTCCCTCGATATGATTTTTCTCTTTTTACCCTAATTTAAACAGAAGGGAGGAAATTTTTTCATTTTCCTAGATGCAGCCTATATGTCTCTCCTACCTGTGTAGAATAATGTGGTTATAAATTTTGATGTTCATGTCGTATCTTAACAGTGAATGTCGCTCCAAACGTGAAATGCCATCTTTGTATCGACATGCAGAAGGCATATTGTATGCGCTTAAGGAGAAGGGAATTGATGTTGCTATTGCTTCCAGATCACCAACTCCAGATATAGCGAAGACTTTTCTTGAAAAGTTGGATATCAAATCAATGTTTGTAGCCCAGGTGAGCTGAAGGAATATTTATTTATTTAATTCGGACTGCATTTTCCTTAATTTTTATTTTCTAGCATTTTAAATAATTTTTCCCATTGAAATGAAAGGTAGAGAGGCATAGTGTTGTTGATAATATAACTAAAAGAAAATTAGTTGACCAGGTTTTAGCGTGCAGCTAAGGTACAGGCTACGTTGCTTATAGAGATGAAAGTTATTTCAGAAATGTTATCTTAATGTGCAAATCTAATTCAAAATATATCTTGCTAATGAAATTGGTCTAATGGCATCTCCTCCCCATGTAGGTGCAACGGTGGGGATGAGGTTGCAGGTTAACCCCATCTGATGCGTGTATTTACTGATATATATATATATATATATATTTGGTATCTCATTGACTAATCAAGAATGCTACTACATGGAAACTGCCAAGGGGATGCAATTCAATAGAGGTGGCTAGATTGTAAATAATGTGTAGGGCCCCATAGAAGCAGTCCTAAGAGCTTAGAAATAATGACCATTCATGGTTGCCTTGATAAAGAATGCTAAAGAGACGTGAACTCACACATGCAAAGTGGCACCTAAGGGTGGCAATGAATAAGGGTATACCCATTTACCCGTCTTATCCGTCTTACCCTACCTTAATTATTAGGGTAAGGGTAATGATTTCTTACTTGTTTGAGTAGAAGGGTAGCATAAGAGTAAATTTATTTTTACCTGTCTAACTAAAAGGATAGGGTAAGGGCAAAGCATTTGTTTCACCCATTTACTCGTTTACCCAAGGGTATTTTAATAATATGTATTTATTAATTATAAAAATATTGAAATATATAAATATAAATATAGAAGTAAATACAATATATAAATATAGAAAAACTTATACTTTTTCATGGATTTTAATTTCTATTGGGTTGATGCCCTTTGTTTCAACTCTTTAAGTACTTAGAAGTTGTATTAGTTTGGTTAACTTTAAATTTATTTCCTTCTTTTAAATAAAATCTTTTGGGGGCAATTTACCTGTTTACCCTTTAGGGTCAAGAAAATCTTTACCCGCTACCCGTTAGGGTAGGGTAATTGTATTTTATGTTTTACCCGTTAGGGTAAGGGTAAGGGTAAAATTATTACCATTTCTGTTGCCACCCCTAGTGACACCCCTGCTTCTAGCCATTTGCTTGATCACTCTTGGTGACTTATTATAAACGAGGAATGACAAGTTTGTATTGTTGGGATAGTTCCCTGTTCCACATTTCATAATATCGTAGATCTCACTGTATTCAGGCAGTTGATATTCCCCTTTATGTCTAGCTTTTTAGTTGCTTTTTCTTTTCTGTTTTTTTTTTTTGGTCTTACCCAGGAAATTTTTTCAAGTTGGACTCACAAGACGGAGCATTTCCAGAGAATTCATCGTAGGACTGGGGTACCCTACAACTCCATGCTCTTCTTTGATGATGAGGACAGGAACATCGAATCGGTAAAAAACTTGTATTCCTCTTTGTTCTTTACAAACCCCCATCTCCTCCATTTGCTTATCGGTAGAAGTACTCACTGAAATCAATGCCTTCAATGTGTCATTTATGGCCGTCTTTTCTACGTGTTCTGTATCGGTTCGGGCAGGTCTCAAAAATGGGTGTTACAAGCATTCTGGTCGGTAATGGGGTGAATCTTGGAGCATTGAGGCAAGGGCTCATAAATTTCTGCCAGAATTCATCAGGCAAAAACAAGAAGAAATGAATTTCTCGAATTATTTCTCAATTCTGGGTTAATATTCGTTCAGCTTTGGAAGCTGTTGATGATGTTACGCAGATTAAACCCAGGTAGTTACCATATAATTCATCAAACACTGTAATATTGTTGTACGAGAAGGGTAAGAGAAGGGTAAGAACATTCCCCACCAAAATGATTCAAAGTTATGCTGTAATAAGCTTCAGCATCTATGCGCTTTAAAAGGAGTCATGCTGCTAATAAGTTCAAGTGATGATGGGGCGCAGTGCATTTGATGTAATATAGCTCTCACTATATTTATGCCTTTAAACACATTTTTTCCCTTTTGTTTTCTTTTATGTTCACAACCAATTGATATTTATTTAATGCCATTAAATTTATTTCAATGTGCAATTTTGGCCAATAGATTATGTTACGAATGGTATCAAATCTATAGGCGACTCAACTCCCACCATGCACCGTATTGAATAACAAAAATAGATCCCTTCTTTGTACGTTCTTGGAAACTTTCCCATGAATGTATTATAAAGGATATGACTGTATCATGGCTTTTAAATAATTTTATTTCAAACAATAATTAAAATTTTCACTCCCTTCGTTAATTTAAATTTTCAAAAATGCCGACGGCTGCTATTTTAGTTAGTTCATTAAGTAAAGTAGATTGAACTAAAATTTTATGCAACTCTAAAATTCTATTATAATTGGGATTTCCTTCGAGCAATTAAAATTACATTTTCATTTAGTTAAAAAAATACAAAAATAATAAAATTAGTACTTATACTTCATAGTGTGAAAAGAGACCGAGATATTATAATTTTTCAAAATGAAACAAACTTTTATTAATATATATACACACGTACATATTAAACGACATCGTTTTTGTGGGGGTTTGGGGCTAGAAACCCCCGGGTCTGCGCTTGGCTCTCTCTGTATTTCCCCCTTCCTGTCTGCCGCTCGGGTACTTCCTCTCTCTCCCTCCCCCGGTTTCTCTGAGATCTGAAGGTGCGAGACTATGTCTAGAGTTAGGTGCTATGCCTACAGTAAGCTTGATTTTGTTCTCACTGTGTAGCTTTTTTCTGGAATCTTCTCGATTCATGTTTAAAATTTAGTGGAATCGTATTATAATTGTGAGACTCGAGATTAATTTGATTTATGTGCATTCTGAAAATGGTTTCTGGATTTTGGAATTAGTTTTGCATACTTGACTGGTAATTTGGAGCTCAGACAAAACAAAGTCGGTAAATTGGTTGGTTGATATGGGTTAATTTTTATGTTGGTGAAATTTAAATGTTCAAGTTCTATTCTGGAGGTAGTTTGATTTGAATCCAGTATCAATATATGCAATTTTACTAGTAACCTTTTTATATTTCTTGGCTCCAGTGGACTGAACCCCCATGTTCTTCTGCCTACATCGCCCAGAAGTGTACAGCCATAAAGAGCTAGCCACCGAACCTCCACACATTAATATAGCTTCTGCGATTGAATCAATGGAAATAAATGGTTTTGATGTTGTTGAGGCAGTCGCACACACACTGAGGGAGCCACTAAAGAAAGCAGTGCTTTCCTAATTGAGAGTTGTTTCATGTCATGAGAGCTTCCTTCCATTCAAGACCTTATGTCAATAGAATACACATTTCCCCTCCAAAACTCCATTGCCAATAATACCACTGCCCCCTCGTTGCCTCTCTCCGCCACTCATCTCAACAATCTCCTCAACAGAGTGATCCAAACGCAAAAAAACTTTAGACATGCCACCCAAATCCATACTCAAATCATCGCCAACAGCTACACTTACCCTTTCCTTCTCAACAACCTCATCAACCTGTATTCAAAATGTGGCCATCTCAATCGAGGCCTCCTCTTGTTCTCTGCCATCCCGCTCATTTCCAAGACCATTGTCACCTGGACCTCCCTAATTACCCGCTTATCTCATTCCCATATGCCCCTTCAAGCCTTGACCTTCTTTAACAATATGCAGTTGACCGGTCTCTTTCCTAACCAATTCACCTTCTCTGCCGTTCTCCCTGCTTGTGCTGACACTGCCACCGTTGTTCATGGTGCACAGATGCATTCCTTAATTTATAAGCATGGGTTTGATGATGATGTCTTCGTTGGAAGTGCATTGGTGGACATGTATGCCAAATGCTGTGAGATGGACTCTGCAGAGAAACTGTTTGATGAAATGCCTGAGAGAAACCTTGTTTCATGGAATTCGCTCATCGTGGGATTCTTGCAGAACAAGCTTTACAAGCAGGTGGCTTGGGTTTTTAAGGAAGTTCTTAGGGAAAAATCCACAACAATCAGTCCTGACCAAGTGAGTTTGTCAAGCGTCTTGAGTGCTTCAGCGAACATGGGCAAATTGAAATTTGGAAGACAAGTTCACGGAGTGGCCATGAAGCATGGTTTGACACCTTTGCCTTATGTAAAGAATGCTCTTATAGATATGTATGGAAAATGCGGGGCATTTCAAGATGCGACCAAGCTGTTTCATTCCATGAGCTCAGAATTTAGAGATGTTGTTACTTGGAATGTGATGGTGATGGGTTGTGTCCATAATGACAACTTTGAAGATGCTTGCAATTATTTTTGGGTTATGAGGAATGAGGGGGTATCACCAGATGAGGCATCTTTTTCTTCAGTACTTCATGCTTCTGCTAGTTTGTCAGCACTAAATCAGGGAATTCTGATCCACGATCAGATAATGAAAATGGGGTTTGCAATGAATGCATGTGTTTCCAGCTCATTAATTACTATGTACGCGAAATGTGGGAGCTTGACAGATGCTCACCGAGTGTTTCAAGAGACTGAAAATCGAAATGTGGTTTGTTGGACAGCAATGATTGCGGCCTGCCAACAGCATGGTTGTGCAAATGAAGTGATTCAGTTGTTTGAAGATATGCTAATAGCGGGCATCGAACCTGATTACATTACTTTTGTTTGTGTCCTATCATCTTGTAGCCATACTGGGCGCGTTGAAGAAGGATTTTCTTACTTCAATTCCATGACTAACATTCATAGCATGAACCCTGGGCCTGAACACTATGCTTGCATGGTCGATTTGTTAGGTCGTGCTGGTCAACTGCATGAGGCAAAGACGTTTGTAGAATCAATGCCTATTGAACCAGATGTCTCTGTTTGGGGAGCTTTACTTGGGGCTTGCAGGAATGTTGGGGAACTTGAAATGGGAAGAGAAGTTGCGGAGAAACTTTTTGAGATTGAACCGGACAATCCAGGGAATTATGTGCTTCTTTCTAACATGTATTCACGGAGTGGAAGGTTGAGAGAAGCAGATGAGGTGAGGCAATTGATGGGAATCAATGGTGTAAGAAAGGAACCTGGGTGTAGCTGGATTGATGTTAAGAATGTGACCTTTGTTTTTACAGTGCATGACATGTCACATCCTAGGACTGATGAAATTTATGAAATGTTGGGAAAGTTGGAGGAGTCGGTGAAGAAGAAAGGATATGTGGCTGAAACTCAATTTGCAATCAACAGCATGGAAGAGTACAAGGAGCGGAGCTTGTGGTATCACAGTGAGAAACTAGCCCTCGCTTTTGGGCTCATCACCCTTCCTGCAGGTGCTCCCATAAGGATTAAGAAGAATTTGAGGACTTGTGGCGATTGCCACATAGTTATGAAGTTTGCTTCAGAAATTTTTGGTAGAGAGATTATTGTTAGGGACATTAATCGGTTCCACCGGTTTGCTGATGGATTGTGTTCATGCAGAGATTACTGGTGACTTTGTAATGTGAGTAAAGACACTCGTGCAATTTTCATATTATGACATTTGATATCATCCACTGTAGCTACTGCGGGCATGACTTCTCAGCCAGCTTCGCCACCCGACTCCTCTTAATGGTATCTAAGATTATCCTATTTTGGTATTAAACAGCCTCATTCTCTATGATACCAGCTGAACTATTATCTCATCTCTTCTCTTCATAGCAAAATATTGGCTGCATACAATCACCTTGCCCCCTTGATGCAGGCTTGGAAGTTAATCTTATAAGGATGTTTCCAATGTCAGCCAGTCCTGTTGGTAAGTTTAGACCAAATGTACTTATTTGTTAAATGCTTGGTCTATGATCTGTGTATCATGTTTGTTGATCTGAACTTAATTCATGTTTTCATGTATTACTCTATTTAGTTTCTGATAGATGTAGAAGGATTCAAATGAAGTTCATGCAACAAATTACTGCATTTTTAGTTTATTTTATCCTCTTTTTTTTTCCTTGTACGGCGTGCATATCATGCTAATTTCGATGCTCCCAGCACAGGTATGACCGTTTCCTTGCATAAATTGTTATTTGTAAGTTTCCTTTTTACTGCATTTTGCCTTTAGTATCTTTTTAACTAGGATAAATCTATTCATCCTCAAAAGGTAATCCCAAACAAATCACACCACTCACATGATAAGTGAGCCCCACCTATGTATGTGGGATCCATCCCCACATTTAAGTGGTAGGATTTATTCCGGATACACTTTTTCGAGAAGAGTAGTATTACTCTTTTAACTATATGAAAATTCTTTATGCACAACTATAGTTCCTAATTAGTCGTAGATGTTTCCCAAGTCAACATTGTTTCATTTGTGTGACCTTGATTAGGTTAGTGAAATAAGGCTATACGTTTCTTTATTTTCCTTTTTCTACTAAGTGTTCACTAAAAGAGCTTAATGAATGCATCCAATAAAGAATATTCACATAATAAAAAACAAAACTGGTAATGGTTTCATCTGGAATATATATATATATATATATATATATATATATATATATATATATATATATATATATATATATATATATATATCAATCTTCTTGTAGTTGTGGATTTATAGATTTATCTCAGTTGGCAAGAAAGAAGTGTCAGGTAATGGTTCTAGAAACCACTGGGTTACCAAAGGTTTGCGCATGGATGCTGATGCATCTGTAGCTGCGATTAAGAGACGTCAAGAAAACCTTCAGGAAGGTATTTCAGGTACCTCTCTCTCTCTTACATATATATATATATATATATATATATATATATATATATCTGTGTGTGTGTGTGTCAGGCTCACATGCATGGGCACAAACATGCTGACACACTGAATGCGGCTGATTTAGGAAAATATTGTGTGTATATTTTTTGATGAGTAAATATTATGGATGTTTATAACTCTATCTACATGTTTGGTTTTGGTTAGGTTCCTTGGTGGGTTACCATTTGTGAGTACCAGCTCAGAAATCTGGATAGACGTGTTTCAGTCCTTCCCTATGGTACTCTTTCAAGGAGAACTGTATAAAATGTAAGCCGAATCCTCTCCTGCTTTGCAATTACACAGATTTACAAGGCGATGAATTCCCCAAGCTCTTGGCTTAGCTGACCCAAGGTTGCAAATGCCAATAATTGTTCAAAATCGTATTTCGAGTAACAGTCTTTGTGTCAGTGTTACTCCCTGATATCCATAGGCAAGGGCCTGGTGGGAACTTTACTTTCTACGTCTTGGGATACATACATCACACCATTCAAGTGGGAATATATTTTATAGGTTTCCTTATTGTTGAGGCAAACATTGGAACTCAGACTGTTAATAATAGCATCAACTAGGTGCTGAGCTTAACCAGAAGAGAGAAACCAAAGCTTTTGTCGATTATGAGACGTGTCGTAACGAGTTTTGTGAAGCGAGGAATGCATTATTCTGCAGAAGTTCATGAGAAGCGATTTGAGATGAATATGAGTATTCTTTTGGGGTTATGGGCATGTGAGGGAATCTGGAATGATGTCACAATATCCATGGTTGGAATACATAAAAGATGAAATAAAACAACTCCTTACCTTGCAAACATATAGATGCCACCGAGGTTGATAGCTTAGCATATGATCTACCTATCGTTCTCTGCATTAACCCATTTCTGTGTTCATACATTGCTCATCGGGAACAAGCATTCTGTAAAGGAAGTGAACTTGCAATGCGTCTACACTCTGGCCTGTTCTTCTTCTTCTGTTTATAATCGTGTTAGGTTGACTTTGGAGGAGATGAAGTAGATTTTTGTTAATTTTTAATTGATATCAGGCTTCAACAGTTCTGTGTGTTTCAATAATTGTCTCGGTGACTTGGGTAAATTCCATTAAAGGTTGCTAAACTTGGAGGTTGTCTCAAAATAGTCGGTTTATTTTGATTTGTCTCATTTTTCATACTCAATTTTCATAATTTTACATTTTGTTATTGCTCTCAACTCTCTGAGTGTTAGCCCTGGTACATTTCTTTTATCAATCTTTCTCTCCATTCCACTCTTCTAATTAAACAATCTTAATCGTAAAGATTGAAATAACATCACACAAAGACAAATTTGTCAATTTTCATGAATTTTATATGTGCAGAAGATATTTATTATAAGCATTGAAAATTTACTATAATTTATGTTTGATTTTCTTAAATTTTAATAATTGTGATGAATATGTTCGACATTATCTCATGTCAGCACACACCTAACATTTAAACAGCAAAAGATTTAGAATAAATATAACAGTCACTTTGATGAGGGCCCTATATATATATGACTAAATTATAGAAAAATTGGCAAGTCTTATAGTATTTTTTATTTTCTTGTTTTCTCAATTTGTACAATTAAAGTTTTTATAATTGAAGCGTGCCTTTTTTATAAATAAGAAATCTAATAAGTTTTTTCAGGGTCTGTTTTCCCTTTAAAAAAAATAAATTTCAATGTCTTGATATAACAGCGTTTTAATCATTTTTTTTTCGTTTTTCGTGTCTCAGATAAAGAATAAAACATAATTACCCAACAACATCCTTCACTGAAAATTCAAAAAAAAAAAAAGAAAAAGGTTTAAAAAATTTATATATCCCAACAAAAATAAATGAGAAAATTACACTTACCCTCACTATAGTTTGACGTAGTTGCAGAGAATCTCTTTGTGGTTTAAAAATGAGCACATAACCTCCCTATGGTTTCAATGAACTTTCACAAGTTAACTTTTTCGTTAAATCTAACGGTTTGTTCTTGTATAAATTTTTTTAGTGTTTAATATGATAAAAAAAGACTTTAATTTCCAAAATTACCTATAAACTAATTTCTTAATCCCTTTTGTAGCAGTACTCAAATAAATGGACACTTTTATACTTCTTGTACCTTGCAAAAAAATATATTCTATAGAGGTTATATATTCATAATCTCAACTAGGTCGATTCACATATAAATATTTTTCTCTCTTTTTTTTACAATAAATATATCTTTTCCATACCTTAAGAATTATAAAAATAACTATTTCTTTGAGAGCTATTGTGATTGAGGTAAGGAGTTAATTTTCGATAATTTGAGAAATTAAAGTCTATTTTTTTCTATTAAATACTCTAATATATTTTTTTTAGAAGAACAAACAGTTAGATTTGATAGAAAAGTTAACTTTTATAAGTTAATTGAAATTATGGGAGGTTTATATACTAATTTTTAAACTATAAGAAGATTAAGGGACAGGGAAGATAAATTTCCTTCTCTCTTCTCAAGTCGTCGTACTAGAGGTCTTCTGTTTTTCCATTTGATTGGACAGAGAGGGCTCTTCTTCGGGGATTCCGCTTCACATGAGCCACCAGAAGAGCCTCACTCTCTGAGCTTCACATCCCCGCACTCTCTCTCTCTCTCACTCCATCATCAACAATGGAGAGCTTCGTTCTCCATTCCTCCACCACCATCTTCTCTTCCTACCCCCGCACCTATCTCCTCCGCCGATCACGTCCTTCTCTCTCCAAATCCCCAAATCCCACCTCTTTCTCCCTCTCGACCCTCCGATCATCATCCTCTTCCCCTTCTTTCTCTCTCTTCCCCGCCAATTCCTTCCGCTTCGCTCCTCCCCCAAAACCCAGAGGCCCCATCAAGCCAATCCGCGTTCTACCATCGTCGGCACCGCCGCCGCCGGTGGCTGCTGAGCCGCCGGTCCCGGATGCGAACCGAGGCGCGAAACTCATCCCTCTTGTAATCTCAGTGTCGATCGGATTGTTGGTCCAGTTCCTCGTCCCGAAGCCGCCTCAGGTCTCACCCCAAGCTTGGCAATTGCTCTCGATCTTCCTATCCACCATTGCTGGGCTCGTCCTGAGCCCTCTCCCGGTCGGCGCGTGGGCTTTTTTAGGCCTCACTACCGCAGTTCTGACGAAAACGCTCACCTTTTCGACCGCGTTCGGGGCGTTCACGAATGAGGTGATTTGGTTGATTGTCATTTCCTTCTTTTTTGCACGTGGGTTCGTGAAGACGGGGTTGGGGGATCGGATTGCGACCTACTTCGTGAAGTGGTTGGGGAAGAGTACTCTAGGGTTGTCTTATGGTTTGACTATTAGTGAGGCCCTTATTGCTCCGGCTATGCCGAGCACCACTGCGAGGGCCGGTGGTGTGTTCTTGCCAATAATTAAGTCGTTGTCCCTCTCGGCAGGTAGTGTACCTGGCGATCCGTCTGCGAAGAAGCTCGGGTCTTATCTCATTCAGTCACAGTTCCAGGTTAGCTGCATTATCGTTATTGTTATTATTGTTTTTTCCAAGGATGGGATATGGTAATGGATGCTTGTTTTTGCTGCTGAATAAAGAAAAGAATGATAGGAAAGGAAAAGAAATAACTTGATTCATGCTTGACCTCAGTTAGGGAACAAAAACTTTCATTCCCTTTGTATTTCTTGTTAACTAAATCGAGCAGTTGTTGATGTGTGCTGCTGGAACACAAGCCTTGTTTAGGCATTGCTCTTTCTTGTGTCTGTAGATGCTGAATGATTGGACGATGTCCAATTTAGCTGTGTTAAAATTCAATAAGCTTTAAATTTTTATATAGACCCAAAGGCCACACTTGGTACGACAGGAAGTAGTCATGTACTATGGCATGATCTTTAATCTTTGGATATAACTCGCACTGAATTGCTCACTTGCTTATATTTTTGTTTACAAAAAGAAGCGGAAGTGTGACTAGGTAAGGGCTTTAGTATGAAGAAATGGGACTATGCTAACATGCATATGCAGATCTCCTCCTAGGGATCCTTTTGTTTTAATTTCCTTGTTAATATGTCTATCTATGTTGGATCTAGGTGATGCATTCAACCTCGTGCTGCATATGTCTTTGTTATTTGATTAATTGATGGAACCATATTTCATTATTCATTATTTGTTGCTAGATGCCTTTGGTTTATTTTTCTGGGTCATATCATACGGGCAACTGTTTTATAATCTTAAATTAGTTATACGAAACATTTCTTTTACTCATACTTTCTTTTCTTTTCTGTGATGCATGGCAGTCTGCTGGTAACTCTAGTGCTCTTTTCCTTACTGCTGCAGCTCAAAACCTGCTGTGCCTCAAATTAGCGGAAGAGCTTGGGGTGATAATTGCAAGCCCATGGGTTTCTTGGTTTAAGGCTGCTAGTTTGCCAGCACTTGTTTCTCTTCTCGCAACTCCATTTATCTTATATAAGCTTTATCCTCCTGAAACTAAAGACACTCCGGATGCCCCTGAGATGGCTGCAAAGAAACTAGAGAACATGGGTCCTGTCACAAAGGATGAATGGGTGATGGTTGGCACAATGCTGCTTGCGGTCTCATTGTGGGTTTTCGGGTAAGAATTTTCTCTGTGATTTCTTTAATGAATTTTTAGTTTGTTAAGACAGGACTATAAAAATCAGGATAAATTGCCTTTTTATCCCCTATAGATGATTTCGTTTGGCACTTTGAACACTGAACTCCAAATGTAGCCATAAAGTTTGTATGTTTGGTGATTTAAACCTTATATGGACGGCTGTCGGAATTGAGGTCATTTTTGGTATTTTGTTAATTTCTTTTGCTTTTTCTTAATTTCGTTCATTGATCTTAATTTTTTCTCAATCAAAACTAACTACTCATATGGAGAGAGGGTTTGGACAAAGGGGAGAAAAAAGGTCAATGAGAAAAATTAAGATCAATGAAAAATATTAAGAAAAGAAAATGAAATTGGCGAAATACCATAAATGCCCCCCAATTTCGTCATCTTAAATTGGATGTCCATTCATAAAGGTTTAAAATGCCAAATGAACAATCTTCAAGATTTGTGCTACATTTTGAGTTCAGGGTTTGAAGTGTTACAGGGTGTCATACAAATGCGGTCTTATCTAAAAATCAACTAACTCAATATTGCTTGTAGTTAATGAATTGTAAAACATTTAGTATGAGTTCCTTAGATTCTTCCAATAACTACTCCAGTACACCACTTAAATGTCACAAACCAAGCTTAGAATCTGTGGGCAAGGTAGCATGGTCTCCAAAAGAGTTATAAGTTTGTATCAGATGGAATGTAGCCAGAGTTTCGAATAGCTTGCAATTTTATTTATTTTTGGTGATTAGCCTCTTGGAAATTAATTCAACTGATCGATAATAAAAGAATCAACTGATTCATAAGATATTTGAAAGCAATAGTGGGACATTGGCCTTGCTTGCAGAAATGTTATGAGAATAATATTGTGAACTAGACGTGATGCTTATAATTGTAGTATCACGTGACATGGGATGTTTTATTGGTTTCTTGTGGTATCCTTTGGATATAAAACATTCTATATACTCCTTGCAGCTTTCTTATGGTTGACGTCAGCTGAACAAAAGCAGAAATAGAATCTTAAAAGACTGCCTAAAAAATTAATGGCAGTGAAAAATGACCAAAGCATACTAGTCTTTCCACACGTGTCTAAAATGATCAAAATGCCTAAAGGTTCCAAAACATCCAAAATTGTTGAAAAATCTTGAGGGCTAGTTTTATAAAAGTTTTGAAGTACTCATGTTGCTCGGTCTTATCTGCAGAGAAGCTATTGGGATAGCAAGTGTCGTAGCCGCTATGCTCGGTCTATCCATACTCCTGTTGTTGGGGGTGCTCGATTGGGATGACTGCTTAAGCGAAAAGTCAGCATGGGATACGTTAGCTTGGTTTGCGGTCCTAGTAGGCATGGCGGGCCAATTGACAAATCTTGGTATCGTAACTTGGATGTCAGATTTTGTAGCCAACTCTCTTCAGTCTCTCTCTTTGAGTTGGCCTGCTGCTTTTGGCGTTCTTCAGGCAGCTTACTTCTTGATTCACTACTTGTTTGCTAGTCAAACGGGTCATGTGGGCGCTTTATACTCTGCATTTCTCGCTATGCACTTGGCATCTGGGGTGCCTGGTGTGTTGGCAGCGTTGGCTTTAGCTTACAATACAAATCTTTTTGGTGCTTTAACGCATTACAGCAGCGGTCAGGCAGCTGTGTACTATGGAGGTCTGACTCTTGTTCTCTTGTGCATATTTTGGAACACATATTTTTCTTTCATTTTTTCTAAAAATTCTAGTGGACTCACCAATTCAAAAACCACAAACACTTGGACTCATTTTTGTATCCTCATTTGGTTGCCGAGAATTTTAAGGGGAGGGAAAGGAATGGAATGTAGTAATACAAGAATAATCTCAGCATTAATTGCTGAAAATTCCCAATTCTATGTCCCTTACCCCAAAATCATCAGCAACGAAGGGATCATTTGAAATGGACACACACACACACACACTCTGATTCTTACTCTGATTTACGCATTGGGACATGTGTTCTTTTCGGTTATAATTTTGAATTTAAATCAGATTTCTGTACCACATGGATGTATCCTGATACATCTATATGCGCAGAGTCTCGAAGCTTGACGAGCACTCTAAATTTTCCTCTTTTAGCGAGAACTGATTAGTATATTCTTCTGCTGTTTATTTATTATTGTTATTTTTATTTTTATATTTTGCAGCTGGTTACGTTGACCTCCCCGACGTATTCAAAGTGGGGTTTGTAATGGCACTTGTTAATGCTGGTATCTGGGGAATCGTGGGTACTTTCTGGTGGAAGTTTTTGGGCCTCTACTGATTTGCAAAAATTTCCTGTGCAAGTGAATAATAATATTTCCATTTCCATTATTTCATGATGCGTTCCATTAGCCTTTGTAGAACCTCTTCTCTACTTTTTTTCCCTTATTTATAGAAAATTTCCAAATTTTAGCTTTCAGCCTTCAACTTGCAGATCGTGCTCTTCGTAGAACTTGAGCTTTTCATTTTAGCAGTGTGGTTAGCGTGATGAAGTTCATTTAAATCCTGAAGCTACGGTAGGATATGGGCAACGAAAGAAAATGTAGTGCATTCGTTGTTTGGTTCGCAACGTGATAGAATGATGCCCTTGACTGCCATTGACCGGCGGTGGAGGGTGGTGGCTGCTGGTGGTCCGGTGACGTAACGGGTATTGTTGGATGGTGTTTTCGATATAGTTGGGCTTCAACAAAATGAGGTCCTTTTGGGTGAGTGGTACTGTCCGTTAGAGTCTCTCCTCTGCCAGACATACATGGGTAGCAATTGTAGATATCTGTGCAGTATCCAAGCAAAGGTGTTTCTTCCCGGCGCTGAAAACTTCCTGCTTTACGGAGGACTTGTTTAGTTTACGCGGCTCTCATCTTGAAAAGAAGAAAGTAAAATAGGATTAGCGGACATAATGGGTACCATTGAAGTCCAACTTCACCACTAAAATCAGTGCTCCTTTATAATCTAATGAGGCTCAAAAATTTGTTGAACTAATAGAATAACGATCAAGCTCTCTTTTTTCCTTTAGTTATACGTGGAGAGTCTCTTATAACAGAACTTGTCTCTTTAGTTCTATATATATATATATATATATATAGTTGAAAAGGAAAAAATAGACAGATTTTGCTGTGGGCTTACATGGGACCTCTAAATTTTGTTTTTGACCATTAGATTAAAACTTCCAAATATATCTTATTAGGCTTCATCTAGGGCTGCAAATGAAACAAGCTTTCATGAACAAGCACGATTAAAGCTTGTTTTTGTTCATTTGTTAAACCAAGCATGCCTTGTTGAACAAATTTTCAAGCTCACAAATTGAAACGAACAAAGTTTGAACACAGTCAAACTCAGTTTGCTAATGTTCGCGAGCGTGTGTCCATGAGCATTGTTCACGAACACATTCGTGAACACACATTTTTAACTATTATTGTAAACGACGTCTATATTTATATCTTTATATCCTTCTTATACATTATGTAATCTTTTATACATTATGTAATCTAAAATTTTTTTTTTGGTGTTGAAAGCTATTTTAAATTTTTTACTTTAAAATATTATTTGCTCTATATCATTTTAGATGGACTTGATTTTTTTACTGAGTAAATGAACCAATAAGCTTGTTCATGACCTTGTTAAAATGACCCTGTGAATGTGTTCGCTAACATAATCTCGTGAACATGCCTATCGAGCGTGTGGTCATAAGCTCTTTGTGAACTTGGCAAACTATTCACTAACATAAATGAACCAAACTTGAGTAATGATTTCCTAAGCTTGCCTCACTAAGAAATTTGTCGAACCAAGCTTGAACACAATCAAGCTTGGCTTGGCTTGGCTAGGTTCGTTTGCAGCCCTAACTCTTTCCAAACAATTAAAATTTACAAACATTTATTGTTGACTCCTTTCTAGTACTAAACTTTCATCCTCTATATGGTAAGTGCGTGGGAGCATTAATTATGTGAAAACAAGTAGTGTCACATATTTGTTCATGTTATTCAATCCGTAAGATTATAATTTTCAATTCTTGTCTCGTGTGGTCCCACTACAAAATCCTTCCTTTGCATCCCTTTGTTTATATCATTACCCTATTATATACTTAATATATTAGCATATGGGGGGTTGTCTTCAATTTAATCAAATTCGGTGCACACTCTGTCAAAATCAAATTCACTATTTAGTTTTGTTTCTAAATTCGAATTTGGTTTTCGGAGTCTAAATCGGAAAAAATGACCAAAAAGATATGGGCAAACTAAAATGGTCAGAACTTGAGTGAGGACATTTGGAAAAACTCAAACGTTCAAAAATTAATTGTGTGTTGGTCACGACAATAGTTTTACTAATGCATCCTTGTCCCAACATTTACAAAACTTAGTTCTAACTCGCAAAATAAAGTTTGTGGCAACCAGATATGCCATGTCAACAAATTTTAACAAACCTAATTTTTATCTCTTAAAATTAAGTTGTGAGTGGTAGTCAAAGACACACGTAACAATTATCAGGATTCAACCAATCCAATACTAAAAAGTTGGCACCGTACTATGCGTTGAGTATGACTTCAATTTTGATAGTCCAACCTCAACCTGAACGTGGAACCGTCGGCCATCTCGTGACTTCTCGTTATCAAAACAGAAAGGCTTCACCTAGACGTAAATTTCCGCGAAACTCGGATTAATGAACTTTTTGTATTTGTCATAGTTTTGTTTCTTTTGCATGATGTTTTCTTGTATTTGTACGTAGTCACATCCCCACACTACGTGAGTTGACTCATTCGCATCCAGAATGTTCATCAAACCATTCAAACCCGTTAAACCCAACGATTCGACCCGCGAACCGGATAACCCGCTTTGACCCGTATAAAAATCGGACCATAATAAAAGAAAATAATATACAGCAAATTAAAAGGGGAAAACTTCCTGAACAAAACTGAAGGAAGTATGAGGATGAAAACCGAAGGAAGAACTTCTTCCCGTTCTGCAGCAATCATCGATTTCCCCTCCTACAGCATCGTCGTCAGCTTGCCTCCACGGAGAACATCGCTAGCTCCGCCGTTTTAATCTTCCAATCTTCCATGAACTCCAAAAGGTAAGTAGATCTTGAGGAATTTGGATCTGCTATATATGTTCTGTTCACTATTCGATTTCTCTTGCGTTTTCTAGAGTCAACATCACAAGCCTTCAATGTGTTCCAGTGGCAATACTAAACTGCTTTTGTTTCTTCGTTGTTTCATGGTAGCAAACTGCACACACAGTAGTGGATTCACAATATACCCAAATTAGTCAACAAAAAATTATTTGAAATTATGTGAACCGTAAGGCTGGTGGAGAAAAAAAAAAGGAGACTTACAGTTGGAATTGTCGTGGCAATAGTGGCAATTGCAGCTACCTCATCTCCAGCAGCTACCCCCTCTGTATATATTCACAAAATTGAACAAGAAACTCAATAATAAATGATGATGAGCAGTAATCAATAAAGCTGGAAGGTTTAGCAAAATGTAGGACATACCTAATCTAATCCGAAATGACTTCTTCTATAGATGAAAAGCAATGCTTGGCCATTGCTAGCATTTGGTTAAGTGAGGCCAAAGTGGTTTTCTGCTGTTGAACCATTTTACTCTCGTGATGCTTGGTTGTACTGCTTTGCTTATTCTATAGGTAAAATGGCTTTTGGTGGTGCAAGTGGTTATTTTCCATCAGTAGCTGATTCGTCTCAAACTCATTCTACTAAGACAAGTAGAGTGAGAGGTAAATTCGATCCAGCATGGGGCCATTGTAGAGAAGAATGTTGGGCCGAAGAATGTTGTCCATGTGGTGACTGATAATGCTACAAACTATGTTGCTACAGGCAGGTTATTGGAGCATGAGTTTCCTACACTATTTTGGTCACTTTGTGCAGCTCATTGTATTAACCTCATATTGCAAGACATTGGAAAATTAAATTTTGTTTCCGAAGTCGTGCATCACGCGTCGAACATTACAAAATATATCTATAATCATTCTTATCCTCTATATTTGATGAGAAAATTTACTAGTGGAAGAGAGATACTTCGCCCTGCTCCTACACGATTTGCTCGAACTTCATTGCTTTGCAAATCATATTGGCATGTAAAAATGAGTTAAGAGCAATGGTGACATCAAAAGAGTGGACGACATCAGCCTATGCAAAGGATGGCAAGGGAAAAAGGGTTGTTGATGAAGTACTTGACTCATCCTTTTGGAAACAATGCACGAGCATTGTTTCATTCACCCAGCCTCTTGTGCGAGTGTTAAGAATTGTTGATAGCGATGATAGGCCTTCAATGGGATATTTATATGAGGCTATACATAAAGCTAGGGAAGAAATGTCTAAGAGGTTTTCTAGGAGGAGGGCTAGAGTCCTGCCTTATTTAAGCATTATTGATTCTCGACGGGATCGACAGCTACATAAGAAGCTTCATGCAGCTGGATTTTGGTTGAACCCTTGTTTTCAATATAATTTAGCTTCATCAGAAGGAAACACTCACGCAGTTTATGTTCTAGGTGTGTTCAGAATTGTTATGTTGAAGTATGGATTTATTTATGTTAATTATACTGATGAATTCCTTTTAGGGTGTAATGTATTTGTGAGTTTTTCGTATTATATTTTCGATGTCATTGACCCGACGGTCCAACCAGTGATCTGACGGTTGGACCAGTGAACCGGTGACCCGGCCTCTAGACCGGGTCGGGTCTGATAACTATGCTTTTTAGCTCTCATTAACATTGTTTTATATGATAAGTGACATTCTCCAGTGAAGGGTTTTCTTCATAATTAATTGTGCTTGAGTTATTTTTCTTTTTATTTGTTTAAATCAGTGACACACCTTACCAAGCTCCGTCTAAACAGTCAAAATTTATAACATTTATTGTTGATTTCTTTTTGGGACTAAACATTCATCCTAAATATGAAAAGTGCGTGCCAGTTCTAATTGTATAAACACCAGTAGTCCCATATTTGTTCATGTTATTTCAATTCATTATGGTTAAATTTCTAATTTATATCTCATGTGATTCAACAACAAAATCATCTCTTTTCATCCATATCATTACCTATATATATATAAATATATATATATATATATATATAATATTAGCATATAAGGGGTCGTTTTCAATTTAATCAAATTTGGTGTACAAGTAGCATAAATACCACCGAAATTCACAAACCTAAGCAGGGAAAAAAAGAAAAGAGATTGGTATATATAAACATACTCAACTTAGGATGTGTTTGTTTGCCATGATAAAATTGAATAGCAAAGTTGAGTTTCACCTCCAAACTTGAGTTTTTCGAGACTTAGTTTTGCCTAAAATGTATATTCGGGTTTACGAATCAAAACTGGAAAAAATTACCAACAAGATACAGATAAATTAAAATGATCAAGACTTGAGTTGGCATATGGCGTTTCAAAGAATAGCAAATTTAAATGTTTTAAAACAATGTGGAACTCCTTTTCTATTCCTAACGACTCCTTCACTCTCTAGTTGGCTGCAAACAGCAAACTCCCTACTCGAGATATGGTTTCGCAATAGGGTGTGACTACTTCAAATTGTTGTTCTTTTTGCACAGCTCCAGGTGAAATTTGTATTCACCTCTTCTTTAATTGCCCATTTACCGTTCAAGTTTGGACTGCCATTTTTCTTTGGCTTAGGATCCACAGGGGAGCAAAATCCTTGTGTGGCGAACTTCCTTAGTTTCAAAAGAAGTTAACATATCATTTGCTTTCCAGTAAAATCAAGAGAGCTTCCCTCGCTACATTTGTTTACATCCTTTGTTCTTCCCTAGGTATGCATGGGGCTTTTGCATTGAGTTGTTTGGTGCAACAGATTTTCCTTACTGGAAAAAAATAAAGTTCAAAACTTGGGTTTCTATTGGTCAAAACCATGGTTTTACAAGTGCACCCTTCTCTCAATCTCTGTAAAACTTAAATTGTGGCGGCCAAACAAGTCATATCAACAAATTAAAACCTAAGTAAATTTTACTTCTCAAAATTAAGTTTTGAGTGGCAGCGAAACATGTACTTAACAATTATATGGATTTGAACAATCTAATACCAAAAATTTGGCACTATGCTATGTGTTGAATATCACCACACACTTAATATAATAAGTGCGTGGTGATATTAATTGTATGAAAATTTATAGTGCCACAAATTTGTTCATGATATTTCAATCCATAAGATTGAAACTTTCAATTCATGTCTGATCATAAGAAATCCTTTCTTTAGATCTCCATAATTTCATCGTTAAACTATTATATATATATATATATATAATATTAGCGTGTAGGGGGTTGTTTTCAATTCAATTAAAATTAGTGTATAAGTAGCATGAACACGGTCAGTATGCATAAACCTAACCAAAAAATTAAAATTAAAAAATAAAAAATGACAGTTATACATGAGCATACTCGACTTAGGACGTGAACGGTAAGAGGGAAGAAGGTGATATTATTGAAGAAGGTTGATACAATAGTGAATAGTGCAGACTTTCTAACTAAGGCAGTGAGTTTTGCAAAGTTTGAATGGTGTGCTTCTAAGATCGGTTTGAAAACTAGTAATAGCAAAATGGCCCTTATTTGTGTGAAGTACTCACCATGTGGGAGATTTATTGAGATTGGTTTGTATTTCGACACATGTGTGCTATGGAGATGGTTTCAAGGGTCATGCTACCTAGTGAGTGGGGGCAACCCAAGCCCATGAAATGTTGGGGCATAGGGTTTTCGTATTATATTTGGAAAGGGCTTTCTAATTGTAGTTGGAAAGGGTTGCTCTAATTTATGGGTATAAATATGTTGTTTTCTCCTTTGCTGTATGTGAGCGATTCTTGAGCGAAATCCTAATAATAATATTGGTGAGGATTTCTTTCTACTAGATGTATTCTTACACTGGGATAAATCAAGATAAATCTATATCTCTTCTTTATTTTTTTTCTCTTTTCTTGTGATTGATTGCTTAACATATCCTCGTGAAACCATTCAAGACGTTTTTGTCTACCTTGACAAAATCGAATTCAAAACTGAATTTTGTTTCCAAAATCGAGTTTTTCAAAACTTAGTTCATTTTGTGTAAAATGTTTGGTTTTCTCATTCAAAAGTGAGGAAAATGACCAAGATGTGGGCAAAATAAAATGGTCCAGACTTGAGGGATAGAAATTGGGTAAACAAAACAGTCAAACTTAATTTTGTGTTGATCAAAACTACGGTCTTGCAAACACACCATTCTCCCAATATTTGTGAAACTCAGTTTCAGCCCCCAAAATTAAGTTTGTGGGAGCCAAACACATCATGTCAATAAATTTACACAAAACTAAACTTTTTTCCTTGAAACTAAGTTTTGAGTGTTCATCAAACATTGGCCTTACCAATTATAAGGATCGGAGCAAACAAACACAAAATATCTGGCACTATGGTATGCGTGGAGCATGATTTCAATTTCAGTAGTTCAACCTGAACGGTGAAATGATTTGCGTTACGCATGCAAATATAACGACTTGTACCACTCTCTCTCTCTCTCTCTCTTGTAACTACTTATTGTCAAAATAAAAGACTTGGTCGAGACGTAGATCTTTATAAAATTGAACTGAGTTACTAAAGTTTTTTTTATTTATTTGGGATTGTTTTGTATTTTGCTTTTGCTTGATGTTTCCTTGTACCCGTAGGTAGGCATCTCCTGTTCAGACCGTGACCCCATATGAAATGACTCATTCGTATCCGTGTGAAACACTTAGCAAAAGAAACATGTGGGGTTAATGCATCTTCCTCGATTCCCATCCGGCGGCCTCCGTGCACATCACCTCCCAAGGCATAAACAGGAGGGGGTGATGTTAATGCGAAAATGAACTGAAGCCACACAAAATTGAAAATGCAAATGAGAATTGATGAAAGGACAGACGGGGAAATTTTTTTAGAGGGCGGTGGCCTTTACTCGCATTCAATGCGAGCCGCGTGCCACGTGTTAGGTCAGAAACCATCGGCTTATTTTTTATGAGAAACCCAAAAACGGGAGAGAAAAATTATCTATGTGCGACTATTGAATTGATCTTATGTAATTTTAAACTTTTTTTATCATATTTAATGTGTTTATGAAAGTTAAAATTATGTTTTATAACCTAATCTTTGATAAAAGTTATAAATCTGGTATACCTTTACTATCGGTTGATTATATCCCAATCTTTTTAAAAGAGTGCCTACGATATTTTTCTTTACAATTCCCTCAAAATATTGGTAAAAGGTAAAATGTTTGATGAATATTTTTTTAATAATAGGTCAAATTTTTATGGGAAAAAATTTTCCATCTCTTATCCTCCTTTATAATGGGAAAAAAATAAGACCTTTCATAGTAAAATTCACGACCAATACTTAAGTAACAAAATTTATTTTAATTAATGTATGATTCCTCCTTGTGATTACTAGAGCATACAAAATTCGTAATCCAAATTTGTAAAAAGTAAAAGGTTTAAAGAAGAACAATGTTGGAGGAAATGTTTGTAAAAAAAAAAAAAGACCTATTATAGACATTCTTTCACCATAAGATTTTGTAAAAGAAAATTATTTGAAGAATTTCGCTGTGAAATCTAGAATTTTACTATTAAAGAATGTTTATCAAAAAAAAAATCTTTATAAATATAGGCCAAATTTGAAAAATATTTAAGAATGGGCTAGAATTGCAACCCTTTGAAAAGGTTGGGATACAATCAGCCAATAGGAAAGGTTGGGCTAGAGTTGTAAATTTTATCAAACGTCAAGCTATAAAATGCAATTTGACCTTTATGAAAATATAGCCTCATAGGTCCTGCTTATCCAATTTCATTCGAATTAGCGGTGAAAAATCATTAGAGAGCATAATGAAATTTGAAAATTCTGTGAAAAATAGAAAAATAAATTATTCTACATTAAATAAATAGATATTTAATAATTAAATAAAATAAGAAAAGTCAGTCATGAAAAGCTTTGCGCGTCAGATCCAATGGCAATCGTCTATCTTGTCTCCAAGCTTAGGATTTGCATTTTAATTAAAAAATAATTATTTTCTAATTACAATATTTTTTTTAATATTCCTTTTTTTTTCCATAATTTTTTAGTTTTCATTTTCGAGCTAGTAGGATATATATATATATATATATATATATATAAAATCTAACAATCAAAATTCCTTCTTGCAATCCTGTTTTCCATAAATGAGTTAGACATTTTAGTTCTCGCTAGTACCCTCCTATATGTGTTCTTGGCTTGAATACTAATGTCACCGCATAAATCGAACTTATCAAGCATCATGAGCAAGTCGCTGGGTCTGCCTGGTCCACCTCTCTAACTGGCCAGCCCCGTGATTTTAACGACCGGGAGGGGCCAAGCCAATACCAAAAATTTGGCACTATGCTATGTGTTGAATATGACTTCAATTTTGGTAGTTCAATCCGGGGGAATCGTTTGGGATTTAGGGGGTCCAGTCGACTAGTCATTAGGCGATAGGGTATTGCCCCAGTGCCCAAAGCTATTTGTGCCCAGTCCATGTAATATTGCGATAAGGTTTTCCCCCGAATGCTATATAAATTGTCATTTTATTTTGAGTTTTGAATTAGAACAATGCGTAGTAACTTTCTCGTTCTCGTAACTTTTCATTGTCAAAATAGAATGGCTCGGCTCTGACGTAGTTCTTCATGAAATTGAAATTGGTTATTAAACTTTTTATGTTTGTCATTGTTTTTTGCTTGATATTTTGTTGTGCTCGTGAGTAGTCAGATCCTCACAATGTATGATCTGACTCATTCACACCCGGATGAAACAAACGGCAAAAGAACCACGTGGATCGTTCATCTTTCTGAATTTCTATTCATCTTGCGAAGTCTAGCCATGTGAAACACGACGTGATGTTAAATGCAAAATGAATTGAAGCCACACAAAAAGGAAAATGAAAATGAAAATAAAAATTGATAAATTATTGCACATTAAAAATGCAAATTGATCAAATTTCCTTTCTATGGTCATATATGGACCGTGTTCTATAAAGAATTCTAGTTGGAATTGTGCAGAGAGCATCAACTCTCTTGAGAAAGGAGTGAGGATTCTACCCCTATTTGGAGTTGTCACCATAGCCTTAACTTTGTTGTTTGGGGGTGGAAGGAGAGTCAGCTCTAGGATTAGTTGGCTTGACTGCCTAATCTTATTTAAAAGGCTATTTAGAGACTGTAAATAATAACATTTGAGTTATGTTGGTGATAAGGAAGAGTATTTTCCCACGATTTTCCGGGTTTCCACATAATTCCTTGTGTTTATGTCTATATCTTTAAATCTATAACATACTCCATCCAAACAGTTAAATTTTACAACATTTATTGCTGACTTCTTTTTGGGCTTAAACTTTCATCCTTAGTATGGTAAGTGCATGGTGATATCAATTGTATGAAAACATGTAGTGCCAGATATTTGTTTATGTTATTTCAATCTATAAGATTGAAACTTCCAATTCATTTCTGATCCCACAAGAAATCCTTCCTTTAGATCTCCTTATTTTTATCATTACCCTGTTATACATATAACATATTAGCATATAAGGGGTCGTTTTCAATTCAATTAAAATTGGCGTACAAGTAGCATAAATATGATCGGTATACATAAACCTAACAAAAAAAAGAAAAAATCAAAAACGATGGGTAGATATTAACATACTCAACTTAGGACGTGTTTGTCTAGCTTAACAAAATCGAATTCAAAACTTAATTTTGTTCCCAAAATCATGTTTTTCAAACCTTAGTTCATTTCGTGTAAAATGTTTGGTTTTCTGAGTCAAAAGTGAGGAAAATGACAAAGATATGGGCAAAATAAAATGGTCGAGACTTATGCAAAAAGAATTGAATAAACACAAATGATCGTCAAAACTTAATTGTGTGTTGGTCAAAACTACGGTTGTACAAACCCACCATTCTCCCAATATTCGCAAAACTTAGTTTTTGCTCCCAAAATCAAGTTTGTGGGAGCGAAAAACACCATGTCAGCAAATTTAGACAGAACAAAATTTTATTTTTTGAAACTAAGTTTTGAATGGTAGTCAAATATGCCCTTACCAAACATAAGGATTCGAGCAATCCAATACAAAATATCTGACATTATGGTATGCATCGAGTATACCAGTTTGTGTGTGACACGTGTAGTGTTATGGTTAGGTTTTTCCTCCTATCGCTATAAATACACAGTTTTTTTTAATTATTTAGGGTCTCGAATTATGACCACTCATACCCCTCTCTCACTCTCTCTCCATTGTAGCCATTTGTCATCAAAATAAAAAGACTTGGTCGAGACGTAGTTATTTATAAAATTGAGATGAGTTACTAAAGTTTTTTTTTTTTTGTCTTTGGGATTGTTTTTTTTTTTTTTGGCTCGATGTTTTCTTGTATACGTAGGCAGACCTCTCGTGTTCAGATCGTGACGCCATATTACTCATTCGCATCCGCGTGAAACACACGGCAAAAGAAACATATGGGACTGATGCATCTTCCTCAATTTCTATCCGGCGGCGTCCGCGCACGTCGGAGGAGGTGATGTTAATGCAAACTGAATTGGAGCCACACAAAATGACAAATGATGAAAGGGGACAGACGAGGAAAATTATTTACGGGGCGGGGTGGCATTTTCTTGCATTCAAGAGCCGCGCGCCACGTGGTAGCTCAGAAATCGTCAGCTTATTTTTTGTCGGAAACTAAAAAAACATAAAATAAAAAAAAATCTAAAACGGCAGTTTGTGCGACCATTGAAATGACCTCATTTAATTTATAAAAATATAGTTTAAAAGGTCCGGTCATCTAATTTCATTCGAATTAATAACTTAAAATTATTAGAGAACAGAATAAAATTTGAAAATGATAGAAAAGGAAAACAGGAAAATAAGTTATTGTACATCAAATAAAAGATATTTAATAATTAAATAACATAAAAAACTCATTCATCAAAAGCTTTCTTCGACCGGCAATCGCCTCACTTGCCTCCAACCTCAGGATTCACATTTTAATTAGAAAATAACTATTTCTAATTACAATAATTTAATTTTTCTCTTTTATTTTCAAGCTAGTATATATATATATATAATCTAACAACCAAAATTCCTTTTTACAATCTTGTGAAAAATGCTTGAAAAATACAGATGCAACTTTTATATGGTTTGGGTAAATACAGGTATAAAACATTTCTCATTGAAAATTTTGATATTGAAAAATGGCACTATTCAAGACCTTTTTCCCTAGCAATGTGCTTAAAATCCTTTATAAAAACTTGGAATGAAAATACTAAGGACCTGCTTGGTTCACTGCTTGAAATATGTTCGGGAATGCCACGTTCGATCGTTTGGTATTGCTCCGGTATGTGAGATTCCTAAGAAGGAGGGGAAGACTTAATATTTTTGAGTTAACCGGTGGGAATGTAAAATTCTGAGTAGGCTAGAATTTGTACATAAAATAAAAAATCTAAATTACCCCTTATAAAATGAGCAAATTTAGAAAATCCTCAGTTAAGTGCATAGTTCATACAACTTAAAATAATATTAATAATAATGATAGTAATCACAATACCGGTAGTAAATAAATATATTATTCATAATAAAGAGTTGATAATACTATTTTCAGAAATTTATCATTGTATTCTACAAATTCTATTTTTAGTTAGTAAATGTTTGAATTAAATTCTTAGTTCTTTAAAATAAAAAATTGGACAAACTTTTATTTTTTAGTGTCAAATTTAAAATAATTATTTTTTTATATTATAATAATTTGCCATATTTTATGTTATATATATTATTTTTTTTTATAAAAGGGTATTAATGAAAGATTTTAATATTCCTTATTTATACCAAACATAATAATAATAAATTTCAAGAAATTTGATTTAATATATCAATCGAAAAATGTCATATTCTAAAAATTGCATTACCAAGTATTACAATTTGAGAGATGTGTTATCGAATGAAATTGTGATATCCGGTAAATCAAAACTTCTAGAATGGAGAGTTCCCCGACCCTCCACCTTTTAAATACCCAGCCTAGTTTCTTCTAGCTGCCAATACAAGGAAGACACAAACTCTCTCTCTCTCTCTCTCTTCCATGGCATCTCTCCAGTCCCAAGCTCCCGGTGAACATTTGGTTCACCAAAGTCCAAGATTTCTCCAAAACAACCCAGAGTTGGCACTGGAAGTGGATTCCAGTAATTTTGAGACCAGAAAGCAGTGTGGAATTGCAGTGAATGAGGAGGATGGAGGAGTGTCGCTGACATGGGAGGATTTGTGGGTGAATGTACCCAATGGAAAAGATGGGAACCGCAGGGCCATTCTTCAGGGCCTCACTGGCTATGCCCAGCCAGGCCAGATGCTGGCAATAATGGGGCCATCCGGTTGTGGCAAATCCACCCTTCTTGATGCTTTAGCAGGTAATAACAGTCAATCCTCTCATTCGCTGTGCCAATGCGTGGGTTCATGCAAGTCAAAATTATTTTATGTGCGGGTTAAACGAATCGGTTAGGTTAGGTATTTTATTTAGTAATCTTATAGAGCTATCGCTATTTAGTAAAATAGCTAGACTCCACTCATCATACATGGGGTGTCTACCTCTATAGGGTGAGATTGCTCTTTCGAGATAAATAACATTATTCTTAGTAAAAACTCTGATTTCAAATGAAAGGAGAAGTTAGAATGTAACAATCCTAGCTAGAAGTCGATGAGTCGGGTTTGATTTCGATCCGGCCAACATAGTTAGGCCAACGCGGGACAAAATTATTTTATGGGACGAGTTGAGTTGGACTATTTATGAGTGGATTGACAGACCACAAGCTCACCTTACCAACACTTTGTATAAGTTTTCTCCTCAATTTAAATTCTAATAAAATTTTAAAAAAGTTGGTGTAGAAATTTATAAGTGGTGAACTACAATGAAACATTCAATTTCCCTTCATGGATGTATCACCACGTTACGTTTTCAATAATTTGGGTTGAGAGGCGGGCCTAAATTCTTAATGAACTAAGCATTATATATTTTTTCCATTTCAATAGTTTTAGGCTTCCTTTGTACCAAAAATAACTTTGCTGATATTTGTGCATGCATTGGTTAGCAAACAAAAAATATTGGTTAGATATTCGTGCATGCATTGAACTATTTGACGCCGGAAATAAATTAAATTTCGATAACCAAGCCAAGCAATTTTTTTTCTTTTTTCTTCCTTTCAAGAGTTCATATCAATAAAGGAACATAACTTTGCAATGGATCATAGTTCAATAAGAGACAATTGAACATAAAAAATTTCAAGATTGTTTTTAAGCTTGAATTTTTTCCTACTTTGGATGAATATGTTTTACATTTCTAAATCATTTGAAAATTAATAAGCATGTGTATTTTTGTATTTTATTTCCATCTATACGGTTAAAACTTTTAAAAAATGGTGCAAATTGTACCATAAATTGGGGAGGGAAATGGAAGAATAATCAGATCCGTGAGGCTTAATGGATTATTAATAGGCGTACTTGAGAAGGTTGTTGGTTAGTCATGAAACGTGGTCTTTGTATTATTAAAATTGATTTGAGCAATGAGAGGACATTATCCTATCAAGGACCCTTCTAGCATGTCTCTTTTATGAAACCCATGCCTGGACCATGCCATGTCGTGCTGGGTCTCGCCCAGGGTGTTCATTCGGACAAATCGATAATTTTACAAACGAAACACTTGTATTTTTTTTTTTTTAACAATTTTAATCGTACTGGGTGTACCATGTTGTTTGATATCTTATGCATGTTGAGAAGTGCTTGACAATTGTTTCCATTTGAACAAATCAATGGCTTGCAGACTGCTGTGGATATGTTGACTTATGTGTACGTGTATGTGTCTGTTGCAGGGAGATTAGATTCTCGCACGAGGCAGTCCGGAGATGTTCTAATCAATGGCCGGAAACAGGCGCTGGCATATGGGACATCGGTAGCAATCTTATACAAGCACCTCTTCTTTGTTCCTCGAAAACAGTTAGCATACATGGTGGAAGGCTTACTGACATATAGCATTGTGGAGTTGTATATCCTGTAAATGTTAACATGCCCAAAATAAAAAAAGATGAACCCTAGTGAAGTACGTCCTCTCAAGCTGGAACATTTGTGTGCTCAGCTTGCTAGAGAGAGTGCGAATCTGATCGTGACCCGACACTTCAGTGCAGATATTAGTATTTTGTAGTGCAGTAGGAACATATCTAATTGACAATATCTTGGAAAGGAAGCAAACTTTAATTATATACAAGTCGTTATTAAGGAATGCGCAAGAGAATCGACTCTCACATGCACAAGATACGTCGAGGCCCCCTCCTCGTCTCACCCATAAGAACCCTTCAAGTACTATTGTGAACCTTTAGGAGAAAAGGCCTAAGTTGTCACCAAAAGATTACATGTTACTCTTTTACTCTTAACAAGTACTATCCTTGTATTAATTTTTTGTGTATTTTTTGGCTTCTTGTCAACCAACATAGGCATATGTCACTCAAGATGATACTTTAATCGCAACATTAACGGTTAGAGAAGCCCTCTATTACTCTGCACAGCTCCAATTGCCAGACAACATGTCGAGATCAGAGAAGAGAGATATAGCCAATAGGACGATCAAAGAAATGGGTCTGCAAGGTGCTATGAACACCAGAATAGGAGGGTGGGGTGTCAAAGGACTCAGTGGCGGGCAAAAGAGAAGAGTGAGTATTTGCATGGAGATATTAACACGCCCAAAGCTTCTCTTTCTCGACGAGCCAACAAGTGGGCTCGATAGTGCAGCCTCATATTATGTCATGAGCAGAATCGCAAGCCACCAACAATGGGACCAAAGAACTATAATAGCATCCATCCACCAGCCTAGCAGTGAAGTTTTCCAGCTTTTTGACAGTCTTTGCCTTCTTTCCTCTGGAAAAACTGTATACTTTGGACCAGCTCTTGCAGCCATGGAGGTAAGTTAGCACAGCCTCAACTGCTATCTACTCTTTGCTCTTTTAATTACACCAAAGCATGAAAAGAACACGACGGTTTAGATTTTGGCTACTTCTGTCATAGTTCTGGAATGGGCAACTAATTAACCTGGCTATCTATCAATTGCAGTTTTTCACAGTCAATGGTTTCCCATGCCCAACTCAACAGAACCCATCTGACCACTTCCTGCGAACAATAAACAAAGATTTTGATGAAGTGAGTTGTCTTCGTTTTTTTATAGAAATCATTCTTGATTGATTGTAATTGTTTTGAAAAACCTTACATAGGATTCTTAGCATTTTTAAATTTAATTTCTATTTAAGTTACTTAGAAGTTTTACTTTGTTGTTAGGATGCTGAAGGAGGCAAGAGCGGGAAGAAGCCTACAGAAGAAGCAATTGACATTCTTGTACAGTCATACATATCATCTGATTATCATCAAAATGTCAAAACACAAATTGGCAAAATATGTAACTCGGTAAGTTATATATATATATATATAGAAGTCTATGTAGGGTAGCACCGCTCCACCACGTGCGGATGATCCCCTCTAGATGACTCAATTAGGAAAAACTTATAAAACTTCAATGACATCCTACGAGCAGTGCCACCCTGCATATTCTATTCTCATATCTGTATACAGATTATATGACTTCCATTGATTTGTGTGTCATCAGGAACATAGAGCACTAGAGGGGAAGAGAAGCCATGCTGGTTTCTGTAACCAGTGCCTCATTCTTACAAGGAGATCTTCTGTGAACATGTATCGTGATCTAGGATACTATTGGTTGCGTTTAGCTGTCTATGTTGCAGTGTCTTTAGGGTTGGGCACCGTCTTCTATGATATCGGCTCCACCTACAGTTCAATTCAGGTAGTGAGTTATAATTAGAATGTGTTCTCTTATTTTGAAAAAGTAGTCTTTCCAACAATTACTGGTGTGGCAAAGTTCTATTTTTCAGCACACGTTTACTTGCTAAAAAGTAGACACACACGCCGCGTTGATACATACATACATATATATATATATATATACATATGTATCAAACAGTCTCTACTGATATACAAATTGAGTTGAACCATCTTATCTGATATGCAGGCTAGAGGCTCATTGCTGATGTTCGTGGTTTCTTTTCTAACTTTTATGGCCATTGGTGGATTTCCTTCTTTTGTGGAGGAAATGAAGGTATGACTTGTTTGTTGTAGTCTTAAAATCGGGTTCTTTCAAATGAGATGACCCACTTCCTCCAGTTCAGAGATACTAAATAAGGCCTAGGGACAGCAGGATTAACTCATAGGTTGTGTGAAATAGATCAAAACTGATCCTGCTAGTATAATCTTCTAGGATCCTATACTTTTAACAATTAATCTGACTGTTCAACATTCATCTTGCACACCAACAACAAACAAAGCCTAAATCCAAAGAGTTTGCGTACAGTTACATGGAACCAAGCAAGATTTTACGTAGGGTATGGCACTGATTTTCGTGATGTAGTCATTCCTATGTAGGGCAACTTCTTCATCTACCTTCCTAATGCTCATGTCATGAGAACTATTTCTGAGGTGGGGGGGAGTGAACAATATTGCATGCATAAAACTTCTTACTACTAATGGCTCTCGCTTATTCTTTTGTCAAATTTCACTCTAGTGTCCAAAAACGATTTACTAGATGCTTGCTTGTGCACAGGTATTCCAACGAGAGAGATTGAATGGACACTATGGTAGCAGTGCATTTGTCATAGGGAACACAATTTCTTCGGTGCCCTACTTACTACTGATTTCCTTAATCCCAGGGATAATTGTGTATTACCTTGCCACGCTTCACGAGGGATACAACCAGTTTACATACTTTGCTTTGATGTTGTTCACTTGCATGATGTTGGTGGAGAGCCTAATGATGATTGTTGCAAGCCTGGTGCCCAACTATCTTATGGGCATAATCACAGGTGCAGGAATCCAAGGGTTGATGATATTATGCGGCGGATTCTTTAGGTTGCCTAACAATCTTCCAGGACCCGTTTGGAAGTACCCATTATACTATGTTGCCTTTCACAGGTATGCATACCAAGGATTGTTCAAGAACGAATTCGAAGGGAAAAAGTTTAGCAGTAATCAAGTGGGAGGACCACTGCTAAATGGTGAGGATCTACTCAAAGAAAATTGGCAAGTGGAAATGGGCTACTCCAAGTGGGTAGATCTGGGCATCACGTTTGGAATGGTCTTCTTATATCGGCTCCTGTTTCTGATTATTGTCAAGATTAATGAGAAGATTAGGCCTCTTATGAAGACCATCATGTCGAAAGCTTCCAACGAAAAAACACAGGTCATGGTGAATCCCGCGGCTACACCGAACTTTGCATAAGAAAGGGGTTCAGTAAACTCTGATGCCCGATTTTATGTTCTTCGTATTTGTGTAATTCTACTTAACTTGTTCAATAGAATATGTACTAGCCTTGTTCAATGTGGGAATTAGTAATATACTTCCCTTTGTGCTGCTCAAACATTGGGAGGTGCAACTAGGCTTTATTATGAACTTGTGGGATAAAAGCACCCTTAAAATGCAATGACGATGATTAAATGTCTTTCCCCTATGCACAAGAGCCTAGATATTCCCATCCCATGAAAGGAGTTGGAATTCTTGATTGAGGCAGCGGTCCGAAGAGGAATAGCTGCACAGAGCTCTGAATATCAGAATACTCAACATAGAATGATTATCATTATGAGCCAAACATGGCTTGTGATAGAGTATATTTGCCTAATAAGTATTTCCACACGCATCCATACACATGTTACGTATGATTTAACGGGCTTATTCTCTGATAAAATCAGTAACTCGACAAAACTCATGCCATCTACGTCCTTACATAGCTAACTTACAAATGACCTTAACCAAACGCTCTGCCTACAACAAATTGCAGAAGAGATATTTTACACAGACAAATGCAGATCTACATAAACATTCAATTCTCAGCTCATTTTCAAACATGAATCACTAAGGAATAGGGTAGATCAAGTGAATATCAGCTGTGGAAAATGTCAAACGGAGATCATCCTAGCTGCCACTAGCCCAGCAGCCAGTGCAGCTCCAAATAAAGCATGCAGTCTCACACAATAATACTTTGCCATGAAGATCTTTGTTTTGTCCTGAACGGAAAAACTCCCAAAACCAAAAGTTTAGAAAATAGATCAAGGGGACTAGAAAGGAAGTTCATGCGCCTACATGCTCCTGACCCCCATAGAATAATCACAAATTCGTAAGGTTTTTAACAAGATATAGGCCCCTCAGGGGTTGTCCTGAGTGCTCTCTTGGGACTGTGGCCTTCTCTATTTTTTTTATTCGTGTCTACCAATCAAGAAATGAAGAATCATCAATTTTATTCTGAAGGCAACTGGTAAGTGACAGGCAAAGCCTCTGACACCTTTTATTTGTAAGGTGTAAAACATACAGAGAGATTGGAACCAAAGGTGGTTAACATGCCATAACTTATAATATCATGTGCAAATTTTCATTTTCAGGAAAACAAAAAAAGACAAAAAGACCAAAAAACAAAACCGAAAAAATAAAAAGAAGAAAAAACTAGACTTTTATTCCTTCACCAAAATATGCATAGGATCAAATTTGCAAATTCAGTGCTCACCTCATGGTTCTCTTCAACATAGTTAACAACCAGTTTTCCAATTGGGAAGGTCAGACCACAGCCGAACTAGAACAAGACGTGATTTGGATACAAAACAACAAGAAGGATGGACAGGATAAATATCAAATATGAATATTCTCATGCGAAATATAATATATTGAATTTGAAATTACAAAATTGAAATGCACTGACAGAGTTGATCAAGTCAAGAACAGCTTACAGTGCTGGTTAAGGGAAGGGCCTTGGCAAGAGCAAGCAGGGGCAAAACAGAATACAGGGTTATAATAGCAACTTTAACCATCCTTGAGCCTGCCCTTGTGCCAAGTCTGACCTACATTCGAATATTAATAAAAACAATATTAATAATAATAACAACAACATTTTGGATTAAGTTTCAGAAAAAGTCGAGGCTCAGTGCAAGAGTATTCACCAGAGGGGACATTTTCCCCACAGCTCTATCTCCTTCTACCTGAGTTGTACATCATTCATGTTAGCTGTCAAGTAGTAACACCATCAAAAAGAAAAATCTTGCAATATTTGGACATGATGACTCTGTGTGTTAGAACATGCCTAGAGATACAAGGTTTACCTGATGAAAGTGACTACAAAAGAGAATAAGTGCAGTTGTCAAGCCGACAAGGAGTGATGCAGAATGAATTATCGGAGTCAAAGGAAGACAATTAACCGCGCTGTTGAAACCACTCCTAATTAGTATTCAGAATACATAGAATATGAATATATAGATCTTATAGGCCAGTAAGACCAAGGGGGGGGGGCGCCAAAAAACCTTGTGGTGCTTTGCATCATGTAAAAGGCAGTAGTAGCGAATGGGCCGAATGCTGCAAAGCACAAGGGCTCTCCCAAACCCTTGTAACTTAACCTGAATGGTGGGCACTGAAACAATACAATTACAAATAAATTCCTCAGATATATTTTTTGTCAGCTTGTTGTTAGAATTACATGCACCAATCAATGGGTTTGTTTTCAGTATGTGCAATTTCTGGCTTCTACCCTTTGCAATAGGACAAAGGGTTTTTCCCCCTATCAATAATAGGGGCTTTAAAGAAAGAAAAGAAACCAAGCTTTAATTGAATAATCAGAGTTCTAAGTCAATTGAACTTCAATAATGAGCTATTTGGCAGGAAGAGGTAATAGAATGAAGCTCAGGGTGTTGAAGATTAAAATTTAAGCTCTGAGGTGGATAACTGATCCTAAGGTGCAAAAACAAAAACCAAAAGGTGGTTAAAGTTTATCATAGGAAATAGCAAGGTAGATCAATATCAAAGCACACAACTATTTGTGCTAGGATGAGGTTAAAGTTTATCAACAGACAGCATAAAACAATACAAAACATGATCAACAAACTGACCAAATTATGAAATTTAAAATAAATAAATAAATGGCATGCATGGTTTTTGTTTTTTTCTTTTCTTTTCCTTTCTTTTTTTTTTTTTGGCCAAAAAAAGAGGAGGTCCCATCAGCGCCAAGGCCTTTTTCTTATGAGCCTAGCTCTGATACCACGTGTGAAGAGGAGAAAGAAAGGGAAATGAGAGAGAGATGGAGAAGTCCCAAGTCATTGGGGTAAGGAGCGCACTCTATTTATAATGATTACAATAGAGTAAAATATAAGGAAGCCCCTTTTGGGCCTTAAATTTTAATCATCTTAAGATGAAGACTATGAAGGTATTGTATGGCCAGGATGAAGACCAAAATAGGCGTGGTGTGGACAACTTGAAGAGCAATAACCAGGGGACCATATAAACATCCAGTTTGCCTAGAATCAGCCAGAACCATTCAACATTATGGAGATAGAACAAATTGTAGCAGAAGCCAACTCATTTATATCAACTGATGAAAGCAACAGGAAAGCACCTGATATATGTAACCACAAATAATCGCACAAGCTAGCAATAGTATTGAACGCATGTTTCCGGCTTCAAGAGATGCCAAGGTAAGCCCCAAACAGCCGAGGGCAAGTAATGCATAGGCAGCAATAAGGGTCCCTATACGGCTTCCAAAGTGCATTACACAATTGGTACATCCATCATTACTAAGACAAATGAAAATAATAAATTTAAAAGAGAATGCCATTAAAAACTGTGAATAAGGATAGGATACCTGCCAAGCATGTTTACAACTGATTCCCTCTTGTCCTTATCTGCTCCTGTATCGTAATCATAAACATCATTGCTGTCCACATACCAGGTATTAGCCCAAAGACCGGAGCAACAAAGCAGCTCAGCTTCTAAAATGAATATGAATGTGAAATGTCTACATTTAAGAAGCATGCATTGGACTCTCTTTCCTCTTCTAATATATTTCTATGGTTATCCAAAAAGAATCATGCATGGGAAAGCTCATGAACTGATGAGCCATGCCACAATAATTTTCTTTACAAATAAGATCAAACGAATTCTTTACATGACAAAAAAAAAAAGGAAGCTGGGGAAATTTTCTCAAGAAAGGGGGAAAAAAATTGAGACAAAAACCAGGGAAGATAGACCAAACTAATGAGCACCAGCAAATAAAGGGATCTAGGTGCTTGAACCCTCCCAAAAAAGAAAGAAACATTTGTACACGAAGTAAACATAGTAGTATTCTTAACTTAAAAATTCCTCTAAAGAAATTTCACTATGAGCCTTTATCCAAAAATAAAAAATAAAAATAAAAAACAGCAACATGGCTGTAACTAACATACGGTTGTAATTCATAAAGCTCAGCTCTATCAGGAAGTACTAATAGCTGTTAGCATAGTATGTTATTATTATTATTATTATTATTATGATTATGTTCTAGTGTGGGCATGCCCACCCTATTATTCTGTGGACTATATTTTTATTATAAATACATCCCGTCGGGTTGGGACCCTACGATTTATGCTCACATCATTCTAACATTGTATCAGGACATGGATCAAAGAAACCCTAGCCTCCCAATCGTCCGCACCACAAAACCCTAATAGCCTCTCAAAAGAAAAAGAAAAAACAAGCCCTCTGCGTTGCAACCCTCTGATCAGCCAGCCCTAATCTCCCTCCTCCACCAACTTCTCTCTCCTCCAGTCAGGTCGAACCACCCTCTTTAGGGATGTGGCTGAATGTTTAAATTGTTTGGGGTTTCCTGCTCAGTCGCATCCAAGCATTCCCCCTGATGACGGTTTTCGATGCTGTTCAATGTTATTTTGATGATCAGTAGCTGTTTTGGGCTCTCTCAGGAAGGGAACTCTCTAATGATTTAGAGTTCGATGCATTTGAACTCCATTTTCTCTATCCCGATAAACTGGGTGTTTATTCTATTTATTCATCATGACAGGCGATTGTTCGATTTTGCCCACTGTGAGTCCTCCATCTCTGGTAGATGCACGACAAGCTGCTGATGGTGTTGACCTTCTAGGGTTGCTGAAGTTATTTCGTTGCCACGGCAGTCTACTTATGTTTTGTGGTGTAAGAATGTGGTTAAATTTCTGCATGGTCAAGATCTTGGCCAACATCTCACTGACCCTCCACCAGGAGAGAGTTCTCCCTTTTATCCTTCTTGGTATAGGACTAATGGTCGCATTTATAGTCAACTTCTCAATTCCATGGATGAGTCTGTACAGACTATGGTTGCTAATACTGAGACGATTAAGGAGTTGTTTGATCTTCTTGATGATATGTTTTCCTCTGTTAATGACTTATCTCGATTATATGGTGTTATGAGGAATATGTTTAAGGTCACTCAAACCGGACAATCACCCTCTGAGTATTGGACTGAGTTCAAGACGTTGGTTGATGAATTCACTCGAACGATGCCCTTAACATCGAGGGCAGAAAAATTCTGCGAGCAGCAAAATCAGATGTTGGTTGTTAGCTTTCTGGTGGGCTTGGGAGCCGATTTTGACGCTGCTCGGTCTCAGATTTTGGCAGACAGCCAAGTTCCTTCTCTTGGTGAGACTTGTTGCCAAGTTCACCGAGTGGCCAGCAAGGATGAGACCCGTTTGACAGCTCCTTCCAGTGGTGAGTAGCCTGCAGCCTTTGCTGCCTATAGAGGAGGTCGTGGAGGCTGTGGGACTGGCGGTGGCCCTGGCCCTGTTGGTGGCCGTGGTTCTGATAATGGTCGTGAGACACGCACTTGTAACTACTACGGAATTAGGGGTCATATTTGTAGTTCATGTTATAAGCTATATGGTAGACCTGGGCAGCAGAGGACTAGTTCGATGCCTGCTGCCACCGCTGCTGCTACCTCTGAGGAGAAAACGGATATTTTTTCCGCTGCAGAGTACAATATATTTTTGGAGTTTCAGGCATTGCAAGGCAACCCTACTCAGGCTTCCTTTGCTCAGTTCAATCCTCAAGTTCCATGTATGGTAGCTACACCCACTTCCTTGGTAATTGATTTTGGCGCAGGTGATCATATGACAAGTTTGTGTGGTATTTTGTCTAATTATTCTACTGGTTGTATTGGTACCAGTATTGCAGTGGCCAAGGGGCCCACCTCAGTTGTTCGTGGCAAGGGCATGGCTTGTCCTACACTAAATATATGCCTTCAATCTGTTTTATTTTTCTGTGGCTTGACCTTTAATTTACTATTTGTGAGTCATCTTACCGAGATTTGGATTGTATTGTGACTTTCTACCCTAATTATTGTCCTTTTTAGGATTGTTTGTTGAAGAGGATTATCAGTAGAGGTCAATTCGTTGGTGGTCTTTATGTGCTGGATAGTAGATGTACTTTGGTTGGTGCTGTATCTGTTCCTGCACCCTTGGATGTACACTATCGCCTTAGCCATCCTTCCCTCCCACACCTGAAGATCCTTTTCCCAGTCTTAAGTCTATTCACTGAGAGACATGTTAGTTTGCTAATCATCGCCGTATTCCTTTGTTATCTTGAGTCAATAAACGAGCTTTGGCTCCTTTTCAGTTAGTTCATTCCGATGTTTGGGGGTCTTCTCCAGTTTCTTCTATTTTGCGTTTTCACTATTATGTAATTTTGCGTTTTCAGTTAGTTTCTTATTAATTTTATGCCCTCTATTAATCAACATCATAAAATTCCCTTCTGTCTTTTGTTCCCTGCCCGACCTCCTTTTGGCCTTCCTCCTCGTATTTTTGGGAGTGCCAGCTTTGTCCATGACAATCGGCTCCATCTCACTAAATTGGACCATCATGCTCTTAAATGTGTCTTCTAGGGCTATTCTAATACTGCAAAGGGGTATCGTTATTACTCTCCCTCTCTTCGTCATTTTCTTGTCTCTCCTCATGTTACCTTTTATGAATCTCAATTGTATTTTCCGGAGAATTCTTCTTTACCTAGTTCTCCTTCCCCTTCTCCTTCGACTTCTCCTGATATTTCCTTTCTATATTATCCTTCCTCACCTTCTTCCTCTACATTCTCTCCTTCTGCAGTGTTTCCATCATCACCTTCGGCTCATGGCACATCTACACTAGTGCCTTTAGATCTGCCAGCGCCTCCTGCTTCTACTAAGCCAATCCCTTCGCAGTCTGATCCAAGGGCTACTCCAAATCAGCCTATTGCTATTAGGAAGGGTCATCGCAGTTGTGGAGATCATCCCCCATATTCCACCACCCACAAAGGGTTATCTACTTCCCCACAGGCTTTTATTTCCCACATTGACAGGTATTCAGTTCATTGTGATATTTCTATGACTTTGGAAGATACGAGTTGGAAAGCTGCCATGGATGAGGAGATGTGTGCTTTATAGACAATTACACTTGAGACTTAGTTGCTCTTCTCAGTGGGAAGCAGGCTATCGGATGCCGGTGGGTTTATGCGGTTAAAGTCAATCATAATGGAACTTTGGCTCAGTTGAAGGCACAGTTGGTAGCCAAAGGATACGCCCAGACATATGAACTCGACTATTTTGAGATTTTGAGACTTTTTCTCCTGTCACCAAGATGGTGTCTGTTCAGTTGTTCATTTCCCTTGCCATTCAACTTGTTTGGCCTCTTCATCAACTGGATGTGAAGAATGCGTTCTTACATAGGTGATCTTGATGAGGAGGTTTATATGGAACAGCCACCAGGTTATTTTGCACAAAAGGGATGGTCTGTCATTTGCGCAGGTCGTTACATTGACTTAAGTAGTCACCTTGTACGCAGTCCGTCCGGTTTAGTTCTGTTGTTCGTGAGTTTGGATTAACTCAGTCCCAGAAGGATCGTGCAGCCTTCTTTTGTAAGAATATATTTGGTTATATATTTTTGATTATTTATGTCAATGATATTATTATTACAGGTGATAACTCTGTGGGCAGTAGTAGTCTTAAATAATTTCTCCACAGTCGTTTTAAGACTAAAAATATGGGTAACTTGCGCTATTTTCTAGGCATTGGGGTGTCTAAAGGAAGCATATTCTTGTCCCAGCAAACATAAGTTCTAGATATTCTTATTGAGTATGGGATTCATGGCAAATCTGTTGAGTCACCTATGGTTGCAGGTGTTAAATTACTCTCAGACTAGGGGATTTGTTTGATCATCCAGAGTGGTATAGAAGGTTAGTTTGCAAGTTGAATTACTTGACAACGACAACAAATCCGGATATTGTCTTTGCTGTTAGCATGGTGAGTTAGCTAATGGCCTAGCCACGTAAGCCTCATTGGAAGACTGTTGTTCGCATACTCCAATATTTGCAGGGAAACCTAGGAAAGGGTTTGGAATTCACCAGTCATAGTCAATCTGGCATTGATGTTTATTCTGAGCAGATTGGGTCGATTGCCCCCATAATAGAAGGTCTACTATAGGCATGGTTTTAAAAATCGATCTGTAACGGCCACTACGTAACGGTATTGCCACTTCGCGATATCCTTACACCCCGCTTTAGCGGAGTTCGTCATATTCACAGTTGTTGCGGCCACTACGGTTGTTGCAGCCGCGACAACACAACGGGTAGTGTTTTTTTCTTTTTTATTTCCTATACATTCTGTGGCCAGCGTTCATGGAAGAGTGGCCGGGAACCAAAGAATCCGGGGGGGGGGGGGGGGGAAGGTGGAGAAGATAAGGGAGTGGAATTACCCATTTGAACTTAGGGAAAACTTCTATTCACACAGCCATAAATAATAAAGAAAAGATGGCCAATCAAAGCTTATCACCTCACTCTATTCATTTGAAATTGCACAGTACTTGGTCAAATATTGATAGAGTGCGTGGCGCACGCCCACTAAAAGGGAATAAACATATTTAAATGGTTTAAAAGCATTTTAAATTATGTTTATTTGGGGAAAAGGTTTATAATTCCTGTAAAGGAAATTAATCTTTTGAGAACCAAATTAAATTCCTTTTAAGGAAATTATAAGATAATGGAATTAAAATAAAAATGTAAATTCCTTTCAATAAATGGCGAAATTTCTTTTAAGGGAATTAAATATTTAATGAAATTACTTTTAAGGGAATTAAAGAAATGAACAAATTCCTTTTAAAGGAATTCAAAGTAAATAATAATTCATTTTGAGGGAATCTCTTTTAATGAAACCCGATATGTTGAAATGTTGAGGATATGTACTAAAAATCGTAATGTAGTGTGGATGAAATACCACTAGAACATTTATTATAAGGGCAAAAACTTGGTCAAATTTACATAATTTTCATGTATGATAATAGTTATTGTTGTGGTGGTATATATAAAATATAAATAGCTTTTACTTTTAACAACATACTTAAATTTATATAAAATCTAAATGTCACAAGTAACAATTTTTACAAGTTAAATAAGGTGGGGGTGGGTCAAAATAGCCTAAAAATCATATATAACAATTTTATCAAATTAAAAGGCCAAAAAAGAATAGTCGTGTGCCGCACCTCAAGGTTCATGTTCATTACGGCTACGTCCCGTTACGTTACTCCTGTTACGCTCGCTTTCCGTTATACCCACCCACAACCATTGTGCGACTATGGCCACAACCGCGATTTAAAACCATGACTACATGGTATGCTGTGTTCATTGGAAGAAATCTTGATTCTTCGAAAAGTAAGAAACAGGATGTTGTTGCTCGTAGTAGTGCCGAGGTAAAGTATCTCGCTATAGCCATGGTCACTGCTGAGACATTGTGGCTATGACAGCTCATGATTGAGTTAGGCTTCATCTTCACTCAACCATCACAATTATGGTCGGACAGTAAATTTGCTATTCATATTGCTTCTAATCCTATCTTCCATGAGCGAACAAAGCACATCGAGATTGATTGTCACTTTGTTCGCAATGAAGTTTGCGCAGTGCTATTTCTCTTGTTCATGTTCACATGACTGATTGGCTAACAAATGTTCTCGCAAAACCACTAGTGGGTACACAGGTTAGATTTATTTGTAAAAAGCTGGGCATGGTTGATATGCTCCAACATGAGGGCGGTGTTAACGTAGCGTGTTATTATTATTATTATTATGTTCTGGTGTGGGCATGCCCATCCTATTATTTCGTGTACTCTATTTTTATTATAAATACTACTCCCCGAGTCATTGGGACGCTACGGTTTATGCTCATATCATTCTAACAATAGCAACACGGGCCTATGCTCCCAGAGGATCATCTCCTAGGCTCCACTAGGAGTGATCATAGCTTAGTTTGGTGCAGGTTGAACCTCAAGTAGAGATTGAGCTATCCAAAATCTCAACAAGCCACCAAAAAGCTACACGTCGTTTGGTGCAATTTGGCCTTGGGTTCACACGGGTTGGTTTCAAGTTCAAACTACGGTATGTACCTATTCAAATTTTGAATTTCAAGCAATGAAACTACTATCAAAAAAAAAAACAAGTTTAAGAAAACACATATTATATCATTCACATCAAATTAGATATTTTTTGCCCTTTGGACAAAGAGTAGGATGTTTTCTCTCCTCTTTTGCCATTTTCTCTTTTTTGCATAAATATAGACCACAAAAAAGTATTATGTTGTACAAATAATCAAATGTATTGTCTTCAAGAACTAATAATTAAAATTGTGAACCAACTCTTCCTTAATATTATTAATATAGAACTAAAAGGGTGAGGGAGCGGAATATATATATATATATATACACACACACACAATACCATCGTTTTGAGTGAGTCGGTTTGGTTCGGGTTGGAGTGGTTTGGAGCCCTATCCAAATCCCAACCAAACCAAACAGCGCGGTTTGGACTCTTTCCTAAACCGCGACCAAATCAAACCACATGATTTTGAGTACTTCAGTTTGGCCTGTTTCTGTTTAGGCAGTTTGATCCGGTTTTTGAAAAACCCCAATCACCCGGCCCCACAAAAAAGGACAAGGTTTGGATGCCCCATCGGTTTTGGGGGGAGGAGGTGGCATAGGGCAATGTCCAAATCAAAACAATTCAATTCATCAACTAAGAAACCCTTGGAGAACAAGCAAAATAACCTTAGGACTCTAGATAGACTCAAGTCCTAGTTTCCTCACATAAAAGATATCGCAACAATAGACATAATGATCTAATAAAAATATCCTAAAATAATAAAAATAATAATAAATATAAAATATGACAATTACTCCACTCTAAAATCCTAAATGACAAATAAACCACATAAATCAGACACCTAACACCTTCGCTCTCCATCAAGGGGTGTATTTACCAACCAAAAAAGTAAGCATGATAATGGATGAGTAACTACCACTACCATTAGATACCATGGATACTAGAATAAAAATGCAAGGCTAGAACCAACACTGTAAATGTGGAACACACAAGAAGCACCAATATTTCATGCTTATGCGTGCTAACATTTTACATGCTATGCTTGCATAAGAAAGTCTCATTTTTTACCTACTCAACCTTCCATACGACCAACTAGTATCTACAATTATACTAACGAAAAAGTCATCAGGAAAGCAAACCTTATTTGTCAGTATCCAACAGTAATGTGTATTATATCAATAGGCCGTTCTAAGATTAATCATTGTTAACTGAATCCCACTAACAGTAACAAATATTTACCTTAAATTAAGCCAAGTGATAATAAGAACTGAAGAAGCCAAGAGCATAAAGTACTGCCTAGCTGAAATGACACCAGTCTGCAAATAAGCAGCTGCACTACCCACCTGTTTGTAAAAATCAGCAAATGTTCAAAAAATATTGTTGACAATGTCAATAAGGACGATATATATATGAATACAGGATTAAATGTTGAAATCAATAGCATCTTTATGTTCTAACTTCCATCAATGAACTGGTCATGTTTGTGCTGTATCCATGCAAATATACAACAAGGATTTGCTCCTCTCCTCATTTATCAGCACCGAACAAGCCATTGGCCATTTCTGAGCCATGGCCACTGAGATGAAGAAATCTGTTGCCTAACAAAGGATCTCTTTGCGGCAACATAAAGATTCAATGGAAATATTCCCAAGATTATTGAATGGAGTGCAAATTGACTGCTTTAATTTTTTCAAATCACATTGAAGCAATTATTTCCTGGTTGTTCTATATTAGATAAGATTCAGTTGTCATGCCTAAGGATTCATTTCTTTCACAACTTTGGCAAGCAAGTTCAGTGTTGATCTTTGCGATTTGGCCATCTCTAATAAAAATTCCAGTTTCCTGAATCTGTTGGGCAACCAATGTAACTCAGATTCAATCTTCCATGATAGGGCAAAGATAACCCAACCTCAAGGCTCCAAATTCTACAATAACATTATAGAAGGCATTTATTTTGCTAAGAACCGATAAGAATCCACTTGTGTCTGACCCATATTAGATCTGTTCCACAGTTTCGGAGATTACTTTATCAGCACCCATCCATGTTAAATATGAAGCCTTTTGAAGAAAATAGTAGCAATCCAGTAGTAGTGAATAGTAAAATATTATTTCCATAACTATCACGCTTTCTCGAAAGAGTGAATGTTATTCTCAGGTAGCCATCAATTTAATAATACATAAAGGAGCCATTTGACTTATTTATGCAGTTAGCAAAAAAAAAAAAAGATAATTCATTAAAAATTTAATATAAATATTCATGGACAAATTAAAAGCATAACAAGGTTCAGGAAAACTTACAGTTAGAGGAACTAAAGCAACAGAATAAATAGGTAATTTGATTGCTCTCCAAATCAAGGTTGCTCTGGAAATATCCTTTTCCTTTACCTCTTGATGAGAAGCATGGGACTGAAGTTTATGATACTTTAAAGAACTCTTTCGGCATTGATGCTGTGGCGTGACTTTCAATTGTCTGCTATAAAACCTATTGAAAAATTCTTTGCACACCAGATCAGAAAAATCACAATATTACAACAGCATTGGAAAAGGTAGAATTGGGTGAGACTTGAAAGAAGTTAGTGTCAATATATGCGGATGAAAGCGACCAAGTTCTTCTCCTCTCGCACAAGGCAAACACAGTAAATGAAAATGGATTTCTAAACCCAAGCTTGGGCAGGAAAATAACTTCGGTTCAGGACATACTTGTTGGGTTTCTTCAGGCCAAATCCCAAGTTAATGTTACAGAATATGGTCGCCATTGCTAGTTACACATTTGAATAAAATCTACATGCAGGGAAATATCTGTTAATTCCTTCATGTTGCCCATAGCCACCAACAGACTGACGTAACCATATGCCAACCCTATCAACAAAAAAATTGTTACATATTCTGTTAACATGATACCATTTAAAATATATCAAAAAGTATATCTTGAAAAATAAGAATTGAAGCATAAAAAGCTGAAAACGATAAGTCACAGGAGGAGAATAAAAAATCACACGGCGTAAATTGACATGCTTTTAATTGATTTTTACAAACATAAATCTGCTCCTCCTACTTTAGCTCTCTGAGCATTTGAGTAGCAATGAAGGCCCCACAACTCAACTTAAAAATGAACTTTCTCTTCTTAATTGAAAGCAGTTGTATGGAATTTGGCCTGTCGTGTGTTTCATCTACGTCATACAATGGATCATGTTTAATGCCTATAGATATAGAACAAATAAATACCCTGAGCACAAATTATTTGATAATATTACTAAAAGTTCGACTTGACTTCCAGAACTTCTACCCTATATGATTTATAATCGAAGAAATAAAACTATAAGAAAATAACGGTGTATTCTCACTTTGGTGTTTCCTAATGAAATTTTGTTTGCCAGATTCCAGTAGTAACACAGACATATACACAAACACATAGACTTCACTCTGATCTGTGGGGTTTTAAGGATCAATTTTAGAAAGAAATTATACACTTTTGTGCTGCTTTTTAGCCCTTATCTATCATGATTTAAACCTTCTGCTGCCAGAAACCCAGAAATTGAAAAACGGTTGTAGTTCAAGGAAGCATAAAACCTATGTCGCTGCAAGTAAGTGCGTCCGAAGAGGGAGACGGAATTTTTACAGAAAAACTGCAAACAACAATTTCTTTCGGAGATGCATGGAAAAAGATGGACTCTGATCGTACCTGTCGTGGCAAAAGTCACTCCTCCTCGGAGACCTCTCCCTCTCTCTCTCAATCCCCCTCAGATGAGAAACGAGTGGACCGTTGTCACTTGTCCGGTCGTGTTCTTCACCTCTCGACTTTGTCCAAGTGTCAAATTTCAATATATCAGTTTTAAATTCAGATTTCAATATTTTATCTAATATTTCAAATACCATATTTTCCTTTCCAACTCTCCTCACTTTTTTTCTCTTCTAACACTTCCTTATCGTTTTTTCATTTTTCCTTTTTTTCCTTTTCTCTGATTTAGTTTTTTTTCTTTTTTTATTTTGTTATTGTTTAGTTTTCTAGATTTAAACCAACTCTACCAAAAATTATATTAATAGAAAAAAAAGTCATTGAACGCACACACCAGTGTGATATGACTAGTTATTATAAGTTAAGTGAGAGATCACACTATTATAAGGTCAAATGACCCTTTCGTTCCTTCAACTGTCATTATTATAAGTCGGGCAAAAATAATGGCTAGTATCGTCTCAAATGACTAGAATACATTTAGTAATAGTAGGGAAATCAGGGATGCATCTCACATTGCCTATGAAGTGATTGACTCAAGGCTCAAAAGTGGAAAGAAAGACATTATGTGCAAGTTTGATCTTGAGAAAGTATTCAATAGGGTGAATTGGAATTCTTTTGCTCTTTATTATGAAGAAAATGGGTTTCTATAAGAAATGGCTTGATTGGATGTGAGTCTGCATTTCAACGGTTTCCTTTTCTATTCTACTCAATGATAAGAACACTTCTTTATTCAACAGCTCGAGAGGCTTGCGACAACGTGGTCTATTATCACCATGTTTCTTCCTGGTAGCAATGGAGGGATTCACATCATTTTTAAATCTAGCTGTTTCTAAGCAATTGCTTCAGGGGTTTTATGCTAATGAAGTTTATGAAACAGGTGAAGTTAACCATTTGCTTTTTGCTTATGATACTATAATTTTTTGTGAGGCACTGCCAGGCCAATTCAAAAATTTACGAAATATTCTCCTATGCTTAAAGACATGTTCTGGCTTGAGGATAAACATTAGCAAAAGTGAGTGCTTCCAAATTGGTGATGTCATGAATTTCAGGAGGCTGGCACAAATTTTGGGCTAGAAGGTCGGAGAGCTTCCATCCTTATATCTCAGATTCCCTCCTGGAGGGAAGTTTAAATCCTGCAGACTATGGCAACTAGTGATCGAAAAAATGGAAGCAAGATTAAATTGTTGTTGTTCAAAATTTTTTTCGATTTGAGGTAGACTTACACTCATACAGAGCACTCTTTCACGTATTCATATATATTACCTATCACTCTTTGTTGCTCCTCCATTAGTGTTAAATGAGTTAGAGAAAATTTAGGCACATTTTCTATGGAGAGGTGGAAGAAACCAATTCAAGTATAGTTTGGCCTCATGAGACATTATTAAAAATGCGAAAGAAGATGGAGGTCTAGGTATAAAGGATCTAGCAACAATGAATAAAGCATTACTATTATTGTGGTTATGAAGATTTGCAATTAACAAGAATAATTTATGGAGGCAAATGTTAGTTTTGAAATATGGTGCTGACATGTATGATTGGCGTCCTATTGTCCTTACCTAAAAGTATAGTGTTTCCGTTTGGAGAGGAATTTGCAAGGGATTGGAGGAGTTTTGGAAGTTTCCTACTTTCCAAATCAGTGATGGAAGTTTAGTTGGTTTTTGGAACAATTTGTGGTATTCCACTGAGCCCTTGGCCAGTCAATTTCCTTCCCTATACTCATTGACAATTAATCCATTCATATTAGTGAAAGAAGCTGCTAGTAGCTCTAGAGCACATTTGTGGAATATCTTTTTCAGGCACCAATTGAGGGGAAATAATTGTGATTTATTTGTGAATTTGCAAGAACTATTACATGAATCTAAAATAGTTCCTATTGAGGGAACAGTGGATTAGCTCATATGCCCGTGTGGGAGATTAAGAAACTTTACTGTAAGATCGTTTTACCAAGCTTTGCACAAAGGTTGAACTTATCCCGATTTTCCAAAGGCAAAGATTTGGAATTTAAAAATCCCATACAAGACTAGGTTTTTTTTTTTTATGGCTACTAGTTCAAACTAAAGTACTCGTGCTTGATAATCTACAAAAGAGAGGTTGGGTAATTGCCAATTGTTACACACTCTACAATAAGGGTCCTGAAACTATCAGCCACCTTTTTGTGCATTGTTTTTTAGTTAGAGTTCTCTGGATTGCCGCTTTATCACTACTTGGTGCTCAAATGGTTTTTCCTCAAGATTTTATGCAAGTGATGTTGGGGTGGGAGTTTGAACTTTTTGATAAACTTATACAAATTATTGTGTCTTTTTTCCCATCTACAATTACTTGGATTGTTCAAAAAGAGAGGAACAAAAGGGTGTTCAACTACAAAAAGACCAATTTCATGACATTATGGTGCAAAGTTAGCTACTTGGTGTTTTATTGGATGACTTCTCTAAGCATAATTGGCTCGAAACAAACTTGTTGCATATTCTTGAGGATTGTAGAAGGTTGAGTTTTTTAGGATTGATCTTTCTTGCACTTGAGGCACATGCATTTTATTTGTTACTTTTTTGTTTCTTGTGTGTCGGGTGTAGGGGGCTTTTTGTAAACATTTGGTTTTCATATATATTCTTTTTCCCTTTCAGTGGTTTTTTCTTTTAGGTTTTCCCTTAAAGGTTTTTAACGAGGCATATGATTCCTTTTGTTTACCCCGTAGGGAATCTGTTCTCAATTGTTTTTTAGGGGCTACTTTTGTAGTTGCCTTTTGTTTGTATTTTTCTTTTTTTCATTTATTCAATTATTCTTTCTACTGTTTAAAATCAAAATTCATAATTTAGATTTCACATATAAAAGTTTCAAAAATAAAATTTCAAATATGACTTGCTACTTCAAAAAAAAATTCACTTTTCAACAATCATTTTTCTTACGGTTTTCAAATCTAATAACACAAAAAACTTATCTCCAACTATTAATAGTCTCATACGTAAACTCCTTCAAATATTCTACACTAATCAAAAGTCGTTGAACACGTGAGGAATGCATGCGAAATAACTATCATAATTATAAAGCCAAATTCAATTGTCATTTTTTAAAATTTCCTTGCTTACCCCTCAAAAGCATTTTTTTCCCCTAAATAATTTTTTTAAGCTAATTGAGCATAGGGGGTAAAAATGACAATTTAAAAAATTCAAAATTCATATATGATTAATTACTTCAAAAAAATTCTACTTTTTGAAGTCATTTCCCTTATGGTTTCCAAATCTAGTAACGCAAAAATCTTATTTCCAACTACTAAATAGTCCAACACATAAACTCTTTGAAATATTTTACACCGATCAAAAGCCATTGAACACCTGCAAAGCGCGTGTGATATGACTAGTTTTATTTTAAATGAAACGGCCCAAGAAGCACATGTGATATGACTAGAACAACTATAAAGAAAAAGGATTCTTTGGCTCCTTCAACTATTATTTTGAAATTTCCATCAAAAGCTTTTTTTTCCCTAAGTAAACTTTTTAAGTTAATTGAGAATATGGGGCAAAAAGAACAATTCAAAAAAATATTTAAACGCAAAATTCAAGACTAAAATATAACTAACTTCATCAAAAAATTTCTCCTTCTAAAAATTTTATCCCTTATGATTTCTAAATCTAATAACACAAAAGTCCTATCTCTAGCTATTAATAATCCTACACATAAACTCTTCTGAATATTTTACACCGATCAAAAAGTCATTGATCACGCTCAAAGTGCATATGATATGATTAGTTTTATTTAAAAGGCCCAAGAAGATATCTATCAGAAAAGAAAAAATAAAAATACACTATAAAGCCAAAAGTAAATACAAATAATTTAAAAAATAAAATTAGCCACACCAGGAGGTAAAAAACGTATTAGCTTGGATTGAAAATACACGCATAAAGTCTAATGCATAAAAGAAAATCATGCGAAAGAAATGAAAAGACGTGAACAAGTAAAAATAGTAAATAATAATAATAATAATAAGGTATTACGAAAAAAGAACAACCCTCAAAAAATGCATCAGCCCCAGCTTAATAAACACGCTAGCGTACTAATGCTTAAGAAAAATTAATAATGCAGTAATACAAAAAAGATGCAAATGCATAAAATGCCAAAAACTCCAATAACAAGGAAGTCATGCCAATAATAGATATATTATATATTTATTATATAATATATGAAAGTCGAAGCAAAATTTAGTACGCGGCATCCCATCCAACGTCTGCTACCCCCAGAACCCTTGCCCTTTCTTCCCCGTCAACTGCAAGCCCAACGTGATATACTTTGTCCCCTTCAATTGCAAATCAAAGCGCAATATCTCCCCCTTCAAATCAATCCAATGTGAAAGAGAAACTGATCTCTTCTGAAACTCTACAAGGGACAGACATCACCGATTAGGTTAGTGAAGATCGCGATGAGGGTTCACAATGGATTCATGGTGTCAATTTTTTTTTACATATGTTAGTTTAGGTTTTTATTTGAAGCGCATTGCTTGCAATTTGCCGAATCTAGCTGTTTTTTTTTAATTGTTTTCTTTTTAATTCTTTTTGTAGATTGTGTTGGACATGTGCTTCGACATATAATTATGTGATTGCATCTTATTTTTCATGTGCTATGCAAATTATTATAATCGTTCTTCATTAGATTGCCATTTTGAGAATGATTGAATTTTCAAAAGTAAAAAAAAAAAAAAAAAAACATGATTATGTGATTGTATTTTTGAATATCATATTGTATTTATTTTTTATGGAAATTTTTATGGTTGTCCTTTATTGGATTGACATTTAGCCAGCATTTACACTAATATGATTTTATAGAGGATTGATCTATCACATTCATATATTCAATTGAATAAATTGATTGTGAATGATTTGTCTTCGCATACATTGAGCTACTACACTAACACACCGATTGTTTGTTAAAATTCCCCAATGAGTTTACCGAGTAATTTTTTATGATCTTTGTTGGATTGTCATTTCACGAGTGATTGAATTTCAAGAAGATATGAAAATGATAATAATAATAAACAAAACATGATTATGAGATTGCTTTTGTGTATAATAATCCACATATTCTTCAACGGCGCTCTCCAAAACCTCCAAACCCAGCCCACTGGGAAGAATCTCTCAAAACAAGTCTCTCACAAAGCAACATTGCCATTGTAGACATTGTCCACCATGTGTTCGATCAAATTCCCGACTCAAAATTAGGCCTAAAGTTCTTCGATTGTCTCTTCGATGCTCTTGCAGGCGCCCTGCAGATGGGTGTGCTTATTCTATGCTCCTCAAGCTTTTGGCGCAGTCAAGAGTGATCCTAAAAGTCGAAATGGTGTTGGAAAGTATGAGATCGAGGGAATTTTGCCAACTCGGGAAGCAATGGAGGTGTCATGAATGCAGATTTGTTTAGTTGTTGAATGATTTACATTGATCTAATTGTCGTACAATTAGCTGAATAAATTCATTATGAATGGTATTATTTTAGTTGTATTATTCTATGCATTCATTAGAACTTTTTCTGTATAAATTGTATTCACTGTCGATTTAGAAAATGTGTTTGGTACGACCTATACCTTGACAATAGAATAAATAATGTAGAAGTAATGGAAAAAAATAATGTTAGTCATAAAAGACACATTGAGGAGAAAAATATCAAAAACACATTAAGCTCAGCCAAACAAATATGTATGCACACTAAGGTTTTAGAAAATCAATAATAAAGAAAATTGAAATGATTGAAATGGGCAAAAAGAAAAAAAAAATGTAAGAAGGAACAAAGAAATATAAAAATGAAAAGAAGAATATGAATATCAATAAAAAAGTTTCCCTAAGATAATATATGAAAAAAGACATCAACATCGGGAAAAAAAAAAAGTGCATAGCACACCAAAACTTAAATTTTATTTCAATTCGTTTAGTAAAAAAAAAAATCAATAATGCGTTGATCATTATAAAAGATAAAAATAAAAAAATAAAATTTATTTCGAAAAACAATTAACGGGGCAGGGCCCAGGCTTCCCACTTGTTATATATAAATTTAATAAGTAGTTAAACTTATAATTATTATCGATGATTACTATTAATAATAACTAAATTGTATCTTACTATTCACCAAGGGTGTGGATTTTGGGTGAGACCAAGCCCAGACTGGTCCTGACTTCGAGCCAGGACATGTCATGGGCCTAGAAACATGAGCCCAATTGCAGATGAGCCCCCAGGCACTGATCAGTTACACTTGTGAGTACAGGGCCTAGCCCCAAAATTGTATGAATTCTCTCTCTCTCTCTCTCTCTCTCTCTCTCTCTCTGAGGAAAAACAATATAAAATCAAGGGGAGAATGAGAAACTTACGTGAATTTTACGATAACGCCTACAATTCAAATTCATTGATTCATAAATAATTACGCTGTCTTCTTATGGTAAAATAATTAAAATACCTCTTGGACCTTATCTTTGTTTTTAATTTGATTCTTTAATTTCAACTGTTAGTAACTTGATTTTTGAATTTTTATTTTCCATTCAATCAAAAATGAATATTATAGGACTATAAGGTTACTGACATAATATTTCACATGCTTGCATATACGGTGGATCATACGTGCGACCTTAAATGCACATAACCTCTCTCTTTCCTTTTCAATCATATTTCCTCTATTTTCTTGCCGCTCAAGCCTTTTTTTTCCTTATTCTAACTCTATTTTCGCTTTTTAATAAAAAAAATTAAAAATTAAAATACTTATAATTAAAATTAAAGTATTAAATTAAAATAAAATAAAAGTTCGTGGGGGCATTTTTATTTGGTGTTTTGGCCTTTTCTTATTCAATAATGAAGAGAATTCACCATTGAGGATGGGTTATCGAATCGCCGTATGCCGACAGAATCCGTTGAAGATCCCAGAGGCGAGGGGATGGTCCTCTGCTGTACTAAATTAAATAATTATAAACACTGGTCATGCTGCTTATTTGATTGGTCAAAGTCAAGAGTATCACAGCTCAAGCTGCGGCTGGCACATCACGCGTCATGTCATAATTATTTTAATATTAGATTTTAAGCCTGTTTAATGTATTATTGGGCATTATATCTCTTACAAATTTATTAATAGGGTAATTTGAGTTGTTTTTTGGGAAAGAAAATTCTCGAATAATATAGTTTAAAAAGAAATTTTTCCAAACTAGGTGGATGGAAAAATTATTTCCCAATATAATATGATCCTATAATTAACGGTTGCATGATTAGTTTTCTTAAATTTCTAAGTTGGCAAAAGTAATCACGTAATTGGCAATTGCATGATCTTTGTGGGTGCGTAGGGTTTGGGGGTTGGGAATTGGTTGGATTTATGGAAATGAGTTTCATGGTATAGTTTGCACTATTTTCTATTGCATTTTTTAAAAAAATTTGAACTGTATATATGGAAATTACATATAAAAAGACATGCTTATTAATTTTCAAGTGATTTATGAGAGCTGTAGTGGACCTCAAAATCTTCATTCAAGGCAAGGAAAATTTAGGCTTAAAAACAGTTATAAAATATTTTTATACTTAAAATGAATAGGATGGAAAATTTTTTGATTTTCTCATTATAAAAATAATAAATTAGTTGTATAGTATTTATTGGAAGCTTCCCAATTTTCTTTTTCCTACATGGAGGCAAAATTAATGTACATTGTATCGCCTTCTAAATCCAATGACTTTAATCTAGAACATAGGATTATAGGCTTGGAATTTAAAGGAGGAATTTCAATTTCTTATGGGGTATCATAGAGATATAATTAATCTCTTTAAATGAAAGGCTTGCTCTAATCACTGTATAAAAAATCCAAATAAAAAAATTAAAGGCGAAAAACATGTACATGTCAATCCAAAATTACTTTTAGGCCCGTTTGGTTTACGGAATCTTTCATTCCCACTTGATAAATGTGATGCTTGAAAATGTGATGTCCAGAATATGACATTCTTCCATTTGGCCTACTTAGTCAAATTTCTCGAATTGTTATATTATTACATTTGGTATAAACAATTAGATTCAAGTAATATTAAAATTTTGCATTAATACCCTTTTATCAAAAAAATATATATACATAATGCTTATAACATAAAATTTAGCAAATTGTTTACCTAATAAAAAAATATTTAGTTTAAGGTTAGCATTAAAATAAAAATTTTACCTATTTTTTAGTTTTAAAGGATGAAGAATTTAATTTAAACATTTAGTACCTAAAAATAAATTTATATACTATACTAATATTTTTCTCAAAATAGTATTATGAACTCTTCATTATGAATAATCTATTTATTTACTACTAGTATTATTATTACTATCATTATTATTGATATTATTTTAAGTTATGTGAGCTACGTACTTAAATAAGAATTGTGTCCATCTGTAAGGGTAGTTTCAACATTGTATTGCATGTGCACATTTTGACCCACTTGTAATCTCACATTCTCAGCTCTCAACTCGGGAATGTTAAGTCCCCATTTTTCAGGAGTGTGAGATTGCAGAAAAGTGACATATTAGGAATCTCACATTCTAAAGTCATACCAAACACTGTAATGTGACATTCTTGAACACATTTCGAGCAGATTTCGTGAACCAGGTACTAAACTAAGTACTACAGTAGTAAAGGATTAAAAAATATTTATAACAGTGCTTGAATCAAAGATTAATAAACAGCAACTAGAACCCTAAACGTGGAAAATTAGAGAACAAACACTAAATTAAACACCAAACATTATAATCAAGCTGATTAAGTGCTCTATATGAGCTGTATTGATCATGACTAAAACCCATCTAAACCAAGGGGAAAATAAACATAATCCCATCAAAGCAGTGGATAACATCTTGTTCGTGTTGACCTTCAAATATTCAATAGAATTTGGAACGGTTGCCACGAACAATCTTCTGATTTGTTTATAATTAATGAATGATCACTTAGTGTACAGATTCTGTAATTGAGAGACAAAACAGAAAAAACTGATAAATTAATCGGATAGCCTAGTCGTGGACCAAGTGGCTCTCTATAGACAATTCACGCCAACTACGGGCAAACCGGAGTAACAGTATCTCCCGCGCTTGGCCCTAAGATACAAAGGCTGAAAGTTTGAACAATTCTTTAATTAATCAACAAATAATTGAACCAAACGCACTACACATGCACACTTTATCCAAGAAATTCAAAAACACCAAGAACACGAGTTGGCTTCCCTATGGAGTTGAGAGAGCAAGAAAAGAGAACAGTAGAGGGAATGAAAGGTGCAATTTTTCTCTTCTTAAGACTAGGCCTTTATAGGCTTAGGGAGGCTCCCTAATAATTGACCAAATTAATAAGCAATAAAATCAAATTAAAAATAGAAACCAACAGATTGTGAAACAAAATAAAGGCCTATGTTTTTCTTTCAAAAATTTCAATTCTTTATTCAATGGATCTGTTGGAAATAAAATTTCAACAATCTATTGGAATATATATATATATATAACGCCAACACATCTACAAACAAAAAGGTTGTTCAAGAACAATTAAGAGATTCTTTAAAAGATATTTAGAAAAAGAATACACAAAAAAACTAAAGGAATAATCAATACAAGCTGCAAATACTGCAATATTAATGTTTAAAAAGTAGCAGAACAATACCCATGTTCAAAATTCATAAGAACCTCTACATGGAAATGAGAAATAAGCTTCCAAACCATAGTTGAGCAGACATAAAAACGGTGAAAACAAAGCAAAACAAAAGAATATACTCAAAAAATATATATGCATATGTAGTAGTAGTAATTACTTAAAAGAATTTAATTTTATGAAGATATAGATGTCAATAATGCACTAAATAGGTTTAAAATCTAGTTTAGGATATGGTGTATGATGTGCCATGTAATGTCGTGAAATGAGATCTATTTTGGTAGATAGTTTTGGATGAAATTTATTTAGGTAAATAGTTTCAAAATTGAGTCTATTTTGGTTTAAGACTCTTATTTATAGCACCCCAAAATGACATCATCTTATTATGTTTTAAAATTTTATTCTTTTTAAATGAAATCGCATCGTTCCGAAGAATATAAATCACGGAAATTTAAAACATCATAAACTTATAAAGTTGGACAATTTTAATCATTCATTTCATTCACCGTTAGTTTCTCTTTCATATCCAAATTACCTGAATTTAAAAAGTTATGAATTTGTGGAATTGGACGGTTCTAAAGATTCATTTCAAAAAAAGCAAAGGGAGAAATTAATGATGGAAGAAATTGAAGGATAGAATTGTCCAATTTCATGAATTCATGGAATTTTAAAATTCAAGTAATTCATATTCTTCTCTTCCTAACTTTTTCGGATCTAGGTTATTTACAGTCATTGTACTTCTACCGTGATTGCAATCTCAGCCATTCATTTAATCTAACGGTTAAGAATCGACACATTACTAAATGAGTTAAAAAGATGAAATCTTCCCTCCCTTCTTTCTTTTTTCTATTCCATTCCCTTCTTGCATCCAGATCCCAGATAATTTTTATTTTTTCTTCTTCTTTCCTAACCTGCTCCTGCTAAGCACTGTTACCATTTTTTTTTTATTCTTTGTTCCTCTTCTTTCTTCTTTTCTAATCCGCTTGTCTTCTTTGTGTTTCCTGTTTTTTTTTCTCATTGTCTTTTCTTTTTCTTAATTTTGATTGACATGAGTTTGACTTCATGCCAAAAATAGAAGACAAAAAAATAACACATAAAACAAGTATAATGAAAAAATTGTTTCTCCGAGGGGCAAGCTCATCATAAATTTTTTTAATACTTTGTGTTGAGAAATCACTCATAATCTTACGGAAAAATCATTCATGTGTTCAGGACTTAAAACTAATGTTCTCTTAAATGATTGCTAGTGAAATCATCAGTAACTTTATAAAAAGTTTAAAAAAGTTCTTGGATCCTCGCTAAAAACAAGAAAAGAGGAATTTTCCTAGTATATAAACATCACATAAAATTTTGCACAGCAAATAATTAAACGATGGTTGTCCTTACACTTGGTTTCAACTAGTAGCTCGGATGATGGGATCAATCGAAGAAATTCTGACACAATTTGAATTCCAACAATCTTCGATCTACTCTAGGCCAAAGGGCTTCAACTTGGACATGATCCTTCTTGTTCTTGTAGGATTTTTATCATAAAAAAAAAAAAAAGATTGAATTTTCCGGGCAGCAGAATGTGAGGGAGAAGAGGAAGAGACTGAGTTGGGTTTGTGGGGAAAAGCAAAAACCCTAGCGCTGGAGCCAAATTAGGGAGGGAAGATTCCCCTTCTAACTCATTTAATAATGTGTATTATTTTCTGTCATTAAATTAAATGAACTGCTGAGATCACAATCATTATAGATGTACAATGATTGTATATGATCCAGATCAATCTTTTGCTCGCAATAAATGATTATAATTGTATATTTCATAAATGCATAAATTAATCACTTTTTAAATTGAAAGGAGCCCAACTAAAAAAAAATGTTCACATGTGAAACAATTTTTCCTTATTAAATTGATAGAGTCAAACCCTTTCCCCATGTTTCTTATTTTAAAATGTGTATTATTCGGCTTTGCACGGTATCATCCCAAATTTTCGAGTCAACCCTTCTAGTTTTACACTTGAAAGTCTTTTCACATCTGAAATGACAGATTTCAATTTCTCATGAGTCCCTCACGAGACTCCTCCAGCCACGTTTGATCAGATTTTAAAATTCTACGATTCCATTTCACAAAACTCCCATCAATTCTCTCGGGAAAAAAATTTGTTATTTATTGTGTTGTTTTGAGTTGTTCAAACTCACTAAGGACTATGCCGGACTTATTAGCGTATTCTTGGGGATAATATATAAAACTTTCTTTTCATTGCTCAAATACATATACATACATACATACATATACATATATATATATATATATATATATATCAAACCTTATTTTCATCGAACAAAAGATGAAATAGACCTCACACAAGACTGGGCTTGGGACGGTCCATCAAATGCAACAATCAGGTGACATAGAGATAACCCTCAGGGTTAAGCTAGTGGATGGGCTTTAATCCATTCGGAATCTATTTGTTGGATCTACGATCGTGTTATAGACTCCATATATAAAGTGGAAGGTGCAAAAAGTGATTAATATGCTTGAATGGACTCTTAACCCGGAAGCTGTAACTTTTTCCTTAAACTGAAACTCATTCAGGCTGTCACGCTCGCTCTCGAGTTGAACTCCGCAAACTACAATTCTCAGGCCACCTGTTTGATTTATTTAGTTTGGGGTTACTTGTACTCTGAAGCAGTTGCTGCTGTAGTGTGCCTAAGTAGTTCTTGTTTTTCATAATGAATATATATTATATGCGTGCGTACCTGGTAATATGATAAATTTCTAAAAAATGAAAATATGGAAAGTGTATGCTAATATTGATATGCTCCATAATTGCGAGTCAAAAGTTTTGACATGATTACTTGTATGTCACTCAATCTTTTCTCAAAGAGAGAGAGGCCCATTAGATTCCAAATAAACTATTATGAATTTAAAAGATAAAGTTGTGGGTGAAAATATACAAGTATTTGTCTAACCACTACTGTCCGAAGGTCAAACGATTGTGACTAAATCCAATTCAAAGCGGAAGAATCCAAAAAGCTTAGTCAAATGCTTCAAGATGTGACATTATTATGTTTGGTGTAAACAATTAGATTCAAGCAGTGTTAAAGCTTTCTATTGATACCTATTTATTATATATATATATATATATATATATATGGTGTGTGATGTGCCATGTAATGTGGTGAAATGAGATCTATTTTTGTGGATAGTCTTGGATGAAATTTATTTAGGTAAATAGTTTCAAAACTGAGTCTATGTTGGTTTAAAACTCTTATTTATAGCACCCTAAAATGACATCATATGATAAAATTATATTCTTTTTAAATAAAATTGCATCGTTCCGAAGAATATAAATCATGGAAATTTGAAACATCATAAACTTATAAAGTTGGACAATTTTAATCATTCATTTCCTTCACCGTTGGTTTCTCTTTCATATCCAAATTATCTGAATTTAAAAGTTATGAATTCGTGGAATCGGACAATTCTAAAGATTCATTTCAAAAAAAGCAATGGGGGAAATTAATGGCGGAGGAAATTGAAGGATAGAATTGTCCAATTTTATGATTCATGAAATTTTAAAATTCAAGTAATTCATATTCTTCTCTTCCTATCTTTTAAGGATCTGAATTATTTACAATCATTGTACTTCTACCGTGATCGCAATCTCAGCCATTCATTTAATGTAACGGTTAAGAATCGACACATTACTAAATGAGTTAAAAGATGAAATCTTCCCTCCCTTCTTTCTTTTTTCTATTCCATTCCCTTCTTGCATCCAGATCCCAAATAATTTGTATTTTTTCTTCTTCTTTCCTAACCTGTTCCTGCAAAGCACTGTTACCTTTTTTTTTTTTTTATTCTTTGTTCCTCTTCTTTCTTCTTTTCTAATCCGCTCGTCTTCTTTGTGTTTCCTGTTTTTTTTTTTCTCATTGTCTTTTCTTTTTCTTATTTTTGATTGACATGAGTTTGACTTCATGCCAAAAATAGAAGACAAAAAAATATCACCTGAAACACGTATAATGAAAAAATTGTCTCTCCGAGAGGTAAGCTCATCATAAATTTTTTCAATACTTTGTGTTGAGAGATCGCTCATAATCTTACGGAAAAATCATTCACAGGACTTAAAACTAATGTTCTCTTAAATGATTGTTAGTGAAATCATCGGTAACTTTACAAAAAGTTCAAAAAAGTTCTTGGATCCTCACTAAAAACAAGAAAAGAGGAATTTTCCTAGTATATAAACATCACATAAAATTTTGCACAGCAAATAATTAAATGATGGTTGTCCTTACACTTGGTTTCAACTAGTGGCTCGAATGATGGGATCAATCAAAGAAATTCTGACACAATTTGAATTCCAACAATCTTCGATCTACTCTAGACCAAGGGGGCTTCAACTTGGACATGATCCTTCTGGTTCTTGTAAGATTTTTAAAATCATCAGGGAAGAAAAAAAGAGGTTGAAATTTTCAGGCAGCAGAATGTGAGGGAGAAGAGGAAAAGACTAAGTTGGGTTTTAGGAGAGAAGCAAAAACCCTAGTGCGAGAGCCAAATCAGGGAGGGAAGATTTCTCCTTTTAACTCATTTAATAATGTGTCTCATTTTCTGGCATTAGATTAAATGAACTGCTGAGATCACAATAACTATAGAGGTACAATGATTGTATACGATTCAAATCCATCTTTTTCTTGCAATAAATGATTATAATTATCTAATTTCATAAATGCATAAATTCATCACTTTTTAAAAATTGAAAGGAGCCCGACTAAAAAAAATGTTCACATGTGAAATAATTTTTCCTTATTTAAATTGATAAAGTCAAACCCTTCCCCCATGTTTCTTATTTTCAAATGTGTATCATTCGGCTTTGCTGGGTATCTTCCCTAATTTTCGGACCAACCCAACCACTTTTACACTCGAAAGTCTCTTCACATCTGGAAGGACAGATTTCAATTTCTCATGAGTCCCACACGGGACTCCTCCGGCCACGTTTGATCAGATATTAAAATTCTACGAGTCCATTTCACAAAACTCCCATCAATTCTCTCGGGAAAAAAATTTGTTATTTATTGTGTTGTTTTGAGTTGTTCAAACTCACTAAGGACTATGCCGGACTTATTAGCGTATTCTTGAGGATAATATATAAAACTTTATTTTCATTGCTCAAATACATATACATACATACATATATACATACATACATATATATATATATATATCAAACCTCATTTTCATCGAACAAAAGATGGAATAGACCTCACGCAAGACTGGGCTTGGGAAGGTCCATCAAATGCAACAATCAGGTGACATACCCTCAGGATTAGGCTAGTGGATGGGCTTTAATCCATTAGGAATCTATTTGTTGGATCTATGATCGTGCTATAGACTCCATATATAAAGTGGAAGGTGCAAAAAGATTAATATGCTTGAATGGACTGTTAACCCGGAAGCTGTAACTTTTTTCTTAAACTGAAACTCATTCAAGCTGTTAGACTCGCTCTCAAACTACTATTCTCTGGCCACCTGTTTGATTTATTTAGTTTGGGGTTACTTGTACTCTGAAGCAGTTGCTGCTGTAGTGTGCCTAAGTAGTTCTTGTTTTTCATAATGAATACATATTATATGCGTGCGTACCTGGTAATATGATAAATTTCTAAAAAATGAAAATATGGAAAGTGTATGCTAATATTGATATGCTCCATAATTGCGAGTCAAAAGTTATGACATGATTACTTGTATGTCACTCAATCTTTTCTCAAAGAGAGAGAGGCCCATTAGATTCCAAATAAACTATTATGAATTTAAAAGATAAAGTTGCAGGTGAAAACACACGGGTGAAAACACAACTGTACGCGTGCCGATTTGTCTAATCACTAGTGTTTAAAGGTCAAATGATTGTCACTAAATCTGATTTGAAGTGGAAGAATCCACAAAGCTAGTCAAATTCTTTAGGATGTGATATTATTACGTCTAGTATAACAATTAGATTCAAGCTGTGTTAAAGCTTTCTATTGATACCCTTATATATATATATTCTTAATACAATTATTTACTACTCGTATTATTATTACTATCATTATTACTAATATTATTTAAGTTATATGAGTTACGTACTTAAATGAGAATTTTATCGAGATGTTCATTTATAAGGGTAGTTTTGACATTCTATTGCATGTGCACATTCAGGTCTACTTGAAATCTCATATTCTCACCTCTCAACACACAAATGTAAATTAAGTCCCCCATTTTCAAGAATGTGACATTATCTCACATTCCAGAGTCATACAAAATACTAGAATGTGATATTCGCAAGCACATTTCGAACAGATTCCATAAACCAAATAAGCCCTAAGTTCGATGATAACCAATAAAACTAACCCATATTTTCTATATAAAAAGTATTTTTAAGAGGTATAAGTTGTATTACTCTTCCCCCAATTTCATATTTGCCGGCACGTGTTCAATATTCAATAAAGTTTTTTTATTTTTGGAGTTTATTCTAGTGGCAAGGACTCGTAATTACAACTGCTTGAGTCAGATTTCTCTATGAAAAAGCTATCCAAAGAATTTAAAGGTATACGCATGACCTCCTTTTCCAAATTTTATTTATTAATATGTCTCCTTGCCGGTCAATGAACAGTTTTCAACATTGTAATAATATTTTATTAGGAAAAGTTTTTTTTTTTTTTTTACTAAAGCAACAATTTGTCAACGTGCTAGGGTTAAGGGCGGTGAAATGTTCTTGCGGCTATAAGTCTCCGATTATGATTAATCCTACAGATTAAAAGTTTAATTTAAGACTCTTACTCTAAAAATGAAAAGTTTTCTTCTTCTTTTTTGTCTAACTATTAGTGTCTGAAGGTCAAACGATTATGACTAAATCTAATTCGAAGTGGAAGAATCCACAAAGAAAGTAAAGCTCTCACAACGTCTATTTTTTTATTCTCTATTCACAAGACTCAAATTCAAAACCTTACTTTATAAAAACTAAATTTTTAACTACTTGAACCAATCGAATACCGACGTCAATCAAATGAAAAGTTTTCTAAAGATAAGAAAGTTTACTCAATTCTTTAAACCTCATTTTTATTGAGGAGACACGTGGAAGTACTTTCGGATGATATGTGGAAGTTTTCAACGTCATGATATATTTAATAATATTTTTTGTGCTGTACGTATCCTCTCATGAGGAGCAAATTACTTATTCGGTGCTAGGAAGACAATTTCCATGCCATCATGTGCAAAATAAGTGTGGCATGATACGTCAAAGGGATGAGACAAACATCTTATAGTTAAAAATAATTTTAGTTGTATGGCTCGTATTAAAAATTTTAATTTGATAAATTTAAGTGACTATTTTTCGTTCCAAAATATCCCTCATAAAAAATTATTTAAATTATTTTATCACACTAATGCGAAGAGGGTATATTTATTGAAAGATAATGAATTAACAATTATTTTTTTTCAAATATATACAGAAAATATAAGGGACAATGGATCTGCGCAATCGTATCCTAAAAATCACTTAAAGTTTATCAAATTTACATTTTAATATGGAGAGAATGTGAATTTATTGGAAGATATTTAATTAATAGTAAAAGGCGTTTGTAATATATATACATGCAAACGCACAAAAATATAAGAAGTAATAGATTATGCGTAGTGTTGGATCGCATCCGCCTAAGCACCGCCATATTTTAAGAATATTAATGATGCATCAATTATTATATATTTATGAATCAAAATTTAATATTATTTTATTTTATTAGAAAAATTAAATTATTGACAAGTAATAGCTTAGTCGGTAGTAACTTGTCTCTCATTAGTAAAGATCAAGAATTTGATAGTTTAAAAAAGTACAAAAAAAAAAAAAAAAAAATCTAAAAGATCCCTTGTGGTTTGAGTTGTTTTTTTAAGAGACCCCGAATAATTTAAATTTTGTGTATCACACCTTTACACTTTTATTTTATTTTCAAAAGATCCCTTTCATCTATTTACTATCAAATTCCTTTTGTGCCCTATTTGACTATTCGGACGATATAGACAAGGATTAAAAATCCAATTTGATATGGACAAGATAACTATTAACTTAATATAATGAATACCCTACCTAGTGTTTGGAACGCAATAGGATAAATAATAGAATTGTATTCTATAAATCCTATTTAGTGTTTGGTATCCGTTAAGATGAGATTTAATTTTTTTTTTTGACAATTTAAAAAAATTAACATATTAACAAATTTGAAAAAATGGGATGGATATTTCTAAAGATTAGAAAAAATTAACAATTTTAAAAAATCCAATGATTTGAAAAATTGATTATTGTTTTCTTCTTAAAAAATAATTAAAGAATATTTATATGAAACAATTACAATAGAAAAGATTATAGTTATATGTACGGTATTCCACACATAAAAAATAAATTCAAAATCATATTAAAATAAAAAAAGAAAAAAATAAAAATCTTATTAATTTTAAACAAGAAAATCAGTTCATTTTCAAGCAAATCTGCTTATCTACTTGATTTATGGCCAAGCATATCTAATTATGAAAATAGAAATGAGTGAGCAAACTGGACAAAGAAATGTTTAAATTTTTTCTAAAAGAAAAGACCCATCAAAAGAGACCAACACCGATAGAAAGGGAGAAGAACGGGAAGAAGAAATATGAAAAGGTTGAACCTTTACATGTGCGAAAATGAATAAGATTAGAAAAGAAATGAGTTTTGACAATAACAAGAAAAAAGAATAAAATGAGGGCAAATTTTAATTTTTAGGGGGCTAGTTTTTCAAGAATTAGGGATAACAAATTGATTTGCATTTCAGGTGAAAATAAAATCAAAAAGGTAAAATAAAGATAGAGTTGCCATTTTTTCTCTCTCTCATCTCCTTTTTCTTTTTCTTCCTCACATGGATTTAGTGTATCTCTGTCGGCCTTGGATTAATTTAAAACGCAACACCAAGTACGAGGGCCTTTTAAAAATTGTACAAAACAATAAAAATGGAAAAGCAGGCTAGACCAGCCAAGATGGCGTCCTACGTCACCTGGGCCCAGTCCCCTGTATTGAGCTCTGTTCAGAAGCATGGCAATGGGCCATTCTCCCGCTTTGAACGGTCCACGTTGATCCTTGGACCGCCCGGTTCGCCCCATCACCATGGCAGCATGATAATTTTAAAAACTCCTGGAAGCCTACGTCCGAATTCTTTGAATCCTCGCGTGGTGGTGCGTGCCTCGCGTGGTGGGATTTAAATTTTTCTTTGAGTCGACTGATTTATTCTGAAGCAACATTATATGTTTTAAAATCCCACACTGTAAAACGGAGTTTTATTTAATATCAAAAATCAGTCCCAATTAGTATTCAAATTTATGACTATTTCTTTTAAACATAGTGATTTTATGGAATATTTTAATTGAACTCAGACATAGATTTTTCAACATTATTTAATTAGACAAGCTCGTAAGGATGGATATAAAATGGGAATTAGGAATGTATGTCAACAAAATAATTAAATAACAAAAAACGGAATGGACACGTTTCAATGGGGAACGGTGGTCAACAGGAGATCTCGAGCTATTGGGGCAGCATCAATTTTTTTATTATTATCATTGTTGCCAACTTTGAAATTCAACGAGGAAAAAATAAAATAAAACGCCATCATTTAAATTTTTTTTTTTTGGGTCAAATTGTTTTACTCTCCTTACAACTTGGGTCAAATTTACCCACCGGCTCAACTAGTGTCTATAAAGGTTGACGCCAATGATCACCATTTCTACATTAAGACTGAAACCCTAAACCACAGAGAGGGAGAGAGAGAGAGAGAGAGAGAGAGAGAGAGAGAGAGAGAGAGAGAGAGAGAGAGATATGGGATCAATGGAGGAAGCAGTAGGAAGGGAGAAGAAGCCGCACGCCGTGTGCATTCCATATCCAGCACAAGGACACATCAACCCAATGCTGAAGCTCGCCAAACTCCTCCACCACCGCGGCTTCCACATCTCCTTCGTCAACACCGACTACAACCACAAACGCATCCTCCGCTCCCGCGGAGCCTCCGCCCTCCGCGGCCTCACCGACTTCCGCTTCTTCACCATCCCCGATGGCCTCCCACCTTCCTCCTCCGCCGACTCCACCCAGGACATCCCCTCTCTCTGTGTCTCCACGTCCACCACTTGCCTCGCTCCCTTCCGCTCCCTCCTCGCCCACCTCAACGCCGCCGCTGACTCCCCGCCCGTCTCCTGTATCGTCTCTGACGGCGTCATGAGCTTCACCCTCGACGCCGCGGAGGAGCTCGGCGTCCCCGAGGTCCTCTTCTGGACCACCAGCGCCTGCGGCCTCCTCTGCTACACCCAGTACGCTTCTCTCATCCAACGAGGCCTCACCCCGCTCAAAGGTACGCAACGGATCTGTTCTCAACCTTGTTTTTTTCGATGTTCCCGTAGTCGGATTTAGCAAAAATGAGTTTCTGGGATCTGGATTCTCTGATGGTGGATTCTAATCTGTACAGATTCGAGCAACTTGTCCGATGGGTATCTGGACACGTTCGTCGACTGGATCCCGGGGATCGAAAGGATTCGACTGAGGGATATTCCGAGCTTTATCAGAACCACGGATCCCGACGACGTAATGCTCAATTTCTTGACGAATGAAACCGCAAGAATCCCCCGAGCTTCGGCGCTGGTTTTGAACACCTTCGAGGCTTTGGAGCCTGACTCCTTAAGGGCTCTCTCCGAGATGTTCCCCGCCGGAGTTTATACCGTCGGCCCCCTCCAACTGCCGGTGGAGCGGATCTCGTCGGAAAACGAAGCGTACAAGTCCATAGGCTCGAACCTGTGGAAAGAGCAGCCGGAGTGCATCGACTGGCTCGACGTGAAGCGTCCGGAGTCGGTGGTGTACGTGAACTTCGGGAGCATCACGGTGATGACGCCGCAGCAACTCGCCGAGTTCGCGTGGGGGCTCGCGCGGAGCGAAAAGCCGTTCCTGTGGATCATCCGGCCGGACCTCGTCGCCGGCGACTCCGCGATCCTTCCGCCGGAGTTCGTGATGGAAACGAAGGAGAGGGGGATGCTGGCGAGCTGGTGCCCGCAGGAGGAGGTGCTGAAGCACCCGGCCGTCGGGGGCTTCCTGACGCACAGCGGGTGGAACTCGACGGTGGAGAGCGTGGTGGGCGGCGTCCCGGTGATCTGCTGGCCGTTCTTCGCCGAGCAGATGACGAACTGCTACTACAGCTGCGGGGAGTGGGGGGTGGGGATGGAGATCGACAGCGACGTGAAGAGGGAGGAGGTGGAGGCGATGGTGAGGGAGCTGATGGACGGAGACCAGGGGAAGGCGATGAAGAGGAGGGCCGTGGAGTGGAAGCGGAAGGCGGAGGAAGGCGCCGGAGAGGGAGGTTCACAGGGCCGGAACTTGGAGCAATTGATTCAGAAATTACTCAACTCGGGGGAGAAGAGCAACTAAAGAAGCAATTCCTCCTCCTCCTCCTCCTCCTCCTCCACTATATATGTAATTTTCGTTTTCACTGTTTGGTCTTTTACTTTCTCCAGCCCATCAGCGCCAGATGGACTTGGGTCCCTGACCGGAGAAGTAGGGCAGTATATTTGATCCTCCGACGTGGTGGTCACCCCCACGATGTTCCACTTGCCATTATCTTTTGGTGGAATCGGCCCCCATGAGTCGAAACCGCCATACTCGTCCTTCATTTGCGCCACTAATAACTTGCTACGCTATTAAAATCCTAAATTTCTACTTATATTAATCACAAAAATATTACATAATTCATAAAAATAAAAAGATTAACATTAATCCTCGAAAATAAATACCTGGGGTACGGTTTTTAAAAAGATCAAGGAAACTAAAATCTGAAGTCATTCAAACTAAAATTTCAATAAATATAGGCTATCTTTGACAGATTCATCAATCGCTTTTAACCTCGCTCGTGCTATAAGGTTAACCCTGAGAGCCCCACAACACATGTGAAGAAACTCTCCACCATAAATCAAAGAATTCGTCAATTTAAGATGTTCCTTCAAAATATGTGTCTGACTTTTTCCTCTTGACGCCCCACTCTCCCGAGAAACCTATCGTTTCCTCAGCCGAAATAGAACCACAGGAGGAAGATGACAAAGATTTAATATGTTTTTCTGCAGCACCCAGTTCTTATCAACACGGGGAGCAGCCAGAGTCACGTACCCATTGGTGGCAAGAGAAGCCCATAAATCTGTGGTCAAACAAATCCTACTAGAAATCAGCTGCAGTTCATTTTTAAGCTTTCCCTTCGCCTTCTCGTGCTTTTTTTAATCCATCAGACTTTGCAGTGCTCCTTTGTCCCTAAACGAACTCAGAATAATATCGTTTTAAATTTTATTTTTATGGTTTTTTTTCATGTGCGCAGCATGGCAGCTCCAACAAATAAGAGTCAAATTATTTATGAATACTGAAAGATAAAAATTAAATTATTTTTTAGTTTTTTTCCATTGTTTCCCTGTCAAGTCACAATCAAGAAAGAAGAACCTAATCAGCTTTATTTTCTTTCATAATATTGTGAAAATTAGTGAAAGAAATCATTTTTGTCCGATGCAGGCTAGTGAGGAAGGAAAAATGGAGCATTAGAAAAACATAAAATTGTGTAAACTAGACAAATAAATAAATTTTCTCCTATTGAGGGTAGCAAAGAAAAAAAAAGAGAGCACACAAAGTTTTGAAAATTAGAGAAAATCTTTTTCACTGATGGAGGCTTGCGGGGAAGGAAAAGAGAGCACCTAAAAAACTTAAACTTGTGAAAATTAGAGAAATAAATACTTTTTCGCCTATTATTTACCAAAAATATAAATAAATTTTCACATATTGAGGCAAATGAGGAATAAAAATAAAAATAACTGTCACAACTTTAAAAAACAAAAAAAGCACCGCATTCAACTCATTTCATAGACAAACCAACCCGATAACAAGTGGACTCGAAGTCGTGGTGAACCATGGAAGGCAGACACGGTCGGTTCCTCTCGCCACACAGCATTGCTGAGTTTCAAGCACGCCCCCAAAGAAATTCTAATTTTGTTTTTGGCTAAGCGGCCGGGACGTTCCGGTCTCCCCAGTCCCCGATACGGCAGTGGTGCCCATCGGTTCCACCGCCGCCATGACCGCGGCCACGGTAGCCACCGAGAAGTCGACCTTCCGCCACCGCGATCATCCCTTCCCGAGATCTCCCCTGAATTTCGATTCACTCACGCGCATCGATCTCACCGCGCTCTCCAACTCTGAGCTCCGCTCCCTCTCCCGCACTTCGTCCGCCGCCTTCGATGTCCACAGCGCCGACAACGTCGCCGTCGTCCCCAAGCTCGACGGCTCCCTCTTCAACGAGAGCTCCGGGAGCCGCCGACAGACCTACACCCGCCCCCGCCCACTCCCCCGCATCCCCAATTCCTCCGCCGCCGCTCCCGGGCACCACCGCCGCCGCTTCCCCGGACTCCTCCCCGCCCCGAAGCCCCCTCCAATCGCCCCTGATGACCCCGAGCGCTCCGAGAATCGAGCGATCGTCGATTCCCTCAAGCGGCTCATCGGCGCTGCGGATGGTTCGGCGTCGACCCAAAACCCTAGCCCCGATGCGATGGCTCTGGTTGTTTGGGGGAATGCTGAGATGGGGAAATGCGGAGCAGCGGATGGTAGGGAAATGGGGATTTTTGTGGATTCTGGTCAGAGGAAGAGAAAAAGAGGTAAGAAAGGTGGGGTAGAGGGAGATGTGGTTCTGGAGATTGTGAATAAAAATGGGGTTGCCGTCGACCTTGAGGCACTCGCGAATGCGGATGATCCGTATGGCGAGGAGCTGAGGAGGAGAACCCTAGGGATGGAGAGTGAAGCAGAGCTGCTACTGTTCTTAAGGGATTTGGGTGGGCAGTGGGGAAGTAGGAGGAAGAGGAGGAAAATTGTGGATGCATGTGAATTCGGAGACGCATTGCCAATCGGCTGGAAGCTCATAATCGGCCTCAAGAGGAGAGTGGGCCGTGTAACACTCTATTGCCGCAGATACTTGAGGTCTGCTCATGTTTTTCCTTCCACCCATCCCTTCTCCTATTTTACTTCCTAGTTTTTTGCTCATAATTTTTGTGTACTTATTTATATGTCTTAAATTGACCTACCGGGCGTGCCATAGTATTTTGAGTATTTGTGATCATTGCACAGATATATTTTTAAATAAGCTAATGAGCATTTGGTGCATGCATCTGTATTCGTTTGTTTCCCTTGTTCCCTATGAATGGGATATATGTGCATGTGTGTGCTTGGATTTTGCCATTGCAGATGCTTACGTTGTTTATGTTGCTGAATACTAATATCCCATCAATCTGTTGGACAACAATTTACAGTTGTTTTTATTTTGAAGTATTTTGAGCAAAGGATGTTCATAATAGCACATGTTCATGCTTTTGGTGCTGTCCGTGCTTGAGAAACTTGTGACTGTCATTGCATAACTAGTTTTATATCTCTTTGTGTTGCTTTTTAACGTTTTTATTTGTTATAAATGGTTCCCAATTGCATACCTTGTAGTTGATTTAACAACCTTGTCTGGGAAGTTTCTCAGGCCCATGTTTGCCTTATGTTTATGTTTGAAATTAGCCAGGAATCGTAAGGGATGGTGCTTTGTGATCTTGGCAATCCATACATCCTTGATCTGAGTGGTTGTGATAAATGACCAAAATGTTTTGTTTCTTAATTTCAGCCCTAGTGGACTGCAGTTTGCATCCTGCAGGGAAGCTTCATCATATTTGCAATCTTATTTTGGAGTAAATGAATCTAACCTTTTAATGGATCATTGTGGTGCCAATGTTCTGCAAGGCCGTACATTTTCTTCAGGAAGTGTAAGTGAATAAGTCCTCGACTTCCTTCTTCTTCTTGTTCTTCTTAGGGTTTTTTTTTTTAATTAGTTTTATGGGCCATGTGGCAGCGTGAGGATGGTGATCCAATACAAGACATTATTTCCTATCCCAGTTTACCTGTTGCATCTAATTCAAATGAATGTAAAGAGGAAATTGCTTTATTGGGGATTGAAAATCTGGCAGAGGTTCAAGTGCGGGACCTTTTTGAATGCCATAAATGCAACATGGTTTTCGATGAGAAGGATATGTATTTGCAGCATCTGTTGTCATCTCATCAGAAGACTACTAGGAGGTATAGGCTTCGTACATCTGTTGGCGATGGTGTGATACTTAAAGATGGAAAATATGAATGCCAATTTTGCCACAAGGTGTTTAATGAAAGACGGCGTTATAATGGTCATGTGGGAGTCCATGTGAGGAACTTTGTCAAGAGTTCTGAAGAGTTGCCTGATCGTGAAACTGCCCAAAAGAGTGCTGATTCTCCATCAAGGGATGAGCTGCCTCCGATGTTTTCTAAAATGGATGCTTTGATTGAAATTGCCCAGAGTTCCTTTTTCGAAGCTTCTAGTGTGGAAGTTGCAGATGCAACTAAGAAATTCAAAGTGGCTTCTGATCCAGACAGTGCTGCTGCTAACTCTCATGATGCGGGGAATCTGGCTTGTTGTATCAGTGAACCGGAAATGGAAGATGACAAAATTGACAAAATGCCGTTGGACCCTGAATTTGATGAACAAGATAGTGATGAACATGATAGGGAGCATCATTTTTTTATTGTATTTTTTAAAAATTTGATGTGTATATATAGAAATAACATACAAAAATATATGTCTATTAATTTTCAAGTGATTTATAAAAATTGTGGTGGACTTCAAAATTTTCATTCAAGGTAAGAAAAGTTTAGGCTTAAAAACAATTATGAAATTTTTTATACTTAAAATGAATAGGATCAAATTAGTTGTATAATATTTATTGGAATCCTCCATTTTTCTTTTTCCTGCACGGAGACAAAATTAATGTACGTTATATCGCCATCTAAATCCGATGACTTTAATTTAGAACATAAGGTTATAGGTTTGGAATTTAAAGGAGGAATTTCAATTTCCTATGGGGAATCATAGAGATATAATTAATCTCTTTAGATGAAAGACTTGCTCTAATCATTGTATAAAAAATCCAAATAAAAAAAAGTTAAATGTGAAAAACATGAACATGTCGATCCAAAATTACTTTCAGGGCTCGTTTGGTTTACGAAATCTTTCATTCCCACTTGACAAATGTGATGCCCGAAAATATGATGTCCGAAATGTGACATTCTTCCATTTGGCCTACTTAGTCAAATTTCTTGAATTATTACATTATTACGTTTGGTATAAACAATTAGATTTAAGTAATATTAAAATTTTGCATTAATACCCTTTTATTAAAAAAAAAAAAATACATGATGCCTATAACAAAAAATTTAGCAAATTGTTTACCTAATAAAAAAATATTTAGTTTAAGGTTAGCATTAAAATACAAAATTTACCTATTTTTTAATTTTAAAGGACAAAGAATTTAATTTAAACATTTACTACATAAAAATAAAATTTATATAATATAATAATATTTTCCTCAAAATAGTATTATGAACTCTTCATTATGAATAATGTATTTATTTACTACTAGTATTATTATTACTATCATTATTATTGATATTATTTTAAGTTATGTGAGCTACGTACTTAAATAAGAATTGTGTCCATCTATAAGGGTAATTTTGACATTGTATTGCATGTGCACATTCCGGTCCACTTGTAATCTCACATTCTCAGCTCTCAACCTGGGAATGTTAAGTCCCCATTTTTCAGGAGTGTGAGATTGCAGAAAAGTGACATACTAGGAATCTCACATTCCAGAGTCATACCAAACACTGTAATGTAACATTCTCAAATACATTTTGAGCTGATTTCGTGAACCAAACGAGCTCTTAAGGTACTAAACTAAGTAATACTGTAGTAAAGGATTAAAAAATATTTATAACAGTGCTTGAATAGAAGATTAACAAACAGCAACTAGAACCCTAAACATGGAAAATTAGAGAACAAACACTAAATTAAATACCAAATATTATAATCAAGCTGATCAAGTGCTTTATATAAGCTATATTGATCATGACTAAAACCCATCTAAACCAAGGGAGAAATAAACATAATCTCATCAAAGCAGTGGACAACATCTTGTTCGGGTTGACCTTCAAATATTCAATGGATTTTGGAACAGTTGCCACGAACAATCTTTTGATTTGTTGGAATTAATGAATGATCACTCATTGTACAGATTTTGCAATTGAGAGACAAAACAGAAAAAACTGATAAATTAATCGGACAGCCTAGTTGTGGACCAAGTCGCTCTCTATAGACGATTCACGCCAACTACAGGCAAACCGGAGTAACAGTATCTCCGACGCTTGGCCCCAAGATACAAAGATTCAAAGTTTGAACAATTCTTTGATTAATCAACAAAGAATCAAACCAAACTCACTACACATGCACACTCTACCCAAGAAATTCAGGAACACCAAGAACACGACGAAATTCAAGAACACCAAGAACACGAGTAGGCTTCCCTATGGAGTTGAGAGAGCAAGAAAAGAGAACAGTAGAAGGAATGAAAGGTGTAATTTTTCTCTTCTCAAGAGTAGGCTTCCTACTGTGGACAATGAATCACCTGATACAGTGTTGCAATTAGCATCGCTACACCTTTGAAGTACAGCGAGATAACTTTGATAGTGGAAACTATGATGTGTAGTCTGTTTCAAGTATCTCATTACCCTACTTAAGTATTGTACAACCTGTAGCGTAAGGTAGACTCCCCACAACACTTGCATATACCCTATGATCAATAATATCATAATCATTCTTAGTTGAAAACAACCGAAAGCTAGGCTCAAACTGCAACACCCCACCCTTTCTTACTCCAAACAGGTATACAAAGGTGCATTTATTCATCATCCATTAAATGGTTTCCTATTTTTATTACAAAAGTGGAACCATAAATAAATAACACACTTAATTCCAAATTACAGAATTTATCACAATCCAAACGTCAGCTTAAAGCTACAAAAGCTCGAATGTTTAACCACTATCACCACCACCACTCCCTTACAACATGTTCGTATGGGACCCACCTGAAAAAGGTTCAACAAATAAGGGTGAGTGTGAATGAACACTCAGTAAGGAATAATCAAACGGGGGCAAATCTGAAAAGTTCAACACAACAAATTCAGCATAGTTTGGCTCAAACCATCAACCACTGAGAGACCCAAAGGGTCGTGAACGGTGCGTCTGTTCAAACCCAGACACCAGGTCCAACTCGTGTGCTTTAACCCAAGCACGGGGTCTACTCAACATATTGGGGCCCGTCAACCAGCCATTATGGCTCACACGTGCATTAACCCAAGCACGGGGTCTCCCAAACCCGCTTACGCGGTTGTTCATCTCAGTCAACAAGTTCAAACACAACATTCAACAATCAACATAACAGGTGGAACCGAACAAATAGGCTCAACCACGTTTAAAATAACGTTTTGGATTTCAACAATTACAATGGCAACAATTGGGTTAGTGGGTTCAAATGGTTACACCCAATTGCAGCCAAATCAACGAATCAGGCTCAAATAATAGGTACATTCACAATCCGGATGAACGAATCAGAATAGACATACCAAATAATTCTCGCAACAGCAAATAAGAACCAAATACCAATAGGCTCAACGATAATTAAGGAAAACTGAGACATTTCAATAAAAGGACTAAAATATCTCACAAAAGAATAAATCCCATGTAGAAGAACAGATTTTCCCTTACAAGAATTGTATTACCCTTACCTGAATTGATTCTAAGATTGAGTTCAATTCCACTATTTTTTTTTCTTTCCCGGCAACGACACGTTCCTTCTTCCTTCTTTTTTTTTTTTTTTTTTCTTCTTTTATTTTCCCCTTCCTTCTCCCTGCATGCAGCCCCCGCCACCCTCTCTCCCAAAACTTCTCTCTTCTTTCTCTCTTCTCCTTCACTCTCCGATTCTCTCCCCCTCTTTTCTCTCTTCTTCTTCTCTCTCTCCCTCTCACTCTCCCTCTCCGATTGTCTCCCCCTCTTTTCTCTCTTCTTCTCTCCCCCGTCAGACTCTCTCTCTCTCTCCCCCTCTCTCTCCCTATATATATATATATATATATATATATAATAAATAATTCTTTTTTTAAAAAAAAAAAATAATAAACCGCACTTCCTTTATTTATTTATTTATATATTTTTTTTAAAATTCCACTCCCCCTCTCCCGCACTCTAACTTCCCCTTTTTAAAATCCCACTTATATATATATAAATATATATCCACTCACACACACCCACATCCACCTCACCTTTTTATATTTATATATAACAACACACTCATATATTTAAATATAAATATACATCCACTCACACACTCCCACTTCCACCTCACCTATTTATATATAAATATATACATATCAACCCACTCACACACACACCCGCACGCACACACACACTCGCACACACGCACTCGCACACATGCACTCACACACTCACTCACACACTTTTATATATATAAAACACACTCACACTTCCACTTATATATATATATATATATATATATATATATATATATATATATATATTTATACATAAACGTACTCACGCCCCCACTCATATATATATATAAAAATAACCCACACTTCTATATATATTAAAACACACACACACACTTCCACTTCATATATATATATACCACTATTATATTATATTATATTATATATTTTATTTTATTTATATACAACATATAATTTTAGTGTAGTGTACACAAGTCATTTACCTACACAGCCACTTATCAGTCCATATTTACCATTTAGTCCAAATCAAGATTAACTGAAAAATTTAGGGGTATTACACAAACGGAGTACAAACCAGTGCACAATCTTGATAACCATACTTACCAAGTACTTTCTCAATGTAATAGGCTTCATTCAAGAAATATCCATTCTCAGTTTTGGTGATGTTAATGCCAAGTATGACGTTTGCTTCACCCATGTCCTTCATTTCAAAATGTCAAATAAGAAGTTTTTTAGTTTCTAACACAATAGACAGGTTAGAACTGCAAATAAGCAAATCATCAACATACAAGCATAACAAAACATGCAAACCATTTATAGTTTTGTAATAAATACATTTATCACTTTCATTTATTTTGAAATCACTTGAAATTATAAAATCATCAAAATTTTCAGGTCACTACTTTCTCGTTTGTTTCAAACCATAGAGAGATTTAATTAACTTACCTATCCTTTGTTCTTGACCTGGGATAACAAAACATTCTGGTTGTTCCATATAGATCTCCTCATCTAGATCTCCATTAAGGAAGGCCCATTGCTTTGGTGTTTGTTTTAATCCATAGAGAGATTTAATCGACTTACATATCCTTTGTTCCCGACCAGGGATAACAGAACCCTTTGGTTGTTGCTTGTAGATCTCTTCATTTATGTCTCCATTAAGGAAGGTCGTCTTTACATCCATCTGGTGTATAACCAATTTATGAAATACCGACATAACAATCAAAGTCTGAATGGTTATAATTCAGGTGGCAGGAGAGTATGTATTAAAAATGTCAATATCTTCTTTTTGTTCAAAACCCTTAGCCACTAGTCTCGCTTTGTATTTATCCACAAACCCAACAAGTTTAAGTTTCTTTCTCAAAACCCACTAACACCTATTGGCCTTACAACCAGGAGGTAAATCCGTCAATTTTCAAGTCTTGTTAGAAATTAGAGAATCTATCTCATCGTTGATAGCTTCTCTCCAAAAGTCAAAGTCAGAAGAGGATGGGGCCTTATTTACCGTAGCAGGATCACTTGAGACAGTGTACACATAATAATTAGGCCCAAAATCCTTTTCAACTCTCGCTCTTTTGCTTTTTCTAAGTTTCTCATCATATTGGCTCAAGGTCACTGGCATATAATCACCATATCCACTAGTAGAAGCACCCCTACTATTCTTTAATTTTAAAGGAAATTTATTTTAAAAAAGTTTGCATTTAAAGATTCTATTAAGGTGTTGTGAGTCAAGTCTAAAAATTTGTATACTTATGATACAAGAGAATAACCCACAAAAGCACACTCAGTGGCTCTCACACCTAACTTATGAATTTTAGGGTCTAGTAACCTTACATGAGTTAAACAGCCCCATACCCTTAGATAAGCTAAGTTTGGTTTTCTATCTTCTTGGAGTAGTCTAGGTTACTTTGTGAGATATCTTATTTAAGACATATTAGATGGCAAGCAATGTTTCATCCCAAAGGTTGGATTTAGCGTCAGTGCTAAGCAACATTGTTTTTACTAGTCCCATTAAGGTTCGGTTCTTTCTTTCTTTCTGCTACTCCATTCGAAGTGGGTGAGTATGGTGGAGTCACTTCATGGATTATCCCATAAGATTCAAGGTACGTGTTAAAACTAGATGAACCAAACTGCAATCCTCTATCACTCCTTAACCTTTTAATATTTCTACCAAATTGATATTGAACCTAGTTGAAAAAAGTTTAAAAAATTTCAAAAGCATCACTTTTATGGGTTAGTGGATAGACATAAGAGTATTTAGAAAATTCATCAATAAAAGTGATAAAATACTTTTTCCCCTTTCTAGTCAAAATTCCTTCCATTTCACAAATATCAGTATGCATTAAATCTATCTTGCAAGAGTTTTTTTCTATGAGGTTTCTTAGTTATTTTAGTCATGGTACATGATTCACATTTTCCAAATTCAACATTATTGAGTTTAGGTATTAATCCTAATTTGCTCGTATTTTTCATATACTATTTATGTGACAAAGTCTACCAAGCCAAAAATTAACAGAAGACAACATGTAAGCAAAAGATTCAATATTATTCATTTCAATGTTCATTTTGAACATCTCATCACATGCATAGCCCTTACCCACAAATATCCCATTCTTAGTGATAACATAGTGGTCAGATTCAAACACTCGTTTAAAACCAACTTTATTTAGCAAATAACTTGAAACTAGATTTTTCCTAAGGTTTGGGACATGAAGAACATCTTTGAGTATCACCACTTTTTCAAAAGTAAAGTGGAGCTCAAGTTCACCACTACCAACAACTTGGGTAGTGTGGGAATCACCAAGTAAGACACTTTTCTCCACATGAGAGTAAGTCCTGAACCATTCTTTGTTATAGCAAATGTGCTTGGAAGCACCAGTGTTCATCCATCATCCTTTCGACCTTCGTATAGCATTCACTTAGGTGATTATAGCTATAAAGGGTTCCTTGGTCACATGTACTTATGGAGCACTATGCTGACGATGTCTACAATCTCGTGCTAAGTGCCCAGGTTTACTGCACACATAACATACTCCACAAGGTTTGAATTGATAGTTTGGAGGATGCTCCTTTGTGGGTTGATTCCAATTTCTACCCCTATTTCCATATTGGTTTTTCACGGGTTCACTTTCACATCCTCTTCGGAGTCGTCTTTCTTATCGAGGACCCTTACCTCTTCATCAATTCTCAATCGAGTAATTAAACTCTCAAGGGAAAATTCACTGGTCTTATGATGCAATGAATTCTTAAATTCCTTACATGATGGTAGTAACTTGTCAATTATGATAACCATTTGAAATTGGTCATCTAATTTCATTCTTTCGGAAATTATCTCATGTGCGATCATTTGAAGGTTATGGGTTTGGGCCACTATATGTTTGTTATCAACCATCTTAAATTTATAATATTTGTAGACAACATATTTCTTAGACCCGACTTCTTCGATATTGTACTTTTTTGTCGAAGTCCTTCCCAGAGTTTTTTAACGGTGTTAAATCCTTAACTATAGTAGTCGTAGAGTACATTGCTAAGTCCGTTGAGGATGTAGTTGTAACACATGTAGTCAGTTTTATCCCACTCAGCATGTGCCTTAGAGCTTTCATTGTTAGCTTCCTTGTTGACTTTAGGTTGTTTGATGGTGAGGGCAATGGCTACCTTCATCACGTTGAGATAGAATTGCATCTTTTGCCTTCATGTCTTGAAGTGGACACCAGCAAATCGAAACGGTTTGTTTTGATCACATGGTGGAGGAACAGCAATGGTGACAGCGGCAAAGTCCATTGATTATTTGAGAATCAAAGATTAAGAGGATTCGTTTAAAGTTGTTGAGGTTGACGTTCAAATCTTCGATAGAATCAGATAAAGGTGCCCCAAATAATTTTTCGATTTGTCAGAATTGATGAATAAGCACTTCGTGTACAGATTCTGTAGTTAAGAGATAAAACACAAACATTGATAAATTAATCAAATAGCTTAAGCGGGGACCCTCTTTAGATGATTCACGCCTACAAACAAAAAGGTTGTTCAACAATAATTATGAGATTCTTTAAAAGATATTTAGAAAAAGAATAAATAAAAAAGCTAAGGGAATAATCAACACAAGCTGCAAATACTGCACTATTAATGTTTAAGAAGTAGCAGAACATTACCCATGTTCAAAATTCATAAGAACCTCTACATGGAAATGAGAAATAAGCTTCCAAACCATAGTTGAGCAGACATAAAAACGGTGAAAACAAAGCAAAACAAAGGAATATACTCAAAAAATACGTATGCATATGTAGTAGTAGTAATTACTTAAAAGAATTTAATTTTATGAAGATATAGATGTCAATAATGCACTAAATAGGTTTAAAATCTAGTTTAGGATATGGTGTGTGATGTGCCATGTAATGTGGTGAAATGAGATCTATTTTTGTAGATAGTCTTGGACGAAATTTATTTAGGTAAATAGTTTCAAAACTGAGTCTATTTTGGTTTAAAACTCTTATTTACAGCACCCTAAAATGACATCATATGATAAAATTATATTCTTTTTAAATGAAATTGCATCGTTCCGAAGAATATAAATCATGGAAATTTGAAACATCATAAACTTATAAAGTTGGACAATTTTAATCATTCATTTCCTTCACCGTTGGTTTCTCTTTCATATCCAAATTACCTGAATTTAAAAGTTATGAATTCGTGGAATCGGACAATTCTAAAGATTCATTTCAAAAAAAGCAATGGGGGAAATTAATGGCGGAGGAAATTGAAGGATAGAATTGTCCAATTTCATGATTCATGAAATTTTAAAATTCAAGTAATTCATATTCTTCTCTTCCTATCTTTTAAGGATCTGAATTATTTACAATCATTGTACTTCTACCGTGATCGCAATCTCAGCCATTCATTTAATCTAACAGTTAAGAATTGACACATTACTAAATGAGTTAAAAGATGAAATCTTCCCTCCCTTCTTTCTTTTTTCTATTCCATTCCCTTCTTGCATCCAGATCCCAAATAATTTTTATTTTTTCTTCTTCTTTCCTAACCTGTTCCTGCTAAGCACTGTTACCATTTTTTTTTTTATTCTTTGTTCCTCTTCCTGCATGGAGGCAAAATTTTCTTTTTCCTGCATGGAGGCAAAATTAATGTACACAGTATCGCCTTCTAAATCCAATGACTTTAATCTAGAACATAGGATTAGGTTTGGAATTTAAAGGAGGAATTTCAATTTCTTATGGGGTATCATAGAGATATAATTAATCTCTTTAAATGAAAGGCTTGCTCTAATCACTGTATAAAAAATCCAAATAAAAAAATTAAAGGCGAAAAACATGTACATGTCGATCCAAAATTACTTTTAGGCCCGTTTGGTTTACAGAATCTTTCATTCCCACTTGATAAATGTGATGCTTGAAAATGTGATGTCTGGAATATGACATTCTTCCATTTGGCCTACTTAGTCAAATTTCTCGAATTGTTATATTATTACATTTGGTATAAACAATTAGATTCAAGTAATATTAAAATTTTGCATTAATACCCTTTTATCAAAGAAAAATATATACATAATGCCTATAACATAAAATTTAGCAAATTGTTTACCTAATAAAAAAATATTTGGTTTAAGGTTAGCATTAAAATAAAAATTTTACCTATTTTTTAGTTTTAAAGGATGAAGAATTTAATTTAAACATTTAGTACCTAAAAATAAATTTATATACTATACTAATATTTTTCTCAAAATAGTATTATGAACTCTTCATTATGAATAATCTATTTATTTACTACTAGTATTATTATTACTATCATTATTATTGATATTATTTTAAGTTATGTGAGCTACGCACTTAAATAAGAATTGTGTCCATCTGTAAGGGTAGTTTCAACATTGTATTGCATGTGCACATTCCGACCCACTTGTAATCTCACATTCTCAGCTCTCAACTCGGGAATGTTAAGTCCCCATTTTTCAGGAGTGTGAGATTGTAGAAAAGTGACATATTAGGAATCTCACATTCTAAAGTCATACCAAACACTGTAATGTGACATTCTTGAACACATTTCGAGCAGATTTCGTGAACCAAATGAGCTCTTAAGGTACTAAACTAAGTACTACAGTAGTAAAGGATTAAAAAATATTTATAACAGTGCTTGAATCAAAGATTAATAAACAGCAACTAGAACCCTAAACATGGAAAATTAGAGAACAAACACTAAATTAAACACCAAACATTATAATCAAGCTGATTAAGTGCTCTATATGAGCTGTATTGATCATGACTAAAACCCATCTAAACCAAGGGGAAAATAAACATAATCTCATCAAAGTAGTGGATAACATCTTGTTCGTGTTGACCTTTAAATATTCAATAGAATTTGGAACGGTTGCCACGAACAATCTTCTGATTTGTTTATAATTAATGAATGATCACTTAGTGTACAGATTCTGTAATTGAGAGACAAAACAGAAAAAAATGATAAATTAATCGGATAGCCTAGTCGTGGACCAAGCGGCTCTCTATAGACAATTCACGCCAACTACGGGCAAACCGGAGTAACAGTATCTCCGGCGCTTGGCCCCAAGATACAAAGGCTGAAAGTTTGAACAATTCTTTAGTTAATCAACAAAGAATTGAACCAAACTCACTACACATGCACACTTTATCCAAGAAATTCAAAAACACCAAGAACACGAGTTGGCTTCCCTATGGAGTTGAGAGAGCAAGAAAACAGAACAGTAGAGGGAATGAAAGGTGCAATTTTTCTCTTCTCAAGACTAGGCCTTTATAGGTTTAGGGAGGCTCCCCTAATAATTGACCAAATTAATAAGCAATAAAATCAAATTAAAAATAGAAACCAACAGATTGTGAAACAAAATAAAGGCCTATGTTTTTCTTTCAAAAATTTCAATTCTTTATTCAATGGATCTGTTGGAAATAAAATTTCAACAATCTATTGGAAAATATATACATATATAACGCCAACACATCTACAAACAAAAAGGTTGTTCAAGAACAATTAAGAGATTCTTTAAAAGATATTTAGAAAAAGAATACACAAAAAAACTAAAGGAATAACCAGCACAAGCTGCAAATACTGCAATATTAATGTTTAAAAAGTAGCAGAACAATACCCATGTTCAAAATTCATAAGAACCTCTACATGGAAATGAGAAATAAGCTTCCAAACCATAGTTGAGCAGACATAAAAACGGTGAAAACAAAGCAAAACAAAAGAATATACTCAAAAAATATATATGCATATGTAGTAGTAGTAATTACTTAAAAGAATTTAATTTTATGAAGATATAGATGTCAATAATGCACTAAATAGGTTTAAAATCTAGTTTAGGATATGGTGTATGATGTGCCATGTAATGTTGTGAAATGAGATCTATTTTGGTAGATAGTTTTGGATGAAATTTATTTAGGTAAATAGTTTCAAAACTGAGTCTATTTTGGTTTAAGACTCTTATTTATAGCACCCCAAAATGACATCATCTTGTTATGTTTTAAAATTTTATTCTTTTTAAATGAAATCGCATCGTTCCGAAGAATATAAATCACGGAAATTTGAAACATCATAAACTTATAAAGTTGGACAATTTTAATCATTCATTTCCTTCACCGTTAGTTTCTCTTTCATATCCAAATTACCTGAATTTAAAAAGTTATGAATTTGTGGAATTGGACGGTTCTAAAGATTCATTTCAAAAAAAGCAAAGGGAGAAATTAATGATGGAGGAAATTGAAGGATAGAATTGTCCAATTTCATGAATTCATGGAATTTTAAAATTCAAGTAATTCATATTCTTCTCTTCCTAACTTTTTCGGATCTAGGTTATTTACGGTCATTGTACTTCTACCATGATTGCAATCTCAGCCATTCATTTAATCTAACGGTTAAGAATCGACACATTACTAAATGAGTTAAAAGATGAAATCTTCCCTCCCTTCTTTCTTTTTTCTATTCCATTCCCTTCTTGCATCCAGATCCCAAATAATTTTTATTTTTTCTTCTTCTTTCCTAACCTGTTCCTGCTAAGCACTGTTACCATTTTTTTTTTTATATTCTTTGTTCCTCTTCTTTCTTCTTTTCTAATCCGCTCGTCTTCTTTGTGTTTCCTGTTTTTTCTTTTCTCATTGTCTTTTCTTTTTCTTATTTTTGATTGACATGAGTTTGACTTCATGCCAAAAATAGAAGACAAAAAAATATCACCTGAAACACGTATAATGAAAAAATTGTCTCTCCGAGAGGTAAGCTCATCATAAATTTTTTCAATACTTTGTGTTGAGAGATCGCTCATAATCTTACGGAAAAATCATTCACAGGACTTAAAACTAATGTTCTCTTAAATGATTGTTAGTGAAATCATCGGTAACTTTACAAAAAGTTCAAAAAAGTTCTTGGATCCTCACTAAAAACAAGAAAAGAGGAATTTTCCTAGTATATAAACATCACATAAAATTTTGCACAGCAAATAATTAAATGATGGTTGTCCTTACACTTGGTTTCAACTAGTGGCTCGGATGATGGGATCAATCAAAGAAATTCTGACATAATTTGAATTCCAACAATCTTCGATCTACTCTAGACCAAGGGGGCTTCAACTTGGACATGATCCTTCTGGTTCTTGTAAGATTTTTAAAATCATCAGGTAAAAAAAAAAAAAAGGTTGAAATTTTCAGGCAGCAGAATGTGAGGGAGAAGAGGAAAAGACTAAGTTGGGTTTTAGGAGAGAAGCAAAAACCCTAGTGCGAGAGCCAAATCAGGGAGGGAAGATTTCTCCTTTTAACTCATTTAATAATGTGTCTCATTTTCTGGCATTAGATTAAATGAACCGCTGAGATCACAATAACTATAGAGGTACAATGATTGTATACGATTCAAATCCATCTTTTTCTTGCAATAAATGATTATAATTGTCTAATTTCATAAATGCATAAATTCATCACTTTTTAAAAATTGAAAGGAGCCCGACTAAAAAAAATGTTCAAATGTGAAATAATTTTTCCTTATTTAAATTGATAAAGTCAAACCCTTCCCCCATGTTTCTTATTTTCAAATGTGTATCATTCGGCTTTGCTGGGTATCTTCCCTAATTTTCGGACCAACCCATCCACTTTTACACTCGAAAGTCTCTTCACATCTGGAAGGACAGATTTCAATTTCTCATGAGTCCCACACGGGACTCCTCCGGCCACGTTTGATCAGATATTAAAATTCTACGATTCCATTTCACAAAACTCCCATCAATTCTCTCGGAAAAAAAATTTGTTGTTTATTGTGTTGTTTTGAGTTGTTCAAACTCAGTAAGGACTGTGCCGAACTTATTAGTGTATTCTTGGGGATAATATATAAAACATCATTTTCAGTGCTCAAATACATACATATATACATACATATATACATACATATACATACACACACACACATATAAATATATATATAACGTCATTTTCATCGAACAAAAGATGGAGGAAATTGGACCTCAATGCAAGGCTATATATATCAAACTTCATTTTCATTGAACAAAAGATGGAGTAAATTGGACCTCAACGCAAGGCTGGGCTTGGGACAGTCCATCAAATGCAACAATTAGGTGACGTAGAGATAACCCTGAGGGTTAGGCTAGTGGATTATATATATATACATATCAAACTTCATTTTCACCGAACAAAAGATGGAGTAAATTGGACCTCAACGCAAGGCTGGGCTTGGGACAGTCCATCAAATGTAACAATTAGGTGACGTAGAGATAACCCTTCGGGTTAGGCTAGTGGATGGGCTTTAATCCATTAGGAATCTATTTGGATCTACGATCGAGTTATAGACTCCATGTATAAAATGGAAGGTGCGAAAGTGATTAATATGCTCAGATGGACTCATAACTCGAAAGCTGTAACTCTTTCCTTAAACTAAAACTCATTCAAGCTGTTAGACTCGCTCTCGAGTTGAACTCCGCAAACTACTATTCTCAGGCCACCTGTTTGATATATCTAGTTTGGGGTTACTTGTACTCTGAAGCAGTTGCTGCTGTAGTGTGCTTAAGTAGTTCTTGTTTTTCATAATGAATATATATTATTTGCGTGCGTACCTGATAATATGATAAATTTCTAAAAAACGAAAATATGGAAAGTGTATGTTAATATTGATATGCTCCATAATTGCGAGTCAAAAGTTTTGACATGATTACATGTATGTCACTCAATCTTTTCTCAAAGAGAGAGAGGCCCATTAGATTCCAAATAAACTATTATGAATTTAAAAGATAAAGTTGTGGGTGAAAATATACAAGTATTTGTCTAACCACTACTGTCCGAAGGTCAAACGATTGTGACTAAATCCAATTCAAAGCGGAAGAATCCAAAAAGCTTAGTCAAATGCTTCAAGATGTGACATTATTATGTTTGGTGTAAACAATTAGATTCAAGCAGTGTTAAAGCTTTCTATTGATATCTATTTATTATATATATATATATATATATTCTTAATACAGTTATTTACTACTCATATTATTATTACTATCATTATTATTAATATTATTTAAGTTATATGAGCTGTATACTTAAATTAAAATTTTATTGATTTGTTCATCTATAAAGGCAATTTTGACATTCTATTTCATGTGCACATTTCGGCCTACTTGAAATCTCACTTCTCACCTCTCAACACACAAATGTTAATTAAGTCCCCCATTTTCAAGAATGTGGCATTACCTCACATTCCAGAGTCATACAAAACGCTGGAATGTGACATTCGCAAGCACATTTCGAACAGATTCCATGAACCAAATAAGCCCTAAGTTCGATGACAACCAATAAAACTAACCCATATTTTTTATATAAAAGGTATTTTTAAGAGGTATAAATAGTCTTCCCTCAATTTCATATTTGCCGGTATGCGTTCGATATTATTCAGGCAACAAGTTTTCAATAAAGATTTTTTTTTTATTTTTGGAGTTTATTCTAGTGGCAAGGACTCGTAATTACAAATGCCTGAGTCAGATTTCTCTATGAAAAAGCTATCCAAAGAATTTAAAGATATACACATGACCTCCTTTTCCAAATTTTATTTATGAATATGTCTCCTTACCGGTCAATGAACAGTTTTCAACATTGTAATAATATTTTATTAGGAAAAGTTTTTTCTTTTCCCAACTATTTACCAGAGCAACAATTTGTCAACGTGCGAGGGTTAGGGGTGGTGAAATGTTCCTGCGGCTATAAGTCTCTGATTATGATTAAACCTACGGATTAAAAGTTTAATTTGAGACTCTTACTCTAAAAATGAAAAGTTTTCTTCTTCTATTTTGTCTAACCACTAGTGTCTGAAGATCAAATGATTGTGACTAAATCTAATTCGAAGTGGAAGAATCCACAAAGCTTAGTCAAATTCCTAGAGATGTGACATTATTACGTCAGGTGTAAACAATTAGATTCAAGGTGTTAAAGCTTTCTATTGATACCCTTTTATTAATATATATATATATATATATATATATATATATTCTTAATACAGTTATTTACTACTCATATTATTATTACTATCATTATTATTAATATTATTTAAGTTATATGAGCTGTATACTTAAATTAAAATTTTATTGATTTGTTCATCTATAAAGGTAATTTTGACATTCTATTGCATGTACACATTCCAACCTACTTGAAATCTCACTTCTCACCTTTCAACACACAAATGTTAATTAAGTCCCCCATTTTCAAGAATGTGACATTACCTCACATTCCAGAATCATACAAAACGCTGGAATGTGACATTCGCAAGCACATTTCGAACAGATTTCATGAACCAAATAAGCCCTAAGTTCGATGACAACCAATAAAACTAAGCCATATTTTTTATATAAAAAGTATTTTTAAGAGGTATAAATTGTATTAGTCTTCCCTCAATTTCATATTTGCCGGTATGCGTACGATATTATTCAGGCAACAAGTTTTCAATAAAGGTTTTTTTTTTTTTTTTTGGAGTTTATTCTAGTGGCAAGGACTCGTAATTACAAATGTCTGAGTCAGATTTCTCTATGAAAAAGCTATCCAAAGAATTTAAAGATATACACATGACCTCCTTTTCCAAATTTTATTTATGAATATGTCTCCTTACCGGTCAATGAACAGTTTTCAACATTGTAATAATATTTTATTAGGAAAAGTTTTTTCTTTTGCCAACTATTTACCAAAGCAACAATTTGACGACGTGCTAGGCTTAGGGGTGGTGAAATGTTCCTGCGGCTATAAGTCTCTGATTATGATTAATCCTACGGATTAAAAGTTTAATTTGAGACTCTTACTTTAAATATGAAAAGTTTTCTTCTCCTTTTTTGTCTAACCACTAGTGTCTGAAGGTCAAACTATTGTGACTAAATCTAATTCGAAGCAGAAAAATCCACAAAGCTCAATCAAATTTTTCAAGATGTGACATTATTACGTCTGGTATAAACAATTAGATTCAAGCAGTGTTAAAGCTTTTTATTGATACCCTTTTATTATATATATATATTCTTAATACAATTATTTACTACTCGTATTATTATTACTATCATTATTATTAATATTATTTAAGTTATATAAGCTACGTACTTAAATGATAATTTTGTTGATCTGTTCATCTATAAGGGTAGTTTTGATATTCTATTGCATGTGCACATTCCGGCCTACTTGAAATCTCATATTCCAACCTCTTAACACACAAATGTTAATTAAGTCCCCCGCTTTCAAGAATGTGACATTATCTCACATTCTAGAGTCATACAAAATGTTGAAATGAGATATTCGCAAGCACATTTCAAAGAGATTCCATAAACCAAATGAGCCCTAAGTTCGATGACAACCAATAAAACTAACCCATATTTTTTATATAAAAGGTATTTTTAAGAGGTATAAGTTGTATTACTCTTCCCCCAATTTCATATTTGCCGGTACGCGTTCAATATTATTCAGGCAACAAGTTTTCAATAAAGTTTTTTTATTTTTGGAGTTTATTCTAGTGGCAAGGACTCGTAATTATAAATGCCTGAGTCAGATTTCTCTATGAAAAAGCTATCCAAAGAATGTAAAGATATACACATGACCTCCTTTTCCAAATTTTATTTATGAATGTCTCCTTACCGGCCAATGAACAGTTTTCAACATTGTAATAATATTTTATTAGGAAAAGGATTTTTTTTTTTTTGCCAACTATTTACTAAAGCGACAATTTGTCAACGTGCGAGGGTTAGGGGTGGTGAAATGTTCCTGCGGCTATAAGTCTCTGATTATGATTAAACCTACGGATTAAAAGTTTAATTTAAGACTCTTACTCTAAAAATGAAATGTTTTCTTTTTCTTTTTTATCTAACCACTAATATCTGAAGGTTAAACGATTGTTACTAAATCTAATTCGAAACGAAAGAATTTATAAAGAAGGTAAAGCTCTCACAAAGCCTATTTTTTTATTCTCTATTCACAAGACTCAAATCTAAAACCTTACTTTATGAAAACTAAACTTTTAACTCCTCAAACGAACCGACCGATGTTAATAAAATGAAATGTTTTTTAGAGATAAGAAAGTTTACTCAATTCTTTAAACCTCATTTTTACTGAGGAGACACGTGGAAGTACTTTTGGATGATAAGTGGAAGTTTTCAACGTCATGATATATTTAATAATTTTTTTTGTGCTGTACATATCTTCTCATGAGGAGCAAATTACTTATTCGGTGCTAGGAAGACAATTTTCGTGCCATTACGTGCAAGATAAGTGTGGCATGATACATCAAAGGATGCGACAAACATCTTATAGTTAAAAATAATTTTAGTTGTATGGCTCGTATTAAAAATATTAATTTGATAAATTTCAGTGACTATTTTTCGTTCCAAAATATCTCTCATAAAAAATTATTTAAATTATTTTGTCATGCGAAGAGGATACATTTATTGAAAGATAATGAATTAACAATTTTTTTGTCAAATATATACAGAAAATATAAGGGACAATGGATCGTGAGCAATCGAATTCTAAAAATCACTTAAGTTTTATCGAACCTACATTTTAATACGAAGAGAATGTGAATTTATTGGAGGATATTTAATTAACAGTAAAACGCATTTGTAATATATATACACGCACGAGCACAAAATATAAGGAATAATAGATTATGTGTAGTGTTGGATCGTATCCACTTAGGCACCGCCATATTTTAAGAATATTGATGATGCATCAATTATTACGTATTTATGAATCAAAAGTCAATATTATTTTATTTTATTAGAAAATTTAAATTATTTCAGGAGTTCGATAGTTTAAAAAAGAAAGAAAACATTTTCTAAAAGATTTCAAGTGGTTTGAGTGTTTTTAAGAGACCCAAAATGGTATAAATTTTGTGAATCACACCCTTACACTTTTATTTTATTTTCAATGGACTCTTTTCATCCATTTGCCATCCAATTCCTTTTGTGTCCTTTTTGACGGTCCGGATGAGATAGGCAGGGGTTATAAATCAAACCTGACATGGACAATACAACTATCAACTTGATATAATTAATGTCCTACCCAGTATTTAGAACGCAATAGGATAAGTAACAGAATTGTATTCTATAAATCTTATTTAGTGTTTGGTATTCATCAAGATAAGATTGAATAATGTTTTTTCTATAACTTTGGCAACAATTTTTAAAAAATTAGCATATAAACATATGTGAAAATATTGGATAAATATTTCTAAAGATCAGAAAAAATTGACAATTTTAAAACATCTAATGATTTGAAAAAATTAACGATTTTTTTTCCTTAAAATATACTTAAAGAATATTTATATGAAACAATTAGAAGAAAAAAAATTCTAGTTATATATACAATATTCAATATAGAAAAAATAGATTCAAATCCATATTTAAATTAAAAAGGAAAAACTGAAAATCTTATTAATTTTGAACAAGTAAATCTGTTCATTTTCAAACAAATATGTTTATCTACTCATGTTATGGTCAAGCATACCTAATTATAAAAATATAAATGAATGAGCAAACTGGACAAACAAATACTTAAATTTTTTCTAGAAAGCAAAGACCGATCAAAAGAGACAAACACAGAAAGAAAGGGAGAAGAAGAGGAAGAAGAAATATGAAAAGGTTAAACCTTTGCAAGTGAGAAAATGAATGAGAGTATAAAAGAAATGGATTTTGGCAACAACAAGGGAAAGAGAATAAAACATAGATGAATTCTAATTTTTAGGGGCTCAATTTTTCCAGGATTAGTGATAACAAATAGATTTGCTTTTTGGGCAAAAATATAATCAAAAAGGTCAAGTCTGATTTGTGGATGAAGATAGAGTCACCATTTTTTTTTCCCTCACCTCCTTGTTTTTCCATCCCTCACATGAGTTTGGTATACCTCCCTTGGCCTTCGATTCATTTATCAAAACTCATACGTAAAAAAGGATATTCAAATCATGGGGAGATAGGAAGGCCGAATTGGACACTGATGCCTGCACCAAGCACTTGATAGGACTAAAAATTAGATTTTCACATCATTATTTCAAATATAAATTCGAAAGTACTTGGAAAGCAAAGACTTTCTAGAAAGAAGAAGAGGAAGAAGAAAGAAAGGGAGAAGAAGAGGAAGAAGAAATATGAAAAGGTTAAACCTTTGCAAGTGAGAAAATGAATGAGAGTATAAAAGAAATGGATTTTGGCAACAACAAGGGAAAGAGAATAAAACATAGATGAATTCTAATTTTTAGGGGCTCAATTTTTCCAGGATTAGTGATAACAAATAGATTTGCTTTTTGGGCAAAAATATAATCAAAAAGGTCAAGTCTGATTTGTGGATGAAGATAGAGTCACCATTTTTTTTTCCCTCACCTCCTTGTTTTTCCATCCCTCACATGAGTTTGGTATACCTCCCTTGGCCTTCGATTCATTTATCAAAACTCATACGTAAAAAAGGATATTCAAATCATGGGGAGATAGGAAAGCCGAATTGGACACTGATGCCTGCACCAAGCACTTGATAGGACTAAAAATTAGATTTTCACATCATTATTTCAAATATAAATTCGAAAGTACTTGGAAAACATAAAACTTAAGAAAATCTAAATAACAAAGTAAGAAAAATGAGGCTCCGTTTTCCCCGAAGGTGCGCTTACATATAATAATTGAATTAAGGTTTCATTTTGAAAAAAGTGCACTAAATTCCCTTTGTCCTCATCCTAAATTTTCAATAGAGACATAAATGCTAAGATTCATGGCGATGGAAAATATAGGTTAGGATATTCTTATTTTGCTTTCTTATATTTTCTTGACTTTTCTTATATGTCAAGCATTTTTGTTATGATTTTTAATAATTTACACAAAAATGATGTAAAATTTAAGAACTTGTCATGTGGCTTCTCATTTAAATAAATTGAATGAAAAATGAATGAACATAATTTATTATAAACAAAATAGAAAGAACTATGATAAATAAAAATTTAAAACGCAACACAAATCACGAGGACCTTTTAAAAAATTTACAAAAAAATAAAAATGGAAAAGGAGGCTAGACGAGCCAACATGGCGTCCTACGTCACCTGGGCCCAGTCACCTGTATTGAGTTCTGTTCAGAAGCATGGCAATGGGCAATTCCCCCGCTTTGAACGGTCCACGTTGATCCGTGGATCACCCGGTTCACCCCAACACCATGGCAGCATGACGATTTTAAAAACTCCCGGAGACCTACGTCCGGATTTGTGTTCATTACTCAAGACTCGAAACAAAATAAGATTAGTGGTGGGATTTAAATTTTTCCTTGGGTCAACTGATTTATCTTGAAGCAATATTATATGTTTTAAAATCCCACTCTTTAAAACAGAGTTTTATTTAGTATCAACAATCGCTCTAAATTAGTATTCAAATTTATGACTATTTCTTTTAAATATAATAATTTTAAAGAATATTTTAATTAAACTCAGAAATAGATTTTTCGATATTATTTAATCAGACAACTGTATGTCAACAAAATAATTAAATAACAAAAAAACGGAATGGACACGTTTCAAGTCAACAGGAGATCTCGAGCTACTGGAGCAGCATCAATTTTTTTTATTATTGTCATTGTTGCGGACTTTGAAATTCAGCGAGGAAAAAATAAAATAAAACGCCATCATTTTTAAAAAAAAATTTTTTGGGTCAAATTGTTTTACTCTCCTGACAACTTGGGTCAAATTGTTCACCCACCGGCTCAACTAGCGTCTATAAAGGTTGACGCCAACGATCACCATTTCTACATGAAGACTGAACCCTAAACCACAGAGAGAGAGAGAGAGAGAGAGAGAGAGAGAGAGAGAGAGAGAGAGAGAGAGAGATGGGATCAATGGAGGAAGCAGTAGGAAGGGAGAAGAAGCTGCACGCCGTGTGCATCCCATATCCAGCACAAGGACACATCAGCCCAATGCTGAAGCTTGCCAAACTCCTCCACCACCGCGGCTTCCACATCTCCTTCGTCAACACCGTATACAACCACAACCGCATCCTCCGCTCCCGCGGAGCCTCCGCCCTCCGCGGCCTCACCGACTTCCGCTTCTTCACCATCCCCGATGGCCTCCCACCTTCCTCCTCCGCCGACTCCACCCAGGACATCCCCTCTCTCTGTGTCTCCACGTCCACCACTTGCCTCGCTCCCTTCCGCTCCCTCCTCGCCCACCTCAACGCCGCCGCTGACTCCCCGCCCGTCTCCTGTATCGTCTCTGACGGCGTCATGAGCTTCACCCTCGACGCCGCGGAGGAGCTCGGCGTCCCCGAGGTCCTCTTCTGGACCACCAGCGCCTGCGGCCTCCTCTGCTACACCCAGTACGCTTCTCTCATCCAACGAGGCCTCACCCCGCTCAAAGGTACGCTACGGATCTGTTCTCAACCTTGTTTTTTTCGATGTTTCCGGAGTCGGATTTAGCAAAAATGAGTTTTTGGGATCTGGATTCTCTGATGGCGGTTTCTAATCTGTACAGATTCGAGCAACTTGTCCGATGGGTATTTGGACACGTTCGTCGACTGGATCCCGGGGATCGAAAGGATTCGACTGAGGGACATTCCGAGCTTTATCAGAACCACGGATCCCGACGACGTCATGCTCAATTTCTTGACGAATCAAACAGCAAGAATTCCCCGAGCTTCGGCGCTGGTTTTGAACACCTTCGAGGCTTTGGAGCCTGACTCCTTAAGCGCTCTCTCCGAGATGTTCCCCGCCGGAGTTTATACCGTCGGCCCCCTCCAGCTACCGGTGGAACGGATCTCGTCGGAAAACGAGGCGTACAAGTCCATAGGCTCGAACCTGTGGAAAGAGCAGCCGGGGTGCATCGACTGGCTCGACGCGAAGCGTCCGGGGTCGGTGGTGTACGTGAACTTCGGGAGCATCACGGTGATGACGCCGCAGCAGCTCGCCGAGTTCGCGTGGGGGCTCGCGCGCAGCGACAAGCCGTTCCTGTGGGTCATCCGGCCGGGCCTCGTCGCCGGCGACTCCGCGATCCTTCCACCGGAGTTCGTGATGGAAACGAAGGAGAGGGGGATGCTGGCGAGCTGGTGCCCGCAGGGGGAGGTGCTGAAGCACCCGGCCGTTGGGGGTTTCCTGACGCACAGCGGGTGGAACTCGACGTTGGAGAGCATGGTGGGTGGCGTCCCGGTGATCTGCTGGCCGTTCTTCGCCGACCAGATGACGAACTGCTACTACAGCTGCGGGGAGTGGGGGGTTGGGATGAAGATCGACAGCGACGTGAAGAGGGAGGAGGTGGAGGCGATGGTGAGGGAGCTGATGGACGGAGACCAGGGGAAGGCGATGAAGAGGAGGGCCGTGGAGTGGAAGCGGAAGGCGGAGGAAGGCGCCGGAGTGGGAGGTTCACAGGGCCGGAACTTGGAGCAATTGATTCAGAAATTACTCAACTCGGGGGAGAAGAGCAACTAAAGAAGCAATTCCTCCTCCTCCTCCTCCTCCTCCTCCACTATATATGTAATTTTCGTTTTCACTGTTTGGTCTTTTACTTTCTCCAGCCCATCAGCGCCAGATGGACTTGGGTCCCTGACCGGAGAAGTATAGCAGTTTATTTGATCCTCCGATCCTGTGGTCGCCCCCCATGATGAAACCGCCATACTCGTTCTTCATTTGCACCACTAAGATACGCTTTTAAAATCCAAAAATTCTACTTAAATCATTCACCAAAATATTACATAATTCATAAAAATTAAAAGATTAACATTAATCCTCAAAAATAAATACCTGGGGTACGGTTTTTAAAAAGATCAAGGAAACTAAAATCTGAAGTCATTCAAATTAAAGTTCTAACAAATGCAGGCTATCTTTAACAGATTTATCCATTGCTTTAAACCCTGCTTGTGCTATAAGGTTAACAATAAGAGCGTCACAACACGTGTGGAGAAACTCTCCACCATAAATCAAAGAATTCGTCAATTTAAGACGTTCCTTTCTTGACGCCCCACCCTCCCGAGAAACCTATCATTTCCTCAGCCAAAATAGAACCACAGGAGGAAGATGACAAAGATTTAATATGTTTTTCTGCAGCACCCAGTTCTTATCAACACGGGGAGCAGCCAGAGTCACGTACCCATTGGTGGCAAGAGAAGCCCATAAATCTGTGGTCAAACAAATCCTACTAGAAATCAGCTGCAGTTCATTTTTAAGCTTTCCCTTCGCCTTCTCGTGCTTTTTTTAGTCCATCAGACTTTGCAGTGCTCCTTTGTCCCTAAACGAACTCAGAATAATATCGTTTTAAATTTTATTTTTATGGTTTTTTTTTTTCATGTGCGCAGCATGGCAGCTCCAACAAATAAGAGTCAAATTATTTATGAATACTGAAAGATAAAAATTAAATTATTTTTTAGTTTTTTTCCATTGTTTTCCTGTCAAGTTACAATCAAGAAAGAAGAACCTAATCAGCTTTATTTTCTTTCATAATATTGTGAAAATTAGAGAAAGAAATCATTTTTGTCCAATGCAGGCTAGCAAGGAAGGAAAAATGGAGCATTAGAAAAACATAAAATTGTGTAAACTAGACAAATAAATAAATTTTCTCCTATCGAGGGTAGCAAAGAAGAAAAAAGAGAGCACACAAAGTTGTGAAAATTAGAGAAAATCTTTTTCACCGATGGAGGCTTGCGGGGAAGGAAAAGAGAGCACCTAAAAAACTTAAACTCGTGAAAATTAGAGAAATAAATACTTTTTCGACTATTATTTACCAAAAATATAAATAAATTTTCACATATTGAGGCTAGTGAGGAATTTTTTTTTAAAAAAAACAACCACTGCAACATATACTTGTATTTGATATAGCTGCCACACATATAATAACTGTTCAAACACATTAAAAGATAATTAATATATAAAAATTACATATAAATTAAGTGCAAATTTGTCTTGGATCTCTAAAAAACAAGAAAAGCACCGCATTCAACTCATTTCATAGACAAACCAACCCGATAACAAGTGGACTCGAAGTCGTGGTGAACCATGGAAGGCAGACACGGTCGGTTCCTCTCGCCACACAGCATTGCTGAGTTTCAAGCACTCCCCCAAAGAAATTCTAATTTTGTTTTTGGCTAAGCGGCCGGGACATTCCGGTCTCCCCAGTCCCCGATACGGCAGTGGTGCCCATCGGTTCCACCGCCGCCATGACCGCGGCCACGGTAGCCACCGAGAAGTCGACCTTCCGCCACCGCGATCATCCCTTCCCGAGATCTCCCCTGAATTTCGATTCACTCACGCGCATCGATCTCACCGCGCTCTCCAACTCTGAGCTCCGCTCCCTCTCCCGCACTTCGTCCGCCGCCTTCGATGTCCACAGCGCCGACAACGTCGCCGTCGTCCCCAAGCTCGACCGCTCCCTCTTCAACGAGAGCTCCGGGAGCCGCCGACAGACCTACACCCGCCCCCGCCCACTCCCCCGCATCCCCAATTCCTCCGCCGCCGCTCCCGGGCACCACCGCCGCCGCTTCCCCGGACTCCTCCCCGCCCCGAAGCCCCCTCCAATCGCCCCTGATGACCCCGAGCGCTCCGAGAATCGAGCGATCGTCGATTCCCTCAAGCGGCTCATCGGCGCTGCGGATGGTTCGGCGTCGACCCAAAACCCTAGCCCCGATGCGATGGCTCTGGTTGTTTGGGGGAATGCTGAGATGGGGAAATGCGGAGCAGCGGATGGTAGGGAAATGGGGATTTTTGTGGATTCTGGTCAGAGGAAGAGAAAAAGAGGTAAGAAAGGTGGGGTAGAGGGAGATGTGGTTCTGGAGATTGTGAATAAAAATGGGGTTGCCGTCGACCTTGAGGCACTCGCGAATGCGGATGATCCGTATGGCGAGGAACTGAGGAGGAGAACCCTAGGGATGGAGAGTGAAGCAGAGCTGCTACTGTTCTTAAGGGATTTGGGTGGGCAGTGGGGAAGTAGGAGGAAGAGGAGGAAAATTGTGGATGCATGTGAATTCGGAGACGCATTGCCAATCGGCTGGAAGCTCATAATCGGCCTCAAGAGGAGAGTGGGCCGTGTAACACTCTATTGCCGCAGATACTTGAGGTCTGCTCATGTTTTTCCTTCCACCCATCCCTTCTCCTATTTTACTTCCTAGTTTTTTGCTCATAATTTTTGTGTACTTATTTATATGTCTTAAATTGACCTACCGGGCGTGCCATAGTATTTTGAGTATTTGTGATCATTGCACAGATATATTTTTAAATAAGCTAATGAGCATTTGGTGCATGCATCTGTATTCGTTTGTTTCCCTTGTTCCCTATGAATGGGATATATGTGCATGTGTGTGCTTGGATTTTGCCATTGCAGATGCTTACGTTGTTTATGTTGCTGAATACTAATATCCCATCAATCTGTTGGACAACAATTTACAGTTGTTTTTATTTTGAAGTATTTTGAGCAAAGGATGTTCATAATAGCACATGTTCATGCTTTTGGTGCTGTCCGTGCTTGAGAAACTTGTGACTGTCATTGCATAACTAGTTTTATATCTCTTTGTGTTGCTTTTTAACGTTTTTATTTGTTAGAAATGGTTCCCAATTGCATACCTTGTAGTTGATTTATCAACCTTGTCTGGGAAGTTTCTCAGGCCCATGTTTGCCTTATGTTTATGTTTGAAATTAGCCAAGAATCGTAAGGGATGGTGCTTTGTGATCTTAGCAATCCACACATCCTTGATCTGAGTGGTTGTGATAAATGACCAAAATGTTTTGTTTCTTAATTTCAGCCCTAGTGGACTGCAGTTTGCATCCTGCAGGGAAGCTTCATCATATTTGCAATCTTATTTTGGAGTAAATGAATCTAACCTTTTAATGGATCATTGTGGTGCCAATGTTCTGCAAGGCCGTACATTTTCTTCAGGAAGTGTAAGTGAATAAGTCCTCGACTTCGTTCTTCTTCTTGTTCTTCTTAGGGTTTCCTTTAATTTTTTTTATGGGCCATGTGGCAGCGTGAGGGTGGTGATCCAATACAAGACATTATTTCCTATCCCAGTTTACCTGTTGCATCTAATTCAAATGAATGTAAAGAGGAAATTGCTTTATTGGGGATTGAAAATCTGGCAGAGGTTCAAGTGCGGGATCTTTTTGAATGCCATAAATGCAACATGGTTTTCGATGAGAAGGATATGTATTTGCAGCATCTGTTGTCATCTCATCAGAAGACTACTAGGAGGTATAGGCTTCGTACATCTGTTGGCGATGGTGTGATACTTAAAGATGGAAAATATGAATGCCAATTTTGCCACAAGGTGTTTAATGAAAGACGGCGTTATAATGGTCATGTGGGAGTCCATGTGAGGAACTTTGTCAAGAGTTCTGAAGAGTTGCCTGATCGTGAAACTGCCCAAAAGAGTGCTGATTCTCCATCAAGGGATGAGCTGCCTCTGATGTTTTCTAAAATGGATGCTTTGATTGAAATTGCCCAGAGTTCCTTTTTCGAAGCTTCTAGTGTGGAAGTTGCAGATGCAACTAAGAAATTCAAAGTGGCTTCTGATCCAGACAGTGCTGCTGCCAACTCTCATGATGCAGGGAAGCTGGCTTGTTGTATCAGTGAACCGGAAATGGAAGATGACAAAATTGACAAAATGCCATTGGACCCTGAATTTGATGAACAAGATAGTGATGAACATGATAGGGAGCATGTCATGATGGATGAAGAAATGGAGAAGATTGATGGCACTGGCGATGTGCATATAAAAGAAAATCCTTCTTTGGATACTGCTACTATCTTAGCTACTACTGGGAGGTCTTGCAGTGATTCTGGAACTTGTGAAAATGTGGAAGATGGCCCAACAGTACATGTTGACATAAGCGACCAGTCGGGTGTTGAGCAGCCTAGAGTTTGTGAATCTAATGTACTTGCTCCATCAGGTGATGAGGACAGTTGTATTGAGGGGAATAAGAACACAGCCTGTGGTGGAACTTCAGTGGTAAATGAAGTGGAAAAATATGAGGGAAGTTTTGGAGACAGCAGCAATGAACTAAACAATGACGTTATGCAGACCATACAGCACAATTCTGAAGGACATGTAAATTGTGGAGTTACTGAGTCTCCACTGTCCCCGGCACATTGTTTTCCCTCAACAACCCATATGCAATATAAGGTATTGAGACTTATTCATGTTACCTGTTCATGATAATTAATCGAGCTTGATAATGCATACTACTACTGAAACGGAATTATCAGTTAGGGCTTGTGTTTTACCTTATAGATTATATTGTTTTTTCTTTTCCCCTTCTTTGAGGGCTAGTAGGCACATCTGACCTTGAAAAAAAATAAAGCCTTTAATTATTATTATTTTTATTTTTGGTAAAATAAACTTTATTAACAACCAAAGCCGAAGAACACACAGCCGAGGCCCCAACAAAACAAAGAATGAAGAACCAACACAGGAAGAAAAAATGTGCTCTAATTAATCTTTTGTAAAACAAATAATTTCTTTTTTACATTATGGAGAGCAAAGACCTTGAAAAAAATGAGAATGTGTTGCCAACTAATTACAGTTATCATGTTCTGCATCAATTCACTTGTTTAAATTGTGTGTTATTTAATAATTGAAAAACGTGAAATTTTTTCATGTTACATGGTGGAATCATATTAAGTTTTTCCTTTGTTCACTGACAGGGAGACGAGCTTTGTGGTGATGATGAGAAGCTTGGCAATGCTACAGGATTCGATGAACTGAGGCTGGATGAATTAGAGCCTCTGAAATTCAGTTTCTTGGAAAATGATGGTGGGATGGAAACAGATTTCGATGCCTCGGTTCACTTTCAGTCGAATGAAGTCATGTTAAACATGGGTGGCAGACAGCAGTTTACAGCTGTGTGTGTATGGTGCAGCATGGAGTTTAGTCATCAGTCTATTGATTCCGGAGTTCAATCTGATTCAGTTGGGTTTATGTGTCCGAGCTGCAAGGCCAAGATTTCGGGCCAACTCAATGTATTGGAGACTTCCTTTCCAATGAACCCTCATCACCTCTGATGCTTTTGAATTTGCATGCAACCGTAAGTTTCGTTTGGTGCTAGTAATTTTGAAACCTATATGGTAATCTATTCCTGTTAGCAATATACAGAAGATATAGAAGCCTTCTCCTCCCCTGCTGCCCCTGTACGACCTTTTTTATGTATTACATGTTATTCTGATTTGTGGGATCGGTCCATGTCCTTCACTTCCACGACAGACTAATTTTCTCTTGCATCTTTACTTCTGAAATTCTACCTCCAGGCAGATCAAAGTATTTTCTATCGAGTAATTCTTCTTGTCCAACCTAAAAACATCCTTCACACCGAAAATGCTGATGTGGCAAATTTTAGATGATCTTTTTTTTTTTATTGTTGCTTGACCAAAACACCCTCCAGAAGAACCACTAGAAACTACCCCATCAGTATTTGGGTGTGAAGGGTGTTTTTAGGATGTACAGGTAGCCCACCTTCACACCATTCTAGCCCATGTTGTTTCTGGAAGTCATTCTTTCCGTTGATATTACTGGTCCTGTTGTGGATTTGGGCGCTGTCTGTTTGTAATTTATGTCACTCAGGACAAAAAAAAAAAAAACCGGGCATATATATGTACATGACATGTTTCATGGATGGCATGGTGCTTCTAAGATCTATCAATAAGGAATGTTTTCAAGTGCCTTATAAAATCCTTGGGCTTCTCTAAGTTCACAGCGTGCCCTGCATTTTTGATCACCCCCAGTTGAGCATTGTCTCCAAGATGCCTGTACCAATAATTTGAAGATTCAGAAGTAAAGATCACTTATGGTGAGTTTACATTATGTTTATTGTAAATGCAATTAGTATTGTGTATACCTCTTCAATCTGTAGCCCAGCTCCAAAGGGAATATCTGATCTTGCTCACCCCAAATTATCAGCGTGGCCTGCTTCAAAAGGCCGCCATGAAATTAAACCAAGTGGCTTTATTGTAATTCTGTTCTAACCTAGTATAGCATTTTTATTTTATTTTATAATTTTGTTAAAGATACAATGTGGATGGAAGTCCTGTATCACATGGGGAGCTCCATTCAAGAAAGTAGGGCAACCTTTGTGGTGTTTTATGTAAAAATAAAACAATGTTGCATGTTCCCTGGTAGGAATTGATATCGTTCTCATTAAAAATGGTTTATCTTTTCAAGTTTAGTTAAGAATACGATGTCGTTTTGTGATGATGCGTCGTCAATGATACATCCTCATATTTACAGTTGGTAGGTAAGTTGCTGGTGTATATCTAGAGGTAAGACGGACGGACCAAATATGATGAGAACCTGTTTGATCTTTGGAAGGTCTGAAAGCTTTCGATCTTTGAGTATTGTTTGGATAAGTTCTTTCTTCTCTTTAACATGTTCTGTACACATTACCTGCATCCATAACTCAGAGCTGATGAACACACCAATAGAGAAAAATCGTTTAGGAATTAATTGATCCTAAGTAAGATAGCTTGAAGGAGTAATCCCTTCCCTGATATAGTTTAGGCTATGCCAGCTCCATCCCTAACTTTTTATTTTTTATTTTTAAAAAGAAGAGGCCCACGTTGATTTATCCTGTGATTATACGTGCACGTACGATCATTCTTTTCGAATAATCCCTCTGCCAAAGACCAAGTTAAAGCGAACTCACATGGATGAAATCGGAGAGGAAGTAGGACGGCACGTTACTTGCAGGCTTCACAAATGAAAGCCGCATCAACCGCCTCAGTTTCTCCGGTCTCTGCGGCACCAAGATCTCCGCCGCCTCCTCCACGTCCGCCACTGCGAACATCCCCTCCCTCAAATCCCTCTCCTCCACACACACCCCGGCACAGCACACCGCTACCCTCTCCACCGCTGCCGGGAATTGTGTCGCCATGCTGTACGCGACGAACCCGCCGTAACTTATCCCCACCACCCTTGTGGGCCCCACCGGCGCCCCTACCGCCTCCATCATCCGCATCACGCACCGCGCCTGGTATTAGAGGTATCATCGCGAATCATTAGGCATTGATAATACATTCGGGGATGAAGATTATCACAAAATCCTTATCAATTCATTGTTGCTGTATTGCGTTTGTTTATAGATAGGCACATGACTCGTTGTAATCCTTGAGTTAAATCTAATCAAATACCTGGAACGCTTCGGTGCGGTCGGGGCATGTGGTGCGGGACTCGCCGAAGAAGAGGAGGTCGGGGACGTACACGTGGAAGTGCGGGGTGACGTGGCGGAGGAGGTCGTGGTACTGCCACATGGCATTGGCGCCGAAGCCATGGAGGAGGAGGAGCGGCGGCTTGGTAGGGTTCGAGGCTGTTTTGGGGACCCAGCAGTGCATGACGGTGCCGTGGCCGAGGTCGGCGGAGACGGATCGGAGGCCAGCGGCAGCGAACGAGACGCGGTAGAACCAGTCCCGGGATGCCGTGAAGCTGAAGCATTTCTTCATGTTTTGATTGGGACGAGGAGATTGGGAGATGAGGAGGGAAGAAACTAATTAATGGATGATGGAGGGGGAAACGAGAGGATGAGTTGTAAATGACTGATTCAACGGTCGGTTGGGCGGGTAACTGAAATAACGGGATATCTAAGGTGTTGGAAAAATATTTCGATAAACCACGAGAAATTTACTCCCATTAATTACAATCAACCAAGAATTATATCTAGTTCATAAGATTAGTCTTATCATAAGTGCATGTTCAACTAACTTTTTATTAATATAATTTTTGGTATTGTTGATTTAAATGTAGAAACCTAAATAGTAATAAAACCGAAAATGACAATAATGAAACTCGAAAAAATAATAAAAGTCCTCACTTTTGCTTATAAGTAGTGTTTCGCACAAATAATTAGGATGAGTAACTTTTCAAAAACGGTTGTAGTATGTGGATAATTACCAAATGTACTACACTAGTACCCCGAACGCTTTTTCCTTTATTTATATTCTTCCTGCCCCAATTTTTGCATATTTTTCAACTTCAGGAAAAAGGGAAAAAAAAATTAAGAATGGGAGCTGGCGGCTAGTTTAACAGAAATACGTGGAGCGCAAGCAAAGGCTAGGATTCCGTGGTTTGAAGGGCGTGAAGGTCTTTTCACGGATTCTGTTAGGGGGACGAGCCGACTCCGGCCCCACACTCCAGACAAGTCGGAGAGCAAGGTAAATACTAGTTTACTAAACTAGCCCTCAACATTTCCCGATAATAAATTGAGATCATACTGTCAAGTAATAGTAAACCGCCATGTGATGTATTATATATATATAACTGTTTCTGCATTCAATGATGATACGGTGGAAAAATGGCAATATTACAAAATTTGTTCGTCTAGTCTAAGACTGATCTTAACCCATCCTGGCCGTCGAAATCCACGTCTAGGAGGATCCAACGGTTGAACAAAGTTCAAAACGATGGATCCGCGATACTTAATACTGCTTTATTTAGTGTTCTCAACCGCAGCGCCCCCCCCCCCCCCCTCTCTCTCTCTCTCAATTTCAATATCTCCTTCTCCAGGAGGCCATGAATCGGTTCCTGTTGAGGTCGGTGATCCGAGGCCATGCGATCCATGCCCAACACAGAGCTTCTCTTTCGTGGGTGGACGTCAAAATCAGACCTTGGGAGGCGCGGGAGTCGGTGCGGGGAGCGGCAGTGGGGTTCTTTGGGGGCTGGGACCGGGGGAGGACGATGAGCACCGCGCCGGAGGAGGAGGTGAGCACGGGGGTGCCGGAGAAGAAGAAGGACGGCGGCGGCGGCGCGATGGTCTCGAGCTACTGGGGGGTATCGCGGACGAAGGTTAAGCGGGAGGATGGGACGGAGTGGCCCTGGAATTGTTTTATGGTGAGAAAAATGGTCTGTTGCCTTGAGTTTTATTGCATGATGGACTGACTTGGTTTTGTTTTGGCTTTAAAACTGAAATGGAAAAAGATTTTTTTTTTTTTTGGGGGGGGGGGGGGGGGGGGGGAGGGGTTTTCAAAGTTCTGTTCTTTGGTTGAGGTGATATTTCTGTTCTGTATCTCCAAATTCAATGTGTCGGCTTTCAGTTAATATGTTGTATCCATTAAATGATTTTGATTTGTTGGGTCAGTATATCTCTCGTGAAATTTACAGAGTTCTCCATTTCTCGGACGAGGCCGTTTGTAATTGCCTGTTGCAGGGGCGTATTCCAAGAATAATTGGGTAGAGCGGCATAAAGCAACTCTCCCACTCTCAAAAGTCCAGCAGGAGAAATCATAGAGAAACTGCATTCATGCGCTTTTTCTTGAGGAAATGCTGGAAGGAATTGTTAGAAAAACCACAGAGCGTTGATTACCCACAAAACTCCGCTATAACAAAATATGATTGCGGGGCGGCCTTTGTTTCTTTTCCTATTTGGGACTTCGTCTTGACTACTCGATCTATATTGGCAAAATACTAGCATTCTTTTTAAGCTGGGTCTTCGTTTTTGCTGAAATTTATTTATTTATTTTTGTAGCCGTGGGAGACGTACAGAGCTGACTTGTCCATAGATCTCGGGAAACACCACGTACCAAAGACATTTCTGGATAAATTTGCGTACAGGACTGTGAAAATCCTCAGAATTCCAACTGATATCTTTTTCCAGGTGTGTTAAATTCTTTCCACCTCCTCCCCCATATAATGCATTGTCTAGATATTGTTATGTTGTTCAGCACACTCGGTTTTTATTGGTTGATTTAGCTAATGCTTCTTGCTTTACAATTTGTATTTTGAGGTGCCCTTTGTCTGTTGGCCTTTAGAGAGTTTATGTATAGCTGTAGTTCCTCCTACGTCCTCTTTTATCTTTTAGCTCGTTTCTCTATAGTTTCTTGTTTTCTTGGAATTAGTTTTGAAAGACAGAGTGATAGGAGATATCTTGCTTAGGAGGCCTAAAACATCCCTCGGATCCCAGACAAACCAAAGGTTTGTTGGAATACTGTGGGGATCTAATGTCAGGGAAACTGAGACTTGTGTACTTTTTTCTCAATGCCTCTGATACGCTGCTCAGGTTTGGTGAACTTGTAAGTCCACAATGGAGCCCTTACGCTACTCTATTTTTTCCTTCATATATCTACTACACCAGTGTTTTCATAAGTTTGTTATATCATGTGGTCAAAGACCTGCAGTGGGAAAGTAGGTTCAAACCTTTTTGGAAAAGCTAAGCAAAAGCTAATAATAGGGATATTAAGGATTGAAATCCAGGGCTGCTTGGCTTCTTATGGAGCCTTTACTGCTGTGCTAGTTCGTTGTAGAAATTTCAATTAAAGTTGAGGTATATGACTCATGCATCTGCATTAGCCTACTCATCACATAAAACTGTTTTGATTGTTTATGTATTGGAAACCACATCGATTTTCATACCAGTGTTAATGAGTGCATGCATGATGCTTGTTCCTAGGTTTTTAACTTCTCATTACTTATTATTTTGGCTCTAGTCTCTTTGCATGCTCAAGCCATAAACCGTATCAGTTTATCTGTCAGATGCTTTTTTGAATTGGTTCCCGTGGGTCCTCAGAGTAATCGTCAGCGAGTTACTAGTGATGTGGAAAAGAAATGAAATGATGTCAAGAAACCATTATCACACCACAAGAGTTGATTTGGTTGGTCATGAGCCAATGGGAATGACCCTACGCAACAAAATACATGAGCTCAACTTTTTCATTGACACGGAATTTATACTCATGGCAGTTGCTTACTCATAGCGTGTTCCACAGGGTTCTGAGGATGACAAACATTGGAAAGAAAAGCCGCTGCTCTCACATTATTAGAGCTGTTGCAATTATCAGGGTAGCCATTGCGGCAAAGTGCAATAGGTTTTAGGGTAGTGGGTAGTACACCTATATGTCAATCTATGGGTGCCTTTATAGAATTTTTATGCCCCATAGCCCTTGCTGCCAGGATTCCTATTCTAAAGGCCAAGTTTTTGCTGCACGGTGTCTAATTTAAACATAAAATGGAGCCAAATTTGAATTGAAAGGAGCCCAAAATGGGTCCAAATTCAAATAGCTTCTGTAGACGCCAATAACAAGGAGAAACGAGTCTAGTGATTTTGCAATGTCATGTAACCTAATGTGAGTTTAGGTCTCATGTCAGAGAAAACCTGGGTTATGTAAATTGCTCTCCTACTTTGCAGTGGTATTCTAGTGGTAGTAGCTCTGACTTTCATTTCTGCCTGCTGCTCTCTGGTTGTAGATCTCAATATGTAGCACAAACATGTATGACTTCGTTTTTATTGAAAAAAACAAATAGGCAAAGATATTTGCATGGTCAGGTGATTCCATTTGAATAAAATGTGTTCCTTGTGGCAAATTATGCCATCTTTTCTCCCTTCTTGCCAACTGTAACTATTAAGGAAGAAAAAACTTGAATGTTTCTGTTAGATAATTCCATTGACTATATGATCAATTGTTACTCCATTCTATTTTGTTCTTGTGTTTGGTTTTCTTTTCCATAAGTATTGCAGTTTTGCCTTCTTGCACTTCTTGATAACTATTAACTGTTAAGACCTTAGGGCCTAGTCAGTTATGGAAAATGTCTTCTATTTTCCATTTCTTAAAAGTGAAGCTTTAATACTTCGTGATCTAGTTTATGTCAAGTTACTCTCTTTAACTAATTGTAAGACTTTGTTTTCCAAGTAATCTAACATTTAGAAAATGTGGAGAACATGTTTCAAGGGTTCCCTGATCTACTAAAAAACAGTTAGTTGGACACTTGTTTTCCGAATTCCTTTTGTAGAAATTACCTTTTGACTTGACGTTGTGCAAAATCAAAAATTACTTTTCCATAACCAAACAGGCCCTTTAACTTCCTATGCTCTGTTCCCTTCTGAAATTGTGTTGCAGAGACGGTATGGTTGCCGTGCAATGATGCTTGAAACTGTGGCTGCTGTTCCTGGTATGGTGGGTGGGATGCTGCTTCATTTAAAATCTCTCCGCAAATTTGAGCAGAGTGGTGGTTGGATCAAGGCGCTGCTTGAAGAAGCAGAGAATGAGAGGATGCACCTAATGACTATGGTAGAACTTGTTAAGCCCAAGTGGTATGAAAGGCTGCTGGTTCTCACTGTGCAAGGGGTCTTCTTTAATGCCTTTATGGTACTTTACTTACTTTCACCCAAACTCGCACATAGAGTTGTCGGTTATCTGGAAGAGGAGGCCATACATTCGTACACGGAGTATTTGAAGGACATCGAAAGTGGCTCAATTGAAAATGTTCCCGCACCTGCCATTGCGATAGACTATTGGAGGCTGCCCAAGGATGCAACTCTCAAGGATGTCATTACTGTTATCCGTGCTGACGAAGCTCATCATCGGGATGTTAACCATTTTGCTTCTGTAAGCACTACTTTTTCTTCTGTTCCCCTCAGTGCAAAAGATAAAAAGGAAACAAAAAGGACCACAGAAAAGAATAGCTTTGCTGTAGGAGTAGATCAAGGAATAGCTATTCTCATGAACCATGACTTAAAAAGGTAAGAAATATGAGTCAAAAAGGTAAGGAGTTGTTAGACGGGTGGGTGGAATAAGTAAGAAATAACTATCTACAAGATTCGTGAGTGGAGTCTGTATTTTTAATAGCACTGGCAGCTCTAAACTCAACCCAATGGGATAATAGATATTCCACATGAATAGGGTGAGATGGAATATCTATTACCATTGACCAAACATAGGGTATTTATCAATAAATCACAAGCCAATACATTGTATGGATACAGGATCCTAATTAGACTAAGAAATGTTGGTACGAGGACAAAGATTTCTTTTTCTTTGTTTTAGTTCCTATATTTTTGCGGATTTTGGACCGTAATGATGGAGCTTTTGCATTACAGGATATTCAGTTCCAGGGAAAGCAATTGAAAGAGGCACCAGCACCCCTTGGCTACCATTAGCATACTCTGTTTTGCATGTGGAAAGGTATGGAGTTGTGATTATTTGAGTGATCAATCTGCTGCTATCGTTTACATCCTAACCATATGATGGTTGTAGTAGAAATGTTGTTTTTGTTATTACGAAATTCTTTTGGACATTTTCAAGTTTCTGGAAAGGCATGGGACTGAATATTATCGTTCTCGTTCCGTTGTTTTTGGTAAGTATTTCAAAGGTGAAGGGATCGCTATGCGATTGGGTAACACTGTGCACAATAATCAGAGGATGTGCTTCTGATTCCAGTTTATCAATTTTGCCCCCTCTTTATACTTAACCAATACCGTTCCAGAGGAACAACATCCTCTCTTTATCAATACTCAGGTAGCCAAAAACACTCGAGGCTTAATTGGGAAAGCCTGTTAAAAGTGTCATATAAATTAATCTTCGACAAACGTGTGAGCCGTGGGCAGTGATGAAATCTTGGATTTGCAGCGAATCGCGCGTGGGCAGTGAATCACAGTTGGACAGCAAGCTCGGCCGACCTAGGCTTGCTTGCAAATGAATAGCCAGATGTGCATATAATGGCTTAGATAGTTGTGATGTGTGCTATGTGTGTAACTACGTGCGAGTTTGTTCTGCAGGTTGCTGTGAGCCAAGAAAGCAATAAGAGAGCTTCTGACCCTCCCCATTGTTTTGCACTCCGTCCACCCCATCTTTATTTCCCGATCAAAGGTGCCTTTGTTTCAATAATGTAAATCTCCTGTTATTTATTTTGGTTCCAACAAAGCCAGCATACGCTATAATAGATTTTAATGCTAGAAAATTAGCGAGTACGAGTCCATTTTGACTAAATTTTCAATGTTTGTTTTAAGAATCATAACGTCGTGTGTATTTGTGTGTGCATGTCTTCATATATATATATATATATATATATATATATATGTATGTATATGTATCTGTGTGGGTGTGGGCATCGATCATTGCAAAGAAACTGTGGGGAGTGATGATGATTTAAGGATCAGAGAAACTCTGGGAAAAAAAAAGGATTTTAGGGCGGGAACGATGTAAAATGATAAGTGGAAGGGAGTGATGATTTATATCACACTTTGTAAGGAGCTCACGTTTGTTTAGAGTAATGCTAGATTTGCGATTGTTTAAAAAGGTTGGGTATAATCATTTATGCGATTGTTTAAAAAGGTTGGGTATAATCATCTAATAGTAAAAGTTGAGTTAAATTTATTATTTTTATCAAAAGTCAATGCTTAAAAATGCAATTTGGCTAATAAAATATTAAGGTTAAAATTAGAGTTTTTTAAAATATTTGAAGAGCATTCGAAAGCATATGCACGGGTTATTTTTTTTACCTTTTATTTTGTTCATACACATAGCTCATTTTAACGTTCAGATTTTTATTTTTAAGAAATTATTTTAAGATGTTACATTATAAAATATCTGACACATTACAACCCCCTCTTCTCTTTGTTTATATATTGCTGCTCCTCTTGTGGAGAATAAAATCGAATTTCTCAAGACTTGTTTTAAAATGAATCCTTGGAACTCTTCTACCCGGTAGCCGCCTTTGCTTTCAGTTACTTTGAAAATGGTATATAAATTCATTAATAATTAATTTAGCCTATCCCAGGAGGAAAGAAAAAAAAACACTAAATTAAATACATGCTTTACTGTCTCATTTATATTATTTGCTATAGTTTAAGTGCTTTTCAAAAATAAAAATTAGTCGCATCACTTGCATTTTGTGAGTGATCAGTGGTTCTAGACGAGTGTAAAATATTTGAAGGAGCTTACGTGTGGGGCTATTAATAGTTGAAAATAATATTTATTTTGTATTAGATTGATAAACCGTAAAATGAACAAATTTTGAAATAGGAAGTTATATTTAAAATTTTAATTTTGAAGTAGTTAATTACATTTAAAATTAAAATTTTAAATTTTGAATTGTATAAAGAATTAAAAAAAGGCATGAATCTTTTTTAAAAGAGGAGCTGTGTATACCCGAAAGAAGTCGGGTTGACCCGAGGCGCTTTCTGACAACCAGCCATATCGAGGTTCAAGAGCGGGAGGCATGGTCACAGTGAGGGGTTTTCCCAAATGGAGTCCACCTTATCTGCAGCGGCAGCATCGGTCAGAATGTGCGCCATTTCCAAAACCCTAAACCCTTCCTCTACCATTCTCATCTCTTGTCTCCATCGACACTTCTCCACAATTCGATCCACTCAATGCCTTCCCACGCGAGCCCTTTCTCGCAGGCTCCGTCGGGCCATCGGCAAAGGCGGATTCGCCTCCATCAGGAGCCTTTCTGCTATCCCGATCGCGCCCGGAGGCGGTAGTGGCGGCGGTGGTCGTGTAAGTGGAGGGCATGGCGGTGGCGGTGAGGGGGAAGCGGGCGCTGGAGATGGGAAGGCTAGGGTTGGTGTGGGAGGGGGCGAAGAGGGTTCTACTTTGTCGTCTGATGTGATCATTTTTGATGTTGGAGTATGTTCTCTGACCTCTCCTAGATTTTTGGGGACAGATGTTTATTTTTGTATGCAACTGTTGAGTATTGCGTGCAAATGTAGCTTTTTTTTTTTGCGGGATGTGTGTGTGTGTATATATATTTTATGTGTTCTTTTTCTTGACTTCTTCACGCGGTATCTGTGGCAGGGAATGACATGCGGGGGATGTGCTGCGAGTGTTAAGAGGATTTTAGAAAGTCAAGTAAATATTCTGTTTCTCTCTCTCTCTCTCCACCCCCCCCCCCCCCCCCCCCCCCCCCCCCCCCCCCACATAGTTAAGCCTTTCTTGCATAAGCTGCTTACTGATGACACTGTTCATCTCTACTGTTTCTCCCCCCTCGCGTTCCATCTGTTCCTCTCTTTCTTTCCCCCCATCTCTCTATTGCATTTTCTGTAAGAAATATGGATGATGAAATGTAGAGCTTGCAACCTCAACCCATGACCCATCCAGCCACACATCCACCCACCCGCTCATAACATAACGTGACTCAACTCACCCATAAATTAATTTTGACCCGCTTTTGACATGCCCATGTTGGCCTGCTCACAACCCACCCGAGCCATCCGATTGTCATTTATATTTAGGTTTGTTCGGTTTTTAAGGATTCAAAAATAGAGTTTTTGCTAAATATTGATTGATTTATGAAAAATACCAAAAGAAATAAAAGTTGTGAAGGCTAGGCAACCCACCATAATATAGCCTGACCTGTGCCCAATGTTTAACCCGCCCAATTGCCGCCCTTAATGAAATGTAATTTTGAAAGTCAAATTAAGAGGAATCATCACATTTTCATGAAATAGATTTTTTTCCCCATTTTAGTCTGGGGGATTATAATTTACATTCGCTGCTAAACTTGCATCCTTCCCACCATTCCTTTCTCTTTATCCCTTGACTGGAACATTATATCCTGTAAGATGAATATGGTACACTTTTTAAAAAAGAAGATTATATTACATTCCCTAATTGAATATATGTTTTATGTATATTGATCAAGTCATGCTGAAAATATTTTCCAGGATTAATCTGTCAGTTTCGTTTGATCACGTTAAACTGTGTTTATACAAAACTTCTTAGTGTGAAAAAATGAAGTCACTCTGCAGGGCCATTATTTGTTATGTAATGTCTGCAATGGTGATACCCGCTACAGCTCTTAAAATTCTGCATACACCGGCATTATTTTTTGCATGATTTTTTTAATCTTGGAAATAGTATGCAGAAGTCACAGCCAAAGAAATTCTGTTCCACTGATATCTAAATCTGGTTTGACTTTATACTCTACACCTTACATAATTTCTTTCACAAAGTGTTAGTCCCAATACAAGTAGTGAGGGGGAGAGCGGGGTTGGTGAATTAGTGCTCCTTCAAAATTCTTTCCTTTTTGCGTTCTTCAATCTAATTCGCTTGTTATGAAAAGAATAACACAAGAAAACCAACCAAGTAATCGCAAACACAAGATATACGTGGTTCAGCTACACAATGCGTGCAACCTATGTCCACGGGTGATTTGGGTTCACTACCCTCACCAACAAAATCACTGTATGCCCCTCCCTAGGGCAATACAAGGCTTCACCGACCAATCACTAAGTTGTCTCCCCTTCTCTAGGTTTGAGGAACTTATTACAAAAGTCTCACTGACCCAAACAAAATTAAAACAACGGAATAAAACTCATGTAAGAGTGATGCTCTCTCTTCCTCACTAAATAAACAATACAGAATGAGATATAAAAGAAGAGTCTGTCACTCTATTACGAACACAACAAGCACCTTGTTGTCACTTCAAGAACTCGAACAAACTCAAGCACAATCACCAAATGTAGCCACCGCACGAAACAACACCACGAACACTGATCACGAATTGCCACCGTAGAACACTACAATTCACATTCGAATGCTCAACGTCGCCTCATGGCTAAACTACAAAACACTCACAAGTATTTCCCCAAGTTCACATACACTCAACCCTAGAAACCCCAAGAGTGCTTAAGAGCACGTCTGGCACCCATAAACCCTCCAAGAGAATTTCTCTCAAAAACTCTTTCAATAGTCAGAGGAGTGGTGTGATTCGAGTTATGGGTGGGGGGCTCCTAAAATAGGCTTAAGAGGGCCAAAATATATAAACATGGCTGAAAATAGGAAAGTCCATGGAGCACCCTTCAAGGATCCGTGAATTTATTCATGGGTCACATGGATTTTGGCCTTCTCCAAGGACCCATGGGCTAGGTTCATGCACCCCCTTATGGGCCAAGCCCAATAGTATACTCAAGTGCTCCAGATTGCTCAATTAGGCCCAAAATAGCTCCCCTAAGTCCAATTTTGAATTTCCCTTGACCCACTTCTTTTCCTTGAGCTCGTTGCAACCCATTTAACTCAACTTTACCTCAATGTAGCCCAACAATCTCAAACAAACTCCCTTGAAGCTCAACATGATGCAAATGCTCAAATTAGGCAAAATTGGGCTCAATTATGGCACTTCGAGCAAAACCAATTTACATTGCAACTTCAACATCAATATCACTCTAATATGGTATCTTAAGGCTTATGGTGTCTCCCCATAGTCATCCGATCACCCAGACTAGCTCAACTTATTAATCGCTCTAAAACAAGCTCAAACAAGTTCAGAATCACTTGTTTATGGTGTTTTTGGATACTTCACTTCCTCGTTGTGTCTTCTTCATTTCTGCACCATTTTGATGCCACTGAGTCATGCAAAGTCCATAGACATGGTGCACCAACATTACACACACTCATTTAGGCTTGCCAACAATGACAACACTTCAATATTCTAGTGGGAACAACACAAAGTGCTGGATTTGCTATCTCATGTATTAAGGAGGTTCTAAATGGGGGAAGCTCGAAAGATTCCACCTCATTTACTAGAAAGAAGCTTTTTGTGCATGTAATTTTTGAAAGAGTCTTTCTAAATTTTCTAAGCTAATAGAGAATCCTCCTTATATTTGCAGCCACTAGTATCTTCTGCTAGCGTCAATCTTACCACAGAGACTGCAATTGTATGGCCCACATCTGAAGCCAAGGTTGTGCCCAACTGGAAAAGGCAGCTAGGAGAGTCACTTGCAAAGCATTTGACGACTTGTGGATTTAATTCTACCCTTCGAGGTGTGGTTTCCCAGACATAATCTTTTTGTATTGAAAAGCTGCTCTCATTTAGGTTGTATGTGTGGTTGTCCCTGTTATCAACTATGGTTTCTATGCTTATCTAGGACAAAGTGGTGTATGTGATTTGCGAATCATTTGGTCTAAAGAGATTAAGCTATCTTAGATTTTGTCATGAACATGTCTATACCTTTAACATTATAAAGGTGCACTTATGAAAAGAATGCCTGAGGTGCCTCAAGGAACAAGGCCTTGTGTCCAAGAGCACCATAGGCACAGCGACATGCATGAGGCATGCCTCATATAAGAGAAGAAGCAGATTCTGAAGAAGCAACCAGAGGGGTGGGCATTCCACCTTTTGGGGTTTTATCTGTCTTAATGAATGGGGAGACTGAAGAACTTTTGGGTATTTGGCAAAATCTGGTGAAGTAAAACTACTTGCAAAATAGAAGCCTCATCTAGATGATTGCACATAATAGTATAAATACGAACAGATCCTTCGCAGACCAGGAGAATACATCACACTATCTTTGTGCATTTGTGTGTATTGCATTTGTGTCTTCACGATTCTGAGGGAACATTGGTCATTCCTTCCTCCACTATCCTTTCACCCAGGTGTTGAAACTGGGATTTTTGGTCTATTTGGGGATCTGTGGGTTTGGCTAAACTTTCTACCATCTTGCATCTGCTTTTGGGGTTCTGGAAGGTATTATTGAAGTCGCATTGTATTCATGGGGAACCAGGTCACCGATCAGGCTTGGTGCACCTCAGGGCTGGAGACTTGGAACTGCTTGGATGACCTTAGTTCCAGCCTAACACAAACAAGAAAGGCTAGACGTTGCTCAAGCCTGTTCAACAATAAGTTGGACCTGAGGGTCAATTCTGGGTTTCATATCTCTTTCCGCTTCCATCTGTTAATTACAATTATGATCTTACTAATCTCTAATATAAACTCAATTACATGATCTTGAACTAAATCATCTCACTCATATCTCTCAACCATTGTAATTTTGCTTGATCTACTTGGTTTGCCTTTATCTTTTATTAGTTTATGCATGTCATGAATGCCTTTGGGTGTATGCTTATTTTCAGATTCTGCAGAAGACAATCATCTCAAATTTTTTGAAAGAAAGATTGAGGAAAAGCGTGCTCAGTTGAAAGAAAGTGGTAGAAATTTGTTGATTTCTTTATAAACAATAAACTACTGTAAAATTCTATGTTGTGATAACAAATGCTGCAAGCTATGGGACTAATAAGCCAGATTTTCATCAGGTCGTGAACTGGCTGTCTCTTGGGCTTTATGTGCTGTATGCCTCTTTGGTCATCTGTCTCATGTCCTTGGAGCCAAGGCTTCATGGATCCATGCATTTCATTCTACAGGATTCCATTTATCATTGTCTTTGTTTACATTGCTTGGGCCTGGACGCCAACTTATTCTTGATGGCCTGAAGAGCCTTTTTAAGGGGACTCCAAACATGAACACTTTAGTTGGTCTTGGAGCTTTATCATCGTTTGCTGTTAGCTCGTTAGCAGCCTTAATTCCAAAACTGGTAATTATTTTTTTTTCCCCTAAATCGTAGTCAATCTATAATTCTTATCTCATACTTGGTAGTGGCTCTATTTTATTGGTATGAAGTGCATTCCTCTCTGAGCCTTGGGGCAATGTGGGAAGGCTATCTTTCCCTCCTGGGGTACGTTCGCTCTTGATTAATTGTAGGAAATTGTTTTTGGTTGCCATACCTTTGATAGGCCAACAAATCCCAACAGGAAAAGCCGGAGAGATACGGAAAGCTAGTTGGATGCTTAATTATTTAGCTATGACCAGGCCCAATATAGCATTTCTAGGGAGTGGGGTTATTCAGTTTTTGTCCTATTCTGGCACCACTCTCTAGGGGGCAGTGATGTACATCTCGAGGTATTATAAGGGTCCTCCAAGGTGAGCCTGTTGTGCCGTGTATCTAGCATACTAGAGTCAGAAGGTTTAAAAATGCAGATTGGACGGCATTCCCCATTGACAAAAAATCTAGCACTAGTTATTGTGTTTTGCTGGAGGTAATCTACTATTATGGAAGGGAAATAGAGTGTAGATGCCCCCTCAAGTGGACAATGCTACTGAACAAGATGTTGTTGAAATTTGAATACACAAGTTCAGGTCGTATGAAGCTGTGGTGTGACAACCAGACAACTATTCATATACCAACCTATCCGGTATTCCATGAGAGAGGCATATTGAAGTTGATTCGCATTTCATTTGTAAGTAAAAAAAGATGATATCTACAGTGCTTATAAGACAAGAGACCAGCTCCCTAATGTGGTTCAAAGTCTCTAGGTGGAGTCATTTGGATTGTGTTTGTAACATGCTGAGTCAACTTTATATTATGCTTCAACTTGAGGGAGAGCGCTAGTCGACTTTATAGTGGATTGTCTAGACTTGTAGCTTGGTGGTTGAATAGTCTGGTCAAGCGTCAAGCTTCCACTGCCATGTTTGTCGGCTAGTCTGGTTGACCATCTGATGACAGCCTATGATGCACTGGCGCTCCAAAATGGCCCCTGTACTAGTGTCCACCACTCTTTCAATGCCGACACGCATTTGGCATGTCCAAGACATGTGGTCAATGGCATCCTCAGTCAAAACGATTTTGAAATGCATGTCCTACAACCCACAGCATCCTCCTTTCTTTTTTCTTCCTTTTTCTCTCTTTCCTTCTCTCCTTGTGCCCTAATTCCACACATACAGCACAGAAGAAAGACGAAATACTCACTGCAATCCCTCTGTAATTCACTTCAGTTAGCCTCTCTCTCTCTCTCTCTCTCTCTCTCTCTCTCTCATTCCCTCTTCCTCTGCCAATTATTTTGGATTTGGGTTTCTGAGGCAACCTCAGCACCGCCGACGTTCCATACCACGATTCTCAGCCCCGCTGGCATTCTTTCCTTTAGTTCGGGTATGGGAGATCCTCCTTTACAAATCGATGGGATTCGATGATATCCCCTTATCTCTGAGGACAAAGAGAGGTGCGAAGAAAAAGAAATGAAGAAAGAAAACGATAATGACAATATACATCCCCTTATCCCTTCTCTGTTTTTCCCCTCTTATTTTTTATGTTTATTTTACCTGATCTCTTCTCTGAATGGTAGACAGTTGTCCCGAATCTAATTATAAATTTTTAATAGAAACATGCGCAGGAAGATTTTTTCATTGAATGGGGGACAGTTGCTCTCTCTAGCATATAAATTGTTGTCTTGCGAAAAGGGAAAAACCCTTTAGTTTTATATTTTAAAATATAAATTAGAATTAATACCTAAATATATAAATTTATATTGAAATATTTTTTTAATTTTCTCATGCTTATTGAGCTTTCATTTCATGAACCCTTATGAACCATTATTATAATTTGCTTAGTGAACTTTCTTGAACTTTTCTGATTTGCTCCATTTAATTTGAATTATGAAATTTCACACACACAAACCCATAAAGTGTCAATTAATGTGTCAAAATTTTTCATTATTCGAAGAATCATGTGTCGCGTGTCAATAATGTGTTGTGTTGACCATCGTTGCATTGGGTTTCTACTAGTGTTTTATGATTGCATTGAATCTACCTGACGGTTTTGGAACAAGCAGTGGAGGTAGAATCCAACTGGAAATCATAATAGGAAAAAAGTGCAGATGTAACGCCAAAGTACTACAACTACAAAAGGTCCTAGCCCCTTAGGGTTAAGGATTCCCCCTTTCCTCTTTCTTACACGAACTCTCTCTTCTCTTCTCCTTCCAGATATAGATATTTAATTTTATTTTCTATGTTTTTTAATTTTATGCCTGGAGCTTATATCTGAAATGGATGGTTCAATGGTTGTTTGAAAAGTTAAAAGTATTAACATCATAACATGTTCAAAATTCAAAGTTATGGAGCCCCATGCATAGAACTATCTGGCAGATGAACACAGTTTCTCTCTCGCTCTCTCACACACGCATAGACGCATAGACAGCCAGGCTCGCCTGTAGAGTGCACTCTGTACATCCACAGTATATCCCCTATGCAGTGCCTGGCTCAGATTGTCATGTGTTACAAATATATGATTCTTTGAACTATATTTAATAGAAAATTTGTCTTTCACCTGATTGATTGGTTAAGTAAATGACATTTCTTTAAGAGTCTCCACCTAATTATATGTTTTTTATTAATAAAACATCATAATTTGCAATTGACTTGTCCATAATTTATTTTTCCAGGGTTGGAAGCCATTCTTTGAGGAACCAGTCATGTTAATAGCATTTGTCCTATTAGGAAGGAATCTTGAACAGAGAGCTAAAATCAAAGCTACCAGTGACATGACAGGCCTTCTTAGTATTTTGCCTTCAAAAGCTCGTCTCTTGGTGAATTATGAATCAGAAGAGGGTGGCTCAACTGTTCAAGTTCCTTGTAACAGTCTTTCAATTGGAGACAAAATTGTTGTGCTGCCTGGTGTAAGTGAAATTTACTGTTTTCCTTGAGACCATTGACTTAAGCGCTCCCCTATTCCTCGTTCCTCCTTTGTGGAATCTTTTATGAGTTGGCATGTTGATGCTCTTTGTGTTGGGGTTTTTGTTCATTTCTGGTGCAAATATTAGGATCTAGTTTTTGTTTACTGTCTAGCTGGAATGCAAATAGTAAGAGATTGTTGTAATTATACCCCATTAGCTTATCATATGAATCTTTAGACATGTGTCCTACCATGCTTTAGGACCGTGTTCCAGCTGATGGACTTGTCAAAGCTGGCAGAAGCACAGTTGATGAATCAAGTTTCACTGGGGAGCCTTTGCCAGTCATAAAACTACCTGGGGTAATATTTTCTTGTCAATTCCGGATAATTGCTGGTCAGTTGTTATTTGTGAGATTTTGATGGCATGTCTTCGCAATGTTTCATTACTTTAACATATTTGCTTTTTTTCCCCCTTTGGGGGGGGAGGAGGGTGGAGGTGGGGGTGGAGGTTGTTACCATTAAATTTATGTTCCCATTATACTGCCAACTATTCTTGCTTCTCTCATAATTCTGTGGGCATAATGTATGCACTAGGCTGAAGTTACAGCAGGAAGTGTAAACCTAAATGGGACACTAACTGTTGAAGTACGAAGACCAGGTGGTGAAACTGCGATCAGCAACATTGTCCGTCTAGTGGAAGAAGCACAGAGTAGGGAAGCTCCTGTACAGAGATTGGCTGACAAGGTCCTTTTTTGTGAATCTTATTTTAATATGCTTTCTTTTTGGCCAGCTGTGTGATGGACAGGTTTTTATATTGCTTTTATTGTTCAATTATTCAAGTCCATGTAGAATATTTCACTGACATCTTAGCTAACTGTAGTTTGCTTCAGTGGTACAGATACTGATAGCAAGTTGTAAAACTGCAGTTGGCAGTTTTATAACTTTGTAAGCAATTTTTTGATATTTGAAAGTAAAAAAGTAAAATGAAAGTGAAGTTTAATGGAAGCAAGACAATAAAGAATGATAATGAATTGATATTGCTGTAATATATTTATCTATAGCAGGACAACTTCAGGGAGTACAGGAAAAGTAACCAGTGAAGTTTTTTATGTTTTATTTTTTTATTTTATTCCTTTCCAACAAATGTAATCGACTGCTCTTATAAAAAAATATAATTCTTCTTATGGCACTACCCAAAAAGGGTCTCAACCATGGTGAAGGTGTTGATGGAACAGAGAGATTGTTTGGTCCACAGAGGGCACTCCGGTTGCAAAGTTCTGACTGAGCTTTAAGCTTAATTTTGTCCTGTCTATCAGAACTAGATAATACATTGCACATATTAAAGGTGTTGCTGATGCCAGTTGAAAGGAAAATTTGCTTGTTATCATATTAAGCAGTAACAGTGTGTGCTATATAGTTTACCTGGTATGGCTTCTTGGCATTATAGTAGAGGCCCTGGGATTGGTTCGTTCTCACACCAACCATTGTGTGTCCCATGGCAGCTAACCAGAAAAGAAAAATAACAAACACTGAATATAAATCCTGAGTCACTGGCTAATTTATGTCAAATCTGATCTGAATGCAAATTGTTACTGTTATGGAAATGAACATTAGTTTCTCACAAACTTAATTTCTGACCAGGTGGCTGGGCAGTTCACTTTTGGAGTAATGGCAGTCTCTGCTGCCACATTTATGTTCTGGAATCTTGTTGGTGCACGAGTTCTACCTGCTGCTGTTCTACACGGAAGCTCAATTTCGTTGGCATTGCAGCTCTCCTGTAGTGTTCTGGTATGATGTGCTCAATTTACTACATCTAGATTCAGCACACTTTAGGAAATCTTAAGCTAAAGGAAATTTATATGTGAAGAATATCTCAATATGAATGATATTAAACTGGCTGTTCGCTAAGGAGCTCTTTGATAAGGGGTAGAATTATTTAACCAGCAACTTATAATTGAATTGCTGATGCTGAAAACTTCATGTTTTGAAATATTGAGTTAATTTTTTTATTATTATTATGAAATTCTAATGCTGAACTTAATGACACTGTTTGGTAATTATAAATGCTAGAAAGAAGATTTCCTTTTTAAAGGACGAACGCTTTGTAGGGCTGTTTCCCAATTTTAAATACACATTTGTGTATTTGTTCAACAAATTCAGGAGATCATATTGATTCGAAATCTTATTTGAACATACGACACTATAGTGAAAGAGGCGCATGGCTATGTTACTGGGCAAATAAGAACTTTGTTTTCAAATTGTTAGTAATTTTTAACTAGAAATAGTGGGGTAATAAGGCCACGACTTTTAAAAACACCAGTTGGGGTCTAAACTCAAACTGGGCATGCAGCTTGTGATGACTTATATTTCTGCTCAAAATTGTAGTTTTTTCTTAGTCTTGGTGTTGGAGATCTAAGACTAGTGTTGATGCATAAATCAGACAAAGTGTGATGGGGGGTAATAGTGTGTGTTCAATCTCTCATCCTATGCTTCCTAGTGATGATGCATAAATTGAATGAAGTGTGAAGGTTTTTAGTGTGCCTTAAGTCATCCATCCTATGCTTCTTTTATCACTCAATCCTTACATTTTGTCACCTCTTTCTTTTTGGCCCTCAATTTTGCTGAGGCCAGATGATTGGAAATTCTATAAGGGGATATACATAAGATTATCCCGAGGTCTACCAGCGCCCCCCCCCCCCCCCCCCCCCCCGGGGGGGGGGGGGGGTGTTCCCTTTATCTTCCCTCTCATTTTTTTTTTTTGATCATTTTCTTTTTTTATACTTATGTTTTATGGGTTCTCTTCTCTTGGATATGTTGGGATCAATTATTCAGCTTTTATGGCAAGCTGTGGGGTTGCTGAAATATTTTTTGGATGGTCTCCACCAAAGCCTCTTTTGCGGGCTTTGCCAGAGGGAAGAAGAGGAAATCTGTGAGGATCAATGCTGTTTTTGCCATAATGTTTGGCATTAGAGAAATGTAAGGATCTTTGAGGAAAAGGGATTTTGTTATTCCACGTGCGGGATCACTGTGTACTCTTATCTTCCTCATGCCCTTTTTTTTTTTTTGCTTGCTAGGAGCTTAAGTCGTTGCTTTGAGTGTGGTTCAAAGGGATCTGGGGGCCCTTATGAGGCAAATTTTTTCCCCTTTTCAGTTTCCTTTTATTTTCTTTCTTGGAGGATTCCTCGTCTTCCTTTTTGTAGGCTGTCCTTCCCATTCTTTTCTAATAAAATGTTTTTTCTTTATCCAAGAAAATGTGTCCTTAGCTAGAATGGATGGCAAACCTTGATGTGTTTCCAACTCCAAATAGTAGGGAAAGAGGTGTTTTTTTTTTTTTTGGGTCTGTTTACATCTTGCATGCACGCATGTACTAAAAGCATGAATGCCCAATATCTGCTTCTACATATGTATGTTGATGATATGAAAGTAACAGGAAAGAAGTACAAATCTGCATTTTGGGTTTGTTTTAATCCCCAGACATTTGTGTGCGCAGTACTGAATTGTTGTTTAACTGCAGGTTATTGCCTGCCCTTGCGCCCTTGGGTTAGCCACACCAACTGCTGTTCTGGTAATTGTTGTGAATTGACTTGACTCTCAGTTGAATGAATCAGAAGCGGTTCGCATCTTCAAAGGAATATTTGATTCCATTTGGTTAATCGATCTTAATTATGTTCTAGGTAGGAACTTCACTGGGGGCTACAAAAGGATTGCTTTTGCGTGGTGGAAATGTGTTGGAGATGCTTTCTATGGCGAGCACGGTCGTGTTTGACAAAACAGGGACCCTGACAATTGGCAAGCCTGTGGTGATGAAAGTAATGACTCATGGATATGATAAAGATATAAACTCTGAGTTGAGTAAGGAGCAGAAATCCTCTGTTTCATAGTTAGATGATATGCTTGTATTGTCCTAGATATATAGGTTCTTTTTCTATGTGCTCATATCAGGTTCTTCCATCACCTATAGTTAAAGTTCCATTATAGTTCTTGATGGAGGTTTAGAAACTTTTGGAGCAGTAGTCATCCTCATTCTTCTATGTTCAAGGAATATCTTCTTTTGTTCATTCATGTTCAAAAATAAGAATGGAGGCTTGTCGAATTCTGGAGTTTAGTATCTGTGTAGAGTCCCACGTCAGATTGGAACTAAATATTGTGATGCTTAAAGCACTATGATAGGCTACTCCCCCCATTCCCAATTGGTTTTGGGATGGAAATTTTACGTGGTTGCCCAGCCTAGTTGAGTTTGGCCCAATAGAGACCTAGGTTGTGTTTGGCCCAAGCATAGTCTGTTGGTATCTTCAAGTTGTGTATGTGTAGAACCCAGATTTTGCCTGTATGTGAACGGAAGTATTGAGAGTCCCACATCAGATTGGGACCAAGTATTTTGGCACTTGAAGTACTCTATCAGTGTTAGGCTGCGCTCCTAATTGCTGATTGCTTTTGCGATGGAAATTTGACAGTATCTATGAAGGAAAACATCAAAACATCTCCATTGGGGCATTAAAAGTTCTGTACAAGCATATAATTGTATGACACACATCTGAATATTGCAGCATTTTCACCATTATGTGACAATGCACCGTCTTCTTTGATACAGGCAAAATGCAAACCATAATTTTTCTGAAGTTGAGGTTCTGAAATTGGCAGCTGGAGTTGAATTAAATACACTTCATCCTATTGGAAAAGCAATTGTAGAAGCTGCTCGGGTGCTTAACTGTGGAAATGTGAAGGTACCTCTTCTCTCGATTGGTGTTTCCTCTTTCTAGTTAGGTTCGTTGTGTGGTACTGCCGTCCAACAAATTAATACTTCTCAAGCCTTGCCCTGGAAGTCTTATTTAAACAATAAATTGCATTCCTTGACAAACAAGCCTTGCCTAACTCAACAAAATCATGATGTTTTTTGATGGGTAAAAGTGCAATAGAACAAAAAGGCACAAAGGGGTGCCAACCCACTTAGAGAACAAGTTTATTTATGAGATCAATACAGCAAACAAGAAGCATAAAATTACAAGAAAGAGCTGACTCCTTGAGGTTGAAAAGCTAAATTTTCTTTGCCTGTTGGATTGAGTGCTCCTGCTCCATGCTTTCAAAGACCCTACTATGCCTCTTGCAATATGATGTTGCTCAGTGCACCTTGAGCAAATCATAAAATGCACTCTGGATATATAAATAATACAGTGGCTAGTATTTTTTCATTGATTGGTAAACACTGACACTCAATGTAGCACCCAGAAGAAGTTGAAGGCCCACCACCAAGCTAGAGGAGTGTTGGCTTAATATAAATGATTGACACAAGAGCCATGAATAATAGATTGTGCTAAAAGAAACAGACAATTGCTTGTTTTAGATAAATGAAGCAGTGTCTTGTGCATGCACTTGCTTCATCCTTTGTCTGGTGAGAATGCAAAGAAAGTGCTAGAGGTGGCAAGGCAGGCTGTGACACCTAAAATGCTGTCATATAATGAGTTCTGCAATCCTCATTGTAGAAGCTAGCTGCAGGTATTATTAATTTTGTTCAAACTTGCATACTTTCTGGAGCAGGATCTTTTTTTTTTTTTTTTGATCAATTAAAAAGCAATAAATTAAGGGCACCACTAACGTTACAAAACAAGATTATCAATTAAGTCCATACAATCAGTAAATGTATCTCCATTAGCAGATATAATGCACTCTTCAACATTACATTACCACTCACGCTTCACTTTTTGCATGGAAGCTTCTTCTCCTTCAAATGCTCTGAGGTTTCTCTCCCTCTAGATAGTGCACAAAACACTAGTGGGGATCAACCTCAGTAGCTTCCTTTCCCTTTCACTTGCTTTAATCCCATCCCATGCTGTAAATTCCTTCCCTACATTCTCTGCCACCACCCAAGACATGTCACTAATAGAGAGAAAACGCCCATAAATGCCTAGTCTACAAGCCGTGCAGATGGCAAACAGTTTCAGCTTCAGCCTTGCAAAGATGGCATCAAATGACAATAACTGTACCTTTCTTCTGAAGATTATCCATGGGGAGAATTTTGCCCCATGAAGCTTCCTAAGCAAAGAAAGCACCTCTGGTAGGGGCACTGGACTTCCATATCAAACAGTTTTGCTTGCACCCTCCCAAATACTTTCATCTCTAAGGATGCTCCTATAAACTATGACCCATGGCAGGATCCATTTAAGGAAGAGATCCTAGAGAATAGGTTTTATAGGTGTTTCTTTTTCAGTTTGGGCCCTGGAGTGGCTGGATAGACTTGATTGTATTAGCCTTAGATTTTTGTCTAGTTCTTTTCTGGGGGTAAGGTTTATATGTTCCCTTCCCATACTTTAATTTTTCTAAATTATCAATGAACTACTGGAAGATAAATGCCAAATTCCACTGTTCCTTTTGTGGTTTTCTTTTTTGAAGGGAAAGAGAGAAGACATTGGTATTTTACTGAGGGTGGGAACATGGGGAAAACTTTATGAGCAAATCTGGAATGGTGGGGTGGCTTCACAAGTGTGTATAAATTGTTGTGACGAATTGGATTGGGTGGTGACCGATGTTGAGGAGAGGTGGAGGACATGCCAGTGGAGGGGGCAGAGATCTGCATTTCTGGAATGAGAAAGAGATCCTGGAGAAATACTTTATAGGGTAAAAAAAAAAACCGGATAAAAAGCTGTGGTTCTGGTCCAAACCAGACAATCCTTGCGGGTACGGGTAAAAAAGCCCTGTTTCTTAATGGGTCTTATAAGTTGTACCCATTTCCCTTTTTTGTGGGTTCTCAACAGGTCAGAATTGCCAGATATATTTACCAGTCATTGGCAACTTGACTGGGAAGATCCTGAGAAATGCACATCCGTTAACTGCTCAATTTGGTCTAATCGATGCGGCCCTAAAAGATCAGTTAATTCCCTTGTCTGAATTTGATGTTGCCGCCGCCTATCTGTTCGTTCACTGAAGTGGTCATTGTCATGTCACATTTTTTGTATGGGCCAATAGTATTTTACTTTAAATTTATTTTTATCCTTTATTATATATTGTGCTATAATATACTACTATTTTAATGTTACCCATATTATTCATGTTTCACTTGGAACCAATGCTTGGTGGGTCATTACAATTTCGAATGCTAACTAATGTTTCAGTAATACTTCCTTAAGAAAGCTACTGAGAATTGGTGCTGATCCTTTTTTCTAGTCATTCTGTTTATGGAAAGCAATTGGTTCATTTTGTGGATACCAAATGCATCTGAACCGATTCATAGTGGCCTTAGGTACCTCATATGCAGGTTTGGACTCAGTTCGAGTAGTACTTGTGGATAAAAAATAATGGGTTTTTGGGATTGCCTCTGGTCTTGTGGATGGTTGGTGTAATCCAGTTATAGAACTTGTATTTATAATGTATGAACCTTTGCTGCTAGCTTTAAAAAAAAAAATGCTTTCTATAGAACAATGTTTCTTTAGCAGCAGTGTTCTAAAAAGCAGGTTAGGTGGCTGCTTAGGCTTGAGCAGCCCCAAGATGGCTCGCCTTGGAGGAAAGCAGCCACCTAGGCAGTCAACAATCCAATGTGGCTGTGTAGGCCCCCTTTTTTTTTTTCTTTTTTTTTTTGTAAAGAAAAACTGGGAAGGCATGATCTTTTTTTCCCATGTCATGTTCCACTTAAATAAAATAAATAAATAAATAATGATATATATATATAGATTCTTCCCCTTTCCAAACCCTAAACACAGTGATTCATTCACCCCGTCCCAATCACCGGTGCCCTTCCCTCTCGTCCACAGTGAGCGATCGAGATCTCTCCCTCTTGATCTCTGCCAGCAAGATCTCTCGCTCTATACAGTGATTCTGTATCTTCTCCGCCAATCCTCCTCCTCTGATCACAGCTGTCTTTTTCTTTTTTTTTTTCCGACCCTAAACTGATGGATTCGGATCCCAGCTCTCCCCCTCCTCCCCCCTGATTCTGTTGAATCCTGTTGAGGATTGTTGAAGATAAGGTGTTGCGTAAACTGTGAAAGGATATTGTTGATGTAATTTGTGGTGTTCAGTTATGCTATTTTATGAATTTATCTAAATGGTTGTATATAAGTACTAGTATTTTAAATAAAATAACAAAAAATCTGCCTAGTCTTCTTACAACGCTGTTTGGCAGAATTTTTACTGAGGCTTTTTTGGAAGGGAAAAAGGTATTATGCATCTGCTAATCACATTTTTTGGGGTGAGATGTGAACTCAGAGTAATGCATACACAGGCAACTGATGGAACATTCACAGAGGAACCTGGGTCTGGAGCGGTAGCAGTTATCGAGAATAAAAAGGTTTCTGTTGGGACATTAGAATGGGTTCAAAGGTACTGTAGTTATTGGTTTCCGTTGCACAGTAACTTGTCTTTCTACATTTTCCCAGATCCGCGATATTATTTTGGCCTTTTGTTATTCTACCTTCAACTTGAGTCTTGTGATTCCTCTTTTGAATGCTGTGTTCTTTTTCTTTCATTATGAAACCCAAACAAACTGTCATTTATGACAACTATTAACAGGATTGGAAACTCAAAATAGATTGTTTTATAATCACAAACAGTGTCAAGGTAACAGTTTCCTGTCATCTTATTATATATAAAATAAGGTACGTGCTCATTTTTCATGTTCAAAAAATAAATATGTTAGGTAGAAAGAAATTACAAAAGTGGATAGCGTTTTCCTCCTAAAAGATAGTACATGAGCATCCTCTTGTTTCCATTTCTCTGTTCATCTTACACGATGCATTATTATTTCACATTATTGTTATCTATTTTTGTCTCAATGAATGAGTGTTAAATTGTTTACACCGGATGTTAGTGAAGAGCAGGTATAATTTCTAAGGTATAACTTTACTCATTCCAGCATGAGGATTTGTTATTCTGCAGGCATGGTATCAATAAGAATCCGTTTGAGGAAGTGGAGGAGCTTAATAATCAATCTGTTGTTTATGTGGGGGTTGATGGCATTATTGCTGGTCTTATTTATTTTGAGGATCAGATCAGGGAGGATGCTGAGCATGTTGTTACATCTTTGTCTAAGAATGGAATAAATGTATATATGCTCTCTGGTGACAAAAGGAATGCTGCAGAATATGTTGCATCTGCTGTTGGTATTCCAAAAGATAAGGTAACTGGAACTATCTCTCACTGATTGAACAGATGCTTTTAAAGGTGGAGCTCTGACATGAAGTTCATAGGAGAGTAATATAGACTATTGAGTGGGTGAGAGACTGAATAGGTATTGAAAGGGCTGCACAAGATTAACAAAAATAGATAAAAGAATTCCAATGGAAAGAGATCAAGGAGGAATTACTGTTGAAAGTTTTAGTCTGTTGATCCTCAAAATTTCTGTGCTGGTCATTTTAAGCAAAAATTATGTCCAACTTTGTTGATTGCTTAGTGTTGGATCTGGCTCATACTTTGCACCTCAGGCGTATGCATCTTTCCACATCAAAGCATCACAAACTCTAGTGGTTGCATTAGTCGAAGTATTTCAATGGTATAAGCAATCTAATAGCTTAACTTTTTATGTTGAGTGATTCCTTGAAAAAATATGAGAGCTATGGTGCACCGGAGGGCTTGGTTTCAATTCTAAGATGCATATGCCTGAGGGACTTGAATAAGGACCTTGTTGTTTGTGTGCTAGCAGTTCACTCATTGATATATGTTGATGAGGATGAAATTCATTTTTTGTGTGCGCAATGATGGTTATTCATACGAATGTACCACATGTCACAGACAGTACTACATTTGGAAGCTTAATGCTTTTTCATAATTTCTCCATGCTTGAAGAAGTTGAAATGTACAATATCAAAATGGTCCCATGCCTCAGGAAACGAAAAACATATCAGTTTGTTGGAAAAATAAATTATTTGGATTACCATTAGTGTTATCATCTCTACTGTGGCTACTAAAAATACCTATAGTATTGTTATTAGATAATAGTATATGCATGGTACCAAACCATGGCCACGTACACATGCACGCCCCAAAAAAAGGCCATTTCAAAGAAATATTTAAAACTTAAATGAAATGATGCCATTTTTGTGATTACATGCACATAACTGTGCAGTGCCACCATATATAGGTTCTCTCTTTATTATTATAATTATTATGGTTGTCATCATTGTCTTTATTGATTTTGCTTCTGCCTGACCCTTGGAAGTTTAAATGTGGGTCTACAAATCGTCCTTCTTTTAAGGGATGAAAAGGCTGATTTGAGAGTGGCATGGTGTAACTTTATAGGAGGTTTGAGATTTCATTAGTATAAGTTTGTGACTGGAGTATTGAAAAAGAGAAGTTTTCCTATGGCTAATTTAAGAGTTTCTGGAAAACAGGTAATTTCTGGAGTTAAACCAGATGAAAAAAGGAATTTCATAAAGGAGCTTCAGAGGGATGGGGCTATTGTAGCGATGGTTGGTGATGGAATTAACGATGCCGCTGCGTTGGCTTCATCACATATTGGAGTTGCCATGGGTGGGGGTGTTGGAGCTGCTAGTGAGGTGTCTTCAGTTGTCTTGATGCGCAACAGGCTTTCACAGGTTTTTTTTTTTTTTTCCTTGACTCAGGGTTTTAACTTAGACTGGCTTCCATGAATTGCTATTTAAATGATATTGCGAAATGTTTTATAGTTTAATTTGAATATTTTTTTGCTTTGTAGTTTATAATTCAATATTACTATGCAATATATTATTTCTTAAGTTATAATTGTACATGCAAACTGACAAATGCAATGAGCTTTTGAACCTTACGCAATTAATCAACTGTAATGTATTTCAAGGTGGGATTAATCATTATCTAACGTTACTTGTATAGAAAATCATAAGGAGGTGGCTCAAACCGCCACACTGATATCTTATCTTCTATATTTTTTGCCTGAGTAGATCTCATTGGAGCTGGCTCAGACCACCACCTTTTTCGAGTTTCTAATCTTGTTGCATTCATGGTAGAACTCTTATTGAGATTAATCTTGGCGCAAATTTAGAGATAAAAGGGGTTGAGGTGGAAAATAGAGAGAGATTAAGAACATCAATGATCTAATGAGGGCTAAATCCTATATGAATCTACTGAAATCTAAGCGTTGAGTCTACCTTGATTTCATAGTAGAAGGCAGAAATATTTGAGTAACAAGAAATTAGCTTCTGCAGATTCTGTTAAGTAATGGTTCCTTTGTTATGAGACTTGTAAAACGGCACCTACAAAAGTACAGAAAAATGTATAATTATTATGATTTCCCACAAAAGAATAAAAATGCATATCCTTGAGCAAACTTGAACTTCAGCTTTCAGGCTTGATATGCACTCACTATAATTCTTCCATTGTTACGAATTTTTAAAATGAAAAAAAAGGGGCAGGGAGCTCAAATGAGCATCTTTTTGTCAAAATTGTTGTTTTTTGTCATGGAGCTAAAGAAGTTTTAGACAAATTTTCTAGAAAGAACATTGAGTTTCCATATTTTCATCTTGAGGTTCTGGCGTTTTAATCCACGAGTACCAGGCAAAATATTTATCCGTGTCTTGTGAAGAACAATGTACAACACGAATTTTATAATAATAAAAAAAAGGAGCTGAATTGAGTTGGAACTAAGAATCACTCTTTCTAGTAGTCAGTAGATTACGTTTTCTTTTTCAGTGTCTTAAGTTCGTTTAATGTATATATTTGCTGGGAGCTGTGAAGTGCAGATATGACATGACCCGTTGACACTCAAATTTCGAAAAAATTAGGATTCTGACACGTTGGGGTATGTTGAATAATATACATTTTTAATTTATAAATATATGATAAAATATCATATTCCATCATTTTGTAAGATTTTAGGAACCGAAAACATATAGTTGTTCATGGAAAGGTGTCAAGGAAGTGTCGGAAGAGTTTTAGGTTGGATGGTTAGCTCGAATAGAATGTCTGGGGCTACATGGTGTGGGAAGCGCACCAGCAAAAGTGTCTCCTATGTGACTAAGTTGAACACTTTCGAGATTGGGACTACTTCCCTCTGCCATTTTTTGCTTTTTCTGTTGCACTTGTGGGTTCATGGTCAAATCAGAAAATGGTTATCTTCTCTATATGGCTATGCTTCATAGATTCTCCTCCATATTGCATCTCCATCTTAGTCGACTGTTTTAGGTCATGGGCGTCAATCTAGATGGCTGGACACATTGTAGCAAACCGCCAGTCAACTGGATCTAGTTCCCAGGGTTTGCAGTGTGGGTTGCGGCTAGCATGTTAGCCTGACTTGGATTTTTCAATACTTTTATATACTGTAACTGTCGTATATAATATATCTAATGGTAAGGATGGAAGTTGGAGATGTTTCTCTAGCTCTCTCTCTCTCTCTCTCTCTCTCTCTCTCTCTCTCTCTCTCTGTGCCTTCACACTTGTTTTACAAAACTACATGGTATTAGAGACTTGATAGATTTCCATTCCTGCACCTGTTTATTTTATTAGGGCAACCATGGATGACTACTTTGACAATGGTTGACCACCTATTATTTGTTTAGTTATCTTGGGTGAGCTTTCTTCTCCTTTTCTTGGTTCTATCAAAGAAAGGTTCTTGGTTTGATGCCCTTCTTTATCCTGTTTTTCCAGCTGTGCAACTGACATATTTTTCAGTTCAGCTGTATATCCGGATGGAGAGAAACATACAATATAATCAATAGTTGATGCCTAGAGGCCCCTCTGTCCAGTCAACTGGAATCGGCAGCCAGTGTTTGCAGTGTGGGTTGTGGTTAGTGGGTTGGGCCCGTTAGGGTTTATCTGTTTTTTAACTTGTTTTAATTATTATACATAGAGAAGCCACGACAACCTAACAAAGAAGGTGGAGACCTATTCCCCTCCCTCTCCTCCCCCTTTCACTCCTGGGGTTTCTTCTGCAAAACTATACTCTCAATGTAACAGATAAGACATGGAATATTTTGTTGGAATTGCATCCCAACATATTTAACATGCATGTTGGCATGTGGTCTGCTTTTGGCCACAAATGTGCTCAAATGGAACCTCCGTTGTATTTGAGATTCGACATTTGGCCTAAAATTATTCCAAAGAGTTCCTCTCAACTTAACTTGTAATGAGAGGTTCTATTTTTATTTTTATTTTTGGTTTATCTTATAATAAAATTGATCAGAACCTTTAGAAATAATGAATTGATAATGATTGCATGCAGTTGCTCGAAGCTTTGGAGCTGAGCCAACTAACCATGAAGACCGTGAAGCAAAATCTATGGTGGGCCTTTGCGTACAACATTGTGAGTTCTTGACCTGCATTGTTTATGTACCTGCATTGTTTATGTACTGTGTATATTAGATCCTTAACTGTTAGATATTAGCTAAAAGGTCTGAAGTACTAAAGTCATATATTAGCTATTGAATTTTAGAAACTTTGAGAATTGGATTCATATGCATGCTTTATGGCCCCAAAGTCAAGTGTCTTCAATATTTTTCATAGGGGAGTTGAGCTATATGTTTATGATGCTTCTCCATTTCTTTTCGGGACATGAATTTTCTGTTCTATGATCTATTCATGTTGCTTTCTTTCAGATATATATATATATATTCTTTTCATAAATATATGACCATATACTGCCATGTATATTTCCTTATGTAGGTTGGAATTCCAATTGCTGCTGGTATGTTGCTGCCCTTCACAGGGACCATACTGACCCCATCGATCGCAGGAGCCCTCATGGGCTTGAGTTCTTTGGGTGTAATGACAAACTCATTGCTTCTGAGATCCAAATTTTCATCAAGACAAAAGCACTTTAATGAGGTGCCTCAAAAGAGCAAAGTCAACATAGATCCTGGTCATGTTGACCAAGAGAAGGGGCTGGGGCATTCCTACGGTGCCGCTAGATAGAAACATTCAGAGGAGAGAGAGACATACAAATTGGAGTACCATTTTGGAGATGTTTCTTAAGATATTTCGACCTCGTGCATTGCTGCGTGGGTTATCCTCTAGAGTTCTGGACTTGAAACCTGACATTCTCATTATTATTCCGTGTAATTATTTCTTCTATCAATTAAATTTAAGAGGCGGCCCATTGTGCCGGGGAATAAGATGAAGATACAGTTGGCTGGATTGGTAAGAAAGGTGCAGCAGGGAGGCTGCCCAGAAGTGATGAAGTTGGTTTCTGCACATTTCTGTTCACTATCAAGTTATAGAGCATTCGAGGAATCATTGGACTACAATTCCAGGAACCTTAGGTTCACCTCTTTGTGTGGTATTGTATTAATCTGTTTACTCGAAAAGTTATGCTGGTTCACCTTTTTCTTCCCTCGTTACGAAGGGGGCCAAGTTGGAGAAGTCGATTAAGCATGAAATAGTTATTAATAATGGCTAAGGAAGTATTTCTTATATGTACCACTCATGGCTCCCTAAAGAGAGCTATTGCTTGTATGCTCATTTCATTAGCCATGTTACATTTCCATGAAATAGCTAACATTTGCACCATTACATTATGCAATATCGAACGTTTGAATTTTGAATGGTGGTGGTAGAGTATCAGTGGGCTGTATCTGTGTTCATTTTGATGCTAGAAAGCACCTCTTTTTCTTTTTTATTTTTTTTAAAATTCTCTTTGTTTTAATCTGTGAAGGGAGAAATTGTATTTTTATAGAAACGAAGAAACAATACACAAAAATCCAACGCCATCCTTGGGGCCCATACATGGAGGCACTTAATAAGATAAATTCAATGGGGATGAGACCAAAATATGAGGACAAGAGTACAAGTGCGTATGCCTAATGTTTACAGCGACAAAATTATGTGGACTCCGGATGTAATGACATAGGACTCATCTCGTCCCATCTCATGTATTGGGCCCACAAATTATAAGATTGTGATTGATGAGTGTAAATCCTACGACATTGCATTATAAGTGTGCAATATTTAGTCCACCACTGCAACATTCAATGGGGCTACAAGAAGGGTTTCACCAACAGGATGGTGGCACCGAAAGAACTGAAATACGACCAGTAGAAAATTCCATCAGCTAGTTCACAGACTTTGAAATACTTCATCAGAAATATGCTGAGGGACAGTCAAACTTGATTGATTTCAGGCCATCTTCCCGATTAAAACCCCAATCATATGGCTCCTCTGGTACTGCTAGTAATTACCATAAACACTATTTCAGTACGACGTTCGATCATCTCCAATATGTGTATAGCAAAAATGTGGGGCCCTTGATCTTTTCATTTCCTTGGGGCTTTCTCCTTTCTACGTTTTGCAGGGATGGGAATTGGGGGCACCCCATTCTTCTTAAATTCTTGGATCATATTGCAGACCTGCGTCGAAGAACATATGGAATCTCGCATTCGTGAAAGATGTGCGTTTGTTGCATTCTACTAATAATTTGTAAGGTCCATCAAGCCATTTAGGTCTGTCTTGGATGCATTCGTTACACAAGCAGTCCACCCTCTACCCTGAATTGTATATCGAGTGAGATTTCTTAGCTTTCAAGTCCGTATTGTAGAGCTTCTAGTTACTTGGGCGCATTGTAATGTCTATAATCTACACATTTTTAATTCTTCTATTAATATTTTCACATCTTGGCATGCTTATACAAATGATATGGTGCTACTCAATTTGACATTGACACCACATTATCAGTGCTAGAATATGGTGCTACTCAATTTGACATTGACACCACATTATCAGTGCTTGAACTATGGGAACGTTGCATCACCTTTTTTATGCCTGATGTTAATCCCATGCTTGCAAGGGCCTTGCTGTCAACACATTTCCATGTGATAGTTTCTTCCTTCAACTTTCCACGCAAGACATCCATCTCACCTCCATGCAAACAAAATGAAAAGAAAAATTTTAGGGTAAAGAAAAAATCATGAATAGTTTATGCACCAAGAGAGAAAAACGGAGAGGTATTGTAAGTGGAGCAAACCTTTTAGATGCAAAACCAGCAACTCCACATACATCTTGAGACGAATGTGACTGAAAACATGGACATATTCTCCGATATCTTCCCTCGAAGCTATGCTGCAGGTTTTTTTGGGGTGAAGGTTAAATGAATTTTCTAAAAAAATATCGATTGCCTTTCTTCTTGTGGGCAAGTCAGCTTCTCCATTCAATAGGACAGATGGGAACTCCCAGAGGCCAGCTAGCAAGCCTTTATCCGGCCTCTTTACAAGAAGAAAGCAGCTTTCAGACTGAGATCCCTCCAACATGTTATGACCTTCCAATACCTCTACAACACAAACAGCAGAATAATCAAGTCTTTGTTTGGCCTTCAAGACCTTTACAGGATAATCTGTGACCAGATGTGAATCATTCTGTTTGAAAACTGCCAGTGCTTGACATTGAGTCGCAAGAGGACATGTAGAACAACTCGGGCTCAATGGAGTGCATACAGTTGCCCCAAGTTCCATAAGGGCCTGGTTGAAATCTCCGGGCCTGCAGGGATCAACTAGTTGCCCAGCTAGTTTCCTAACAAAAGAAAATACCTATAAGAAGTATATACCCACCAAGAGCAACAATTATATTTCTCACAATCATCATCATCATTTTCAGCAATATCATCCTTCAATAAAATATCCACCAGAAGTCTGCATCGCATCCAATCGATGAACCTAGGTCAATATAAGAGAATGATCCTTGAAATTGGAAACAAGGATGAGAAGGATCGGTGTGACAATTTTTCACTAGTGCACAGTTTGTATGTATAAGTATGATTTATAATGTAATATATACATGTGTGAGTGAGTTGTGTGTGCATTTGGAGAGAAAGATAAGAGAGAGTCTGCATGCTTTTGAAATAATATAATTAAACTGGATCACAGTTTTATATGTAGGTTTCTCGCCTTTTGTAATGCAAAGAGGTTGTTTTCATAAATCAAACCCTTGAGCTCCCAGTCACAAAAGAGCAACCCTGCTTGTTGCAGCAACGCTCAAGCTCCTCGCTTTATAAGTACAGAACTAACATATATATATAGCTCAGAACTGATGGAATTTTAACAAAAAACCAAAAAAAAAAATACTTCTAGATGTTAAAAGAGCTCAAAAAGCATTCTTTACAGCCAAATAGAATCAAACTGAAAGTTTGACAAGAAAACAGTAAATGCTTTATGAAAATAACTAACCAAAATCTCTTCATTGTCAACGATTGTTTTGGATTTGCAGAAACAGCCTTTAGTCTGGCAAGAACCCTAATTACATTCCCATCAACCACCGGCACCACCTAACACAACAATTTTGATATTAGATGACAGAAAAATATTCTCTCTACATCATTAAGATGTACGTTCACAGAAATTCCTCACCTGGTCGAATGCTATTGAGGCAATTGCACCAGCAGTATAATCGCCGATTCCTCGAACTTTACAAAGAGCAGCAACTGTCCTAGGAAACCCCACTCCGCCTTCAACAAGCATCCTTGCACCCTAAGAATGGCAAATAAAATTTCACATATCAAAAAGTGCTGCAAGAATAGCAAGCATCATACAAGCATGACAATAATTTTGATTTTTCAAACTAAGGTTATGCCCTTAGTATGCCTATTTATTTATTATTATTATTATTTTATCAATAAGCTAAGGTTATGCCTTTGTTATGCACGTGCTCATACAGCAAACTTTGACTTCATTATGCTGTACAATGTCACGCAACACATATCTGTGAACTTTGTTTCTTTATATACTGAGACCCAAGCATGAGAGTATAGAGGAGCAACTTTTAAAGGATAATATGTCTGTTTTCTAGTAGAGACATAAGTCTATTAGCATTCAATAATTAACAAAATTAACCTCCCTCACCTGATAGAAAATACATGCATATAACTGTATGTATGTATACTCTCATGCTCATTTATATAATAGATCATAAAAAGCAGACCACAATATACCAGGCTCCTTGAGGGAGGGTCATTTATCATACGCAGCCTTCTCCCAAGAAGAAGCTTCTTTCTAGGGTTGAGAGAGGCTATATCCCCAACTGCTGTGACTAATCATACATCCAGAATTTTCCATCAATCCAATCTAGTCTTAGCAAAGGGAGTACAATAAATACACAATCATTACATATAATATCCAAGGGAAAAAACCTATAAGATTTTAAGTTTCAAAACCCAAAAGGAAAAAATTGCAAGGAAAAAAAGGGGGCAGGGAGGAAGTAGTGGCAAATATGGGACATTTTCACATCACCTCTAACAGGAAACGAGCTCGCCGGTAATAGCCCAAGCCTGCCCACATCTCATTTACCTCCTGCACACAAATCAAGGATGCATATTATACTCTTGCTAAAAGATAAAAAATAAAACATAAAAGAAGAAATTAGGAAATAGATTGAAAGAAACAAAGGGGGATTGGGACCTCAAGAGAAGCCTTGGAGAGGCTATGAAGAGTAGGCCATTTGAGCATCCAACGGTTGAAATAGGCAACCACAGTTTGAACCCTGGTTTGCTGAAGCATAACTTCAGAAACCCACACCGCATATGCTCTCCTATCAGAACCATCCTCCTCCTCTCCCATTCCACTATCACCATTGTCGTCACCGTCGAGTGAGGTCGTCCTCCTCCAGGGGAGATCCCTCCCATTGCGATCGTACCACTGTAGCAGAGACCCCCTAATTCTTAGGGTTTCATCCTCGCCGAAATCCTCGATGTCGGGTATCGACACAGCTCCTTCTTCGTCCTCATCCTTGATGGGTTTCTTTCTACGGGCGATTGGGGTGGTTTCGGATTCGTTCGGCCTCTTCTCTCGGCATCTGGCTGGAGCGGTGGTAATGCTGTTCCTCTTCTTTCTCTTATTCTGCCTAGCATTCTCATTGTCGGCCATGGAAATGAGGCGATAGGGTGCAGATGAAGGTGACGATGGGTGTAAGGTTGGGTGGCGTTGGATATGAAGATTGATGGAGGAATTAGAAAAAGCCATTCACTGAATCTGAATCTGAACGCACACTTCCCGCCAACCATTGGGGCTTCGAAAATGTCAGTGCAATTTTTTCAATTGTAACGTCACATCTTAAAACGATATCGTTTTGATTAAAAAAAAATTATTTAAAATATTATAATATTTTAATTATAATGATATTATTTTAAAAGGTTTGATATCTAACTTAAGAGTTGAGGGTCAATTTATACAACTTTCTCTTATTTCTATTATTAGGAAGGTCAATTTATAATTTTTACCTCAACAATTGATGCAAGTTACGAATCTGACCTAACTTTTATTATTATATGATGTGAAAAGTGAATATAAATCTTGCATGTATCCTTCCTAAAACAACATAATTTCACTAAACGACGTCATTTTGGAAGGCAGAGGACTTATACTCTCATTTCTCATATATCCTAACCTTTGTAAAAGTTGCATACTTTAATTGTTTTTCCATTAAATTAAACAGAAAAAATAATCTCTAATTTTCTTTATTAATCTCCTTAAACCAACATCAATGATTTGACTCCATTAGTGAAGTTCAGTTCTCATCACTTCAATGACTGTTAAAGAAAGAGGTTGGCACAGAAAACTCCCCAAAAGCCCAGTGAATTAAAAACGTTGCTCCCCTAAGAAAAAAAAGAGAAGAAATTGCAGGTTAGAGTCACAAGTCAAGAACCTCGTTATTACAATGTGTCCTTTAATACTACTCAATGATAAACAGCAAATAAGAATACACAACAAAATCCATGTGAACACACAAGTTCTGCATCTCATTTTTCGAACGACCCATTAGAAGCTGAACCCTAGGAACGAAGAAAGAATCGCAACCAACTTCAAACCCCGCTTCACTTTTCTTGCATATCTTCCTCGGTTTTCCAGACTACGTCCTCCAGGCCGGTTGAAAGATTTTTGTAGAACTGCATACATGGATATGAAAGAACACTCGATGAAGTTTACGGTCATCAAAATTTTATGTTTCGATAAGCAATATTGGCATCGGAATTCCCTCTTCTAGCATTTGGACTGGAAAACGTCGTCATATCCTAGCATTTCTCTTCTTTTTTTTTTTTTTGCTATAGTATTGCAGTATTATTCTACAGAGTATATGAACGAGAAGTGTATTCGAGTCAAGTCGAGTAGGGCGGTACTCAAGCTCGGCCGATCTCATTTTTCCCGGGCTCAAGCTCAGTCCAAATTGCAACTAGAGCTCAAGTTCAAGTCAAACTCGCGTACATTAATTTATGATATATGTATATATTATATATGTAATCGAGTACCAAGTCAAGTTTTCAAACCGAGTAGCTCGATGAGTATTGAATCGAGCATGGTTATTGATTATACTCAAACTTGACTCGATACCCTACTCGAGTAGCTCGAGCTCCAGCTCAAAAACTATCGAGTCAAGTTGAGCTCAAACAGCTCGCAAGTAGGCTCGACTCGAATGCACCCCTAGTCAGAACAGGGTGGCAAGCTTTTAAATACTTCACAAAACCGAAAATGAAGCTAGAAGTGCTTTCCAACCAAAGACATATAGGCACAACGTTATAATAAGCACATCTTATGTAACATAAAATGAGCATACACTGTCTAGAACCAGTTCTGAAAATTCCACCCATATGGATTGAAAGAGCATGAAAAAATAGGAGTACCTACCAATTTTCATAGAGTTCGGTGATTCATGGGAACTTATTTTAAATGTTGAAATATGAAGAGACATTGGACCTACAATAGTTTCATGAAAATTGGTAGGTCATCTTATTTTTTCATGCTCTTTCAATCCATACGGATGGAACTTGAACGGATCATAGGTGGGGTGCGCTCCTTTTATGCTTGCAAAAGGTGTGCTCATTATAATGTGTCCCCATATCTATGTAGTAGCTGATGGTACCTGATGCTAAGAAATGACAGTATAGGGATCCTCGATACAAAAAGGCAAAATAATACCTTGTGAAATTCTAAAGTGTCTCCTTTTGCTTTTCGCACCTCGACCATATGAAGCGAAGGGGCTACTTGAAATACCTGAACAAAATATTCAAGATTATATGTAAGTTGAAAATCATGCAGGCTCCACTCAGTTATATCAATATCCAGTTTCATGTACCTCTGTTGCAACATTGAGGTTTCCCTTTCTTCCAGCTTTACTATTTTCAAGCCTCATCTGGGGAATATAAATATACAAGAACCCATTTTATCAAAACAAGAAACTTGATAAATTAACCAGTCCTCATCGTGCCAATACACCGAAGTCATAAAGTGCGAAAATTTACCTTGTAATTTTTCTTGCGAACATCAAAACCCAGAGGCTTTGCTGCTTCTTTGATCTTGCTAATTATTTCATTGGCTGGGCATTTAGATGTGAACCTTGTTTCCCTCTTAAATCCCTGTACACAATCATAGTTTGAAAATTGCAATATATATAGGAAAATGATAATATGAATACAACCTGATGTAAGCACACACCACTTGGGCCTTGTTCAAAAAGATCCACTAGTACAAATTCAAATAGCATGAAAAAAATAGGAGGGCCTTCCAAATTTCACAAAGTTTGGTGATAGACAAAGCCTTCATTTTAAATGTTAAAACATCAAAGAGATCTTAGATTTATAACTTTCAACCTTTAGATGATAGGTGTGCGCTAGCAATAATTGCACGAAAATTAGCATTTCCTATTTTTTCATGCTCTTTCAATCTATACTGGTGGGCTCAACTTATGTGTGCCGTATATGCTGACATAAGGTTATGCTCGTAATATCATGTATGTTAAACATATGTACGAAAATGAGAAAGGCATAAATACGCATCATAAACTTGCCAAACTACTCTTAAAAAAGATCTCATGTCCTGAGATCATGAGCCAGACAATATAATCAAGCCATCCAAGTACATTCGTCTAAAGGAGTCTTTTCTGGAGTTCTCTTCAGATCCAGGGCGTACTGTTTCAGATAATATAAGGTTTTTAAGGTACAAAGAAGCAAAGCCATACCTTTTCTATATCAAACAAGTTTTCTAGATTGAGCCCCTTCGACATAGAAATTAATTCAAATGCATTCATAGCTGCCGGTTGTTCTTCCTTTTTCTCGGTCACATGATGCTCCTGATACAATTACAATACACACTCTTCACATAAATGTAAGGAATATGAATATGTCAACTTCAGTTGAAAGACAGAGTTGATTATCAATACTATTTTGGAGAATCCATCTTCAACTCACTTGTGAATCCGTAAAAACAGCTTCTACATCGTCCAAGTTTGCATCTTCTTTCTCGTCGAAGACAGGAGGCTTATAATCCTTCCTAAACCATTCATCCCCTAATATTTCAGGGATAGTGATGCGCTGCCATAAAACAACAAATTAAAACTGCCCATTCAAGTGACGAGACCAATCAATTAAGGGGAATAGTAATTGGGCAAAAAAGCACTGAATGTAACAATCTAGTTATAAGCGTGCCAAAGGAAAAAATGTACAGATAGAAGATCAGGCATCTGCGGAAAAAAAGAAGAAAAAGAAAGAAAAATGCAAACAGGAGCTACAGGGGAAGTCTAAGATTGGACAGCTCTGAGTGAATGGGAGGGTTCCTATCAGTTCTGCTCCCATTATTATCATTCCCATAATCATTCCATTTACAAACCAGTTCCAAAACTAAGATCAAGTCCCATTAATAATGTAGCAGATCACATCATCACTAGATCATCAAATATGCGTTAAACCACACACTATATGTTCATCATCAAAGCTACATGTTTGAGAAAACCATGAGTATACAAAGGCTCTAAGCTTCATTTGCACTTTTGGATACATATATACAAAAGTACAGGCCAATATAAACTTCCCCAAATCACCTACAAAAGAATTCGAAAAACTGAGTCTACATTTAGAACTGATGAAATGTAATTTACTAATAAACCAAAAACATCAAAAAAAAAAAAAAGAAGAAGAAATAGACAAACTTACAGCCATTGGGTTCGGATCCAATATTTGAGTTATCAATTTCCGTGCACCAAACGAGAGCCAATGGGGACAAGTAAAATCAGCAGTTGAGATCTGCATGTGGAGAAAGCAAAATTAAGAAACAAAAGATTACCCAGAATAAGAAAAGTTTTATGAAATTACAAGAATGCTCACTTTTTTGTACAAGTTCATAAGATTAGAATCATCGAAAGGCAAGTAACCTGCAAGCAACACAAATAGTATGACACCACATGACCACAAGTCCGCAGTTGCCCCATCATAACCACTATCATTTAGGACCTAGACAGCAAGCATATACAATATTACTGGCGTTAACATCAAACCAAATCAGCATAATTAAAAAGGCATATGCACGCACCTCAGGAGCAACATAATTAGGAGTTCCGCAAGTTGTATGGAGCAAGCCATCATCCTAGCACATTAATATTAGAGTTGTTAACTAAATTATAACATCTTTAGCTCAAAGAACTTCGAAGGGAGCTCTCTATCCATTGTGAAGTGTGTTGACTCTCTTGCTATTTGTAGTTTACTGTGTAGGAATTTATAACTGGAAATTAAATTGAAGATCAGGAGGATATAACAATAATATTTATATCCCTCACAAATATAATTTGCTACAATCCTGCCACCGCAATTTTGCATGGTGTGACATCAAGACCCCTTCTCACCGTAAACATTAGTGAATTAAATACCATTATTACATAATGATTACCTTGACCTGTTGGGACAGCGCACTTAATCCAAAATCAGAAACTTTTAATCTCCCAGAAGCATCCAAAAGCAGGTTTTCTGGCTGCAACACAGAAGCATAAAACACAAAAATAAAGATTTTCCATGTTAAACCATTGCCAATAGATTTAAATAAAAAAAAAATGAAAGAGCAACATAATACCTTGAGGTCTCTGTGGTAAACACCCCTGCTATGGCAATAATCAACAGCATTAATAAGCTGTTGAAAATACTTGCGTGCTTCATCCTCTTGCATTCGTCCATCATTTACCTTCATGGTGGAAAGATACTTTTGAGCTTACACATTCATGTGGCATGAGACCATATTTAGAAAATGTATCAATCTATAACACCCTATGATTGTCTCCAGACTGCATTTCAAGCATGTGGAAAGAAAGGAGAAACTGCAATCATGATCTCTAGTGTGAGAAGTTTTTTTTGCTAATCTTTTGAATCAACCATTTTGCTCCCATAAAATCATCGAAGGACAATGATTCCTCAAAGTACAGCAGGCAGAAAATTTACCAACTTACAATTTTGTCGAAGAGCTCTCCCCCAGTAACAAACTCCAAAACTATAAATATCTTTGTCTTGCTGCCCATTACCTGAAAAGATAAAATATTATTCAAGGAGTGTACAAACTATGCCTACTAATGTCGAATATTTGTGAAGCTTTGCAGGACTCCATGTGCCACATGACTCAAGACCAAGGCTGTTCATATCTGAATCTGCATGACAAAAAAATTCTCCCAGAATGAATGGGAAAAAGAAGTTTTTACCATTAATAAAAGGTAAAATCACCACACTAGCACCCACCCAAAAAGTCGGTTCCATTAGATACTAAGTTTTATATCCATTCTGTATATCCTAGCAACCTACATTGTGTTTACTGATCCTAGCTACTTTTGCACCAAGTGTTATTATATTTTCAAAAAAAAATATACCAGCGTTACACTCAAGTGATTGATTTATAATAGATATCAAATTGGAGGATCCCAAAATGTCAAGTAAAAGGATCAGGGCAACAAGCAGCCAGAAAGGATTGAAGTCCCCACAAGATGACAAAGACTACAGGAGTGCACACACATAACGCACAAAGTGCAGAGACCGACCAAGAAGAGAGAGAGAGAGAGAGAGGGAAAGAGTGAATGACATTTTCATTCTTTATTAACTTCATCAAAGATATATATATATATATATATATATATATATATATATATATATAGGGGGAGCAAGAAGAGAGGGAGAAAGGGAGGGAAAATAGACCTCAAATAAGCGAACAACGTTTGGATGCTTTATTAACTTCATCGTTGCTATTTCCCGCTTAATCTGCAGAAGAAGTAGATAAATATCTCCTCACATAAATGAGTGTAGCTATGATAAAGGACTTGAATTTCTTTTTTAACCAAAAACGAAAAAAATGAAAGACAGAAGGAGAGGATAAAAGTTTAACAACCTGTTCAGCCATCTTGTGTTTGAGAACCTTCTCTTTGTCAAGGATCTTCAAAGCCACAGATTCCCCGGTCTCAGAATTCCTTGCAAACCTCACTTTTGCAAATGTCCCTTCACCAATTGTCCTTCCCACTTCATACTTACCCACTCGACGCTTGATTTTAGGTGGATTCATTGTCTATTCACAGATGAACCTTCTTATTTCACACTTCTAGCGCTTCTTGAAATGCAAGTCAAAGCATAAGTCCCGTAGCAAACTCCCAGGCAGTGTAATATTGGGAGATTGGATATAAAACCAGTCAGCCTAAACAAGATTCCAGGACCAAAAAGAGAAAAAAAAAACATGCTATTAACATTTGTGCATTAAAATGCTTTATCCAGTACTGAAAGCTTACAAACAATAATGAAAGACATAGTCATTGTTTTAAGTTTCACCAGTTATAATATATATGCAGCCATTCCATAGGCGTTTAGTCAAAATCACGCTTGCATACATTTAAGCAATTATTAGTTTCGAAGATGAAGTACTTACCTAAAAAGGACCATAGAGTTCCATCCAAAGAACACTTTGTTTATTGAAAATGGCCCTCAATTACCGGAACTGAAGGAAAATTCATGACTAAGAACCTCCCAACATCTAGACACTTTAAAAGCCATTAACAAATTCTCACCAATAAGATCTCATAGTTCAAACATGCAAAACTCAGCACCGTCATTCTACATAGACAACGACTACTTTAAGAAGCCCAGAAATGAAAATTTGTTCAAAAGCAGCAATCTGAAGTAAGCTTCAACTCAAGGACACCAATTGCAATAGCTAGAATATGAGACTTCCCGCATATGTTTTTCAAAGAAAGACAAAAGCCATTGATTTATAAAAAGAAAAGGAAGGATCCATATTTACCCAATATCCAGGAGTATCTAGAGTCAAACATTAGTAAATCCTTCCAACAAGCAGTTCAGTCCCTCCCCAGGATAGTGTAAAGAAAGCCCTAAGAAAAATGAAACTGAGTAGAAAGTAGATTTTTTAAGGAGAATCTTTATATAGCTCCCCATCCAAATCCCGAAGGGCCATAGATAAAATCAGATGGCAAAGTAATTGTGAATGCCAAAATTCACATCCATTTGTTAGAAACTAGGAGCTCAAGATAACAGGGAAAACCCAAAACTTCGTTAAGATTTATCTAAATCGAGCTAAATAAATATCCCATCCACCCGAAAATTTTAACAATAATCGTAACCTTATTACACAAAATTGAACATTCCATGTCTGTAAACAAAAACCCTTCAAAAGTTTGGACCTTTGAGCCAGATATGGAATTTCTTAATGAAACAAACAAATAATTGAGGAGATAAAGAAAAGGGTAAGTTCTAAATCCTACAAATTCAGTATGGTTGGGCTTCCATGAATGAATCAAGAGACCCCTCTTGCTAGAATTTTATACTATTATCCAAAAAAGCTAGATAAAGATGAAAAGAGGAGGATGTACTTGAATTCGATGAGGAGGACACAACACACAGGAGCACAGAAGATAAGATCAGGGTGGTGTGGCCCAGGCGATGATAAACGCGAACACGCCCCTTGGGAGAATGAATGGGTCGGTCGGGAAATGAGGATTTGATCTGAGAGACAGGGTTGAAGAGGAAAACGGTAACTCTATCTTAGCTACTACTACCGCTGCGAACAGCAAAAGAAAAAACAAAAAACAGAATTTGGGGCAGACGGAGTAGAAAAATTAATGAAGTGCAATAGTGGTGGTTGCAGTAGAAGTACATTTTTGGTGGGAAATTAGAGTGGTCCATGCTGCCGTGCTCTCTCGGCCTGCCGTAACCACCATTGCTGTCACATCTTACTGAATAATTGGGTTAATTTTTATATAATTTGATTAAAGAAAAGAAGGTAAAAATTTAAAATGTATTATAAAATATTTTATTAAAATGATATTATTTTTTAAATAAATTCATGTAATTTGGGTACACGACTGCATATTTCCTTTTCTGATTTTATTATATGTATAACACTTCCATTCAAACGGTCATAATATTTTAAATTTCTTAGTAATTCAGGGTATAATTGATAATTAAATACATGGCAAAATTACATGAAAAATTGTGTATTATGTTTTTTCATACTCATCGAACCTACGGTACTGAAATTTGAAGAATGGACATTAAAGTATCATTTTGGGTGCTATAACAATTAGTTAATTCACCTATTGTAACACACTAGATGAAAAAATTCTCGAAATAATACTAAAAATAAATAAAATCCCCAATGTAAGTGTATAGATCTAAGTTTTCTCAATATAAGTTTCAATCTTGCAATAGTAAATTGTGAGACTAAGTTTCAATTTTCATCTCGAAATTGAGTATTGCGTGGCTGAAATTGAAAATTCATTCTCATAATATATAAATGCAAGAGTCACAAGATTTTGAAAAGTGGAACTACGTGGCTCCAACTTACAAATTTATGGTGCAATTTGTACAATTTTGAAAACAAGAATAAAAACACACATATCTATCCATTTTCAAGTGATTTGAAAGTGTAACTCCTATTCATCTTAAGGAAAATTTTAAAATTGTCTTTAAGCCTGAATTTTTTTCTACTTTTGATGAGTATGTTTTACATTTTCAAATCACTTAGGAATTTGATAGGGATGAGTGTTTTTTTATTCTTGTTTCCATCCATATAGTTCAAATTTTTTAAAAGTATATTTTACAGAAAAAAAAATGGTGCAAATTGCACCATAAATTAGTATGTTAGAACCACACGGGGCGAACTCTCAATTGGAAACCCACAATTGAGAATTGCGAGTTTCCAATTGAAAAAGTAACCCACTTTTGAAGAGAGGAACATGCATGTCTCCAACTTACAAATTTATGGTGCACTTTGCATCATTCTTTTGTTTAATATATTTATAAAAAATTTGAATCGTATAAATTGAAACAACATATAAAAACACATATAGTTATCAATTTTCAAGTGATACTGTAAATCCTATTCATCCCAAGTAAAGAAAATTTTAGGATTGTTTTTAAGCTCGAACTTTTTCTTATTTTGGATGAATACGTTTTGCATTTTCATATCACTTGAAAATTGATAGGCATATGTATTTTTTATTCTTGTTTCCATTTATACGGTTCAAATTTTTCAAAAGTACATTTAACAAAAAAAAAATAATGCAAATTGCACCATGAATTGGAGAGAGGAATGGGAGTAGATCTTTTCCCAAACCCTTTTTTCTTTTAATTATTTTTTTGCATTTGGTGAGTCTTGTAATTCACAATTACGAGACTAAAATGAGAATTTCACACTCACAATAGTAAATCGAAAGACTAACACTTATATTAGAAAATATCATATCCATACACTTACTTTGGAAAAAAAATTTTATATAGTATTACTACAGGAATTTTTTCTACACTAGATTCACCAACCCTTCATTTGATATGAAATATTAGAAATTCCCACTATTTTTTTTGGGCTATTTGTAGTTAGACTTCCAATCCTTTCAAATTATTCAATTAGAGACCATTTGCTTCTGTATTTCAGTTCAATGGACCCCTTTCGTCATATACATATATATATGACTGAGAAGGGTTCTGCCTAAGAAGTCCTTAGACCGTAGGGATATACTTAAAAAAAAAAAAAAAAAAGCCTTAAATCAAAGGTGTCTTGGATAATACTTAAAAATAATGGCTTAAATCAAAGGGTTCTTATATATATATACATATATTCAGGAAAATCCCATCGCTGGCAATCATTGCTCCATATATGCACTCAGGTCGCTGTCAGCTCAATTCTTACCTTACCACCGACGTCCATCCACCCCGGCATATGAATAATGGTTTGGTGGGGCGTTCAATTGCGAAATTGGAGAATTTTTTAATTAATTTTTTATTTTTGATTGAATTTTAATTTTTTTTTTCATTCTCTTTTGAATTAAAATAATTTTTAAAATTTCCTGACACAAATTTTCAGATAAAAAATTCTCGAAATTTATTTTTCAACTGAGTTTTTCGAATGAGGAAAAGATGAGGAAGATGCAGATGGAATTAAATGAGAACCTAAAAAATAATTTATAATTAAGAAAATTTGAAAATTTTCAAATTTTAAAAATACTTTTGGACCTGATTCCCGAACACCGATTATTGTAAAAAAATTTTGACTTCCAACTCAATTTTTTGAATTTTTCAACCATCATAAAAATTTTTGAAAAATTTGAGAATTGCAAAATTCTATGCGCCCTAATAGCAAGATTATAAATACGACAAAAAATGAAGCATGCACCCAAAATACTTTCACGAACGTAAGCCTTGACTCATGTGGGGTGTCGAGATGATGACAGTGGCGCGTAATTAGTTGACCCCCCGATTCATTTTTATTCTGTTTTAGCTGAAGATGGAGCCAATCAACCTTGATGAAGACTAATTGTGTGTTAGCGGTTCCGCTGCTTTGCTTCCTTACAGAAAAACAAAAAAAGCATTTGGGTGGTCCAATTCACATAGCCCAATTCACCGTCCTTTTTTGCGCTTGATACAGGGTCCAAGACCTAGGCCGGGCCCAATAGGCCAAGACCTCTGCCCAGTGTGGCCCAATAGGCCAAGACTTCGGCCCGCCCCGGTCCGGCCCTTGTATACATAACAGGCGAGCAGGCAGAGAACTCGCCGTGTCTTGGGAGCGAAGAAACCATTTCCGAGGAGCAGATTTTCGAGAGAAGAGAGCGTCGGACTCGAAGACTGGAAGCGCGATGAGTAGCATAGGAACTGGTTATGATCTTTCCGTTACCACTTTCTCCCCCGACGGTCGCGTTTTCCAGATCGAATACGCGGCCAAAGCTGTGGATAACAGTGGGTCAGTCTCAATCTTCATCTCTCCCTTCCCAATTTCATGTTTCTCTCTTTTACATGTAATCTGTTCTTTTGGCCATTTCTTTGCAGTACTGTTATTGGCATCAAGTGCAAGGATGGAATCGTTATGGTGAGTTTATTATTATTTATTTATTTATTTACTTTTTAGCTGTTCTGTGGCTTGGCATCTTCTTTATATATGTGATTCTAGGGTTTTTATGAGTTTTGGTCTCTTTCTGTACAAATTTTGGGTTTTCTTTTTTATGTTTATTTATTTCTTCTGGGGATTGGCAGGGTGTGGAGAAGCTCATAGCGTCGAAGATGATGTTGCCAGGTTCGAATCGGAGAATCCACTCCGTTCATCGTCATTGTGGCGTGGTAATCTAACTTCGTTCTGCTTTACACTGCTTAATTTATGTTCCCCGTGGGAAGAAAATCTTTTTATTCCTAAAACATTCCATTGTGACAAAAGGAAAGATCCATAAGTTGAGATAATACTAGATGTTGAATATATGGATGTTAAGCGCCTGGGCCTACAATTGATTTTAAATGGCTCCTACCATAATTTGAGTTTCATGTGCTGATGTATTTGATTTTCATGAATTCTTGATTTTCTTCATAAGGTCCAATAAATTTATATCTTCATAATGTAAGTTGTGGAATAGTTATCTCTACAGCATAGGTTTCATGTGAACATTTCTTGACCATTAACACAATTGCATTAAGCAAATTTCATATAGGATTTCTTGTATGTCGTAAATTGTATAGTTGTACACCCTCTTGTTCAGGTACAGTATTTGATGATGCCACATTTTGTTCAATGAAGCATTACTTGTTAGCAAGTTTTTCATCATTTGCTGACACCATAGTCAGATACAGTTTTAGGATTTGTTTGAAAGTTTTTTTTTTTTTTTTGGTAAATAGGAATTGTTTGAAGTTTGTAGTATGTTTCGTGGATCTTTCTAGTGTTCTGATCTTTTCCCCTCATATGATGATAGGCTGTTGCTGGATTAGCAGCAGATGGGAGGCAAATCGTTGCACGAGCAAAGGGTGAAGCAAATAATTACGAGGGGTTTGTATTTTGAACATCCACTAGAAACAACATGCAAATGTTATGTGAAAGCCTTAAATAGTTGCATGTATGTTAAGTAGTGTTGTTGAATTTAGTTATGGAACATTTCATTTTTTGAGTAGACCTGTTTTGAACTTTGTACTTCAGTTTTAGTATTTGTTACTATTGAAGTAAAATGTATCTCCAAGTCTGCGGAACAGGCCATACCAGATTAGCCTAGGTGGAATGATCTTTAGCATGATTTGGTGATGGAGTGCGAGGAGAGTTGTTTTGAACTTTTTTACTTCGGTTTCAGTAATGTATCTCCAAATCTATGGAATGGGCCGTGCCGGATTAGCATAGGTGGATGGTCTCGAGCATGAATTGGTGATGGAGTGCTGCTGTGTGTAATACGTTCAGAATTCTTTTGTTATCATTGAAGTTTTTAATATGAGTTGTTAATTTTTTACTAACATCCTTTTCTACCTAGAAATATGTTGTTTATGACTTCAAATTTCTCTTTGAAATCAGAATCATATTGAAAATTTTCACATAGATGCAACAAAATGGGACTTCATGGGTATGCTTATGTTTATCTGTTAACTGTCTGGTGTTTTAAACTGACTCGAAGGAATAAATGCTAGTTAGTTTTGGGCTTAGGCTTAATGTTTATTCTATGCGATTCAACTTTATTTTAATCATCTTTCCTTAGTAAACTGTAACAAGAGTACAACTTTGATGATCAAATTAGAGAATGCCTCTGATGCAATTTAGGATGGGTGTTAGTTTATTTCTTGACTCTTATTTTGGGTATGTGGTGTGTGTGTGTGTGTGTGTGTGGAAAGTTTATGGGTTTAAACTGTTAATATCAAAATAGTGTTTCATTGAATTACATGATATTGCGCCCTGTGTACTTTCAGTTATTTACAAGTTGAAGGATATGCTAATCTGAAGTCATGTTCTTGTTTTGCAGTGTCTATGGTGAACCCATACCTGTAAAGGAACTTGCAGATCGTGTTGCCAGTTACGTGCATCTATGCACACTCTACTGGTGGCTTAGGTATGTAAGAGCTTACTGCTTGCTAAATAATCTTTAGATGAAGTAAAAGAAAATAATACATAGCCTTCTCTCATGTTGTACTCTTTAACTCATGGTGCATAACAATGGCTTGGTTCTACAGACCTTTTGGATGTGGTGTAATTCTTGGAGGTTACGACAGAGACGGGCCTCAACTCTACATGATTGAGCCTTCCGGCATTTCGTATGTGAGTTCTCATTTTCATATTTCTTGTGTTCTCTCGTCTGTCTTTTTCGAATTTGATCTAAATATGCTCACAATATTACCCCTCTGCACATTAATTCTCAGTTACCATTATGTAGTAATAGGTCCTTTTAGATTGCTAGCTTGTTTGTTTAGAAATTTTTATATTCACCATTCTGCTTTTGAATGTAGAGATACTTTGGTGCTGCAATTGGGAAGGGGAAGCAGGCTGCTAAAACGTAAGTCGCTACTTTTTTTTCAAATAGACCACCTTTTTCTTTTTTTTTTCCCCTTGATTGTAAATACACACACCCCCAACTTAGTAACTACGAGGATTTAAACCCTTGACCTTGCCCAGCATCAAGGCTTTATTGTATATGTTGGTACCACTAGACCAAGCCACTAGTGATATCAGGCCACCTTATTCTTGTAGTAGTTGGATAAAAATACTAGATAGAATTATAAAGAGTGGCTTTGTTGATTTGTCTTAGTATTTGATGGAACACTTTGTCATTCTAGTCTGTTATAAAAAAATTGTCACTTATGGCTTATGGGTGTCTTGGACAGTGAAATTGAGAAGTTGAAGCTTTCTGAGATGACCTGCAGGGAAGGGGTTATTGAGATAGCCAAGATGTGAGTGGATTTCATTTCTTACTTTTTAGAAACTGTTGACAATGTGATGATCTGACATTATGCTTTCTCTTATTGGGTTCTGTAGCTTGCACTCCACAGAATTTCACCATCTACCTTTGTACAGGTGTCTCTTGTTTCAGAATTTTTAGTGCAAGTATCTAATCAAGGCGTCTATGCAACTCTAGTTCGGCCCAAGTTAGCCCATTTGTGCCCCTTTGTTGGATTCACGTTCAGAGTGCCATATAATCTATTGGCACGTTAGATAGTCCCCCATCGAACATTGATGAGGGCGTGTGATGCCCCTGAAGTACCTATTGCCCTAGTCCCCTTTTCCATGTTTTTGGGGGTAGAATCTTAGCATTTTGTCAGAGTGAGGTTTCTCATGGGCCTAGTTTATTTGTTTTCCTTGCCCCCATTTGGTCACATGCAGAGTCATGTTCATTCGGCCTGCAGGTGACTGGGAGTGTGGTATGTCTCAGTTTGGAGTTGTTTGTGTACCATTTGATATATTTGTTGGATCCACCCGTAACCAACTGGTTATGGAATAGACTTGGACAGCTCAGTGTTCAACTTCTCCACTTCAGTAATGTATTTTATTTTTTAATGAAGCCATTTAGTGGACCTCTGGAACTGCCTGTAAACATGCTGTGACATATACCTTCTAATACTATTGCTAGGTAAAACTCATTTAGGAGGAACCCTATTGTGCTCTCTTGTATTGGTGTGTAATGCTATTTTGCTTGTACAGAACTGAATTATTTACTGGAAAACTGAACCTCTATACTTTTCTGGCATAGATATGCTGCTTATAACAACCTTTTGATTTCTAATAAATACTCAATCTGATTATTTGCTTTTGTGTTCTTGTGCAGCATTTATAAGCTCCACGATGAGGCAAAGGACAAGGCTTTCGAATTAGAGTTATGCTGGGTCTGCGATGAGTCAAAGCGCCAGCATCAGAAGGTAATCTTGTCTTGGTCTCTCCTGGTGCTGAAGATCTTCATTTAGAAATGAATAAAAATCAACAGTCATATGGCTTAACTTACGAAAATAGATGTTGAAGAACATTTTTCTTAACTAAACGGGCAGGGGCCTGCGAGTTTTGCTTTCTCTGTCTTGTTTAGTGGGCCGCGATCAATCCCACAACTCTTTCTACCAAGGCCTTGTTTTGTTTGTTGTTTTGTTTCAATTACGGATTATCATGCGTTAGCATATCTGTTAACGTCTAATTCAGTTTATTTAGTGCTTAACTATGATTGTTATGAAATCTTTGAAATGCTAATGTGAATTCCAGGTTCCTGATGAGCTCCTAGAGGAGGCCAAGACTGCAGCTGTGGCAGCATTGGAAGAAATGGACGCTGAATAATCCGCTCTTCCCAAACTCCGATTAGGTGTTTACGAAACTCCGTTAATCTCCTCTTTTACCAGATGTGATGTATTTCTGTACCTTTTGAGTTCGCTATGTTCTCTCTTTTTTATTTCCTTCCGAGTTTTCAAAGTCTGTTCTACAGAAACTATGAATGTATTGTGGCAAGATAATCTGGATGTCTGTTTTGTATCTTTTGACATCTCTTATAGTTGTTTAAATTTGTACTTCTGAAGTTATAAATTTCTGTGTATCTTTCCATTTCACGCAGCATTGCTGGACCCATGCTGGATCCATGAACTATAACCTGCTAAATTGCTTTCCCTGATTTGAGTGCCCATGCGGGTTTAAGAGAGCCCCTTGCTTTCCCACACAAAAGGGGAACTAGGGATTCGGGCCATCATGAAGCTTTGGTTGAACTTCTTAGTAGCTTCTTATGTCGCAATTGAATGGCTAGAAACAGAATGAGAATATTGATTCTCGGTCCACTGTTCAATAACGTAAACAGGAATGAAAACTACCATGTTGGAACTTTTGATCTCCATTTACTTGTCATCTCATTTTATGTCCTCTTTTTTTTTTTTTTCATCGGTAAAAATGCGACATCTGAAGGGCAGCACGTCCCATAAGATAAATAATAAAAACTCACAAAATCTAACATAGCTGTATGAATTTATAGTCTTTCGGTATTTTTAATGGGAAAAATATTTAAAATATTTCCTGTATTTTGAGCTATTTTCCTGAGTATAAGGAGTATGACAAACCTCAACTTAGAAAGATCATATTTTTCTCTCTGATCGGGATGACAAATTAGAAATGGTTACATCCCTTAAATAAAAATTTTAAAAATTAAAAGGACACATGCAAAGGAAAATTATCTTTTGGATGCAACATCTCAAAACGATATGATTTTGCTTCTTTATATGAATTTTGGAATGAAAAGAAAAGAGAAGTAAATTCCCATTAATTTTGGTCATATAAATAAGAAAATCCACTCATCATCCTCTAAATATATATATATATATATATTATTTTTTTTAATACTCATGGAAACCGAGCTGGCTTGAGCAGGTTTTGAGGTTTGTTTTGGCTCTCTGTTTTCATTCACAGCTTCGAGTAGTGGGGCGCGTTATGGAAGCATGGAGTTGTGTGTTGCCGAATCGAAGGGACCTCTCTCACGGCCAGTTGCTGTTTCTGGAGGAGCATTTCTCGACCCACGAAGATCTATCAGGGGCCCCCGATGTCGCTGCTGTCTTGGTCAAGGCGTGCTCTGATTTGGAGTCCCGCTTCACGTCCCTTCACGCCAAGCTAGCCACCCTCGCCGTTTCCTGGATTTCTCGCTCTTTTATACTCAAATCGGACCTTCGCGGCATCACGCTCGACTTGCAAAATCTCAGTCTCCGCACATCTCCATGTCGGTTGACTCCCTTCCTCTCACCCCTTGGTCTTGTGTGCTTTATCTTTCAATTTCGTTGTTGGGTTTTCCCAACCGTGTCAGAACATCACCATTCACCGAGGAACGCCTTCTCAGGAGGCTTTTGGTGGGTTCATTTTTGTTGTGGAAGATTTTTCTAGAAATAATATGATTAATCCAATGTCCTTAAAGCTCTTTGTTTTTTAATTTGGCCAAAGATGCAAACATGTTAATTTTGCCCACAGCTGTTTCTGCTTGTTATGCTGGAGGTTTATTTGTTGACGACCTGCGATTGGGTTTAGATTTTGCTTGCATGCTGTGTTCCTTCTTAGGTTTTATTTTATTTTATTTAATTCTGTATTTTGCAAGTTCATATATTATTTTTTGGGCATTATAGGTGTGATCAACAAGAAAGTTTTGAAGACATTAGGCGGGGATTTACCTCTTCTCAAAAGAGAAGTTCGGCGAATTGAGACTATTCGCGAGTATGCTGGTGAGATATGATGTCCTTTATTTAATTGGTTGGGTTTGTGTTGTCGCTGGTGTTTTATCAAGTAACTTGTGTAATGGCAGCATGGTCTTTGTCTAGGTGTAGTATTCAAGGACTCTTCACAGCTAACACGTCATGGATGTTACTTACATGTACAAGTGGCGTGATGAATATTGAACTTGTTAAAGAACTCTTGGTAATGCTTTTGTTTAATTGCTTCATCACAGTTTAATGATTGATGGAGGCAGTGACGTTCTCTTGTAAACTAGAAGAGTTCCATTAATGGACTCGTAAAGACTATACAAATGTTAAGTTGTTGTAGTAAAACAAGAAATGAAAATACGAGGCAAGCGGGGGATGAAAAGAGGAGTTGCTAGTGAGAGAGATTTGGATAAGCATGATGTCCTTTAATAACCAGTGGTCACTATATTGCATATTATTGTGGCCTGTATAGAACTTTGGTGATCAAGAAATAACTCCGAATCTTCTTGAATGTAGTGAGGGAAGTCATAAACGATTTGTGTGTGTGCTTTTGTGTGATAAGTTTCAGAATTGTCCTAGTAAAAGCAATTGTGAAGCTGACAACAGGCAGAGTGGTCTATGTGGTTCTGGTGGGCTTAAGTTAGGAAATGAATGGACCTTAGTTTTCCTTTTGCCGATCAAAAACGGGAAGAAAAGAAAGAAGAAAAGATTTATGTTCCTGAGGTTGAGAGAAGAAACAAATTTAGGATCTTTCTCTTTGGCTCCTCCCTCCATCTTGAGCTGATATTGCTCTGAGTTGCAGGCATAGACCATTCATACTGATCATTGTCAACACGAAGGGACTCTTCATTGGTTATCCATGTGCTATCTGAAACAGGTGTCCTATTTCATTATTGAAGCTTACATCATATGCTTCACCTGATTTGACGTGTGAGAAAGGTGGTTTACTTGGGGACATTTTGTTAGAGTATTGAACATAAATAAGGGCCTCTAATTCTGTTGTGGTTGCGTTAAGAAAGAGTGGTGCCTTGCTAGTTGCAAATGACATGTATCACAGATGAACTGTACTATTGGTCGCAGTTGAAGAGAAGCGTTAATAATTTGATTCAAGATGTTGGCCAAAATGCAAATGTCAGTCACAAAATACCTGTCCTTGCATGTGTTTACTGTTTTTGGTTCTGGGAGGATTTGTTTGAGAGAATCGTTAATTGTTTAAAGGAAATTAATAGGATGTTTAACACCTTTCTTGCAGTTGGCTATCCTTTTGTCAGATTGCCTGAAGCCAATGATTTGTGAAATTTAATTATAGATTTAATTCTACTTGCATCTATGATCTTTGCTTTGAGCTGAAAGGCGTATATTTACCCTTCTAATATTTCAGAGACAACTCTGCAGTTGGAAGCACTGGTCGGGGATCTTGAAGATGCGGTCATTTGCATTGTAAATCAACATGCTCGGAATATGTTCTCAACAAGTCTTTCAAATTCATCATTTTTTACGGTAATAACTTTTTCCAGGCTTCTCTCATCAATGTGGGATGGAGAATGATATACATGTAGCTGAGAGCCCAACATGGGACATCAGTGATATGTACTGTTCATTTTCACCTTTGTCTTGAAATCTTCTCCCTACTTTGTGCTAGGGAGAACCTGACACCTACCTGCAATGCAGGATTTTGGGCCTAAACATAGACGGTTGCTTCAGACTATAACCACCATGAATGATATTGAGGACGTATTGGTAAATATTGCGAATTGTCAACAACAGTGGTGGTGTCTTCTCAAGTCTGTTGATGCTAGAGTGGGTAAGTCTTTGGCTGTTATCCGGCCTCAAGTTCTTGCTGATCATCGTTCTCTTCTTGCTTCCCTGGGATGGCCACCGAAGCTTGTAAAGACAGAAATCATACAGACGCAGGATCTTCCAAATCCACTTGTTTTGATTGAGGGAGAAAGGAGAGAGTGTTATTCATTGAGCTTTCAAACTCTCTGTGCCTTGCAGCATCTGCAAACGCGAAGAGAAGAACGACAACTTAGACTTTTGGGACAGAAGAAGGAGAAGAAGCTTGGGCTTTGGGCCATTGATGAATTGGCATCTCCTATTGCATCCCGGACTGAATACCACTTCTCAAAATGGACTGAGCAACCTGAGTTAATGTTTGCACTTGTTTATAAAATTACCCAGAACTTTGTCATAGGAGTGGATGAAATTTTGCAGCCTTTGATTGATAGAGCAAGAGTACTGAGTTGTAGTGCTAAAGAAGCTTGGGTATCTGCAATGGTCAAAATGCTTTCAGGGTATTTGGTGAAAAATGTTTTTCCAGTTCTTGCCAGCAAATACAAGAATAAAGATCTGAAGTTGGATGCCTCTTCTTCATGGCTTCATTTGGTTGATCTTATTGTTGATTTTGATAGGCAGATGCAATTGCTTGTGACAAATTCTGAAACTTATCCCCTCTTGACAGACTCCAGTGGCATATCAGTGCTATCGATATTTTGCGATAGGCCTGATTGGCTCAAGATATGGCGTAAGATAGAGCTCAAGGATGCATTGAAGAAATTCAAAACGGAATTAAAAAATGAAAGGGCTTGGCTAATCTGTAGAGAACAAGGAGCTGAGTTTCAGATTGGAACAGAAGCTGAACAATTTGTTCTCTTGAATAGGGAAGACTACAAAGCTCCATTGGTTGCAGATTCTGCCCTTAAAGTGGTTTGGGAAATGGTTGAACGGTGTCGAACTTTACCAGGCACTCTATCACGGGTTCGATTTATCAGGTCAACTGCATCCAGATTCCTGTGGTATTTTTTTGAAGTCATGCTTTCCCGACGCAAGAGAGTTGAACCTATGTTTGTCAATCCTAATGATGATGATGATGTCTTAATTAGACTATGTGGGTTGATCAACACTGCTAGTTATTGTGAATCGAAACTGCAGGAATGGAGTGACGATGTGAACTTTTTGGAGTTGAGAATTGCTGAAAATGGTCGGGAGATCACTGATGATTCAGAAGATGATCATGAGAATCGGTTCTTCTGGGAAGAAATAAGGAGCTTGTCTGAGCTACAGACGAATTGGCTTATGGACATAATTGCCGATATTCTTTACCGATTTGATACTCTTTCCTTGAAATATTTTAAAGGATGGGAACGTCCTCAGCCGGCAGAAAAGGAATTCAATCCAGTCAGAGTTTCTTTAGCTGCCAAAGAGTTGGTTGTATCCAGCGATTTTGTCAAAGCACTGGATGCTTTGAGAAGTCAGCTTGGTGCTATGGAGATGAATCTTAATCCCAAGGACTTTCTGGATCTGTGGAGAAGCGTAGCTGATGGGGTTGACCATTTTGTGCTGTCTAAAGTTGCTGCAACCAATGCTAATAAGTTGCATGATGAGAGAATCACTCAGTTTGGAGCTGATATGGAGGCACTGTTGTTTGTTTTTCGTTCGTTTTGTGCTCGGCCCGAGGCTTTTTTCCCTGGCATTAGGGATTCTCTCAGGTTGCTACTGGAAATGGGCAAGGAAGAGGTAAACCATCTTCTGGTGTGTCTGTTGAATGATGCATGCTCGGTCAAACAGCTGCGCTCTTCTGGGATTTCTCATGTATCTTTCGATCAAGCCCGGAAGATTTTGAGCAAAAGGAATTTATGAACCTAATTTTAGCACTGGTGATACCGTCATTGGATTTGTTTGAGAATGGGATGAGGAAAATGCTGCTTAAGGTGGTTTGGGTTTGTGCCTCTTTTTGAAGGACTTGGGGCTTATGCATGGGTAGACTGATGTATGTAGTAAAGACTTCGTTTTTTGCCAAAGAGCGATAGAATATGTATGTAACCGAGATGAGAGGCAAATTCCAAAGACAGAATGTACAAATTTGATTTGAGGGGTGAAACAACTGAAAGTATTATAAGTAAAGTCTCGGTCACTTAGGATACATATTTACCGCTCGCACAAATTATTGACTTTTTAAATTTCGAGTCCATTTCCAATGATATGCTCATCCTCCCCCCCACCGGACTCATGCCTAACAAGTCCCTATGATCAAATGATGGGATAGATCTCACATGCCCCTCCTTGTCAAATTTAAGGAACTTTTCAAATTTAAATTTTATGAATCTATAAAACATGTAAAAATACATCGACTTGCTAATTTTTATTAGATTTTAAAATATTCAATATAATTATCCTAATTATTAAAAATTAGGAAACTTAAAAGATTTATAAAAACTTTTAATGAATTTTCAGCGTATAAGATTTATATATATATATATATATATATATATATTTGTTATTTCAATTCGTGCGATTTATTACTCTTAAAATTAGTTAGGAGGGAGAATAAAATGGAAAGAGAAAAAAAAGTAGGATCTAGATCCTCATACAGGCGGACCCATCAAGTATTGGTTGGTCCCACTAAATATTATAGGCGTAGGAATTTATTAAATATGGCTTTTGGAGGAATAAATAGAGTCATCCTTTATGGATTGCTGCTCATAATAATAAGTCAAGTGCTAGAGTTTTTTTTATTACTGCTCTTGATAATTATAAGTCATGGCGCGACTTATCTTCCACGTGAATTGACAAAAAATATCATGTACGAGTTATTAGACTGCAATCTAAAGCAGAATACAACGTAAATAAATGATCAAGTTTGCATTTGTATCAGTCTTAATTTGAACTTTTAAAATTGTACAAATTAAATTTGGTACTTTATGGTATTAGATCACTATTAACAAATGGTTTTGTCCGATAAAATTTACTCTTATTTCATCCAATGTGAGATTAAATAATAAAACTATCCTTGTTATGTGGCATTATAATTTATTAGAAGTGGCAATTAGGTGGGTTGGGCAAGTCATAGGCGGGTGAAGTATGGTTCGTGAGTCAACACAAGCGGGTCAAAATTATTTGGTGAATTGAGTTGGGTTAATATAATGAAAGGTTGGGCGATTGCTAGGCCAATAACTCAGTTTGACGGTACAACTTTTGTTTTTTTTAATGTTTTCATAAATCAATCAATATTTAGAAAAAATTCTAATTTTGATTCATAAAAAATATAAAAGGCATACTATAAATCATAATTAATTGGGTTAGATTAATTGTTAGTAGGTCAATATGAGCTATGGATCAAGATGGGAAAAAAATCCCAATATAATATGAAAAGAAATTCCCAACGTAGGTGTACGGATCAACTTTTTCACAATATAAGCTTTAGTTATGCAATTGTGAATTGCGTGACTAACTTTTACTTTTTAGTCATGCATTTGGCAATTCCGTGACTGACTTTTGAAAATTGGTTACAACATTTGAATGTTAGTCACGCATTTGGCAATTGCGTAACTAACGCCCTTAAATTAACACAACCACGCTATTCTCCTCACCCACAACGCTCAAAATTTCACCTTTTCTTCACTATCATTTCTTATAGTTTTCATTTCAAATTTCATAAAGTTGTCACTCTTTATTCTTGTAGTATTCTATTGGGATGGTCAAATCATAAAAGAACTATGTATTGATTGCAATTACCAATTGGACAAATCATATATGATCCTAGTACACCCAACACAATGTTCCACTCTCTAACAGAGCAGTTATATTCATTGACGGCGATCAATCAGAGGCTCTATAAAGTTAATATGTTGTTTGTTGTCCTATTACTCTTAGAGGAGAGACATATGCAAACTTTATGGCAATATCAATTCAAGATGACAACATATTGAGCTACATCTTGTTCTGACCCAACTATCCTTGCCTTCATACTTAACAAATTTATGTTTAGACTGAGGCAATTCCAGCCCTAGATGTGGATCCACTTAACTACTATGGTCAAATACTTGCTAGGGAAAGCATTGTGGCACCCTAGTAGGAATAAATCTTTGGTGACTACTTGCAGATCTACTCGTATGATAATTATGAGCACCCGCATCTCCACATTTAGAACTACAAATCGAAGCACTAATAACGAATGTCATCATTGCAAACATTGAAAGCTTGTTGCTCGATGACGCTATAGATGATGCATCATATAACAATGAGGAAGTCAATGATTCAAATTTCTCATTTTCTGACAGTGATGGTGATGCGCACACTGCAGATCTAGGATCGATTAGGAGTTGTTTCATTTCACACGAGTCACTTTAATTTCTTATCCTTGGCTGAGGATGGTCGTCATCACATGAGGAGATCTTGCTCGGATTTGACTCGAAGAAGAAGCTAAAATGCATCTTTGCCAGCTATCACATGCGTATTTTAAAGAAGTTTTCGTACAAAGGAGTCAACCAAACAAATGGAGAACTTGATCTATTGGCAAATGATGTCAGGTGTCTAAATTATTACGTAATGTGTTGGTAGTCACACACGTGACATATCCAATTGTGTGACGAGAATCGAAAGCCTAATTGGCATCGTAATTAGCAATTGCAATGCCGTGAAAAAACTTGTATCGAAAATAACTAATACGAATACTTACTTTAAAATGTTTTTTTCATATAACATTTTTATTTTTTTAAATCAAGATGAGTGGACCAAAAAGGGATCGGGGTTATTTTTTTTGGTAGGATTTGGGCGGGCAAAGGTATCGGTTGCAGTCGCTACAATTTATGCAGAGAAGGATTAACACGTGGCGGGTGCGCACCCGTAGAAACGGAAACGCAGAAGCAAATCATAAATCAGTTCCTACCGCACTTTCTCCTCACTCGCTCACTCACTCTCTTTCTCTCTCCCTCCCTCCCTCCCTCTCCCTCTTCATTCCAATATCGTAGATCCATTCATGGGGCAGGTCTTTGACAAACTCCAAGGTATTTCAATTTTGACCCGCACCCTTTGTTCTTTATTTTGATCTCATCGATTATATGACCTGGGTTTCCATTGGTTTACTTCTCTAGGAATTGTTTCTTCTTCATAAGAAATCTTGAAAATTCTAGAGAACTTTTTCCCCACAGTTTTCATTGGGTTGTTCTTCATCCCTATACTACATGTATGAAGATCTTCCTCTAGAAATGAAACAAAAGGAGAAGGAAATCAAAGGACTATCAAAAAGGAAAAGGGGTTAAGATTGTAAAATTATAAAAGTTCTGTCTGATAGCCTATATAGGTCGTTGGGTCGACGTTACTCTTTGTTTTATTGCACTTTAGGACAATCCTTCATCCTTTCCTTGATAAAATCTTCTTCTTTGCCATGATTTACGGGTAAGGCAACACTATTTGGTTGATTCGATTAAATTGAGTGTCTTTGCTTATCGAGGTGTTAAATTTGTCACTAGAGTGAGCTTGGTTGTGGTCTATCTCAAGGATCTTTCACGTAAATGGTGACAGCTGAATCTACTAGTGCCGCCGATTTTGCCTACAATCATTGGTGACCGGACCCCCTACGAGGCTTCTTCCCGTGCTCCAACTTTTCTGCTGTATTATCTGCACAAGTTCTATAGGCTTATTTTGGAAGATTTTCTTTTGAGGAAGATACAAGATATTGACCACTTGTTTGGTTAGCGCAATGGAATGGGTATTTGATAGATATATAACGTGTAAGGAGTAATATTCCGTGGAGTATAAGTGAAATGACAATTCCAATGAACCATGGGGGGAATAAACAAGGAATAACTGTTACCAATGGCTAAGGGCGTAAAGCTATTACTTATCTATTCCATTCATGGGCCTTGAAAAGAGCATATTCCTCTCATAGTTCAAATTATATTCTATGGTATACCTGTTCAATTCCATTCGGTGAACCAAATGAGTGGTAAATTATAAGATTTATACCCAATGCAGTGACCTTTGCGCATCATTGATCAACTTAATCAAGATGTAACTTCTCTCTCTTGTGTTTCTAATTCCACAAGATCTTTCTCAGGTAAGCAATGGAGGTATAAACAAGTGAAAAAGATAACAGACAAGGTTTTCGATCATCTCAAAGACCAATCTGGGAAAGCTAATTTGACGTTTGAGGATCTATATATTGCTGTACTACTTGTTTACAAGTAAGGATATTTGCTTATAGGATCCTTTTAAATATTTAAACCTGTTCGCACATGTTCTTTGAATTAGTTAGGTTTGGGTTAAATCTACTGAGAAAAATAAATTAATTTTCTTGCCATAGTGATATTAACAAGCGTTTGCCTGGGCCGCATTTTGATCCCCCCTCCAAAGTGCAAGTCAAAGATGTGATGCAGGTATACTTTTTTCTCATGCAGTGGGGTGGAGAAACCGAAAATACTCAAAATGCTCATTGGTTAACGATTATGCTACTGTGGTGTATCGTTTGCATGTCTTAATTGTGATGTGAATTTCTTGCTTGATTTATCTTGAAAAGTTTTTCCTGTTAACCTAGCTAATCTGCTCTGAAGGTTTTGCAATGTGGCCAATATATAGGATTTGTAGGACAAAATGATCAAATAACTAAAATAAATTTAATTAGATGATGATTCCCTTCTGACTTCCAGAGGAAATGTGAACTTTTTTTTTTTTCAATGTAATACTTAATTAATGTGTTCTTAAAAAAAAATTCTTGCATAGCGTCAAATCAAATTGTAACTAATCCTTTTTGCAAGCAACTTTCAATTCCTTGGATTTCCGTTTTCGGTTTCAGCTGAGTACAAATCTGAAATAAAACTTCATTGAAGTCCCAAAGCCCTTCTGGACCAACCATGACCACCTTTGCTGATTGTTCACATAGTGATGCATGCCTAGCGATCTTGCATTTAATTTTGTATCAAGGAACATGGTATTCTGCATTAACATGTGATTTAGGCGAAAAGTTTGAGAAGTGTACTTTGAGAACTGTTTCATTAAGGGACCTTATGATTTAGTTGAAATTCGATTACTATGGATCTATGTCTCGTGGGCTTGAATTTCACAAATTTGCTCTTAGATGGGGATTATGGTTGAATTACAGAATGATAAGGGAGCTTCAAGTCTCACCAGCTAATTTTTTGTTGCTGTTTTAGATGATTCAAGGCACCATCTTCTTAAGAGTTACGAGCCCATCAAATCCCCTCTTGTTATAATTTCACTACCCTTTCCTTTCTACTTCTTGAGCCTCATTATTAATTTCTCACTTTTGCTTTATTAGATCCATACTGCAATTGCTCAATACCTTCTTGGACCGACTTCACTTACAATATGTTTTATTGTTCATTTGTTAGTTTTTTACTTTTATTTTTTTGTAAATTTTTCATGTTCTTGAATGTATAGAATATATTTCTTTCAACTTTTGTCACCCTTACCCATCATCACTCAGTGCTTCGTCATTCTAATAATTCTTTGTCTGGTGTAGCACCAATGCTCTTCGCAGGGGAATTATTATCCCAATCTGTGGAAAATGCTATTATGTAATGCCTTTTATTGGCTTGCAGAACTTGGAAAACAAGCAGATAACTCTAAAATCATAAGAAATCTCACAATAACTTTTTTGAGTGCTCTGAGCCCTATTGGGGCAAGGATTCTCAATCTCCTTTTCCTCTCACACTCTCTCTCTCTCTCTCGCTTCCCTAATTCGAACCAAATATATATGTATGTATATAGAATTAAAAATGAAAGTTATGATTAGTTTACATTTTCTCTTTCAGTTAAAATCCAGATTACAATGCTTTAGTCCTCCTAATGCCTTTCCATGTTTACACCTGAGACAGCTTCTGTCATAATGCTTTGACTAATGAACCTTTTAGTTTATTGTATTATAGGTCTGCATCTCTATATTTATATGATCCTACAGACTTTCAGGTTCTAGAGTGCTAAGAATTCTTTTAAAAGGAGTTCCTTGGAGCACAACTTTTGTTAAATTTCTGTTTTGTGGCGTGATGATTTTACATTTAAACTTGAGTGAAAATAATGAGTTTCTGTTTCCTTTCCTGTTTGAAGTGCGTGAGCATTCTTGCACTTTCTCATGGACGTTATGATCTCTGCATAAAACAGTCAAAATGTTCGGTTCTTTGTGTAGGTTTGTGATATTGATCTCAATGGAGAGATCGATCGTGAAGAATTCATGAAGTTTATGCAGATGTTGACAGTTGACACAATCACCAATGTCAGTCAGGGTCTCATTCTCACACTGGTTATAGCGCCAACAGTTGCAGTGGTGACAAAGAAAGCAACTGAGGGTGTCCCTGGAGTTGGGAAGGTGGTGCAGAGGTTGCCCAATTCAGTTTATGCATCCATCATTACCCTTGGAGCTGTATTGATCCAGAAATCAGCCGAGGAGTCTGAATAGAGACTCGTAAGATTCGCTTGGATGGCAGGAACGGGCAATCAGAATGAGAATGCCATTCTCACTCCATTGCTTGATCACAAAAAAGGTAATGGAATGACCATCATTCCCTTGCAATCCGTTCTCATTTCCCCTCGTTTGTTCTCGCTCTCCAAAACACAACCTTATTTCTCTCCAGTTAGCTTATGTGACTTGCATGGTTTGTGAGTTGGTCTGCTGTTACTTAATCATTTGTTTTGACTGATTACTTTAATATAGTTGTTGAGCGATACTATAGACACCAACAAGATATACAAACTAATAGATACTCTGATGGATATGGCATGATTGGCACCGCAAAGTGATGGGCTGACAAAATAATTAAGTGATGAATAATGTTTTTTTTTTCTTCAAATAATTCTATGAATCTGATCAAATTCCAATTGAATCCTGAAAACTTGAGGTGTTAGCACGTGTGTAGTCGCTGATGAACTTACTTTACGCTCCATATGTATGCTAATACGTAAGATTTTTGGGATTTGATCAAAGTTTAAGTGGGATGCTTAGCATTACTCTGCTTTATTTCTTCTGCTTTTAACACCCATCCAGCAAGAGCTGTAGCTTGTTAGTCTATTTGGGGATTTTAACTTTGTTTTTTTCATCTTTATTTTTCAGCAGGAAATGTAGAGTTCATTTCTGAATGACAATCATTCATTTTACTAACCCTTAAAATTTAAAAGCCTTGCTTTAGCATCATAGAAAACAGGATGAATGATTGTGATTGCTTTTGGTTTGCCATCTTTGAAGGAAATCACAGAAATACTTCTTTACTATTTTTTTTATTAACTCTTTTTATTGTCTAAGGTCACTGCAAATCATGAATTGATTTGAGCTTGTGAAATTATGAATTTGGGGTGAGGATTATATAACATGCTGTGCATTGTATGAGCTTAATTTAAATCGATAATAATATATGCTTTTTGTCTTGCATGTTTCACTTCACGATATTGTATAAAAATGGATAGGTTCATTATGTACCATTTTCTCAAATCATACGGTTAAAATTTACAAATTATGAGAATTGTGTAAATTGCTGATGGAGAAGTGGAGGACCAATGTGGATCCTTCTGAATTTGAAATGTTATGGATTTGTGAATTTGGACGATCCTAACATTTCCTTTTTTTCACCATTAATTTCCCTGTCTGCCTTTTGTTTTTAGTGAATGGTTATAACTACATAAATTCACAAATTCATAAAATTTTAAATTTAGAGGATATAAATTCATGGTTGGAAGCTTCTGAATTTCTTTTAAGATTTTTCTGTCTATTTTCTGGTGAGTAGTTTTCTTTTTAAGATCAAGGTCATGATAATGGGTAAGTGAATGCTTCCATTGCCTATGAACACAGTTTTAATGGGTACGGATTCCTTGAATTTGTGAATTTAATGGATTCATACAATTAGACAAATGTAATCATTCATTATAAAAAAAGGAAAAGATAAAGAAAGGAATTAGGGAATAGTTAAGATAGTTTGAATTCATAAATTTAAGATTTTTTTTATAAAAATTTAGGTGATTCATTTTCGATTCTTACAGGTTATCAAACTACATTGAGAACTACTGAAACACTCAAAATTTATATTGACGAATGGTCTTCAAGATAAATTGGAGTAATTATCAGTTTTAGCCTGCCAATAAGGGAAAACGAAGATTGAGGTATGGATATAAAGAAATCTGATATTAATATAATACAAAGTTTTTTGTTTTTTTTTTGACCAGAGATAAACGTACAAGTGGGTACTCCATGCCAAAATCAACCGCCAGCAGTAGAAGCTAAGGCTGTGCACAGAGATTGTCCGGTGCAAAGTGGGCAACCTTGTGATCAATTTATTAAATGAAAGTACGAGAACAGATCATATATTTTAAAAATATTAGGGCTATCGAAGTCGGATACTTCGAGTATTCACATGAGACTTGAGCTTCAGTATAATGCGAGTGTTAGGAGCATGCAGAGTTTTGAGAAAGTTTAAATTTTTAAAAGTAATTTCTGACGGTCAAGGAATTCGGAAAATTCAGTTGAAGGGTGGAAATAATTTTAGAAAAATTTATATATTGGGAAATTGGTGGGAATTTTTTTTTGAAATTTAAAATACCTAAATTTTTCAAAATTGTATAATAATTTTAAGTTTTTTCTTGGATTATACATTTCTCCCCTTTCATTTTTTCCTAAATATTATGAAAATGTAACTTATGAGGAAAATTTGATCAGGAAAATTTTGGGTAAATATTTTGTTTGGTTTGGAATCGAAATAAAAAATAAAATTCAGGAAAAAGTTATGAAATATAAATTCAGTTAGAAAATTCTTGAATCTCCTTGAATAAACACCCCTAGCTGAGTGTTTGGAGGTATCTCGACGTCAACACTTCTAGTACAATTATTCATATTTACGTATAAGGTTCTGTTAGGTTTATGAAATTTGCTTGGGAATGCAATATTTTAGCATTTGGTATGGCTATGGAATGTGAGATTCATGAAATGTTACATTCCTGGAATCTCAAATTCCTAAATAAATGGGGTTCAATATTCTTAAATTGAGAAGTAAGAATATAAGATTTTCAGTAAGTTGGAATTTGCACATGCAATATAATGCCGAAACTACCCATATAGACTGAACATATTAACGAAATTCTTATTTAAGCATGTAGCTTATATAGTTTAAAATAATATTAATGATAATGATAAAAATAATTATACCAGTAGTAAATAAATGTATTATTCATAATAAAGAGTAGTTATAAAAATTCTATTTTTAGTTAGTAAATATTTGTGTTAAAACTTTTTTCCTTTAAAAAGTAGGATCGATTTATATTTAATGTTCATTTTATGTCTTTTCACAATAAGATATATTTTTAAAAATATTAGTGCCTAAATGATTATCGTTCCATTTATAACTAGGATAAGAAAGAATGAAGGAAACATGTAGGGGTGTATGGATTAGGAAGTGATTAAGGAATGAAGAGTAATGAATGGAAGTGATTGCTACCACCAGTTCTGCTGATCTAATCCCCTCCTATAAATTAGTGAAGAAATAATCCTCCTCTCAATCCCTATAAATAAATCAATGACCACCCCCTCCTCCATCTCTCTCTCTCTCTCTCTCTCTCTCTCTCTCTCCCTCCCTCCCTGTGGTGAATCTTTGGTTGATTTGATTTTCTCTGTGGCTCTGGTTTTGGAGATCTCTTTGTTGATGTGAGCTAGGATTGGGGATGAGCAAATCAATGGCAATGGTAGCACAAGGAAGAGTGTGATAGAGAGAGAGAGAGAGAGAGAGAGAGGGAGGAGAGAGAGAGAGTGAGAGGATTCAAGCTGCTACTCTCTCCTCTTCTCTCTCCCCTACTTTCCCTCTCCTCTTGCCATCTCTTTCTCTCTCCAGTGCCATCTCCCAATCTCTCTCTATGCGTGGACTCTGTGCTTTCCTCCTCTCTACCGATTACGGTTAGGGTTATACGCAAGGGGGGTCTCCTTTTGCTCTTCCTTTCCCCTTCATCTGTTTTGATTTTCGCATCTCTTTTTGATTGATTTTCTAGTTCTCTGTGCCGTCTTTCTCACCGGATCTGCTGATGTTATTTGGTTCCTGATTATTGCTCATACGAAAGAGATCCCATGCTTTAGCCTTCAATTTCCGGTAGTGCTTACAATGATCGGTGGTGTTTATGAGGTTTTGGGTACGTGGGTTCTTCATTTCCGCGATTAATGCCTGGTTTCTGATTCAATTATTCTGTTTCTCTTGAGCGATCTCCATTTTCTTTGGCTAGTGATTGCGATTATGTGATGGCATTCATGGTCTGTGTTTAGCTTATCCCTTCAGAAAGGACATTTTTCCTTCAGATTTTGCCTTTGAGTGAGAGATTATTGAGTTCCCTTGTTCCTACTTTTATTGTTGGAACTATTTTCTCCATTGAGCAATTTGGTTCCATTCTCTTATTTCCGGTTTAATCTTAGTTGTTTGTTTCATGTCACTAGATCCTGACTACTGTGGGTTTTGAGAGGGGGGATTTAGATTTCAGGAGTGTCAGACAATTCCTTTTCGACCCTGCAGTTTCTGCTTTGTTGAGGTAAATCTGTTCACCTTTTTAGGTTCTCTTGTTTTCTGAATTAGTAGGTTATTGTTTTGAATATTTATGCCTCTTGATGTTTTATTTGTTTATATGCTGTCACACTCTGTAGTTTGTCAATAATATTATTCTGTGGGCCAATATTCATATTTACATGTTTGTATAATATTGAAGTTTTCCCGTAACAGTGAGCCAGGGATTACAGTTGAATTGTTCTGTTTGTAAGGCATTATTTAAGCTTATTCTGGTATTTGAACTGATGGCTATGCTTCGAACACTATTACTGCGTTTTTCTTTTTCTTTTTTTGTTTTTGAGTACATTAAGAATTCATGATTTATTTTTTTCCTCGTTATGGTAGAAAATTTGGGGTTTTTCTTGCCATATATAATCTCGAATAATGCTTTAGTAATACTCTACATCTATCATGCTAAAATGTAACCCTTCTTTACATTTTGATTATTGAATCCATCAGTTTCTTCTTTACTTAGGTGAAGTGTCTTATTTTTTCGATTCATTCTTGGGCACATCTAAGAAGAAGATGGGTACAAAGAATGAGAGCGAGGACAGAAATATGTATGAAGATCAAGAAGATTCTCCATCACATGAAGAAGATAGCAGTGGAGGAAACTCAGGAGAAAGCAATGCTCTGAAGAAAGGACCTTGGACAGCAGCTGAAGATGCAATTTTGGTGGATTACGTTAGTAAGCATGGAGAAGGGAATTGGAATGCTGTCCAGAAGCACTCAGGGCTCTCTCGTTGTGGGAAAAGTTGTCGCTTGCGATGGGCAAATCACTTGAGACCAGATTTGAAAAAAGGTGCATTCACCCTAGAAGAAGAGCGCCGTATAATCGAACTCCATGCCAAGCTGGGAAACAAATGGGCTCGAATGGCTGCAGAGGTACATGTTTTAGCCTGTTTATGCTTCTTACTTACCCTCCTCCTCACAAACCAAAAAATGGTAAAAAAAATAAGGGAACATATTTTTTGTTAGGATTCACATGCTCAAGTTTGCTGCGATGCATCTAATACTTTTGGTATTCGTTTGGCTATATTTGGCTTGAGAATAATTAGTTCTGCAATTTGCTTCTGATAAACTGATTTCTTAGTGTCACTAACTCGCAAACTTCTAAAGTTTTCTGTTGATTGCTTTTTGTAGTGAAGGGTCGATTGCAAAATTATGAAGCAGGTCCTTCTCTAATGTGACCGTATCTGTATCAACTATCAAGTACTCATATTCATGCAACTTTAGTAAATTATAAATGAGACTAATGTGTTCATATACTCGATACATTGAGTAGCCCTATTAGATTCATAATACAAATGTAGGAGTGGTTATAATGCAGCCTAAGTACTTGTAAGGCCTTTGTTAGATTATTTTACCGTCATTTTCATTTTCATTTTCTGGGGTTGAGCTTGGCGTGGATGCTAAGTTTAGTCATACTCTTAAACCATTTGAATATATATGGAAGCTTTAGAGGCTCTTGAAACACATCTGATTATGATGTAGTTATTGCATTTCTTAGAAGTAAACATTCTAAAGTAATTTACTCATGCAGTATGCTAATAGAAGAATGCAGACTACTGTAATTTATCCATGCAGTGTGTTAGTAGAGGAATGCATATAGCGTATGGATCACAGGACAGGCATTATAAATGTGTTCAAAATTTGAAGTTTTTTGTGCAAGCCTTTTGTGCTCATACACTTCAGTTCATTTGGGCTTCCACTTTTGATCCATTAGTATGAGGCCACGGTGATCCTGAACCCATCAAGCAAATCATGCAATAACAATAAACGAAATCTTCAAACTATATGAATCACCTTTATTTGGAGAGTAGCATTCATTCATTAAATGATATGAGAACTAAATTCCCCTGCATCATATTGCATCCAAGTCTACTTAGCACACCTTCCATGAGATATGAATTATATATGATATTCGTTGAGAAATTTGAGCAACAGTGTTATCGATGTTCCACCTGACTATAAGGGATTTTAGCATGCCATATTTTGTTGAGGAGGTTGGAATGAGTGAAAAGTTAGATGCTGAAAGAAGTAGCTGACCGAATATCAAGGATTTATCAATGTTCCACATATGAGTGCCCTCCCACTCCTGGAAGGGGAACTCATCAATGATATCAAGCAACATTTGAAGTTCAAGTTGTTTCTATCAATAATATTTCTAAAGAAGTGAAAATTCCAAGAAATGATCCACAGTCCGTAGAATATAAATCGATATGGGTTTTTTTATGAGCGTTGAAATTCAAAATAAGCATGGGAAGGAGGCCCCATACAGCTCTAAAACTCTAATTGCATTTTGTTTATACCCATTTGAAATTTTCTTATGTGAGAATTAGATTTCTTTTTAAAATAGTTTTGGAACTCCACCCAAAACCTTTCTCTCTCATTTTGGCGATTTCCAAGTACGAACCTACACTTGCACCCGGAAGTTTTATGTGATTTTTTATTATTTATGACCTAATAATTCCATTAGCAGAAGTCCTACATTTAAGTCTATTTTGCACGGTACATTTCTCATTTATAGTATGCTTTACATAAACTATATTGAAGACTTTACTGAAATTGTACATCTAGTACATTCGACATGATTTTATTTTTCTTTGACTGTGACATGGTCGGCTTTCAATTGAGGATAAGACGAGAGTCTCACCCAAATTTGGGCATGTTAAATGGAGACCTGTAAGTGTAACAATTAGGAGTGAGGTGATTGATTTGGGAGAGGTAAGGAAGGCTATGGGTGGACCTTGCAAAGGTTAATTGCAAGGTCCTTCTAGATTGGAATGAGTGGCATAGGGGAATTTCTTGTTTTGGTTCCATGTAAAAAATTGGGATCAAGGCTTAGTTTAATATGGTGGGCTTTCTATAGAAACACTAGGTGAAATTTTATTTCTGCTAGACCCAAGCTGATTCTTCCTGCTGATATCCCTAATTTCCTCAATAGAGCGTCTGAGTATAGTATAGTTCAGTGATCCATAAACTAGGTTATGGCCCAAGGTCCTTGTAAAAAAGTTGATAGCCATTGTGAGAGTATTAGCGCAGCTTCAGTAGAGATTTTTGCTTCGACAAGTTACTGAGGTCTGGTAGTGGGCAATTTAGAGAAATGTGATATATAAAAATTTCAATGTCAGAGTTTTCACTTTTCTATTTCCTTTTACAAACAAAGATATGAAAGATGCTGGAAATTACATTTGAATATTTTAGGGGATGCATCATTTTTGAAGCTATATCTAGATAGCACTTTTTTTTTCCTTTGCAGAAATAAATTGAACAGTGGTTTCTACAAATGAGGTGAAGTTACTATTTTGTTTTAGGAATATCTGTTGCAGAGACTGCTCGTCCGCTTCTTCTATTATGAATTGTGCATCTATTATGAATGGAAAAACTTGTGGACCGCTCTGACGGTACATTCTGTTAACAGCTTCTATCCACCCCACCCTAGGATCCGCCATAAAAAAGTAGAGGACGCCTCTAAAGCCACCTCTTTTCTCTTTTATTTACCCCACTCCCCAATCCACTTTTTAAGAGGGGGGGGGGGGGGGGGGGGGGGGTGGGACAATTCCGGAACTGCCTATTTACTTTCATTTATTTATTTATTTCCCATTATTTTCTCCAGTTGCCCGGACGCACAGATAATGAGATAAAAAACTACTGGAATACAAGAATAAAGAGACGACAACGTGCTGGACTGCCGATTTATCCACCTGATGTGTGTCTGCGAGCATTTAGTGAGAATCAGCAAAGTCAGAGCATAAGTGCCACTGAGGATGAACACCTTGATCTTTTGCAGGCCAGCAGTTTAGAGATTCCTGATTTGGAATTAAAAAATTTGGGACACAATCATGGGTATCAATCCTATCCGCCTACGCTACTTGATATTCCGGTAAGCAGATTAACACCAGGCCTAGGTTCATCTCACGGTTGCAGCTTTATGTTCCCCACATTACATCCGTCCAAACGCCTTAAAGAATCAGAGAGTATATTATTCCCCCATCTGGATCACAATAACGTTGGTACTTCATTCAGTCAGTATGAGGATGATGCTTATGACAGGATTGATCATCCATTTGGGTTATCTTCACCATGTGACCCTGCTCCGAGCACCAACCACCAGTCAGTGTTAGGTGCATTTTCCGGCAGCCATGCCGCTCTAAATGGCAACTCTTCTTCTTCCGAGGTGAAGAAGTTGGAGCTCCCTTCACTCCAATATGCAGAATCCCAACTAGGTAGTTTGGACTTACGACCGCCTTCTCCACTACCTTCGCTCGATTCTATTGATACTTTCATCCCGTCTTTTCCAAATGGGGAAAGAAAGTCCAATGATTGTGTTTCTCTGAGGAGCAATGGTTTATTGGAAGCAATACTGTACGAATCACTGGCTTTGAAGAATGCAAAGAGTAGTAATTCGTGCCAGCAGACTCCAAGTAATTCTGTTGTTGTGGACAGCTCATCCCCAGAGTTTTGTGCATCAAAATTGGGGGATGCTTCTGGAGAAACCATGTCTCCTTTGTGTCATTCCGCTGCATCAGCATTTAGCGAGCGTACTCCTATCAGTGGAAGCTCAATGGAGGAAACCAGGCTCGGTTAGGAATATAATATTATCACTCGCTTGATTCATGAAATGAAATAGAAGTTTAATAGGAATATAACATGAAAGGAATAACATCCTCAGAGTGAGGGGCTACTCCCATGGACCACGAGAAAAATAGACAAGGAATAGATAAGGAAAGCTATTATTGATGGCCAAGGGTCCAATAGGGTGTTCTTACCTATTCCACTCATGGTCCTTGAAAAGAGTTGTTCCTCGCTTACTTTCCTCATGTTTCATGTTATATTTTTATGAAATAGCGATCCCATTCTCACTATATTTTCGATCGGAAATAAGGCTGCTTGAGTTCACGTTTGAGGAGCCCCTACTAACTCATTCGAGTGTTTGTAATATGCAGGACATGAAATCAAACATGAAGTGGCTGACGATGCGGTTTTGACTCGATACCACAATGAAAGGAAACAAACTGAACGTAAGATAGATTTATCGAGGCCGGACACTTTACTGGGCTTGGACTGCTGCTGGTTTGGGCTCGGCACAAGCCATGGTACGATGGACCGATCAGTCCTAACAACTGACGCAGTAGAGGTCTTTGGGGAAGATTTCGGTCGAGAATACGGGTCTTATGAGGATAACGCGCCTGCTCCTGTCTCTGTCAATGGTCCAGAAACCACCGAAGATTCAATTGAACTGCAGTGGGATCAGAGTTTCTGTTGAAATTGAGAGAGAATCAAGCAGATAGTTCCTTAAGGTGGTGTCGGACTTAGGAGTGATTTCATTCTGTTATTTTGTTGTTCATCTTGATGTATTGGATTTTTTATGGCATTTATAATTATAGGGTGGAGTGTGATTTTGATTTCATAGTTTTGGATTTTAACGCAGAGCCTTGTTTGGCAAACTGGTGCACATCTGTCAAAGACCTATGATTATTATTGATTTCGGTTGACTCCTACGCTTATTGCTCAATTACTTTTATCGATTTTAAAAAAATTATGTCCAATTACTTTTTTAAGTTCATCATGATGAGATCAATAAACCTTAGTGGCGTATTATTCTTCTTTGCAGTATTCTCCTTCCATAGGGTGAGCTGGTGGAATTGCAAGTGCAAAATTATGAAAAATCACCTTTTCGGTCCTCGGGGTTCTCCAGTTTGGGGTTCGTGTCGTTTTAGTTTCTCGTGTTTAAAAGAAGTTAATTTTGACCTAGAAGATTTTTTGAAAAGACCAATTTGACCTTAGACTAACAATTTGAACGAGAAAATTAGATGTGCAATTGGTCGATTCAAAAACTTCAGGAACGAAATTCGCCGCTTCTAAATATAAGAGACTAAATTGATGCTAATCCTAAACTTCGAGAGACAAAAAGGCTAATGTCCTGAAAATTATGAAAAGGAACCACACGATTTCTTCCAATTCATCAAATTCATTTAAATGGACCAAGTTTATATTCTTCCAATTATTAGAAAATAAATTGGGAGCGAAAACAAGTCTCGTAATTGCAACAAAAAATAGTTAATGCCATGTTTGGTGGGTCGAACTAAAATGGAATACATTAGAACATGGACACTGCAATGAAACCTTATAACGAGCTATTGTTTACTCATAACCAGCAATGGTTTACTTGAAATTGATCTTTCTAATAATTCTCGAAAAATGAGGGGCAAAGAGCTTAATCGAGGAAGATAATGCAATACTGGCATGAGCAAATGACAGTCTTAATGCTTGAATCGTATAATCAGATTTTGGCATGCAGAGTCCACTTGCATTACATGAATACCACACTGTTTGGTGTTAATTATGCCTTACAACTTAATTATATCCAAGGATTACAAAAAGCTAGAGAATTACATACATACATGGTAGAGAGAAAGATGACATGAGGCAACAAAATCACTCATGTTGAACATGAATTACCTAAACAACGAACTCGGCACTTGCAGTCACCGTTCCAAGGATGGGCCTCCCACCTGGGACCAGTTTCGGTAGAGCTGGAGACTCCGACGATGAATCTGAATGCCTGTCTGACCAAGCCATTGCAGCCGGAATGATTCCAAACAACACCAAAGCTGCATTAATGAGCAACAATACGTTTATAACTAGGGCTCTTACCAAGGCTGCCATGATTATAAGGAGTAGATTAATGCCTTAACTCGACTCTTCTGTCTCATGAAGTTGTTGCTTTGTACATCCGCTTGGGTGGGATAGTGCTTGCGTGAGCCACAATTAAAGTTACACTTCTATATAGTCAAGAAAAAGTCACCGAGGTCCCGTTTGGATACCCACGCGGAACAAGCGCTTTTTTGCCGAAAAAGTGCTTTTCGAATTTGTGCCGAACACCTAAATGTTTTTTTGAAAGTCACTTTTTGGCCAAAAGTGCTTTCCGTGTGGGTATCCAAGCTAATAAAATTTTAAGTGCATTTCATGATTATATCAGGTAAAAATAAAGTAAAACCAATAAGAGGTTCTTGTCAAGTGAAGTGCCTTGCAAACAGGACATGATGGGCATTCACAACAAATCCTTATTAGTCAAGCGGAGTCATTGGGCTGGCCTGCTAACAGCGCTTTGAACTAATAATACCATCAAAACCATAGTTTTATTAGGGTTTATATACGTACCAAGGAGAGGGATGGAGCTGCCGGCAAGGGCATTGAGTTGAATGGAGCTGCCGGCGACCAATAATGGAGTTGTCAATTCGAAGTCGTCGGATCAAAGTTAACTGTCGGATTTGAAATCGTCGAGCGGAAACGTGTCTGATTGTCGAATCTTTGGGTCCAGACGGAGTCGCCGCCATCCCCAACTTTTTTTCCTTAGCGACACTTTTTACGCCATGGCACTCACGTTGGCTAGCTTGAATGCCAAGGCATCGCCTTGACAACTATGACGGCCGTTGCACCTTGTTTTTGAAACCATAACACTGTTGATGAGTCTCTTGTGAATTCAAGAGACCCAAATGAGCAAATGAAATATGAGTGCCCTTATAACAGGGTACAAATATCAAATTATCCTTACTAATCCTAATGCCACTTTATTTTATGATAGATTCAAACCTAATAACTCATCTTTAAAGTTATTTTTCCAGGTATGCAAGCCATTCATTTGGTCAAATTTGGTTTGCTACTTGGCCAAATTGAATTTCATTAGAAGAAACTAATATTCTAATCTAATTAGAATGGCATTCCCATACACAGAGAATGGCCAAATTGAATTTCATTGAGGAGAGTCTCATGTCATTGGGACTATGTATTCTAATACTTGACATACCCTGTTGGATAGTCTCTCATTGGCAATTGACTTTGGGTGGAACTATGACATGGCATCGGATTCTGCTTGATTCAAGTGTGGCCCAAGAAAGGCACAGATGTGCCCTATTTTGTGCACATGTGGTGTCTGCATTAGTGGGGGAATGTGGAGTCCCATATTGTATTGGAACTATGTATTCTGATGCTTCAAATCATCGTATTGTACTCTCTCATTGCTAATTGGTTCTGGGTGGAACCTTAACAATAATCATAAAGAAAAAACTTGAAAAAACCTTCTCAATTCATGTAGTTTGAAAATCACCATGAGATCTATGAACAAAATGAGTATTCAAAATTCAAGAATCCCATTAACAGCGCATTCACAAGTGCAGACATGAGTATTAAGGCTGCACTTTCCCATCTGCAATACAATGCTGTTCATTAACGCCTAAAAAAGAACTTCACACAAAGTTCAATCCACGTAAAGGCTACTATAAATCCACAAATTCAAGGGGCAACAAATGAGTGAAAAATTCATGCACAGCAGATAGGACACTGAATAATTAAAAGAAAAACTAATTCTTGTCATATCCTGCGGTATAGGGTAATAGATTTTCAAGAATTCACTTGTCCTGGATCTGTATCCCGTATCCATGTCCGCAGGCGTAGTTTGGAATACCCACAAAAAAAGTACAAGGTTTAACTTTGATGCAGCCAGCTGCTCGGCGCAGTTTGGATTACCCACAAGGAAAGAACTGTTAGCCCAGAAAGTACTTTTCGAAAAAGCAATTTGATATAGCTTTCTCAAAAGGGCTTAACTTTGATGCAGTTGTAGTACCTAAGTTAGAGATAACACATACATATAAAGGAAAAATAAAATAAGACAAAGTGAAACCTAAGATGACCTAGGTTTGGGTCTTGGATTTTTTTTTTTATCACAACTGCATTTAACTTATATGCAACTATTGCATCTTAGTTTTTTTCTTTTTCATAAAGCAGTAAAAGTTTTTTCCTTGTAGCCTTTTTTAGGCAAAATATGCTTTTCGAATTTGTGCCAAACACCTAACTTGTTATGGGAAAGCACGACTAAAAGTGCTTTCCTTGTGGTATCCAAATGGCCTCAAAAGCTAAAACTAAAAGCACTACATGCAAAAACAACATTATAATCAATCAATGTGTTATGCGCCTAATTTGTTATGTACTGTGAGTCATCCAATTACTCAATGAGACAAACTACCCAGCTATCATCAAGCTTGTCTTCTTAGCAGGACTGTGAACCATGGCCGCCATCCCACTGGCAAAGACCAAGACAGGTGCAGGAAAACAAATGCCGAAGGCTCAAATAATCCCATGAAAAATGCACAAGAAGTAGCACGCACGCTGAAGTATCAATGTCCTGGTTTATAAACACAAGAGCGCAAATCGGTAGAGATAGATGAATCGCAGGAGTCTTCCTCGTGGATGAAAGCAGGTAACCTAATGGATACAAAACACCCATGCTTTAGCTCCTCGCGCAATGGCCCCCGGTGCAACAGCAAGCACTAGTCTGACTTGAGGTCTTGCAACATATGAGGGCCATGTACACACGATTATAACTTGCACATCCACGCATGCTAAATATGCTGCCAGTTTCAACACAAGAGTATCTCATGGTGCAAAACATGATCATGACCCACCTTTGCCTACATTTCAAACAGAACGCATGCAAGAATTGTCCATTTTCAACAACAATTCATTGTGTGAGGTAAAATTTAGAAGATTCACATTGAAGATATAGAAAAACACTAGTGAAACCCATTTTAATGTAATGCAGTCCTGAATATAAGAATCACTTGCAATGCCTGCAGGGGCATGGAATCTAGATACTTAAAGAGGCATTGAAGCTCTCCCCTGGATGTGCTACAGCACAAGCTCCTCAAAAAAGCACCTGCAGTGTTTACATATCTTTGGAAAAACATGAAAGTCATGCAAACAAATTCACAGTAGGAGCATTGCATTTGGCCCAAAAAAGATTCAAGTTTCCCTGCATTATTTTATGCTTGAACTCATTTGTAAATTATCCAATCTGAGTGGCTTAACCAACAAAGAAATGAATAGGTTCATATAAATGAGTATTGCATGTAAAAGAACCAGTAAAATTTATTGAAATAACAATACAAGGCAGTGCAATATAATAAATATAGTGGGGAGGATTGCTTATCCTCCATTTATACATTCATTTCTCTCTAATAAAGCCCTCTTTATTTATCATAAAAAAAACTGCAATGCAATCGATATTGCCAGGTCCTAAAAGCCTACATAAACAGGAGCCCTGCCAATTTAAAAATTATGTTGAAAATAAACAAAATAATATTTATTTTTTATAAGCAAAGAAAAATTTATTGAAAGAAAGTCAGAAAATAAAATAGGGGAGGATAAGAAATCATAAAAGAAGAAAAAGAAGAAAAAAAAGAAGACAAAAGACAAAACATAATAATGAAAGGAGAGAATTGCATCAAGAAAGCCTTCCAATCTCTATGAACTTCCCGGATATTAACCCAATGGGATAAGCCCCGAACAATAATCCAAAGAGAGGAAAGGAAAAAAGCTCTATGCCACACCCCTTCAGTAGAATGCAAAGCCTTTAATTCCATAAGTAATGTTATTGCCGAATTTTATAGCAGAGAGTGGGGGTGAGAGGGTGCCAAATTTTCTGTCATGCAAAGCCTTTAACATGTGTGCGTCCAGTGATTTTAACCGTTCATTGCATTGCATTTGATAAAAGAAATTAAAAGCACAAATAATTTAAAAAATCATTAAGCTCGTTATGTGATTTTTCACATAAATTTTCTATATAAGAACTCTTGTTGAAGATAGTATGGCTCCAATATCTTATTAATTAAATAGAACAGGCTTAGTTTTCCCATGTGGGATAATGTTCTCAACACGCCTCACGCACGATGACAATAGCACTAGAGGCGTGGACAGTAACTTGGGGGTAACGTGGAGCATACATGGCAACAATAGCACCACATCCGGTTAAAAATGTGGGAATTTCCATCCTAAAATCAATTGGCAATAGGCGTGGTGGCTCCAAGATTTCATTAATTAAATAAATAGGACTTATTTTCCTAGTATGAGACAATGTTCTCAACATAAATAGCACGAAATTTGATCATGAATTTGATTTAAAATTTTCAATGAATAATTTTTCTACTAAAAATTTCTAAGGCACAATTTTCTGTTTTATGGAACACGACTGATATGATAAATTTAATTAATCTAAATCTTTTTGCAATGCCTTAGATATGACCGAAAATTGGAGGCTAGAATAGATAGCTTTGAGATGTGTTGTGGAAATGCCCTAAAAAAATAGATAATTAAAGCGATAAAAAATATAAAATGGAGTTGAAATGCAATAAATATACACTCCTTCTCGCTCACAAGCACTTTCATAAGTAACTTTTCACATATACCTTTCTTTATCCAAACTCAAGGGAGAAAGAAATTAAACAATACATGAAAAATATTAAAATGCTTCTTTTTGGTGTGTCTTGAAAATAGAAGATGAAGTCTCTATTTAAGGCTTTAGGAGCCAATCCATTCTTCAATCTTTCCGATGTGGGATTGTGAACATTTAAAGGCTTCAAGAGTCGTTTCATTATTCAATCTTTCCGATGTGGGATTGTGACCTCAACAACATGATCCCCCCTTACAGGTCTTGTCTAGCCACCCCTATCACCCTCCAAAAAACAAAATAGCTCAAGGGATAAAATAGGGGTAACAAAATTATGGAAATTCTTGATTACAAGAAAGCACAATAATGAATTTTGACCGATAATTACTAATGCATGTTGATGACACCCGAGATGGGACCTGCATGGGAGAGCCCCAGTAGCTGAGCTAACACATCGAAGATCAGGTGGTGATCTCAAACTTTTTGTTGGAATACCTTATTTGAGAATAGAATTAATAAATGTACCCTATCTTTTCAAACTTTTCTCACTCCCACTAATCCCTTGTTTGCAGGACAATAGAGGTCACCCCAATGTCCCGGAGGACAAACAGCCCCATAACAGATCTGGGCCCCCCTGTCATTGGGGAAACATGTTGGAGTTTGTTGCCTATTACATAACTAGCTTTAACCTTGCAAATGGAGGAAGAAGAAGTATAGCAAGTAACTGGCATTAATTCTAATGGGATGACACCGCCTTCGAGTATCCTCCTCGGAAGCACCCGCCACCCTAGTTGGGACACACTTGGTTGAACCCTTGGTAGCCAAGCTGGGATTGATAAGATGGTCCTCTCATTTATCTGACTTGAACACATGTTGATTTGGTGCTTCCTTAGATGATCTTCTTTATCCGAGCTATGATTCGGTCCATGCTCATGGCTTGAAGCCTGATTGTAATCATTACACCTGCATAGATGGCGTGTGGCAGCACCCAAGATTGATTTGTTCCTCAACACAAAGATATTGGTCACGTGGATGTCGTGTCTGAACACGCAATCTTTTTAGAGAATTAAATGCTAATCTACCTAACTCAACCACTTTTTCGACTATACATATCCACTTAAACTTCATTAATGAGGTACGCATTCATTACTTAATTACCTCCGGGTCAAGCTTCCAACTTAGATATCGGAGCGATCTTGGGGTTAACCTCTGGGCTCCCAAGCCTTCTTCTTCTTCCTTTTAGAGGTCTTCCTCTAGCTGACCAGCTTCCTCGGATCTCCTATCCGATTCGCTGGTCCTCCGCTCCACCTACCTACATTACCTCGGCTTTTCTTTCATAAGCCACATGCCATATTAATAGAAGTTTAATATAAGATTTACAAATACTGGCATGTATTGAACGAATCGATCCTAACAGAGATCCGCAAAAATTAACACCCTATTGGCTGCTGTTTTCACCTATTGAAAACCTCTCCCTTTCTTTCTGACGTGGGCTTTGAGAAGGTCGCCTCTTTTTTTTCCTTGACTCTCGGTTTTTGCGGTGATGGTGGTTTTCTCCTGCGTTGAAAGAAGGCTTTGGCGTTTTCTTGTTCCCCAGAAGCAAGGTTTCGTACTTTTCCTGTGGATGATACAGCTCCTTGGACCTGCTTGCCATCATCCCTCGTTGTAATCAGATGGCTTGGCTTGGGTCCATTATCATCACTGGCTATCATCTAGCACTCGTCCTTGGCTCTTCCTCCGCGAGTTCTAAATACATGGTTTTAAATGGCGGTCAAGGTTACAGTCGCGTAACGGTAGCGAGTGTAACAGGACGCAAGCGTAATAAGGGTAAATTATGAGACACGGTGCACGATAGTCGTTTTTTGATATTTGAAGTTTATAAAAATGTTATAAATAATTTTTAAACTATTTTGACCCACCTTATTTATCAAGCAAACACTAGTACATATAACATTTAGATTTTAAATAAATTTAAGTACGCTGTTAAACATAAAACCTACATATATCTTGATTCGTACTACCACAACAATAAAGATTTTAATATATATTATTATAAATGAAAATCACATAAATTTTAACAAGTTTTTGCAATCACAATAAATGTTATGTTGTGATAATTCATCCCACCACATGTGCAAATATTTGTCATTCACTATACATCATCTTATTTTGTTAATAAAAAATAAAAAATAAAATACAAAAATCATATGTAGAAATATCTCTCCTCTATTATTACGAATAGTAGCGATATCGGAATGCGCTGATACCGTTACGTAGCGGCTACTTCTTAGTTTACAACTCCCATGTGCTGGTCCTCACCATCGCTGTTGTCGGAGCGAGCCAAATCGGGATACAAGGACAACTATTAACCGATTGTGGGTCGTTTCGAAGGGGTCAGACTCGAAAGCTTATTTTGTTTTGGCTGATGTCATTTATTGGGTTATCTTACCTGGAGTTTCGGGTTTCATTTATGCTGATGGGGCTTTCAGATGCACTCAATTTGATTTATGTGTGTTTCGGACGTGCTTGACATATAATTTAAATAGAATCTTAATCATATCAGTAAATTTCGAACTCAAAAAAGAAAACTTTATAGATCCAAATTAATTTCTATGAATTGAATGGATTCAAGATTTAAATTCACTTTTTTGTTATAAAATTAGAATTCAACTAAATTAATCTAATTTTATTGTTAGGATTAAGCTAATAAACGAATGAATCAGTTAATTTACTACATTGCTCATTTTTATTGTTGGAAGAGAGATAAAGAATGCACATTATTAAAAATAATAGTGTTTTAAGAAAATGAAGAATTGAAAAGATTAAAAAAAAAAAGTCAATTCTCATCCAATCACACCAATTTATCTTGAATATTTTGAACTAATATACACTTTTCACGCTAAAAGAGTAATATGGTAAAGTTTATGCAGTCCTTTTTAAGAGGTATATTGATAAAATAATAATAAATGACTAAAATTATCAAAATAATAATAATTTTATGTGGTCCTCTTTAAAAGGTATATTGCAGTGACCATTCATATTATCTAATTTCATTCTCTATCATTTTTATTTTATTTTTATAACAAATGACTAGAATTATCTAATGGTACGAGTTTAGGGCTTTACAAATTTAGGAAATTCATACTCAATGACAATAAAGGATCATTCGTTTTGTACCCATTGATACTTGCCGATGGCACGGTGCCACGTTGATAAAAGACACCTTATTTGTTTTGTCGATAAGTAAAAAGTCCAAATATATATTGTGTGTCCCCTTCTTAAAATAAGAAATTTATTTTGCACATGAAACTTTAATGTATATAATTAAAGGAAATGATTGTGTACATGAAACTTTACTCTAATCTATATAATTATAAGAAACTATTCTGTACGCAGAAGTAATTAGGAGAAATTACATTTAACTCCCTTATAGTTTGACGCATGTCCCTGTGATTTGAAAATTAGGACATAACCCCTTGTGGTTTTGATGGACTTATAAAAGTTAACTTTTCCATTAAATATGAAAAAAAAAAAGACCTTGATTTCTCAAATTACCCATAAACTAATTTCTTATAACAGTACCCAAATAAATGAACATTTTTATACTTCTTGTACCTTGAAAAAAATATATATTTTATAGAGGTTATATACTCATAATTCCAACTAATCATGATGATTCGAAATAGGTATACTAATATTATAAGCATCTAGGCAAGTTTTTTGGTAAAAGTATAGGTGCACATACAAATACTTCTTTCTTTGGTACAATACAAATATCTTTTTCATGACCTAAGAATTATGAAAAGATTTTTTCTTTGAGAACAATTGTGATTGAGGTGAGGAGTTAATTTTGGGTAATTTGGTAAATTGAAGTCTATTTTTTTCCTATTCAACACTTTAAAAAATTTGTAGAAGAATAAGTAGGTAGATTTGATGGAAAATTTAACTTTTATAAGTAAATTAAAATTATAGGAAGTTATGTGTTAATTTTCAAATCATAAAAAAATCAAATCATAAAAAAATTAAGTACAATCTCCCTAAGTTATTAACACTTCCTATTAAAGAGGTGTGCAAATAAAGAAAATTGATCGAGAGGGCATGAAAAGCTAAAAAAAGATAATGATAGTCAGAGAAAACTGACAAAAATGTTAAAAAAAAAAACGAGAGAGAGAAAAGAAAAAGGAAAAAGGAAATAAGGGTTAGGAGGCCACAATTCCGCTGTTTATGAAAGTCAGTATAGATACCGATAAATAGATTTAAGGTTTTCATTACGTCTGTCTCCCTTTTTCAATCTTCAAAACCCTAAAACTGCAGCGTCGATTGTGTTTCAGAGCCTCGGAATCGATCTTCTCTCTCTCTCTCCTCTATCTCAATTCAGACCATTCAACATCTCGCCCTTCATCTATCGCTTTCTCCCCGGTTAGTTTCTCTTTTCTGTTCCTCCTCTCTCTCTCTCTCTCTCTCTCTCGGCCTCTGAATTTCGCATTTAGATGATTTTATTTCTTGATCGTGAGATCAGTAGAATTTGTGCTCTAGGGTTCTGTAGCTGCACACATGCATTTGCTTTTGTTGCTCTTGCGATTTGATTTCTTGGAATGTGATAAACGATGTGCGGATCGCGTGAAATGGTACTCTGATGATTTGTGGCGGATTTTGTTTGTTTCAGGGGGTATTCAGTTTCTGGTTTTTCTTTATTCTTTCCGAGTGAGAATAGGGCAAGAACTGATGTAGAGATACTTTGTGGTAGCAACTATATCTGACAATTTGTTGCGATGGGTTAATGTTGATTTCAATAGATTCTTTTGATAGAAGGAAAAACAAATTGCTTCCGGGAATTTCTGATTGCTGCGCTGCTAGGTACTCCTCGTGAGATGATGAGATTATTTAGTGAAGAGTTGACCCATACCCTTGACTTCTCAATTTCAGCTGAATGGCTGAAATATCATCTTGATCATCCTTGATGTTCAAGAAGCATCTCTTTCTTTAAGACCTTTCATACGAAATTTTTATTAGAAGACAAATGATTTTGTCAAGTGAATCTTCCTGGCTTAGCAGCTCATTAAGGGCTGTTTTGAGAACACACTGCACTGGTGATATATACACATGTGTTATATGGTTTCCATGATTGATGTTAGAGTTGTTGACGGTTCATTTACTTTGATATTTATTTTGACTACTTCAGAATACTTTATAAATCGGAGGAGTTTTTGTATGTTGAAGCTCTTTAGTAAGTTGGTATTTTAATTTTGTTTTGACTTTTGACATTAGGTAATTAGTAACTTGAATTGTTTGAACCCCCCCTTTTTTTTGTTGAATATGGGTTTTTGTAGTTGCCATGATAATCCTTGTCCTTGTCACTCGGCCAATGTGTTAGGGGCTTAAAAGTGTGACTCCAATCACCTTCGAGAAACATTTCTGGAAATCATTACTGCCATGCATGCTTGCTGAGGCACCTAAATGTGGAATGATGGCTTTTTTTTAGGTGTAGAATCAGATGGGGTATTGCTATGAACCGCTTGTGACATATGTGGGTTTTTTGAGGACTACTGTTAGCATCTTAATAGAACAAGATTAGGCCCATTCTAAATTAGTATGTTACAGCCGCTTTGGTTAGAAGATGAAGATATTTATGGCCAGACAGATGCATAGGAATTTTTCATGTGTGTGTGTGTGTGTATTATATTGTGATTGGGAGTTTAGGAAAGAAAAGAAATGGAGTGATAATATTTTTAAGGAAGGGAGAGAAAAGAAAAGAAGAGACATGTTTCCCCTCTTTGTTGTTTGCGAGTTTACCAGAGAAAATTAAAGGAGATAATTCCTTCTTGATTTCAAGTTGGAATGAAAAGGAATGGAGATAAACTTTGTTATAAAAGTCTTAAGACTAGTACTTAATTTAATCAGTGTTCTGAAATTGGTCTAGGCGGTCACATAGGTTAGGTGATCATGAAACGCCTAGGTGGCCGTGCAGTACGTAGGCAGCCATGAAACGTCTTGCTTAAGGGGAAACTGCTCCCCTAAGCAGTCAACAACATTTATTGGTCAAAGGTGCAATTGCTTGAAAGGATTCTTAGGTGGATATGGTGCCTAGGCATACTTTATTTTTTATGTTCTTTTCTTTTACGATAATAACACCTGCATCTGTCCATTATTTTTTAAAAAAAATTCAAAATAAATCTATTGTTGCCATGAGTTATACTTGAGAGAATATTATTTATCCTAAGCTGTGAAGAGTTTGTTGTATTTTATTATGTTATTTCAATAATATTTTATGAATTTATCTAAATAGTTGTATTGACATACTAATTTTTTTCTTAAGAAAATACAAAGGACCCGCTTATGTTTGTCTACCGCTTTTTAGAACACTAAATTTAATTTTTATCCTTCATTATTTGTGGGGCAAACTGGGTATTTTTAAAATTTCAATAAAGACATTTTCCCGCCCCTTCAAATCATTGCACCTTTGGACAGATGAAACTGGAAGGAAAGTTGAAGTTTTTGATCCTTACATTCCTTTCCAAACTCCTTCCTTTCTCTCCTTCATTTCTCTCCTCCATAAATCTAGCAATCAAGAGATTTAGTATCTATCCCCCCCAAATCCCTCCCCTCCCTTTGCATCCAAATCCTTCCATCTTGTTAAACTGTTAATATTACAAGCATTTTCCTTGGCTGCTATGAAAGTGAGTGCATTTTGACTTATATTTAGGTATATAAAAAAAAAAAAATTCAAGGGAAGTTGTTTCACAGAAGCATTGTGGATAATGCCTGTATAGAAAAATATATGGGTTTCAAAACTTGTTCCATACTGCTTGTATGATGAAATTCTAATATAGGTTACAAGTATTGGATATGAATTGGTTGTCACCCGGGGATTCAACAATTCCCTAAAATTAGGATACCGATGCTGCGCGATATGCTAAATTAAAAAAAATATATATATTAGATATAATAAATATTTCTATTTTATGCATTAAATATTCTTCTTGTTTGCTGACACACACACACACACTTATCTAGAATTATTTTATTCTACTAGCGTTAGGGAGGTGGGGCAGACCAGTGTGGTAGAGCATAAGTTCTGATTGTAGTCAACATCAGATAAATGGTAAATCAACACCATATCAGCGGTAAGTGATAAATATTACCTTATTGTGTTGGCCCAGTGCGATTATGACTAGTTATATTGTATACTAGTTAAAATAAATGATTGATATACTGTAGTAGCATAAAATTTCACTTTTTATAACACATCAAAGTGAATATACAAATGGCACTCATTTTTGGCTCTAGAGGCATGTGCCTCAGGTGTGTGTTTAACATCTATCCCACAAGTTTCCATTTACAATTGTAGATGGAAAAATTTTGGTGCTAAAGTTAGCCACGCTAGGAGATCTATAGGTATTTTCTGGTGGTTGAGCATAGTCATCTTGAGGGGCATAGAGAAAGAGAGGGAGCAAGAGAAAGAGAAGCAAAGAAGGGGGGTTGCAATGGAGTGATAGATGGAGAATGGGAGGGAGGTCTTGTAATCACCGAAGATGGGAAGACAGTCGAAACAAGTGATGGGTTTGAAGAGGTTACAATGGCTGTTGGGAGTACTTTGTGTGGGTAGAGGGGTAGTATTGGGGTTCCAAGGTTCGTCTTTCATCTGTCTGTGATTCGTTTTTCTGAGTCCAATGTAAATATTTAATGTGGAGCCCCCATAAGTTTGAGTTATCAGGTGGGAGGCATATAATACATTCACATTATATAAAGTGATCCATTTGGAAGAGCGGCCTAAATGGAAGTTTAAGCCAAATTAAGTTACTTTATCCTGCCTTGTTATCCGACAGTTCAAACAGTAGATAGGTTTAATTGACATCATATAATGGATCAAATAACTGAAAAGATGGGTTTGAATGCTGAACTTTGAAAAAAATAATATTATTCTGAAATTGAAGAATGCTATGAGTTATGCATGAAGAGCCATGTGATCAGTCTGTGAATTTCACAATTTGTGAAGGGAAGAATAACGGTAGTGGATCAAAGGGGGAATCTGTTTGTCGCTAACCCTTGGGGCATTAGGCTGGACCATTTTTGAGTAAAGGATGGCTGACTTAGGCAGGAGTTGATATACTTCAGCCTAAGATAACCAAAAGAATTAGCATTTGTAGCTAATAAGGGGACACTTCAATTTTATATTCCCCAAGTTTGCAGGGTGTATATGGTTGGAATTTTTTATGTGTACTTGTTGTTTGGAGCTCAAGTATTTTCCATCGATATTGCTTAATGGCATTACCACTGAATTTATGATCAGGCATGAGATCTCCGTTTCTTAGTGGTCCTTGTCTCACCTAACCTAGTTTGAAAGAATTTTTCTTCAATCATTCAGTTTTTTAGATGATCCCCTCAGTTCTTGGCGCTTACCTTTCCTTCTTTCGTTTCTCTCTTTCTCTGTGGTGGCTTGCTCGTTTTTTATTTTGTCATGCTAATTAGTGTGGACTGCTGGTGCATTCCTTCATATCTGGATTCAGTTCCAGTTCTCTGGATGTTTTATTTTTTTTGGCATGTTCTGTCATTAGTCCTAATAGCATTTGGAAGCCATTAGGATTGAGATGTTTAGGTGTTCAACCAATGTGTTTTCTATTTCCTATTCAAGTCTTTAAAAACATTTTAGTGTTTTGGCCAGATGTAAAATTGATTCTACTTGTGTTTCTAGCCATTTTTGGTATCGAGGCACATACCATGGTTTGATTTGCTTTGAGTTGTGTATATAAGAAATTTTCTGCTGACAACAGTGCTCTTAAAAAGATAAAATATTAAAGCAAGCTGTTTTCAGTATGCTCACTATATCTGCTCAAAGGAAAAAAGGGATTTGGGGCTCATTTTAATTTTTTTTATGAAGCTTATAAAGTCATGTTATTTCCATGTCCTTGATTAATTGCACTACAGTAAAGATGTACCATATTGCTATTGATTCTGCACGAGTAAACTAGTATAAATTTAACAATTTCACTCGGTGCTGACTTTTGCCATATATGCCTCTGTCCACAGTTACATCATTTGATTGCCCTTAAATGATACTTAAAATCTTCCAGTAACCTGGTTTTGCATTTTCCTTTTAACATTGATCAAGTTCTTTCTTAGATTCTTACTAAGTTCACCTATAAACATTTTGTTAAATTTAATTTAGCTTTATGTCAGTGTCTTCCATGGGACTTTAAGAAGTTGATGTCACATTAGCATCTGTTCTCTATGCTGGAAAATGTTAGTCTCTTTTTTTATTGGTGCATTGGAATTTGAGAAATTTCTGTGGATTGCTTGGCTTATTTGCAAATGTTGACATTCTTAACGCTTCTTTGCATGAAACACCACTTTGCTCTGCCACAGAGAAGGAAAAATCTATGAAGGAAAACAGTCCACTTGGTCAAATGTCCTGAGACCTTTATAAAGTTTTAGTTTCTTTTAAAAATGTTTTCCAACCCCCTCCAGTATAAATTCTGCTGCTTTATCCAAACAATGTGTTTTTATTTTGTTTTAAGTTGGTGATGTTCTGTGTAAAAAGACCCTATGCTTAGTACATTCATGCTTCTAGGAATTTAAGGTATCTTTGTTGTTAGTTGTTGTAAAGTTTCATTCAGTTTTATTTGAACATAACAGTGGATAAACGAAAAATCCTTTGCCTTTTTTGTTGTCATGTTTGGAAGAGTAAGGGGGCTTCCTGATTTTCACTTTGCTATTGGGTTACTTCCTTTCCTGTCCATGGATAGTTCTTTAAGGGCTGTTTCCCATTGTCTACTCTTTATGAATCCGGAGCTGCTCTTTATCAGCAGCCTTATAATGGCAGTTTCCATTGTTGAATGTTAGTCACTGCACTTATGAATAATGGAATCTAAATAATTCAACCATTATTCAACGCTGGAATATTTTTTGTAAAAATATTATCATAGAGCTATGGGTGATGTTGACAGTATCTGGAGCTGCCTTCAAGTTGGGCTATTTAGGCAGTTTATGACAATTCTTTGTGTGGCTATAATTATGATCATCCAAAGAACAGATGGCATGGGTGACTTTAAACCATATGAGGCTACTTCTAGTGTGGGATCAAATTAGCTGGAGCCACCTTCAATTTTGGTTCTGTAGGCAATTTATGAAAGTTCTTTCTATGGTGATGGACTAAAGAACAGATTGCATGGATGACCTTAAACCATATGAGAGCTACTTCTAGTGTGGCGTTAAATTTTCTTCAGGAGTAAGAATTATACTGAGATTAAGTAATGTGAGTTTGTGCTTTCCTTCGCTGCCACTGCTGGCATTGTGGTATTTGAATTTAGCATAGCTTTATTGAAGTTTATATAGGGAATGTGAAAGGACCATAAATGATTGTATAGGTTTAGATTGTTGGTTCTGTGTTACTTTTTGATTCCCATGCCAGTTTCTTTTTAAGTCACTGCTCTTTCATATCTTCCCGAGCTTCTCTGTGAAGTTTCCTTTTGTTATTTTATTCTCCTTTTGTTCTAGTTCTGCTAATGAAACGAGAACAGCATTAGTATTCAGAGGCTGGATTTGTTTGACCAGCTTGAAAATCCAGTTGTTGGAAACGAATTGTGTGATGGATATTTGGCGATCATCTCCTGTTTATTTTCTTCGATGGTTAACTGGATTCTGTGTGGGGTGAAAATCGTTGTTAGAAGGAACGTGGCTTAATGGACAATTATGCCCCTGGCCTCTCCCCTAATCCCACCCTTGTTTTCTTTTGTTTTTGTATGTATAGTTAGATGGTATTAGGGATGGCTTTATTTCTATATTTCAGGCAGAACTGTGCGTTTCTGTTTTGATGATTTCTGGTGAACTAATCTTATGAATATTTATTTATGCATGTGTTACGGCATCAATGTGCTTTCTGAAATTATGGAGTGAATTGCTATTCCTGGTGTCACTCATATACATATATTGTTTGTTCTTTTTCACTTTGTGTGAAAAGCTGATAGGAGATTTCTTGAAATCACAGCAAACTTGACAATCCTATTCAAAGATGTCTCCAGCATCCAGATCCAAGTCCAAGGACAAAAAGCCTGGCAAAGAATCACAAAATGCTCCTGTGAAGCTTCCTGGTGCCACTAATGGTGGTGGTAGTGGTGTTCCAGCGAGTGCATATAACCCTTTGTTGGGTACATTCCACACGCTTGATGCTGTGCCAGAGTACTCCGCTCCATCATCTCTTCACGTGAATAGCCGTTTCCAAAACATAGACGACACAGACGATCACTCTGGGACCTCACTGGGAACAGGTCCGGAGTGTGATTCTGTTTCCAACAATGGTAGCTGGTCTGGTGAGTCAGAAGACCATAAAGAAAAGGCACCTAATACTGCTGCCATTAGACAGGAGGCTATACCTGGGGCTGCTGATAATGACAAGCGGGAAAAGATACGTCAGAAAAATGAGAGGAAGCATCGACGCCAAAAGGAGAGACGTGCTCATGAATTGCACGAGCGATGCAATGGGTACTTGATGTCTAGAAAGCTGGAAGCACTTTCACAACAGCTCGTGGCGATGGGGTTCTCTGCAGAGCGGGCAACGATGGCTCTTATACTTAATGAAGGCCGAGTAGAGGAATCAGTTACATGGCTGTTTGAAGGGCATGAAGAAGGCGATAAGCACAAAGATCAAAACAATGGAAATGGGAGTAACAACTTGAAAATAGACATATCTGAAGAGCTTGCTCGGATTGCGGACATGGAGATCAGGTATAAGTGCTCAAAGCAAGAGGTTGAAAGAGTGATTGTCTCATGTGAGGGTGATCTCGATAAGGCAACAGAAACTTTGAGAGCACAGATTCATGACCGCTCCTCCACTCCACAAGAAAATGGCGATCCACCAAAAGTAAGTGACGGTAGGGTTTTGGTTGCGGCTGCTGCTGCTACCCCTAATAATATGGTGAGGCTACCCCAAAAAGTCGATTCATCTACTTCAATGCAACAACAGAAAGGGGATGAATTGAACTATGGGAAAACAGCAGCGACTGTAAACAGTTCGCCTTCAGATTTAGTCAGCAAAAACGGGATTACTTTCAAAAACAGTCGGCTTAAGTTGGATTCAGCAAGACCACAACAGATTGCCTCACTTCCCGAGAAAAGGTGGGCAGGTGGAGGATCAAATGCTTCGGTTTCTTCCTACCATCCTTCGACATCACCGTTGCAGGAGTCAGCACTGCCACCACCACCTAAGCTGGGAACCATCCATTTTAATGCAGTTCGAAACGAGGCTAAGAATCATCATCTAGGCACAGTGAGAGAACCAGTGATCATGATGCAGCGGCCTAAATCCTTCAATGGTACAGAACAGGCACCTACTACTACCACTACTACTACTACTAATATGGCTGCTACTACGACTAGTCTCATTTCATCTTCATCACCTAGAACAGCTAACAGTGGGCATCCTAATGGTGTTGAGATTATGAAGACCGTTGGTAATGGTGTGCCCATGCGACATATGCCTTCTAACACCACAAGGAGTGTGAGCCCCAACAGTCTACGGTTAAATCAGTTGTACCTGCAAAATCATCATCATCAACATCAACCATTTATCCCGTCTGACCGCAGGGGCCACTATGTTGACTTTGCTGGAACCAACAACAAAGGGAGCGTTTCATGGAGTAAAACCGGTACCTCTTCAACCGTTGCTGCTGCATCCTCACTCGGTCTATTTTCTGGGTTTGGATCAGCTGGTGGTGGTGGTGGTGGCTTCTCTTCTGGTTCGTCTTCTTCCATGGATTGGAATGCCACCGGTGGCTCTGCCAAGAATTTAGATTACTCTAGCATAGACTGGTCGCTGGATCGAGGTATGTCGTCATCATCGTCATCAAACCTGAGTCCATTGTGGATGGGTTCGATTCCCGAGATGAGCCCTCAAATTTACGAGTCGGATGTTTATGGAAGAGTGCGATCGAAGCCAGCCACCACGATCACGAGATTGACTTCCAAGAGTAACGGCATCTCCATCCCAGGGTCGCAGGGTGGTGGTAGAGAAGCTCCCGTAGAAACATTAACTTCTCCGGAGTGGACCTCTCCTTTTGAAGGGCAAGATCTTTTCAGTCTACCCAGACAGTTTGTTTCTTATCCTTCCCTGTAGAATCTGGAGAGGGTGCTTCAATAAAAATGAAGTGGCGAAACCCGAAAATCAGAAGGAAATATTCGTAAGATTTGCTTAAGGACTTCTGTTTGGTTCCATGTTGGTGTTTGTTGGTGAATATACCGAATGTGTGAAAATGGGCATCCATCTAAAAGCCCCTTGGGCTTATGTCTTTTTATTTTATTTTTTATTTTTTTTTATTGACCTGCAAAGATGGAGCCGCCACATCGTTGGTGGTCCTCATATGATCATAAACAATCACCGGAACGGATTGGCTAAATGGTTCATAGACAATTAAAAAACAGGGACTATGGAATAACTTGATTAGACATCAATGCCTCCATAAAATGAATGCTAGATTATGGTAATAAAAGGTTTTTGTTTAATATATGGTATAGGTTTTTTCTTTTCTTTACCAAAGAAATTTAAAAGGGAAAAAAATTAGTTGGTTTAGGAATCCCAAATTTATGTTTTATTTTCTTTGTTTCCCTCTCTTCATTTTTTTTTTTGCCCCCACCATGTTTAAATTCCTCCGTTTGTTGTGTCGTCTTCCACCGCTTGTTACATGCAAGTGAGTTTGAATTCAACGCTTCAGATCACCATACAACTAAAAGCGTGTTAAATTTCCGTACTCCTTTATGAAGAAAATTCCATCAAACGAATGTTACAGTATGTGCCATGGAAGATTTGTCCACCGAAGAATATATGTTCTCTCATTCTCCCACACTGCTCCTCCTCTGTACAGTCCCTCAAACAGATCCAACAGTCCCATGCCACGGCCCTTGTTCACGGGTTACTTCCTCAGAGCCTCTCCATCTGTGCGTCCCTCATCCTAACCTACGGTTCCTTTGGGCGCCCTGGAGCCTCTCGCATTCTTTTTGAGCACACCCTTCTGTTTCACCGCCCCAATGCCTTCTTGTGCAACACCCTCATTCGGGCTTGCTCTGTTGCCGGGGTTTATGATCGCTTCCAGACTTACAATTGGATGCTCCGAAATGGCGTCCGGCCCGACGGACCACACCTTCCCCTTCGTTCTCAAGGTTTGTGCCGACTTCTCGGAGGCTCGAAAGGGCATGGAGGTTCATGGGTTGGTCTTTAAGTTGGGTTTTGAGTCGGAGGTCTATGTGGGGAACACCCTTTTGGTGTTCTATGGCAGTTGTGGAGATGTGAGGGATGCAGAGAAGGTGTTTGATGAAATGCGTGAACGAGATGCCGTGTCATGGAACACGATTTGTGGGGTTTTATCAGTGAATGGTTCTTTTGTCAAGGGGCTCTCTTTGTTTCGTGAGATGAATTCAGCATCTGGGTTTAAGCCGAATGCGGTTAGTGTCATCACTGTGTTGCCCTTGTGCGCAGAGCTGGGAGATGAGGTGACAGCAAGGGAGATTCATTGTTATGTCGTGAAGATGGGAATTCATCTTCAAGTGACCATCGGCAATGCTTTGATTGATGTGTACGGGAAGTGCAAAAATGTGAGTGCGTCAAAGCAAGTTTTTGATGAAATGGTTGATAGGAATGTGGTTTCCTGGAATGCTATTATCACTAGCTTTTCTCATACAGGATTTGATAAAGATTCTTTGGATGTGTTTAGGTTGATGGTTGACGAGGGGACAAGACCAGATTCTGTCACCATTTCCAGTGTGCTACCCGTGGTGGCTGAATTAAAGTTTCTAAAGATTGGTGAAGAAATTCATGCATATGTTATTAGAATGGGAGTGAATCTTGACATTTTTGTTGCAAATTCGCTGATTGACATGTATGGTAAATTAGGGCATTCTATTCAAGCTTCAAACGTGTTTAACAAGGTAAACGCGAAAACCATAGTCTCCTGGAATGCCATGATTGCTAATTTTGCTCAAAACGGGCTTGAATTAGCAGCCATGGGTCTTGTATGGCAGATGCAAACTGATGGTGAAATGCCCAATTCTGTCACCCTGACAAATGTTCTTCCAGCTTGTGCAAGAGTTGGTTTTCTTCGTCCTGGGAAGGAAATTCATTCCAGGTCAATCCGAATGGGATCCGCTTTTGATCTTTTTGTCTCAAATGCTTTGACTGACATGTACGCAAAATGTGGTCGCATAGACCTTGCTCGAAGAGTGTTTAATGTCTCCATTAAAGATGAAGTAACTTACAACATACTAATCCTGGGGTATTCTCAATCAAGCGACTGCCTGAACTCTTTGTGTCTATTCTCGGAAATGGGGCTTGTGGGGATGAAACATGACACCGTTTCCTTTATGGGTGTCCTCTCAGCTTGTGCAAATTTAGGCGCCATTAAGCAGGGAAAGGAGGTCCATGGGTTTCTAATAAGAAAGCTGTTCCATTCACATCTCTTTGTTGCGAACTCGCTTTTGGACCTATACACGAAATGTGGTCAAATCAATGTAGCCAGGAACGTCTTTGAACAGTCCCATGAAAAGGATGTGGCGTCGTGGAATATCATGATTTTGGCTTATGGATTGCTGGGTGAATTGGACACCGTGATCAATCTCTTTGAAGCAATGAGACAAGATAGTGTGGAGCACGATTCAGTTTCATATATTGCAGTTTTATCAGCATGTAGTCATGCGGGTTTAGTTGAGGAAGGGAAAAAATATTTCGAGGAAATGGAAGAACGACACATTAAGCCAACACATATGCACTATGCCTGTATGGTAGATCTTCTTGGTCGAGCAGGTCTTGTGGAAGAGGCAGCAGAGCTTATTAGAGGGCTTCCTGTCGTGCCCGACGCCAATATTTGGGGTGCGTTGTTGGGTTCTTGTCGAACTGTATGGAAACATAGAGTTGGGGCGATGGGCGGCAGAGCATTTATTGGATCTGAAGCCTGCGCATTCTGGGTATTATGTACTTGTGTCAAACATGTATGCAGAAGCAGGAAAATGGGATGAGGCCAATACGGTTAGGGAACTGATAAAATCAAGGAACGTGAAGAAGAACCCTGGATGCAGTTGGGTTCGTATCCATAACCAGGTGCATGCTTTTGTATTTGGAGACAGAATTTTTGATGAGAACTTGAGAAATGGTCTGTCTGTGGATTAATAGGTAAAACACATGAGGCATGGTGTTCTGTTCTTCCATAGAATAGATTGTTCAGGGTTCGATGGAAGGAATTGTGTTTGTTATCACACTTCGCATTGGGATGGCGGGAATGGAATGTGTACATGGGAATGGAATGTCCAATGAATGTGCATGGGAATGGAATAGTCATTCCCACCATCCAAACAAGTCCTTATTCCCGAGCCTCTTTTATTTGGCTACTTGAGGGAAAAGGCTAGACAAATAGAATCAAGTGATGTGGGGAGTTGATGCTTCTACGCCGGTTTATATTAACCCGTTGCCTAAAAATTAATTTTGTTTATACTATGAAGATTCGAAGATATTGTGATGAATGTGAAAAGTTTATATTTGTGCTTGGATTCTACTGAACATCGTCATCAACTTTGCTTGAACAACATCCGCAAAAGTTGTTCCTAGAATTTCTCATTCATTCTGGCTTTTGATTTCAGAAGTCCCATATGTTTGATCGAGTAAGAGTCAGTTCTTGGGGCATATGTAAAGCACGAGGCTACATGCATGAGGTTGTGCGCGCGTCCAAGTTGCCTAAATCACTCTTCCACAAACGCATTGCGTGCTGCGCATTCCATTAAAAACAATATAACTGAACGAGTTGTGAGCAAGTCAGTATCAATATAACTGGACGAGTTGTGAGCAAGTATAGATCACGGGTCAGATTGACTAAAGCTCACAAAAATTATTTGATGGGTCATGAACTTATCTTATCGGTACTACTTTTGTTTTATTTATTAGTATTATCATAAATCAATCAATATTAAGCATCCAAAAAAAACTCCCTCCACTATAAACCAGAAAAAACAAAATAAAAATCCTAAATAAAAAAGACAACTGCAAGGGTCGGGATGGTTGGCTCAAAAGGATTATTACGGGCAAAATTATTGCACGAGTGGATCGAATTGAACTATTTTGTAAATGGATTGGAAGGATTAATTAGTCATGGGCTCACCTCACCGGCAAGCATTTTCCAAACTGTCTCTTGCCATTAGTATAATAACTTTGTTTAAGCTTTAAGTGAGTTAGAAAAGAATCTTTGGTTTTGGCGGTGCTCGTCACCAATTGCGTAATCTATTTCAATTTACTAACCTGGCATATTGATGCCACCCTCATCGATTCTTTTTTAAAAAATAAGTGGTGATTTGTTTAATTTTCTTTCTTTCTTCCCCTTAATTTTTTTTAAGGTTGGTTTTATAGCTAAATACATACTCAAGTTTGGAGAACAGGCAATGCAAGACGTTGGGTGATGAACCATTGAACCACAAGTCCACATCCCCAAGCAGCGTTGTGTTAATTATTTTAGCCACTGTCCTTTGTTTACTTCATACACTTGTCCCCCAAAATTTGGTTGATGAAACTATTGTAATGTTGACAAATGGGCTCTACATTACTATAATCTGTCTTCCAGTTATAAGATATAGTGAAGAATCACAGGGGAGGGGACAAGGTTCTGTAAACAGCATAACTAGGTAGGTCAACTTCATGAGAACAGCATAATAGCAGTAGTAGTAGTTCTATACATGGGGGCATTAGTTTTGTCTTTTAGTTTGTCAACCCCTCCATCAAGAGAGTATTCTTTTCACACTGGTTACCACAGCTGCATGTATGTATATATAAGAAACCTCCATCAAAATGCTGAAGCCCCCACAAACTAAAGAATGAATAGCTTTGAAGGCAATTTCATTGGCAGCCCCAACTACTTGGACCAATTCATTGGTCTCATTGGTGAGGAAGCTGAGCAGGATTATTGTTGTTATTCTCAAGTGAACTTTCCTCCTCCTCCTCCTAACTATGACTACTTTGACATCCCCTACACCCCAGCTGCCCTGGAAGATCTGTTCAACGCTGGTGATGCATTGCATTCGAGCTCCACATCTTCAGATTTCAACTTGTTCCCAATCGGCGGGGAGGATTCTTCTTCTGCAACAACCACAGCAACAACAACAACAATAGCAGCTACCACCATCGCTAATCCGGTGCTGAAGAAGCCCAAAGTTGATAGGTCAAAAACTATAACTTCAGAGCGCGGGAGGAGGGTCCGAATGAAGGAGAAGCTCTATGCATTGCGCTCATTGGTGCCTAATATAACCAAGGTATTTATACATATGTGTGTATGTGCGTGTGTTTGTGTTCCCTCCAAGGACGAAGTCAGAAAATTTTAACCAGGGGAGCAAGTCAATACTAGTTTTAAGAGAAACTAAATGGGTACTTGTAGGTCTACAAATATGGACTTGAGGGACTTCAGATAATGTCCAGCACTGAACGTCCCTAGAAAGTAATAAAAGCATGCTGGTGAGAGTACCAAGTAATTATTCCACGGAAATTACTAATGAATGAATGTGGTGCAGATGGACAAAGCCTCCATTGTTGGAGATGCTGTGGTATATGTAGAGGATCTTCAAATGCAGGCCAAGAAGCTAAGAGCTGAGATTGCCAGTCTCGAATCTTCCTCATTAGGAGTAGCCGCCGCTGGGAAGCGAAAGGAGACTCCATCTTCAAGCAACAGCTATCCAGTTCGCACAAAGAACATTGTCCACCAGGTGTTATGAGTTCATAACTAAGCTCTCCTTTCATGGGTAAACTAAGATGATTGTTATCTTTTACTAAGGAATTTGGCGCAAAAAGTTATTTTTATAAAAAAATACTGGCTAAGCTGTCCATTTCCCTTTAAGTGAAACTATACGGTAAAAATGTAAAATGACAACTATATATTATACTTGGGTCACATCACATAACAATAAATTAGAGAAATGAGATTTTTGATTTCCGATCAGAGTTGAAAGAGCATCCAAATCCCTTTCTAAATTAACAAAGAAAAGTATTTTCACATAAATACGATTCTTTATATCATAATTGAATATGTGCATATGATGATAAAAATAATAATATTAATGAATGAGGTTCAATGTGGCATAGATGGAGGTGTTACAAGTTGAGCAAAGAGGATATTATGTGAGAATGGTATGTAGTAGGGAAGGGGAAGGAGTGACACTGTCACTTTACAAAGCTCTCGAGTCCCTTTCACTCTTTTTCGTCTCCACTTGCAACTACTACTTCCTCAAGCTTCATCCCTCCCACTCACTTCTATTCACCTTTACTCTCACTGTAAGCTTTCTTTTCAATTTATTTATTTCTTCTTTGCATTCAATTTCATCAACAATTTTCCCATTTCCTTTTCTTTTTCTTTATTATTACTATTACTACTACTGCTGTATTTATTTATTTCTTCTTTCTCAACTTCTATATATATATATATATATATATATATGTGTGTGTATATGAACAACAGGCTATAGAAGGTGATGAAGAAGTGAACTTGCCAAAATTGAAGCAGTACCTAACTGGGGCTCTCCTCAACCATGGCTTTGAATTCGCGACATCTCTCAATCTTCCATTTCACCCAATTATGTAATCATCTTATTATGCTTCATGAGCATATAAACTTTTGCACCGAATAATGAAATAAATTGTCATCTTTGATCTCATTTTACTTTTATTCTTGACATTTTGTTTGTTGTAAATCTGTATTGAGATCGGAGTCAAGAGTGATAAACAAAATAATTTATAGTTTCACAACACGATGCTTGATTGCTCATTTATGGTTTGCAACGTGTACAACATGGGCATAAACCAAGGTCTGCGACTAATACAATGGAGCTTATAGCCATGAGAAAAACGTCAACTGGTTCCATCAGGATGTCTCCCCCACCATGCTAAGGTACACATAACTTTAAAACAGGATGAGGCTTACTAACAGAAGTGGATTTCTGACATCATCCCTCTATGGTATGCACTAAAAATGAAAAAAAATGCACCAAGGAGGATAAAGTTCCGTGATGGAACTTCCAATTCCGAACGAATGCATGGACTTGCTGGATTGCCCCAACTCCAGCTCCCTCATATGAAGCTTTGACGCCGAATCGCTACGAACAAAGATCGCGGGTTGCTTAGGTATGGGCAGCGAAAGAGAGTCGCTGTTGAGCAAGTTGATCACGGTTGCCATGGTTGGCCTCTTCGCCTCGTCGTCTTGAACACATAATAAGCCGATATGGATGCATCGAATGACTTCATTTCCTGTATAAGTTTCTCCCAGAGTTGGATCCACGAGTTCCAAGGGTTTACCGTCCCTCCACGGCCTACAGGTCTGCACCAATTTATGAGATGATAGATTTGGAACAACATACCTCCTCCCCCAACCCCTCCACCCGTTCTGGACTCACTTTAGCAGTGTAATAGCAAAGTAAGATAACAAGAAAGATCCCTCACGTAGCTAAGGAGGTCTTGTGCACCGTATAGGTGATAGAAATTACTATACTTCTTACCACGTATGATTTCCAGAACTAAGACACTAAAAGTGAATGCGTCGGATTTCACAGAGAAATATCCGTGCATGACGTATTATGAAGACATGTAGTCACTACAATACAAGCCCAAAACACCATTAGCATCACAATTATAGCAGTAATGCAACTCCAACTATTCCTCATTATATTGATGTCAGTGTTTGTTCTATTGGTTATAGTAATCCCATCGCGTCTCTACTCCTATAAAGTATCTATTATCGTATATGGTTCACTTTAGTTCTCAATTTTATACTTTTAAAATTTCCCCCCTAAATTGTACATGTACTCAAATTCTAACCCACACATTTTAGGATCCAGCTCTCCTGTAGTATACTTTACTTTCATTACCATTCAATACACTTACTTTCAGACTATTGAGACACTATTTAAAAGCTTTAACCGTATAGATAGGAAAAATATGCTATAAAATGTAGATAACTTCATTTTCATGATTTTCAGCGTTGTGCTAGTTAAATATTTTAGTACTAAAATATTTACCAAAAAATATATATATTTTAGTATTAAAAAGAGCAAGAAATCAGGCCCCTTAATTAGAGTAATTTTTTAAAAAATCTAAAATATTATAAAATTAGGTGTATTGCACGATAATAGAGGTAAAGCATATTAGAAGAGAGCCTCATCCCACGTTTTAAGCTTATATTTTTATTTTTTTTGGTTTTTTTTTCTTTTGCTACCAAGTTTGGCCACTTATTATAAGCCCACATGTAAATCCAATATATTTCAAACTTTTTTCTTTTCTAGAAGAAATGCAATGTAGTTTTAAGAAGCTTTTACGTGTATAACTCCCGTGCACATTATTTTTAAAGAGTGTCTTGATCAAATAATCAAGACAAGATCATATAAATTTTACCATAAAATAATGTACTCTGATATTTAATGAGGCGGAATAAAATTTTTTTAATTATTTTTAAAAAATATTTTGATCAAATAACTAACTAAGATAGGACTTAAGATTTTTTTAACGCACGCAACCCCCTACTTAACTATTACTACTTATCAGTAGATTAGCCGCCATCGACTCCCGCACTTCGATTCGACGTTTCTACTTCGGGACGATTACAGCTGTGCGACAGCTTTCGTGCCCCTTCTACGTGCTCGATTGACCGAGCTGAATTCAATGCAGTCCCTCGAAAGCTGTAAGTTCCCTACCAATGTCTCTTCGTATGATTCTGTGGCCAAGTTCTTACTTGATGTTATGCAGTTTCGGTGTTTGTGAAAATGCCCGCCTCGATGGGGTTTTCTCCCAGGTTCGATGCTTCTATGAATGCTAGAAGTAGAAGAACTTCATAATCTTAAGGAAGCATCAAGGCCTAGTTCGCCACCCGTATGTTTCATTTGATACTGATGCTAAGCATTCAGTTTAGGTGTTTGTGAACAGTGAAAAGAAAGGTTCCATTTTTGAGTCTTATCATAATGTCATAGTTTTGGGGCTTCTGCTGAGGTAATTACCACTTGGGGTGTGTCGGCGGGTGTGGCAGGTCAGCTTTGGATCCTTTTCCACCAGACCCACCTTAATTTTGATGCGAATTGAGAATGTTTTTACCCAACTTAAGGTGGGTTAGGTGAGGTGGGTCAAAATTTGAAAACCTATTTTACCAAAATAAAGCAAGATTTAATCCAACCCGAACTTATATACATTACCAAATTAACTCAAGTGCGAGTAACATACTACAGCAACTCATTCCAACAACGATTAACATGCTCAATTAACAAAATCCAATCGTAAGGAACATACTAATTCGACAATGGGTAATGATTTGGGGATGGGAGAGGTTTAGTTGAGTTAGTATGCTATAACTTGGGTGTGTATAAATATTACAAAAAATATATATTTTTTTAGTGTTAAGGTGGTTGAGTTGGGTGTGACTGACTCAAAAAAAGTGCCACCTGAAAACCCGATCCAACCCACCTTGAACCCAAAAATTCGCTCGCCTCACATGAGACAGCTTTTTGGCTTGTCAGTTTTGCAAGTGAGTTGGTTTGGGTTGGGTCAGTTTTGCGGGTGAGGCGGTTATAGTGCACACCCCTAATTACCTCAGCCTGGGCTGATTTAGTGGGCTGTTCTCCTATTTTATAAAATGCAGATAAATGCTAGAGCTAAAGCCAATGACCTTTGGTCTAGTGACATCTCCTTCCTTTGCAAGGGGTTGGAAAGGTTGCATGTTCTAAACCTGTTGAGTGCATGTTTATTATTTACCAATCAAAAATAAATAAATGAGTGCTTGAAATAAACTTCATAATCCTATAAACCATGGACGGACTAGTTCGTTTGTCATATGGTCTTGAAGAACAGTCTAGGCACATTGGCATGAATTTGATAATACTAAACATAAGGGACCTTGATCAGATGGAAATGTGTACATTTTAGGCAGTCTTGCCTACATAACTTACTACCATTCTTGATACCTTTAACATTATGTAAACTCTTCTTCGATAGCATAATGTGATTCTTCCTTCAACATTCCGGAGCACCTTAAGTAGGACTGTTAGTGAGATCTTCCTGGTTTAGTGGACCCTTTTCATTGCAAAATGACCCGTTTTTGTCCTTTCCAGCATGAATTGCATCAGTTGGAGTGTACGTAATTTCTCTGGTTTTAGACAATAAATGCCTTCTCATACTCTGGATTTGAAGATTAGAGGATGACCATGAACAAAATCATTCAGGAATTCAGAAATTGCATAACAGGGGCGCTTTCCATAAGTCAGCTTGTATAGACCCCACAGCTCTTATGGAAGTTGGTGCCATACTTCATTCAGGATCTGTGCTGGGTGCAAATGTTCATATTGGATCAGGGACTTGGGCCTGCAATAGTTGCATTTTAAATTGATTATATTAGTCTCAATGTGGCATGGAATTGCATATATATATATATATATATATATATATATATATATATAATTGAGATGATTGTATATTCCCCAAGGAAATATGTTGCATGTGGCATTTGTATTTTGTAAACTAATTTACATTGTGGTGGTGGAATTAACATCCAAATGGAAAATAACATTTTCTTTGGAGTCATGTGCCCAGATGAGAAGAACTCTATTGGGTTATACATTATATTGAAGGGAATCTACCTATCAAATATTTGGGGGTACCTCTTCACTCTGCCAGACTCTCCTCAATGTTCAAATATGTACTTGAAGCCATCCTCAATTATTTGCTTCACTCTGCAGATTGGTTAATGTACTCGTGTGGCAGAGTTGCATGCTGTGTTTTGGGATTGATAGTTCTGTCACGTACATTCCTCCTTTTCCTAATAAATAGAAAGTATAAACTTAACAATTTACAGCATAACTCCCAACAAAAGATTTGATGAAGCTTTCAAGCTGCTGAGGAAGAATTTGGTTAGGGCTTTATTCTTTGTCAGGATGGGAGACTCTGGTTAGGGGGAAGGGCAGCAGGTCGTGATGGTGTCTCCATTTTATCAAAGGTACTATTCTTAGTACTTGACCATGGGTGAAAGAATGTCATTCCACCTTCAGCTTGATTCCTTGTGCCTTACTATAGACCTGCGATGCAACATTAATGGTGTAAAGATAATTTTTCCCATCAAAAAAAAAAAAAAAAGACTGATTAAGTGCTTTCCCATTTATGTTAGTTTCTAGTTCCACTCTCTCTCTTTGTTTTTTCTTTTTTATTTGGTGTGTGCATAAAAAAACGGTTTTAGGCATCAAGCTGGCTGAACTACTTTCGGACACATTGCGTTGTAAAAGGTGCACGCACACACAGATATTTTCACAAGTCTAGAATGCAGCTAGAACTATACATGATTGAATTTTCTTTTCAGCAGTTTGACCTTTCTTCTGATGAGTCCTTACCATCAGTGCTCTCGTGTCTTGTAGCATGCTTACTAGTGGTTTTATCTAGCGTCCAGAATGAAACCATTAAGTTCTTCGGACATATGTGAAAAATGCCCTACACCACCACCTAGGATTCTTCTTCTCTGGCAGCAGGTTCACCAACATTTCTGATCTGTTGTCATTATAGTGGTTCTGGGTTGCTGACTATGCAATTTCTTTCTGAAATTTGAGAATACATGCCTTGCACGTCTGTGCTCCATACGTGGTTGAGGTCCTACCACATTCATTAGCAACTACAAACAGTGTAAAACATTCTAAATTAGAAGACAAATTCCATCAAATCAGAATAGCACAAGATTTAAATGATCACCTCTTGTTGGTCTGAAATTAAAGTCCTTGCATTTCTGTGAATCCTCTCTCTCCTCAACAAGTGCCCTAGCTACAGGGTACAATTGGTTATTCCCATCCCTCCAAATAGGTGACAGCAACTGTTAAGTCCATGGACCCTTAAGGAAACACCCATCCACAGATATATAACCAGCCTATAACATTCCAAAAACCCTCTTTTCAATGCATCAAGGCATACCTACATCCTTTGAAATATTTAGCTGGACCTTCTGGAGTTAGTCTTTGAACAAACAACTTGGTGGTGCTACCTTGATTTGTTCTTAAGAGTACGAGGCCACAGCTGTTAAACATTTGCTGAGATGACACTTGAACCCAGTCTTCTTCTTCCATGTCCTTGAATTCCTAGGACTTCAACGAAGGAGATGATGCTCTTACCCTTACACAACAGTGCTTATTCGATGATAAACTTCTCGGTCTTAGAGGCATTCCACTAGAATTTTTTATTCATGCATTTTGCAGCCAGTCTAACTATCATTCTTGGTCTATTTGATGTCATGTCCTTCATTTACTGCAGTCATGTACATGACATCTTTTAACTGTTCTTTGTCAGAAGACTTCATCCCAACCGCCAAATCAACATCACAAAGGCTCTAGTTTTTGGTTGGATGTGGGATAATGCATTTTCATCCTCTTCTCCTTTCATTCAACTCCATATCACCACCATCTTCGGTGCTTCTTGGACTCTGAGGATCAGATGAGTCATACCCAACATCATGAGCCTCATCCATCGACCCACTCTTTCAACTATTCCCCTTTTGCCCATTGGATTTACTCTTCCTAATTTGGGTCAACTCTTCATCACTTTAACACAACTCCACATCCAGAACTCATCCTCTAAATAGGTGGAAATGTGAACGTAGAGGGACCAAAATAGATAGAAAAAATTTCAGCTGGGAAAGCATTTCTTTACATGGACCAAAATGCCATTTTTAAGTTGTTGGGTTCTTGGTGCTGAGTGAAGAATGCTTCTGTAAGTAATAAGAATGTCGTCATGCTCCTCCAGGCACAAAGTCAAACTGCAGTTGGATCGCTTGATTGGGTCTCCTCCTTGCACCTGTAATGGTCCATTACCAAGTCCATTCAGTTTTTTTTTTTTATTTGCTTACATTTGAAACAGAATCATTGATTAGAATTTTTAAAATCCCTAAGATACGCTCTTCAAATCAAGTATCTTCTGTAAATATCCTATCCAAATACACACTTAGGTACCTAAAAACTCACCGTGTATTTATATAAAGCCGCCTACAAATTACGAAAGCTAAGGGTTTTACGGAAAAAAGGTTCTAGTGCTCAACGAGCACGAAAATTTGTTGCTCATATACGTATACGCACCTGTACTATTTTGTTATGACCCTTGAAATTTTATTCAGTTTTTATGGGCGTTCGCTAATCTTGTTTTGAACATTCTTCTTAAAGTGTCACCATCAATCTACTTGTCAAGGGCCAAGTCAGCACCATTAACAAGTGAAGTTGTGTGGATCATGCCATAAACTGTTTTATTTAGTTATAATTTTAATCAGAGAACTCAATCTGTCTTCACAAGTTTCCTAGTGGATTGTATCGCAAGCTTCTTAATACTAAACTGAGAATTTGCAAGCGAATACCACTTTTATCTATTCAATTCATGTAACTGAAAGAAAATAGTCATTACTCGTAGGAAATAGTTATTATTTACATCATGTTTACAAAACTGCTGCAGTGATTGTATCTCACAAGTTTCAAAATAATCCCTCTTTTGTGGCATGAGAAATTCTTTATTTGTGAAGATTTTGTAAAATTGGTAGGCATTATATTGCAATTTAAAGAAATGGGAGAATCAAAAAGTGGGAGGAGAAAAGGAAACAATTTAAGAGAAGAAGCTCAAGCGTTGACATGAATGGTGCTGTGGTGCCATGCTGGGTTCACATGGAGAGCATCCAATCCAATTATTTATTTTTCAGTGCAAATTAAATACTAAACGCTTTATAGATATTAGAATGGGTGGAGGAGCATACAGGCATAGAGTGACAGAGTATGTTTAGTTTGGACAGCTTATCCTTAATTTGGACACCCTAGAGGCAGTGGTAAGAGGCAACCAAACCAACATAAATAGGAAGGAGTTGACGAGTCCTAGGCATGGTCTGGTGCAACTTTATCTAGAAGTTTTCTTTGCTCTAACAATCGCGCACTGCATGTTAGAATTTTGATGACAAATAACTATCTATAAATAAGAGAAAATAGCAAGCACAAGAAGCAAAATAATTGCAAACACAAAAAGTTTGGTAACCCAATTCAGTTCTGCGAATGTGTTACATCTGAGAGCGAGGTTAGATCGCCAAATATTTTTATTCCAACAAAGAAAAGTACCAAAAAAAAAAAGGAAAAAGGTTTCAATTCAGAACCTAACAAAATGACTATATATAGTAACAAGAGGAAAAACTTAACTGCGGACTAATATATGAATTGAACTGCCAGGATTCAAGTCGTACTTAATACCGTTGTTTCTAATAGCGTGGAGGTACACTCAAGAAGTGGATTGTTCTTTCAAAATCTTTTATTAGAATGAAACTTCGAGACAAAGAATGATGGGACTACGTAAAGAGTTTTGTCTTTGAAATAAATTTCCAAATAAGTTCCATATGGTAGGTTTTTTTTTTCTTTCTCAGATAAATGTTATTCATGCTTTCTAATCAGAAAGCTCAAAACATCTTTTTGATGATCCACAAACCGCCTTAAACTTGCCAAAATAAAGCTTCCAATGAGCCTCGAAACGGGTCCTTAATTTGAGGTCACGAGATGCAGGAGGGTGTGAGTGAGTGAGTGTAAGCACAACACACAAGAAAACTGAATTTTTGGGAGCAGCTAATCACATGCAAATGTACAACCAAAACAATATATGTATGGGTTTGAGTTGGCAAAGTGTCCCTTTTCCTTTAGCAGGAGGGAGAGACACTTGATGGCCACCCACCCACCCTTCTTGCAACTCTACTGGAGAGGGAGAGTGAGGATACTAATAAACAATCCCTCAACAGATATGCCCAATTCTATGGTTTCCTCCCCCTCTTTCTTTTCTATCTTTTTTTAATGTAACTTTGAACCGATAATCTTGAGGGTAAGTCCAATAACAAAATGGGTGATCTCTAAATTTGATACATTCGATTTGATTTTTGAGGCCACCCGTATCTTATTTACTTTATTCAGATGACTAGTGGGGATTCTTTGAATTTTATCAAAACCCGTATTTTGTTTACCTTATTCAGGCAACTAGCGGAAATTGTTTGAATTTTATCGAATTTCCTAACAAAGTGAATAAAATATCTAAGGAGAAGCAAAACATGATGATCTCCAGAGCTAGTTGGGATAAAGAAGCAGCTCAAAAACACACTTTAAATTAGCTTGACTTGTGCATATGATACAGACCTCAAAGTACCGTTTAATGGATCCCACCATACATGGTTGAATTTTTCCATGGTTTTATAATATACTATTTGAGTTGTTGAAACAAACAGGACTGCCAATAAAAATGAAGGATTTTTTCTAAGGAGTGCCCTTAATGCACTGGTTAAGAAGCATTAATTACATTGCTAAACTATTCCATTTCTCTTGAAATTCATCATCATTTAGGATTGGTGAAAAATGACACAAGATGTTGAGTTCACATTGATGACTACTTTAGCCTTAAATCAAAGCGATGCTTTAAATCCTTAATTCACTACTCAAGCCTTAAAAGTTAAAAGTTGTTCAATGACAGCCAAGGAAAAATTCAGATAGGCTGTCCAAAAAAAAAATTGTGTAATGAAATTCTCAATTGTGACTTAAATTGGAGGTAAATTTTTTTTAATTAATTCATGGGCATATTAGACCAACCTATACATTTCGAAATTTCTCAAATTTAGTATTATTAATATTTTTGTATGCCATAAATTTTCAATTTTAAACTTTTTTTTCCCTGAATCACCCTTGAAAATATTACTCAATCATAATGAATAAATAATTGATAAAAAATAATTAACAATAATAATTTTTCGATAGGAAAAGAATCAACATCAAATTTGAAATTTAAAAGTTAGTTCTCAATTAGTTAAAGCATTATCAATCCTAATTTCATTTTAGAGATTGGATATGCAACTCTAAAGTGATTGGAATCTCTAAATAACCTTTTCAATGATATTCAAAAAAACGTGTACCTTTTGAAACCTTATGCTTTATTGAATTGTGACATAATAAATAATTTGGTGTTTTCTCTTTTCATTTTTTTTTCCTTTCGGATTTTTCTTTTGGGCGATGGGTGTGAGTAGGGTGTGGTGTATTGGGTTTAAGTAAAAAATGCACCCTCAAAAACATATGATAATAAATAATTTTCTTAGTTGTTAGTTAATTTTGATGTGCTTAGTTGGAACAAACCCTCTTCCAAAGTGTGTGGCTCATAAGCTTCTCACCTTGAAAGTGATGTGTTGAGTGGAGTGAGTATTAAGCTCAGTATAGCATAGCTGGTATGACCTAACTAACAACATTTGGTCACCTCACATCCTTTCTAACACCCTCTTTGTGACAAACAAACATCTCTTAAATTTGTCTTGGAGAAAAGGATTTGTTAGTTAATTAATAATCCATTGGCATTACTATAATATGATGTGTTAAGCCAATCTCGGCACAAATGGGAATGCGTTCATCAATTGACACCTCAATATTCTAGATCTCTCTTTGGTTTTTCCCATTTTAACGGTAGGATAATATATCAAGCTCCCTCACGGGCATCAGGTAAGATCCACCTGTTCAGTATCATTCACATCAAGACTAGGGACTCTACAATTCCTTGTGACTTAATCTGAAAAAATAAAATCTTAGTAGATCAGGCAACGGGGCTTGGATCCTCCAATATAGACTATTCATTTCACTTTGAGATGAACGATGCGTATTCCAAATACAATATGAATAGTTCATTTCTCGTGACAATTGACAGGATCCGAATCCGTGGAAAACACCCACTTTGCTTTTGAATCGGCCAAAATGATACGTGGGAAACACCCACTTGGCTTTTGAAGTGGCCATATTAATTATTAATGTTCTAGGTCTCTTCGGTGCCAATGTATGTGTCCACGCACTTACCTGTGTTGGGCAATGTTGTAGAAGAACTTGACTTGGTCCTTGAGCCTCACTCTTAATTTATTGTCTTATCAACTGTTGCGTTTGGTTCCTGATTCACATTTTCAGAGCAAAAGGCAAAGCAGCACCCACAATTGGGAATCACTTGATTAAACGAGTCGTCCTCACTTCAAGAAGTGTGAAACCAATCCTGACCATGACCTAAAACTTTTAAATTTAAAAAAAATATATTTAAACATCACAAATTTCTTTATTTTATACATTTGGCACCTAAACTTGTATCTAGGCTTTCTATGGGCAGGTTTGAGTCGAGTAACTTTGCCCACCGTTTGCTCAGTAAAAATTTTTTTCTTGCTTTGTTCCTAACCCTAAAATTCAATACAATAATGTAATTGGCCATCTTATTCATTCTAAAGTTAAAAACTGAAATATCATAACAGATGTAAAAATTAACTTTTTTGTTGGCCACTCACATTTATACTCTTGCCAACCAAGAATTATAAATAAAAATATACTCTTTTATTTACCTATTTTTGGTCCTTATCACTTGGAGTTAAAGTAGCATTTATCTTATTACATTTCTTGCAAAATGGGTTCTTAAATATTCACCAAGTTTATTGTTTGGTGCTAAAGAACATGTGATACTTCAAAAGGTTTCTTGATATTATTATATATTATTCTTTGGCCGCAAAGTCAAAATTTTCAAATAACAACAACAGTTAATAATGTATTGTCCTTTATCATTAATTATGTTTTTGTTGAACCATAGAGAAAGAATGGAGAAGGGGAAATTAATAGCCAGGTAATTTTTGATAAATTAAATGTTTTAAAGTGGGGTCAATTTCTCGTAAAATTGGTTCTTAGATACTCACCAAGTTCATTGTTTGGTGCAAAAGAACATGTAATACTACAAACAAACGGTTGCTTGATATTAATTTATTATTCTTTAATTGCCAGGTAAAAAAATTCAAATAATAAGAGTACTCAATTATGTATTGCTCTTTATCATTAATTATACTTATTTTTCAAACATAAAGAAAGAAGGGAGAAGGGAAAATTAAATAGCCAGGTAATTTTTGACAAATTAAATGTTTTAAAGAGGGGTCAACAAAAATAAAATACTGGGGGGGAACCAATAGTTACTTCTTTTTAATTGGTGACTTATGACATAGGAAGCTTCCTTTATTTTGGCTTTTATATCATGCCACCAATAATTAATGGCATGAATTCACATGAACCCAATGGAATTAAGGAGAAGAAGCTCAAGGAGGTTTCTCTGAACAATTAATGCTACCTTAGCTTTTACCTTTTATCTCACAACCACAAGTGGGTTAAGGAGAGATAAGACACATAAGAATGACATTTAAATGCTACATTTGGGGGTGAAGATGTTTCTAGCATTGTTAGCCTACTAAATAAGCTTATCTTACCAAACTTTGAATAAGACAAGTCTTATTCTATCTTCTAGTCTCATTTATTATACTAAACATTGCTTAGGTTGAAGTCTCACTCTATCCTCTCTAATCCAAGACCACTCTCAATTGAGCCTATTATTATTTTTTAAATTAGTATCCTAACTTAACGAACTGAATTGTGTCGTGTTGTCCATGCTAAATGAGATCACAAAGTTTAGCACACGAATAGTCAAATTTTTTGACGTTTAGTGGTGGCTTTTTTGTTAACCAAATTGAAATCTATTTTTGACCATTTAAATAACTTCAAATTTATCGAGTTAGTATGATGTGAACAGAACTATTAATATAACCGTTAGATTCTCTTCTCATCATCTTATTTGTGTCGGCCGTATGGAGTGGCTCTTATAAGAAAACTTAGACTAATATGGCTTGTTCTAGCTCTGTTTGTCCAACATATGTGGGTGTGTGTTGCACCAACCAATACATTTAAAAAATAAAACAAAAAGAATGAGGGAATAATTGGACCATGAAAGTCTCCCAAATTAAAAATAATAATTAAAAAATGGACCATGAAAAGGGCCAGCGTGAGTTTTGGTAATAGCACGTCAGAGGAGGTGGTGCATCATAAATAATCACATTTAGGAGGGTCAATGATACATGAACCAGTTGTTTAACGCTACTAGTCTACTCAAATGAAGTTATGGAGAACAAAAGAAAATTAAATTAAATACCAAAAAAAATAAAGGTAGGTTTTAATCATGCCAGTTCGAAAGTTTTTTCAAAAGAAATATATTTAATGAATTGTAAAATTAATTTAGAAAATTAATGCCCCATGTTTATGGCCGTGTCAATACTTAGGTACAATTCAGAATTTAAAGAGCATATTGTGTCATAATAAAAAAAAGAGTACGAATTCATTAATTGACATTATCACGAACTTTAGGAATCCAATGTGTAATTTTCTCATTCTTAATTTTTTTTTATATTTTAAATGGATAATATGAACCAAACCCTAAAAAAAAGAAAAAAAAAAAAAAAGAAAACATGAAGAATATTGAAGTAGTGGGCTTGTGATACTCCACAGATGAACTGCTTTGAAGCTAAATCCGCCACAGGGATATGCCCATAATAAAATACTCACGCAATGTTTACTAAGAAGAGTAGTTGGCCACTTGATTGTTGAACAAACCCCCAATGGTCCTGTTCTTAATTCAATATAATATCACACTATATTTTTCGCACAAAGTGGCACACCAAACTGTCTCAAATACTCAGAATTCTGATTTACCCTCCCATTCACAATTAATTAATCTTTCTTATCTAATATGAGGGGCCTGAGAGTAAGTCCTATGTCATTACTCTTAGAGTGCATAGATTTTATTCAACACATGACATATATAGGAGTCGGATTCACAAATTAATCGACAAGTTATGTCTTGCAGGTGACAAGCATGGATTCCAATCTTTTAAATATGGGGTATGAGCCGAGTTTATTTATAATTGATCACGTGTTGACGTTTAAATGATTGGGGTAAATTCTATGTCGTTAATTCAAAAATAAACAGAACCTAATCCGACATGTGACGTATAAAAGTTAGATTCGGAAAATTAATAGACAAACAACATCTTGCAAACCACAAGCTTTGGATTCCAATCTTTCGATAAGGGAACTTGTGTCAAGTTTATTTATAATTGATGATGTGCTTTATGTTTAAATGATTGGGCTAAAGTCTATGTCATTACTTCTAAAGTACACAAAATCTAATTCGACATGTGAAGTATAGAAGTCAGATTCGGCAAATTAACTTACAAGCGACGAGCATGTACTTTAGTCTTTTAAAAGAGTTTGTGCGAGTTTATTTAAAATTGATCGCTAATACTTAAATGATTGGGGCAATACGTCATTACAACTAGAGTATACAAAATCTAATACGGCATGTGACGTACAAAAGTCAGATTCGGCAAATTAAAAGACAAATGATGTCTCGCAGGCGACAAACTTGGGCCCTAATCTCTTAAAGATGGAGTTTGTGCTTGATCACATGCCTAATGTTTAAATGACCGGATTAAATTCTATGTCTTACTCCCAGAGTACACAAAGCCTGATCCGATATATGATGCATAAAAATCAGATTCGACAAGCACGAATCCTAATAGTGTGAATAATTCCCTAAAAAGGAAACAAAAACAATAAAAATAGAGTGAATAATTCCTGAAGTTTTGAACCACGCATTTCTCAGGAGTGCATTTCCCATGAATTGGCTTTGAACCCTTGACCTCTTGGGTGGAAAGCCTGTTAAATATTACTGCGGTAATACGCTCTTCACAGTAGGAAACGGTAACAGAACTAATATCTATGTACATAAAAATAAAAATAAAAATGTGGGACCAATTCACGAGATAACTGCTCTGGCCATGGGTGAGACGGCTTTATCTATTTTTGACTCAAAAATCATCAAACCCACATCCGAACCCACACATCATCACCACCCCCCCCCCCCCCCCCCCCCCACCCCCCCAACCCTCCCCCCTCTATACATATATAGCCACCTCCCCCACCCCTCTCTCTCTCTCTCTCTCTCACTCCTCCCCCATTTCATTTTCACTCAAGTGAGACTCCCCTCCTCTACTATGGCCGACGAGACCCACATCGTCGCCAAGGCCAAGCGCGCCAAGCGCACCAAGCGCCAGCGCCACTCCTCCTCCCCCTTTCTCCTCCCCCTCCCCTCCTCCGCCTCCTCCGCCTCCAGCCTACCCCCCGCCGGAGACCCTTCCTCCGACATCACCACCACCACCATCACCACCACCGCCCAGAACAAGGACAAGCAACACAAAGACCATGATGAAGAAGAGATGGCCAATTGCCTCATTCTCCTGGCCCAGGGTCGCCGCCCTGCCCAAGGCCCAACTCCCACCCGCCAGCGCCTCAGCGACAAGGATATTCCGGCGTTCTCTAAGATCTACGACGCCTACGAGTGCAAGACCTGTAACCGGAGCTTCGGCTCCTTCCAAGCCCTCGGCGGCCACCGCGCGAGTCACCGGAGGCCCAGGAATCTACCGCAAGCCAAAAGCACCGCCGCCACTGACACCGCAACAGCCGAGGGGGAGAAAGGGAAAAGACAGAAGATCGCCAGCAGCAGCATCCCTCTCTCCTCCTCCTCCTCCTCTTCGATCTCGCTGAAAGCGAGGGATCGCAAGGCCCTGAATCCCGTCAGCCCGAAAGGGGACAAGGTGCATGACTGCTCCGTGTGCGGATCCATATTCTCGTCGGGCCAAGCCCTGGGAGGCCACATGAGGCGACACCGTGACGGGCCCCAACCCACCGCCTCTGGGGTCGCCGCCGCCGCCGCCGAGTCGCATGATTCCGTCGAGCCGAGGCGGGTGCTCCTGCTGGACCTCAACCTTCCGGCGCCCGAGGAGGAGCCCTGCGACTCCGACAACTTCCAGTTCTCCTCCGGCCAGTCTCATCTCGGCTTCGCCGCACCCGCTCCGTTCGACTGCAACTACTGAAGAACATATTCAAATCCACCCTCGAAACAACACCAAAAAGGTAGAAAGAGAGATTGGCTGGGGATTCACAAGTGGCTGTTACATGAATTTAGCATGATTCATTCAAGCGTAATAACTGATTCTTTTTCCGTTGCTGGCAATTCCGATCTTCATGTGCTTGGTTGAAGAAGAGTGAGGAGAAAAATACTTTGAGTGAGTGGGCAGTGTTCATGGTGGGTTGCCTTTCATTCACGAAAAGTGGGTGACCAACGATGGAGTATCTTTTTTTTTTTTTCCCTTTTTCCGGTTCTTTTCTCATTTTTCTTTTTTTTTTTTGGTTTCCTTCATTTTTATTTACCATTTCAATTTTTTCAAGGATAGTGATGGTGCAACAGGGAGCATTGCTAAGCCTTGAGAAAGTCATGTATGAGGTTCCCCTCTGAATTTGCTCCGTTAAATGTCTAAGGCAACATTAAATGGCCTTCAACTTCAAATCATGTTTTAAATTAACTCAGTGACTCAAACTTAACCTTGATCATCGAATTTGATCCCTGCAATTACTAAAATTCATGTGCCTTGTCGTTTTCGCCCCCATGCTTTTTGTTACAATATGAGTTTTTTTTTTTCTAATTTTTCTTTTAAAGAAAAAGGGTTCTTCCCACTTTAGGTCCCCCACCTCAAGTCACCCCTAACTTGCACCTAATACCTTACTCTTCAAGTAAATCAAGTACACAAACAGATAGAGAGAGAGAGAGAGAGAGGGAGAGATGGTTGACACTCACTATTCCCACATTCATATACACACAAAATGGTTGCTATTAGGTGTTGGAAATGTGACCCACTATCCATTTTGGTTTGTGCAACCAAACTTTTCATTCATTCGGTTATCCTCATGGACACGTGTCTCGCCATCCCTCGCTTGAGACTTCACGCCCTTTCCTTCTTTCCTTTTAGGGATTACGTCAACCCACGAGGAATAAGAATAAGAGTTGAGTCAGCTTATCCACGGCTTCGGTGAGAAATTGGGCACAATACAAACTCTCTACATATGCTCAATTTAATTGGGCATTTAAAAAAAATTAAATAGAAAGAATATACGTTGGATAAATTCAAAAGTCATACGTTAAATGCATTGAATGTGTAAGTTTTCCATAAAAATGATGTGGTACATTGAGTGCTCGGACAGAACACCTGTGTCTGTATGCTCCTGAGAGAGGAGAGGAGTATTAATGACTGGCCAATCGTTCACTTCACTTCAGTGTGTGGAGGAATTGTAGAAGGGTGCGTGTGTGTGTGTTTGTTATGTGCACGTATTAGTGGGGGAATGGGTGAGTGGGGGTGTCATTATGTGGTTAGTTGCGTTGCGTGAAGTGAGGAGCGTCCATCCAAATTCATGAGAATGAGGGGTGCATTGGGCTGTGCCACATGTAGTGACCACCATACATGCTTTAATCTTTCTTGCCTCTATTAATTAATGACAATAACGTGCCCCAACGTGTTGGTTTACATCCCCATATTGAGCAAGGGCTACTAAGTTCAGTTGTTCGTTGACATACATATATATAGTATTTGTGGGGGTGTCGCTGCACGTAACCTAAGAGGTACATGCGAACGCATATCCTAGAGTGAAATGGCATCGTTTTAGGCGTGCGAATGCCACCTCTCGACCACTTCCCTCTATAAGCATAAAGAGAAGGAGAGGGCACTGCTGGCCTCCGCAACCTACCAAGGTTAATTATTTGAGCAAGCTCATATAGGGTCCATAAAACCACAAAAGAAATCTTGGGTAGTAACATAATTACATTAAAGATTCGACTCATATCGAGTGTGTGTACACATGTATATTTGAACAAGTTCATGCACGGCCTTGATAAAAATTACATAATGACACTAAAGATTCAACTCATATTGTGTGGGTATATATATGAGTATTTATTTAGAGCAAGTTCACATATGGGAGAATACTAAAAAGAGTAAAAGGGTCAGCTTGACTTGTACATCTATGAAACGGCCATTATTTTTGAAAAACAAGGGTTCCAGCAAATAGTGAGTCTAGTGGTGACCTCTAAGAGGACCCAGGATTACCTCTACATTCCTAAGTTTAACAACTAGAACTTTTGAAGGACCAAAGGAGAGCTACTCAAAGTGGACACACAAACACACACCCCCTTTTCAATGAGAAGGGTAATGTGCGCACATAGCCACCCACCTGAAAGGAAACTTCAATTTTCCATTTTGAGGGAAAATGCACAGTATATTTTAACAACAATAGCAAAAGAAATGAGTCTGCTACACTGAGTAGATAAGAGGATCACAACTGCACAAGTTGCATGTGTGCATAAATCTGACATTTATAGGTCTCAGCTCGGCAAAAACTGCAACTTCGACAACTTTTCTCCTGCTAAAACAAACCATGAATGCATTCAAACTTTAATATGGACCGATGAAAATGCACCGTAACCGTACATGGAGTATGCTACCAACTTTTCTTTTTTCTTCAAAGATTTCGTTAAATGCGCTTTTGGGTAGATCGAGTTTTATAGGAATGAAAACATTGGACAACTTTCCATAGAAAGTTGAGAGTTTGTGCCATTGTCTTTTTGTATTCATTCTTTCCGATCTTTTTAATGGCAGTCCCTCTTAAGTTTTCTAATATAGATGACTCATCAATAGTTGAATATTAATGGGAAAAAAAACGTAAAAGAGCCTCATTGGTATAACACATTTTTAGCTAGACCCCCTATGATCAAGAGTATTTTTTCCTCTTTTGGACAGTAGGAGTCTATTGGAACCAAATTTAAAAGGGCCAAATTGCATAATTTGGATGAAGACGTGGTCAGCCTAAAAATGACCCAAACTAAAGGGAGGGGGGTTTATTTTAAAAATATCTTCCCTTCTCTTAATCGTTATATATTCCACGTAGACTAATCAAGAAACATGCATCAGCCCCTGCCAGAACCAACCACATCTGAAGTACAACCTACCTAAGATTATGATTTTTTGATCTAATAATCAAATAATAGTGGGGAAAATGAAAAACATCAAATAAACTAAAATTACAGCTTAAAAGTTTTTTTCTCCAGGGGCAACACCAGTCTATTGTTATGTAAGTTTCTATAGTAGATCTGAATTTGCCCCCATAATCTCCAAAATGAGTTCTATCAGCAATCGCTTACCTTGATAGGTGGCAGCAGCCTGGAAAGATGTCTAACCGGTGAGTGCTCAGAAGCTGGTTGTCTCAGTTGGCAAACACATTCAACCTCACTTGTGCCGTAACTTCGGGGTGAAGCTTCAACTCTGCAATGTACTCCCCTGTTTCACGAATTTCTGGGAGAGAGACGATTCTCTTGTCCACATCCCTAAGATAATGTTGGGGGTAAAAATAAAATATAAAAAAAAGAGGCACAGGGAAGAAAGATTAGTGTAAATTTGGCACAACAAATGTCTTTCACATCCCTCAGCTTTCTTAGTAGGGAATGAGAATGTAATATGATATTAGATGCTCAACGTTAAATACATAGGTCTATATGTAATTAGCCATATTAGTAAGGATATTTTGGCATTTCTAGCTTGTACAAAACCTTAACTTGGGGAACACTCTCCATAAGACTATATATAGGCACCACTCTTACAGTTTCAATATAAAGGGCTGTTTGATTTCTTCCCCTCTTCAATAGAAACAAAGAAACTGGGAATGAACATCAGATTATCGTATCTGTACGTTAAGCAACTAACATGTAAAACATAGCCAAGTACATAATCAGTCACTTAGATCAACCAAAATTTTGAGAACTGGGGCAATCAAGAAGTTGATAGAAAAAGTTGGGAATCGTAAGCTTTAGTCATCATGACTGACAAACGCTCCCCTTCATCATTATCACCCACATTAAGAAAATCATCAGTAATCCATTGCGTGGAACAAAAGAACATATTTTGTTCCTATAGTATTCGAAGAACTATTTGGATGTTCTTTGAAAATATGATTTGGTATTCAAAAATTACTTGTCTGCAAAATAGATAGCCTTGATATAGCCGGAACTGTGACAGGTAAGAGTGGACAGAATTAAGGTACCTCTGAAGCTGTGCTTTGATTATGTCAACGAGATCTTGAGCAGTAACACTGCCAAAGTACACGTCAGATATAATATGTACACATAAACGAAACAATCAATCAATATTTCATCATGAACAAGTCACCTTCCAAATATTTGTTTTCCTTTTCCTCCTTTTCGCTTCACCTTGAATGCCCCCACAGTTTCAAAAACTAAAGCAAGTTGTTGAGCCTCTTCTTTTACCTGGAGATTAACCCACGGCAAATCAATCACTACAGTATGCATCACATAGTAGCTGGGGGAGCTGAGGATGAATACAGAAGCATAGTAATAACTCTTGGAGTGTTTTTTTTTTTTTTTCCTGGAACTAGAAAGGATGCAAAGATACATCAGAAATGACAAGTTGGGAAAAAAGGTTCCATCTTTTATATTTCTTTTTGGTTGGATGGATTCAAGAAGATTCCATTAGACATTCATTATATGGGATAGCCTGGAAAACAAATAAAAACTATTGGAGTTCAACCAAAAGAAGAAAACGAATTTACTGCAGACATGAAGCAACATACTCTAACTTCAGGTTCTATAAATTAAAAGCTCTTAGGTTGATTAAGGACTTCAAAAAATGAAACACAAGCTGTGCCATACTTACATTTTAAGAGAAACAAGATGAGGGCAAAAGCAGCAATTCTGCTGGTTCTACCCTGCAATGGCAGTAACATTTTTTTCCCCATCTTCTTTTATGAATGGGGCAAAAAATTGGCTTAGATTTCAGCTAGACAAAAATAACTGAAATTGCAGCATCACATCAGCTATTTGCCATCAGCCTTTATAAAATGACATCCAGTTAGTCGACTACCCAGCAGACCAAAATAAAACCCTCAACAAAATCTTTTTATATTCAAAGGAACGAACAAATTTTGTAAACCAAGTATAGCTCCCCTTTGGAAAGTGGATATGTTGATTTAATATAATGCTTGATTACCCGTTTTTTCTCAGCTTCAATTCTCTCCTCTTCCATCCGCATTTCCCTGGAAATGATTTAGAAAACGCAATGAAAGAGTTAGGTTCAAGTTATGAAAACGTGAAAGAGCATGCTTGGTGGATCCAAGTAGGTCATCAATGGTAGAAGAGCATCCCTGATGCACAATGCTTCAACATTTACAAGTGTTGAGAGAGGGTCGCATCTTGCATGTAGCCTTCCCTTTGCTTTTTTGCAAAGAGATTGTTTTGACAACTCAATCTGTGACCTTTTGGCCACAATGAAGCAACCTTTAAAGTTGTCCCAAGACTCATCTGCTTGGAACCACCAATAATGCTAAATATTTTCAAAAATGGTGCCCATTGGACACAAGATCAAGCACTTTAATCATCCAGATAGGGCTCTTCTATGCGTAACAACACTAAATCATCTCTCCTTTACCACAATGCTGTGAATCCATTTGAATGGCAAGAACGGGAATGGGAACATTGATTCTTCATTGTTTGATGATATAAAAGGGAACGAATTATCATTCCCTTGGAATTTCTCATTCCTTTGTAGGATTGTCAATGGTGTGGGTCTGGATCCACAAGGTAGGTCTGTCACTGGCAGAAAAGAACTAGGTATATTAAGAAATCAACATAAACAGAAAATAAAAACTAAAAAATATTTAATCTTTGGCCATGAGGACCCGACCTTCTGACACAGACCCTCCCCATTGACAAGTCTATTCACTTGTCATTCCATTCCCCTCCTCATTTCACTCCCACCATCCAAATGCAACCTATATTTTGCGTGCCTGTTGTGCTGTTCAACATGAACACGCGAACTAACATATAACATAAAAAAATGAACACGATCTTGGTCAAAGGAGTTAATAGTTAAAAACAGTGGATGGGGAAAAATTTTAGCATAATAAAATCTTTATAAAAGAATTTAGTGATTATATATTTTAAAGCTGAACAGAAAATATTATAAATTGTAGTTTGAAATATTATAAAATTCATAATTATGAAACAACTGAACAATGTTTGGTGGGTATTGACGTTGATAACTCTTCTTAACCTAGAAAAGCTATTTACCAATTTCTGTACTCAGCTGCTTGTTGGCATGGATGCAGGACATAAACTTCTTTAACGAGTTCTAAATTTAGCTTATGAATCTGGCTTCATTTCTATTGACTTTGATAACTCATAGCACAAGAAAAATTTTCCCCGGTTACTGTAGTCAGCTAAGTCCTTAATCCAATATTATGCTGATCAATTAATGATTCTGTTTTATCATTTGCTCACCGAATAAGAAAGATCTTTTCATCCAGCTAATAGCCTCTTAGTATTACTTTTTCATTTCCCCTAATGTAATTGACACCAAACTTATGAATATATATATATATGATATTATGGGCACATTATGAGGGGCCCAAACAAAACCATGAATGGAATTCTGACTGTTGGCTTTAAAAATCTCACTCATGTCCTACTAGCTGGAAATGAATCTTGTATATGTATACACAATTGATACCTCTGGAAGCACTTGCAAACATTGGGAGTTTCTACCATTAGTAATAGTTCAAAACAACTTCAAAAAGCTTGACACAACTGCAAGCTTTCAGGGCCAAGTGGAATAGCAAAGAAGAGTTAAGTTGGCTAAAGCTTATTTTATTTGGGTGGATAGGAAACCTACTTATCATCTACCTCCCCAATGCTCATGTCCCTTCTTACATCAAACATGACATTCAGATCCCAAAAAATGCGTAAAATGGACCATGCAGTAGGAGATGATGATCAACAAACTCGGCAACTTTATTGCAAAGATAAAATACTCCCCAAAGCCTTCCACCCTGGATTAAATTGCAAGTGGTAAAAACCTGTTTCTGAGATATCCAACACAATGAATGACCCACCAACAAGATCCCCCTTTCTCATCACCGTGATTAAGTATATGCAGTACTAGAACTCCAGGGTTAGCCCCAGTAGTATGTTCACGAATATCATTACCTACACCTTCTAATATTGTCCTGATAAAGTATTCAAAAACATTAAAAATTTCTGCAAAACACACGTGAACTTATAACAAATAAGAAATGAGACAATCGCTCATCATCTTGAACCTTAATGCAGCCAACTACCAAAACCTAGGAAGTACTCTGCAAGAAAGCAATCCCCAAATGTTTGCAGAAGGCATCCATGGTACAGCCAACATCAAATTTCAGATACAGGGTGAAGCCTTCCCAGGTTGGTCCAAAGGAAGACGTTTTCTTCACCACAGCACCTCGTTAGGATCGACAAGTATCTTATGCCTGAAATTCTACTTCAATTGGACCTAAAAACAACCCCACATTACTAATTAGAGCTCAAACCCCGTCCCATCAATACCAGATCAAGCCCCTCTTATCATTACCCAACCTCGTGCAAATTTGAATAATACCTAGGATAAACTTGATTAGTATCTAACCAATATGAACAAAGGAAGCGTTCTCCAAGACATTATCCATGTTACTACGATAGAACTGAGAAGAGACGCAAAGAATTTGGACAAGCATAACTTCACACCCTACCAAGAGAAAACCAAAATACGACTTAAATTTCACATTTAGGCATAAAACTAATAAAACAGACAAAAAGAAGAAAGGAATGAGATAATTACAAACTGGGAATGAGATAGATTGAAGTCTACATTACTTGACAAGAAGAGGAGTAACAATCTGGGCCTTGCCCAAGGGAAATAGATAATTTCTGTAAAATCCAGCCTTGACATCAAGTAGCTGCCCCTTCTTTCCTAAATCTTGTACATCCTCCTTCAGTATTACCTGGTTTCACTCCAATAGTAATGTGCAATTTAATAAACAACAATCCACGTAAAGAGGAAAAATGAAGAACCCATTTCAGTTCTTACCTTCCGAGTCTTTTTGGCTTTCTTTTGTGCCACCACCACCAACGCTGGGACAGGGACCGACCCAGCGTGTGAGAATCGAAAGGGTTCATTGATGTTCTGACGGAAACGGGTTTGGAGCCACGAGGAGGATGAACTCCACGAGAGACTTGCTGCAGTGGATGCCATTTGCCGCGGCCACGCAGGCCTCTTCTCACGCCTACTCGGTTTGAAGTAGTGACCTTATCTTCTGCAATGGTGGATGTGTAATAATTGATGAAGCTTGATCCTCCCGACAGCTTTGATTGATTTCAGTCATTCTGCAACTTCTTCGGGCCGTTTATTTCGGGACAGAGGCCAAAAGGTCAAAATCATGGGGTAAATTTTGCAAGAGTTTAATTAATTATGCTCATCAAACTTTAATTTGATTAAATTGAGGACTACATTGAAACTATAATGCGGCGAATATGCAAATTTAGAAAACGTGATCAGACCCCTAGACATCAAATGCTGGCTCCGTCTGTGTTCTCTCCATTCCCCGTTTAGGTCAACCGTTAAATCTAATTCTATATTTTCCTATTTATTTATATCAATACCTTAAATTATTTAAATACACAAACTTTTGATTAAGTGCCCACGTTTCAAAGATAAATAAATAAGCTAATTTTCTAAAATCAACGATGAGATGGCCAAAATAGGTGTGAGGTCATTTAACATTAACCTATAGTTTAGAGACTATTTTGAAATTTACTCTAAAATTCGATGACCAGCCATTTGAAGGTGAAAAGAGAATAGGAAACTCAGTCGTATATCCACGGCATCATCTTGCTATATCAACGTGGTTGTTAAATTGATGATATTAATAATAGTGGTCAGGTTAAAATAAATCATAAATTTTTGACTTAATTGTATCAAATTAAATTTTGGTGACCACTTTGAAAACAAACCACGACATTCAGAGACAATTAGTAGTATATACCCCAATAATTAAATATTATTCAAATCTCACAATTTTTAATTTTATTTTCACCCTTGGACACATATCTCACAAGATGACAACATGCTAATAGTATTAGACTTGTATCCAAATCAATTCAAATAGGTAACCACAAAATACTAATAATAAATTAAGCGGTATAAACTTTGAGTTTGTCGACACTACAAGAAAACCTTGCAATATCAACTAATTTTTAGCGTTAGACATGTTTTTACATTAAAAAGAATAAATAGTGTATTAGCGACGAGCAATGCGTCACCATTCATAACATATTCGCTACTATTTTTTGTTAGCAACTGATTATTCTTTTGTAGCTATTGATTGGCTGGAAGTTAATTTTTTCCGGACCAAAGCAATAGCAACGAACATTCCGTCACTATAATAATTTTTTATGATTATTAAAATACATCCTTTAAATATGGAATAAATTTTGTGGCAAAAAAAAGTGGGTTTTGTAGCGACGGAAAATTCGTTGCTATTAATAGAATATTTGTTGCTACTAATATTTTTGTTAGCGATGGATTAGCCATTGTTGTTAATATCTTTTATTATTATTGAAATATTCATTGTTATAACTAATAATTTCATCGTTACAGCTGTGTTCACCAGTTCATTATTATTTTTGCTTTTGTATCCCATTTACAGTACTTGGAATGAGATCTCTACTGTACATTAGGTTACTAATATCGAAGTCAAAGTGACTGCAAAGATGGATGCTAATTTGCAGTGTTTTAGGTACTCAATCATTCAATTGATCAAAGAATGATCGATATCAAATCTAGTGAAGATGTTATACATACATATATCTCATCAATGTTATTTTTTTTTAGAAACATGATCTATATGATGAGGACATTATCGTAAAAAAATTATGAATCCTTTGAATCAATGTAAACCGATATAATAGATTTAATAATTTTGGTTCGTTGATCAGGCCGTTATCAATCGGGCGATTACAAAACTCAAAATTGTGAGAATTTTAGATTTAGTTATCTATTATATGAAATAGCTTTAATGGACGGTCAAGTTAGTGATCTAATATATACGAGCAAACAAGTTACAAAAATTATTCAATATTGAAGAAAGCAAGACTAACATCAGATTATTGTTTTAACTCTTGAGATTAAGGCTTCAATGTTTTTGTAACTTTACAATATTTCGGTTGTATTTTTCGCTCCCCACCATCCATTAAACTCAAATGAATGGATAATTAGGAAATATCAAATCTTGGAGTAATTCATGATTGTTTGCCACCCAATTGGATGAAAGTTCGATTTTGCCATATTGTATCATATTTGAAAAAAAAAAAAATCATCCCAACTAGTTGTCCCTGTACACTCGTCACCATCAAAATTACGTTAGATATTAATTAAACAGTCCTTCGACCAGATAACTAAAACATCATAAACAGTCATTCGACCAGGTGACTAAAACATCATAGATCGAGCCCAATTTTCTAACGGGCGTGTGCTGGGAACCAAATTCAACTTGTTGCGGTCAATGAAAAGCATGAAATTTCATGAAAAGAGTAAGCCCCGTTGATGGATGGGAAATTTGAGGAAGATAACTCACTATTACTGTCAAAAGTAAGGGACCATCGGTTTCTTAGCTTTTTCATATTTCATTCTATATTTTCTCCTTTTGCTTTCCTAATAAAGCTGATTAATTTTTGGTCTCCTGGTGCAAGAAGGCCTTCCTTAGGGTGAACCGCCCCTAATTTATTCCAATCTTTTAGCTGGCTTTAAACTACGAAAGTAGATCAATTGGTTGGGTAAAAAAAAAAAAGTTCAAAAAAAAAAACTCGCAAGAGTTATGGATTCTGAGTTCTTCTCCTTTGCCTTTCTCTCAAATGAGTCAAAGAACCACATTTTGATGAATCCTCAAACAAGTACCCAAATAAGAACACAAATTGGAGTCATGGCTCACCTTTCCGTCACTCTATTCTATGCCTGCATGTTTTCACGTAATCGCTACTCTTCCTCATTACGTTTCTATAGGGCCTTTTATCATTTCTTTCCGGGGACGCTCATGTTGCATCCTATGGCTTCGAGGAAGCTCCCACTATTATTGGAATACAATCTTTGCACAAAAATTGTGTTTGGGGCGAATCAATGGCACCTTTTCCCGAAACCTGAGTACCTATTTCATGATGTTTCAGACCTATCTTGTGATTTTTCATGAAGAGAGATGGCAAGATGAGAAATGAAAGAGTTCAACAATTTTCATATTTTAGAGCTTAATGAAATGATATGGTAATTTGGGTTAACTCAAAAGAAATATCCTCTTATATATATATACTTATCTACAGGACTTAAAAGAGTGCCATTGATTCTCTCACTTCTAACTCATTCCTTACTCTGATCGTGTCAGAAATTAGTGCTGAGAGTTCTTCTCCAACTCAGGGTCAACCTGATCTCCCCTCCACCTAGAATGAAGAGATTGTTTCTACTCAGCGGCTTTGAGATTATGGAAGGGGTCTTTTGGCAGTCTTCGATAAGAGTCGTATTTTAATGTTCAACCTTCTATTTGCGTTTCGACTATTCTAATTACCTAACTATTACATATTATGAATATTTGCTTATATGCATATTTGTATTTCGGGATTTGTGGCAACCGATCAAGGAACCCAAGAGTTCAAAGGTGAGGGAGGTCTAGGAAATAATGGTTGGCAAATGTGCAATAATTGATCGGAGCCAAGCTAGCAAAACAACTCAACTTTGGCGAAAGAGAATCGTATTACGCAAGAAATGACTCATGTAGAGGCTTCAACATATTTAATGAGCATTTTCGGTGTCTAATATGCAAACCTATTTCTTCATAATATATATTATATGCATATTCAGGTGCACTCGTAACTCATAGTAAAGGGAGAACAAAGAGACCACTCAAGTTGACTTGCATAAGAAATTATACACCAACGTGAGAATTGGTTCGTATCTATCGCAATGAAAACCTAAAAAAATTTTTGGTAAGTAAATATATGTTTTTTTATTTATTTTTATAATCATTGTTTAATATCATTATACTAGTTATTGTTATATTGTAACTTCTAGGAAGCATGCAAGGGCTATTAATAAGCGCCATACGCAAGGACAGGAGCAGGAGATTGCGAAGGGTGGAGTAGATGGAGACAAATTTTCTACAGTGACACCTTGGTTTGACGTTCGGCATGGATGGAGGCAAGGGTTGGACCAAAGAATGGTAGCATTATAGGCATATGGGGTCTAGGGTGACGGGGAATCACTTTCTTTCTAACGGTTGTGCATCTTCTACATCAAGCCCCAATAGCCCACATGAAAGTGCAAGCTCAAGCGACGCATTGATGTACGAGGAACTTCAAGCATAGCTTAGGGGAGCGAATCAAGAGACGGCAGCTGCATTTGGGCAATAAAGGCAAGAGATAGGGCAAATAAAGAAGGACAATCGACGTTGGATGGAAGAAATTTGCTAGTTACTCGCTCTAGTTCTACCCCCAGTGGCGCCACAAGATCTACAATTATTCTGCTTCCTCCTAACTCAAAAATATTTTTATTATTCATAACAACTGTAACTTGCACTTGCCTAGTTGGATTGTGTGATAGTAGTTTTTCTATGAATATTGTGCTTGCTATTTTTTCCCTGGTATATTGTGTGGGATGAAGTTTTAGGGAGTGGTTAAGTTTTTGTAATGAATTCATGTTCTATTGCAATTGCAAGATCCTATTAGAATTGTTGTTTTATGTAGATTTTCCTAACAATGACGGGTGTTGGTAATTTACGGGTGGTATTTGATTCTACCAGAAAACAACAGAGGAGGAATTTTTGACTTTTAGCGACGGATTTTATGTTGTTAAAATTTTAAATGAAAAGTACTTTTGTTATAACCACGGGTATATTAAATAATAGCAATGGATTTTTTGTTGCTATAATATTAAAGTTAAACAAAAATCTTCCTTTTTGTTTTAGCAATAGGAAAAGTCGAAGTATTGACAACGGTCGTTCTATTGCCAAAGCTGTCTTTAAAACAACGGAGATTCAGTCGCTATTGTATAATGACACATATTTTTGGCAACAGAACATCTGTTGATAAAATTTATAACAGTGGATTTTTAGCAATGGAATATATGTTGCTACAATTTACTAACAACGAACTTTTAGCAATGGGTTGAAAATTTTTCTTCTAGTTATAACTGATAGGTTTTTTGAGACATTAGGGATGGTTCATTGCTTATAAGCCATTTATAGCAATAAAATTATGTTATATTGCTAAAAACATCTTTAGCCACAGGTGTACTATGAACTTTTAACGACAGTCAACCATCACTACTGATTATTTACAATGGAAGCTGGCCTGTTTTGCGATAGGATCCTTTGTCGCCATCACAAGGTCTTCTTATAGTGTAGGTAAATTCCACCTAACTTTGAGGGTTGCCTCAAAGTAGTCTTTGTACTTTGATTTATCTTTTTTTTTTTAACTAAACTTTTCTTCATGTTAAAATTGGAGTTGCCGTCTCCACTTCCCCTCTCAGTCAAAAATGAGAAAAATTATAAAATGATCTATTTGAACCAATAATAATAGTCGTTCGTCATGCCCGGGAGACGTTGTTTAGCCAAAGAATTTAATATTTACTTGCTCTAACTTTTTAGTTTATGGACAAACTATCCTCACGGCGCTGCATGTCCTAGAGATGGCATGTAAATGGACCGCTAGGACTAGTTTAAATTGGTCTCATTTGTAATTTCATTAGCCAATTTATTCAAATTTAAAATTACTGATTAAATTGTTTATAATTACCGAGCTGAGTAGTTTCTACGATCTCATGTCACGTTTCGTTCTTGGAATGTGAAATACCTATTTCATGAAACTATAACAATAAGAAGTAATAACTATTATACCATTGACAATTCAATTAGCAATAGCTATTCCTTTTATATTTTCCTTATTGTCTATGCGGGTAGTTATTTCACTTATGATTCACGAAAATATTACTTCTTACATGCTATATTTTCATAAAATAGGTATTTAACCCTCGCAAATTTGTTAAAAAGCTAGTCACATACCCAGAGGGTGAGTGATGGGGACATGAGGCTCCGGCTCCTGCAGTCGGGCATACTCAAGGAATGAAGGGGATTAGAGGAACACATCCACTGGCTTTAAGCCTTCAAGGGTAGTCCGAGGTATAACTTAGAGATGGAGCAAGAATCACCTTGCAAATGAAAAAGAACTAATTCAAAACTGAATTAAATGTAGCTATGCTACTTCCCACTCAAATAACAAGATGAATTCTTTAACCAGCATCCTTCGGATGCATATACGTATATGCTTATGATTTTTTGTGATTTCCAAAGCATTAAATGGGCATGAGAAAAATACTTAATTTTATTTCTAATCATTTTTCAGGATATTAAATTGGCTGCTTATCAGGTGCCCTTGGATAAAAAGTTATGAAAAATTAAAAAAAAGTTAAAAACCCACCTAAGTTTATGCTACCTAACCACGAGAGAGGAGAGAGAGAGAGAGAGAGAGAGAGAGAGAGAGAGAGAGAGAGAGAGAGGAGTCAGAAACTTGGGGTGGTGATTTTGGAATATCCAACTATGCTTGCTCTGAGCGTATTAGGAGCACTTGTGGAACCTCATCCTCCAGATGTGTTGAGTTCCATACAAGAAAGTGAAAAGTGAAAAAGTGCTGAGACAAGAGCTTGGAAAGGAATAATGCAGTGCAAGTTATCCACAAACCTACTATTGTACTCCACAGCGCAAGATTCTACCTATATGTATGGTCATCACAGTCCTTTACCAATTCCACAAAATCCCCCCGCCCCTCCGTCTCCTTCCTCAATCCATAAAGAGATCGACTGCCACCATTACTCGTCCAACATTCGCCACCATTGGCTATGGCTAACCCGCCTTCGCAGCCCCCACCCGGCTCTGTCGTACGCCCGAGGCACTCGAGCCCCATTCGCATTGCAGCCCTAATCCTCTTGGGGCTCATCGTGGTCGTGGGCCTCGTCGTTATCGTCACGTGGCTCGCCATTAGGCCAAGACACCTCATATACGCGGTGGAGGATGCGACCGTGCATGGATTCAACCTCAACGGCAACAACCACCACCTCAACGCCACCTTCCGCGTCCTCCTCCGAGCCTACAACCCCAACAGCCAGGGTGTCCGTATACTACGACTCCATGCAGGCCATTCGTGCTGTACGACGAGCAGTTTGTTGCGTTCGAAACTGGTGGATCCCTTCTACCAGGGTCACAGGAACGCGACACGCCTGGAGTTGACACTGGCGGCTCACGAGGCGGTTTTGGACAAGGAAGTGGAGAAGGATTTGGGGGTGGAGAAGGGGTCCGGAGAGGTGGAGTTGGAGGTGAGGATCAAGGCGAGAGTCAGGTTTAAGGTGGGGAGATTGATAACCCGCGATCGGACCATGAGGGTCCTTTGTTACCCTTTGGCTCACTTCTCGCACTCTAATAAGCCCTTCGAGAGGGTATACTGTGACGTGGATTATTAGAGCCTTGTAGAAATGATGAAATTTGCTGAACAGGCCCAAAGGATATGAGCCCCATGTAAATTTTCCATTGCATGTGTTGGGGTTTGAACTTTTGTGTGTGAAATATTTACGTGGGATTGTGAAATGGTAGCCTGTGAAAAATTATCACCAGGGGAATTTTCGTGCAGCTGCATATCGTGGCGCACATGTGCTTAAAAGTTGGTCAAGTGTGAGGTTTTGGCGCCACAATCTGATGTGAGCGTTTGTTTTATTTTGTTTACCTTTTTTTTTTTTTTTCACAAGCAGGTGCACAATATTCCTTCTCATCCTCTGCTTGTTCTTGTTCTGTAGTTGTCATGTTCTTCTCTTCATCTTTATTTTGCTGACGATGTAGTGAATATTGTTGGGTTTCTCCCCTTTTTAATTGTCGATGTAAGATTGATGGGATGTAAATGCTGGAATGTGTATTTGTTGGCTCAACCCCTTCTTATTGTTGTTGCTTCCCAGTTTTTGCAGCTTTTGCTTTGCACATAGGGATGCAAGCCTGATTACAAATATGAAAGCGTTTAGAGAAACAAAGCCCAATGTAAATTGAAGAAGCAGTTTATGCTGGGGAATGTTACACCTAACAACCTCCTTGTGTTTTGATTGAGCTATATGGAATCTGCATATGATTTGAAAATCAATACTTAACCTCCCTGTACTTGCATTGGAGTTGTAACAGGTGATACTTCCATTGAAGTTAATGATTTGTGCATCTCAACTGTTGTAAAATGTTAAAAGAAAGTACTTTAATGTTTTAAAATACCTCTAACTTAATAGAGATTAAAGAGTTTAGTAAAAAAATTTCAAGACATTAAAGTCTAATTTCATCATTTTATAACACTTGATGTGTACAAACCGTGAGGTTTAACAGAAAAACTAACTACTGTACCTCCAATAAAAGCATATGGAAGTTAAGTATTGTTTTTCAAATCATATGAGAATTTTCCGTAACTTAATCAAATCACAGAGGAATTAAGTATACTTTACCTTTTGTGTTGATGCACTACCTTGAACCAACAACACAAGACAATTAAAATAAAAGGCATTTAATATAATGTCTTAATTCAAACAAACATGCTTTGAGACATTAATGTAGGAAAAATCCTGGGGATTTTACATGAAATGTTCATCAAACATCGGGGATAAAAAAAAAAAAAATAGCTTCCTATAAAATGTGCATTTGCGTACATTTTGAGCTAGCACGGTGTTTCTGGGCCCGGCCGTGACGCAGTCCGTGTTGGCTGAGCCATGCCAGGCGACAGGGGTGTAAAGATTGGTGAGTCAGGTGGATTTTAGACCCTTCATTACCAGATCAATTGAGGTATGGGGAGAAAGGAGCCATCTAACCGACTAAAACATTAGGACGGGTGAGAGAGTTTAAACTTTATTCGTGAGTTTGAAGCAAAAATAAATTAAAAGGAGGTATTAGGACTGCAGGTGCTATCATTTCTCTGAAAAATAATTACTGTTAAGAAAAGCACAAATTCTAATCTTATAGTGCATTCAAGCACATAGAAGCACCCACAGTTTCACCATAACTTGACCAACTCCTGAATCTCAACCACAGGACAATTGCTACCACATATATCTTAACAATCTCTTGCTTAGCATTTGCTAACCTCATATGTTAAGAAGGACATCTCGAACCTATGACTTTAGCTCTGATATTACTTGTAAAACCTTATATGTTATCACTTCTCCTAAAAGTTAAGAAGGACAAAAACCTTGCCCTTATAGTGCATTAAAGCATACACAAGTATCCACGATTTGACTGTGCTTTTAAACAATCTCGAACTTTTGTCACGAGATAATTGCTATCATATATAACCTGATAGGGGAGATATATATTAACATTGACGATAGAAAAGAAATGAGAGGAAAGTATTTAAATTTGTTCACTCATGTTAGGGAGCCGACGACAGAAAAGTGCATGTAATTTTCCTTTCTCATGTATAAAAGAAAATAAGAAAGCATAGCTTATAGATTAAAAAATCGCTACATAATTAATTCACCTATATAATTTTATATAATTTCAAGGTGTCTAGGACACTTGTCAATATGGCGGAATTATTCATAATTTTTATGATCATTTACACCTAGAAGAGTACCCTAAATATGTTGAAATTTTATAAAATTTCATAAGTTCATAGATTATGTAGCATTTTTTCAATCAATGTGATTGAAATTTATAGATTCTAAAAGTATAAGTTACTGGGCGACAAGCAGCTTGTTCTAGTTGGAAGGGGCTCTTCTAGTTATCCAAATGGTGCTTGTCCATCAGTTATTCGATAAATAACTTGATACACTTTAATAGTTTGTAATTTAAAAAGTAGAAATTGAAAAGTTCTAAATAATTTACTTACCTACTAATTTCATACAATTTTAAGATATCGAAGGCATTCATCTAGATAATAAATTTCATTCGTACTTAAAATTAGATAAAAATTAATTGATTATAGGATAACCTCCCCTACGAATAAAATTTATAAATTATTTATGCATATAAAGTCATTTGCTAGACACATGGCACTCAAGCATCATTGCATAAGAAGAGCAGCCACCCCCGGGCAAGTTAAGACTGATCGGGAATGAAAAGACATGAACAATAGCCCAAATAACCGTATAAAACAGGAGAATAAGACAAAAAGGTAGATCGTGGCGCTCTTTTATTGGTTCATTCAATATTTTGTCAAAAACACAGTTTAGAAGAATCACTAAAAATACATGATGCTAATAATTAGGTGTATCAAACATGCGCGAAATGTCCAATATGACATAATGCAGTTGCTCTCCACGCGCTTCCGAAGAGCCCATTGGTATATCATATTTCTGTGTCGGTGCCTTGCCAGCATTTGCTAGCTCATCCTCACCCTCATGAAAGCAATTTCTTGTTTTGACTTGCAATCTTAGGCCATCATAGAAATTTATTATAGAAAAATTATCAGGGTTGTAATCATGTTTGATTAAAAGAATCTGAGTTTTTAAGTATATATTTCCAATCGATGAATAAATTCCGTCACCCCAAATAAGTTTTGAACCTACGGATTTTATTTCTATCCCCACATTTGTAACTATCCTGTATATATGTATATGCAAAAACTAATTATGCAGTGACGGTGTGCCTTGGATGCATTGCAACTCCTATAGGGCTCAGATGGGTTCCGATCTAAAATTTTTAACCGTATAAAAAAAATAGGAGGGTCTACTGATTTTTGTTCCCCTGGGAGAAAATCGACATTTTAATCAAATAAACTTACTTTCGAACTCTTGTTAACCAGGTTAACAAAAAATCGCCCTATTTCCAAGCTTACGGCTCATTTCCTAAGGAGATATCCTTTTCTTTGGCCTTTTGGCCCATTTTTTCTTCTAAGCTTACGACTCAATCCTTTCTTAGAAAGCCTTTTAAACCCATAAACAATCACCCTTTTTAGGTTTTTCCCATTCCCTCCTTATAGGAGGAGGGAATATTGGGCTCAAGGCCCAGGGAAAATGCGTCACATCCTCCCCTCCCCTTTATAAACAAAACTTTAGGATTTTGAAAGGGAAGAGAATGCAACAGCCATAGGAAAAGAGAAGGAGATAACAAGAGAGAAAAACCAAAGGGTAACTTCATTCCCTCCTCCCTCAGCTTCATCGATTCACTACTTATGGTAAGGTGAGTACTACACTAGTGATCTCCATGGCTTTATTCTCATATGCAGATATATAAGAAGCCCCATGGGTCCAACGTCCACATCATCTTTCTTCCATGTTTCTCTCATAACAATCCCTGTCTCCTCCATTTTCTAGGTCTATGATCCCTTTGTTGCCCACTGTTCATCATCTACTTCATCTTTCCCCATTTTTTCTAGATCTAGATCTATGACCCTTTGTTAATGAAGTCATCTACTCCATTGACGTTCATCACAACATCCTAATTGAAGGTATTACATGCCCATAGTAGTGGATTTAAAGAATCATCTATCTTTTATGATGATGTGGATAGTAAACTTCCAAAACAAATATGACGAGTTTGTAATTCACAAAAACCCACACACAATTACAAATCAAAAATTTTATTGAATTTGACCATGAAGTAGTTAATTTTATCTCCCTCGTATATCAGAGGAATATTAAATAAATAAATAAAAAGTAGTGTGTGAACGCATGTGTAAACATGTGCATACTCTTCATGTGTTTGAAAATGATACATGGAAGTTTGCATGTGACCTTGTAGCCATATGGGCATATGATACGACAATAATAAACATTTATACCCACCGATCAAAAAAAAAAAAGAAAAATAAAACATCTATATAATGCTGATGAATAAAAATGGGCATATGATACGACAATAATAAACATTTATATCCACCGATCAAAAAGAAAAAAGAAAAATAAAACATCTATATAATGCTGCTATTCAAAGTTAAAAAAGTAATTCCATCTAAATCCAACTTTTATATAGAAAGTACACTCTAAATACATAAATATGTACTCATTCATAATACACTCTAAATACATAAATATGCACTCATTCATAATGCATGTAAATCTATGAAATTTAGGTGAAATTATTTTTTCTAACCATTGTTGTATTTATAATCATGCATGTTGACATAATAAGCTATAATTATTTTCCGGATTGGGACCCGTTATTTATATAATTTTCTTTGACCGTACGTGATTGATCGAGGAGGAGGGCCACTTAATCTCCCATGATTCGATCGTGGAGGGGAGGGGGTCACCCAATCTCCTGTGGTTCAATCTACAAGGAGGGCAGGACACATAATTTTCCGTAATTTGATCTGAGAAATTCTCTGATCTTTTATTTTTTTCGTTCATAAATATTATAATATGACTAAAAAAGAAAAAAAAAATAATGTATCAAAATACCCCAATCTTAATAAAAATTAAGAGTTTGGTGGGGGTTAAATAACTATTATATATAGTGTTGCTCTTCAAAATAAATAACTTTTATTATGGAAATCATTTTGCTATATTTTAAGTTTTGAATGTATATATTTTTTTGATAAAAGGGTATTAATGAAAAAATTATCATGATGATATTACATTCCTACAATCTAGTTGTTCATGCCAATGATAGATTCAGAAAATTTAATTATGTATACTAAACATAAGAATGTTATATTTCAGGCATTACATTTCATAGAATATAATAACGCATAAGAATGCTAGACTTCACAAATCAAAGAAGGTACAATGAATCCGATATGATTGCAATCGAACAAAAGATGTTGAAAAAAAACATCGACTCTATCGCGATTCATTTCAAAGTAGGTTACTTTTAGTATAAAAAAAATCACCATAATACGTATTTCACAATACTCCCGTACATATACCCATTCGATGCAAAGGAAACATAAAGAGCCCACATGAAAAATGTAAGATTATTGCCAAGCGCGATTATTCATAATAGGTTGACAAAAACACTAAATCCAAACCGCTAAAGGAACGTATCCTAAAGTGTGAATTTATCCAACGGTCACTTTATTTATTCACGTCCCATCAAAATTTACGTACTTGAGATGTTTAATGCGTGCACGTCAAACAAATACAAGGGCCAAGGCCAACAAAGGCACGTGCAATTATGGGAACTCAAAAAATAATGCCCACCGACGAAACCACCAACATAGCAAAAATAATTGTATGGGTACATGGTTTCATAGCCTTCTACCTTTTTTCCTTGGACATAGCATTAAAAAGTAGGTCTTTTTTTTTTTTTTTTTGGATAAGGATTTTATAGGCATTATATGTAAGAATTTTAAATATAAGAGTCAAACATGTGATGCATCTTTTTTTTTTTAGTAATTGTCAAAAGTTTGTATGTGCCTTTTTTTTTTTCTTTTTAATTTTGTTGAGAGCTAAATTGATTACTCATTTTACTACCGATCTTAAAATTAAAAGTAAAGAGTACTTTATCCAGTGAATCTTTAAATACCGGATTATGTTTTGAATACATGTCCGAATGAAATAGTAATTATCATGAGCTATGAGTATTATAGGTAAAAAAGTAATTAACTTAGGATAAGCAGAATAGATATTTTTGATTTAATAATCAACTTTAAAATGAACCAAATGAAAAAAAATACTTATTTTATAAACGTAAGAGCATAATGAAATAGACATTTATTAGTAAATCCAAAGTTCAATTTAAATCTACAAATCTTTTCTTTATTGCATTTTTCGAACTTTATAACCTATAATAAGTCATTTGCTCTTATGCCCTCGTTCGAAAAATATTAGATGAGAAGGTAACTGAGGTTGGGAAAATTAATTTAAGGTAAAACCACACTTAAGATAGCCCACGTAATTTGGCTAATTATGGAAGGAACCTCGTGACGGTTCAATTTTTCTTATCACATTCTTATTATTTATATAATTCGCCAAACACGTCAACTAATTACGTTTAAATTCATAAAGAAAAATTATTAAAAAAATAGAATAAAAATATAAAAGTTAACAGAAAAGAGAAGGCCGCCGCCATTCTTGACCATCTCATAGACGCTAACGATGAGAGGAACGTTAATGTTGTTTGTGACATCTACTGCACACTGCTCCGGATCACCTCAACCTAAGATCAAAGCTAAACGTGTTAATGTCTTTTTCAAATCGGCCGTGTGAATGTTTTTTACTTTTTTTTTTTTTTCTTCTGAATTTCTTGATCTTCTTGAAGAAGCTCTATTGAAAATCTATGTGCAGGGAAAGAGGATGAATAAGAACATCAAAGGCTCCAGCTAATGACAGCGCGTGATACAGTCAGACAGCTCCCATGACAGTCACCAGTGCACACGCGCTCTTCCCTACGAGCGAGTGCCCACCTAATCTGTACTCGAACGATTAGGAATAGTAACATCGGGAGGCCCCATCGTCCTTTAAATACTACGCGCTCTTGCATCTAGGCTCCATCCCTGTGTCCTTATTCTTCACCGCTTCACTCCCGGCGCACTTAATCCTTTCCCAGAAGGAGAGGGAAATCTGGAGAGAGAGAGAGAGAGAGAGCAATGGCGGCTTCCAGACTAGATCTGGACGGAAACAGGATCAAGCCGATGACGATATGCATGATCGGGGCGGGAGGGTTCATCGGGTCCCATCTCTGCGAAAAATTGATGGCCGAGACCCCGCATAAGGTGCTCGCCGTTGATGTCTACAACGACAAGATCAAGCACCTCCTCGAACCCGACTCTGGCCCCTGGTCCGATCGCATCCACTTCCACCGCATCAACATCAAGCACGATTCCCGACTCGAAGCCCTCATCAAGATGGCCGATCTGGTTCTTTTCTTTGCTTCAATTCTCTTCTTCTACCCTTTCGTTTCCCTTGTTCTTGATCTTCCATTATTTTTAAGTTTTTTTGTTTGTTTGTTTAATTTGGGTGTGTTTGTCGTGGCGCAGACTATAAATCTAGCGGCCATATGCACTCCGGCGGACTACAATACGCGCCCGCTCGACACCATCTACAGCAACTTCATCGATGCGCTTCCAGTGGTATGCTTCCTTGTTTTGTTTTAGTGAGATTCAAATAGCTTGTTGATTGAATGAAGTGGGTGATGTGGATTTGGGTGGATATTATTAGGTGAAGTACTGTTCTGAAAACAACAAGCGTCTTATTCACTTCTCTACTTGTGAAGTCTATGGGAAAACCATTGGGAGCTTTCTTCCTAAAGATCACCCCCTTCGTCAGGTAAGCTTCCGTTTCTGTTCGTCTTTAGTTCCTTCATTGTTGCATACACATTTCAGATCTGTGCTTTTGTTGATCTCGTTTTTACTATATATGAAGCATTTTATTTGTTGGTTGTGCATTTCTTTGTTTTCCAAATAAGTAAGCCAAACTTGAGCTCAGACCGTTGGATAAGTAAGCGAAACTACAAATATAACAGCGAAGAGGTAGTGTTAGAAGAGTATAGGCATAGGATAAATCAGACCGTTGGATCTCTTAGGCTGCAAGAGATATATCTGATATTCCTGGCACTTTCAGTTCATTAACAACGAGAGTAACACCACATTGAACAATGTTATTCTTGAGCTAAACATGTGGAGGTTCCTATGAGGTTCTCATTTATGTGCTCAACGATCATGCCGGTTGAGCTTTGTTGGATCCTTAACATAATCTTCTTTTCCAAGGGTTTGATTTATGTCTCGTTTAATTTTGAGTTCCATATATGTATATGCTTTAATGCTTTGAAAACTGTGAAGGTCAAGATATTGGAGTCATTGGCCACACTGATCTTTCACATCAATATTTGTTCCAGCCCATCATTGGCCACACTGATCTTTCACATCAATGTTTGTTCCAGCCCAGACCTCCTACGTCACTTCTAACTTTATTAAAGTTTATTAGTCCAACCTGATTTTGGGTATTTACTATCAAACAGAAAATGTAAAAACTCTCTAGTAGATTTTGTTGGAGGCATTCACCTGACATTGATTTTTTTGATTTGATCCATGCTGACCCTGGTAGGTGTTTGAACATGAAACATTTTGGGCTTTAGCTGCAATTGATTGCCTCGGGCATTTGTTGGATTATGTTTGAGTACGACAGTGTTGGTTGTAAAATAGTTGATCCCAACAGTTTAATTGATTCCTTGATTCTGTGTTTGCGCCATTTTCCTTTAATTTTTTCACCACATTTAACTGGCCAGTAAGTTTCTTTCCTGTGTTTTTAGTGAGAAACTGAAGAAAATGCACAAGTATGTCCTTTTACTCTATTTAGTTTTAGTGGGGGGGGGGGGAAAGTGGAGGGCGGCAATCATTACATATGTATCAGAGTAAATTGCTTAAACGTATTGTCCATGTCTGTGACAGCGACCATCAAATAGATGGCAACTAAGTAGGAAAAATGATTTGCTTCAGATGGATTATGTTAATAAAGTGATTTGATTGAGATGGATTATGTTAAGGTAAAATGAGGAGGCAAAACAAGATATGCAGCCAACTCCCAGCACTAAAAGACTAAGCATAATCTAATGGAAGGTAAAGTCGGAAAGTCCTAAACAATGGATCCTTGCAGGCTGAAATAGTTGACAAAGCTTTGTTGTTTTTTCATAGTATTCTCACTGGTATGTATTAATGTCTTCTGATTAAGATGTATTTTTTTACTGGGTTTTAGATATCTTGGTCTTGGTTTACTCTCTAGTGGGCAAGAGCAGGTGATTCCCTTATATTTTCTAGTTCTGGCTATATATTCTGATGTTGAGAGTTTGCTGCAAGATCCTTAACTTACAATTACATGACTAACAATTGTGATATAGCTTCTAAGATGTAGTATTTCATGCACACTAGGTGTATTATTTCATGCTCTTTAGAGTTAACATTTGGTGCCAGTGTTTTGAAATTGATTGTCTGTTATTTTCCTTTTCTTTCTTGCCTTAAGATTCTTGATCAGCCAGGTCATTTTATTTGTTACAATGTTGTAGGATCCGTCTTATTTTATTCTCAAAGAAGATGCCTCCCCTTGCATATTTGGCCCAATTGAGAAGCAAAGGTGGTCCTATGCATGTGCAAAGCAGTTGATTGAGAGATTGATTTATGGTAAGGAATTATTGCTTATTCTAGTTCAGTATGGGCCTTTGTCATTGCCTTTTCCTTAACTTGATTATATATGCCTTGGTTACAGCTGAGGGCGCTGAAAATGGTCTCGAGTTCACCATAGTGAGACCTTTTAATTGGATTGGTCCTAGGATGGACTTCATTCCTGGCATTGATGGCCCAAGTGAGGGTGTTCCGAGGGTCCTGGCTTGCTTCAGCAATGTTAGTTAAATCTTCTCTATTGCTTGGAAATGTGCAAGTGTGCACTATTGTGCCCCCTTTATTATAACCTTGCTCGTCTCCTCTTTCCCAGAATTTACTACGCCGTGAGCCACTCAAGCTTGTAGATGGTGGTGAATCCCAGAGAACTTTTGTGTACATAAAGGATGCTATTGAAGCTGTTCTATTGATGATTGTGCGTAACGGTCCTTTCTGTTGTGATTTTGTTCTCACATGAAAACGAGCATTCTGCTGTTCCTTTCTTAATCTGACGCCATTTTTCTATTCATTTTATAGGAAAATCCAGCCAGGGCAAATGGTCATACTTTCAATGTGGGGAACCCCAACAACGAAGTTACTGTTAGGCAGCTTGCAGAGATGATGACCGAGGTGAACGAATAATCCTTGCACTTGATCATACATAGTCCATTTTCCCGTGGGCGCCTACAATGAAGGTATCGTAATTATTTGTTGTTAATGCTCTGCAATTTTTTTACAGGTGTATTCGAAGGTAAGTGGAGAGCCTTCTTTGGAGGCACCCACTATTGATGTGAGCTCCAAAGAGTTCTATGGAGAAGGATACGATGACAGTGACAAGAGGATTCCAGACATGACCATAATCAACCGACAACTTGGTATGTTTTTTTTTTTCCCCTCCTCTTGACCATCATTTCTCTCCATGCATACTTGCCAGATGGAGTGTTGATTAACATTCTGGTAATGCTAATGGCAGGTTGGAACCCAAAGACCTCACTCTGGGACTTGCTGGAATCAACCCTTACATATCAGCACAGAACATACGCCGAGGCTATCAAGCAGGCAACTGCAAAGCCAGTGGCATCGAGCTGAGAAAATACCGCATGGGAGGAGGTGATTCTTGTTTCAGCAAGCCATGCATTTTTTTTTTTTGTTTGTTTTTTAAAATTCTTTTGTTGAAGGAAATATGAAATATATTTAAACGGCTGATCTGCGCATACTTCTGCAAAATTTTTTCTTTGGGCTCCTCTGCTCTCAAGTAGTCTAACAGATCTCGTAACCAAGTAATACGTACCTAATCTGTATGGTGAAGACATTATTTGTATCGCTGCAACGCGTTGTTAGGAAGCCCGTTCTCTGTTTCGTGCGTGACGGAAGAGGAAGGGGGATGCTTCTGCGATTTGTTTCACATTGCTTTCGATGAGGGATGTTGTGTTGTTTTATTTTTGGATGGCTCGTTGACACTGGGCCTCCTCTTCAACTTGTTTGCTGAGCCATGTTATTATTGATTTCTCTGAGAGAAGTGATTAGCTTCGTTTCTTTGATTTTAAAGTCCACAGGATTGATTTCTTTAAGATGCACAACAAATTTGATTAGGAGAAGTGATTTTAGATTTTAGAAGTGATTTTATTTTTTTCCTGAATTAAAATAAAATATTTGATGGAAAATCTAACTAATTATAAACAATAAGACTATCAATGAAGAAAATGGGAGAGAGTAACTATTCCGCCAAATCGTCCAGTTGACCAAGTAAACGTTGTTGTTTTTTTTTTTTTTTTTTTTCATAATCCCATTTTCACCACAAACTCTTTCTCGTGAAAATACTTTCAAAATGAGAAATTACATGTATATGCCTAACTTAGGTATGGTTTTAAGTAAAAATTACGCTGTTTTGCCATTCTTTTTATAAATAAAGAAAAAACAAAATACATTATCCCAACCAACCCCAGAAAACTCATTTCCCGTCTTCCTGTCCCCAGGTCCCCAGTGCACGGCTCCCTCCATCTATGAGAGAATCTTCCAGTTGCTGATCCTCTCTGTTTCTTTATCCATTGGCACTTTAAACATGGAACCATCCTCTCCCCCTTTTTTATTTTTCATTCTTTTGTGGGGCCCCACCTCTAAAACCCCCTCCTAAAAAAAAAAAAGATTTCCAATTCCATGTTTCTACCTAAATTGTGATATTAGAAATTACTGTGGATTCTCCGATTTATTAGGATTATGTTGGTTATGATTTTTTATTTTCTAAAAGAAGGGCAAAATGGCGTAATTTTAACTCACAGCCACACCTAAGTTATGAGTAGATATACAACATATTTATTATGTATATGAAGTGCAACTTCACTTTAAAAAAATATGACCCCCACCTAGTGTGGGCGACATGGTGCGACATGGGGTCTGTCTTTCAAGTTCCAACCATATAAATTAGATGAGCCTGAAAAAATAAAAACCTTTGTTAATTTTCATATCTTTTAGTTTTATATTGGGTTCTTGTTTATTTATTGAAATATCAAGAGATCTAAATTATTTTGAATATTTTCAACCTATGGATGAGAGGCTTATATATAATGAAATTGTATGAAAATTTATAGATCTTTACAGTTTTTCTGTTGTGCTCATCCAATTCATATAGTTGAATCTTACATAATGTAATTTATGTGAGCCCTATAAGAATCATTCACAGTTTTTCAAATTGAGGTGACACCTCATATCCACTAGCCCCTCTTGTCTCTCTCTATCCCTATAGGGGCATTGTTTGAGCATACTTAAAATGAGCGCGTTTAATATAAACATAAAATTAACACGCGCCATATAGGACCTATTTTGAAAGAGTATGAAAAAAAGAAAAATAGGAGGATCTACTAACTTTAATACATTTTTGCAACAGGTAGGGCCCTTTAATCTAAAATGTTGAAATATCAAGGGATTTTGTCAAGTTACAATTATGATCATTTAGATGATAGTTATGCTCTGCTGATAAAAATTTGTAGATCTTCAGATTTTTCTATACTCTTTCAACCCGCGAGGATAAAATTTTCGGAACGGATCCCATATGATATGCATTTATTTTATGCTAATTTTGAGTGTGCTCAATTATATATAAACATATTATTTTTAATCCGAAAAAGGAAACTAGTTAGAATACTTCACGGTTCCTTCTTCCCGCTTTAGAAAATTTCCCCATTTCACTAATTTTCCGTCCAAACGATTTCATGGTTTGACGGAATTCCCGCTTTCGATGTTCCTTTGTTTGCACCGAAAAATTCAAACATCACCTATGATGTACCAAATTATTCTGTTTCTAGATCCATAATTTATTTCTCATTCACTTTGGCCCATGCATGACAACCCCTTGAATAGGGGCAGATTTGAAGGAACCCAGAAACTTTTGGGTGTAATGTATGGCTTGGTTGGGAACTACACGTGGCAATTGGGTGTGTGTCGGTGAGTCAATCCGAATCATCATTGGTCAAGGTGAATAAATTTGAGGAAAACTCTAATTTAACAAATAGAAGCAAGCTTTTCGTAATTAAAATTGGCCACGGGCTTTTTATTATTATTATTATTTATTACAAAGGAGGGTTATGCCTCCTCGATAGGGAAGACTCGAACATCTGAACTAATGCTTGACGAGGGCTTTTGGTGTGAGAAAGGCTATATGTTCTAAACTTGGAAGAGTAGACTTTCTTTTTAATTAATATGTGCAAGAAAGCGCATGAAGGAAGAGCATTTTAAAAATCCAGAAGGTTGAATAATAATCAGTGAATACGTTATACGTAATATCACTATTTACATGTAAAAGATTAGATAATGATGACTGCATGTATGTATATAACATTGGCACTATGCAAGTGAAGGTTATTTGCATATAGTTTTGTGGTGCTTGAGAATTTTATCTATATGATAAAAGAAAAATGGAAAAAAGGGATTTTTATGAATTTTATAATTAAAAAATAAAACTCGTAAACATTATATAAGGATTTATAAATTCTAGCAATTTTTCGTGACCAGTGTTCTTCCGTACAATTAAAAATTTAAAATAATAAGATTTTGCGAGCCAGGATGGCGAGGAGGCACTCGACCAAGAATGGCGCAGGAGGGAAGTCGGTTCCTAATAATCAAGTCAAAGGATTCGAAGAAGATCTCACCCATTTTATTCCCTCGAGTTCAATGCCATAAATGTGAATAATATTATTACAAGGAGGAAAATTATTTTGGGGAATTGAAAAAGGCTTCACCATAATTATTAAAACGCAACTTTTTTTTTTTCTTTTTTTCTTACTGGCCATGCATAGACGCTTATAAGTATAAGTAACAAAATATAAAATCACCCATGAATCCACAAAATAAAGATTAATCGAGATAGAAGGTGGTGGAATTCATAAAATATTCAAAATAATAGGATTTGGAATATATTGGGCCACACGTAAATTAACTACACCATCCTCCAAATTTTAACATTTTAAGGATTGAGTGAGCATGAAAAAATAAGATAGTAAAATAATTTTTGTATAATTTTATTATGTATTATTCATAAGGAAAAAACTAATATGCAGCTAGTTGTAACGCTAGCTTGTGATGTTAAAGAAAAAAAAAAGAGAAACTCAAAACAAAGTCGCTATCGTTTATTTTTTTTTAAATTTATTTTGTGTGTATTGCACCTACTTAGATCTTATGAATGGGAGCCAGTATATATGGTAAAACTATATAAAAATTAATATGATCTCTTATTTTTTTCGTATTGATTTGATTGAAATTTATAGAATGAATCTAAAATCACATTGAGTCGAAATAATTTATGCGAAAAGGATATCTCTTTTCTACCAAAAACCGGGAAAGCAAAATTGAAAAAGAAGGAAATAAAATCTTAGATCAGGGAGATATTGCCCGCACAGGCCGTAGTCTCTCATCTCTTTCCCTCCATATTTACAAGTTACTGCGTCTGTAAATCTGCAGCGGCTGTATTCTGGGAGAACCAAAGTGCGAGTATAAATAAATAGGGAAACCCAGTAGAGAGCTCCAAATGAAGCCCTTATCTTCACTTCATTACTAAAAACAGAGCAAAACACACACAGAGAAAGAGAGCACAGAGTGAGAGATGGACCGGATTGAGAGCAACGGAGGGGACGGAATCAAGATTGGAGGACAATTTGGGTTAGTATGGGAAGTGATAAAAGCGCCATTGATCGTCCCACTGTTGAAGTTGGGAGTTTACACCTGTCTCGCGATGTCTCTGATGCTCTTCATAGAGAGACTCTACATGGGAGTCGTCATCATCCTCGTCAAGCTCTTCTGGAAGAAGCCCCATAAGCGCTACAACTGGGAGCCCATTCAAGACCACAACGAGGATGACCCAGAGATCGGAACCAGCTCCAATTTCCCTTGTGTTCTCGTCCAAATCCCCATGTTCAACGAAAGAGAGGTTCTTTTTTCTTTTTTTTTTCTTCCGGAATTTTCTTTTCTTTTTTTTTTTTTGTTTGTTGAAGTTTTATGCTCTAACTTTGAAGTTAATAGGTGTATAAGCTCTCAATTGGAGCTGCGTGCAATCTCTCGTGGCCCTCTGAGCGTCTTGTGATTCAAGTGCTCGATGATTCCACGGATCCTGTTGTTAAGGTAATCTCTTTCGAATTAGAATGAGAACTCTACTGAGCTCTCTGCTCCCTCTGTTTTCTCAAGACCCATCTCTTCTGTCTGGAACGGATCTGAGAAAGAACACCCAACAAGTTTTGTTCCTTTTCTTTTTTTGTTTACTTAAACTCGTTGAAATCCTGATCCGGGCGGTGTTTTTTAAAAGGAAGGAATAATGGTGGTGATTGCAGGAGATGGTGGAAGCGGAATGTGAGAGGTGGGGGAAGAAAGGGATAAACATAAGGTACCAAATAAGGGAGAATCGGAAAGGATACAAAGCCGGAGCTCTCAAAGAAGGGCTCAAGAGAGACTACGCCAAGCACTGCGACTTCGTCGCCATCTTCGACGCCGATTTCCAGCCCGAGCCCGACTATCTCCGCCGCGCCATCCCCTTCCTCTCCCTCAACCCCGAAATCGCCCTCGTCCAAGCTCGATGGAGGTTCGGTACGTGCATCCCTCTCCATTTTTACCATCAAAACTACGTATTTTTAATAATAAAAAATAACGAATATAAATCCTGTTTTCTCATTAATTATAAATATAGATTCTGTTTGCTCATTAATTATAATTTTCTTGTAAATTAAATAATATTACTGAGTTTGTAAGTAATGACTTATTAGTACTCTGGGAGGAGGGGACTACTCCAAAACACTTTTTTCTCCTCTAAATCGTTAATCACGGCTATTATTTTATGGTCCCTTTAATCTCCGCTCTAACTTCCGGACGCTGTCGGTGGTCGCACTAATATTTTTTTTCTCTATTTTATTTTATTTTATTTTTCTTTTGAAAAAAATAATTAAAGTGGGGGATTGGATAGTGTCTTTTGGAATGTAGTTCTCCTTTGTTTAGGCTGCTCGTTGCTGACTATGGGCCGACAAAGCGCCATTGATTACGGGACGGACCCACGGCCCGGCCCATCATCAGCGCCCCGATTACGGCGCGTGCCTTGTTCCCCAACGAGCCCCTCTCGTTGACTGTTGTTTTATTATTGTGTACTTCAGGGGACTTCGCTTATCCTAAGCACTCGAAACTAAAATAAAATGACAGAGTTTCAGACTATTTACTTAAATGAGTGATGTTATCCGATGAGAAAGAGGGCATCATTTTTAGTAAAACATCGCCTTTTTTGAACGAATCGATATTGTTTTGGGATCGAAACTCGTGAAATGTTCGGGTCCTCTTACTCATTTAGGAATAACAATAGAAATAAAATGCAAAAGAAAATGAGGTTGAAGTGTGAATGATGCAGTGAATGCTGATGAGTGCTTGCTGACAAGGATGCAAGAGATGTCCTTAGACTACCATTTCAAAGTTGAGCAAGAAGTGGGCTCTGCAACTCATGCCTTCTTTGGTTTCAATGGTAACACCAAGTTCTTTTGATTTTCTCTTTAATCAAAGTTCAAGATTATATATATGTACATATTTCAAAATTGCTGGGGTGAATGCAGGGACCGCAGGTGTGTGGAGGATCGCTGCCATTAACGAGGCGGGTGGATGGAAGGACCGAACGACCGTGGAGGATATGGATCTTGCGGTTCGAGCCGGTCTCAAAGGGTGGAAATTTCTTTACCTTGGCGACCTCCAGGTAACGTTATACCCCATGCATTTCAGTTTCTCTGGAGTAGCTGTATGCCGTGTTTAAGGGGTGCCTAATGATTCACTAGAAGTTCACGAGCTTACCGTCTCTTGCTTGCTTTAATGTGTGTTACCATTACATCTTGTTGCTTTAACGAATAGGTTAAGAGCGAGCTTCCTAGTACCTTAAAGGCCTTCCGTTATCAACAACACCGGTGGTCGTGTGGCCCCGCAAATCTCTTCAGGAAAATGGTGATGGAGATCATCAGAAACAAGGTCAGAAATTAAAGGTAGACTAGCATTTTGACTGCTAGGAAGGAACATAACTTGCTAACTGTTGAATGCATTGATTATCCGCAGAAAGTGACACTGTGGAAGAAAGTGTATGTGATCTATAGTTTCTTCTTTGTTCGAAAGATCATCGCACACATGGTCACGTTCTTCTTCTACTGCGTGGTACTTCCGATGACAATGCTTGTTCCTGAAGTCGAGGTCCCTATTTGGGGAGCTGTTTATATCCCTTCTATCATTACCATCCTCAATGCTGTTGGAACTCCAAGGTCATTATTTCTCTTCCTCTGCATATTATTACCATCATCTTTTCTCTTTTTTTCTTTCTTTGTTTCGGTGGACAACATTTCATGAGCTTGCAGGTCGATTCACCTATTGTTCTACTGGATCCTTTTCGAAAATGTGATGTCTCTTCACCGGACAAAGGCAACCCTCATTGGTCTCCTGGAAGCAGGGAGAGTTAATGAGTGGATTGTCACTGAAAAATTAGGAGATGTCATGAAAAACAAAACAAAAACCAAAGCACCCAAGAAATCTCGCTCTGCATTTGGCGATAGGTAAATTGTTCCTCTTCTTGTTCATAATTCACAACTCACATTTGACATTATCTGAGCCATTCACGTGGACATCACCGTGAAAGTCCTTAGCTCTGAGATCTAACTCCATATATCTGATAATGTCTATGATTAATGCATGGTTGCAATGGATTGACAGACTCAATCTACTGGAACTGGGATTCGCGGCATTCCTCTTCTTCTGCGGATGCTATGATTTTCTCTATGGGAAGAACAACTACTTCATATACCTTTTCCTCCAAACCATAACTTTCAGTTTCGTGGGATTCGGTTATATTGGCACCATCGTCCCTGGCTCGTAGCGACCACCCTCTCCAATCACATGCGCAAACTGACACGGTCGTCTTCAGCCTGTGGCCCTTTCCTTTGCAGCAGCATATATCTATTGAGTGGCGTTCTCCAAGCAGCATTTGACTGCAGTTTTTTGTTACTTTAGCATATAAATCAAGAGCTAGTCATCGACTTCTTGAACCCAAATGCTTGAGCTGGTTTCCCCAACAAAATGTCTCACTTGAAAAGTGAGGGAAAAGAGGCCTGTTATTAGGAGAAGACTGCTGTAGCATTAGAAGCAGTGCGTGTTTAGAGATCCTCTAGATGGTGTCATCTCGTTCGATAGATTATTTGCAACTGTGTTATTCTTGTTAGACCCAAAAAGGAAATTAAAAGTTTGGGTCTTGCATTTGTTGGTCTTCTCAATAGTTTTGGGAGTAAGTCAATGTCCGTAAGGTGATCGCAATCAGGCATTCGCCATTGTAATACAAATTGTAATGGATCTGAATATGTACCTTTCGCTTTTCTTATTACGCGTTTTCAAGCACTCTTCTCTTCCATCCCCCTCTGAAAAATGGATATGGTAACACAATTTCACACACTTTTTTCTTAACTAATCAAGCTAAGACGCCGAACCCATGTCACCAAAGATATACAAAACTAATCTATAAATCGTCATTGCTCTCTTTTTTTGGCGCCAAATACAAGACTCGCAAGCATATGCATTAGTCCTAATAAAACCCTATATAGAAACCTACATCATCTCTAATTGCAACTGCCTTGCCAACCTCTTTAGATCAGGCACTCATTAATGGTTTGGCATGCAGGTCTTGTGACGCTTAATTGCCTTGTGAACCTCAATTAAGTGCCTTTTCACCGACAAAATAATTTTAAAGAAAAGGTTAGAGAGAAATCCATTTTTAGAGAATAAGGAAAGTGATGAATGAGAAGGTGGGAAGCAAGTGGGGACATTTTGAAGGTCACTGCCCCAATCATTATGAGTTGTAACTTGTCTTGCACCTCCTTTTCCATTTACATTCCCCAATCTGTGTGGAGCCACAAGCTTAACTTTTGGTGTTGTGATTAGGTTCTGTCATTCTACATTCACCATTACAATGAAATCTGCAGCAATAATGCAAGGTTCAATGATTAGGCCTCTGTAAAAAAATAAAAATAAAAAAATAAAAAAATAAAAATGTCATCACCTGTCCCATCTACTTGGTGAGCCTCAGGGGGAGACAGAAAGAAAGAGCTGCAATTATGATTTCTAACTGAGGTCATGGTATCGCAAGAAACAGTAGCGTTGTTCAAGTTTCTTAAATGACAAGTAAGGGCAACAATCTTCTGGGGTTCATCCTTCCGATTTATAATATTTGTTTTGTGCAGATTGCTGATTATGGAGACTTGTGAAGCAAGTTTTTGACTTAAAACTGTAACACAAACAATGGGCTAAGAGAGAGTGGAACACCAGCATGTCATCACATGCGCATGGGAGGCTGTTGCCAGGTGAAAGTGAAAACTTCTTTTGGCTTGTGATCTCAGTTTTGACTCATAATCCCCCAAAAATGTTAATTGAGAACCCCACAGCCTACAATATATGGGAACCAATATGTGCATCTCAAAGCTTCGAGCCTTGTAAAATTGATGCTGCATACGAAATGGGTTTGGGCCAATAGGCTTTTACTTCGCAGTTCAACATTTACAAGCTAGACAAGCAAGCATGCAATAATGCAGACACGATCAAGCTGAATTTTTCTTTGAGTCATTGAATTTGGGAACAAACATAGTTGTCTAACAGCTAAACTGTATCTTTCACCAATACTGCAAGTTTCAAGTGATCAAATTACTCTAAAGACTTAAATTCTCAGAGGCTTTCTCCGAAAAGCAACTCCTCATTATTTAAAAGTTACCAAACTCTTGTCATTCTCAAAAGAATCACACAAAGCAACTCTTGCTTCACGCATTCTAGATGCAATCTCCTCCGAATGGACATTACACCGTTTCTCTTTGTTATTTTTTTTTCGATTTTGTGGCTGAGATTGCATTTGCGACGCGTTCCAATACATTATAGGGGCAAAATGAACTCGGACCTAATCCGAATCCAAAGGGCACACATGCACAACAGTCTTTGCTTGATCGATAAAAGCGCCCTAACAAAAAAAAGTTGCAGTGCCTACACCGAAGAACTGAAGCCATGTGAGTTTGGGGGTCCAAAAGCCGGAACCCCCAATGGAGGAAGTTCATATGGAACAAGACCATAGTGGGTGGTCCTAGTACTGCCGTGCTCTGTTCTGCGCATGTTGCTTTTGAAAATGCTGTTGCCTTGCTTCAATGGCCGGCGGTCCCATTTTATAAAATAATGGTGGCGCGATTCTCAGCGACAACATGAGGATCCCCCCTCCCCAAACAATAATTATAATCATATTCTTCTTGATAAGGTTCGGTTTTCCTTTTTTCCTTTTTTTTTTTTTACCATAAAAACTGATGATAATTACTGAAATAAAAAATAAAGCAAAATGAAATAAAAGACTGCTGGCTGTGGGGTTCGAACCCACGCGCACTTGTGTGCAGAAGATCTTAAGTCTTCCCCCTTAACCACTCGGGCAAACCAGCTACCGTGACTGTTCATGTAAACAATTTTAATTCTAAGAAACGAGAAGCCCGAAGGAGCAATGGCGGAGAGTGATATTCCATGGCGGAGCACTGGGCATATTAGCGGCTTGCGAATATGTTTTTTGAGCTAAAACTACAACAGGTTATATGAGTAAATTGAGTCTCAGTCATTAACTTATTAATTGAGCTACCAAAACTATAAAAATGCTACGGTATTTTGATTAAAAAACGCCGAACATTATAATATTTTAATCAAAACGATATCGTTTTAGGGGACTTAATTATTAAGTGAGGACTCCGAGACTCGGTTTACTCACTTTTTTAAATTGCAATTTTGTAGAGGATTTGATATAATTTCTCATGTAGATCTTCTGCGGAAGTTGAACTTATGCGATTGTGAAGAAGACTTTCTTATGTATTTCAAGTTAACTTTTATAATTGATTTATATCGAATAGTCGATGAAATATAGAGAATTTTTGTGTGATTCAGATGACCTATATGGCTCATGAAACTGTGAAACTAAGAAATCGTGACCATTCATTATAAAAAGATAGAGAGAGAAACTAGAGGGTAAAAATGAATGATTAAGATTGTTTAAATTCATAAATTCATGACCTTTTTCAAATTCAGGTGATCCTCATCCTTTCGGTTTCCTATATATTTGGACCGTTTGATATGAGATGCTGACATGTCCACTAGAATGTACTGAACCAATAGTATACCGGAGGGGACCGAACCCTCGTTTGGACAGCTGGAATGGGAATGGGAAGGTTGTTTTTCACGGCAGAAATCTTAATGCAGCATGTGAGAAATCTTCAATATCTCGGGTTCTAGGAATTTGCGAATACTATACTGTGGGCTCTGTCTTTAAAGTTTAAAATTGTGATTGGCCTTTATGTATTAAGTTCTGTTTCTAATTACATCGTTGCATTTCTCCGGTGACGGATTCTCGTGAGGCCCCATGCAGGCAGCATGGGGACAACTGCAACCATGGTGGGCATTGGTGTTTCATGCATTTGAAGAAATCAGTATAGGTGAACATCTTCTGTGATTTCCTGCAGAAAGATAAGGTTTATATGAGGTATTTGGGCACATTACTTGTTGAATCAGCGCTGCTTAATTTTTTAGGGAGTTGAGGCGCCAGTCATTCGGGAGGTTTCACAGACATATCCGGAGCCGGAACAGAAGTCCTAGTCCCCATAGGCACCACAGCCATGAGGACCATGCTCATACGGATTGCGGCTGTGAGAAAAAACCAAAATAAACTAAGAATAACTTTGCCACCCTTCTCAACTTGGGTGTCGCTTGAACACCATTGAGCTCTCGCTGCGGCAACCCTTAGACATATAACATGGAAAGGAATGATATCCCGATAGCCGATGAGTGAAATGGGGACTCGCATGAATAATGAAGGGAATAGATAAGGAATAAATATTTCACCTATCCTCTCTGTGGCGTTTCAAAAGAGTTATTCCTCTTGTACTCTCCTCCTGGTTCATGTTGTATTTATATGCAATAACTATTACATTCCCACTCTATTTCATTTTCATGAACTAAGTACAACGTTAGATTTGCAGAATGCGGAGGTAAAATTGTGAAGAAATATCGATAAAGTTGCATCATTCAATTGCCTTTCACATTATCAAACAATACAATTGGAATCAATGGTCTTAGTTCTCCCTTCCCCGTCTCAATGATTTAGAGATTCTAGGAGTCCTTTGAAAACCCGTCCCTCAAATTCACGTAGTGATAGTAGCGTAAATTTTATGAGTGGTGAATAAAAGTGAGCCATTATTAACTCGGGTCAACAGCAGGTAAAGAATTCAAGATACTTAAACTTTCTACTTATTCAAATCCATATATATTATTAATTAACACGTGTGTTATTCTACTAAAAATTTGAAATTGAACTTTTTAAATCTTAAATTTTTCTAATGAATCAACATACTAACAATTAATTATTATTTATTAATTTCAAGGGTTAGATATAGAGGTAATTCAATTTCTCTATGGGATCTACTTGGCCCAGAAGATGCTAGTGGGCCATATTGGAAACAAAGTCGTAAAACCCTTCCCTAAACCCTAAGCATGCATGCAAGTTATTTATGGTATTCACGAATGTGAGCTCAAACGTGAAAGTTATTGGAAGAGAGAAAATCAAGGAGGGTATAAAGAAGTTTCAAGAGTGAGAGATTTCCTCTTAATCCATTCCTAATTTTTCTCCTTATTTTCATTTTCTCTCCAAATTCTGGGTTTCCAAACACCATTGGGACTGTCTATGCGGCGACTACACATCTGGTGCAATCCTCCCCGAGTTTCAAGCTCCCCAAAATTCTTCATTGAACGAAGAGGTACGCTCTGTTGAAAAATTTATGCAATCCTATTAGTTTGCAAGACCTAATTTGATATTTTCGGATCATATCAGTAACAATCAGTTTTGTATACAATTACTGATCTTTCCATGTTGTGTGCTTTAGAAGATCTGATCTACTTTATCTTTCGTGCCTCTTGCCCCCATCTTTTTGGTCTGTACATATGTGGATTCAATGAAAGCTGCTCATTGATATTTTTGTTTGTTTCTTTCTTTTATGTAAAGAATATGCCTTCTGGACACTAGTTTTTTTTCCATGTATCCTATCCCTTTCAGGATTTTCTCTTAGGGAAAAAAAAAAAAAAAAAAAGGTGTCTGTGTCTGTGTATGCTCATGTACCATTGCAGCTCTTTAATTTTTAGCATTCCTTACCCAGAATTTCTTTCTGGGCCATTTGATAGCATTCAATTCCATCATTTCTGTTCTAGTTGCTGCTCCTGCTTATAGCTATGGTTGTGTTACCATATTTAAATTGCTAAGTGTAGTTTAGTACATGTCTCCCTTATGCTTCCAATAATATTTGAAATGCAAAGTGTACTTCTTTACATGTCTCCCCTGTGCCTCCAAGAAGATCTACTTTTTTTAATGGCAAAATATGCTCCCTGTAATTTTTTTTCTTTTATATCCACTGTCCTAGGTATATAAAGCAAAGAAGTAAGAAAAATTTGTAAGCAAAGGGGAGATGGAAGAGGCATGTGTCTCTGCTTGGGTACCACCGACCCCTACTAAGCCGATCTCAATAACGATAAATGAGTCAAGAACTGATCGACCTATGAGTTCGCTTGCTGATATTTCACATACTATGGGATTTCTTTCTCATTGCGAAATTGGAAGCTACCTGCAGCAATGTGAGACGGCACAATGTAAGTACAGTTTCTTCTATGTTTCTTTCATACGACAAACTAGTCTGTACTCATGTTGGTCGAAAGCGCACAGCTCTCTTGAAAGAACAAGAGAAATAGTTGGTGTCCTATGTTCATTTGTGTATTTCCTGATAAGAACAGGTCAACGTTGGGACGTCAACTATGCAGCAATAAACATGAGAGTAATGACTTGTCATAGAATAAGCAAATGAACACAAGGGAGTGATATTGAGTTAATTCAATTGCTTGCCAAGTATGCCTATGAGTTATGGAAATTTTTGGCAACAAGAATATAAAGCATGCACAGTGTTAAAACAATGTTTACTCCAAGATTCTATGTGCATCAACTAATTTTATTATTTAAAATTTCCAAAACTGCAATTTGATGTGCAGCTTCTAGACCAAATGGAGACAAAGATAATCAGGGAGAGGGAATCACTTTTGATGGGAATGATGATAAAGTGCATCATCAACGTGAAGGACAATACAAGAAGAGAGGAAACAATGGTATGGACCTCAACAAGAAACCAAGGAAGAAACCTAAAAGGAAAGTACACAGGCCCAAAGTTATTGTTGAAAGCAAGCCCAGAAGGAAATCAAACCTGGGAACTCCAAAACCAAGAACTCCAAAGAAGACATCCTTCAGGAAAAATCCATCAGGGAAGAGGAAGAATGTGAGTAAGAAAAACCTTGAGTCATCAGGCACACGCACAGAGAATGTCATACGGGAAGCAGTTAATCCAGCATCCACCCATGTCACAAAGTCGTGCAAACGAGTTTTGAATTTTAACATGGAAAACGATGAAAGAACCAATGACCATGAGGGGAAATCACTAGGTTCCGCTCAAACTGTTTGCGACGAATCCAAGGGCTTTGTGACACAGTTCCTGCCAAATGCCCCTTCTTTAATCAGTAATGCAAATGGTTCCAACTACACCAAGACAAGACAGTCTACACGTTCCAAGTATGGAGCTGAGTTCTCATTAGAAGAATATTGTCGAATCGTCGGCCAGAATGATCAATGTGCCATGAATCGGATAGGTTGTCATTGTTATTCCTTACAAAATTATGGAAGAATTTTCCATATAAAGCCAAGTTTTCCAATGGAATACAAGAAAAAAAGGAGTTGGAGGAGACAAAAGATAGCCAAGTCCTGGTCCTACAGTAATTTTGTATCGTCCAATCGTTTTATAATTGATGACTCGAGTATCCCGGTGAATAAAAGATCCACCAAAAGACTCCAGGGTACAGAATCACAAGAGGGGATTGCCTTGGGAAGTCCACAACTGTTTAATTGCGTGTTGGCCTTGCGTCGCCTAATTTTAAATGTGCGTAAGAAAAGATCTAAGCGGTCTACTAGGGTACGTGACATAACTTCTTTGATTGCAGTCCCCAACTGTAATGTGTTGGCAGAAACTCGGATGAAACCAGCACGCCCCAATGAAAGGGTAGGAATTAAAAGTCCTAATGGATGTGAAGCTTCAACCAATGCTCTAGTTTTAGGCATCCATCACCGTGTCTTAAAAGCGTTGAGGAAAAGGTCCAAGGGGAATACTAGGGGGCGCGACATAGCATCTTTAACTGCGATCCCTTTCTGTAATGAATTGCCACTAACCCATTGCAAGCAACCGGTTTCCAGTAATAACCAAAAACATGAAATTTCAAAGGGGCATGAAGCTTCTCAGGACGTAATATTGCCAGATGTGTCAAAAGGTACTTTCTATAGGTAGAGATTACTTGAAACTTATTTTTAATCTTAAAGCTATTCTTACAAATTGTTATTGTGAATGTGATACAGGTGCAGCAAAACCACAGATGGAACACATTGATTTCATTATTCAAAAGATGAAGTGTCTGGGAATTAGTGGTACAGACAGCCAGATGGTTGTGCATAATCAGAATGGGCATGGTATGATAGTTCCCTATTCTGAACCGGTTGTTCTCACCAAGAATAAGAAATTTCAACCCAAAGTAGATCTTGATCCAGAGACACTAATAATGTGGAGGCTGTTAATGGAGAATGATGGAACTGAGGACATTAAGCAAGAGAAAAATGAGAATAAGCAGAAATGGTGGGAAGAAGAAAGGAGGATGTTCCGAGGACGAGTTGATTCATTCATTTCTCGCATGCACCTCATCCAAGGTACCTTTCGTTTGAGCCTGTCATGTTAGTAAATTTCAGATGAATAACAGTCCAGTTTCCTCCCCAACATAAGAAATTAGAATAGGTTCTAAATGTTTGAGGAGCCAATACCACAATTTAGTATTCTTTTTGTTGTGGTTGAAATACATAACTATTATCACTATGAATATCAAAATATTTGAACAAATTACTTTTCTTTGACATGTAAGCCCTCCAGTTCTTAGTTTTTCTTCAACTAAGAATTAATGTAAAACAGGAGGCATTTATGTGCATATGTAACAACACATACTAACACCAGAATGCTGTAATCGATAGGGAATAGGCGCTTCTCTCCATGGAAAGGTTCAGTTGTCGATTCAGTGGTTGGTGTTTTCTTAACTCAAAATGTGTCCGACTACCTATCAAGGTAAACTTCAAAGTAACATTTACACAGGAATACTCATAAAGAGAAAAAATAAATAAATAAATAAATCACTTACCTCTTGGTTGTACCCTGCAGCTCTGCCTTCATATCTCTTACCGCACGATTTCAAAGTCCATCAAAAGCTGCAGAATGCGATTTGAAAAGTGAGCAGTTAGGCGGTAATGGAATTGAAGAAAATCTGAGCCATATATCAAAAGAGAACAAGTTGGCAAACTCGAAGATCATTGAACCAAACACAAGAAAATCAGAAGTAGAAGATAACGTCGCTGTGGAGGGATCTTTTCCAAAACTAGATGAATATGAAGCAAACTCTGCATACAACTTAAGGGATGATACAGAGACCGGTAACAAGAAGTCCCATAAAACAGACATAGCCACTACTTCTGTGACCCCTCAACAATCAGCAGAAACCACACTTCCTCAACAATCTTATGATTGTAAGTTATTGAACAATGGAAGAGCATTGCAAGAAGAATTTCATTATTCTAGCAAGACCTCGGAAAAAATGAATAAGCAAACTACAAGAAAAGAGAAACAAAGGGAAAAAGAGACAATTGATTGGGATGGTTTGAGGAGATCCTACTCTCATTGCAGACAGAGAAATAAAAGTACTCATACAGTGGACTCTGTTGACTGGGAAGCAGTCAAAAATGCACCAGTGAGTGAGCTAGCCAAAATTCTCGAATTGAGGGGACAAAATAATGTGCTTGCTTCACGAATCCAGGTAAGAAGTTTTACACCTTAAGAACATTAAATATTATTGTAGAGTTTCACATTGCATATACAAGACTCAAAATGTCATTGAAAAAACTAAATATAAGTTGAATTTTTGCAGGAGTTCTTGAACCGACTCGTTAGAGACCATGGACGCATTGATCTCGAATGGTTAAGAGATGTTCCACCTGACAAGGCAAAGTAAGCACACATGAAAAGTTTAATATGTTATCCCGTGCTTGAAAGGAAATTATACTTCAAACACTCCATTGCTGATATATGCATATATCTATATTTGTTCTGATTATATAAATTTTGCTATAAAACTACCCATGTCTATAGAGACTACCTGTTAAGCATACGAGGATTAGGATTGAAAAGTGTGGAATGCGTCCGACTTTTGTCACTTCAAAATGTAGCCTTTCCGGTAAGATATAAGAAAAAATTAAAGTCAATTAAGCACACAAGCGAGTCCAATAATATGCTAACGTTTTATTTTTCTTGTTTTGATAAGGTTGACACAAATGTTGGCCGCATAGCAGTGCGTCTAGGCTGGGTACCCCTCCAATCACTACCTGGATCACTTCAGATTCATCATCTAGAGCTGTAAGTATTAATGGACACGTCATCTTGAAAATCAAACCAAATGGAAATTCTTTTATGGTTTTGATGCAGGTACCCGTCCTTGGATAGCATTCAGAAATATCTTTGGCCACGACTTTGCATGCTTGATCAACGAACGCTGTATATCTTCCATTAGACCAGTTTTTGTTTCCAAAATTATTTTTAAATTGACGAGTTACTAATTTTTTTCTCATATTACCACAGTTATGAATTACACTATCAGATGATTACCTTTGGAAAGGTATGCTATGACATATAATTATAACTATGTAGCCAAACTATATTTTTCAAGTGCTAACTTCAAAGTTATACAGGTTTTCTGCACGAAGAGACAACCAAACTGCAATGCATGTCCGCTGAGAGGAGACTGTAGGCACTTTGCAAGTGCATTTGCAAGGTTTGCTTTACGCTTGCCATTTTGTTCATTCAATTTTCTACTCAAATGCAATGTCTACCAAGGATCCAAATGGCATTTAGCAGCTGTGTAGTTACTTGGGAACAGGTCTCCAACTTATGCTTAAGGTTTAGGTGGCTTCTACATATAAAAATGGATATTAGTTACATTAGGTTAAAATAAAGAAACCCTTGTCGGTTTAATACACTGGCTAAAACCCAGATTATCAAAATAGCTGCCAATTCCAGTCAACTGGCAGAGTCATCTGGATTCCAGATTGTCCACTACCCTATCAACTATCTAACTGGCACACAATTGACTGCAAAGACCTCTGACCTACTATAGTCAACTAAAACAATGACAATATGTTTTATCAGTGTTATCAAATACCTATAGCATAATAATACATACATATATATATATATGTACGCGAGCCTGTGTGCTAGAGTTTATATGGTCATCATCAACCAAAGAGCTAATATTATATGTTAAATGCAGTGCAAGGCTAGCCTTACCAGGAACACAAGAGAAAAGTATGGCTGGTTCGATGGTTCCAAGTGCAGCTCCCAAAACAGGCCATGTTAGTGTCCCTTCGTCAATGTCCCTTCTGGAGGAGAGCCCCTACTTTCCATCAAGATTATACGCTGAACCTATCATTGAAGAGCCCACATCACCAGAGCCTACATGTTCGCACTCAACAGAAAGGGACATGGAAGATTATGGTTATGAGGATTCTAATGAAATTCCTACAATCAAACTCAATGTCGAAGAATTCACAGCGAATGTCAAAAAGTACATAGACATGATCAATGTAACAGCTCCTGAGGCTGATGTATCAAAAGCGTTAGTTGCTTTAACTTCACAAGCTATCTCGATCCCCATGCCCAAATTGAAAAACATAAGCAGGCCAAGGACAGTACACCATGTGTAAGTAGGGATCTTCATGCTAATGGATTGTTTATTAAACTCACAATGCAAATTAAACATTTCTTGCAAAGGACTAACTTATTTCTATCCTAATGCAGCTATGAGCTTCCGGATTCACATCCTCTTCTTACAGGGGTAAGTTATTCCTCATGCTCAATTTTAAGGATGAACTCAAAATTATCCAATTATAATTCTAATATTGCTCTTTATCAATATTATAGCGAGTTGAGCGAGAACCAAATGATCCATGTCCATACCTTCTTGCTATGTGCACACCAGGTAATAGAAAGAATAACATGGAATATATTTGGTGTAATCCTGCATCCCTCTCCCCCAAGTGATGTAGCAAAAGGAATAAATTCAAAAAATTTATATAATGTGCTAAAATTTGCAAAGTTCGCCAAAGAACCAAATTTTGTGTGGACAATCTCTGGTAATAGGTGAAACTGCTGAGTCCTCAAAAAACTTGATGATAAGATGCGACAGTGAGGAACTAGCAGAACCATGCAATGAGAAGACATGGTTATCGTGCAATGACATTGAAAACCAAGAAACTGTCTTTGGAACAATTTTGGTAAGAAATTGCTTGATCCAATACTCACTATTAAAAATAAAGGACAAAAAGCTAACATGTCAATCTATGCATGAGTAGATACCCTGTCGAACGGCAATGAGAGGGAGCTTTCCACTGAATGGAACTTACTTTCAAGTGAATGAGGTGATTATTATTATGAATTCTTTTCTTATTTAGACTGTTTCTATCCATTAATTTTTAAATAAGTTAGCTTCTTCAGTGTCAAGGTGTTGTAGTACATAAATAAATTTTTGTGCAGGTATTTGCAGATGATGAATCAAGCCATGTTCCAGTCAGTGCTCCCAGGCATTCATTATGTGAATTGCAAAAGCGGACATTATACTGTGGAACCTCCACAACATCAATATTTAAAGGTATTTTTTGTATTACTTCTAATTAATAATTTGTATGGTTGAAAGAATTGCCTTGAGAGTGATAATATTTTGGTGCACCAGGTTTATCGACAGAGGAAATTCAGCGCTGCTTCAGGAAAGGTACATATGAGAAAACAAACAAAAATATATGAGAGATTATAAAAGACCGAAAATGCATATACATTTACAAATATAAGCAAAGCAAAAAAATAAGGAGATGACTGAAATATTTTTAAGCTGGAATAATCTTTACAAAGCAAATGGCCATAGAAGAATGAATAATGGTGAGCCACTGATACTTAAACCAAATCCAAAGCTACTAAATATTTTCAATCATCAATAGGAACTGCTATAAGTATGAGAGAGTATTTTAAGAATGCAAATATAGTTTATGAAGGCATAAGGTGCACTGAGGCAGCAAGGATCTTTGGAGCTTGAGGCTCAAGGTGAAGTACACAGATTAAAAGACTCTTTACCTATTATTTACAGACACAAGTTTGGGCTAAGCTTCTTCTCTTTTTTTTTTTTTTTTTTAATTTTACTGAATATGATCCAAACTTTAAATTACGAGGGCGAAGCTTTGCTTGAGATTTCTAATTTTGTTCTTGAAAGGGAAAGTTGACTTATTTCTTTTGAAATTTTTATATTTTATTGAAATCAAATGGTGCTAGCCACTCGTATACTTAGAAAACTGAACAAAAGCAGTAAAAGAATAAAACTATTTAGGAGTGCTTTTAAAAATCATGGTTGAAGGTAACACTAATGCAATGAAGATAATGCCTATGTCTGAGCTTCATCAGAAAGTAGTAAATCCAAAATTAACTATCTGCTGAAATGTTTCTTTTTGCAGGGTCTATTTGTGTGAGAGGATTTAATCAACAAACAAGGGTACCCACACCCCTGTCACCTAGACTTCACCACGATGGTAAGACTACGAAAAGAAAGTCGAAGCAATGGACGAAATAGGCGATGACACTGAGCAATTAAAAGAACACTCTTATTTTGTTGTGCCTTCACCTGCCCCTGATTACACAAACATGAAAACTAGATGCATTATTTACATCTATGGGCCTCATTTTTCAGGGAAAATATTATCTCAGAAATTGTGTGGTAGTGAAACCAGACATTGCACTAGAAATAGCCCATGTGATCACGTACTATATTCAAAAAATGAAAGATTAAACTGGTGTTTTGCTTCAGTTGTATGCTTCTTAGAGTTTGTGGTTTGGCGTCTAAAACACCATGTTTTTATTTTGTACTCTCTCCAAATCATATTCATTCAATTACTATATTTTGAGTCTTCAGCCACCTCAAACAAGTCATCGTTGTTGTCTTGAGTTTCACAGCAGATTGGAACTATGTATCGTGGTATGTGAAGTGCCCCCGGTGGGCGACTCTTCCCTCTTCAGTTTTTAGAAATGAGAACTTGACATGGCATCATAGCATAGCTGTATTAGGCCGAAGAATGGCCTAGGACATGTTTGTCATAAGGGTAACCCTTTGTGTTTTTTTTTTTTTTTGGGTTTTTGTTAGTGACCCAAGTTGTGTTTGTCCAAGAATCGACTGTTCGAGTCATCATTTGGTGCATCATGCAAAAATCAAAGTGGTGCCTGCAGGTGAGGGGAAGTGTTGAGAACCCTTAGAACTACATATTGTGGTTCTTAAAGAAACCCTCTTAGGTTACTCCCCTACTGCTAGTAGGTGTTGGATTGAGACTTGATAGACAGACATTAGAATAATTAAAAGAAAAGTAAGCTTGCGGTTCCAATGGCGCACACCCACTACTTCATAGTAATTTTATAGAACAGCACAATCCACACACACATGCTAGCTAAGCGAATTTTCTCAGAGTTTAGCATATCACTGGTTAAGAAGGCCTCGTATCGAAGAACATTGAGATGTTCGTGGGAGGGTTGGTTGATTTCAAGCCGACGCCATTCAAGCGTTCTACTGTTTTTTCACGTAGACGTCTCAGCGATGATGATGCCTCTGGCTGTAGATGTAGTCCAAGTGAGCCTCCGAAACAATCCTTCTCTTGAGGCATTCCTCATCCCCGCTAGTACAGACTTCCACGTCCATTAGCTGCTAGGACAGATCAAAATTCAGAAGATACTTATAGTGGTGACGATTTCTCGTATCTAAAACTATATAAATTGTTTTCAAATATCCGACTTGGCAGGTGAAAAGAACACAAAGAGGAATAGGGGAAAGCCAATTTTGATGAGATGGTAACATGAGAGACCATACTTTAATACGAACAAAAATCAGGAAAAAAAAAAAAGCAGCCACCTTAAAAATTTAAGAAGATTTTTTATTTTTTTGATGAATTAAATAAGTTTCTGCATCATCAATCTGTACAAACTTTACGTATATAATTTTCATGCTCATTCTAGTGGTGCGGTTCGACTCGTTAAATCGGTCGAGTATCAGTACTTTCATTGAGTTCAGAAATCTTTTCCTCATATGATAGTAGTATGGGAGTGAGTGGCTAGAAAGAGGAATGGTAGCTTACGTTTAAGTTATCATCTTCGGCAGTCTCTGCAGGAGTGCTCTCGCTTGTAGTTTCTGCAAAGGGCGAAATAAATTTAGTTTCCTTTGTCATGGCACGAGCTGATGTTCAGCAAAAGGATGGAGGAGAAGAATGGTTACCTGGTCGTTTCGCGACAACACGAGCCGATGTTCTCATTATGAAGATGAGGAAAAGGAAGAGAAGAAGAACATGGAACTGATGCCTCTGCTTCATGTCTTTAGCTTCAAATTTTCAGAGGGAGGGAGGGAGGGCTGTGTTTGGAGATCCCTTGTTCCTTAGGGGATGTGTGGTAGGAAGTGGGAGAGTTGGGGGACTGATGCTGAGTATAAAATATGTGCAAAAGCAACAAAGAAGTCCTTGTTTAAGTCCATGAATGCCCCAGAGGAGAGCACTATAAGACAGTAGCGCGGTGGGCCTGACCCACCATTTTCCTACAATATTCATTCATGATATCCCTCTCCATGAGCCCAACGCACCATGCCCGCTTTGAGTGGTATGTATGCCTTTCTTCTTTTTCTTTTTTTCTTTTTTATAAAAAAAGTGGAAAAATTACAAAGAAACATCCACGGAAGCATACAAGGATAACTTAGAGGAAACAAATCCATCCAATACTGATCTCGCCCCACCTCGCTAGCTAACTTTGTCAACACATCTATGGGCGTATTAGCCTCCCTTCTAATACGAGTAAAACCAAATGCGGGAAACATGGCGCAAGCTCTCTAATTTATCTGAGAAGATGGTGAAAAGAGGCTAGACTTTTCAAAGGATTCAAGATTCCAGAGATAACCACTAGAGAGTCGGATTCAATCATATCCGAGGAAGCCTCTTGAGTTTTAGCAAGGTCGAGACCAGGACGAACAGCCTTGGCTTCTAGAAAATGAACTGATTAAAATATGTCTATATATTCTTTTCATCCGGTGAGAATGATTCAAGATTTTTCCTTATTTTTTTGGAATGGGCATTATGTGATGGTCCAATTAGCCTATTGGAGGATCCAAAGCCTAATGCGGTGGTCCAAGCTGAGTCCAAAGTGAATGCATTAGTGTTTTTTTTTTTTTTTTTTGACAGTGCATACAACTCAACCTATAGGACTTGGTGACAGATGTTTTTCATCATCACATGCTTTTCCCTTTGCCTTTTGCATTTTACGGTGTCTTTACACAGTTGCAGGAATAATTTTTATTTCTATGTTGACTGTGAAAAGACACTGCAGGAGTCAAAGGGGCAACAGAACACCATAAAGCATGAGTCTTGAAATTGCGTCCTACTCATGGAAGTTGAGACTGGCTGAAGTGGCTGCACCACCACCCACCTTCAGTGCTCTCTGACAAATCCACTCTACTGATCATCTGTGCTATGATACCTACTCATTCTCTCTCTCTCTCTCTCTCTCTCTCTCTCTCTCTCTCTCTCAGCCTTACCCACTAAATAACATTCAAGTAGGTTTTTAATATAGATTTGATTATTCTTTAACTTTTTTTTTTCCTGAAAATGAAAAAGAGGACCAAGCTATTGAGTAGGAGAAGAATTCTCATGATACACAATCCTCCTTCCCTTACTTTTTTATGGAGACTGTTTCCACCACTTGGATTCGCGTTGATCCTCTCCTTTGCGTGAAAATACGATTTTAAAACCCATGTAACAGTCCAGGGTCATTCAAGGATTCCCGCTAAGCATTCATGGTTAAAGTGCCTAATTCATAATTGGCGAATTTGCAGGCTCAATTCCTATTAGATGCATGCCAATCGGACCCTCCAGTAAGTCTATTAGAATTGGCTCTATATCAATAAAATCTCAACGGTACCTTGATCAACTCTGGGTCCAATAGAAGCAAGCCCTACGGCCAATCCAGCAGCAATAATGGAAGCAGCAGAAATTAGTGGATTCATGATAAATTCCTCGCACAATAAAAAATGTGGTTCTTCATATGCATTGATGATTCAAGTAATGGTGACTTATGAGACCATGATAATCCATTTGGAGTGGACCTATATTCCCCTATCTACTCATTTGGTTACGGAATAAAATGGAATATAAAAAATAACATATAAGGAGTAATATCTTCATGCACTATAAGTAAAATGGCTACTTTCATGGATCATAAAGCGAATGGACAAGGAGTAACTATTCCTCTCATACTCCGTGCATTATTCATGCTGTATGAGTATGAAATATCTATTCCATCTCATTCCACGAACCAAACAACTGGTATGCTTGCTGGCATGCAGAAATCTGGCTAAATGGACAAGGAATGGTTGTACTTGTACTCTGTGAAGGGGTTCTTTTGAGCTGGGTTGCATAAGGTCTTCCTTTGCAAGTTCCAATAAGCTTTACTGGAAAACATGTTCTTAGTAACTTTAAGTGCAGGCTCTAGACCTTGTGTATGTGACAACAGCTTTGATAAAAGGGCACTATAATTGTATTATGTCAACTCTGACACATGCATATATAATATACACATACATAAACTATGATGCCATTATTTCCCTGTGTTAGCTATTTGATCTACATCCCACTGTTTTATACCAATTCTTTTCCCCTTATTTTAAAAGACTCTGTGGTAGTCAAAATGGAGACCCGTCTCTGCTGTCCTTCCCTTTGAGTAGCGTTTGTGTTTGTGTGTGCAGAAGTGGAACCCATGAAATGGATGATTATGCTTCTCCACCTCTAATCCATGACCAGCCTGACTCTTGGTCTATCTTTTGTACTCTTCTTTATGGTACAAGCATGTGAAGGAGCATTATTGTGTCCATTCCCCTAGCAATGATAGATCTGGGGTGGGCATGATATTATACTCTAATCATTGGGATTTCCTGAAAATTAAAGGAGAGGATTATGACGGTTTTTATATTAGGAGCAACGAGATTAGCAGTTCTAACCCATGTTTATAGGTGCATCTCACTTGCCGTAGCTTCCCCAATTTTTCACGTAATGACTCATTCTGCAATTTGATCCATGACGGTGAGCCTCTGAACTCGGTGTTTTCATATTTGATTTTTTTGCAGAAGAGCCGTAGAGACTAAATTTAACACCGATTGATCTGGGCTACCCCTCGAATTCGGTCCTTTTCTTTTGCGGATTTCTTCAATTAATGCTCTTGTAAATTTACAAGCCTTTACATGATCAAATAAGATTTTGGTGGATTTTAATAATCCTGAACTTCCAACGTTTTTTTATTTAAATCTAGAACTTTTAATTTTCTGATTTCTAACATGAACTTATATTAGTGAAACAATTTAAATCCTAACTCTAACTTCCATCCAATTCCATCCATTTTCCTTAGTGCAATTGCTTAAAAAAAAGGTTCACGTAAGCATTAATAGGGAACGGAGAACCGAGAAGGTAAAGAATACAATAACTCTAGAATGAATTTAGGAGTATTAGAGTTTGAGAAACACTATGTTATCCATCCGAATAAAAGTGAATGAAAATGTATGTAAGTTAGGGTTGGGATTGAAATTGCTTCACTGATATAAGTACAAGCTATAAATCCGACACTCAAAAGTTTGGGATTTAAATAAAAAAGAACACTCTTGCAGTATTCAGGGAGAATCTAGAGCATTTGTAAGAAAGAAGCAACAAATAAAAGCTTCACTAATCCACTGGCCTGTGCGGTCTGGATCATTCTCTCCCTCCCTCCCTTTGTCTCTATGTTCTCCTAAATTTGGGGCCCTTTCACAAAACTGGTGCCAAATCATGAGTAGGGAAAAATCTCACACTTTGGACACTCTTCTTACAGGCTATATCGTTAGCGTGACTGAAAAAAAAAAAAGGTTCATGCATGGCATAATACTAACACTAATTCAACATTAGCACATAATGGTGCTTAAGAAAATCATTAGGCACTCCACCACTGCTTCCAGGTTCTGGTCTTGCAAGGTGGTGTGATGCTTCCAATGATGCATCACTTCAGGCTTCTGCAGAGTTTCAACTGGGACCAGCCCAAAGACTGCAAATTTCCTTTGGGCTCTCCAACCAACCAAATGTAGCACATGAAGCCCAATAGTACCCCAGATTTAAGGATAGTTAGAATCAGCTGGGAGTCTCAGTAGGGGAATGAGAGCTACATGGTCACAGAATCTAGCCATTGTCAAACTTCAATCGTAGGACATCCTTTTTGGGATGAGTATGTCATTACCACTAAGCAATTGGTGGTTGGTCGGATCTAATGAAGGCACCTCTTCTTGAATTCGTCATCCTCATCACTGCATGGATCTAAAAAGGGGGTCCTTGGAACCAAGTTAAGCACATGTTCTCCACCGAGCCAAACAAGGCTCTCTTTGAAACAAAAAATAAAACAGGAAACTGAGCAAGATTACTGGGTGATGGGATAATAGGAGGCAACACCATTGGAGGAGGAGAGTCATATTGAACAAGAAGCTCGTCAGTGTTTTTAAGAATCCAAATTGAAATTAGAGATTTGGGATTAGATCCTTGTGTTAGTTTAGGTGAAGAAATCAAGAACACAAAAGCAGCGGATTGTATATTCAAATGATACAAAAACGCACAATAAAAAGTACAGAGATGCAAAAAGCGAAAAATGTAGAATATCAGTCGTACTGCATAAGCTCTACTATATTAGCAAATGAACAAGAATCGTAGTAGCCACAAAGCTACTGTATTAGCAAATGAAAACAAAAAGATTAGTCGTCAAACTTTTATAAGCTTCATACTTACAAGGATACTATAAATGTTTAAGATGGAAGAAACAAAAGAACTGCAGTTATGAACCAAGTTTAGAAACTATTGCATTCAAGCAGAGGACTACTGTACAAGCATTTTCTAGGATCTCAATGGTAATGACAATGGCTAATAGAGACGCAGTAAGCTCACAGTATGGTTACGTTAGTACCCAAGAAGCTACTGTGCTAGCATATGATCAATAACATGTCATACTCAACAAGCCTCATACTAACAAAAGATAGCATGAAACTCACAGTTGCCTCCCAAGAGATGCCAATGTGAAAAAGGCTTACATGGGTAAAGTAGAGAGAACTTCCCTAACAAGAGTTTGACAACACTGCAATAGGCAACATGCTCGCATGCAAATTTTCGCTACATCTCCACCTCCCTCCCATGTTAGAGGTGGGAGATGGGTGGCGATGAAAAATGTGATATGCCATGGATAATGAACATTGCTTCCGTAATGGTAATTTATTTATTTATTTATTATTTTTTACAGGGCTATGCTTCAATCAAATTATGAATTTAATTCAATTTTACGGCTGAAATTTTGAAAACCAGGAAATAAAGCTGCATGCAATAGGAGAACAGGAGGCCAACCTCAAATAAGGGGTGTAAACAGAGAGTTGTTTAACCAAGCAGGGTCCTGCATCCCATAAATTATTCATCACCCAAACATCAAACTGACATCGACCTCCACAACGAAGGAAGGCCGCGGAGAAATCATTCAGCTTTGCAAAAAATCTGCATTGCTCGCCAGGGGCAATGGGGGATCTACTACTTTAAAAGCCTCACTACCCAAGTCGCCAACATAAGGTTGAAATCCATAACCAGACCCTTGCCATCCAAAACAGGCCTCCGTTCAGGCTACTGTCAGCTTTCAGGCTCGCCACCTCGACTCTGATAGACGGTTCTTTATCATTGGTGGTTGAAGCCACCCAAGTTTGAAGGGCTCCCCTGCTCGTCCAAGATCCGACTCCTCTAGAATTTCTCTGGGATTTTGCGTGATAGAATTCTTTCCATCTTTAAAATTTCATGCACAAGATGGAAATACTTTCCCTTGCCAAGAAGAATAACTTTACAAGAATAATTTCTCCTCAAATCAATGCATTGAAGTCCTTTTCCACTCACTGAAAAATAAAAAGAATTCAATGGCTCTCCTCATAAAAAATTTGAGGAAATAGATGTAGCACAAAATTTTTAACCAACCTTGCAGAACATTATATTCAATTAAGATGTGGAACATTGCAACAGTTGAATACAGAGTCAGTGCAATTTACTCTCACATACCTACAAAACTGAGACTGGTACAGAAGCCCTCGCTAGATCAACAAAGCCTTAACATTCCTACAAGCAACAAATTCTCCACATGCCCAAAAAACATCTACAGAATGCTGTAGCCCGATTTCCCCCTCGACCATACATAAAATTGACAAATTAAAACCAATTCGAAGTGCTGAAGTCTCGTAGCTTTCTAAGGTGTCTCTCCATATCTTCTCTGCTTTTCGTCCACTCTTCCCTCTCTATCACGGTGTCGGCATCCTCTCTCTCACTCTATGAGCACAAAAAAAATTGCATTTGATCAGCTAATGTATAATAACAGAGACTAGAAATAGTATTTTTGGTAAGAGATGGTCACCGAATGTATTATTTTGAAGCTGGTCCCATTATCGCGTATGACGAGCAAGTCACTCCTTCTATCCCTACTTCTTCCTCCTGGAGCAGTAACCTACACATCACATATATTAACCCTCTTGTTATCGGTTGAAGATTTCAACAGCCCTTTTGCAAAGACTTCTACGAACCAAGAAAGATGAAAACAAACATATTTTTTTTGGTAATATTGACAGATGGAACAGCTTATAATTGCAGGGATATGGGAATGTAAAGAAATCTTCTTAGAATCGTCAAGTCCATAACATAAAGAACCTCATCACCAGGCAAAAATGTCAAAGATTTTTACCTAGATTTCTATTGAGATGTTTCACTTCTTTTTACTGTTATAAATTTATGCAGGCAGATGCATCAAGACATGAGTACAATTTAGTCAATCCAGTAGAAAGAACGACAATAGAATTACCAGAGAGATGATTCAATAATTTCATGGAAAGTCTAAAACAAGAATCACCATGTAATAAGAAAGTACTGTCATAATTGTGAACAAAAAAGCTAACAGGAGAAGTACCTCAATATTGACATTCGGGACAGCAAAAGTTAGCTAAGTGAACTAGAGGAATTTGAGACATCAGGAAAATGGCCTAACAAATAATTCTATGATTTCAGACTAAAGAGAGCGCCTTACAATTACAAGGAAAATAATCTTGCAAAATAACAGTATGCCTAGAGCTGAATATGGGATGAACTCACTTCAAACTTAAAAATCATTGTAGATGTCAAACCAATTTCTGGAACTTCATAGAGGTTTAAACCATGGCAAAGCCATTAAGAGTTTTAGGCGGCCAGATATTCAGTTATACACCTCTATCTCAAGGGGTCAAACACAGTGTTAAATCCCTCCCACACAAAGGTTTTAGTGCCTTCCTTCTTGCTTTCTTTGGTTTTTGTTTTGCTTTTGTAACGAGAAAGCAAGCAGAAAGCCCCATGAAAATCTATAGCAAGCAGCTTTTCACTTCAACTATTCCAAGCATTGTCACCCCTAGTTGCCTAGTCAAGTGGTATCGGCATGTATAATGCATGCTCAAGTTGGGCAAGGTCAAGGATTTGAATCCTTGTGGTGTTAAGTTAGGTGGTGCGTGTGTATCTACCAATAAAAGAAAAAAATTATTTAAGCATCGCCAGTGGCACACTGAAAGTATGCTTTAGTCAGGATTAGTAGGAGAGAACAATGTAATTCATATAAACTGATGGCAGCAGGAAACAAATTTACAGAGGGCCAAAAAAGTTGTCATTCTACATGCAGCCACTGCAATTCTCTTTTGAAAATCAATTTTAAAATAAAAATTTTAAAAAATAAATCTCACCAAAACTTTGGCTCTGGTAATGGACTTTGTTCTTGAATCAAGCACATAAATCTCCTCAAAATCCAGCACAAAGTCAGGATCCCCCAGCCTTCGGTTCCTGAAATGTTTTGTCAAGAATACCTGCAAAAAAACAACTGACGTCTAGGAGGCTGTTCCATAAAGCATTTGCTTGGTCTGTATCAGCATCAGGCATCAAGCCAAAAGGGGGGGGGAAAAAAAAAGGAAGCAGTCTTTTTTTTTTTTTTTTTTTTTGGTTTGAAGAGAAGATATAACCATGCAATGTATAAATTTTCAAATAGATTAGAACTAAAAGGAGGTGTGAAAATCTTGAATTTAGGTCAGAATCTACAATTCACTTTCCTCCTTTGATAATATCTCAAAAGGTTTGGGAAATGTCGATGATATAGGGCAGCAAGGAAGAAATAAAGATGGATAACTTGGACCCTAAGCAAACCCATTATACTAAATGCCTAATATAAAAGATCCTAATAACATCCTAGATATTCTCTCTAAATAAAAAAGAATTACAATAATTCCCCAGAATCCCAAATAATATGCTAAATCCTAATTTCCTAAATTTAGTCCTCCAGCCTGAATAAGTATCCCGCATCAGTCAATCTCCAAAAGCAAATTCAGCTACAACTTCTCATGAAGCCGTGATGTTAATTTCTTCATTTGTTCTTCTTCATTTTCTACTTACTTGCATTATGTCTTTCGGCATGTAGTGGTAGAGTTTTCACATTTTTATTATGAGTTGTTGATACAAATCGTGATTGCCACTTCCACAAACAAAATATTGATAGACATTAGCTTCTACCAGCCTGGATGAGTTGAACAGAAGGAAGAGGCATGACAATGTCCTATTATGAGCTATTTGAGCTAAGCTAGTTAGATGTGTTAAACATCTATATATAAAGTGACAACTGTGCACCGTACACAGAAAAATCTCTCTCGTATAAGTTCTTTATAAGTTTCCCATTCAGACAAAAAAGAAGGGTCTTCCTTACAAGTTTCAAATCAAATTCTGCATAGGAATGACTCGTTCACAGTATCACTTATTCTTATTTATTAGTTTGAGAATTGAAATCAATTAGTTTGAGAATTGAAACCAGAAGATGCATATAGAGATCTCAATTTTATGACTGATAATATTAAGAAGGGGGTTAAAATCCACATAGCATCCAGCCAAATACAACACCTGAGGGCCTCATTTTAATGTCAGAACTAATATCCAGAATAATGCTGCCAGGGGGGCAAAACTTAAGGGATTGGCGAAAATGAATCATATAAGTGCTTACTGCTAAGTCAAATTACAAAAGGGAAGAAATCACAGTATAAGGCAGTATTATCTTGATTGGAAGATGATAAGATTTTTTCACATTCTCCCTCATTTACAAATGCAATTCCACAATAGTTTAATAATATTATATATTAAGAAACACGTGTTACAAAATTGTTATCTCAGCTCAAAAAAATAATAAAGTGAAAGAAAAGCATGAGTGCCCTCTTACCTTCCAGACCTCCCATTCACTTTTATACAGTGGATCTCGTGGTGCATCAATAGGTGGTTCCGTAACATTGTAGGTTCCATAATCACTCTTTGCACAGCGGATGTACTATAATTTTTCCAAAAACAAAAACAGCATTAATCAATACATAACATGCTAATATTAGCATAAGGATCCTAAGATTGCATTAAATTAATATGCAGCAGATTCACATAATCAGGAAATTATGTTTTTAACCATGAATCGACAAGCAATAACTATTAACTACTGCATTCTAGCAGTGGAAATTGGGCAAGTTGGGCAGGCTGTTGGTGGGTCAGGATGGGTAATGGATCAGATTATCTGTCGTACAAACTGAATGAGCTGCACACTAATGACAAATGAGGGCGGGTCTGGGATGATAGTACAGTTGAGGAAGCAGAACAGGGCCTCTATAACACAAATATACAGGAATCTTATGGTAAGAAAAATATATGTTCCTTCTGCAGTCATATATAACCATCTGAAACACAACCTCCATTGATGCGTAATTATTCTTTTAACTTTGAACTTTCTTGGTATCAGAATCGATGGGCAAACCATACATACAAAAAGGGCAGTTTGCAGCCTCAGCAAGAAAACATGCCAACATGTGCATGTTTCATACCATAAAACTCAGTAGGATATGTCAGAGATCAAATAGGAAGCATTACAACCACTATACATACCTCTCGGCGAGTCCAAATCATACTTTATGCAGATATGCAGTGTTAAGTATCAATGGGCTCATAAAGATGAAACTGATGGCTCAGCACTAGTAGATAATTAAAAATTCACATGATCATTAAGATGTTCCAATGCACATTCACAAATCAACCTCAGACCTCCTATATTACATGGATGACAGAATGTAGTACATTCTATCAGAATCCTTTCAATGATAGTGACAGAAATACCTTCTGAGGCATTGGGGCGAGAACCTTGGGAACTGCATAGATATCCGTATCTGGAGGAGTAACATACATCTGTATTTGAGAAAGAAATTTGTTAGAAACTGGACAACATGAATGAGTCACCTAATTGCTCAAAACTGAATCCTCCCCCCTCGGATTCAGTCAAATGAGAATGTGGCTCGTGTTTATAAATACCAAAAATAAGCAGAATTGTTAATGAGTGATGCATACAGTATACGTTATAGAGCGACAACATTTGACACGAAATCATTCTTCGTCTCCCTTCCCTCAATTTCACAGCCACCAGATATAAGGAAATGCGAAACAATATATATATATATATATATAATTTCCTCAGGGAATTTCAACCCAGACTAAGGCGATTAATATGGAATTTAAATAAAGACTCGCATTTTTAAAAAACATTGACATAATTTTTTACTGCCGCTGAGGTAATCACCTTACCCATTCCCTTTATCGAGCTGGGAAGGCCCTAAAATAAAACTACCTTGTTTTGATACATAAAAAAAAAAAAAAAATTAAAAAGAGGGAAAATAAGATTCAAATTTAGAACCTTTTTTATAAAAAAAAAAAGAAAAAAAAAGAAGTAGTTCAAACAGTGAACAGAGGAAAGCCTACTAACCTCCCTGAAATCATAGACATCGTTGTCGGGATCAGGGGGCTTCCTGATGAAGAAATCGCAATCAAGCAAGCTAATCTTGTGGAACTCCTCCTCGTTGATCCTATAGTCCACCACCATATCCGGGTCCCATCCCTGAGTCGAAACGAAGCTCTTGCTCTGAACCATCTCAATGTCGTCGTCGCCGGAGGGGGCCCCTGCAGCTAGGGGCTCGTAATCGATGTCGAAGTCCTTCTTGTTGTCCACCTCCTCCACCTCTTCTTCGTCCATCTCATATTCGTCCATGCCTCCGCCTCCTTCGGCGTCGCCGTCGCCGTCATCGGCCCTGACCCGAAAGTCCCTCCTCCTCGGGGTGAGAGGGAAGTTGGGTTTGAGGTTGGTCTGGGATCGGAGAGGTGACGGGGGTCGGAGGAGGAGAGTCGGACGAGTGGCCGCTGTGGCCAGTTTTGGGGACGGCGGCGGCGGAGAGAGGAGAATCATAGCAGCTCTCATGGCTTATCCGCTTGGTTTAGGTAGAGGGCGGGGAGGGAGTGGGAGGAAGGCGCTCTCTGACATATTAATTTGATGAAATGACGTCGTTTGATTGAGGAATTTTACTCAGTTTGTTAGTTTAGGGAGAATTCCATGAGAGAGAGATGGGAAATTTAAGTAATGTAACTTTTTTGAACAAAGTTATGGAAATAAAGAATTTTATAATAAAATTTAAAACATTTTATGCTGTATAAATATATAAGAGTAAATTTTTTTATTTATTAAAATATCTTTTATTAAATTTGTGTCGCATAAATCTTTTGTAATTATATTGTGAAATCTTTTACATATATAAAATTATTAAATTTTTTTTTTTTTTTGCTATGTTAACCCAACACCAATCCTCAACATGTGTGTAATTTCATTTTTTCTTAAGGAACATCACATGACACCACAAAAACAAACCAACGTTCACAGACAATGTTAGGGAAAAAAATCACAATAATAATTTTATTTGAAACTTATAAAAATGTTATCAACATATAACACAAATATGAATGCAAAGAAATTTTTACTATGCCCTAGTAAGGTTATGTCTTACTTTAGGATCTGTCAGATATCCATATCCCATGTCTCTACCCAATCCATGTTTTATGATTAAGGTTCTACGACATCATTTCTTCCTTGGAAGCATGCAATAAGTCGGTTTATACTAAATAGACCCTAGGTTTAAGGTATTGCTCGAAGCATTACATTCAAGGTATTGAGTTTGAAATATTTAGACTGTCCCCTCCGACCAGTATACATAATATATATTTAGGGTTAATGGGTTATAACTCGCAAACCTTGATGAACCTAGTTTATATCCATGTAGCATATATTAGAACATATATTTTAGTATATAAAATATATTCAACAAAGGTCACCTTCCTTTGGATGGGTTGAGGGATGGTTCTTTATTGTGCACGACCATCCCCTAGCTTTCTTGCAAAGAGGATGTTTCCATAAGTCGAACGCATGACCTTCCGGTCACGAAGGAGCTGCTAGCATTGCCAGCAGCGGTGCCAGACTCACCCTCAGGTCAGTTTATGACAGTACGAAGAAGTTCTCACACAAAAAGAAGAATTCTACTTCACGGTTGCTGTTGTTCTTGAGTTTTTGATAGTGTTGTTCCGCAGATTGTGCGCAGAAATGGGGATCGTCAGGCTAGAGGAGCCCCAAAAAAAAGCAACATTATCGAAAACTAGTTGAGGAGAAGTATAATTGGTGGAGTTCAAGCTTCATTCATCAGTTTCACCAACAGTTCCCTATAATAGTTCACTGTCGATGGTGCGTCTGACTGCCATCATAAAATTAAGTTCAAAGCCGAATTTTTATAAAATTAACATTTTATAAGATACAGGTTTTGCTATTTGTAACAATAAGCTCAAGCTCATTCATTAATTTCTGATTTTTTTAACAAAATAATCAAATAATTAAATCTGAGCTTCTTTTGTTACCTCTTTCTTAACACGCCTATGAATTTTGGCATTTTCATAGGCACGCTTCTTGATTCCTTTGCTTGTCAAAATATCACATAAAAAGAAGTATAAGTAATTGTATTCGAGCTTTTTGGATAATGGCAGCCAAAAAGAGAGAAAATTACAAAAAACATATTATATTTTTGAAACTAGCTCGCATAACTAGTTCCAATCGAATTCGGGCAAACATAACACTGATGTGAACCCATAAAGGGTTTAGCAATTCAAACATGTAACTTGTAAGCATTCCTCCTGATAAAATTACAGGCCAACTGTTGCATCAAGCACTCATTTTTTACAGAACGATACACGGTCAAGATTTGAACTATTATTCATCTACTGTAGATTTTGTGATGGGTATTGCCCATCTCCCCAAATGGGCAGTGTAATTTATGCATCGGACTACGCCTTTTCCTGAAGATCCATCAGGAAAGTCGATCACACTGATGCTACCTGTATCAAGATGAAATGATCCTATGCACTCCTTTTCCAGGTTTAGACAGTGCCCCAACAACGCAATATGAACTGCAGGGTGGCCAACTACCACTAGAACCTCGGATTTATTGGACAGTTCATCCAAGAGAGAGAGCCACACCTTCCCTGATCGATCCCACAGTGCCATTAGTGCTCCATCTTCGAATTTGGTTAGCCAATTGGGCTGAAGTTGCAGAATCTCGTCTGAATCCTGTGGACGAGGAGATTAAAGTAGGCCTTTATGCTTTTTGCTCATCCTCATCCAGCATACCCATATGAAGAAAACTTGCGCCATTACGCACACAGAGAAACAAATACAAGAAACAAGGTAAGAAATAACTAAAATGTCTCGACCTAAAATCCAGCAACCCCCAGTTTGACAAGCTGTATATGGTCGCATGGCTCGTAAACACGGGAAATAATTACTTGGTTCAGAAATTCATTTGATAGACAGAGTCCTTGACTTCGTGGTATGCTGGTTTCAGCAATATACATGGTTGTTCTTTGATGAACAAGCATTATTCAAGTTGAACTCCAATAATGTTGGTCTCGGCTCACAGGTAAAATGATGAAGACGCATCACAATCCCACGTAAAATGAAGAAGAAAATTTCATTGTATCCAGGCAATGTTTGGTTGGGGGAGATTTAACTTCTGGACTAAAAGAATTCCATTTCCTGGTGTTTGGTAAATTTAGATAACAACTGGTTTGGGAATCAGCTGACTGAAAACCGAAGTGTCTTTAATTAGAGTTCCTGGCACGAAGTTATGTTCATCTCCACTAGATGGAGCCCTACTGCAAAATTATGCACCATTTACTTGCCCGAAAGACACTGACGAGAATCTTAAAATCGTCATCCCAATCCCAAATAGAACCAAGACACTATTTTCTGGCACCAAACATACCATTATAAAATTGTGAATTTCAATTTTAAATCACTCACCTTCTTTGACCGTTGGAGGATGTTCTCAACATCAAGTTCCTGCATTTGCTTCATATTCACATAGCGTGGGGTACAGTCGGCACCCAAGCAGTCCGCAGCTTCTTGTACCTTGCTCAGGTTAGATAATTAGAAGATGAAAGTTAGAGCTTCAGTCTCAAACTTAGAAGCGCACATTGTAATATAAAGACTTGGGATCTTAACGATGACCTTACCCTGGAGATTGACATGGCTGTCTCCAAGGAGGCAATCTTAGGGCTGCTAACTATGGAGTTCACCTTCGAATCAAGAAGTAGTTCTGCAGTTTTCTGGGACTATCGTACACCCATGACAGAGAATCAACAATATACCTTCTACAAATGAACATGCAAAGGACATAATTCTACCTGTATAATCCCAAGCATGTTCAATGGACGATCCCCAGGATAAGGAACACCAGCCTGTAAAAGAATCACTTCCCATTAGATAACCCAAGCCAATATTTCACTTTTTACATCAAACAAGCGAAAAGGAAGATAAAAGGAATATAACAAAGACTAGCAACATAGGTAAATACAGCCAGCCACTTTAAATTGCTTTATACCTCTGCATTGCTCTCCGAGGATCCATGACAGACGAGTACAATCCTCTTACTGGTTTTTCTGCCACCGGAAATGCCAGGTGCAACAGGCGAACCCGGGGTCTACATCAATAGGTGATAAACCTTTTTAAAAGGGAACATACCGTAGCCTGTAGCATAACCTACATAAAAAACAGATGTATGCCAAAATTGCATAAATAACTCAAACAGAACAATGCCATATCTGAAGTCTATTGAGGTACCATGAAAAGCACCAATTATACCTTTGCAACAAAAATCAAGAAAATAAAATGGTCAGTAACCACCATCCATCTCTTTTTTGGTTCTTCCAAGCAGCATCATTTCTAGAACCCTTGGAGTAGTTCCATGATTTTACACTTGGTAACAGTTTAAAAGAATATGTTTGGCAAACAGCAGGTTCCCTTCTTTTAAGTGTATTTACTTCGTATACCTGATTTAAGCGATTTAGACAGCCATGTGGAGAGCCCTCAGTTCGTGGGGTGAAATCTAGCACGCTCACGCCACAGTTGCTCTGAAGTAAAATTCTGAAATATTCTATTCCCAATCCTGTTTACAAGACAAGGAAGAAGAGCACAAGGAAAGAAACTGTATTCAAAATAGAACTCTCCAGCACTAACGTAAAACAGATGGTGTAGATGATACCAATAGCAGTTGCAACAAGGGCCTGATTCACTGCATTATGAGCAACCACAAGAACAGATCTGCTATCATGGACTAGAATTTTAGTCCAGCAGCTTCTAGCACGAGCCCACAACTCCCTCACTGGATAGTGGCCATCAATACTAAAGTTGGAAGGATCTATCTGCCATCGGTGGAAAGTGGCACCAAACTTTGCCTTTCCATCATGCTTCAAGAGGCCCTATAGCCAATTCCAGAAATGCAGGGCAAAAAGAGAGTGAGTTTTTACGGAATAAATCTACCCACTGTCTCAGGCTCAACAAGGCTCATTTAAGATTATTTTCATCTCTTTTAAAGGCGTAATCGGATAATAACTAACTTGAAATGAGTAAAGGTCAATTTCTCTCAGGTCATACTCTGTCATCATCTCCTCCCTCCGAGGACCCCATATAATTTCAGCAGTTCTCTTTGATCTCATCAGAGGACTGGAATTAAAATTTACGTTAAGTTAGGTGAAATAACCAAAACAAAACAAAATTATCTTCACATAAAGAAGCCAGCACATAGAAATTACCTATATTAAACCAACAATTAATAGCACTACACTTGGAAATCCAAATAGAAATATCGGGGGTGTTATGGCCGCCCTTGCCTATTGCATTACACCAAGTTCTAAGAAGCAGTTGATTTCAAGCACAGTTCCATTTCAATCATATCTAACCAAACTAGCCATCACCGACACAGAGCCGAAATAACCTCACAGCAACTAAAGTCAATGAAATATCTCATATCAGCACTTTGAAGTTCCAAACAACAGTCAGTTTCCATACGAACCCACTTTCCACCTTTCTCGATTAAAAATTTAAAATGAAAGATCAAACTATACTTTACTTGTTGAAAGCAACAAATCCTGTTCTAACCTCGTGAAGCAAACATCGAAGGGCGTCATCGACGAGCATCTGGCGAGAAGTCTGGGCCTGGGCCTCGCCTTTCCGGGTTAGGACCGAGAAGTCGGAGCTCCCCTGAATCCTACCCTCCTCGTTCCACGTGCTCTCCCCGTGCCTCACCAGAACCACCCTCTTTGAAAATCCGATCGGAGGGAAAGGTACCGAAGCAGTCGTACAGACCCGATCTCTCCGGATCGGGAGCTCGCGCGCTCGAAGAGCATCGGAGGACGACGGAGACGAATCTAGGGCTTGGCCTCGCACGGGAGTGAGAGAGGCTAGGGCTTCTAAGGAGGAGGGCGGTGGTCGGTGAGGTCACCACGGGAAGCATTTGGAAAAAATATTCGAGGGGTGGTTTTCTTCGTTCTCGTGCGACCTATCCGTTTGTTTGGGTGTTTCGCGCTTTTTCGTGGGGTTGGATAGTTTCTTTTGTATGGTTACCGTTGCTTCAATTCAACCGGCGTTGACGGAGAGAGAGAGAGAGACTGCAACGAGTGCGTGACATGTGGAAATAGAAGTTCTCCTCTATCCTTATAATTTATTTATTTCTTGGGAAATATTACGAAATTCCAATCTCTACTTTGATTTTAATCGTTACATTTTATCTCTTAAATTTTAAAAATTTTCATTAATTTTTATAACCCTCATTGAATTAGTGAGAGGAGAATAGACAAAAAGATAAGGAAAGTGAGGAAGAGGAGTAGGACAGCGGAAAAATAAAGGATAATTTTAAAAAAAATTAAAGAAAAATCATCTATGATTGGCGGTAAGAGTCCATTGAGCATAACGGGTGACTTCGTTGCTTTAGCCTCACTTATGGGCATTTAGTCCTACAAGAAAGACCATTGTGTGTCTTTATATGTTTAAACTTCAAAACTCAAGGCCTATTATGAAGAGCCCATAATTGTTTGGGCCTGTCTACTAGTGGGCTCAGACCCAAAAAGAAAAAAAAAAAAAAAAAAAGAGTTCCCAACGGCACACGCTGGTCTCAGAAGGCGCATGTGATATGGTACAAGACGCCTTGTATTTTAGAGCCAGTGATGTCATGCAGATGAAGTATTATACGATAAGGTGGTGTTTGATAATAAAAAAAAGATGGTGTGAGCTATTCAATTAGTTTATCAAGTCAAATTCGAGTATCATGGGGCTCGAATCAATAGTCCCTGTAAATGATTGATTAATTTTATACTTATGTTACGGATTATATGCTTATGTTTATATCTTTATAAACAGTATTTACATGAATTTATTATTTATTTCTCTAAAAAAATTCTAATCAAGTTGACTTCGAATTCAACCAAGCTTAGGCTGAGTCAAGGTCAAGCGGAAGAAGAATGTACTTGGTCAATCAGTTAAATTTAAGACTAGTTCGAACCAAGTTATTACGTATCGATTCGAGTTTTGATCAAGTCAGCTTATCACTTGGCTCAACTAACCCTCGAATACAAATGTTGTGAGCGCACGAGCATTACATGGCTCTTGACTGGGGGATTTTAATATTTTGGAGTATCGGAATTTAATATTTTAGGCACTTTCGACATTTTGGTCATTATGGGCAATTTTTAAAAATTCTGAACATTTTGGGTATTTTGAATATTTAACATATTGTTGACCATATGAGCGTATACATATTTTCGAACACTTTGTAGTTTTTCTGAACTTGTTATTTTAAGTATTTAGCATTTTGAACGTTAGTTTCGAACATTCTATATATATATATATATATATATTTTTCGGCCATGTTACAAATTTTGCTTGTTTTTTGATGTTTGGATACATTGAGCTGTTACGGGGAGGGCAAGGACAAGGGCAACTATGGATGTGGTCCATGGGGAACAATGAGTTGGATGTATAAATTGAGGCCTTTCCTTTTCGATTATGATTTTCTGAATTATGGGATTCTAATCGAAAGTACTAATGAAGCATCCCATGATGCACTGCCACGGGTTTGACAAGATGAGAGTTTTGGAATTTCTAGAAAATATGATGGGTTCGAGTAATTTCTAGGAATCGAGTTATGACTATGAGTGCCTATCTGGCTCCAGTTGATTATTTTGCGGAATCTCAAATATGAGTTTGTAATTCCTCTAATACAAGTTATTTATCACAACCATCCCATTAAGATTGTCCTTAGAATTCGGAACATCAGGCCTCTAATACAAGTTATTTGTCACAACCATCCGCTCTAGTTGCATCGGTGTTGAATGCAAAATCTTGCTCTTGCATTCGACGCCGGTGCAATTTCCTGTGAACCCCGTGCATGCCTTGCAAAGGACAGTGCTACAAGCAAAAAGAGGCAATTTTCGACCCGGCCATGTCGGACAACATGTGCAACTTGACGCTCTGCAACCAACTTGGGAGCCTCGGCACGGCCGTTGCAACAAGAGGAACAATCGAACCAGCGAGTTCGGGATTACATGTTATGACGGCATTTCGCACGCGCGTGGAGATTATGGAAAGGATATGTCGACTCTCATGAACTCGAATATTGTTCAGGATTTTATCTTTGGCTGTGACCAGAACAATACCAGGGATTTCAAGAGAATCGCCGGCGTGTCCAGAATGAGTTGAGATTGAAATATCGTATTGAGGATACTTCATATCCTAATATATGTTCTAATACGTGTTACATATGTATCGAATTGAACAAATCTCACGAGTTACAATCTATTAATAAAGAAAACCCTAAATATATTTTATATGTAATGATCGAAGGTAATGGTTTAGGTATTTCAAACTACGATACCTACGAAAAAATGATTTAAGCAACCGATTAAACCCTAACATATCATTCGTGTGCAGACCTGTGAATCTTTACAGCCTGGTTATTTCTAATTGCCTTACGTCTTCAGAGCCCTACGCCGCCTTTGGCTCAGCCTTTTGGCAACGAATGAGTGGGTACCCAACATCCTGAATGACAGTAACAGACTTGGACACCCACTATAACCTCAGCCAAAATGCTACTGTGACGATCCCGGAGATGAGCTTGTTCTTCGATGAAGATGTAGAGCTGCGCATACACGAGTCCCGGGATCCCGATCGGGGAGAACAAATCACAAATATGCCTCACTTTCGCTAGTGTGGAAGATGTTGCAGTCATAGGAACTTATCAGCAGAAAACATTTGAGGCCGGCTATGATGTCGCCAGAAGTAAGCTCGGTTTCAGTCCATGGCACGGTTGGTAGCCGAATTTGTGTGCTCTTTAATTGTGTTTGGCCTTCTTGGCAAGGTTAGCGAGTCAGATTGTCGAGTTCATGATTTCTTCTAGTGTTCTACACCTTTGTCCCTTACGAATAAGATTACTATTTGGAACAATATAAATTGAGGTCATGTGTCGTTGGTTTGTCTTATTCGAAGGATTAGTAGGAATTAGTTTGAATCTAGAGTGAGTTGTTTAATTTACGAGTACACCCCTCCGTTTTAATAACAAACGATGCCTACTACTCAAAGCTTCAATTGTTACATTGTGTTGAATGACCTCATTAGCTTTTGGATGTCAGTGATGTAGAACAAGTGGCCCATAGCATTTGAAGCAACTGGACCTTCAAACTTATAGGCGTAAATTTAACTCTCGAAGAAATTAGAGAACCTCTAAACATGGCCGAGAATACTACAAAGGAAGCGAAAATTTGATAAGCGCTTGTATCGACAATAAACCCAACTTTTCTCTGCTTCCGACAAACAAATCAATACACCACTAGCGAGAGGTTGCTTCACATCTAACTCCGCACGAATTCTCGAAGAACGCCCTCAATGATTGCCCTCTTGAGGAGCATCGACCTCCACAAAACGACCAATAACTGATACACGCCTTTCCCCCATTCTTCTATTCATATAGCCAAGCAGTAGGTTAAATGCATGAACCCAGAAGGATCCCCACCGAGGCTTATGCTGGATAATTTAAGTAGTGCTTTTAAGGGGTATTTTGATCAAGTAATAATGAAAGAAGCACTTAAAATTCACCGTAGACGTCTCAAGTGTCAATGGTGTACAAATAATATTACCCTACTATTAGGTTCCAAATAATGATCTCAATAATCAAGCTGTTATGGGATCAAAGTGGAGGCCACCTACTTTAAAACTTCAGAGGTTTAACTTTTCAATGTTTGAAGTGTGTACCTGTAATTTAAATCATTATTTCCTTTCCTTTCTCTTTTTTTAAAATACTTAAATTTGAAAAATTAGTGACATGTTGATTAGATTCAAAGCATCAACAAATTAAGTGGAGGAACGAATACTTTTTTGCCCGGATCTTTGAACGCTTGTTGCTTGTGTTCTGACTCAACAGCCACGACAAATCCCTCCTAAAGAAAGGGTCACTTGTTTGATTCTTGGCATCGTCGTCAGATTCCCTCCCCATAAAAAAAAAACTATTAACCCCACTAACATATTTTAAAGGAGGGAAAAACGAATCTTGAATGCAAAGCAATTAATAGGTCGAGGGAAATATCATTGTATTTATTCATTATTTTTTATCGCCGTAAATTAAATACTTAAATTTAATAAAGGAATAAAATTAATTTATTAAATTCAATGAAAGGGGTTCCTACCATCTGATTTTGGATGTGAGAAGGATAGGGTGAGTGCTCTACCACCATTCCAAGCTTTCTTAGAAAAGCAGAAAGTGATCTGTGTCTGCAAACTGCTTTGGTGAGTCTCTTACTTCATCCACATACCCTAACGGATGACCCCCTTGTCTATGGTGGTGGCCAAGCCGAGGGTACGTGCATTATCCTCCTTAAGTTACAACATTTTTTTTTCCAACATAAACTAGGAAGATAATTTTAGTCTCGACGTGATACAAAATGTGGAAAATTACACAAATCCCTCACTCAATTATGTTATAAATGGTTCCTATTCGTTTAAAAAGAGCAATGCCTCCCCCTCCCTCCACCTTAAGTTGTTCTTTTGTTTCTTGATTTGGGATTTCTATGCGGAAAAGTGTGATGTGTTTTATACAGCAGGGTTGAATTTCGAAGAAGACATTGCTGCATAAACAATCAGAGCTGCAAATGATGCCAGAACTCGCAATCGCTTGTTCATCTACCACCCCCAGTGAACATCATATCGCAGCTTGAGTTGATCTCTCTCTGGGAGAAGATGGGTCGGAGTTTCAAGAAAGCTCATGTTTCGCAGATTGGCACTCGTGGAACAACTAAACAAGCTCCTGCGTAAATGGAATGAGCAAATATACTGATGTAAAGAAAGTATACAGTTCAATAACCAAACAGAAAGACAAAGATTAGAAGGAAAACCTAAACAAGCTCCTATGCAGCAGTTGTGAACAACAGAGTTGGATTAAATCTGTTTCCTATACATCCTTCTGTAAATTTTTGCACCATCAGATTCCGCATGGATTTCTCTTTCAGTCTTTACACCCATCTGGTTGCTCAGCAACCATCCTTCACCATCACAAAGCATGCTGGGGTCAATGGTGTCGATGTGTTGAAGTGCATCCGTCTTTGCATCAAACTGATCCCTCATGTCAATTGCCATTTCCAGCACATCAGACTGTATAAGTACCTGCTATTATACAAATATCAATAGAAGGTCTAAGTAAAGCACAGGACTTCCTTTACTGGCCCCTTTTCTAATATGTTCTCCCAACTTGCAATATAATCAAAAAAGAAACTAAATTTCAAATCAGCTTTAATAATTAGTGATCTAAGGTCACCTGCATAATTAGAAAGGTACTTTCCCAATGCCTAAACCTAAACTAGCGCCTGAGTCCATAGGCTTTTCCTCTGTCCCATGCAACAAGTGTCTTTGGTAAAAGTTTATTATAGCTTGGAGCTAAAGGGGCATTCACATTTTTCCTCTGGTTCCTCATCTTATTTCCTTGAAAGTCGACAGAGAATAAAAAGAACTAGAGGAAAATGAAGATGTGCTGCTGTGGCATGTGCCAGCTGCTGTTCTCTTTCGAAGATCATGCTAGTGTTGTGTTCATTCATGCTAATGAGCCTGTAGCATCTAAATTTTTAAATTTTACATCATCTAGTATCATATTTTATAATGCCTTATGTTAAGAAATGAATGGTGGAAACTTTTGAAAACTCAAGACTTAGTGAACTACTTGTTATATCATCATTTCATATTGCTGGTAAATTCATAAATAATTTTGTATCCGTACTGAAACAAATGCATTTGACATGACTTGGCGAAAGTAGTGGTGTGCATGGTCATATTTACAAAGCACGTCTATAAATTGATCATTCAAGCAGTCAACAGAAAACTTCCTAATGAAAATTGTAATATGCAACAACAACAACAGAAAAAAAGTTCCCCAAAGTCCCAATGCACCTAAATTTCAAGTCAACAACAAAGTATGCAAAATCAAGAACTACAAATATTTGTAAACTCAATGAAAAGAAAATCCTTGATAAAAGCACCTATTTTTCCCCAAAGTATCCACTCCAGATAAAATGGCATACCTCTCCTTCCCGCATTAAGTTGTTCACGATAGAATCTACTAAAACCTTCTGCACAACCCTTCTTTTACGATGCCTTTTCTTGAAATGGGGATCTGGACACTACACAAAAGGGAGAAAAAAGATATAACATTATTTAAAATGATTATTAAGCCTAAAGCTTAAATAATTTACACCAAGGGCCTTTGGTCTAATGGCATCCCCTTGTAAGTGCAAGGAGGTTGAAAGGTTGCAGGTTCAAATGTGTATTTCTCAGCCAAAAAAATTGATAATTAAAAAATATTTCAAGTATATTATTCCCTGTTTGTGCCAGACAAAGAGTGCACTCACCAGGACTGAAACCATCTTCAGAGATCCAGGGTAGGTCGACACCAGCTGTTCAAAAGAAATGGTAGCATTTGCAGACATAAAATGTCTGTAGTCCAAATAATGCATCATAAGTGACCAAAACAAACTATTATTCTTGCTTATTCAATTCAATCTCTCAACATTCTCTAAAAAATAAAATATAAAAAATCAACATCTCAACCAGAGACAGAACAAGCTTTGAACCATTACATGTTATTAAGAGCCAGCTCCTTCGCCCAAACCATCGCACGCTTAACCAACTGCATGAGAAAATTTTACTATGTAGCAACCAAGTCACCACAATATTTTGTGTTTAGGATACAAAATTTCAAGCAAATAAACATTCATTCAATCCAACAATTGCCAACAGTGTTTTTAGTAGTTCAAGTGACATACTCTGTGCCGTATCTCCAGCCCCAAATAATTTCCACAATCAATGTCTCTTTTAGCAAGCCATAAAAGAAATCTGCCACTACCTGACCAAAAAAATAAAAATGATACACTTAGATGGGCATACCAGATTAACTTTGGTCCCACGAAAAATGTAGATATTTTGGCATGCGAAAATTGCAAGATGGTCCCAGGAAAACGCTTCATTGTCACCAAAAGCAGAAACCGAGAATAGCTAAGAAGAAAGCAGTACCAGAAACAGAGGAAAAAAATGCTCATAGGGTAGATATTCTTCAACTGTACAGGCTTAAGTGCTTCTAAACAAGCTTGACTGTTCTTCAGATGAGAAGAACACTTGGGTACATGCTAAAACAGGGCTGTTCAAGGTTAAATCTCAATATATTCTTTGAGGGACAGCAATGAAGAGGGAAACAAGGTGATCTTCACTTGGACCAGATCTGGAAGGTACGTGCATCTAGCAACGAATCTTCCTTTTTCCTTTTTTGGGAAGCCATGTGGAGCATAGATAATTTTCACAAAAGGAGGAAGATGCTGGTTAATAGATGTCCTATGTGTAATTAGGATATTGAATCTGTCCCTTATTTGTTGATCCATGGTATTTGGGCAAGGCAGATTTGGGAGTTGTCATTTTCTATTCTTGGGCACAGTTAGATAGATGCTGAAAGTGTAGAATATATGGAATGGAAGTTGCCGTTTTACTCATTGTTGAGAATAATATCCTACATCTAGAAACTAAAGCCTAGCAATTTAATTAATAAGATCATGGAGCCACCCCACCCAATCCGAATTGACCTTGGGATGGAAAACCTTGGACTTTATCATGGTATAAAAGTAGGCAATCAATATGCGTCTGGCTTCAGTGTTGCCACACGTGCTCCACGTCACCCAATTTAACTTGTCCACATGTTTGGCTCTGTTGGAAATATTCTATTAATTAGTATAATATCAATATTGGGCTGTGTTTTATTTATTTCGGGCTTTGTATTCTGGGCCTGTTAGGATTTTCTAGTATGTGTGTGTTTCTATTATGTTGTCTTGTTCAAGTGTGATAAGGTTTCCTAATAACCCTAGTATTAAGTATTATAAATAGATAGTTTTGGTACCCATATTAAGGCATCCAACTCTCCTCTCTAAATTTCTCTCCTCTATTTCACTACAAGCTCAAATAAGCCACACATGAGGGGAAATGTTGAAAATATTGTCCAACATCACGAAACTAAAGCTTGGCAATTTATTTAATAAGATCTTGACACCACCCAGCCAATGGCAATTAGTTTTGGGAACGAAACCTTCAGACTTTATCACTCATCAAAAATTATATGGAAAATTTGGAAAGGAAGAAATAAAAGGGTGCTTGAGGTGGAAGAGAGTTCAATTAATCAACTTAAAGAGATGTCTACAGTGTATGAGAGACTGGGCCTTAAGTTGTCATTACGATTATATTGACAGTGTACAAGCTCGTATTTGGGTTGGCACCCACTGGTGCTCTTTAATAAACGAAAAAAAAAAAAAAGAAACAAAATACAGCTTGTAAGAAGTGATAGGTTTATCCCAAGGAAAATAAAAAAATTACGAATTTATTATATAGCATTTTTGTTTCCTGATTTCTGTTTTAAAACTATAAATTAAGGGTTCTTTTAAACAACTTAGCCTGTCCTACCAAGAACCAAGAGCAAAACGATGAATGTCTATTGTGATGCTAAATTGCCTATAAAATTATGGAATCAATCAACAAATTAAAAGCAATAGTTGCAGCAGTGAAGAAACAAGGAGAAATGAATTAGGCGACTCACCGCTCCCAATATCCACCATGAGTGGCAGAGTAGCATCCCTGAAGACAGCATTCCAGTCGGGCACTTGCGCAACGACCTAAAGGAGAAAAGACCAATGAATCAGATATTTAAACAATTTGATTCAAACGAAAAGGGTGTGGGGCTGGTGGAGAAGAAGAAGAAGAAGAACATGTAATACAGAGATTACTTACAGAGAAAGAAGCACTGAGAGGGTTAACGTGCTGCCTGATTCGGACATGCCCCACCCCCTGCCAAATAACGAGATCGACTTACATGCATATCAGTTCTATGCCAAACAAATCAGATAACGGCGTATACATTCAGTGTACAAACATAAATGGAGGGAGGAGGATGAGGAGTACCTCAGAAACCTTGTTAGTAAGGTTAAGATCAGCGTATTCCAAAGCCACAAGCTCGGAACTCCTTAGCTGTACAGCGACGCCACAAGGTCGGGAAACCTTGGGTGACAGGATCGCGGAGGTGCAAAAGCGACATGAAGATGGTGAAGATGATGGTTTAAGGGTTGTATAGAGAGCACCGCGAAGAGCCTCCAGAGGGTCCATTATCAGTGCAGAAGTGAAGCTAGCAGGAGTTCTGATCAGGGAAAATGTTTGGGTCATTTTACGGTTAACAATCTCGTTTCAAAAACCCTAGTTTAAACCCCATCTTTTGATCCAAAACCTCTCCCCTTGTTTCTAAAAGCACAGTTCAACCCCTCCATCTTCTGATTTGGATCAACGGTTAAAAGCCATAATGTAAAGGGCAGAAAATATACAATCAGGCACACCCACAAACAAAGTAAAAACTTTTAACGGAACAATACTGTTTTAAGGATAAATGCTTGCAATTTTTATGCGCCCGAGTGCATACGCCTTTCCTTATAATCTAAAACTCCAAATTTCTTAAGATGGAGGGGGCTTTGAATAGTGACTACAAAAACATATTTGCTCCTTTTTTTTTTTTTTTGTGAGATGTTAGTAACAACAAATCCACTTGCATATGCGAGCAAAATTTATTAATTTTTTTTCTGTTTTTGATGAAAATTTGTTTAGAATTAATAGTAGTTCTTCCATTTCTTTTTTTCTTATACTAATCGAGAATACATGCACGTTAAAAGGTGAAATTTGTAAAGTATTTTAAATTAATAATTTGAAAGATTATACGACACATGACGCCTAATCGACTAAAAATTTCCTTTGTTGTCACAAATATAGATGTTTAGGGGTGCAGCTATAGGAAGAGCAGATGGATATTAAGAGGATAAAGACACAGCAAACATGGCTTGGTTTTGCAGAATTTATATTTTTTTTTACTATCCTCCTTTTTTTTCCAGGGTGCGAAAAAGGTTACAAGTTCAAAATCCGTTAAAGTGTATATGCATTTATCGATGAAAAAATAACAAATAAAGAGAATAGTTTCTTCCAATTCTCTCAGCACCATCCATATCAACGGTCAGCATTGCTCGCTCGCACTCTCTCTCTCTCTCTTAGGGTTTCGAATAGACAAACATTATATATAGTACAGGGAAACCTAATCCTACCCAAAGAAACCCATTTTACATGTAAATGGATCCAATACAGACCCGAATATATAAAAGCACGGCAAAACATAATACAATGGGGAAAAACCCCAACAATCTTTGCATTGGCTTGAATTCTGTCGGTCTTCATGAAGCAATATTGACCATGTTTAGTTCCGTACACACGCCCATGTCTCTGTATGCATGTCATATGTCTGAATTAACCCGAACCCATACCCCCATCTCGGATGTGCATGCTCCCACCTGAGGCGCCTTGCACAGCTCAGTGTCGTGCTGTGCGGTGTGCTACACCTCTCTCTCACGTTGATAGAGAGGCTAGTGCCACCCTCAAGATCAGAAGCAAACAGCATGCTTGTTCTTCGATTTATATCCAGTCTCTGGACGAACCATCTCATATCCTCGTCTCTCCATTGCAACACTCACCTCGGATCTAACAGAGCCTCCACTTCTATGAACAACGTCTACAAGTTTGTAAAGTTTTCCAAACACCATTCATTGCAGCTCCACCAATGCTCCTTTTGGTGACCTTCAGCTGAACATGAGTACCCTCTCGAGCCTAGAGTACCCCATCAAACATGAGACTCTGTATTGATCCAATCCTAACAACCTTGCACCCAGCACATATAAAATAGAAGTCACTTCTAAAATACAAGTGGTGACTGACTGCCAATCATCTCAGGGAAACCAACATAAGAAGCCTTACATATGCTAAATATGTAAATTGAGAGTGAGCTTACTTTGGTGAACGGACATCACTGTTGTGATGAACTATTCTTGAAGTATCAAATCTATTGCATGCTAGCATGAATCTAAATCTTGCCCAAATGCGAAAAAAAATAGTAACAAGTGAGATGAAATGACGGACCATCTGGTTATGAGCTCAAAACAGAAATCAGGAATACAAGGACATAAAGCAAGAATAGTCTAGCTCCAAGGATTGATATGCATCGTGAGCTGGTTAAAATTCAAAGTAATATGAGGTATTGGGTTCAAGCATTGTTATGTGTGTTTGTTCCCACATTATGCTTACCGTAAGCATATATATTCAACGTAGTTTACTTGCCTCTACCCAGGCCAGTGAAATCGCATGTGAAGCATTATATTAGTCAACTTAGTGTGCATTGTTGGATCTATAACTGAAGGTTTGAACTTTTAGGTGAGGGGTCACTCAACCGGGGATCAGGCATTGGACACATTATGCTTACAGTAAGCATACATATTACATGTGGTCTTTCTCTGTAAGGAAAAAGAAGGGACATGAGAAAAGTTCAGGGAAGGATGAGCACAGGATTTTAGAGTCCTTCATGAGTTTTACCTTGTGAAGAGTTGTTAGCCTCTTGGGAAACATTGTTCACCCTTGGAAACTCTTACACAATGATTGTAATAGTGAGAAACTGGAGACATTTATTATATATGTTTCTTAATGTTAATAGGTTTCTTAGCTTATAAATTGAGGAGCGCTAGGATTATAAAAGTCAACCTAGATGAGAGGAGAGAATTTTGAGGTGTGAGGGAGACAAGTATACCGCCTGGGAGTGGGGAGGCAGTTTGGCCTCAGGACTTATGACATTGTAGAAGCAAGGAACGGGTATGGTTCCAGGGCTCAGGTTAGTGTCCGTTTTGGGGGGTGTGTCTCCAGTAGCTCGTATATAATGGGATTCTCTCTGGTTCTGTGGATGTAGGCAGATTTTGCCAAACCACATTAAAATCTGTCCCTCTCTTGCATGTTTGCGTAGTGTGTTTGTGTGTGTAGTTTGGGCTAATTCACAACACAAGAAAGGCCAAGATCTAGTCCCGTCCTAATCAACATAAGTAAAACATGATATTGAAATTATCAAATGTGTGAATGGTAACAAACCAAGTGTGGAGAGGCTAAAGGAGAAACACCAATTCATCTCATGAATTTATAGATCAGTAGATCACCAGAAAGAGCAAGCACCACCCACAAGTGAGAGGCTCCATCCAACAGAAGAATATAGGAGGACATTATGGGTGTTTAGTACATGGAGCAAGCAACAAGAAAGTGAAATTTTTTAAAGTTTTTTAAATGAATAATTTGAAAGAATGAGATGCCTGGTTGAAAGAGAATTTCTTGTCTTGCCACAAATATGGATGTTAAGCAAGCAGCTATAGCAAGAGCAGATTGAAATTAAGACGAAAACGACACGGCAAACAGGGCTTGGCTTTACTGACAATTTATTTTTTACCGTCCTCCTGTTTTACAAGAGCATGGAAAAGGTTGCAGGCTCAAAACCTGTTGGGCTGTGTATGTATATACTGATAAAGAAAACAAACAAACCAACAAGAGAATAGTCTTTTGGTAAAAAAAGGAAAAAGAAATCCATTTGTACCTTGTAATTATATTTCACAGCAGCAGAATGAAAATGTAAGCAAGAGGAGGGGGTAAAATAATTGCCAAATACCTTCATAAATAGAAACCTGAGCAGTGGGAACGATCATTCCAGGAAATCAGCATGTGGTTTGAATTCCCCCAACCAGTTCGTTCTTTCTTCTGTGATCATATTCTTGCCATTTGAATCACCAATAATCCTTACATGAACAAGCACCACCATCAAAATGATGAAATCGGTATGCATCTCGTACTACAATTCTTCTATTTGATATCTTTGATACAAATTTCATCCAATTATGGCAATCATTACAGACACGAAGATTCTTCATCACACGTATAGGCATTGCAGGTGACGAGCTAAAGAGTCCAAATGACACAGCCAGTTTTTCGCTGTGAATATATGCAGTTGCGTCCTTCTGTCCCTGCTCCATGTCACTCCAAAGGCTGTAACGTTCTTGAACATAACCAATTTCAGTTGCCCGTTTGTTCAAATCTGCTAAGAACTCGTATATTTCCTTTGTCTGTAAATGAAGCCGATCACCAACAAAGAATGCGTGAACTGAGTTGTTAACCTCAATCCAGCTACGACCAGGTTCTTTCTTCACACCTCTATCTTTCATCATCTTCCTCATTTGATCCCTGCAGTTCCATTTCCCAGCCACTGCATATATATTTGCTAGGAGAACATAAGTTGCTGAGTCTTCTGGTTCCAACTCCAAAAGATGACGGGCAGCGAATTCTCCTATTTCAATGTTCTTGTGAACCCTACAAGCACTTAACAGTGTTCTCCAAACCATTGCATCTGGTTCGATTTCCATCTCCTCTATGAATTCTCTCGCACGACCCAATTTCCCAGAACGTCCAAGAATATCCACGACAGAAGCATAGTGTTCCGGTTTTGGTATGAGGCCATGCTCTATGCTCATTGAATTGAAGTGGTTAAGCCCCTCCTCCACCAAACCAACATGGCTACAGGCTGACAAAACACCCACAAATGTGACATGGTTTGGCATCACACCTTTCGACTTCATCTCCTCGAATAGTCTCAATGCTTCCCTACCATAGCCGTGTTGAGAATAGCATGTAATTATAGCATTCCATGAAACTTCATTTTTCTCCGGCATTTCCAAAAACAACCTATAAGCATCAGCTATGCTCCCGCACTTTGCAAACAACGTAATTAAAACATTAGAGATCTCAGTTTCTGATTCATAACCTCGTTTTATGATCATAGCATGAATCAGCTCTCCTTGTTTTATATTTGCTACATTGGCAGCAGCACTAACTGTAGAGCCAAATGTGAACAGATTAGACTCTATTCCAGCTTGATTCATTCGAGCAAATACCTGCAGTGCTTCCTCACAATATTTACTCTGTGCAAATCCAGATATCAACCCATTCCACGATATGTTATCCTTATGATCAATTTTCTCAAATGCCAAGTAAGCATCTTGTATTCGACCACATCTAGCATAAAGATTAACAAGTGCATTTCCAATCGAAAGATCTTCGGAATAACCAAATATGCACGACTGAGCATGAATTTGCTGCCCTTGACTTAGTGCTTGCATACCAGCACACGCACTTATTGCACTTGAAAACCCTATGTTATCTGATTGGATCCCTCGGTTTTGCATATCCTTAAAAAGCAAAAGAGCTTCAAGACACAAGTCATTCTGTGCATACCCTGCAATCATAGCTGTCCACGAGACCACATCTTCCTCCGGAAGTCTTCTTAGTATTCTCATGGCAGTATCTAGTTCTCCATGCTTAGCATACATGTCTATAAGCACACTAGAAACATAGACATTAGGCTGGAAGCCAGACTTTATTACTTGAGTGTGAATTTGCTCTCCTAGATAGAGAGCTCCCACAGAGGTACATGTCCGCAAAATACTTGGATAGGTATATTGATTTGGTTTCATTCCTTCAGCCTGCATCTGAGAGAAAATATGAAATGACTTGCTCAGATCACCAGACTGCCCGTAAGCCACTAGCATCACATTCCACAGAACCACATTATCTGTCTCTGTCATGAGGAATAATTCATGGGCAGCTTGCATGTCAGAGCATTTCACATAAAGGTCAAGAAGCGAACCTTCAACAATGATGTCTGATGAGAATCCTGCCTTAATAGCATACGAGTGGAGTTGTTTTCCCTTATAAAGGGCTGTGATTGAGGCACAGGCACTCAGGAGGCTTGCAACAGTAACACAATCTGGTCTAAAGCTATCGAGCTGCATTTTCTCAAACAATTGGAGAGCTCTATTACTGAATCCACACTGAGCAAGCCCTGAGATGATCGAGTTATAGGATATTCCATCCTTGTGCTGCATCTTACTGAACACTCGTTCAGCAGATATCGTGTCTTCCCAACGAAAATATAGCGTGATAAGAGCATTGCTTATAAAAGTCTCAGAAAAAAAACCCCACTTAAAAATAAGACCATGAAGCTGCTCTCCCAGTGAGAATAATTCTATCCTGGCTCCAGCACTGATTGCACTTGACAAGGCATAAGGAGTGGGGAATATTCCCGAATTATGCATTTCACAGAATAACATAAATGCTTCTTTTTCATGCCCATTTTTAGATAGACCAGAGATCATAGCAACCCAAGAAACATTATCTCTCCGATGTAAATTTTGAAATATGAGCTTAGCAGAATCCACAAGTCCAAATTTCGAGTACAAATCAATCAAGGGGTTGCAAACAAGTCCGCTGTTAGCAAATCCGTATTGAATAATTTTAGCATGAACCTGTTCAGCACAGCGAAAACCAACATTATCAGCTCGACAAGCCTTCAAAACACTGCCGAAAATAGATTCATCTGGACTCCCGCTTTTTGCCAGCATTCTACCAAAAAGATGAAATACTCGACTGCTCAGCTCCTTCTCGACAAGATAAGAAATTAGTTTGCTGAAGGAAGATATTTGTGGATCGGGCATATCGTCGAGCGCCTTGGTTGCATCATCTAAATCACCATGTGCTAGATAAACATCCAAAAGTCGGCAACCCAAATCGGGTTCTCTCTCATAACCAAACTTTAATATCCTCCCATGGAGCTTCTTAACATCTATTAAAGACCCAAAATTCAAGCACCCTTCCAAAAGCCAAGCATAGGTTCTGTGGTCTGCACTAATCCCACGCTCTTCCATAGCATGGAGAAAGTCGAATCCGTTGTTTCTGCTTACGCTCGTGAAACTTGCCTCGTCTTCTTCGACGTGTAATTCGTCAAATGCATGGCAAGAGACCATGCGAAAGCAAGAAGACGAATTCAGTCTACCCACATTCTCAGGAGAAGAATTTTGCAATGTTCCCTTCTGAAAAAAGGAAGGAAAAAAAATGTGTTAACTCAAAAAATCATTAGAAGAAACCAAAGAACCATGACAATGGAGGAGCATGACCTTGGAGATTCCTTTGTATAAATCCCAGGTGGTTCGCTCAGTGCCTTTCCTGGCGCAGCATTGAAATAAGGAATTAGAGAAAGGCCCACGTAAGAAAAATGGGTTAGCAACCATGGATACTCAGATTTGAGTGAACATCATTCACGTAGGCCTGTTGATTTTAAAGAAGTCCAAGAAGAAAGACAACGATAACAAACTAGCATTAGTTCCAAGATTTTGGGGCCGAACCAACATATCAGGCTCTGTGCCACCCATAGTCTTCCTACGCCACCCATTCTCATCTAAGCAAAATGAAACTTCAAAATCAGTAGGGCAGCCTTTCTCGGGACTATGATTAAATATGTGCAAGACCTGGCACTCTTCGACTTCAAACCGCAAAGTGTCACAGTAAGTACAAGGGAGGAGGAGGAGACAGGAAAACACAAAGCCTCAGCGACACTGCCCCTCCAACAAACTTCCCTCTGCCAAGCACCCTAGAGCCAACTAGACCAGAAGTGTCGAGTGAAGCCCCCAAACAATTGGGGAAGATTACATAAAATCTATGTTTTTTTGAAGTGGTCAGATGATTCTTGTATAAAATGAGAATCTTACATTCTAATTCAGCTGCACATCCCCCAAAATATAACGCTAATGTAATGATTAGGATTGAATATTCTTATGTTATGCTTGAAATTATATTTAGTACCGATGACTAGATTGTATTGATATGAAGAAAAATTTCACGATAAATTTTCTATTAATATGTTTTTACTAAAATATATATATTCATAACTTAAAATATAACAAGTTATTTACATAATTAAAAAATAATATTTTAAAGAGTAACACTAAATTATAAAAATTTGGTCTATTTTTTATAGATAATAAACAAATAATTTAATTCAAACACATACTAGCTATGAATAAAATTCATATAACATAATAATTAATTCTTAAAAATAGTATCATCAGTCTTTTATTATGAATAATTTATATATTTTATAAATATGATTGTTAAGTCAAAAAGTTGTATACATAAATGAGACTTTCGGTCATGTATTCATTTATAAAGGATTTTTGAACTTTTTATTTTACTCGCACATTTTGCCTTCCTTGAAATCTCGCATTTACTTGTCTTTATCCGAAAACATTACACCGCCCATTTTAGGAATGTGAAATTTGATAGAACATAATTAGAATGTATAGCACAGTTCACTTGAGGCATGTATGAAACATTTTCCTCAAGGCTTTACAAGTTAAAAGGTCGGGCATCGCAAGTAATCATGCAAATTTATAATAAAAGATAATAAAGGAATTGAAATTCAGAGGAATTGAAAATGAGAATTTAAATATTTGGGGCGGCCCATGCTTGATAATCGCCCAAAAAATGGTTGGAAGACAAAAACACTCTCCTATGCCTGAGGAGTTGTGATAGCCTTTGCTCCCCTAAAGTTGCAGGTGGTCTCAGTTTCAGAAGATTCAAGGACTTCAGCAATGCTTTCCTCGCAAAGCTTGGAGGGAAAGTGGCAACTAAAGGTGACCCACCTTGGGGTCAACATTTTGGACCAAAAACACTGCAAAAATTCTGATTTTCTCCGTTCAGAATCAAAGAAGCCAGCCTCTCCAATCTGGAAGTCAATACTGAACTCTAGAGCCATTATCAAAGAAGGATTGTGCTACATGGTGGGTGATGGTCAGTCGATCAATATCTGGGAAGATTCTTGGGTCCAAAGTCTAGTGAACTTCAAGCCTCGGCCTCGGGCTGATACCACAGGGTCCCCAAGCTTGGTAGCTGACCTCCTATCTCCCAATGGAAAGAGTTGGAATTTGGATATCACCAGTGACCTTTTTGAAGATGAGTCAGCCTTGGTTATTTCCCAAATCCAGGTGCCCCAAAACTCGTGTGAAGATGAAATCATTTGGACTCCTGAACATCGAGGAGTCTCTTCAGTTAAGTCTGCTTACCTTAGGGACCAAGCCTCTAGAATTGTTTGCATCCCCTTGTCCACGCTTTGGAGAAGCATTTGGAAGCTGAAGATGCATGCCCGTTGAAGATGTCCCTCTGGAGGGACCGCCAACTTGCATTCAGATTCCATATCCAAGATACGGCTTGTCCTTTTTGTGACGGTGATAGAGAAACGGTGGAACACTAATTCTTCAAATATCATATTGCAAAGATGAATTGGTTCAGTGGATGGGGTCAATATATGGACACCCTTGATGAGAGAAGCATTGGTAGCCTGATTGAAGCTGGTCTTTCTCTCTCCTTTTGCTCTTCTGGAGAGAAGAGACTACATGAATAAGAGAGCCCTTCCTCTCTTTACCAGCTATCCTATGTGAAAAGGTACGGATCATATGGAACAAAGTGATTAGAGGGAAGCAAGAAGTGAATCACATTCAGCTGCTTTGTGATATTTGTGTGGCAGTAAAGGAGTTCCCCTGCCTTTCTCCTCTTGATGTTGATGGCCTTTGGCCTCGGCAGCAAGGAGTTTCGTCCCACATCCCCGCCCAACTGCTTGGTCCGCTCCCCCTCAAAGATTGATTGAGATCAATTTTGACGTCACGTCACAGTTCGACCGCCGCAGGTTTTTGAGCTTGTTTAGCAAGGGATACGCAAGGCCTCTGTGTGGGAGCTTGGATTTTCTCCTCTCGAGCTGATGGAGTGCTGGTGGGTGAAGCTCTTGCTGCAAACATGGCAATTAAGACAGCTTTGGCCACCAGGTGGCCGTCAATCATCATTGAAGGAGACTCTCAAGTGGTTGTAAATGCTTGCAAGGATAATGCCGTTTGTTCCCCTCGGAGGATTCTCACAGTTATTCGTGATATTTTAGTTTGGCGGCGGCTGAGTTGGCTTCTTGGGCAGCAAGTAGATCCTCTTTTGGGAAGTGAGAAGAGTTTTGTCATCACTTGTCGGTTGTTGTTCACGCGTTAAATCCTATTGCTTCGAGAGTTCGTTGGTAGTTTGTTTCTCCACTTTTTTCCCTTGTCTAGCAAAAAAAGAATGTTTCAAACAAACAATCCTAACTTTAAAACTAACCTCTAAAGGATAAAGAAATAATTTTAAAAGCTCATTTAGATAACACAACGTAAAAGCGTGTTTCATGAAAACTCATGTATTCATCAAATTTCTAAGTCTAATTTTCATATTAACAAGTGTCAACCTAGGAGATGTAGGAGGAATGATATTTTGGACGCTAGTTGTCATTTAATTTGGCCGCCCACAAATTTCGTGATCATGATCCTCAAAACCCAAAATTAAGGCATTGGTGTTAAAAGTAAGCCTTTTTTTTTCCCATTTTTAATTAGAGCATTCATAGTCACCACTTTTGTCTTTATTTTAAACTTTAACATTGAAATATTATTTATATGAATTGAACCCATAACCTAATGCAAACAAAAAAAAATCTATATTGCCATAAAACTATCTTAAATTATACATCGCCTCGCTCCCTCTATATATATAGAGAGAGACATAAATATATAACAATAATGAGAGGAAAAAATATATTGAAATGCAAAAAGATGAAATAGTCATTAATTTCATACGAAAAAACACACATAGACGCACCAATAAATAACAATCCGGCAACATGACGGTTGTTAAAATGAATGAGTGAATACACGTGACGTGCCAGACCACACGTATAAGCGCCGCACACTTTTTCCAAGGAGGGAAGGAAAGAAAAAAGGGTCAGAGAAGAGAAACGACCACAAAAGGGGGAGGGACGGAAGAAGAAGGGTTTGGGGGTCCGGCGTGAATGCGACTCGAGGCGATGTGGTTGTGACGATGATGGCGGTGCCGGAGTTAGGGGAACAACAGAGGCGGGAGTTTCCATTTACGGCGGCGGAGGCGACCGAGGTAGCGACGGCAGCAGCGCCGGCGCTGGAGGGGGGGAATGGGGGAAGTCCGGTGGATGGCCGAGTTCCGACGCCTCCGAATCTCAGCCGTGGGGGGATTGATGGCGGGGGTGGCGACGACGACGTCGAGGGAGAGGAAGACGCTGCTGCGGAGACCGAGAGGCCAATTCAACTCGACGACAACTACTACGAAATCGAAGCCGTTCGACGCAAAAGGATTCACAAGGTATTACGTATCTCTACTTCTTTTTTTTTTGACATATCCGTCTATATCTTCCAGGTAATTGCTGTTGTGGTTGCTAGTTTAATTCGGTGGTTACGTTTACGGTTGCGTCATGGATGAAAGAATGATTTCATACATAATGTATGTCATTCTATTCTTTGGAGTTCGACTGATAATTTTGTGGGTTTTTGTGGGGGTGGGGTGGCTGCTTTGTATGTGTCTATGGGTCACGAACTTCTTCCGATGCTGCAGGGTCAACCTCAATATCTCATCAAATGGTGAGTGAGTGACTAATTCTTTAGGGTTCCCTTCTCCCTTTAATTATTAGGTATTACTTATTGCCTACACAAAATGCTTCCAACATGACATCAAACTAGGCGAGGCTGGCCAGAGACTGCCAATACCTGGGAACCCTTGGACAATTTGCTTGCGTGTTCTGACGTTATCGATGCTTTTGAAGAGGGGTATTCTCCTTCCCTGACCCATTGTTCAATTTTACACAAGTACTCCTTGATTTGATATAATGCGCACTATTTTGTCCCTGTCTTTGATTTGATATTTATTTCTTTATTTCTTTTTATAGGCTTAGGTCCGGAAAACACCGGAAGCGTAAACGCAAGTCTGGGGGCTCTACTTTCCAACCTAAGAAGCAGCAGCAGCATCAACGTGTCACTCCAGCAGCTGTCAACACCAATGTACCATCTGCGAATGTCAGGAGGATTGTTGATGAGTCCGTGCCTTCGGTTCTGCTGAACAGTATGAACTTAGCCGATCCTCACATTTCTACAGAGTATAGTAGGCCCTTTGGTCATGAGGGAGAGAATCACACAGGTGGTGTCAACTGCCTTGAAATAGCTAAGCAAGCTGATGAGAATTGGCCAAAGTCCCAAGGAAGGAAGGAAGAGAATGAATTACATACCAAGCTCTTTGAGCTTAAAGGACCAAGCTCTACTTATGAAGGTAATGCCAATGAGGCTGCAACACGGCTGCAAGAAACCAGGGTTTCTGGTGGGGGTTGCGCTGCAGATGGTCCTTCCAAGGTTGATAATGTGGAGCCAGTTCAAACAAATCGTTGCACAGGGGCAAGGAGGAGGAAGTCTGGCTCTGTGAAAAGATTTAAACAGGATTCATTTTTCCGTGCACCAAACCAGGTGCAAGATGGAATAGGAAGGAGAATGACTATTGGTTCTTGTGGTACAGCTGAATGGGTAGGGAAGCAATACCCTGATTCTGTGGTTAATGATTCACCTTACAAGAATGAATGTGATGATTCCAGAAATACATTTTCTATCACTAAGATTATCAAGCCTATTGGTTATTCTGCTTCTGTATCAAACAATGTTCAGGATGTTTCTGTAACCTTCACGGCCATGAGGTTTGTGAACTAAATTTGAACTTCTATTAGTTGTGTTTTGTGAATTATTGCATGCTTCCATTTTAGGAAAAATAATTACCAATTCTTAAACTATAGTGTAGACAAGAAGTCTCACCATAAGGATTGCATGCCTTCATTAAGGAAAAATAATTACCGGTTCTTAAACTATAGTCTAGACAAGAGGTCTTACCATAAGGATTTTGGGCCTAGTTCTGGTGTCATTTGACACTAAAGCTTCTTCTAAGGCTTAAAAGTATCCTGAGTTGTAATGAAAACTGTAGAAGTACGCTTGTTAACAAATAAAAACTTAATGAATACAGAGTTAGTAATTGTATACCATGATAACTAGGTTTTTTTAGGACTTGCCATTTATGCTGATCTATATCCACTTAGAAGCATTTTTCATAAAGAGTCATAAAATATTTATTAATTTTTCATATTTATGTAATTATCATCTTCCTAATTTTAGGACCTTTACTCTCTCATGTTTGCTCAGACTATGTGTACTTTTTTTACTTCCTATTATGGTTCTGTTACATTTTTTTTGGCATAATCAGGATTAATTTTGAAATCAGAAATGTGTAAATTCTATCAAAGTTTTCTTCGCCAGCCTTCCAACTCAACCAGATGCATTATAATTTTAATATATGCCATCAATTGTTTTCAAATTAGGAGTGCCTTTAGGAGCTAGATGCTGCAGATTTAATTTGAAATTTTCTGGTGCGTTCTTTTGGAAATGCTATACATCCATTAGTAAATTTCAATATTTTTGCAATGCTATACATCCATTAGTAAATTTCAATATTTTTGCTGCCATATCATCATTTTGCTTCATCTTGTAATTAATACTTGTCCTTCCACATTCTAACACACTGTCTTTTTTTTCCCTTTTCTCTTGAGATTAATAGGGCTGACAACTCATATTATATATAACATGCTATACTGTTGGGATTTGACCGGAAACGAGAATATACATGAAAATGCAGTGGAAAATGAAATTTTGATTCGATCTCGAATCCCAAGATCACCTTTGATTCATAAAGAAAATGAACTTGAGAGAATCAACAGTTAACTCCATGACATGCCACAAGAGGTGATTCCCTATGCATTCAAGTGTCCACCACCCTCTACACATTCACAAGAACAAGGCTTCTTGTTTGATCCTCCGAGACTGGAGTTAGAGAAAATCCTAGAACTATTTCTTACAAAATACCTTTTTGGTGGAAGTGAGAAGGAATCTTCTATCTTGGGCACACCCCCTCTTGAAGAGGTATGGAGTATGGTGGATGAATACTACTTTCCTTCTCCCGTACTCCTCCTTTTGAGAACTTGAACCACTCTATTGTCTTTGTAGGTAAAGAGAACCATAAAGAGGTATAGGGCGCACCCTGAAGGGAAAGACATTTCCACATAATCAATCACAAATTCACAATATAATATTTTTCCTGCCTTAAAAATCTGTTATTCAACCATTGCATATAGATAGAGCGCCCTAATGAAATTAGGAAACATTATTTTAGCAAAAGACACGTTTAAAAATAAATGTATCTTAATTATGAATTTCCTAATTTAAAGATATACTAATAAATATGATCTATAAGATTGGAATTAAGTGATAATAAACAAATATGATCCTCTTCCATATTGCTGCCTCCACTACCATAAGCAGACGTTCCGTAACTGACATGAGTACAACCTCTACCACCATGTTCCATGTTATCTCAATGACCAATAGTGTGAACAACCATAGCATTGATCTCTACTGGGATATCAGATTTAGAACTAGGAAAAAACTTCAAGTCTCGAGGGAAAACCCCATCAATGGCAGTTAAACCTAGCAGCTGGAAAAGCCATTATGCTGTTGCTTTAGCACATAAAAGGTCAAATTCCGCAAGTCACACCCCAACACGCCAATCACTGTGATCCAAAGGAGTTCTGGCACCACAAAACAAAGCAACATGCTACACGCATCGATAATCGCCACAAGGCTTTTGAAACTCAACCATATCACCATAATATCAAGCAGCACATTACAAGTGTGACACCTCACAAATAAAATATAAAAATCACGAAACCATACTGTTGATACTGCGTCAGATCTCCCCATTAAACTGCCTTTAGGGCTCACCAAAGCTGAACTGTGCTCTTGTGGACGGTGTTCCCAGAACAAAAACAGAAGAGGAGACTGAAGGGGAGAGAGAGAGAGAGAGAGAGAGAGAGAGAAGATCACCAGACTGCTGGCCCTCTACAGTTTTGTTTGCTTTGATACACGAGAGAGAGAGAAAGAGGTTACTTATATATAGGTTACATCATCGTAAGCCCTTATCCAACATAATGATAACATTGAGAACACTAAACTAGCCTCACTAATAACCCTTCTTACTTCCAGAGAGTAAGATACCCTCTAGGGTTTTGTTGGCTCTGATATGGTAAAAGAGACAGATGATGCCCTCTAGCAGAACTTTTTCCCATTGTTGTGAGGCACTTAGGGTTTTTTTATGGTATAAAAGCTAGGTACCTATGGGTTTCTGATGGAATGGAAGCTTCTTTATTCTTTAAAATTTTACTAAAGTGAAAGATGTTTTACTTTAGAAAGAAAAAAAAAAAAGTTGCATGCACAGGTGTGCATATCCCACACATACCCCACCAGCCCATATGTGGATCTGGTTTTTCTAAAAATAAAAGAAAAAGGGATACATCTGCAGCCTTATCCAATGTCTGGGACCGTATCCCAAACGTATTCAGGTTATATTGATCTCTATTTTCTGTTAAAAGTTCGGGATACTTCAAACACACGTAATTCATATCAAAGCTTGCCTTCACTGTTTCTGTGTCCATACGCATGGGCCGTGGCCATACTCCCTGGCTGGGTGTATCATTGCTTCATTGGTTGCTATTACCCATAATCTTATATTTATCTGAGGATAAACTATTTTGCTTCTCCAAAAGGAAAATGAAGTGGAAAAGGTTTTTCTTTCTTGTTGCATTTGGGTTGACATAAGCGTGGCTCTGCTGAAACTTCTTCTGTTGCTGGTCTGTATCGTGCGATTTATTTTTGCCCATATGATCCTTATCACCCTACCTCCCATCAAGGTGCTATCAATGAATATATGCACAATCAAGTACCAAATGGTTTAAAGCCTTTCTCCCCAAAATGCTACCTGGTCATGAGAATATAAGGAGATGCACGAAACCCTATGACCCAGAGTCTTGTTAATGTGGTCATGTTGCCTAGTTTAATTTGGCCATGGAGCTTATCGTGACCTCCCACCAAAGTTCTATCAATGAATATAATACGCAATCAAGTACAAATGGTTTAAATCCTTTTCCTAAAACGCAACTTGCTCTTGTGGGAATAGTCCTTAGAGGAGATTGCCCGAAGCCCTATGACGCAGAGTCTTGTTAGTGGGGTCATGTTTGTATAGCCTGTAGCTGAATCATTCTGGTATGTCGTTCATCTTTAATGAGTTACAGTCTGGAGGTGGTTTTGGTTGAAAGAAAAGCCTCTCCACATCTCAGGGAAGTCCAGGTTTTGGAATTTTGGTCTTACCATTTCTAGCTGCTCGACTAACAGCTGTTTTGATGTGAGTGAAGCATCTTGCATGAGAGGAGAGAATCATAAATGCCATGAATTGTCAAAGGAGGACATACAGACTGATAAAAGACGAGTTCAAGGAGGTAAAAAAATAGCCAATGTAGGTAGTGATGGGTTTGAGATACTCTGCAGTGGTCCCCATTTAAGCAGAACCGAATCAATCTAGATGACTTCTATCATCAATAATGGTCCAGCCTTTGGCCTTTAAGTTCCTCAAGAACTTCTAGGTTTCTTGATTAAGAATGCAAGAAGAGGTTTTTCCTTTGTTTCTCTAGAAGAAGCATAGACTTTGATCACAACTATTGAATTAGATCATTCTCTATTACTGTATGCTTAGTGATAGCAAAACAAAAAAGCCTTGCCAGGAGTAAAGGAATAAAAGTGTGTTTTAAGAGCAAACCATCTTCCATAAAAGATCTGATTAGAGCTCAAATTCTGCATGTGTAAAATTCTTCCAAGTTCCAGATACTGAAAGGCTGATATAGCCTTTGTTTAATGGTTTTAGTTCTTCGCTGACTGCGGCTAAGCACCCTGTATTTCTGAGGTATCTTGCACCTGTCTCTTTTGATGAGTAATAATATCCCTTATTAGAATAAAAATGAAAAAATTGTTGTCGATACTGGAAATATCAACTGGCTCAAGAGCTTAAGCTAAGTATAGATCTCATTTGATGATCTTCGGCAAGCTTTTATTGAAGTTGTGAGTGATTACATACTCTTTTCTTTTTTCATTAATTTGTTATGCTTCTTGTAGTAACACTATTTTATATGGTTACCTATGCACAGGTCTGATGGGAATGAAGTGACGGTAGATAATAAATACCTGAAGGCTAACAATCCCCTTTTGGTAATTGATTTTGTTGTAAACAGCCTTTGTGATTTCTATCTCCCCCATCACCATTGCAGTGGTTTCTTCTGTTCTGTAGTTGGCGCATTCCCTTTTGATTAGACCAAATCTTGTGTTATAATCGGATAATTGTTGTCTTGTGGCAGTTGATCAACTTCTATGAGCAACATCTTCGGTACAGCTCTACACCATGACTGGGCCGAGTTATGGAGGGAGATCTGCTTCATCATCCTCGTAGTTTTTGTTCATTTACTGCGTTGTAAATAAATTTGTAGCTGTGGGGGGATAGGGCATGAAAACGGGGTCTCGTGTTTCATTCCTTTGGTGGATTCTAATCTATTTTATGCATCACTCTCTCCCCCTTTTGGAATCAGTAGCTTGTCACCAACCTACTTCTCGATGAGTGCTACCGCAGTTTAGTAAAGACTCCAAAATTTAGATTATACTCTGATAATGAGCGATGCATGCGTAGCATATAAAATGATTCTTGAAGCTCTTGCATGGAAGGAAACTACTCATATGATGCCCCTCTTTTCTTTTGTTTCCTTTTTCTTTTTATTTCTTTGTAACTCGAAATGCATTTCCCATGCACTTCACTGTTGAGCGACGTCGCCAGACCTTCAGGCAGAGGGATTGTAATACAAAACAGGAGGAGCTTTTGTGAAAAGCTCATTTTTATTTGTTTGTTAAGCTAATCAAATTGGTTCCGGAGCTTGGAACGCATCAAAGCTCAGCTTGATTATGGGTACCAACTCGCGTCAATGAACATATTCTTTAAAAAAGCATTTGTTGGACTTTATGGATGTTACCCTTTTAAGGTGCTTCAGGTTACTTTTAATTTACGGCGCAGGAATTACTTGTTTGTTGTTATTTGACAAATGTGTGAGATTGTTCATGAGCTATCCTTGAGCTTGTAAAAATAAGCCCCCGAATGCTTTGCCAACACAGGATTGGGAACCGTTCACAAGCATGTATGCTATTGTCAATGCATTGGCCAACACAGGATCACGAGCCATTCACGAACATACATGCGCAAATATAATGAATCAAGCTCGAACAACCTTGCTTTAAGCTCACCTTCCTAAGAATTTAGTCAAACCAAAACTCGATTCGCAAGCAGTTCACAAACATGTATGCTATTGTCAATGCATTGGCTAAAGCCGTTCACAAACATGTATGCTATTGTCAATGCATTGGCCAACACAGGCTCGCGAGCCGTTCACAAACATACATGGGCAAATAAAATGAATCAAGCTTGAACAACCTTGTTTTAAGCTCACCTTCCTAAGAATTTAATCAAACCAAAACTTGAAAACACCGACCCCCCTAACACACCCAAAAAAATAATAATAATAATATATAAATTTTCCTACAAAGCAAGGAAAATGACTATTGTATGGGAAAATGACTTCTAACAGAGTAGAGTTTAGGGTTTCGATTGCCATCTCCCCCTCCCCTTTAAAAAACCCCAATTCAAATGAGGTAACCTACGTACCCTCGATTTCCCTACTCCCCATTCCTATCCATTCAAGTGGTGTAAAAAATTTGAAAGACATGAAAATTCTAGCTATCATATGGAGCGCAACAATTATAAATTAGAAAATCTGTAAGGGAGAGGGGGAAAAAGGAAAAGAAAAAAAGAGGCTCTTCCATTCTACCATCTTCAAGCCCCATGCTCTCTGAGCTATTCATAGCTAGCAGCACTATTATTCAGGCAAGCTTCCATCTGAAACCCCATCTAAAACCCATAATGGATGGATCATATCTACTTTATTCATATATAACTCAGAATTTAAGTAAAGTTTAAAAAGGACAAGAGCTCATTAAACAAATAAATGCATATTAGTTATAGAAGGCTATCACAGGACGGAATGAGCTCCCCCGCTGGGAATTTCTGCGGTTGTGAGCTCCTTTACATTTTGAGGGAAACAAGGGAACCAGCTACGAAAAACTAGCAGAGTCCAACTAAAGATCAAAAATTTAACAAAAGAACGTAATTATCTGACATTTTGGACAAAAATGTAAAAAATCAAACAGACACCCTAAGGATGTGCATGTTCTTGAATCTTGGCTTACATAATCTGACACCAAAGACTATACAGGGTTGCTTTTAATATATGATATCACACCATGTACTCTTAAGACCACAAGTAAAAGCTTGTTATTGACTTCAGTTACAGATGTTCCAAGAATTTCATGACTAAGAAGATAATTCATGTAAGTATAAAAGTCATATGCTAGAATGTGTTTAGTAAAACGAGCCGGTCAGAAAAGAAAACAATACAGGTAAAGCATGGAAAATGCACTCATTTCCAGCTATGGTGTCATCATTTCATGCACACGGCACATTGACGCACAACGGATTCTACCACCATTCATCATTGAATTGATGGAAGCTGAACTTACTAATTAAAGGACAATGCAACACGATAGACGTATATATGAACAAACTTTACATGTTGAGGAGTGTTTTATAGTTGAATAGAGTTTGATGGTTGATTCTCTACTGGCTCACAACACTTTGCTAAGGGGACCAGACCAATGAAAGGAATAGGGTGAAAAAAAAACTCTGCCAAAACAACATACACAAGCACCAGTGAATGATTTGTGCTTAAAACAAGGCTCAGCTCAATTTCGAACTTCTATTCTGAACTCAAGAGTCAAAGTCAAACTCATTTAACATAGCTAGGGTGAAGCCAAACCAAGGATGATAATAACTCTGTTCAATCAAACAATTTTTGTTTAAGCTGGACCCAGCTAGCTTACATGGGTATCAACAGCTCAGATTGACATTCTAGTTAATATTAAGAACTTAATGGGCAATGTGTTGAAACTTCAACTCTATTCAGAACACAAAAAAAATCTTGCTCAACTGAGCCATAAAAGATTTGCCTGGTTTTAGTGGGTTAACTGGACCTGAATGCATGGGCAAAATCAGACTTAATGGAAATGCGCAGATCCAAGGGGAGCAATAAAAATGATATCATCCCCATAACTGATGGAATGGAAGTGTGTTAACTGAAAAATACGAGCAGCCAAAATGACTCCACCCCACACAGTGTCTGTCAATAATTCATTCCTAAACTATTCCTCGCTTATTCAGTACTGCTCAGTTAGTTTACTTAAAGTGATTGAAAGAATTGTGGTAAGATTTGAGCACGCAAATGGTAATACACTTCACATAAGCATGAATGAATTGAGGGAAAACAGAATTTCATAGTTCAAGAATTGTGGTTTAGAAATCACCGGAGACATGGCAACTTCTGTTTTCAAATGATTGAACGCCAACCGTGGATCATTTTTGGTCCGATGTTCCTGAAGTGATGCCTCGAATAACTAGAAACTTAAAAAAGAAAAACCCACCACAGGATACATACTCGCATACCTCTCTATATGAAATCACAATCTGACTCTGAGCAAATGCACAGCTCCATTACTATGCAACTATCATACTTCAATACAATCTCTGACGCCAAACTATAGCCAACTCAGAATATCAGTATTGTTTTTATTTTTATTTTTTTGCAGCAGATAGTATCATACCAACAGTTGCCATTGGTGCCAAATTGCCAACTATCAACAGCTATATATAAAGACGCGTGTGATGAATAAAGCAGCTCATACGATATCTTATGAATATCATTAGAGAATGCCTAAACGGTAATCTGGGTGCGGAGCACAATGCGGATGATGAGAATTCTGATCTGTGGACTCATGGAGAAACAGACAACATCGGAACATACAGGATTTAGCATGGCAAATTGCATCCAGCTATGAACAATGGAAACACTAATATCTCCCGTCTAAACGAACAAACAAGTAAGAACCACAAAACATGGAAAAAAAAAAAAAAGCAATGTAAGGAATAGATAGTTTAGTTTTTGGGAATGTTCTTGCCGACAACCTTAGCAGGTGCAACGCGAAGAAGGTTACCAGGCTTACCGGGGAGCGCGCCATTGATCATGAGCACCCGGAGGTCGTGATCAACCTTGACAATTCGGAGCTTCCTAATCTTGCGCTTGGTTCCACCCATCCTCCCGGGCATCTTCTTGCCGGGATAAACGCGGCCGGGAGTGGTGCCGGCGCCGATGGACCCGAGCGCGCGGTGGCTCTTGGAACCATGGCTCATGGGTCCCCTCCGGAAGTTATGGCGCTTGATGCCACCCTGGAACCCCTTCCCAATGGTGGTCCCTGAAACATCTACGAGATCCCCTTCCTTGAAAAGCTCCGTGAATTGGAGGCGCTGGTTAGGGTGGAACCCGCCCTCTGAAATCACGGCGGACGGGAGACGGAACTCCTGGAGGTGGCGCATTGGGATGGCTCCGGCCTTGTTGAGATGGCCTAGCTCCGGCTTGGTCAGCTTGCGGTCTCGAACGCGGCGGTACCCAATCTGAACAGCGTCGTAGCCGTCGGTGGCCTGAGTCTTAACCTGCGTGACGATGTTTCCTTCCCTGAACCCCACCACCGTCACCGGGACCACCTTCCCCTCCGGATCGAAGTAGCTCATCATCCCCAGCTTCGTCCCCATCACCCCTATTCCTGCTTCCATGCTCATTCCCACAATTACCAAGTTCCGTTGCTCCTTCTTCGGCTGGTGGGTATGAGGAAGAATGAGAGAAGCGCCGAAGAAGGAGGAGGAGCGATGGATTTGAGAAACCGAAAGCTTGAGGGGTTGTCGAGTGGAGAGGGAGCAGCAAGGGAGCGACAGTGACAGTGAGGAAGATGGGTGGGGTTTCGTTCTTGAGGTCACGGGGGTTCCGAGTATTCCCATGGATTGCGAAATTGTCGCCGCCGCCGCCGCCGCCATGTTCGTTCCTCGGAGCGAGGAGAAATCGAAAGGATAGAGAAGAAGGGATAAACGGATTTGAGGATGGATTAAGGAATGGAACTTCTCCTTTAAGGACCCAATGGGTATTTTTCCGGCCCATTGGCCTCGTTAGGCCCAACTTAGTAAACTTGTTAAAGAAAATAAATGAATAACTAACAAGAGCCCATTATGGAGGATGTGAAACTTCTTGGGTAAAATCCTTAATGACTTGATATATAGGGTAATTCTACTTGGGGATCCTAAGGTTGGTTGGGTGAAAAAAAAAGAAAATTTGGTTCTTCAGAAGGGTATTTTAGTCAAGTAACAATAAAAGAACCCATAAAACATTTATCAGATCAACATTTTCGGTGTGAATGATGTTTTTCGGATATACAAATAGAATTACTCCATAATTGAATGGGCTTTATATTTTCGAAATGGTGTTGCAGTTTCCAAAATGATAAGTTTGAAATTTGAATAGATGGTCAATATTTTTAATATACACATGACAGCCATCCAACGGGAGATTACAAACAAGCTAGATTCTACTTTTATTATTAGTCTACTTCAACTACATTTCATCCAAGTTCTTTTATTTGTCATTTTTGCTTCTAACATCTGTATTAATGGTATTTTTGGGATTTGGTCACAACCCTTTTAGTAATCTAGGAGGTTTAATGTTTTACCCTTTAAAATAGGCTTGCGCATTTCAATAGTATATTAAAAAAAATAATTTTACCTAAAATTATAACCATTATTTGGGGCCCCAATAGACTTAGAATCCTGGCTCGCCTTATGACTGCAAGACACACGAATGCAACATGCATTCTCAGGAGTCTAATTGGTTGTACCATACAAGGATATATCCTAGATATCTCAGACATGCAACGTGCATTCTCCGGAATCCAAATGGTTGTACCAAACACAGATATATCCCAGGCATTCATATCTCAGACATCTTATTCTTGGAAATGTAACAAAGAGATGTCAAATTCCACGAACCAAATGATCCCTAAGTTCCATTGATGCCTAATAGATGCACAAGTAAACCAGTCATGCGGTTACGTCCATAGACCTTATTCTCGGCCACAAAGCCCACCTCAATCCAAGCAAGCTGCATCAACAAGATTGTCCCATACTTCCAGCAACATTCACACGACGCATGCATGAAAATTCAACATTCAAACAACACAAGCATGACAAAATTCAAACAATATCTGCATGACAATCAAAAGCACGTCACAACATGGAGCAATCATCAGCCAACCATCCACTTCATAGATTTGTCAAAGGGCATAATCACCACCAACCATTCACTTAACATTAAAAGATAACCATATTTATTGTGCATTAATATCAAATGCTATGAATCAGTAACTCAATAAATAGATAGACTGATCAGTCAGAATTACAGCCTTGAAAGTAGACTTGCAGAAATTGGAAGACTGCAAATGGAAGACCCAATCTAACACAAAATCATGATGTTTAGATGAATTTTAAACAAATTTATTCCTAGCCAAATGTTTGGCTGAACAAGCACCGATAAGAAACACAAAATACAAAAAGCAAGCAATAGCCGATCCGTTTTAACTCTCAACATTCTTCAAAAGAAAGCTTATTGAGGAAATGGAAATATAGGCAGCCTATCGCCTCAGAGAATGCAAAATGTACTCAGCATAGAGGTCCCTGCAACAAGTCATAATGAATGCGTGAGCAAAATATGCACTCCCCTCTATATGTATCTTGCTAGGTAAGTTTCCTCTAATCATGATCAGTAAAAAAAAAAATTGAAGAGACTGTTTTTAAGGCTGCCTTTCTAAGTTGAACTTACATTGAGTACTGGATGGCTTCTGTGGCAGTGGCCGATGGTAAAAAATCATTAACCGCAACCTCTTTGTTCTCATTCTTTTTGTCTGTGCAGTAATTTAAGGGATTAGCAGCCAGTTATTTCCTCTCGTTTGGTTTGCAAAATGGAATAGCAATTACTTGTCTATTTCTCCCATGGTCCTTGGGAGGAGCAATCTCTCTCATGGTCCATGGGTTTAACATTCCTCACATGTATATATCTGTCAAATAGTTATTCCATTCCAACACTATTCCATTTATTAACCAAACGAATGGTAAAGGTTGGCCGATATATATAGTTTTAGAAAAGCATACAGTCTTCAAAGAAGCGACGAATCTCAGCTAGACGATGTGGTGGAAGCTCTTTAATGTCAGTGTAATGCCTATACTCCGGATCATCAGCACATACAGCAATTATCTTGTCATCTTTCTCTCCCTAAATCATTCAAAAGCATCAGAGTCAACCAAACTGTTATATAAAAGTTTTGAGGGCAGCCCAAAGAATATGGAGATGCCAAGAAAGCCTGAAAATGGTTTTAGTTTGTTTTCTGATGAGTTCCCAGAAGTACCTGATCAATCATGGGCATCAGTCCAATTGCCCGAGCTCGTAGAAAGCAACCTGGAAGGACTGGCTCCTACTCAAAACAAAATTTGAGTTCAACTTAACTCAATAAAATGAAGACAAGCAAGCAACTACGGGTGCTATAGGTTTAATATGTAGAAGTATGCATCATGAGAAGTTGGGTGTCTCAGAAAAATAAAAAAAATAAAAAATAATAATAATGGTTGGTAGCACAATTACGATCTGGTGCTACATGCCAATTATTAAAAAAAGGGGGAGATATCCAAGAAATAAATCAAAAGCAGCCACATTTTAGGACCAAAATAATGAGTAGTCATTCTGTAATCTTTTGAAACAACATGGAAACTTTGGCAGCACTTTTGGGATAAATCTGTAATCAAGAATAATGACAATAACAATCCAAGCAAAAGAACAAAAAATAAAATTAAAACTTAGTGGTATTGAAAACAAGACAAAAAAGCAATCCAAGCAATTAAAAGAATCTGTAGGTTTAAGCACCTGCATTAGGACTAAAACGTCCATTGGATCATTGTCTTCACATAATGTGCGAGGGATAAACCCATAGTTATGAGGATAGACTACTGACTGAATATAAGACACGGTCAACCTGTTCATTCATCAAAACAATATAAACAACCAGATTATATACATAAGTTACATATACCAAGGCCCATAAGAATATTATCAAGTGATGAGATCAAAGTCAGTAACACCTCAATTTGAAGCTTAAAGAAAGTGAGTTGCAAGTAGGATTTGATATTCCATCCAATTGAGTAGCAAAAATATTTCACTTACCTTAATTAGCCCTGTCTTCTTGTCCAGCTCATATTTGACCTTACTTCCTTTTGTTATCTCAACAACCTGTGCCATAAAAAATTCAACGGAACATGCTTTCATGTCAAGGGGGAAAAAATTCCAACAAACCAGGAAATAATGATACTGCATACAGAGCGTGCTAGTGGGAACTTGAATATAATTGTGGTAGTTGAAAAATAGTCGCTTCTAGAGAAGAATAAGAAACAGAAAAATGATTCTAACACATATGATTTGACTAGAGTACGCTCCCTTTTGCCTCTCGAATGAGGAAAGAGTTGGTTGCATGTTAATTTTGGCCATAAAGCTTCATATACGTAAATAATTGATAGAGTAGTTAAAGTAATGACTTACACAGTTTACAATTTGCGGTGCTTCAGGACCTGCAGACAAAATCTTGAACCATTAAACTATTTCTTCAATTATTTTAGATTAGTCAAACCATGAACATAAAGAATTATCATTACCAATTTCTAGGTCATGCCAAGGATGTGCAGCAACTGATCTTCTTGACAAGGATGAAAGGATTCTAGTATTCAATCGGGGAGCTGCACGTTGTGGTTGACTTGCTTCACTCTCATCAGCTTCGTTGCTCATCTCTGATGAGGTGCCAAAAAAATTAAAATGAAAGTTAATTCCATTAAAGGGCACTAAGTGGATGCCAACAAGTACATCACTCTGATGGGATAAAAAATAAAAATAAAAACAGATAGCATGGTGTGATCGTGCAGGTGCAAAATTTTTGCATTCCTAGCTTGTAACAGTTGCAAAGGACAAGGATGTCACTGTCAGAAATCTCAAGGATGCACGACCTCCTCCGCCTCCACCCCTTGTGTGGATGAAGGTTAAGATCTGCGGCAAGGCTAGTAAGGCATAGTTGGTGTAAAGCTGGGATTAGCAATTAACCATAGAATAAGGCAGCCACTGGCCCCTGCGAAGATGCTAATTTGGGATAGAAGGGACTGTTATTCCTGGGTTTTCAGCTGTACTTGAAGAATCAAATCAGCTAATACTAGCTCATTTTTCTTTTACCAAGTGACAAACATCACTGGAGTTAGTTTCACCAAAAAAAAAAAAAAAAAACCATCACTAGAGTTTGTAGCAAGTGTTAGTAGGGGTGGGAAATTGAGTTAAATCACCACGAAATCCTTCCACTAGCAAGATTCTAATACTTAGCCATTTCATAGTTAAAATGAGTAGAACGGCCATTCCTTCTTGGGAATGACCACTTTCTCATATAGAGAAGTGAACGTTTCAACTGGAACCTAAAAATCCACTATTATCTGAGTTGCAGCTCGCCAGCTCCCTCTTTCCCCCACCTCACTCTACTCCGTCTCCCCAACATAGACTCCAGGCCCATACTTCACTCCGCAACATCTCCCCATGGGCTGCTACCAGCAGAGCCAAAGGGAATGCATTTATAAGCAACTCAGTGGGGGCTTTAGTCAGCGCCCTAAATTCTCAAACCCTTGATTCTTCCACCTCGCACAGATAATTAGCCTATAGAAGTACAAATTATGAAGCTAGATACCAAAGATCTGGCAAAATTACAAAGATCACACTCAACACCACAATACAAAGCCTTATCACCCAAATCAAAAATTCAAGGCTCCATCCGCGGGCAATGTACAAGTTCGGAACCCATAGAAGCCAGACAGAAAGCATGTGGGAGGAAAAGACCATCACGGTTTTCATTCCATTCCAACATTTTTGAACCAAACATTTGAATGCATTGGGTGAATCAAACATTCGAATGGGCTGGGGATGGAAATGGCTAATTCCATTCTCATTCCCATTTCCATTCCAATTCCGCATTCCACTCATCCCGCCACTCAGACGCAAACCATAGTGACTCAAAAATGTGATATAAACAGCAAACTTCTTAGAACATACTTCCGCGTGTAGTCTGCTGTAAATGTCCATAAGAGGGTGCCAAAAATGCCCACTGATTAGGGCAATATCCATGCTACATTCGAATCTACAGATCTTAGATGGGAACTGACAAACAAAACTGTACTCTTTTGTGATTATACTACCATTCGCAATCGCAATTATAAACACACGATATACCTGAGACTTGAGGTGAAGAGGCACAAAGCTTTGAGTTGAGAGAAAGAGAGAGAGGCAGAGGAAGAAGATGAAGTCGGAGCGTGTAGGGTTCAAAGAGACGCGAAGCCACGACTTATATATATACATACAAAATAAAATGAAAAAGGAGGGTGGAGATGGTCAATGGTCAACCGTTGCGAGGTTATTGGGTTCTTCAGTCCTCGTGGCTTCATGTCTGACGAGTCGGTGGTTGCGAGATCCACTTCCCTTGCTGAAGTTACGAGAAAATTTTGCACGGACCGGTTGCTGTATAGGTAAATAATTATTTTCCTTTTTTAGTATAAAAGAGGTATATTTATTTATGGAGATTACAAGAATTAATTACATTCATATTTTTCTCTTTTTAATTTTACGGAAGTTAGATTTTGTAAATACGCGCCTTTTAAGGAATAATGTTTTTTTTTTTTTTTTTTTTTGTTGATTGTCACAACCGATGAATACAAAAATTTCGAAGTTACAGCCACCTGGACGCTTTTGCCTTTTTGTGATTTTTTCTTTCCGAGTTGCCATTGATAGAATATTTTATTTATCCATTGCATCAATGAAATTTTGTAATGTTTTGTATTAGTGTGTGGTCCTTTTTAAAGGATATTTGATCAAATAATAATATTATAAGACAATATAAATTTTATCACGTGAACAAATTTTATGTGAAAGGTGTGTGAAGAATGTATGTATAGCATTACCCTTTCACTTTATCAAGTTATTCAACGAGTGCACTGAGAAATTTTGAGGAGAAATGAGTAATATTATGTGGAAGGTCAGAATGGAAATATTATTAATTCCCATTTCACTCTACTAGTCGTATACCACGTGTACGTGAGCTCAACAATTTTTTTTATTCATAATATTTTGAATAAGACTAAATAATAACGAAAGCTAAAAAAGGGAAGGGGGAGAAGCAAAGGTATGCATTGGAAGGAATTAAAGTGGAGGGAGCAGCGAGAAAGGTGAGAAAGTTGAGAGAAAAATGTGGCAATTGACACGATAACCACCATGGTCGTATTTGATTTATAATTTTATCCACTTAGTTTTTGACAAGATATTGGAATGTGTAAAAGGAAATAAGAATATTTTGGACATTTCATGATTTTGAATTTTTAATTGATAAGAAATAATCGCTTTCCACCCAACCCTTTTTTAACAATACTTAGCCACATCGCATGTGCAAAGGCACAGTGCTCAACGACTATTTAGTTAATATAATATTTATATAAATTTATTTAAATACTGAAGATCAAATAAAAAACTAAAATAAAAAAGATAAAAGTAGAGGGATTAGAGAGAAAAGTGAGGGTTGAGCAGTTGAGAGGATATAGTAAAATATTTGATTCATAATTTTATCCGGTTGATTTGGAGAGAATGTTGAAATGTTTAAAGAAAAATAATGATATTTTAAACATCTCAAGATTTTAGGGCTCGATTGATGTAAAATAACCAATTTTCACCCCACCCCTGTTTCTAATGGTAAGAAGAAGGAGAAGAGGAGGGAAAGTGTAAAAAAGAAATAAGATAGTCATTTTTATTTTATGTTACGCCAGATTGATTGGATGTTTTATTTATTTATTGAGTCAACATAATTTCAGTGGGATTATTAATTCCTATTTTACTGTTTAATAACATGCAAAAAAAAGAAATAAAATAGTCATTTTTATTGTGTATGCATAATTTTTTTTGGTTGAATTCATTTGAGAATAAGGGAGAAAATCAAATGAAGTAACCTAATTTTTCACTTAAGAAAAGCACCTAAATTAATTACACAACCGCATTTATCGTGGATTACCCAACAGTAAAATGCACTTAACATTGTCAAGGAACCGAAGAAAAAGAGCAACACTACTCATCCCTAAAAAGTCATTCCCAATAAATTTCTGCAATCACATACTTGGACAGGTTCGTACACACATTAGTAAGTTCCCCGAAACATTGAGAGCGTAGAAAATCGTTAGAAATTACTTTTCTAGGGATGAACTTCTCCCGAGGGGAACTCACATTCCAGAAATGGGAATGAGCTTGTAATGTGGTTCATTAGTCCATCAACCCAATGAAGATTGTTCGACCAAGAAAAAAGAAACGTTACGGGATCCATGATATCTTACCTACCGAAGAAAAAAGTCCCCCTCACCCTCAAGGGCTCGCCCATCACCACCAAATAGTCCACGCAACCACCACCGCGGTTAACGCTAGCAGGTGGCGCAAATTGCCAGCAGAATAAAAGCACATGACTTTCGTGCAGGGAACAATCAAGGCTCGTTACATACATCTCTTCCAATTCCAAGAATAACTACAGTCCAAGTCTATTTGAGGAGCTGCAACTGCATTGGCAGGACGCCTCGAGGTGAGCGAAATAATAAAAGCTAGCATAGACAGACATAAATGGTACACACACAGGGCAGCTTGTTCTGTAAAGGACAGAAATTGAAAATTATTAACACAGAAAAGAAGTACTGCGACAGAAAATTTGGAGATGTCATGCAACGAGGAAAGTTTCCTTGTTATGGACTTCGATGCATATTATTATCAAATATCAAATTGAGGCTTCCCCTTCCAGGCGTATCCTTTTGGGACACTTCTCTTCACTTTGGCCGCTGGCAGTAGTAACTCTACCCTCCTTGGCCTCGACAGAGCATCTTTTGTAAGGTTTAAATCCTGTTCGACGTGCCCTAAGCCTTCCCTGTCCGAGCCCCAGCAAAACCATTCCTTCTTCTCTATTGAAGTTGCCTCTCAACAATACATTTTTCTCCATTTCCTGATTAGCCAAACTTCTTCCCCACGTCTTGCTGTTAAGGTCTAACTGTATTGCATTGTTCTTATCCTGTTCACTGCTAATTCTCTGAAGTTCTTTGTTCTTCAGAACATGTGGCGGTGAGAAGCTTTGCGGCAACACTTCTCTGTTAAAGAGCGCTTGGAAAGCCAGCCGCCCCTGTGAGATTTAGTTAAAGATGAGTAAAAGTAATAGTAAAAGTAATTGTAATCCTAACGAGAATAAAATGTCACCTCTTCAGAGACTTCTTTCCAAGAATCATTAATGTTGCAAACACTTCTACTGCGACGACATCCAGCCTCACTACTAACTGGATGATTTGCATCTGGTTCTTTCGACTCGTCCTTTTCCCTCTCATCCTTCTTCAATGCATCAGTTTCCACTTCACTGCTGGAAGGTGTGTTTGAACCACAAGACGAACGGTCCACCCGTTTTCTGCTCTTTTCCTTGTTTGAAGAATCCGTAGGGGGCTCAGTGGATACTACTACTGCAACCTTCTTCTCATGGCCATGACAGGAGGCTGTTACCACAGAATTTAGCTTTGCAACTCCGCTTTCTTCAGAGTCTGAGGAATTACGCGCTTGCAAAGCTCCAGAGTATTCAGGTGGCTCTTGTTTCTGATCTTGCAAGGACTGAGTCCTTTTAGGAGCATTGTCTGTTGTTGCATCATTATTGATGGGCAGAGGATGGCCAGTCTCAGCTGATGGAACAATAGTTGTGGACGTAGGCATAGGCGAGCACGTAAAGCCAGAGAGAAGAGGAGTGCACAAGGGAAGCATTCCATGTGCGGCCCACCATGCAGTTGCAGCTGCTACTGTGGCAGCAGCAACTGCTGCCATACTGGGGGTAGAATCTCCAGAATTCCCCAAATTTGTGCCGCATGGCCAAAAAGAAGCTGCAAAGCTGGCTGCAGCATGTGCTGCTGGGTTCTGTAGCAGACTTGATACAATGAGACTTGAGAAAGCAGAGGATATTTGGTGAAACGATCTGTGGTCATCTTGATTATTCTGGACCGGATTAAAGGTGAAAGGTAATGTTGGAAATGATTGATGAAGGGTTGATCTTGATGCATTATCTTGATTTTCAGTAATCGCAGATGCAGCCGGATTTGCTAAATTAGGCGGCCCATCAACTCCTCCCGTTTGTTGAACAATACATTCTCGGTATGACTTATCTAGGGTAGGCGTTTGACTAGACACTCCCAGGCTTCGATCTAGAACATGCACAGGGACATTCCTTGGGTAGTTTTGTGAGGCTCCCAGATCATTAGTTGGAAATGGACCAAAATTTTCAGGGTTGGATACTTTACCTGTGTTATCACTGGATAAGATTCTTCCACATGAATTATGAGAATTGCATGGGTTTGAAACTGCGTTTGTGCCACTATCTTGTACTGCCTGTTTGGCATCACATTCATGCAGCTTATTCTGATTTTCTATTGGCTCGTCGCTGGAAAGAGATCTATTATTCCCGTATTGATTACTTGCGTCTTTCATCGAAAGCATAAATCCTCCATGTGTGCATGGGTTTCTAATTGCTGAAGGTGCTGGCATGGAATTTTTGTTCACCGAGGACACGGAGACAGAAGGAACTTCCTGAAAATGCACAAAAACTTCTAAGCAATTTCATTTATGTAGATTATCTTTTGCATTTATTAATCTCTCACCTCCGCCAGGTTTATGATTAAAGGGGAAAAATAAATTGGCAACAAGAAAATGAAAAGGAATAGGATAGACATGGAAAGAGCAGAACACAGAGGGGCATGCCTCAGAAAGTGGCTCTTTCTCCAGGTCCAGCATCTCGTTAGCATGCCTTGCAGAAGAAACAGATGATATCAATTTGTTATCCTTTTGTCCCACTTGTGATGTAGGAGCACCGACGCTTGTTTTTCGAGGATAAGGATTGCTTGGTTTCCTTTTAGGGCGAGGAGGAGGAATGTCTATGTCAAGAGCTTGTCCAGCAGTGATGCCTTTGACAAGGGATTCCTTCTCTAACTGAAAGGAATTACATTTATCATATCAGAAATGGAACTCAGATATCTAACAAACCATGCAAAAACCTCAAAAGACGCAACAGCCTGCACAGGTCACCATTAACTTCAATAACTGCAGCATTTAGATTATGCAATGCTAGTATTAGCCATTACGGCCGAATAAACAGAAACCACCTAATACGAGTGCAATGTAGAAAAATATCAATGAGACTTCTAGTAGTCAAGGTGGGGTTAGAAGAGCCTATGAGCCTTTTTAACTTCCACAAATTACTTCTTGATTTTTTGGCTGCAGGGGAACCGAAGGAGCCAAGAAGCCTTCGCTAAAAGCAATACTTCTTATAGATGAATTAAAGCTCAAACATTAAAACATCCATTAATGCCACATTATAGAATTCCAAAGTGAGCCTAGTATCCGATCCATGACATTATCTGTTTCCAGATCAGGTGCATGCTAAAGGGTACAGCTCTTTATTAACATGTAACCTTCTCATATTTATCACTGATAAGTTTAGTACATTGGATTATAAGAAAGTAGAATCTCCTTGTCTCATTACCTGTCTAGTTGTTTATAGAAATAATCAAGAGAAACAGCTGCAGGTGAGTCATTCATTCCAAAATAGTTACTCTCTACTTTTGTTTTCTTTATTGATTTATTATTTGCAGTGAAATAGAGTGAATTTTACAGAAAAAATTCGGATGACCTAATACATACACCAAAACTATCCATTCCTAATACTCAATATTAGGGTTATTAGAAAACCCTAATCTCTTAAATAATGAAATATAATGGAAACATACAAAATACAAAACTCTAATTGGTCCAAAATACAAAGTCAAAAAGACTTACACAATCCAACACTCCCCCTCAAGCTAAGCATAAATATTATGCATGCCTAACTTGGACACTTGTACCATCGACATTCCTTTCGTCAAAGAACTTAAAGGCATGGGACACAACAAAGTTGCTCCAAGTACTACGATAGGTCGTTAATTACTGTAAGAGTTCAAAGAGCAGCAACCAAACAGCATCTTCAACTTGTAGCAGCAACAAAAAACTCTAAACAAACGGTACAACAAAGATAGCTTATTGCTGAAGAGACCCTAATCCTGAAGTTTTAACTCTTGGTTCTGTTTCCCAGCCTTTGTTGGTTCTTTATCGAAAATCAAGAATGCGTGAAGATGGGGAAAAAACCCTCTTCCCTTTTATTTTTTTTAAACTAATATAGAATGCAAAATGATGGGTGATCAGCCATTGCCAAGATGGCCAGTTATGGCCAAGATGGTTGGCCATGGTTGACCTATTCGAAAGCATTAGCTTTCAACCTATCAAGCTCTAATACCATGTAATTAAAGAGAAAGGAGACATTTACAAAAAAAAGTCGGATGCCCTAATACAAGAACCAAAACTATCTATTTATAATACTCAATATTAGGGTTACTAGGTAACCCTAATCCCTTGAATAAAAAAACATAATAGAAGCACACAAAACACAAAACCCTAATGGGTCCACAAAGCTCAAAACGCTTACAAAATCCAACATTATTATTTTAATATTACAACTATTATCATTATCAATAACCACATCATCCTTGTCATTATCATTCCCCAAAAATTTATCTTTTGCCATGTATTTCTTCAAAATTTTCTTGAAGTATTCCAGCCACATGAACTCCATTAAATGGAAAGCTTGCTTTACGAGTGATTTCATTTAAGCAAGACAAGGATGACTATCATAGTTCTCAAGGCGTCACCTAGGCGATGCCTTGGCATCCAGGCGCTTCAAAGGGGCCAAGGCAAGTGGCGCCTTGGTTGGATGAGCCCAGCTAGTCCAATACAGGTGTATTGCTGCTAGAATTCATCAAACATGGTGGAATTCTTCTCAATTTCAGCAGATCTTGTGGCTTATCAAGCTCCATGACTTCCACTTTAATTGAGTTCTTCGCAAGTTTTCAGATCTGATGGAGTTTCTTGGTCGGCTATCAACTAGGGTTTGAGGGAAGGGAACCTATGAAAGAGGAAGGCCAGGTTAGGGTTTTGTTGTGCTTTTTTGGGCTCTAAAATCTTTAGTTTGTGGGTTTTTTTTTAAGGGAAAGGCCTATTATTTAAGCCCAAATGTGCTTTTAAAAATTGAATTGAGCCTATGTTTTTCTCCTCCCTCAAATAAGCCCAAATTCTAACCCTAAAACCCAAATTTCTTCTCCTTTCAAGTGGATTCATAAAATTTGCTCTCCTGCGAAATACCGGTCGTCATCAAGTATGTTCCTCTTGTCCCCTGCAGTTGTTCAACTACTCCTACCCCTCTTCTTTTCCTTCTTTATTACTCTCTTCTACTCTTCTTTTCCTCCCTTTCATATGGTGATTCCTCCCCCTCCTTGTGCAAGTAGGCCACCTTGAGGACGTCTAGGCGTCCAGGCGCCCTAGGGTTGCAGGGCACCACCTTGGCGCCTTGACAAATATGATGAGTATTCACATTAAAGGGATCAGCAGTTTAACTTAGAAGATAAACTCAAGGAAGCTAATCTCTAGCAACCCTTCCAAAAAGAAGATGGGTGCTGAATTCATATCCTATGTACTTCATTTGATAATTAGTGCTAAAAACTGCATTGTAATGATGACAATGTCATTCAATATGCTACAACTAAAGCTCATCATACTTATTCTAAAGATGACTTGTTCAAGTTAACGAATCGGAGCAGCATACAAGGTACATCATAAATCCTTTGGCAACTCCATGTTGCACCAATAACATACAAAAATCACAAATTGTCCCATACCACCTTGTGATCCAAAAGATAGTGGATTGAGAGCAGGTTTCTCAGCTTCGATTTGATACTTTTAGTTACATCCACAGTGTTGGCCCATTCCTCAAGAACTTAAATTTTAGGATTAGGTGTTCATTCAACACAGTCCCAATCCTCTGATTTTCTACTTCACCTGTACATTCGTATTTGGCATGATTTGTCATGATAAATATAGCTATTTTGCTATCTGATTGTCTCTCTATCCATGTTCAAATGTTGTACTCCTATGGACTCATAGCTTGATAGACATTGGGGCCACTTCTTAACAACTTAAGCTTTTGGGTCATGCACTAGCATTTCTCGCGAGATTCATTTCTAATGTAGCCCAGTACAAGTATTAATTTTAAAAAAAATGCTTTATTTTATTTATACAAGTGCATATATAAAAGCGTTTGAAGGTACCAAGGCAATACAATCCAACTAAAAGAAAACAAGAAGAATTTCCAAGACAGAAGCGTCATCATCATCAACAAATGCTGATCCAAAATGTAACATAATACTTTTTTAGTCTTCTACTACATATATTATAACTGTATTTGTATACGTGTGTTTATCCTTTTTTAAAAATATACACTTGGATTTAGAAAATAAGTACCTTATAAATTAGGGGTAGGGCCCAGGGCCACATGATATGGCCTTGGTCTTGGATGGAACAAGCTTAGGGGCGTATTCCAACCGAGTTGAGTCAAGTAGTGAGCTGCTCGATACTTGACTCAAAAAAAAAAAAAAAAAAAGCTCGACTTGAATGCGACTTGAACTCAATCGAGTACATTTTCCCCCCGGCTCAAACCTTACTTAGCTAGACTCAATTAGATTTTTTATTTTTTGAGAAAATATATAATTATAGCATTATATTATAAATATAAGTACATAATGTACAATATCAATATATAATATACAACTAATCGAGGAGCTTGTCGAGTATCGAGTTGAGTTTGATGATACTAGAACTTGACTCATGTACCTACTCACAAGCCTAAGCTACTCACAAATAGTATCACATCATTCACACTCATAAACAAGTAAATATTACTTGTTTCTACCTTGACTAGGCTGCAAAAGAGGATGAAGAAGTGGAAGATGCGAAGAGGTGATTGACAAGGCACGAAATTGGAGACATGGTCACGGTTAAGCTTCTTCCACAGCAGTTCAAGGCCTTCATGGAGGTGCAAAAGAGGTCAATGCAGAAGATGAAGACCCATTCCCAGTTGCAGGGAAGGTAGGCGAGGTTTCTTACCAACTTGACCTACATCCATGGTTTTAAAAAACGGTTGCTACGCACCGTAGCGACCACTTCGTAACAATATGGGCACCTCCCGATACTGTTACACCCTGCTTTAACGGTTTGAGTACGATTCATGACTGCTACGGCCAAATTAAAAAGAAAAAAAATTTGACAAACTTTAATAAGATGATGTATATTGGAGGAGAGATATTTTTACATGTAATTTTTGTATTTCATTTTTTATTTTCCTATTAACAAAATAAGATGATATATAGTAGAGGAGCGACATTCATTACATGCGGATTTTGAAAATTTTAATTTTTTTTTTATTACCAAAATAAGATGATGTATAGTGGATGAGAGATATTTGTACATGTGGTTTAATTATTTTATTCTCTATTTTTTATTAACAAAAAAACGCTGATGTAAAGTTAGGGGGAGGGGGAATATATTCCTCTAGCTACCCGTTCAAGTGAATCAAATGTTGACTTCTATGACTTTATTTTGCCAATGAGATGGACAGATGATACTCATGTTCAAGCTACAAATGATAATGTGGATGATGAAATTGATCAACCGGCGCATCATTCAATGTGGTGGGAATGAATTACCACCACATAACATTTATTGTGATTGCAAGAATTTGTTAAAATTTATGTGATTTTCATTTATGATAATATGTATTAAAATCTTTATTGTTGTAGTGGTATAAATCAAGATATATGTAAATTTTATGTTTAACAGCGCACTTAAATTTATCTAAAATCTAAAAGTCACATGTACCAATGTTTGCTTGATAAATAAGGTGGTCAAAATAGACTAAAATCATTTATAACATTTTTATAAACTTAAAATATGAAAAAACAATTGTCGTGCGTCGTACCTCATAATTCACGTCCTTTACACCCGCGTCCCATTACAAAACTCCCGTTACGCCCGCATCTTGTTACACTCGCAACTATTACGCGACGACAGTCGCGACCGCTATTTAAAACCATACCTATATCACTATTTGAAGATTCATCCGATCTTCCAAGCAAGCATGTTAAATCGCTATGATTAAGCAAGGGAAGGTGACCACGAAGGGGCAACTTCAAATGCAACCACGTCTTTCGACAAGGAGATAAAGGAGGCGACCAAGTATTTTGATGAAGTCTCCTACATCTCCATCAAATAACACAAATCCCTCCACTTGTTCCAAACATAAATCTGATTAGACTTTTCTTCTTACTCTTGAATATGGGCTTAAGGCATATTTCCTTGATGTGCCACTGCATTTGAATGTCACTTCAAAATCTTGCTTGGAGCACTTGTTACTTTAACATAGACTGTTTGATCCCTATATCCTTTTTCTTCTCCAGTGGTTACTCGAGTCTAGTTGCTACCTCTCTTGTCAGAGTGTGTGTAATGCCATAATCTTTCTTGACGCATTGAGACCATAACAAAGCTGATTCTACAATTACAAGTGAAAATATTTTTATTGAAGGACCAGTTTGATACACTAAAATGAAGACTCACGCAAACAGTATTGGTTTTCAACACTTGCCCACAACACGGAGACCTATGCAAAGCAATCTTGGTTTAAAATGCTTGCCTGCAATAAGATTTCAGCTAAGACCACATTCCATTGCTTTGCATCCTTCATCATTTCAAAACCCCAGGCCGAATTCTCTCCTCCAAGGGGACCATGACAAGGGATAATGAAAAAATAATCTAATTTATTCATATCTATTCGATACTCTTGATATTTCAAGTTGTAGTTTAAATTTTTAGTGGTCAATTTGGCATTATTTGGATTTCAATTAGTTAGGCTTTTATCATAATGGCCTTATGCCTAAGACATGAACTTTACCAACGAAGCACAGATACTGATACATGGATACATACATGGAACGGGCAGACACACCGAGACATTAGTTTTGAAAACTTAGGATACAAAGACAATGCGATACAAAAACAATTAAATACTTTAATTTATTTTATAATATACATTTTTAGAATCATGTCTAGCACTCTTCTCTCCCTTTTTAACTTAATGTCACTGGTGTGCCTTGAGTTATAAAGAAGGTTAAGGGATAGTTGTCCACCCCATATCCCACCATGTGTGCCTAACATCCATTCCATGTACCTAATTCAATACACGTCTATTGTGTCCAACATGCGTCCATTGTTGACACATGTTCAACAACTATATGACAAAGTTCCAAATGTGTCTGTGCTTCCTAGTTCTTAAATATCAGTGGTTTCTTTATTCTCCTATCGATATTGTGGTTAATGGTTGCATGAGACAAATTATGAATTAATGATATTATTAATATTATTGCATTCTCCCTCTTGATTCTCTCTCCCCTCACATTCAAGAGGTGGCCCCACCTTAAGAGGTGGCTACCACCGTTCTCGATGTAGCACTTTGCGCATGACACTTATTTTTGTCCAACACTTTGTTCCACATTTCCGGCTAGTGTAAGCTCTGACACCATCCTGTAACACCCCAAACCACGCACTCACCATAGGACAAATCCTTACCCAAAAAGTCTACCCCCAAAAGCACTATTAGGATCATAAGCTTGAATTTTCATATACTACACCCACAATCACAACACTTCCAATGTGGGATTGGGGTGTCACACTAGTAGCACCATTCTAAGCCAGAGAACTTCCACACAAGTGAGACTAGGAAGCTTAGCCTTGTTATTCCGTCCCTCTCTTGGATTGAAGCCCTCTAAAGCCGCTTATTTTCTAGAGCCATTCACAAATTAACAATCCGTGAACTTCCTAAGTATCTTCACCTTGAAAACCTATCCTCTCCTTATTTTGTTAATATGTTAGTGCCACTTTTCTAGAGTAAATGGATAAAATTGCTCAACCTAAGAGCTTGCTGCCATCTTGACAACTGTTTCCAGTTAAAAAAATTTCAATCCCACTGTTGAGGTGGTCACATACGAAAGACACATTAGACAGCTTAATAATGACATATATTTTCATTTCTAAAAAGTATAGAGGGAAAAAAATGAAAAGATAAAAGACCAGGAATGAGAGAAATTTGCATCTTTCTATTGAGGAATAGATCTAACTCAGCTTTGTATAAAAATCCAAAAGATCAGCAACAAATTACCAAACAAGGAACGAATATCAGTTTCTAGAACATGTCAAGGTTGTGCATTGTGCCAACCACATGTTGATGGAGCGTTCGAGACATGTTACTGTCTAATAAGTCTCCAACATGCCTTGAGATCTTTGTTAAAGTATTAGTGCCTAAATGATTAAAATCACATACTTAGTAGAAGAGACTAACTATAACAAAGGAGAGCCTATAACTACAAAACCCCTTTCTCCAAGGAAAACAACAATAAAAGGAAATATAAAAAAACTGCCAAAACAATAGAATTTAAGGCCTTCCAGAGAATATCAATTACCATAGGCTTGTTCTAGCATTCAACTAATAATTTGCACTATGCTGGTGCACGTTGTGCCTTAGTAGCGAAGGCTTGAGAGAATTTTCAATTCAAACAATCTCTCAAACATGAAAGATATATCAGTTCACCAAATTCATTTGTAGGGAACATGCACAGCACAATATCAAGTTTCCGCAGATATCACGGAAATCAGATTGAACAAAAACAGAACTAAAGGCCAGCACGCATACTTTCTAAAATAAGAAGGTGACAAGATACCAAATGACCTTTGAAAAGAACTTCTGTGCATGACTTCTGATCTGGACTGCAGTTTTTGTTCCTATATGTTCTGCGAATCACCAGAGAAGAGAGGGAGAAGAAACGTTGGAATACAAGGAAGAAATACTAGGCAATAGCAATTTTATTTTTCATTAAATGATAGGACTGCTAAAACTCAAAACATTTAAAGTATGAAGCGGGCAAGAACTAAAACATCACCTTGAGTTCTTTTAAACATCCACAAACCATTATGAACACATTACCATGAAAAATATAAGTTCAAAACTGTCATTGGGATTATGACCTTCTATACGCTGCCAAGCTCGACCATAGAGTTTCAATGCTTCTAGAAACCTATTATGCTCCTCCTCAGTCCATCGCTCACGTTGTTTGGTTATTGTATAGGGCTTCCTGGTCTAATAGTAAAGGAAAATCACAAATTTTAGACTTCTTATCGACCAAAAATTTAACTTCAGATGAATTACATATAACTCTAGATAAGGCAGCGAGATTAACAACAACAAGCAATTACATCTAAGAACGCACCTTGATAGTCACGTCCTCTCCAGATGAATTCGTGTCCATTACTGAACCACCTAAGAAGCTTCTGGTGCTTCAAGACTCCCCACAGAAGAAAAAAGTACAAGAGTCTGCTACAGTCTCTCTCAACATGGAAGACTGGAAACAAAACATCCCTCTTTGCTATCAAACCCAGGTAAGCTAATACTACTGCAAAAGAGAAAAAGGAACCACAATCTATAGATAACCGTCTCTGATTTCTAAAGGTAACAACAACAATAGGCATTCCAATTCAGTGGGACCAGCGATTAAAAAGCGCAAAAACTGGAAACAGTATCCCTGAGGAAAAAAAAAAATTCCCAGATGGCACCGCAATAGAGACGCTTTCTCTGAATCCGAAACAAGTGTAAGAATATCCACTAAATAGAAAATTCCTTATTCAGAATCCTCACCAAAACGACCAGGAGGACGCCGAAACCTTTAGAACGTAGAAGAAAATATGAATCAGTAATCAAAAAAACCAGAGGCAGCGCCTCCCCTCAACCATAAATTCATCAGTACACGAATAACAAACAATTTCTTTTTCCCAAGAAATCAAGAAAGAAAAAAAAAAAAGAGATTAAAACCCTAGAAATCTCAGACGCACCTTGGAAGACAGGCATAGTGAAGCACCACTCTTGCATCCCGGATCCCCTCTGCGATCATTCAGGTGGGGGATTTCATCCTAAACTCGCCAGAAAAAAATGGTGGATCAGACTCTGAATCGCATAAGTTGATCGGAAAAATCAAAGCTAAACAGGATGAGATTATCCGAAGAAGAAGAAGAAGAAGAGTGCGTTGTGGGTTTAAAACGATAGAAAAGTGTCGGAAGGTGAGAGAGAGGGGGAGTGAGGAGCAATCTGAGCCACGATAATTTTCTTGCGGGTTTTTATTTTAAAATGTTTTGGGAAAATGGCGGAAACATATTAGAGGCTGTGATGGAGCGAAGGGTAGGGTAGTAAATGACCATACCAGGTGGCAAGAATGTAGTGGGCGATTTTTGGGTACCTATAATGCCCACCCCACCCACCTTGCACTTTTTCACTCGGGAAATAAAGCGCGTCTGAGTGAGAGGAGAGAAGCGTCGCAATGAATCTCAACCACAAACTTGGCTACTACCCCTTGCAAACGAAGCGGCGGCGAGCGCTCCAGCTTGACATGTGGGCCCCGCACGAGAAATGGTCCTTAAATCTGGTCAAACTGGTCCAAACATCCCTTAACTTTAATAGCAATACTGCATGTGAATATTTTTATTAAAAATAATATAAAATTATACATATTTTATGACTTGATCACTTTTACCGTAAATAATGTATAAGTAGTATTGATCTAATTTTAAGGTAAATACTTATAACATCTGATTAGGTTGATCGCACCCCTCTTCTCGAACTCCATGAATTCGATCAATAGGATGCAGATAAAGTTTTCAATTTGGATACAAAATCAAGGGCTGTTTGAATTCGTCTTATAAAACATTGTCCTACTAATAAATAGGACAGTTTTGAGACTTAATTTTGGAACTATTTATTAAACAGAACTATCCGATTGTGGGATGAAATTTCTCCCGGTGCTGAAACTGAAAGATCGGTAAGGTACCAGACCCATTTTTTAACCCAAAACACTGAATTATTTTAAGTTTCTGGCCCGGCAAGACCCATTGGGTTCATTATATTCTTGCTGGTTTAGGATTAATGATCATATTTAAGAACTCTTTTGTATTTTTTATACTACATTTTCATACTATCTTTGTCCAATTAATTTGTCACTGAAATCGAGTTTATTTATTGTACACCAAATGACGTAATAATTGTATTACATAATATACAAAGATAATATACTATATACCCGGAACTAATGAATAACCTGAACCGAACCATCCCATTACTATATGAGACTATGATTTAATTTTGGAACCGTTAAATAAGTGGGACGGTTTTGGAAATAGTGTTTTGGAGAGAAAACCGACTAAAAGTGCCCCCATTTAAATTGGAATGGTTCCAATTGACAACCCTTACATTTAGATCACCTAAATTTGAAAAACCGTGAACTTATGGTTTTTTATTCTTTAATCTCATGCAAAATTAGCATACCTCTATATTTTTCAATATTATTTACATCCATGCTGCTAGAATAGTTAAAAAAAATCTAAAACTTTTAAAATATAGATGCTTGAAGGAGTATTGAACGAAAAATGTATTAAAAGGGAGCCAAATCAAGCTACTTAAATCCCGATTCAAGGGGTCGTTTTGATTATAACTACAAATATAGATCCACTACTTTAATCGTTCAATATAATGAATAAATTGTAGATCAAACGCACAAAATATTTTAATCTTATTTTGAATGTAAATTTATATAATGGCCTAAGCGAAAGCCTTTGAAACAAAGAGCGGATATACAGGCATTTATTTGTAAGCGTCACTGTAAAAATACATAAAATGAGTCATTGTTTAAGAGACTCTCCCTTTGGTATAAATTTTACTTATCATACCCTTTATACTTTCATTTTATTTTGAGTTTTTCATTCATTTTTCATCTAATTCCATTAAGTGATAATACGCGTGGTAAGTTATTAAATTTTTACATCATCACTTTACATGTAAATTATTAAAAATAAAAATACTTGTAAAATAGCAAAAATTAGAAAACCCTGACCTATATTTTCAATCACCATGGATCTTAACATTCGTCTCAATTAAAAATTTAAAAGGAGGACACTAGAATTTTAGTACACTTTTTCTAAAATGAAACTTAATTCCATTACAATATATATATATATATATATATTTATGCATACCTCCGGAAAAAGGATTCTCACCTTTTTTATTTTTTATTTTTTATTTAGATTTATCCTAATTTTTTCTATTTTTCAAATATTTAATATTATTTATAATAATTCATACTTGAAATAATAAAATAAAATTTTAATGACTTGGCATGTATACCCCACTTAACAGAATTAGATAGCAAATGAATGAAAAGGTTCTATTAAAAATAAAATAAAAATACAAGGGATGTGAGACCTCTTATAAAATGGTTCAAAATATTGGGGGTCTTTTAGAATTTTCTCTTTAGAAAACACGACTATATGCTCTATACATGGGCACGTTTCGAAAGCACCGCTAAAAAACGAGCGTAGATCTCAATTACCTAGTGATATTTCAATCCTTTTGTTCTTATATTTTTATAATAAATAACCACTACTTTGCTAGAATCATACATATGATTATATTTTTTTCTAAGGTGGAATGCAAAATTTAATGAACATTTTGAAACAACTATTAAAGTTCGATCAACACTAATAGTAAGAAAAATAATACATGTTAACTTGACCCATTAATATAAGTAACATCTCAGCTAGGAAACTTAATGATAATGATGAAATTATGATACCAAAAAAATTTAGTATGAAAAATGAAAGATTTTGAAATAATCCTCAAGGTTCATTGGTCTCTAGTGAAATTTATACATGGCAAACTACAAAATTTATAACATCATTTTTTCAAAAATAAAATATTAAAAATGAAAACAGAATAGTGGGTGAAACCAAACACATGTGCGTGTCCCGCAGGCCATACATGTGGGTTGGATAATGCCAATCATTTAGTGAGTTAGATTATCTGTTAACTTATAAACTTATCTGATAAGAATCCTATTTTAACTCTAACACCCATTTAATCTAGATAAATATAAATACAAATCTAGTATCAAATACAATTAGATTCATAACTTAGTTTTCCTTCTTTATTCTTTAATCCTTCATAAACACATCTAAAGGTCAAGGAGGTGATCTTTGTGTGTCGATTTAGGCTTTACTTTGACTCGACACCAACCGACAAGGATCCGCTCGTAGGACGTTTTCGTTTTATCGTCAAAGTAATCAGACCTACACAGATCTGTAAGTTATTTATGTATTTGACGATATATGTATATATCTGTAATATATATATATATATATATATATATAGATCTGATTTTCTAATAGTGAGAAAAAAAATTTGGAGAGGGGCGAAAAGAATTACGTTCCCCCCACCCCACTACTTGACTTGTGAAAATATGATGGTTTCCTTTGTTGCATTTCTCTCCCTCCCTAACCAACAACCGGCCGAAAACGTGGTCCGCTGGTGACCATCATCTTCTTCGTCTTCTCTTTCTCCCGTTGACAACCCAGTCGAATTCAACAAACCAACCCGACACACCTGGTGTCCCTTGGTTTCTTTGAGTAATGTAAAAAAGGGGGTTCGAGTCTCCGGCATTATGAGTTTTAGCCACTAGTTACAGTTTGCATTATAACTTTGTATATTATTTTTACATAATGCAACGTACTCTTTTTAAAAAAGGAAACTCGCATTTTTCATTTGCAAGTTTCTCAAATCATGTTAGTCTTGCAATAATAAATTGGTAGACTGAATTTTCAATTTCAGCCTTACAATTACATATCACGAAATTGAAACTTATGTTAGAAAACATCTAATTCGTACACTTACTTTGAGTTTTTTTTTTTGGAGGTGTTAGTTCGGGGTATTTTTCAATGAGCAATGTTTATGAGTAAATCTAAAAAGCTAGATCATGAAAAATCAAGAAAGCGAAGAGATTACATGGTCGCTACAATTGGAGCGTGGAAGAGAGGAGCGTGACCACTTCATTAAATTTAAACCCCTAACATGTAATTGGGCTGGAGAAATTTGGGTCGTATAATCTAAAAGGCCCGACATATAAATTGGGCTAGAGAAATTTGGGCTATATAATCTAGAAAGCCCAATATATAAATTAAGCTCGGCCCAAATGACACACCATGCTCATGATTTGGCTCAAGCACGTCGTATTAGGCTTGACGCCTTTTATTTTAAACAGTTAATCGGGCTTCCGGCCAGACTCAATCCAATTGATAGTCCTAATTATCATAATTGTTTCGGGTGGAATAGTTTTGGTGGAGGGATCAATAAATTTTAAAATTAATTTTAGTTTTGACTGGTAAGATTTATTCAAGATTTATTTTTTCGGAAAAAGTCATATTAGCGATTTTATCTACTATATTACCTTAAAATAATTCTTTGATATCTAAATAAATATAACAAAATAAGTTGGCATCCTAATTTCCTATAATTTCATTTTATATTCTAAATCTTTATAAGTTATTTTAAATATTTAAATGTATTGAATTAGGAAATTATACATAATAAAATTATAAATTGACACTGGCTTTTAATTTTTATTTTATATTAATTGAATCCATATAATTAAAATTTTGCAAAGCTGACTCTCATAATCAGTTTACAAAAACCAAAAACAATTATTACCACAAAGGAAGTAATAATGGCCTGCCACACAAGAAAAGGGGGTTAAAAAAAGGCAAAAAGGAAAAAAAGAAAGAAGGAAGAATAATAACAGACAGAAATAGCCAAAGGTGGTCGGCAAGGTTTGGTTGAGCATGGGTGGCCTGCCTTCTCGCTCGTCACGTTACGATTTATTGCTCGAAAAAAGAAAAAGAAAAAGGGGGAAAAAAAAAACAAATTTATCCCCCATTCAATTCAGGCATCCGGCGACGGCCTCTCTCTCTTTCTCTGTCCCCCCATTTTCCTTTCCCTCGTTTGTTCCGCCCTCTCTCTCTCTCTCTCTCTCTCCCCCCATTTTCCTTTCCCTCGTTTGTTCCGCCCTCTCTCTCTCTCTCTCTCTCTCTCTCTCCGCCCTTTATTCCTTCAATTTCCTGTCTTTTCCCCCTCACTTCCCTCTCAAAGGAGGATCCAAAACGAAGGACCTTCATCATACGCCGCTGCGCTGCCGCCGGAGCAATGTCTTCCGCCGCCTGGGCAACTAATTCAATCTTGGTTCAACCCACCAACGCCGCCACCGCCAGATCTCATGAGAAACCCTCCTTCGATCCCCTCAAATTCTCCTCCTCCTTTCTCGGATCTAGCCACAAGCTCTTCCTCCCCAAGCCCTACTGCTCCCTTTCTCCTCGCCGCCACCCATCCTGCAACGCCGTCTCCGATGTCATCAGGGAAAAGAAGCCCAAACCCACCTCCTCCTCCTCACCCAATCTGGTACGAGCTCAATTTCCCGACACCCCTTTGCTCATTTTTGAATTTCACTTGTAAATTTTGTTTCTTTATTTGTTTGCTTCTTGTTGCAGCAACTGATTACGAAAGAGGAAGGGCTGGAGGTATACGAGGACATGGTGCTGGGAAGAGCATTCGAGGACATGTGCGCTCAGATGTATTACAGAGGTAAGATGTTCGGATTCGTCCACCTCTACAACGGTCAGGAGGCCGTCTCCACTGGGTTCATCAAGCTCTTGAAGAGGGAGGATTGTGTGGTCAGTACCTACCGCGATCACGTTCATTCCCTCAGCAAAGGAGTCCCCGCTCGCGCCGTCATGAGCGAGCTCTTCGGCAAGACCACCGGGTGTTGCCGGGGTCAGGGCGGTTCCATGCACATGTTCTCTAAAGACCACAATGTTCTAGGTGGGTTCGCCTTCATTGGGGAGGGGATTCCTGTGGCCACCGGCGCCGCCTTCACCTCCAAGTACAGGAGGGAGGTTCTGAAGGAGCCCGATTGCGATCACGTCACGGTTGCATTCTTTGGAGACGGCACCTGTAACAATGGTCAGTTCTTTGAGTGCTTGAACATGGCCGCATTGTGGAAGCTGCCCATTGTTTTTGTTGTCGAGAATAATTTGTGGGCGATTGGTATGTCGCATGTGAGGGCGACTTCGGATCCCGAGATATGGAAAAAGGGTCCTGCATTTGGTATGCCAGGGGTCCATGTTGATGGGATGGATGTTTTGAAGGTAAGGGATGTTGCTAAGGAGGCAATTGGAAGGGCTAGGAGAGGCGAAGGCCCCACCTTGGTGGAATGCGAGACGTACAGGTTCAGAGGACACTCCTTGGCTGATCCTGATGAGCTTCGTGACCCTGGTGAGATTTCACTTTTACTTCAATTTATTTGCACGCCTAGTTTAATTTTGATCCAGCTTCGAATTTGTTGATGTGTTTCCCTGTTTGGATTGTCTTGATAACCGAGTTAGTAGTCTCTTTCTGGTTCTATTTGTCCTCTAATTTTTCCTGCAGGCCATCTGTTCTGGTTTTCGAAGTATGCTCTTCGAAATTTTGCCCCTACCTAGAAAGTCTCTCCACTTTTGTAAATCATTTTTTTAGGTTGTTTGTGTCTGTTATAGACTTATGGATGAAGTGCTGTCAGCATATAATGCCAGGTGGTTTATTTACTTTGACGTGGATGCTCAATTGGTACCTGTAGCTCTGTTGGTGCTTTAATTATTGATTGAGCACAGTTTGTTGAATGTGAAACTCTTAACCATTCAAAAAGGACATGACATTTTTGTGCTGCTAGGACTTGATAGGCGTGCATATACTAGTTGTTGAGAATATAAGAACGCAGCTGATGTACAGTTATTTTGCTGTTTTTCCATGACTGTTACGGCACTTGTATGGGTAATATAACAGTGGTATTACCTCATGAGTCACCCAGAAAAGCCATTGGAATGAGACTATCTTATTCCTTTGTTACTTCCATCATAGTTACAGAAAGCAATAGAATGAGGAATACCAATAAAAATAAATTTACCCTACAAAATCCATTTCGTTCTCATTCCAACTGTGAATGAAACACATCCTTAATGTTCTTTACAGATAGATATATTATTGATTACAAACCTTTTTCCTTATTTGCCAAACCTACCTTCAACTGTGGTTGATAGAGGAGCAAAAAGCTATGCAGATGTCTTCTAAGGAGCATTAGATTCAGCATCCACAGACCTATGCCATTCAAGGGGCTTGGAGCTTCAACTTTATATGTCAATGCTTTACACTGAATATCAGTTCAACTTTTATCTGACAATTCTCAAAACATAAGAAAATTAACCCCTTAGTCACGAGTAGTAACCCAACTTCATTAAGCAGATTCTCTTACTTTATTTGAGAACTCATTTCTATTGCTCTGTCAGTCTTCCATTGACAACACAATAACTGTTATTTTCTTTGCTTCCTCTTAATTCACTTTTGGGTTCTTACTGAGTACTCTAATCTGGTCTTTAATTGTTGGATGTGGAACATCAGCTGTTAAAAGGAAAGTAGATGCTTTGATGTCTGCAGCTATCTCAAATTATGAAATTCACTATTTCACCTGTTTTTTGTTCAAGCCATGCGAAGACAGTTAGAGATAATACTAAGTTAATCTTTATAATTACGTATCCTCCTTTTATTTGTTTCATTAATCCTTAAAGTCTTCAAGTGTATTTTAGTATATTCAATATTTGTAACTGGTTGAATCAGTCTAATATCAAATGAAACCTGATGGGATACAACTAAGTACTAGGGAAGCATTGTTGTATTTATGTTCAAATTTTTCCACCAGGAAGCACGTGTTAATTTTTAGCCCAATGAATTTTTCTGATAGCTTAAAAAATTCATGTGTTTCGTGCATATATGGAATGATGAGGGTCAAGGAGGATTACTCATAATTTTCCCCTAGATCTCCTCTTCGCATATCTTAACATTATGCCTAAAGGTCATGAACTTTCTCCACTTATTTGGCAGCTGAGAAGGCTCACTATGCTGCTAGAGATCCTATTACAGCCTTGAAGAAATACATGGTCGAGAATAATCTGGCCAATGAAGCAGAGTTGAAGGCAATAGAGAAAAAGATAGATGAGGTGGTGGAGGATGCTGTTGAGTTTGCGGATGAAAGCCCGCATCCGAATCGCAGCCAGCTGCTAGAGAATGTATTTGCTGATCCTAAAGGCTTTGGAATTGGACCTGATGGGAGATACAGATGTGAGGATCCTCAATTCACCCAAGGCACAGCTCAGGTCTAATATCCAATGCTATTCTCCTACATATGCATTTGTGCAACCTCTCTGTCCATGGGTTAAAAAGGGTTTTCGTTTAATACTTGTATCAGTTTCGATAGTTTCCCAAACGCGTAGAATTTGCTAATGCAAGCAAGGTTTGTTGTTTTAAGTGTTGGTCTTCTTCTAAACGTGTTGAATTTATACTTTGATAGCGTTCTGTTGAATTTAGTTTTGGAGTTTAATCCTTTAAAGTTAATGCATCTGAAGCTTTCCCATCCTAGGATAGGCAGCTTTCCTGCAGTTTCCCTCTTTAATAGTGTGGTTAAATTTCGGAATTAATAGTTACAGGCAGCCTAGTGCCATGTTCTGTGTTAGATGTGTTACCTTATCTTTTGCAGGTTTTAGTATAAGTGCGACTTTTGTGGGAAAAGCACTGAAGGGGAGTGCTAATCCTGTAATTAGACTAGTGCTCTTGCTAATGATATGAGTGTATGGCCTCAACTTTTGTGGGAATAGTACTGAAGAAGTGTGCTAATCCTTCAATTAGACTACAGCTTTTTCTAATGATACGAGTGTATGGCCAGGGTGTTGCCCCGATAGTTATTTTGTATAAACCACATCTTATAATATTGTTCATGATTACCCGTTCTGGGGAACATTTAAGGGAGACAGCTTTCAATCATAGGAGCAATGTATTGGTGTTTTGAAGGTGTAGGGGCAATGTGCTGGTGTGATGAAGGTATTATGTTTTCGCGAAGATATAATCTAAGCATAGCCTAACACTTGTTTGAAGGCATATTTCCACCGGAGAGTAATTATAATTATAAACTTAATAGAAGTATATGTGGGAGGAAATTATAGAAATATAATTGTGTAGCGCCTTAAGGTTGTATAATACGGTGCATTAAGATTTTTCTTTTTTTATCTTAATGCAGCTCCTAAGTATGCTTATCTCCCTTCCATTAGATTAAGGCTTCAGATCTGATGGGAAATAGATGAAAAATATTCCTCACTAAAATGGTATCAGAGAAGCAAATGATGTGTTCCCTTCCAACCAAGACCTCTTTTGAGGAAATCGGCTCCTCTACTTGTTTTAAAGATGCTAATCTTTTGCTTCTTTATCAATAGTTTGCATAATCAGTTTGAATTGAAGAAGTATTACATAATTTATGAACATATCAAATTTCATAAAGTTTTAAGATATTTAAGGCACTCGTCTAAGGATGGAGCCATACAATTATGAACTACCTTCTCCCTCCGCTTTCTAAAAGTAGAAACATTGCAATTTGGACATTGTTAAGAGAGGTTTCTTGAGGAGCAATATCAGTTATACATTATTCACACATTTAAGTGGATCTTTTATTGTTACCTAATTAAAATACCATTTGAGACGGTCACTTAAATTTCATCGTATCAATGAAGAACTGCGTGGGTGAGGTATGAAAGTCTAACTATTTCAAGTTGAGTAGATGGCAAAAACATGAACAGGAGGGCCTACCTTTCAGAGGCATAGCCTTACATATCATATACGCAAAAAATGGAGTGCAAGTGAACCATTCAATCCCTATCCAAACAGCGCCTTGTACCACCATATCCAGATTAGATAATGGGAACGAGTGGTTCTCCACCTACAGGCATCCACCTCTGTGCTACACACATTAATAGGAACCAGAAAAAATGAAACTAAAAGGGATGTTTAAACTGGTTGGCTGATCCCAATTACAGTAAATAAGGGATCCGATCAAACCCAGGATATAGAAGTGCGACAACTCGGGGGGAGGAAGGAGAGTTTCAGAAGAAACAATGGCCTCAACCACCACCCCAGCTCTCTCTTCCTTCGTCCAGCACCAGTAAGCCTCCTTCTACTCGCCAACCGCCGTCGGCATCGTCCTCCTCCTCATCGCCGCTGCAATGCGTGACGCTCCCTCCCCCTCCGGTCCATCACTCTCGCACCCGCCTCCACCCATCCTCCAATGCAACAGCTTACTGTACGTGTCATCATGCCCCTTAATTATCATCGCTCGTATTCTCGACTTCCGTCTTTAACAATTCTTGAGAATTCAAGAAGAAGCACCTGTAACAGCGAGGTCGATATTATTATTTCATCAGGTCGTAGGATTGCTCGCAATGTCGTGGCTTTGGCCACCGGAGAGGCTCCGGCCGCCGTCACAGCCACCACCTCCACCACCAACGCTGAAGTCGAACTGCCGGAAATCGTCAAGACGGTTCAACAGGCCGTAAGATCCATAATTCTTTCTTCTTCTTTTTTTTTTCCTCACCTTATTTAACGTAGAGAGCAACTTGGATTTTACTTTCTTCCCTTCCTCGCAGTGGGATAAAATTGAGGACAAGTATGCAGTGGCATCCCTTGGACTAGCCGCCGTCCTTGCACTTTGGGCCTCCACTGGGATGATCTCTGTATGTCAACACCATCTCTAACTTGTCACCGTCACTAGTATACTAAGCCTGAAAGTTTATTCATGTGTGTATTTTTGTTTTTATTTTGTCCAGGCAATTGACAGGCTTCCTTTGGTTCCTGGTCTTCTTGAGCTTATAGGGATCGGTTACTCTGGTGTAAGTTGGACTCCCTTCAATACCTATATACTTCTTCATTTTTTATTTCTTGATTGCGCAATTTGGATGTGGTTGAGAATATGGGAAAGGGATGAGGCACCGCCGCTCTTAGTTAGGTGCATGCGCACTCCAAGATAACGTTGTTTTATGGAACGATGTTAAAAACATAACTTAGTTTCTATCAAAACCACATCATTTTAGAGCGTCCATATGCCTAATTAGAAAAAGCTAATGAAAAACATTTTTGTTTTCAATACTTGTGCTGGTGCATCGTTCCCTTGTTAATCTCTCTCCGTCTTTCTGTCTCTGTGGTTCAATACTTGCAGTGGTTCACATACCGGAACCTGATTTTTAAACCCGAGAGGTAAGTTTGTACCTATCAACCTTCTTCTCCCAATTGTTAATTTTGTTGTACGTTTTACAGGCTCATATGGAAATGTCCTTTCATTTGGCAACATATAGCGTTGCGTTTGGTTCACAGATGAAATAGGCATGGATATATAATATGTAATCAATCATGGGGCAGAATAGGTACAGAAGAACACGTAGTAACCTCACCCACCGAATCTCCTCGTAAGATAAATCGATCCAATCCGTTTATAAAATAATCATGACCTGACCCATCCAACCGCCCAATTATCATTTTTAGTTAGAATTTTTATGCATATTCTTTCGAATTCAAAATTGTAGTCTCAGCTAAATTTACTGAAAATACGAAAGGAAATAAAAGTTGTACGGACAAAGTGAACACTTCACTCACCAACCCGCTTGAATTGCTCATAATATATAATCTGACCCATAGAGAAAATTTCACCCACTATTGACCCACTCGTCGACTCTTGTGTTGGTTTGACCACTATTGTTAATGGTCAAGAGCGTAAGAGATGTTCCTTAGATATTTCATTTGTAGTCATTGAAAAAAAGTATCCCTCACTTATTTCATTCCTGATCTTTGAAATAAGTATTTCTTACCTATCTCACTTTGTTTCATTCCACGAATTAAATACAACGAGCACGCTCGCAAACAAAGGAAAAGATCTTAGCAAGTTGGTAAGGATTAAACCACAAAGTAAATAGGCTTAGGCGTAATTCAAAAATGCTCAAAAAAAATAAAAATGTTTAGTTCAATGGGCTTAAAATGTTTAGAAATTTGTGATAACTGAGTTGTCTGCAGTATCGCAGCAAGAAATTCTCTTGGGAAAAAAATTACAAAATAGATAGAGAATGTTTTTTTCTTTCTTTTTTTAATATTTTATTCTTTCGAATATGTAGAGAAATGTTAGTCGCATTCACTGAACTTTTTAAGTGCACATTTTTTATACCATTAGATTGATTAAATTAAATGGGACCCATACATAATTCTACGTTGTGCGATCGTGTCAGGGAAGCGCTGTTTAAGGCGGTGAAAGACACGTACAGCGAAATTCTTGGAAGCCGCAGCAGCTAAGGAGGAGATCGATTTAATGTATGGGAACTTCCCTTGTCTGAACCCCCACTTTGTTCCATTGGTGCATATATGAAATTTTAACTTTTCTTTCTTTTTTTTTTTTTGGTTCCTCTAGCTTCTAACCAGAGCATTCCCATGTAATAGTGTACCCTGCCTTCAACATGAATGCATCCATCATCTACCTATATGTGTATAATCATGCCATTAATAAACATCGAGTTTCATGAAAAAATTTACCTGAGATTTTACGTATTTATGGAATTTATGTTCGCCAGGTTATGAATGGTCTAGAGTCCTATCAGCAGGCAAGCATATATAGAGATAATGTAATTGGTTGTATGTTATTTCCATATCAGAACATTATAAAACTGAGGCTACCTTAAAATAGGTTTGCAACAAATAGAAGGTTATAAAAAATATATGCCCAAAGGTTAGGGCTTTTCTACTATTTGACCTAAAAATGAATAAGGGGCTGTCTTAGAAAGGAATAATAGGAAAAGAAACTCAAAAATGCTAAAATTATTAAGTAGAGTATGGCCGAGAATGAGTTTCCACCATCATTCATAGGAGAAGCCGATTAACGTTTGCTGGAAATGCAAGAGAGGAGGCATTACAATCTATACTATCAGTAATTGCGATCCCATCAAGGTTGCGTTTCATCGAGGCGGAACCAGGATTTGGTGCAAGTCCAAGTAAAATATTAGTTGAGCTGGTTTCAATTACTGAGGTTGCTTTCGGTTTAGGACACCACTATGTAGAGCTAGTTTAAATTAACTTTTATGTGAAAAATTACTGCTTTTTCATATGATTTTCTTCCTACCCGCAATTAAGATTTCTTGTACATCACTACCCAATGGTATGATAAAATTGCTGCTAATAAGTTTCATTTCGCAAGACAACACCCAAATGCCAAACCAAAACCAAAAAAAGAGTAAATAAATAAAAGACGGAGGGAAAACAAAAAAAGAGGAGAGCCCAAGAGAGAGAGAGAGAGAGAGAGAGAGAGGATTTGACGAAAGATAAAGTAAACCACTTTAGTTCCAAGATACCCAATTCTTCCCCTCCGTTTCTTTCCCCTGTTCCACAGATTCCTTTCCCTCGCCATTCCTTTCTCTCACTCCCACTCGCCGCTCTCTCTCTCTCTCTCTCTCTCTCTCTCTCTCTCTCTCATCTATACATATATACATATATATATATATATATATATATATATATATATATGTATGCACACAATACATATAGAGGGCATTAATTTGCAGAACTGAAGAAGAGAGAGAGGACCGAAAATGAGTGGCGGTACTAAGAACGGCGGTGGCCTACGCAACGGCATCTGCACATGCATCACAGTCTTTCTCCTCCTAGCCGGTGTCACAGCTCTCACCGTCTGGTTAGTCTATCGCCCCCACAAGCCCCGGTTCACCGTGGCCGGCGCCGCCGTGTACGGCCTCAATCTCTCCGCGGCGCCGCTGATCTCCGCCGCGCTCCAGTTCACCCTCGTTGCCCGCAACCCCAACGGGCGCGTCTCCATCTACTACGACCGCCTCACGGCCGTCGTGTCCTACCGGAACGAGGCCATTACTCCGCCGTCAGCGCTCCCGCCGCTGTACCAGCGCCGGAAGAGCACGGTCGCACTGTCGCCTATCCTGGGCGGCGGCGCCGTGACGGTGTCGGAGGAGGCCGCAAGCGGGCTGGCGGCGGAGGAAGGGTACGGAGTGGTGGAGCTGAGAGTGGCGGTGATGGGGCGGCTGAGGTGGAGAGCGGGAAGGATCAAGACGGCGCACCATGGGGTCCATGTGAGGTGCGATATGCTGTTGGGTATGAAGAGAGGGTTTGTGGGTCAAGTCCCCTTGCTTGGAGCTCCTGATTGCAAAGTGAATGTCTGAGTATTACTTAATTTCCTTCTTTTTCTTTGTGTGTATCTATGGATTTTAGTTTCGTTTTCCTTTTCCTTCTTTGATTTATAAGTGTAATATAGAAGAAGAAGAAGATCAAAGGAGTTCAAGGCGGGAACATGTGTACCCTCGGGCTCATTTGCAAATTAGAGATTTGAAAATTCTCATCATCCATTTAAGTTTAAAATTTATCTTTTTTTTGAACTAAAATATTTTAAAATATTTAACTCCAAACAAATTTGATGAGTTTTAAAACTAAATGGATGATTAAGAATTTTAAAATACACATGACTACTATCCAATGGCAAAAAAGTGCATTTCCCCTTCAAACTGTGAACAAGTCCGATTGTCATGTCTTTCAAGTGAGTAGATCTGAATTATTTACATACTTATTGATGTTATTGAGCTTAATCTTTGCAATTCTTAATGCATTGTAGTAAATAATTTTGAGTCATATTAATCCAAATAATACTATATTTACATGTTTCGTACCAAAAAAGTGAAATGTCAAAATTTGTGTAGTCTCTTTTTAGTTAAATTTTACTTAAATAATGATAATTTTTGTATTATATATTTTAACATGTGAACACATATAATGTAAGAAGACACTACACAAATTTTGACTGATCACAGAGTCTGTGAATGCATTAAAAGCCTTTTCTTTTTCTTTGAATTTCTTTTGGGAATCGAATCATGAATTGCTTTAGTTAGGTGAGTAGGGCTTATTGGGCATCGAATCTTTCTCCTTTAAATAAATCAATTGTACTCGTTTCGTCTTACTATGTTGCACCCGAATATATTACTTGTTGGTCTTCTATGGGAAAATCTCACTTCTTTTTGTTTCCTTTTTCGGGCATCAGATTCATTCCTCACTTTCATGAACTTATCGAGTAATAAGCATTTGACAAAAACAAATTTATACTAATTGAGTAATTAGCATTTAATTTTCATGTACAATTTGTTTCCCCTTTTAAAATCTCATTGGATCAAATTTAAGAGTAAGTTCTATTATCACTAAGCTATCTTATATTTGATGTTGGTAAAAATAATAAAAATGCGTCACATGCTGCCGCAAGGAAAAGAGCAAAAAAAAAAAGAAATATTGTATATATATACATATATAAAAAAGGCAAAGACAAAGGCAATAATAAGAAAGAAAAAAGCACCAAGTTAAAAGAAAATTAGTCATAAAAACACACAAGGCATATTAAGGGTTAAAAATAAGAAATTCACTTCTCCTATTTTTTTTTTATAAAAAAAACATAACGATGATATGATGAAAAGAACGTAGTGAGTTAAAAAAATAAAAATGCAAAAACGCATCAATTTTAGCTAAAAAAAATACGCGCGACACAGACTCTTAGAAGAAAACCACTTCGAAAAAGCAAAATAAGAGTCAACCATGCATTTGACATATATAAGAAAATAATTAGACTACTTTGAAACATTTGAACATTTAATAAAATATTAATATACTAACTTCAATCTTACAATTTCAATGATTCTTGCAAGATAAAATGTTGGGGTTAACCTTCAAATTTTCGATGGAATCAGAAACGGTTGCCACGAACAATTTTTCGATTTATCGGAATTGATGAATGATCGCTCATTGTACAGATTCTGTATTGAAAGATAAAATAGAAAAACTGATAAAATAATCGAATAGCCTAAGCACGGATCGGGTCGCTTTCTTTAAACGATTCGCGCCTACTGCAGGTAATCTAGAGTAATATTATCTTTAACATGTCGTCCCAAGATACAAAGGCTGAAAGTTTGAATAATTCTTTGATTACTCAACAAAGAATTGAACTAAACTCACTACACAAGCACACTATGTCCAAGAAACTCAAGAACACTAAGAAAGCTTCTCTTTGGGAGAGCAAGAGAGGAGAACAAAATGGCTATCAACAAAATAAAATTAATATTAAAAGAAATTCAATAATAAATGAAAATAAATAGAAAACATAATGACAATAAATTTTACAATTAAGACAAATTAAAACTTATGTAACGAAAAACCGTTATAATCGTTATAAATTCTAATCTATTAATAATTTAAAATAAATAACTCCAACACAAAACAACTAAAAAAATAGGACGATGCTCGAAGCATGACACTTGTTACATATTAATGTGCCAATTATAATATTCCTTTGTAGTCCGAGCTTAAAATGGGCTGCGTATCATATAACGATCATGTAAGTATGACATAACAACTTGTATTTGTTTGCAGGCAAAGTTCCTTGCACAAGTTTCATTTTCCTCCCATCTTCGCTTTACCTTTTTAGCTTGATGAAATAACTTTCTGCAACCCTCATGTTCAAATTGTCATTAAGCTCTTTCTTTCCATCTCTATCATCATATGCTTTCATCACATTTTTTCCCTCAACAAAATAGTATTAAATCTTGCCGTCGACTCGAAACTTAAAATTCTTCTAGATGCTAATATTTCTTTTTAGTTGCTTTTTTGGTGGATTAACTCATGTTTAGTTGGCATTATGACATGGTAACAAAAAAAAAAAGAAAGGTTGTTTACTCTCTACTAGGAATTCTCTCTGCCCCTACTGTACTGCAGCTTGGTAGTTTCCGTCGCTTGTCCAGGGTTGAGTCCTCCTCTTCATTTATTTGGGTTTTTTTTACATAAAAAACTTATATCATCACAAAAGTTTGTTTACATTTACTTTTATTTTCATATAAAAAATAAATAAATAGGAAAGTGAGTGAACAATGTTTTTCTTTTGCCACATTACAGTGCCAACTAGGCATGAGTAAACAAAATTAGTGTATTCCTCCCAAAAGAGGTTAAATTGAATCAAATGAGATAATTTAAGGGCTTAATTGAATAAAATATAAAATAGCGGGCTGAATTAAACAATGGGTAATAAGTTTGAGACCAAAAGTGACATTTTACCTTTAACAAAGATAAGGACGCTTATAATTAGACAATTATTAATTTCACTTAATTTTTCACTAAATTGATGGCAATTGGTCATATTTAATGGACAGAATCAAGAACATGGATCAATATTTTCCTAACACACATTTACAAAAAAAAAAATAATAAATAAATAAAATCAATAGAAGCACCTCAAAATGGCACCATTTTGATATATTATGTTAAAAATACAATATATTTTTTTTATTAAAACATAATTTTATGATACTTCTATATATATTTAGGTAAAGTATAACACCATATAACATAAACCCATTTAGTATTCATTCAATTATAAGATAAGATTTTTATTTTTATTTTTAAATTAAGGACATCAATAACTGGTGTTCGTCAAATTTGTTGGACCACCCCTACACTGTTTTGCTGTTTTCGAGTCCCCCCACAGTGGTCCCTGCTCTCTGCTCCTGCAGCTGGACTGATGCGCGACGCCAAATAATAATGCTCCTGCGTCGTCGTCGTCGTCCTGCCATACGAGATACCCCCGTTTACTGACCCACCCAAAGGACATAACCAAACGAAAAAGCAAAATCATAACAGTTCTACATTTCCAATATAATTATATTATTTCTCGTCCACCCTCTTTGGATCACATAACATTTATTGGTATCACATCACTGTGGAACGTTGGTGAGGAGGGGAAGAAAGTGGAGACAGAAGAAGAAGAAGTCATTTTGCACCCATTTCTCTCTGATGGAGAGGCTCGATGATGGAACCATTGATTCGGAAAGCGTACGTCTCCTTCCCAAAATCCCTTATAACATCTAAAGCTTCATGTAATTTTCTATATTTCTATTTTCATTCTTTTTTCTTCCGATTGCTTCTACTTCGGCACAGTTGGTTGAGGATGGATCCAACCCCAAGCGTAAGAGAGGGGAAAGGAAGAAGAAGAAGAAGAACAGCAACAACAAGAACAATGAGGAGAAGGAGAGCCAGAGACTGAGCCACATCGCAGTCGAACGCGACCGGAGACGCCAAATGAATGCCTACTTCAAAGATCTCCACTCCCTTATTCCCCCCAACTCCATCCAGAGGGTAGCAGCTTTCCTCCTCCCCCGCCTTTCCTCTTCTTGTTCAATTAATTCGTTTCCATTCATTAGCAGTGGCGATTTTGAAAATGTATTAGGCCGACCAAGGATCCATTTTGAGCGCAGCCATTGAATACGTGAGAGAACTGGAACAACTCCAACAAAGCCTGGAAGCCCAGAAGAAGGAGAAGATGATGACAACAATGAAAAGTGTTGGTAGTGGTGGTAATAAACCCTTCTCCGTGCCCGTCCAAGGGACTGCGATGATGATAGATGGGAAAAGCAAGGGAGATTGCAGTGAAAGGGTGGAGACTGAGGTGATGGGGGTGGTGGAGGAGCGGGTGAACATAAGAGTAAGGTGCGAGAGGAGAAGGGGAGAGTTGGTGAAAGCCATTTCTGCTATGGAAAATCTCGGCATAAAGGTGATGCACCTCCACATTGCCTCCTGCTCCTTAGAAAAAGAAGAACAGTCGTCCTCCTCCTCCTCATCCTCATCCTCAGTCCTTTATAGTTTCACTCTCAAGGTATTCTTTATACAGTAGATTATATCTTCTCCTCCTTCCTTCAATCAAAGTCCCCTTTTTTCTTTTCGTATCTTTACTTATTACCCTTAAGCTCTGCCACTCATTCACTAATGGTGACTTGGGGGGCAAGCAATGTGGAAACCCTACCCCATCTGATGGGCAGTGCAGGAAAGGCTGCAATGAAATTAATTTCGTCCCTGACATACTACTTGTTTAATAATGTGTGTATATATATATATATATATATATATATATATATATATTTGTGTGTTTATGTATGTATGCGCGTGTGTGTGTGTATATTAGAAATTACTGTCGCTTGTTTTGCAAATCTGGTGATGAGTGAAGGGGTTTGTTTACTTGTTTCACTGTGCGGTGCAGATAGAAGACGAGTGCAGACTCCGGTCAGTGGATGAGGTCGCATCCGCAGCGCATCACATATTCAGCTTTATCAGTACTAGTGGGGACTTTGACCCATGAATTTCTTTGATTTTGAAAGGAGAGAGAGATGCTGTTTATGGATAGCTAGGGATTCAGATATCTCAGGGATTCAAATCAGAGGGGCTTGGGCGAGACCATACAATGTGTTCTTCTGGGAGAACGGGAGGAGGAGGAGGAATTTTATGGCCCGTTAGATTTTGCGTCTTTGCTTTCAACGGCCGGTTTTCTTTGCAGTAATAGGATCATAATATATTTTGGGGAAATAGATTTTTTTAATTTCTGATGATTATTATTATTATTTTGCAGTAGGATCATAATATTATGATTTAGTAACTGTCGACTAACATAGTATTATAGCATATATTGATTAAACAGAAGCATGCACAATACACAAATTATTGAAAAGCATAACGAAATGCACCAAGGGAGGGAAAAGTAAGCGTGACTATATATTAGGGCACAATAGTAGGATATTTTAAGACGAGTTAGTGATCACATTTGGATTTCATGTCAACGGTCATCACATAAACATAATCTCGATCAATGATTAGCAGGTGGGAAGAAGTTTAGGTGGCAAATTGCTTGGTTTAAATTTTCGGGCTAAGTTGGTTATTAGGTTAAAGTTTAATGGGCATTTTGATATTTTCACCTTAATTAAATGTAATTCTAATGGCATTTTACTAATATATGTGGAAATTGAAATGTATTCTTATTTTTAGGTTTAGCGATTTATAAGGTAATGATCTTACTTATTGTGATTTTGCGACATTTTATTTTCAAAAGAATCTATGACTTTGTTGTATCAATAACTAAATTCAGTGTTTTTTTTTTTCTTTTTTAGTTACAAATTGGAGGCAAGGTTTCTTTTGAAGATGAATGGGTCATTTATTCCTTTTAATTTTTTCGCATTGCTTAGGTTATTATTATTTTTATTTTTTACTTTATTATGAATCTGTTTTGGATGTTTTAGATGCATAAAGATACAAATTCTGTAAGATGGATGCCAAAGAATTAATACATGATGTATCACACTGAAATGTTCAATATATTTCTTAAAAGTTTTGGATGCTTTTAGATTTTAATAATTTTCATGTAAACGTGTTATTTGGTCCTTTTAAAGACGGAACAAGGGGTTTGAATTCACAAAATTAATTAGGTGAAAAGATAATATAAGTTCGGAGAAATTGCACTTAATCTCCTTATGGTTTAATCAATTGTTATTATACTTTTTTTTTATAGAAACAAAAGAAAATGGTGACTGCACTATATAGGTTTTTTATTTAAAAAGTTGGGTTTCATCAAACCCAACCCCTATACAACTTATAAATGGGTTTGGGTATGAACCCATATATAATGGATCCAACCCAGTTAAATGGGTTTGGGAAAGGTTGGGTCAGGTTTGGGTCTAGACCCGACTCTATGATGGGCCTACAAGGAATCCCTTATGGTTTGAAAATCAATACAACCCCCCTGTGGTTTTAATGGATTTGTAAATGCTAATTTTTTTTGGTTAAATTTAATGATTTGTTCTTCCACTTATTTTTTAGAATATTTAGGAGGAAAAAATAGACTTTAATTTTCAAAACTACATGCATACTAACTCTTTAAACTCTATCATAGGAAGTTTTTATATTTCTTGTATGTTTTCTACCACTGAAAAAATATTATGTTTGTACCGGAAATATCAACATTAATAAAATGATATGATAGAATGACATTCAATGTATTCATACCCTATATATAGATTGTTTAAACATAAATATGAGATTGAAATAGATAAATTATCAGTGGCATAAAAAAGATTAACGCTATAAAGAGGTTTTGTATTTTAGATTAGAGGGTAAGATTATTATTTTATTTTTTTGTATTAACGGTGTTAACTTTTACAACTTCATTAAAACCACAAGGGATTATGTGCTGATATCCAAACTATAGGGATTACAACCTTAAGTTTAGACTCATGTAATCGTCTTTAAAAATAAGTAATTTTGCTGAAAATTGTAATGATAGCAGCAAAACTACGTCGTTTTGCGATGATTCGAACTTATACCATTCATTTGGTTGGTAAAACGAAATAAAATAGGCATTCTATATAAATATAAGGTTTGTTTGGCTCACGAAATCTGCTTGAAAATATTAAATTCTAACGTTTGTTATGGTTTTGGAATGTGAGATTTGCAGAATCTCAGGGCTTAAATTTCTCGAGTTGAGAAATAGAAACGTGAGATATTCAAGTAGCGTAGGATGTACACATGAAATAGTGCTGAAACTACTCTTAAAAATGGGCAGATGGACAAAATTCTCAATTAAGTACATGACTCATATAACTTAAAATAATATTAATAATAACAAAAATAATAACAATACATGTAGTAAATAAATATATTATTTCATAATAAATAGTTGATGACACTATTTTTAAAAGCTTATTATTAAATCATTAGATTATATAAATTCTATTTTTAGTTATTAAAAGTTTGAATTTGATTCTTCATCCTCTAAAATTAACAAATAGGCAATTTTTTTTAGTGTTAACTTTAAAATAAATATTTTTTATTGTAATCTGCTAGATTTTATAGTATGAGTATTATATTTTTTGTAAAGGGTGTTAATTAAAAATTTTAACGTTCATTGAATGTAATTATTTATACCAAATATAATAATATTATATTCCGAAAAATTCTACTAAATATATTAAACAGAAGAATATTGTATTTCGGGCATTGCATTCCCAGGCATCAGATTTTAAGGAATGTGATGCCAAATGAAAATATGAAATTTTATGAACCAAGCAAGTTCATAATAGTATAAGTGAAATAACTATCCCATAGACCATAATAGGGAATATACCATGAATAATTTATATCTATATCTATATCTATACTTCTATACTATTATAAAGGCAAAGAACCTTTTGGTTCAATCAACCAAAATTAATTTAAAATTAATAATTTAAAATTTAAATTTTAAAATTCAAAATTCAAAATTTAAATTTTTTAAAGTTATTTTCTTAACCACTTCCTTCAACTTTTCTTTCCACTCCTTCCACTTTTATCTTTTTTTTAAAGTACATACTTTTTTCTCTTTACAATTTTGTTTTTAATCTTTTATATTTTAATAAAAATATTGTTAAGCATGTGTATTGCACGTGCGATACAACTAATTATTTGAGGAAATTGCACTTAACCTCCCTGTGGTTTGCTCCAGTTGCGTTGAACCTCCCTATGGTTTGGAAATTAGCACATAGCCCCCTGTGATTTTAATGGACTTGCAAAAGTTAACACCGTTAACAGAGAATGCAAAAATGACAATCATACCCTCCGGTCTAAAATAAGTTAAGGCTTTACTAATCAAGGGGGGATTGCAGTAGGGTTTTAAATCTGCTAGTAGATCATGGTTTTTGGCGGCGAAAGGAGAAGTTGCTAGTAGGGTTTTAGATACGCTAGTAGATCGGTGGTTTTTGGTGGCAAAGGAAGGAGTTACTTGAGAATTTTCAAGACCACAAAGCAGTCCGATTATTCATTTACAAGTATAGTTTGGTAGGATTCTTTCTCTTTGTTGCTTCACGTTTCTTTAAAGTAAAATCAAATCATAAATTATATTTTGGATGTAAAAGTGCATGTATGCTAGTAATCTAATATTTTTGCTCGTTAGGTTCTTTTCTTTTTATTTTTGTCCTGTTGGCTTGCATTTATTTTGCTGTCTTTTATGTTTATTTTCTTTAAGTGAGTAAATAATTCACTTATGTTTTAACATTGCAGTATGTCTGAACTTGTTACTTTGGAGTTCAATTATGATGGGAAATTTGAATGGGAACCAAATGTTAGATATGTAGGAGGAAAAGTGGCTCGTATAAACAATTGGGACCCTTATAGAGTATACAATTAAAGCTGGGTATGACATACCTATAAGAGAAATGAAAATGCTAGGATAACTTCTGTGTGCAAAGAAATGTGTGGATGGAGAATTCATGCGTCCCCTATTCAAGGTTAAAAGACATTTCAAATTAAATCATTGACAAAGGAGCATACTTGTGGAAGAACTTATGACCGTCACCTAGTTGATTCTAGGTATTTGGCTAAGCACTATGTAGAAGACTTAAAAGATAATACGGGTTGGAAGGTTGAAGCAATGAAAAAGCATGCAAGGAGGACTATTAACAAAAATGTAAGCAAGTGGCAATTGTATAGGGCAAAAAGGAAGGCTCAGAATTTCATAGAAGGTAATGTGAGGGTTCAATATGAAAGACTTTGGGACTACTGTGAAACTGTTCGAATGTATAATCTAAGGTCTGTTATTAAGATAGCTACTCAGAAGTCCACAAATGATAATTCTCACATATTTCTTAGGTTATATTACGGGCTGCACGCGCAAAAGGTTGGATTTTTGGCTGGGTGTAGACCTATAATAGGTTTAGATGGATGTTTCCTGAAGGGTGTATATGGCGGACAACCCCTTGCTGTAGTTGGCAGAGATGGGAACGACAATATGTTCCCTATTGCTATTGCGGTGGTAGAGGCAGAGGGCAAGGAGTCATGGAAGTGGTTTTTGACTGAGCTAATAGATGACATAGGGTGGGCAAGTGAAATGGGATGGACATTTATTTCTGATAGACAAAAGGGCTTGCAAGAATCATTTAGTGAACTTTGTCCTGATGTAGATCATAGGTACTGCGTCAGGCATTTGTACAGTAACTTCAAAGAGAAATATAAGTGCAAGCAATTGAAAGAGCTATTTTGGAAAGCTGCAAGCACAGGGAACAAAAATGAGTGGAAGCATTACATGAATGAAATTGACAAGGCAGATCCTAGAACAGAGAACACTATCAATGCATACCAATGGTTGATGAAGCTGCAGCCAAATTGGTGGACACAGTCTCATTTCAATACAAACCGTAAGTGTGACATCCTTGTGAATAACATGAGCGAATCCTTCAACTCTTACATATTAGAGGCTAGGGATAAAGGGGTAATCAGCATGTTAGAATGGATAAGAAAGAAATTAATGAGTAGGTATCAAATTAACTGAGTTGCCATGGAGAAACATGAAGCTGTAATAGGGCCTGCTATTCGAAAAAAATTGGAACTTATTAAAAAGGCATCAAGTGACTGTTTTGCATCATATTCTGGAGGTTTGCAATTCGAGGTTGAATATTATTCTAAGGTGTTTGTGGTTGATTTGAGATTAAGAAGTTGTACATGTGGGATGTTTCAATTAAGTGGTATTCCATGTAAACATGCTGTTAGTGCAATTCAAATCCATAGAGATGATCCGAAGAACTACGTGCACCTATTCTTTCTCAAAAAAACTTACCTAGAGGCTTATAACATCCAGATATTTCCCTGTTCCTAGCTGTCATGATTGGTTGGAATTAGTTTATGATCCTATTTCTCCACCAATGGTAAGGAAGCAAGCTGGAAGACCAAAAAAACAGAGGAGGAAAGCAATGGATGAGCCAGCCAACCATAGCAAAACCTCAAGAAAAGCTTTGACAGTTACATGTTCAAAGTGCTTGAAGATGGGGCATAACAAAAGGTCTTACAAGGCCTCTCCTCATCCACATTCTAAATTATTCAACGTAAGCATTAACCACTCTTGTAACATTTTATATTCTAATAATTATGTTTTCTTACTTCTCTTCCATGTTCATAGGTTCCCATAAGACGTCAAACATCTGGCTCCAATCCAAGCCCACATACACCAGGAAGTATGGCTTCTTGGTTTATCCCTCCGGTAATAGCAAGCCTAAGAAGTTTCATGTCAAAACGAGGCAGCAAATGAAAGTAGATATTATGGGTTGTGTAACCACCATTGGATAAATTTCAAACAATAGGAGTTTCGGAATATTCTGTTGGGCATGTAACTTCCTCTTTTACTTAGTATTATTAATAAAAGTGGGATCTTTTTTTCCTCTATGTTTATGGAGCTTGATTCCTTTTTTTTTTTTTTCTAAGGCAGTCTTTGTAATGACAGGAAATGATTTAGATTAAAGTAGTGATTGTTTGGAATTTTAATTGCTTCACTATTTTGTAGAATGTAAACTTATAATGTCTTATAAATTACACGACCATAATACATGGAAAATAAATATATTAGTTGTTTTTTTGTCATATCTTTTTATCAATATTAGTATTTTCAGTAAAAGAAATATTTTTTCCCGCCGTACAAGAAATATAAAACGTTTGTTTTGTCGAAACCATTATGACAGATGTTAAGGAATTGGTTAACGGGTAGTTTGAAAAACTAAAATATATTTGTTTCCTCCTAAATACCCTAAAAATATTTGTGGGAGGATAAACCGTTAAATTTGACGAAAAAATTAACTTTTGCAAGTTCATTGAAACCACAGGGGGCTATACGCTAATTTCCAAATCACATGGAGGTTCTTCGCAATTAAGTCAAACCACAGGGAAGTTAAGTGCAATTTCACCAAATTATTACTATCGGCTAATGGTTTGATAACTATTACTTATTTATTTTAATTATGAACCTTAAAAAATAATTATTTTTATATGCCTCCGATTAGTTATACTTTGTGGGATAGGTATAACAATTGGATTGACATGCTCTAATCTCTTAATTTAATGGTGATTATCAAATCAATCCTAAAACATAAACTAGGTTTAATTAATATAATAGAAATGCCAAAAACATTTCTCAACCCGTCTCCTCAGACTACAGGCTCGCTTCTTCTGATCCATCAGAAAGGGAGTAACCACAGAAATGGCGTCTCCGGCGACCCCAAACGGATCAGTTCCGGAAGAAGAAGATGAAGATACGAACGCATGCTCATCTGTGAAATTCGGCACCCCGGAGGCGCTCGAAGAGGTGCGCAAGCTCACGGATGTCGGCGCCATGACCCGCCTCCTCCACGAGTGCATCGCCTACCAGAGAGGCCTCGATCTCCAACTCGATAACCTTCTCTCCCAGCGCTCCGATCTCGACAAGCAGCTCTCCACTCTCCAGAAATCCTCCCAGGTCCTCGACATCGTCAAGGCCGACGCCGACCACATGCTCTCCAACGTCCGCTCCACCTGCGATCTCGCCGATCAGGTCAGCGGCAAGGTCCGCGAGCTCGATCTCGCCCAGTCCCGCGTCAATCACACCTTGTCCCGCATCGACGCCATCGTCGAGCGGGGGAATTGCATCGAAGGGGTCAAGAAGGCTCTCGATTCCGAGGACTACGAATCCGCCGCCAACTTTGTCCAGAAGTTCCTCGAGATCGATTCCAAGTACAAGGACTCTTCTGAGGCGGACCAGCGGGAGCAGCTTCTGGCGTCCAAGAAGCAGCTTGAGGGGATCGTGCGGAAGAGGCTCTCAGCCGCCGTGGATCAGCGGGACCATGCCGCGATTCTTCGGTTCATCCGCCTTTTCTCGCCCCTGGGGTTGGAAGATGAGGGATTGCAGGTGTACGTGGGGTATCTGAAGAAGGTGATTTCCATGAGATCCAGGCTCGAATTTGAGCAATTGTTGGAACTCATGGAGCAGTCCTCCGGGAATCAAAATCAGCAGGTAAATTTCATTGGGTGCTTAACCAATTTGTTCAAAGACATTGTGTTGGCCGTGGAGGAAAACGATGAGATCTTGCGGAGCCTTTGCGGGGAAGACGGTGTTGTGTATGCAATCTGTGAGCTTCAAGAAGAGTGTGATTCGCGAGGGTCTATCATCTTGAGAAAGTACATGGAATACCGGAAATTATCCAAATTAACCTCTGATATCAATTCCTACAAGAATAACTTGCTTTCTGTTGGGGGTGTTGAAGGGCCTGATCCAAGGGAGATTGAATTGTACTTGGAGGAGATACTTTCACTGATGCAATTGGGTGAGGACTACACGGAATTTATGGTCTCAAAGATCAAGGGATTAACTTCCGTGGATCCTGAGCTCGGTCCACGAGCCACTAAAGCATTCAGGAGCGGGAGTTTTAGTAGAGTAGTTCAAGATATCATTGGATATTACGTGATATTAGAGGGCTTTTTTATGGTGGAAAACGTGAGGAAAGCTATAAATATAGATGAGCATGTCCCGGATAGCCTAACCACATCTATGGTGGATGATGTGTTCTACGTGTTGCAGAGTTGCTGCAGGAGGGCAATATCTACTTCTAACATCAACTCAGTGATCGCTGTTCTTACCGGTGCAGTGAGTTTGTTAAGCAATGAATACAAGGAATCATTGCAACAGAAAATGAGAGAGCCTAACCTTGGGGCTAAGCTGTTCTTGGGCGGTGTTGGTGTCCAGAAGACCGGAACAGAGATTGCAACTGCTTTGAATAATATGGATGTGAGCAGCGAGTATGTCCTGAAACTACGGCATGAAATTGAGGAGCAGTGCGTGGAGGTATGTTGCTATTTTCCTTGTTGTATTTGTTTACTTTGCCACATGTCAAGTTGCTTGCTTTTGGATGCGAGGCTTATATATCAGGTTGCATGTGAATTCAAGCCCTGCTTCAAGTTGAAATTGAATATTAGAGTTTTTAATTTTAGTTTCTCAATGTAGAAGGCGCGATTGTTTTATCCTTCTGGTCTGCAGTTTCTTGATGATCAAAGGTTAATCTGACTAAAGCTATTGTGGCATGAAGACACTGTCGTTTCAAGTTGACTACTTGGATAATATGTCCTCTAGCGACTCATTTCATTTATTAGTTTTATAGCAGCATGTTTTTTTATTTGTGGAAAGGATAGAAGCTGTTTTAGGCAAGGGTTTTAGAGTTTCTTCTGGCAACTATGAACAGCTATGAATATCTTGAAATGGTCGTTGCTTAATTGTGCAACAGTTTCTGCTGACAGGTTCTTTAGATTTTAAAACATTTCATTTGTTTCACAAAAAATAACCAACAGTACACGGTGCATTGTGTCCGGTGTTTGGGTCTTCAGAAATGCAAGTAACGGAATTACCTTCTTTAGTTTATTATGTTGCTGCTCGTCAAATGTAAAAAATGAACAACAGTATATGATTTCCATCTTATATCCAATCAATGAAAAAGCACTAATTTTTGTACAGTATTTCTGTCAAAAATATAGCATTGAGCTTTCTTGGAATTATATAATTCAAGGAAAGGTTTGAGATGCATCCCCTACTTTGCTCCTGCGTTAGAAGTTTAGAGTAGCTCCAGAGATAATGTCATGGAGATAATCAATGGGTCAAGAATAATGAAAACCTAAAAGTCAATTGAAGTGTTAAAATTAATTATATTGACTATGATTTCAAAATTTCTGATGGGTTTCATTCTTAAATTTAGTTATATTGACTATGACTTCAAAATTTCTGATGGGTTTCATTTTTTGTAAATTTTTAGGATTCTTTATTTTCCTTGAAGTAGTCAGTTGGCTCAAATTATCTATGTAATAGCTTAGTTATTTAAGTCACTGTGTGTGACTCTCTCTTTTTAAATCAAGTGTTTTCAAGAACAAGCCATAAGGCATATTAAAATCTAAAATCTTTCCAGAATCACCTCAGTGACTCTTACCTATATGTCTATTTAAGTTTCTATCAATGAACAGCTTTTCCTCATTAGCTATTCTTTACAACATATAATATTGATCCTCTTAATATTTTATTTCATTTTATAATAATATCATTAATAATTTCCTCGTCCAGCACAAGCTAAAATGGTTAAAATCCTATCTCCCAGGCTTTTAACCTTTTTGACATCCTCTCACAGGTTCTTAGCCACAATTATTCCTACCATATTTCTACTCCTATCCTGAGCCATATGCCATAGCTTCTAACCTCAAGGTTCCATCCATCTAAATTTGTTACCTCTCTACTAAGTTTTCTGAAGGAACATATTACTAATCCTCTTCCTACCCACCGCTATCTCCACTAGCATCCTAGTCAAAGATCTTATCTTTCAGGCCTCTTATACTTATGGACTAACTACTTTTCTCGTACCAAGAGTGGAGCTTTGATAGAGCCAAACAATATGTGGCTGATTACGAAGTGGCTCAATCAAGGTTTCAAGTGTGTAATCCCGTGATAGGGTATTCTAGTTGGAGCTGTCCACTGTTGGGAAAGTACAAGCTAAATGTTGATGTTGGTTTTGACATACACGCTGGTAAGGGTGAGATTGGAGCCATTGTGTGCGATGGGGATGGTCTTATTGCTTCAGCACTGACTTTTCGCATGCATAGGGCTACTTTGGTGAAGCATGTGCACGCTTGGGACTTGCTGGAAGGGGCTTGTTTCTCTTGTGAGGCTGGCTTTTTGATAATTGTGTAAGAACCCTTGCCCATTTTTTTGCCAAAATTAGGTATCGGTGTGGCAGGTTGCTTTGTGGAAATGCCCTAGCTTCCCTTGCCGTTTTATCACTAAACTAGGGGTCTTGCCAATTTATCAGCAAATGAAATATCATATATTCCACTTTTTCATAACTTCATTTGCTTCTGCTAAAAGGGTTCACATACAAAGATCCTTTGGATTATTTATGTGCCAAAGCAATTATATTTACCTAGAGAAAAACCTATTTTGTTTACCTAGTGGAAAACCAATTATATATGTTGGATGTTTGTCTATGGCCAACCCCAGCTATTCATCAACAATCTGTGTTCCTACAGCTTTTGAATTAACAGAAACGTGAACTGTGTGGCAAGAGTGTAAAAGTGCCATAAAAAGGGTGAAGGGTTTTGAGGATGTAGGAAGTGTCCTATTGAAACTATAGAATTCATAAGATGTGTGCATGTGTGAGAAATCATGAATCAGGATTCCCAGGTAGGCATGTCTCATAGCATAGGAGGTTCATGCTATCATGAACTAGCATCTGAAAGTTCCGCATGCAGTGCACTTGAACTATGTTTTTGGAGAGTTCATACAGTCCAGGAGAAATAATATGACTCGACAATTGTACATACTTGATTTTGACAATGTTTTCTAGTAGTCCATAAGCTAATTTTTGTTTATTTCCATTCAGTTTTCCACCCAAATCGAACAGTTTAAGATGGCATGGACTTGTATGGGTCGATATCAATCAATAGAATGATTTTTTTTTTACTGGGTGTGGACAAGATACTCTAGCTAAGACATAACTTTAAAATATAATAGGTCAGCATAGATATGATCATGCATAAATGTGTCTTGAACTATGCATATCAAGGACTAGCATCTGAAATGTTCCTTGTACAGTGCACTTGAACTATGTTTAGAGGGTTCATGTAGTCCAGAAGAAATAATATAGCTCGACAACCATACGAGCTTTATTTTGACACTGTTTTCTAGTTGGCCATAAGCTGGTTTATGTTGATTTCCATTCAGTTTTCCACCCAAATTGAACAGTTTAAAATGGCATAGACTTGTATGTGTCAATGTCAATCAAATGAAACATTTTTTCTTACTGGGTGTGGGCAAGAGGCTCTAGGTAAAACTTTATAGCTTTAAAATATAATAGGTCGGCATAGATATGATATGAGGATGCATACATGTGTCTCTGCAAATGCGGCTGACATCTTATGTCTAGAGGAAAATAGACGGTATTAACCCCCATCCATGGCCAATGTCTGCTTATGTGCGTTTTGCACTAGGGAGAAGATTGGCCCAAGCTGATGACAGAACCTTTACTGGAAATTCTGGTTTTCCATTTGTTGATTTGGTGACTGTGCAGTACTTCTCAATTTGATGTGAAAATAGGGGAACAGCCCAGCGGTAAGGTTCCTTATAGATGTCTGCCTCTGATGCTACTGCTAAATCAGACAATGTACTGCAGGGTTACTGGGTCATTATATTTTTAAGTGCAACTGGCTAAGAAAGACCATTCCCCTCCCATTGCCTTTAGTTACTCCTTGGAACAAGAAAATATTAGTTTATGTTAATGGTAGATGTTTTCTACTATTATTTTTTGTTATTTTAGAATTATATAATTTTCTATCGAGTTTCTGATTTTTTTCCCCTCTAGCATCTCAACATGGCATGTCATGAAATACTATAATTAAACTGTCCTTTTTCTCAAGTCCCTGGATTGTTTCTCGTAGCATCTCAACGTGGCTAGTCACGAGACAGTACAATCTCAAGAGTTTGGAATCAGCTACATGTTAATCTGTGGGTGCCACTTTTTCTGATCCACAGCTTTGTCCTCTTTCCCTCCCTAACTCTTTTTGCATTTTAGTTGTGGGCGTAGTTGTCAAAGGTGCACATAAGGTGAGGCGAGGACCAAAAGGCGCACAAAAGGGGCGCACGTCTTTTGAAATGGCACTAGGGCAACCCAAAAAAGGAAATAAAAAAGAAAGGCCCAAAGCCATTTTGCAGAGCATTGGGCCAACCTAAAAAAAGAGGCCCAGAAGTTATGTTTTTAGCCCAAACTTACTAGTATAAAGCCTCAGCTGTCTCCAAAACAAGGTCAACCTCAGTTTAGGTTTTTCTCACTCCTCAAGAGATGCAAGTTTCACTCCTGAGTTGTTTGGGTTACTCATGGATTTTCCTCAATGTCTGATTTTGTGTTCTGATTTATGCTAAAACATACATACATATATATATATATATATATATATATATATAATATATATATATATACACACACACATATATATATATATACACATGTATATTTTATTTTATATATCATGCGCCGTTTTTCTGTAAGGTGCGCTTTGCACTTCCTTGTGCCATGGCTCCAGGAGACATTTGCGCCATAGTGTGCCTTGCGCCATAGTGTGCCGTGCGCCATTAACAACTTTGGTTGTGGGAATGAGAATGAAAAGGGAAAGGAATGAGAATAGGTATGAAATGGCCACAATTGCATTACCTTTTATCCTATTGCACAATGGTGTAGGAATCAGCATCCCCATTCCCATCATTCAAACGAATCCTTAAACCTAAGAATATGTTCCAAATTTCATTGCAATTGGATTCATTAGCTGAGTTCCTTTTCCATGACTGCATATATTTTTCATCAAGTCTCCTTGCCTTGATACATTTCTATACCTGTTAAACTGACAACAGCAATTTCCTCCAGGTATTCCCTGCACCAGCCGATAGGGAGAGAGTAAAATCTTGCCTGTCCGAATTGGGAGAGATGAGCAGCAGTTTCAAGCAAGCGTTGAATGCCGGGATGGAGCAACTAGCGGCAACAGTGACACCACGAATCCGTCCTGTATTAGACGGCGTAGCACCCATTAGTTATGAATTGTCTGAGGCTGAATATGCTGATAATGAAGTGAACGACCCCTGGGTACAGAGACTTCTCCATGCTGTTGAGAACAACGCTGCGTGGCTCCAGCCAGTAATGACCGCAAACAACTATGACTCATTGATTCATATGGTCATCGATTTCATCACAAAGAGACTGGAAGTCATCATGATGCAGAAACGGTTCAGTCAGCTTGGGGGGCTGCAGCTCGACAGAGATGCTAGGGCGCTGGTGAGCCATTTCTCTGGGATGACTCACAGGACCGTTAGGGACAAGTTTGCGCGCCTTACCCAAATGGCAACGATCCTCAACTTGGAAAAGGTTTCTGAGATTCTTGATTTCTGGGGTGAGAACTCAGGACCCATGACCTGGAGGCTTACTCCAGCAGAGGTGAGGAGAGTGTTGGGTTTGAGGGTTGATTTTAAACCTGAAGCAATTGCTGCTCTTAAACTGTAAGATCCTTTCTTGTACTTTACTGTATTTCTCCAGTCCTTGTCTTATAATTCTTTTTCCCCCCAAATAGTTTCAAATATATTGTTTTGTTTTACCAATCTCAAGGCATGCAGTTGACCAAAAACTTATGAACTGTATCCATTATGAGATATTACAAACGCTTCATGGTTTTCGTCTTTCGACTAATAAGCAGGTGCTCCTATCTACAACCTTGATCTTGTCCGGCATCAAGGATTTTGTAGCAGGTTAAAATCCGCGGCGATAGAAAATATGGATTAGGGTTTTCTTGTTTTGTTATTTATGTTTTCTTAATTTTTCCTATTTTTAAGTATTATTATTATTATTTTTAATAATTTACACCTGAAATAGTAATGTAAAGATTTAATTACTTATTATATCTTCTCTCACTTAACGGGATTGGATTTAAAATGAATGGAAGGAGTATTGAAAATAAAATTGAAATACAAGTGGTGTGATTTAAAAAATTTAAATCAAAAAAAGTCTCTTAAAAAAATGGTTCACACTACAGGGATCTTTTAGAAATTTTTTCAAAAAGTTACGTATAGTTTATTCGTTAGTCACGCAAAAGGCGACATGATATTTGGGATCCGAATGCTTGATGGTCATTGTATCTTCCTCAAATTCTGGGGTTAGACCTATGGAGAGAAGAACAAAAGGAACAAAACTTTGTTTTATCCGGGGGGATCGTATTTAGGTTTATTTTTACTTTTTACCTTAAAGAATTGCCACGTATTGGTCCAACACGGCAGCTAAGTCATCTAGGTTAACGTCGTCGTTGGTCACGTGCTACATGTAATGATATCTCCGTCAAATAAGGGCAACACCAACCCAATATTAAAGTTCATATGTTTGATTGGAGCGAATCGAAGTTTAGGAGGTTATTTGACATTTTGCGATAAGTTCAAGGGCTTTGGTTTCCAACCCCCTCCCCCCGAAATTATTTGGGTATTAGGGGAAAAACTATTACGGTCCATGCTTGAGTCCAGGGCACAAAATGCTTTGTTGAAGTTTCTGAGGCCCACTATGCTATAGTGAGCCGTGTCGCTTCATGGACCGCTCAGTGTCCGGCCCATTAACAACAACTTCGGAGCGCGTGGTGGATCTTCCGATAACCCGACCCATATATACTTGCATATAAACTTTTCTCTATAAAACCTTACTTCAATGAGCAAATCTCGAAACCCTAGCTATCTCATTTGCGAGCGCCGCAGTCGCAGAGCATCCTTCGCCACTTCCCTTTCACTGCCAGGTGATTTCTCCCTCTCTATCCCCTTCCTACTGTGTTTTCTTTTTTCAGATCTGATCGTATCTCGTGTTTCTCATGCAATTATGGCTTTATAACCCGTAATCTATCTTCAAATTTGAGCAGATATTCGGTCTTTCATCGACCTCGAACGATGTCGTCTGTCAGCGAGCTCGCTTGCATCTACGCATGCCTCGCCCTCCACGATGATGGCATCCCCGTCACTGTATCCTTCCCTAATCGTTGTTCTGGTTCTTAATGCTTTCCCCGGTTGAGAATTTTCTCTTATTTCCTTTGTTATGCTCTACTCTCTTTGGGTCAAATACCCTTTAAAATGCATTTTGACAGAAAGCGCTGTTTACCTGAGAATCTAATGGGTTTTTCGTTGAATCGTTGTTTTCATAAATTTACTTTTATGTTTTTTCTTTTCCGATGGTGAGATTATAGTCTAAATGTTTAGAAATGGGAGATTGGGGTTGACCTTGATTTAGTGGGTAATAGGCGGATAAGATTTCAACCTTGGTGAAAGCGGCGAATGTGCCCGTGGAATCTTATTGGCCCAGTTTGTTCGCAAAGCTGGTGGAGAAGAGAAACATTGAGGATCTGATTACCAATGTTGGGTCTGGTGGTGGCGGCGCCGCGGTTGCCGTTGCTGCCCCAGCTGGTGGTGCCGCCGCCGCTCCTGCTCCAGCAGCTGAGGAGAAGAAGGTAATCTGCTTTTTCATATTCATTTTCTTTGAAATACTGAATCGTTTTTGTTTGTTTTTGCTTTTGTGGATTGTAAATGTACTGTTTTTGTTTGGAATCCCAATAAATCTTTGGTTGTGATGTTCTTGGTAATTATACAGGAGGAACCCAAGGAGGAGAGTGACGAAGACATGGGGTTCAGCTTGTTCGACTAGGAGCTCCTTTCGGCATCATGATATGGTCGTTTTGCTTAGTTCATTACTTCTAAGAGTATTTGTGTTAGATGTTCTTCATTTCTTTTGTGTTGTCTGCAATTATATGCACTCCTGCTAGTTGGATTTTGTTCAATTTTGTGTGTTGAGATGTTGTTTGAACCAACTTTTCTCTAAATATTTAGATTCCAAATAAATTTTGGTCTCTTGCTGTTGTCAGGTGCTGAATTTGTTTCTTGCTATGTATGATGCACTAAAATGGTCCATCACTGAGCATTATTTCAGTCAGGGAGCTAAAAAGGATTAAAAGAATTAGAAGTAACTGCGTTTGAGGGTGTCCAATGACCCTGCAAATTAAAAGATATTAACTTTGCTTCTGAAGATTGCTTTGATAAATATCAACTCTGGATCATCCTGGTTTCAGATTTAGTATAGTTTTCTAAAGCCTACAGTTGCTCCTCCTAAAGACAAATTCAGTTCTGATGTAGCTCGTAGCACTCATTAGGTATGTTTTTCCCTTTGCCAACCCTGCCCCGCCCCCGCTCCCGCCCCTTCAGTTGTGTGCTTGATATAGTGAAATCATGGTTTTCTTAACGTTCAGAGTGAAATGTGTTTGGTTGAAACTTTCCCATGTCCTGCTTGGTCGCGTTGAAGCTGAATGAACTGCCCCTGGGGAATTTATCTCGTGGGTTCTTTTGATGGTATATACTGGAACTTCCCAGACTGAGGTGCTTTATGGTTACTGTGATGATCTGAGTATGATTAAGGTATTGATTTGCACGAGTCCGAAAAAGAAGAGTTTGATGGTAATTGTTTGGTACTTTTTTTTTAATGACTGACCAAGTTTGAATGAAAAAGAGTACTTTGTAATTATCTAATGAGGAGCTTTAAATCAAGCAAGTCTATTGTTGATGTATTAGTAACATGTTTGAGTCTGAGAACTCAATAAGTTTGGTAATCAGTTGATTGTTGTCTTTAGAGACATCGATGGTGGTAAGCCACATGGTTCAGAAAGATTGCGAAATAGTTTGTTTCTGGACATGGGTTGCACCTACAGTGTTTGTTTGATAAAAATATATTTTCACGTCATTGGACAAGCCGCTTCATTCGGAATTTAGTATTGGCACCACAAAGGTGCCGGTCATTTCAACCGCCTTAAAGTAAAATTAATTGCATATATTTATCTTGTTTTAGTTCCATGGTTCATAAGGTTACTTGCAGGGGTGTGCATTCTGGCTTTTTGGGAAATTTTTGACCGAACAAACATTTCTTAGACTTTTTTCAAATTAAATTTGCTTATCTGACTCTTGATTGAACTAGATTTTGCCGGATGATTTTTTGACTAAATTATTATAATCGAGAAATTTTTTTTCCGACTAGAAAAGAAAGCCCCTTAAGAGATGGAGGATATATTTTTTTAGCAAAACATGTGCAATGATATATGATCTTACACAGAAATCAGAAATCAATTTTAGTTTGTATACTTGGTACTAGTTCAGGTAATATGAGTAATTTGGGTATTCCAAATAGTCATGATAATTTCTCGATCCTTTTTCTGATTTTTCAAACTAAATGTAAAATTGATTTCAACCATTTTCTCGAATTAATGTGATTGAATTACTTGATGGTCAGGAAATCTCGAATCTTGGATGGGCGCACTTGACTTGCAAAAGTTCAAATTTGTCATATAAAGATTTGATGTTAGGGTTTCCTCAGGTTAGTTTTTCAGAAAGGGTTTGAGAATGTGTTTTTTAAAGAATCATGGGGCAAGGTTTTCAGGAAAATTCTTGGGAAACAGAAGGGTTTCCCCCACACATGTCATTGGAGTAATACCATATTTACATATTTTTAACACGCCTTTCGCACTAAAATATTGACGTGTCAAAATTTGTATAATTATTATTTGGAGTGTTTCGATTAAATAATAATAAATGATCATATAAATTTTAAAACCTGATAACTTTCGAAGTAAAATGTATGTGAAGAATGTATATGTAGCAATATTATTCTTTTGAGTTATTGTTTATGTGTAGAGCCTGGGACATTTTGAGAGTCTCAAACGTGTAATTTAAATTCGGGAGGAGAATGTACTTGAACAGTATTACATGATACTTAGAATTTATTCCCTAGTGATGTGCAGGCCATTTAATCATGAGCTATTGTAAGTTTAGAATTCGAGGATATGAGTTCGGATTCATGTAATTTACGACACAGTTTGGGTAAACAGGCATGAGGAGTAATTTTTATGATATTGAAATTCCTGACAACTAGAAATTAAATCTTCAAGTTGAATTTAATTTAATGAAATAATACAATAAATTATAAAAATTCAATTTCTGAATGTAATTAGGAAGGATGTTTGTTATATAATTATATTATATTATATAATACATGAAAGTTGAAGTACAAGTTGCCACATGTCATCTTCTCCTTTTCTTGTCCCCTCCTATTTTCTCTCTCTATTAATGGCACTATTATGGGAAAAAAATAAATATTTATATAAAAAAAGGATATTATATCTTATATATATATATATATATATGGAAATAGAAGCACAAAAATGATATGTATCAATCTCTCACAACTTTTGTGAAAATCATATTTATCTTCACCCGTGAAAGACGCCATCCACATCTTTCCAAATTCAAAACTCTTTAATTTCTCCCTACTTAATCCTCCAACTAATTCCCTTCTTAATAGCCTGTACCCTTTCATATACAAACGAAAATACTCAATAATCGTAGATCTTCTTTGTATTCTTTAATGATACACACAATATGAGAGTTCCTTACAATTTTTTTTTGCACAAATAGCTATTCTCTGGCCATTGCCGCAACTAGGATATCAACCCTTTATAAATTGGTTAGTTTTGAACATGTCAATTAATTTTGATTTTGCATTTTAGAATTACAATATCATCTATCAATTCTCATAATTAAGGTTTGATTTCGAAAATCTTGCATTTTCAATGACAAATGTATCGGTGTCGGAGAAAAATGGCAACGCTTCACGACCTTTGAAAAGCCTAACATCCTTGTCACTAAAACCTTTCCCTACATCAACAACATCCCTCACTCGGGTAACGTTATTGGGTGTAACCTTGTCTCACTTGAAAAATTTATCAATCTTGTTCTTTTTCTTTTGTATTGATTTCAGACATTGAGAGTTTGAATTTTCACTTCATAATGGGTTCCCCTACCCCCCTTTACATTGTTGTTATTAGCAATTAGGTTTCTCTGATTTATGTTACTTTTAACTTTGTTTATATTTTTGGTAGTTTTCAAATATGTTGATTTATATTTTAAAAATACTATAGCTATTAGTGTATCTCTCTTTGGGACTTGTGTCTTTTTTTCCCAATATAAAATATCCTTATAATCTCTGCATTCTTAAAAATGAATGTTATTACGGTTGATCCAAGTTAAAGGGTAGTCCTTCAAAAGGAGGGAGGGAGGGGTTGCAACCATGGCATACGACAAATTTGGTCATTTCTGTCCAATTCTTTCAATGTGAAAGAAATATGAAAATGAAAAATAAAAAGGTTAAACAAAATCTATGTGATTTAAATTTAAAGAGCTTCTTAAAATTAAAAGGTCATATTACTTCACAAAAAGATACAACAAATATACTTTAATTGATGTCACCTAACTTTTTTTTTATATATATGAATACGAGAGATTTCAAAAAGTGTTTGCACAATTATTTGGAAGTAATCAGCTGATTCATAAGAAGAGGGTGAACATGAACAATGTCAGGCTAGGGATGCTCGGGCTAACTATGATGGAACATTACAAAGCAATCGCTAAAATGCATAGAATCACGAGCTAACCAATGTCTTCTATTCGATTGTTGATTGGTGGATGGAGGCATCGTTAAGTGGGAAGTTTTAGTGCACAATGAGTAGACTAATATACTATGATTCTTATTGGGATTTTAGGGGAAAACATTTGCATTTGAGTTTTTTCAATGTTGGTAGATTTGCTTATTAATTATTTTGCTGTTCAAATTCTACTTCAATGAAGCGAGTGCGTTTGTTTGTTTTTTTTTTTTTTTTTTGTAATGTTCATGGATTTTTAGAATTTTGATTAATTTTCTATTTCTATACGTCATGTCCCTCTTTTGTTTCAAATTCTTGTAACAATAATAAATAAATAAAACCCACTATAATGACAATAATATTAAATAGAATATAGATAACAGCGATTATTTTGCTTTGAGGATATGTCAGTCAATTGACATACAAATCTATTTCATTCCCATTGCCATTACGCATCAAACAAAGCAATGGAAATAAAAAAATTTAATATGTTGCTTCATTCTTTGCAAAGCCAGAGATAGGATGGTAATGTAAAAATAACTTTCATTCCTATGCTATTTTCATTCTCTAATCTATTTTCATTTCTCCCTGCCAAACGTGCTTTGTGAGTTTTCGTCTACAACAGTCACCATAGAGAATACTTTTAAACGCGATTGCCTTGGCCCTGACACTTGTTATGATATCATAACTTTAGTTAGGGTAGTTAGAAGTCATTAAATTTGTATGCCTAAATTTTATGTATTTTTAAATACCTTAAGCTAAATAGGTAAACGACTGGATAAAAAATTCTTTACCACTGTCCTACCTTTTTAAAGAAATGAGTAAACTTTCCTATCCTTAGCATACCCTTTTATTTAAATGGACAACAAAATCTTACCCTTACCTTAAAAATTAAGGTAGGGTTAGAAGGTAAATCAGGTAATACCTTTTCCCACCACCACCCCTGATCTAGATAGAATCATTATCCGCATACCATGGAGAATATGGGGCTTTTATTAGGTGGATTACTCAACGCCCACATGGTGTGAACCTCATCATTCACATCATGAACACAGGTCCACTCTCATGTAAATGTTCGATAATTCACTGATTAAAAGATTTTGATTCTCTAAGACTTTTCATTATCTACTAAAAGAGGACCAGCTTCATCACGGTAATTAGAGAACATCTCTGACTATTCACCTCTACCATAAAACATACATCCTCCCGGTTATATGATTAATGGGATCAGTCGGCTAGAGAGCTGGGCTATTTTTCTTTTAGAGAGATTTGGAACCCTCCACTAACTAGGGAGATTGAGACCTAGATAAAAAAAAATCATTTTTAGTAGAAGAAAAAATAAAACCAAATGAGCTACTTTAGTCAGACAGGGCCCTTTATGACTTGGACAGTATGCGACTATAGGGGAAAGAACAGATAAGGTTGCTCCTTGGAGCAATGATACGAAAACAATAGATTTCAAAACAAAATCATAAAAGACTTATATGTCACAAATTTATGAAATTATAAGTTATCATCTACTAAATTTTTATGACATGGATCTTCTGTAATTTTGTTGTGAAATCCTTTGTGCCCATAGAATTATTGTTATGATCGGAATATTATGTTTGTACAGGGGAAGATACTCAATTAGAAAACAAAAATATATAATCATGTCAATCTTTATAACAACTAAGCATATGAAATTCAAGAAACCAAGACCTTTAAAAATTATATTAGAATTTCTATCCTTAAGATAAACAGGTATTGCCTTTCAAATCTCTCGAAACTTGACGTACCGTTGTATATTCTTTTCTTTAAAATTGACTAGAATGATCAAATGGAAAGAGTGGACCGAGTGCTGCATTTTGAAGTTTTTTTTTTTTTTTTCCTTTTTTATTTTTAAGCATCTGCCCGCAGCTCGGCATCCTCAGCTTTAAACCCAAAAAGGGATCAAAACCCCATTGTCGCCCCTCCTCTCCCTTTGCAAGCGTGCAAGATTCATTGGATTCCACGCACATTCTAAGAGGGAAAAGAGAAAAAAAAAATACAAAATGGTAACAGTGGAAAAAAGGAGGATTTTAATAAGAAAGTCATGCAGTTGAAAGTGAAAGATGGAAGAATAAAAGATATCAAAGTCTGAGAAAAGATTCTTAACAACAAAAAGAAGAAGAAGAAGAAGAAGAAGAAAAAAGATATCATAGACAGGCACCGACATTCTTTTTCCCCAGCTAACCTTATGAAACACTGTGTCAATGATAGATTAAAATGACAGTACAATTACAAGTTAATGGCTGAGCCAAACGAGCTCGCCTAATCAGAGGTCAAAGATATAAAATTAATCTTATGAACCAATGACTACTGCAATTATAAACCAAGTGTTTGTCATCGGACGCTCTCTGCATCCTTGGGACCTTTACTGATATACGAGGCCGAATCCAAAGCCAATCTTCAGTTTCCACCCTACGCTAATTAATAAAGAAATGAACACGATTTTTCTCCTACTACTGATGAGTAACAAGACTCCCATGATTATCCGAATAATACAGACGCATACCAACTATGAAAACCCTGCTCCTGAGTGAATCGAGGAACAGTTGGCGATCCCAATGCCTATTCCATGGATGCATGTGGGAGGATCTGATTCTCAACTCTCAGCATTTCTTCTATGGGTACTAGTTTACCTGTTTGAATGTCATTTATTGATCCTGTTAGTCTTACCCCGTCAAGATCATGATCAAGTTGAGGAATGCTGTTCAGAAGCTGTTCCAGTAGCCTCAAAGGCCACGCTCACTGTTAAATCTGCCACGCCTGCTGAATTTTACAAACCAGTTGGATCAATCAACAAGACAGTGTACTATACGACATCTTTAGCTAACCAATGGAACGATGAACGGAGCACTAAGAGACTAAAACCTGTGGTGGTAGTGGTACTTCCTAGCTGTGGCATTGAAGGGACGGATGCAGATAGAACCCCAGGGGAGCTGCTGTAGTAATGCCGGGGCAAATAAGGGAATTGTGTGGGCTGAGGATATTGATCTCCGATCACATAAGCTTGCCTATTCTGCATGTATTGGTGAGCATATAATGGAAAAAAGTTGTGGATGACCTCGGATGGCCCTGATGCTGCAGTTGTGTAGTATGGTGAGATTAATGGTTGGCCTCCATACACACTGTAATAGTTCTGCAACAATGTGGCCTTCAATCTCAACTCAACACGTAAAATTGAACTTAATTTTTACCCTCATTCAAGAACGACTATGTAATATGCACATAACTAAACCATACTAACCAGGGGGGAGATGGTGTCCTGTGAATACCCAGTATTATACCTGTGAAGACAAGGAAGGATTAGGAAGCAGAAATTACCAAAGACAGAATTGAATCCGGGCTATCACTTTTACTTCCCTTACTCACCCGTACGCTGAATAAGGATATGTGTATTGACCAGTGGGTTGAAGGTAGTATGCGGACGAGGAGCCAAGATAAGCTGGTGGAGCAACTAATCCTGCTGTTGGCCTAAACCTTCCTGGACCTGCAATTGGGGGTGTTTCTTGTTTTGAAGGCAAATTCACTCATATGCACTTTTCAAAGTTAAACCTTAGATTTTGATTTCCGGCACCGGAAATATATTCAACCGAGCATAATCTCTGTACAGAGTTTGAAAATAGAGATGATATGAAGCATGAGACTACATGTGAGTCTAGTTAGCGGCACATCTAAATGATTTAAACGTCCATTATATGGTCAAGCTTGCTCATATTGTTAATTCATTGATGCTGGTTGAAAGTAAAGAATAAAATTGGAAACATGAAGTTCTAAAACTGAAATTTAAGGTGGGGGAGGGAGAATGACCCTGCTGAGGAAGAGGTGGACGAATCTTCTGAGCACCAAGAGAAGCAAGATTGCAATTTGCCCTCCTTCCATCAATTACAGGGTAAGGGTTCTCACAAGCTCTAGTGGCTGCTTCTGGATCCTTAAACGTAACCTAAGAAATAAACAGAATCTATATGACCTACTACATTTCAAAGAAACCAACACATGATAAACACTGAAAAGCAAACAAAAGAAAAGCCCACATCCCTAAACATTGAAGTGAAGTGAAGCACACAGATGAAAGAGTGAAGGCATAAGGAAATGGGGCTTACAAAACCATAACCCTTGGATCTTCCCGTGTTCTTATCGGTGATCACAACAGCCTCTTGAATCTCCCCAAACTGCTCAAAATAACGCCTCATGGTGTCCCTTTGAGTCTCCCAAGCCAACCCTCCCACAAATATTTTGGTGTAAGTAGCATCATTGTTTCCACCCCCAAACATCTGAAACCGCCTTTCTTGTTGAGACATCAAATACAACTCAATCCAAATTATGTCCGAACAAACAAATGATCAGATGGGAAACCCAGGATGTCCCCGTTTATTCCAAAAACCCGATTACTGGGAAGTACAAAATCAAAGTAGTCCGGAGATGATGAAGAACAGTGCGTATCCCAGTCAGACATTTAATCAAACATCTGATCTCCCTCTTATATCTCTTTCACACATGCGCTCGTGCTGCTCCTTCTCATGTTATGGTATTCATTGGCTGTTCTTCTTTTAGTACAAGAGCCACTTTTCCCCAGCCATTCCTCCTCAGATTCCTCGAAAACGATACCGCTAACGAGAAAATCATTACTGTTGAGGGTGGAAAGCAACGAGGAGAAGCGAAAAGGAAAAGGACCCGAGGCGAGGATTTATATATACACACATATATATAAAGTATATATTATAGAAGAAGAGACATGATGAAGAAAGAAAAGGGATGAAAGTGTTTTTTCCTGTTGGTTTTTTTTTTTATTAAAAAAATCCCGCATTAAATGAAGAAGAAATGTCTGGGAAGTTGCTGGTGGTGGGGCACCCCACAAGATGCCAATTGGGTGGGAGTTGTTAATTGTACATTGAAAATAGTGACAAATTCTGGATTAAATAACATTAAATATACATCGTTCACATAAATTAAAAATAGTTATATATTATAATTTATATATATTTTTAATTATTTAGCATCCGAAATATTGTTAAGCTCTTCGGCTCAAATTAGTGAGTGTTAGCATGTAGGACGCGAAGTTGAATTTTAACAATAGTTACCACATTTTGAAACAAATAAAATGATACATAATTAGATTAAATTTAAAGCCATATTTCCTTAAAAAAAATTATTTATTAGTAATAGTAGACAAGTAATATAATTAAATAAGCACCGAAAGAGAAGAGTTTAAATAAAATTTCTAAGTGGATGATACGTTTCAAAATTTAATCAATATAAAATATAGTACATGATAAAATTGAGTCTTGTGTCTTATTGACTATCTCTAATTCATAAATATAAATATAAATATATATATATATATATATAATATAAATATAAAGAGTGAAAAAAATTAATATGCAGCAGTTATATATAAGTTAGGTATAATTATACTTTGTAATATTTTTTTAAAAGAATAAAAGATATAGTTTCAAGTTTTATTTTGATATTTTCCTTTTTTTTATGCGTGTGTTACAAGTTGGGTACAACATTTGTAACAAAATTAGGTCTATATATGCATATATAGAGAGAGAGAGAGAGAGAGATTGGCTGGTGAAATTTGCAACTTTACCATTTCTCAACTACGGCTCACGCGGCAAAATCTGGAGGATGACACTGACGAAACAACGACGGCCCCACCTCATTCCGCGCTACACGCTCACGCGGCTTTTATTTGTTTTTTTCCCAACATTTATATGAGAAAAAACTGTGACACTTTATGTAGAAACTATCATTTTATTAACTGATATTAAAAATATAATTTATTTTCTATTAAAATGATATAATTTTAAGGTATTTCTATATCTAATTACATAAAGTCTCACATCATATAATACAAGTCTTATTTAGATTCGCCATTCACGTAGTTTAATTGTTATGTTTGCTACTCAACTAATACATATGTATTATTCACACAAATTTTAACAAGTTATAGTTCTGGTATAAATAACGTGTAAGGAATATACATGCAGGACTTGTTTGGTTTGTGAAATCTCACACTTTCACCCTTCTCGGAATGTTACATTTTTTTGCTTGATATACTTAGTAGAGACATTATGTTTAGTATAAATAAGTACATTCAAGGAATGTTAAAGCTTTCCATCAATACTCTTTTATAACAAAAATATTCATAACATAAAATATTGTAAATTATTTACATAAAAAAAATATTTATTTTAAAGTTAACACTAAAATAAATTTTTTGCCTTAATTTTTTTTAAAGGATGAAGAATTTAATTCAAACATTTACTAACTAAAAATAGAATATATATATATATATATATATATATATATATATATATATATATATATAATATAATAATAAATTTCTTAGAATAGTACTATCAACTCTTTATCATGAACAATATATATATATATATATAAATATAAATATTTGGTAATTATGAACAATATATTTATTTACTACTAGTATTATTATTATTATTATTATTATAATTATTATTATTTTAATTTTTTCCTATTATAATTATTAATAATATATTTTTTAAGATAACACTAAAATAAAAAATTTGACTATTTTTTAATTTTTAAAGGATGAACAATTTAATTCAAACATTTACTAAGTAAAAATAGAATTTATCCAATATAATAAGAAATTTCTTAAAATAGTATTATCAACTCTTTATTATGAATAATATATTTATTTACTACCAGTATTTTGATTACTATCATATTATTAATATTATTTTAAGTTATATAAGCTATGTACTTAAATGAAAATTTTGTCAATCTGCTCATTTCTTAGGTAGTTCAACGTTACGGTCTCTTAATTCAGGGATGTAAAATCCTCATTTAAAAAAAATATGAAATTCCAAGAATAAGACATTTTAGACCCATACCAAACATTGAAATGTGACATTTTCGAGCAAATTTTGATCAAATTCTACAAACCAATTAGACCCATAGTATCACTCGTGCTATAGACCTAGAGATGGTAGATGGTTCAATTCAAGCGTTACCATCGATCGAACTACAAGGACTGTTGACTAAATAGTCTTAGTCCAGATTGGGACTACATTAGACTCCCGGTCCCAGTTTGATCTAGGTCATGATTTGAGTTGAAGTTTAAAATTTAAAATAAAAAAATGTAGTAAGAGATCAACACTTTATTAATACTGTAGTTGAATAAGAAAATATAAACACTTTATCAATGCTGTAATTGAATTATAAAAAGCTAATAATTTTATTGATGTTGTAATTGAATAATTAAAAGTTAAACACCTTATTGTCTTATAAATTAATGATTTAAGGGTATCGAGATTTGTTTCAGATTCAATTTGAGTTAAAAGGTCTTATAAAATAATACACATGCTATTTAAATTATGTCACGAATTTAAAATAAATGCAAATTCACGAAGTATAAGAATGAAAAGGGGAGTTGAAATTTTCTTTTTTTTTTAAAATACTTGGTCCAATCTTAGACCAATCTTGGGACTATGGATTATGAAGAACCGAACCATGTTGGTCCTAGTCCGAATAGATCCATCGAAATAAAACTTTTTCTTTGAATCGCAAGGAGGTGAGCGTGTTCCAGAGTAAGACCGCCAAGATTCTTCGCCAGAAGGACAGGTTCGTTTCACCATCTCTATACAGACCATTTAGTTCCCCACGGAGACACCAGTGATGGAGACATGAGATGAAAATTAGGAAATTTTTATAGGTTCACCAATTTTTGTGGGCTCAATCTCATTGAACTTTATTTTAATTAAAACTCAGCTATTATTATTTGGTTTAATACAGTGAGACTAAAAGGTCTAAGTTAATTAGATGTGGACTAGCAAATATGGGCTAAGGGTTGGCTATTAGGGTTTTGATGAGTGGCCCATTAGCGTATCTCATATAATTACACAAGTTAAGTCCCTGCTCTAATTTCCCCAAGAGATATAACCTACCATACATATAAAGTAAGAGTTTTTTTTCTCTAGAGATAAACTTAATTGGTGTCTCATTGAGCTAGTGTCCGAGAATTCAGAGTAAAAGATCAAGCAAGATAAACCTTTAGATTTCCGCTGCGATTCTTGATCCTTCTTCTAAAATGGATTTCAAAGGCTAGTACTTTATCAGTTCTAATCGGTTTTAGGTGTTTATTGAATCATAATATTGATCTTGGCATGTGTTGTGATTTTGGATTAACATAAAATATTTTCTATATGTGGTATCAGAGCCATGCCTATCAATTAATAAATCCTAATTTTTTAAAAATTGTCCATTTTTGGATTTAATCACGTTTTGCGTCGGATAATTAATATGATGATTAGTATATGTCGTCTAAAGTAATTGAATATTCAGTGATACCATAGACGATTGTTGGGGTTTGACTTGAAAAAAAAAAAAATTGATCCGATTCAAGATTGTAAAAAAAATTGAATTATTGACTTAATTCATATTATCATACCATTCTATAATGGTACGTCACCAGTTCTGATAGTCCTCACTCTTGTAAGCGTGAGGATGTAGAGAGGTGTATGTTCAGAACCTATCTGCCTATCATATGTATGTGGATCTACCGATCATAAAGATAATATTGTCCCCCTTAATCCCTTGTTCAAGACTGAACCTTACTTCTGAATGAGAGCAGCATGCAAAATCTGGTCCAAGTATCCGGCACTCCCCAGCCAGGCACCTGTGGCTGCAGTCCCGCAAGCGGTGGCCGCCTCCAGCATAAATCGATGGGTGGCCATCCTTCCTCTGTTGAGTCGGTAGCATTATGTTCAAAAAATACACTTTTTCCCTTATTCCACTGAGAAATAATGTTATAGGTGTAAAGAATTTCACAATAAAATCACAAAAGGCTTATGTGTCACAGATTCATAAGAGCAGACGTTGTCATTTACGAAAAGTCCCTCCATTAAATTTGTGCCACATAAGACTTTTGTAATTTTGTTGTAAAATCCTTTGTATTCATAGAATTATTTCTCACTTAGTACGCTCGATATAACCTCCTCTCCGGGATAAGCTGTTCCTGGGTAGCTTGATCCTCGAATTGGCTTATTCTGACCCTGACAGTTCTTTGCCCTCGGATCGTTGAAATCCCTGCCCCTGATGGGTTAATGGTAAGCTTTTGCAGCCATGAATGGAGAGGGTGGATGGATCACCTGTAATGAGCGGCCGAGATTCCTTGGTAGAACACCCATTCGGCCCATGTTCTCAAAGCTTTCTCGTAAGCTTTCATGCGATCCATGGTCTTACTCGTCTTGCAGCCGACTCGATAATAGTCCCACCTGCTTGCAATATAATTGAATTTCATATTAAGTCTAGAAAGTCAGGCTCCGTTGGTTTCACGAAAAATCTTCTCATTTTAGAAAATATTTTCATATAAATTTGTTAATTTTTAGTTGTTTGATTGACATAATGAGAATTAATAAGAAAATAGAAAATATATTTTTATAAGGGCATATATAATAGTTTAGGAACAAGAATCGAGAGACTAAACGAATGAATGAAAGTTAAAAGAAAAAAATAGGTGTAACAAAAGGACATGTGGGAAAAAAATAAAATGACTTTGAGAGTGGAATTTGGGAAATGTTTTACGAAAAAAAATGTAAGACATTTTTCATGAACGACTAAGCATATTTTTCATTGATTGCAGTATATTTTTCATTAACTTATTTTCTGAAACGCTCCAAACACTGGAAGAATGTGAAAAATATCATTTTCAAACAAACGGAACCTTAATGCGGTAGAAATCTAAATTAATCCGATATTATAATTAGATTCAGAGGGTGAGTCCGTTTGATAGGGTCCTGAATGACTCAACCTGTGACGGCTACTGAAGATCAAGATGTCAGCGGCCCATAGCTCGGGGTTGGCAAGCGAGTCCAGCTTCAGAACTCGGAAGACTTTCTCCACCAGAAAGCCATTCTTTAATATTACCATTGACACGCTCCATGTTCCTTGTGCAAAAATAAACAATAAAATATTACAGTAATTACACCTTCTAAGTCTCCATAAATTATATAATCATGACTAAAACTAAAATTTCATATTATTGGAGGTTTACCTGGAAGTGAAAGTTGGAGAGGAGGCCATGTTATATGCAATGAAACAAATTCATAAGAATGCATAACTTTCAGAGGATCATGTAAATGATTCTTTAAGCCATCCAATTTAGATTTATCAAGTTTCAGTGATTACCGAAGGTTGATGATTGACATAAAAATAGTGTTAAATTTAGGGGTAAATGGAGAAGTTTCTAAGGTGGTTTTGATTAGCATCATAATTATGGTGTTCTGCATGATTATGGTCACTTTATGTCTGCCCACGAGCTCAACCCACTTTTTCCCAAGGAAAGAAAAAAAGCTAGAAAAAGTTTGAATCCTTCCCGTTATCTCGCTGGAATTGGTGATAGGTGACATAATGTTATTACTTAAAGAGTAGCTAGTTGTGTCGGTAACCCTAGTGGGGAAATTAGAATGGTAACGTTTATACAACACTAACATTTTCCTTTTGGCTCGGCCCAATAAATTTTAACGATTCAACACATTGTGGCATAATCCATTCGTCTAGTTTTATCATCTAAGTACGTGGAATTCACTTTTTTAAGGGGAAAATTTGTTATTTCCTCCTTAAATCTCTCCTTTTCTCCCTTTCGTTTTTGTGTACGAAAATCTAATTCCCCAACTCTCTCTTATGGGGTGTGAATGCTAGAGCTTTAACTTTTTAAATGCAATTGCCTTTTTATGATAAAAGAACTTGCGTGAATGCTAAGTAATAATAATAATGAAGAATACATGAATGCCAAAATAAAAATAATTACACTAACATTAGGATTTCATATGCAATTTCCCCTTACATTTTTTATGATAATAGAAAACCTGTATGAATGCTGATTAATAATAATAATAAACAATACATGAATGTCGCTAATAACTTTTTTTCAATCCTACATCTGTTTTAACAAATCTAATCACATCAGCAATGTGGAACATATTCATCGAAGCATTGAAAATCCGAGAATTCAAACGGCTCAATTTTTCAGATCTTCTAATACTAAGATAAGAAATCCACATTTCTAAAACTACTTTGAAGAATTGATTTTCACTTCAGTTTTTTCATGTCGTGTATCTGACCATAAAACTTTTGGATAAAGTCTTCCGAAACTCTTAAAGAGTGAATCAAACTTTTGACCTCCTCAAGAAGAGTTACCAAATGCTAACTAAGCTAGATTTCGTCAGATTCCACTGAACTATCGAATTCAAATAATAAAATAAATAAATAAATATAATAGATAGGAATACTAGCAATTTACATGGCTCCACAATTTCCTATCATTTTTATTATTTCAGTTCGAAAATTATAAAGATGTATATGCTTATTTATAGGCCGAACAATAAAAAACAATGATAGAGGATCTTTCTCTCCCTTCTCTGCAGCTGCTGGTCTATAAAACTTGAGAATCTTATCACTAAGATATTATCAATTTCTACTAATATCTCTAATATTAACTAATAATGAGTTACCTTGGAAGCTGACAAGAAGAAGGCTTCCCATCCATAATTCACTTAACTCCAATCAGCTCTCCCGTTCTTCCGGCAATTGAATCCCGTTCCGATGAACGGACGATTTTTCGATGCATTATACATCGGGAACGACTCGTCATCAACCCAGCTTCGCTTAAAAAGATCACAACCGCCACCGCCACCGCCACACCACCATCGCCCGCTGCAGAGACGACATTGTAGAGTTGAGGGCTCACGAGAAACAAGACAGCCAGACTTTGAAGATGAAGAAGAAGAAATGGAAGGGCCATTTCAATTGTACTCATGCTCTCTCTCATTAATGGCACAGATTGTGCAGAGCCCCGTGTTGCTTTAATCTTATAATAGTTGTGTTTGAGAGATTTGTACTCTATTATGCATGGTCTTGTGAATCTTTTTTTTTTTTTTTAAAGTTTTTGTATTATATTTTGTGTTATAAGTTGATTGAATACAACAGCATAGTCTGACTGTATCATCTATACTTGGTAAATACAAGAATGGAGTAGTGAAAATACATGAATTTGCGAACTAGACAAATAAATATCATTTAATGGTGACACAGTTGCCAGGAGGCAGGCACGTTCAGGGACAGGTTAGATTCTCTTGAGGAGGGGCAAATGCTTGGTCATTTAAAGGTAAAATTCTAATCATCATTTTCTTTTGACAAAAGAGGCCAAATGTCCAGTAAAGCGGGGAGCAAATGATCAATTATTTTGTGATGAGTGAGAGATTTCTGGTGCTCCATCTGTTCATCCATCTTTTAGAGTACTAGCCAATTTACTCAAAATTCGGCAAGATAATGGTACAAATTCTAATTTTTCTATAAAATGTTGTCCAAAATTTCCCAGCCTTCTACTTTTATTTTATTATATTATTATTTTATAAAGCATGATTTATTTAATGTTAGGATTAGTTCCTACTTCGATACGTGCGCAGTTACGGAAATAGGTTTTTGGGATTCCTGCTCCTGGTGAGCGGGCGAGGGCCGGGGGCTTGGAAATTTTTATATGGTGGCTAAAAGGGTAATATTTGAGATGCCCTAATTTATGACTATATGTAAGTTATTTTTCCCTTGTTCCCATATGAGGCAATTTTGAGCGAAAGCCTAATAATAATATTAGTGAGTATCTCTCTTTGCTGGACTTCGCCCTACTATTAGGGTGAATCAGGATAAATCTGTGTATCTTTATTTTTTCTCTTTTCTTGTGATTGATTGCTTAATAGGTTCTTGTGACACCGTTTATCTAAAAACATATTTAATGGACTCTTTAAAGACGTAATAGATAATGTGATTTTCTTCTATTTACCAAAAAAAAAGAAGAGATAATGCAATTTTCTTCTAAGTTGAGTACATAGAACATGAATAAAATGCAGATATATGGCCTTTCAAAATTCAAAATTCTTAATTTTGACCATAATTGTGAAAGTCTTTTTTTCCCACTCTGACTATGGGCTTCCCTGATGAGTACTTCATCTATATTAAGACTGACAAAAGCGTAACATTAGATACCCCACTCTGACTATGAGATGTATGGCATTTATGCTCCCACACAAAAAATTATAAGGCTCCCTCAATCCAAAATTAATTTTGGTTGATTAATATTTTAAGCCCTCATTGAACCTAAACCGTTAACATTAGATACCCCATCCTCAAATTTAAACAATTATTCTATTAGTTTACCAATATCATTTATCATCCCATAAATCCAATTCAGTACAATATAAATACATCCTAGGCTTAAAACATCTCTTTTGTTGAAAATGAATTTATTTCTCGATATTCCCCCCAATTTTTTTTAATCATAATCATATTAGAAATTCAAATTTTAATATCTGTCAATTTATCAAAATTCCTTCAATTTGGGTTTTGTTAAAAATATTTTCTTCTAAAATCTCGGTTTTTTATTGACTAATGCTTTCTTTCTCAATATTTTTCCCCGTAAAATTCAGTTGTACTCTTGAAAATTTTAAATTTGGTATTGATTAACAAAGTGAAGAAAAAGGTTATACTTTTCGTGGACTATTTATTAGCATCTTTTACTTAAACCTCCTCGGTCATCGAATCCTAGTTCCACCCTTATCCGGGAGGACTGACGTACATATTAAAACCCTGTTTTAACTAAGATTAATGCTAAGAAAGTTAACGAACCTTAAGGGAACGTATGAACCTATTAAAAACAAAGGACGTTTTGTAATATTATGAGTTTCCTGTATTTTCAAAGAGATGAGAGAGATTGCGCCCTCGATGGTCTCCTCAGCAATTGAGCTGGAACCCACGCAAAGCCATCCGACGTTCGAGCTGTACCTCGGATAGGGAGCCAGGTTGCCCAAACCTTCTTGGCCCACCTCAGTCATCCGCAATAGAGATGATCCGCGGCACCTTCTTGTTCGCCGAGTTCCACTACCGTTCTCAAGGTCGTTCGACCTGTATTCATGTTCTTGAGTGCTCGCCCAAGCAACCCGCCTGGTCGAGCTCGGCTATCATCATTACGCCCATGGAGTGATGCGTGACAACATTTAAGAGTTATTAGTTCCGATAATAGATGTGACAGTATCGCGTGCAGCATATCACTTAATCAGACCACTAAATGTTAATTCACTTAATTCAACGACTTCTTGAACTATAAATACTCTTTTAAACTCCATTGATTATATCTATATTCAATATTAAATTACCTTCATCTTAAGCTTATCTGATTTGTTCTAACTTAAGTATCGGAATTAACTCCGAGTCCAACCTTCTAGGCTCCCAAGCCTTCTCTATCCCTCCATCAGAGGTGTTTGAACCTATTCTCCTCGTGCCAGTGTAAACTCACCGAATCTCCTGCCCGATACCCTAGAGCTAGGCTTCTCGGATCCATGCTCCCAAATGCATCAAGCATGATGACTGGCAATGTGCCAAATTTTAGGCACAATTTTCATGTATAACCGAATATCACGATTTTTTTTTATGGAATATGTGATTAAAGAGTCATTTATTTATGAAACTAATAAATTAAGCTAGAAATTGTGAATGATGAAACCAAGTGACCAGATATTAATATTTTATTTTTTAAATGTACATCTGATTTAGAAGTTATTTAAATAGGTAATGAAGTGGACCGAATAACTGCCAAGTGTTTCTTCTTTTGATGGCACAGTCCACCGAATGCCAGGGGTCCACTCAGTATTGCAAATGAGAAAACGACAGTGACACGCAATAAGTTGACCCTCGCCCCCACCCCCCCCCCCCCCCCCCCCCGGAAGCATTGACCACAGGCCTCATCTCTCGGTCTTTTTGTCAGAAGACCTTGACCTGGGTGAGTCCTTGAGTCGAACAGCCCAACACTCGACACGATACAACAGAATTTCACCCGGAAGCAACTCGCCCAAAGCTCGAACTGAACATGATTAAAAAATTATACATAAGCCATTGTGAGTTTAAAATGAGCACACATTAATTTGAACTCATTCTAAAAATTTCATTCGTACGAATTGCAAGAGTATAAATAAATAGGAGAATCTAGAAATTTTTCTATAATTTGATGACATGTAGGATTTTCGCTTTAAATGTTGAAATATGAAGATATTTTAAACATTATAATTTTCCTATGTATCACCAAAATAGATGAAAATGATCAGGTTCTCCTATTTATTCATGTTCTCTCAATTCGTATGAGTAGATTTTCTGGAACGGTTCTTGTCGATGTTATGTTCATTTTGTCTGGAACGGTTCTTGTCGATGTTATGTTCATTTTGTGTTTATATTAAAGGCACTTATTCTAACATGCCTCATAAAACACAATACATAAATATGTGTAGTCTATAAAGAGCTTGATTTCTAACATAACTTGCGAATTGAGTTGAGCATCGATCGAGTGGAACCCTTGTTGCTCGCAAGTTGTGGTGTTGAATCACTTGCACACCTTCCTCGACCGATCAACGCGTCAACTAGGTTTCACATTGCAGGCATGCACCGTTGTTCCCCTCTCCAGCTGGCCCCACTAAACGGTGCACTAGCGGTTAACATCATTCTAATTTGTCCACATTACCAAGAGCTTTCTTATATTCAGAAAGTAATAATGACATGAATCATTAGGGTCAATCGCCCCATTTTATGTGGCGTATGTTATCGGTGATTATTGAGAAAATCATGCCTCATTATTTCTTGCGATAGTTCAAGTGGAGGTGAAGGATGAGAGAGCTGGACCCCCCACAGCTAAAAAACACAGGAAGACTCACAGGATTTTGAGATTATTGGTAAGAAGAGGAAAGGCATGCTTGGAGTAGCTTAGGAAGAATTCCATTCTTCCACTCGCGCCATCCACGAAGGAAGAGTCTCCCTCTCCCACACGCACACGTTTCCTTTTATCCTCTTCCTTGAAAGAGAGGAGAAGATATTCATCAGTGGAACACATAGAAGAAACCAAGATTGAAGGGGGGAGGTGTAATTACTCGGGTCGGGAATGGGGAACTGTGTGTTCAGAGGGTCTCAAGTTGAAGAGGGTGATGATGTTGATGAGATGGTAAGGGTGGTGACATCCAACGGCGGTGTGATGGAGCTGAGCCCGCCCATCACCGCGGAATCCATCACCAACGAGCTCCCCGGCCACGCCATCTTCCAAAGGCTCCCCAGCCCCGACCGCCTCTTCTCGCAACCCCTCCTGCACACCGAGGAGCTCCTCCCCGGCCAGCTTTACTACCTCCTCCCCGCGCAGCACCAGCGGTCGTGCTCTTCTTCCGTGCCGATGACGCCGTACCGCATGTCGCTGGACAACCAAGGGAGGTCGAGGAAGTTGCCCTCGTCGGACTACTCCTCGGAGGTGCTCCCGAGGTATCACAACACTCGGAGCGGCGTGTGGAAGGTGAAGCTGGTCATAAGCCCGGAGCAGCTGTCGGAGATATTGTCGCACGAGGCTCGGACCGGGGAGCTGATCGAGAGCGTGAGGACGGTGGCCAAGTGCGGGAACAGCGTGCCGTCGTCGGTGGCCAATTCAGATCAATGGAGCCTCTCCAGCGGGAATCACTGGAAGTCCTCGTCGGGGAAGTTTGGAGCAGATGTTTGCTCCCCGCAAATTTAGGCTTTTGGTTCGGAGATTTTTTTTTTCTAGCTCTTTGTTTAATTGTCAACATTAGTTGTTGAACGGTACAAAGCATGTGAACCGGAGACCTACTGTTCGTTGTAATGTTTATTTATTCATTAATCATGCAGATTGGTTGTTAATTCAGTCCTATATTTTCATGCACCACCACTCAAGTTATACACTGGGGAGGATATTGTTGATTCTTCACAAAGCTAATAAATTTTATCACTTCGATCCGGCTGATTTTGAGAAACTTATACAAGTATCCTAAATTTTTATAGTGCGTGAGTACCGTAAGCGTATTCACTTTGTGTGTTTGTAACTAATGATTTCAATAATAGCATGCTTATAAGCAGTCATAAGGTGTGATAATACGATTTCAAAATTTACAAATTAAAGTTCAAACCAAACAACGACCTAGAAATTGCAAAAAGTGGCTGCTGTTGAAGCTGGTTCGGTCAACTGCTCAAGGGGAGATGAGGCTAATTAGGACACGTGGGATACTTCTGAAGCCAATAGGTTTGTTGGACCCCCTAATATTGCGTCTTTCTAAGTTGGTCCCTCAAATTTCATTTCATCTTTTAGAACTCAATCATTCTATCAATTTTGATCAAATACCCATGTGAGGAATCATACATTATTGCATACATGCCTTTCATTGTATGCGTCTAATCCAAGATGCTGGTTGAAATTCCTGAGCTGGAGGGCAGATGGGCTCGGGTGGGTATATTCTGGAGGGCCATTTGTAATAAAATGAAGAAAAAGAAGAGTTCCCGTTAGATTTGAAAGCATGCGACTCATACATCCACAGATTTTAAAGGTCCTCCTGGTGGGTTTCAGGGGTACAAATCATTGATAATCGCATCTAAGCTCAAGCATATCGACCACACACTTAAAGGTTTGGCACAGCTTCACCTTCGGCAGCTTGAATAGTAATGTGCAACATATTGCTGATAAAATCAGTTTGCTGCAAACAGTGCAAGAGGGTGCACTTTGTCAAAGAATAGGAGGAGACTGGAACTAATGCAACTGCAGGTAGAATTCAAAAAGATAGCTAGACATGTGGACTGTGTTGATGATATGAACACTCTGTTTTTGTAGAACATAGCTAATTCAATCATATTTCTAATCAATTTGTGAATGGAGGTGACTTTAGCTAACAACCAAATGTTGATGGAGGCCATTTATAACCATTACGAAATGTTATACAGGGAGAATCATCCTCTGCGACCTGTTCCTGTGAGGCGAGGATTCGAAACGTTACAGGCTGCTAACGAAGTGCTTAGTGCTCGCTTTGAACAAGAGGAAATCTTTGGGCAATCATATCACTAGCAAGAAGCAAATCTCATTGTCCTAACTGGTTCACTATAAATTTCTTTGTGTTCAAAAGATGTAAACAATGCTTTTCAGGATTTTCACTCTACGAGGAAGATGGGTAGTAGCTTAAATTCTCCACCCTTTTGGTTCTAATCACAAAGAAAGGGGAAATTAACAACATGAACAATCTTTCGTCTGTAAGCCTCCTTGGGAGTTTCAATATTATTATGGCGGAAGTGGTAGCAGAGAGGCTCAATAAATGTGCCTAAGTCGTAGGTACAAGCTTAGCGATGCGGCTCTAGTCACTAACGAGTGCATTGACTGAAGCCTAAAATTGCGTAAGCCTGGGGATCCCCTTTTCCATTGCTTATTTTTACTCACTCTTTGTGCATGACACACTCCTATTCTGTAATGCATAACCTTCACCTTCTCAAATGTATGGTGCTGAATTTCAAAACTTGTTCAGGCCTTAAAATTAAACTCTCACAAAAGTGAGATTCCCTGTGGGGACAATATATCGAGGGTGGTCAACCATTTGGCGGATTAGGCAGTTTTTCATCTACATATCTGGGTTTCCCTCTAGGCTAGAATCAGGGCCCATTACTCCAACTTATGAGACTTCTCCATGGTGAGGCATCTCTTCCGTGGCTAACCATTGTTGGCATGCAGATAATATATATATATATATATATATATATATATAGTCTCATATGTTTTGATGCTGTTGAACTTTGTTGCATAATATTACTAATATATAATTTGCATGCTGTCAAACTTTATTACATACTATTATTTAGTTTATTGGAAATAATCTATTTTGAGATTTATTTTGCAAAGTATTTATATAGAAACATGTTACAGATGTATCACTGTTGAATGATTGATTTTTGGAAAGAGTACTATGTGACTTTTTTGGGAAATAATCAAGATCCTTTCAAGAGAAGATTTTGGTTTAAAAGAGCTAACGGGCTAAATCAAGAGCAACAAAATATTTCCATTTTGATGCGTAAATCTATGATTTCAATTATATACATATATATACATATACATATATATATATATATATATATATCATATTAGGAGCAGGTTTTCTAAACAAATTTAAAACTCACAATCTTTCTTAAACTTCCAATATCTCACCATATTTCCTTGTCCAAGAAATCAAGGGTTTTTATATCAAAAATATTTCTTCAATCTCTTTTCTTAGCAAGTAACCGTTGCAAGGAAAGATATATGTACTTTCCCTTCTGTTTGAGATATACACGGTTTTTCAGCCTTGCACAAATTGAAAAGCTTTTAGCAAAATTCTTCCTTAGCCGAGCTTAACTTGTTTGTGAATTTTCTTAGGGAGATTCGGTTTTGTTTGATACGCAAAAGTCTCATTTCTGTACTGGTGAAATCGTTCTATTATTGAGCCTAACTATTTTTTTATCTAAACAAACAATTGTCATTTAATCTTTCTGATCAAAATCTGTGTTTCATAGCTTGATATATAACTAACACTTAGACATTAGTTTTCAGTATATTGCATTTCTAGTTTTGTGTTTATAGGCTTTCACGACCTCTTGATATTGGAGATAAGAGGAGATCAACTTGCTATTTGAATTGGTTGTAAAGGCTCTCTTGACCTCTTGGCCTTGGAGATAAAAGAGGTTAGCTTGTGAGCTAAATTTTTATATTGTGGTCATCACTGCCCTAAAGTAGCCTTTGCTATTGCAAAAGAGAAGTGGCTAGTGGTTGGGTAAACTCTATAAATCTATGCCTTTTTAGTTTTTTGCACTTGCAATAGATCACAAAGTTAGAAAATTATCTTGTAAACCTTTTTGGACCTTACTATTTTGATTCTTTAAAAGATTAAAGTATTTTTTTAAAGTGTCTTTTATGCAGATACATCTATGGACCCCCCTCTAGGTGTCTGTCATGGATGATTATTGAAAATATTGCCTATAATTTCAAAAAAATATTATCACACCTCCTGTACTTATGAAAATATTCTAGTAGGCCCTTGCCATCCAATTTCGTGCAAATTGATAGTAAAAAATAATTAAAAAAATAGAATAAAATATGAAAATTAAAGGGAAAAAAAGAAATGTAATTATTGTAACTACAAAAATTATTAATTTCTAATAAAACAAAAATAACGGGAAAGGTTTCAAGGTTTTTATTTTGATTGTAAAATATATTTTAGTTTTCTTAATGTGCAAGAATTTTTTTTCTCTTTTTCACCTTTAATTTTCTATATTTTATTCTATTTTTTAAAACTATTTTTCGCTATCAATTTGGATTGAATTGGATTTTATGCACCTATTGAACTGTTTTCATAAGTACATGGGGTGTGATTAAAAAAATTGAAATTATAGGAAGTCTCTTTAATAGTCACCCAAACTATATGAGGTGTTTTAGATATTTTTCCTTTTAAAAAGTGTTTACATATTATTTAATGACTGATTACCAATTTAATCTATGAACTTTAAAACTGAGTAATTTGCCCCATGAACTTCTCTTTACTTTCCTACTAAATCCTACATGCAATCATCTCATCCCAAACCAAAACTTTCTTCTCTTTCCTTACACAAAGGTGAGATGCGTGGGATGTTACATCGATAATTAGGATGGAGGAGTGATGGCGTTAAGTCTTGGTAAGTGTGGAAATGTTCATGAGGCAAATTGCACGATTTTGAAGTTTAAGTACCAGACTGGTAACTAAGGCAAAGTTCAATGAGCAATTAATGTTTTGGCTATATTTAATTGACTTTTTGTACTTTTAGTTTCATTTATGATACTCTCTCTTTACTTAAAAAATTGCCTAATTTGATCACCAACATGCGGTTGTCCTCAAGATCATGGAATGAATAATTACAGCTGCATCTTATATGTGCCCTTAATGACTTCCTGATTTTCTCAGCCAACACATCATTTTCCCCTTCTCCTTTACCTGGCTATGATTCGGCTACTAGGGTTTCTGAATTCTGTGCTGATTAAGCTCAATTTTCAGCTGTCTGGCTCGACTTCATACACATTTCAGTTCATGATGTGTCTCCTTCCTGGGTCGATCCAGTTTGAATCTTCCATTTTCTATGTTTTCGGTTTAGTTGATATTACATCTGATGCAATGATTTTTTTTTTAATTAACGTTAATTAGTTGTTATCGATGTTATCATTTTATGTTGTTAGTTGGTATTTTGTATCTTTTAATCATGTTACAGTGTTAGCTTATCATTGTAACTCTCTTAAAGGGTTGTTACGTTTACTGGTGGCTGTTTAGGGGGAAAATGAGAATGCAAACTCATTTATTGTTTGATTTTAGGGGGTCAAGGTTCACAACATCTTATGGATGATTATTTTTTACATCCAATACCTTAGGCATGAAATACCTTCGATTAAGATCTTGTGTTGAAGGCCAATAGAGTAGGTGACTCCATTGACAGAGACGAATCATGGATCTAGAACTGATAAAAGAAGAAGAAGAAGAAGAGCAAAAAGGAGCCTTTTGGCTCGGAAGGGATCTCCATGAGAGAATCAGACCCAGGTAGTTCTGAACTCATGGAGTTGTGGGGATAATGGAGCCTATGCTCTCCTTGCCATTGATGGTGTTGTTTGTAGCTTGGTGATGAAAGAATGGAGACAATCTTGAATGGACACAACCTGGGTTTTTCTCTCTTGTTCTCTTTGCCGCCTCTACTTTTCTTAATAGTCGTCCCCCTATTGCAAAACCCTCAGTTTTTGCTTATTCGAAAAGGAGTGAATGGGAGAAACCCTAAAAAGGTGCCATGTGTTACATAATGGAACTATATGCTCAAAGGCCATATATAAGCCTCTGCATTTAGAAGGAAGATATGAGCCAAAACCAATGGACCAAAGGTCCAAAGGTAGCGTCCCTCTAAGGGGTTGAGCCATATGCTCAGAAAATGAGGGCCAAAGGACTCAAATAAGAAGCTATCCCATTAGGAATTGAGTCATAAGCTTGAAAATGGGATAACTTTTCATTGACTTGGTCAATAAGAGCCCAAAAGTGTGCATACCCAATGGAAAGATTGATTCCCCTTTGAGGGAACCAAAAACGACGCCAGGAGTGTCCAAATATATGACAAACCTAATGACGGCCTTGACTTGCTCAATATGTTGGAGATTAGTGATATCGCTAAGGATTTGGGTTATATTTCAATGCTTTGTCAGTTACCACTATAGTTTCCTTGCTTTGTTGTTGCAAGAGCGTTTGACGGTGCTTAAAACTGATAGAGACGTAATAAATATGTGCACAAGAATTGGGAAGCGAAGTAGGGAGATTGTTCAGGTATATGTCCAACGTGATTAGCTTTAGGCTTTGAGTGATGCACATGAGCTTGGTTGTGACAAAGAGAAGGATTTTGTTAAAGGGTGATGTTACTATCGAGCGCAATGAGTATAATAAGGATATATAGTTGGTTCAACACAGGTAGGAAACAGACAACTGAAGATGGAGATAGAGATCATGATTTAACGTATGGAGACAACAATGAGATTCTCACCCCTCCTGGTTCTGATGAAGAGGGCTTCCTCTAAAACGGATGTTTAAAGAATTTAATCCTTATACAAATTCCTTGAAGCTAATGCAGTTGATAATGGAATGATATTTCCTAATCACAAGGATTTCAGGGATGAAGTGAAAAACTTTGATGACGACTCTGTGTGCTAGGGATGTGGGTGGAGAATACACGCGTATTAAGATGGTTTTCCAAATCAAAAGCTACAAAGCTAAACAAAACTATGGGATTTGTGGTGTTAATACAATGGTGACTTATAGGTAGTTGGATTACAAGTACTTAGATCATACGTAGGACCTGCCTACTTGGGGTGTTGAGGCTTTAAAAGGCAAGTTTATAGGAATCATAATGTTGATCAAAATATGTCAGCACCCAATCAGATACACAAATTCCTCACATTAGATCTTCGATGAGAGTTCTAGGAAGAATGAGATCGTAAAAGAGTTTTGCGAAATACATATTACTCTCGAACCGAAAGAATAAGAGAATATATGAGATTGCAGGGGTTTTAACCTAGAAGAGACCCCACATGAGCAGAGTGTACACTCATTGGGCGCACGAATATAAGCCTCAGTCTTTCTTGATAACAATTCATTAAACAAGTTTTCCACAATAACAAAAAAGAAAAAAATGAAAAAAATGAAAAAATTTCATGGGGCCTTTTGGTAATGTATAGTCTTCTTATTGGTGGGTTTTCTGGCAGTGAAGCACTTTTTATTGAAGTGATATCAATGAAAACTATCAGAGTAACTCTCAACTCTTGTCCCACAGATACACTAGTCTAATTGTAGCAATATGTATAATAACTCAAGGACTATTCAAATCATTTTGATGATTAGGTTGGGTGCATATATATATATTTACCGAATAAAAAAACATACACCGGATCTATTTTCTCTCTCTCTGAGGTATGTGGCATGACCTTCTGTGGTATTTTCCTTATTTGTTTCTCCCTCTCTCTGAAGTATGTGCCATGACCTTCCGCCGCTAGAAGACAACATATCTCTAGAACAAACGGGTAAAAGCAGCGTATGGTAATGAAAGGGACATGTCACCGTCATGCAGGCTACGTATATACGTGCTGTATGTGTTATCTATAATAGAAGAAGCAAAGGAGAAAAAGTAAAAACGCAGTGTCCAATTAGAAGGCATGAAAAGACTGCGGCACTTTTCCACGGGAGGGGCGATGCTTTGATGGATTCCGTCCATGATTGATCTTTTCCTTTTTCTTGCCCCAACGGTCCATGAAAGCTCCATTCTTCCCGACCCCATCATCTCTTTCTTGTTGCGGTGGTTGGGCTATATCGCTAAATAAAAAATAAAAAATAAACAAGAGAGAGAGAGAGAGAGAGAGAGAGAGAGAACAGTAGGCTTTAAAGGGGGGGTGGGGTTTATAGTTTAGATGGGGTTTTCGGTGAAGATTTTAAGGTCGGGGGTCTTAGTTACGATGGAGGCCTTCCCTCTGCACTCTCGTTAGACCTCAACGTCCTTGTATGGCCCACCCTCTCTTCATCTTTTTCCTCCTTCACCTTCTTCTTCTTATTCTGTTGCTGCTACTCATTACACTCATGAGAATGATGGGATGGTATGGGACCCACAAAGTTTACCTTTGGAAGGACACAGTATGGTTACCCCTCCTCCGTCTGTCTATATGTGCAGGTTGGTGGATGGGCTTTTCTCCTCCTCCTCCTCCTCCTTCTCTATTACCCTTTCTTCGACCAATAATGGAATAACAAAAATAATCCCCAGAGCCACAAAGTTTGAAATTTGAAGGACACATGTTATTGGTCTTCTTTTTCGAGATAACCTTCTATGCTCCCCCCAAAGGGCCCCTCCACATGTATCCATATGGCATTCACAACTTTAGTTTTGGGGAATCACACTTTGAGCCATGGTCACTTTTGGGTATTACAACCACCACCCCATGTCTACTAATTAAAATTAACAGCAACTCCATTTTAAAGTGAAAAACCAGCTTTAAAATGTGGAGAAATACTTGTATGAATGGTGAGATTAAATCACTCATCGTATGGGTCGTGCATTAAATAAATATCCTGTTTGTGGACCAACTTTTAATGGGATTCTGTGCTGAGTGACTTGTGTATCATTTATCTATGCTAATTGTCTCTATTTAATTTAGATAGATATGCATCTAAGCAATAAGAGTTACAAATCTCGATTTTTCTTTTCTTCTTTTAGCATGGTGAATTTTTACATTTTGGTAACCGAGGTCATATGGGCACCTCATGTGCCAACTATTCCTTCGGGTGGTGGTGTTCGAGTCCCCCAACAATGTAAACTATCAAGGCTTTTTGTAAAGTGAGCGTCGAACTTTTGATCTCATCTGTCCTATGGTTTACAGCGCAATATCTGCTGCCACTCAAAGTTAAGTCATGGGATTGAACAGTATCGCGAGATCCTGTCAAACAATCAATCACAAAAAAAGAGAGAAAAGGAGAGACACGGATTTATCTTGGTTCACAATAATGTATAGCTACATCTAGTAGGGAGAAACCTTCACAAATATTATTATTAGAGTTTCGCTCAAAAATACCTTATATGTGAGCAAGGGAAAAATAAGTTATATATACCTATAAATTAGGGCATTATAAATATTATCCTTTCAGCTAAAATACGAAAATCTTAGGTCCAAACATTTCATGTGCCTGGTTTCGAGTCGAGGGCAATGCCCTCTCACCCCACCCACTCACCGGAAAGCTGGATCTGAAATCAGGTCCGTAATACACTAATATCAAAGTAGAAATCAAACCTCTGCCGTTTTCTGAACATAAGAATTTATTACATGTATGCTACTAGTCATTCAACTACGCTAACATCCCTCTAAAGGCTTATTTGGAGGGCACGTGCGACATGAGCTCATGGTCATTGTTTTCTTAACGTCCCATTAGGATATGAACACGTAAGATTGCGACTGTTCGTTCAGATGTAGTATTTGACCCCCCCTTAATATACAAATATGGAAATTCTAATTTATGCTCATTAAGAAAAGATCTCAGACGAAATATATCCTCCTGGGTACAGCAAGCACTATATAAATAACGTTGCTTTTCGTACCATTTGGCTACAACCACTCACTTTCTCTTCTACGGACGCCCCTTCCTTATTGTGTCTTCTTTACTCTCTGTATCGCCTCCACCATCATTGTTGTTCATCGATTAAGGGAGGGATGAATATATGCGTGAATGGTCAATCCCAGGTGCCTCCGGGGTTTCGATTCCATCCGACCGAGGAGGAGTTGTTGCATTACTACTTGAGGAAGAAGGTGGCCTATGAGAAGATCGACTTGGACGTCATTCGCGACGTCGATCTCAATAAGCTCGAGCCTTGGGACATTCAAGGTGTGTATATCCCTGTTTCCTAATTGTGATTATACTCTCGTCTTTCTTTTTCCGAGTGATGATAGAGAATCAAAAGGGGCAAAAATAATGTGTGCACATGAATATGTAGAGGCGTGCAGGATAGGATCGACCCCTCAAAACGACTGGTACTTCTTTAGTCATAAGGACAAGAAGTACCCGACGGGGACACGGACCAATCGGGCGACTGCGGCTGGGTTCTGGAAAGCCACGGGCCGTGACAAGGTCATCTACAGCAACTTGCGACTGCGGATTGGGATGAGGAAAACATTGGTGTTCTACCGAGGTCGAGCCCCACATGGCCAAAAATCCGACTGGATCATGCACGAATATAGGCTCCTTGATGACGCCCACATCCCTACCACCAATGTAAGCCACTACTTACTCAAATACACAAAACAAGAACTTTGCAATTTTGACTTCCTCATATTCTTTTGATGGCGTACATTTGCGAAAAAACACAATGAAGGTACAACAATTGGAGAGTAATGTGATGATGGGGGAATCGGGGCAAGAGGAAGGGTGGGTGGTTTGTCGCGTTTTCAAGAAGAAGAACTACCACCCGAGAGCCGCTAGCAACTCGTCTCCGATGCTGTTGAGGAGTTCATCGAACGCTACCGAAGAAGGCACCTTGGAACAACTACTCCAGTTTATTGGGATGAGAAGCAGTAGCACTGGTATTCCTGCAAACAGTGATTGCCAGGAGGAGGAAAAGAAAGGCAACAGCAGTCCAAGGGGCGTTCTCGTGATGAGTCCGATCCATACGCAGCAGCGCCACGATGATAACGTGACCGACGGGACGATGGACAACAGTAACAGGTACATGAAACTCCCAAGCCTTCTAGAGAGCCCGAGCTACTCCACAGAAACAGCACCTCGAGGCGGCACCCAAAATGGTCATTACCAACAGACAATGACCGACAGCAACAAAGTTGGTGCTATGATCATCTCCAACAATCAGCTGGTGAGTGTCGAGTCAAAAGTTCCCATCTACTTAGAATGTACTTTCTTCGTAATTATATTCTGTATTAACCCCGTATATTTCAAGGCAATTATTCTAGTTTATTTGTTTGGTCCTGCAGATTTCAAATTTTAGCCATGACTTTGATGGGCACCATGATAACGGCAACAACGGTCACGAGTATCATGATGATTTGAGTACCGGAGGGGGCGGCGTCGGCGGTGACTGGGCAGACTTGGATCGGCTTGTAGCCTCTCACCTCAACGGCCCTGTAGATGTCCCGTTCCATTCCCCGGGGCATGATCATCGCCGTCACAATCTCCGACAACCGCACCATCTACAATCATCGGCGTACCATCAGAATTACCAGGATTCTAATAACAACGGCCACCTCATGGACCTATGGAGTTTGCCAATTGATATTACCTCCAACGAGACTCCTCCATAACAGGATCGACTCATACCCTCGTTCCAATTCCCGTGTATCATAGTTGTTAGTTATTCTAAACTCAGCACGAAGCTTATTTTTATCTCGCTATATATATAAATGGAAGATTATATGATAAGAGGAGCATTTTCACAGGATCAACATGGTTACATCATTCAATTCATTATATACATATATATGGGTTGTGTGTATTTATTAATGATAAAGCGCCTGAAATAGAAGGATCGAGTTGCTTATCTCGCTCCTTCATCCACTTGATTACGCTATCTTTCATAATTATGGATGGTTTTACCCAAGTAATTAAGCTCATAAATTCATCCCGCAATGATTATATATTATGTTTGGCACCTTCAATAATCCTTGGCTCCAAGTGGATGAATCAATGTCATCCAACAAAAACATAGTGTGACCCGACGTTTGGGATGCTAAGACTATTACCGCGCATTCCATGAATAATTGCGGTTAGGATTTTTTCCTTGTTACTATATATATTCTATGTATGAGAGTTTTTCCACACAATGAGAAACGCGAGAAGGAGACTATTGTGATTATATTGAAACTTTATTATCAGACGTAGCTCTAATTTATCGCAAACCATGTGTTTCTTTTCTGCTTTGTTTTTCTGTGGGTATGATGGGCTCAAGACAAACTTTCGTTTCAAGCTAGGACTCGTTTACATTTCATGGCTTGATATCTTCCGTCTTCTATAAAACTACAATAATTTTCATGTACAGTGGCTCCCGAAGGAACTGCGGGAATGGGGCTGCACCGTTAAAGCCGCCGCACTGACTCGTTATTAAGATAAAATAAAACAGCGTTTAAAAGTAAATGACTGCATAGAATGCAGTAAATTACTCATTAATCTATGATATGTTGGCTTTCACAAAGAAAATGAAATCAAATGTTGTTTATGTTATGATTACATGATTCTCATTGTCAAAGAATATTTGGTGGCTGCACCTCACCACAATTAGTCAAAATAACCGACGGTAATCATTCTGGTCAAGAATATTTTTTTTGAGACTAAAGTGAACACATTTTATACATCCCCAAATTATGTAACATTGATACCGTACTACTATATGTACATATCTCACATCGAAAGCAGCAAACTTTTTTTGATTCTATATTGTTATTTGATCAAAACATAAAGAATTACATAAGTTTTATTATTTTAGCCTTTCGATGTGAAGGGTGCATGAATGATCTACGAATAGAAATCTTATATTTATATTCATGACCTCAGCATGGTTACAAAACCTTGATTTTTCTTGATGTGATCAAATGATATCGAGAATTCCTTTTATCAGTCTTTTTTTTTTTTTTGTAAGCAATGATTTTAAATCTACCGTTTTGACAAACACGTTATATTGAAATATTTTATAAAATTTTCACTGATTTTGTTATATTCCATTCAAAATTATTATATAAATTCGATGTTGTCATTTTTCTTGATGCCAAAAATAGGGATAGAGCTTGGAAAAGCCTACCCACATTCTCAAAATTCTAAAAATTTCAAAAAAAAAAAAAAATCAAGCCTGAGAAAAATATGACAATTATTAGAATTTGACAAGTTTATATATAAGCAAGTATAATCAATTAAGATTTAGCCTAATAATAATAACAATTTTTGTTTTTGATAACCCGGGACTCCGATTTAGCTCTTCTGACTTTGCTAGTGACATCAAAATAAGGAGAATGCCCGGTGCCCCTAATTGGAATGCCTCGATTACGTATGAAGAGGGCAGGATTCAAACTTTTGACATGTCAAGATGAGGCTCACCAATATAGATAGCTCACGAGGATAATAATAATAATAATATATTTGGTCAAAGTAATTATAGTGGTAGTAGGAGTAAGAAATAAGAATGGCAGCATGGTTCAATTGATAGGAACCTTTTTCCTAATGGGCGAGCCTAAATTGAATGAGAAGTTTTAGACCATGTGGTCGAGCATTGAAGGTTAAAACAACATTGTACGTGTGGTGGGTCGTTATAGGCATGTGGAAAGGTACGTAGCTCTTTGGTGACCTGTGTGGTTGGTGGCCATGCCCTGGAATCTCGCAACTTGGCTAACACTCAGCTCCCCTGCAAAACCCTGCCGCCTTCACGCGCTCCACACTTCACCATAGCAAAACCCCAACATGAGCATGCAATTACTCAAATGAGCACATCCCGTATTTATGGCGAGAAATACACTACATATTTTATTATCATTGGATAATTGTTATATGTATTTTAAAAATTTTGACTATTTATTTAAGATTTAAATTTATAATTATATAAATTGTAATATTTTAAAAAGTTTAACTCCGAACAGGTTAAAAAAGTTTAAAATTAAAATGAATGGTTGAATTTTTTTCTAGTTTGATCATTCGATGACTTAATACAATGTGCATTTCTTACCTTAAATTCATATGAGATTGATCAGTGATTACTACTTTTTTTGTTTTTTGTGTGTATATTCATATACGTAGTACTTTCATTTGCTTGAATAGAGGATTTCTCCGAATGGTTCTTCTTCGTATATGAGCAATTGTTTGCGGTTTGTAGAACACCTGCAATTTGACTTGTACGGCACATAGTACATGTGGACCACTAGAGTAGGGTACTGGTGAGTTGCGTAAGACTTTTTGGCGCTGCATGCTCAATGGGATAAGCGACATTAATTCCTACGAAACATAGTAGTATTTGACAACCATAAATAAAATATTGAAAAACATGTATTTTGCTGTTTTTGGACAAAAAAATACCCCAAAAAATTATAATTCAAAAAAAAAAATTTATATGGATTGTAAAAAGATTGAAATATAAAAATAAAAAATTATTTAAACTAACTAAAATCGAGAAAATTGAAAAAAGAAAAACTAAAAAACCAAAAATTAGGTACTGACAAGTGTAATAAATCATTCAATTAGACACGCTCGGGTATATTAATGAATAAAGAAAATAAAAACTTATATTGTGATTTTGGAAATAATTGGAAGCTCTAGATTAATATCACAAGTAGTATCCTCAAGATTTAGTACAATAACAAAGTGTGGCAATTCGGTTCAAACTTCAAATCATCACGAATCTAACTCCTAGGTTCATCCTGAATTTGCAATAACTAGGTGAAGGAGCTAAAATGAGATAATTAGGTTCAAACTACAAGCATGTTCTTATATTAGAACAAAGTAATGATTGTGCAGAGCGCTTCTAGTCAACGTAGGAAAAGCGACGGTGGTCTTCCTCTACAACCGCTGTTGACGGTAGTTGGGCATGATCCTATATAAACCCTGTTCTCCTTGTCATCGTTGCAATCCCGCAGTAGGCAAAGATTGTTCATGGTGGGTGACAGGAAGTTAAATCAAATGAAGGGGTCAATTAGGTAATAATGAAACAAAGTAGAGCATCTTAATCTTCACATTGATCCCAATTAATGTCTCACCTCACCAGAGCCAAGGAGCGATGTAGGAATTGCCGCCAAACCCCACACACACAACATTATACAGTGCACAACACAGCATACTGTTATTATTATTATTATTATTATTATTATTTTGCTAACTCGAATTCACGCACCGTTCAAGTTATACGAGTCCAAAACAATCAAGCTTCAATTAGGGAAAAACTGGTATGCTTCAAGTTATACGAGTCCAAAATAATTTACAGTAAATCGTTAAATATTATAAGATTGCAAATAGTAATAAGTGAGTCTGACTCATCTCTGAACACCCTGATACGTGGACAACACGATGCCACTATTATCATTACCATTATTAGTTCCACAAAAAGCCATGGAGTCCATCATGGACTCCGGCACTCACATTCTAACGGTGGTTGGGGAAGATAGACTTCTGATGAGACTTCTTCTGATGAGACTCCCATCATTATGCCTTCTTTAACCGCTGATCTATTAAAATGTGGGGATGAATTAAGGCCCCCTTTACATGGGACATGGTCAAATGTTTTCATTGGAGATGATTAGAAAGTGGGTTCACTATTTTTAAATCTTTGTAACGAAACACCGTCGTTTTATGAGGTCGTACCATTTTATATTTAGATAAATATTGTTTATGTGGTGATGTCATAAGCATGTCATATAATCACTTTATTATTTGTTAGCTCTCCAACGCCTAAAAGGGTTAGGATTAAGTAAAAGAATAAAAAGGACAAAAGACAGTTGATTGTTTTTAGCAGGCACATCGCCACACATAAAATCCATTTTTTCATAAATCAAAATCTTAAAGATCATCAAATTATATAAAAATTTATAAGTCTCCTTTATTTAATATGATATTTTCAGTTTGCATTGTTAAAATTTCAGAATGGCTTAGGGGAGCCTAATCCTTATTGTATGAATAAAAAGAAAACCACGACCAGATTATTCATCAGGACCAACTCAAGCACAGGACCAAGGCCCAAGTCCGAGCCCAGGCCCAAGACCAAGCCCCTGAGCCCGTGGTGTTGGGTTCGCATTCGACATTCCTAGCGCAAGGACACAAATCTCCCTTCCTCAACGTCAACGAGTTTACCCTTTGCCAACTCGCAGCGTGATCAAGCGTTACTAATTAGGGTTTTTGTTTGGAGGTGCAGTTCTTGCTCATTGTGTTGTATTGATTTTGCAGACACTCTCATATGAAACTTTCATGGCTTATGCTGGTTTATTTATTTTGGTTCAGTGAATTCTAATTTGAACTGGTTGTTGAGAATTTATGCTTATCTTCCATTTATCATCAAACCGTTGTAGAGACTCAACCCGTAAAAGCGGGGGAAAATCAAGCCATTGTAGTCGAATTAGTTTGCAAAGGAATGAAAAAGGGCAGAAGGAGAAATAGCTGAGCTTCAAGCAATGGAAACCAGCTCTTATTGTAGTTATTAGAGGACACACATGGTCTTTAGCTCGGAAAATAGTAGATGCCAATTCTGAATGACACAAATCCAAGCCGTCCAACATCGATCATCACGACCCAAGCAACCTTTTTGTGAACAAGAAGATTGACTTAGTTGGCTACTGCTCCAGGTGTATGCAGATTCTGAACAGAAAGTTATGACATGAAACTATTCTAAAATACGAAATTACAGAAAGTATAGAGTCACCTTTGTAGTAGAGTCTGCGAACGCTTAATGCTGCACCGAAAAAGCAATGTTTGGGTTATTAGATTGCACGCTCGTTTTAGAAAAAAGATATGGAGATAGATTCATTTATGATATGAGTTTTGGATAGTGCGGAGGCTGTTTTATTATGGTTTAGGATCATGAATTAGGGTACCTGACTTGCCGGATTTTGAAGAAAGAATATTGCAATTATTGAGCCATTACTAAATTTACAGAGACAATGTTACCAACTTTTGATAATTTTTCCAGTAAATTCAATAATTTTCCATTCAAATCTTCAGTTTCTTTTGGAAATTGGTCGACATCTTCGAGCCTTTGGGGTTAGTATACTTATTTTCCTCATTAGAAAATAATAATTTAAGTTGAATATTTACTGGTTTTATATGAAATTTATCTTGACACTTTTTTTTTTTTTTTTTTTAATGTTTGAATCCTAGGTAACTTCAGTTTTTAAACCACAATGAAAAATATAGGTGGGAGTTTGAAAAGGCTGTTATTGTGCTTGCAGGTTTTAGTTAACATGCCTTGGGGTAGGTTGTGGTCTTGGAGCTTCCTCGGTTAGTACACGCATTCTCCTCACCTGTAAAATTACGTGTGATAAGTGTTGAGAATAATATTCACAAATCTGGAAGTTAAAGCAGCACAAATTATTAATAAGATCCCCTGGTCGCTCCACTCAAATAGGGCCACGCAGGGGGAGGAAGCATTTTAAGAATATATTGCGACTAAAGTCTAATAATCAACTAATAAGATCCAGAGGCTAGATATTTGATGCTTATATAAAATGGGTGGGACAACGTACCAAGCTTCTAAACTGGTGGCTGTAGAACATTTGGATGTATCTTTGCTTTGCATGCTTTGATTCCTTGTTCATCTCTCTCCAGAATCTATACATGCTGGCCATATTCAACACTTTGTTTGCATAGATCTTCCATGTGTAGCTGCAATCCAATCAAACACAGAAAAAATTCAACTATATAGATATGATATCTTTTGCAATTCACTTGAAGATTGATTTGTTAATTTTTTTAGATACCATTCTTCTATACGTCTTAGACCAGCTCTCGAAATCTGATCCCAATATTCAGCATCTCTGTTGCATTTTTCAAAGAAATCAGCAATTTTGTTGCTCGACTCGTCTCCATCGTAGGGATTAATATGAAATCCTGACACCCCCTCGACAATAATTTCTGCGGGGCCTCCTTGATTGGTTGCAATTGTAGGCAATCCACAGTTCATTGCCTCGATGACTGTGAGACCAAATGCTTCGTACAGTGCGGGCTGCACGAAAGCTCCCTTTGTGTCGGCAATGCAACGGTACAGCTCACCGTTCCTTTGTCTATCATTCTGTGCTGCAATCCATCTTATCTGACCTCTCAGTTCGTACTTCTGTATCAACATATGCAATTTTCTTATTTCCGCCATCTCTTCTCTGTCTTTCGACTTTGAAGGATCAAAAAATCCCCCAACAATGACAAGGTTTGCCAAGGTTCTCAGCCGCTTGTTCTTTCCATACCACTCTGTTAGCCCTGCTATGTTCTTCACCTTATCGAGCCTTGCCATCGAGAAAATTATAGGCTTTGTCTTGTCTTCAAGAAATCCTCTATTTTTTTTTCCCAGAGTATCAGTTAGAAAGGACTTGAAACCAGTTAAATTAGAGCCTGGAGAATCTGAGACCATATTCAGGGGATTGCCTAAGCATAGCCTCTTAATAACTTTATTTTGATAATTATTTCTGAAAAACTAAAGGGCACCAGAAGGATACTTCTAAAAAAAAAAAATTATCAAAACAATGTTGTTTTCGGGAATGGGCTCTGGTGGACGCAGATTCTCTTTTCACAATTTAAGCACAAGAAATGAAGCTGAACACTTACATGTGTTCGTCGTTATCCTCCGTATTATACAGTAGTTCTTCAATGATGGGATGAAACGATGTGTATCGCTTGTGTCTTTCGGTGTACGGAAAGTACATGGACTGGTCGGCCCCCGGAGAAGCAATATTGAATTTGGAATCAAAGACATTGATGCCAGAAACAACTCTGCAAAGACCAGGAAGTGTAAAAGCCTTGTGGCTTTCATACTGTCCTGGAGTTTCCTTGCTGCAACCAACAACACAAGTTCAATATATTCATTCTCTTTTCTATATTTTATACTGTAGTTATCTTTTATCTGGAGTGAGTCTCATTCACAGACACTGCAGTTTGGCATGATTACATTATCAATATTTTACTGTTTAACCATTACGTTATCAATCTAGGGTTGCTCACCCGCTAGCCCTACTTTTCTTTGTTCATTCTCTTCTTCATAGCCTACTTGCGTAAGAAGTCATGATATTAGGAGCCCTAGTTATCTCTCTACTCTCTTGCAAGCAAGTTTCTAAGGATTTGCGGTGAGCATCATAATACGGGTTGATTTCCTCTTCTTTTTCAAAGGCGGATTATTTGGCATGTTCATTTCTATTTTGCGACTTTAAATTATTCTAAATGTCAATATGCATGCTTTTCAAAATTATGACAATTGCAGGGAGGAGGCCCTTATGAGCAACACGGCCACACATGTTTGTCATTCATGGGACGGGCTCGACACCAAGTCCGAAAAATGCTATTCTGCGGTTAGTACTGATGCTTATTCAGAATTCTTTCTCGCTTTGTTAGAGATATGATCTTATGCATTATGGTGTATAAGTTTGCCAACACTAACCTTCCAGCAATTTCTTGAAATGTGCTTGTAATGACAAAATCTGCTGCATTCATTGCAATTGTATCGGCAGTAAATTGGCAAGAGAAATGATACTTGGGCTCTAGTTCTCTCCACTTGACATCTGAATTCTCATACTTGGTCTTCTCTAAAGCATGTGCAATAGTTGCCTAGATTCAAGCCAGTACTCTACGTTAGTTCTTAGTAAATGAGAGATGAAGTTTGCAAGCTTATTCAAATTTAAGACCAAAAAACACCTGAGTGATCCCAAGCTTGTTTGCCATGAGTGAGGCCACCAAATTTCCATCAGTATAGTTCCCAATGACTAGGTCTGGTTTCCCATCCATGAGGTCTAGGATCTTTTCGGTGGCATCCTAGTATTTATGGAAGTTTTAACGGTCAAGATGGAACGATAACAATCTCAAATCCGAGATTTTCTAGGTTATTTAGACTACTAGATAGATATACCTTACTAAACCTCTCAAGGTATGGATAAACATCGAAACGCGAAATCCATCGGCGAAGTTCCCTGTTTTCGGACATGAATGGTACGCGGAGGATGTGGGAGTGTTTTGTCTTATGGATTGCCTCCAACTCCAAGTTGCATTTAGTCCCACGAGCATCTGGAATGAGCCGGGTGACCTGTTTCCCCAACAAAACAATTAGGAGAGTGTTTCTTCAATTCCTCATGGCAACTAACTAACCATTCCATTTATATGAGACACTCACCACAAGGATCTGAGGCCTCACATGTAAGCCCTGCAGTTTGATCCTTAGAAGCAATTCCTCCTCCAAGGCCTTGACTTGATCCAAAATGTATACCACCTGTTCAGTGTTATAGCACAACAAATATTTCTGGTTACATTTATACTTACTGGGCAGAGAGCTGCATGAATGAATTCGAGTTATATACCTGCCCGCCAGTATCGGGCAAGCCGAGGACATCCGATTGGCCAAAATAACCATGTGGTGAGAATATTACAACATTGAATATTGTAGGAAGCCTGCTAATGAACTTCTCAATACTTGAAGGGTCTGGAGCCTGAAGCACCTCAGAGAGCAATTTCATTGTCTCCCTGGCTCTTTCTGCAGTATCTCCCCATCCCTTTTCGAAGCCCCACTCCTTAAAACTGCATATTAAAATTGCGTTGTATTAGATGTTTTGGTTAGGCTATGTCTGGAACACTGGAATGAAATATAATGCCCGATTTCTTTTTTAGCTATGATAGGGACGAGAGCGGGATTGACAGTGCCATTCCAATGAGTATTTCTTTTGTACTTCTAAATCCAATTTAATCCTGTTTCATTCCATTGTAACCAACGTAGTTGTGTAGTCCAGAGCTTTTAGTTGTGCAGAAAATGACAAAGGAGACTCACCTCATATCGATGTCCTGATAGGGCGTGTCCGCAGGAAGCCGCGAAAGATATACGTCAGCTACAATTAGGGCCATCTGAAGCTTTTTAGCAGTATTGAGGGTTTCGTTTATCATAAGTTGCTGCAAATTTGAAAAAGAAAAAGGATTTATTGTAGTGAATTCTGAATAATCTGAATTGTGTTGTTTCAAAACTCTCATACTTCTCCTTGGCAGCTTAGTGATAGCAAGTAATCCATAAGGGGCTGAGCATTCTCCAAGTTGCTGCTGCCACTTAGCCTAGAAGACATGAACTTTGCAGTGAAGCTGACACCACTTCCTATTGAAGAGGGCAAGGTAAGCAGAGGCATGGAGAAATCTGGTGCTCCAAAATCCACTTCCAATGCATTTTCATCATTCGCCCTGCCATGGTCAAAGCAAATTTGTCAGATGAGACTTCATCCAAACAATCAAAGTTTTACCAATTTTATGAAAATTGGCGGCCATATTTTTATTTTTATTTTTATTCTCGTCCAATCTGTACGATTATGAATGAACACTCATATACTTTACTTGATTGCATCTTCGATTTATAAGATATGAATGTACAAAAAGAAAAGTATACATTACCATTCCTCATCGTATATTGATTCTTTGAACCTCAGGTATTCTGAAGTAGTTATGGACTCTACTGAAAGATCCATAGAGTCCACCTTTACGTATTCCCAGAACCCAGGGCTTGGCCTAATAGCGAAGGCCACATGAGGAGGAACAACGGCCGCCTCCTGCAATTTTTGATTTATCAATCGAAAAAGAAAGGATTAGTGTCGCTAATACCGTAATTAATTGATCGATTTAGAAGACCATTTATCATCAATCATGTTATACTGTGTCTTTAAAAAATTGTTAACAATTTGGCATGCACAAAACAAAACATGGTTTTAAAAAGGCAATGCAATGTTTGTATTACATTGACATCATTTACTGTATAAAAGATAAGCCCTATTAAATCTCGTTAGAGCTAACATGCCCGCATATTCGTTACTCATTACGTAAAATCGAGGTGAATTCAAAAAATGACAGGAAGAAGGAAACCTGAGTAGAGCAGAGGATGTAACCAATGGTGCCCTCCAAGACCTTGGCTCTTTCGTTGGCGTTGTCGATAATGGTGTGGAGTTCAGCCATTAGGTCGTCGAGTTTCATTAACCTCTTTCCCTTTCCGACGTAACTCGCGAAGCACTTCTTCATGTGGTACCTGCTCTCCCTCAGGGCGTCCGGCATGTTATCACCAGCCATGGCCATATTTGCTTTTAGTTTTATGGGAACGAGCAGTAATGGACAGACTAGTTGTATGAATTCGAATGAATTTGTAGTGGGCTTTAATTCGTACATGATATATATATAGCTTTTGTGTTTGGTTTTATTATTATGATTACTTTTTATTTTCACTGGTGGGGGATGCATGGATTGAGAGAGAGAGAAAGGAAGGAACAATACATTGCATGAGGAGAGAGACGAAGAAAGGAATTTAATTTGTGACTGACAGAAGACTCCTCCTGTGAGTCTGAAGGAAGTTAAACTGTCATACTTGTGTTCCACGTTTAGATTCGGGGAGCACCTCAGGCATGGGTCATATGCGGACTAAAAGAAGTTTAAAAAGGTAGAATGACCTTCAAATTTTTCATGCAATTTAGGCTTATTTACACCTATTAGCCTTAGTTTGAGTGGGTGGAAATTCATATAACTTTGTGGTTGACTCAAAGCAAACGAACGAACAAATCTCTTCAGGCGTTCAACCCAATGGGATTTGGTATTCATGTGCTCAGAAAGAAGTTATAGTGCTTGCTTATAGTAGTTTTAATCAATTTTATTTATACATGTACACACACGTGTTTGTGCGTGTGTATACATAAAATTGATTAAAACTACTAAAGTATATATATATTTAGTATTTTTATTTTAACGTACCTGTGCTATATAACCTAGTTTTTTGAGAATTGTTCTTTTTGGTAACTATGGCATCTGTGAGCCTCCCAACTATTCTTGGGGAGCACACCTATCCCATTTGGTGCATACCGAGTGAATTCTCCGAGATTTACTAGGGGCAAGAAACGAACCCACGACAAGCTCAACTCGCACAAGTGGCGGCCACTCTTACCACTAGACTCAACTGTGGGGCCTAGTTTTTGAGAAATTACGGTACCATCGTACCAAATAGGTGCCTCCTGGGACAGAATGAACGGTGCGTATGGTACCAATGTTTGGATAGCATGCTACCAAGCGGCCTGATTTGAGAATTTTCAATACACATTTGACCAGTTCAGAAGTTGTTGGCTTACTGGATTTGGCTGGCTGGCTGGGCGAACATCAAAGCAAGTAAAATTCAAAACGATATTTAGGAGTAACAGTTAAAATAGAACTAAAGAGCTATTGGACGCGAGTCATCATAGTAAACCTGTTTTCCATTTGGTTGCAGAATTTTGCATCAGATGCACAGCCAGTGCCAGTGCCAGTGGGTAGCGGTTTCTTCTGATTCCATTGGGTTGCAGAATTAATGGTGATGGTCGCTACTCATATGCAACATAGGGGTGTGAGTCATTACATTCAAAGTACGTCTCAACGCCGTTGAAGCCCCGGGAACTGAATGCACCAAAAGTGGGCTCTCGTTTTGCTGGTGTTCCCTACTTGTTTACCTTTATTTAGTATTTTCTTCGAAAGGCCTTAATCTTTTCTTTCATGATTGCTCCAATGACCGGTGAACTTTTTTGGGTTTGGGGCATAATATTTATGATGTTGTTTAGCCCACAAGCTCTAGGTTTAGTGCTCTTAACGAGGAGTCCTAACTTGACCCAAAAGCTTGAGCCAATGAATTTGTGTTCATCCAAGTATTGACTTTCTCCCATTCCCAATGTGGGTTGTAGCCCCGCTTGTAGTGAGCTTTGCATCACGCAGCCAACTATTTGGACCCGGTCAAATCATGGTTTGAGGAATTCAGCACGAGTGGGCCTGATTACTTGGATGAGTCCTAATTCAACCGAAAAGCTTAAACGGGTTTGGTTTTGGGTGTATTGTTACTCAATGGAGGAGCCGACAGTTTTGTTCTCCCTAGGGGTTGATGGGATATCAGGAGGACGCATGATGAGAAGAAAAGAATGTAGGCATTTTTCTGAGAGGGGCGCTTTTGAAAGGTGTTGAGAATGCACATGGGACAGTGCAGTGTGGGGGATAGAGAAGCACATGGCTATGCCATATGGGCATTGGACCAGAAGAACCTCCCCATTATTGGACATCCATCCCTTCACTGCAGCACCCTTTTCAACTGTTAAATCTGACCTAGCCAAAAAGGGGGAAAAAAAAAAAAAAAGAAGAAGAGAAAAGCATCGTCATTTGTTCACCACCGTACAGTTTAATCCCACTCCCAACTCCAAGGTTGCTTTGCAGGTAGTGATTTTGCCATTAGAGGTGTTTGAAAACTAGTTGAAATTGTTAATTTCCTTCAGTCTCTGAAGCACAATAGGAACCGCAACATAATATAGAACAACCTTTCAAGCATTCTACTTTGCTTTACAAAGCCAATCCCAGTACATGTAGCCCCAACTTAGATGGTGTCATGGCCATGAATAGTGTTATACGTTCTGGACTTCGTAGTGAGCCCCACTCCCATAAATGGAGTTCCAAGAACTCAAAAAAAGTATTGTACACACTGGGCTGCCTTTTAAAAATAATATATCACGGTTTCGATTATATTACTTTCCAATTCTTATAAGTGAGATTCAACATTTATTTCTATATGATTCCGTGGACAAAAAACTTCACAATAAAATCACAACAAACTTACGTGTCATAAGTTCACGAGAGAACATATTCGTTTTTTTTAGGAAATCGGGAGGGAGCCAAATCCAAGAACGTAGTAGTACTAGCGTGAGCATATTGATTTGAGGGGAGGGGGGCACAGCTGATTATGCTATTGAATGAAAATCAAAGCCTATGAAGTCGTACAGGATGCAATTAGGGAAAGAGATTAGCCTTTGACATCTCTGCCTCAAGTTGGCCACTACCACCATGCCTAGGCGAGTAGATGATTTAATTTATTCATAAACTTAATTGTGAGAACCACCAATTTAGTCATTCAAGTCATTTGAAAGACACCAATCAAAGATTGTCAAAAACAAAGAAAATGAAAAAAAAGAAAATATCAATCAAAAAATATATTTGATCCTTCAACTCAACCAGAGAACAGATATTTGCCAAGTGCACGCTTAAAAATTAAAATTACGGATGTGTATTTCATATATAAGCACATCTTACATGAACATAAGATAAGCATACATCACATAGAACCAATTGTGAAAATTCAACCATCACAAATTGAAAGAATATGAAAAATATAACTTATTAATTTTCATATAATTTCATAATACATAATACTTCATTCTCTAGATGATACATGTTTACCTGCAATAATTGCATGAGATGGAGAGGTCCTTTCTTGCAACTTTAATCTGATGATTCATATAAAATTTTGGTATGTTTCACAAAATAAAGTGCAACAGAATTGGCTTACATGGAAAACTTAAGCTGATCCCATGAATTGACTTATAGGGCCCTCAACGTGAAGTTTGTAGCCTTCTCTATTATTTGTGTGACTATCATAGCCAATTTGATCATTTCAAATAAATTTAGGTCCTATTTAATTTATTTCTAGTTCTATCAAGTGTTTAGTTCAATAGTAAATTTGGGGTTCCGTATCTCATTGCAACCTAATTATCCTATTTTACGTGTGAATTCTAATAAATGAATTCAAAGCGGAAGGAGATACGCCAACGCATGAGAGGGAAAAAAAGAAGGTAAGAGAAAAAAAATTACAATACCCTTGAAAATTAGAATTCATCATCGTTTTACCTCTTCCTCCCTGTCATTGCCAAAACCCATTTCTTTTCTACCCTCATTCATTGTCACATGTAAAATGTTCAACCTTTTCCTTTTTCTTCTTCCTCTTCTTCTCCCTTCCCTTTCATGCGTCTCTTTTGAACGGTCTTTTTTTCTAAGAAAAAAATTAAAGATTTATTTGTCCATTTTCTCTTTTCATGATTAAATATACTCGACCACAATGCAAGCAAATTAGCAAATTTTCCTGAAAATTAACAGATTTACATGTTCAAAATTAATAAGATTTTCAAATTTTCTCTATAATTTTAATATGAATTTGAATCTTTTTTATCTGTACTAAATATTGCAAACATAACTAGATTTTTTTTTTCTTATAATTGTTTCCTAAAAATATTCTTTAAGTATTGTCTTAAGAAAAAAAAAACCGTTGTTTTCTTTTTTTTTTTTTTTGAGATCATTGGATTTTTTAAAATTGTTAAAATTTTCAGATTTTTGAAAATATTTATCCAATATTTTCAAATTTATTAACAGCTAATTGTTAGAATGTCCCTTGATTTATGAGGTGCACCTTTAGATTTTTTTTTTTTTATTTTACTATTTTAGTTTTTGTTACAAAGAAGGTTTGTAACATAGGAAAGGGAGAATTGAGAATTGCTTCACTTATTAAACTAAAATCCGTTCGTAAAGAGACAAGTCACCATCTACTCGAAACCATCCTATTTTGTGCATTCTTGTCGACACTGGTTATAAAAGCTAAGTCTTATAATCTACTCAACGCCGGTCAACATTGGAGAAGCTCACTTGTCTTTTGTTACTAATTTCATAACAAACGCAAGGAAAAAGCAGCCGGCATCGACATGTCAAGCATATTGACGTCAAGCCCCACACTCCCCCCTCATTCCCAGGGGTGCTAATTCAAGAAATTGGGTGATTTTTCTACCAAATTTCTATTCTTTTAATTTTTTTTGATTTCTTTTGGTTTTCGATCGAATAAAATATTTACTTGAAATTTTTCGACTTAAATTTTTTGATTGAAAAATTAAGAAATTCAATTTCCCAACCGAACTTTCCTTTAAGTTGTTTTTTCATAATATTTAGGAAAAAAATGAAAGGGAGAATATAAAATCTAAGAAAAAATTTAAAATTTTAATGCAATTTCAAATAATTCGGGTATTTTAAATTTTCAAAAAAAAATTCCTAACTGATTACCCGATCTCTAAATTTTCCTAAAATTATTTTCGATTTCCAATCTAATTTTCAGAATTTCCCGACTGTGGTAAAATTTTTTAGAAAATTCAAAAATTCTCAAATTCTGCGCACCTCAACTCATTCCTTATTCCTTTTTCTAGAATTACCCAACAAGGGCTCAACGTGCAGGGGGGTTGAAAAAAAAAAGTTCACGGAAATATGTGAATTGTTTCATTGGATTTTTTTAAAGGAGTTGAACTGAAACCATTTTTTTTAAAAAAAAATTTATCAAAAGATCAAACTGGTAGGATTGGACACATTATATACGAAATTAAATCTCTGTTACGTTGAAGGCGAATTCAATAATTGGATTTGGATCTTCTCCCATTCTCCTTTTTAGTTTGTGGTGTGCTTTGTATTATTTTTTTGATTTAATGTACTTTTGAACAATTTGAATCATATAGATGGAAACAACATTTACCAATACACATACTTATTAATTTTCAAGTGATTTGAAAATATAAAACACATCCATCCATCCAAAGTAGAGAAAAATTTACAATTAAAAATAAGCGTAAAATTTTATATGCTTGGGATGAATATGATCTATATTTTTAAATCATTTAAAAATTTATAAATATGTATGTTTTTGTATTTTATTTGCATTTATGTGGTTTATATTTTTAAAAAATACATTGAACAAAAATAATCGTGCAGGACTGAACCGTCAGGAGAGAGGGGAATGGGAGAGGAAACTGATCATCTGATAATTGGGGCTCTCAAACTTTAAAGTGTACTAAATTTTCAACCAAATCTTAAAACTTTATTCTCAATCTAAACTGTTCAGAGCCAATTAAGCATCTGCATAATTTAATTCCCTTTAATCATGCTCTTTTTTGCCGATAATTTAGATTCATTAGGACTCCAGGTGATTCTTTATTCAACATTGTTTGAAAACAACGAGAGAGAGAGAGGAATCTAGATGGACAGTTTGACCAGTCATCTGAACCAGCCCATTTCTTACGTTTACGGTGAGGCCAAAACCACGAATTCCCAAACCTTCATTCATCCTGAAAAAGCCCGCTCTTCTTTCTTCGTCTCTCTCTCTCTCTCTCTCTCTCTCTCTCTCTCTCTATCTTCAGATGCTCCCAGCACGTGATTGATTGCAAAGTGAACAGAGGACTTAGTGGGGTTGTGTGTGAGAAAGTGAAGACCCTGCTAATAAAATAGCTCAACTTATAGAGAGGGAGAGTATGGGGGAAATGTAAAAGAGTTCTTTCCAATTAAAACTAGTTTTCTAGGTTCTTGTGAGTGAGGAGGCCTCCACCTGCACTTCATTCATCCCTCTCTTGTATCTCTCCCTCTCTCTCTCTACCTCACTGTCAGAGCCTCCCTGTCCTCCCCGCTCCCCTCCCCCCAACTCTCTCTCTCTCTCTCTCTCTCTCTCTCTCTCTCTCTGCGCTGGCTTCCATTTTCCCAATGCACGTCCACCTCTTTCTTTTCTCTCTCTCTTTCATTCAGGGAAAGAGAAAATGACGCAAGAATTGTTTATTTACGCACGTTCTGACACGACCTCCCACTTGTGTAATTACTAGTTCATCGCGAAACTAAGAAACTGAATAAAAAGAATAAATTCTGTCAGGTCCACTAGCCCCTGCGCACCACAAGTTCATAATGTGCCCTTTAGATTAGATAAAAGCTCATACCTTCACGGTCCATCTTCTCTCTGTTCAGATGCAAGAATTATTTCTAAGGGCTTAGTATCTTATCTTTGAGTAGTAGTAGTAATTTTTTCCTTTCTGTGGTGGATGAAGCTTTTTCCTTGTAGTAATTTGCAGTTTCTATGATCCATGGGGAAGAAGGGAGGTGGGTCTTGGTTAACTGCTGTGAAGAGGGCTTTCAGATCTCCCACCAAAGACGCTGACAGGAAAACCCCCGAAGAAGATGAAGAAAAGGTTTGAGCTTTTCTGTTTCTATTTTTTATTTTTTGAAATTGGGGAAAGTCAAAATGAGGGTTCGGTTCTCCTGATTCTTAATTTCAGAATATTTTTGTTGTTGGGGGATGTTCTGTTTTACAGAAGAGATCGGAGAAACGAAGGTGGCTTTTCAGAAAGCCCGCGGCGAATCTCGAAACGGCGCCGTTGTCCACGCAAACCCAATCAAACATCAGTAGCAATATAGCGGTTTCTGTGCCCGAGAGCGCTCCTCCGGCCGCGCCCGCAACCGCCGTGGCGGGTGCGGAGCAGAACCACGCGATCGCGGTGGCGATGGCCACTGCGGCGGCGGCGGCCACAGCACAAGCCGCCGTGGAGGTTGCGCGGCTCGCGAGGCCTTCCACCTATGCCAAAGAGGAATGCGCCGCCGTCGTTATTCAGACGGCTTTCAAAGGATATCTGGTACTTATAAACCCATTTTCGATCAATTTTCCCTCTTTACTGGCAAAATTAGTTGCTTAACATATTGAACCCAGTAGAGGTTATAGGATACTATTTGTTCATCAATTGAAATTGGCCAAAATTATTTGCTTAGCTTGTTGGACCAAATAAGGAATTTAGAATGATATTTGTTCCTCATTTTAGACAATAATGGTATCCAAAAAACCAGGGTTTCTACTTACCATTCTTTATTTGCTTTGTGCTTCTTCTTTTTTTTTTTTTTTTACCCAAAAAAAGAAAATGAAAACTATTAAGTTCCATGATTAAGTTATGGTTCTGGGGGTGTGGAAATTAGGCAAGGAGAGCTCTTAGGGCACTGAAGGGACTAGTGAAGCTGCAAGCATTAGTGAGGGGTCACAATGTGCGGAAACAGGCGAAGATGACGCTGCGATGCATGCAGGCGCTGGTGCGGGTGCAGGCTCGTATGCTGGACCAGCGGGTGAGGCTCTCCCACGATGGCAGCCGAAAGTCCAGCATGCTTAGTGATGCCAACCTTAGCGTTTGGGAGTCCCGATATCTCCAGGAGATTGCTGATCGGATTTCTCTTGTAATTGCAAGCTTACTACTATTTTTCAAACTCTGGTACTTTAGGGGTTTTGTTCTTTGTTTTGGTTTTGATCGAGAAAGCGTTGATTGATTGCAGTCGAGAGATGGGAGCAGTAGCATTGCAGATGGTTGGGATGATCGTGCTCACACAATTGAAGAAGTTAAAGCAATGCTGCAAAGCCGAAAAGAGGCTGCCTTCAAACGTGACAAGAACAACTTATCTCAGCAACAGGTATTCGGACTCAGGGTGCTCATTTTTGGGCAGTTTCTAGGAAAAGCATTTTCGACAAATTTAGGGTATTTTTGAATGTTTTAGTCATTCTGAGCTTTTAGATAAGCTCAGCCAAACCAGGCGTTTATTAATTCACATTTCTTTCTCCCTTTCTCTAGATGTCTTCTGTTACTGATGCAACTTGTCTTGACCTGTCTTTTATGTGGCGCCTCAAAACAACGTCGTCTTGATAAAGAATGAGTTGCATGTCTAAAATTATTTAGCAGAATGTTTTTGGGTGCCAAATTGGGTACAGTGGCATCTACTGATGCAATTTCCTTTTTGCATTCTGTTCAAAGATAAGGAGAAGTGGGAGGAAGCCATCATTGGGCAATGAAGATGAGATGATGGAGCCACCACCCAAATGGCTGGATAGGTGGATGGCCACAAAGCCATGGGAAAGCAGGGGAGGAGGAAGAGCTTCCACTGACCAAAGGGGAGGAGGAGGAGGAGGAGACCCCAACCCCAATATCAAGACAGTTGAAATTGACACCTCTCAGCCCTTTTCCTACTTAGCTCCCCCAAGTTTCAGAAGACCCTCAAACTATCATCCTCAGTACCAAAGGTCATCCACTTCGCTACACTCTAATGCCTCTCCTCTCCACAGAGCCCACCACCACTCCCCTGCCACCCCCTCTCCCTCCAAAGCCCGGCCCATAGCCCAAGTCCGATCAGCGAGCCCTCGTTGCGGCAGGGATGACAGAAACTATCAAAGTGCCCAAACCCCAAGCTTAAGGTCCAATTACTACTACGTTGGATCAGTTGCAACAGGTACCAGTGCTGCTGGTGTCGGTATCAACGGTGCTGCCACCGCCAACACCCTGCCTAATTACATGGCTGCAACGGAGTCAGCAAAGGCGAGGACACGGTCGCAGAGTGCGCCGAGGCAGAGGCCAGCAACACCTGAGAGAGAGCGAGCTGGGTCGGTAGCGAAGAAACGGCTCTCCTTCCCGGTGCCTGACCCCTACGGCTATGGAGGGCATAACTTGAGGAGTCCGAGCTTCAAGAGTGTTATTAGCGGAGCAGGATCACATAATCATCACCGTCATTATGTGGGGACGGAGCAACAATCTAATTACTCTTCTTGCTGCACGGAAAGCCTAGGTGGTGAGATTTCGCCATCTTCAACCAGTGATCTTAGGAGGTGGTTAAGGTGATTGACTTATGGTGTTTTGTTTTTTGTGCATTCTATTCTGTTATTTGAGATTGAATGTTTAGGATTTAGTTTTTGACTATGGTGGAACTAGTAGGAGGGGGGCTTGAGGAGGCTCTTTGTATTGTTGTTTCTTTTGTTGAAGTTGTAGGCCATAACTACTAGAGTCTCCTCCTCTGTGGTGGGGGGCTCTTCTCTTCAATTCACTCGGATCAGCAACCCCTGTGATGTTGTTTACGAGTATGTGTTCCCCCTCATCCTGATCCATCAAACCCACTGATCCTTCCGCAATAACCTTGAATTTGACTCGGGCTAGACCTCCAAATGGATGGCTGAGATTGCCCCAAAATTCAATGCCTCTCTTTCAAGCATAGATGCTGGAAGGGTCACATGAGATGGGCTTGGGGCCGGCCTCTTTAATAGCTCCTTTTTTTAAAATCTTTTTCCAACAAAATGAAGACAATGGTGGTGTCATGTTGGGCCAACCTCGGAAAGACTGATCGCTCCAAATCTAAATCAATTATTAAGCTTAATTTTACTATGAATGGGCCTATATATAGAGTACACGGTAACTTTCTAAGAACAGTTCAATATAGTGAGAATATATCTTTCTTTTTTTCTTTTTTTTTTTATGGGAAAGCCATTCCTCAGGTATCCATAAAGCTGCTTTCTTTGAAAGCAAGTAGTGTTTGCTAGAGTTATTATTTTATTTTTCTTTTCTTCTTCTCTAACGGTCCTAAACCGATTGGACATTGATTCCATTAAAAAAAATTTGACAAAAAGGCGAAGGCATCAGTGTTGGTCATCCGTTTTCAATTTATTTTTATTTTTATTAATAATTAGTATTTATATGGTCATTATCTTTTTTTTGGGGGGGGGGGGGGGGGGGGGGGGGGGGGGGTGCCGGGGGGGTCTGCTTTTGCCTAACCTTGAGAGGAAGAAAATCATAACTCTCATCCCCTCTCTTCTTCTCTTGTTTTTACTCTCTCAACTCCATAGAAAAGGTATTCTTGAGTTTTTTAAGCATAGTATGTGTGTATAGTTAAAAAAAATTGTTCAAACTTTGTATTTTGCAGCGACGCATCGAAAATATTATTACTTCGATTTACCTACAATAGGTTTAAACCGTCTAAAGATAGTGACTTAGTTCTCGCTTGGTCTATCCGATTATTTTATTAATTTTTTTATTTTATTTTTTAATTACAGAATATGTACAAGAAGTGATCATTGATTGATTTCGACAAATTGAAAGACTGTTTCTGACAACCGTTCCTGATTCCAACAAAGATTTAAATGTCACCCCAATAGGGTGTTATAGAACCAGCGTTGCGGCATAAATCAAGTGTTTCTTACCATTTGAAGTCAAATATGAAATTATGAATTGCTACCCTTTTCCACATTTATAATGATGCCTATCTCCCGTTAAAGTTTCAAGCCTATCTCGATGTTCCCCCGAAGGTTAACTTGAATTTTATCCCCAGAGCCAATGTAACCTTTAACAATAATTTCATTTTCCTTTTCCAGTTTGTAAGATCTCATGCTCCTAAAAGTAATTATAGTTAGGAAATGAACAAATCTTAATCTTATAGTACATTTAAGAGCTCATATGAGTACTCACGATTCAATTGTGAGTTGACCAACTTTGAGCCTCTGTCATGAGATAATTGTTATTATTTATAATTCAACACTTTCACCTTCAGCATTTGCTCCAACTGGGAATCAGACCTGTGACCTCGGTTCTTATACTAGTAGGAGTTCAGGTGCTGCTATTTTTCATAAAAGTAATTGCTGTTAAAAAATGCGTAAACCCTAACTTCATAATACATACAATCACATACGAGCACTCATAATTTGATTATGATTTAGTATTCGTCAGGAGATAATTACTGTCATATATAGTCCAATGACTTATGCTAGTGCCAGTGAAGGAGAAAAATGAACGGGACGAAGCCGTAGAGGGGAAATAGAAGAAAATTAAAAAGAAAAGTAGTAAAATTCTTCGAATGACCATTAAATCCATTTTTGGTTCGATGAGGTGCCGGTGCCTGTCTTTTCGCGATCCGGCTGGGGGTCTTTATCCTTTTCGTCCCCACTAATAAAAAAGAAACGCGTTGCCCCCTCACAAGCCCACTCTTGTTCACAACGCACCACTGATCTCCTCTTCCACTGCAACAAGCCTCCCTCTCCCCTCCCACGTACAGCCATGTGCTGGCCTAGTTTCAGGCCTAGCAATAAACAACTGCAACGGAGACAATCCCATGAGAATGGGCACTGCTTGAAATAGTCCTTACTCTTGACATATTACTAGATATCATTAAGTGGGTGAGTTGTGAGATTGAAGCCACTGATGTGAGATTCTTAAGGTGCCCCTCTCACATGTGGTCGCTACGTGAACTTGTATGTGATCTCATATTGAGATTTTACGTCAAAATAAATTCGTAATGATAGAAGCAACTCAACAAAAATTTCAAGTTTTAAAAGAACAATTCCAAATTGACGTGAGACTCTCAATAATCCTGTTCGATGCAACTTCAATTTGAGTCTAGACGTGTATAACACAGATAGAAATAAATACAAATGAATTTTTATTGCGCCAATAAAATCTCCTAGATTGAAGTCCAACGTGCCAGATCTACCACCAAGAGAGTAGCGTGATGGGGAGTCATGGACAGGCTTTTGATGTGAAGTCGCCGTGTGGTGCAGTTCTGGTCCTTTGGGCTGGCACGACGGTGCACGAAGGAGTCGGTCCTTTTTCATGTCTGGACCCTCAGCTCTATAATTATTATAATTCAATCTTTCATTTAATTTTAAGCATGGTACACAATTGAATTAGTAAAAAAAAAAAATCCAGTTTCCTCCTTTTGAAGCTTCATGATTCTGATTTTTTTTCCCTTTTTTCTTTTATATTTTACCGTTCCTCTTTATATTCACCTCCAATTTTATGATTTTTTTTTTGGTTCTTTCTTCATGTTTGCCCACGCTTAAAACGAGTTGGGTGAAGATATATAGAAAAATCAAGAAAAGTTATACAAAAAGAAAGAAAATGATTATCTTCATTTCAATTGTTTCCGTATATGAAGCTAAAATAATGATATATAAAAAGAAAAATAGGATTAAAAAAAAAAAGCCATGGTCCCTAATGATAAGAAGTAGATTAAAAAGAAAAAGAAAGAAAATAAAAAAAGAAAATCATGAAGTTGGAGCCTTAATGAAAGAAGGAGATAGTAAAAAAATTTTAAAAAGGAAAAGAAAAATCTACAAATTTAGAGCACGAAAAAATAAAAATTAATTTAATTATATATATATCATTTTCAATCAGAAATTAAAAATAAAAAATTGAGTCGTAATAATCGTAGGAGTACGATCATCTGAGGATCTCATTCTTACTTTTTGAGCATGGTCACTTTCCTTATTTTCGTCATTTTCACTCATTCTTACTTTTTTGAGCATAGTCCCTTTCCCTCCTTGTTGTCATTTTCATGAAAAGTTGGTGGAATCGTGCGGTATATAGATACATAATTCCCAAAAGAACTCTTATCTTTGATGTCATTCGGCACCTCAAATTAATTAAATAGGGTTTGTAATAAATTGACACTTAAACATTTCAATGAAGTAGAACAGATATATTTTGAGATTTGGCTAACATTAAACAGGATACGTGCTGACACTTGTAAAATAGGTAATTCAACTTCTAGAGATTAGGCGAATATTATTAGGGTTTAAGTTGATAATTAAAGTATCATACTTTAAGTATTGAATTTATAATACTTAAATTATTATTTTCAGTCAATATATATAAAATTTCTATGTTAATAGATTCTAAGCCGCTTGATTTATATTTATATAATATATATTAAAATATATATATATCAAAATATAAAATATTCATGACAGATATTATGACTCGGGAGAGATGAGTTTGGTGTGAGTTCAATTCATGCTACCGGTGAGTTCTAGTGAATTTATTCGAAACGTATTGATGGGGGCGAGCGACGACGTGCACTCTTTTAAGATATAGTTTGAAAATGTACATGGTGCGTCTAGGAAACTCTTAGGCAACAAAAAGGCGGCAACCATGATGCTAGTGTACAGCACCACCATCATAAGTCCAACCCACAAATTTCAGAGTTGGGACACAGCAGACTGACCCTACTTGTCAAACAAGATATAAATTTGACAAAGTTTTTTTTAAAATATAAGGCACCTCATACATAATAATGACAAATAAATACAAATTCACAACAGGACTGTCACCCACAGTTCTAATTTAGACTAAATGTAGTAGAATCATACTAAATTCATAATTTTCCATGCATTGAACAATATAATCCTAAATTAATACAAATCACAAAATTAATATATATGTAGTAAAAAAAAAAAATGGTAAACATACCTCTTGATCGGCCGATGAAGTCGTTGCCGAGGGGCAGTACTAGTAGGCTTGGCTCAAGTGAGTGAAATTTGAGGGGTTCTGAAAATTTAGATCTATCAAAGTGGTGAGAGAAAGAGGCTATGGAATGAGGAAGAAAGAAATTGGGACACAGTGAAAGTGGCGGCTAGTGCAGGATGAGAGTGGATAACTGCTCTGTGCGTTGGGGAGAAGAAACGTGAAATGGTTATGCGTCGTGGCGCTGGGAGAGAAATGATGAAGAAGCGAGGAAATTGGGGATTTTGTGGTGCGTTTATATTAAAATAATGAACTCATAATTCTCAATTGTGAGTTTAAATGATTATTTAATTAGTCAATCAAATTAGAATTGTGAGATTTGAGAAAGAGAATAGTCTCGCAATTCACTGTTACGAGACCAGAATGAAAATAACTAGTCTTGGAATACATTATTACGAGATTGGTATAATAAATATTTGTCTCACTATCGTGAAATGCCTCACAATTGTCTATTACGAGACTTTAAAAAACTTATATTGAAAAATATTTGATCTGTGTACCTATTTTGAGATTTTTTTAAATATTATTTTGAGATTTTTTTTTTCAATCGTGCATTGTAAAGATGCATAATTCCCAAAAAGAATTCTTATTTTCTATGTTATTCGGCACCTCAAATGAATTAAATAGGATTTGTGCACATGGGATGTCAATTAAATTCTCTGAAAAATTAAGGTGTGAAGTGGTAATAAATTGACATCTAAACATTTCAATGAAGTAAATATTTTTTTGAGGCTTGACTAAGATTAAAAAGGATGCGTGCGGACACTTGTAAAGCAAGTTCAGTTTTTACGAATTAAGTGGATATCATTAGGGTTTAAATAGTTAATTAAAGTATTATATTTTAAATATTAAATTTAAAATATCTAAATTATTGCATTCCATCAATATATATATACCTATAAAGATATAAAATATGTATAATATTTATTTTGACTCATGAGAGATGAGCTTGGCATGGATTCGATTACTGCTACCGATGAAGTCTGGTGAATTTATTTGAAACGTGTCGATAGGGGCGAGCGTCGACGTACACTCTGAGGAAATAGTTCGATAATGTACATGACGCATCTAAAAAAACTCAATTTTTTATTTTTCTAAGGAAAAAAAAGGCTGCAACCCTGATGCTAGTGTATAGTACCACCATCATAAGCCCAACCCACAAATTTCAGAGTTGGGAGACAGCACACTGACCCTCCTTGTCACGCCTTACCTACCCCACCGCCATCATTATCCACCACCACCACCGCCACCTGTTCCAAACTCAGAGCTCCTCCTAATCCAGTGAACTTTCCTTTAGTTAAATATTCACGTGAGAGCGTCTCTATGATCACGGGAGCGCATCCACTAACTCACACGCGATTATACGGAGCGTTCTCAGTTATTCAATTCAAATCTTGTTTGTAGGTCACTAATCATTAAAATTTGAGCGTCTCTCGATTGTGAATAAATCTTCAGTGGGCTGTCAAAATTTGATGATAAAGAAATTAATAATAAAAATTTATTATAATCATATTGTATCAACTTATTAGATATGAGAAGTGTTTTTAATTTAATGATCGAAAATTTTAAGGTAAATCCCACGTAGCATCCCTCGTGTCCCATGCGAGCCATTATGGCTACGTGGGCTTGATAGTGCACCATAAAGGAAAGGTTTATCAATGTGCACCCAAAGCAAGGGACTTTTAAACCCTCAACTCTCCCATTTCTTTCTTCCAAATCATGGTCGAAACTCGGCCAACCATCACCAGAATACGTCCGCCACAGCATGATCTCCACCGCTCGACATAGTCGGAGCTTCACCGACCGCCACCAATGACGGAGTTGGCAACTGCCGTTACTGGCGGCTGGAAAACGGAACCAAATTCTGCCGCCTCCGTCGGAATTCAATTACTGGTGTCGGAATTTAGCCATTGGTAGGGAGCAAGTAAGGCTTAAATCCGACGTACATATATTAAAATCTTATTATTTAACACTAAGGAAAATGATGAACCTTATATTAACCAAAAAAAGTGTCATCCTTATTCAGGGGCGGTGCCAAGGAACTTACGCATGGGGGTTGGAATTTATGATAACTTTCTGACCAGAATATGATAAAAACGTTAAATAGTTCACTATAATTAACAATTAAGATGAAACATTCGATAAAAATTTCATGATCCCATATAGTTATTGAAAAAGAAAATCATTTTCCGTTTTGAAAAGTTAAGCTTAAATATACCATAATCTAATTTAAGAAACATGTTTCAAATGTTTTCTACTGCGTGAAAAAACCGAGGTAATTGAGAATTAGATTTTTCAAATTATATTAACGGAAATTATAGTTTCACACGAGATTATATATGAAAATAGAAAACTAATTTCTTTTATGCATTAATGTTACTATTCTTAGGGCTTAGTGAATCTACAGTGTAATTTTCATAAAATTGAAGTCTTATTTATATTGTAAATTGTTAAGAGATTTAAATCTTGTTTTGAATATATAAACCCTACGTATGAGAGGCTAATGAAATTATATGAAAACAATTAGATACTCTTTTTTTTTTATGATCATTTAATTTGTACCATTGAAATATTTTTTTTGTCCACTCTTTATTAAAAAACCGAAAAGGGGATGGGAGGAAGCACAATAGGGGTAATAAATGAATGGTAGCATCCAAATAAAGTTTTCTTTATAAAAATAAGGTGGCCAATCTCTTCAGAAAAGAAAAAAGGGGGCCAATGCCTTCCCCCTCTTACCATACTCGTGGCATCACCACTGTCGTTATACTAAGTTTAATATTAGGTGTCTCCTATACCTTAAAAGGGAAGATTGGAAAGAAAATCTGATTTTGAAAATTACGTGATTTAGGGTTCCAAATTAGAAATGTGGCCTAATAATGTCACGCACTCAATGTATGTTAATGCATAGGCTAGAGGTTGACTTGGAATTTAAGCACCCGTCCTATTGGCCGGCCCCTTTAACCACGTGTAACAATTTCAGCAAGGCTTGGGAACTTACATAAAGCCAGCTAGAATCATAGGACCACCACACCAACAATAACACTGTCGACCAAACTCTCCATCACCATGCTGTGTGAAGGTGTGCTCCCAAAAACAGTACCATGCTTGTTTCTTCTTTTCTATGTTTCGCTTTGCGACCCACCCCCAGATCCCATCAAGTGTTCCTCCCCGAACAACACCAACTGCACCATCACAAACTCCTACGGCGCCTTCCCCGACCGCACCGTGTGCCGCGCCGCCGACGTGGTGTACCCGAGCACCGAGGAGGAGCTCGTGTCGGCGATAGCGGCCGCGACGAAGGCCAAGAGAAAGATGAAGGTGGCCACGCGGTTCTCCCACAGCATCACCAAGCTGGTCTGCCCCGACAAGAGCGGCGGCGGCGGCGGGGCGCTCCTCGTGAGCACCAAGTACCTAAACCACACGCTCGACATCGATTTGGAGGCGATGACGATGACGGTGGAGAGCGGGGTGACGCTGCAGCAGCTGATTAACGAGGCGGCACGGGAGGGGCTGGCGCTGCCGTACGCGCCGTACTGGTGGGGGCTCACGATTGGGGGGATGATGGGGACAGGGGCACACGGGAGCTCGCTGTGGGGGAATGGGAGTTCAGTTCATGATCACGTGGTGAAGGTGAGGATTGTGAGCCCGGGGCGAGCCCAAGACGGGTACGTTAAGGTGCGGACACTGGATGGCACACAGCCCGACCTTAATGCCGTCAAGGTGTCGCTTGGAGTTCTTGGGGTCATCTCACAGGTGCGCTTTCTACAGCTATAGATACTCTTGCTGCTTTGGTTTCCTTTCTCTGTCATGTTTTTGAATGGTAGAGCTGGGGTTTTTTGTCTCCATTCTCAAGGTGGTTGGGTTTTTTTTTTTTTGTTATTATTCTGAACAATGTTCACATTGATAGGAATAGTGAAGGAACCCACTTTCATTCACCAAGATTTGACTCTTCTAAGGCGACGCATCGTCGATTTAGTTGATTCAAGTGATCGATAACTAGAACTAGAGGTAGGTACTCTATTTATGAGTGTTGCCCCTCCCTTAAAAATAACACAACGATAATATTAATAATAAGATTTTTCTTCTCGTGGGTAATATAATATAATATAATAATATAACAACATTGGAGGAGTCTTTGGGTTCATGAGTGATGAAATAACAACATTGGAGGAGTCTTTGGGTTCATGAGTGATGAAAGGTTAGGAAGTCAAGCATTGTGAGTCTTGTGTTCTGGTTAGGCCTTGATTGCCTAGTAATGCGCATGCCATAGTATCCATAAATAGGTCATTAACTACAAGGGAAAAATCATCCTTTGTTTCCCTGCATTGCACACCTTGTACAAAGGGGTAATACTTTACTTTTAAGGGAAAATTGTATTTAATTTACATGTGTTTTGATTTACAGGAACTCCCAATGGTTTAGAAATTGACAGTTAGTACTCCTATGGTTCATTAGATTTGCAATCGCGTTGATGGTTTATACATCCTAAATGTTATAAAATGATAAAATTAAGTTTTAATGTTTCCAAAATTATTTTATCGAACCCCCTAAATACAATTAAGATGAAGATGAAGATATTTTGAAATATTAAAATCGTTTTTCGTTATTTTATAATACTTGAGATGCATAATCCGTTAATTTTAATAAAAAAATTAACTACTGTAACTCTAACAAAACTACCGAAAAATTAAGTATTGATTTCTAAACCATACACAGGCTCCTTACAATTCAATTTTTGTATTTTATAATGGCAATATTTTTGGTGTGCTGCACATGATTTGTTCTTTGTCGAACGCGTGGTTGAAGGCAGGTGATTTGCATCATTGCCACTTATTGCTAAACACAATGATATTAATAGGGTTTTAATGAATATGTCCGGCTTCGAGAAGAAGATTGGCTAAAGCTGACACTAGCAAAGATTATTATACTGAAGTTGAAATAATTGCATTAACCCCATCAGAGGAAAAGAACTAGTGGAAGACAGACTTGAGGAGATTAATTAATATCTTTATTTTACTTTTGATGTTATTGATTTAAATATCCAAAAAAAATGATTATGCTGCAGTTATATATAAATTAGGTATACTTGTACCTCATAATATTTATTAAGAATAAAATATAAATTTAAAATGATATAGTTTTGAGTTTTATTTTATTTTTTCTTACCATTAAGTATGTGTGCAGCACTTAACTTAGGTGCCGCAACTTACACCAAAATTAAGCCAATAAATAATTGTGCAGTTGTCAACAAATAATGAAGGAAACAGACATCTCTTCCATGCTACCTATATATGATTTTATCTTCTAAATTCTTCCATATCTCACTGTCCAAGGCCCACTTCCTCTTTCAGGTTAATCCTATTGTCAAATGAATAAAATAAATGGGAATGTTTATAACAAAAATGTTTTACCTGTTTAAAGTTAATAAAACACTTGCACTAGACTTACGTCACGTGAATTTTTTATAATTTTATTGTGAAAATCTTTATGTATGTAGAGTTATTCTTAAAATCCTTTATGTTTACATAATTTACTTTTTGATAATTGGCTACATTTACTAAAAATGAAGTAAAATCCTATTTATGTGCAATGAAAACAATATGAACTAATATTCATATCACTAGTCCCATCATACCTCTGATAAGTATGATTTAAATCAGTATGGGTGGCCTTGATACAGCCTTTCAATTCCCCATTTAATAAAACTTTACCTTATTGATGGAACTACTTTTATTATAAAGGAGGAAAATAAAATTATAGTGGCCCACCAACACAGCCTAGCAGCATTAGGAATTAAAAGCCTTGACCTCGGAGTCAAAAAGATTTTATTATTTATTTTGGTGCCTTTTCTTTTTACAGTGTAGAGTTTGACTTGCTTAATTGAGTCTTAGTGTTGTCAAGTTAAAAGAAGAGCAAGGCAACGCAAAATTTTCTGTGTTATAAAAAGCAGCAGCTAAAAGAAAGAATTTTTTCCCTAATGAACGGCGCAGGTAACCCTGAAGCTACAGCCGATGTTCAAGCGATCCATCACTTACAAGAGGAAGAGCGACGAAACGTTGGCGGACGAAGCAAGCAGCTTCGGCAGTGAGCAGGAATTCGGAGATATAACATGGTACCCTAGCCAGCGCAGGGCGGTCTACCGTTTCGACCACCGCGTCTCCCCTGACGCCTCCGGCAATGGTCTCTACGACTTCATTGGCTTCCGCTCCACCCTTTCGGTCGAGATGGCGATCGTAAGAACAGCGGGTTAGTCTCTCTTGATCTAACATTGCCCAAAATAAAATAGAATGATAACACAATAGCTATTTCACAAGAGTAATAACTCACACAGGGGATTTAACTATTTTTATGATTTATAAATTAAACTGAGGATTATTTAAAATGAACTAAACAAAACAACTTAACTTTTGTGCATTTTAATTAGAGGAGAACCATGAAGCCACCAAGGACGCTAATGGGAAGTGCATCGACTCCAAGATAACTACCGGGACGCTTGCCGCGGCCGCCTATGGGCTAACAAACAATGGTATCCACATTGCAATACTTTGTTTTCTCCAAAATATTGTTGAGGCTCCCTAGTGGGTCCTCAGACCTCGTGAGTACCACTAAGGACCCTAACAAACATTTAAAAAAAGAAAGAAAAAGTTATAGTCTGATCATTCACCATAAAATTATTAATCAAGCGTCGTTAAGGCACTAGATCGAAAACCTTTAATCATAAGGTCGCAAAATTAGCCCACGGGAGCGGTTCGGGCCGTGGCGAATCAGAAAAGTTTTTGATTTTATACGAGATTAAACTGATGTTAAACCTGAATAAAATTATAGTGTTGGTTCTTGCAACTCAAAGCAGTTCAACTATTTCTCTCCCTCGTTTTTTTGGGTTTCCACCCTGCGGTCTCTTTTAAGCTAAAATTCTCTTGCACTGAAAAATAAGTGTGGGTGTGTGTATAAGTTGGAAAATAAGGGGTGCGACTGAGTTGGTACAATGGGGTCATAGGTGTTATTTTTACCGGATATCCGGTGGTGGGAGACCAGAACCGGCTGCAAGCGTCAGGAACGTGCCTGAACGGCAAAGGGAACGGGCGGATCACGGCGTGCCCCTGGGATCCGAAACTGAAAAAGCGTCAATTTTTCCACCAGACCACATTCAGCATTGCGCTGTCCAAAGTGAAGCCTTTCGTCCAAGATGTGCAGCAGCTGCTGGAGTTAGAGCCTAAGGCCTTGTGCGGCGTCGAGCTCTACAATGGCATTCTCATGCGTTACGTCAAGGCCTCCACCGCTTACTTGGGCAAACAGGACGACGCTCTCGACTTCGACATCACCTATTACAGGTAATACCGCAATCCACCCCTCACTAGACGCTTTCTGGTTGCATTTGGATTGTGGAATTGGAATGATAACAGAATGACAGTGAAATGGGAATAGGAATGGAACGGCCATTCCTTCATAGTAACATAATCGCAACTGCAAGGAATGAAATGGAAATCAGCATTCCCATGCTCGTTCCCTCCATCCAAACAAGTCATTAAACCTTATAAATCAAATCAAATCAAGTACTGCTGCCCCCAAAAGATTGAACCCAAGGAGATCGGAAAAGAGGATTTCTCACTACATACCGCTACTATAAACCCTTGATATTACGTATTTTCTACATATTGTAACAAAGTGTTTTTATTTTTTATCTTTCCTTTTTTTCTTTTTATGGATTTGTCTAATAAATTGCAGGAGCTATGACCCCATGACTCCCAGGCTATACGAGGACATACTCGAAGAGATTGAGCAGATGGGGGTTTTCAAGTACAACGGGCTGCCCCACTGGGGAAAGAATAGGAACCTAGCCTTCCAGGGAGCAATCAACAATTACAAGAACGCCGAGGCATTCTTAAAGGTGAAGAATGCGTATGACCCTTTGGGGTTGTTCTCGAGTGAGTGGACGGACCAAGTGCTTGGGTTAAGAAACGGTGGTGTGAGCATAGACGGGGAAGGGTGTGCTTTGGAAGGGCTGTGTATATGCTCAGAGGACATTCATTGTGCCCCCAAAAAGGGATACTTTTGCCGACCTGGTAGAATCTATAACGAAGCTCGGGTTTGCACTTCAAATACTAATACAAGGGGGATCCTAACTAAGGGTGAGGGTGTGTAGTGTAACAAAGGGAAGAGGAAAGGAAAAACAAAATTATAGATGAGTTTTACCATGCGTTGATTGGTTTTGGAATTACATCCCCTTCTGTTCTGACTCCATACAAATGAACTCTTATTTCCATTACACTGCTACAACTCCTCTCAAAAGAGCATATGTGACTTAGTTTTTCTTTTCTAATGAACTTTTTTGATGTAAAACTGAATTTATTGAGGGGGAAAAAATAAAGCATAGGCAAACATCTCAGGGAAACACGATACCACACAGACAATTTGTCACATAATTGCAGTAAGGCACCTAGAAGATAAGAACGAGACATGAGAAAATATAGCAGCATTGAGATTAAGAATTACGGTTCAATTCATAATACCAAGATCAACTTATGCCCATAAAAAACAATCAAGAGAGGGAATTAGGGTTTTACCTTAACAAAGATGATTTCACCACTAGCCATTGTTGTCATCCTTGATGTTCCAAAACACGAGGAAGAACACTTCTTCCACCAATTTGTCATCCATCTTGCACATGAAGAACATCTGCTTCCATGGAGAACCCCTCTCTCAAGTCATCCTAGGATGCCAAGGAGAGTCTCCTAGGATTGCACTGGAATATGGGTGTGTGATCCATTAGGAGCACACGAGGTCACCAGCCCTCTCTAGTGGAAGTAACACAAGCTGGGGACACCAACCCTAGCTCCCTACCTTACTTGCTCATATACTAAGGGTGTAAGGTCTTTAATGGCTTCCTTGGAAAAACTCATTTGTCCCTCCAAAAAGGTAAAATAAGCGACGTAAGAATCTTGTTGGTCTAAGATAGGCTAAACCCGTTTTCCCTATCAAACAAAGCACAAGGGAGGAGTACTAGGGAAACACGAGACAATGAGGACAAATATAAGCCAACCCCTGTCATTGTTGGTCCCTCATATATTGGGACTTCATGCCCTTGAACTCTTCAGTTGAACAAAGAAATGGAAGACAAAATGGAAGTTCCAAAATGCATCTCTTAATTATAGCAAAATGAAGTATTAAGGTGACTCTGCACTCATAGCAAGATCTCCAGAGAAGCTTCTCCAGTAACGCAATGTAGCCCAAAATTTAAAAGTACATACAATTTGTGATAATTCCTTTTAGTGAGAAGGTTAAACAAGATTGAAGGAAATTTGCGCAGAACCTCCAGTGGTATCATTAGCTAAATCAAAAACATCCTGAGAAAGCGTGCAATTCCAATTTCTTATGCGAGGAAGGGAAATATAAAAAAAAAAAAAAGAAAGAAAGAGAAAATTAACGAGAAAAAGGGCTCAATACTTATCTGAAAGCTCTTCGAGACGCTTCCCCAACTCATACAACCGAGTCTTCCAATCGCTCTTTATGCGTAAAGGTCTCACTTTGCTGTAATTCAATGCAGTTTCCTCCTTTCCTCCATTAAAACTAATCCCAGTACCCTTACTCTTGATCTTCTTCTTCTTCCTTTTGCTCTTCTCAGCAGCAGCTCTCTGTAAAGCCCGCAACACATCGGAGCCACTCGGTGGCCTTTCTTCCGGAACTTGGTTTTGGGGGTCTGGTTTCGATTCGGTCTGATTGACGCTCGATCTGAGGGCGAAAGGAACAGCGCCGCCAAAGCCCTCGGTGTGCCGTGCAGCCCGGGTTCGAGGAGGCTCCGACCGGAGCGGCCATCGCCGCCGCCAGTTGGAGGAGAGAGAAGGTGAACGGCAGTGCTGCGCCGCCGGCTCGGAGAAGACGACGATGGGGATCGATGGTGGAGTGGGCGGCGCAACAAACATTGCGCTCTGTATTTTTTCTTTTTCCCCCAGTGTGGCGCCTAATGCGTGATGGTGGGAGAGGCCCAATCAACTAACGGGTGGCGGTGCTTCTTCGGCTGTGCTCGCCGTTTTTATCTGTGTGACTGGCAAAACCAGCTCTTCCACAGTCGAGACGTCGCTCGGTTCATAATTTATGAATTTATAAAATTTTATATAATTTTAAAATATATGGAATGCACTCATCAAAAATAAACAGATTCTAAAAATTAAGGATCATTATAATCATTTTATATTGTTATTTAAAACTTGAGTGAATTTGACCCTGGTTTGAATTTTTTACTCTTTAAACGTCATATTTTTCTACATTTTTTTTCATTCTTTTGACTTACGATTCAAGGTCTTGAAACCTTAATATATCTACCTAAAATTTACAATTCTGAATAATTTGTGAAATCTTATAATTTTACGGTTTAATTTCATGAAGCCTTTTAGATTTAGGTGAGGTCCCAATTTTGACGACCTCGTTGGCAATCAGCTCTGGGCCAACCCATAAACGTAATTTTGGGCCCAAATTCGGTTTTTGGGGGCCCAAAAGACTGGAGCAGATCATTGCCTTGGCCCAATTTTTTATTAATAAAATAACATTAAAAACTATTCAAATCACCCGTCACTTATCTATATCTATACTATTATAAAGTTAAGGGTTTCATCAATCATTATTATAAGTTAATCAAAAATAAGGAGTAAAACTAATAATTCAAAATTTAAATATAACTAACTACTCAAAATTTAAATTTCAAATTTTTACTAACTGCTTCAAAATTTAAATCTTGAATATAACTAATGGTCGCAAAATCTCTTCACTTTTCAAAGTAGCTTTTTTTAGGGTTTTCAAATCTAATAATGCAAATATTATACATCGAACAAAAGCCACATCACACGCATGGAGCATGTGATGTGGCTAGTACTACTATAAAGCCAAAGGATCCTTTGGTTCCATCAACCATTATTATAAGTTAAATGAGACTAGGGTGTAAAACTAATAATTTAAATTTTAAATTTTAAAATTTAAATATAACTAACTACTCAAAATTTAAATTTCAAAATATTACTAACTACAAAATTTAAATCTTAAACATAACCAACGGTCTCAAAATCTCTTCGTTTTTCAAAATTGGTTTACTTAGGGTTTTCAAATCTAATAACGCAAATATTATACATCAAACAAAAACCACTGAACACGCCCGGAGCGCGTGTGATGTGGCTAGTTACTCTTAAAATCAAAGATATCGTTGGATGCTTTATGCCCTACTTGAAAAACTCAAAACATGAATTAAATTGATCTAAGTTTGAACTTAGATTTACTTAAGTTGTCTACTTGAAAACTCAAAATAAGGTATAATTTAATTTAAAGATAGATTTGTGATGATTTATATAATTCATCTAAATTAGAACAAAAAAGATTTGATTAGCATGAAACTGATTTGACTTGAAATAAAAAATTATACTAACCCTAAAATACCATTTCCTGAACTCCCTCGCTCCTTTTCTATCACCTCCATTCTTCATGGTCGTGACTTTAGAGGAGTTCCATTCAACACTCAAGTCGTTATTTGTTAAGATTATGACTTTACGTAGTGGTGTCCAATTGACTCTCACTTTGGGAGTAAAAGATGTTTGGTTTGAGACTGATTTATTATCGTTGGTGCCTTCATTGGGAAAATTATTGGAATTTTCTAACATTGGGTCATCTCATCTAGGATATTGTATTCGTCTTTCTTTTCTTTTTCCTTATGATTGATGATTGATGCTTGATAAATTCTCTTTTCTTTTTTCTTATGATTGATGCTTGATAAATTCTCTTGACACCGTTCAATTCCGTCGAACCATGACCGGGTAGATTAGGCCGGCAGCATCGCTGTCGCCACAATTCATGATGGTTATTTCATCAACCCCAGCAAAATGGACTGGTCATAAAGATTTTTCCACGTATCTCGGGCTTTAATTACACGCGCGGGGTTCACTCACTCACTTCCTCCCTCCCAACTGTCAAATAACTAATTAAATAAATGATCTCCAATAAAAATCAGAAAATTCAAATTACATGATGCGGCATTTCATCACAAGTTCAAATAACACATACAAATATATTCGTCGTACAAGCCAAACGTCTGGAAACCACAATGCCACGTAGACACCCCTTATTCAAGCTAGAGGAACCTTGACAGGGTAGGTGTCAATGGAATCAGCCCAGGGATTCCCTCTGAGCTCCCCCACCGGAATCGCCCTCAATGCCCTCCACACCGCGCTGTTACACTTGAAACCGGACCCGAACGCGATCTGCCAAACCCGATCCCCTCTCCCGACCCGTCCCTTCGCCTCCGTGTACGCCAGCTCGTACCACAGCGAGCTGCTCGACGTGTTCCCGAACCGGTGCAGCGTCATCCTCGACGGCTCCATGTGCCACTCGCTGAGCAGCAGGTTCCTCTGCAACTCGTCCAGCACCGCCCGTCCCCCTGCGTGTATGCAGAAATGCTCGAACGCCAGCTTGAAGTTAGGTATGTAGGGTTTCACCTTCGATTTTTTGTTCAACACCTTCCTCCGGATGAGGCTCACGAAGAACATAAACTGCTCCGAGAGCGGCAGCACTAGCGGTCCCAAAGTCGTGATGTTGGTTTTGAGAGCGTCGCCCGCGACCGCCATGAGCTCGCGGGCGAGGGACACCCCGACGGTTCCTTTATCGTCCTCTCTTTGGTACACGCAGTTGTAGCTGTCGTCCTCCGAGCCTTTGTGCGTTCGCACGGTGTGCGCAAGCTCGTACTTGGAACGCGCCTTGTCGCGGGTCCTGTTGGAGAGGAGAACTGCGGCACCGCCCATGCGGAAGATGCAGTTGCAGAGAAGCATGGAGCGGTCGTTGCCGAAGTACCAGTTGAGCGTGATGTTCTCTGTACTGACTACGACCGCGTACGTGTTCGGGTTTGCTTGGAGGAGGTGTTTCGCGAGGTCGACTGAGATGAGGCCCGCGCTACAACCCATTCCCCCCAGATTGAAGCTCTTCACATCGGAGCGGAGCTTGTAGTGGTTGACGATCATGGAGGAGAGTGACGGCGTGGGATTGAATAGGCTGCAGTTCACGATGAGGATCCCTACGTCCTCCGGTCGAACCCCGGTCTTGTCGAACAGCAAGTCGAGCGCCCCAAACATGACCTCCTCCGCTTCGGCCCGCGCCTCCTTCATGGACAGCTTCGGTGGAGTGGACGTGATCCCGGGTGGAAGGTACGTCTCGTCGCCGAGTCCGGACCTGTTCGTGATCCTTCTCTGGAACTGGACCATCTCCTCCTCGAACGCGCCGCTCTCTTCGGTCATCTTCAAGAACGATTCATTCGACATCTTCCGTTCGTCCTTCGGCTTGTAGCACGCGAAGTCAACTAAATAAACCGGCCTCGACCGCTTCGCCCAGTAGATGCCAAAGATGAAGGTAAGCGCGGCGGCGAGGCCCGTTAATCCGATGACGGCGTTGGTGGGAGGAGAATCGGGTTCCTTCGGCCATAGTTTCGAGACCGATGGGTGTCCCAAATCGGCGAGTTGAACGGTGGTGGCGACGGACAAGAGCGAAACAGAAAGGAGCGTAACAAGTGTGGCTGGGTTGCATGAATAGCCATAACCCAGCTTCACGTACTTGAGCTTCACGGACTGCAAGAAATCTGGCAATGATTTCTTGATTTTGATGACAATGGAAGATGAGTCTTTGAAGTCCATTTCCGCAGTCAACCTTTCTTCTTCCATCTCTATTCTTGCCATTTCTGTGGGTTTCACTCCGGATTTCTCTCTCTGAGTATTTGAATTTAAAACAACGAGAAGGGGTACTGTTTATTTAGGAACGAGGGTCCACAAGAAGATGAACTTACCGTTTATTTAGGAACGAGGGTCCGCAAGAAGATGAACTAACTTGCCTAAGTGAAGAAGAACGAAATATTGAAAACATAAAATTAAAAAAAGGGAACAAGTTGAACCAGGGAAAGCCGGAACAACACGTTTAGATAGACCTATTAATTGGGTGTGACGAGAAATGATAAAGTGGGTGTATATGTATATATATTATCGTCCCCAAGATTTGTTTTGCCAATCCAGGGTCTTAAATATACCTGGTGGACGGTCCCAAGAAATGAATGAGGATAGATTAAATAGGTCAACAACCAGAAGAGCATAGAGGGGGAATAGACAAATAAATAATATGAAGTATTAGGGCACGACTCTGGTCCACTGGCCAACGCTGCTATTTTATGTATGACAGCTGAAATAGGGTTGTATGGTTGGTGGGTTATGGGACCGACTTTTTTAAGGTGGCCATTTGGAGATTAGAGGTTTCGTCCAAGCAAGCTGAAGAGTCTCGGAATCTCTCTTCCAAGTTTACTTTTCTTTTTCTTTGACTTTTTCGTGACAAAATGAGGGTTCCTTCACAAGTTTCTGCATCTGAGGATTAACGATTCTACGGTGGAGTAAACCTCACCAAGTGAATGTCATGAAATGGGACAGATTTGTGAACATGTCAATAATTAGGTCAATTTTGTTTTATCAGGGGTCCATTCATATGGGGCATGCATGAGAAAATATTCTAAGATTCAAGGTTAAAAAAAAGTACACCTTCAACAAGTTTAATGAAATGCAGGACACACGTAGATGTTCGGCCGTCGTGAATAAGTCCCACGCTTTGAGACCACCACGACTTGAATAACATTGGAGTAGGTTGTGGTACTCACAACCTCAATTTGAGGCCTATCAATTTACTCACAAGATAAACTGATCTAATTTGCTCATAAATTAATACTGAATCGAACTCACTTTTGACTTTTCTTATTCGTCGAACCAATTCAATTGTCAGTTTCTATCTAGCATTTTATGCTTCTTTGGATTCAAATTTATAGCTAAATATTGATTGGTATATGAAAATATTCAAAGAAATAAAAATTGTACTAGCGAAGCTAATCTTTGACCCGCCAACTCACCCAACTCATTCATAATATAACTCAACCAGTAAAATAATTTTTGGCCCGCTATTAATTGGCCCCGATCACGCCAATTGCCACCTCTCGGTTGTGCCATGAGTATAACACATGATCTTACGTAAACTTTACACAAGCATGCATAAGATCAAAAAGTGAGATCCCAATACTATATCAACGAAAAATCTCTAGAATCAAGCGTCCCATAATTATCATTGTAATCCAATGGCATGCACATACACCATAATAAATAGGAAGTACCTACCTGTCATTTATGTTTCATGGCCAGTTGGAAAATATATCTATGGACACAACAATATCATAAAAGTCATATAGGATATGATTTTTATGAAAGGTATTTTTGTGAATTCAAATATGTTTATTCATAGAATAGGTTGGGTTGAAAGTAGGGGGGGTTGGGTCGATGTAGGTGAGTAGATTTAGGGGAGGGAAACGTCAAACTTGGTGGTGCTGGTCGCTGAACCATTCAGCAAAGGCCCTACATTGAGTTTTTCTTCTTAATCTACAAATAAACCAATCCATTACAAAAATAAATTCAAAACAATGTTATATCCAAATAAATTTTGCTGAAGTTAAAAATTAAATATTAGAGTAAGCTATCCGCACAGAGAAAGGGAACCTAAGGTTTTAATCCCAAAACTACGTAGTTTCAGTTTAAAAAAATTAAAAACCCCATCCCTGCTGCTCTTTTCTCTTCTAACCTCTCCCCATCTCGCCTCTCCTTCCCTTATCTCATATACACAGTCTGCCATCTTTCCAAAATAAAACTCTTCACTCAACTTGCGAAGTTTCAATTCAATAGCTGTGTCATTCTTTCGAAATCAATTTTTTCTGCTAAACCATGGTTAAACACATGCTTTCACCAACATAGCGTTATTTTCAGGTACTTTTTCATTTACCATAATGGAAATAACCCTATATTGAATCCCATGAAAAAGAGTTTCTCATGAGAATTTTCTCGAACAATTATTATTCTTTTTTCAACTGCCATCTAGTTCTGTAATGTGAGCTGTAAAGTGTTTGGGGGCAAAAAAATGTGTATGAGAAGTAAAACAAAAAAATGAAAAATCAATTAAGGAACCCAAAAAAAATGTAAAATTTTCATCCCCCATTTTTCCAAGGCTAAGGTGGCGTTTGATTATAGAATACTGAATGGAAGTTTGAATCATGTTCATTGGTTTAAATTTTGACTAGAGACACTCAATCTAAATTCTTAAAACCATTTGGTTATAAGCTTGTTGAGACATCTGAATGTAGCTATTTTCCTATTCTATCCTCAACTATTATTCAAATGATAATTTTTGGAAAATTAATCTCTACCTTAAAAACATGACATTTAAAATTTTAGAAATATAAAAATAAAATGTCTTAAACCTGAAATTATAACCTATTTCACTTGGCCGGTGGTGTTGATGGTGGTGTTTGGCAATCGGGGAAAGGAGAGGGGAGGGAATTTTCAAAATTCTTCAAAGGTAAAAGTGTCAAGTAGACATTGAATTGAGGCACTGACCGAATCGGACTTTGTGTTTTCGGCTGAATGATTTGGATGCAATAAGAGTGAATTTAGGAACATTGTTAATAAGCCCATGTCTGATCTAATGAGAGATTGGCCTTGTTCAGACTTCCATAAGTGTAAATAAAGAAGTAGACATTGGAAGAAAGAAACTGTTGGACATTTTATTTTGATGATATATTCATGATAAAATCATAATTTCGCCACCTTCCTTTGAGGGATGAAATTCAGAATATTTTTTGGACTCAAAGTGGTAATTTTTATCATTTAGAATATTCCTCATATCTGACTTTTAGTTGAGAAAATTTTGTAGAATTTTTTGTGAGGCAAAAATCATGGAAGCCCTAATCGACACACATCTATGAATGAAGCTCTAGGATCGATGGCCAAGATTAGTGTCATCATATGAAACCCTAAGTTTTTTATCTACTGCAATATATCTCTAATTTTATTGAATATATATGAGATATTAATCTGGTTTCAATTTTGCAAGAAAAGAAATTCGAGGAACAATCAATGGAACCCTAAATTTCGAAAAATCTAGGGCTTGCACCCCTTCTTATGTGCTAGACGGCCAGTATGATTTAAGGATTCAAAATCCTTCATTTTTTTTCTCTCAAATATTCCTAGAATAATTATATTTTGACTTCCATAAATTATGAAAATTATTGAAACCAATTCTACATTATTCTAATTGATATAATAGAATATTTTGGAGCTATTGTGTGCAGATTTTGTTCTACAGAATATGGAAGGATTCTAGAAGATTCTAGTGGTGGATTTGCAGCTTGAAGCTAGGGTTTTGAAATGAAGGGACACAAGGCTAGGCAATTGAGGCATCAAAGCTTATAAAGAAAAATCAGAATACTCTCATTGCGAAAAGCTTTCTTTTTTCCTCCCTGAATCTCAAATCTTCAAAGGCTTGTGTTGCTAGATTCTTTGGTAGAGGAGTCAAGAATTTTCATTCGTCAAGAGATCAAATAGACGCCTCATTCTATTTACTTTATTTCTCTCTTTAATTGAATTTGGTTTGAATTATTTTCCTGGATCGGTTTATTGTAAAATTCTTTCTCAAACCTGAGTTCATACACCTTGGAAAGGTGATAAGTTTCTATTGGGCTTAGACAATATTTGATAGGTTACTATTGGCCTTAGACAATATTTGATAGGTTGCTATTTATCTTGGAACAAATATTTGATAGGTTACTATATGTCTTAAAAGAAATATTTGATAGGTTACTATTTGTTTTAGAAGAAATATTTGTTAGGTTGCTATTGACTTGTAAAATCAATATTAGGTTATTCTTAACTGACAAGATTAGTGGAACCCAAACCTTGCCCTTGGAGAAGTGGAGTAAGACAAGGTGTGCCAAAACACTATAAAAATCCTATGTTATGTATTTGCTTTATTTATTCTACTCATTGGGTGATTTATTTGGTTCGCAAAACTTTTCATATTTGTTTTTGAGACTTCTCCTTTGGTTTGAGACATCTCCTCTAGTTTGAGACTTCTCATTCATTTTCGTTGCATTTATTTGAATTAGCTTTTAATATATCGAAAAAAAGGGTAACCTGATTCAAACCCCCAGCCCCTTTTCTTGGGTCACTTATATACTTACAAAAACCAAATCATTCGAGCAAGAGAAAGGAACTTGTTATGGAAAGGTTGTGCTTTGAACTTGTTATTTCACTATTTGACGCTAATGAACTTAATTGTAACTTTGTTATTTGTGTGTGGGGAGGGGAATTGCTCTTACACCGCTTGTAGTTTGACTTAGTTGTAAGGAACTTTTGTATGATTTGAAAATTATGACATAACCCCACTATAGTTTCAATGAACTTCTAAAAATTAATTTTTCCCTCAAATCTAATGATTTGTTTTTTCACAAATTTTTTATAGTGTTCAATAGAAAAACAAGACTTTAATTTCTCAAACTATTCATAAACTAATTTTTGAACCCCTATTATATTATAGCAATACCCAAATAAGTGGACGCTCTTATACTTCATGTACCATGAAAAAATATATATTCTATAGAAGTTATACATGCATAATTCTAAGTAATCACGATGACTAGAAATAGGGAATATGTGAATACTATAATACTCTAGGTTAAGTTTTTTGGTAAAAGTACAAGTGCACATACAAATAGCTCTTTTTTTATACAATGAATATATTTTTTCATGGCGTAAGAATTATAAGAACGTCTATTTCTTTGATAACTATTGTGAATAAGGTTAAGGAGTTATTTTTTGGGTAATTTGAAAATTAAAGTCTATTTTTTTTCCAATTGAATACTAAAAAATTTGTGGAAGAAAAAATGGTTAGATTTGATGGAAAAGTTAACTTTTGTAAAGACATTGAAACCATAGGAAGCTATATGCTTATGTTCAAATTACAGGAAGATTTCCTGCAATAGGATTAAACCACGATGAGGATTAATGCAATTTCTCTTCTTTTCCTTTTCTCAGAATATTTAGATGTAATGTGGATTGTTATTCACTAATTTTCTTTTCTTTTCTCTCGTGCTAGATGTGATTTTAAATTGACGTTTTGCTGAGTTAATGAAATAAAAAGAGGAAAATGAAAAAAACAGGAAATTCCTAATTGGTTGGGGGGCTGGGATGAGTGGGGAATGTCGAACTGGGGCAGTTTGGGTTGGTGTTGGATTTATTTAAAAAAGAAAAAAGGAGAGGTAATTTCTCACTAGTAGGGGACAATGAAATAAGGGGGGGTGTTTTCATTAAAAAAGAAAACGACACCGTTTGGACCGAACCGACGAAGCGCGCGGATACTCCGGCGCAAGGTCTCCTCTCTCATGTAAAACTCTCAATTTTTTAAATTTTACTTGAAACTCTCTTCTTTCGCGCGGGAGAAACCCATTTCAATATTATGTAATAATATGATATTGACTTCACTAATAATGCTAGAGCTCTAGCTCTTGACTAACATTTTTTAAAATACGATGGTCTATATAATATGTAATAATTATATATTATTATACTTTTTATCCTTTATCATGAGTTCAAATTTTCATTATATTAATGACTAATGAAGTAATTTCTCTTCTTTTTTTTTGTGATAATAGGAAGACAGATGATAACTAACCTAGTGAATGCTTGAAAATTATTTTACTTTTTCATACCATTAACCTTTGTAATCCAAATATATATATATATATATATATATAATAATCTTATGATAAATGTTATTCATAAGGACCCCACCCAACCCCCCCTCTCTTCCAAAACGATTTTGAAATCAAGTTTCATTGTGGATATTTTATTGAAAATATCAAGGGGACACTTCCCATCTCATGAGATTGATCAGTGCGTGTCCCTTGTTCCTACAGGCCATGTGGATCTCCATCTCAGTCTCATATTATTTGCGTGTGGGCCAATGCGTAGCCTCAAATAATTTCAATTATATTTTTCTGAATAAGTTTTTTCGGAACTATTAATTTCTTTGTTTCCACGATACGTTTTTTTTTTTCTCTTAATTTTTTAAATTTTGATGTAAATAGAATTCAATGCAAGAACCTCTTAATTCAACAATTAGCATCCATTCGTACGATTTTGTAAGTTAATTGTTCATTATATATTAAAAATATTTATTTTGGCCTTTTACAACCAAAAAGTTTATTTTATTATATTATTATTATTATTATTGTAAATGATTCAACAGTGAGAGCCACTAAGAGGTTGTGCACATTTTCCTAGAATTTTTAAATTAGCAGAAGAATACCACAAGACAATTCATTCGTGTTTGGGATTTGAAAATCTTGTGTATCGTTCCCTCAACTTCACGAATAATAGGAAGAAAATTTTAATGAAGAAAAATTATTTATTTAAGAAAATTATTGCTCGAATTAAAACATAAATCAAATTAGGAGAGGCCCGAACCCATTCGGAAAAGCAACTTGGATGCAAGTTAGATATGGTCTTCACCGAATCAGTAATGCATGGCTGCTTTGTGGCATGTAGAGACCCACCCACTTGGCTCTACTGATCGAGTGAACATTTAACAACTGTCGAGGCAATAATAAATGCCATCTGCCCAAAATAAAGTATGATGTGAAAAATGTAGATCATGATAATTTCGACCGCATCCCATGAATCAAACATATTTTTTAAATTCAATATATTAGCAAATCAGTATATATATATTACAAATATATATATATTACAAATATATACATGTATTGCTAAATATATAAACGACTTACAGATTTATATAGGTCTGATTTCGTTGACAATAAAGAGAAAGCATCCCACCAGCGAATCCTCGTCGATTGGTGTTGAGTTAAAGCAATGCTCAAATCGACTCACAAAGATCACCCCTTAACTCTTAAATATGTTTACGGAGAACTAGGTTATAACCCTAATCGTATTTGATATAAGATCTGTATCTATATTTATTTAGGTTGAGTGGGTAAAGTTAAACTATGATTTTTATTAGATAATAGGTTAACAGATAATTCAACTCACTAAAAAATTGGCATTATCCAACTCATATGTACGGCCTGTAAGGCCCACATATGTGTTTGATTTCATAACCAAATGTTTTCCAAAAGGGTGCCTTAAATACACTGATTGAAAATTCTCATTTTTTAAATACTAATGTTTTTAATGAATCTACGTTCTCCCACGAAAACTCAAAAGGCATTTTATAATTAAAAATATGCATTGTTACATTAACCCTCGTGTTTTCTACGCGTTGAATGTATCCTTGCGAGAAGAACTCGAATTCTTTTAATGGGCGCTTGTCTAGTACGGCTACGGGACGTTGTTTGAAAAGCCCTTCAATGAAAGCTGACAAACGAGTCGATCCCAGCAAGGGCATAGACAAAGCGGCACGATCACACGTAAAAAAGAATTCAATTACACACCATATTAAGCCTACCCCCCCCCCCCCCCCCCCCCCAAACCCCCACACACAATAAAGTTGTGACCATGCTCCTGAAACTCAGCACGAACCAACCAGTTCTTTTCACACAGTTCCATGGAAACATCAACTCCAGAATTCGCCCATTATGAAATCGGTTGAGTTGGGGTAGGTCCAAACTTTAAAGACGTTGGTTTGGAGAAAATATCATCAATCACAATCCCAGATCGTGTTCACATTTCATACCTACTATGGATACCATGGGACCCTGTTATAAGGATGCTTTTAATCACACAAGGTATCTTTCGTGTCCCAAAGTTTCTTCAGAACTCGATCAACCCATCCATCCCCTACGTGACGAGCGACTGCACTGGATGTTTTAGGGCCGCTCGCTTGTATTACCTGAATAATGACGAATGCGAGATCTCAATCCTTGAGTTTATTCATAGTGGGGCCTTTAAGTATTTGGCGGGAAATTGTACAGCGCAAGCTCAATTGAGCGTGTGCTCTTGTTTAGAAGGCCAACCAATGCGTTTGCTTGTATGATGGGCTCTTCTCCTTCCATTTATTGTGCTCAAATTTCATAAGGTGTCATTTTATGTGCATTAAATTTGAAGTGGTTATAGAATAGTGAGCACATGTAATTCTATTCGTGCATCCTTCTCGCAAGTCCTTTGTCTCAAAAGAGAAAAAAAAAATGTTGAAGCGACAAAATCTAATAATTCTCTTATTGTCACTCAACCAAAACACCCTTTATAAGAGTAACTCAAATTTGGCCGGAAAATTCAACTTATATGCCATTCACATTATAAGGGTGAGGTGACAAATTTTGTGTGACTTTTTTTAGGGGTGTTTTGGTCAAATAATAATACAAGACCATACAAATTTTGCTACATGACCAGTTTCGATATGAATAATGTACAAATAGTATAACTCAACTTGGCCATATCAGAATTTTGATATAAGGATGTCTAGAGAATGTACAACTTTTAAAATTTCCCAATACTACTATAATACTAAAATATGGCACCACATATGCGTAATGTAATGTGCGCGCGGAACAGGTCAATATAGATATTGCCATGAATAAAATGTAAGGGACGAAAGCATTGATAACATAGATCACTCTTAGGCCTTTTGTATTTTCATCATAAAGAATTAGAAAATATTCCAATTATTACAACTAATTCAAGATTTTTGTAAGGGTTGATCAAATTGTCTGAAATTTATTAGGTTGGTTTAGATGAGAATTCGAAAAATCAACAAATTATATGAAACTAAATGTGCTTTTTTATTATCTTGTGTTCTTAAGCTTTGACTTAGTTACCAATTTAGTTTCTAAACTTTAAAATCGAATATTTTTTTTTCATGAACTCATCCTCATTTATCGATACTAAGCACCCATCATAATTATTAGTATTCTTCATTAAATCTTACACACATCCATCTTATCCCCAAACAAGACTTAGATGAAATCTATAAGATACTACATCAACAATTATGACGGAGAAGTGATATTTAAGTATTAGTAAGTAGAGAAAAGTTCATGAAACAAATTGCATGATTTTGAAGTTCAAGGGTCAAATTGGTGACTAAGTCAAAGTTTAAGGACTTTGGCCACTAAAATTTATAAATTAAGAATACTAATTAAATAATCAAAGGACAAGCACCCTCTCCTTTACATCTCTCTCCCCCTTCCACTCTTCTAATCCTTTTAAAACAATTTTTGACTAATTTCAACTGTACGGATTGAGATAACATTCAAAAATATGTAAGATTATCAATTTTTCTAAGATTTATAAATGTTGTACATAATCATCAAAAGCATTAAATATTCAATATAGTTTACCTTTAATTTTCTTAATTTTTAATAATTGTGATTAATATGTTCAACATTTTTAAATCTCATGAAAACTAATAAATTTACGTATTTTTGAATAACATCTCAATATGTACGAGTAAAATTACTTAAAAATGGTTTCAAAATGATTAGTTGAATGAAAGGGAGAGAAAAATTGATAGATAAAATAAAGAGAAATTGGCTTCCCTTTGAGGAGAATTTATAGGAATGATGGAATTGTGACAAACATGAGAACCTATCAAAAATAAGCCCATATTAATCAATGTAAATAGTAAGCAGGCACTGCTTCCACTTTTATTAAGATATAACTAACAAGTTGTTTGGCTTAACACATATTATTGACTCATGGTTAATGGAAGACAGCATTTCTAGAATGGCTAGAGGAAATTTTACAATGTGGACAAGGTTTCTAATTGATTGCACCAAAAATGGACAACTCCTCCAATTTTGTGAATTCCATCTATTTGTGGATACCCTTTATCTCGAGTCCATAATAGCAACCATATATATATATATATATATACCAAAAATTAAAAAAACAAATTAAAGAAATATAAGAGAACGGAGGACCAATGCAGTGAAAAATACCACCCCTGCAGTTCTCTTCCTGCGTCATTCAGCATCATGGACAACCAAATGGGGAAGCTTGTGAGTTTCCCGGACACACTTGGGGAATGGTAAAATGAGGAAGAATTGTAAGAGGCACCACTCTCAGATTTCTCCTACGACCTGTGCAACCATGTTTAGAGTCAGATATGCACTCTGACAATGATAAAATACAGCGGAAATGCACAAGTGCGCGTTAAGGAGAGTGTGTGGGAAAGAACCTCAATTTCTCAGCAGTCGAGTCAGATTCCCACACTACGTCTTTCAATCCTGACGAGAAGTTTTTATAGAACTGCAAGTTTGATCAAGAAATTTGGGGGGAGGGGAAACGAAAATCAGACATAGATAGGCTCAGTAGCTCAAAACTTCTTTCAACGATAATGTCACAAGGAGAAGAATAGACGCAGCCTAACATGCCTTGTGAAACTCCAATGTGTCACCGCCAGTTTTCCGCAGCTCAACCACATGGAGTGAGGGAGCCACCTCAAATACCTTGAGTTGAAAATAAAAACATATCGATTAACCAAATATCTCGATATGCTACCATTCGTGGAAACTTTCTTGCATATATCGATGAAAAATGAGCGAAGCTGAATGAGAAGGCTGGGTGCTAACTAGGTCTCTTGCCCTACTTTGCCCATCAACAATATCCCCAGCAAATGGAGAATTCAAGTACAATAAACTGTGATATATTCACTGAGAAGACAGAAAATTTTCTTGAATCAGAAAGTAAAGACAAAAATATTGATTCAACAAAGTATACCTCGGTTGCAACAGATAGGTGGCCCTTCCTTCCAGTTTTGTCACCCTTTAACTTCATCTGGAAAAAATTAGAAAATTTCAGTACACTAAAATAGGAAAGCGACGTGCACGTATAGATTACATTTTGAGCGCTACAACTAAAATCCCAATCACGACAATGAGGTAGACACAAATAATCATGACCAACGAAGCATTTCAAAAGGTGTTACATGAGGAAAATGAGGGATTACTTTGTAGTTTTTCTTGTGGACATTGAAACCAAGAGGCTTTGCAGCTTCCTCGATTTTAGACATTATCTCCTTTGGAGGACGCTGGGAAGTAAACCGCGTTTCTCGCTTTACCAGACCCTGTAGTTGGACATCCAAATGGTAAGTAGATTACGACTAAGATATCTCCAACGATAATGAAACTTAAATGTAGCTAGACTGATCGGCCTGCAATTTGCTAGTCACATGATCAGAGCTGATCCTGTACAGATAATCTTAATTGGACAAAATGAACTTGCAACCAGATAATATCTTTCAATCTTTCATCCATTGCTGTAGTACCGGATAAGTCATTGCATGACACTCCAAGAAGAAAAACTTATTTGTACATAAGAACCATGTGAAAGTAATTTTATGAAGTGTCACGTATGTCACCAAAAAAGGAAAAAATTATGAAACATACCAGTTCTTTCTCAAACAAATTTTCAAGATTGAAACTCTGTGACCTGGAAATAAGCTCGAAGGCATTCATAGATACAGGTTTCTCTTTTCTTTCAGTCACCAGATATTCCTGCAACCATAAAAGGAAAAAAAAATTTATGCAAACCCACTTCGCTACTTTGGTCTCATTTATAAATTTATAATATCATGGTCATGCAAAATGAAACAATAACAAAATATAAAATGAAACAAACAACGAGTCCAAAAATTCTACTATCGAGATTTATACACCAAAATAAGCTGTTTCTATCAGTTACACTTCACACTGCAAAGAACCAACATAAAAATCACATATAAAGTTCATATCGCATATACACTTCTTTTCTTATCTGACCATACCTTTGAGTCACTGAAAGCAGCATCTATGTCATCAAGATTTACGTCCTGTTCCTGCTCAAAATAATGGGGCCGGTAATCTTTTTTGAACCATTCATCTTCCAAAATTTCACTAACTGTTATCCGCTGCAACATGTTTGGAAACAAAATGGAGCCATCAAAACATGAAAGCATTTCAGTTAAATATTTTGCACATCCTTCTGCATCAAATCATACAAGAATAATAGGCATCATGACTGATGGAGAGAGAGAGAGAGAGGTGGATACGATGAAATCCATACAGCCAGGAGGTTTAGGTGCTCACTTTTAAAGGGTTTGGGTCTAGAATACGCTTTATCAAATTTTTGGCACCGGATGAAAACCATGACGGACATGAGAAATCAGCACTGATAATCTGAAATTTGATAGCACGCATAAAAGTTTCTGCATGAGACATCAACATCATGGAGGAAACAATATATAAATGCACTTACTTTGTTATATAAGGCAAGGAGGCTGGGCTCATCAAAAGGCAAGAATCCAGCCAGAAGAACATATAGAATGACCCCACAAGACCATATGTCAGCTGAGGAACCATCATAACCTTTGTCATTTAACACCTGACAGAAAAACCAAAAAGAATTGACCATCTATAGATACTGTACATCATTGCAGCCTCATCATTCAGAATTCCATATCTAGATACCTCAGGAGCAACATAATTCGGGGTTCCACAGGTAGTGTGCAGCAGCCCATCTTCCTATATTACAAAATATAAACAACATCAATAAGCTCTGTCACTTGATTTTCTGCCAGGCTCCATTTTTTCCAAATTTTCATTTTAAGCAAAAAAAAATTAAAATAATAAAAATAAAGAGCAAGCCGAAACTCCCCACAGAAACACAATAGTACTGAATGGGCACAATTGCTTGAGGAAAAATAGGCATAAGAAACTTCAGAATACAGAACAGTTAAGAGACTGAAGCTAACATGCTTGTAGCCCACGAAAAGTTGGCATACGAATGAGATGACTTGGTCAAAAGAAAGGGTAAATCAATCAGGCATTTATCCTGGAAACAAGGGTAATCATCATACAAACCCAAGCGTGTCACCAATAAAACGATGCACACAAAGTCTAAAGCAGCACCTGAACTATGCCACTAAAAGTGACTGCCAACAATCAGAACTGGAGAACCTTGTGTTACAAAGTGCTAGCATTCCATCTAAAACAACCAGTTCCTTTGGCTTAATTATTAAAAATGACATGACTCAAATAAAAGGTTGACACGCACTTGCTGGCATTCTCCCAAGCTCAGTCAACCCCATGTACCCATGAACTTTGGAACTCTCACGATATTTCTTTCACCAATTATGCATGAATAATGTGGAGAATTCTAAGTTGCCTGGATAAATATGTACCATGTCTCTGCTGACAAACTCCTAGTTTGATTCATCAGTCATCACTCTCTCCAACTGGATTGACATCCCACACTAATCTTGTGACACCCCATCTTTCCGATGATTGAGGGAAACAACGGAGGTCAAGAACTACAAGACTACCTTTCGAGATTAATAGTCGAACATCCCATTATTTAGATTTGATTATCATTACAAAGCCCACTCGTACCCTTTCACAGGATCGTAGGGTCGGTGAAAACACAAACACACTATACTAAAACACACACATCCTCTTTTAACGACCACCCAACGCTTAAATGAGTTGCTAGGCGATTGACCCATCTAAGCGTAAGCCATGCTTTTGCCTTTAGACTGAGCACTTGCATCGGGCTCCCCTATAGAGATTATTCTTGGTAGGGACCAAACAACACAAGGAGTGAGTGATAAAGAACACTTAGTAGGTCAGACAGGCAAATCCTACCAGGTCATATTCGGACAAGGGATATAACAACTTAACAATTCAGACAACAGTCTCAAGAAAGCAACAAATACACAACTATTGATCCAAGTGGCACCATCGTAGTTTCGAACGACTAGAAACCGTTCCGCTCACTTCTTAGGACCTGAGCCACAATCCCCCCTTATAATGTCTAGTGGATCCACAGACGGTCTCCTCAGACATACGTGTGCTTCTTTCGCCAAGCACGGGCCTCAATAGTTTCCGCATAAGCGGTCGTTCATCTTGGTAGTTTTAAAGGATCAAACAAAAAATAATATCAGCAAACCAATGTCCTTACAATGATAGAGACAAGTAGAGCAAAGCAATGCAACTCATGGAGAGATTAGCCACCAAGGAGATAACAACAACACTAGGAAAGAAAGATATGTTAAACATTTCCAACTTAAAAGGACCAAGAACTGATCTTTGAGTGTTCTATCTTTAAAAGATAAATAATTCTTCGAAGAAAATCAAGGACGCTTTGAAAACAGCAAACTTTGAGTCATTGCGTTGAAAATCTTACCTTGAACCCACAGTTTCCAGGGCTGTTTTGCCCCAAACAACAGTTATACAGGGAAAAATGGCTCTGTTTCATAAAACAGCAGTGGCTTGGGGCTCGCGCTTTCCTAGCGTAAGGCTTACCATCAGGGCTGTTTTGGTCCAATACTAGGACAAAATGACTTGTTTTAGCAGAGCAGCAGTAGCTTAATGCTGCCACTGAGTCCCTACGGCTTAACTTTTATTTATTTAGGGTTGTTTTGCCCAAACAACAAATAGGTTAGCAAAACAATTACACCCTTATGAGATTCTTACTTTAAAATAATTGATTTTGAGAAAAGAAAACCCAGCAGTGTTGGAAACCCCTCTTTTCTAGATTTTGGTGGTTTTAAAACAAGGTCAGCACATCAAACACTAATTTTTGGAGTTGACAACACTTTCCAGCCACCTTATCGTCAAAACAGAGACAAAACGGTTCCGTTTTGCCCTCACAGCAGCTGGACAGATTTGTCATTCCGAGCCTAGTCCTTGAATTGACGGTTTTAAAAACTCCCTGCAGTGTTTAAGCCCCAAAACCCCAGATTTAAAGCTTTATACAGTAGCTAAAGCATGAAAACATCACTTTCAGAAATAGTAAAAACTTTCCAGTAACTCCCCCTTTTGGAGATGGTCCAACAATCACTTCCTTTCCATTTTAATAGTGTGTAAAGCATCAAACACATGCAGCATAACAAATAAATGCCAAACAAAAAGCAAAAGGGAAAGTGACACTACCTCAACCTTGGGATTAGGATGCTCCTTCTTCCTCCTTAGACTACTCTTAAGATTTCTTATTTCTCTCTCTTTTTTTTTTCCCTGATCTGATCCTGTCTCCAGGGGCTGCTGGGCCCTTTTGTAGGCAGCAAAAGAGAGAGAGAGAGAGAGAAAGAAATAGACACATATGTGTCCCATCACAATTGATGAGCACAGATGTGTCCCATCGATATTAACGAGCACATATGCGTCAAATCAAGGGGACACCACCCCCCTCCCCCCACATGTATCAAACCTAGCCATAAATCCCTAGGGTCTCCTATAAGTGACACATGTCCCCTCCCACGCACACTATCCTTATCTCAAGATAATAGGTAGAAAGATAATTAATTAGAAATAAATATTTGTAAAACAGTCCCTAAAGTTCCTAGGTATTACAAATCTGCTATTCTTGCAGAGAAAACAAGCTCTGATACCAATCTAATGTAGGATGGAATGGAGTGGATGATAAAATGACAAAATAAATAAGGGGACACGATAGTTTGTAGTCTCACATCATCACTAAACAGCAGACCGTTGGAAGGTTGTTGCTTCATTTAATTCAATAGGACAAACCCTGTGGAAGATTTGTGGCCTCAAAATAATCTAGTGAGGCCACAAATCTAATGACTTGACAGATTGCTGGGTGATAACTAGAATTCAGCCAACTTAGTCATAAGGAAAACAGGCTAACTAAGCCAAAATAACTGCTCAAAGAAACCAGTCTAGCTGTACATCCAAGCTACACCTAGTGCCTTCCACATGAAGATAAAATATGAAAATCATATCAAAAAAAATTCTCTCCCTTGTCGAGAGCCCCACCAGTTTCATTCATCTTACAATTTCCTTCCAATCTACATTACAAAATCCAGTTATATCTTTCCATATTCAAAGCCTGAGAGTGACATGCGAAATCGAAGCCTTGAAAACACGTATCGCGTAGCATATGTTGAGGCTATGCTATAAATTTAAAAACAAAAATAAAAGGTTTTTACAATAATCACATGACACGTACTCGTATTTGCTGTGAATATGCACTCAGCCCGAAGTCTGAAATCTTCAGTATACCATATGAGTCCAGAAGTAGATTCTCCGGCTGCATATTAAGCAGAGTCATACAGGAATAAGAGTTACAGTTGAATGAACAGCTGGGGAAGCTAAAAGTTCCATTCTAGAAAAGACTGCTAATTTGATAAACCATGGAAAGGTTATGGATATGCTTAAACCTTCAAATCTCTATGGTACACCCCCCTACTATGGCAATAATCAATGGCATTAATGAGCTGCTGGAAATATCCCCTTGCTTCATTCTCTTTAAGTCTCCCATGCCTAGCCTACAAGTAGAAGAACATGGAAATGCATGTTAGAGGCATAATTTATTGAAGATTGATGTTAGAATTCTCAAATAACAATAACAACGCCTTACTATTTTATCAAAGAGTTCGCCACCATCAACTAATTCAAGCACAATATATATCTTTGTTCTGCTCGCCATGACCTATGTGCCAACAAAATAAAAGAAAGTTATAGTTTGCAGGAACAAACGCAAGGCACTTTGTAGGACTATGAAAGTTTTTATTAATGCAGTAACTGGAGGATTTGAAACGGTTTCACGCCAGAAATAGAATAAACAGATGCGAAGCCAAGAGAAATCTTTCGAGTTTTATGTCACTGGATATCTTAAAGTACAGAGCAGTTACATTAGCTTTCAAAGCCCGAATTGATCTCACTGACATTAATCTTAGTAGTCTATACCATGTACAATTTGCATTCTATGCAGAGGGTAGTAATAATGAACATGCTCGACTTTCATATTAGTGTAAATATTCAAAATGCCGCTAACAATGTTTTCAAAAGATTTTGAACATTCCAAAACTTACCCAGCATGCATTTATGCAGAATTATTTAGAACCATTGCGAATGTATTTCATATTTTTCTTCATCTTTTGTGCGAGCACATAAATGTGAAACTCAGGATTCCAGCAATCCCTTTGACTAGCATAAGAAAACACTATTGACATAACTTAAAAGCAAAGAAATTGAAATTTTATATTTATTATTTAGTTCCTATGTGAACAGAAGAACTAGAGGTTTCATTTCCTCCTGCCTGTTTGAGTAACATGAACATTGCTGAGAGCCCATTGCCCCAAAAACCTAAGGGTTCCTCCATGAGGTTCATCCATGGAGGGTGCTGCCATATTATTACAAGGATTATTATTATTATTATTGTTATTGCTATTACTACCACTATTACTATTGTTATCAATACTGCTGCCACTTCCACTACCACCACCAAAGCCACCCAAATTCCCCATATTGGCCATTTTATTTTTCTTTTTTCCATAACCAAAGAATTGTATCAGATTTATAAGAAGAAAGAATGAATGAAACAGGGGAGGAAGGAAGGTCCTCCAGAGAAAAAAAGAAAACCTTCATTATGGTTTTAACAGAAATTAATATGCAAAGGTACAGAACAATCCTAAACAACCAGAATCCCAATGAAAAACCAACACATGCCCTGGAACAACTAGAAGTAAGAAAAAAGATACAATACCTCGTATATCTTGATTACATTTGGATGATTAATCACCTTCATCGTCGATATTTCTCTCTTAATCTGCCGACAATACAAATTAAGAAAACAGGGCTAATCATATTAGATTGCGTGTGTGTACGTGTGAGAGAGAGAGGGGGGACCTGTTCAACCATCTTGTGGCGGAGGACATGCTGGCGGTCGAGAACTTTAATGGCGACAACATCGCCGGACTCGACATTCTTGGCGAACTTGACCTTGGCGAAGCTTCCCTCGCCCAGCGTCTTCCCCAACTCGTACTTCCCCACCCGCGTCCCTCCCATCCGTATACTCATTCTTCTCTCTCTCACTCTCTCGCTCGGAGAAGGAATTCCTATATTCTACGGCAGAATTATGATTCAATGTCTCGTGTTGCAGACATAAATTCATGAAATGCGATGAAAGCCACGAAGAAGACGGAATAAAGCGCGTGGGGCCGAGTGCCCGACTGGGGTTGGGTCCCATCTAAGGCTTATCAACCTATCAGGCTTATCCGTAGTTTGGCCTACTTCACGGCCACCTAATTTTTGTTTACCAAATTACCCCTCCCATATCACCCTAATTGCCCTATTTATTCAGGATGTGGATATGCGGATTTAAAAAATCATAAGTTCTCATTAAGAAATAAATGGTTAAGATTATTTAATTTTATAAATTATTTTATTTTTAAATTCAGATAATTTATTTTCATTTATCTAAGCAAAAACTAGTCTGCGTTGGCTTGTCGAACCACATGGAATACTATGTTTTTCTTTTTTGTTGATTCATTAAATAATAGTTGAGTGAGGCATGGATTTGTGTGATTAAATAATTTTAATCATTTATTGATATATATATATATATATATATATAGCAAGAAACTAGAAATCAAAAAAAATTAATGGTTGATACCGTTCAAATTTATAAATTTATGACTATTTTAAATTTACGTTATTCAAATCTAATTGAGGGATGTTATGATTCCAAATAAATTCCTACACACTTGTACATTAAGGAGTACCACCAAAAGGACCAAGGTCCTCTTGCTCTCCTCCCCCGCCCTTTCTTAGGATAGTTTTAAATAATCTTAATCTCGCGAATTGAAATAATATATTAATTTTTATAATACTTGAAAATACAGAATTTATTAAGTATTACGGATTCAGTAACATTTTTATAGACCTTTCTTTTTTCTAATTTTTAATAATTGCGATGAATATGCTTAATATTTTCAAGTCTTATCAAAACAAATATGTGTGTAATTTCATATGTTTTTTTATCGAACATTTGAAATTATTGAAAAGTACTTTAGCATTGACTGGGGAAGGAAAAATCGGATGAAAGACACCGTGTGAATTTATTAGGGATGAACTTTATAAGCATGAATTTGGTCCTTACATCTCATTTATTCGACTAACTAATAGAAAACACGCACGCACAAGGGGAGGATAGTTTGGTATTCTCGGAAAGGTGAAGAGTGGGGCGCAAGAGAGATGAAGGAGATTCGGCCAGATATCCTTATAAGGTCCAAAACTAAAAGGACTAGCAATCGTCGTGCCCTAGTTTACTTGACGTGTTCTTCTTCTTCTCAAAGGGAAAGATAGACCTAAATCTAATCTTGTGGTTTCTATTGCTAGTGGAGTCCATGTCCAATATCCTCCCGCGTCACAAGCCGAGATTCGATTTGTTTTGGATGAAGAAAATGTTGGGGTTTAAGTTATTACTTAAAGCATTATAGCTTTTGTATTGAGTTTGAAATACTTAAACAATTGCATTCGGTCAATCTATATAGTATATATATCTAGGATTTTCAAGTTAATGAACCCTAACCTCTAAGATCCGTTCAACTCGATATATATATATATATATATATATATATATATATATATATATATATGTACCATATATTATAACATATTTATGAGGATATAAAATATCCTCAATAGAAAATTCCAAACTCAATTTAACGACCCTCCACTATTTCTAGTGAACCCAGAAAAAGGGAAGGGACTTCTCTGATAGGAACCTCTTGTTTGATGCTTAATTTATTTTAAAATCATGGTTTATTTTTAAAATTGGCCATAAAAATTAAAAAAACATTAAAAGTCTATGTACCTATAAGTTTTTGTACAATTTCGTATGCCTTCCATCTATGAAGTAAAATAGATAAAATTATTTACACTTAAAGCTGCAACGGAGCCCCTCCCAGAAAGAGGTTAAGTGACTTTCGACAAAATTAAAGTTAAGTTCTTGGATACTAAAATATAAATGTCTATGCTTAGAGTGCGACTTGTATGAGGCACCTCCATCCATATAAAATCGACGCATCACCCTATTTTAGAAAGAAATCCTATAGCCACGTGTATTCCGTTTGGGTAAGCACGCATCTTTTTAGTTTTTAACTTATGTAATACATTTTTTCCCTCAGAAGATCTAATAGATACTGTGCTCAGCGACTTTTTTATTAAAATATAAAATATTAAATATAAAATTTATAAAGAGAAAAAAAGAATGAGTATGTACTTTAAAAAAAGTGAAATGAGTATAAAGAAAAGTTGAGAGGTGAATGATTAAGAAAATAACTTTCATAACTGTAAAAAGTTTAAAATTTAAAATTTAAAGTTTGAAATTTAAATTATTAATTTTAAATTGATTTTCGATGAAGATTATTTGCCTTTATAGTAGTATAGATATAGATTTTTGAAAATTTAAAGACATTTGAGTTCAAATTTTACGTTTTCTTAAAATATATATTTTTTATCATAATTATAAAGAACTACATATTTATGGGTAGAATTTCGTGTTATTATAAAAAAAAATCATATACCTCATAATTATGTAGAAGTGCATTTCGAGACCGATTATTTCACAGTTTTTATTATGAGTTCTTTGTTTGGACAGGAAGATAAACAAGAAGAAGAAAGAGATCAGGGCACCGATAGAACCCGGACCAAGTTCCTGTGCCTTTCTTCCATGAATTTCTCTCTCTGATTATATTTTCCTAATCATTTTCAAGAAGTTTTAGAATAATTTTAATTAAAGAGATTCGAAAAAGCACATAAAAATATAAAGGTATATTAATTTTAATGAGATTTAGAAATCCGAAACATATTCATATTAATTGTTCAGAATTCAGTAAAATTTTTACTGTTTTTTTATTTTTTTAATTTTGAGTGACAGGATGAATATGTTCCACTTTCCAAATTTCATGAAGAATAAAATGACTAGGTATTTTTTTGCGTGTTTCTTTGATTTGCTGGGTAAAATTTATTTTAACATGTCTTATAATTGATTAAGAGAGCAAAATTGAATGAAGAGGAACTTGGTGCCATAGAACACCTTTGACTCGTACTTTTGAATTTTTTTTTCTACTATCGAATCAAATGATGTTTTATAATGTTTCACATAAAAAAAATTGAGTAAATATCTAAAACATCCCATATAGTTTGAGTAATTATTAAAGAAACGATTGTAATTACAATTTTTCCTGTCACACCCCTTGTATTTTTTCAAAAATAGTCCAATGGGTCCCCATCATCCAATTCCATCCAAATTTATAGTGAAAATTTATTTAAAAAATAAAATGTGAGAATTAAGTGAAAAAAAGGAAAAAATTATTGTAATTAAAAAAATAATTTTTAATTAAAATGAGAATCATAAAGTCGAAAATAAAGGAGGCGATCACCATTGGATCTACTAGGAGAGGTTTTGGGGAATTATTTTTTTGTATTTTCATTATAATATGTATATTTCTATACAATGATTTAATTATTTTTTGTTATCAGTTTGGATGAAATTGAATGGCAGAATTTATTGAGCAATTTTTAAAACTATAAGAGATGTCATAAGAAAAAATTTAAAACTATAAAAAATATTTTTAATATTCATTTAAATTATCGGAGATGTTTTAGATATTCTCCCCAAAAAATTTAGCGAGGCCCACCATTTTTGAGGTTGGGGTGAACGCGATTGCCCCAAAAAAAGGAACAGAAAATTATTGCAGATATTAAATAGCTGTGAAACCCACAAAAAACTGATTTCAAGATAATAACTTCCTTTTAATTTGCGGGCCTCGTACAGAAAAAAAAAAAAGAAAAAAAAGAAAAAGGTGATGTGTTAATTTTGTATTAATTGTGTGTGACTCGTACGTGTTACGCCTGAAACACATACAAATTTTTTTCTTCAAACTGGCATCGTAAATATTCCATTTAATATATTCTAAGGATATTAGTGTTTTTTTTTTTTTTAGTTCATAGAATCTATTTTACCAATGCGGCCTCATCGTAGATGATTAAAAATATTACAATATATAGAATTAAAATAGAATAATGTGAACTCCGTAATCTCTTTATGGGATTTTAGCCGCTTTATTATTATTTTAGTTTGTCACCAAACATGGTCTTGCAAAGAGAGATTTCGTCCCATAAAAGCAACAAGTCATCATACTCAATCCTTTCATCGTGTACTACAAATAACCTTTCCTATTTTTTTGGGTCTGCAATATAAAAATAGTTAATTAATAAAATAAATGAAGTAGGGAGTGAAGTGCCCCCTCTCTTTTTCTTTTCTTTTTTTCGAGAAGAATAATGCTATAAACACAAAGAATTTCATCGCAAAATCACAAAATACTTATGTGTCACAAATTTATGAAAGCATAAGTTGTCATTTACAACAACAACCTCCATTAAATCTGTATCACATAAGGCCTTTTTTGATTTTAACACAAAGAATTTCATCGCAAAATCACAAAATACTTATGTGTCACAAATTTATGAAAGCATAAGTTGTCATTTACAACAACAACCTCCATTAAATTTGTATCACATGAGACCTTTTTTTATTTTAATATAAAATCCTTTATGTCCATGAAATTATTGTTCTTAGGAAATAGATTCTCTCCCATTTCTCTTTTCAATTCATGGTTTTTCTGGTCAATGTATTTTTGAACAATTTGAACTATATAAATGGAAACAACATTCAAAAAGACACATGCCCATCAATTTTTAAATGATTTGGAAATATAAGATGCACTAATCTGAAGCAGGGGAAAATTCAGGCTTAAAACCAATCCTAAAATTTTATATGCTTGGATAAATAGGATTTATATTTCCAAATCACTAGAAAAATGATAGGCATGTGTTTTTTTGAATGTTATTTCCATCTATACAGTTCAAATTATTCAAAAATATATTGAACAAAAGAAATGGTGCAAATTATGCTATGGGTTGGAGAGAGAAATAATAAGGGACCCGGAACACCCCCCCCCCCCCCCCCCCCCCCCCCCCCCCCCTCTCTTTCCACCATATATATATATATATATCCATCACATTACCTCATAGGTGCAAAACACCGATTAGATTTAAGGCAAAAAATTCACACTACAGTCCATTTGTAGATGATCAGAAAAATCTTGACTATTTATTTGGTCAAAAAAACTTCGTAAAACATTGGAGTTTGTAAAATGATAAGTTTAAAACTTAAATAAATGATCAGAATTTTTCCATGAACACATGGCAAACATCTATTGGCGAACTGTAAAGTGTATTTCTCATTTTAAAACGAAACACATGCTGGATTAATTATTGGGTTCTTCCATGTGATCTAGCTCCTAAGATTCCCTAAAATCTTATCCATTCATTTAATTCTCAGTTTACAGAATTGAAACTCATTACCTTTTTACTTAACCCATCCAAACATGTCCAATGAAAAACATCGTTTCAAAACCAATTCATTTTCTTCCATTATTACCTCCAAAAATCATTTTTCGGTTCCCAGTCCCCGCCTAAACAGCTACCCTCTTTTTCCAATAAAATGATAATATGATTTAACTCGTAAAGCTCAAACTTGGGGGAAAAAAAAATATATCCATTAAAGTCCTCGTGGAGTAGTTATTGGAAAAAAAAAATAAAAAAAATAAAAAATTCGCTTGAGAGTCAGACACTTCAAAATTTCAAACTATTTCGCTTAAAACCATGGCCGGGTTTGACAGTTTCGGGGTGGAATGGGAATAATTTTGGCGGGAACTATTTTTGCAGATGTAACGTGAAGGGAATTATTTTGACGGCAATAATTAAGGAAGAGAAATTAACATTGTAGTTTTGCGCACGTTTGTATGAGTTTTAAAAAGGGATGAGGTGTGTTTCGATATTGTCCATGAAATTTAAATGAATGAATGAGATGAAAAGAATTCAATATTAGAGGAATCGAATCCTCCATATGTTGACCGTCTTGATAGGATTTGTTTTGAAAATTATTGAAAATCGGAAAATGGAGAAGTTAGACATAGTGTTTTTTTTGCATGTGGCACGTGAGAACTATAAGCCCTCTAGATTAAAAAATTAGCCTTACAGTAGCTCGATCAAGTTTTGATCATCCCATTAAAGCAAATTTTTGAGTTCTTTTAGCCACATAAATGTTTCAAGATTATAAATAAAGAAAGAAATAGGCGACCCCGTTCATGGGGAGAAGGGCCCTTGTTCATGACATGGTAACGAGACTCAACGAGTACCCGTAAGACTAGCTGAGATGGGTCAGCTTGTTGAATAGGCCCAATGGAATAAAAACAAAGCATGACATAAAAACAGTTGAATATCGGGGATAAATTATTTATTTTTTATTAGGAGATGAAAATGAATATAGACCTCTTAATATGTAAATTCATGAATTTATGCAATCAAATAACTCTAACCATTCATTATAATAAAATAAAAAAAGAAGAGAAAGAAATTAGAAATGGAAAAAATGAACGGCTAAGATTGCGTAAATTCAAACTCGTGACTTTTTTAAACTCAGGTGATTCATATTTGAGAAAAAATATTATTATAGGAGACTGAGGTGTCCGAGTCCATGAAGAATTAATTCCTTGGTGGAACTGAAACTGCCTCTGACTTAAGTAGGTAGATAAACTGCATGATATTATAAGGCGAGAGTGGCGGGGTCAAACTTAGAGATGACTCATGCCAAGCCCAACCCCTTGCTCTTGTTATTGTATTATTTGAAGTTATAGGCTTCTACAGAGGACCAATATCCAAATGTCAAAGAGAGGCGGGACAAATGGCATCTACCCAGTAGAGCCTCACCACAATGAATGGAGTCGCTGTTGAGGTCCAACTACGTAATCATATTTCTTCATTATATTAATTTTCTGTCGAACAGCAACAACTTCGATAGAAAGGTTGCTCTTGTTTGCCCTCACTCCAGACTTTCTTCTGCCCCCAGCAAAATAATCCCAAATTAGAGTCGCCCCCATATGATACTCCCTCCCCATCTCCTCCGTTAATTTCAGCAAACTCTTGCATCAATAAGTAAGGTACGTGCACCATCAGAGCCTATAATAACCCTCAGATTTTTTCTTATTCAATGCAACTAATAGCTTCTTGTCTTGTTCGTTTGTTTCTCTCTTATATGTTTGTGGGAATTCTGGGACAGGCCCAGATTGGGATCAGAAGCTCAGACTGATCAGTGATGGGATCAGGCGAGGAGGAGGGAGAGGAGAGAAATGAGGGCGGGATTGTAGTGAGTAGGTGTCTGGGTTGGCTTTTGGGTTCAGTGATGGTGAGCGTGGGAGGTGCGATGCTAATTTGGTGGCGGCTCAAGTTTCATCCCAATAACAAGCAACTGTGGATGGTCCCACTGGGTCTCATTCTGTTCGGCACGCCCATCGTCACCTGTCTCTCTGTCCTCCTCTCTTCTGCTCTCTCCTCCTCTCACGGTCATCGCTCCTCCGCGTCGAGGCTGCGTCAATCCACAGTCGTCCCCGAGCTCGATGGCTCGGCTCCTCATCCCAATCCCGAAAGCCCGATAGGCGTTCGTCATCATTAGGAGCAGAGTCCGCATGGGAAGCTTGTCGGCCTTTCTTGCTGTTCTTCCATTTTGGTTTCTCCTTTCCTTTCTCACTGTGTCATTTGATATTCTTCCAGTCAGTTCTTTTTTCTTTTTTTCCTTCCTTTCTTTCTTTTTTATGATCACAACATGTGCTGCACTGCTTCTAATGATGTAAACCCAAAAAAAAAAAAAAAAATACTGCTTGGAGAAGGTTTGACGATCTTTACAGCTAACTATGAAGTTTCCACCATTTCACCGTGATTGGTTCTTGCAGATAAGAGGGGTGAGAAACGCCAGTTATAGATCCAATAAGGATAAGATCTGACCTTGTTATAAAATATTGTTTAATAATTTGAAAACGTGAAGCATGAAGTAATGGATAGACCTCCAAAGGGACAAAAGCAAGAGCCATGGAGGTTTCAACTCGTGCAGTTTCAATACGAGTCATTCCTCGTGTGAATAAAATGAGAACTTCCATACTTAGCGCCAATAGAGAGAACGCTTCCATCAAAAGCTGCGGATGAACACTGCGTGAATGATGCCTTCCCCAGGCGTTGTGTTCTTCGTTCAAGTGGGGGGCTAACCCTCGGACCTATGCACTCCTATTTTCAAAGATAAAAGGAGAGAGAGAGAGAGAGAGAGATTGATTTTGAGACTCTTGCAAAGAGAACAAAAAAAAGAAAAAAGAAAAAAAAAGAAAAGAAAAGCTTGTCTAGGGGAGGTCATAGATACAACTTCTAGTAAAGATTTTACTCTCTTGACAAGCCATTTACCGACCCATGGATGGAACTCCCACTCACAGGTGATGGGTGTGATCCACTCATTCCAAGTTCTCCATGAACAGTTCTCATCAATTTGCGCAATACGAGACAAAACAGAGTGAGAAGATAAACTCAGGCATGGCTATGAAGATAGAGCAAAACCTTGACCATTTAGGATATGATGAGACGGTTACATCATTCGTTATATAACTACATGCATTCTTCTTGCTATCTTCTTATGTACCGATAGTTTTAAACTAATGAGGCCTCCCAAAATGAATAAACTCGTGCCACGAATTCTAGTTGATCTTCTTTCCTTCAATTATGTTTTGAATTTTTATTTTTCACAGCAAAAATGGCATTCTAACATGTCACTTTATTAGTTGTTTGCTTGAGAATGCTACATATAATTTTGAAATAATAACACACACTCCACACGTCCATGCCAGTATCATAGTGATAGATAAACACGCATATGCATCCAACCTAGTAACTAAATTGATTTGAACAAGTAACCTTCCTCGACGCTACGAATTTAACGTGCTTGTTCGTAGCACCATCATAGTACGCTTAAAGACACCCAAATACATGCTGCTACTCTATTCAAATGTCTCCTGTACTTCATGCCCACCATATCAGTCAGCAGAGCCCGCAACAGTGCACACCTTGCCCATTGAGCATTGATTGCTGAGCTAGCTCAGCACTAAGTTCTAAATTTTAGGATAATCATGTTACAGTTTGAAACTGTCATCTCAACAAACCTCAATTTAATATGCTCCCATGAGATGATGGTGGTTGATGACAGTTCAAATCTCCTAAAGCTGCAGATTTTTATAATGCTTCTATTAGACCCTCCAGAGTCTCAATAGTTGTACAGAAGAGTACGTTGGCTAATGCCAGATCTGATAATGAGTGGGAAGTTTATCCTCCTCATCTGATGGCGCAACTATAAAATGGAACTGTCAGAGGGTACATGTTTTAAGGATACACGTCATGTGATAGACGAAACAGACACTCGGGCCAAAAAAATCACTAATATATACATCACCTCAAACAAATTGGACAGAACGAAAAACAATGGAAATTCACCTTTGCAAAACTGAACTCGAATTTCAGTGCCTCATCAAAGCTTTTGCTAATAAGACCCAGGCTGTTAATTTGACAACTCCGGACGACAGCAAACTTACTATTTTTTTCAAGGCTCAACGTCCGATCGGGTCGGAAAGTCGAGGCCGCGAAGTGAACCAATATTGTCTAAATCTTCTTTTGCGAACAATGGTAAAAACCATAGCGATTTTCTTGTCCCAAAAACCTATCAGCAGCAGTGATAAACAAAGATATGAAAACTAATTGCTGCTTTCCCCCCACACCCCATTTCCTAGCCTAGTTAAAACAAACAAAAAATAAAAATAAAAAACAAAACCGACAAATCAATATAACAACAATGTATTTTGCACCATTTTCAAAACAAAAAACAGTTCACTAGTAAACACCGTATATCGGAGAAACCTACAAGAGAACCATAGAAAACCCAAACCAAAACCAGAGAATGGAAAAAAGAAAACATGTGAAGTATATCTCACCTGTTCAAAATTCCTTTTCCGCCCTAAGTCATATTTCCACCTTATTGCTTTTCTTTTCTCGTAAACCTGAAGTAGATGTGGTGATAGTATCACAAAAGGGTGGATTGAGGGCCGTCAGAAAACAGTGGTACTATATTAAAGTAAAAGTAATTTCAGGAGATTTAGTTGTTCGATGGTTGGCCATCATTCTCAGCTTCTACAGCCAAATTTAACCACGGTGAAAGAAATTCTACACTGGTGATTATGAAACCATGATATGGGCAACAGTTCTCTTCTCCAAATCAAAAAGTTACAGAAAATCATTGGAAATAGAAATATGTCACATCAGAACCAAACATAAAACTAGTTCTAGTCTCGTGTGGAAAGAGAAATCAGCAATGCAAAATATGAAAAATCAAAAGCTGTAACTAATATTTTTATTACCTCTATTGTTGTTGTGTTGCTCGACAGAAGAGATGCATGCAGGACTACAAAACAAAGAAGACTCGATGCGAAAGCCAAATTAAGAACTGCATCAAGGGACAAAATCAGTAAGAAACGTGAGAATGAGAATGCTGAAATGATATTTGTAGATGGTATGGCCCTACACAGGGGGAACTTACTGAAAGCCAAAAAAGTGATGCCAAGATTCTCAGGTGAGGTAGAATGGTTCTTCGCTTCACCAAAGAATTTGATAAAACGTGGCAGCAATACTAAAGTATCTATTGTTGTCTCTAAAAATGTATACACCTAGAGAGAGAAGAAAGGAGGAAAAGCATAAGTTATAACCAAACTAAGATCTGTTCATGCATAAGAAAGTATTCATAGCCCTTGTTTAAAGCGATATTTCAGCAAACTGAATCATGATCTACTTCATTGCACAATAGGATGAAATACCATGGATTCTATGTTAGTTGTTTCTGTGCAGCAGCAGCAATAGTAGGCAAAGAGAGATGACAAACAATATTTCAGTGCCTTCAAATTGTGCACGGTACTATATACTCAACTGGGCCAAACCTGATCTTGAGCAAGTTTGGGGTTGGACCTTCCGGCCACAAACTGGCTCAATCCTCACCAATTGGCCAGATGCCACTTGCAATGCAAGGCAGGCAAAGAAATGGTCGCCGGGAACTGATCCCAGGGCCACATGCTGAATGACTGTGTGAGGCATTGCAACCACTTGGCTGGTCTTTATGGCTTTTCAACTTGAAACAAAGCAAATAAAGAAAATTAAACCTTGTTTTAGTGCAGGAGGAGTTGAACCCACCACAACTTAAAGAATGAAATAATAAGAAATACCACTTGGGCAACACTTTAACAGCTAATGCATAATATTATGCTTGACCAATTCTAAAGTAAATAGTCAATGCTGACATCCCCGGTCTGACCCCCATTGACTTGACTGATCCAATGCATTTGACCTTACACTGTGGCTTCACAGGACAAATGACTGGTCCAGGTTTTAGAAAATTAGGATTATGTTTAGTTTAAACTCATAATACAGTCATACATGTTCAAAGTATACTAATTTGTCATATCTTTAGTATGGTCATACCAACTTACCACATAAGAAAATTTTCATGTTTTATTCACTAAAATATCAACTACCTAACAGCATAAAATATATATATATATAAACGTAAAAAATAAAAAACACCTAACTCTTGATCCCAAGAGAGAATCCTCCTACACTACTCATTCTTATTTAAGCTATATCCTCCTCTATCTCCCTAATACTCATCTCCTTCCTTACAACATGCACCCAAGTCTTTGAAGGACATCTTTCCTTAACCTTTCCTATATTGATTACCTTGCTCCTCACTGAAGAGCTTATAGGTCTTTGCACATGCCCGAATTACCTTTAACAACTTTACATCTTAAGGTTCTCGATTGAAGCTACCCCAAGCTTTGCACGAACTCTTTGTGCCTAATCTTATCTTTCCTATTCTTACAACAAATCCATTCCTAATATTCTATCCAAGCTACACCCACTTTATGTTCACTAGACCTAATAGCACATTCAAAATATATTTCAACAATACTTGTCAGAGTAACTTCTTAAGATAAACCTACTGAATGCCAGTTTTCTTGCTTTCATCATGGGAAAGCACAAAAAAAATTCTAAAAAATTGCTCCAGCCGTTAGGCATTAATATCAATTCTCGTAAACAGATATAGAGGCTACGTGATTCCAAAAGTGATGGTAGCATTTGATAGGGATAGGGATGAGAGAGTATAGCTAGTCAACTGTAAAAACTTATAAATAACAGCCATTTTGGAAATTGAATGGAAGATTACCAGGAAAAGAAGAAAGTACTTGTAGTTGCGTGCTCCAACACAATTCACCACCCATATACAATGATGATCCATTTTAAGCACACATCTTTGGCCTAAAGATAGAAAAAGAACATAGGTTTAAAATTCCCATAGTGGTGTCACCATATACCAAAGTGTATTGCAAGCCTAGTAATCAAAAGACAACAATATGATTGATTATTTCAAAAACAAACCACAAATGAGTTTGAGACAAAGAGAACATAGAATGAATCATCAATATCTAAACATTGTATTAAGCAACAAATCCACTCATGTCTAGATCCTTTTAGGGCTTTGACTTTTCAGAAACTTCCACACGCATTGGTAAATAGGAAAATAAAATGTAACAGATTAAAAAAATAAAAATAAAAAAGCAACAATGCAGAAAGGCACATCTTCTGGTCCCAGTATTACAAACATGACACACAATACATGCATAACAATGCTATTTTGGTGGCCCCTAACCTCTCAATCAAGTACAAATGAAACTAAAAATAATTTGCACAGCTACACGTGCCCCCATTCATCATTAATACCCCGATACTTTTCACCTCTCTTTTAATCCTCAATGAGTTTAGATAGAAATGGCCATAAAATATTATTTGGCAATGAGGAGAAAAATACTTTCTCAAATAATAAATCCAGAAGAAAACTGAACAATCTATGTGACCCAATGTACTATGAATGTCATTTCCTTCCATCGCTATTCCAATGAGCTGTCAGTGGAGGCGCCTAATAGCATAAGAAAAGTATAAGAGAGGGCACTATGTGTCTTGTGGAAACTTAAGGATTCCATGCATACATTGAAGATGTCGAGAGAAGGGATAAGTAAAAGACCAATTGTTATGTGTCTTGACTTTAAATTTCATGCCCCTACCACACCACGTCCCAAACCAACAAACTAGGGGGAAATCTGGACAGGAATTTCAAGAAATCTGTTGTTCTTGACTTGACTGTCAAGAAAGGTTGTGCCAGTTTCATAAAGAGTACTCTTCAGAAATTTTGCTTCTTCCAGTAAGAGAAGATGTTATAGGGCACGTGTGTGTGTGTGTGTGTGTGTGTGTTTTGTAATTCTCTTTCTAATTTAGTAAAACATCTCCCTGATTTTTCACCCCTGGATCTAGTCAAAAGCTGAAAATCATAAATCCAACTGTTCACTCTTTATCTCTATTCATAATTTTATTGATTACAGTACGCAGTAGCCATAACACCAATCTTGTGACCTTATATACATAGTTAACTATATTGGAAAGGAAAAATGAGAATCAGAATCGTTGATGATCAAAGAGACTTCGATTAGCTTACAAACAGAGCAATGGTGGCAACGTGGAGGCTTGCCATTCTGGCATCGATGACAATAGCCTACAGAAGTTCTTGATTCCAATCCATCTGATGGAGACCATGTAGGGGCCAATGTGTCAGATGTTGCATATTCTGACAATGCAGTAGAACTTCCAGCCTCCAAATTTTCCTCATTAGATACTAGTCTCCAGTTATCAGGGACAGAACCTGGGTCTTGAGACACAACCATAAAGTAGCTCCAAGACAAAAGAATAAGCTGTAAAATAGAAGGCATTTTCAATTCACTGTGCTTGGTATTCTTTATTTTCCAAAATAAAATGCCTACAGAGATCATCTTCTGGGTCATCCATAATTTATTCCGTGAACATAACTCTCGTAGCTATGGAAAACAGCCAAGAAAGGTTAAAACCCATAAGAGATGCTGAGAGGCAAAGTGACATAACATTAATATCTCTAAATCCAAATACACCAGTGGGCAAATCCTGGATACTACAGGACCAATAACTGCAAAATGAGGACTCAACTCCCTAAGCCAGTGAGCATTCCCCCTATCGAGAATACTGAAAATCCAATTTCGGGTATCGTTAAAATCAAGCACTCGTACAACCCATCAAAGGAGTTCTGACAAACGTAAGATTTGTTACAGCTAAAACTCAATCCCCTCGATTTCAGTTCATTTCAAAATCAAACGAACCTAGAGCACTCCATATTGACTCCATTCAACACTAGGTTGAAAATTCTGAAAACCCAGCTGAAAAAAAAAAAAATCAACCTCCAAGAATTTAATTTTTCAGGATATTTTTCCCAGCAATCAAACGGAGCTACAACGCTACAAAACATAATATAGTACAAAAATCAAACGGAAAAGAAAGGTACCGACAACATTACCAAAACATGAACAACGATGGCTATGAAAAACGATAGCAAGGAGTGGAGGCGGCCGTGGAGGAGGCGAGGACCCAAAGCAAGGATAACGACGGCGTAATAAGAGACAGCGATGATAGCAGCGACGAGAATGACCATAGAATAGCCGAGGACCTTGAGGCCACTGCAGAGCTTAAAGGGATTGAGCTGCATACCGGGAATGGTGCGGCAACCCACCAACCCGAATGGGATGGAGGACCTCGTCCTTGTTCGAGGCGGGAACAGGCGTTTCCAGATACCTGGATCCAGGTTTGATCAATCCGTATTGGGGGCGAATCGAATCGCAGGGATTTTCTAGGGTTTGGTCGAATTAGAGTCTGCAGTAGTAGACGTGCGCAACGACCGGGGCCAGGGTTTTCCCGGGCGGAGGAGATACAATGTTCGGAAGCGCTCGATTTAATCTCTGAGTCTTTAAAGGTGGCTAATTTGGTGTAGGGACCAAATTATCTATTTTTAAATATATATAGATTAAATTGATACGATACTAAATTTAGAGAATTAGATTATAATTTTTTCATCATAAGAAAATAATAATAAGATCTTGTTGGAAGAAAATCATAATAATCAATGCGTAAACACAGCTGACTAATTTTATTTGCTCTACCTAAATAGCTGGAATGCACTACTTTAAAGAAATTAGTGCACTTATTTAGTTAAATTGTCCATAATTTTTTCTACTTAATAATGGATAAAAAGAATGAATATTTTCACTTTTTAGGATCAATGTATATCTTTATTCGTTCACCTGCTAAACATAATATTTTATATTTTATTTGGTGGATCATTATATAATTGATTACAAATTTAATTTTCAGAGGCAGAAGTAACTATCTAATCTGTGCGGTCCTAAATTTATAAAAAATTGCATTGACAATTTAATATTTTTGAAAGTTTGGTGTTTTATTAGGTTTTTCTACATGATAAGAGGAAAACTTGTTAATGTAATCTGACCCTCTAGTCCCTTTTTATATTCTTTGTCATGGATATAATTCGATGTCTTTGTGCATACTTTGGTATTTTATGGTTGCACTCATCCCAAGGTAGGTCAATCCATAAGAGCAACCGCATTGACCCCCCAATAATGAAGTTTGGGCATGACCTTTTTTTTCTTTTTTCTTTTTTTACCTTTCGATTTCTTTAGCCTAGGTCGTTAAGGTTGTTTCCTACTTTAACACATGCATGCTATAAAGATAGTTTAGGAAATCCCGTTGCCCAATCAGGGGGTAAGGGTCCTGCTGCTCGATGAGTAAAGGCAATGCCCTCAGCCCGAAGCCAGGGTCGCAGAATGTTTAGGCCTAGGGTTTTCGTATTATAGTTGGAAAGAGTTTTTCAGTTGGAGTTAGAAAGGGTTTTTTGATTGTTGTTGAAAAGAGTTGCTCATATTTGTGGGTATAAATATGTTGTTTTCTTCCTTGTTCTTATATGAACAATTCTTGAGTAAAACCTTAATAATAATATTGGTGATGATTTCTTTTTGTTGGACGTAGTCTTACAATAGAGTGAACCAGGATAAATTTATTTCTTCTCTTTTTCTTTTTTCTTGTAATTGATTGCTTCACAGATTCTCGTAACAGCGTTCATGGATCATTAGTATCCTATGCATTTTGTTCATATTTTTTCTCTTCCTAATTTTCGTCGAAGAAAAAACATGTGGAGGAAACTTGGATGAATTGTTATTTTTTCCCCCCTTCTCTCAATGCAACACATATAGAGACTGAGGATAATAATACACGCTTAATGGGATGGCAGCTTATAGGATGCATCAGAATCTTCGCTGATATGTTACATCGGTTTAGAAATTGTTAACAATTAGTGTGTGAGAGAGAGACATTCTGATTGATGTAGCAATTTATTTACCTTGTGTGTTAAGAGCCAACCGTTGAATTTGATTTTCTTTCTTAATAATAATAGGGGATATGGAGAGCCGTGAAGCCGACTTACAGGGAAAATATTTGTAAAAACTGGCTAAAATTAATGAAGACCCAGTGAGTGTTTAAGCAAATAGTAAAGAGGAGCTGCGGTCAATATGTAGAAATGGTGCTCGTATTCTTAAAGAAAACGACCAATACAGGCATCAGCAAAGTAGAGGAGGGTTATATTGCAAAGTTCAAAGCATAGTACGGTTTTCGTTAAATTTGTGTCATATAATTTTGTTGTAGAATTTTTTATGTATGTAAAATTATTAAATAGGGATGGAGAATAATTGTCCACATTCATCCGTGTCTCTGGAAGGAAACGAGGTATATATGGTAGTAATGGTATGCTTATAAGTTTATGAGCATGGTTCATATTTCTTTTTCTCTTTCAGCAATCTTGTTGGTATTGGATTAAAAAATTATTAGATTTATTTTTATCTTCTTGGCATAAAGAAAGGGTCAAAAAAAATTTGAGGTATTCAACGATTTGCTTGGAGATATTTTTATTTTATAATATAGACGAAAGGCTTGCACACCATAAAATTATGTGAGAATTTAATAGAAAAATATCCACTAACCTTGCTTGAACTCCAGGGTACACCACCCAACTTGTTAGATTTGAGAATCAGTAGGAAAAGTGAGGAGAAACGAGCTCGGGCACTCAAGTCATTTGAGAAGGTTTTTAATTTTAAGCAACATCGACTAACTAAATTTGTGTGTTTGAAAAATTACATAACTGTTATTGTAAAAGGGACGGATGGATTTATAGGAGTTCTTTCCGATCTATATCGAGAATGTGCTATGGCGTAAAGGAATTTTACGATTGACTCTATCGATGGAATTCACTACACATCTTGAGAATCGACGCTCTTTATGTTAATTAACTAGGATTGATGTCGAGATTATCCTCTTTGTATTTATTAGAGGATTAAGGAGTGCCACTTAAGTCCCTGCCGATGGAATGGCTGCATGAACATATTTATTGTTCGGGTAATTATCGAGTGACGGGGGAAAAAGTTGTACATATTAGAAACACAAGGGCCAAGCCCCAACCCAACTCACCCTTCCGACCCATTTAATACTCGAAACTTTACGACCAGTCATGAATTAGTAAAGTTTAGTAAAGTCTAGAAATCTGTTTGTCCGACATCTTCTTCCTCATAGATCTCCCCGAATCAAATCCACTTTCAAAGCCTCTCCCCAACCTACCAACGACTACCAGGGTACGATTCCCTTTTTTATTTCTCTCCCTCCTCCTCCTGTCGGTGTTATTGCCCCAAACCGTGTCTTTTCCATTTGGGAAATTTTTGGGCTTTTTAGGGTTTTGGGTTTGTCTGTGGAACCGTGACCTAGCAAAGGAGGAAAAAAAAAATAAAAATGCAGCAGCAACCGCAAATGATTCCCGTGATGCCTTCATTCCCCCCTACGAACATCACCACTGAGCAAATTCAAAAGGTATACTGACTTACATCTCTCTTCCTTTCTATGGGTTTCATGAGTTTGGAGTTATTAATGGCGGTATAGTTGAAATTATGATTTTTTTTCCTTTTCTTTTCATTTTGATTTGGGAAATAGGTCTACCATCTTGCGATAAACCCCAACGTGTAAGTTAATAACCGGAGTATTAAGGATTAGTGTTGTTTAACTCGTTTGTTTCAAAATCTAGACGACATGTGTACATCCTGTGATATGTGATTGATATATAATGGTTAGTAGTTATTTCTTTTGTAACATTTATTGGCAGTTCAGTATGTTCTGAGACAAGTCTTCATGAAGATTAAATCAATATATATATATATATATATTGGTCCTCCTTGGATTTATCATGTTACCAATTATTTGTGTGTAAATGCTGAAATCTGTTGTCCAGCATTTAATAGCGTATATGCAGTAGAACCCATGCTGTAAGTTTTACTGGCATCGCTTGTGGGATGTTGCAGATGATAAGCAAGGCCCTTGAACGCATTAATCTTATTATTTTTAGCAGAGAGGTCAAGTCAATGATCAAGAAAGGAACACATGTTCAAGCGTTACTTGACATTTGCTTTTGGTTTCCTCATCATTTTTTATTCCTTGTGAAACATGATATGTTTTTTTTATCTTTTAAGCTTAATCTAAATATTAGATAAGTCTTTCCTGCCTAAATTTAGGGTTGGTTTGCGCAAGCTTAAGAAAAGCTACTTTTGGCTTTTTGGAAAGCTTAAAAATTATATTTCTTCTATATTCAGAACCCCATTCAATTGCTTCAAGCTGAATTAGATATCTTTTGAGACAAATCTCGAAGAAATCTTTGATAGTATTGTTGTTTCTTTTTATTTTGTTAGGGGTAGTAGAAGAACCAATGTGGGCTACCTGATTTTAATTAAACTATAGCACTTTGCTGTATGGAGCTGAGTGTTGGGCTATTAAGGAGCAACTGAAAATCAGTGTGGCCAAGGTGCGTGTACTAAAACAGATGTGTAATAAGACTAGCTGCGATAAGATTCAAAGCGAGTAAGTTCATGCATGGTTAGTGGTAGTTTAATAGAAGATAGGGTGAGAGAGTTTTGTCTAAGGTGATTTGGGCACATGCAACAAAGACGTATGACCTCACGGGTAGGAGGAGCGAGGTGTTCGAGTTGGGAGTGAAAGGAAGTCCAGGGGCTGACCTTTTAAAAGCCTGGATGCAAGAAAGGACATGAATGTTAGGGAGGATGAGTGGGTTGCACTAGATAGGAATGATTGCCATTGGAAAATCCATTTCAACCACCCTATATAATTTCATGTTTTCCATGAGGCCAATCCCAAAATATTGGACTTATGCTTTGTGTATTATTGCTGTTTACAATATTACTTCTTGTGTTAGTGGTTGCTTTTAATAGAGACCTGAAATTTGCTGTTTTTACAGCTGTGATGTATTTAATGATGGATTGACAATGCTACAGCCTCACTCTTCTTACAGATTTTGACTAGATGGCACGTTTCACATATCTTGTAGCTTTTGAAATTATGTGTCATGTGTTTGACGATACTGCCTTAATTTGGAGGCAGCCACACAGGATTCTACTATGCATCATTTAGTTATTAGAAATGAGGTTTAATGGATGCTTAAAACTACATCAGGGTGGTCTCTAAAGCTTTCTTGAGAGTAAAAGGCATGGTAAGAGAGATATATGGTTCAGATTCAACATATATAAGTACTCTTTCCTTCCCTCTTCCTTAATCTCGTTACTGATATCTCCATATCTCCTACCTTTCATATCTGGTTTCAATTATATTGTTGTTGGCTACATATAAGTGAGGTGATGGGCTATTGATGCCTGATGATGTTGGGGATGCATGCTATGAAGAAGAGAAGAGCGTTTGTTTCGTAGGCAAACTACAAGTGTAGCAGGGGAAGTGAGGGAGTGTGGGGAGGAGTATGGTGTCGGATAGAAGGCGGAAGGGGGGCTCCAAATTGAGTCACTTGGAATATTTCATGTATTTATTTATTTTTATCATGTATCTTCTGTTGGGTTAGGATAAATCTTGGCTGTTTATTGACTACTTTCTTTATTTAGATATATTTCTGGCAACAGCTCTGGTATTTTCTCATGTTGCCGTCATTGAAGTGCGCTTTTGGAAGGTGACTGTAGGTGTTTTTACATTTTTCCTTGACAAGTAAAGATTGGTACAATGTAAGGTTCAAAATAGAGTCTAAGATGGCGTTTGATAATATTTAGTGTTTAGACCTGATGCTGAAAACCAATTTGAATACTGTAAATTGAAATTTGAAGGCTGAATCTGAATAAATTTTTCTCTTTGATAACCAATTTGCTCAAACATCTGAATAAATTGGGTTTTCTTATTTCGCCCCAATTAGAATTCTTTTTTTTTTTTCCAATAATTTGTTTCTAATAATTTATTTCTTTTTTCAATAAAATGAATATATTATTTTTGTCGTTTCTATAATTTTTGTTGTTTCTGGGTAAAGAATGTGTATGAAAACAAGGAAAAAGGAAAGAAATCAAAAAGAGGGGTAAAATAAATAAGGGAAAAAAAAACCTAATCGGAAAAAGGTGTAAAAAATCAAACTACTCCTTGCTGCACATCTTCTTCCCTTCTCTTCTTCCTTCTTTCTTTTTCTTCCTTCTTCCTTCTTTTTTTCCTTGCCAATGACAAAATAAAGCTCAGATTTGAGGGTCTGATTTCGTTTTCAAACGGTTGGATTTGAAATTGAATTCTTTAAGGTTTGATTCAAAGTCAAACCCAAAATCAAGGTTTGATTTTGTTTTTGATGTCAAATCCTTTAGGATTTGATTTGAAATCAGACGTAAAATTGGAGCTTGATTTCATTCCAAATCTAGGGTTTGATTTCAAACCGAACCAAATCGTGATGGTGGGGATGGGCATGCTGATGAGGGATGGTGATGTTGGTGAACTTGGTGTGCGGCGGCAGCAATGGTGGGTGGTGATCGTGGTGATGGATACTGATCACGCGTGGGAGAGTTTGGTGGTCGCTACGTTTGTGGGAGAGAATTGTGGAGAGAATTGGGAGGGTTTGGGTGGGAGTAATGGAAATTCGGAGGGGGCATTTTTGTTTGAAGGATCCGATTTGTTCAGACCCAAATAAGAGCCGATTCAGATAGACCACCAACCTGTCTTAATGGGTCAAGATCTGAGAGAATAAGATCTAGAGTCCAATAAGATCCCATTCGGACCAAACAGCCCCTGACGTCCTATAATTACCAAACATAGTTACCTAGGATAATGATGTTTGTTTGATTGCTTGAGGCATCATATCTACATTTTCCACATTGATGGATCGTATAATAGAATCGATTCCCCTGCATACAGTGTTGGGTTACCTGCTGTGTGTTGTTTAATGATGCCATTTCCAATCCCTTGAGTTATGTCAACATCATTCCGATCTGTTGAGTTAGCATGATGTCACACGGCATGATAAATAAGGAATCAAGCACTGCTCCCATGTTTTAAGTGCTCATAGACAAATAGGGAAAGTTTTGAGGTTGAATTAAATTGGATCAGTAATATGTTACTATGACATGCAGATATTTATCCATAATTGGAGCCTTAGAAATTATAAAAGGTTTTCCGTAAGACGCTTTCTTTATACTTTTGGAAGCAGAAAGAAGAATATTTATCTTAACAATATTTTATGCTGTGGGACTTAGTGCTGCATTCAGAACAGCGATGAGATACTCTGTCACATTGGTTTTTGTTTACAATCAATGGATTAAAAAAGCTCCAGCCTCATAATCCTGATGCTGATTAGGTGGCATCACAGGTGAATCCGAATCCTGCCCGTCAATATATTTCTATATGTATGAGCACATCAGGTTGTTTCCTAGGGCATGCCTGGTCATGAGGATTCCGGAGACAAGTCTAGTCGTAGAGGTTAACGAGGCACACGTTGCCTACCATAAATTACTAGCTTTATGGTATCCACATCTTCATCAATGTGGTATTTAGTTAGCCACATGTATACACGACAGTGGGTCACAATACTCTTTATCCCTGCCCCCCTCACTGGTAAATAGGATTTATTATGATTTTTTTTTAATGGTTTTCAATTATTTGTGCTAAGAGTCAATATAGTCAATAAAAATACGCTGACAAATGCTGCTGATAACATTTTAGGATGCGTTGGTAAATGATTGCCATTTTAGGCAGGATCACATTATGAAGGAAACTTAGGCGTTCGTTGTGATTCCATACTGAACTGTACTAAGAAGAAATTGTTTTAATTTGTGTTATTGATTGATTCTGGTTATTTATATTGTGATTGTTGTTTCGTTTAATATTTAACAAGTTGATGTTGTGTTTGCCTGCATGTCATTTAGTTGCTTATTTTCTAGAGTTTCTGGATAATGTTTCTGATGATGTTTTGTTTTTTTCTTTGCTACACTCAAAAGTTGCTCTGCCAAAAAGTAATGGAGATTTTTATTTATTTACTGGGTAAACATGACATATTTTGTGTATACTGCTTTAAAAGGTATCAGTAGCAACATATACACGTTGGGTTTGGCAGAGAGGTCCCCTGCAAACTTTCGGATTATGGGAGTTTGCAGAGAGATGCTGCTACTTTTGTTCCCATTTCATCTCTACAATCTTTTGTGATTTCAGTTGACCCCCATAAGTATAGCTCCACGGATTGTGTTTGAACCTCATACCTCACTTTGATATCTATTGCATAACCATGAGAATTTTTATATGCACTGGTTACTGACATAAATGTTAAAGAGTTCATAAGAGAGGTAATTCTACTTTCTTCTCCTATTGAACTTTCAAAAGTTCTTGTACTCTAGGAGCTTTTCAGAGATGTTTTCTCGCTGTTTCCCATTTTATCCCTGCAAAACTTTTGTCTTTTTAACCCTGTCCTATACTTATAGCTACATGGATTGTGTGTCTACTACTTACCCAAATAAGCGGTTGCCAAAGTTACAAGTATCGGAAGAACTACTGAATACTTGAAGCCTGAGAGAAGAGGACCCAAAAATCAAGTTTAATTAAATATGCAGTTATTAATTGAATAGTGCGTCTATACGGGCATCTAATATTCCGAACTCCATTTAGTTATCTAATTGAGATCTTTGTTTGGATACATGATGCAGTACCTTGATGAGAACAAGAAATTGATTCTTGCAATATTGGACAATCAAAACCTTGGAAAGCTTGCCGAATGTGCCCAGTATGTTACTGCTCCTCTCTCTCTCTCTCTCTCTCTCCCCCCTCTTCCCACTGCAGGTTGTTATTTTTTTCTGACTTTAATGCAGCATACAAATAAAATCCTCTGTGATTTAGGTACCAAGCTCTGCTCCAAAAGAATTTGATGTATTTGGCTGCAATTGCAGATGCACAACCACAGACACCTGCAATGCCTTCTCCGGTGGGTTGGACAAGCAACTGGATTTTTCAATTTTTTTTTTCGTTCTTTTTTTTTTTTTTTTTTTTTTTTCCTTTTGCTAAGTAAGTAAACACATATGAGGAAATATTTCTTACTCACACTCACACCCCAAAGGCGCCTAATGTTTGCAGCAGACATGGAGGCTATATCAGTACTGCACTGACTACTGTGAACTGGATTGGGTTTTAAATTATCGTCTTTCTGATAAACAAAGAAAAAATTCATTAACAGAGGAGATTGTACAAGGACCAAGGATGAGAAGTCCGCAAAAAGCACAGAAACAAGCATAAGTAAGACAATAAACAAATACACAACAAAAGAAAAGTTTCTGATCTCTATGAATGTTAGGAAGCTTAAACCCTTGGTATAAACCCCCCAAGTTTTAGGATATCTGTTTTTTACTGTGCAACTTGTTGCTTATACATGTATAGCTTATATAGATGGGTCTGCATCCTACAATGCAACAAGGAGCATATTTCATGCAGCATCCTCAGGCGGCAGCAGCAGCAATGGCCCAACAATCAGGTATCTTTCCACCCAAAATGCCATTACAATTCAATAATCCTCACCAAATACAGGACCATCAGCAGCAGCAGCAGCTACACCAGCAGCACAACCAAGCAATACAAGCTCAATCAGGTATGAGGCCCGGAGTGCCAAATAACAGCTTGCACACCTTGCACTCCGAGGGTGCCCACAGTGGTGGGCCGCCCCAAACGACCAGTCCAAATGACATGCGTGGAAGTGGCAAGCAAGATGCCCCCGATGCTGCTATGGGTGCTGGTGCTGATGGTCAGGGAACCTCCGGGCTTGGTGGTGGTGATGGTGAAGCTTCCTACTTGAAGGGGTCAGAGAATGCAAAATAAAATCACGGTATCCATAAGTTATTCTGTTCTGTAAGCTCAAACAAAGTAGGTAGTGTGCTGTTGAGTGAATCCTAATCTGTCATCGAACTATGTCGTCTGGGGACTGTGTCATCATCTTGGGAGGTACGAGAACAAATGGGGGATAAGTTTTTAGGCGTAGGAAGGGTTAGATCTTTTAGTCCTTTTAAAATGGATCGGGAAAAGCATGTTGTTAGCTACTGTGTCCACATTTAATGAGCTGAAAGTGATTACCTGATTTTGTAATCTATCCCTGTTAATCGTTTCTTGTGGCAATAATGTTGTAGTTTGAGATGCATGAGAAACTGGTTTAGTTTTCGTGTTTATTGGGGGATGAGATGTGAGCATGTCTAAATTTTGGAAAACTACAGAAATCTCCCTCGAAAGTTATAGTGAAAATCCCAATTTTACCCTTTAAAGTTTCAATCGTTGTATTTTATTTCCTGAATTTTAAACTTGTGCTTGATGCACCCTATTGATGATTTTTCGTTGATTTTTATTATTCTCGTCCATTTATCCCTTTCCATTATCCTCTCTTACACTTCCTTCCCTCCATTCCAATCACTTTTTTTTTTTCCTCCCTTTTCTTTTCACTCTTGTAGATCAGCTGGGAAGAAAATGAATAAAGGTGATAAAAATGAATGGGGAGTCATGAGCAAGGAGTTCACTTAGCGTGTTTCCCCCCAGGTTTTTCACAATTCTTGGTTTTCTGAACAAATGGATCCCTTTAAAAAACAACAAAGAAAGAGGAAGCACAGACCAGTGGATCGTTCTGTCGCTGTGTCTCCGCGCAGCCATGCCGTCAGCAGTGGGACAAGTCACGTTTGAAAGTAACCGAAATCAAATCAAATCAAATCACAGAAAAGGAAAAGAACTAATAAGAAGCAGGAAGGGGACGAAGATAAGATTTAAGAAAAGGAAAAGAACTAATAAGAAGCAGGAAGGGGACGAAGATAAGATTTAAGTCTTGGAGGGTCGAGAGAAGTAGCAAGAACAAATCAATCTTGAATTTCTTTCATTTTCTCTCTCTCTCACCGAGCTAACCCCATAAACAATCCATTTTCCCACCCACACAAGTCAAGTCGATCATCATTCATTCCTCCCACGTCTTCTTCCCTCATTTTCCTCCCTCCAAACAGCCAAGAACTGTACGTCCGCACAGAGAAAAAGAGAGAGAGAGAGAGGAGAAAAATGAAAGAAGAGCGCCAAGAGCACCGCCACCATCACCACCACCAAAGAAAATTCACTCTCGTGGCCAAGAAACTCCTCTCAGCACCCACCGCGCACGTTGTCTTTCTCCTCCTATCCTACACCCTGGGTTACCTATCCGCCATGAAACAATACTATTCTTCTTCTTACTCGTCATCATCGACCCACGCAAATGAAACCCTCCCCCCGAATTACACCGCTCCCTCAGAGTCCCGCCAACAGTCGGAAGAGTTGGACCAGTTTCGGCTCACCGCGACTCGGTGCGCGGACCCGGTCCCGCCCGACCTCGTCCGCAAGACGATTCTCGACCGGGTCTTCAACGGCTCCTCCCCCTTCGACGGCTTCCCGCCGCCGTCCCTCCGCCCGTTCCTCCTCAAAAGCCGCGTCCGCGGGTGGGGCTCGAACGGGGCCGTCTTCGAGACCCTCATCCGCCGCGTGAGGCCTCGCACGGTGATCGAGGTGGGCACGTTCCTGGGTGCCTCCACCGTGCACATGGCAGGCATCGCCGCTGCGCTTGGCCTCCCCGCGACGCAGATCCTCTGCGTCGACGACTTCCGGGGGTGGCCCGGGTTCCGGGACAAGTTCCGGGACATCGGGATGGTGAACGGTGACGTGCTGCTCCTCCAGCAGTTCATGCAGAACGTGGCCCACGCCAACGCCACCGCCTCGGTGCTCCCGGTGCCGTTCTCGAGCGGGTCGGCGCTGGAGAAGCTGTGCGAGTGGGGGGTGTACGGGGACCTCATCGAGGTCGACGCCGGCCACGATTTCAACTCCGCCTGGTCCGACATCGCTCGGGCGTACCGCCTCCTGAGGCGGCCCGGCGGGGTCCTCTTCGGCCACGACTACTTCACCAAGGCGCACGACAGGGCCGTGAGGCGAGCCGTGGACTTGTTTGCCCGAGTCAACGGTCTCCGAGTCTTGCTCGATGGGCAGCACTGGATCTTCGACTCGCCCTGACCTCCTCGCTGCCCGTCTTTCCCTTTTCCCTTGATACTTTCTTGAGAAAGAACTCACTCCAATTGATGATGACGTGTCGTGTGAATATACAGTCAGGTCTAGTGAGAGCAGTGTGTGGTCGATAAATGTGTGATCTATCTTTCACCCACCCACCCACACACACACACACGGAATAAGTCAAATGGATATAATGAACTGATCGAATTTTTTTTCTGGGTTCGTTTCTCTTTATGAGAATTATGATATATATATATATATATATAGAGAACCGGCCCCATGGCGTGGCCAGTTGGGCCTGCTGCTGTGCGGGCCAGGTAGGCCGGTCCTCCGCCCAAACTGATCGGGCCGGATTAAGGTCAATTCACTGGACCCTTGTGCTCAGTACAGCCTGAGGCGTGTCTATTCTCCTATATAGTTTATGGGAGTAATTATTTTATTTATTGGCATAAATATTTTTTAATTTTATGGAATTAATGAATGAGCTAAACTCGAACAGATTCGTAATAAAAATATGAAACAGAACCTACTGAATTAAGCTGACAATTTAAGTATTAATCAAGTCACTATCTTTTAACGAATTGTGCCTACCACGAGTAATTTGGTGTAGCAGAGCCTCCAACGCGTGGCTACAATATACGAAGGACGCGTGGCTACAATATACGAAGGACGCAACTCGCACGGGCATACAAAATACCCAGGAAATGAAGGACGTCAAAAACACAAATAGTGAAGCGAAGAACAGAGTGGGGGATGCATTGATGAGAGCCGTCTCTCAATCCTTCTTTCGCTCGGCCCTTATGTATGAGTAGCGTGAGCGTGCCACCATATAAGCTGAAGTAAAGCCTCTTTACTCCTTTTGCAATTAAAACCATATAGCGGACAATGGATTGGAATAGAAACTTAAGTCAAATAAAGCCCAAGTAGACTTCTCCTTCCATAAAACTTTGGAGCCCATTGGGCCCAAATCACAAGCCTAACAAGGTTGCTAATAAACAAAGTTGGAAGTCCCATGTTCTTTCAACGTGGGGTTGGTGTACACACACAGGCCAAAGAGTTTTCGGATTTTTTTCCTCGAGAAAACACAAAACAGGAGAAAAAAAAAAAAAAAAAAGAATAAAAAACATTTTCTTTGCAGGGTGCACCCTTCAAGGTGTTTCCCTGTAAGGTACAAAAAGCAAAAGTCGGGCTCAACAACCGCGACTATTCTTAATCGCGGTCAGAGGCCGTGTTTGTTGACGCCTGGCACTGGAAGTTAATGGCCAGTGCTGCTGCAACAAATGTCCCATATAAATAAAATATAAATTATTTTTAAAAATAATGAGCAAATTGATATATTCCAAGAAAATATCAAAATAAAATAAATGATTATTTATTTTTTTCAAATAATTCATATTCAACATTTTATTGCGATAGTTTAAAATAATTATTCATTTTATGAAAAAGTGCTAAGAAATTTTTTTTTTCCAAAAAAAAAAAGTGTGTGATATCGTTATTTTTCCAAGTAATGCATATAAATAATAATTTTAATTTTTCATTCTCGAAATTTAGAATAATGATTAATTTATTTTTACTCCAAAAAATCATTGCATAAAATTATGTTAGGAATAATGCATAAAATAAATATGTTTGTGAATATTTTAATGTTTTTTGTGAATGATGTTAGTCTGTTAGTATGTTCATTATTTTTGCGAATAATGTTTTGCTTTTAATGTGTTAAATATTTTTGTGAATAATGTTATGCATTATTCCAAATAAATATGCATTCTTATTACGCGTAATAAGCTTTATATGCGTTATTCCCAAAAAAATAACTTCATGCAATGCTGATCTCCAGAAAAAATAAAAAATACCCATCACTTTAATTTATCAAACTAAAATGATGAATATGAAATATTTTAAAAATGAAATTACAGTTTTATTATTTTACAAAGTAATTATTTAGTAATCTTTTTCTTAATAAATCAATATACTCGTTACTCGTAGGGTGGGTTGTGCCCCGCGTCAGTAAACGCAGTCGTTGACCGCGACTATAAAACCACGACTATTAGTTTTTGCACTTCTTAAGAGAACAACTTGACAAGGTGCACCCGGCAAAGAAAATATTATCCTTTTTTTTTTTTTTTACATTTTTTTGAGTAACATTTCTAGTGGCTTTTAACTCCGATGATTTCTATCAAATAGCTAATCTTTTTCAACCTTATCTCATCCTCCCAAATCAAATAAATAATTTTTTTGAATAGAAAAGATTTTACAATAAAATCATAAAAAATTCATATGACAGGTATTTAGTGTAAGATATTTTAGCAAATAATAATGTATATTCTCATAAATTTATTCAACATAAAATTTTTATAATTTTATTATGAAATCTTTTATATTCATAATATTATTTCCAATCAGATATAAGTCATCATCGATAATAAATTCCTACAGTACGAGTTAGGAATAAAATTCTCAACAATTTTCTTTTCTTTTTCCGGTGTGTAGCTTTTTCCTCCCTTGAGTTGGTGTAGAGAGAGCGGGAGAGAAAGCGGACAACGGCAGTTTCGAATGCATACCTCCGAGTCTTTCCTGTTTAATTTTGGGAAAAAAAAAAGAAAAAAAAAAAAAGTAAGAGGACCTTCATCATCATTTTGTCGGCCAGCGTTTGTTTGAATTTTTTTCCCCAAATAATATAATTTTTTTAAAAATATTCTCAAACTAGATGTATAAAAAAATTATTTCTTGAAATAAATTTTTCTCTGGATCACACAATTGACAATTACTTAATTAAAATAATAGAATAATGGTTATAAAATTATTAATTGTGTGACCATTGTGAGTAGATAGGAGAGTGGAGGCGGGAACTGAGCGGGTTGATGGGGAGAGGTTCCATGATATAGTTTACACCTTTTTTAATGTATTTTTTAAATATTTGAACCATATAGATATAAACAGCATATAATAAATGCATCTCTATGAATTTTCAAGTGATTTATGAGAATTACAATGGATCTCAAAATTTTATTTCAAAGCAGGAAAAAATTCAAGCTTAAAAACAGTCTTGAAATTCTCTATGCTTAGGATGAATAGGATTTACATTCGAAATCACTTGCAACTTAATGGTCATGTGCATTTTTTTAATATTATTTCCATCTATATGGTTCAAGTTTTCAAAATTACATTAAAAACGTTACAAACTATACCATGAAACCCCTCTCCATCAGCCCACCCACAACACCATGCACCAATTACCCACAATGGTCACGCAATTAGCAATTGTGTGACCAAGGAGAGGGGGTTTGTGGTGTACTTTGCAAAATTTCATTTAGTGCATTTTTGAAAAATTTAAGCCATATAGATGAAAATAATTTACAAAAATGCTCATACTCATCAATTTTCAACTGGAATGTAAATCCTATTCATGCTAAGCATACAAAATTTCAAGATTGTTTTTAAGCTTGAATTTTTCCTTACTTTGACTGAAAATTTCGAAATCTATCTTAACCCTTATAAATCACTTGAAAATTAATACACATGTATTTTGTATGTTTTCATCTATACGGTTAAAATTTTTCAAACATACACAAAAAAAATGATACAAATTACATGTTGAAACCCTCTCCATTCAATCCACCCAATTCCCCCCCCCCCCCAATGAATTATATCTATATGTGTCAAAATCCTAGCAACACTTTAATTTATTCCAGAGATAGTTGGACCCGAATTGACGAACAACCAATACCAGTATTAGTTTTATTAGTGTTGAATAGAAATCGAAATGGGGCGTGGCCAAATTGTTCTGTGCCATTCTTAGGGAAGTCAAAGCCGTGAATTCATGTGGAAATGCTCTCGTGAGTCCACAACTCTGAATATTAAGCACCTCTAGCTCTTTGAGATTCCCAAGTGTTGCTGATGGTATGCAATTGCATGATCACTTTTGCTCAACTAAAATTTTGTGAAAATTAGTTATATAAATTGCGTGACCATATTATATTATTTTTTTTAGGTCACGCAATTGGTAATTGCGTAATCAAAGGAAAAAAATTATTTTAAGAAATAATTTTTTCATTCGCCTAGCTTGAGAATTCTTTTAAAAGTTACGTTATTTGGGGAAAAATTCTTATTTGTTCGCTTCGGTTCTTTCTTTTCTTTTTTCTTTTTGAATCTTTTCGGAGGTCTCTTGGCTCATGGAGGAGTTGATCTAAGCCACAATTTTTTATTCATTTTTTGGGATTTTTTTTTGTTAGGATAAATATATTTATCTTAAAAAAATAATTTTGAATGAATTTCATCATTCATAAGTGATAAGTGTAATTCAATTATGTACATAAGATGTATTCTCACGTATGAACTGTAAAGAATTATTATTATTATTTTTTTATAAGGGAAATGATAATACATTTTCCAAAAAAAAACAAAAATAGAAGATAAAAATAAATTTGCCTATACATAACTATAATTAACTGTAACTGTTATATAATCATGATTAACTGTCGCTGCGTGTTTGGTCAAAATAATCGGCCAACATAGCTACAGTGAAAGGTTGTATTACTCTTTAAGCGTGAGCGTTGTGTGAACGGCACTGCATGATGTGTCAATGTCGATGATAGGTAATGATGCACCAACGTATACATCCCTCGTCAGTAACGAGAGCCCGCCACAACAGCACAAACCACAAACCACGACAATAATAATGACGCGATGACTCTCACTATCCGGGCCCACATCACGTCAATTAAAAGCTCACTAGATTCTTTATACATATACCCACGTGATGAAACTGTTCTGAGAGAAATCGGGTGCCACGTGTGACGAACATGTCCACTTGGGTCAACCATCATGATTGAAACATCCTTTCATAAAACTTAATATTCAAGACCTCGTATACTAGAAATCAATTTAAATTTTAGAGATCGATTGAGATATATGATAAGAGCTATAAATTTGAATTTATAATTTTGTGTAATTATAATATCTATTACTATGCTTCTATTTTTCTCAAATTATTCCTACATAAATTCAAAATGACTGACGTGTTCTAAAAATAAAATAAAATAACCAAAATATCCTTAGATTCTCGAAATGATAAAAAAAATCTCTTAAGTATTCATAAAAGTTAAAAATATCAAAATAATCATAATATACCCAATATCCCAAAATATCTCCCACAACTATAATACGTTTGAAAGTAAAAAAAGCTTTTTAAAAGCCCATAAAACAGTCAAATTGAAAAATAATTCAAGGACCCTAATACCCTTAATAGCATAAAACAAGCAAAAAGTTTCAATTTTATACTTATACATAATTCAAAATAAAAAGCGTATTAAAAAATTATATAAATAACTGAATTAGTTCACACTTATATATATAATTATACTTTCGATTAAAATAAAACATAAGAATATGGTGAAGTTCAAAATTATGAAATGAAAGCTTAATATCCTATTTTTATATTTGTCTATGTGGTTGTGATTTATTTTATTTTATTTTGAATAAATGTAAAGATTCCGTTCACCCTCTTCGGCCATAACGCCGGCGCCGACGCGGCGTCCTCTATTTTCCTCTTCCTTTTATGCTCTCTTTCATATATTTTCCAAAATCAGCATGTGTTTGCACGTCTCTCTCTCATGTAAATGTTTTTTTTTCAATTTTCAGAAAGTCTGAAGCTTTGGTTTCCCCCAAATGGGTGTTCGGAAACCTCTTTAGTTTTCGAAATCAGATCTCACACATGAAGTGGGCTCTCCCAAAAATCAAATCAAATCATTGTGATATGAGAAGGAGAGAGAGGGAGAGAAAGGAATAGGAGGAGGCATGGAGGGAGGAGGGAGAATCAGGTGAGCGGTCGGCGGCGGCCATCCAGGGGCATTTTCGTCCAAAAGCATCTGAACTGTCCATTTGATGGAGGCAGATGGGTTCCGTGATCTAATTCCGACCAAATTCAGACTCATTCGGTGGTACTACTATACGCACTGAATAACCTTTTGTAAATCGAATCAAATATAAGCTCAAATCAAAACTCGTTCGGATTAAATAAATATTTTTCTAAAGAGCCATCATTTCACAACTTTGCTTAAAATTTTAAAAATTCTTACAGGAACAAGAGTAATGTCAAAAGGCAATCACGAATTTATTTTACTTTTGTTTTTGTGATAATATAAGGTAGCTTTTCATATGTTTCTATAAAAATTATTATAATAAATTTTTTAATTAACTCGTGATATGAATGATGGGATTCCAATATAAATTTTATCCCAAAATTTCTTGAGAAACGTGTAAAACGTGAAAAGGACCACTTTCTCCATGGAGCAAAGTTGTATGAACAGAGACCGCCACCCAACGCCTCGGATAATACTATCCCATAACCATATTACAATAAGCACGAGGGCCCCACCCACGCGCGACCATGAAATAGGGTTCGGGCTAGTTTGAAATTTTCATTCACAGCCTACAAGTTGAAATTTTTGTTTTTCTATCGACGGTGAATGTCGATTAAAATTTTGTCAATAAGAAGGTTGATGATGCAAACTGTCGTTTTGTAATTTTTGAATGAAACCCCTGTTTTAGTGGAAAGAGGTTCAAATACGATATAAATAAATTTTTTAATTTAATGGTCAGAATTTTAATTTTGTAATCTCATGGACTCATAATAACCGTAACTACAAATTCATACATGTAAATGACATAAATTAAAATAGCTACAAGAACGTTGAAACTCTCACCTTTTTATCTCCAAATTATGCTTTTATGATGTTCTCCTTTTTTCTTCAAACTTTTCGTTCCACGTCCTTCAACAATGTATATCTTCATAGTTTCGTTGTGCATTTCGATTCTGAGGAGGGAAAGAGCCCATTGAGCTAAGCCTAATCAAAGACTTAGCTTGTCTGGCTTCTGGAGGACGAATAAACACATGGAATGGCTGTAGAACTAATATCATTTCAATGATTTTTATGAAAGTGTGTGAACATTTCAATGATTTTTATGAAAGTGTGTGAAAAAAGGACCTACTTTCATGAAAAAGGGGATCTTTCGATTGAGAAAATTTATTGACCTGAGACAAAAAAAAAAAAGGATTAATGTAAACTTATAATTGACTTTATGGCATGAATGATGTAGTGTTGCCATCTCTCATGTAAGTTTTCTATTTGCTTATTGGGCTACTTCTAATTTTACCCTAAACCTTAGGTGGCGTTTGTTTGCTCTTAATAGGCACTTAATGAGATCTGAATCTGAATCGTTCAAATATGATTTAATTCAGAGCATTTGTTTCAAGGTCTGAATTACCTCTGAATGGTCTGACCGAATCGGATATGATTCTAGATTTGAATTAGTCAGATGACCCATTTATATCCAAAATGCAAACCTACCCCCATCTCTTTGTTATTGTTCCCTTTGTGTCCTTGCCATTTTTCTCCCTTTCCCTAGACCCAGCTCCACCCTCCCTCCCCTGCTCCCCCTCAGATCAAGAGTCGCTGCCACCATTAATTTTGGGTTTGATTCAAAATCAAACCTTCTTTTTACCACAAAAAGGAAAGAAAAGAACGGAAGATGAAGGGAAGAATAAAGATTGAAGAAATGGAACATGAAGGAAGAAGAAAAAGAAGAAAATTTGAAGATTTGTTTTCTTTTATCCTTTCATTTTCAAAATATTTTGGAAATAAATAATAAAAGTAATTTATTCAATGAGAAAAAGTTATAATTACTCAAAAAAGATCATTGAAAACATGAATAATAATAAAGGTAAAATAGGAAAATTTAGTCTATTAAGATATTTTAGTAATTTGTTCATTTTTATTCTTTCCTTTTTTTGCTCCTTTTATTATTTCATTGCTTCCATTCATTTTATTAAAAATAACACCCTTTTTTTTTTTTTAGGGTTATCCAAATAGCATTTATTTTATTAAAAAATAGCATTATTTTTTATTCATTTTTATCATTCCCTTTTGTTCATTTTATTAAAAAAATAAAATTATTTGAAACAACATTAATCAATTTAATTATCCATATATTTTTATTAAACTGTTTTGTTTTAAATAATGGTTAAGGTTATAATTGGAAAGTATATGTATTCAAATGTTTCAGTCATGTTAAAATCAAACAGCTTTAAACGTTCAAATCCAGAGTCTCTAAATATAATCTAAATCAATCTCTAAAATTTAGACTTATATTCAGTATTCAGATTTTAATCATTTTTTTTTTATCAAAAGTCACTTTAGTCTTCTTCGCTCAAAGGACATGTTCCCACCTGTTCCACAATGACACTTCAAAGTTATGTTCTCGAAGGACTTGGAAAGAAAAGCGCAATAAAGAATAGTAGACAGTTGACCAATTAAATTTGTTGTTAGCTATATATGACATGAGTAATGTAGTGTTATCGTGGACATTTGACCGAGGGGGCTTTTGTTTAGTCTTAATAAAGCCTTATTGAAGTTAGAATCTGATTTGTTAAGATCCTAGGCTATTTAGATTGTTCGGTGCCGTGTTTAAATATGCTTTTATTAGGTCTAATTCATTTAAAGGAGCCATTCAAACTTAATGGACATTTTTCATTATTCCCTTCATACCCCTCTCATTTCTCCTCACCATCTCGTCCACCCTCACCCTCCTCATCTTCACTCCCGAACTTCCCACCTTCACAGTGGTCACCGTCACTATTGCCACCACCACCATCACCACCACCCACTTTCTGATCACCGCCACCATACACACCATTAGTTACCACTAATTTTGGGTTTGACTTAATCAAATTGTAGAGGGTTTGATTTCGAATCAAACCCTAAAAGCGAAACCAAACTTAGATTTGGGGTTCGAAACATAATCAAAACCCACAATCCAAATTTGAATTTGTTTTTGATAAAGAAAAATGGAGGGGGAAGAAGAAGAAGAGAAAGAGAAAGAAGAACAGGGAAAGAGGAAGAAAGTGGGAAGAAGAAGAAGAACAATCGGAAGAGGAAGAAAAGGGAAACAAGGAGGAGAAGAAGAAGAACACGAGATCTATTTGATTTTTAATCATCATTTTACCCAAGGAGTAGGAGAGAAGAAGAAGAAGAAGGAGGAGGAGGAGGAAGAAGAAAAGAGGAGATTTTGTTCTTTGTTTTGAGATAAAAACAACAAAACTAATAAAAACAATAAACATAATTAATTCAATTTATTGAAAAGTTATTCAGAACAAATTATTGAAAAAATTAAATAGTATTACAATAAGGGTAAACTTTTCTTTGTACCTATTGGGCTCCCCGAAATTTTATTGGATTTGAAGCCTGAGTATGGGGAAGAGGCCGAATTTGATTCCTACAAGAGCCAAGGGGCAATATGGCTTTATAATTATTCACAAAACATAATCGGATCTAATACGAGGAATACATAAAACTTGATTTACATTAATTGTTTTTTGTGGAAGCGAATTGATCCACGTTTCGATGATGGTGTTAGTCAAAACAATCACCTAACCATGGCCATAATGATTCACACCGAAAATCTTAGAAATGGAGAGAGAGAATGAGGGAATTAAAAGAGATTTACCGGATTGCAAAAATTAATATGATACTTGTGTACCTCTATGTGTGGCTAGGTTTTTCATCAATATATTATTATTTTTAGATCTATGCACAAGTGTCTTAAAGCCAAACGATTCCAACTAAAATCTGGTTCGAATCAGAAGGACCCACAAGCGCGAGAAAGCTTTCCCGATGCCTATTGCTAGAGGGAGAACAATTCCTTAAGGAAGTGAGTTGCTTTACTCTGAAGCAACCTAGCCCCTGAGCCCGTACCATATTGGCGTTTATTGATGTTTTAGCACTAGAACTTTCAAATAGTAAATCTAGCGAAAATTGACAAGACTTGTACATTCTTTATTTCACACGTTTAGTTAAAATTATTCAAAACTATATGAATTTTCTTCCAATAATATACATCAAGGAATTTGTGGAGGTAATTGTAATTTAGTCCGTCCAATCCCTACCTACAAATCATAATTTAGCTTCCTTTTTAAAATTTTTTCTCGAATTTTGGATCCACTTTAATACATGTGCTACCAACGGATCAAATGAGCCTCATCTAAATGAGGATGGACCTTCATCCAGATGGTAAAGTCTACTTATGAATTCAGTCCACAAATAGTCAATGATAAATGTTGCAAATTGTGGGTAATCGGATAAAACTTTATTCATAATTGGATGATGGTTAAATTCAACTGTCTAGTAGAGTATGCTTAAAGATTTCAATCCAATAGTAAGAAGCCATTGTTATGACTTTATATGAAACATATAAGTACTCGTTGTTGACCCAAGGCTCCATGGTTTGATTTTGATGATGCCAAACTTATAATATTAATATATTTCCATGAAGTTTATTCATATTTTTCAGGATATATATTATAAGGGAATATAGTGGAAGATTTGAAGATCAAGATTTACAGGAGATTTGATAGAATATTATTGTAAATCTATTTCTCAAAGTATTGGATAGATTTTCATGTTGCTCAAAATAAAATATTTTATTCCTTTCAACGGTCTTGTTTTTCAAAATTCAAAAACTTTTTTTAAGTGTTTAATCTTGAAAAACAGATTTGACAAGTTTTAGAGAAAGAATATTTTACGGAATATAGTCTTGAGCGAATTTAAATTCTAATAACTTCCTTGATTCGTGGATTTGATTGAAATATTTTTGCATGGATTTTATCTTGGAAGATTTCATTCAACGATTATATACATTTTTTTATATAAGAGGCTGCAGCACTATTTTGAAAGATAGCTAAAACATACACAATAACTGTTTTTCTCTCTACAAGTATTCAAATACTCTTTTCACATTCAAACGTCTGCTCATTTGAAAAGAGGATTTAGCGAAGTGCTGCATTTGAAATTCCTATTGAATTTGATTTCTGAAAGGACCGTAAGTTCTACTTATATTACAGGAATTGCTGTGTGAAAAAAATTTCTTAAATCTGGTTTTTCACACTTGGTTTTTCAGAAACATTTAAACTGTTTGAACTATTCTGATCTTTGAAAAATCTATTTATAATTGTTTTAAAACTGTTTTTGAACAACTATGATTATCTGCTATCATTTTTTGTGGCTATCCAATATGTTGAGAAGTGGACAGTAGTTCCATTTGTATTTGGGTAGGTTTAAATACAGCTTGACAAATCGTTCAAGGCTGGTGTCCTAGGAGGCTTGTTTATTCGCTTTCTTGCCTTATAATAAGAAAGGTTTTGAGGTTTGTTTGTCACTTCCTTGCCTTAAAAAAAGAAAGGTTGAACTTGTAAGGGCTATTTGCCCCTGAACCCGTAAAATGAACTTTGATATAGTGTGATCTCAGGGCAGCAGTGGGCCGTGCTTGGCAGAGTGGACGTAGCTTCAAGTTGAAGTGAACCAATATAAATTTTGTGTGTTCTTTACTTTCTTGCTTTGTTCAAACTGTTTCGACATTACTTGTTCAAACTCATTTGTTGTAATTGAACTGTTCAAACTGCATTGTTTAAACTGTTATTCAAACTATTGTTTGAACTAGTGTTCGAACCATTTGTTCAAACTAAATAACTGTTCGAACTGTATTGTTTGTGTTTAAACTGTTATTCCATATTTTGCATCTAACCGTGGGTGATTGCAAGAGTTTATTAACAAAGGATTTTCGAAAAGCTTTCCTATTTGCCCCCTCCTAGGCTGCTCAACACTTGTTTTTATAAGTGGAGCTGATTCTTTGACTCTTTTTGGCATTTCTCCCATACATACATACATACATATATATATATATACATACATATATATATATATATATATACATACATATACATATATATATATATATATATATATATATATATATATATATATATATATATATATATATATATATATTCTTTAAGAGCGTAAAACCCTAAAAAAAAAAAAAAGAAGCGGTGTGTAAGGAATTCTTTTAAGTGAAATAAAAGCTCCGCAAATCATTAGGTTACAAAGTAATATTTTGTTATTATACTCTATTGCAAATATTGTATTCAAAACAATATCAACGCATTTTTTATCTGAATTTAGGCATCTCCCTTATCCGGTCCACTCAGTTCAAGTGTAGTCCTATTCAAAGGGGTTGACTCACTCCCATTATTTTTACTTTTATTATTCTCGAATCTTCATCTTAAAAACTGTTCAAGCACCTTTGAATTATCTCAACCGTATGATGAAAAGAAATTATACATTCATTGGCATTACCGATTATTATGATATTTAAGAATGCAAAACATACTCTGTTATTGAAAATACGACAAAATTTGTTAAGTGATTTGCTGATATCATTAGGGCTAGAACTTTCAAATTATGCAACATTAAATCTCTCATGAAAACCGACAAGATTTATGTGTTCTTCCAATTAGTCAAAAGTTTATGAATTTCCTTTCAAATATATATATATATATATATATATATATGAAGGAACTTTGGAGGTAATAATAAGAACAATGTTATGAACACAAAGAATTTTATAGCAAAATCATAAGAGACTTATATGTCATAAATTTATGAAATCACAAGTTATCATTTACTAAAACACACTCTACTAAATTTGTACCAAATAAATCTTAAAATCTTTTATCTTTGTAATAGTAATTGATTCAACCCCCACACTCAAATCACACTTTAGCCTCCACTTAAGGACCCACCCCCAACCGATTGCGGAGATTCTTGTGGCCCAAAAAACATGCGCACTTATAATTATGCTCACAAAAGGACGAGCCGCCGAGCCACGACATGAGGATATTTTTGCTTCACTAAATTTATACAATTTGGTGCTCGTGATTCATGTGTGACTTCTTTTTTATCCACACTTAAATATTAAAACATTACCATATATACAAATTAACATGATCCACCCACTTTGTGGTTCCAAGCACGTGTTAGCCCAATTACGGGGTTGTTTCCAGTTAATCTGTGCTCCAGATACGGGGAACAAAGAAACAACATATACAAATTTTCACATGCTTTATTAGGCTCGACATGCCAACAAGCTTTGCAAATAGCTGCTCACACCCTTCCTAAGACACGCCTATTAGTCCTAATTGGGAGAGCCAAATCTATTTCTTTTCTGATCCCACCCTCCCAATTGGATCCAATTGGGGAAGACTAGCCTAGCAAGAAAAAAAGAAAAAAAAAATAGAGGAAGACTATATAATAACGTTATTACACCCTCGCTGACCCAACGACAGCACAATCCTCCGAAACAGCACATTCTCTAAAACGTTTATTAATTTACTCTTCGAATCGTTTAATAAGAGCGACCTTGACCGCCTCGGCACTTTTTAACATACCGGGAACTTGAACGACGACGTCTTGGAGCATGAGGTCATTCACACAAGACATGCTCCCATGGTGCAGCTGGAATTCGAGATCACGGAGCGCGTTCATCAGCCTCGCCGACGGGGAATTTACATTCTCCGACTGGACTCGGATCATGGCCTCGGGCCCCACGATCTTCACTTCCACTTCCAGCGCCACGCTACTAGTCGTCGTAGCAGCAGCACCCCTCGCGGCCTGCTCGACGCTTGCTGTTGAAGTGATGGTGCTTTGATTTTCGACGGTTTCGGTTGCGGTTCGTTTCGGTTTCTTAGCGGGGTGAGGCAATTGGGACTCCAGGTCCTCCACCTTGGCCTTGAGCTCGCTAATGTAGGACACGGCGTCCGCCAGGAGGGACGCCTTGTCCATCCGGGACACGTTCGGGACCACCGCCCGCAGCGCGTAGAACCGGTGGTTGAGCTTCTCGCGCCGCTGCCGCTCCGCCTCGACGTGGTTCAGCGCCGCCTCGCGCCCCACCCCGGGCTTTCTCCCCCTCTTCTTCGGGACCCTAACCAGTTTCTCCACATCCACGGATGTGGTCGTGCTCGTCTGCGCAGCGATCATTGCCGGATAATCCGAATCCGAATGCTCCGAATCCACCAAATAGTCGCAAGGAGACTGATCCTTCTTGTTCCCTTCCGGTGGATCTGTTAATGGGTTCTTGTCGCCGGAAATTATTCCGGTGTCGGGAAAAGAAATGTTTCTCCGGTGGTGATGGTGATCGAAGAATTGAAAGCCGTTGGGGATGTACGAGCCGAACACGGTCTTGGCTTGTTGGACGAGAGCCCAGTTCTCGCGGATCAGGTCCGCCGACCCCAACTCGAGCACTCCGCCGGCGGCGGGTATGGGGATACACGCGAAGGTCTCTAACCCGTGGGCCTCGGCTTCTTTGGCTCTGTTGCAGTTGGAGAGCTGGAGCTCCTCTCGACCCGTGATCCACACTGTGGATCCGGAAGCCAGGGCGTCGGCGGGTCCGCCGTCGCCGGCAGAGAACCGCCGCGTGAAGGACATGAAGTAGAACCACTCGACGTCGGTGACGTCCCCATCGCCGTCGCCATCGACGGATGCGTCGAAATCCGGGTTCGACCCGAGAAGGGCCTGGATCCCCTTCATCGCCTTCCTCCGCTCCGCCTCCCGGGAGCCGACCCCGGATTTGCGGGAGACTCGGGCGGTGCCGGCGCCGGGGGGGAGGCTCTGGAAGTGGCCGTCGCCGCACGCTAACACGGCGGAGCAGCCGTTGGGGTTGCTGCCTTCTTTGGAGGATTGCCAGAAAATGGCGTAGTCCCACCAGCAGGAGGAGGGATCTGGGGTTTGGATTATGAACTGAAGCCGCTGTTGCAGAGTGGGTGAATCGGCGGCGGTGGGGGTGATGGGTTGACTCATATATGGTTGGTGAGACATGTTGGAATTGGGGAAAAGAGAGGAAGAGGAGGAGGAGGAGACAAGCACATCTTCCATGGTTGGCCTTGATTAAGCTAAGAGCACAAAGAAAGAAGGAACGGACAAACAAAGAGTGGCCTTTAGAGGAGGAGGAGGAGGAGGAGCAGGGAGGGTGGGGGAGGAATCATGAAACCCATAGCTCTCATAAGGTTATGTTTGTTTGGTAATAATGGAGACAAGGAGTCGTTACTGCAATTGAAGGGGGTGGGGGCGTATGTGGGGTGCGAGGTGACAAGCGTGGGGGGGAGCATTTGGTTCGATATATAACTCCACAGTGCGTATGTGTATTGTATTATTATATCAAACCATCAATGAGACCGATCCCTGTGAGCGCCAGTCCCACGTGAAAGGAGTGTTTGGAGTGGTTGTGTGGGTGTCCCCGTCGCTCGATTGCGCCCTTTTTTTTTTTTTTTCTTTTTTCTTTAGGCGACGGACTTTATATTAATTTATTTAATTCCACATGCGCATTCACTAAACTATTTTTTTATGGAATGAATTGGGCAGGACGCTCACTTTAACGTAAGAATACGTCACATTATTTTCATAAATTACGATTTATTTATTTATTTATTTATTTATTTATTTATTTATTTATTTTATTGGTTTGTGTAAGAAGCCAATTGTTTAAGGGTTGAACAGTTTTTAATATAATTATGAAAAAGTAAAACCACATGTATATAATGTTCGAATACTTTGATGTTTCTTTTAGGTGGGAACACTTTGAAGTTTTTAAAGAAAGCGATTGTGACTAGAATTTTTCATAAACGTAAAAAGAAAGAAAAGGGGATATGAGTGTTGGCATATTTTCAGGGAAAATAGATTTCTTTCCATTTCTCGTTATAACTTGGGATTCAGTGTGTACTATTTTTTTTTGTTTAAAACATTTTAATAATATAAATAGAAACAACACAAAAAATATAAAGGACTGTAAATTTGTAAATAGTTTAAAAATATAGAATATATTCATTCATCTGAAAGATGAAAAAAAAAAAAAAGAAATTAAATTTTAAAGATGAGACTATATTTTTTCAGGTTTGGGGTAAATAAACTTTACATTCATGGCTCGTGGTTCGGGTACGGGTGGTGCCCACCCTCTTGGCCTCCGACTTGGCAGGCTTTGTGTACGATGAAAGCTTGGCGTTTTCCTTGTGCAGAAATCACTCCTCTGGCGCACAAACACGTGCTTATATCATTTCGGCATTGGGCGTAAGTTCATGTATGCTAGGCATTGGGGCTAGGTTCATGTATGCTGCCCTTACTTAGATGTAAAGGTTACATCACTTAAGTTTACTTTTAAAGCTTCATATTCCCTCACTAAAATTAATTCGCAATATGTTAGGACTTATTTTTTTTTTATGTGCGATAATTTTTTCAACATTTATACGAATTTAAATTGTGCCTCTCAATTTATAAAAGTAATTAACATTTCAGGCGTGTGTTACTTTGAGTGGAAACATGGACAGAGTAAAATATGAGTGAAGCATCCTCTAAAATTGAGTTTCAAACAAGTGGATCTCCATATTAAATAAATGAGAAGAGATTCAAGATTTATTTACTATTGTAGTGGATTTTCTAGGATAAGGACACCTTGGACTGATCGCAACCCAAGGAGGAGGTTTGTAAAGTGTGAATAATCAATTAATTGTGGGTATTTCACTTGGGTGGATAATCTTCTTTGTAAATGAGCAAGGATTATAATCCTAGGATTGTTGCGAAGGAATTAAACAGTGAAAACTGATTTTACAAGGATTCGAGCAAGGTACAAGGTTTTGAACGATTTGTTGGTGGTTAATTGGGCTATCATCTTCTACTTATATGTTAAAGGAGCTGATAGAAAAGAAATGAAAGATTACTTCAACCATTTGGCACTTAAGGATGCAAATGGGAATACTAAAAATTATGAATATTTAATGTTGTTGGGGTTCTGAACTAAAACCACTTTTATTGTTAATGTCATCCTTGTACAGTAATTGAATGAAATGTAATGTACTTACCGTTTTTTGTGAAAAAATAATATTAAGTACCTACTCTTTAGCAATTGAATGGAATGCAAGTATCTGCTATTTTTTTGTATAAAATAAATAAATTTTAAATCCTTAATAATTTAAGTACCACTTCAATTACTACTAATTTCACAAAAGATTGTCATTGCATAAAAGACTCACAATAGAACCATCATTCTTACAATACAACCATCAAACTATCATTGCACCAAAGACTTGGAATCATCATTGACAAAAGATTGTCGTTAGGCAAAAGGCTAGCATTACGTCATCATTCTTCAAAGACTTCCATATATAAAATTCTTCCACACAAAGGTATTACCATTACTTGTTTTTTTTAATTGGGCTTGAGGATTGGTTTTTGGAATTTTCTTTATAGGCAACTGTTATGACAAACCTCTAAATTGAGAATTTTGTGCTTGCATGGAATGTGTCCTTAATTGGACTTGAGTGTTGGATATGCTTGAGTACCTAGAGGAGACCTAATAGGGGCTTCTTTTGTACGATCTTAGAAGTTGCTGGATATGCTTGAGCTTGTGCCCTAGACTTTGGAGGTGCTAAACATGCTTGAGTTGGTGGCCTAAACTTCGAAGTTGCGGGAGGTCCAGAGTTAAACTTAGAAGTTTGCGAGACCTACAAATATAATAGAAACATTGAATTACGTTTATATTTGAAACTTAAACTAAGACTCATATGTAAAATAGTCGAGAGTTAAAATGACACTTACGGCTCGTTGAGTACAAGTCCTCTTATTATGTTCAATTTTTTTGCACTTATTGCATTTGAGAGACATTTGATATTGTGTTTTAGTTAGCTTTATGGCAGTACAACTTGCAATGCCTCTTCTTCCTCTACTGCCTTTTTCCTCTTTATTTGTAGTCTACCATGTTTGCTCTCATGCCTTGGTGGAAGCACTCGTAGATGCCTAGTTTCCTCTCGCACATCTTCATCTCATTAAGCCAATTTAAAATCCTTGGACAAAAAATACTCCCATTTTCAAGCACCTTCTTTATTGCCTCTCTTTTTCATTATAATCTCATTATTAAGTAGCACCAGATGTCATCGATTAGTGATAATATTGGTTTGCTGCTGTACTTCAATATTGCTCCATTGAATACTTCACATATATTATTCAACAGCAAGTCACATTTATTGAATGTCAAAAAGGCTGACTTGGATCAATATTTTGCTGGTTTCTTTGCTAACCAATATAATGCATCCTCACTGACATTAAAGAGTTCTTCTATCACTTAATTAAACTTCTATAAGTATGAGGCTTTTGCTGCTATCCATACTAAGCCCTCGTAAATTTTACCTTTAAGTTCTTCCTTAAAATTTGAGTACAAATGTCTTACACAAAATCTCTTCTTAACTATTTGGAGCAATGTCTCAAGTGATGGAACAAGGCCCTTTTGTTTATCATTGATAACAGTTCATGCACTATCATTGACAATGTTTAAGCTATATTTCAATAACTGTATAAACCAGCTTCAGTTCTCTATGTTTTCAATAGAACCCACTGCATATGCAAAGGAAAACATATCATTGTTTACGTTAATACCAACATCCACTAATAATTGCCCTTTTGCATAGCTTTTTCAAAAAACAGCTCGACAACTTGCCTTCACCCATCGAGTAAACCCTTTTTGTAGTCCCCCAGGACAAATGTAAATTCTTTTGAAAAATGAGTGCCTCGCATACTTGTCAACATCAAGCTTGCATGTGGTGCTAGGATGGGTTCTCTTCAATTCCTTATAATAATCCCATAGCTTTGCATATTGTTCATTAAAACTTCCCTCCAATTTCTTGAGTATTATTTTTTTAGCCTTATAATATTACTGGATTGACACCTCACATGTCAAATCTTGTTGAACTTTAAGAACAAAAGTAGTGGGTGCCCATGTAGGATTTATTCTAAAATCATCTAAGTACTTCTCTGCTATCTACCCAAAATTGACAAAGTTTATACCTAGCTTTCTCGAACAAGTGTGGTTGGTATTGAGTGATTTAATGAGAATGGCCTTCTCACTATTCATAAGAGATCCATATATTAACCAATGACAACCATCTTCACAAACAACCCTAAGTCTGTTATTCTCAAACTTTGCAAATTTAATTGGCTTTCCCTAATATAGAGTATACCTTTCCACAGCTTTCCTCAACTGCTTAATCAATTTGAATTGTTGACCCAAATGAAATTTAGGATTTTCAAAATCATCATTCTCATTAAACATATACAAGTTATTTGGTTTTTTAGCTTTTGAATCCTTATTGTCACTATCAAAAGCACTTGAATTATCATACTCATATTCTACTAATTGATGCTCTTTATATGTACTACACTTTTATTTTCCTTTGGCTTTACTAAATTCATCACACTTAGCAACATTATGAACATTTTCATCAAACAAAATATCATGTTGATCATTAAGTGATAATCAACATCAACAAAATCAGAATCAATGAAATCTGCATCATTCGTTTCCTTCGTGTTTATTATCAGAGTCATTAAGCACATTCAAACCATCTGATTTAGTTGGAGCTGGCCTGTCACCATCAGTATGCTTTACAAATATGTCTATTTTCCCACTCAAACCTACTGTCGATACCATGTGCATACCATGCGCATCACATCATCATCCATAAGTAAAAAAATAAAATCACTAGACCTCTAGTCCTTATAATAGTGTCCACATTGAACGATGTCATGAGAACCTGTCAAGCAATCAATCATAAGAAAAGAGAGAAAAAAGAGACAGATTTATTATGATTCACCCCAGCATAGGGCTACGTCCAGTTCTAAACCCTTACCTAAGTGGTCTAGTTCTAACAATGAGAAAAGATCAGTGTCCATGGCTGGAACATGTGCAACTGAACCTCCAACATAATATGGACTTAGTCCCCAAATAACCATTCCCCAATGATAGATATTAAAGACAAACAATGCTGGGGTATATTCCGAAAGAAAAAAAAAAGAGTAATATGCATTATTCCATAAAGTACTTCCATAAAACAAATGAATGAAGAATCGACAAGTTCCAAGCAATAATAAACAATAAGGGTTTTCAAACCTCCAAAAAAATCTCCACACCTGTGCACTTTTTATGATCATGATGAGGTTTGGATATTTCTCAGCGAGAATTGGCAAGCACGCTCAACCCTAAAGGAAACTTAGTTGGGAATCTGTGAAGAGAATCAATGAGGCTTTCACTCACGTTTGGAACCCTAAATTGCCCAAGTGATGTAGTCTCCCCATTATACCCTCAATCAAGGGCCATGTGACAAGCACGTAATTCTTTTCCGTCTACTTATTTGGATGGCACTAACAGCAAGGTTCAAAGTAGGACAAGCCTGAAACATTAAGGTTCACTTTCAGCGAAAAAAAGTTCATTTTCTAACCTCAAAATGGCTATAAACATCAGGGTTTAAAGTGAAATTTACTCTATTTTTAAAGCTTCATATTTCCACACTAAAATTAATTCACAATAGGTTAGAACTTATTTTTTTGATGTGCGACAATTTTTCCAACATTTATATCGATTTAAATTGGGCCTCTCAATTTATAAAAATATGGAACATGTAATCTAGTTTGGCCCCGTCAAAATATTTCAAACACCGAAAATTGGACTCATGATAAATACGAGTCAAGCCTAAGCCCATTACTAATCAAACGAGCCTGGGCCAAACAAGGTTGAGCTCGGGTCAAGCATGGCACATTTGCAGGCCTTAAATGGACTCCTTGGGGATGATAGTGAGAAAAAGTGGCAGGAAAAAATAAATGGGGTGCCAACCGCTTGGATCACCATGTAATGATGTCGATCAATGAAGATAATATAAAGAAGGTATCATTTTTAATTTTATTTTTAACAATTAAATGACACTTTCATATGATGCCACTTATTCTAAAAACCAGTTCAAATATTAATGAGGCAATTGGTTATAGTAGTCAATTCTGATGGCCTGCATGAACTTTGTCCATTTGGTAATATACATCTCAAAGCTAATTCTGGTTTTGTGGGTTTAATTATTAACTTCTTAGCTCTCAATTCTAATGTTTTAGAGTTCCAAGTCTCTTATTTTATGAAATTGGGTTTGGTAGAAGTGCTTCTTTATTATTGTTAGACTGCCATCGAGAGATTCCTCAAGCGACCAATCAAATACAAGCACTAATAGACACCTCAATGCAAATGATAAAAAAATAATAATAGAAAATTGCAACGCATTAGATGCACCATAAAGAGGACAACGTGACCAATTAATTGCACTTTAAACATTGTATATAATTACACTCGCTCACATGAACAAAAAAAAATGTTAGATTTTAGTTTAAGTCAAAATGAATATTAAAGAAGTGGAGAGACTGAAATTAGGGAGAAGGGAAGAGATAGAAAGCGAAGGACCGAAGTGAATTTTTTTTAATGAAACAACGTAATTTTTGAGTCTACGTATCCTTTTCCTTTAAAGTTTATCAACAAAGTAGAAGTTTATATGTTTGTTTCGCTCCAAATGGGCATGCCACAGGTTATGTTCCCCCAAGAATGGGGACTCCCTCAGTGGATGCATGGGCCACGGTGGAGTCACACTGCTTCATTTCTGCATTTGTCCACCAGACAAAGAAAGAACAGAAAAAGAAGAAAGAAGATGGAGAAACATAGGCTCCACAAAGTGGTCGAAACCAGTTGCATTTGGGCCAGCACAATGCGGAGGAATCTGAGGTTACGTCACCCTCGGGGGGACCTCGGGGCGGATTTCCCCACTGGATAAGGTAAGAGTTGGCAAATGCGATGGGCTTAGACGAACCAAATGAGTTAAGGACTTAAATAAGCGAGTCGAAGTTAATTATTACATAGAATAAATATAAGTGGACTTGGGTGACCCTTAACTAAAGGTAAAACCGTGTGAAAGACCCCTTTTGATCCATTTACCATCCCTCCCATCCAAACCAAATCTATTAACTAATAACTCGACATTAGAAATTCATCTCCCTCCCAACATGCCTAATTATATTCATCATAGTTTGTAATAATCTAAATAAAGTTTATTTATTTATTTCCCAAATAAAACATTAGTTTTTATTCAAATACAGATAGATGGTCTTGGGGGAAAAAAAAAAATCTCTGTGCCTAATTCTCCTATCACTCTCTACTATTCCATGCCTCCTGCCCCTCCCAAGGACAGCCGCCCATTAAAACCCTAAGATTGATCGCACAAATGGGCTTTAACTGGGTGTCAATGGAAAGCCCACATCAACCCATTAATAATTGGGTTATTGCCCATAAACTAAATGGACGGGTGTGGGCTGATTAGTGGTGGGGTTGAAACTGCCAGCTCCAAAATATGACCACGTAAAATGATAATGATAATAAGAGCAATACTACATGTACATCCTTCTTACAATCTTCACACCGAAAGGGTGACATGGTAAAATATGTTTGGCTATTTTTGAGTGGTATTTTGGTCAAATAACAATACAAAACCACAAGTATTTTGTCATGTGGCTACTTTTGGTTTGAGGATTGTATGTGAAGGATGTACATGTAGTATTTTTGGAATAATAATAATAACGAAAAATTAACTTTTTATCCCACAAGTTTGGAATTAATGTCGATAGGCAATGGGGTTTGGGTTGAGAACTAGACCTAGACGTTGGATTAAAGTTAAACTCAACGGATAAACGGGTTTGTATCGGGTTTTGTGGCTCTACTCATTCTAAGCTTTAAGATGGTCTTTACGGTGTAAAATTTTTTAAAAATACAATAACAAGAAACATAAATAATAACTTCTTTTACGTAATATATAAATCAAAACAGATACATTCAAATGAAGCCATAGTCCAAAAAGTTCCTAATGCTCATACCACTTAAATCAATTTGTAATGTAATTTAAAATCTAAAATTGTTATAACATGAAACATAAAATTCAAACCATAGTCCAACTAAAAATTATAGGATTTATCTCACTGTTTTATTTTAGTATTATATAATAAATAGTATATATAAGCTTAAAATAATCAGGTCCAGTTCATAATCGAGTTAGGTTACATGAGGCCAAAATTGGACCCATTTGTATACACATAATCTGATTCAGGTCTAGATTTTAATATAATTTGGTGAACTAGACTTGGATAAGTGGGTCGAGATCAGGCCTAGAAGCAACCCATTGATATGCCTAAGTGTCAATTTGATTCCTGAAGATTTTGAAATTTGCTCAATTTGGTCTCGAGACTTGTGGAATAACCATATTTGAACAGAAAAGCCCCTTTTGCGAATGGTGCTTAAATAAGAGTAGATTTGGAATTATTTTTGTGAGACTTCTTTTGTTGGTTTTTCCCCCTTTCACTTAAGTTTGCAGGCAAACATCTAATTTACCTTATATTTTGATCAAATTTGCTACAAGTACGATAGAGTTTTCGTTTTATTGCCGGTACAAGTTGAAAAATCGCTACATATGGAGGAAAAATGTTCCTTTTGAGCTCAATTGATGGGACATGCATCACATTTCAAATCTACCAATGTCTAAAGCCTCGTGCAAATTGAACATTAGACTTTTTCGTCCAAATTTGACGGATTCGTTAGCTTAAGAGTCAAATTGACCACTTTTAGAAATTGTAGCAACCAAATTGACAATTTTCGAACACAAGAGGCTAAATTGGCACTAATCCCAAATCTAGGGAACCAAAAAGGTTAATATGCACTAATAATAAATAAATAAGCTACATTGAGAGAAAAACTCATGAGAGTGTGCCTGTACTTTTAAGAGTAATACTACATGTACATCCTTTACACAATCTTCATACTAAAAGGGTGACGTGGCAGAATATGTGTAGTCCTTTTTTAGTGGTATTTTGGTCAAATAACAATACAGAACCACACATATTCGGCCACTTGACCACTTTCGGTGTAAAAATTATGTGAAGGATGTACATATAGTATTGCTCTACTTTTAAATGGAAGGACAATACCACTTCATTTATGCTACAAGCTAATAAGAATACACCATTTTAGCAATTTTTATAAGAAAGCAGGTTCATACTTTTATTTTTGCGATTAACTTGTAGCACAATTTATGTGATATCGTCATCCCACCTAAGTTTTTCTCCTGCCAGCATCAACAATGGCCTTTTCCATTATATTTGGCTGCTACTTCACTCTGATTAGAACTTCCTTGCTTCTCCAATTCATGAAGCTAAAACTTGCAACATATTGAAGCTTTCCCTGCCCAGTTACTTATTTTCAGTAAAAAAAATAAAAACACAAGTCAATAGGCTATCCCCTCAAGAAACTGCAATTTATCATGTCATGCAACATCCTCTGTTATGCCTGAAGAATTAAAATTTAAAAAAAAAAAAAAAAAAAAACATATTACAAGATTAAGTCTCCTTATCTAACACAAGAATTAACTGACCATGTATGCGCAACCTAAACTCGAATCAAAACAGTCCATTTTTATACCCAAGCTTCTCCATCTCCTCCCCTAGTATTCACATTTTCAAGCCCTCTTGTGCTCTTCTTTTCTGGCTTAGTCGTCTGCGGCACAGCATTCCTGCACAGCTTCCTCACTCCTTTCCTCAAACTTGGCCAATAAAACGTCCCTTCAACTTCCCCACCTTCATCGTATCCTTCCCTACAATCACTTTCTAAACTTTCCCTCTTGCACACAACTGGTGTGGTGCTATCCTTAGTATGGGACTTGAATCCTTCTTCTAGGTCACTCTTCTTAGGGGACACATAGGTTTCCTCCTCGCAGTCAAATTGCAATCTGTCTGAAGCAGCACTTGTATTAAGGTTACAAAGAGAAGTTTCCTTTCGGTCCGGAGGATGGCAGTCACTGCTGTAGGTATGGGAATCCACGCATGACGAAATCAACCTAGCCTCAGTTGCTAGTTCTTCTCTTTCTCGGAGAGTTTTCAAAATCAGGGTTTTAAGAAAGTTCATGACTTGCACTGCATGAATCAATGCAGTCAAAGGATCAGCCATCTGCATCAACCAAAGGCTCTTCTTTTGTCAATTACATGTCAAAAGGAATAGCACGCTGAAGATGAAAGCTACAAGATTTGGTAATGACATTGTAAAAAAAAGGTCAAAAAAAGAATTGGTAACAAAATTTGGTTATGTTCATGAACCTGTGTCATGTTGGGCGCAAAAACCATAGCGATGTTCCGTGCGTTCATCTTGTTGTGATGTTCATGCTGCACGACATCCGCCATTAAATTGATGGCCCAGTCGAGCAGTGCAGCTTCTGTGGGAGGAAGCAACTTTGCCAGCTGGACGCAGTCATTTTCAGTATTGCAGTGCATAACCTGCTCTGCTGTAAGAGAATCAAGCACCCCTGTGGGAAGTTCTCTAAGCCACGCCTGTTTGAAAAAGGGGAAGTAGAGTAATTAATAAAAGAAGGAGATGCAAAATACAACGGAAGCCAGTTTACCAATTAGCTGATGAAATGTCTAGTAAAATCTTTTACCCAAATTCGTAATTGAACAGGCAGGCACACCCAGAGTGTGTTGCACATAGTCAAAAACTAGCCCAGTTTTTGAGTTTCATTGCAAAACCAAAAGATAACATTATCTTTTCTATCTCAAATGTTCTAGAATGATTACGAAAAATTCAGTCTTGTAATATGCATATTTAAAATGAAACTTTTCAGAGGTCTTAACATCATAAAATTGCGACAAGAAATTGCGAGAATGGAACCAGAGGCAATAATCGCACATGAAATAACCGACTTTCTAGTGTTGGGTAGGACAAAACAGAAAGGGAGTTGAGGTCATGCTTGAAAGAACTTTGATTCGTTCATCTCTCAAAGAGAGTAGGGAAAGATGGGCATATAGTTCAAGCATCATTGATTCCATGAGACAGCAATTATGTCATGGGATTAAGAGTTCGTCATCCAGCGCATTTAGGAAACGTTGGAAGCTGTGAGCCAATCATACGAAACACATATAAATACATATATGCATGTATGGCATGGTATTTAATGCAGTCCCAACTCTTAAAATGCCTCTTTTCACTCGGTTGAGAATAAAAAAGCATATGTTCTACTGATATGTAAACTCGACAGGCCAAGTTTTTAAGTATCACCTTTACTAGTCCCGCTAAACAATGGACATCGATTCCACATGGCATGATGCCTCTATTTAGCTGGCTCCGCACATACTCCTCTTGACTATTCTCGCCAGTGATTCGAAATATTCCTTCTGCCTTCAAGCAAAAGAATGATGAAATAGAATCTAAAACTTCAAAAAGTCGTGCAAATGTGAGTAGCAAGAGTAGTGGGTCTCAAACAGAAACATACTTGGAGACCTCCTGCTGAATACAACTGCTTCTGCATCATCAGAAGAATTGTTGGGACGCTGTTCCCTCTTTGATCGTAAGAACACTGCATCGACTCGGCAGAAACTCCAAACACACTTGCACTGGACAATGGAGGGAAAAATGGTTATGCATTAGGCTTCTGAGTAAAATAAACAAGTAAAAGATGCGAGATCTGACAAATACACGGTTGTTTTAGCTATGACCCGAAGATTTTCAGATTTGACCCATTAATAGAATTGGTCAACCCACAGCAACCTATCCAAATATCTGATTTCAAATGTAAGCAGAATATCATTTGCTTCTAAAAATTCCCGAACATTTGATGTTCTAACCCCAGAGCTAAAATGTAAAATCTGAAGACTCTGAGCAAGTGTTTTGATGCTGCCGTGCACTCAGTAGAACTTATTCTATTGACTGTGCAGCCAAACTCAAACATTTTTCCAAGTTCAAACACTGTGTTGGAGGAGGGAGGCCCTATTATTTAATTCCGCACCAGTAACAGACGTATCACCTTGAATTTTATTTTATTCGAGATGAGTTATAATTTCTTCTTCTTGCTAATCTTCATTTACAACCCATTACTAAAATATTTCCATAAGTTTCCTTTTCTCGCTCCCCAACAGTGGATGAAGAAAGGAGACATGGTAAAGGCAACTTCATGAACCATTTACTATTTGTAAAAATATAATTGAAATGATTTGTACCAATGAAGAAATTTAAACTGCAAATTTTTATTAAAAAAAAAAACTACAGCTCAATTTCAAACAATTCAAATATTTCAGGGATCAGTTTCAAATGGACTGGAACAAATAACAAAAAAGCCTGAACACTGTTTTAAGAACGAAACCAAAGAGGGAAGAGGAATTCAAGACTAGGTGAATGAAGCAGAGGATAATAGAGAATTTAATGCAGATGCATACCCAATAAGTTTTGCATTTCATCAACAAGCCCCCCCAAAAAATAAAAATAAAGATAAAAAATAAAAAATCAGAAGCACCTTCAACCAGCATGTGCTGAATGGCTAAATTAATTTGGGTAGGTAAGAAGACATTCTGTAATTAATGATATAATTACCAATGATATAATTACGGGCTCAAATCAGGAAAACTCAATAGCCATTCCAAGATCCAAGCAAATTTACAGTAACTGTAACCAAATTATCACAATAAACCCAAATTCTCACGTCAATCTCCTCTACCAAAAAGGAAAATAAAATAAAATAAAATAAAAATAATAATAAAGAATGAAGAAGAGTTGATCAAACCTGGCGCTGGGAACCCTCGGGGGAAGTTGAGGTTGGAACTCCGTGGGAAGGCCGAGGAAGCCACTGAAGCGATCGAAGGTCACGTGAGACAAGTGGCGGACATGCGTGGGTCGACCGATGTCCATGGAGTCGTCGTCGTCGTCCCCCTTCTCCACGCTGCAAGTCACCAATGACTTTCTCAGCGCCGCCACCAGAATCGCCAGGATCGGATAGTGTTGCTGGTTCCCCTCTGCTTCCTCCGGCGAGCCTCCACCGCCGCACGATCCCGGGCTACTCAACGGCGTAGATTTGAAGGAGTTTCCACAATACAAACCCTCCTCCTCCTCCTCCTCCTCCTCCTGGTTGTCTTCATTGTCTTCGGATTCAGATCTCAAGAAGCGGGTCATTGCGAATTGATGAGTTTAATAATACCAATTATGAAATGAGGAGATGGGGATATTAGGAGATGGGTATGATGATGAAGGGGAAGAATTGAGGATGAAGTGGAGTAGGAATGATGGGATGATGAAGAGGGAGGAGGGGGTTAATAATGGGAAGTGGGAGAGAGATGGAATTGGGTTTGGTGGGTGGAGGAGGGGAGAGGAGAGGTTGGTTGCTTCGGTTGAGGGGGATGATTCTTGATGAGAAATGATTGTTGGAGTTTCAGCTATGGCTGTGGCGTGGGGCGATTGAGACATTTCCCTCTCCGTTTTGTTTCTTTCCTGATCCATTATATACTCGAATGTACATATACTCGCACATGGCCACAAAGAGAAAGTGGTACAGAGAGAGAGATGGAGAGAGAGAGAGAGAGAGAGGGACGGTGAAGGTGAAGGTGAAGGTGAAGGTGGTGGTGAGCAACAATTTACGAATACGATTCTTGCAGTTTTGGGAGTTTGCGAATGCGTTTTGGGTCTTGAGATTCGTTAATGCAATTACTGTGTTTCCTTCAGGGGAAGGCCCCGTGACAGGGATGAATGAACAGCACACACCATGGGCCCAATCTCATCTCATCCTATTATTGCACCCCAACACACACACACTCGTCTTTACTTATTATTTCTTAATTAGGTTTTTATTTTTATTTTTATTTTTATACTTATTATACGTATTTTGAGCATTAACTTTTGTAAGTTTTTTAATTCATTAAATGTGTGATCTTCCTATTACTTATGACAATCTGATTTAGTGCTTGATAAAATAAAATAAAGACCCTTATTTGTTTAGTTGTCAACTTTAGTCTATCTTAGTTTTGACTCGTCAATTTTACTCTAGGTATTAGATCTGATGCCAATTGAGCTATACTCAATAAATGGGTTGAATTTTAAATAATTACTAGCTCATATCAATTGAGTCAATTGGTGTGATCATGTCAAAGTCCGTAACATGCCATGCATTTTATTTTTCAGTTGAGTTAAAGGAATTTGTCGCAAAGTTTCAGAGAAATTGCAATCACCCTTTGAAGTTTTTATTCAGTTTTCTAAGCTCCATGCTCTCAAATTCAAGACCATGTTCCTTTTTTCATTAACTTTTGACTTTCTTTACATGCGGTCAATCAAAAAGGATATGAATTGATGCTTCCATGGAGTTAGTTACATGGTAAGATATTGAATTTATTTAGAAATAAGTCAGGCTTCATTTTCGCTACCCGTAGCCTTATAATATCCACCGATTTACCTAGATGTTGGTTTGAGGAGTAAGGCCAGTTCTCCTCAGTTAAAGCCTGATCATTTCGGACTCGAACAATTCGAAAGGTGCGAGAGCATTTGCTAGGGGGTGGGGGGGGGGGGGGGGGGGGGGGGGGGGAAGGAAAGGATGTCACTCGATCACTTCTCCTTTTATCTGTTGTCTTGAAGGAGTTTGGTGCTTCTTCACGCTACATCTTGTGAAGGCTTTTTTATTGTTCTACTGTTGTTAACATATCAGAGTTAGTTCATGTTCATCAACTTCATGTGCTCAACCTGCAAACACTCAAGCAAGTTGAACGCACTACAAGTTGACCTTTTTATTACTAATGCTTTACACTTGGGGATACCATGGCCATACGCACATGGGAATAAAAGTAAAAATCACATGGGCACATGGGAATGGGATGTTCTTTTCCCTTTTCAATGTCACTGCACTAATCCTAAACTTCATGGGAACGCTAAGGATAAATATTAACTCGTTGCGCCTCCAAGCCAAAGGCACTTCACAACTTAGGCCTTTAATAGGGTTGCCGCAAGAGTGGGTTAGGCGGGTCAAGCATGAGTCACGAGTCGACAGGGGTATGTATGTCTACGATGGGTCAAAATTATTTTGTGAACATACTATATTATGTGCAGGTTGGGTGAGTCAAAGGTTTACTTGTCGGATATAATTTTTGTTTCTTATGGTAGTTTCATAAAAAGATCAATAATTGTAAACCTACAAAAGCATAAAGATTATTCACTCTCAAGACTAAAAGGAGGAGAACGGCCACAGTGTGAATGAAGTTCGACGTGCAAGTTACACGTTGGGTCAGGATCCGACTTTACCAAACTCGGGAGTCTAGTCTCAACTCTCATAAAACTTTATTCATTCTGTTGTTTACAAAATATTACATCAAATCCGAATAAACAAGTTTGCATTTGACCTAGTGATAAGCCTACTTGAAGTTAATGATTTTGGGCAATTTTCTGGCCGCCACCTCCCACCACGGTGATTATAAATCAAACTTATTTCGTGTTATGGAACAGAGGGAATTGATTGGGTACGTACTCCCTCCATTATGGGGCAGTTTAGGTTTCTGAGGGCACTTTTAATCTGCCAATAAAAGTTGTGGGGTTGCTTTCCTTGTATTATATTGTACGAACTGAGGGTTCTGATTAATGCAGGGTACATACTTTGGTCATCACAACCGAAATTCCACTATCATTCTCATGGCTATCATCACTTCTCCACCAACATCTTTCCCACACGAACTCAGTGTACAACCTAAGCCTTCTCATTGGCTGTGGAGAAATTATGATCTTTTTTGCCACGAAATAATCATTAAAAAATTGTTTTCCCATTTTAATAACCCATTTCTCTAATTTGCCCATCTAATTTTGTTATGTAAACTCGACTTTATCTCTTTTCAGAAAAAAAGCCAAAAAAAAAAAAGAAAGAAAAAGAAGAAGAAGAAGAAACTCAAAATTGAGTGCTCCATGCAAAATGTTGCTGGCCATTTATATAAACGAAAAATAATGAGAAAGTTGCCAGCCATTTTCTCTACCCTAATTTATTATTTCACATTAATTTTTTTTGACTTTTATTTTTCTTTTTTCCTCTCTCCCTTCAATTATTCTTTCTTCTTCCCCAAAATAACTATGGTGTTCAATTACCTGTGCTTCAAAAAGAGGAAAAAATCTTCCCTTTGAAAAAAAGAAAAAAAGAATGTAAAGAAAAGAAATGTGCATTTAAAAGATTTAAACGTTTCTTCCCTTTATAAAATTTAAATTTGAAAAACACTCCTTTCATAAACTCAATCCTATTTTTCTTTTTAAAAGAAAGCATGAACTTTTGAAAAATTAAAGAGAGGGAGATTATTTAATTAAAATCCTTCTTTCTGTTTATATTAAAAAATATTTTTTGAAAAGGGAAACAAACATATTTTAAAAAAATTTTCCATTTCCTTTCCTATAAAAGCGAAAATAAGATTTTTTAAAAAATAGAAAGAGGCATAAATATGTAAAAATAAAAAATAAAAAATATTCTTCCTATTTTTATTTAAGATTTAATTTTCTTTAGAAAAGAAAGGCAAAGAAAGAATTTTTTATCCATTTTTTCTTAGATATGTATTTTTGTTTTTCCCGTTTTCCTTTTCATTTACTAGAAAAGGAAAATGAGATTTTATAAAAATGGAGAAAGACAGAAATATTGCAAAAAAAAAAAAAAAAATCATCTTCCTATTTTTTTTATATTTTTTTTTTCAGAAAAGAGGCAAACAAAGTAATTTTTATCCATTTTTTTTTTCATAAATATGGATTTTTTTCCCGTTTTCCATTTCCTTTCCTAGAAAGAGAAAATAAGATTTTTTAAAAAATGTAAAGAGACATAAATATTTTTAAACAATCATCTCCCCATTTTTAATTAAGATTTAATTTTATCACGAAAAGGCCCTAGTTTTTTGTTGAGGTCTATCTCGTAAAGGTATTCAAATTGGAAAAGTGATCGATATTTAAGTTTCGTGGTAAACGTAATTGGTTACTTCTAATTACATAAATCAATAGTTCAAACTGCACTCAGCCATCGGTGAGAAACAACTCAAAAAGAGTTAGAATTCTAACCTTATGTCAAGATTTTTTTAAAGGGACAGTCTCAGGTAGACAGTTTGTGTGGGAAAGGAAGAAACATTTATCCATTCCTTTCACAAATATGGATTTTTGTTTTTCCCTTTTTCCCCTTCTTGAAATAAATTAAATTCAGAAGTTATTTCTTTGAGTAATACAATAAATAGATGAGGGGAGAAAGGAAAAAGGGAAGTTAGAAAGGAAAAAAAAAAAAGGAAAGATCAATCCATTTATTAATGATATTAATAAAGGGAAGTGTGTTAGTAGTGAGACGCAATAGGTAATCGTATATTCTACAAAACAACAACAACGTTGTTTTGAATTTAGTGTACAAATTTCAATGGTACTGCAGGTATGATTTAAATGTATATTAAAAAATAAGGACATGTCTATTTTCATATGATTTTGTTATTTGTATAAACCTTTATTCACTTTGTCTAAATACCTAAAACAGTTTTAACGGTTTCAATCCCTTAATAGTTTACAATATAAATAAGGATCTATAATGAAATTATATGAAAAATAGCATGCTATCTTATTTCTATCATGCTTACAAGGTTAAAATTTAAAATTTGGACTTAAAAAATCGGGGAGTAATCTATTTTTTTGGTAAAGACTCGACTTTGTTTCTTCTTTCTTTTTTACTTTTTCCCCCCTCAATTTACAAAAGGGTGGTCTTAGCTGGCAGGTGGGAAAAGTTGAGAAATCGTGCGTAGAATGGGAAAACACCTTTTTCTTTAATGATTATTTCGGGGAATAATAAAAAAAAAATTGCAATAGAGCGGGGTATATTTATTTATTTAGGGGTTTATTGGGCCACAATCATGGTTTTGTATGCGATTTTAACACATTATGCAGCGGGCTTTGTGCTGTTGGGCTTCCATACAAAACAAGTACAGCCAGTTAAGCCTTCAACGTGCATGGTAGTACTAGCATGGACGCAACAACGCCGTTAAGCTTATTTATTAGGATATATTAGAATCTCTGCTGTCAAACAAATGGATGCGAATGGAGTGAGAATGAGATAGGTAAAACAAGTAAGAAATGTATCGGCTGAGCATTCGTGATTGAGTTCGAACAAGGCCTGAATAGCATAAATAATACCCTTTTCATTTAACTTCTAATGTAGAACAGGCGTGCCGTTAGTATCTGGATCAACGGTCTTAAATTCATTCAATCTCCAAATTGAGGGTTCCTTTTTGGCTCGATTCCCTTATCCCTTTCTTCCGCCAGCTTCTGGAAGACAAGTATAAAGTGGGGCTCAATGGTAGGAGGCGTGGCCCATGTGGTTATATTAATATTCCTGTGAGACTTTGGTCTCCAATAAGAACGGACAAACAAGGGAAAAAAGAAGTAAAGTCCCTTGCTGAGGACGGTTCAGTGCTATATACTGTTGATTCATGCACGAGGAGAGAAAAAAGTGAAAGGGAGAGAGAGCGATATGAGGCCTTGAAGGCAACTAAATGTGGTAAGTTGGCCTTTGAAGCTACTCTAAGAATTTGAATAAAAGCTCCTCCCCATGAAAGCTTTTAGGTAAGATCACCATCACGCAACGCCTCAACGAATCCACCCACTCGATTAAAGCCTAGTAACGACACTTCCAATTTAAGATATTACTTCCTTTCTCAGTTTATGGCAGTGCCGGAAAAAAACAAACATGGTGTACAGGGTGACCCTACGTGGAACCTGCAAAATTCAGGTAGTGTGATAGAATTGTGTAGCAAATTTGGTCTCAATCGCCTGGTTGAAGGTTCGATACACATGATTTTATATGTACAAATCAAGGCAGTGACTCAAATCAAGAGTTTTGCGCTGTATGAACTTCAAGGGCTCAATCTAACTGGGCCCCAAATTGAGGTAGAACGAGGATGTCTCTAATCCCAGCCTCTAAGTACATATTTGAGGGTCTACACGTGGTGAGAGCTGAACCCGAGCATCATCTATTTAATGATTCTTATCTTGGAGCTCGATGGACAGGATCTTGAGGGCAAAGGTTCGATGGACATGATAATTTGGTCTAGAGGGGATTCAAAGATTTTCTCAATACTCAAATTACAATTGTCTGGCCATATATTGGTACAGGTATAATACAAGTTCCTAGAGGAGGAGTGGGATTTGACTCCTGTGCGCCTAAATCACCGTTGAGTTCGCTGTCTGACAAACAGCTATTAAGTATTAGTTCATATCTGATCCATTTGCCTCCACATATGAGAGGAGTTCAAGAAGGGTCATTTGTTCGTGCCTTCCTCTTTTTTCAAGCTACTGGCATACTTTGCAACAAACAGAGCAAAAAAAAAAATGGATCTATACACTTTCAAACAATTTGGTCACCTATAAAACGTTCGTTTAATAAGTAGAAAATAAAAGGCCAACACATAAAATTGCCGCTTGAGCTTTGAGCTAATTCTAAATTTGGTTTTTCAACTTTCAATTCAAGCAATTTGCTACCCTTGAACTTTTGACTTCATACCAATCATTGACGGAAGTCTCCTACCATTATGGCCAATAATATGGCATCCCACTTAGGATGCATATGTGACAGATGAGGTGGTTGAATCAACGCTTTGCCATTGCTACTTTGGCCATGTTGGCATCGCTTTTCCTTCCCTGGGGAGAAAATTGATCTTTCAATCGAGTATGTGCAAAATGCACATCTTTGGGTTCTTATTGACCAAGTCAACGAATAGTTATTCCGTTTTTGAGCCTACGGCTCAATCCCTAAGAGAATATCCTCTTATTTGACCCCTCTTGGCGTACCTTTTCTAAGACCATGAGTCAATCCCTTAAAGGGACACCATCTTTGGGCCTTTGGCCCACTTCTAATAAATGAATAAGCTTATAGCCTTTGAACTCATGGTTCCACCATGCTGTCCTAGTGACATGTGCCACCCTATTAGGGTTTCTCCCATTTCCTTCTTTTCGAAGAAGGAGATTTTGGGCCCAAAGGGTGCATCCTTCCCCCCCCCCCCCCAGCCCCCGCCCGCCAGTACTTATGAGGCGATCCCTTTTTGAAAAGGAGTGGCACACAAAAGGAAAATAGAGAAAAACTTGAGCACCTGCTCCCTTTTCCTTCATCAAACCACCAATATGGAAACCATCAATGGCAAGGTGGGTTATGTTCCATCCATCCCCACAACTCCATGAGTCTAGAAATATATGAGTCTGATTCTCCCAGAGATACATTTAGGGTTCGGCCCCTTTCAAGACGACTCCTTCTTCTTCTTCTTTTACTGATTCTAAATCTATGATCTTTATTTTCATGAAGTCATCTACTTCATTGGCCCCTTTTTTCATGAGATCTCAGTCGAAGGTCTTCCATATCAAGGCATCAAATGTAAATAATTATCATTTAGTAGGATGTTATGAACCTGAACTCCTAAATCAAATAATAGACATGTTTGCACCTTCTGATTTCCCCTGCAAGCATACCGATGGCAACATTGATCATCTTTGGGGCTCCAGTTGAGTCAAATTACATGTGCATTCTTCTTACTCTCAAAATTCTGGTCTCCTTTCACTCATCACCAAGTGATTCGAAGCTTTGTGAGAAACGTTTCATGAAGATGGTTCTATGGAACAACATGTTTTTGTTGGCAAAAGCATAGGCGTCGAATAACATTAAAGGGTTGGGGTAGAAAGATGCAACCTTGTCCATCACAAAGGCGTCTACTAGCATGTTACATCATTTTTTGTGATGGTAAAAGACATTACATCAATGATGGGTGAGAAATCGAAAGTTCCAGGTGTAAATTGCATGAATTTAAAGCTAAAGGACTAAATTGAGAATCGGGCCAAAGATCAAGAGGTAGTTTCATGTTTTGGCCAAATTAAAACTATCAAAATTGGGATTAGAATAGTCGGATCATAATTAGCTCTAAAATAAGAAGTTTATTGATATCGTGGCATCCATTAACAATAGAGATCTTACTCTAAATTGTAGTAAAAATTTTAAAGACCAAATTGCATTTTTTTAGCTCGATTCTTGACGAAAGTTATGGATCTAGCCTCGCTTTTACTTTTAGGCGATTATATCCTAATTTTTTGCAATTATAGTCTAACTCTAAATGGATGTGAGCTTCATTATCACGTGCGTTACACGTACAATATGAAAAACTTGTTCCCCCTCCTATTATCATCCCAAATTGTTCCTTATCCAAAATTCCAAATATTTCTAAAGATTCTCTAAGTTCCAAATTATTTTTATGTGTCAATCATCGTTGAGAAACCCTAGAAATTTTAGGAGAATTTGGAGGTGTTTGTGGGGAAAATGGGAAGTTAGGCCCAAACGCGTCTATTATTTGATTTGAGGGGTTTAGGTTCATAACATCTTATTAGATGATGATTCTTTTACATCTATTGCCTTAATCAGGAACACTAATAAAGGCCAGTGGAGTAGGTGACTTCATTGACAGAGATGGATCATAGATCCAAAACCAACAAAAGAAGAGGAAAAATAAGAAGAGAAAGATTAGGGGAAGGAGTCTTTTAGCTCGGAAAAGGCTGAGCCCATAAGGTTTCCTAAATGTCTCCATGGGAGAATTAGACCTGTGTAGCTATGTATTCATAGAGTTTTGGGGATGATTGGAGCATAGCTCACCTTGCCATTGATGGCATTCTGGTTGTGATTTGAGGAAGGAAGAATGAAGTAAATTGGGTTTTCTCCCTTTTTCCTTCTAGTTGCGCAGACTCCGTTTCTCTTTTTTCTAGAACCCCCTTTTATGAACCTCTAGAGTTTTATTTATAAAGGGGGAGGGGAAAGGATGCTACTATGCATTTTCCGCCAGGGCCTTGGGCCTCAAAAAGTCCTCCCTCATAAAAGGGGAGAAAAAAGAGAGAAGGATCACTAAAAGGGAGCCCATGTGTTTGTATGACAGTATGGGGAGCCAAAGGCTGAATGACAGGTAACTCTCCTCACTAATGAGGAAGAGATGAGTATGAACTCATGGGCCAAGGACCTAAAACGACATCTCATTAAGAGATCAAGCCATAGGCTCAGAAGAAAGTGAGCCAAGAGACCTAAACAAGAGGGTATCCCCCTTAGAGATTGAGCCATGGATTCTGAAATGACATAATTATCCATTGACTTGGTCAACGATATATTGAATGAGGGGACAAAATGTGACACCAATAGGAAGGGAGCAATTTATGATAATTTGGGACTTAGAGAAACTCCATAAAATATTTGGACTTAGGGTCAAGAATGATTTGAAATGATAATAAGAGAAGAGTGGGGTTTTTTGAATCGCATGTGATAAGGCACTCACTTTTGTTTAGAGTTAGGTTACTTTTTGAAAAAGATTGTTCATCTAATAATAAAAATGGGATAAGCTTTGTAACTTTTGGCAAAGGTCATGCTATGTAATTTGGCCATCTTGAAATGTTTTCGGCAAATGTTTCTTGAAGATATCAAATTTGGGTTAGCAATTTCCTTAACCTTTTCTTCTTCTTTCCATTAAATTTATTTCCTTAAACATGTTGACCTGGTCCACGAGTTAACGTCGAAACAAAAGGAAACAAAACATAAGCCTAACTCTATTTCTGAAGATAAGTGGAAAGATAGTAATTTCTAATCTAATTCCGAAAACATTTGAAGTACAAAGTTGGAAACAAATTGCATGGCATTTAATTGGCTACACAATTTTGTAGAGAAAAATCAAATTAAAAACTCACCTTTAAATAATTGAAGGGCTGCTTATAAAATATGACCCACAATTAAAGCTTAGTGGGAATAATATATATATATATATATATATATATATATATATATATATATATATATATATATATATCTTATTTTGGTTCCCAATTAACCAACTTGGTTCCATTTATTTCATGGATAATCTTCTCATTTTGAAAAACATTTTCAAATAAAACATTTTCATAAAAATTTGCTATTTTTCTGTTGTTTGGTTGCCATAATGAAAATTTACAAGAAAATAAAAAATATAGTTTTTTAAGAACATATAAAATACTTTAGAAACAAGAATTGAGAGTTTAAATGAATTAATAGTAGTAGGAACTGTAAAATTGGATATAATAAAAGGAAATGTGGCAAAGAAAATAAGGTGGAAGGCTTTGAGAGTGAAATTTAAACAATGTTTTATGAAAAAGAAAATGTAAAACATCTTTCACAAAAGATTAAGCATATTTTCCATTAACTCATTTTTTTAAACATTCTAAATACCGCGAAATACGAAAAATTTCCCTCAAACAAACTGAAACTTAGCTTAAGTAAGCTGACATATGTAAATCTATATCTATTAAAATAAATGCATTAAGATGTGGTCATAATGGCTCAACCCAACTCAAACCATAACTTGAATCAATTTATAGGACTCAATCTTAAACTCTTGTTTGGACAATCATGATATGCCGACAATTTCTCCAAGTCACCAATAAAAACTAATCTGTTGAACCTAGCAAATTTTATATTTGCAATATCAAGTTCGGCCCATGTCAACTAGCAATATTCAATCAAAACTATATTTTGGAACAAGATACTAGCAAGTATTAGCTCGTATAGTAGTGACTTGCTTCCCTCTTGTAAAAGGCAGGAATTTGAGTTTTTACTATGTTAAATTGTGAAATAATTTTCACTCCCCTTTATTAGGCTATAGCCACCTTTGTAATTTGAAAATAAATAAATAAATAACAAGGCCCAAATGAAAAAGCATTCAAGCATCAACATTCAGGGCATGATTTTGGCATAATTGGGTGCTGAGGAAGGACCCGAGTAGGAGGTTCCCAGCATATGAACCCCTTCAAGACAAGGATCTTTGGATGAGCAGGGGAGTCCCTCCCCAATCGGTCGTTAAGCTTCACCTAATGCATAAACATGGTCAAACTTCAATTACCAACATTCTTCTAGCAGCAATGCCATTGATATATTTCAACTCGACTCAGTTCTGATGCTAATTGCAGTGGCTTGATTGTATGTTGGCATCGCTTACTGCGGTTTTTCACATGTAAAAGGAGAACAGAAAACTCAACCTTCGACGCCCCATTGACCAAACCAAATGGGGTGCGATTTTAAACAATATTTCTCGAGCCCCTAACTCATTAACATTTCCCGAGTCCCTGACTCGTTAACAATATTTCTCGAGTCCCTGACTCGTTAACAATATTTCTCGAGTCCCTGATTCGTTAATATTTTCCGAGTCCCTGTCTCGTTAGCATTTCCCAAGTCCCTAACTATTTAACATTTCTCGAGTCCCTGACTCATTAATACTTCCCGAGTCCTTGACTCGTTATTACTTCTCGAGTTCCTGACTCGTTAACACTTCTCAAGCCCAAGTTCGTTAAAATTCCCCAAACCTAGGCTCTCTTTAAAGGATAATCCACCTTGGGCCCACGGCCCCACTTTTCACAAAGGTGAATCTGGACCCATAGCCCATGCGTTGCTTTTTCCCTTAATAGAGGAAAGGGCACGTCCTTTTGGAGCCTTTGGCTTCACTCTGTTGCCCTAGGGGGACACGTGGTGCCCATCTAGGGAACCTCCCATGATTGAGAATATTTTTGGGCCCAAGGCCAAAGGTTGCACCACATCCTCTCATCCCTCACCTCTAAACTATATAAACAAAACCCTAAGGGTTTTGCAAGGGGAGGCAATTCGGAGATCTTAACAGAGAAAGAGAGAAAAGAGAGAGAAGCAAGAGCACTCACCTTCATCTCTATCTTCTTCATCACCAATACTGCCAATGGCAAGGTGAGGACCTCCAGTAATACCTCCACGGCTCTATAAGCCATCAGAACTACAAGGGTCTGATTCTCCCATGGAAATATATAGGAAACCCGGCCCCTAACAACTCTAATACCTTAAAACCCTAATGGCCTTCATAGCTCCTATGGAACCCTCAATGGCCACTGTTCCTCATCTTCTTCATCATCTTCTGTTTTTCACCCAAAATGGGTCTATGGCTCTGTTCTTCATTCTTCCACCATCTGTTCATTGATGTTCTTCACATTCGGACCATGGCTCATCTTCAGATTTGTATTTCACAAATTCGCTCCCATTAAACTCATCCTTAATACCCACGCATATCCTTTAAGGATCTTAATCGAAGGTATTCTATACCCACGGTATTGGATGTAAATAATCATCATTTTTTCAGATGATGTGAACAATGATCCTCCTAAAACAAATATGATGAGTTTGTGACTCCTTGTTTTTCCCACTAACAGTGCAATTACCCTTCCTAAAATTAATTACCATCAAGAAAAGTCCAATCCAAGACAAGGATCATTGGACAAGCAGGGAAGTCGCTCCCCATACCAATTATCACGAGGGATTCCATCGATAGTTAAACTTCGCCTAACACATAGATGCGGTCAAACTTCAATTAGCAACACTCTTCTCTCAGCAACACCATTGATATATTTCAACTCGGGACTCAGATCTGATACTAATTGCAGTGCCTTAATGCAACTACTATTAAAATTAATTACAGTCAAAAAAAGCCAAACCCCAACTTATAATTTTATATAATTTATTTCCCAACACTTAATATTTTTCTCTCTTGCTTTACTACTATTCACTACACTCAATTTTATTATATGCTCTTTTTTGGTTTTCAATTTCCATTTTTTTTAACTTTGTTTCATTTATTTTTTGGGTGACCAACTTATAAACCTAGCTTTTGCATGACACGTGGACTAAAAATATTCATGAACGCTAATTAATTGGAGAACCAAATGACAATGATAAAAATGGAAATTGTTAATTGTGCTCGTGGACTCAAATTTTGTAATGGCTCAACGGAAACAGGATTTAATGAGCCAAAGCTACCCTGAAAGAATCAATTCAAGTTTTTGCATAAATGGATAAATTGGGTAATCAAATGTATATTTTGATGGGTCTTGCAACACTCCCATCCAATTCGCATAACAAATTAAGAATGTGTCGATAAGGTTTTATTAAAATCTCGTTTGAAGGACATTTGTTTGTCAACAAAGTCTCCTATTATTAAAGTACTATTAATATTTATTTTAATTATATCTCATGTTACAGTAACTCAATTCTTGAATTCGACTTGAAAGCTTCTTTATTCAACTTGAATTCGACTCAAAAGTCTATATCTACCATACAAGATGTACTTTATATGATTAAGGTACATATGAATTTAGTTTTATTCTAGAACGAATGATATGAAGCATGAACCCTTTCGACTAGCAGATGATTGCGTAGATTAATTGGACAAACGGATCTATTAACAATGTGTCGAGCTCAATATAAATACACACGCCCAGGTTGAGACTTCAAATATTAAAGCAAAGGTGGGTAAAATAATTAGTTGCTATGTACAAGCAATTTCTGCATTTATTGGATTTGGATCCTCTCCACTCTAAAAAGTATGCAGTCCTGCACAATTTTATAATTTTTAAAATTTTGATAAATTTTTAAATAAGTTGAACCGTACAGATGGAAATAAAACACAATAATACATGGGCATGTCAATTTTCATTAGATTTGGAAATACAAACCTATTCATCCCGAGTGTTGAAAATTCAGTATAACTTTTAAATGTCATTTCTTCGCCTTCTTAGGATGAATAGACTGTTTATTTTCAAATCTTATGAAAATTGACATGTTTCTATGTTTTTATATTTTATTTCCATTCGTACGATTAAAGTTATTTAAAAATGTATTATAAATAAAAAAAATTATAAAACTGCATACTTTTGGACCGAAGAGGATTTGGTTCCGCATATATTATGTGCAATCATGGGTGATTATTCTTATCAAATTACGATCACTCATATATTATATTGGGTGAAAAATGATGACAGATGAAAGCAAATCTTGTATCATTAAGTAATCCAGTATGCAATTTTTTTTCCATTTGGTACAAAATATTAAATATACCTATAGAGTTGGAAAGTTTTCAACCTACAAGGTCGTTCACCCTATACCTACTCTAGTTGCACGTATCAACTTTATTCTCTGAGCTAGTAAAACAAAATCAATTTGGTCAAAACTAATCTTACTTTTGCTTGGATTTATGGTTTAAGAACATTTCTGTAGATTTGTGCCGAGTTCTCGAGATAAATTGCGTTTACCAGTATTTGTTTTCGTTTTCTTATGAGAGAGACACTTGTAGTTGTAATATTTATATTATCCGATTCAAGTTTTTTCTTGAAATATATTTTTAGTTAGTTTAGATTAGACCGGTCAATGGACCCAACCCAGATCCGATCCTTTTAATTAGGGTGGGTCTATGAAAAATGAACCCAGACCCAAATTTAAATCCTGACCCTTTTAGATATGTTTAAATGACCAAAACCCAGACCCACCTAAATTAAAACTACTAGAAACCCTGAACGCCTTTCCCGTTCTTATCTCTTCTTTCTCTCAATTGGCTTTTAGATTTAAATGGAATGAAAAATGTAGCACAAAAAGTATTGAAAATGGGCCTAGGATAAACCCGTTTACCTAATAGTTTTGGCTGGTTTGTGTTTGATTTTAGTTTTGGACTTGCTCTCTAAATGGGATGGGTCTGGACCCATTAAAAAATTGATGGGTGTAGGACGGGTCTAGGTAGAGTCGACCTAGACTCGACCCATTGATAGGCCGAGTCTAGATAACCACAATATGTTCATATACAAACTTGGATTAGGGTTGACACACAACCTCATATTTCCCTTTATAAAATTTGGTTATGCAAACATAGGTAGAATTCTTATTTATTTTTTGGAAGAGATGCAAAGATAGGTATCTTAATCATAAATTAAGTTTTCGATTCATATTTACACTCCCTATATTCAGTGCGGAAAAATGAAATCGGATCTCATGCATTTGAGTTTAAAAGACGAGACTGGTCTTTATTAAAATGACCTATTTCACTGTAACTGGAGCATGTGATGATGAATGTTCGCTCTATTGGTTCAACTCTTTTTAAATTATGACACGAGACATTCAAAAGGGAATCACTTTTTCTTTTCAAAACTGATTATATTCAATATGATTTGTTTCCATTTTATCAAACGTAGCCTTAAACATGAATCCCGTTTTATTTGAAAAATGAGTGAATTGTGAGCATGAGTATGCATAACACGGAGAGAGAAAACGTATTTTTTTCTAAAAGAAAAGTCTCCATTAATTGAAAATTAAATTTCAATTACGTGATATTATTGAATTGTGGGATACCATTCAAGATACATGTAATTAAGATTAGACAAATTAAAAGCTATTCTCATTTTGAATGTGACAATTTCAAAATTTGAACGCAATCACGCCCTGGGCGGTCAACAAAGGTAATGACGTGGAATAATTTTCCACCAATCATGACATTTTTTCCATATTTACTAAACCTATAAAATTAATTATATACTGGGTTGAGGCTGTGCGGGATGAGACTGTTCCTAAATACGTCATAGGAATATTTTAGTTTCCACAAAATCGAACGGCTGAGGAGAAGCCACGTCACTCCAAGCGCTCATCTGTCCTCGGAACCACGTAGCAGGCCTCGAGTTTCGTCGTCTCACGCGCCCCATGGGCTATGATTCCGTACAACCGATCCCGTTCTTTCATAACGCAACGACCAACAAGGAAGGAGGCACCTGGCCCCGAGGGGTCCCTTTGGTAAAATCCAACAGTTACCTTGTCGTCTCGTAGGACCGAAAGTGCCCCTAACTGGGTCAGCGTCACCAAACACCACCTGATTACTATGCTCTCTTTTTTGCTTCCCGAAAACGCTTTTTCACAATTAAATCAATAATAAATAACAAACCCAAACAAAAAAATATAATAAAATAAAAATAAAAATCCGTAGCGAAAAAAGACAAAAGGAAGGGAGATAGAGTAATCCATTTTCATTTGGCACGAAGGGGGGAGCGGCTACTCTACTGTGCAGAGGACGGCATTACGGTCTCTACGATTCGCTCCGTAAATCAACGAGGGAAATGATGGTTTGATCCTTTTCAAGGAATTCCAAAAATTCCATACCTTTTGTGTAGGGTTGAGTGATTAGAGCGCCTATAACAGAGCATGAATGCACGTTATTGATCGGTAGGTTCGGCCGCGGCGTATAATTCCCCAAGCCCTTGTTTCTATGTCACACTCGCTTCGCTTTTTCCTTGCGAGTGCATCTCTCTCTCTCTCTCTTCTCTTTTTCTGTTTCTTGTTTTTCTCTCTCTAGCTTCTCTCTCCCTCTCTCTGACTCACTTCTTTCATTCTCTAGTTTTGACGTTTTCTCGGCGTAGATCTCTTCTGTATCTGTCCGCATCTCACTCTCTGTGTCCGGCGCGGATCTCTCTCGTTCGCTTCTCCGCCGTGCGATCCGATGCGTCGGCGTTGACCGGGTCGCGATCTCGGGGTGCCGCCGCCTACTCGTAGCAGTAGCTCACCGCCGGCGATGGGCCAGTGCTACGGGAAGGACATTTCCGGCGATGGAGCCACCGTCGTCACCGTATCCGCAGCCGATCCGCCCCACTCGCCGCTGCCGTCCTCCTCCAACGGCGGCGCCGCTACCCCCGCGGTGAAGAGCACGCCCGGCCGCGCCTCCGCCACCAGTCCCTGGCCCAGCCCCTACCCTCACAGCGCCACCAGCCCGCTCCCCGCCGGGGTCTCGCCGTCCCCCGCGAGGTCCACTCCCCGCCGATTCTTCCGCCGCCCGTTCCCGCCGCCCTCGCCGGCGAAGCACATCAAGGCCTCGCTGGCGAAGCGGCTCGGCACGGCGAAGCCCAAGGAAGGCCCGATCCCCGAGGAGGGCACGCAGGTTGAGCAGTCGCTTGACAAGAGCTTCGGATACGCCAAGAATTTTGGTGCGAAGTATGAATTGCTGAAAGAGGTAGGGCGAGGGCATTTTGGTCACACGTGCTCCGCGACATGTAAGAAGGGAGAGCTTAAAGGTCGAGCTGTGGCAGTGAAGATCATTTCCAAAGCGAAGGTGCGATTTTAGTGTCGTTTCTTTTGATCTGTTCATTGAAGTGGTTGGGTCTACTTTGCATTGTTTCTTGTTGATTCTCTGCTCACCCCGATGCACTTTACTCATTTTCGGATCTTGTCGAGAGTTTAATTTGATTGAATTTGCGAAAATGTTTTTGTTGCGCTCATGTATTGTGGTACAAAGTCTTGAAATTTGCATCGGTTTCTCTGCAAGTTGGTAAGTTGAGACGTGAACTTTGTGTAAAGTGGTATTGGAGGATGCCGTTGTAGTCCTTGCCTTGATCAAGAAATTGAAATTCACCTCCTCCTCCTCCTCCTAATAGGAAGCTCTGATATTTATGATGCTTGACCTGTATGAAATCTTGAGTTCATTACTGAAACGAGAGTTGAAAGCAAAGAGACGGTAAGATTGATGTGTAATGCTTAATTAACTTGCCTATTGCATTAGGTAATGAGGTTAAAACTAGTTTCCTCACCTTAGTTTAGGAATCAGTTGTTATTGTCCTGAAAATTTCTGGAACCTGGGACCCAGAAGCTAATCCTCTGAATTGTTTTGAACCCGCCAAAGTCTGCAAAAGGAAAATCAGAATGCTTTAGATGCTTGTCCAACCAAATACTAGTGCAACAATTTGTCTTGCAGTATTATATTGTTTTACCTGGAGAATTAAGTTAAATTTTGACTCACCATTTTAATGCTATTCTGCAAGTCATGAATTGCAGAAGGAAAATCAGAATGTGGGTATCTGCCTAGAAGTTTTGGTGGTCTAATAGATGTCAGGAATTAATTCTTTTCACTATAACTAATTTAGCTTTCTCGTGTAAGCTTTTGTGAGAAAGTATGTGGCTTTTTTCTTGGATCCCCTGAATGGTACCAATAATAGATAAGAATGAGAAAAAACTTCTACCTGTAAAAAATTGTTACTGAAGTCTTAGCTCTCTGTAGAATTGTTGCCGAGGATTGGTCCTGTGTGATAAGTCCAGGGACAAAAGTACCCTGATACCGATCCTAATACCTTTCTTAAAATGGAGGCAAAAGATAATTAAGTGTTGTCAGAACGTAGAAGAGTTTGTCTATTGTATGAAACAAAACATTAAGGAAATACTAAAGATGGGGCTTAGGAATCATATAGATGGCATTTTAATTTCCTAATACAGTAAGGGTCTCAGTCTTCTAAGAACAATATTCTGCAGTAACAAGGATATGAGGCAATACTTTACGAATTCAACTGCATAAATGCATCAAGCAGGATTTAGCAGTGTTCTTGAATAGCTGGCTTATAATTGGGGGCAGCGAGTAGCACAAAGATAAATATGGTAATCGCGGAGGTCATATAATTCAAGCCATTTCCCTTATCTTGTGTAAAAGAAAATTCAACGGAATCTCTATTTCACATTGTTTTTAGATCTATAAACTATGTGATTTCAATGATGATCTCTTGGGTGTGTTAATTGTAGAATTTCTGTTTCTAAACGAGCTTGTTTGGCAGATGACGACTGCAATATCAATTGAAGATGTTCGTAGAGAGGTGAAAATATTGAAAGCTTTATCAGGTCATAATCACCTGGTTAGATATCATGATGCCTGTGAGGATGCCAATAACGTATACATAGTCATGGAGTATGTCGTTTCTCACCTGGTTTATTTAGTGTTACTTGAAGATTGTGAGATTCACAATCCACAGATTTCTGCTATGGCCTTTTTATCTATCTATATATATATATAGATAATTTAGCAATGGGTCTTTGAATTTCATTTATGGGGTCATTTTAAATGCTTTCTTAACTACACTATGTTTAAATTATTAAACCTTGTAAGCTAAAATCCTTTTCATTACTTCAAATGTCAATGTTGAATTCATAGTCGAAATTTCTAGCTTTTACTTTTAGTTGTATAATTATACAATTTGTTGTCAGTTTTGAGATCAATTAGCCTGATATCTGTAGAATTTTATTTTGTCATCAGATTGTGTGAAGGTGGCGAGTTACTGGAGAGAATTTTAAATAGGTACGATGAGTTTGTTTACAGAAGAATTTGGCATCATTTCATTATTTCAAAGGTTAAACTTTAAAGCACTAATGTGAATTAATTTGTTGCAGAGGTGGAAAATATTCCGAGGAAGATGCAAAATCCATCGTTGTGCAAATTTTAAGCGTGGTTTCATTTTGTCATCTTCAAGGTGTTGTGCACCGCGACTTAAAACCGGAGGTTTTTACTTCTTGGAACTCTGTCTTTCTCTTTTTTCTTTTTCTTTTTCTTTTTTTTTTTTTCTGGAGTGTGACAATCCGTCCCTTCTTCCCATATTTTTGTATTCTCTTCATGTTTAGTTATTCACACCCATTACAAGGTTGTTATTTTATTATTTCTTATTTTAAATTTCTCTTTTATTTTTGTTTCACAGAATTTCCTTTTCACCTCTAGAAATGAAGATGCCGACATGAAGCTTATAGATTTCGGTCTTTCTGACTTTATTAGACCAGGTAATGACTGAAGAATCCTACTTCTTGGTTATCAACCAGTATGTCAGTGTACATGATAAGCTTTTACAAGTTGACAAATTAAGGCATGCATAATGTTGTCAAAAAGATAATCTTCTTGGGTTACTGTTTCTTTTAAACCCTAATTCAAGTTATTGTGTTCTTTTCTTTTTTGTGATTTCACCTATGGTGTTGGTTATCAATGTCTTGGGATAATAACAATAATACCTAGATCAATATTTTATCCTTGGATTGCACTAGTTTGTTAACTTTTTTCATTCTATCACAGAATGGAACATTTTTGGAATTAATGTTTTCAGAAAATTGGATTTAATGAAGCTGTATTGTGTGTGTGTGGCAACAGGACTGTATTGCAGATGTTCCATTATTTCAAACTATTACTGGAACAATTTTGATGAGTTATTATTCTTTGTTATCACTTATATAGGTGATGATGCTAGTCTGAAGTTGAAACAATTTAATAGATTTTTTATTCTCCTGATTTAAAATGTTGTGTGTAGGTTATGCTGCTGACCTTCATTTTCAAATGCTGTGTAGTACATTGTGGATCTCTATTTATGCTCTGAATAAGTGTGAAGTAAAGGACTATCAGTTTTAATATTGTAGACAGGCTGAACTGGAACTGGACAGACTGTTGAAGCATGGTTTAGTTGACCTTTTTGCTCTAGTTAATGATCAACTAGGTGCCCTCAATTTGCTTTGTGCTGGTTAAATTGATCTCGGTTCTAGTTAATGATCAACTAGGTGTCCTCAAAGTTTGCTTCATGCTGGTTAAATGGACTACATAGGCTTTGCTGGACTGCATATGCAGTTATGCAGCTCAAGCTTATCCTGAAACAAATTAATTATGATTCATATGCTGAATGTGTTTGAAATTTAAAACTTAAGATTTGATTCTGATGTTGCTGAGTGTGACCTACATGTCACCAGAAATGTATTAAGCGTCTGTTTCTGAGCAGGCAGCTGCTGTGCTTGTTGCTCATGAACTTTTTGGGAATGGGGTTAGGGTAGTCTTCTCTAAATGTTCATTGAGAAAATGCATCAAGTGTCTGTATTGATTGGGTCTTGTGCGATGGAAAGCTAACCTTAAAATACTTGTTCTGGTGTGAGATTAAATTAGGGTCACATCTTTTTGTTTTTGCTAGGGCCAAATTTAGGGCCATCATATACCACACAGTTGATGGACTTCCTACGGTTACAATGATTTTTATGCTAGTTCCAAGGCCCTGCACACTGATAAGGCTTGCCTCTTTACTCAACTTCTTGAACTTTTGGATTTTGTTGTAAGCCAGAAGTATAGATTTTTTTGTATGTATGGATTTATTGTTAGTACTTTTTGCAGAACTGATGCAGAGATAAGATGCCAGAAGTGCTAATTGTTTGCACTAAAATTTATTTTTTGGATGATGTTTACAAGAAAAGATGCGCATCATGCAGCAAGAGCTTTTGAAGAATACAAATTAGTAATGAAAATAAAGCACCCTTGCATTGGGTTTGTTGTAGAAAAGGAAAAAACAATATAATCATCAGTTGGGCAGAATAGTCATCATGTGAATAGATTTCTTTTTGGCTTTTTGTAACTCTAATTCAAATCTTTGTATGTATTAATTTCTGTGTTGGGTGTTTGCAGATGAAAGACTTAACGATATTGTTGGAAGTGCATACTATGTTGCACCTGAAGTCCTCCACAGATCCTATAGTCTTGAAGGAGATATTTGGAGTATCGGCGTCATAACTTATATACTGTTATGTGGAAGCCGCCCTTTCTGGGCAAGAACAGAATCTGGAATCTTCCGAGCAGTTCTAAGAGCTGATCCTAATTTTGATGATATGCCTTGGCCAACAGTTTCCCCAGAAGCCAAAGATTTTGTAAAAAGGCTATTGAACAAGGACTACAGAAAAAGAATGACTGCTGCTCAAGCTCTAAGTAAGTTTTGATAATCCTTCTCTTTGAATTGTCCTTCATATTACAAAAAGTACAGGGAAAATAGAGAACTTTTAGAACATGGGTGTGTGTGTGTGTGTGTGTGTGTGTGTATATATAGGTATAAAAACTATTATAAAATGGAAAACAGATAGCATTTTCGAAAACTAAATAGAGTCTAGGCCTTGAGGTCTTATAATTTTCCAGATATATTAGCCACTTGTATTTCCCATCTTTTCATGCTTTGGGCCTCCAAATCACCACTGGAGTTTAATATACTCAACAGCACAAATGATGTCTGAGAAATTACATAAAATAGAGCCCTGGCATTCAATTTAGTCAGTGATCTTAATTAATAGATGGATTTGGTCCTTCTCTTGTTGATGTTCTGAACTTGTAATTTTACTTATTATTGCAGCTCACCCTTGGTTGCGCGATGAAAGTCGTCCTATTCCGTTAGATATTTTGATCTACAAGCTAGTGAAGTCATACTTACTTGCTTCCCCTTTTAAACGTGCTGCACTGAAGGTATTGGATATCTTTTAAAACTTCTGTTAGTCTCATTGGCATACTGCAAGGGTAACTTCCCTAGATTCAGGCTTCCCTTGTGGCCAAAATGTTTCCCTTCATTTGGATATGATGGTGCATAATGACATATTTGTATTGCAAAAGAAGAGGAAATAGTTACTTGCAAACTGAAAAAGGGAATTCACTCTTTATGCCCCACCTTGTATCTATTTTCTTGATAATTAGTACTTTCACTAGGAGCAGAACATCTATTGATCTCTCAACTACTAGTGATCTTCGCATATTATTATTTTTTTCATATGGTTTCCCCATGGGTTTAGTTTGATTTGTAATTACATTAGCATCTCTCTGTGAAATGACTGAAAGAAGGATTAAGATTGACTAATAAATTTTTGCGCATTAATTTTTTTCCATTTATTTTTAGTTTTCTACCAGAAAGGATTATTTTGCTCTTCAAAGATTTATGGGCTTTATGAGCCTCAATCCATAAGGCTGAAACAACGATTCATGCCCAGGATACATTTTCTGAGGACACAATGAAAAAGATGGTTACATACATGCTGATCGCTATTTCAATTATCAACAAAAGAATAATAGGTGCATTAATTGAGAAAGTTGTCTTACTGCTTCTTAAGATTGATTAAAACATTAAGCGGCCATCTCCTCCTCTTACAAGGGGTTGAAAAGGTTGGAGGCTCTAAACCTGTTGTGTGCATGAGTATTTACTTATCCCCAAAAAAAAAATATTTAAGAGACCATCTCCATCAAGAGCCTACTAAAGGGTGGCATGTAACCCTGTGTTTCGGACTTCAAATGCTAGGATGTCAAAGAGTACTGTCTTTATCTATTTTTCTTTCTTATTTTCTTCAATATGTAACTGCCATTGTCATGTTGCATATGTTCTGTTGACTTCTTTATTCTTGTTGGCTATTTTTTAAGTAAGCATTCATTTGAGAAAATCTGGTTGAATGGTTAGAAAGAATTATCATTTTTTCCATTGATATTAATTTTGAGTTAGCAGGATATATTGACAATTGAGCATCTCGGTTTGTGATTGGTTCCAACTGTGTTTTTTAATTTTTAATTTTTTATTCTCTCATTTTTACAGGCTCTTTCAAAAGCTTTGACAGAGGTTGAGTTGGTGTATCTCAGAGCTCAGTTTTTGCTGTTGGAACCAAGTACAGATGGTTTTGTGTCTCTGGATAATTTTAGAATGGTTATTTACTGCCTTTTTGTCTGTTACTGTTTGAGTTGATGCATTGGTATGTGTTTGGGCAGACACTGATTTAAGTCTGCTCAAAGGCAAAATGGTGCATTTCTTCATTCGTAAATTTCTGATTTTGAAAGCATACTAATGGTTGTGGGATAAAACCTATGCAGGCTCTTCTGAGAAATGCAACAGATGCTATGACAGAATCGAGGGTTCCTGATATTCTAATTGCGGTAAGGCATCAGAGTTCTGTGTAATCAGCTTCAATAGTGCTCCCCTTCACCTGGTTTCAGTTGGCTGGCTTCGTTCATTTCTGGAAACAGTTTTGTATGCTTCGACTTTAAGACCACTCATGAACTTTTTGAACTAGTGACTTTAAATTTACTTACGCTTTAGCAGACTGAATTAGCCACTGTTATCCTAGTAAGCATTTGGCCAGATGGGGTTTGTTGCTAGCTTCCTGCGCATATTTTAGCTTTTCGGGTAGTTTCTTCCGTTTTTTCCAATTTTGGGGGGGACAAAAAAGACAAGAAAAGAAGAAAGGCGTCAAATTCATTGCTCCAACATTACCATGAAGAGTCACACGGCAAAGGTCATCCTTGATAACATTTGCTACATCTCTGGAAAATGCAAGACCCAAGCTTACTGTTTAAGTATATCATGGCCTTTTTATTTATTTCTCGGTAATACACTTTGTAACAGCCTTTGAACAAAGGCCCATGCACTGCTGTTTTCCTTGTCTTCCGCAAGCCCTTGCACTTACTAGAGAGTGGGTGCCATTGAACAAAGGTTCATTGGTGGACCTTTATGAGCAAAAGCATCTGCAAGCCCGTTCACCTCCCTAATAACATAGCTATCTACTGACAATTCCTCCGGTAGCTGGTAATTCCATGGGTAGTGTTTGTGTGTACGTATCAAAGTGAGAAGGTACTGATCAGTTAATTTGCTGGTTCATTCTGAACAGATGGAACCTCTCTCCTTCAGAATGATGGAATTTGAGGAGTTTTGTGCAGCTGCAATCAGCACACATCAACTTGAGGCCCTTGAGGGGTGGGAGGAAATAGCATCAACTGGTTTTGAGCATTTTGAACAGGCGGGTAACCGGGTTATCTCGGTTGATGAATTGGCACGGGTAAATATGCTTCTATAACTTCAGGATCTTTCTTTCCCCTGCTGTTTGCTTGGCTCAATCCTCAATTTCTCCTTGGTTCAGGCATCTTATCATAGTTGTCTTAAATCTGTTTTGAGTCTTGCAGGAGCTAAATCTCGGGCCATCAGCACACTCAGTACTTAGAGACTGGATTAGAAACTCCGATGGAAAGCTTAGTTTGCTTGGGTATACCAAGTTTTTGCATGGTGTGACAATCCGCAGCTCGAACACAAGACACCATTAGTTTTACGTATTTTACAATTGATTTCTTAAAAATTAATGGCATCCAGAAAAAATTGTAGGAATTTTTTTTTTTTTTTTTTCCTTTTGGGGATTTTGGTAGGGTGGTATGGGAAATGTGTAGATGAATGTGTTGGTGAGTCCTGCTGAGGCTGTTGGGGGGCAAATATCAGATTGACATTATTCATTTGTCATGCCCTATTTTTGCAAATCATCAAAGATTATATTGGTTTGAGTTCTATTATGGTAGCGTTTTGGTGAATAGAAAATGTTAAAAATAATCCTCCGTTTAGTGCCCGAGTTCACTGGGCCACCTTTTTTACTTTTTTCTTTTTTTCTTTTTTTTTCTTTCCTGCTAAGCAAGATTGCATCCAAGGGGAAGTTGGGTTCGTAGAATTTGTTCGGGAACGTGATATTCCTGTGAATGTCAGAGGAAATGTGAGTCATCATGTGGAGTAGAAAGTTTAAACCATCCTTATAGATGGAATGAATTATTATTTATGTAATACCTGGTAAGACTCATAATAATAATAAATATTCATAATAAATTATTAGCGGTTCGTTGTTTAGTTAATAGAAAAGTTGGACAAACTCCTCTCTTTAAAATAAAGTATTTCATCATTATAAACGTTTTTTTCGATACTTTTAAGTTTATATTGTAATGTTTTTAAAAAGGATATCATAATAATATTAAATATATGAATTTCTTTTGATGTATATCAAACATAAATTAACAAACATAAGAATGTCAGATTTCTAGAATTATATTTTTGAGCATTCTATTTTGAGAAATGTGGGATTTATTCAGCCAAATAATCCTTAAGCACATCTTAGCTGACTTGTTTCAAATACATGTGATGGACACGATTTTGGCGGGTTGACCCCCGGAGAGGAGGCGGCGGCTGCCCGGCAGTGGATTTTCCAGAATTGCCAATAACACGAACCACTGGAACTCGCAACAGATAAAAGGATAAGTAAAAAGTCGCACCCTAATTAATCATATAAGAAATCAAGAATCGAGTTATTAGTGACACGTGATTTAATTTTGATGAAAATCAGTGGTATGTTTTAAAAATAAGAAACAAAATTTTGTGTTTTTTTCGTGAATTTGGTGCGAGTATAACGAGACTCCGGTCGAAGTATCACATTTTTGTGGTCGCGTGCTGACATTGTCCCTGGTGGGTTGGCGATTCCTTCCTTCCTTCCTACCTTCAAGTCCACACCGAGACATGTATCTACTTGTCCATCATGAAAAGAAGGAGATATAGAAGCAGGGAATGAATGATCCAAAGCATCATTTTATTCATTTGGAAGGAAAGTTCAAGGATATTGCATCCATTGGAAGCTTGCCGGCCAACTTTTGTTTGCAAAGTTGGAGCATAATTTTGGCTGTTAAGATGGAATCTTATATGATAAGTGGATGAAACTCGATTTTTACCAATTAGTTTAATACATGTATAAAATAATAAAGAAACCTACTAAATTTCATTCAACTTAAGTTGGTTGCACAAGAAACATTGAAACTATATTCGTTGCTTTGTAGACTACTTAATTCCGCTCAATCTATACGGTTACGGTTTATAGATTATGAACACGTATTAAGTTATTTGCCGAACAACTAAAGAACAAGCATCAAAAAAGACAAGCAAAAGGGCTGGTTCCGTAATATTTCTCACGGATTTTCACTATACATGACATGCGTCATTAAGGGAGAATAAATTCAAACTGTCCCGACCTAAGGGGATTTTAAGATAAAATTGCTCCATGTCCAGGCATCGAACCCCCACCATGGGCCTTGGCTGGGCTCGACCTTTGGAGTTGCAAAGCATGATGCCTCCCAATTATGAAGCCAACGTTTTCTAACAATTAATGCGTTCCACAAGGCTTAATTACGGAGATGTGAATGGAAATATTGATTCTAATCCTATTGTTTACCGGTATAAAAGATCATGAAATAATTATTTCCTTCTCATACTTTTATTTTTATTTCATTTGCACCATCAAAACGTAACCTAAAATTCATTGTCTAACAAGGATCCTTACCACTCTAATTGGAGTTTAGGAGAGAAAATAAAATGAGCGATAATATTTTTAAGGAGAGGAGAGAAAAGAAAAGATAAGATATGTTTTCCTTCCCCATTGATTGAGAGTTTATGAAGGAAAATTAAAGGGAACACTTCCTTGTTGATTGCAAGTCAGAAAGAAAAGGGAGGGAGAGAAACGTAGGTATAAAGCCTTAAAACTAACATATAGTTTTATTTTTATCATTCGTTATTTACAAGGAGAACTGGGTACTATGAACGTTTCATTAAAATCATTTTTTCTTCCCTCCAAATCATCTCTCTTTTGAACCGATGTAACTAAAAGGAAAGTTAGAGGTTTTCATCCTTTCATTTCTTTGTAAACCCTTACTCCACAAAACTCGAAATTAAGAGATTCTGCTCCCATCTTCCCAAATCCCTCACCTCCCCTCCAAATCCTACTATCCAATAAAAAGTGTAATCACTCGTTTGGTTTGTAGAATAGAGTGGAACCGATATTATACAAAATATAATATGAATAATGAGAGAAATATATGAGAAATAACTTTTCAAGGCGCACGAGTGAAATAAGCAATAGTTATTATAGTCTTAATAATAATTGTTTTTTATTTATTCTCCTTATAATCCATGCGAGGCAACGAGTGGTACGGCTTCTCCCCGACTGTTAAGAGGATAGAGGTCATGCATCCAATGGAAGGCAAGCATCAAATACCCAACCTACTGCGGCCCCAAAACGACAGCCACCACGCTTTCACTCTCATGCCACGCACACTGACCTGCATTCCCGCACAGCACTGTTGGACACGACTGGTTGAGTAGGGGCTATTGGACGCACTATTAGATTTAGATTCTCTTCATTTATGGCGGTGAGAAATGAATAATTTTTGAATAAATGTCACGATCTTAAATATAGTCACAACTATTCATAATATGTCATTCTCTTATCTAAATTGTACTTAATCTCCACTAAAGAACCTATGGACCTACCATTTTTTTTTTTTTTTATAATTTCAACATGTCTAGAATAGGCATCCTATGGATGAAATGTCATAAAAATTTAACCTCGTCATAACATTTTTACATTTATTTTGTTCTTATAATATTCAATTTTTTTTTCCAACCTAAAGCAACTTGTAAAGACAATTACCCCAAAGGTTTCTTCCATCCAACAAGCGCCCGAGGAAGGAGGTCATACGTCCTATAATACGTCCTATACAAGGCAGGCAAGGGTTTTTTCTAATCGTATTAACTACCCAATCTAATGCGGCCCCTCCGAAACAGCCACCACCACACCACTCTCAAGCACACAAGCTAATAATCTGCATTCCCACTCATTGTAGGCTTCAAGAAATGGCCACGTGAGGGAGTGGCATGACCCTTTTTCGACTATCCTTTTAATGTGATACATAACAAAATAAAAGCAACCAAAATCACTATAGTTTACGAGCACCATTTATTTTCTAAAACATAATTCATGCTCGAGTAGTTGTGGTCATCATCATCATCACCATCATATCTAACTAGTCGTCCATGGTGTGCAGACGAAACAACACAAAATCAAAACAACCCAAAATTAACTTTAAACAATATAGAAAGAGAAAGGAGGTTTATGATTTCATCTAACCCAATCCCAGTCCTCCGCTGCATATCTTAATTTAGGGGACTGTCACTAAAACTCGTCAGACCCTAAAGCACCCGATAACATCATGATGATGGAGATGCATGGATGATGATGAGCGCTCCTCGTCGATGATGCACTGCACGAACCGGAAATCCCGAACTTGACAAGGAATGGTGATGGTGCCTTTGTGATCAAAGCCGTACTCTTCCTCGGCTTCCTTGAGCAGCTGCAGGAACAGCGGGTGATTAAAGTACGCCACCGGCACCACAAACCTCTGCGGTTCCTCTCCTTTTCCTCCCACCCTTATCGCCAAACACCCCTTCGGCACATCCCTTATTCTATCCCTATTCCCTCCTTGTCTTTTACCATAATGACCTCCATGTCCTTGATGATGATGATGGTGAGGATGGTGAAGATGTGGTAGGTGGAGGTGGAAGCTCCGGAAACTCCTCTCCCCGCTCCCCATCTGTCCCGATTTTCCCGAGAAAATACTTTCACGGGAAAATATCAAGAGAATCTGTAGAGGCCTATGGGCTCCTAGGGAACGTTATTCATAGCGAGAGAGGGAGAGAGGGTGAGATGGGATTTTATAAGGTGTATTACAAGGGTTCCATCTCTGGGTACACAACAAGTGGTGCTCCTCCGTGCCGTGAGGTTGGGTCCGAAGTTGTCTCGACTCTTCTTCATCGTGCTGTTCCACTGTTACAGCAGTCAAAGGCTACATACGAGTCACCGTGGAATATAAATTGACTGCCATTCTCGTCTTAATCAGATAAGACTCAAAGTTTACTTCTTTTTTTTCTTCTTTTTTTTTTTTTGGCCTTTTGGGCCCAATCAATCAAGAAAGACAAAGAATAGCAAACGCACAAGTTTGAAGAAACAGCATATATAAGAAAATGGGAGTGTCTAACGGTTGAATACACTCATTTCGAAGCATCTTTGCAAGACATGAATTACCTTAAAAAGGACAAAAATCATAAATATCTTGCCATCGTGGATACAAATCATTGAATTGTATCGCCTAGTTTAATATGATTTAGATTTTTAACTAAGCGGTCATATTTCTCTTTTGAGGTCATGCGTTGTCCTCGAACAAGTTTTCTTGTATAAGGCATCCTCGTCCATTGCTCACACTAGCATTGTTCTAAGATTTGAATATATTCTAGTTAAATAATTATTTATTTATTTGATTCCTTTAAAAGTTTAAATTCTATATACTACGTGCACCTTTTTCTGTGGAGGGAGTGAGAGTATTAATCATCATATGCTTTCTTGCCCTTGCGTAGTGCAGGTTTGGTAAACTGTCTCGATCCATATAAGGTATTGTAAGTCGATGTCATTTCAACAGTTGGCTGCTATATTTATGAAAGGTTACCTCAAGGATGATGCCGCTAGTTTCCTCACAGTGTCCTGGGTTATTTGGATGGAGATAAATAATTTTATTTTTAAAGATAACTACTGTAAGAATCCTTATTTCGTTGCTCAATGAGATTTGACTTATTGTTAAGGCTTTTGACAGTTGAGGGGAAATCATTCTACATGGGAGGCTCCTGATGGTCATTTCCTAAATGCAGTTTTGTTAAAATTAATGTCAATGCTTCTTTTTCCCTTGGTAGGTCCAAGAGAGGCATGGGAGTTGTTCTTAGAGATCATCGAGTGCATGTTCTCATGGCAGCTGCTTCTGTAATGCCCTGTGGCCTAGTCTAGAGGATGGGTGTGTCCCACGTCGGGAAAGGGAGGAGGGTTAAGTTGGTTGAAGACCCTCGTGGTTACTTCTCCCTTGTGAACGCGTTTTAAGACCCGGGAGGGGGGGGGGGGAGAATATATGGGTTCCCTAAAGCGAACAATATCTACAAGATGCACACCGGAAAAGGGAGGTGAGTTGAGCAGGTTGAAAACCCTTGTGATTCGTTCTCCTTGTGGATGCCTTTTGAAAGCCATGAGGGGCATGTTCCCCAAAACAATATAGAAATCTCTTTCTCTTAAAGTTTCAATAAAATCTCAATATTCTTCCTAAAGTTTCAATTATTACATTTTACACTCTAAAATTCAATTTTGTGCTCAATGAATCCCGTGCTGCAAATTGTTGACGATTTTTATTATTTTTATAACTTTTAGTTATTTTCTTCTTTTTTCCATCTACCGGTCTTCAGCCACTATCCTTATTAATTTAAGATTTAACGTGCAATGTAATAATGAAAATTTTAAGGAAAACATCAAGATTTTGTTGAAACTCTCAAAGTTGGTGTAATTTTTCTGAAAATAGAAGTATAAAGTATACGAGAGTCCTGTTCTTTCATTCGAACCAAATTTGGGTCCATTTGTGTGGTGTCGTCCACAAGAGGGCAATAGAGAGCTACAGCCAATAACAGGTCTTCAACATGCTTCAGACCACAATTTATTTCTCTCTTTTCAATTTCTTTCTTCATGCGCTCGAACTCCCCACACAATACAACGAAAGCATTTTGTCTTCTGAGTGCAACGTTCCCCTCATCATTGTCTATTTCTGAGCGTCGATGACATTGAGAATAAAAAATATCTTTTAATGTGGGCCCCAAGGATGGACTAAAAAATTATTATTATAATAAGGACATAAAAAAATGGGAATAAAATGAGGAAGCAAAATGATAAACATGTATCTCCTCGAATTGATTTTACACAAGAAATGCTATGGTGTTGTCATGTACAGGGAAAGAGTTGTCGCATCGTTGAGAATCAACTTGGTCGGCCAAACGATACACACTAATACTTCGGGGAAATAGGTTTTATCAGTGAAATGAAGATCTAGGGTGTCACCCGTCCATAAAGTGTGCAGTCTCGTAAAATTTTGTAATTTTTTTATTGTTAATAAATTTTAAATCATTTTAATAGCATGGATGAAAAAAAATATAAAAATATATAAGAATGTTAATTTTAATGAGATTTGAAAATACAAAGTATATTCTTCCTAACCATTGAAAGAAATGATATTTATAAAAAAAAATACCTAATTTTTAATACTTAGGATGAATAGGTTTGTATTTCCAAATCTCATAAAAATTCAGATGACTATGTATTTTTTTATTTTATTTCTATTCGTACAGTTTAAATTATTAAAAAAAAATTATCAAAAATAAAAATAAAATTACAAAACTACGTAGGAGTACACAGATTTGGACCAGAGAGGGTCCAAATCCATGAAATGAGCCTTTAGACCTATTAATCATGTTTCGTTATCTGTCCTGTATGTATGTTAATAGTCTAACGGGAAAAAAAAATCATAAAGATGATTGTGTCCCATCATCAAAGACTTCCTTACAAAGGTAAGCTTAGATCCCAAAAGTGAAAAAATGAATTGAAGCCTGTAGCCTCGGATAGACAATTTTACCCTCAATAAAACCCCTAGAGTAAAAAGGGATAAATAAATAAATAAATAACTAAATCACTTACTTATTGCATGGTCTGCTACGAGAAGTGGCTTTGATATTCAGAATTGCTTGACAATTTTATAATTTCAAATTTGCTTGCTCCGCGAAGCCGCACAAGTCTAACAAGTCTCCTTTCGAATCATAATGCATGATTGGCAAGCCTTAACTTAACAGATAGCGAAAGTTAAGGGTTCAAGTTTCCACTACGTTAGATAGCGAAACAAGAACAATGTCACAAAACTGACTTGCAAGAGAATGTTTGTAATCTTAACTGCTCCAAGGGAAGGCTATCCTCAACCGATTCATCGATTTCGCTCGAGTGAGGGTTCTATCCGGGAATTAGTTTTTCTTTCCAAGAACCTGTTGAGCAAACAACTTGTTTTATATGATTCAAAATCCAAACTCACATTCTACGTAGATTACGATTGCATGCAACTAGAGTTTATAATGAGAGAAGGGTCATTTCCTCATTCACCGTGGGGGTAGTTAATATGTAAAAAACTTATTTTATCCCTGTGGTTCAAGATATAATCCGTCAAATTGCCATTGTTTAATGAGGATGAGTTACCCTTCACCCTCAGATTTGGTATCCTCCCAACGAATTATTGCATGTTCATAAGATATCTTGATTTTGTTCAGCCAAAACACAATATTTAAAGCATTTGTTGTTTTATCCTTTAGAGCCATTCATCTTATGTACAAATTGAAAAATAATTCTATCGCTGTAATTTTCTAAAAGATGTTTTGTTGATTTTACCTCTATTATTTTAGTTTTCTTTTTAAAAAAATTCGTTTCTCTTTTTTACAATTGTTAATTACATAATAGTTGATTAATTTTTGGGACCATTCATTAAAATGAAAATATGAATAGGCTTTCAATTAGAGCTAGTTGAAGATTTTGGAAGCGCGCCTGTTGAAAAACAAATGTCCTCCAAATAGGGATTTGGGTTTTTAATGAAATTTGAGATTTTAGGTTTCGGCAATCCATAAATGGATGGTAGTTAAGTACATCCGGGTCGCCTAAGTGAGCGAAGACCTCCGATTATCAATTTGAGCAAAAATGATCATTATCCACTAAGCACGAAGTGCCACAATAAACCTTGAGTTAGAAACCTTGAAAAGTGGGCCAAAACACTCGAAGAGTTAGAAACGCTTCGAAAGGTGGTTGTTTCACTAAGCATGAAGTGCTGCAAGACCTTGAGTCAAAAACCCGAAAAAAGCACACTGAAACGCTTGAAGAGTCAAAAACTCTTCGAAAGTGGTCATTTCGCTAACCACGTAGTTCTACAAGACCTTGAGTCATAAACCTGAAAAAAAAAAAAAAAAAAAAAAAAGGCACTGAAACGCATGAAAAGTTAGAAACCCTTCGAAAGTAGTTGTTCCACTAAGCACGAAGTACCATAAGACCTCAAGTCAGAAATCTAGAAAGGCCTGCCAAAATGCATGAAGAATCAAAAACCTTTTGAAAGTGGTCGTTTTCACTAAGCACGAGGTGTCACAAGACCTCGAGTTAGAAACCCTTCAAAAATTGGTCGTTCCGCTAAACACGAAATTCCACAAGACCTCGAGTTAACAAGTTGTCCAATTTTAGTTTTTATTATTTGGTCCCTCTTCTTGATTCCAAAGGGAAAACCCACGGTTCATAGCTCATGTTCTCGAAGGGTCAAGAAAAGGAAATTGTGTTTTAATTATGTCTTAGTCCATGTTTTCCCAATGGGAAACAAAGCCGTGGTATGCTGGCTCATTTCCCGAGGGGTCGAGAATCATCCCAAGGCCTTGTCAATGTGATTCGATAGAATAGGGGTTCACCTAGCCATGAAATGACCTAAAAATCAAAGAAGAGCAGGGGGAAATTGAAAGGGGAGCCTCCAATTGTGCTTAATCAGTGGGTTAAGACCACTGGTCGGTTGAACTCGTCAGAAATGGGCGGTCGAAACGGGACAGTAGCAAAACAGGTTCGTGGATATTTTAGCACCCATGGGTTGTGCCTACTGTGAACACCAAACTATGGGCATGAGAGCAAAGATGCCGCTGGAGGTCATTAGAGTAATTTTGGTCTCAATTCCTGACTAGAATTTCCCTTTTGAACCCTTGAAAGTTTCCTTTTTTCTCTCAAGATTCGCTTTTTCATTCCCAAAAAATGATCTGATTTGGCCCATTCAAAGGCGGAGAAGCTCCCCCCAACCTTCCCTCGCAAAATGGGACGGTTTTCCCTTTCATGGGCCCGAAATGGAGCCGAATTGAAGGCACTTCTGGACGTGGCTGGAAGAAATGGTAGAGGGAGAAAGTGGAGAAGATGGTGGGGTGCAGAATTACTCTTCTATGCCTCAAAAAAGCCATTAATTGCATAACCACAATAAAATATGAAAAAGGACCAACCAAGGCTTGTCAGCTCCCCTCCAATTTGAAAAGTAAAAATATATATATATAACACTAGGTCAACCATTGATAGAGTGTGAGCCCACAACCACTAAAAGGGAAACAAAACATACTTAAATGTTTTAAATGCATTTATACAAAGGTGTACTGCTAGCTCAGGAATTGCTGCTCGCTAATCTGCAAAAAAATTTCGACTCATGTTCAGCAATCTAATCTAATCCAACAGGCATCAAGGATAGTGTAAACTGCCTCATAAAGGTCACTGGCATTATTCGACCTATAATATAAAAAAAAGAACCAGGATGAAACCAAAGAACAAGACACAGTTCCTCTTGAAATCAAAGTGCAGCGACACATTATTTGCGTAGTTCAACAAATCTGAAAGAAAACAAAGAGAGTAGAAGAATAAACCATACCAGAACCACCACTGTACCGGGTTCTCTTTTCAGGGTCACATACCTTGGCCTTATCAATGCAATGAATCTGTGATGTGATTCGAAGGTCCTCCTTCAATGCTTAAAGATTCTACGATCGAACTTTTAAGACCTCTTGGACTCCCTTAAAGACTTCAAAAATGGCTTCAATTGCTCAAGGTCGGACGGATGAAATAGGTTCGAATCACTGCAATATCAAAGAATAGGATGAGATAGTTCAAATTAGTAGAGCAAAATGTAAAAGGATTAGCTCGTGTTGTTGGAGATAGGTTGAAGTTAGGAGACTAAACCATTCAATTGTTCGTGGGACAATGTTGGGCGTCCGTCACTTGTACTAATTTAGATAAAACATAATAAGTGACAATTATGGGGGGCTATCTCCTATACACTATTATAGGGGATAACATTGGGCGACTGTTACCTATACTAATTTCGATACAACATAATTAATGACAACTACAGGCAACTATTTCCTTATACCTTTATAATAGGGAACAATATTGCGCGACTATCACCTATGCTAATTTATTCTTATAGTGTAGGCGATGACGTTCAAATAGCGCCACTAATACGATATAATAGGTGACAACTTTTGAGAACCATTGCCAATACAATATAATACGAGACAACATTGTGGGTTGTAATCACCTATAATAAAGTTTAAGCGACAAGCTTAAAAACCATCACCTATAAGGGCTCAAAGGCCACGGTTTTTACAGACTGGTGCTAAAAATCTATCACCTATTTGATGCAATCTATTGGTGCATTCCCTTTTCCCTTTATAATTAAAAAAAGGAAAAAAAAAAAAAAAAGGAATCGTAAGGCATTATATAAATTTAGGTATAATTTTCTAGTCATTTGCTTGTAAAATAAATCTACTCACCATCTCTCATTTGAACTTATAGGGATTAAAACTAAAATAAGCTCAAAATCATATAAATTAAACTACACTAGCTTCTTTTGGCTCCACCTGATCTGCTCATGTATACGTATGCTTAGGCTTTATTTGTTTAATCTTTTAATTTTTTTAAGGCTAATTCTTAGCTTAGGCTTGTAATATATACATCACTAGATATATAGTTAGATTAGATTGCAATTGTTGGCCACTTATTGGCAGATAAATTTGGACATTAAGCGCTAATCAGTTTAAGTTATTGTAATTTTACTCGAACATAAACATGAACGTGATTATCTAGTGGTATATTACCAAATCGTCTAGTGGTATATGAATCAAGTCATAAACTTAAATTTTTATAAAACATTGTTGAAGCCCACAATGCGTGCTTGAATTGAACCAAACATTAGTTATTTCAGGGAAGAACACAAAACCCTCATGTTGCAATTTTTGATTGAAAATCATTAGAGGAATGTACTACTTTAATGATCAATTTTTGATTGATTACTCATATTAACGTTCTCCTATATATATATATATATGTATATATATATGGAAAATGGAATCTAACACTTAACCCTAAAACTACGTGGTTTTATCGAAAATCCTTTTCCCCTCTGCTCCCCCAATTGTCTTCTTCATTCTCAACACTAATTTTCATCAAATATCTAAGCCTCCAGTTGCCTCCGCCGCCCTCCCCTACTCCTCTTCTCCATCCCTTAGTCAGAGCAGCTTTGAAACTTCAAACCCATCACATGATACAAGCATGCATCCATATACCTAAACCCAAGACGGTAAAAGCAAAGAATAAAAAATAATATTAATTGAAGAATTATTTTATTATTAAGTATATGCCAATAATTTAGTCAATCAAATCACCACTGCATTGTTTTGGGGGCAATTATGCAATTTCACTTGCATATTTCGAGGTTGGATATAAGAAAAAATACAATGATGAACAATATAGGAGTTGCATTTTGCACAAATAACATAAGATTCAACATCTGTTACTTATTTTTCAATTGGAGATGTGGGAGAGAAAGAGAAGTAATCACTACCATAGAAGGGAATAAGAGAGTGGGACTAGCAAAACATGATAGAAGAGGATGTGTGTGTGAGAGAGAAAAAGAGAGAGCAATGGCTTTGAGGGATTATTTCATGGTTAGGATTAAAGATAGATGTGGGGAAGACCACGAGAAGTTAACAAAATTACATAATTTTGAAGTTAAACCTTAGATAAAATTATCTAAGACTTCGCCTTAAATTTCCATATATATATATATATATATATATATATATATATATATTAGACAGCATATACAGCCCATGTGTCTGGGCTTTCTTTGTGCGGAGTCCGGCCCAAATTGGCTAGCCCGCTAAGCATATTGTTGGGCTCTCCTTCACTTGTTAATGAGTCCAAAAAGTCCTCACTAATCCAGTTCTTTAGTTTTAGGCCAGAAAGTGCGACAAAGTCGACCACAAATTCACAATAAATGCTGATAGTAAATGGAAAAAATAGGTGCCGAGAGAGCTTTATCCCCTTTGTAAGTCCTCTCGACTCAAACCAAATCTAATCGGGATCGTTTAGCCTTAACAACTACCACAAGCATAATGAAATGTTTAAGCTATCCCAGTTTAAAATTAAGGGAAAATCAAACATGATTTGTTAAAACTTAAAAAGTATCAGAGCTGAATTTTATGAGTAACGCATGGATTATAAAATGGGAATTTTCTTTTACGGTGCCACCATTTCTAGTTAGGCACGAATAAGTCCCAAGAGGACATTATTTTGATGGTTGATTTTAAAATTATTACAGCACATTTTTATCGAAATCATATCGTTTTGAAAATTATTTTCGCTTGGATAGGAACAAACAATGACTATGCGTAAAAGAAAAGTCCTAGTAAAGATACGAAGCCATGGAGGATGGGTTCCAGTAGCCAAATCCCACACACAACCGCATGCACTTTAGAAAGCTGCAGGTACCAAGGTTTTGGTCAATTACACAGACCCCTCCATCAATAATTCATGGACTTGTGCACTCACTGGAAAAGTTGATATAATGGCTAAAAAGCAAAAAAGCAACAGACAAGGATTCAACTTTACGTTTGCAAAAGTCAAAAAGATGCAATTCCCTTAAAGGCAGAGCAGTACGGGACACCATTCATTTGTTCATTCATCACAAAGCTTGGGGTAATTAAATTTTTTTATTATTATTATTTTTTACCCCACAGAGGCTTAGAAATCATCGCCCACACCTCTGATATTGCAATGTGCCAATGCACCCATTAACAGTAATTGTAAGTAGCAGAAGAAACAGATGAAAACTTTTCCAATATGTGAAATCTCTGTTAGATAAGGAGAAATCTCCTGCTGACATATGCCCTAGTTATGCAGCTAGAGTGGTAGGTTGCTCTTCTCGTGCTCATCCCTCCCATCAGCTCGTGAGGTACTCTTTCATGGAAATGGAAAGGCCAACAGTGGGAAAGTAAAACAACATGGGAGTCCCAACACTGCACCACAGTGACCAGAACCCAAACTTTTACTTCCCAACATGCTGAAAGAGGCACTAATGTGGGATTTAGAAAGCAAAGACCCTTTTCAAATGACAGTCAAGCTTGTGGTGCCTTACGAACTATAGTATGTTTAATAGATATCATCTATCAGAGAAAAATGCAAGCCAAGTGTGACAGAAATACTGGAAATTTGAATATAAAACAATAATCAGTGGTGCAACATGTGATGAAAAACAAGGTAGGGACTGGGTTATTCCACAGACACCTATCTAGATCATTAGCTCAAAATTTTTGGTGACATATTCTCACATTTGGATCAACCACACAGGAAAAAGAAACCCTTATTAGACTTGTTGAAAGAAAGCAGAGTAAAAAAAAAAAAGGAAAAGAAAACGAAAGAAAACTATAACAAATAAAGGTCAATGACATGTTCAAAGTAAATAATAGATCTGGAATACATGGTTGTTGTGCAGTACCTTAAAGATGCCAATATGCAACAAAGCAGGGCTCTATAATAATAAAAAGTAGTACAAGTCTTTAAATTTGCATCCACTACTGCAAAAATTATTATGAATTCTGTGCAAAAAAGGGGAAAAAGAGAGAGAGAGAGAGAGATTTTGCAAAAGAGGGTGTGAAACAATCAGATGGCATCTTTGGAACCCTAAGAATGCATGAAGAAACTACTTGTAGTGGAAAAGAAGGTTGAAATCGGATCAGATTCTAAAGATCGCCAGCTAATGATGAACTGGAAAAGGGCTTTACAGACAAAGAAACACCATCATCACAAGAGGCAGAGTTAAAAAAAGAAGTGAAAACTGAAAAAGAGAATAGAAACCTGAGAGGGGTAATGATGAAACCCCGTGTGCAGAAGATCTGAAAAGAAAATTAGTCAACATGCCTCATGATTGCACCAATCTGCATTCATACTCGGACAACGTTATCACCACTAAAACAACATCAAAAGATTTTTCTTTTCTTCTCTCTCTTTTTTTTTTTCTTGAGTGAGAAGATAAAGAGTGCAAGATTAACAAAATCCGAGTAGTTAAAAACATTACCGATCGATCCATTGATGAAGTCTCCATGAGATGGAAGCGATATTGGGGGGAATGAAGCCTGGTCCGACAACACTAGCAACCCCATGAAATATCACAGAGCTGGATCTCTCTGGACATGAACGAAAAGAGGTAATTTTTAGTGTCCTCGAGCCAGACAACATTCCCCTCAAAAACAAAAAATGGAACCTTTCTTCTTCTCCTTCTTCTTCTTCTTCGTGATCTTCCTCAAAGTGATACACCTCTTATCTTGTATCATCTTTATCCCCCAAAAGAATCGCCTTTCTTCAAGGGGGAAAAGGGAGAGATAAGGGCTTGTTTGTGTGTGGAAGGAGACTGGAGAGGGGGAGATAATGATGAAGGGAATGATTTGAGGGGTGCCCTTATATCAAGGGTAAAACAGAGTTGAAAGCTCAGGCAGAAACAAGAAATAATAAATATGTAGGACCCCCCCCCCCCCCCCCCCCCCCCCCCCCCCCCCCTTTCTTACAGCTGGGTTCCAGAGATGACCACGACTCACTGACTCCATGCATACACTCTTTTTCTCTCTCACGCACTGAAACACACTCACGCACCCCTTCCCTCCCTCCGTGGTCTCTAGGGTTGAATATCGAATCTAACCTCTGCACATAATTACTCATGATTTTTCTCAAATTGCTCCAAAATGTTTACCCCACCAAATTTTCACTGTCCCCAAAATCTCATCCTTTTGTTTCAAAAATATTCATTATATGGCCTCTCTCAAAAGTCATGCTTGCTCATGGGTAATAAATACTCTGAAGAAGTGAAAGCCGAGTTCAGAAAGTAGGGTCGACAGTACACCGAGAGTCCAGTGATCATATATTATTTTAAAGCATCGGGTTTAAAAAACTAATGATAATTAATTAGTGGTACGTCAATTATTATAATAGTAAGTATAAGGCCAGTCACAGTGTAAGAATCAAAGTATTTATCAAAGGGAGAAGCGAGTCAGAGGGAGTTGTTGAGTGATTGAGCTGTCCGACGTGAAAAGCCCCGTTTAATAATTCCAACCTTTTCATGTGTCTATTTAATTAATCTCTGCACTGTGGAGGCACTTTATGACAACCCAAGGTTAACTAAATAGCACCTTTTTCGAGTGTGTTTCTTAGTTTAAATCCATGATTGATCCCTGAATTTTATTCTCAATTTCATTTCCATCGTTAGATTTAAATTATGTTTCACTTTAGTCACTAATTAAGTTCTGTACCCATTCTGATAACAAATGTAATGACATACCATGCATATCTAACACACAAAATTCGCGAGACTCAAATATGTCTTGCAAATATTTTGTTCTCGATTATATTAAAGTTATTAAACATTTTCAATAGCTATCCTCAGCTTAACAATCACATTTTTATTTTTATTTCAATTTCCTAATTTAGCGAGAACTGCAGACCTAACATGGTCATGCATACACGACAATACAAAATTAGATAAATAGTCAGAAATGTAAAACAAACAATTTAAAGAGGCCAAAAGGTTTTAAAAAAACAAAAAACAAAACTTGATGATTTTTTTTTTGGAGGGGTGGGGGGAGACAATAAAATTTGAAGAACAACATTATGAAATTGTAAATTAAGTTTGTTGGGCATTTGTATAATTAATCAACCTATGCTTCTGTCCCTCGTGAGAGAGGGGACCCTTGCCTCGTGCATCCTCCTCCTCTTTCTTAAGGGCGACGATTTCTAGGTCAACACAGCCGACACGTGGGACTCTCTTTCCACACAAATTTTACTACTGATCTCCATTAGGTTCTTCTTTTTCTATCCCTATTAAGTTCTTTTTTAATTAGGCCTCTATAAGCTAAAATACAATTTACTTTTTATAAGAAAAACGAATCTAGTGCTCTTTCTAATGTTACGAGAGAGAGAGAGAGAGAGAGAGAGAGAGAGAGAGAGAGAGAGAGAGAGAGAGAGAGAGAGAGAGAGAGAGAGAGAGAGAGAGAGAGAGAGAGAGAGAGAGAGAGAGAGAGAGAGAGAGAGAGAGAGAGAGTGTCATGAAATTATTCATGAGTTGCTAATCCGATCGGATGGCATTTCCTTGAATTCAGTCGCCCTTTTCCGTGCTTGTGGGATGTTGTCCAACGCAAAGCCCTAATTGCCATGAAAAGCCTAAAAGAAACAATTATTGCATAGGGATTTTAATGCTCGTCTCAGGGAGTAGATGGACCCATTCAATTCAATTCACACCTCTCCTGTGACTTGATTTCCAAACACTTTAAAATAATAGAATTCATTTATTTAAAAAAAAAAAAAAAAACACACTGTGAGTTGGACGTCATGTGCATGTAACTAATGACTAATGAATTATTTGCCTGAGCATATTCGGCAACATGTGCCAGTGCACTGGTGAAGTTACAAACTTATTGGCTTGTGCATTTGACCCTCGAACGTGTACGATGGCAACTCAATTGAAATAGAAATTAATTGAAGGATAATTTAAACGATGTTTGTTAAATAACGATAACGTCATATGTAAATATTAAAGTTACCTTTGGTTTGGTTTAGAGTCATGAAAAGAAAAAACAAAATGTTTTGTTTGTTCGTTGACATATAAAATAAATAAATAAAAGTTTCGCTAGACAATGCAGGTGCAGTGCCACCGCCACTCCACATGGCTCCACCTGTGTATGCGTTTAGAATAGAATACAACCTCACAGTGACAAACGGAAACGACGACGCTTGCTCCGCCTTTCAATGCTTTTCATTTTTCTCTTGTCGTTGTTTTATTTCCCATTTTTATATATATAAATTAAAAAAAAACTCTTCTTGAAAATTGTACTCTGTATGAGTGTGTCTGGGTGAGAGAGCCAACCAAGAAGGAAAAGAGCAACACGTAAGATGTCAAATCCTTCTCCCTGCATCTCCAATGCTCCCCCCAACGTGAATTAATTTGCAAAAAGATACCGAGTCAAATAAACTGTGAATTATTTTAAAATCATTATTTTTTTAAATTGAACAGAGCCTTTCTCCGGTTACATTCTTTTCTCTCTTCGGCCTCGCCTGTTCTCAGTTTCCTCGGACATTGAACCTTCGCTCCCAATCAATCCAATTCGTATGTATTTAGTATAAGAAATATATGTATAACTTGTGGTTGGATGGCCGTCCAATATACATTAAAAATTCAAAATATTGTTTATTGAGTCTTCTGCATTTAAGGAGAGAAATAAACTTTACATTACACGAATAGACAGTTGTCATGTATATGTGAAAAAATTAGGAGTGTTTATTTAAGCTTTGTACTTATCAAGTTTAAACCCCTCTCCGTCAATCCACACACAATAACACCCATCAATGGCCCACAATGGTTGTGCAATTGGCAATTGTGCGACCAATTTGAGTGGAGTTGTGTGTGGGGGAAGGGGGAGGGATTGGGTGGGTTAATGTAGAAGGAGCCCATGATATAGTTTGTACTATTTTTTCAATGTATTTTTAAAAAATTTGAAGCGTATAGATGGAAATAATATACAAAAATGCACATGCCCATCAATTTTCAAGTGATTTGAAATGTAAATCCTAGTCATTATAAGTATAGAAAATTTCAAGACTGTTTTTAAGCCTTAACATTTCCCTGATTTGAATGAAAATTTTAAGATCCATCACAACCCTAAGAAATCACTTCAAAATTGATAGACTGGTATTTTTATACGTTACTTTCACAAATGCATTAAAAAAGAAATGATGCAAACTACTTCATGAAACTCCTCTCCATCAACCCCCTCGATTCCCCCCCCCCCCCCCCCCCTAAACCACCCACAAGGGTCACGCAATTTTGCAATTGTGTTACCATTATTTTATTATTTTTTCACCCAAATATTTTGGGAAATAATTTTATCGTTTGAGAATTTTATTTTAAACTATATTATTGAGAAAAAAATTCGAGATAGTAGAATTCATAAAATATAATAAATTTAAAATTTGAATCGGCACTTTAACGCCATCCTTTCCGACATGGCTAGGTTACACTAATGTACTACTAATGGCTCTCTCTTTCTCGCGCACTGTCCCCCGAAACCCACGGTCACGTGCTCTCTCTTTTCCTCTCTCCGACTTTCTCTCTCTTCCCTGGCGACGGTTGAGTGCAGAGTTCCCCTTGGGGTCTTTTCTTCATTCTTTTAAATTTTAATTTGGGGCTTACGCTTTGCAATCTTTAGGTTTCGTGGTTGGGAAACTAAGTAATTTTATTAAACAAAGAATATATTGATCCCCACTCATCTTCATTAAATATTTTTGTTAAAAAAATTACCCGTACACTTTATAGTTTTTAAAAGATACTCGCATTCCCCGATTCTCTCAAATTAAATTTTTACCATTTATCAATCAGTATATGGTAAAAATAAAATATTATATTATTATTACTTTAAAATATCATTGTATTATTATTATCTTTCATATTTTTTTATGGAATAAAAATTTGTGATATAAATTCTCTGTTTTATTTAATAAAAACTTGGATTATATATGAGTTTGGTATTTTATAATTATAAAAAATAATAATAAATATATTTTTGTCATGTTGGTGATGGGCAAAAAGTTCTATTTGAAAGCACTGGGAGGTGCGAGTGTCTTTTTGAAAGTTGAATAGAATGTCGGTATCTTTTTCACAAAGGTGAGGAATTGTCTATTTTTATCGTCACTATCGTGCGAAAGTCTCTAAATCTAGTTAGTTCATTGATAATTGTTCACTATTTTTGGTAAGTAATATTTTACATTACTTGAGAAGTAAATTAATTGGAATCATTAGTATAAACTCGAACTCAAGACTCCCTTGAAGACTAAGAATAACAATAATATCAGTAGAGTGAGCATCTTCCTTCAATTCATGGGTAATACTGGGGAAAAAGATCTCCAGTTAATAACTTGAAACTGTGAAATTATAATCTCCAAGGCGTGAATATTAATGAAACCACGTACCGGTAAAGTCTTAGCAATTTTCATTGGAAGTGAGAGTAAGGACCACCTTTTAGTCAACACATCTATACAATTTGTTTGACGATTTGAGTTCACTTTTCGTTAGACCTACTTATGGGACCCACATAACTGTAGTTCTCAAGACTTTCGAACCGTCCAACGTAGAAAAGGAAAAGGTTCGGAACCGGTCAAAAAGAGGGGAAGAAAAAAGAAAAAGAAAAACCCACCTAAAACCCCCTCATAATGTCCCTTATTTTCTTTTTTTCTAATATGAATGAGCAGCCATGAAAGCTTACTCAGGACATTTAGAACTTAATTCATTGCAGTTAGACCATAAAAGTGTGTCACATGTAACAAAAGTAAGAGTTGTGCAAATTAATTGTTGTCATGTTACAGCAATAGAGTCATTCATCCTTTATTGATTCACCCTATGGTACGTTTTTTATCTCTTTTATTTTTTGATTTTCGTAAGATAGTATATCCATTCACAAGTTATAGTTGTGTTTTCTTCTTTGGGCCACCTGCCTCCTCCCCCACCATAAGCCAAGTGATCTCAACTCCCATTTTCGAAAAAATTAAACCTATATTTGTTATTTTATTTCCTATTAACCATGTTTCAAAGTTTTTACATGGGGAAAATATAAATGATCATCTCTTAATTTAGGTATCTGTAGGCCACCAACATTGGTGATCCATCTCTCATAGTATAATACACGAAAGAATTTTATGGAACAAAGCCTTGGATTTACTCCTGTAACATCCAAACCTTTTTGGCAAACTAAACCTTCTTTGATAGCTTAAAATGCATGCTCTTAAATATTTATAAGATGTCTGTGAAGTACGGCACGCATAGCTTTGTTTAGACGAAACGGAAACAAAGTCACGTGCGTGCTGCAATAATTAGTACCCAATGAACCTTCAAATGAAGCAAGTCGAGGGAATTAAGCTTAAGCTGGATCTAATTTACGTTGAGGTAACCACTTAATTTACTAATCATTATACAAAAATAATAATGATGAGCATCACATGGAGAAACATACTATTCCTCAAACCAAGGGTGACGTGATTCTTATATCACCAATTGTTAGTGGCCTTATTTACGCGGAATCTTTTATTTGCCAAAATAATGTAAACAGGATTAGACAAGTTGCTATCAGTCCAATTCATTTCTTGGAAAATGTTTGGAATCGGATCTCCTCGGAGACATTGATTAGATTAGGTTTGGTTGGTGAGGTTAGGATACATAATGATTCTAATTTGACTTGATAAAGTGCCATTTTAAGTACATGGCCTCGATCGACTCCTTCCGAATTCTTTTTCTTTTCTTTACTTTCTTGTTTTACTTTGCCGGAACTGTATACAAAATCTTGAATTAATCTAACCCTATTAAAATTTTGTAATTTGAGTCTCGAACTTTTTATTCTTACCAAAATAAGATTATCAGGTAAGTGAAAGTGCATTGAAATGGTCGGATTTATGAGGCGTATGGGTGGAGTGACGCTGAAAATACATACATTAAATCCGTTGGTCAGATAAAAGTTTATATTTTTATATGCTTTTTTAACCTTTATGTGTTTTTCGAACCGTGAAAGTCAATTTGATCCCTTAACATAAGACTTTCGTTCTTTGTTAGGTGAATAATAATCGTTAGGTCTGCAAGCTGGCTTCAAAAAAGTCAAAAACATCCCTAACAAGCTTACCGTACCTAATAGATTGCTGTAGTAACGACTCCTGGAAAATAAATAAATAAAAAAACTAATTAAAAAAATAAAAAGAAGAAGAAGAAAGGTTCCTCTCATAATTCAACTTTGCAACCGACTCTCAGTGGGAAGGAAAAAGCTTTTCAACCTCATCCTTGTAGGCTTCGGCTGAGGAGCTCGAGGAGTGATGACACATGGTCCTATTGCAATTTGAGTTAGACCATGTCTAGACTAGCCATATTCAATTTGTGCGAGTGTTTGGCTGTCATGCTAAAATTAAGTTTAAATTTTAGCTTTAGTTCTTAAAACTAAATTTTGTGTGCCTGATTATAATATTTCAAAACCAAGTTTTGAGTAGTAAAATAAATAAATAAATAAAGTATGCATCCAGGTATTGCTTTGATTTGAATCGGCAGGCCAATTAAATTTAATTAAACTAAACTAAAGTAAAATACAAATTTGTAATTTAGATTCAATTTTTATAACTAAACATGATGCATAATTAACTTACCTCATTCATACATGTATAATTCCTTATCTCACCAGAAAGAGAACAAGTGTATATATAATTTTTTGGTTTCTAACTTTAATTGTATAAAATGAACACTTTTGAGATTCTCAAATCCCATAAAAATTGTCGTGTCCTTTTAAATTTCTATACTATTTAAATCCGCAAAGTTATATTCATCAAGGATATTTTACTGGTTTCTTTAAAACAGGTGGATTGAACAGGTAACGGATACAAAAACATACAAATGAAAAAGAAAAGAAAAGAAATGCAGTAAGAGAGTCCAATGATATGTTAGGATAAAGGTAAGTTATATACTTTATCAGTTGCGTGTGAGTTTTTTTGGCAACTTTAACTTGATCAAAACTTAGTATTGGGTTAGTTGAAACCATGGTTTTGTAAATGCATGCCCACCAAACATGTAATGTCAGCTAATTTGGACAAAACTAAGTTTGAGCTTTGCTTTAGTGCTTTTCCTTCAAAGAAGGGCTACCTGGGGTTACTCGACCTGGTATCATCACATTAGACGAGTTAATCAACTACTACTGACGCCATAGATGGGTGTGGAACTGGGACTAGATCTTATTATATAAGAAGCTGCTTAACTACTTGCTCAAAAAAAGTACGAATCAAAACTCAGTTTTAAGTGACAACTAAACACGTTCTTATTACAAAATTTTGAGAAAAATTGTAGGTTCAAAACTGGTCAATCAGGTACATTTGCTGACAGGAAAAATGTATATACTCAGTTATCAAAAAAATTGGAACTAGAAGTGCCAGCTCATGCAGGGCCACTTGAAACAATGAAAAGGGACTTTCCATTGGATTAAAACATCAGCGCATATTCTACAATTTAAATTTTGAGTCCCTTCGTATTCTAGATGAGGTTCTATTTGTAAAGTTAAAGTTGCCGATTTTTATTATTATTTCCTGTTTGACCCAATTGAGATCTTACTTTAACCACTCAGATAAAGATTAATTTATAATATAATGACGCTAAATTTTTCCTTTAACCTACTAGAATGTGAGTATAATGATTTATTATTATTATTATTATTGTGCTCTTGTATGCGCTGCATGAGGATTCTGGGTCCCTCTGAATTATCTAGACATCCTTCCCACTCCTTCTCCTAAGTTGTTAAGTGTATTTTTAAAGTTTAGTTCCAAAATACTTGGGCATGCAGCTGAGGGTAGCCTAACTAATTTTATGTTTGTACCCTTACCACTGTCAAGCTTTAGCTCTGTCGCTGTTCACCTTCAATGCCCCTGAAAAACACGTGGCGTACATAGCCTGTGAATTGGATAAGAATTAATAAACGAGGAAAATGGGTCCTGCCATATATCCATTATTACCCTCTATTGAACTCTGTTACTTGAAGGGCTTTAAATTATGTTTTATAATCTGATCTTTGAAAAAAATTATAAATTTAATTCAATTTTCTCAAAGTGGTACAAATTAAACCCATTGTGATAACGCCTATTAAAACTTTTGTGGTCCGTTAAGGTTTATCTTTAATGTTACTCCCTAACTTTCCCAACCTAAAACCTTCACTCTTTCTTATTTTTAGCTTAAAACTTGGGTTCCTCCAATAATCTGTACACAATTCCCCAAAAATTTCGACAGTTTCATGTGATTCTTCTTCTTCTTTGTGTGATTATGTCTGCCTCCAACTCTTCTGCAATAAAAGAAATTTCTTCCTATTTTCTTAGTTCATGGCGAAAGCAATAACGTATGTAGTACAACTACTAAGAAACTAAAAGAAATGTTATTTAAAGAACAGTTGTTATAGAAACATACATGCTTTTTGGGAGAGAGTAATAACCCAAAGAAATTGTAGAAGACCCAAGAAGAATAAGAATTACGTGAAACCTTAGAAATTTTTGAGGGAATTGTGTATAGATTATTGGAGGAACCCTAGTTTTAGGTTGCGGAAGAAGGAGAGTGATGATAAAAGGAGTTTTAGGTTGAAAAAGTTATTGAGCGAAGATTAAAAGAAATTTTAACGGATCATAAAAGCTTTAACAGATGTTATCACAATATACTAGATTTGTACCCCTTTAAACATGTTATGTTATAAGTAGTTAAGAGTAAAGGTTGGAATAAATTTACAACTTTTATTGAAGGTCAAATTATAAAACACAATTTGTCCCTGAAATAAAGGTTCCCTCGAGGGGTAAAGGTTAAAAAAGCTGGAAAGGCTGAACAACCATAATTCTATGGATTCAAAAGAATTTTTAGTAGAATTATAAAAAAATGATGCGGCAGAAATCAGGTGCAAAGTATATTAATAAATGATGACGAGTACCTATATGAATTTATGCTACATAAATATTTTACATAAATTCTCTGTGTTTGTCTTGTTTACTGAATAAAGCTAGCACAGCTATATATGTGCAAAAGTAGTAGAGTAAATAGCCAAAATATTCAGTGCAGCATTGAATGAGTGGTGCGCTTGCCAAGGGTGCAGAAGAAAGTAGCCTACAGTGGCTGTTCCCACTGGGCCTCTAAACCACATGATTTTCACAGCTTACTTTCATCAGCTACTTTCCCCTGACACTCCCTACTAGCAATCTTTAATGGAGGTCAAACAGTCCATACCAAAGAGTGCTGTACACTATTCATAGGCACTATTCATGTGGGAGAATCCCACATCGAAAAAATGTTGAAAGGGGAGGGAGGAGAAAGCCTATAAAAGAAAGGCTCCTCCTCCCCTCCACTCCATCCCATTCTATTCCTTCTCTTCCTTTTGTAATTCTCTTCTATAGTGGAGTTTTCTCTTCTTGCCCGTGGTTTTTTCCCGAAAGGGTTTTCCACGTAAATTTCTGTGTCCATCCAATTTCCTTTATTTGCTGTTTGCTCTATTCGGTCGGGATTTTATTTCCCAACAGTGGTATCAGAGCAAGGTTTTTCCAAAGTATGCTCTGTGGTTGCAGCATAGTCTGATCTTCCACATCAGAAAAGGAAAATTCCTTGGGGAGCTGTTTGCGGGGTTAGGGTGTTAATATCTACTTATCGTATGCTCTGTGATTGCCACTTTTAAGTGGATCCTTCACATCAGAAAATAAGTTAGATATTGATGTTTCATCCTACGGAGGTGCTGCAGAAATCATATTGAAGGGCCGCTTCAATATATCGTCACTATTCACGTGTTTTATCTTCCTTCGGGTATTTGGGAAAGGTATATTGGGTGATTAGGTGCATGTCTAAGGAAAATTTTGTCTAAGGAGTCTGGTACTTAAGCGGACCGTTTGTGTCCCTCCAGTCTTTCCTGGAAATTTTCCTGGTGCATTTTAATTTAACAATATACTAGTTGAAGGTAACCCAAGGAGATATTTCTTACGTGAAATAGTGGGAGCTATTCTGTATTCAACAACAGTTCGTGATAGAAGCAATGGCAGCAAAGGTTGATATCGCCAAATTTGACGGTACAAAGTTTTCGCTATGGAAATTGAAGATGAGGGCATTATTGGTAAAAGATAATTGCCTGGAGGCCATCAGTGATCGGCCGGCGGAAATCACAGATGACGCAAAGTGGAAAAGGATAGATGCAATGGCCCTTTCAAATCTGCATCTAGCTCTGTCAGATGATATCTTATCGGGAGTAGAAGAGAAGAAAACCGCTAAGGAGGTTTGGGATCACCTCATCAAATTATATGAAGCCAAGTCACTTCACAACAAAATTTTCTTGAAGAGAAAATTGTATACCTTACGGATGTCGGAATCTACATCGGTGACGGAGCATTTACACACTCTGACGTCGTTATGCTCTCAACTTTCAACGTTGGGACATACGGTTTCGCAACAGGAACGCGCTGAGATTTTACTCCAAAGTCTCCCAGATTCATATGACCAAATCATCATCAATTTAACCAATAATATTCTCACGGATATTTTGGTTTTCGATGATGTTGCTGCTTCGATTCTGGAGGAAGAAAATCGAAGGAAAAACAGGGAAGACAGACAGGCAAGCTCACAACAAGCAGAAGCTCTGTCTATAACCCGAGGAAGGTCAATGGAACGTGATTCCAGTGGGAGTCACAAACAAGGGAGGTCAAAATCGAGGGGTAAGAGGAATCTTAGATGCTTCAATTGCGGCAAGAGGGGACACGTCAAAAGCGAGTGTCGATTTAAAGGTGTAGACAAGGCAGGAACATCTCAAGGGTGCGTCGCCGAAGCTGATATTCTATACAGCGAAGCAGCAACGGTATTCAAGGATAGATCGGAACTCACTGATGCTTGGATATTGGATTCAGGAGCAACATGGCATATGACTTCTCGTAGAGATTGGTTTCACACTTACGAACCTATCTCTGCAGGGTCTGTGTACATGGGAAATGATCATTCCTTGGAGATTGCTGGAATTGGCACCATCAAGTTGAAGATGTACGATGGTATGATACGCACTATTCAGAATGTGCGACATGTGAAGGGCTTAAAGAAAAATCTATTGTCTTTGGGACAATTAGATGAAATTGGATGCAATACTCGCATCCAAAATGGAATGATGAGGATCGTCAAAGGAGCGCTAGTTGTAATGAAGGCTGAAAGGATTGCTGCAAATTTGTATAGACTCATGGGAGAGACTCACCTGGAGGCAGAGGCATCAGTTGCATCAACCAATTCTGCTGAAGAGACAAAGAAGTGGCATCAAAAATTGGGCCACATGTCAGAGCAAGGGTTGAAAGTACTCGCTGAACGGAAACTACTCCCGGGCCTCACAAAGGTTTCGTTACCCTTTTGTGAGCATTGTGTTACAAGTAAGCAGCATCGGTTGAAGTTCACTGCATCTGATTCTAGAAGTAAAAATATTCTAGAATTAGTTCATTCTGACGTATGGCAAGCACCGGTTATATCTCTGGGAGGAGCAAGGTACTTTGTATCCTTCATCGATGACTATTCCAGAAGATGTTGGGTGTACCCCATCAGAAAGAAGTCAGATGTGTTTTCAGTTTTCAAGGCATACAAAGCGCAAATTGAACGAGAAACAGGGAGGAAGATCAAGTGCATCCGGACGGACAATGGCGGAGAATATACGGGGGATGACTTCGTTGATTTTTGTAATCAAGAAGGCATCAAGAGACAACTCACGGTGGCGTACACTCCTCAACAGAATGGAGTGGCGGAGCGGATGAATAGAACTCTACTCGAAAGAACTAGAGCTATGCTAAGAACTGCAAGCATGGCAAAGTCATTTTGGGCAGAAGCTGTGAACACCGCCTGCTATGTGATTAATCGATCACCAACAAGATCAATTAATCTGAAGACACCGATGGAGATGTGGACTAGTAGTCCAGTTGATTATTCACGCCTGCACACATTTGGGAGTCCAGTGTTCGTGATGTACAATTCCCAAGAAGTTTCGAAACTGGATCCAAAATCCAGGAAGTGTAGATTCTTGGGGTATGCTGATGGAGTCAAGGGGTATCGACTGTGGGATCCCACTGCCCACAAGGTCGTCATCAGCAGGGACGTCATTTTTGCAGAAGATAAACTGCAAAAGAAAGATGTAGGTGGCACATCGATAGAAGTTCCAGAGACTACAACTATTCGGGAGGAAGAAAAGTCTGAACAAGAAGTTTCTTCTGGAGCAATACCAGAACACGAGGAACAAGGACCAGTTAAGTCTGAAACTATAGAAGTTCGACGGTCAACTCGTGAGAAACACACACCAGCCTGGCAGTCTGATTATATTGTGGAGGGCAATATTGCATACTGTCTTCTAACAGAAGATGGGGAGCCATCAACATTCAAAGAAGCAGTTGAAAGCTCAGAAGCGTCACTTTGGATGACAGCAATGCAAGAAGAAATTGAAGCTCTTCATAAGAATAAGACGTGGGAGCTTGTAACATTACCGCACGGGAGGAAGCCCATTGGTAACAAATGGGTTTACAAGGTCAAACGAAATAGTGATGATCAGATCGAGCGGTATCGTGCAAGGCTTGTGATAAAAGGATATGCTCAGAAAGAAGGTGTTGATTTTACAGAAATCTTTTCACCTGTGGTTCGACTTACTACTGTTCGGATAGTTTTGGCGTTATGTGCTACATTTGATCTACATCTGGAGCAGTTAGATGTGAAAACTGCATTTCTTCATGGAGATCTTGAAAAAGAAATCTATATGCTCCAACCAGATGGTTTTGAAGAACCAGGGAAAAGGAACTTGGTTTGCAGGTTAAACAAATCTCTATACGGCTTAAAACAGGCGCCGAGATGTTGGTATAAGAGATTTGATTCCTTCATATTGAGCCTTGGATACAACAGACTTGGTTCAGACCCTTGTGCGTATTACAAGAGGTTTGGTGTTGATGATTTCATTATACTGCTGTTGTATGTTGATGACATGTTGGTATCAGGCCCCAACAAAGTTCGTATCGAAGAACTGAAGGCTCAGTTGGCTAGGGAGTTTGAAATGAAGGATTTAGGACCAGCAAACAAGATTCTAGGGATGCAAATTCACCGAGACAGAAATAACAGGAAGATTTGGCTATCTCAAAAGAATTATTTGAAGAAAATCTTGCGCCGCTTCAATATGCAAGATTGTAAGTCAATCTCTACCCCGCTTCCAGTTAATTTCAAGTTATCCTCAAGTATGTGTCCTAGCAATGAAGCAGAGAGGATGGAAATGTCTCGAGTGCCGTATGCATCAGCAGTGGGAAGTTTGATGTTTGCCATGATATGTACGAGACCAGACATTGCACATGCAGTGGGAGTGGTTAGTCGATACATGGCAAACCCTGGTCGAGAGCATTGGAATTCTGTGAAGAGGATCCTAAGATATGTCAAAGGAACCTCGGATGCTGCTCTATGTTACGAAGGATCTGAATTTACTGTCAGAGGATATGTTGATTCTGATTATGCAGGTGATCTTGATAAAAGGAAATCCACCACAGGCTATGTGTTTACAATTGCAGGAGGAGCTGTGAGCTGGGTATCTAAACTACAGACAGTTGTGGCGTTGTCTACAACAGAAGCTGAGTATATGGCAGCTACACAAGCTTGTAAAGAAGCAATCTGGATAAGAAGATTCATGGAAGAACTTGGGCACAAACAAGAGAAGATTCTGTTGCACTGTGACAGTCAGAGTGCCTTGCACATTGCAAGGAATCCAGCTTTTCATTCCAGGACAAAACACATAGGAGTACAATATCATTTTGTTCGTGAAGTGGTGGAAGACGGGAGTGTGGATCTACAAAAAATTCACACAAAAGACAACCTAGCAGATGCTCTTACAAAGGCAATCAACACTGACAAGTTCATTTGGTGCAGATCCTTGTATGGCTTGGCGGAAACGTAGACGGCATGGTTGTGGCAAGATAGAGAAGGTGTGGAGATTGTTTGATTCTCAATCAAATCTCCAAGTGGGAGAATGCTGTACACTATTCATAGGCACTATTCATGTGGGAGAATCCCACATCGAAAAAATGTTGAAAGGGGAGGGAGGAGAAAGCCTATAAAAGAAAGGCTCCTCCTCCCCTCCACTCCATCCCATTCTATTCCTTCTCTTCCTTTTGTAATTCTCTTCTATAGTGGAGTTTTCTCTTCTTGCCCGTGGTTTTTTCCCGAAAGGGTTTTCCACGTAAATTTCTGTGTCCATCCAATTTCCTTTATTTGCTGTTTGCTCTATTCGGTCGGGATTTTATTTCCCAACAAAGAGTACATAATATCATTCAAATGTCAAACATTTTCTACTGAGATTTGAAAATGCACTCGTACATTTTCCCACATTGGTTGTGAGATGAAGAACTAGTAATCTGGAATGAACAACCATTAATTAAGTCAAGTTAGTTTTCGTACTCAATAACAAGCTTGCGGATAACAAACTATAACAAACTTCTCAATTTCATTCATTAATCTACATTAAGGTGAGATCGATGAAACAAAAGATTTTAAAAGTGCATTACGGTGAACTTAAGATTATTTGTTCATTCTCATTTCAAATTATGTAAATGATTCAATCACGAGCTCTACCTTATTCTTTGAACGTGTTTGTGATACAGTTATTGTGAGCCATTTATGAGCCATCAACAAAATAACGAAGCAAAGCTTGAACGGCTTTGTTTAGAACTACGCTGGAATTAGAAAACATAAGACCATTTGCAGTCTTACCTACAAATTAGACAAATGATATAGCTATCGGATGATCTACGTAGTGCTTTGTGTGGCCAATTGCTTCAACTAGATTCAGAAAATGTGTTTAGAACCTTTGTGACTGAAACGTTTGTTTAGATTTGCCCTCACGCCTGACTTTGAATTTTTTGTTTAGATTTATCCCCATACAAGCAAAAGAATTGGGCTCAAATTAAAAGAAAAGGATGATTTGGGCCACAAAATAAAGGAAATTAAGTTGAAAATACGCTTATGAAATTCTATAAAAATGTACAGTTAACTAATCCGTGTCATAAGTGTATTGGCTAATGTAAACTTATCGATTTAGTGCAGAAAGACTCCAATTTTAGTATACTCCATGCATCGAATGAATCGACCTTTCTATAATTGGTACATCATCTAGCTCTAACGGCAGCGATTAGAAATAGCTTATGAATTTTCAAACTTCTTGGGAGTAATTTGATCAAAACCTAACTTTTGTGCATATGGCCCCATGCATAGAGATTTGGAAATGTAGGAAAAAATCAAGTACCACTCAAATTAGGACTAGCTTCTTGGTGCATTTTAAGTGTCACTACCACTGTTATGGAGCTACGAAATACTTTGATGTGGGAGTCGATATCATAAGACTAATACAACCAAACCAACGAGAATGTCCCCAACTCCTAACTTCCACCCACCAACTACCTACTCATAGGACCCCCAATACATGAAGAAGAATCAGATGATCCTTTTAATGACTACACAATCCTAAGCGATTCTATTGATTCATGCACACGCACTGAAAAGCGTAGGAGTGCATGTACGTGGACACACCCTGATGAATGTGTACATGAACCCATGGTGGAGTTCATTTTCTAAGTTCGATTTTTATTTTTAAATTTTCTCGTTCATCAAATGGGCATAAGAACCATCTTTGATGGGCTCTCGTGCAATTTACAACAAACATCAGTCCTTGGGTTTTGATTCAATGTTCATCTAGTAGGCCATCCATTTCCTAGCGCCCCCTTCTCATTCTATTCAAGTAAGACCATCTTTACAAAGCCAAGTAATCTTCTCTTTCTGGTGCTTCATTGCATGGCTTCTTAACTACTATGACTTCGTTATGCCAAAATGTTAGCATCACTGGCAAACATATTGGTTCGACCATAATGTTTTGTTACCAACGACAGACATGTCAAAACTAGTTAACAGTAGTTGTGGATTACTTAGTCAACCTACCAAAACGTGCAAATGTACCAGAAGCATGAAGACACAGAATGAGAAGTCAGTGGAGTCGATTTTACGGTAAAGACGATTATGATCTCTTCTCCTCCCCACCCCCCCCCCCCCCAAGCGTTGTGGCAATGACTCTTCTTGGATTAAGGCGTTTACCGCAAGGTGAGGCGCTTGAAGTAAGCAACACAAAAGTGGAACGTTGGGGAGTTATTTCAAAGATGGCAATGGTGAGAAGACCAATTCCAGCTGTGAATACCAACAGTACATTTCAACGCCCTTGACAAATAGAAACAGGAGTTGATTCCCATTTTCCAGGCCATTCTTTGATTAGTGATAATGGAAGAAGCTTAGAAGAGGGGGCGGTGTTGCTATCCCAACCCCAACTCAAGGCCACGCTTGGTTTCCTTGAATATAATTGTTTTGGAAATGAGGACATTACTGGTCATCTACATACTAAGTACTTGTTTGAATGGCGAGAATGCAATATTTGGTCGCATAAAAGGCAATAGAATCGGGCATGCCCTTGCAATGGCTAACACATCTATAAGAACCAAGAACGAGACAGAAAGCTTAGAGAGATCAAAAGGACTGACTTTGCGGCAAGAGTAAACAATATATAGGCTGAATTATTGCAGTAAAACAGCTTATCAGATGATTCAGCAAGAAAGAAGGGGGGCTTTACTTCCCTGGACTAAAAACAAAAGACGGGGAAACAACAAAAAAATGTGCTCCGAGTCTGATGATGTTGAAAGACCATTTCTCATTTTGTGCCTTCTACAATCACCAAAAACATAGGTGTGGTGGCTCTCTTAAAAGAACCGGGTGTGATATGTAAAAAGCAAATAAGTAATTTTTTTTTGTTAGGGTTTAAGCATTATACTCTAGGTTGGAATAACTAAACCGTTACTTTCAGCCAGTATAAATAGAATTTATCTAAGGTTTTTAGGTTAATAAGCTTCAACCCATATATAATGTAACATATATTTAAAACATATAAAATGGAATACAAAATATCCTCAACATTTTTACCATTCTTCCATCGATCCATTTTTACTCCTCTTCCATTCTTCCGACCTATATCCTTGTAGTCAAGTACTTTCCACCAAAACTCGTACGATTAACATGATTTCTAAGCTAATTCGTGATTCCTTACAAATTCTGTGATTTTCTGTTTCCGACTTTGTCAGATTTGATTTGCTTCCAATAATAGTTTTGTTTCCGTTTCAATTCACAAGCGCAAGAATGCTTGCCTAGTAAAAGGACTGTAAACCCCAATAGAGAGGCATCATGGAAATGACAAACTTCTGTTTTTCTAAAGTTTTCGACTTCTCCCATTCTTCCGCTTATGTCAATTCCATTCACACCATTTAAATGCAAGTGTCATAATTTATATTATTGATCATTCCATCGGTTTCAAATAAAAATATGTGAATGGTGATTCCCATTCCCATACTATTCCAACAATTCAAACATTGCCCTAAAATTTCATTTAGTATGATGTAACAAAATAAGATGGAATGGAGTGTATTCATTCTCATGCTCTAGTCATTTTCGGAGAATGAAAATGAGAATTTTCCAAACATTTCACTTGAAATCACTTCTATCGCTTAACACATCTTTTATATTCCATTCTATTGCATTCCATCGCGTCAACTAAACTACCAAATGTAAGCTTGGAAGCCATCCCATTCCCGTTCCAAAGTACTAGAATATATGTGTGTGTCTGTATATATATATATGTGTGTGTATATGTGTATCTATGTATATATATATATATATATATGTGTGTGTGTGTGTATAGATATGTGTGTAAGTGTGTGTATATATATATATATATATATATATATATATGTATGTGTATGTATATGTGCGTGTGCGCGCGTATGTGTATATCCTGATCGCGTGCATATGTATATCCTGAATTCTAGGATGATCGAGTAAAGGACAACCTAAGCATTAACTAGCTACAAACCCACTGCCAGTAGGGATCCCCATATGACATCACACCTCTTTGGGATATGGATAGAACCAGTTTGACCCTATTCCCAACCTTAAAAACTCAAACGCCCTTATCTTCTTGCCGTGCCACCTGCCACTCCCTCTCTCTCTCACACTTGGATGGGGTCTTTCCACCTTCACATCCATGCTTCACCCATAAGAAAGAAACAAAGAATGAAAGGAAGAAAGAACTACCCCCCCCCCCCCCCCCCCCCCCCCCCCCCCCCTACTCTCATCTCTCACCTCCTTTGCTTAATACAAATAAAAACCTGAGCGTCATTTTCACAAGCCGCTCCTCCCCCTTTTCTTTAGCCCCATCATGAATATAGGATTACTCCCTTTACCCTCGTTTTTTTTTTTTTTTTTTTTCATTTCCCTAGTTTCGTCCTTGCTGTTGCTTCCAATTGTTGATGAGTTGGTACTTATCCACTCATGAACAGCATCCACAAGCCACAGACACTTAGATTTCCATTCTTAGAGCCTACCTTTTTCTTCCCTTAAAAGGGTGAGATTCAATTTTAAGATTAATCGAGTAAATCAAATATTTATAATTTTGAGGATTAAATCCGGACGAACGAAGAACTCACAAGTGTACCCATTTGAAACGTTTCAAAAAGTAAGACAAAATATCTCAGCAATTTTCCATGAAGGAGATGATGACGGGATTTAAGAAAACGTCCTTTAGCCGTCCGTGAGAATGCATGGAATTTCATAAATGGGGTTTCACCGCCAGCTTCGGGAGACTTTATTGGCAGGTGGCAAGTGTCTAGAGCCTTTCACAAAGGACGTCAAACGTGTGGCCCCACATGGGTCTCGCTCGGGTCACATCATCTACGCGGGGCTCGGCACGTGTACTTTGTTTCCCGCAAGCTTTATGCTCCGACCACGGAAAAACCGCCACGTGACAGGATAGCTCCAAAGATCCCGTCGAACAAGACAAAAGGTGATGGGGACGTGAGGACTTTGACTGCAGACAGATGGCGCGAGCTTGTTCGTCGGATGAGTGACAGGTGACAGATATTGTCCGTTGAATTCGATTTTGTTCTTCCCCCAATAAATATATTAAGCGCGTATAAAAATCAAAATAAAAAGTAAAAAAACATTTCCCGAAACAAAATAATTTCGGACACAAAATCCGTACAAAACATTTCAAAAATGAATCAGCGAACAGGTTTAATTTATTATGCTTACGCAATCTTCTGCATCCCTCGAAACATTTAAGGATTCGTACAAGAGACTATCTAAAAGTGTTCATTCGATAAATTCAGAAAATTTTTGACTAAATTTTTATTTTTGGATATTTTTTAATTCTAAGTCAAACAAAATATTTACCTAAAATTTTCTAATTATATTTTGCTCCTCAATTGAATTTTCATAATATTTACAAAAAATCAAAAGGTAAGAATGTAAAATTCAAGAAAAAATTTAAAATTTTTATGAAATTTTGAAAAATTCAAAAAACTTGGGTATTTCAAATTTCGAGGAAATTTTCCTACCGATTTTCCGATCTTCAATTTCTTTTAAAAATTATTTTTGATTTATAATTAAATTTCTCGAATTTTAGACACCCCTAATACCATCTAAGAGTTCAAGTATTTTAATGCAGCCAAAACTGAGGGGAAGAGAAAGAAAAAAAAAAGAAGAAAGATGGTTAAATATTTAACTATCTAATTTATAAAAACTCTTATATTTTCAACGCATTACAGTAATGAGTTGGAAACATAAATATTCCTAAAAAGAAAAAAAAAAATCTGAGCCCCACAAACGTTAAATCTGCTATTGGGTGATTGGCTCAGACTGGCACTAATTTCAACGTCGAAATTATAATCTGACTCGTAACGAATATTTTTTTCTTTGCTTACGCGTTTGATAAATGTATAATTAATGAACAATATAACGATTGATGTGAACGCGAGAATGCACGTTCTCACCGTGCTTGCCACGGTGGCTCGGACGCGCCTAATAATCATGTCATGAGCTGTCGGCCTAGCCAGAGAGAGATGACTCGACCCATAGGATAAGCACAAAGTTACCACATGTTGGGAAGATCTTAAGTTAACAGGGGATAGTTAAAAAAAAAATTATATAAATGATTTGAATATTGGATTGAGTAGAGCTTCTTTATTAAGTATATCACCTCAGTGGCTCATATGTTTCTATGCATACTGTTCATCTGACAAAATTAAGTCATTCAAAATGACATCTCTTTGTTGACTTTCCATATTGGGAACTCAATTAGAAGTCAAATGAGACCATTTTAATAAATAATTAATTCCAAAATATCTTAAAGTGCTAGTGTGAGCATGTAATCAAACTTTACTTGGATGACTAAATTCATCTGAAAATTTGCTCGTTTGCTCGCATCAGTATTTTTCTCAACACATCGATCGAAAATAGTTATACCGAGAATTAAAGGAAAAGAAAAAGGAGGACGACTCGAGTCCCTTACACAGCAATGCATATATGGATAACTATCAATGACCTATTTTGAGGTGGGAGTACATAAAAAAAAAAAAAAAAATGAAGAATAGAATATTTGAGATTAAAAAAGAGCCATTTAGAGCTTGCCACGTAAACATTTAGAAAGTGAAAGCACTATTTTAAGTGAATTGGGAAAGTTAAGTTAACCCGAGGACACGGTGTCGCCAGATGTATCGCGCGTCACCGTCGCTCGAAATAAACAAAGATGACACGGCTCGCGCCGCAGATGCGAAGCCGGGTGTCGTCGGCTTTCACTGACGGTGACAGAAAAATTCAATTTCACGTTATAGCTGAAGAACATAAAACCAGTTCATGTCAAAATTATTGATCAAAGCGAAATGAATTTTTTTGCCCATAAAAAAAAGATAAAAGACATTAGAAAAGGAAATTTTTTATAAAGAATTTAAATAAAAGAGGTGGGGAACATAATGGACAAATGTCGACAAGGCAATAAAAATGGATAAAAAGATAATAATAATAAAACGGAATGTAAAGTACAAGATGATGTTGGAGTCCATAGGGTTTGTATATAAAAACGAGCAACTCCCTCTCTTCCCCTCTTAGACCTGGAACCACACAGCTCTCTCTTTTATCGTATCCCCCCCTTCAATCTCATACCATTTGGGGGACCTTACCCTATTGAAGAACCGGTGCCCTGGGAGAGGATGTTCGATGGCGGCGAAAACTCGTCGGCCGCGGCAGCTGAGTCCTTCACCACCCTCGGCTCCGCCCCGGCTGCAAGGAAGAAGAAGAAGAACAAAAACCAAAGGAGGTTCAGTGACGATCAGATTAAATCACTAGAGACCATGTTCGAGTCCGAGACAAAGCTCGAGCCGCGGAAGAAGGTGCAGCTTGCGGGCGAGCTCGGGACTGCAGCCGCGGCAGGTGGCCATATGGTTTCAGAATAAGAGAGCTAGATGGAAATCCAAGCAGATGGAACGAGATCACTCGGTACTCCTTAACAAGTACAATTCTCTCGCCTCCCAGTTCGAAATGTTGAAGGAAGAGAAACAGTCACTGATTATGCAGGTACTCGTTCTCCTCCTCTACCTACAAAAGACACAAACATACACACCACTTGATGACAATTTCTTGATTTTTTGACAGTTGCAGAGCTTGAACAATATAATCCAAGAGTCTACAGACAAAAGCAGCGGCAAGTGCGAATCGGACGACAATGGAGACGCTGCCAAGCGTGAATTGGAAGCGAACCCAACTCCAGAGACTGGAACGATATGAACACAAAACGGGCGCCCCCTCCGACGATGATAGCAGCATAAAGGCAGAGTACTTTGCGCTGGAGGAAGAACCTACCCTTCTGAACATGGTGGAACCTGCGGAGAATTCACTGACATCCGTTGAAAATTGGGGGAATTTGGAAGCCGAGGATCTCTTGGATCAGTCCGCTAGTAGTTATCAGTGGTGGGATTTCTGGTCTTGAATACAAGGAACACACAACAAAGTCTCAAAGAATACGCATCCTCTTCGTCCAATTGCCATGAGACAGACAATGAGACAGGATCAGGACCATGATTGAGCATAACGTGTGCAACGGCTCTAGTTGTTTCAGATGAATTAGGCTCCGATCATATAATACCACAACTGGACATCACATAATACCGAGCATCAAATTATAGATGTACATGCAAATGGTGGGAATATGAAGTTTAAACATTAATAGTTTGGTTGGCATAACATGTAAGATTGTATATTTATGTTCGGATTACTATAACAACTGAGTAAACAGTAAGCCAACATGCAACGCAAAGCATGATATGCCCCCCCAGGCATCACCTAGACACCAGTGAGAGGGAATGTGATGTCCACAGGAAATGTTCAATTCGACGGACGAAACATGCCCTAAATATATCATGTAGAAGTTTCGTGCTTGTTTGACTACAATGAAGGATGCTACACTTCAGCGCGCACGCATGGAAAAGTACAAAAGGAAAAATATCTATCACCAAGATGCAAAAAACACACGTTTTGTTTAGTACCAGACCCTGAAGTACAATTTCTACGATAGTCTGATACTCCCAAGGAGGAAAGGAATGAAAGGTAACAAGCATAAAAAGAGCAATGGCATGGCATAAAATCAATCAGCAAGTCAGGCAAGACAGAGAGAGGTTGCCCAAGGTTCAATTGCCTGAAAGTTAGCCAAATGTAAAACAAAGAGTAACATTCTCGTCTGTGACCACATCAACCCTGTCTTAGTTTCAAAATTTTAAATCAACTCAGATCCTTAGCGATCAAAGACAATATAAAAAAAAGTACCCCAACACTATTCTAGCCAAAAAAATAACTTAAAAGACAAAGTGATGCATCCGAATCCCTAAAAATTCCATCAGAAGAATAACATAAATTCTGAAATTTCTTTCAAGGACAAAAACGTGGCAATATCTTCTAGAACTACAAAAGATTAAGTACACAGAGATCTAAACTTCTAATCAGAGACCCCAGCTGAAACTTAATATAGCCTATAAGCGAGTTAAGTTGCTTATAAATTCCTAGTGACATCAACGACAAGGAGATGGATGAGAATTGGATTTGGGGCCTTAACAACTATTTTATTGTTTTTTCCCCCTTGTTTGGCTTTGAAACTCGAATAAGAAACAAAAGGGACAGAAAAGAACAACACCTACACAAAGGAACAAACAGAGAAAAAGACAAAGTACGAAAAAGAAAAACACACATGCTTAAAGCACTGAAGACTAATCGGTCCCAGCACTAACAAACATTCAAACTTACTTGGAATGATCTCACGGCTCCGAGTGCAATCCAAGTTAGCTGGATGTGTGCAGCTGGGTTAGTAGCTCTCCTTTTCCAATAGTAACTTCATGAATTAAAACAACCCAATATGGCTTTATACCCCAAATAGTGGGCTCGAACAACCAGCTAGGTGCAGAGATTTGAAGTGGAGCAGCAATAACAGCATTCTCCACATCAACTTAGAAAGGACACGAGATAAATTTCTTGTCAGCGCCTCCAAAGGAAGCAGCAAAGATCAGCTCTGTCCTCTGCAATTTCAGGGAAGCATGTCTCTAAGGGCTGTAGCAGAGTAATCTCTCCCCATCGCTTGCCATTCTTTGAGACATCAAAATACAATTAGATTTATATTGTCGGGAGAGTCATCTATTGACCCTCTGAGGAATAATGATGATGAGTGTGGAAGCTTCTAGCACTTAGTACTGAAGCTAGGCTAAAGCTGTTGGACCATCAGATTCTCTAGATTGTGCTGGACTCTTGTTGAAACAACAGTACTTCTCTCTCCACAAAATTTCAATTAGACTAGCAGACTATTGTAAATTCTGATTCTTCATCAATTAAAAATCCCACTCATTAGCAAGTGTTGGTAATTGCTCTCAGATCCTCTTAATCAAAAAGTTCCCTTTAAGGTAGACTATAGTTCAGAAATTTGGTTAACTAGAAGTTTCCAGTCAGTCCAAATGTTGATATTCCTTCCATTACAAATAGAGAAACAAGATCCACTCCTCTGACAGAAAAGCTCGGTGGAGTGGATTAACCTGCCACACCAAATCCTACAGACATGGTTTTGAGAATCAAGTACCACATATTGTTACCAATATATTTTTTATCTCAACCCTCTTTGACCTCCTTCAGCTGATCAACATCAGCACTTCCATTTTTAAACATATCTTGCAAACTCCATTAACAATAAACTTTACTATCACCTGTTGTCAACCCAACCAAGGCACCTAGTCCTAAGTCAACAAGAACATGCTCTGGTGGAATCATTAATCTCATGTGATGGCATGGCACTGGCTTGATGGAATCAGAATCCAAACAAGTCAATCTCAGATAATACCACTCCTGAGCCAGACAAACAGTACTGCTGGAATCACTAATACCACCTCATTTGCCCTGTTTGAAATTTTTAATGGAATAAGAATCCCACCAATTTAGAAGTTGAAACTTTAGAATTGAAATATAAGTTACCAAAAACCAATTGACAGCCTAGCATTTGGAAGGACAATGATGTGATAATTAACAATGATGTGGTAAGGTGGCCAGGGAATTGGGGATTGTTTTTTTTTATTTTTAAAGGAAGTAGCATTTAACTACTATATATTGTTGTCCATAACCCTCACTGACCACTATCAGTAACTCCCACCACACAATATCAAATACTCTTCCCTGCCAACCGGACCCTCAACAACACACCACCACATCTTACATCATGAGCTAGTTAAACAACTATTTCCACAACCCAACACTTCAACTGTTGTCATCATCATGCTTTGAAATTTGAATAATCGCTGTAGACTACATTGCAACAAAAAAAAAAGAAAGAAAGAAAGAAACACAGCCACGAAAGAATGAAAAAGCGAAAAAGGAAGAGTCAGTTCGACAAGTAGTTCTTGAAAATAATACATTTAATTATTTCGAAAAATATGAATACTTTGTGGTCCATGTTTATGCAAAAAAGCAAAAGAGGAGAGAAAATACCATATTCTCTTTCCCAAGGACAAAAAGTATCTAATTAGATGCCAATGATGTAGTGTGTGTGTGTGTTTTTTTTTAATAGTTACATTGCTTGAAATTGAAAATTCAAATATAGGTACAACGCACGGTTTGAAAATGAAACCAACCCAAGTGAAGCCGAGACCAAACCACATGCAACAGTCTGCTCACGGTTTGAGATTTCAGACAAACCACATGGTTCGGTTTGGCTGCGATTTGAGCCCCAACCCACACCAAACCAAAACCATGATCACCAATAGCCAAAAGGGCCTATTTGGCTTGAATCAGACCAGAATGGGTCATTTAACAGATTGTATAAAGATATGGTAAAATGGCCAACGAATTTCTTGTCAAGTGGTATGAACCAGTTCAAAGGACAAGGAGTTGGAGAAAGGGATATGGCTACATCCTATATGGCCACATCCTAACATGGCACGTAGGTGAAGCCTATTAGGTTGCCTTGGATAGAAACTTTTTGCACTGTCACTTAGCTAGTTTTAGGCATTAGTAGGAGGAGGATGGTCAAGTTAGAAAAGAGGACATGGGCGTTGGGACAGCAGCACCTACCATTTATGCGGCAGTCCAGCACAAATTAACTCTGTTCTTTTCATGAAAGGATGGGGTCATCCTTTACACACTTCTATAAAAATTGTTGTAATAACATGTTTTCATTTGTCTGCATAATAAATGATGTGGTGCTACCTTCCCATGTAAAAATATTTCTCCTTCTACATACCCCATTTAATGTAAGGGGTGGTTCCTACAGTTTTGCTTTCAAAAATATTATTCCGAGAACCATCTAATTTACCAAACAATCCCAAAATTATGAAAATATCATGAAATAATGGGATGGCCCCATTTTAGATTCATCATGGTCTTGGTCATCCAAAAATTATCGTTCCTGTGTCAACCATTAGGAATAAGACCAAATTGGAACCCAATGCAAGAAAAACATAATAGTACATTCAACAAAAACAGTTTCAAAATATTGCATCCAGTTGAAAATAGGAAGTTAAAATTTGGGCCAGACTTTTTGGAGGTATTGAAAATGTGTTTCCTAAAAAAAAAACAAACAAAAAAACAAAAAAGAGGCTCTCTGGTGAGCTGGGCCCAAGTTTTGGGAGATTTTGGGCTTAAACCTATCGGTTCATTGATGGTTATTCGTTAAGGGTCATTTGGTTTATCAACCACTGGGAATCTCATCCAAGAACCAGACTGTCATGTTGAGAAATTGATCCTAAAAATGGATCACAAAACCATATTATTTAGTGGGACAATTTTAATGAGACAGGTCGGACAGTTTTCCCTGGAAGATTTAAATGGGACAGTTCCAGGACAATTCTCGATTCCAGATCTAAACTTCCATCTTTACATGCATGCCACACCAGCCTCCATCCATTGATTTGGACAGACGCCTAACATAAGGTTCTAATTGGATTAGATTTAAGCGAGAAAGTAGAAATTGCCCATCAATCAAATAACTGAGGGCACGTGAGATTTATGTGCCAGTTTGCCATCCACTTTAATATGAAAGCCATGTATTATTACCATGATACCATCAATCAAACAGCTGAAGGTGCATGAGATTTATGTTAAAATCTTCTATTCACTCTAATATCAAACTCAGGTAATATTGACACATGATATAGCTTCTTCCATGTTCCTACATTTCTAAATGAACGCGTAAATCATCTTCCCGTTGCAACTTGAGCGACAATGGTCGAAGAAGTGGTTGACAAACTGACACGACTAGTACATTCGGATTGTGAAAAATACAGCATTCACACGTATAACTCCTACAATCACAAGTACTAAAGCTTAAGAACTTATAGCATAATCACTATTTTTCTCCTTTTAATTTCACTAATTTCAACCCTAATTGTCTTGCCTTCATCTGGTAGGAGTATTATATGTCTATGTGGAATGACATAATTTTGATTATTACACGAGAGAGAGAGAGAGAGACTTAGAGCATTAAGCAACCACGGAAACAACCAAAAGGATGGGAAACTTAAAGCATGAGCACTAACCTGATGTTTCCATCCTCCTCTTTTCCTCTTTCTCGTTATTTCAGTCTTGACCTTCAAGTATCGTTGGTACCGTATGCTGCACAAGATAATTTGATTCATACCTTAGAAGCTAGCAACTTGGAGCAAAAAAAATAAATAATAAATACAGTAGTAAATAGACAAAAACAAACAAAACCCTTACCCCTACCATTTCCTCCTCAATGCTAATCATTTACCTTGAAATCATAGAAACCAACTTGTCTGAATACACCATACCACTACTTTAAAGCACTTTAAAGCATACAAGGACTAAATTGAATCCGGGTTTGTGTGTGCGTGCGTGGTTCAATCAATAATCTCGGGTAAAGGGGAAATTAAAGGCAAAAAGGGTAAAGAAAAGCAGGAATCACGACGTAGAAAAGCACATGAAACGGGAGGACTCACTCCATGATTGATCGCTACAGGAATGCAAATGCTGCATACCTTAATGTATGCATCTCTTCCGACTCCATGATTGATCGCTGCTGGGTTTGTTCTCCGTTCCGCTTTTCAATCGCCTTCTGATCTTTAACTCTCGCTGGTAGCAGAATCAACAGAATCGAAAACTGCGGAATATAAACCTAAAGTTCTGAAGAATATAATAATAATATATTTTGTGTATTACATTTGAAACAATTCGACAGTTTGGCCGAGTGGTCTAAGGCGCCAGATTTAGGCTCTGGTCCGAAAGGGCGTGGGTTCAAATCCCACAGCTGTCACCAATGGGAGTTGAATATTTTTGTTATTTTTTTAACCAAATAAATTAATATGCCGTGACCACAAAAATAAAAGTTCATAATTATTTTTATGATTAGGCCAAAAAAATAAAAATTTATGATTATTTTCATCATTAGGTCATGAATATATAATTAAGGTTTTAGGTTAAATTTTAAATTTACTTTTTTTTATAAAAAATTCATTGAAATAATATTTGCTAGTTTGGCCTTTGAAGGTAAGTTGAATCCTTACATGTGACAAGTTAGGGTGGAATAGTTGTGTTTTTTATTTTATCCATTTAAACAAGATCCTTACCTTATTTTTATCCGACTAATTGCGACCTATACCTATGTTTGAAAGTAATGGGTTTGATCTTTGAAGTTTCTCATAAGTTATCTATTAAGTTCTTAAACTAATTGAACTATCAAATTTGTGTCTTCGACTTAGATGCATTTAGAATTTGATGATTTTTCAGCTAATTAAGCTTGGAAAGCATATTTTCCCTCAATACATAATACTTTTCCGTTTTAGCACAAAAAACCCTAGCTAAATATACTTTATTCCTAGAAGTTTTCATCAATAAAATAAATAAACAAAAAATAAAAAAGTATTTCTCTGAAAATTTTAGTGGAAAAACAAAATCGAATAGATTAAAAGGCCTAAATGTTTACCTTTTAATTTTGCTAAAATTTGTAATAAATCGTCAAATTCTAAACATGAAAAATCCTATCTGCCTTGCACGTAACACTTTCCTGAACCAACAACTCCTCTTTCGTCTGCTTCCTATTGGGACCCGTCCGAATTTGGCCAACCTCAAAAATTTATAAATTGAAAAAAAAGAAAAAAGAAATATGTATTCAAACACACACAATTTAAAATAATATCATTATATATATATATATATACTATACCCTTATATTTACGGCCGTTTCGAACTCGACGAACCGAAAAAAAAAAAAAAAAACCCAGAGCCGAGGACCAAAAGACGACACGGGGGAGAAAAAGCCATTGAAAGCGGAGAGTTGAATTTCGTGACTGAAAACGACGGCGTATACGCCGCCCTCCACCCTAAACCCCACCCTGGGGCTTTGCTTTGGGAGCTTCGGTTCACTGAAGACAACGAAAACACAGAGAGAGAGAGAGAGAGAGAGAGAGGGATGAACAACCTCTCTGATGGTGCACTGAGGGACGACGACGGCCATTGTTGCAGCAGCTCCTCCTCCTCCTGTGACCCCATTCCAGTCCAAGCTCTCTACGTTCTCGTTCCCCTCTTCCTCCTAGGCCTCGCAGTTTCCCTATTCATCTTGGCCGTGGTCCACAACGCCTTCTTCTTCGTCTCCCTCCTCCTCCTCTCCGGGCTCGTGCTTGCATTTCTCCTCTGGAACGTCCTCTTCTGGAGGCGCAACGGCTCGCTCCTCCTCTTCTTCCACTCCTTCCCCGACTCCGACCTCCGCCTCGCGCGCCATGGCCAGCTCGTGAAGATCACTGGGGTAATTAGTCTCTCCTCTCTCTCGCTCATAAAATCACATTCTAGGGCTTTTCCTTTTGCAATATCCTTGTTGCCATGTTGGGTGTTTGGGTTTGTTTATGGTTTGCGAACACACTCGGTTCATTTCCCCTTTATGTTGTTAAAAAATTAGTTGCTTATACGTGTTTTCGTAATTTATAGCGTCGAATCCTGTTGTTTTATGTTTTATATTTTCGTTCCCATCATGTGAAATGACTGGGCTTCTTCCTGCTCTTGGCATTTCCCCATTTATCCAAAGGGGGAGTAGAGGAAACACCTTTATGACTTTGAAAGGACGGGTTTCTCTGTCTTCTGGCATTATTTCGGATATAATAGGCGCTTTGAAGCAAGATTTAGAGTAGGATTTCACCCTTTGTATGAATTTTTGTGATGCTGCTGAACATGGTCATGAAAAGAAGAGAGATAGAAGTAGAAGAAATAGAGGGAATAGGTTGATTGCGTGGATTGCTGGATATGTCTGAGTGGAAAATTGCAACCATTTTAGTCTAGGCTACAAAAATTAGTAAGGGTAAGAAGATTTGTCTAGAGTCTTTTCTTGGTACAATGGAAGATTAACCTAGAATCTTGTCTGGTATTCTCTATAAGTCATTAGTTTTTAAATAAACAAACTTGTTTTCCAAACTATTTATCTGATGTAGGGTTCTTGAAACAGATCTTACATGAATAGCGTTACATATTGACATGATTCAAGTCATAACATGTTAAGTGTTTTATTATTATTTTTTATTTCCAAATATTATTGTATATCATGCTCATTAAGGAAACTTCGTCAATCCACTTCAGCATGAGAATCCATAATTTTTTGACATTACTCTATGCTTCATATCGAAACTGTTTGAAGAGACCTTCATTAATATTGAGAAACTGTTCTATTCTTTCAATGCCATTTTAGGCCAAGTTAGTGTTGAAAGCTGAAGACTGTAGCAAGGTGTTTTAGGTTGCTTCATGCAAAATAAATAAATAAATAAAATCCCCTTTTCAATAAGTTGTTGTGATGGATCGAGTACTTGCTTTATATATAAAACCACAGTTTTATGTTTATGCAAAGTTGTTAACAGTGGTATTGCAATTAGTTGATTCTTTTACTCTACATGCCTATGCTTTGGTTTTATTTGACCTGTAGGAAAATGGTGCCATCTAACAAGCCTATATTTGCCTGACTATGTTGCCATTCAAACACATTTTCTCTTCTGATTATTTCAGCTTGTATCTTGTGGGAGTGTCTCACTGGAATCTTCTTATGAAAAGGCCGCCAGATGTATTTATACATCTACTCTATTATATGAGTACAGAGGATTTAGCTTAAAGCCATCAAATGTTATGAAATCATGCTTTCAGTGGAGTGTAACATATTCTGAGGTATCTAAACTGTTTCATTAGTATATGTGCTTAACCTTTCTTCTGTTCCCAGTGACCATTTTTCTTTTTACCAGGCCTTGTTTGCTGCTGATTTAACTTGGAGTGGATCATTTATGTCTGTTGTGTCTCCAGCTCAACTCCTTTTGATATTTGAAATTAATCATTGAGTTATTTGATAATATCTCCCGAACATGAAATTACTCAATTAAACAATATTACCTCAGCCTGTCTCAAGGCTCATAACCCAGTAAATACTGACTTGGGATGCTTTAAATTTAATATCACAATTTTGGAGCTCTTCTTTGACAATTATATCTTCATAAAAATTAGGCAATGTTGTCCTTTCTTGCAACCTGAATCCTTTCTAATTATTTGTTCTTGCATTAATTTAGCTGGAACCAAGGACCTTTTTGGTCCAAGTATGACTCATGTTACATGTTTATGAAGCATCCTTGCCTCCTCTTTGTTATAGAATTGACGCCTTCAAACTTTTCACTGATAAATAAAAATTAACTACTCATCCTTAACTGGACTAAATGTTATGAATAGGGAAGATTGCGCTTTTGGTTCTTAACAGAAATTGGAAGAAAATTGAAGTCCTAATCAGTGCATAATGAAGAAGTCCTAAATACCCTTCGATACTAATGCAGATATCGCAAATCACATACTATGTTTCGGAGTTTGTTCTAGCCCTAATTAACTTGGAATAGCCGTCTTCACTGCATGGATTCAACCACCTCTTGTCGTGATTGGAGATGAAAATGCATAAAGGAAGATGGAGAAGGGTAGGAGTCTGGGTTTTCTTGCAATGGTTACGTTGTTAATAACAACTTGTTACTGAATAAAGCCTAGCCTCACGTGTACACATTAGCCCATACCATGCAGATATAATGGTAAAATAACGTCTGGGATCAAAGGTGTGGATTTTTGGAAACTTTAGGATTTAGACTGGAAAACCAAATCATCAGGGGACCAAAACGGACTAACCTCAAACTCTTTGGACTGAAGTGTATAAATGTGTTTTGTTTAACTGAAATTATTTTGCACCCTACATTATGCAAAGGTTTGAGGACCATAGCATGTACCGAAAATGGCTTGCTCATAGCCCTTTAGTATCAAGTAGGCCTCAGTTTTATTTGTCAGCAACTGTTTAAATTTGAAACTTTTGTAAAGCTTTACCCTACCCCAGATTTTTTCATTCATGGTGACTCCCATTTCTGCTATTCTGTGGCTGCTACTGTTTGATATATCCTCTTTTAATTGCCAATTGATTCATCGCTTAACATCCTTTTTTGGCTTGTAATTCTATTCTCTTGTGCTGAAGAGCCAAATCTCATGGTCATTGTCTTCTCCCATCTAGTTATGGACTCCAACTATCGTTTAATCGACGCATAACTGTACATACTGCAAAGTTTGAATTTAGTACAGAAAATGAAGTTGTATGAATCAAATCACCATCGATATGCATACTTCAACGCTAAACTAATCTTCTTCATAATTGCCTCTTTGAATCTTCATACGCTATTCAGAACAAGTGTTAATGTGATAGGGCATTCTACCTGGCAGAGGTTTTCCACGGACTTTTACATAACTGACAGGAAGTCTGGTATCCAAGCCATGGTGAAAGCTGGTTGTGGTTCTAAAGTTATTCCCTTGATTTTTGAGAACAGACTTGTCAATACCACAAGGAAATGTAGCCTTTTGTCTTCTCACCTGAGAAAATGGTTAAATGACAGGAACCTTCCATCCCACAGTCGTCCATTGCGCCTTCAAGAAGGGTAACTCCAAAAGTAAATTTGGATTTCTGAATTTTTTTTCTGGTTTCATTATACAGAGGAGCTCTTAATGTTTATATGGCAGGTATATAGAGGAGGGCAACTCCACAACTGTGTTTGGAATGCTGCTCAAGACTAATGATATTTTGATGATTGTTGAGCCGCCAGAGGTCGTCTCGACAGGATGCTTATGGCGGAAGCTGCTTCTCTCAGTTGATATTGATGGACTTATTCTGGGTGTCCCTAAAAGTGCTGGCCCTGCAGAAGACCCAAATTATGTGCAGCAGCGCCCAGAGTAGTTAGACTGTGAGGTAGGTGTATGTAGAACCTTATTTTTATTGAACTCTAATTTTGTTCTAGCATCATTTTTAAGTGAATCTTCTAACCTTGGGCCAGTTTCCATTGATTAACCATGAAGTTTACAAACCTGACACCATCTTGTTTCAACCTCTGCTGCTGCTTTAGGTTCTGTATTGTTCGCCCTAACACGAAATTTGCTCATTGGATAAAACTGAGACCGGCGGTGATTTGAGTTGTTCCACAAAACTCAAGAAGCAAAGGAAAGTCAGCTTTAACAAATTGCTGGTTCAAGCTTCCCATCACTTGGTTTGAGGCTTTTTCTTTAGATTTCATGCGTAATGTCCGTGCATTCGGTTGCAGCAACATAGATTGTTGAGTCTTGGAAATTCCGAGTTCGAATTAGATAAGTTTTTCTTATTGTGATTTTGCTTTGTGCTTTATTTTGGTCTGATTGTAAAACAGGGATGGCACGCTAAGACCACAAATATGCAAAGCATCACATTTCAGATTTACATGGTTCAAGCGAGCGGTGAAGGTTGCTTCAGTTCAATTGTATGCACTGTCACAGAAACAGACCAACCAGAGCATAGTCTTTCAACCACAAGTTTTGGTTGTCAGAACCACATTTCAAAGATATTTATTTTGGGACCGGACTTGTTGGGTGCAGTTTAAGGTACAAAGGAATTTGCCATTTTATTGAGGAAAAAAATGATATTTTTTTTTAAAAGAAATGAAATGTTTGAAATATTATACTGAACAAATCCCTAGTTTTTTTGACAAAAAAAAAGAGTTTCTCGAGAAAACAGCAAAGCACCACAACAAAACTGGAAAAAGAAAAATTATACACACACATGAAAGGCTTCGAAAATCCTCCTGAATATCCCTAATGTGAATGTCCTTGAGACAAACCCCAGCCCACTAGCTTGACGTACCACAAATACCTTTGATACAAGGGGCTTGATGCAAGGAGTTCCACTAAGGGGAAACAGAACAATCTCCCCCTAAGTGTAATTTTTTGTTGGCCAGTCTCACCCATGCGGTGAGGAAATCAAACTACTTTCATCGAAAATTGGTTTCAGCAAACTGACATTCAATCCCATTAAACAACGCCCGCAAGGGCAGCGGCCATCACCATTCAAAATAAATTATAATGCAGACGACAACAATAGTTCAACAGAGGGACTAATGTGCCAAGTAAAACCCAAGAGGAATAAGACAAAACATGGGAGTTCGAAAATAAAATTTTCTGCAGGCAAACAGGCCACAATTAGATATAATCCCCATTGACCTGCAGCTACCATGGAGAGAACTGCACGACAGCATTTACTTGATCTTCTTCTTGACCCTCAACTGCAAGACAAATACAGGTTTCGAGTGAGTGAAGAAGACATAAAATGGTTTTTAGATGATTAATAAATTCAACGAGACAAATGACAATAATATAATCACCTGGTTGCTATGCCCACACTTCTTCTTCCTGCAGTTGACAGCACGAGGATGCAGACGAGCATAGCATCTGGCAACCACAATGAGTTCCAGGTAAATAGAAAGAATGATGATTTTCCAATACAATTCAAGTGCCCTATAGACTAGTAGGAAAGAAACAGATGTAGCTTCATCTAAAACAATAGGAGCATTGGCAAAGGTGACTTATGACTTCTAGCTGCTACCTTCTACATCAAGGACTCATCAAACAATCAAGCAACAGAATTAGAAGTTCATCCAATAAGCACATTATGCGTTATGAATAGCAAACATCAAATGAGACCGGCTAAAGATTGTGCAGAGAAGTGACAATTTTAGTACCACTTACATGTTTTAGGGAAGTTACTTAAATTTTAACTCCTCGTAAGCAAGCAACACAAAGTCCAAGGAGGAAGTTTGTCTCTGGGATGGTTTTCATGCATGTGTGCTGCTTAAATTGTATATGCTATTCAATCTAGATCCACCAACACTCTAAAATGGTTCACGCACCACTACCCAACACTCCATCGACAGACCCGTTCAGGACAGTCAACAGATCCAACACATCGGGTGTTCATTTTTCTTGGAGAGATCTTTTAAAATCTCCCTTTCCCTTTTTTCAAATTAAGATTTGATTGAAGACATGTTTTTTCCTTTGAAAAAATTCCCTCTTCATATTCTTTAAAATCTCGCCTCCCTTAAAGATAGGACTGGATTTACAACAAAAACAAAATAAAATAAAAGCAGATCATTTATATAAGGAAAGGAGTTAAAAAAAATATTAAAAGAGTTTCTTCTCATGTTTTGAGAAGAGTGACAAATATCTCATCTTAAAAAAATGAAAAGAAGCAAATCATTCAGAAGAACTAATTCTACTTTTCTAACATTTAATAGGGAATACACTTGGAAATTGTGGTACTTCAAGAAGCAATCAGAAAAGTTAAAGGGACATTGGAAACCTTCTGTTAGAGGAACAGTGGGAATAATACTACCCATAAAAGGTAGTAGAAAGCCACTAAAACAGTAATAGCTATAAAGGAAAAAGCTATATAGTATGGCTCTCTACCTAACTGCCCTAAGACCCTATGATTAGCCTTTCGAAAAATTTCCAAAGGAAAAAATTTTCAATTTCTTATTTTACTATGTTCAACTCTATGCACTCCTCTATCTGTAGAGTACACTGAATGTACAGAAATGGCTATAACAAAATTTCTGATATCCAAGGCATGAATATGCTTTTACAAGTTGCAATTTAATAACTATCTTTGTAGCTCCAGAATTTTTCAGTTTATGCTCCTACCTACTACCTGGATATACCAATATTAAAAGGACAATTTATCTTTTATAAAAATATAGTGCCTTGCACTATATAACATAAGCCCTAACTATAAATCACGAATCAATATGCGGAAAATTTTTATCCGATAACATCAATAACCCAGCTACAATATGAATAACCCTAAATTGTTGGCTACCGATGAGCTCACAAACTTACTTGCGGCAAATCATTTTCTCCTGGTTATATTTGCGCGCCAAAGCCATCAACGACGGCTCGATAATCCCACCACGAAGCCGCAGCACCAGATGCAGAGTAGACTCTACGCAATTCACAAATGTGTTTCGTAAACACAAAATAAAGAATGATTTATTTATTTTATTTTTATTTTGGTGAATCCTGCAAGATTGTTCATTTCAAACCCTGACCTTTCTGAATATTGTAATCCGCAAGAGTGCGCCCATCCTCCAGCTGCTTTCCTGCGAAGATCAGTCGCTGCTGGTCCGGAGGAATTCCTGCGTTGAGAAAAACAATCATTAAATGGAAACTTTAAAAATCAATCTGAAGCGAGAGAGAAAGAGAGAGAGAGAGATGATCATATTCATAGTGATGATCAGCAGTAATTGTTGCAGTAGACGGTACCTTCCTTGTCCTGAATCTTGGCTTTGACATTGTCGATGGTATCGCTGGATTCGACCTCGAGGGTGATGGTCTTCCCAGTTAGGGTTTTCACGAAGATCTGCATTTTTGCTTCGGGGGATGACCCTCGACGGGCGCTTTCAACTTTCCTTTTATAGCTGACGGACTCCACAAATTAGGGCATCATGGGGTTGCAGAATGGGCCGATTGTGGGCTGGGTCTATGGAGTAGTAGGCCCATGATTCTTTCTTGGGCTTCTCTTGCATGAGAAGTCCGTATCATCAGGAACAAGAGGAGTACAACCCAACATGGAACCTTAAGGGCCTGCTTTTATGGGCCGTAGGCTCAATAATCATATCCGCACGATCGAATATTACTTTCAAGCATCCCCTCTTGTCAAAAAGAAATGCACTATTCATAGGGCAGAAATGTATTTTTAGTGATAATATTAGATGGTTGACAATGGAAGAAGAAAATTTACAAATCATTGTCAGACTTTTTTTCTTTTTCTTTTTATCAGAAAATACAAATGCACCCAACCCTTGATATAACTAAACCAATCAACGTATGAATTTTAAGGGACTGTCACACTAGTAGTCAGGTGATCTAGTCGCAAGTTTGATTCTCTCTCTCTTTTTTAAAGGTTCAAGGATTTTTGTTGTACCCCAAAAATGAAATTTCTTTGCCGAAGGCTTGTCGAGGATGAGATTCAATCTATATGAATCACAAATAAAAAAAATGGAGATTACAAATAAGTCTTTGTGCTCCGGAACCAATTTATGCGCTCATGCACTCAACCCTTCACATTGTGTGCTTTTCAAAATTGAATTCTCTATGGAGTAAAACTTTTGTGGTACAATACCACCATGTCATCAAGTTAGGGACAAATAGTGGTTAGGCATGTGTGTACACATATGTGGCGGGAGTGATAAATAGGACCACTCGTGGTTTCACTAAATATAATTATGGGACTCACCTTTAATTGTACATTCGATTTACAATTATTGGATGGTACCTTTATATCAAATTATGGTATTATCCCGGACAAGGTTTTTTTTTTTTTTTTTTCCTTTCTCCTCCTATCCTCACACAAGTCCACCACCATGTATAGTTATAACAAAACATTGCTTTCTCCCCAAATAACACTCCCACTAATTGTGTCACCCCATTAAAATCCTGTATTGCTCCCCACACAAACTGTAATTTCCATTTTAATTGCACGATCAAAACAGTAATACACGAACTAAAGATAACCCTAACAAATGTTGCTTCAAATAATCCCACCCAAAGTTCCAAATTAGTCTGAGGCTCTGTTTTGATACCCACACGAAAAGTGCTTTCGACCAAAAAAAATTAATTTTTGATCCAAAAAAGGGTATAAAAAAGTACTTTTTGTTCTAAAAATTACTTCTTAAGAAAGTTATATCAAATAACTTTTACAAAGAATCCCCCCTTTTTTTTTATAATCAAAAGTGCTTTCGTGTAAATATTTCTGGTTCAAGGATAGAAGCGGTCCTGCATGCCTTGAGAAAGCCCTAGGTATTGGACGTAGCTCCAATACACAAAAATTTTCAATTTAAATCTATCGACCCTAATATATTTATAAGAATCCTTATTTATTACACAATGCTTAGTCATCATTTCATTTTGGGTTCATTTGTTCTATAAAAAGCGTTATACAATTCGGTTCACCCAAAGTTCTGAATAGTCGCTTTTATTTAGGCACTACTTGGACCCAATCAAGAAATTATATTCCTTGCTCATTCTATTTATCTGAACTAATTATTCCATTTCAGTGACCTTGACATACTAAGTCAATTTATTTATTCCCATGTCCCTTACCTCTGTGATTACAAGTGTACGGGTGGAGAGAGATTCACTCTTTTTTCCTTTTTTCTTTTTTTGGTTCGGGAGTGGGGGGAGCAACTGCCAAATTGCAACATAATTTTTTCATAACCCATAGGAAGGAAGGTTGCGGGGGGCCAATATCTGTGGGTGTATCATTATTTTTGAAGTGGTCATAATCATTACTTGTACCTACATGATATGATGGAGTTTCCACACACTCACTTCAGTGGTTTGGAGAATTCCTATAAAACTTTCATTTTCTTCAAATCAAATCAGAAGATCATTGCTATATGCCACGAGTCCACTTGCCAGAACTTTAGAGGAAAGGGCGGGGTGGCACCAGCACTTCTCTCTTCTATATGATAAAATTGGTGGAAATTATGCCACCCTCAACACTCCCAATTAATTTAAAATTGAGACGAATATATTATATAATATATGAAAGTCAAAGCATTGAGCCTGAAAATCATGCTTGGTAGAAAATTTAGAGTCTCATATCTGAATAACTCAGTGATATCTCCAATAAAACGGTTGAGTTTACGAACCGGCGCCTTCAATTTTTAAAAGGATGGACAATCCTTTTTCAACCTTCACTGCAACTTCCTCCAAATTCAAGCACATTTTCAAAAATCATTCATTCACACATAAATCATCCTAATTCTCTACCGAACCAAACCTAGATTTATGGTACTCAAAAATAAAACATCAATATTCTGATAGTACCTAGAGACATGGAAGTCTAAAAGGAAGTTGAGACAAAAATCCCCAATCCAGCAAGGGACATTAGGGAGAACAATAAAAAAATGACCATCGATTTTGAGACCTCAAGAAAGAGATTACAATTTTATTCCCAAAAAGTTACCCATGCGTAGCCATTTTATTCCTCTTTCCTGGAAAGATTGGAAAAGATCCAATCTTTTCATTCCGATGGATTTGTAATTAATTTCCAAAAGCTTTGAAGAAGACAGCATGACACCCATTGTTTGTAGGAAATAAATGTATAGTTTGATTTAGTATTTATGTTTTTATTGTTCTTTCTTCACTTTATCATATCCGTACATATTGCTATTAATTATTGAAATAGTTGCTTCATTTGACTTTAATTTGAAAGATCTGGCTTATTTATACTTCAAATAGCATTGTTTGTGTTGATGTTGGCTTTTCTAATTCAAATTGCACTTTTTTGTTGATGGATTTCATTTCAATTGACACAAAAAAAAAAAAAAAAAGGTCTTTGTTTTCTAGATGAAACAAGGGGGAAAAGTTAAAAAAAAAAAGAAAAGAAAAAGAAGCAATAATAAAAATGAGACACGAATCAAAATTGAAAAAAGTAAAAATGCATTAACCTTGAATAAAAAGACCCTATGACACATTTATGATATATGTGGAATACTCCTTAATCTTAAATAAAATGCATAAAAACATAATTTCTAAATAAATAAATTTTGAAAAAAAAAATGTTTCATTTCATTGAAATAAAATCTCTCAGTTTTCTAAAAGTAAACTTGAAATCATTTCCTTCAAAATGCAAATGCCCTGACTCCCTAATAAATAAGTTTCCAATCTTCACTTTCCTAAAAAATATGCTTCAATTTCTTAAATAATTAACTATCACTTGCCTAAAACCAAAGATTATAAATGCAAGTACTCCCCCCAAACTAACAAATTAAAAAGAAAAACTTTGCCCCATTGGTTTTCCCATTTTTCTTTTTCCTCAAATCTTTATATTATTGATAATGAAAGACTCAAACTCAACAGATTATGACGAAATGGTCACATTCGAATCTATGATAAATGGTATGAATAATTGTTTGTAGAGAATAGTAAATTGAAAGATTTTGTACATTATCTATAGGAAACTAGCTTTTTTGCTCCTTTCCTCTCGTGTTTGTTTATTAGGAATTGAGGTAGTGAAAGTAAGAAATAAGATATTTACCAAAAAGAAAAAAGTAAAAAAGATGATTATGATATATAGAAAAAACATATTATGACCTTATTTTAAGAAAAGCCCTATACTATGTGTGAATAGTTGTACAAATTTAAATAAACTGAAAGAAAAGAAGAAGAATGCAGTTGTTTAATTTTTTTTTCCCCTAACCTTATAACGATCTAACTTTAAATATAATAATGCAATTTAACCTACTAATTAACTATGGCCCGGGCCTAAAACTTGTTATGTATGAAACTTCCTCCACAAAAGCTTACCTCAAACCTTGTAAGCCACCCATCTTGCCCACATGTCAAACTTCACTTTTTTTATGTTCTTGATAAGTATAATGTGGCACACTCAACAGATAATATGATTGATTAAGTATATGTAGAAAATGTTTAGCGTAAAGTTTTATCTATATAAAGAAGTAACTTAACCATATGAATTGAATCAGCATGAAAAGACAAAAGAGCATCACCAGTTCTCATGCTAATTAAGAAAAATAGGAAAGAGGATGTTTTTATAAATAAATCTCCCTTTCCATATTTCAAAATCTTATTTTCCTTTACTAGTTAGGGTTGAATTCCGACAAAAGACAAACAAAACGAAAGCGGAAATGTTTTTACAAAAATATTTGTTTCCCTTTTCAAAGATAGGACTTTTAACATTTTATGCTTCATTTCTAAATGAATAGGTCTGAGTTTGAAATAATTTCGTTTAAAATAAAAGTTTATTGAGGGAACAATTTTATTATTGTATTTTTTTTTTCAAAACTTAAAATGTTTCTTTCCATTTTCAAAAAAAGAAAAAGAAAAAAGAAGATTATTTCCTCGTCTTTTTGAAATGCAGGTAGTTAAACACAAAAATCGTTTTTGGAAAAAAAAAAAAAAGAGGTGGAGAGGGAAAAAAAAAGTATAATAGGGGGAGTGAAAAGGAAAGAAATCGCGTGGTAAATAATAAAAAAGGAAAGTTAAAATTAAGAGGAAAATTAATCGCATCGACGCAGGTCTCCGTGTTCGTGAACCTCTGAATCTCTCTAAAAAAGTATTGTTGGAACTGCACCCTACAAAGACAATAAAAATAAAAATAAAAATAATAAAATACTCTATTAATATTATTTCTATTAATATATATATATATATATATATCCCGGTTCTGCTTACCTTCCAGGTTGTTTAACTAAATGTATATTTTATATGATTGGGAAGGAATGGAAAAAAGTATATACCTCGTCGATGCATTATATTATTGGGCCACCGTAGGGTACATATATAATATTTGTTTCCTTTGCTTCTTATTTTAAGTTGTGGCATTCCGATTAAGTGACGCTTGTACATGGAATAAACCGGGATTTGGCTTCTGTCCATGCATCAGCGACCCCAAGTACACTGGCCTTGACTGCATGCTACACATGTGATTCATGGTTCTCAGTGCATTTTTATTCATTTTATATTTCTAAGAATATTTATAATTATTTTAGTATCTTTTTGATAGTTTAAAATTTTTGAAATTTTATTGATATTTTGCGCCACTAATAGTATTAGGGTCATTTGGATTATTTTCCAATTTAAATGTTTTATGGATTTTTCAGGCATTTTGAAATGTAATTTAGCCATAAGAGAGATTTTGACCTTTCAAGAGTACTGTGCTCATTTTGACTTTTTTTTAGTTTCCTGGTATTTAAAAGCTTTTTTTGTAGGTTTTCTGCTTCAAAGGGTATTCTGGGCATTTTACGTTTTAAGAATGCGTCAGCTATTATAAACTTGTACATGGACAATTTAGGAAAATTATAAACTAAATTAGGAATTTATAATTTGAAGATGGGCAATTCAGGAAAACGAAAGAACAGCCCGTCCAATTAATTAGACTGGTACTGTTAATCCATGCAGGGGCTTTATTGTAGTGAGATAAGATAAGATAAGAAGATGAAGTGATTAAATTAAAGCGGTTAAAATAAAATAGAGAAATAAAGAAATAATTCTTGGGGTCGTCTTCCACAAATGGATGAGAAATGATGGATTTGACCGGCCAATCATACAATAAATAAATTAGTAAAAAGAAAGAGGCACATAAATTTATCTTATGAGTAGGAAGACATCTAGCAAATATCCTTCATATTGTGAGTACAAGAAATATACAACAATGATGATCTTCAAGTTATTTTTTTAAATTATTATTACTAAAAGCCATGGGTTTAAATTCGATCTAGTGTGGGGTGTAGGGGAAAGGTCTGGAAGAATCATATAACCTCAATCATTGTTTTCTGAATGCAGACCGAGTAAGAGATCAAACCGCACAAAGTTGGCTGTGCTCTCTTGTACTCTTGCATATATTAATAGTTCATGCTTTTGAACCCAGTCCCAACATTCCTAAAGGAGCAATACCAATAAATTGACAATACCTCCAAACACGACCAACCCCACCGAGCATCTACTATTCCTAATCCGCACTGCAAGATTTACTCGTGTTCATTTTAGAATAGTACAATGTCCTCCAATATGAGGTAGTTCACTTACAATAATATATATCTTAATTGCAGTTTTCACGCTGCTTCTTGAGTGAGAATTACTAGTATACCGCAAACACATAAGTTCAAACCCATCGAAACGAATAGCATGTCCGTACAAATAAGTCGATTCGTAATCGTGGTAAGTTGTACATGGTACCAAATACGTGAGGCAGGAAACCAACTATCCATCCATCCACGGGCCATTGGGCGATCGCGTGGCTCCAAGAACCTGCAAGCTCTAGTGCCTCCCATGACCAAAAGAAAGAATTTCTCAACAGCACAGATGTCCTATGAAATCCCCACCATAACGAGGTATTGACAGTGAGGCAAGAAGGGCCCTGCATCCCTCTGAGCCTCACACTGTTCGAACCTTACGACCATTCAAGTGCTTATTATATCTCAGGGCACATGGTGAAGTACGGAGGTTCAGCATCCCAAAATCAAACCGTTCTTGGTGGAATGATCTGATCACCTCATATATGGCTGCAAGGCTTGTGAATGGACTATGCTTACTCTTAATATGCCTTCCCAGTATGTATGTATGTATGGGATAGAGCTAAGTCAAATATATGCATAGTTGAACCATGATAAATTTTGAAAAAGCTCGATCTTAAAACCTATTGATTACATATGAGGTGGTAAAAACCGTATCAAGACATGCATGGATTACAAAATCACCTCCCATTTGCCAACAATCTTTATCGAACTACGTCCGGTGAATAACGAATAGTGCGGAAAGCTTGTTTTTGAATTTATATGTTAGAAAAGCATTTTTATAAGAAAATAACACGCAACGACAGTCAAGAACTCAAACAGGGGGAAAATCTCAATTTGAATAATAAAATAATTGGGTGGAATTCGCATATTTCGCCAGTCAGCCTCGAATCCCCAGATTACACAAATTATATATATATATATATATATATATATATCGTAACATACCCTTGTTGTCCTGCATCACGTTTGATAAAAAATTTTACTTTCTCAAAGCGACTTTCTAAATGAAGAAACGTACCTCCGCAAACTGGGGAGAAACGGGTCTCAAATTAGCTAAAATATTTAAAATTTATTTGAAAAATCATTCTTCTTTTACGTTTTGAGAAATTAAAAGCGACTTATCTCGCGCAACAAAAATAAATCAAACTCCATTTTCAAGATGAAATAGATTGAAAGTTATGGAAATATAATTCGAAAAGCTTAACTATTTTTAAGAACTAGGCAAGGAATAATAATTCATATGAGCAGAGCCAATAAGAAACAATTATTGCTAAGAATCATGAAAGGAATAGATATTATCGAATAGGAAGAAAATTTTTGTTGAGGAATATCTTATATTATATATATATATATATATATATATATATATATTATAATATATGCTATATAAATAAATATAAGGTTGAACAGGTTCCACAAGTTAGAGCCCAAAAATCTAAAATTCCTACATATATATTATATATATTGGGTGAAAGGCAACGATTTAAATACTCTGAGTTTAATACTTAAAATATAATATTTTAAGTAATCGTTTAAATCCTAACAATTTTGAAGTAAACTTTAATAATAGTTTAGGAGATACAATGAAATAGCCGTGGTATTAAGGCCACAGCATTACCATGCAAAACCGCGGGCAACGGGAGGAGTGTGAAGAAATTTATAGAGACCTGAGGGGTCTGAGATTGCTGCTGCATGCATGTGTCAAAGGCATTAGTGAAGAGCAGTAGTAGCAGGAGGAAGAGTCACCATCCAAGCTATACAAACATTGCATGCGATCGCCACGTGGAGTCACGGCGGCTAGTGTTGGCTTGTTTCTATTTGTCTCTATCTCCCTGGCCCTCGCTACACCCCATACCAATGCCATACACTGATTATTTTACTATTTTTGGGGGTACTCGGGGACTCTGTATTTATGCACTATGTGGCTTTTCATGTGCATGGGAATCATGTGCACCGCTCTCCTCTGCCCCCCGACAGCTTCAGAGCCTCCCCTTCCCAGAGTCGGATTATCTCCCGCGTGTCGTTCCTGTGCAATTTTTCAAATTTTTTGTTTTTGATAAAATTTTTAAATAGCCTGGACTGTACGGATTAAAAAAATATACAAAAATCTATATGTGGGTTATTTTTTTATGAGATTTAAAAATACATCCTAAATATTGAAAAATTTAGTATAATTTTTTAATATAATTTTTTTAATGCTTAAAATGAATAGGTTCTATATTTCTAAATATCATGAAAATTGATATGCCTGCATTCAGTTTTTGTATATTATTTGCATTCTTACAGTTCGATTTATTTAAAATTTAATTGAAAATAAAGAAATTGAAAAATTGCATAGGAGACTGTATATCGGACAGAAGGGAATCCAAATCCCTTCCTTCCCATGCACTCACCCTGAAAATCCATAAAATTAAAATAAACAAGCACGAAAGAAAAGAGGCATAACGTGCTTATCTTTTCTTTTTATGTGCAATTGTCAATTTTGGTCATTTTGGAGCGCTACAATAAGTTTGGACTTAGAGTAAGAGAAAGAGTTCCAAGCTTGAGCGGTTGTTGAGAGCCGTGTAATCTATTTTTGAGTGCTCGACTTGGTGAGATTTTGTGGACAAAAGAAGACTAGCCAGAAACCAGGCTAGACTTGGTCTCACTTGTTACACCAATTTGACTCGTGGAAGAACTAGGTTGTAGTAGCGAACTTAGTTCTCCTAAGAGGTCAGTGTTCTCGAGCTACTTTCTTCCCGGAGTAGCTGAGCTCATACCTTGAGCGAGTGTTCGCACATCTAGTGTTATCCTGCAAGACTTCCGTTATGGTGGCACGGAAGGACCGGCCCCAATCATGGCTACTAATAAAATAAGACTAGGAACCAAAAACCAAACAAAATAGTAGGTATAAAGTAAATTACCCAATATTTTCAAATTAGTCCAACCTTATTACCTTTTTGACATAAACAACGTATTTCAGAGAGGCCTGTATTTCTTTGGGTTGGTAGTAATGGAATTGGCTTCGTTATCCAAAATGAAGAACATTTCCCTGAGTGTTGACATATGTTTTATTCAAATCTTATGATATACTGGTAATTTATTTGGAGGTAATTGGGGGATCACGGAACTCTCTTCCCTTTTGATGTTGGCTGACTGACCTCGAAACATCCGATTAAATTAGAACTGCAGATAATGGAGGAAAAAAAAGAAGCCAGAAAAAGGATTAGTGCGAGGGTCACATGTTAGGACTAATCGCAATCGCTTGTAGCGTGCGAGTCACGCGACTTCATGCTGGACCTTTGCATGTTTCGCCATGCATTCTGGCGGCGCGGTTCATATTTTCCGTGTTATCCTCTAGTCGTACGACCCAGGCGTACTTTGTGCACACACAAATGAACTATTAGTAACAATAATAATCTGATAGTGTGACCCTCTTAATATTTATAAAGAGGCTTCTGTAAAATTGATAACGGAAGTATACAGGATTTGTGACACCCCTATCTTTCATGCACTGAATAAGTGTATAAAGGTGCATTCATCTATTATTCATTAAACGGTTCCCAATTAAAATGGAAATGAAACTACGTACAACATACTTAATATTATATTATAGAATACATCACAATCCAAGAGACAGCTTAAAGCAACAAAAGCTTAGAAGTTTATCTCAGTAAGAGATAATCAATTAGGTGCATGTTCAAGAACGATCAACGCAACAAATTCAACATAGTTTAGCTCGAACCATCAACTACTGAGAGATCCATAAGGTCATGAACGGTCTGTCTGTTCAAACCTAGACACGAGGTATAACTTTTGTGCATTAACCCAAGCGCGGGGTCGACTTAACATATTGGGGCCTATCAACCAGCCATTACTGCTCATGCGTGCATTAACCCAAGCACGGGATCTACTCATACCCGCTTTCGCGGTTGTTCATCTTAGTGAATGGGTTCAAACGTAACATTCAACAACCAACATAATAAGTGGAACCAAACAAATGGGTCCAACCACGCTCAAATCAATGTTTGGGATTTTATCAATTAAAATAGCAATAATTGGGTTAGTGGGTCCAAACGGTTATTTTCAATTGCAGCCAAATCAACAAACCAGACTCAAATAACAAGTGCAACCACAATCTGAATGAACAAATCATTATAGATATGCCAAATAATATCTGGAACAACATATAGGACTCAAGTACTAATAGATTAAATTGAATTCAAAAAGAATCAAGACGTTTCAACAAAAGAACTGAAATTACTTACAAAATAATAAAATAGAAATAAAAGAATAGAATTTCTCTAACAAATAATAGATTACCCTTACAAAGAATGGATTACCCTTATAAATAAAATAGATTACCCTTACATGAATAGTTTGTGGGTCGAGATTAATCTTTTTTTCCCACGTTGCTTCACGTTTTTCCCCGTTCTTTTTTTTTTTTTTTTTTCTTCCCCTTTCTTCCTCTTCTTTCGTTCTCAGCTTCCCTCTCTATTTCGTTCCTTCTCGGCTGCTGTTGTTCTTTTTTTTTTTTCAACCTTCTGTAAGTCTCTTTCTCTCTCGAACATAGTATCGTTTATATATTATATAGATATATTTAGTTGCAACTTGGCGAACTTAGTGGCTAATATTTAGTTGCAACTTGGCGTTCCACCCCTCCCTGCCCCCACGCGTCACTTTATATATATTATATTATATTATATTATATTATATTATATTGGGGTAATAAAAAAATATAATATTAATATAATATACGTGTGTAAAATCATTACATTTTGCATCAGTTACGTGCGTAAATAAATAGTCACATGTCGCACGTCTATTAGTCCCACTTTTCACCATATTTTTTCACCCTTAAATTATTATTGGGTTTCCAACTACATCAATTTATTACTTCAATTCTTTATTTAATCCAAACCCCGCACCAAATTAGGCATTTTCAATCCTAACTTTATCGCAATCCTTATTTAAAATTTAATGATAATTTAGGGATATTACAGATCACGCTAAGGGTATTTAAAATTCACATCTAATAGGTTTTATCCACCTCGGATACAAAATGTTTACGGGGTTTTCGTTGATGATAGTCACTTGCAAGTCAGCCCCATTTGGTTAAACATTATAATGAAGTAATAGTATTAAACGCAATAATATTGGGACATTCTAAAGATGATTTAGGTTTGATTTTACCTGAAATTTGATTGGAGGACTAGTCTCTTTTAATTAAAGTTCAAGAAGAGCGGGATTATGAAAACAGAAAAATTCCCGTGGTACGTCTGTAATTTTCCTCTTCTCCTCTCCTTCAAGTTCTCTATATAAACCCACATGCTCAACGTCTCAAACCATACACAACAGCACCATGAGAATTGACATAACAGAAAGCCTCTGGTTCTTCGCTCTCAGTTCAAAATCCAACCCTTTCTCACCACACAACACCTTATTTTCCCTTCTTATTATACCTATAATATGGGCGGCGATGACCCTAATTCACTGGGTGCACCCCGGTGGCCCTGCTTGGGGAAAATACTACCTCAAGAGAAAGCCAACCATCTCATCACCTCATTCCATGGTCTCTTATAAGCCCATTCCCGGTCCGAGAGGGCTCCCTCTCGTGGGAAGCATGGGCCTCATGGCGAGTCCCCTGGCCCACCACGGGCTCGCCGCCGCGGCGGAACGGTGGAGCGCGAAGCGGCTCATGGCTCTCACCTTGGGCCGCACTAGGGTGATTGTCACAAGCCACCCGGACGTGGCCCGGGAAATCCTCCACGGCTCGGCGTTCTCGGACCGCCCGATGAAGGACTCCGCCCGCCATCTGATGTTCCACCGAGCCATCGGGTTCGCTCCCAACGGCGCGTACTGGCGGGCGCTGCGGAGGATCGCGGCCGTCCACCTGTTCTCCCCGAGGCAGATCAAGGCGTCTGAGGCCCGGCGCTCTGAAATCGCGGCTCGGATGGTGGGGAGCTTCCGGTGGCACAGGGGATGCTTCTGCGTGCGCGACGCGCTGAAGCGAGCGTCCCTCGACAACATGATGTGCTCCGTGTTTGGGGGAAGAGGTGATTCGGAGGAGTTGAGGAGGTTGGTGGATGAAGGGTATGAAGTGCTGGGCATGTTCAACTGGTCCGACCACCTCCCTTGGCTCGAGGATTTGGATCCTCAGAAGATCCGGTTCCGATGCTCAGAACTCGCACCACGAGTGACCCGCTTCGTGTCCCGGATTCTATCCGAACATCGGGTGGGAGCCCGGGACAGGAACCGGGATTTTGTGGATGTGTTACTGTCCCTTGAGGGAGAAGATAAACTATCTGAAGATGACATGATCGCTGTTCTATGGGTACGAAATAATGATACATGTCAACACAGATTGAAATTTTTTTTTATTGCTCTTTTACAAGCACTACTAACTAAGGTCATTACTATAATGTAGGTAGATTCACGAGTCTCGTCTCATATTCTTTAAGCGAGAAAAAAAAAAAAAAAAGAACAGTAGAGCTATATGAAGCAGGACTTAACTCAAGCTTTAGGGTCTTCAAGATCATATAAATGAGGGGGAAAAAAATGCACAGTTCAAATCCAATATCAGAAGTGAAGCTAGCTTAGAATTTAGGTGAAATCACACTGTGAGAAAATTTTCACTGTTAGAAGTCTTTATCTTGTAAAAAATTAGCTATTGGTTCAAAATTAAGCATAGTTTAAGCAATAACACCAACTTGATGGCACGACAAAACGTTTGCGGGTTATATACTTCACGCACTAAGTGGTCATAATGTCAGTTTTATTTATTTATTTATAGGGAATTAGTCTTTTTTCTTTAATTGATTTGGTTTTGCACTACTTTCTGTGTGTGTGTAGGAAATGATATTCAGAGGAACCGACACCGTGGCGGTGCTAATGGAGTGGATCCTAGCTAGGTTAGTGCTACACCCGGAGGCCCAGTCACGTATCCACCGCGAGCTAGACACTGTCGTCGGACCCTCAGGCACCGTCACAGAATCAGACGTGGCGGCGATGGTCCACCTCCCGGCGGCGGTGAAGGAGGCGCTGAGGCTCCACCCGCCAGGCCCACTCCTCTCGTGGGCCCGGTTAGCGATCGCGGATACGCTGGTCGATGGGCGTCACGTGCCTGCGGGGACGACCGCGATGGTGAATATGTGGGCCATATCACGGGACCCGGAAGTTTGGCCTGACCCGCTCGAGTTCAAGCCCGAGAGGTTCGTGAGGAGGGAGGGTGAGGTAGGCTACTACGAGCTTTCTGTCATGGGATCCGACTTAAGGCTCGCCCCATTCGGGTCAGGTAGGAGGGCTTGCCCCGGGAAGGCCCTCGGGCTCGCTACGGTGAGCTTTTGGGTCGCGTCGCTTTTACACGCGTACGAATTTGAGCCGTCGGATGGGGAGCCAGTGGATCTAACGGAGGTGTTGAAACTGTCATGCGAAATGGCGCACCCTCTATGCGTCAAAGCGCGCCCTAGGCACGTGGAAACTTGAGCCCTCCCGCTAGCTCTCTCTCCTTTCCGTAGTTTCCTGAGTTGAGTTAGGTTTTTCCTTGGTGTGGCTGTACGTGGGAGGCCAAACTATTATATGTTGGTTTTAATCTCGTGTGCTTGTGAACTATGTATATAACCCAAGTCTCTTGTGTGATTCTAAAGCTATTTGTATGAGAAATGAAATGCAGTTAGTATCATTTTCATATAATTTTGGGTTCACTCGGCTTCGATTCTTTTAATTAAGAAGATAAAATAGGAGAAGTCTGTGGATTTTCATAATTGGACTAGAGGTTACCATCATCAATAAATTACATAAATGGTCTTTAACAACACAATGGATGGTTCGGTACTAACTCAAAGCCGAGGAGAGGTTGTGGGGCAACGAACAATATTATCTCTCTAGTTTGAAAATATTGAACATATTTTATATCCTAATATATATACACTAATATATGTTATATAATATGAAAAGGGTTGACCGGGTATAAGTATTCAATATTTAAAGTGTAATACTTTAATCTTCATAAAATAGAAGAGTTTGAACGCAAATCTGAAAAAGGTTGCCATGGTCATGACATGTTGGTGAAAGTGAATGGGAGGTTTTACTTGAATTTTGCGGACATTGACCAAAAGATTGCAGTTCAGAACAAACACAAGAAGATTTTCAATGAAATAAACGGAATATTAGTACGCGTCCCAACCCCTTGCCGTTACTTAGGATATAATTGCATGCGTCCTGGCAAGAGAAAATGACCATTGCCACCAATCGGGTCGTCCTTCACTACAAAGTAATACATTTCGGGCTTAAAGAAGTTGGAGCAAGCCATTGACGCATATGTTCAAAATCATATGGAAGACAGAGTCCACCAAACGCACCGCAAAGAGCCCCAGTTTGTTCTGTGAACCCTTTGTCTTCGTTTGGTATGCGGCTACGTGAGATTATAAATTCTCAAGAATGTAGAAATTATGAAAAGTTAAAAAAATGAATATTTTAAATTTTGCTATTTCAATAGATTTTGAAAAATGAGAAATTTTATAAGAGAGTATTATTTATCACGTTGAGGCGCACCCATTTACCAGGTCTGGTTAATCTTGATAGAAGTTCGTTAGTCTCATTTGTGAAGGTAATTAAACAATTTTGAACAGTTTTATAAATTTGTGAACTTAAAAGATCTAAACTGTAGGAAAATTAGCCTGACCCCTCAATCCAGCCTTTAGGTAAATCGGTAAATATTATAAAGTTGCGGACAATGGGAATTGAACCTATCTGTGCACTCGTTCTCAATGTATTTTTTTTAGGGAAAAAAAAAAAAAAAGGCACAGCACGCTCTCGTATTCCACTTTTATTTTTGAATTATTCGTATATATATTCATTATATGCGCTGGATTGAATTTGTTTACCAAAATAAATGAATGAACAAATTTGTTCGGGAGCTAAGAAACCCAAATAAGCCGGACATGAAAGCTAAGCTGACGATAATAAAAGAGCTATAAACGGGCTTTCTCGCTTTTTCATCTTTTGTTTGAAGAAGGGCTTCATGGTTAAAAAAGGGACTTAAGCTCACTAAATTTGTATTTGACTGCCATTCAAAACTTAGTTTTAAAAATTAAAACTTAGTTTTATTAAATTTAGTGAGATGATATGTATCATTGTCACAAGTTTAGTTTTTGACCAAAAACTAAGTTTTATAACTATTGAGAGAATGGTGCATTTTCAAAACCATGATTTTTACCGACATAAAACTAAATTATATATATTTACTCGATTTCCGAACTCAAGTTTTGACCATTTTAGTTTACCGGTTCTTTCTTTTGGTTATTTTTTTCGGTTTTGACTCGGATAACTAAACCTGTATTTTACCAAAAATTTAGTTTTAAATATAATTTTACCATGACAGCACAATGCACCCAAATTTCTTTAGCATGGTCGGATACCCATGCCATCCCGAGCCAACGCTTCTTGTCCTTCGCTTAGGGCCTAAGGCCAGCAATCCGCATTGCTAAATGAGTAAGGCCCACGGCCCATTTTTGGTTAATTAGAATAATCAATCAATAATTAATTTTCTTCTCACACTTTATATATTAGGCTTATGTATTATAAATTTTAAACTAAGATTTTTCTTCCGATATATTAAATTACGCAAATCAAATTTTATGATTATCCATGGGAACGACGTATCAATATTTAAAGTTCTAATAACGTGACGTGTGTCATATTTTATACTAATGTAATTTTGACATTTGTTATCCACTTAAGAATCGTATTTAAACTTCTTCTCCTTGATTTTTATCTCCATCTATTACTTATCTATTATCACTAATAAATAGTTTTTAAAGAACATACGATATCAGATCTAATCTAATTGTACCCAGTTGGATTCGTGTTACATGCTCTTCAATTTGAGACCTACATCATACATTTTTAGATATCGTTTATATTCTCAATTTTTGTATGCCGTCATTTTTGTAAATATTTTTGACAAATTATTTACACATCAATTTGAATTACAAACTCGATTTAAACTCGTTTTCTTTAATGTTTAATTTTCTTTTGACACTTACACATCAGGCTTATGTATTATAGCTTTTAAAATAGAATATTTTTCTATTAAATTATGCAAACCAAATCCTTTTATTTTGATTAAATATGTCATTTTTATAATTATTGATGGTTAAATCATCGCACGAGTTTAGAACATAGTAAAGTAAAAATGACAGGCTATCTAGTTCATAACCCAAATGGTAACTAAAAAGATCTATATTACAGCACATTGTTACATAAATGTCACCCAAAAATTTAGTCATTTATTATGTGTTGGATTCTTTATAATCTTTATTATTTTTTTTTTTGCCCCCTCTAGTGAGAAGAATGGACCAATTTCAACAAACCCCAGTCGCTCACGAAATCGTAGCCGGATGAAACAACGAAAAAGGCAAACACAAATCACATGGTTCAAAGATCCATCATATACATGAAACTTGATCAGCACAAACCCCCTTCAAAAACAAACAAAAGAAAAAAAAGGAAAAAAGAAAAAGGACATAGGTAGTTCAAACAGTCTTGCAACAACACATCACCAAACAGGCTTCTTCCAGATTCGGCTCAGACAGTAGCATCTGCATCAGTTGTGAAGAAATTAGATTCATAATTGAACAATGAAAAGATAATCGCGGCGGAGGTAGGATTTTCAATTTGAAGTGTGAAAGAACTAAAACATTTATTGCTAGGAGGGGTCAATGTAACATTTTTGAAGGATAATATATGTGTGATTTTGTATTATTATTTGATCAAAATACCACTCAAAAAGGATTACACATATTCTGTTACGCCATTATTTTCGATATAAAAGTTGTGTAAAAAATATATATATATATATTCACACTGGGGTCCTCTAATTTTTCTTAAATGGGCCATTACATTTGAGAGTGGGGAGTCCATTACCATGAGTGGGAGGGAATTTCTAATCATGAGATTGATTTAAGACCTATATGGTGGGATTTATAGTTTTGAGTCTCTGTCTGTCCTAGTTGAAGTGATTTGCTCCCAATAAACTGCATGAAAATGAATATATATATATATATATATATATGGGTGGATGTGTAATGATGTAGGATATTACACTTACTAATCACGGTCACGTCACGTAATGGGAGAACGCTATCCTCATGTAAAGATTGTGATAGGTGACCCTAAACTTTACGTGAAGGGTAAGCATCACATGAAAAAGAAAAAGAGGGGGAAGAAAAAAGGTGGGAGAAAGAGAGCCCCGGCCCATCCACGCAAAGAAACAGGGAAGACATTCCCTATCCAATCAAACTCACTTTTGAGTGAAATAATACTAACATTAGTTTTATTTTATTTTATTTCTTAAAGAAAACACTAACATGAGATTGGACATGCAAAAGATGATAAATACAAACTACAAAAATATGAGATGAGGGAATGGAACAAACTTGTTATGTCTCCTCACGAGGTTCACGGGCGATTGATTTCACCCAGTGGGAGAATCTTGGTTCTTTTTTTTTTTTTTTTTTTTTTTCCTTTTGGTAAATGAGGGTCTCGATTCATTTAAACCTTTGCAACCGAAAGGAAAAAAAAATTCTATCGTTTGTAAAAAAATTCATGATTTGTAGCTAATTTTGTTTTCTAGGTTTAACTTCATATTATTCACCAAATCGATCTAAAGAAATTTTCTTGCCCGTTCCATGCCCATACTCAGTCATCTGATTAGGTGGTTTGATTTGTTTGCATGAGAATTTTATGATCTTCGTTGTTTATATTATCGGACTTATATACATATATTAGTGGTGATCCTACTCTATTATCTTTTAGGATTAATTAGTTTCGTGTCTCTTTTTCTGTATTTATTCATCGTGTTGATAGTTCGAGATGTTTTTGTTTTGAGCCACTTAAAACAGCACAAGTCAAAAATCAAATTCTGAATATATACCCACACCAAATGACATTTCGGTCCCATGTGACCACTCTAATTACTCATTTGAGATATAATTTGGGCGTGGAGAGAGAAAGAGAGATTGTTTGTACCTGGAGCTTGAAGAAGGGTAACCCCGTCATTTGCTGCGGGGATGCACGGTTTGAGCTCCTCGCCGAACGGCTCATCCACCCTGGCTTCAAGCTCAGGGTGAATCTTCCTCTTCAACATCTTCTTCATCATCTACCACATACACAGTTTACTAATGTCTTTAGGATTGCAATAATGTTGACAATGTCATGTCATGCACACATAAAGTGACAAGATGGAATGATTTTTTTTTTTTGGAAAGGATTTGTAAATTATAATCCAAATATAAACTATTAGTGAACAATTAAGGTACAACTATGAAAAGATCTATAATAAATATGTGAAATTTTCAAAAATTGCAGGCTTATCCAACCATTTTATAAATAGCATATACAGGTTTCAACCCACCACCTGACTTAAAAAAAATATTTTATATATCTATATATATATATTTAGGACAATGCAAGGGAGAGTTAAAGAGCCAAGTTTTTTTTTCACAAGAGACAACTTAGTTGGGGCCAACATGAGGGACTTTGACCGGTAGATAAAAAATATCATATATACCCCACTAGCTCGGAGCTTTCACCTTAAAGGTCAAAGTTTAACTTCAATCTAATCAACAAAGGAGTGAACAGTAAATGTGATAAACCTTTTAGGGTGAAACTACATTCTCATTAGAGTAGGCTCAATTTTAGGAGCTGGTAGAATATGTATTGAATTTATAATATAACAGTCATAATATTTAAACTAATAGGGCTTTGTACGTATTTTGGTGGGAAATACACTATACACTTGACCGTTAGATGATCACCATGCGTGCTTTGAAAATCCTAATCATGCATTCAAGTTTTAAACTTACCTAATCTGTTCGGGATTAAAATTTTCAAAACGTTTATAAATGATACATTTAAAACTTGAATGAGATTTTCTTTTTGCGCGAAAAAACACATGGTTCTAGACTCTGTATTTATATTCGAAAGTATCAATATGGGACTATTGATTGAGATTTAAGTGAACCACCATTCACCATTGAAATTTTAACTCGCTCTTTCTCTTTCTTTATGGTTGAATAAAATGGTTGGTGTGAGTACTCACTCGGTGGAGTTTCCTAATGGGCCGCGCATTGTCATCTTTGACACGACAAGGAATGAGCTTCTTGGCGAAGGAGAGACCGCCGCCGCAGTTGTAGTTGTGCTTCGTGACAACACCCCCGCCTTTCTTCGGCGGATCCGAAGCTGCTACTTTCTTCAAAACTTGATCCGTTTTTTTCATCGTGATCATGATCGAGTCCGAGTCTGATCCGGAGCCTGAATCGGCCAAGAACAAGTCTGCGAGTGTCGTCCTCTGATCCCCATTCTTCTTCATCATCCTTTTCCCGTTCTTGTCCCAGTCAGGAGTAATCGGAGTGGATGACCCCACCAGCGGCGTCGTCATCAGTGAAATCTCATCCTCATCTTCATCGACATCGTAAACATCTTCAACATTTTTGACGGTCATTATCAGATCACCAGATTTGTCGTCGAATTTTGATCCGATACTGATGTCGCTCTTGCAAGAAGTGATCGGCAATGAGCCTGATTGTACGCCTTGATTGATGTTGACAAGTGAGTATTCTTCTTCTTCTGTTTGACCTTTTTCTTCACCAGCATTGGACTCTTCTTCTTTGTTATTGGGTGATGGGGTAATGCGCTCTATGTGTTTGATGAAAGGCGTAAGTGGGTCGAGACCAAATGTTCCAATGGTAAGAATGCCGTCTTTCCAACCGTCAAGCGCGCCGACGAGGGCGGCGTTCTTGAGCAACGCTTTTGTTTCAGCCTCACTGGTTACGGTTTCAGGCTCTGTCTTCTCCCAAAACTCGTTCTCTGATATTTGCAATTGAAAAAAATAATACATCGATAATCAGAATAGTTACCCGAGTTCGGGCATCAAAACTACGTCATCCCATAAAAAACTTTAAAGATGGAAAAATTTTGGTCGGAACCCAGATTGAGGTAAGTATCGTCTCTTTTCACTACTCAAAAATGTGTGAAGCATACACACAATTAGAAAGAGAGAATTCAGACCTGGGTGAAGAGAGACTGAGGAGTGCACATTGTGGAGGAACCTCCGGTTCACCCAATTAAAAATCTGCTCCAATCATTCATTGCATAGTAGGAATTAGTATACTGTTCGAACCAAAGTTTTATGCATGTAAAGAGAAGATACCAACTGCATAGATGAGACTGACAAACCTTCATTTTTGGCGAGCAGAGAAACCACTGAAAAACTAAGTAAAAATGTCAAGACCGTGAGAGGTTGTTGTTTTGAAGGAAGGAAAGAGTGTGTAGTGGGGTTTCCCCCGGGGGGGGGGGGGGGGGGGGGATGGGGAAGGACGGCCACGTAGAGTGGTGAGAGAGAGAGAGAGAGAGACATGGGTCCTGAAAGGGAGGAGCCCATAACTCTTTGGTGGTTTCATGGAATGATGTTGGAGGCACCATGTCCATGTTGGGTCTCTGTGGCATGATCGATGAGCCTAAATTCCTGAATTGACATGCACTTACCCTACTCTCCTTTTTCCATCTCCCTCTTCTCTTCTTCTTCTCCAATGTCCAGCGATTTGGATATGAAGCCTTACATTTACCTGCTATTAATGCGTAATTTGTTGTGTTTTAACTTATTAGAGGTCGAGTGTGTTATCTTTTATTACTGTACCAGGTGTTTTTATGGTCAAATCAAATCATTATTTAACATATAATCTTGCTTTTAGAAGCAATTTTGCCCTTTCTGTACTACTCCAAAATTATTAGCTAAAGTAAATGGGTGCTTGACATTGGACAATAAAGTAGCAAATAGCAATAGCAAATCATCATTACGTTACTAAAATTCAAACATCTAAGCATAGATTCGTTGATTTCAACAAACTTGATTGAAGAGGGCACGGTCCTTTAATTATTAAAAATGGAATTTTCATTTTCCATTTTTGAAGGTTAGGGTTGTACGTGCTAGGGTAAATTATTCCGGAGATTCCTAGACAGTGAAACAGTTCATCTTGGTCCCCAAACCTCCTTTATACCCACAAACTTTAGAAAGGTTTCCAGTTAGAACCTTATGTTAGGCGTCTGTCCAAATCAGTGGATGGAGGCTGGTGTGGCATGCATGTAAAGATGCCAGTTTAGATCTGGAATCGAGAACTGTCCCGAAATTGTACCATTTAAATCTTCCTGGGAAAACTTTCCGACCGTCTCATTAAAATTCTCCCACTAAATACGATGGTTTTGTGATCCATTTTTAGGATCAATTTCTCAACATGACCGTCTGGTTCTTGGATGAGACCCTTAGTGGTTCATAAACCAAATAATCATTAAGGAATAACCATCAAGGAACCGATAGGTTTTAGCCCAAAATCTCCCAAAACTTGGGCCCAGCTCACCAAAGAGCCTTTTTTCTTATATTATTTTTAGGAAACACATTTTCAATACCCCAAACTTGGATTCCCTAAGTCCAGTAAGTCTGGCCCAAGTTTTAACTTTTTATTTTCGACTGGATGCAATATTTTGAAGCTGTTTTTGTTGAATGTACTATCATGTTTTCCGTGCATTGCATTCCAAATTGCTCTTATTCCTAATGGTTATGATTCACGAATGATAGTTTTTGAATGACCAAGACCATGATGAACCTAAAACGGGGCCATCCCATTATTTCATGATATTTTCATAAGTTTGGGATTGTTTGGTAAATGGGATGGTTCTGGGAATAATATTTTTGAAAGAAAGATTGTAGGAACCACCCCTTACATTAAATGGGGTATGTAGGAGGAGAATTTTTTTTTACATAGGAAGGTAGCACCACATCATTTATGATGCAGACCAATGAAAACGTGTTATTACAGCAATTTTTATAGAAGTGTGTAAAGGATGACCCCACTCTTTCATGGAAAGAAGAACAGAGTTAATTTGTGCTGGATTGCCGCATAAATGATAGGTGCTGCTGTCCCAACGCCCATGTCCTGTTTTCTAACTTGACCATCCTGCTCCTACTAATGCCTAAACTAGCTAAGCGACAGTGCAAAAAGTTTCTACCCAAGGCCCCATAATAGGCTTCACCTCCATGCCACGTTAGGATGTTTCCATATAGGATGTAGCCATATCCCTTTCTCCAACTCCTTCTTGTCCTTTGAGCTGGCTCATACCACTTGACGAGAAATTCATCAGCCATTTTACCATTTCTTTATACAATCTGTTAAAATGACCCATTGTGGTTTGATTTGGGCCAAATAGTCCCCCTTGGTTATTGGTGATCATGGTTTGGTTTGGTGCAGGTTGGGGCTCAAATGGCGGATGAACCAAACCATGTGTTTTGTCTACAATCTCAAACTGTGACTAGACCATTGCATGTGGTTTGGTCTTGGCTTCATGCGGGTTGGTTTCGTGTTCAAATTGCGCGTTGTACCTATATTAGAATTTTCAATTTCAAGCAATGAGACTATTAAAAACAAAGAAAAAGAAAACACTTACACACACATACATATTATATCATTGGCATCTAATTAGATACTTTCCGGTCTTGGGAAAAAGAATGGGGTATTTTCTCTCCTCTTTTGCTGCTTTCCTTTTTTGCTTAAATATGTACCACAAAAAACTATTCATATTTGTCCAAATAATTAAATGTATTATTTTCAAGAACTACTTGTCAAACTTGTGAACCAACTCTTCTTTAATATCATTAATATAGAAATACTTCCATTTGTAAGATGGAAAGAGGGGAGGTAAGAAAAGCTTGCGTGAAAGGGTGAGAGGGTGGAACATATATATATAAGTTGGTTCAGTTCGGGTTAGAGCGGTTTGGAGCCCGATCCAAAAAGCAACTGAACCAAACCACGTGGTTTGGCTATTTTCCCAAACCACAACCAAACCAAACCGCTTAGTTTCAAGTACTGCAGTTTGGTCCGGTTTGGGCAGTTTGGTCTGGTTTTTGAAAAACTGTGATCACCCCTACCCTTGGTGCCCTTAATTTGTTCAATTTGACCCCTTATGTTCCAAAATAGCATCCAATTATTCCGTTCATTCCATCAATTTATCATCAAAATTGATTACAGATACCATCATGTGCACCTAGCGTCTCAGTAAATTGTGTCATTTTTCTGAAAGAATAATTTTTCTTTTATTATGTTCTAGTTCCAATCTGTAGACGTGCTTATTCATGGGCTCAGATTTTTTTTTTCTTTTTGTGCAATGTTTCTATTTGATGCCATGAAAAGTCCATGGTTTGCCTTTTATCAGCCCCCCAAAGCAGCTTATTACATTTAATTGTTCTGTAGTTTCATCCTGCTCGGATTATAGCCTGAGTTTTGCTACCTAACATCCAATTATTGTGCAGTATTTCCTGGCCTATTATTGCCTAAGCTCTATGTGCATCAACCTTACAAATGAAATGTTTTATCCAGTATATTAGGGTATTTCCTAAGAGATCCACTTTTTTAGAAAGATTTATCTACCCAATTGTTGCATTGATTTTGGACCGTTACTGGTGTAACCCACATGCTGTCTGGTTCTCACGAAACTGGACAAAAGTCACTAGAAAGAATTTTACTTGTGTCTAGTTTCTGTAGGAATTAAACAAAATTTGGGCCTTCTACGTGGTGTATCTGCTGTGGATCACATGCAAACGACGACCCAGGTTCTGTCCAGTTCCCCACTGGAACTGGAACTTGATAGAAGATGTTCCCATTAGTATGGTTTCGGATTCTGTCAAGTTTCGGTGGGAATTGGACATCCACGTGGTGTATGTGGGGGAGCTCAAATGTAAGGAGTGACCCAGATAGATAAGGTAAGCCCCCCAACTAACTTGACAGAAGGTGTTTCTTATGATTTTGATGCATTCGATACTTAATTCTTCTCAAATAAATGGCCTTTGCACATGTACAACATACTCCATGAGATGCAAACGCAGTTCCATATGGCCTTGAAACTCAATTCGAATAACGTATAAATTATTTTGGACCCCTGTTCAGCTCACATTATTGGCAAAGAATACCCTTCGCTTTGGATTGTGTTTCAGTAGGGTCTAACTCATTCCAGACTAGCTAGGCCTAGAAATGAGCTAGATCCACTCCACATTGGTAGGATCAGTTCGATCTCTAAGAAACCTACTTGATTAGATAAATGTTATGCACATCAATAAATTGCAGTAAAAATATTTATGATTTGGATACGTAGATGGTGGAGATTGGAGAGTTTGACATGAGTGGGCCTGACGATGCTTGAATGAGTCCCAGCTTTACCCAAAAGTCATGCTGTTGCGTGTCCGCCATCCAAGTCATTAGCCACTCGGTGAAACCATCCAATTCCAAAGCACGACTCACAACTCTCGCATCTCAGCATTAGCTCAGATCAAGAGGTTCCACCAGTGATCTTGCTTCCATGTGCTCGAAGAGGTATCCCATATAGGCTCCTTTATGGCTAAGTGTGTTGTGTTGTGGGTGAACAGATCTAGCTGGATGAGATTTTGCTTTGTGGTGCTGATACATTGTTTGTGTGGAACTGATTGTCCAGTATTCTGCATGCCATATATCATTGTTATGCGGTTTTATCTGCGTGTCATGATTGATGCATGAGGGGGCATACTTATTAGCGCCCAAATTTCAGGGAACAAAATTGTGATTTATCTTAAATTAATTGTACAAGGTTGCATTAGAAGGGTCATTTTCGCGTGAAAAATGATCCTCCCTTCAATGATCTGTGGGCAGCGGACCAGAGCCAGACCAGACAAATGGGTATCGGCAAACTAGACGCTGTAAAGTGGAAATAATGAAAGCTTTGCAAAGCAAAGATGCTTGGATTGAATTTGACAATTACAAGAAGGCAACGAAGAATAATGGTGGAGAGTGAGCTTTTATGGGTCACCACAGTGCTGCCTTAAAGCTAATAACATCACATCTGGGCGTTGTTTCCGTATGAAAGCTGACTTCGGATCCTTCCTAATGCAATACAGTTGATTTGATTCATCTCTCCATCGGATTGAAGGGAGAGATGCATCTATGAGGCCTAATGAGCAAGATCACTTTGGTCTGCAGATAGTTACCCAATTTACAGGTCAGCCCATCCTTTTATCACAGAAGGGAGGAAAAAAATTATAGACAAAGAGTTCTTAAAAGTTTCCGTGTCAAAGTGATTTGTATGAAGGATGTTGATACATGGCCTGCCAACCCAAAAGGGTTGGGACCAAGGCTAAGACATCCCTCTGGTTTAGGGCCTAAGGGCTAGGGAATGATACATCAATTCATCATTGCGGTTCTCATGTCAACATGTGTTTTGTGTAGTCATTCTTTTTGGGGGGATGTCTCCCTCATCGTGGTTGACTAATTTGTGTTGTGACCTTGACAGTGCCAGGAAGAAATGACCCACATTTGAAGCCTTATCTCTCGATCACAGCACAGCCCACATGAGTGTGAACGGTATGTTTCGATAATTGCCAATTTTGCTAACTTGTCATTAATCGAGAATTTGCTCGTACAAACGCTCGCAAGTAGAATAAGGAATGAATTAATATAAGAGTCGGTCCAATACTTAGTCGGTGGAAATATAATCGGAGGATAGCAACAAGAAAAATTGAAAAAAGAGACCCAGCAGCCTCCTCATTTATAAACTTGGCAATACCTTGTCAAATAACATTAATATGGTCATTTAAGCAATAATGTCATTCAAACAAACAACAAAATAATTATTTGGGGGAACCAGCAACAGATCCATAGAAAATGGATTTTAAAAAATGGTGGGCATACAAAGAAGTGGTGCACGATAAGCCCAAAGGCTGGTATTATCATTGGGAGAGCTTGAGAAAGCCGACTGGCCTGGTCTAACCCACTGTGGCCCAACCATTCCAACACTTTTTCTGAAAACTGGGCCTGGTCTAGCCCACCATGGCCCAATTATTCAAACACTTTTTCTTAAGAAACCAAAAATAAATTTCTCCAAACTCATAAGTGGCTAAGAGCTTGATTCCTCTAAAATAAGGTTTTAAGGTCGAGTCTTATAAATGAAAAAAGTAGGCATTGGGAGAGTTTTATCCCCTTGTGGGTTCTTACGGCTCTGATTAGATTTAATCATGGTCGTTTGGCTTTTAGATATTGGTGGGCAGAGCAAAAAATTTTAAATATAACTAATTGCTTCAAAATTTTTTCATTTTTTTAGCTCAATTCATGTGCCAAAAATAAATATTTTTGGTTTAAAATAGTAATTTTCAACCTAATTTTTCAGCCTTTTAATTGAATCTCTACTCACAAAAAAGAGATTTGACGACACACTTTAAAATGAAAGTAGGTTGTAATATTTTTTTGTTTATTTTAGAAAAGCTTCTTTACCCAAAGCTTATTTGAGGGGAAAAAAAATCATTCTAGTCACCCAATTATAACTAAAAATATATTAATAAATGTCCACATAAATGATAAAATAACATGTATGGAGTTGTATATCTCCGACATTAGTATATATCAAGTCAAAAATATTTATTTTCTGACATGAGATAAGTCACCTCCTCAGCCTCGGCACAGATTCTCCGCACTCATTTCATATCACGGTTATCATAGTCTCCACTGCAATAAAGCAACTGTTCAATTTAATGGGCTGCTCTTGGGGCCTTCTAAAATTACTCCTCCATTAGACTCGCATTGAGCTGTTATGAGGATAGAATAGGTATTTACCAGTTCTTTGTTTTTTTGTAGTAAATTAAATATATTAATTAGCTAAAAGCAGATCACACAGCCAAAAGTTAAAATAGAAAACAAGGCAACAGAGCCGTAACGAAATATAAACTAAAAGAATCAGCGCTCGGCCCTCTCACACCACTGAAGTATCACTGCAAACAGACAAGACTAGGGTTAGAACAAAATACAATCATAACAAGGGGAAACACACTCTGTTATATCAACATACCAGCATGTAAACCCCAAGATTGTTGCAACTACATATTTTCCTGAGTTTTTGGACATGGACCAAGCGCACACGCTACATCTCTAACTAGCCATACCAAATGGTCATGCATAGCTCTAAGATTAACCACTTTAGTATGGAAGATCACATCATTTCTTTCTTTCCATATAATATAGCAAGTCACGCCCAAGGAATATCAGAAGAGCATGTGGCACTGTAGAGGACTCAAGAACACAACATCCAGTCTATCGTTTGACTCCAACTCCTGTTATTTCGATCAACATTACACAAGCTAGCCCAAAACGAAGCCAATGCATTAGTAATTTGACATTCAAAAAAAAGATGATCCCCGGAGCTACCCCCATAGAGCTACCCCATCCTCGAATAATGCTATGAATATAAAGAATTTTGCTTTAAAAGTACAAAAATGCTTGAGTATTACAAATTCATGAGAGCATATGTTATTATTTATTAAAACATTCTATACTAAATTTGTGTCACATATGCCTTTTATAATTTTATTGTAAAATTCTTTGAATTCATAAGATTATTCCCCATCCTTTCGCAGTACTCTCCAAAACAAGTTTCAAATCGATGACTGTTATCTCCCGAAACGGTTATTTTTTCCTTCAACTCCACAACAAACCATCCCTTTGTAATTTTTCCTCTCCCTCCCGACGGTCTGATCGGCCGGTGGATTCAACAAGGTCGCCAATGTAATTTTAATTTTTTTTCCAACAACATTTATTACATGCATAAATTGATGATTATATACATGTACCCCTTGCTGCCTAACATGCGTAAATTCATGATTATATGCACGTGCCACTTGCCGCCTATTTTATCATACTTGCATACTTTTGAGAATGCGGAGGAGGGTGTAATATACCTGAAATTTCATTTAATTTTGATGTAGAGTTGTGGTAAATATAGGATTAAAAATAAATAGATGAGTATAATGTATGTGTTGAATGAAGGATTGTAATGATAAGATGACGTAATTAAAAGTTCAATAATAATTTGAGTGAGAAGTATGATAAACAGTAGAAGTGAATCGTAATAGGTGAAATATATACGCTAAAGGATATAGGCGTATATGCATAGATGTATTTTTATTGGTGTAGATAAAAATATTATAATATAGATAATAACTTAGGTATTAAGATACGTACGGGCATGTGAATTCGTGTGTCCAGTTATTGGGCAATAAATAATAGTATGTTATATTATATTATAATAAGTTATATTATAATATAATATATTAAATTAGGATAAGCGGAATGTAGGAGAAGCTGCGGGGGGATTGTAGGACTCGGTCAACTATTATATATTACATTATATCACCATTAAGAGAGGAAAACGTTTAAGTGAAGCTCACAGTGGCAATTGGAAAGAGAAAATGAAGAAGAGCCGAGAGTTCGCGGAAAGGAAGAACAAAAAAAGGACAAGGGAAAAAAAAGAAAGAAAAAGAAGAAGAAAGAAGGAAAAGGATGGGGTTAGCTGCTTGTCTCAGCGTGTAACCCTTAAATTTGAGATAAGGAGGTTTTATTCTTCTATAAGAATAAGGAATTTATTCTTTTACAAAGAATTTCAATTATTTTCGTAAAATAACTTCATTCCCCTTGTATTTAACTAAACCTATTAATATTTGAGTCATACTTATTGTTTCTCACATTGTTTGGCATGTCCTTTTTGACTTGTTGATTCAATTCGTGGTTGCTCTTATTTTTTGAGCCTGAATTGTTGATTTGATTATGATTGGGAATATCCGTTCGAACCCACTGTTTTAGTTGTGGTTATTATAATTGTTTCGAACCCAAAACGTTGATTTGAGCATTGTTGTATATATTTGTTTGGATCCACTTGCCATGTAAGATGTAGAATGTACAATTTGAACCCATTGACTGAAATGAACAACTACAGAAGCAAGAAAAGTTGGCTCCATGCTTGGATTAATGTACACATGACCATAATAGCTAGTTGACGAGCCCTGGTACGTTGAGCAGACCCTGTGCTAGAATAATAGCACAAATGTTGAACCCCGTGTCTAGGTTTGAACAGGCACACAATCTGTGATCTTTGAAGTCCCTTAGTGGGAGTTGAATTGTGTTGAATTCTACATGAGCTTGTTGTATCTATATCTCTTGATTATACATTTCGTTGATTATCCCTTACTGAGTGACTTTTTGTACTCATCCATGTTTGATTGAACCATTTTCAGGTAAGCACATTAGGAATAACGTTGTCACGGGTAGGGTGAACAATTAAGGGGAAATGATTGCTTATAATCAAGCTTTTAATTCATTATGTTTAGGACTATTTTTATTAGATGTGGCTTCACTTTTGTATTAATAATAGGGAACTTTGCTATGGATTTGCTTTATACACTTGTTCGGTCAGTGTATAAAAGGTGGGAGTGTCACATAGGGCGCGTGTGACATGACTAGTAAAAATTAATGGTTTAGTAAATTAGACATTAAAATTTAATTTCATAAATTTACAAACATTAAAAGGAAAGACTATTTATTTGCAATCTCAGATAGGGTTGTCAATGAGTCGGGTCTAGGTCCGATTTACCTGGACCCACTCTAAACTCATCACCTTTTTCCTGGGTCTAAACCCGACCCATTTAAGGAGCAGGTTCGGAAATTGAAACCAAATTCAAACCCACGAAAACCATTGGGTAAACGGGTTTACCTTAGATCCACTTACAAGACTTAAATTTTATTTTACTATTTCTTCAATCTCGATTTGCTTTTGCTTTTCTACAGTTTATATTGTGGAGATTTGCACAACACCTTTTACACCTGTTTTGAAATCTTCAAAACAATATATCAATTGATTAAAGACTATAATATTGGATAAAAAAATCATGACACAAATAAAATTATGCTCTAGTTAGCTTTGTATCTTATATTAAATTAGATGGTTTCGATCAATGAATTTTTATTAACTCAAGTTGGTATAATTGCAAGTTATAGGATGCATTGAAAATGAGGACTAGAGTATTGCTTGCAAATGGAGCATTATGTTCTTTATTAATTAAAAAAATTTCATTATTAAAAAGCAAAGTGAGAAAGAAAGTACAAACATAAATAACCTAAATAACTCATTTTATTCATGTACAAAGGTTGTTGTCATAACTTTTTCTTTACAGAAACAAAAGAAAATGGTGATTGCATTATATAGTTTAGGTTTTTTTTTTTTTTTTAATGAAAACGGGTCTAAAGTTGACCCAACCTTTACACAATTTATAAATGGATTTGGGTCTAAGTCTAGACCCATATATAGTAGACCCAACCTAGTTAATGGATCTAGGATGGACCAGGTTTGACTCTAGATTCAACCCATTAATAGGCCTAATCCTAAAAAAAGTGCTAATTTTAAGGGAGGACCACATGGCTTAAGTGCAATTTGTCCATTTTTATATCAGTAGGACTACATCGCCTAAGTGCAATTTGACCTTTTTAGTTTGAGACCATCTCGGTCTTGTACTTGGATTTTGGATAAATTTTGCGCTTGAACAATGAACTGTTGCCTCGGGAAAAAGGACCAAGGTCCTTTCAATTTTATATGTCAGGTTCTTCTATCCCTACTTAATTTTGATTCAATTTTATATGTCAGGTTCTTCTATCCCTACTTAATTTTGATGAACCTCTTAATAATTTTATCAAAACTCATAATTCTGTCAATTCTTATGAGATTTGAAAATGCATAACCTATTCATACGAAGCATTGAAATTTAAGGAAACTATAGATTTTTTAAAAATATTTTTAATTCTTAATGCTCAAGATGAACAGGTTATGTATTTTTAAATTTTATGAAAATTGGCATACATATGCATTTGTTATTGCTTGTGGGAAAAAAATGAGGAGTCACAAACTTGTCATATTTGTTTTACAGGATCATTGTTCACATCATCTGAAAAGATGATAATTCTTTACATCCAACCATGGGTATGGTATACCTTCGATTAAGATGTTGAAGCGAATATTAATGAAATGAGTGACTCCACCATATTTAAAGAATAGGTGGTGTTATGGATATGATGAACAATACACATAAAATGGGTTTTGGACCCGAAAAATGAAGAAGATGATGAATAATGAACGAACATGGGTCATTAACACTGAAAATGGAAAATAGGTACTGGGGAGGATGATAAATAGTGAACAAATGGATCATAGACCCATTAAAATGGAGGAAAGATGATGGGGAAGATGATGAACAGTGGATGAAAATGATGAGGAAATGACAAACAGTGAATGGAAAGGCGATTTTAGCTTAAAAGGGGTTGACCCCATAGGGTTTCCTACACATCTCCTTGGAGAATCAGACTCATGTAGTTCTAGAGGGCGATGGAGGAAGGGAGGAGTAACCTTGGTTTTCTCTTCTCTTCTTCTTTTCTTCTGTTCTGCAGCTTGAATTCCCCCCCCCCTAGAAAGATGAGAATCCTTAGGCCATGGGCTCAAAAAGCATCCCAACAAGGAAAAATAAGCCATGGGCTCGAAAAAAAAAATAATAATAATGAGGTACGGACTCGAGAAATGTTAATGAGCTGAAGCTCGGAAAATATCGCAATCCCATTGACTTGGTCAATAAAAATTCAAAAGTGAGTTTATTTTATTAAAAGTTTGATTTCCTTCCCGAGGCCATGAAAAACTACGTCAATCGTTATGGTTTTTTTTTTTGTCGATCAGAGGCTCATCTAAAATTGAGTAGGAATAGAACATGATGGATAACTTCTCCAACTCCTCCCCACCCCCCCCAAAAAAAAAAAAAAAAAGAAGCCCGATCCTCATTAAAATCATCTGCTAACTGGTTTCTTTCTCTTGATCTAAAAACGAATATGAAATTTAGAGGATTCTTATGTGAAGAGAAAAACCTCATCCGGAGCTTTTCTGGGTCACAATCCTCACGTTACGGGTCAGGGAGGTCGCTAAAGGTGGTGTTGATGGAGATGATCGTGTTTTACTCATTGTTGACATTATCGAGATCTCAACTTATTTTTGTGATTGTTTTTAGAACCTTCTTTCTACTTTTAGTGCTTCGTTTATCCCTGAGAAAATGCTGTAGGAGAAGAGAGGTTCAAGTTCTAATAAATCTGATTTTTTTCTTTTAATGATTGGACACGAAATCTCAGTTTTGCAATAACTAAACAATTTTAATTCCAATATATATATATATATATATATATATATATATATATATATTCTCAGTTTTGTGTGACTGAACAAGCCGAAGTATTTGCTTCAATTGATGGAACTTTATTTATTTTTATTTTTTTCTACTTCCCATGCATTTTATCAGCATCCAAACACCAAAATTCTTGTGTGTGTGTGTGTTTATAGATTCATAATTCTAGTACAACTGTCTATTTCCTTTTTGATTTGCTTGGACTCGGGATGATTGAGCTGCTTGTGAGGATTAGGTCGCGAAATCTCAGTTTTCAATTGCTTTTCACAGTAAAAAATTAGGATTAGGAATAAAATCTTAGTTTTATTATTATTATTATTGTTTGTTACTAACAGGTTTATGCATCACTATCTAGTGACTACACTTTATTACATATAAGAAAACCGTAAAATCTTCGTTCACAATATTCCATGAGAACCGGTACCCAATTCCCCCCTTTTTCCTTTTTTTTGTTTTTGTTTTTTTTTTTTTCATCACTCTTACTTTCATGCTAGTTCACTCAATCCACATCTTGATTTATTCCACCTCCATTATAGATCATATGCACTTCATCACTCTATATAATCATATCTCGAAAAGCCAAATCGAAAACCCAGAAACCCAGAGCCGAATGTCTGGTGTTTTAACTAGTGTAGTGGTGGCCATGGTCATCTCCATGCTGCTGCTTGAAGCCGAAAGCATGGCCTCCATTCGCGGGCGTTCGGGTGAGGGTGAGGTGCACCCCGGGATCATTCAGGGAGCAGCGAGTATTGTAGAGGATGGAGTTGTTCACGCCTTGCACGTTGCTGTTCACGAACGCCTTCATTGGCATTTTCTGATCCTTACCATTCCCCTTGTGCTGCTGCTGCTTAATTTTCTCTTCCTCGCCCTTCTCACTCCCATTACCTTTAAAGAGACTGCTTTTCTTCCAGAGCTCGTGCTGACGAGCTTGACTTGTGCCGCTGGGGGGTGAGCTTCCGAACTCCATGATCGCCCCCTTGTTGTCGCCCGCAATCGTTATGATCCTTACCCCAGCATCACGTTCCGAGTCTGGAACAGAGGCTTTCTTCTTCGTGCCACTCTTGGTCTTCTCCTTCTTGTTGGTCCCGACGTCTTTGGAGATTGCTTCGTCCAGCTTCTTCGTTGGCTTTCGAGCCTCGTCGTCCCTAGCATCGCTCTGTCTCCCACTGGGGGATTTGAAAAAGGAGACCAGCTTAGGCTTCCCAACGGGCTCTTGCACCAGCACGGTCTTCTGCTCGGCCTCCTCGGGGATTTCGGTTTCGCCAGCACCTTCGGCCTCCGACTTGTAGTGGGACGGAGGAAGGGCGAGTGGGGATGGGGGTTTTGCAGTTGGGGCTTGAGAAGTAGTAGGAGATGATGCGACTCTGCGGGGAGTGGGTGATTTTTGGACTGGGGGAGGCGATGGGACCGGAGAAGGAAAGGAAGTTTTAGTAATTGGGGATGCCGGCGGCACGGGCACAGTGGGGGAGCGCTTGGCGGCGGCGACAGGAGGTGGAGGTGGAGAAGGGGTTTGCAGTGGAGATGTGATAGACCGCGGTGATGGCGTGGCCGTACGAGGAGGAGAAGGCCGCACCGCTACGGTGGTGCGAGGAGGACTCACCGGAGAGGGTGGCGATGTGGGTGATTTGGCGGCCGGTGGAGGAGGAGGAGGGCGAGGAGGCGGTATCGTCTCTGATTGGCCAGAAACAACTGTAGGCCTAAAAGTCAAGGCACGACCAAAAGCTGGGCGCGGCGGCGCCGGCGGCTGAGTCTCCGCTTGAGCCTCTGGTCGTGGGGCTTGGACAGGTGGAGGTGGTGGTGGTGCTTGGCCAACGGTGGAACGTAGTCGGAACCATGGACGAGCTGCCATTGTTGGCAACAGAAGCAATGAGGAGTCCTTTAGTTTAAAATTCTTAAAACTTATCAGAACAAACAAACATGGGGAAGAACACGGAAATCAATCTGTGACATCTGTTCTTATTTATAGGTCCAAGCAAAATCAATGGCTGTTCTTGTTTAGCAAGAGTGTCGGGTGAGAGTCAAAAGAAAGGTATCAGATCCATTCTGCACCGAAAAGCCCCCAGACTAAGACTGGTATCGTGACTTTTAGCCCTGACATGGGTTTGCGTGATTCACATCAAGAAATGTAATATCATAATAGTAAAAATTGTCACGGCAGAATGTAGTTGCCTTATAGGTACGCTCTTCTGTTATTACAAAATAAAAGTGTTAAAATTTGTGTTGCACATCTCAATTGAGAAGTCGGGTTCAAGTCATACCACTAATATTTTATTTTTCATAACTAAGTCTCGACTATCTCGCACTTGATTGTGAGGCCAGTCACACATCTGAAGTTAGCTGTTAAATTAATTAAAATAAAAAGTATAGAAGTTCCCTTTAAGGGCACTTATGCTTGGCAGCAAAATGCGCTCTCCTGCTCTTACTGCGGCTGATCGATCACCGGTGGTGGCTGGTGGCTTATTCATTCACATTTGATTGTGCTCTAGCTAGCATTCACACAGATATGCTGCACTTTGCCTTTTCTTCCAGATTCTTAAAACTTCATACAAGGAATTCGGCAGTACCGCAGATGCCTTTGTCTTGCTTCTGACTTTGCTTGCTCAGATTTTATGCTGTCCCCCCGACTCCATTTTCACGTTTATGCATGAAACTCAAGTGCACTGATTGACGAGTCCTCAGCAAAGATTCTTCCTCTCCTTTGTTCTTTCCCCTTTTGGGGGTATTTTCTTTTTTTGATGCCATGCTGTGATTATTATATTCCTCTCTTTTTCTTTATTAGAGGTAAAATGGAACACTGATATTCTTTTACTTTAGAGCAAAACCTTCTGTAACCAACCAACCTGTTCCTCTGATTTTACCCACCAGAGGAAAGATGATTATTCTTGTTTTGCTTTTCTTTTTTTTTAAAATTTATTTTTGCTTAGCTGCAAGGAAAAGCCTAGACGCTTCTTTTCATTTCATCTTTATTTCCTTCATGCACCGCTATGAGGTTCAGAAAGCATGTCAGTTGTCTCTAGGTTCAGTTTGCACTTTCAGAAAGCATGCATTTTTGTTTCCATGTCCGGTTGAACCTGAGAATTCGACCTTTGTCGGTTTGCAGGCATTTGCGCACAGTGTTTCAGGGTGGGTTTAGCGGCCATATGCCAAAATCGAGTTCAGAATTAAGTTTTCGCTCTAAAATCAAGTTTTACGAGACTTAGCTTTTGTATAAAATGCATATTCCGTTGCCCAAGTCAAAACTTAGTTTCGTACGTTTGGTTGTAAAGTTGCAAAATTAAGTTTTAAGTGGCAAAAAACTAAATAAATAAATAAATTATACATGATAGTGCTCTATATTAGATTTTAATTAAACTAAACTGAATACCAATTTTTAATTTAGATTAAATTTTCTTAGCCACACATAATGCAAAATTAAATTGCCTTATTTATACATATTTTATTCCTTCACCGGGAAAAAAGTACATATAATTTTTTGGCTTCTATAAAATTTTTGTCAAAGTTTTAATCCCCTTACAGGAGCACATGATAAAGAAAACATTAATATTTTCAATATTCATGCGGAAGGATTTAATTCTCCCATTAGTTTTTTCATGCTACTTTCTAAAATTTTTTGGGTGCATTATTAACAATTTTAACCATACAAACAAATAGAAACAACATAGATGAATACAAAACTTCACAAAATTTCGCATCGCACTACTGTGTATTTACAACTTAAAAATTAGTAAATCTAAGACATTTAGAAAAATCTATCTAAATTCAATTCAATAAATGAATATTTTCAATATTCCAAAATCTCATGAAAATTGTCACGTCTTTTTAAATTTGTATACTAGCTAAATCCATAAAATTATACTCATTAAGAATTTCTTACTATTTTCCTTTTTATTTATTTATTAGAATAAGTGCATTGACAAGGCAAAAGAGAGAACAAAAAATAAACAGAGAGAGAGAGAACAAGAAGAAAAAAAATAAAGAAAGACAAAAAGAAAGAAGAGAAAAATATGAAAAGAAAAAAGAAAATAAAAGTAATAAGGGAATCAAATGGCTTGTTAAGGTAATGGTAAGTGAGGTAATTCATAATTTAGGTGTAAGTATTTTGATAACTTTAACTTGATCAAAACTTAGTTTTGAATTAGTCAAAATCATAGTTTTACAAATACATCTACCCCCTCTCCCCACCCCAAAAAAAAAAAAAAAATTTTGCAAAACTTAGTTTTGGGACTCAAAACTAAGTTTTCCAAAACTAGATTTGCCCACTAAGCACGCCCAAATTTCAACAAAACTAAGTTTTAGTTCTCAAAACTTAATTTTAAGCGGTAACTAAACAAGTGCTTAGGTGGCGTTTGTTTATTCTGGACTCCAAATCTAATTCATTCAAATTGTTTTGATAATTATCTGAATGAGCAGTTAATGGGTCTGATTGAATTACACCCAATTTTGAATCTAAATGGACTAGACCTTCCATTCAGACTCAAATGATAAAATTACCCTCTCAAATTTTCATTATTCATTATTCCCATCCTACCCCTCCCATTTCTTCCCTCAGTGCTCACATCGCCACCACCACCACCACCACCATCAGTCCCGCCTACCACCACACACCGCCACAACCACCACCACCATCAGTCCCGCCTACCACCACACACCGCCACCACCACCAGTCCTAGCTACCGCCACCACCACCACCTCCACCAGCTACTGTTGCCACCAACCACCAATCACCCACCATCATCAACGATTTTGGGTTTTATTTTGAATCAAAACCCTAATTTCTAAATCAAACCATAAAAACAAAATCAAACCTCGATTTGGATTTGAAACAAAATCAAGCATTAATTTTGAGTTTTATTTGGAATCAAACCCCGACTTTGGGTTTGATTTGAAATCAGACCTCGATTTTGCGAAGAAAAAGAAGAATTGAAACAAAAACAAAATCAAGCATCAAATTGGGATTCATTTGGAATCAAACCTTGACTTTGGGCAGCAGAAGAAGAAGAGGAAGAGGAAGAGGAAGAGGGAAAAAGAAGAAGAAGAAGAGGGAAGAACCTATGCGCCAATAAGAAAGAGAGGGTAGAAGGGCAGAGTTTGCAATTTGTTTTGTTTTCCTTCTTTTCTTTCTTTATGACTTTTATTTCGTTGCTTCAATTCATTTTATTAAAAGTAGCACTTTTTTTCCAGGTGGGTTACAAAAAATAACATGATTCATTTTATTATAAAATAGCATTATTTGTTATCTGTCTTTATTATTCATTTTATTAAAAAAATACAATTATTTGAAACAAATTATTTTAAAAAATAAAATATTATTATAGGAGAGGTAAAATGGAAAAATAAAGTTTATTCAAATGTTTTAGCATATTAGTTATCAAACAGAAATTATTATTCAAATTCAAGCCTTAAGTTTTAATCTACAGTATTCAAATTGATTTTCAACATTCAAGTTTGAACACTAAACTTTATCAAACGCCACCTTAGCAAGAAAGAAGAAGATTGAGAGAGAACGTTTTCAAAAATGAACCAAAAACAAGCAGGATGCTTCTGTTGGTTTCGTTGGTTTGTTTGCAAGACTTTTTATGCCCAGATAACTCCACTCTAGCAATACAATTGATACCAACTCGAAAATGAACGAGTCTCGTGAGTTTTATATGGCAAATCACTTGTTCAAACCACATCATGGTTAGATGATTTCTAGATGGAATCACGCCACAAGTCTCAATGTATTAATGGAAATTGGAACAGATCAACCAAGCAAATTACATTAAATTTCTTTTAAAATGTTAAATACATATACACCCAACAAGTTTAGAACCTATAACCTTTCCAATCCCTTACAAAGGAAAGAGATGTCGGTGCAAATTACATTTAATTTATATATAACCTCCGCACGAGAAGTTTACTAACCCGCAAAATATAATGCACTCACAGTGATCTAACGCGTTGGACTGGAAGCAAATCGAAAATGGGGAAGGAAGGCTCGGGAAGCAAATGAGCAAACCCAGGAACATTCAGTAATTCAAGGCCATGTGGTGAACTCAAACACTTTCAGAACTATATCGAATCCAGTTGGAATCTGACATATGAAGAGCAGCACATTCACCACATTCAGTGCGATGTGCAGATTTCTGGCAGTTTCACTCCCCTTCTGCATCGACGGCACCAACGCTGCTGCCGCTGCCCAAAGCACAGTGATCGCTGTACCAAAAAGAACAACGAAAGAAAAGAAGAAAAAAAATCAAGAATAATTTGGTTTTGGCTACAGAAACTAAGGCTATATTGCAAGTTTTATTCATTTACCCCATGTTTATTTCATGGTTTTATTCCTATGAAATGCCTATTACCTCGTTTGATTCACTTTAGATCTTAGAACAACTATTCCTATACAGACACTACCCTGGCCAATTAAGAATACTCATCTTGGATTGTGGCTCACGGGACATCTATTGTTACGTATCATGTTTTCATGAAATGACTATTCCACTAATCTGTGTGCTATATGCGAGAACCAAACATGCCTAATGAAATGCAGAGTTATGCTTTACCTGCTCCTGCAAATAAATGAGGCCCTGGGAATAGCTTTCCTGTTCTGAACCATGTGTTAACCCCTCCGCCAACCGACTCGAGCACTCCGAATGCTAACAGTATCGAACCAGCGTTGAAGTGTCTGTCCCTGTAGGAGCCTTTTACCAACTCTTTTCTCTCCTGAATTTGGAAACACAATTGTTGAGAAACTCTGCAGGATTCTAACATATCACAGCCTAGATTACATTCCATCAGAAAAATGGTCAATATTAGCTATTCCATTTATTAACTGTTTTTTGGCCTAATCTTGAAAATAATCCTAAACTTTCACTATTTTTTGATTTAAATCCCGAACTTTTAATTTTCTGACTGAACTTATATCAGGGAATTGATTTCTATCCTCATCTTAATTTCCATAGAATTCCATCAATTTTCCTAAAGGAATACAGTAATCCTAGAACGAATTTAGGGAGTATTAGAGTTTAAGAAAAATTAAATTCTACTATTTAGCATGTTAACATAGGCCCTTTTTTCCCCATATAGGCGTCCATCCTAATAAAAGCGCATAGGAGTGGATGAAAGTAGTTGTGATTGAATTTGCTTCACTAATACCAGTATGGTTGCAATCAACAGATTAAAAGTTTAAGATTCTAATCATAAAGGAGCGAAAGTATAGGATTATTGATCCCTTATTAATATCATTTAGTTCATTTCAGGATCCAAACATTTAAAAGTTTAGGTTTTATCCTGACTCAATCTAAGGGTTATGGGAATTGTTATTTCTTTCTTATTTCTATTCCTAATATGGGAACATGCTCCTCTGCTGGTCCAAATGGTGCTTGCCCTCTGCTTGTCCATCAATAATTAATCATAATTTTTTCATAATCTATAAAAAAATAATTTCAACGATATGAATTCAAAAGAAGCTACATCATCTATGAAGTTGTCAGCTTTTACGCAATTTGAAGATGTCTGTGGCACTCATCTAAGAATATAGTTAGAAAGATTATGTCAAATTTTGATTGCGTTAGTAATAGCATCCTCATTTCCATTTCAAAAATGTTATCCACAGAGTTCCATTCCAGATCAAAGGCTACATTCTATCATCTTCTTTCATTGAACCGGAAATGTTATTGAATCCAACACCACCGAATTGAACACAGATTTAGCACGACATGGGACTCCTAAAGTATAAAAAGTGCGACGCTTTGAGAGGGAAAATTGCAGCATTCTCAAAATCAATCCACAGATATTCCTAGTGTGCTAAAAGTCCAAACACTCTAAACATATATATATATATATTCAAAGAAAAAATGCAAAGAACAAAGCAAGAGGGTACCTCTGTGAGCTGCTTAATCTGAGCTTCAATGGGAGAGGGAGCAGATTCGGGAATCGGCGATCCCTGTGGAGTAACAGGAGTAGGCTTGAGCTGCTTCTTGAGCTCATTAATCTCGTTCTGCACGGTCCTCACTCGTCTCCACTGCCATCCCAAATAACCAGCCCACAACGTGTAGAAAAACAATCCACCCATCACAATCGGATGTATCAGTGCCACTGTTCGTCCCTCCAACAGCCCAAATTCCCCTCCAACGGCAACCGCATCCTGACCAAATCAAATAAAACACAATACCATTAAGACAGAAAAAGGAAAAGGCCAAGCTATGAAAATGGCAAAGACGGAGAGGGGAAGACATAGGAGGACTTGCATTTGGGTCTAAGAAGGAGGGGAAGGTGAGTGCTGAAAGGGGAAGAAAGAGAGGGGCTAGTCTCAAAGGTTCGGGGGGGTTTTGGAGGGGTTTCTGGGGGTCGACTGGGCTGTGGGAGACAGAGAATTTTCGTGGGTTGGAGGGAATTGGGGATTCTCTGCGGGTGGAGGGATGTTCTGGGGGGAAGATGGAGAGTTTGAGAGTGCAGAGCATGGTGGCCATGCTCAGTTCCTGTTTCCTCGGAATGGGGAAGAAAGGGAAACGATGGGATCCATAGAGCGTGGAGAATGGATAAGGATCCCCTCTTAAGGTGGGAGGGACTCACACGCTGCAAGCCCTGTGCTGGGCACGTGACAAACTTGCCTTATTTTGAAAATCAACCCAGGCGGGTTGGAAAGCGCATTTAAAAATATAATTACATAATAAATTTTCATGAAAAAAGGATATGTTGGGTGAATTTGGGCCAAAACCACGTAATTTTGTTAAATTTTTGAAAATAAATCATCTATTTATCCTAAAAATTGAGATTTAGGAAAACTAAAAACTTTTTAAAAATATTACAAAATTTTTTGCATGCTCCATGCTTAGGATAAACAGGTTATTTATTTTTAAATCTCATAAAAATTGGCATATATATGTATTTGTATATATATTTTCTATCAATGCGGTTAAAATTATTAAAAAGTTTATGAAAATTGAATACAAGAAGAACTTGACGAATAACTTAACGGATGTGAACTTTAAAGAATCCACGTCTCTTAAATCCCACCACTCACATGTAAGCATGGACCCCACACATGTGATGGATAGGCTATGTTGAGGCCCATCCCTATATGTGAATGATGAGATTTAGGTGGCATTGTTTTTTCCACGATAAGTAGCATTAACCTTTTCAAAATCAAACCCCGCGAATTGAAAAATGCATTTAAAAATATAAATACATAATAAATTTTCATGAAAAGAAGATAGCATGAATTTGGTACCAATGAAAAGAGGATAGCATGAATTTGGTACCAAAACAAAATAATTTTTAAAAAAATTATAAATGAAGATAAATAATTTTTAGTAAAACTACATCGTTTTGGGAGCAGACTTGCACAAAATACATGAGTCCGTACTCATTCTCTTTTCTTTAAATTTTCATATAATTTGACATTGGAAAGGTCCTTCATCTATTAGGATAAAAATTATAAACATTTACAACTATTTTTCTTCCTTTTGCCCTATAGAGAAATTTACAAATATGTGTTGAGAGTTATTTTGTAAAACTCTTGTGTCCGTGCTAGCCAACTCAAGTTCGAAAGCTTTAGAATGCCTTCTTATGTGGGATTTCGTACTATTTAGTATTTAGACCTGAATATTAAAAACTAATCTAAATTCTAAAAAATGGTCAAGATGTGAAATTAGAGCCGTTGAATCTAAAAATTTGTGATCCTCTTTAATTCTAATATTGTTGTAAGTTTTGAATAAAATGCATTTTCAATTTTACCCTTATACGTAATTCAAAATAGAATTGTTTTTAAAAACTATGAAAAAATAATTGAATAAATTAACTTCTTTTTTTTTTTTATACATTTTTCCTCATTTAAATCCTCCATGTGCATACTTTCCACAAAAGTACCAATTATAATTACAAAACTATTTGTAATGTCTGATAATTGTTTAATAAGTATCTGGTAAATAGCACAAATAATGTTATGATGAACACTAAACTATGTGTAATAATTTAACAACACTTAACACTAACGCTAACATTGAGTTTATGAAAGCCTTTTAACCAAATCATTAGTACAATTCTCCACCAACTCATATCCCTCAGCAGAATTGGAAGCTGGAAATGCAATATGAACTAATTTACGATAAAGAAGCCTATATCGCCGTGGTCTAACCAGGACCCTCTTCAACTACCTTTTCTTGAATATCTTTAATAGCAATGCTTCTAGCTGCACCGATCCATCTCGTCAAGATAAATGCATTTGAAATGAACTTAATGTCTAGTATATCTAGAATTTTTAAGGCATCACTGCACTAAATGCCAAATATTTCAAATTTCCAACAAGTACATGAAATCAAATTGTCCAATGGATCGTAACAGGCTTCAAAATTGCCTTCTCTGTCTTCTATTGTAACTACATATTTTACGTAATGCATTACTTTCCATATGATTTTATAAAACAAGCATTAACCCACTCATACTTTTCTTGAACTATTTCAAATACCTTACAGGTATATATTTTCCCTACTTGGAACATAATGCGATTCTTTAGGTACTTATTTCTTGACAATTTATTTTTCCCATCAAATTTTACTTGTAGTTCATTGTATTGACAATCACCTATTATCCTCCCAAATTGCTTAAAGAAATGAACAACTTCAAGTATAGGCTTCAAGTAATCCTTTAATATAAAATTGAAGCTTTTGCAAAAGGTGAATATCACGAAGCCAATTTATCCTTTAGCATGTAAATATTATCGATCTAAATATTACTTCCAACAAGATAGTCCGAATGCAACTTTGCCTAAGCATTTTCAAATTCGATCTTATCAACATAGTGACAGATACATGCTTTCAAGTCTTTCAAAAAACATGACCCATGTTTTATAAAATGTTGTAGATGCTTAATTCCATTTCGCATGATGTGTCAAATACGAAGTTCATGCCTTGTTTGAGAAAACACTTTTGTAATTGCTTTTACCATTGGTACATCTTAATCCGTAAATACTTTTATCGGATGCTTTTGTCCATGTACTTTTAGAAATGTCTCGAATAACTATTTGAATGACTTCGCCATCTCATTATATAATAGGGTCATCCCAAATATAACTTATCTACGGTGATTCACACAAATGCACCTAATGGCCCTCATTGTTTATTGGTTAAGTAAGTTGTGATGAAAGTCATTACATCAGCAGAGTCAGATGGTCAATTATCATTCTTTGATCCATCCAAAATATATTTGTTATTTTCTCATCAACCTCAAGTTGCATAAAGTAGGTAAAAGCAGAATTTTTTCTAGTTTGTTTCTCAAAATGGAGTAACAAAGTTCCAGCTCCACCATATACCAACGCCTGACGTCTAGACTTGAGATAATTTCTATGATCTTCTTTAGTGCATCCAAGATTTTATCACCGACCAACTTACTTGCTCATGTATGCATTGTAAGTCATGAGCTAGATCAATTTCAAAAGTTTGTACATTAGCAACTTCACGTTGTGACCTCATCGCATGAGTATCATAGGAGTATACATGAAAAGGATGATTGTGTTCTTCAAAGAAATCCTGACAAACATATTTTCCACATTGAGAACACACGGTGCCCATTCTTGCAAGACATTCGGTCCTTGTGTCTACCGTAGGGCATTTTGTATCATCATCTCCTATGTCCTTTGTGCCAATTTGCATATTATCTTCTCACGCTAAAGCCTATTTTCAAGTACCTCATCCTCTAAACTAAACTCAGTTCCTAATTTAGGAATTCATTATGAATTTTCCATAACCCTTTAGAAGCATAAATGAGAGCAAAAGCATGAGTGGAAGACACATAATCATCATTCTCGGTAAGTATGTTTTTAAATAAACTGCAAGGTGATTCAAAGTAAAAATATGATTATAACATACAAACATATTCCTCAAGACTCTCAAGAAGAATATTTTTATCGATTAATTCAAGCAACTACTGCGTCGATGAAAATTGTACCTTTATTGAAGAAAAAGCATGAGATTCTATGCCACTGGATGAACGCCGCTGGAAACATGAGGTGTTGCAATGAAAAAAAAAAATGCTACTTTTTTTTTTGTGGTTCTTTTGGCAGACAGAGTTGCTGTGGTTGGGGGGGGGGGGATGTTTTTATATTTTGAGGACGGGAGTGGTTGGATCATTTTGAAGTTCAAAGAAGAAAATGAAAAAAAGAAGAAGAAGGAAGCCTATTGGAATTGCACTGCATGGCACAATCCTGGCCATGAACTGCACGTCTAGTTTCCCCGCTCGGACAAGGGAGAGTCTGAATCCATGTGAATAAGGGTCTGAACCAATTAGGGTGTAAATTTTCACTGAATCGGTCAAGTTTCAGATGTGCTCAGATGAAATGCCACGCTGTTATTAGGAAATGGTGTGACCCAATCAGATGCACCAATTCAGACCCGGTTAAACTTAAGCAACCACCTCCTTGGTCTATCAAGTCTAGTGGTGGGCTCATGGCTTGTGGCCAATGTGTACCCGAGTCTTGTAGATGGAGAAGTCTTGGTGGGTTTGTATTTAAGTACGCGCGCACGATGCCGACACCGACCGGAAGGGCCAGGGTCGGGTTGACTCTATTGCCCTGGATTAGTTTCACGTTGCATTTCTTCATATTTCTGGACATCTTGTGTATGAGACCCACACAAGTGACTTATAACAAAAAAAAGAAAAAAAAAGGATTATAATAAAGTACCATAATCTGACGAGAGAGCTACTATTAATCAGGGTACAATTATTGGTGAGTTTCATAAGTATTTTAAGTATTTTTAATTAGATCTACCCGAGTAGTCTTATCTGTATTAATAAGCGTGCCCAATTATTATTAATACATACTATAATAACATGGTAGTATCATATTGTAGAAGTTCTACTCTATTTACAACTTTATAACATGGTAACACTGTACATGAAATGTCCTGCCAACTCTCTGCATGTGAAGTGCGGATCTTTGTTCCTCTGCTCCCACCGTTGCCTCCATGGCCTTTATAAGTGGGGCCTTGTAGAGTTTTTGCTTCTTTAATTCAAATTTAGAAACTAAACCTGGGTCCAATTTCTTGTAGGATTTAAAAATAGATTTTAATGAAAGTGGTTCAGAGCAAAGTACCTTGGGCGTAATGTTGCACCCCGAGGCTATCGCCCTCTATTAAAAGAAAACGCTTAGTTATACATGATTTTAACTTAAAACCTTATGTAACCCAGCCTCATTAGACATATTTTTCAGTCTTGCTGAGGAGAAGTTACTTGCTTATAAACAAACACCCAACAGAAATAATAGAGAGCCAAAAAAAAAAAAAAAAAAAAACACCCAACCGTACTCTCATGTCATACTTGGCACCAACAAATAACACGAAAAATCAACAAGAACACGCAGAGAGTTTCTTCATCTCACTGATTTCAACCTCAGATCCCAGTGGAACCACATCTATTTTAGATCCCTTCAACGCACCACCGCCGCCGCCATCGGATTTTCCATTCTCACGTCCCAGCGCCTTCTTCGAAATTGCGGCGTAAATCTCCTGAAGAAGCCTCAAGAAAGCAGTCTCGACATTGTCCCCGCTGAACGCAGACGCCTCGGAGAAGAAGAGGCCTTGATTCTCAGCGAACTCGAGGGCGTCCTCCGTGGGGACCTCCCGCGAGCCCGCGAGATCGGCCTTGTTTCCGATCAGCATGATGGCGATGGAAGTGTCGGCATGGGCTCGGAGCTCTTCGACCCACCTCGCCACATGATCAAAGCTCTGTCTCTTGGTAATGTCATATACTAGCATGGCTCCTAGTGCTCCTCTATAGTATGCACTCGTAACTGCTCTGTATCTTTAGTAGTTGATCCATGAAAGAATGTACAAAAGAGAATGAATACAACCTCTTGTGGTCCAAACAGGCCAAAATATAATTAATTTAAAATCATAAAATAAAGAAGGAGAATCAACTAATCAGACAATTATTTAGCATCATACTAAGACCATGAGTTGCATTAATAGAGAGAGGATTATTGTAACGCTAATAGAACAACTAACTAGAGCGACCAGACAAATCATGATTAAACTTCTTCACGGACAACCCAAAATAAACAGATAAATATTTATTAAAAACATAAAGGAAGAAACTGCAGCCCTGTCTCGTGAAGTTTTCAAAAGAACGTATGGACCCAAAACAATGTCGTTTTGGCTTTGCCCCTTATGTAAGTTACAGCATGTGCACCAAATACGAGCCTCAACATAAATCTAAAAATTAGTAATTAATTACCATTATCCATGGTAAAACTTTAAAGGATTTAATGTGATGGGTCCAACCAGTTGCAAGAAATTGTGTGGTAGCCAAAATTTTGTTAATTGGAATCAGAGGAAAAGCACCAAAATGGAGAGAGAGAGAGAGAGAGAGAGAGAGAGATGAGAAGAGAAGAAGGAAGAACCTTTCTTGACCAGCGGTGTCCCAGATCTGGGCCTTGATGAGCTTGGAGTGAATGGAGAGAGTCCGAGTCTGGAACTCAACTCCAATTGTGGATTTTGAGTCAAAACAGAACTCGTTCCGAGTGAACCTCGACAGCAACTGAGTCTTACCCACCCCCGAGTCACCGATCACCACCACCTTAAACACATAGTCTATCTTCTCCTGAGATCCTCCCACTCTCACAGGGGGAGGAGGAGGGGGAGGAATTTTCTCTGCGGAAGAATGTTCATCGTCTCCACTGGTTGTGCCGTTGTGATTCATCAGGCTCTCTTCTTTCATTTTCACACCAAGACCCCAAGACTTGGCTTGTTTTGTGGCTTCCACAAATGGGTCCAAAAACTCTTGAGAAGTGTGGGACAAGGAAAGAAAGAAAAAAAAAAAAAAAAAAAGTGTCTTTCAAAAGTGACCCTAATAATGGACTGGACTTTTTAAAGCCTTGCTTTTTAGAGTCCAAAGTATCATCCTTTAATTTTTTTTTCCTTTTTATCAGGAGAATATTTTCAAATTTTGATTAAGACAATCAAAAAAAGGAGTCCAAAAAATCAAATTCCTTTATTTTATTTTTTATTGACTTACAAGTATGCATCCTATACACTTGAGATTGATGAGACAGACTCAGGTATATTACCTAGAGAAGCTCAACCTGACCTAAAACCTTAAGTTAGTGAATCTTAAATCTTCTTTTTCTTTTTCTACTCCTCCATGGCTTTAGTGGGATATGTTGCAATACACTGATTGGAGTTGTTCAAACAAAAGAACAATAAAGGAGGTTTGATTGGACCAAACTTGAGGGCGCACACACACAGCTGTTCCCTCACAGGGGCTTTGAATGCTAGCTGAATGTGAATTAGAGTTGCAAAGCATTTGGTGGTGAAGTAGGGCCAGCTTGTTGAGGCCATAACTTGTGGCAATATCCCCGGAATCAATGAATGCGTATCAGTTCTGTCGAATTGCCGCCCCCATCCCATAATGATGAGGAAAGGGTAGTTTTTCTCCTTCTTTTTTTCTTATTTATTTTTTTTTTATTTATAGAGCAATACTTTTCTTCTCTTTTCGGAAAAAAGTAATCACCATAAATTTGTACGCTCACGCGTGAAGTAAATTTCGTTGATAGTCATCGAACTTCGAGAAAATTACATTTAACCTCTTTATGGTTTGACGTAATTATAAAGAACCTCCCTATGGTTTAAAAATGAACATATAACCTGTTTGTGGTTTCAATGGACTTGCAAAAGTTAACTTTTCCGTCAAATCTAACCATTTGTTCTTACATAAATATTTTAGTGTTTAATATGATAAAAAAAAGACTTTAATTACCAAAATTACCCATAAACTAATTTCTTAACCCCTATTGTGGTGGTACCTAAATAAATGGACACTTTTATACTTTTTGTACCTTAAAAAAAATATTCTATAAATGTTATATATTCATAATCCCAACTAGGTAGAATTACATACAAATGTCTCTCTCTTTTTTTGTAGAATAAATATATCTTTTTCATGACCTAAGAATTATAAAAAAAAACTAGTTCTTTGAGAGCTATTATGATTGAGGTAATAAGCTCATTTTTGGTAATTTGGGAAATTGAAGTCTATTTTTTCTATTAAACACTCTTTTTTTTTTTTTTTTGGAAGAACAAACAGTTAGATTTGATTAAAAAGTTAACTTTTGCAAGTTCATTGAAACCATAGGGAGATTATGTGCTCATTTTCAAACCACAGTGAGGTCCCCTGCAACGGGGTGAAACCATAGGGAGATTGAGTGCAATTTCCCCTTGAACTTTTAGGGTTATCTCAAAATGATCACTCAACTTTGATTTGTCTTATTTTTCATATTAAATTTTTATAATGTCACAATCCCATCATTATTGTTAAGTCAATTCCTTTTCATTTCATCTATCAACTTTGTTCCTCTTTTCACTCCCCTAACCATTTTGAAGTCATTTTAAAGTAATTTTAATCACATGAATTGAAATAACATACAAAAATACATAAATTTTTTAATTTTTACAAGATTTAGGAATATTGAACATGTTAATCATGATCATTGAAAATTCAAAAAATCAAAAGTAAACTATACTGAATTTTCAATGCTTCTGTTGTATATGTTCAATATTTTTAAATCTCATGAAATCAGTACCCATATACTTTTGAATGTAATCTCAATCCGTACGGTTAAAATCACTTTAAAATGGCTTCAAAATGATTAGAATAGTGAAAGATGTAGAGAAACTAATAGATGAAATGGAGAGGAGGAACCGATTCCCCTTGAAGAGACTTAATAGAAATAACAGAACTGTGATATTGTCAAAGTTTAGTATGAAAAATGAGACAAATCAAAGTTCAGTGTGACTATTTTGAGACAACTCTTGAAGTTAAGTAGCATTCAATAGAATTTACCCCATTTATGGAAGTGGATAGCACAAACATGGATGGCTCCCGCTTACCACATGTAAATGTATGAATTTAAGCAAGATGACCTTTTTTGGAAGGAGTAGATTTATGCTTTTCTGAATTCTTGATCTGGTTCGATACTATAAAAATTCACCCAAAATTAAACTCCGGTTTCATGACGAAAACTACTGTCATTTTGATAAAAGTATAGAAAAAAATTCATTTCCTGAATTGGGAAAAAAAAATCATCAAAACTACATAGTTAATTTCCTGAGACTGTTGAGCCTTTTAATAATTATATACAGAGTTAATGTTTAGAGTTTGGCCAGAAAGTTAATTTTATAACCATATACAGTCAAGTTCTCTCATGAGCTATATAGTGTTACTCCCATGACCCTCAATGAGTAGGGGACCCCATAAAGAGTTTAAAAGACGCAGAAGAAGTTAATGACTCTGAGCCAACAGATATGCATACCAGGACTGTTAGATGTCAGTTTCATTTTTTTTAAAATTTTGATAATAATTTATTTCCCCCTCTGGTTCTCATTTATCTTGCAAAATGAGATCCAAAGGACAGAAGTTCCAGATTTCTTGTTTTTACCCTTAGTTCCTTTAAAAGTGAGCACCAGTGTTTTGTAGTTTGCACCGACAGTATGGCCCTCAGAGACCCAAAAGAATGGGACTCTATTCCCTCCCCAGGAAAGCCACACTCTTTCTGCAAAGAAAAAGTTGATGCTGTGAGGTGGAGGTAGCATTGGTAGGGTCATTTTTCCTTATTTTTACCTTAATTTTAAAAACCCTACCTTTATCCTAACGGGTAAAATAAAGAAAACTTAATTACCCTAAAGTATGGAAATGGTTAAATAAGTGATGGAAGTAGACACATGGAGGGCATCTTAGACAAATTACTATCCCTCCAGGGTTTTGACCCACTATGCCCGTAATCCCATAATTAGTGATGAAGTATTGACCTGCAAGGTAAAAAATTTTTGTATGCATTGATGAAGTATCAAGTGCAATCTTACAAATGTACATGTGTATTCTTGAATATTATTTTCATTTATACGATTCAAATTTTTAAAAATATATTGAAAAAAAAATGTTGTAAACTGCATCATACCCCCTACAATAAAAGAATGGTCACGCAATTGATGCAAACTGCATCATACCCACTACCCCAGGTACAATAAAAGAATGGTGACGCAATTAGTAATTACGTGACTAACTGTCAACTTATTTTAAAAAATAAACGTTGACATTATTTTAAAAATATGATACTTTGAACCTTAGTACCATGTACGTTCATTTTAGTGGATGGAAACTATCTTTACATTCTTTTATGAATGTATCCTTGTTTCGGACTTGCCCGTTGTTCAGCTATGATTTTTGGTTAATAAAGTTTAGTTTACCCAAAAAAAAAAAAAAAAAACTACCTTTACATTCTCACCTAAGGTTTAAACTAAGTTTGGCCCTATCTCATTCTTTTTAATTGGTTTTGCGATTTAGTAGTTTTCAACCAATTTATGGCTAGCTTTTCAATTTTTTGATTTTCCCACACGCCCATAATGAGATGCACTTCGTTTTATTTTCTTTTTCTTTTTCAGTTGAGGAGATGTACTTGGTGCATTTCTAACTTGAATTCCGAGATTAAATTCAAAAACAACGGATCATGCATTTATTTTACTTGCACGTCTGTGTTGCGCCCACAAAACAATCAAACAAATTACAATAGAAGAGGTTCCATAACAAACTAAAAAAAGGAACCAAGATAATGGGTCTTTTTATTTACAATCCAACGCCCATCAAATTTTTCCGGTAAACAAATAGATTTAAAAATTGTCTGAATAAATTTATTCATCCTGAAAAATATATTCCGAATAAATTTTATCACTCACATGTTAAAATGATGAGATTTATCTATTTATATGAAATCTATCCCATAAGTGAGTAATGCGATTTATTCGGAATAGAGTTTCCAGGGAGAAGAGTGGCATTACCCAATCATTCAGTTCTGGGCCGCCCCGACTCCACTCCCACTGTTTTGAGCGTTTCTGCTCGTCGAGGCCTGCAAGGAGATATTTTCAGAACAAACCTCACCCCATTGTTAAGATGCATTTCCAATCCAAGAAGAAAAACAAAGAACAAGAAGATTTTAAATCATACTTAGTGAATGGATCGGCCCTCTGGGGATCATGAAGGGTGGGATCGCTGTCCTGAATGTGCCCGACCTTTCGCAGGAAAGACTTGCTGAGGAACTTGTCGGCGGAGTTGATGACTCGATCGGGATCCTCGACCTCCGGCACGCTCTCCCTCCTCTTCTTCCTGATTTGAACGCCGGGGGAATGCACCAGCTGCTGCTTCGCGGTGTGACCGCCGATCGAGATCGCCACCAATAGCAGCCCCAGCACCACCGCGACCGGCGCAAACTCCCCTGGCACGACTCTGAGCACCAAAAAGTCCCACCAGGGTTTCGCCCAATTAGTCCTTGTTCGGAAAATTAAAATAAATAATTGGGTCGGGCATTTTACAAGATGGATCGAAATAATTTTCCCAGTTGGGGCAATTAGAACAGAGGAGAAGCAGAGTCGGTATCAAGAAAACATTCGTTGTGGCAAAATTAAATTCACGACGAACAGGGGATAAACAGAGCACCCCAGCGAACAATGAATTACCCTTTCTTAGGATGATGCGGATCCCCGCCTCCGTGGACAGAATCCGCGGTGGCCCCAAAGGGCTTTGTTCTTGGCGCAGCCGCCGTCGCGAAGCCATTTCTGTTCTCTCCCAATCGACGCAGCATCGATCCCCAAGAGCTCTGTGCATGAAATCGTCCGTATTAATCATGAGAGCGAGAAACAGGGGGAGGGGGAGTGAAAACGAAGAAGTGGGCACCCTCTTGAATGCAAATACTTTACCGCTGTTGCCCTGAAAGCCATCGCTGATATGATATATTTTCCAAATTAGAGGAGATTACAGAAGGAACAATTGCTTGGAGGTGGAAAGGGTGGGAGATTCTGAATTTATAATGGTGTCGAGGGTGGATAAAATTAGCGGTTGCTTAGGAACTCCCTTAAATCTTTGGCAGTGAATGGCTCTCAGGCTTTGAATCTTTCAGACTGAAGTGTGGCCCTTCTTTCTCAGGAAATCAATCGCCTCCATCAAAAGTCTCGAGGATCCGTTCAGTTATGGATCCGGGTCCTCCCCATTTTTGGCATCTGCATCTTTGAACGTATAGCCTCAATGTACTTATACACCCGTTCATTTGTTCTTTGCTCATCTTGATTAGGGGTGTTTATCTTATCTGAGAATGACGTCAGGAAAATAATTAATTCTCTTGACAGTCGAAGGACAATGCGTTGTTAGTTCTTCTCACGACAGCGTAAAAACCAAAATTGAGTTGCACGGATCGGTAAGAAACATCTTATTTCTGTCTCTTGAAGTATTGGTTATATATATAAACAAGTGTTATTCGATCAAATTTTACACTAATTTTTTTGGCCTACTTATCTGAAGGTGACTTTTGGTAAAATTGAATGGTAAAACCTAAATACTAGAAAATAGTTAAGATGTATAATTACAGCTACTGAATTTATGATTCTATTTAATTACAATATTGTTATACATAGGCTGTATTTTCAAATGTACCCTTCTATATTCAGACCTCATATTTTTTAAAAGTAGAGAAATGCTAGAATTAAAAAATATATATTTTACATTTTTTATCATGAGATAATGTTTTCAATTTAAATACAACGCTTGAAATAAATAATAGATGATAACAGATTATAATATCCATATCTTACATAAAACAACATGATAAATCAAATTGTTTCAAAGTCCTACATTTTGCATCAACCCCTTTTATTACTTGGACCTTAGAGTTTATTCTTTATTATGTTTGCCTACAGCTGCTTAACTATCTAGATAAATTATTTTTTGTTGCTTTTATGTTAAAAAGGGTAAGGAAAGCAAAAAAAAAAAAAAAAAAAAACAATTCCAGAATTTTCCCCTTTTCCTTCCCGAACTCACCTCCTCCATATCTTTCCGTGTTGGCTTACATATTACTTGTTCTAAGTAGGAAAAATATATATATTTTCAATGCGCTTTCAGCATCCCAATTGAATCATCTAATATGACGAAATTTAAATTCTATTATGTTCCCTCCTTTCTTTATAGTAAGTTCTACTATGAGTTTTACTTGTGCGTTTTGGAGCTCAAAATTTTCATTTTCTGAGAGATTGCTTCAATATAACCATGATCTTCATTCTGAAAATTATTATTATTAGTGGACCTTATTGTAAAACTTTATTCAAACGAGGATGCCAAATATTCAAATTTTCAATTCAAATTTTAATGATTTTTTTTTTTGTTTTGGACTCGTTCATCGGTTGCTTGGAATGGGTGTGTAATACCCCTGAATTTCCATTTAATTGTTAATTTGAGATTGTGGAAAATATGAAGCTGAAATGTATAGACGAATGTAAATAAGTGTATAATAATATAAATAATTGTTTAAGTGCTAAGGCGAGTACAATCATATGGACTCGTGGGGGAAGTTATGGAATAAATATATATATGCTATTGTATATAATGTTATATTATATTATAATAAGATATTTTATAATATAATATATTATGTTAAGATAAGAAGAAGGAGAGGAGGAACGTGTGTGAGAGAGAGAGAGGACAGTGCGTAAGAAAAAAAAAAAAAGAAAGGGATGTGATATTATATAATATAAAACTATATATATATAACTGTAATGGCTGGCGGTGGCAAAAGGATAATATATGTATATATATAATATAATATAAATGGCAATAAATTGAGAGAGAGAGAGGGACTATATAATATAAATGGCAATAAATTGTGAGAGAGAGAGAGAGGGACTACGGTTATATATATATAGTAAAGGAGAGAGAGTTGGCTCGTGAGAGGGAGAGAAAGGAAAAAAAGAAAGAAGGTAGGAGGGAGCCGAGAGTCGCGGAGGAGGAAGAAAGAAGAGGGAAAAAAAAAAAGATAAGAAACGTCAAGCTGCCAAAGGGGAAAAAGGGGCAAAGATAAATCTCGACCCTGCGATCAATCCCGGTAAGGGCAATCCATTCTTTGTAAGGGCAATATAGTTTTTATAAGGACAAATTGATTCCTATCCTTGAGATTTGTTCGTTTCAAGGAATTTCAATCCTTTTATTGAAACAGTTTGATTCCTATTGATTTTAGTTGAATCTATTGATATTTGAGCCATATTTGTTGTTTCAGGCATTTTCTGATATTTCTATATTGATTTGTTCGTCCGATTTGTGGTTGTACGTATTATTTGAGCCTGAACCGTTGATTTGGCTGTAAGTGGGAATAATTGTTGGGTCCCACTACCCCAATTATTGTTGTTATAATTGTTGAGATCCTAAGCATTGATTTGAACGTGGTTGGACCTGTTTGTTCGGTCCCACTTATTATGTTGGTTGTTGAATTTTGTGTTTGAACTCGTTAACTAAGATGAACAACCGCGTAAGCGGGTATGGGAGACCCCGTGCTTGGGATAATGCACGTATGAGCTGTTAAGGCTGGTTGACGGGCCCCGATACGTTAAGTAGACCCCATGCTTGAGTTAAAGTACAAATGTTGGACCCCGTGTCTGGGTTTGAACAGACACACCATTCATGACCCTTTGGGTCTCTCAGTGGTTGAAGGTTCGAGCTAATCTATGTTGAATTTATTGTGTTGACCTTTTCTGAGCATATTTTTAACTAATTGTCCCTTACTGGGTGTTCGTTCACACTCACCCTTGTCAGTTGATCATTTTCAGGTAAACTCTTTAAAGATGAGCCGTGCGTGAGTGGTGGTGGTGACAAAGGGAAAGGGGTCGCCAATAGTTAAATGTTTAAGTACTTATAGCTTCAAGCTATCTTTTGAGATGTAATATATTCTGCAATACGGTTTGAGTGTGTTGGACATAGTACTACTTTTGTGATAATGACCAGGAATTGTTTAGTGGATGATAAATAAGTGCACCTTTGTACACCTGTTGGAGTACGAAAGGTGGGGGTGTCACAGGGTAAGCATTTTGTTGATATAAAATTATTGCATTGGCTAAATGTACTTCATCTTAGATCCATTTTTGTTGCGAAAGCTAAAGCCTGTTCATTAGTTTTAGACCAAACTACTGATCAATGAAAAGCTAACTCTTAAGCTCAATAGTTTTGGATAGGGAAACCCAAGTAGGACCTTAAATTATTCATAAATTTTGTTTATATAGTAAACTTTAAGCTAAAAGTGCCTAAATCCGAAAATTCTATCATCTATTTTGCGTTTCTTTATCTTTGAATGTTGGATCTAAAAATAAGGTATCTAGTCTTTATTCTAAGATGATTTTATCATACGAACCTATTTATTATGATAATTGTATTAAAACTTAGCTTACTTATGTCATGTTATAGATTCAAAAAGATCATGGATAATTATTTGGATCATGAGGTTGGCAATTGCATTGGACCTAAATTCAATTCTTTTAGGGAGCATGATGGTAGGGCAGTCAACTTATAAAGCAACATTTTATGTTATAGTTCTAGTTGGGGCATCAAATGAAGTATCACGTTGCTATTGAAGGTATAATGCTCCTAAATTCTCATTTAATTTTAATTGGGAGTTGAGGTGAAGTTAGGCTTGAAAATGCATAATTGAATGTGGCATTTGTGTTGAGTAAAGGATTAAAGTAATAATGATAAAATGATAGAATTGGGAACTTAATAATAATTTTAGAAAAAAAATGTGAAGAAAAGTGAGATTAGGGGATGAACAATGAGTAAGTGTATATATATATATTTAAATAACCATAACTAATATTTATAATGATATGTAGTTATAATATTAAAATATATTATATATTATGAGTTAACTATAATATATTATATTATTTATATGTCATGTTGGGAAACTTAACTAGTAAGGGTGGATGTAAAAGATCACTTAGTAAGGGATAATCAACGAAATGTACATTCAAGGGATACAGGTTCAACAAGTTCAAGTAAAATTCTACTAAATTCAACACCCACTGAGAGACTTAAAAGGTCAGTAAATCTGTGTTTGTTCAACCTAGATACGAGATTCGACAATTTATGCATTCACCTAAGCACGGGGCTAACTTAATGTATTGGGACCCATCAACCAATGAATAAGGCTCATGTATGCATTAACCCAAGCACGGGATGACCTATTCCCACTTTTGTAATTGTTCATCCCTTTCAATGGGTTCAAATTGCTACATTCTATGTCTAACATAGCAAGTGGTTTCAAATATGTATGTCCAATAGCGCTCAAATCAACGTTTAGGGTTCCAAGTAATTATAATAGCAATAATAGGGTTAGTGGACTCAAATGAATATTCTGAAACATAATTAAATCAACAATTTAGGCTCAGATAATAATAATAGCGACTAATTGGATCAACAAATCAAAATAAACGTATGTCAAACAACACTCAAATCAACAATTAGGGTTCAAATATTAATAAGTTCAATAAAATTCAAAAGGAATGGTAAAATCCCTTTAAAAAAAAAAAAAATTCCCTTTCCTCAAATTAATAGACTGTGTTAATATGAGCTAAGATCCCCTTCCCCTGCCTTTTCCTTCTTCTTCCTTTCTTTTCTTTTTCTCATTTTTATACTCTTTTCTTCTTTTGCTGTCTCCCGGCACTTCTCTCTCTCTCTCTCTCTTTATACTTTATTTCAGTTTGATATTGTACGTTTCCTTCTTATAACTCTATATGTATATATATACACACATACATACATATATATATATATATATACATTAGTTAACTTTACCCTAGTTATAAAACCCGACCTAGCCTGGCAAGTCGACTTGATGACCCACCGACGCAGACCCTAACTTGGTTCGAATTATCCATAAACCCAACTACACATTGGGATGATCGAACCTGCTTGACTCAACAGGTTGACCCGTGACCTAGCAACTCGAACAAACCCAATCCTTATTAAAAGGGCAGAAAATCCTCCAAAGTGTATTCGATGAGTTTTGAACCCTTTCACTTATATTAAATTCCATTAAATTCCAATATCCTTAACCAATGGAGCCAATAGAATTTTATGAAAACTTGTTAAAATATGTTTACTTATAATCTAATATTCAACTAATAAAGAAGATAGTTATTTTAAATATATGTTATAAATAAAAAATATTTAATTAAAATAATAATTATTAGATAATAAATATAAATATATTATTTTAATATACATTATAAAATAAGTATAGGCAAGTAGGGGTACTTTGACTAGGCCGTGATTCCCGGAAAGAGATAGAACTCTTATATTAAGATGGGCCTTGAGCCTGCTTCATCGCCTTAACTTGATTCGGGTAAGTCTAACTAAGTCAAAGTAAAATAATCTTAATATTGAAATATAATTAGAATTTTATAATATTTTAATAACATTTCTTACGTTATATGAGAATAGAGATCCTCTTTAAAAATATATATAATTATAACTATTATAAGTTATAACATAAATATCGATAACCCGATAATTTAACCGATAATCTGATGATTGAACTGATAACAAGATGACCACACCTCTTAATCGAGTCGGTTCTGATAACTATTCTTTTAACAAACTTTCATGCCCACCGCCTCCCTCTCCGTTTTTTTTCCCATCTATCCTTTCACGACTCCCTAACTTACTAGTTAAGTTTCCTAACATAACATATAAATAATATAATTTATTATAGTCAACTCATAATATATAATATATTTTAATATTATAAATACATACTTACCCTTATATATATATATATGTATATACCCGTTTTTCTCCTTATATATGAGTAAGTTTATATATAATATACTTACTCATTGTTCATTCCCTCATTTTTGTTTCTTTCATATTTTTCTGTTCTTAAATTATTATTAGGTTCCCAACTAAGTCATTTAAATTTTTCTATCCTTAAATTTTCTAGCCTTAAGTTAGTTTATTCATGATTTTAGTGATAAAATCTACATCCAATTTCATTTGGGGTAAAAGCTGGTCAAAGGCAGAGGAATATGAAATAATAACTTAACCTTGTATGCCAAGCAATAACTTAACCTTTTAATTGTTACATGGTATTGAGCTGCTGAGCTACTAAAAGTATGAAAAAGATTATAATGATAAGAAAGTCTACGTACTCGTTGTTTTAAATATTGAAATGGATTCTATTCCAAGTACGTTGTAGGGTTGGATATTAGGATGAAGAAATTACAAGTGGGCGGCTTGGATACAACTATCCCAGACCTAACACTTGTCTATGTGTGAAAGTGAAACCAACCAATCCAGAATCCAGATACATAGTAGAAAAAATTCCAGGAATAATAGGGAAAAGAATTCCTAAAGTAGGTGTACGGAGGAAAGTTTTCCCAAAATAAGTTTTAGATTCGCAATTGGGAATTGCAAGACTGAACTATTTAAATCCAACACACCTTATTTTACTCCTCACTCGCAAAGGCCTTCACTCATAGAGTTACAATGTTTAATCAAGAAGGTGGCATTTTTGAGGTTAAAACAGCTACATGTTTCGTCAATGTTGTCTGTAAGGGGGGAATAAACAGCATATCGTAATGCAGAAATGCCACTGTACATGCTGTAAGTGGAACTCATTTGGAATCCCATGCACCCTTGCTGTTGCATTGTGTTGATATTTATCCGTTAACCCTTCCCAATATGTCTCCTGTTATTTCTCAGCAGATGCTTTATTGAAGACTTGGGAACCCAAATTAAAGTCATTGTACAACTCATACTTATAGGTTTCCGCCTACTCTCATGAATGGCAACATTTTAGAAGTTGTCTACTCTCGGACCCGATCCGAAAACAAACTGGCCGCGGCCATCATAGAACTAGAAGAATCTGGAATGAAATGGATACATCTAGTCAAGTTCGTGTATGTTCGAGGTGTCATGAACAAGGTCACGATCAACGCACATGCAAGCTACCTACATGATTGGGTTGTGGTCATTTTTAGTTGTACTTATTTTACCCAAATGTGTAATAAAATTGTCAAATTCTATTTATTTTAAATATTAACGGCATACTATAAATACATAAACCGAGAACAATAATGAGCAATGAGGAATAAGAGTGGAAATAGGATTTTTCGAAAACAAAATAATAAAAAATCCACTTAAACTTACAATAAAATTTTTGAGTTTTAGTGGATTTTGTACTAGTCTTACAATTATCAATTTCAAGACCATTACTAAAAAAATAGAGATCTCGCAATTGTGAATTGCAAGACTCCATCTAGAACCAAAATTGGTCTTGCAATTCATAATTGCGAATACTTATTTTGGGAAATCTTTCCTTCGTACACCTACCTTGGAAATTTTTTTTCTATTATTTTAGGAATTTTTTCTACATAGTACGTGTTTTTTCTTTTTCCTTTTTTTTACTATGTATTTACATGGTTGTTGTTATTCACATGTTATGTGACAGATTTCTTAAAATGCAGAATTATTTTATTCGAACACAATCTATTTGCGAGTAAATTCCACTTTCAAGAAGTTTCACAGAAAAATTTGTTTGATTCGTCGCATGATAAAACAAAAAAAGCATAAACCAACTCGTGTACTACATCTAATGTATTAAATATATGAATATAAAGACACCCAAAGTCATTCTATAAATTGCAATTCCTTTAATGACTCACCTTATTTTTATTGCATTTTCTTCTTCCTTTTTTGGCTCTTTCTCTCTGTTCACGCTCTTTTATTTGATCCGATGATCATTGATATTTTCGTTAAATCGAAACAACGTTATTACCTTTTAATAAAATCAATTATAAAATTTTAATTATAAGGTTGTAGAAAAAGTGAAAAAGGGGATGACTCCACACTATACATGACATCAACACCTATGCCCTACAATCTTGCACGTTACTTCAATAAAGAAAGATAATTATATGTCACCCATTAAAACATCAATCAACCAAGAAAAACATCATAAAGGTTGAATTTTTTAATAATTGTAGGCGAGGAGGCGTCGGGGCTGTTGAAAAGGTCAAAGAAAAGGGAGGTGAACCCAGACCGGTTCGAATCCACACTCTACTGTATTGACTTGGACCGGGAAAGAAAAACGAAAGGGAAAAAAAAAATAATAATAATAATACAAACCGCATATCTATACATTGCAAGAGAACTCCGCAGCGTTGCGGACGAGAAGAATTATACGTTGACGCGTTCTGCCACTCTGTTTGACCATTAATCTGTTTTTCCCTAATTCGGAGTGTTTTACTCTTTTTTTTTTTTTGGTGTGTAGTGATCTATCTCAAATCACTCTCCATAGCCCAAGTTTCCTCTCACGATTTTCCCGGAAACTACCCAAATCAAGTGGGGTGGTTGTCAATTTTCTGGGTTTTTCTTTTGGCTCATTGTTTTGGGAGATTTTGCTCTCTTTTGCTAGACTACTGTTGATTGAGCTGCAGGGAAGGAAGCATGCGTGATTACATAGGACTTCCCTCTTTCCCAGGTCAGCTCTTCTTTTGTTTTGTTTTGTTTTTTTTTTTTACTTGAGTTAGCAAAGATGTTTGAGCATCATTGTTTAATTCGCATGCCCTGTTGACTGAATCGAATAATCGTCAAAATTTTGTTCCTAATTACAGCAAACCACCCGTGTTTTTCTCCATAGATTAATGCCAATTTCACATGTTTATTTGCACTTCTACTTTTCCATCTGTTTACTTCTTCTTTCTCTTCTTTCCTTAGCAGCCGAATGGGGTTTGTTTCCATGAATTTCCGTTTGTTTATGAATATAATAATTGATTTTTTTTTTCTGTATATAGTTCATATTCCTCTGCCTCTGAACAGTTTTTACCTAAAATGAAATTGGATGTAGATTTTAGTGACAAGAAGGTCCCAGATAGGTACATGGCTCTGTTGAATTGAATTAGGGGAAATTGGGTTAGTTTGGAGGAGATGACATAGCATCTTACCATTCTTTAGTTGCATAGAAAAGATGACTTTGGATTTGATTACTAGTGCATCATCTGCACCGGCAGCAGAGGTTCTTTCTCAAATAGTGGAGGGCATTCTTGAGATTTTAGTGTGTGCCAAGGATGTCTTAATCGAGAGGGAGAGTTTTTTGCAACTCTCTGGTTACTTGGAAAGGATTCTTCCTGTTTTGAAAGAATTGATTAGAAATGGCATCAATCATCCGGATAGCTTAACCAATGCTATCGATGTTCTCAATGGAGCAATCAAGGCTGCTAAGCAACTAACTGCGGAATGCAGAAACAAAAGCAAAGTGTATCTGTTGATAAATTGCAAGGCTATAGTTAAGCGCTTAGAGGAGACTACAAAAGAAATCAGCCGAGCACTTAGTCTCATTCCTTTGGCTTCACTGGATCTCTCATCAGTTATAATCCATGAGATTGGCGAGCTATCTGATATTATGCAGGAAGCAGAGTTTAAGGCAGCTGTAGCTGAGGAAGAGATCTTGGAGAAAATCGAACTGGGAATACAAGAGAGGAATGTTGATCGTTCATATGCCAATAAGCTGCTTGTTCTCATTGCAGAATCTGTTGGAATCTCCACGGAGAGGTCTTCACTGAAGAAGGAATTCGAAGAATTTAGGAGTGAAATAGAGAATGCACGGTTAAGGAAGGACCAGGCGGAAGCTATACAAATGGATCAAATAATTGCTTTGCTGGAAAGGGCCGATGCAGCTTCATCTCCCGAGGAGAAAGAAGCGAAGTATTTCATCAAGCGGAATTCATTAGGTACCCAACCATTGGAACCACTTCAGTCATTTTATTGTCCAATCACACGGGAAGTCATGGAGGATCCGGTAGAGACTTCTTCAGGGCAAACATTTGAGAGAAGCGCAATAGAGAAGTGGTTTGCACATGGGAATAAATTGTGTCCTATGACCCAGACCCCTTTAGACACTTCAACTCTACGGCCTAACAAAACCCTCAGGCTATCAATTCAAGAATGGAAGGATAGGAATACTATGATTATGATTGCTCACATGAAAACGAAACTCCAATCAGGAGTTGAGGAAGAGGTGCTTCATTGTCTAGAGTGGCTGCAGAATTTGTGTGAGCAAAGAGACCTGCATCGGGAGTGGGTAGTATTGGAGAACTACATACCAATTCTTATCGAACAACTGGTCGCTAGAAATCGTGACATAAGGAATCTTGCTCTTGTCATTCTTCACGTCTTGGTGAAGGATAGTGATGGTGCCAAGGTACTTCTCACTTTTACCTTGCCAATTTCATTCTTTCCAGTCGATTAGGCAACATGCTGTCTAAGCTCTTATTTATTTTATTTTGAATGTGTCCAGCTTGTCATCCAATGAACCTATCATGTATTAGGCTTGCGTAGGGGTTAGGCTCAGACTAGATGCGCCTACTAAAAGTTTGATGCACCTTTGATAAAAAGAAGTTGGGTTTGCATCCATATAATTTAATTTGGTTCTGGTTAGGTCTTATGAATCAGATGAGATATATTCAAATTAAAAATCGACCCAAAAACTTAATAAATTTAGCAAATGCATTTGGATCGGTAAGTGTTCCATTAACTAGCCTTCTTGCATATCTTTTTTCTTTATTATACCCACTGCATCTTTTTGATCAGAAAACAATTGTCTCCATATTCTCTCACTTTTCTTTCCCTATAGATATTGTAGTTCTTGTATTTTTGTCTTTCACTGAAATTAATATGTTGCAGGAAAGGGTAGCCAAAGTTGATAATGCAATTGAATTGATTGTTCATTCTCTTGGGCGTCGTGCTGGGGAAAGGAAATTAGCAGTGACATTGCTAAATGAGTTAACAAAGAATCATATTGTACGAAATTCAATTGGGAAGGTTCATGGTTGCATATTACTCTTGGTGACAATGTCTAGCAGTGATGATAGCGAGGCTGCTAGATGTGCAAAGGAGCTTCTTGAGAAGGTCGCATTCTCTGATCAAAATGCTATACAAATGGCAAAGGCAAATTATTTTGAGCATTTGCTACATCGTCTCTCCTCAGGTTCTTCCTTGAACATACTGTAATGTGGCTTTTAAGTAGACAAAAAATCTACTATTACACTGCAGTGGAAATTGGATGGATTGACGGATAGGTTAGTGTAAAACACAGATTCCTTGTGGCAACACTGGTGAAGCGAACCCTGCACTTAATGATTGTTTATTGGGTGTATTTAGTAATTAATTACTTGTTATGTGGCAGACCCTCGACCCTAACTTTGATATGGTTTCTACTTTTCCATTTATTGTCAGACATTCGGTTATATTTTGTGAATGTGTTTCCCTTTTTCCCCCCAACATTTGGCTTGTCCAGACTCATGATTGATGAGTTGCATTATATCTTGAAGTCTGAAGCACTGAGACAATCCTTAATGCAGGACCAGAAGATGTCAGGATGATAATGGCAAGGACTTTGGCAGAAATGGAGCTGACCGACCATAATAAATCTTCTCTCTTTGAAGATGGTGTCCTAGAATCTCTTCTTCACTTGGTCTTAAATGGTGATATTAATACAAAGCAAGTGGCTGTTGAAGCTCTTCGAAACCTGTCGAGTTTACCGGCAAATGGTCTTCGGATGATCAGGGAAGGTGCAGTTCGCACATTACTTGATCTTCTTTACCCTTACACTGCATCATCCACAAGGCTGCGTGAACATGTTGCAGCCACACTTATGCAACTTGCTGTATCAACTGTTTCTCAAGAAACCGGCGGGACTCCGGTATCAATGTTGGAATCCAGTGAAGATATTTCCAAACTCTTCTCCTTGATCAACTTGACGGAGCCTAATGTAAAAACAAGCATTCTTTGCACCTTTATTGCCTTGTGCCAGTCCCGCTCCGCAGCAAATATGAAGACTGAGTTATCTCAGGTATTCAACTTCTCCCCAACCCAACAACTATGCAAATGCATGCATTATATCATTTTCACGTTGAAAACAACTATATCTTAATGTTATATGTTTGGTATGTGGAACTGCCAAAGTTAGATATATTGGTCATTTTGTATGAGTTACCTATTTCGGAAACCATCACCCACTATAATGAGTGAAATCCTTCAAAATACAAATTTAAGGCCCACATACTTGGTTGGTTGTGTATGTAAAACTATTGCTAAGTTTTGGAGATTGATATTAACACCCGTATTATGAATCTCTTTTTTTCTTCCCTGCACGAGGACGTCTTATGTTGCTCTATCCATACAGTCACAAAGATGTTCTCCAGGGTATTATGTTTTAGGAAAAGTAAAATGTTTTCACTGCTTGGAGAGGATATTTCTCTGATCACCACTGACCCATTGCACGAATGTGTTTTTTCAGTGCTCACTGCAAGTATTGGTTCAGCTATTTTTGTTTGATAACTTGAGTGTACGGACAAATGCAATAAAGCTCTTCTCCTTCCTGGTTGAAGATGGAGATGAAGCCATGATCCTTGAGCATGTGGGCCAGAAATGCATTGAAACCTTAACCAAGATCATAAAATCTTCACATGACAAGGAAGAGGCCGCTTATGCAATGGGAATCCTCTCTCACCTTCCTGAGGACCCTCAGATCACTCAGTGGCTCTATGATTCTAACGCACCTTCTGTCATTTTCAGTTATCTCCATGTCGGCAGTCAGAGAGGGCCCCACAAAGATCAGTTGATAGAGAATGCTGTTGGGGCCATGTGTCGTTTGACTGTTCCAACAAATCAGGCGTTACAAAAGAAAGCAGCTGAAATCGGCACTATACCCATATTAGTCCGGCTGCTAGAGCTAGGAACAACCTTGACAAAAATACGTGCCGCCATTTCTCTTGCACAGTTCTCGAGGAGTTCGCTCAGTTTGAGCAGACCAATACCGAGACGTGGGGGGTTCTTGTGTTTTTCAGCTCCGCCTGAACCTCGTTGCGCAATCCATTTAGGAATCTGCACCATTGAGTCCTCATTTTGCCTTGTGGAGGCCAATGCAGTGGGCCCTCTTGTGAGGGTTCTCGGGGATTCTGATCCTGGTGCATGCGAGGCTTCCTTAGATGCCTTATTGACTTTAGTTGAAGGTGAGAGACTGCAAAGTGGTAGTAAGGTGCTCACTGATGCAGGTGCCATACCACAAATTATAAGATTACTTAGCTCCCCTTCATCGGGATTGGTGGAGAAGGTTCTTGATGCTTTAGAAAGGATCTTCCGACTGATCGATATCAAACAGATGTATGGAGACTCAGCTCAGATGCCTCTAGTGGACATAACTCAGCGGGGTAGCAGTCGCATGAAATCGTTAGCAGCCAGAATACTGGGTCACTTAAATGTGCTTCATGAGCAGTCTTCTTATTTCTGAGTGGAATCCTTTGGATATTTATGCCCCATTCGATGATGATCGAGCACCATGTTGACTGGATGCAGGCAACACAGAATGCTGCTTTTGAGAGGAGTACATCGAATACTACTCATTGTAGTTGGATAGAGCAGTGCTAGGTGCATAGAAAACGTGCTGAGGAAAGTGTACGGCATACACAGGGGCGTTGGCCCCATTCACTAGTGTACTAGAGCTCACACCTCATTGTGTCCTGTAATGCTTATTTTTATTTTGCCCATTTTCTGTGTTGTATATGCATATGGCAGTCATCCAAAATAGCCAAATTGGTGAGATGGGTGACCCTAACTTGAGAAAGGGTCGATATCTCATGGCTGAAGGTGGAGGGCGGAAGATGTGAATCAGAGGGCTGCAAGAGAAAAGGGGCACTGGGGATGCGAAAGGGAAATTGTTATCCAACATGATCTGTTGTTGCAGGTATTGAGATTTCATGCGTAGCTGAAGGCGATCAGTTCAGTTCGCAAATGGAAGAAAGCATAGTTGTCCAAACTATAGGCTATTTTTTTAGCTAGTCTTGAGTTATTTGTTGTTATTGATACATAGTTCATTCAATTCATATTTACAATATGTAACGAGGTTATAATTGTAGTATGATATCCAGTGAATGTGAGTGAAGAAGGAATGGTGTGTTTTTCATCTGATAATCCACTTCCTGTCCTGTTACAACGTATGTCTCCTCTTTAATAATAAAGCTTCCCATTTCTAGTTTGTGCAGAGATGAACCAGTGATGACAATATCTCAGCCAAACTCTGGCGATAAATCACTTCTCTAAGTACCCATCTTTTTTTGTTTAGTGTTCCAAAAATAGCCACACAAAAGAAATTTTAAAAAAGGAGAAGAAAATGTGTTCATCTTCGTGCAGTTATATCTAATTTTATTTTGTATCTTGTTATTGGAGGAGTTTATGAGAATTTGCTTTTGCCTTTTCGAAACGCAATAGAACGGGTTCTTTAAGAAGTGGTTTATTATATAACTTTTTAGAAAAACATTCTTTTAGTCGTTGTAGGAATATTTAGACTTTTCGAAAAATCATTTTGGGCGTTTTGGAAATTTGTCAAATGCCTACAGTTTATTGCTAAGTACTTCTCAAATAGAAAAGTTATAAATAAGTCCAGCCAAACTCGCCCTTCCGAGAATATAAATTACTGTTTCACCCTTTCGAATTAAAAGAAAAATAAGGTGAAAATTAGCCCTTCTTTTTTTTTTTTTTTTTCTTTTTTCATTGGGAGAGGAAAATGGGGGGCTTCAACAGAAGAGGGTGGACAAGATAATACGTGGAAAAATCTAATGCGAGGAAACCCATGGGAGAGCCAAAATGTACTATGGCGTGAAAAAGATTCTATAGGGCTCCTGATTTGTTCAGTTAAATAGAGCATTAGTGGAGCAAATTAGGTGATGCCACAGAGAGTGGTGAAGAGCTTATGAACCAGCTGAAGCAAATCCACGCCTACTCCCTCAGAACCGGCACTGACCACACCAAATTACTTGTTGAGAAGCTCCTCCAAATCCCAAACATCACTTACGCCCAACAACTGTTCGACCATATTCCCATACCAACTGTCTTTCTCTACAACAAGCTCATCCAATTCTATGCCTCACATGGCCCTCACCATCGCTGCCTCTCCTTGTACACCCACATGTGCTTCCATGGCTGCTCCCCCAACCGGCATTCCTTCACGTTTCTCTTTTCCGCTTGCGCCTCCCTTTCCTCGCCTCCCCATGGCCAAATGCTCCACGCTCGGTTCATCAAATCGGGTTTCGAGTTCGATATGTTCTCCCTGACTGCGTTGGTTGACATGTACTCCAAGTTGGGTTTGCTAGCGTTGGCACGCCAACTGTTCGAGGGAATGGATGAGAAAGATTTACCGACTTGGAATTCGATCATTGCAGGCTATGCACGGTCCGGAAATCTCAAGGAAGCGTTGAAATTGTTCAGTTCGATGCCTTCGAGGAATGTTGTTACGTGGACGACGATAATATCTGGGTATGCTCAGAATGGACTGTATGCGAATGCAATGACAATGTTCTTGAGAATGGAAAAGGAAAGGGATGTTAGGCCAAATGAAGTAACTATAGCTAGCATACTTCCAGCGTGCGCAAATCTTGGAGCATTGGAGTTTGGGGAGAGAATTGAAAAATATGCAAGGGACAGGGGATACTTGAAGAACATGTATGTAAGTAATGCATTGTTGGAAATGTACGCGAGGTGTGGTCGAATTGATATGGCGAGGCGGGTGTTTGATGAGATTGGCAGCAAGAGAAATTTGTGCTCCTGGAATTCAATGATCATGGGCTTGGCTGTCCATGGAAGATGCGAGGAAGCACTTGGTCTTTTCAATGAAATGCAGGTAAGCAATCGCATCACATCACTTTTTTCATTTCATTAATCATGTCTGGAATCATTGCCAACATTGATAAACCATCCCATCAGACAGAAGGGACTGTACCTGATGATGTGACCTTCGTCGGAGTTCTTTTAGCGTGCATTCATGGAGGTTTGGTTGGAAAAGGCCGGGAGCTCTTCCGATTAATGGAGAGGAGTTTCTGTATCACTCCCAAATTAGAGCATTATGGATGCATGGTTGACCTCCTCGGACGTGCCAGAAAAGTTAGTGAAGCTTATGATCTGATTCGAAGTATGCCAATGAAACCAGATTCTGTAGTATGGGGAGCTCTTTTGGGAGCCTGCAGTTTCCATTGTCATGTTGAGGTGGCCGAGATAGCAGCAAAATCCCTCTTTGAGCTTGAGCCATGGAATCCAGGGAATTATGTAATTCTTTCCAACATATATGCAACAGCAGGGAAATGGGATAAAGTTGCAGAGCTAAGGAAATTTATGAAGGGCTTTCGAATAACAAAGGCAGCTGGATACAGTTTCATTGAAGAGGGAGGCCAAATCCACAAGTTCATTGTGGAGGATAAGTCACACCCAAGATCCGATGAGATATATGCTGTACTGGCTGGAATTTCAGAGAAGATGAAGCTTCTGATGAGGGCCATGGATGATGAAGTGGACTTCGTTACTTGTTTGTGATCATTTCCCATGAAGTGTAAGCTTTTAGCAACTGAGCTACTGCTCTACAATTCTTACCAGTGCATTTTGGTATTTATTATTAAGTGCAAGAAGAAAATCCTTTCATGTTTTTTCGTTTGTATGAGCAAATAATATTTTTAGATGAAAAATCAAGTGCTTCTGTTGAAAGGCCAATAATCAGTATTACAGAACCCAGTTCTGATAGACATAAAACACAAGCCCTAGACTACAGTACTCTGTTCCACCCCACCCCCCAACAACTCCCCTCCCCAAAAACACGCAGTACGCTCAAAATTTCCAATGCTAAGTCAATTTCAAAATTTGGATAATATCCAACTGGCCTTGCTAAAACCAAGTTTTGTCAAGCACAAAGAAATTGGAAAAAAAAAAAAAAAAAAACCAAGGCCCAAAAAGCTGTAGGGCGTGTAAGATGATAGATGCTCTGTAAGCTGCAACCATTTGTGAAACCCCACTGCAGTATTAGGGGATGCCCATCTGAAATGTGAATGTAGAATAAGCAGAATGAAATTATGGATGAACAAGATTTTGCCATTTCCTTCTTATGTTATCATCAAATACATGAAAGACAAGGTGTCCTTTCAATGTGGAAACCCAACACACAAGACACATTACTTCCGAAAAAGAAAATTTGCAAAAGCTTTCACTTAGCCGTTAACATAGCCAACCACATCCTATCACCTAGTCCAACACCTACTGAGTAGAATTGTTGGTGCCATGTACCTGAGATTATTCTAGGCTGACTTCTCCTTAGTTCTCCATCCAACACTCCTCCCCATTACTTTCAGGACCTCATCAATAAGAATCACTGGTGCTGAAACCAAGATCACCAGAAACCACTCATTTACAGTCAGTGGAACAATCCCAAACACATCTGCCAAGAATGGAACATATAATATGAGGCAATGTAGCCCAAACGAGATCGACATGGCAACAAGAAGCCAAGGGTTCCTCCAAGGCGGCATTTTCAGCAAGCTGTTGTTCTCAGAGAGTGCATTTAGGGAATTCAACATCTCAATTGCCACCAACACAGACAAGGACAGAGTCATGGCCTTGACTTTACCAGTGGAAAAATAGTCGCAGGGGTTAGAAAATGCGATAGTGCGGCCCCTGGAAACAGTGAATGGGGAAACGGTGAAATTTGACCATGAAGAGCACTCCCCCCAGTTGCGAAGCTGAGACAGTTCCACAAGTGTATGTCCATCACTCACAAGATTTACACCCATGAATGAAGATTGAGTGAACCACAGGACAAAGATGCCAACCGTTGCCATGGCAACATAAGATCCAATCACCTGTCATTCCAAAAGCAATAAGATGTGATCCATTTAAGAATTAATATTACTATCCTCTAAGTTGTACGCCTTATGATAATGGGTTCAAACAATAGATATGGCTGTATTAGTTTGTCCATGGACTACTTGCTTGTTTAATTGATAGCACAGAAAAAATAACATGTAGCTAGGCTTCGTTTCGCCACATTATGTTTGTTATTGTTTATAATAAAACAAAATTAAGTGTTATCGTGCTTAGATAATTACTCAGAAAAAACTGTATGTTTGTAGGGGAAGAGAAATAAAGGAGGGGGCAAGGAGAAACATTTTAGGGATTTTTCCACTATCTTTTATTTTCTAGTTTTAAGGGAAGTGTGTTCTTTGAAAAGCTTTTATAATTTTGAAAAGTGAAGATTTGTTCTCTCAAAACAAATAAGAAAGTCTTTATCTTGCTTTTCAAACAATTAGTTCTTACAATTTTCGTCTGAAATTTTTTTGTTATGTAAAGAGCCATTGACAGAAAAACCATTTATATAAACTAATTCAAATGCAACTTGGAGCTAAATATGGTCAAGAGTGAAAATTTATCAATACTAACCAAATAACGGAAAAGCACCCAAGAACTAATAAGAGCATCATCACTTTTGCGAGGCTTTTTCTGCATTATGTCAACATCTGCAGGATTGAAACCAAGAGCTGTTGCAGGAGGGCCATCAGTAACCAGATTAACCCACAGAAGCTGCACTGGAATCATGCATTCTGGTATTCCAAGTGCAGCAGTCAAAAATATCGATATAACTTCCCCAATATTGGAGGATATCATATACCTGCAGGTTAAAGGAACATAAGGACCCTACTGTAACAATTCGCAGGGAATAAATTTTGGACTAACCAGCCTAACCTGATAAAAGCTTTCATGTTATTATAAATTGCCCGCCCCTCCGCAACAGCCAAAACAATGGTGCTAAAATTATCATCTGCTAGAACCATATCTGATGCTTCTTTTGCAACCTGGAATATAAAGCATTCGAGAAATATAGCATCACTATTAGAATTCCGGTTTGCGTTTGAATGGTGGGAATGAAATGACAAGGGAATGGCCTTTCTAAAAAGGGGATGAATATTCCGTCTCTTTTTATATTATCAAACAATGGAATGGGGATCAATATTCCCACTTTGATCCCTGCCATTCAAAATGTGTCCTTTAGATCTCAGGCAAAAATCACTTTTCAAAACTGCAAGTTGGAAGGGCATATTATTATTATATATTTTTTTGGTAAATAGGAAGGACATCATTAATTGCAAGGATATCCAATAACCTTCTTTTTTTTTTTTTTGTATGACAAACCCACAGTACAAAGAGCTGAATTGGCTACTGATGAAATATTAATCATCCAGCTTATCATGTAATGCATCGGAAACATCCAGATATCCGATTGGTGGCCGTAATATCATGTGGTAAAGTTTATTTTAATACCAAGAAAACAGTGGTTGCAAGGCATTTCCTTAGAAATGTAGCAGTAAAAGCTTCCAGAGGGAGAAAAGAGAAAGCAAGTAAAAGGATGAAGTACATTATAAAAGTTCAGCCATACCTCAGTTCCAGTAATGCCCATGGCAATTCCAATATCAGCAAGTTTCAGTGCAGGTGCATCATTAACACCATCTCCGGTCATTGCAACGATTTCACCCATCTCCTTCAGCATCCTTACAATTTCTTGCTTGTGCTTTGGTTCAGCACGCGAAAAAACCTTTCCTCCAGGTTTTGACAAAATCTCAATTTGTTGTTGTGAAGAAAGGGCCATAAACTCTTTACCTGTGAAACTTCTTCCCATAAGATCCCCACCTTGAGGAAACAATCGAATTTCTTGACAGATAGCTTCAGCAGTTGACTTATTGTCTCCAGTTATCACCATTACCCTTATCCCAGCTTCTCTACAGTCATCAATTGCTTTATGAACTTCATCGCGAGGAGGATCCTGGTTTATTGCATTTTTGGATGGAAAAAAAAAAATCAAAAGTTCAAGTTTTGCAAATTTACTTGAAAATAAAATGCAACAATAGTACTCACCCTTAGACCAACAACCCCTACAAAAACGAGGTCACTTTCAATGGAAGCATAGGAGCTTGGGTCAAGCAACTTCTTATGGGCAGGATGAGTCGCAGCATAGTAATCTGAAAATTCCCCCAATTCATCCTTATAAGCGAAACCCAAACATCGCAACCCCTTTGAAGTCATCTCCAAGTGTCTCAACAGCAACAATTGCCTACAAGTTTCATCTATTGGGACAAGGGATCCATCGGCAAGTTGCACATGTGAACTACGCTCCAATAAACTCTCAATAGCGCCCTGGAAATCTTAAGGGTCAATACAAAATGCAGAAGGAAATTTTCATGAAATCATTTGCTAAAAAAAACATAATTGTTGCATTTTTCCGCAGAAACAAAGCCAGCATTAACACAAGAATGGCAAGCACCTTGACAAGGAGTCGATTGCTCCCGGTTATGCCTCGGATAATAACACCCATTGACTTACGAATGCGATCAAACTCCAATGTGGCAACCCTTTTTGATCTTCTAGTCCACCACTCACAACAGCCTATACAGACATAAACAACATAAGGAAAGTTGCATTGTATTTGTAGTAGAGGAAGAAATTTAATGAAGACAAAATTTTCACTCACCTAACTTAACTGTGGAGCGATCAATCAAGTGATTTGCCACAAGCTGCGTGTCACGGATCTTACTCCTTACCTTTGAATCGGGAACTCCCATTTTTTCAACCAAAACCTTAAGAGCTGCTTCTGTGGGCAAACCCGTTGCTCTAAATAGACGGCCATTGGAGAATATCCCAGCATCATTGCAAACTGCACATATTTCTGCCATGGCTTGCAAGTTAGCATCCATATTATAGCAATTCCAGTCAACAATTCCTCCGTCCTTAGGATCATAGGTTGTGCCTTCAACATGAAATATTCGAGATGAGTTGGGCTTCCCACCTAACGTAAAGAACTCTGCCACAGACATCTGATTTGTTGTTAAGGTCCCAGTTTTATCTGAACATATTACAGTCGTACACCCTAGAGTTTCTACACTAGAAAGCTTCCGTACAATCGCATTCTTTTGTGCCATTTTCCTTGTTCCAAGAGCTAAACATGTTGTGATTACAGCTGGAAGACCTTCTGGGATTGCTGCTACTGCAAGAGCGACTGCAATCTTGAAATAGTACGTGCACTTCTCAAAAGAAAATTGAACATTTTTGGGCCACCCATCCACGGAATCCCATGTAAGGAAATATTTATAGTTTATAACCCACACTATGAGGCAAACAAACCCAATTGCAGTTGTAAGCCTGCTTCCAAATTCATCAAGTTTCTTCTTTAAAGGAGTGTCGCTCTCTTCCAAAGAAGCCTCGTGAATTTGGGTTTGGATCTTCCCAATTTCAGTGTTCATCCCAATGCTTACAACTATAGAAATGCAGCTTCCATTCACAACTGTTGTGCCTGCAAAAACCATATTTTCTTTCGCCTGCAATTCACAGTCATCCAGAAATACAGGACCAATTCCTTTTAAAACGGGCATCGCCTCTCCCGTCAGTGAGCTTTGTTCAACCCTTAGAGTTGAGGTTTTCAAAGATGCAACTCTCATGTCAGCCGGGACTTTATCGCCTACCCGCAGTTCCACTATATCCCCTGGAACAAGCTCCCTTGCAGGCAAATCCAGCACAAGATACCCATCCCTTAAAACCTTTCCAGACTCACATTGCATCTCCTTTAAAACTTCAAGTGCCTTTTCAGCGTTGCTCTCTTGCCACACTCCAACTATGGCGTTAAGGATTAGAATCAAAACAATGACGAATGGTTCGACATAGTCCTCGAGCCCCCCGGACTCACTTCCATGGATGTAAGCTAAGATGAATGATATGAAGGCTGCAATGAGAAGTATCTTTACAAGCATATCATCAAACTGTTCTAATACAAGCCGCCATATGGGTTTTCCTTTCTCTTTCCGCAGCTCATTCCAACCATACCTCTCGCGCCTTTTCTCAACCTCATAGGGATTAAGGCCCTTTTCCAGTTTCACGTTGTACTCTTTCAAGCATTGGTCAACAGACCATGACCACGCGGAGAATGGCTTTTCTTCCATTTAATACTTGAATTGGAGTTAAGACTTCCGCCCAAACCCAAGTTTTATCTATTACTGATAACCATATCAGCCCCCTGAAAAAAAGTTTACGCGATAAAACTTAGCTAATGATTTCGTAGTAATCCTGTAAGTACTCTTATACTAAACTAGAATCAGCTACAAAAAACTGTCATGCATATAGAATATCAGAATATGGCCAGAATTCCAAGAGCTTGGATTGAAACATTTGAAGCCGAACAAACACTGGGTAATTAAATGATAAGGAAACAAATTATTCACATAAAAAAGATAAACAACATCAAATTAGACTTGAAATTATTTCTCACCATGGATCCAACTAAGGAACTACAACTTTGTAAGTACTATAACTCTCTAATCGGGACAGCATTCTATAGACAGAACCAAATAGAGTAGTAACAGCCTGAAAACCCACATAAACACTAATCAAACAAATCCATCATGCAAGCTTTGAGGGAAAAAAAAAAAAGAGGACTAAACATTCAGTGCAATAACACCAACTAGCATATACATATGACATAAATCTTACAACAAAGCTAACTAAATATGCCGAATTCCAACCTTATAAGCACTACTAATCTCTAATCCAGACAACTTCCAAAAAATAGAATGAAGTAAAGCAGAAAAGCTCAAATAAACAACGAATCGAACAAACCCACGTGCAACTTTATATATGAAAAAATGGGGGGTAAAAAAAAAACATACAGGGAAACAACCAAATAGCATAGATATATATATGTGACAAATCTTACCAGTGGTTAAAAACCCCACTGAAACAACAAGAAACTCACAACAACAGAAGCAATCCCATATTACCCAACAAGAGTGGGAAACTAATGGCGAAAAAGCACATAGAACATGCAAGGAAAAAGTAAACAGAAGGACAAGTAATGAGGATAATAAAAATGTGGGACTGAACGAACCTGTAAGTAAGAAGTGGAATAACAGGGGAGATAGCTTTAAAGCAAAGCCAGGAGGAAAATTCCGGGATTCTGCAATTCAACGATTCCTGAAAGAAAATAAATAAATAAAGGAAAAGGACAAAAAAAAATTGCTTTTTTTTTTTTTTTTTTTTTTTCCAACTTTCAAATGCTTTGTGTTTGTTTCATAATGAACGACCGCTGGCTTTTGGAATCTTGGATCTTTTCCCTTTCCCAGAAAACTGCTCGAGCTCCCGAAATTTGAAGTGGGGGAGACTAAGTTACACTATTGCCCTTGACGCCTTGCTGTAATTACGCGTCTCCGGTAGAGTTGACCAGCAGACGTACCTTGCGGAGCTGGGCCACGCTTGTATTAGAAAATTATTTACTAATTATCTGGAAAATTATTTAATAATGACTTGGAAAGTTATTTAAATTCGTCGTGCTTACCATGAAAAGCTTTTACTTTTGGTTTGGGAATTCTTAGGGGGAATAATCTGATGTCTTGAAATTCATGAACTAATGATAAATTCCATTTTTAAAGAAAATACAGAAGGAAAATCATTTATTGACTTTATGTTCAATTTGCTCATTTTTTATAATTTAATTTGATATTTCAAAAGGCAATTATAAATTACATTACTTCTATGCGTGGCGTAAACAATGTAGTATCACCATCACATTGAAATTTTATTTCATTAATTCTAGAGAAGTCTGATTCAGGCTTATCGTCAACTATCTTGAGGTAAAATCTGCTATTTACATCATTGACTCCATGGGACGATTGAAATGTGGCCTAACACCGATGAGAATCTATCATACTAGTACTCCATCAGGAGGTGTCAAAGTAAGTTCAGCCAATTCGTCACTCGTCTGTCCTTGATTAACTTGATTGATCTTATCATACGGAGGGGTTTATGGCTCATTTTTGCCAAACCAACCCAAGCTTTGTCTAGTGAAAACTCGTGTAAGCCTCTCTTGAAGGTGAATTGGCTAAGATCACATTAGTCGTGGATGATGAACAGATAATACGAATGTATTTTAGGAAAAAAAAATCCCATATTAGTGAAGGGTGGTTTCAATATTATATTTTTGAAATTTTATAAAGTCTTTAACTTTCTAGTCGACAAATTCTTGAAATATAAATTTAGCGATGGATTGTGGACAAGATATTTCATTTACCCTTTAATCTCTTTTAAATCTTTTTATTCTCAAAACCTAAAATGGAGGGGAATAGAAGAAATTAGTGGTCCAATAAAAAATAAAAGGAAAATTCACTTTTTGTTTATCCTTATATGTAGCTTTCCGGTTTCTCGGGCGTGTGTTTGGCAGCAAGTGAATCCTTTGTTTATCCGGTAGGAAAATTCTAGGAACGTTCCTATTTCATTACCTGTAAGGCTGCAGCCCAATAAGGTCAATGACTTCAGAAGACACCAATTATAACCCACTGGGCCAATATTGTATTTCGTAACCGTACGATCTTCATGCATTAGTAATATTATAATAAAACTTATATGATTATATATTATTATTCGATTAATATAATTTTTTTAAAAATACTTATATAAATTTTGTTAAATTACTTTTTTAATGTGAAAGATATATAAAGAATGTATAATTTTTTCTATGATGTGGAGGGAGACTTCATGTATTGGTGGTTTATAAAACAAATGGACTGGGTTCGTTAAGCAGTTTTTTTTTTTTTTTTAATGTATCCCTATTTTATAACTTTAATATTATTAATTAATTTTAAAAATGCCAAATTCTGTGAATTTAAAATATACTTAAAAGAGCAACATGAAATTTAATGTTAGGGCCTAAAAGGAATTTATAGTTCCTAAAAAAGGAATCAGAAATTTACTTTCATCACAACATTTTTTTTTTTTTTTTTACTGTTGAGGAGTGCAAGGGAACTCAAAACGACAATATCACATTTAAAGAGTTGAGTAGGCTTAATCCGCCTTAAAAGTTAGCCAAAAGTTGAAGTTAACTCCATTCAAATTCAAAAAGTTAACTCGATTCTCCTAAATTGATTTTGTGATTTTACATTTTTTTAAGGTAAATTTTGAAATTTTTTCCCGCACAGCTCCCATAGTAAAAAAGGCATGAAACTGATGGTTAAATAAAACAAGCGTATATTAGGAGCGTATGTTGTGATGAGCACACCTAAGGTAAGCAGACGTCACCTTAAACCAGTTCTCAAATTTTCACTTGGGAGTGAAAGAATATAATAGAGCATTCATCTTAAGGTTGAAACGTATGTACCAGTCAAGATCACTTCATATTTCAACATTAAAGTAAAAGGCCCTATATACCTATATATATCATCAAACTTTATGAAAATTATTAAGTTCTCTTACTTTTCTATATTCTTTCTATCCCTATGAGTGAAATTTTCTAAACGGGTCCAAATGAATGCTCATTTTAGGGGTACCCATTATAACATGCTCCTAACATCCAGTTATTTGAGTTGACCCTCTGTTTCATGCCTCAACGTTTCCAACAGTATGATGCAAGTGCAGAAGTTTCCCATCTTCCTCCTTCCCTGTGGTCCCTTCCATCTCCCTTTCTTTGACTCATTCCCCCTTCCTTTTTACCAACTATGAGACCCCTTTTGAGTCATTCATTCATTTTTCATGTCTTTCTCTTTTGGATTATCTAAATATTGTAATTAAATTTATAAAATAAAAAAAAAAAACAAAGGGGCGTTTGGGTCCATTTCTATCATAATTTTCAACCCATAGTTAACTATACTTCAAGTGCATGCTGGCTGCATGTATGTCCTCATATAGGCTAACCAATCACTTGTGTTCTCATATATATATTTTTTCAATTAAATTTTTTCAAAAGAATTAAGTATCGACAAACAAACGAAAGTATAATTAATCAAGTGGATTTATCGAAGTAATTAGATAATTATTTCACTGTCTTTCATCAAAATCCGAGTTCTTTTAAAACCCAATTTAGTCTTGATGGACAATTTATTCCTCAGATTTGTGCAGATGTAATCAGTTTATTTCATTTCCTTAACTAAAACCCAATTTAGTCTTGACTATTGCAGTAGGTGGGTGGGTGGATGGAAGTAGACTGCGTGGAGGACCTTGGAGCTTGAAATTCCCCAACCTACCCCTCCACCCTCTTTTCCTCTTCCTTTCCAACTAGTCAGCACATTTTGAAGTCTCCATAGATTAATCAAACAGTTCACCTAAGGGTTACATTCAACCGCTCTCCTCCAATTGGGTTGGTGCAGCTGTGACAAATCCACAAGAGTCTCTACTTCTCTTGCTGCCCACACAACCACAGGAATTTGCTTCCTCCTGCCCCTGGACTGATGATGACGTGTATAAGTAGTCAACGTGCATTTTCCTGTAAAGAAAAAGAGATCTCCTTTGTTTGTCGCTCAGCCTTCTAGTCTTCTCAAGCTTGAGCCATACACCTTTGAAATACTGTCTATTAGGCATTTTCCATCACTTCATTGTAAAGCGATGTTGGAAAAGCTAGGAGAACATCATTGCTTGAGTGACTTTATTTGTATTGTGTTTGAATGAAATAGACAAGTCAAATAAAATTAGAAGGTTAAAACTACTCCGCGTTTAAATGTTACATTCCATTATCATTACAGCATAACTCAAAGTGAATTGAAAGTGGGATAGCGCTGCGATTTTCGTGGAATCATACGTGTCTATGAACGCAATCACGAGTTTAATGACCTCCTATTAGACTATTAAAATAAAAATGGTAACAAAAAGAAGAAGGAGGTAATTTAGGGATTAGGGGTTCATATGGTTGATTGGTTGAGAAGTAATCTTCACCCATCCACTCCCTTTTCTAATCATAAAAACATACCACATGTTTATGGATTTATTTTCCCTCCACTACACTTTTCATCCAATATTTCTCAATGCACCTTTTTTTTTTTTTGTGATTTTTAGATTTTCTTAACTATTTCAACTACACTTATTTAAATAACAACAAAAAAAATTGATGTGCAACAATTTAAATGAGATATAGGAATCTAAAACTTATTAATATGAGCATCGAAACTTCTTTGTAGTTTTTAAAGGTTTTAATTCCTCAAATTTTCAAGTGCTAAAACATGAAGCTAGCGAAACATCAAATCTCATGAAAGTAATCTAATGTATATATTCTTTGTATTTTCTTTCTATCTTTTTGGTTAAATACTTTAAGTAATGTCCCATAATTTTTAAAATAAGTACATTAAAACATATTGGATGGAAAATACTTTCGAGCCGAGCCAAATGTCATGTTTACTGGGCTCAAAATTAAGAAAGGGCTTAGGACCATTTGTTAAAATTCAGCATTAAGTGTTGAATGTTGAAAATTGATTTGAATTCTATTGAATGGATAAGAAATGTAATAAGCGATGCTGAATATATTATAGTAAAACTGTTTGATTACATATCTGAATGAAAGCCTGAATAACCTACATTTCCAATTTTGCTCTTATTATTATTATTATTATTTTTATTAAGTCATGCATTCAAATTTACCAATTAATTAACAGTCTCATATTTTTAATTTCAAAATCTCCAAACTAAAGAGCCTAATCAAAATTAAAATTCCCAAGATTTTAAAATCTCCAATCTTTTCATTAATCCTTTTTCTTTTAACTCTCTCTCTCTCTCTCTTTCTCTCCCTGTTAGAAGCAAAAATAAAAGGAAAAAAAGAAAGTGAAGCAAAAGTAAAAGGAAAAAAAAGTGAAAGTACTTGGCTTATGAGGGGTGAAAGTTGAGTCATTTTGCCACTAGAAGCAATTGAACTTTTGTTTATGAAGGCCTTTTCATTATTTAAGTTTTAAAATGTAATGTAATGTATTCACCATTCAACATCATATTCAGCACCAATTTGAGTGCTGATTCAGTTAAAGGTTATTTAAAGTTATTTAAACGAGTTACCAAACTGCTCTGCATGAGCTCATCTCTGTAGAGCCATTCAGTACCAATTTAGTGCAAACAAATGCAACTTAAGTCTATAAACTCTTGAAACGATAATTGATTTGATTTGTAAACAATTCTAAAGTTTGGAATTGATCTTGTTTACATAATAATAGAAAGAAGGTTGAGTCTTAAAATAGATGGGGAGAAAGGAGGGCCAATATGAATTCCGATCTAAAACATTTGTTTGGTCCTCATTTTTATTTTATGAGTGGCATCAATGTCGAGACCCATTTTTAGGTACCACTCCACGCATGCAAGTGGTTGCGCCTCTAATAAAATAAGTAAAATGGCATATATACCCCTCATTTTATCACACTCGCAAATAGTCACTTCTTTTTTGGGCCGGCTGCAATTATTGGGCTAAAAATTAAGCAAGGCCTTTGGACTATTCATCCCCGACTGTTAACAACTTTACATGGGCTCCAACAAGCACACGGCCCATTACATCTCGAGTCGCTGCGATTGAAAACCAGAAGAATTAGGGTTTCGTTTAGATTTACTTAAAGCGCGTTGCGGCGCAGTCCTCCATTGTTCACCATCCTCGTCTAGGGCTTCTCTCGCCCCGCATTCCAAGTCGGAAGGTAATTATCTCCAACTAGTCATTGTTTCTCTATTGCATTCATCTGCTACCCCTGTTTGATGATTGACTAGAAAAGAGAAATGGGGATACTATGCTGATCTCTTCGATTGTTATTATTGTCATTATTATTGTTGGATTCTTCTCAATTTTCCTGGTGGTTTCATCAGGTTTGAGAAGGAATTATTCGATAGATTGTGGGAAAGATGAGGCCGATTTTTTGTGGGAACTTCGAGTACGAGACTCGCCAATCTGATCTGGAGCGTCTGTTCTCCAAGTACGGGAGGGTTGAGCGTGTGGACATGAAATCTGGTGAATATCATTCTTCATTTACTCATTTAAAAGGTTCTCAGGGCTTGAAACAGTTCTAGCTTTTTGTTCACTTGGCTATTGGGGTTATTGGGTAGTTCCTCAATATTGTAGAATCTAGATCCTTCACAAGAAGGCGTGAAAGCTTATACATATTTGGTTTATTTGCTTTTATTGAGGTTTCTTGCAGGCGTTGTTTACCTCGCAGTATTCTATAAGCGGTATCGAGGGTTTAATCTCCACTGTCCTAATGAGTTTATTAGTTATTAACTTTCATCATCATTTCCATTCTCAAGTGTCTATATGCTTGTTTGTTAACTTGTGATGACTACTGAATAAGTGGTTGTACGTTGCATTCCATGCTTTGTCGTGTTCGTTCCTTCGTTTGGTGGATTGGCAAGTCATTGGCGTATAAAATCTCACATGGTGATAGTTTGGCCACTGAAAGTGGCTGATTCGCGAGGTTGGTAGTGGCTTGGTCCTTAGAAACTCGAACTGATTAGGTTTTGCTGGTAGTAGAATAAGGCTTAATGATCTTTTCATTTTTATTTTTTGGGCTGGAAATAAAACTTTTGTTTATATAGGTTCAACTTCATATGCAATTAATTATTTTATTTATTGCTGTTTCCATTTAGGTGAAGGCCTTTAGTACAATGCCTTATTCCCTTGTCATGCTGGTTTTAGTAAATCAAGTTTTGAATTTCGTAGCATGTCCAAAGCTTGTGTATTGATAAATAAAAGTAATATATAAATTGTGTCTTTTATGACAGTGGGGAACTTATTCTTCGCTTTGTAAATACTTGTTCCTTAGCCATTTTGTTGTCTGGTATGTCAGACAATAATATAATCTCAATAGCAGCTAGTGGTCATGAGGTTAAGGCGGAAAATCATTCAGCTCTGCTTCTTAGTTGTAGGACACTAATCAATGTGATATCTGAGCTAAAAACTATATTCTGTTGTTCACAATTGGTTTGGTTGATGTGGGTATATGGCTATTATGTATAGCTTATATATCCGTGATTGTATCTTGGAGGAAAAAAAAAAATGGCAGCCATACATTTGCTTTCTTTGGAGGAAGCCTCCATATTTAAGTGTTTCTTTTGACGCAGGAACTACTGCCAAGGAAAAATGAGCTTGTGTCTGGGCTCGCCTACTTCCTTGCAAATTTTTTTATTGGAAAGCAATCTTTCATGCCTGCCTGCTCTCCTTCCACTCACAGATGGCATCACCCTGCATTCTCCACTACACTCAGATGGCATCATTGTGCATTTTCTTCTCTCGATCATCCGTCTCTCACTCACTTCATTGCTTAAAGTTGCAATATTCACAAGAATAATCTGGGTGGATCAGTCAAGTTATCATGCCATGCCTACTACCTCTTAAAATAGGAGGATCTATGAAATCTGTCAACCATGCCTTCCATCACTGAATTGTGCTGTATAAGTGATGAAGCATTATTAGATGACAACTCAGACCTGAATTTGGATTTAGACCCTTGACATGCCATCATCATGATTTAATTCATTCATGCCAGGCCTCTACATCCCTATGTACATCAGTCCTTGAATATTTGCAGGTGTTGTATTCTTTTGGTTATTGTCGGGAACAATGAAACCCAAGTTTGGGTTGATGTATCGCCTACTGACTGGACTTATTGACAGTGTTTTGTATTATTCTTTCCCCCTCTAATTCAGCTGGTACTGCAGGCTTTGCCTTTGTTTATTTTGAGGATGAGCGTGATGCTGAAGATGCCATTCGTGGCCTTGACAATGTACCATTTGGTTATGACAGGCGCAGGCTCTCAGTGGAATGGGCAAAGGTATCTCTTCTCTTATTGGCCTCTGTTGGTTTGATTCTGTTTCTCCACTCACTCTTCTTGCTAAATCCCGGCTTATGAGTCTGAGAAATTGGGCGACCATCCGGTTGACTTGTAACTAGCGATTTTTGCTTCTTGTAGGGTGAACGTACTCGTCATCATGATGGGTCCAAGTCAGTGGCAAATCAGAGACCTACTAAAACTTTGTTTGTGATAAATTTTGACCCGATTCGCACAAGGGTTCGTGATATCGAGAGACACTTTGAACCTTATGGAAACGTTATTCATGTTCGAATTCGACGGAACTTTGCTTTTGTGCAATTTGAAACACAGGAAGATGCTACCAAAGCACTTCAGTGCACTCATATGAGGTTAGTAAAACCTATGCCAGTTATGCTGCTCTTTTAGTTGGTTCCACCATTACTTACTCAATTAATGAATGATAAATGGGCTGAAATTTTGCAGCAAGATATTAGATAGGGTGGTATCTGTTGAGTATGCTCTGAGGGATGATGGGGAGAGAGATGACAGATATGGTAGCCCTAGAAGAGGAGGTTATGGGAGACGTGGGGACAGTCCATACAGGAGGTCACCAAGTCCACTCCCTCGCAGGGGTCGACCAAGTCCCGACTATGGCCGAGGCCGCAGCCCAGTGTATGATAGGTACAGTGGTCCATCGTATGACAGGCACAGGAGTCCTGAATATGGTAGATACCGCAGGTATTTATTTTTTACTCCGCAGGCATTGAATTTTGATGTTCTGGGGATGTTAGCTTTCTTTGAATTTCCTCCGTTTATTGTTGTAGTCGTCATTATGTTGCTGATATATTTTTCCCTTGTATTATCTTTTCTCCCCTTCTAAATTGCTTACAGCAGGTCGCCCCTTCGGAGGTCCAGAACCTGAAGAATTTTAAGCTGGGAATGGATAAACTGCACCCTTTCGCTAGTAGGCTGTTGGTTGTATGCTGGATCTCTAGGTAGTATCTGGATTTTAAAGTCTGATATTTTTTCATGATCACTAGTAGTAAACTTTGCTGTTTTATTGAATGATGATGGTTAAGTTGGGCGCTGCGACTTTAATGTTGAGGTATATTAGTTCTTGGGGTGTTTCTGTTCTGTAAAATGGGAATCCTTTTTAAGCTTACATCATTGTGTATAAGGGGTCTGTGTATTGTTGAATGCATTATGGTGAATGCTTAGCGGATTTTGGTGGCCTACATGCATCTTGAGTTATTCTGCGTATGCCGCCAAAGGCTTCTGTTTCTAAAAGTACTCTGCTCAAATTCTTTGGGTTTGTAGAATTGGGCTCTTAAATTTTTGATGTTCTGGCTTTATTTATTTTGCTGTAAGAACACCCTTTACATTGAAATTGCTGGTGTGGTTAATTTTAAGTAGCACTTTATTGTTGCTTGATCACCAAAATATCTCTTAGAAGAATTGCGTGAAACTTCCACATTTGACATTTCGATTTGAAGGGTGTTTTTGAGAAATGCTACATGTATGTTCTTTATGCACCTTTCACACGGAATTAGTAATGTCTGTATTTTTTGATTTTTTTAGTGGTGTTTTGATCGAAATGACAATAAAGGATCACATAAAATTTGACATGCTTTTGGTGTGAAAGGTAGAAGTAGAATCATTCTCATGTTTAAGTGAAACTTGGATCCTAGTGAATGTTTTATGAGTAAAAGATGTTGATATCCAGTCACTTTTAAAACATTAACCCTCCATGTTGTTTTTAGGAAGGCACTTGCGCCCCTAACTCTTCTAAAGTGATGATTTTATCCATCAACTATTTGGTATATGATAAAAATAAGATTAGTATGTCATTATTACTTTAAAATATAATTTATCATGCTATTATTAGTTTCATACCTTCTTTCATAGAGTAGAAGTTGTGATATAAATTCTTTATTTTTATATAAAAAATTGGGATTCCATAAGTGTGGCACTCCCACCACCCAGGACTGTTGCGGATTTGTAGGGTTGTCATGCGAATAAACTCTTGCCAAACATAGATCATCTCTTTAGATGTAATACGAAGTCTATAATCTTTATTTTTACAAATCCAATACTGTTTCACCCAAAAGCAATGTGGAAGATTGTATAAAGCTTCTCCTAAAGGCTGAGCTATTTGGATGCAGTCTATTTACCCTTATTGTACCTTGTGCTTCTTCATTCTGCGCTCTTACTCTCAACTTTTCCATAATAGAAGTAACTAGCTTGAGCACAAATTGCTCAATAAGATTGAAACTCAGGATAACAATATATCAACAAAAAATCAACATAACCAATCACCAACTGAAAGATCCAACTGAAAGATAGACTTATACATTTAATCCAACTGAGTCAAACAAAATCGTTTGTCCCAGAGTACTAAAGTTAAGCTAAGTGGTTGAGATAAGGTTTGGCTTGTTTTAGTTTTACAAGTCCAAGTGCGTGCCTGCACTTTAATTTTTGCGTTCGAGTTAAAGTTAATAATAAGGAACACTGCATGGGTCCTTGGGGAATTAAAGGGACTAGAATATCTAAAAAACGAACTGTTGGAACATGGTACGGTCAGATGTCGCCATTATTATTATTGAGGTTATGGTTAAAGTTAATACTCATCACTATTACCGCCACTACTACTGTTAAGGTAGGAAAAAAAAAAAAAAAAGTAACATGTGTATAGGGAGGGAAAAATGGTCAAGTTGCATGGGTGGAAGATTCTCGTCGTCACTATTAATAGGATAAGTTATAAGAAAAAACAGAAAAGAAGAAGAAAGAGGAAGGCAATGAATGAAAACGAGGGGAGTGGACTTTGGGGAGGAGTGAGGTGGAGGCGCTGCGGCAATGGGTGTGGTTTAACCTTTGCCACATATATGTGCATATATCAATAAGACATACACGTACATGTATATCAATAACTAGAGATAGAAAACAAACGGAAAAAAAGGGAGAAAGGAAGAAACCGTGGCCAGAAGGGAAAAAGAAGAAGAAGAGAAATAAAAAAGAAAAAAAAAAAGTTGAAGGCGGGAGGAGCTTGAGTTTTTGGGTCAATTTTGGTTATATTTCCAATCGACTCTCTTGACTAACTAACGAGATAAGGGAACTTCATCCTCGATCAAGTATTTTTTTTACATCCGGTTTCATTCGGTCGAACTTGCCAAATCTATTGGCTGTGAACATTGTTATTTGAGTCTTGATTGTGAGTTTGAGTGTTATTTGGTGTGTCTGTTTCAACCCATTGATTATGTGATTGTATTTGAACCCAAACAATTGATTCGGATACAGATCGATATACTTATCTAAACCTGTTATTATCCTTGGTTGCTACTATAATTCTTTGAGCCTTTTTATCAGTATGTTTGAATCTTACCGAGAATTTTTGTTAGAATCCACTAATCCTACAATTGTTATCAGAATTATTGGAATCCTAAATATTGATTTGAGCTATGTTTGACATACCTGTTTGCATCCGTTATTCTTTTTAGTCAATTTGAGTATGTACATTTGAGCCTATTATCTCCATTGGCTGCCATTACTATCCCTTGAGCTTAATTCAGTGATTGAAGTTCTATTGGAAGTATCCGCCAAATGCCCATTAACTCCATTGTTCACGTTTCCATTATTCAGAATCCAAAACATTGATTTGGACGTCGCTAGACACTGCCCATCGACACCCGTATTTGTTTGACTTATTACTATTAACTGGTTAGGACCCCAAATGCTATTTGGAGTATAGTTGACGATATCAAGTTGAAGCCTTAGTTATCTAACTACCCTCGAATAATTATTGATAGCAAGCCTTATGTTATTTCCTATCCTCCCTTGAGGGACCGTCTGTGTACAATGTTCCTATGTGTCTCATTGTGTGGTTGAGCTATTATCTCAGCCAAATAATAAAATTGCTGGGCTTGGACAGTGTTGAACTATTTAGATATGTCTGTTATTATTCTATTTATATAATGTGATTAATTGACCATTCCACGGGATGTGGAAGGTTTGGTGCATTAAGTACAAATTTACGATTTTATAGAACAGTTGTAGTCGAAGGGCCCAAAGATGAGTTTGTTTATACCTAATTTTAGGTAGTCGATGGTTTGAACCCTGGTGCTTTGGGTTAAAATCCTACATCCTATAGTGGTTTTGGTCAATGATTACATTGTTAGAAATATATTACTGCTAGCTATTTTCTAGTTGGTGGTCGGCTATGTTGATTCTTTGTCGATATATTGTTATCTAAGTTTCAACCTTACTGAGCAATTTGCGCTCTGGCTAGTTACTTCTATTATTCGTTTAACCTAGGGAAAGTCACAAAAGTCGAGAGTGAGGGCATGGACTAAAGAGGCACGAGGTACAATAAGGGGAAATAGAATGCATCCGGATAGCCTAGCCTTTAGGAGAAGCTAAATATAGTCTTGGACATTGCTTTTGTGTGAAATGGTTTGTAATAATAAGGATTATAGACTTTATGTTATGTCTGGAGAGATGATCTATGTTTGGTTAGAGTTTGTTCACGTGGCAATCCTACGTGTTCGCGACAGTCTCGGGGGTGTCACAATAAGAGTCTGGTATTTTATAATTATAGAATAGGGCTTAACTTTGATGTAGTAGCTGTACCTAAGTTAGGAGCAACACACATACAAAGTGAAAGAAAAACAAAACAAAACAAGATCCAAAATGACGTAGTTTTGGAACTTGTGTGTGTTTTTTTTTTAAACAGCACAAGGCAACAGCTACACTCAACTTATATGCAGCTATTGCATAATAGTTTTTCTCTATAAAATAAATGAGAAATGAATTTTTATTATTCATCAATTTATAATGGGTAAAAAAGTTAATCAAAAATAATTAGGGGGCATGAGTGTATTTTCGAAAATTAAAAGAAATCTCTGTAATTTTATTTTTATTTTACATAAGGGAGCAAGGGGGTTTTGATGCCTTTTACCTTATTTCCTATAATTTGACGTTTGCTCTCTTCTTTATGGATGATGTGAAGTTATTGATGCCTAGTAACCAACTTGTTATAGTCTTTGTTGGAATTATTTATCTTAAAGTCTTAATAAATAAAGAATTTGTAACAGTTATAAGAGTTTTTTCGTTACAAATGTTTTAATTTATTTTAATTATAAAATTCATTGTCTCGGTTTTCCATTACAAAATTTTTAAATTTGTTTTAATTACAGAATCCATTGTTAATATATAGGTTTTCTATTACTTTTCATTTATTATTGAATTTATTTCAATATTAATTTTGTTTTTATGGTTGTCATTATGAGAAGATTTTCCTACGCCTATAAAAGGCCGAGAGTTGTGAGAAAGAAATCACAACTCACATTTCCTCTCTTCTTCTCTTAGTTTGCTCTCTCAAAGCGAATCTTTCTTGGTATTCTTAAGTTCTTTGGGCATAGTGTGCTTGTGTAGTGAATTCAGTTCGATTTTTTGTTAAATAATCATAGAATCGTTCAAACTTCAGGCTTTTGTATCCTTGGGCGATGCATCGGAGATACTATTTACCCACATTGAGCCCGAATCGTCTAAAGAGAGAGACCTAGTTCGCGCCTAGACTGTTCGATTATTTTATTAGTTTTTTGTTTTATCTCTCAATTACAGAATCTGTACAAGGGGTGAACATTCGTCAATTCCGTCAAATCAAAAGATTATTCGCGATAACCGTTCCTAATTCCATTAAAAATTTGAAGGTCAACCCTAGGTCTTTAACTTGATTCCTCTATTAGATTTTCAGTGGCCCGGTGACAATTTATATCATGATTTTGCAAACTTGCTCGGTTCAGTGTTTGGTGTAGATAAAGATTGATTATATGATGGAACATATTCCACAGTTTCCCAATACAAAGCACGAGAAGAAACAGAACAGAGACCCATTGTTGGATTGAAAACAGAAAACATACAAGATTTTCAAACAATACTCATCCTATTCCGAGCTAATTAGGAAAAAATAAAAACAAAAGAAAAATAAAATAAAACTTAATTAAGATCGTCTGATTTCTTCTTCCTCCAGCGCTGTCTGGAGCCATTCCTCGGAGTCCTCCATGATCCCGGGGCTTAGTCGAACCATCAGAACACAAAACTCGGTCTCGTCGAGCTCCCCGTCGCCGTCGAGGTCCCCTTCCCTCACCATGGCCTCCGCCTCCTCCTTGCTCATCCCCTTCATCCCCAGAACCCCCGAGTTCCTCCTCAAGCTCTCCGCCGTGATCCTCCCCCTCCCCGGGTCCGCCAGCACCCGGAATCCCCCGCACAGCTCCGCCACGAACGCCTCCCCCTCCAGCTTCTCCGCCATCACCGGCAACAGGTCCTCGTACTCTTCGGCGGCTCCCGGAGCTCCTGTCCCCCTATTCGCCATGGATCGAACAGCCTCCCTGTAAAGACAATGTCAATTCGGATTGAGAACAGCGAAGGAGCGGCGGAAGGCCCTTATATAGGTATGAATTTTGGGAGGGACCGACCCACACGTATTGGGTGATGTCAACGAGTGATGAGCGCCTCACCCACAAATCATCAGTTCCAAGTCTTTGTTTTTAATCAATTTTTGGGGAGTTTCCTGGAAGGTGCATGCGGGAGAGGGATAGGAGACATAACGTGGGGGAAAGTGCCGAACTTGTGAATGAGCTCGGCTTCTGTGAAGCTTCCTTTGCTGGTTGTCAACAGCGTCTCCTTTGGATTCTTCCGTATGGTTTAAATTCCTTGTTCGCAAATTAATCACAACCAAACAAGGAACAGTGGCTTATCCACACCTAATTCCCTCGTGGAGTTCCCACCACATTCACTGCACACCATGTGTTCTGCAATTATTTGCATAATTAGTGTATCTGTCAGTGGATTGGGTGGTCTGATTGCTTGGAGAAACCAAACCCCAGGAGACACACAGAAGGAGAGTGGAAAATATTACAATAATAATAATAATAATAATAATAATAAAGAATGAGAGGTGGTGTGGATAGAGGAACTTCTTACCTTGAGTTTGAGGTATACTTTAGTGAGGGATTGTTGTAGAACCCTATCTAGATCTCTCTTTTCCAGTCCATGTCAATTGTCCTGTTTTCTTTCTCTTGAAGATGAAGCTTAATGAAGGAAGGTTACAAAGTGTGACACAGAAGTTTTTGGTCAGAATTTGACAGATAGCTTGACCAAAGACACATGAATCACTTGTTTGGTGAAGATTAATGCCTCCCATAACTTGTATAGACGTAGGAATCTCAGTAAAAAAAAGAAAAAAATTCATGTATTTGAAGTGATATACAATTGTGCTGTCACAGAGGGAACATTGTTTGACTATTACAGGGATTGTACCGCCATGCACCAGCCAAATCCACAGTCAGTACAGAGCGCTAGATCTGCTTGCTTTGATTTAAACAACTATGGAGAATAGTTCGTTAGTGGCAACAAACCAACACTGTGTTGGGGTTTCACCCATTAAAACACAGAATTATCGCTTAATCATATCCTCGCTGCTTCCTCTATTAAATTCAACCAAACAGCGCTCATAGGAAGTTCGATTAAAATATAGAGCACGATAACCGTTTTGACAAGATATAAGGTTAAAGGCTCCACTTCCTCTCCTCGAGCTCGGCCCTTAAAGAGTGCGTAGGCTTGCTTTACTTCCTTGTAACCACCCCGATCCAATCGAGTCATTTCATTTTAGGTTTGTTTTATATCTTTATGGCCCCCCCGATTCAACCGGATCATTTCATTTTATTTTGACGTGCCAAATGCAAGCTAAAAGAATCCAACATATCTTTAACGGATCATTTCATTTTATTTTGACGTGTCAAATGCAAGCTAAAAGAATCCAACATATCTTTAAATGTCAATCAGAAAGTAGGTTTTGTTCGAGATCAGGAAAAATTCAATGAGAGCGTACGTAGGTAAAACCGAACAAACTTTGCTTTAACATTTTCCAATTTAAACATCAGAGGCTGCAGGGAAACAAACAGAACTGGACAGGAGCTTTCTTTGAGAACCCCCAAGAGGTGACTTTAATAGTTCCATATCAAAGGTATATTAACAAGTAAAACTAGACCAAATGTATACATACATGCACTTAGATTCGTGCACTTCAGTGTACCTCGGAGTGGATTACTGACACTCACAAGAGGATAGGCTCGCATGTACATGAGAATGGGGCTCACTCCCTGTGTAAGGGTCGAATATAGGAATCAGGTACATCCTTACGATGTATCTAGTATTTTTCTTTAGGCTCATACAGATTGCGATCAAGATTTTCGTCCTTTTATTTCTCTAATTTTTTCCTCAATTTAATTTAAAGATATTTTTAAATAATTTTAACATATAAATTGAAAAAGCATACAATAATAATGCATTCCAAATAATTTAGTATAGTTTTTATAAAGCTTTGATTTTTTTTTTTTAGCAATAAATACAATTTCCATTTCTTCTTTTGCAATTTCCTCTTTCTAGACCCCTAACAGGAAAAAGAATGTTACTTCGTAACTTCAATGGTCTCAAACTCTCCATTGAGAACTTTCGAATTGGCAGCAAAACAACGGCTGAATTAGGGTTTCCGCGTTCAGCATTGTCATTATTAATGGCTACCAGTGCGAATCCATCTGAAAATCATCAACAGCATCATCGTCAAGATCCCGCGGTTCATGGAGGAAACCCTAGCAACAGAAACTCATCCCCCAAATCGGGAAATTCGGATGAATATCCTCTCTTCTCCGCCCATTGGTCTACACGCGAACAATTGATTCTGGAAAGAGGACTTGCGAGGTGAGTAATTGGATGGATGTTTCCATTTAATTCCTCCGAGGCTTTGTAGCTTTAATTTGATTTTGGTTGTGTAATTTTAAAAGGGAGTAATGTTTAATCGTAATTTTGCCTCGCTAGCGTCAATGGAGTTACCCCTTTGTTCAATTTTTGGCATTAGGGTTTAATGGGCTAATAAGTTCCTGTTTAGCTTCTAGTGGAAATCGTGACATATATAGGGCATCACTGACATATATAGGATCAACTTTTGTTCTGTGACTAATGCCTTTTATCTTGCCTGAAGCCTCGAAAACGGTGTATATAGAGGGGACCAGTCATTTGTAAAAACTTGCATCCATAGTTGTCAAGGCGCTAAGGCGAATCAAGGCGGTGGGGGGAAGCCTGGGCGCCAAGGCGCCCGCTTAGGTGCCAACAAGGCGCCCAAGGCGTGAACAAAAGAAATATAAAAGATTTAATCTAGGATATATAAGGCATAAAAAAAAGAACAATATTTCATATCAGTTCAAACAACAAACCATCATCCAAATTTCAAACTTAAGTTAATAATACATTCAAACCAAAGTAGCAAGCACAAAGATAAATATAATGTCTACTAAAGTAGTAAGCGATCAATGAACACGGCTCCCTTCACATTGGCGTTGCTTCCACCTTGTTGCAAAGTGGGTCTCACACCGAAATCATCCTCAACATCTTCATCATCATTAACCACATTCTCTTCGAATTCTTCATCTGATGATGACTCATAAACCATCCTACTACTACTAGTAGCACGTTCGCCCGCTTGGCTCGATGATCCCCTTATTCTTCTAGGTAAATTTCGACCTTGGAGTTCTACGGAGGCACCAACCGCCACATCAACATCTTGCCATGTGATGTCTGGTGGTGGCTGCCACTTAGGGTTTGGGATGGAAATGGGGGAGGGGGGAATCGCGGGGTGGGGGAGTTGACAATCTGGAGAGGGGGTTTTGATTTTTTTTTTCCCTCTCAAAGGCAGCAATGGTGGCTGCAACTTAGGGTTTGGGATGGAAATGGGAGAGGGGGGAATCGCAGGGTGGAGCGGGCGGGGGCCAGGGGGGGGGGGGTGGAGAAGTCGACAATCTGGAGAGGGGGTTGTTTTTTTCCCTCAAAGGCAGCAAAACGACGTCGTTTTGCTGCCTATATTTTTTTTTTAAAAAAACCTAGCAAAAACACGTCGTTTTGCTAGGGTAAAAAAAAAAAAAAAAAAAATACTCAACTGAACCAAGGCGCCCGCCTTGGCCAAAAGGCGGCCAAGCCGACGCCTAGGCGCCCAAGGTGACCGCCTTGGCTGGCCGGCAGCGCCTCGACGACAAGGCGACGCCTTGATAACAGTGCTTTCATCGATGAATAAAATCATCAAGCTGCTGAGTTTGGGCAAGGTGTAATTGTTTCAAAATATTCCTTCGATTTTGAGCCATTTAAAACTTTGTGCTGCTGTCATTTTCACTGATATCCGCATTCTTCTATTGTGTATGCATTCATGTGAATTGGGTAGTTCTGGATTTGATTATTTTATTTTATTTTCCAACTGTGACTAGAAGCTTTCCTCGGCATGACTTAGGTATGTGCCCTACTGAGACTTTTTTTTTTTGACATAGATTATTTGTTGTTCATAATCACTTCATTTCATCGTCCTGTTTTATTTGAGTGCTGATTGTTGTGGTATACTTCATAAAATACCCTACAGGTATAGCTCGGAATCAAATGTACTACGGTATGCAAAGGTAGCTACGTGGCTGCCTAAAAAGACGGTACGGGATGTGGCGTTGCGTTGTCAATGGATGACTGTAAGTTCTGTCCCTTCCAAGTCTTCAATTGCAGCCATTTGCTTTTTTTTTTTTTTTTTTTTTTTCTGATTATTATTTCTTTCATAGAGTTGCTAAAACTTGAAATGCATGTGCACAGATAACTGATAACAAATCAAAATTTCATACCCTTTTTGCTGGTTATTTCATACATGTCAGGCAGATTATCTCTTGATATTCGTATTCGTATTCTGTTATTCTGTTCTGTTGAAAAGCGTAGAACCTAATTAATGTGCGACAATCTGTGTGATTTATAAAGGGAAATGAGGTGCAACTGGTATAAGTTGTATGGGGCTTACCGCAAAATTGCATAGTTTTATATATTCTGAAAGATCCAACCATGGCATGTTGATGAAAAGAACATACAAAAAGAATAAAATAAGTGTAACTGTAAAGTTTCTTATAATTTGCTGTTATGGAACCCCTTCATTAAAGCAATGAAAAATCAATCATCTTTTATGGACTAACATTGACTGATTTTCCAGTCGTGAAATAGGGGATCACATTCTTTAATGAGAATTTATTGTCTTATTTCATTTCACATTCTTTTCATCTTTATGGTTGGATCGTTTAGAAGAATCTAAAAATATGTACTTGTGGTCTGCTCCTCGCCTCTTTTTGGGTGACATTGTTAAGTACATTCTTCAACATATAGAATTGGTAATACTCTTTTGGGCTTATAGACCTCTTATCATCAAAGAAAAAACTTGGAGAGATGGTCAATACTCAATGGCAGGTTAATGTGTGTGATTTTCAATATTCATACAAAACTTCATTAATCACATTACGCTACATTAATTTCAAGTTTTCTTTACATTTTTAAATATGTTATCCGATAGAATATTAAATTTATACGTTTGCGAAGTATCATGACTTTGGGAAAATTAAAGTTTAGGGTGTTAAGGTTTAGCGACTATTAACTGCAAATTTTTCTCTTTTCATAAAGCTCTGTTTTCCTGATCGACTTGGACACAACCAATGCCGTCCGGGTGGGCTTCACCAAGTTCCACTTGGATGTTCCTGAATTTACCAGTTCCTACTAGAACATAAGCCAATTCAAATTTTTTAACATATTGTAGTTTGCTCCTCCTGAGGAGAAGTTCTGGTTATCCTTTGCCTGCTAAGTTGGTATGTTAGTGATTGTTGCCTAAGCTTGATTCTTTTGTTATTTACAGGGCTAGTCAAGCTGCCTTCTAGAGTAATTAACTTTTGTTTTAAATAGAAGTCGACTAAAGATCAACGGAGTGTAAAAAGAGCATCCAAAATATATTTGATTTTTTACTAATAAGTCATGGTCTCACTGATTTGTTTTTGTATTCTTTTCTATTAACGTAGTCTTTATTGGCCGTCGTTTTAACGATATTAGTTCATTATCCTGAGCCGTATATTATGGATTTGATGTTGCAATAATATTGTAAAAGGGCTGCAAATGGGAACTGAAAGGAAGTTTAGTTTTAAGAAGTATGAAATGAAAGAATGGAGAAAATTATAATTGTGCTCATAATGTATGAAACATGTTGAAGTCTTCCCGCTTATATATCAGAATATCTATTTAAGGGTTTGTGATGGTTTCGTGTAATATTTTAGAGTAAAGAAAGCAGCAGGAGAAGGAAAGAAGACCACAATTTGGCCAGGAGAACCAAGGGGATAAAGGTGCAGTTTCGCGGATGTTCATGCGCTATATGAAATTGACATGCTTATGTTTCCTGTTGTGGAAGCTGTCAAAGTCTTGTTGGCTCTCAATTTCTTTTCACTGCTACATTCTTGCTACATCCTCTCTTTCTTGTTGTAGGGGCTCATAAAATATTGTACTTTTTCCTCAGGGCAACTTCTTTGATCCCTTAGCTAGTCTATGCATAAAGCCTGCATCCATGTTCCCTAAGGACGAAGATGATGATGGTCTGTCATACAAAGGTTGGTATAGAATGAAGGCTTCTCTAAACGAGTAGTATAGCAGAAAAAGGTTCATATAGCCTGGCTCCATGTAAGCTGCTGCCCTGTTGTCTTCGTTGTTTTTTTTTTAACCGAATAAAATCTCTTCTGTTTTAATACAGTAATTTAGTGGGGTGAAAGGATAATCTGGATCATGCTATACTGTTCAAGATGTGACTGATGTATATGCATCTAATCAATAAATTTTCTTTTTCTTTTACGATCACTTCTATATTGAAGAACTACCAAAATAAATTTGATATACAAACCTTGATATGTCTAGGCACACATCTATCTAGACATATAGAGCGCTGTCTTTTTTCTTATATATTGATGTTCTCATATACTTAATTATTATTAATGAGAAATAAATTTCATATAAGTGCCTTAAAATCTCGCCTCTTATCTCACATAACTATAGCAATGACACTAAGAGCTTAGAAGTCCATTGTGAATTGCAGTACTCAGGGTTGAGAAGGGGATGTGATGTTCTGTTTTATGATGCTAATTGATTATGCAATGTGTAATGCATTCTTTTGCTGAATTAGAAAAGAAAAAAGAAAGATTTTATGCCTTGTTGTTTTTGCAGCCATTGATGCTGCTATTGGACAGCTTCTTGAGCAAAATGTTCAGACCTTTTGTCAGATTTCCGCAAATCTTGCAGCCTATCAGGTGAGATATGTCATGTAAAGTTAATTGCATGTTATGTGAGTGATTGTCTGTAAATGATCTTGAAGTTCAAGAGGAAGATTCTGCAAATAAATTCTAGGCCAGGTCATGCATGCATGAATGAACCGATACACCTCCCTTTGTATGATCTTGAAGATTTCCTGAACAGTATCCCTTTGTCTGAGATCTGGATGTTTATTTTGCTGCTCTTAGGAAACAAATTGAAAGTCCTCTATGCAAATCGATATGATGTGTGACCACTGTGTTATTGCACGAGTAATATTCAGAATTTGACAACTGTCATATAGATTTGATGGCGCAGCCATCTGAGAAAGTTAGATGATTAAAAGTTGCATAATCCAATCAACAAGGGCGGTTGCTGAATTTTTGTGAAAACCTTTGCTTTTAGTTTCTCTGTTGGAATGTTTTGTTATTTTATTTTACACCTATCATCTTAAATTTATTCATTTCTGTTAACATCCTTTGAGATGGTTCTTAGTTTTTTGTAATCTTGTTTTTAGGACTAATTTCTTTTTTCATATTTATTACTTTGTGATCTGACATGAACCTAAGAAAAGCTGGAGTATAAGAAATGTTCAGACGTCTTCTGTATTGCAGCATCCTGGACGGCCCTTGTTATGTACCGTCTGCATTTTAGCTTAAGAGTTGCTTCTTGATGGTAGCTGCTCTTGACTGGCCGTTCGTTCTTTTTTTTTTTTTTTTTGTGCAGTTGCAGGGAAACATTGATCTCTTTCTCCGGGCTCAGGATAACATCTTCAAAATCATGAACAAGTATGTTGTGCTTAACGCATCGTTCTCCTCTTAATCAATTCGGTTTCTCCCAGTGATACAAAAATATTCAAATAATTTAGTTTTTAACTCTGCAGCCTAGCCAACATGCCGGGTATAATGATGAAGCAGATGGCACCACTTCCAGAGAGGTTGAATGAAGAATTGGCGAACTCTATTTTTACTTAACACGCCCCTTCGGAAACACTCTTTGTTGAGAGCCTTCAAGTCAATCCACTGGAGATCTCCTTCTGTGAAAATTTCCAGCTCGGAATACTGTCATCCGAAAATGAAGGTGTCCATTGAGATGAATACAGCTTCCCACTTCATGATCCCCTGGTTCAATATCAGAAGGTGAATATCAATTATGACCGGCCTTTCCAGTTCATATTGAAGTGTCGATATCTGGGAGTTTCTCCCTTTTCCCCAAATGAATTCAACAAATGAAAAAAAAGAATGTAGATATCGGGGAATGTGGAGTTGTAACTGGCAGCTTCATCCTCTTTTTATGTTAGTTTTTCTTACCCACTCTCAGTATGCGTTGGCTTCTTTCGGTGCAGTTATGATTTGCTTGCGATTTCATTTAACAAAACGCAAAAGTCCCGTAAGCGACTCAATGGTCTCCATCAAACTCTATGGATACGTTTGGTACGCCGGAATGATTTGTATTGGAATAGAATGAATTCTGAAGAGTAGAACCATTTGTCATTGAAATTATTGTCCTTCCAATCCTTAATTAAAAATGACTAAATTGTGGTAGTGAGTTTGTTTACTTACGATTGGAATTGGAATGGATGATCGAATGAGATCGTTCGATAAAAAAATAATTCCACTCAGAGAACTTCCATAGGTGAGATGAACCGTAGGTCGCTACTAGCTCTCTCCCTAACGATTTTTGTACTTCTCAAGTACGAGTTTCCCTTCCTTGTACCTCTGCAATTCCTCGTAAGCTCGTTCGTATTTCCAGCCCAACACCTCTCCACAACCGGAGCACTGCACGTCAGCAATGGAATGGAGACCAGTGATCAGCTGGGGATCCTCCTTGGGACCGATAACAATGTTCGTCACACGCGCAAACAGAAAGGCCCGGTCACTCACTGCCTGAAGGAGACGCAGTTTAGAGCGCACTCAGTGCAGTCAATGCAACCAAAGAAGTCTGAAATCAGAACAGTTAGAACAGTTCAGGTCAAAAAACTGATTTCATAGCGGAGGATCGGTCGAAATTTATGCGATTGAGAGGGGGGGTGGTTTCCCCTTTATATCTAATAATTAACCACATTTTAATTAAACTGAGAAGATTGAAGTGAGATTATGAAAAAAGTTCGCCTTCCATAAGTGACTCACCTGAAAGCCTCTAGAGATAATGTCACCATGAAAGCAGACATAGTTCCTGCATCTGTAGCAGCTGTACGGCCGCGACCCCATTGAATCGGACATCAAACATAGGCACTCACCAATCACCTTATTGATCCAGTCAGAAAAGGAGAAAAGAGAGATGGTAGACAAAATAAGATCAATAGATACAAATTTATCAATGTAAACATCAAAGCAGTAACCAGAGCCCCCGTGTGCATGTATAATGACCAATGGCAACAGTCATTGCAGAGAAAAAGTCTCATGGGAGGAATAAGAATATGACGGGTGATCGAGGATAAGGAGAAATTGTACATACAAGTGGAGCTGATAGAGACAGATTTTAATTTGTTGATGATTCGGGGACATAGACTAGGTCAAAGATTAGAACCCATTCATTATTAAGGAAACATATATATATATATATATATATAAAATTCCTCTGAATAATCCCTTAATGGAAATGAAGAAACGGGGAAGAGGAAGAGCTCACGTGAAGGCGATGGTGGTGAAAGCAGTCACAAGAAAACTCAAAAGCTACAATCAGAAGGCAATTGTTTGTAACCATATTCACACTACGAATTTCATAGTGGTGTCAATTTTTTAATATTTTTTTTAACCTAACAAAAAACAAGAAAGCGAGTAACTTTTTTAGGGACATTAAGGTAATAATTTATGTCTGATTAAACATCTAAATCTAATCGAATCTCTGTCCAAATCAACCAATAGATTCAACTAACTTCCCAATCGAAATAAATAATAGAGGACCCCTCTAATTATATATGTAATAATTTTTAACTTTAAATAAAGGGTAAATTAATGGACTTCTTTTTTTAGGTCCACCCACCAGTGTTTGGTGGCTCTCCCGATGCTTATTTTTTTCATTCACATGACTCAAACTCGAGACCTTATTTAAAAAGAATCAAGCTTATAGCCGCTTGAACGAGGCGCTGGTTAAATTAACGGAGTTTGTGGATCGTTTTATAATGATTCTTGAACTTTAATTTGTTACAATAACACTACTCAAACTTTCACTTTTGTAACAATTATAGTAAGTAGGGGTACTAAAGGTGATGCTGTGGCAAGCACGATGGTCACTGAACTTAGGGCGTTAACATTTCATCCATTGCGCCCATGCAGGCACAGCCGGGGTTGCCTCAATATTGTTAATTGGCACATGCGATTTCTACTTTTAACCCATGGTATTTTCCTCCTCTTTATCCTTCTAGGGCCTCTCTCTTTTAAAATCACCCATTGAATGGGCTTTTGAGCGTGTTTGATTGCCATTTAAAATTAAGTAACGAATCTTAATTTTATTCAAATTTACTGACGTGACATATTTTGCGAGTCAAAAAGTTTTACACATGGTAGAGGAGGTGCATTTGCAAGCCACAATATTGACCAATCCAAAATTAAGTTTGACTATGTTAAAGTTACTAAACTGCTCCCTCCTAAATTATAAAATATCTAACTTACCCTTATCCTAACTTACCATTTGACTCCATTACTACATTTTTTTTAATTTCTTCTCTTGTTAATTTCTTTTATTTACTTTTCCTTCTTTTTCTTTTTTATTCTTTTATTTTTTCCTCCTCGTTTTCTCTCCTTTATTTGCCGCTCCCATTACCTTATCAATGCACCTATTTTAAAAAAAGACTAGTGAAAAATTCTTAATGAGTATAATTTTATGGATTTAAGTACTCATAAAAATTTAAAAAGACATGATAATTTTCACGAGTTTTGAGAATCTATAAAATATTCACATACACAATTGGATCTAGATACACTTTTTTTAAAAGTCTTGATTTATTATTTTTTTAGTGTTAAATATACAATAGAATGATGCCAAATTCTGTGAAGCTGAGCACATTTTCATATTCTTGAATGTTCTTTTATTTATTTGTTCGGTTAGAAATCTCTAAAAAGTTCTAAAATAGAAGCGTCAAAAATATTAATTAATGGAGGAGCCAAATTCTTTCCCGCAAATCTTGAAAATATTTAGGTCTTTTCCATTCATGAGCCCTTACAAGGGGATTAGAACTTTGACAAAAATATTATGGAAACCAAAAAGTTATAAATACTTTATTCAGAGCTTAATCAGACCTATCAAATGCCACCTTAAACTAGGGGTGAAAACTTTAACCGAAAAATTGACCGAAATCGATGAAGACCTGAACTACATTGGTCTGTTTGTTTTTTTTTTTTAGTTGGTTTAGTCTTTATCTTTTCACTAGAAAACTACATCGGTTAGTTTTCGGTCACCGTTGGAAAAGAACCATGATAACGCACCGACCTATACATACATACATACATATATATATATACACACACTTATATATATACATATACATACATACACACACATATACATACATACACACATATATATATATACATACGTATATATACATATATATATACATATATATATATATATATACATACACATATACATACGGACAACCGACCGACCTAAATTTGTGTGTGTATGTGTAATATATTAGAAGCAAACACCCTTTCCATAACCCTCATCTCACATCGCAACGCACGGAGCCGCGGTTTCCTCCTTTTCTCTTCTCCAACCCAGCGACGTCCACTCCTCCCGACGACGACATCTCCGGCTCTTTACTCCTTTTCTAACGGGTGGCTCGATCCCTCCATCAAGAAGGCAAGTGTATCTCTCTTCTTGTGGGTTTGGATCTTTGTTTTTGTGAGCATTTTCCCATGCTCTTTCCTTGTGGGTTTGGATCTTTGTTGGCATTTGCGACGAAAAGCCGCTTTCCCGATGAGATTCACGTTTGTCAATTTAAGAATTCTGACCTCTGTTAGCACCCATTTGGGTTTTCTTCCTTAATTGGTGTTTTTGGATTCGCAAAAGCTTGTTGATGGCAATGAGTAGAGTTTCTTTTTTCTCTCTCTCTTTTTTTTTTCTTGATGTTTCTGTTTTCAGAAATAGCTACATACATCCATGTGACTATGTGTTTGTCCGCACTTTCCGTTGAGTTCTTTGAAATTTTGGTTCTCAAATTTTGGTTTGAACTGAAAACTTGTGTTTAATAACAGTTAAACTAAAACCAATGGCAAGAGTCATTGCAGAGAAAAAGTCTTATAAGAGGAATAAAAATATGATAGGTGATTGAGGATAAGGAGGAAAGATAAGAAATTGTATATACAAATGGAGCTGATAAAGGCAGATTTTAATTTGTTGATGATTCGGGGATAGAGACTAGGTCAAAGATTAGAACACTTTAATTGTTAAGGAAGTATGTAAATAAATTGTTTCTCTAAATAATCCCTTAATGGAAATGAAGAAACAAGGAATAGGAAGAACTCTCGTGGAGGTGATGGTGGTGAAAGCAGTCACAAGCAGACTCAAAAGCTGCAATCAAAAGGCAATTGTTTGTAACCGTATTCATAGTAGTGGCAACTTTATAATTTTTTTTTAACCTAACAAAAGACAAGAAAGGTAGTAACTCTTTTAGAGACATTAAGATAATAATTTATGTTTAATTGAACATCCAAAATCTAATTGAATCTTCATCCAAATCAACCAATAGATTCAACAAACTTTTCCAACGACTTTGAAATAAATATAGGACCCCTTTAATTATATATATATGTATATAATTATTTTTCACTTTAAATAAAGGGTAAATTACTGGAGTTTGTGGATTGTTTTATGGTGATTCTTGGTCACTCTTATTTATATTTTGCTCAACTGGTTGGCTCATTGTTTGGTTACGGAAATTAATTAGTTTTGTCCTTAATGTGCTCCTCCCCTTTTTCTGCACCGTAGCACTGGCCACCACCTCAGGACAGTTGGGGTGCTTAGGGGTGTTATGCTTCTCAACCAGTAGGCAAATTGTCCTGTCTTTTGTTAAGTGGAATGCCTTGCCTTGCATTTGTCAACATTGTCTAATTTCTTTGCGTAGTTCATTTCCTTCAGCTTGTTTCATTTTCAGTTTACAGTCATATATTAATATTGAGGGAAGAAAAACATAGCTGGAGGAGTTGTGTTAGAAGCACAGACCAAATGGAGTTCTGTCCAACCTGTGGTATGCTATTAAGATATGAGATGCCCAATATGGATCGCCGAGCCAGATTCTTCTGCCCAACATGCCCTTATGTATGTTATATAGATAACAAGGTATGCCTCCAAAATAATATTCAGATAATCTTATTAGTTTCTCAATTGTTTGGTCCATATTTCTACCTTCCTCGCTCTAAATTATGCTATTGTGTTCACTTGTAAAGATAAAGAGAAAGCAGCATCTAGTTAAGAAGGAGACAGAGCCCATCTTCTCTCCAGAGGACAGGAAGAATGGGCCTACGACTGAAGGTGCGGTTCTAGTTCTTCTTTGGCTTACACAAATTACACCCTCGATCCCCACCCCCCCCACCAAATGTGCATTTTAGCATTCCAGTGTTTCAACCAGTATAAAATGTGCATTTTAGCTTCCAATGTTTCAACCAGTATTAAATGGGGCTATAACATAGGTTGAGTGAAGAAACAATATGTGCCGGAATAGGACTAGAATTGGCCCAAAACGTGCATCTATGCAAAGTAGGATTATTTTAATTGGGTACAGGATGAGAGAAAACTGCCTATAGGTGGTTGTCATGTTCTGTAAAATAATGATGTCCAACAATATTGTGGATGAAGGTCGCAATAAAGATGAGTTTATGTACAGCAAACAAAATTGTGATAAAGATATTTTGATCTATAATTTAGTGTTACTATGATTTATGTCTAAAAGGATGAACGGGAGAAATGGGTTTCTTGTGTAGCCAAAAGCCCCAAATGATCAAGAGGACTAATCTTTGTTGAGTCAGCGGTTAATGGGTTAGCCAAAAACAAATAATAATTAAAAGAGAGCATGGATTTACTGGCCTATGTTATCCTAGATTCAATTATTGGCTTGATGATCTCCGTCCTGATTTGACCCATGTAGTGGTAGAATAACCGATTCAAGTTTTGATGTTTTTGTTTGCCTTATCTTTGAATTTAATAATATAAAGTTTTAATGCAGATTCTTCTTTTCTAGCAAGCATTCTGCTGGTTGCTGATATTTCTTAAGCTCAAATTTAACCATGATTTATTGTTAGATTCTTCATATTGATGTGTTGCAGGGAATATAATTTTCTCATAGATAGCTGACTTTGTGTTTTGGATTGTTTGCTTTTCTTCCTTCCTCCCCTCTAGCAACTTGCCCGAACTGCGAGCATCCAAAGGCCATCTACTATCAACTGCAGATCCGGTCAGCTGACGAGCCAATGACAACATTTTACTGGTGCCTAAATGACAAATGTGGAAAGCAGTGGAGGGAGGATTAACGTATTGTCATGCAAATACTTATTTTGGGGTAGTCGTCCTCAAGTCGTACAAGGAGATCTCACAGCTAAAGTTGCCGAATTTTTTTTTCTTTATTTTGGGTATTTTCTAAATCTGTTGGCTGACTTGATCGTTCTTGTCCTCTCTTCAAATTTTCACAGGCTACTTGTTCTCTTCTCCTCCAAATTTATAACAAGGAGCTCAACACTGCACAATTTCCTTCGTGTTTTCATGAACTTTACTTTCTATGAGATTGGACTTTTTTGTCATACGCCTATTTCGAATTCAAATCTTGGTTTAGTGTTCCACTGCCGAACTGGAATCAAATTGGTGGTTGTGTTTCTGCATTTTGACTTCACTTCTCAGTACTTTTAAGTTGCCAAGACCAACGGTTGAACTTATAAGTTGCCAAGATCAATGTAGTACCTATGGTTCCACAGTTCATCCTTGTGCATCCAACCATCAAAAACATGAATAATTCGAGGCATTCAGTATCGATGTTGGATGTGTGAATCTCAACCATGCTTAAGAATGGGAATTGCCAGGCCGGTTTGAACTAGTGGAGCAGGTAAAGAAGGGAGGATTGCCCTACTCTTCGAGCCGAGCCATGGACCGGGCTCAACCAGCTCTCTAAAACACTCTAGCATTACGACTACTGAAATCATTGCTGACATCTAGCATTACGATTACTGAAATCATTAGCATTACGACTACTGAAATCATTGCTGACATCGTGATTCAATAACATCCATCGTCATTTTCAGCTGAAGATCCAAATCGTAATTGGCTTTGTGAAATAGCGGATTCTTGCAAATATTGATTGTCGAAATTAGCTAGCCGCACTTGCAGAAGACACACACATTGATCACAAAGACAGGACCAAATGCAAACTATACATGGGGCTAATGAGAAGTGATGCTCCTAAATATTGAAAATGAAATTTAATAAATTTTTATATGAGCATTTAAGCATCACAAGGTGTCGTGGTGTAGTTGGTTATCACGTCAGTCTAACACACTGAAGGTCTCCGGTTCGAACCCGGGCGACGCCATTTCTAATCCGTTTTTTTATTATATCATCCTCAAGTTTTTGGTAGAACCCCAATCGAAACGGCGTCGTGTGGAGTGCAGAGGAAAAAAGGACCCTCAAAAACAGGTAAATTTCTTCTTCTCCTTCCGCATCGCAAAAACTGACTCTCGTCTCAGTCAGAGCTGCTCGGAGGAGAAAGGCGACAGACATTATCCTTAGTGAGTACAGAAATGGAGTCCAGACGGAGGAGGACAGCAACCGACAAATCCGACCTGGGTGACGTCCTCCGGAAATCCTGGTACCGTCTCCGGCTGTCGGTGCGGCACACTTCTAGGGTTCCGACGTGGGACGCCATCGTCCTCACCGCCGCAAGCCCCGAGCAAGCCGGGCTCTACAACTGGCAGCTCAACCGCGCCAAGCGCTTGGGCCGCATTGCCAACTCCACCGTCACCCTCGCCGTGCCCGATCCCGACGGCCACAGGATCGGCTCCGGGGCTGCCACTCTCAATGCCATCTACGCCCTGTCTCGTCACTATGAGGAGATTGGTATCGATCTTGGTCCCCAGGTGCTTCAATTGCTACCAATCGTGCCACTTGTTTGTTTCTTTGTTTTTACTAGCTTTCGATTGATGGGAAGGAGTTGGGACTATTTGATCTCTACGTTCATATGTGATGATCTTACAAAAGAGGGTGCCGAAAGCGCACTATTTGGATAGTGTAGTCCAAGGAATGGTTGTTAGTGATATTTCTGGTAAACTGTATATGGGTAATTCTGTTTATGTTCGATTTGATATACTGTTTCCTTTTACTCATATTGTGATGGTTTGTCAATGATGCCTCTCGCGTTTTACATCTTCTCGAATTATCATTCTTCTTTTTTCCCGTCAATTGATTTTTTTTGGGATCTCAATCTCTTGAGTCGGAACTGAAAGGACGAGTTTTTGGTGTATGTGAGTCAGTACCTGTTTTATGACATGCTATTAGATTGTTCAACCCTTTATATATCCTTCTTTTGCTCTTCCACGTGTAGATATAGGGTATGCTGACCTTCTTTTGTGCTATGATATTAATTAGGAATCTGTTGCTATTGATAACTTCTTCCAGCTTCTGGCTTTGATAGGACCTTCATGATCAGGCAGTAGCAAATGCAAGCAATAGCAGTTCTGGATGTTCCGAGCTGCAAGAAATGTCCAAAACCGGAATTCCTCCCATGCCAATGGTTCAGTACATGGCCAAGAGGCATATACTGTTGCTTCACGCTGGAGGTGACTCTAAAAGGGTACCTTGGGCAAACCCGATGGGGAAAGTCTTCCTGCCACTTTCTTATTTGGCAGCTGATGACCCTGATGGGCCAGTTCCATTGCTGTTTGACCATATACTTGCAATATCTTCTTGTGCACGACAAGCTTTTGGGAACAAAGGTTGCCTTTCCTGTCTACTGCAGTTAGCTAATATTTAGCATCCTTTTTTCCTTATTATGCCTTATCCATTCACCAAAAAGACCTCTATTCTTAATTTTTATTATTTTTCCGAGGGGCGTACCAGTAACCTAAAGGAAATCTTGCTATAGATGACCCAGGATTATTGGAAATCATTACATTCCCGGCTACCATATTGGGGTGCAGTGGTACCATTGGATCCTCTTGGGCCCTGGTTCTATACTAATACAGACTTAGCTCAGCTCTACTTTGATTGCCATTGATGGCAACTAATTTCTTGCCCTTCTGAGAGTCGAATACATTGCTGCCCACATCTTGCTGCTTGAAATGCAAATATTATGTCCTTTAGCTTCAGAGCGTTGTAAATTTAAGTGTTATATATGTTTTGTCAAGTATTATTAATTAGTATTTTCGTTGATAACTTGCTGATCTTATCCTTTGGGCTGTTTTCGCACTATTGCACAGATAGTTTTTGTGACACCAATCATAGTTAATACCAAAAATGGAAATCTTTGCAGGTGGGTTATTCATTATGACTGGGGATGTGCTTCCATGTTTTGATGCCTCTTCTATGGTCCTTCCTGAGGATGCATCGTGCATCATTACAGTTCCTATCACCCTTGACATTGCTTCTAATCATGGTGTCGTTGTAGCAGCCAGAACTGGGATTCTAGGTGAAACTTGTCCAGTTAGTTCTGTCGATAATCTTCTACAGAAACCTAGCGTGGAGGAGCTTTCTAAGAGTCAGGGCGATTCTGGATGATGGCCGAACATTGCTTGACACAGGAATTATAGCGGTTAGGGGTAAAGCATGGTTAGAGCTTGTTAAGCTTTCATGCTCCAGCAACTCAATGATTGAAGAGCTTCTGAGGAGCAAAAAAGAGGCAAGCTCCTCATCTAACTAGCCACTATGTTCAAATTTTAGATTTAGTTTGGAGGATCTTTATGTAAGTTTTCAACTGTGACTTAATAATAATGTATATTTATTGCATGAAAGCATGTGACAATCTCAATTTATTCTCAGCATGCCCAATCTGTACAGTGGGAAACACCATGTAGCAAAGTGTCCTTTTGTTGTTTTATGTAGCAGCGTCTTAATTATATAGTTAAAATATTACCAATAAAAAAAATATATAGTTAAAATATTTTGCTTTAACAAAGGTTTTTATATCTGCCTCCTTTTTTCCTGGCGCATGTCTCTGTATGCTACTAATAGATTCTTGAAGGCATATATCTGAGGTCATGCTTTCATTTCCTTCTAGCTCCTGCAGACACATACATAAGCCATTTAAATTTATGATCTGTTCAAATATGGCATATCTGCAAGTGGTGGGTGACTAACCACCTCTGGTGATTTGGGATCGCCTTTTGTTCTCTACATTATATTTCAGAAATTAAATATATAGCATTGGTTTTAATTCTGCTTTTTTATTTTTCTTTTTAAATATATGTATAGCATCTCAGATTTATAATTAAAAATCCTTCAATCTTTCAGCGACGGATCTCTTATCTTGACTTTAAGACTAGCTACAAGAAACTGTAAATGCTAATCTCTTCTATATGTGATTATATTATAGTTGTCTTGTGCCTTCCTTGCAGCTTTTGCCGCCTTCTTCATTTATTGAGATTTCATTTTGAGCATAACTGTTCTATAATTTACTATTAGCTAATGCACATTGTTTCATCATTTTGTCAAATCTATTTTACTCATCCCTGTGCGTTCTCATCTCTACATCTACTTCTGTTTATTGTTTTTTGATCTTGCCATTCATCTGTGCCTACAATCAGGCATGTCTCTGTATCTCGCCGCATGTTTTTTGACTGCTGTCTTGTTGCCTTTCTTTGATTTAACTGTCTCACTCTGATTATATGAGAAATTTTTGTTTCATCTCCTCGTCTCTTTGAATGATGGATACATGATGATGACGCAATCGCCTTTAGGTGTCTGCTCAATAGCAATCCATACTGTTATTACTCCTAGAATTAATTTTCATGTCACTTTGGCTTATCTCAAACCTTTCAATCTCTGAGAATCTCTTCATAATTTTAAATTAAAGTAGAATTTGTTCTCTTTATGACATCTTGCATTATAATGATTTGTCTTCAGCATGAGGTATTCTTATCTTTAGGTATTCATGAACTTCATTTATATTTGGAATGAATTTTTTTGTGACTCGTGCAGATGAGTTTGTATGAAGATCTGGTTTCAGCTTGGGTGTCTGCAAAACATGAATGGCTGCGGGTACGGCCTTTGGGTGAAGAACTGATTAAAAGTTTGGGAAAAGAAAAGTTGTTCAGCTATTGTGCTTGTATGTTGAATATTTCTGAAAGTATCTTAATCTTATAAGTGCTGTAATTAATTCCATTGCTTGCGTGAATGGTGCAGTATTTGTTGTTATTATTGTTTTCCTCATTATCTTTTTGTGAGTTGGTGCAAGATGTTTTTCTTAACATTGCAGGCTGCACCTTCTCTTTAATCTGATTGACCACAAGGTATTATTATTAGAAAGAGACTTGAAAATCATCTACATCTAGTTCTGTCTCCTTCGTCTCTCCAAATCAATACTAAAGTCACTGTAGCGTGCCATGAGATTATTTCCCCTGGTTGCTATTAAATATTTCTGTAACTACTGTAAATATTATTACTAAACATCAGTTGCATTATTCGGTAAATTGCTTTATAGCCTCCATTTTCTGTTTATTAGTTGTGTAACCAGCGTATAGTTTAAAATGTTGCATGCACTGCTTGGAGGCTTTGCTCTGATTCTATATTCTTTGCTGCAGATGATTTGTTATTCTTGCATTTTGGAACCTCAAGCGAAGTTCTGGATCACCTAAGTGGGATTGGTTCAAGACTTGTAGGTCGAAGACACTTGTGTTCCATCCCAGCAACTACTGTGTCTGATGTTGCAGCATCTGCTATTGTTCTTTCAAGCAAAATTGCGCCTGGTGTCTCAATTGGGGAAGATACTATTGTATATGATTCATCAATTTCAGGTGGTGTACAGATTGGTTCTCAATCGATAGTTGTTAATGTTAATTTCCCAGGAGACTATGATAGGGAAGTAGAAGATCTGTGCAGGTTTATGCTTCCAGATCGCCATTGTCTTTGGGAGGTCCCTTTGGTAGGTTCGACGGAAGACATTATTGTATACTGTGGCCTCCATGACAATCCAAAAGTTTCAGTTTCTTGTGGTGGGACATTTTGTGGGAAGCCCTGGAAGAAAGTACTCCATGATTTAGGTATTCGGGAAAATGATTTGTGGGATCCAAATGGTAAGGAAAATTGCTTGTGGAATGCAAAAATATTCCCTGTTCTTCCTTATTTTGAGATGCTTGATTTGGCAATGTGGCTGATCGGCTTGACCGACCGGAAAGATGAGTCCTTGCTGCTCTTATGGAGAAGTTCACGCCGTGTCAGTTTGGAGGAATTGCATAGATCAATTGACTTTCAACAAATGTGTGTAGCCTCCAGTAATCACCAGGCAGATCTTGCAGCTGGAATTGCTAAAGCTTGCGTTAACTATGGATTGCTTGGCCGCAACTTGTTTCAATTGTGTGACGAAATTTTGCAAAAAGAAATATCTGGATTTGATATTTGTAAGGAATTTCTAGACAAATGCCCTAACTTTCAGGCTCAAAACTCGATGATTCTTCCCAAAAGCAGGGCATACCAGGTGCAAGTTGATCTTCTTCGAGCATGCAGAGATGAAACAGCTGCATGTGAGTTGGAGCACAAAGTTTGGTCTTCAGTTGCTGATGAAACTGCATCAGCAGTAAGATATGGTTTTAAAGGTGGGTTGGTTCGTCTTTCTGTTTTTGCCCAGCTTTGTAAACTAGAGAAGTAAATGAGGACGAAAGTTAAAGTAATTATGATAATAACTAATCATTTAGCTGCCTGATTGTAGTTCTGCTATTTGCTTGAATCATTGTCTTCTTTTAGTGTTCCCTTAACTAGCTTCCATGGAACAAATTTATTTTTGAATCATATAATAAGTATTGGTATTCACACTGTTATTTGAAAAGCCCATTGTTTATGAAAGCTGTTTTTTAATTTTTGGTTCTCAGAACATGTCTTGGAGCCTTCTACTGGCACACCCACTTCAGTACATCCTGGAAATGGTACCAATGGCCATGTGGACCAAACCTTCTGCTGTAGAAGAGCAAAAGTTGAGTTACCAGTTCGTGTAGATTTTGTTGGGGGCTGGAGCGATACCCCTCCATGGAGCTTGGAGCGAGCTGGTTGTGTTCTGAATATGGCAATAAGTTTGGAAGGTTCTCTTCCAATTGGCACCAGCATTGAGACAACAATGGAAACTGGAGTAGCGATTAGTGATGATGCTGAAAACCAGTTATTTATTGATTCCCCTGCCTCTATTAAAACTCCGTTTGACAGTGATGATCCATTTCGACTTGTGAAATCTGCGCTGCTAGTGACTGGTATTATTCATAACAAGGTCGTTCGATCTGCAGGCTTGCAAATTAGGACCTGGGCCAATGTTCCTCGTGGCAGTGGCTTGGGGACTTCTAGCATTTTAGCAGCTGCAGTTGTGAAAGGACTTCTTCAAATAGCTGAAGGAGATGATAGTAATGAAAATGTTGCCAGGCTTGTTCTGGTATTAGAACAGATGATGGGCACAGGAGGAGGTTGGCAGGATCAAATTGGAGGTCTATACCCCGGGATTAAATTTACTGCAAGTTTTCCTGGAATACCGTTGCGACTTCAAGTCATCCCCCTGTTGGCTTCCCCACACTTGATTGTGGAGTTACAGCAACGAATGCTTGTTGTATTTACTGGTCAGGCAAGTATTCTCATCCTTCATTCTTATTTCAGATTTATGTTGCAGGTCTTCCTGGCACACACTAACTTTTGGGTGACTGTATCTGTGCTAATCGAAGCACAATCGAGATACAAAGTCTACTGTTTTAATTTTTAATCAACGCTTGCGTATTATGAAATATTTAACAGAAAGTAACAGACTTCAGATTTCCAAAATCAAAATAATCCTTTTCTTTCAACTGGCCTTGCTTAATCACGATGCTGTCATACCTAAGGTAGAAAACGTTGTAACATTGCAATTCTCAATTTCGTGATAAGTACTATAGGCTGGGTAGTATTGGCTTGTTTGGAATCCCTGTGAAACATATCTAATCTGGTGTACTTTTCGAAGGTGAGAATTGAGAAACTTGTTTTCATAGCTGCATATATACATTACCAAGATGACCCAAAAAGCATGACCCTTTTTAGCTTTTTTCTCTTGGTTGGGACCCTGCTGTTTACTTTACTGTTGTCATGCAGTACAATATGTGTAAGCTTCCATATGAAATGCCTATTTTCTGCACTTATTTTTCTTTCTTTGTCATTGCCTGTGAATGCTTTACAAATTAAAACCTATGGAAAACCTAGATTACATACTGTAAAAACCATGCAGGTTCGTCTTGCCAACCAAGTCCTCCAAAAAGTGGTAACTCGATATCTTCGGCGCGATAACCTACTTGTATCCAGCATCAAGCGCCTAACCGAACTGGCAAAGCTTGGGAGGGATGCCCTAATGAACTGTGACGTAGATGATCTGGGGGAGATCATGATGGAGACTTGGCAATTGCATCAGGAACTCGACCCGTACTGCAGCAACGAATATGTCGATAGGCTATTTGCATTTGCGGATCGATATTGTTGTGGGTACAAGCTAGTGGGTGCTGGCGGTGGGGGGTTTGCACTGTTACTGGCTAAGGGTGTAAAGTGTGCTAAAGAACTGAGACAGTTGCTGGAAGGAAATTCAGATTTTGACGTCCAAGTGTACGACTGGAAGATTGCTTTCGATTACCGGAGTTAGCTTGATGTTTATTATTTATTTGTTTATTCTTACATATTTTATTTGTAAATGATGTTTATAGTATCAGCAGTTGCTGCGGAAGGCTAGGGGGTTCGAATCCTTATAGTCAGGTTGGGTCATTGTATGTACCAATTGAAAATGATGTGTGGCTCATGCATTCGAAGAACACGGTGGCAAGAACCGCATACTGTAATTTGTAATAATTTTTCAATTTTTTTTCCTTTTTCTTTTTTTCGGTTTGGCTGGGTCCTGTCCTGTGAGTGTTGTTTTTGATTGGGGTTTTGTTAGTCTAACGTTAGGCTTACTTGGAACTCAATATTCCGGTTTTTTTTTTATTTTTATTTTTTATGTAGCGGTGTGATTTCTAGTTAGGCATAAGTTTGGCTCAAATGACATGATTTTATAATGGATATCTTATTGGAATGACGTAGTTTTAAGGCGTCGCCTAAATGATAATGATATTTTCTGTCCACTTCTGTTTAGCGAGACTTCCAATATGGACTTGTGTTGTAATTCTTTGGATTAATTAATTGAAACTGTAAAGCGTTGATAGTGAGAAAGTTGGGGTAACCCTTGCTTTATGAGTCCATCACGTAGCGAAATTAAGATGAAAATGACGTCATGTCAAAAACAGGAAGCAAAATATAAGGTCCGCAAAAAAGTTATTATTTCCCTTCTACACACTGCAACGAAAATTAAATGCCTCATTTCCCCCAACCAAGCCACCCACGAGGAGGACCACCCACGGAAGAGCGATCGTAGAGAGAGAGAGAGAGAGAGAGAGGGTTTGTAGGTTGCGATTGTTGTCGAGTGTCTATTGCTCTCTGTGTGTTGAAGGTCGTGGCGAGCAGAGCGAGATTCTTCTGAACCAGCTTATCGAGGATCAATCGATCGATCGATCAATCATTCGTTCAGTCGGGGAATTGATTGGGAGTGATCGAAACGAATGGCGAATCTGTATGTGAAGGCGGTTCCGCCGACGGATCTGAATAGGAATACGGAGTGGTTCATGTACCCGGGGGTTTGGACCACCTACATACTCATCCTCTTCTTCGCATGGCTCCTTGTTCTCTCCGTCTTCGGCTGCTCCCCCGGCATGGCCTGGACCATCGTCAATCTCTCCCACTTCGTCGTAAGCCCTTCTCTTCAATTACGTATTTGTGTGTTTGTATTTTCGTGTTTGGTGATTGTTTGAGCTGGATTTTGTCTTTGTTCGATTCTAGGGTTTCCTCTTTTCATTTATTTCTTATGAATTTTATTGAGGGAAAGATTACTACTTTTCATCCCCGGGCGAAGAACTGGTAGTTTTCGAGGTTGAAGGAGTCTTTACCGGCTTCGGGACGTATTCACGGGTTTTAACCTATGAGCTGAATTTTGGTCAATCTGGTTTGAGGAGATTCAGCTCGGGTTTTGATTAGTTCTTTTTAATAATGATTTTCTGTGGGGGCAGGGCATGTGTTTCCGGTTCAACAACATCTTGTGTGGATAACTGGCCATGATCGTGAACATTGGTAGAGCATGTTATGAAATGATTAAGAGAAGCGTTTTATCTTGTTTCTAAGAGCACTTCTTAACATCGTCATTTCTTCTCTATGTTGTCCTATTCTTACCATAAATTTACAGGGATTCTGCAAGTTGGGACACTCTTGGTTCAATATACTATCTATTCTTCTAGTATGAGTGGATGCATACTTAATCTAGAAAAAGTCTTATCCATCCCTTTGCATCAACTTCATATGTTTTGGCGTGTGGTTTCAGTTTTAGCGCATGTCGTTTGACACTTACTGTCTTCCTTGATGCTTGCTTGTCTTTGGGCTTCTTTTGGACCCATAAAGCGATAGATCTCCCTTTTTGCCCTTCCTTGCTAGTGGGGTGTCAATTAGTTGTTGAGCTTGTTGCAGTACTACATCGATTTTGTTTAACTTTTGCCTCACCACAACTACAGGTCCTACCTCTAAACCTTTATTATGTGCAAGAGGCAGTGGCGAGGGCTCACCGCTTCTCACTTGTTGGCAGTTATTGAACTTCATCAATCCACTTTGCCACTCACCTACATCAGCAACAGCAAACTATACATAAACCCTGAGTTTGGGGTTTATCTACATGGAACCGTATCATTAATGTGAATTTTGCTAGGCTATTCATTCCTATACATCTGTATCATCATCTACCATTTTAAGACTCTTTTCTTTTCTTACAAGTTATAGCATGTAACGAAGCCTTTAGTGGTCTATCTCTGGATGTCCTGGCCTAACCTGAATTCATCACCTCACTAGTCTCCATTGCAAATTCCCAAACTTCCTTCTGGAAAATGGCCCAGCAGTCTGCCTAGGCAGCTAGATTCCTTCTTAGTGCCTCGCATGGGGCCTGGCGTTTTCCCTAGTTGCCAAAATGTCTGGGTGCCTTCTAGGTGAGCCTCGAGGGGCCCAGGCACTCTGAGATGTTATTTATCTTTATTTTTTAATTTTTCTGCTAGAAAACTGGGGTAACTAATAGGGTGTGACGATTCATGTGATGATTCCATCTCTCTCTATTCTAGCACCAATAGAGCCTGCAACCATCTTTTATTCTAGTAGAGATTTGGCCATCGGTCAGCGATTGGGTATGCATTGTTATCAACATAGCTTTGTTTCCCATGGACCAGTATGTTTCCATTGCCACCAATGAGTTTGGTGTGCAGAGGCATCAATTCTCTTCCTCCCTCTCCATTCTCCTACTTTTGTTTCATTCTCTTTCATCTTTACTGCACAAATGAGAGAAGAATGTCCTAAGTTTTATTTCATTTTTTTTAATTAACTATTCCCCTTCTAATAGATCATATAAATAAGACTTGAAAGAAAACTAGTGCAGGCCACATAATTCTGGGCCGGTGTTGAATTAAGATGGATCTGAAAATAATACGAAAAGTCCCTTTGGGGAATTAAGTTAATATTGTTCAGGAATGTTACTAGTTTTTGAACTTGTGAGATTTTTAGCCAAGGAGGAGTATTGTTGCTAGGGTGCTTTAAATTCCCATTAGGCTACTCAATTGTGGCTAATGGAAACATATCATATTTATGAGAATTTTCTGCATATGATTCATCTTTGGCTTTAAAAGGGAAGGATGCTGGCATTTTCCTCAGTTGGAAGCAAATCTCAAGGGCGCGAGCGTGAGATAATCTTTGACTAGTAGATAGTGAGTGCAATCAGGTATTGGGCTGAGCCTTGATGTTGGCCAAAAATTGAGCCACCTAAATCCTTTTGCCTAGCTACATCTGTTTTCCTTCTTTATTTTATTACATATACTATCCTGTGCTTGCAAAAACTGTAAGCTGAATTTTATTTTTCACAAGCAAATGGCTAAGTTTCAAACGTATGTTTGAGGTTGTTCAATATCTTCACATTTAGGAAGACAGTTGATGGAAGTGTGATATCTTGTAAATTTCTAATTTTGCCACTTGCTTCGAAATTGGTGCTCATATACCCGGCATAGTAAGCCTCCAAGTAAGCTCTTTATTTATTTTTTTTTGGGAGGATTTACCATGCTTCCAGAACTCAGTGTTGTTTTAGATGAGGCAATCGAATGGGATCCTTTTTGACTAATACTCATAATTTCTAGTAATATCCCACTCATTGCATCATGGCGTTTTTGTACCCTGGAGCCTAGCTTTGGTAGATCCCCTGTGTGCCGCCCCACCACACATATCCTCCCAAACAACAGCCAAATCAACAAATATTCTATGAATCCCTTGGTCAATGAGTCTGAGAACTCCAACAAGTCAGCAACAGTAAATTTTTGGAAGATGCAGAGGCTAGAGAGCATCTGTTCTCGTACAGCTCCTGTTCTCAAGCCCTTTGGACTTAGTTGTTTGGCACCTTTGAGGAGGCTTGGGTCTGCCCTAATTCTGTAGCCTGTAATCTGCCAATAGCTTTATAGGGTTGAGGTCATGGCTTTATTTACTACTATTTAGAGTATTTAGCCTAAGAGCACTTGGACCTTTAAAGGAAGAAGCATGTCTTCTGCTTTAGTTTGGGATAGAGCAATTTTCCTTTTTTCTTAGCCGGTTGCTGCTTGGAATGTACCGGGCATTGCCCTTAGGGGCACTCAAAGAGATTGGAAAGTTTTTTGTGAGGTGCATATTTAGGTTCTTATCACATTCCTCCCTACTTGTATCCTTTTTTTTCTACCTGAATAAAATATTCTTCTTTGCTTATAAAAGATGAGGTCCTTTTTTTTTCCCTACAATAAGCTGGCCCAAACATTAAGGCCCATTTGATAACAGTTAAAATCACTGAACACTTAATGTGATCAGCAATTTTAACTGTTTTGATAACATATATTGAGAGTATAGAATTTTAAAAATCATTGAGCTTGTTATGTGATTTTCCAAGAAATTTTCAGTGAAGGGGTCATTATTGAAGACATAATACAGAACACAATCATTGATGTGATTTAAATTTTTTATCGCAAAATTTTTGGTGCAAGATTTTCTGTTTTACCAAACAGGCCCTAAAATAAGCAGCCCAAACTCAAAATCATTAAAAAGAAAAAGATGAGGTTGACTTCTCCTGCTGTTGCCAAGAACCCTAGCAGACGATGGATGGCTAGCAGACGATGGATGGCTTCCAGGTTCTTTTTTCTATGTCTAGTATGATGTTTTCTTTCAAATTTATTGTTGAGTTTCTACTCAACCTTGCAACTCGATTTGTACACAATTCTTGATTCAAAAATTGTCTTTCCATCTCACGATTTGACAACAACGAGAGAACCTAATCGAACATTTGTACATGATTTACAATTTAAAAAATCGGCATTTCATTTCACGGTTCGATGATGATTTGACACCCATAATATAACCTAATTGTAAATTTGGAAACAGATTTATAGGTTCTGGTCTAGTGACCAGATTCTTCTTGAGCTGGTCAGATGAATTGCTTGGTTCCAGAAAATTGATGATCTTCCTTTTTGCATGCTTGGGTGGTCCAGTTCTTGGATGTGCTATCTTATTTATAGTTTGGGTTCAGATTTTTAGGTGCTTTGTGATTGGGCCATGTTTTTTTGCTTTCTGGTGCTTGTTTCTGTTATTATTGTAACCCTCTGCCTTCCAATTTCCTTGTGATTCGTTTCCTTTTTTCTGATCTAGAAACGAAAAAAGTATTCCTAGCTGTTGCTGCATCATCTGATTGTCATTGGTAATTAGGAGAAGGGTGTTCTGCTCCTCGTACCACTGCCTGAAATTGGCAAAGTAATCTGTCATGTTTCTCTCTTACTGATCCAGTAGAAAGAAGGCACGTGACAAGTCATAAATTTTGGAAGGTTCTTTTTGCCTGAATATAGCATTGCTAGGCACTCCAACAACTCTTTTAACAGTATTGGCATTACCAAAGTTGTATCTTGCTGTCCTTGGGGTTCAGTAGCTGTCCAAAGATCTGGACATCTTCTCTCAGCCAACTTCTCCGTTATCATTGTGATGTTTTTCATTTTTTTGTAACCATTGATCCTTCGATAAGTAATTCAGGAGGAAGACGCAGTCACCTCGTCCAACACTGAGTTGGTGTTATTAGATTCAATATACTATAAAATATCCATTGCTTATGAGAGTTCCAAAGCCATTAAAACGAATAGAAAGAACCAGCAATGAGCAAGATCAAGAGCCAAGGATCTATGCCAAAACTGATCACAGCTGTTTGAAAACATCAGAGACCAAGGGTGGCATACAATGGCAGCAGAATCCTCACCAACACGCAACAAGGAAACATCAAACAAGATAATTGTAAGCATTGACGGTAATCAATAAGTGAAGTTGCTTGGGGTGACCTGAAGATGAGTTAAGACAAAAGAAGTTTAATTTACCAGAAGTTCTCGTGCTATTGTGGTGGCCTGAACTTTTCCCTGCCCTGTTGCCACTCCTAGTGATGTTTATGTGGTCCTTAAACTAAAACATGGTTCATTTATCATATCAATATTCTTTGTATGGCTGCTTGCATAAATCTATTGATTTGGGTTTTGGCCTCTCTATATGGAAACTGTGACACTGATGGGTAATTATGAAATGATTGGACGAGGCCATAAAAATTTCAGGATGCTGGTTTATCCTTTTAGTACCTGGTTTTAATTTTGTTCCTTTGGATTTTGGCCTCTCTGTTGACTCTTAATAGTTTGATAAGGCACTTAAACTTGTCTCCATTTACTTCTTTGCGATCATCTCACTTTATGGAAGCTTGGTGGTTGCAACTCCTGTTTCTGACTGCTTAGGTTCTCTAATACTGATCAGAAAGCAGCATTATCCTGCCTTTGCTAATCTTGATTATCCATTTGTATACATTTTTGGTGAGTTTTTTGTGTCTTTATAATTGAAGCAGAACAGTAGTTGGTTTGACGGTATATTGAGAATAAATTTGTCTGATGTTCTGCAAGTGTTAGCAGTACATTGTATTAACAAATAATATGAGAATCATGAACTTGTTCTAAGTTGTTCGTGTGATTACCTGAGGCGGAGGTAATCTGCTCTTCCTTTGTCCATTTTTTTGGTCCAAAATAACTGAAAGTTGTCCCTCCCCCTTCAGGTTACATACCATTTCTTTCATTGGAAGAAAGGAACTCCTTTTGCTGAAGATCAGGGCATATATAATGGGTTGACTTGGTGGGAGCAGGTTGACAATGGAAAGCAGCTCACTCGAAATAGGAAGTTCCTTACTGTTGTACCTGTGGTTTTGTAAGTATACCTATGTAATATCTGGCTTGTAGGACTAGTATTGATTGAATCTATTGGATCTGTCTTCAAATGTGATTTTATGGACATCCACTTGTCCTTAAACTTCTTTGACATTCTTGATAGCTGTATCCTTGTCGGTCCACCTATAATTGTACATTTTGAGTTATGGTTTTCTGATTGGTATTAGTTTTCTTATCAATCTCAGTGCCTGATCATATGTTTGCAATATTTACTTATTTTAAAAGTCATCATCAAGTTAGCTTATATCCCACAGGCTGAATGTACACAACCTATGTGAGTTTGTTTTTGGCAGGGAGGACATTCCAGAGTACTTTCTAATCCTTTCTCAACTGGATCTCCTTAACTGTATTGCATGTGTAATGTTGACGTTGAAAGAATACAAAATATACGGAGTGCCAGTAATTGTCTCTCTTCATACTTTAATGCTCACCTTCCATTGCTATTGCACTGCACGAAAATCTAACTTTGCATCAGTATCCACACCATACAGTGGCTGAAACTTCATTGATTCTCCATTTCTTGTCCATTCAGATGCTATGTCAGACCTTTCTTGACTGGTTGCTTAACAAATATTAGAATTTAGCTTTGATTTAAATCATTGAGTTAGAATCTTCGGTCTCTTGTTAATTTGAGACAATTTTTGTTTTGTTAAATTCTCATATGTCAATCAATATCTTAAACATAAGCATGGCGATTGGAGAGCTTATGTGATCTTTCCTTTTCGTGGTTTATGTTCTTATTAGCCCATGCAGGAATTCTCATCCTCGCTGTTTGCGCTCTCAGTTCTCGTATAGATTTTTCCCGTTTCTTATCAACATTATAAATATACATATCTTATAAATGGATTTACCATGCCAGACAGAAGTTTCTCTTATTATCACTAGGATCCATTCTTGTTACTTATTTTGTTTCTAATTTTTATTTACTTTGGCAGGTATCTGATTGCATCGCACACGACTGACTACCAACATCCGATGCTGTTCTTGAACACCCTTGCGGTGCTCGTGCTAGTTGTTGCAAAGTTCCCCAATATGCACAAGGTTCGCATCTTTGGAATCAATTCGGACAAGTAAAGCCTTGCATCGAGAAGATTAGGGTTTCACACCAGCAGAGCGCCGCTCCCCTTCCCTCCGCCCCCAACCCCCCCCCCCCCCCCCCCCCCCCCCCCCCAACCAAAAAAAAAAAAAGAAAAAACCAAACAAAGCCCTTCTCCACCTCCCACTCCCTCGGTCCTTGCTTAAACGATATATAATATATATTATGAGTATATATATTTTGTATATAAGTCCGGATTGCATGTGTCATGTTTTTTTGTGGCAAACTGTTTCTTACAGTATTTTACAGACGGAATAAATGTTCTGATCTGCTCCTGTAATTCTTCAAATCCAATGCATCCGAAGCGGAGTGGCACAGTATCTGTTTATTCCATGAGATGTTTTCATGACAATGTGTTTACGAGAACAGTTGTTTATCCCATGTGATGGTTTCATAACCATGTACTTACAAATTGTCGGCTATTGGTATAAGCTACAGCCTACTAATCGATCTATGTCTAGATTTGTTTTAGCAGGGATGACACCCGTACTGGAATTGAAATGAAATGGACTTCTGTTATCACTTTATAATATGAAATTGTTCGATGTTTACGGTTTGTGACCTTAACGTAACCACATTTGTTGCAGAGAGTTTGTCTTCGTGGGTCGGTCAAGGAAGAAACTTCCCTCTGAATTACTTCTCATCCAATTAAAGCTCTCACGTATTCCTTTGGCCTAAGTTGAAGCAAAATTGCTGAGGATGAGAGGGGGTGGGGAGAGACAAAGGGTAGCTTGATTGGTGGGTAGATAGACCAACAAAGACTCCTGTGCTCCTGGGATGTAGGATCATCCGACAACATATATACCTCGAGCCAAATGCCTTATATCCTAGGCCTCTTCTCATGAACTGCCAACCTATTCCTCAGAATCACAAATTGGGACCATTTTTTTTTTCCTAACCTTGATTTCATGGAGCACTTGTTTTGGACATTCTGTTAACTTGTTACTTCAACAGACTGCAGAGTTAGTTCACTGACGTGTCAACATGTTCTCTTTCTTTCTTCAAAACGAAAAATGGAGACACGTTCGCGTAAGTCGATTAGCTACATGCTAGAGATAATATCTCACATATTAAGTATCACTTCACATCCTTATCAACTCTTAGGGATAAAGATTGAGAGCCTATAAATGGACATGTACGTCATTGTAATCCTTGAGTTTGACTGAATAGAATATTAGTATCTCTTGTGGATGTAGGAATTTGTCGGACCACCTAAAACTCTTTCTATCCTATTATTTCCCTTTTATATATTTTTCCATCCCTTCGTGAGTTTTCTACACCGCACAAGGATTCAAGCAACTCTCATTACATAAATCAAAGATGAAAAATCAAATCCTGGTGGATTAAAGTGGGATTTCCTATCATCACTAGATAAAAGGCTTGTTTGATTGATAATAGAAATTAAAAGCACAGAATTTTAAAAATCATTGAGCTTGTTATATGATTTTTCACACAAATTTTTCATGAAAGGATCCTTACTAAAGACAGCACATATAATACGAGCATGGTCGTTGATCTCGTTTAAAAATTTTCGTGTATAATTCTAAGCACCAAAATGCATAATTTGCTATTTTATCAAACAAGCCCTACCTATAGATGCTTCAGGATTAACACCTATCGCACTCGGTGACTAATGGGTTAAAAGAAGGGAAAAAAAAATGTTGGTAGATATTGAATTCGTCCCTCTTAAATCCCAACGAAATTAATATCTTGTCATTTGAATAGTATTACTCTCCGTTCAAATGCTAACACATAATGGTTTAAAATTTGGTAATATAATTTAGTAGGAATATGCAACATTAGTTTTTAACACATTTGTTTATATTAGGCTCTTGAACTCATATTAGGACGGGTACGTGAGAAGAGGCATCAGAGCAGGTCCCATGGCGGGCGTGTGGGACAAGAAACGTTGCATTGCATCCATAGTAGTAGTGTGGTCCACGTATGGGGGAGGTGGACATGCGGTCTCCTTGACTCTAAAAGGGTTCTTGACTTTGATTCTTATCAACTAGGAATCAATGGATCCATCCATCACACCATACTATACACTACTACGCTAACATGCGATGAAACTTTGGGGTAAATAAATTGGTGATGGGTAACTCTTTTTTCTTCTTCTTCCTTTTTTTTTTTTCTATTTTTTTATACCTATGTTGCCTCCATTTTAGCCTATATGTACACAATGATCAAGGTGCTCCATGCGATGATATCATTTTTCATCAATTGGGATGTGACAAATTTTATTTATACCCTTATAATATCGCTTTCGGTCATTTATGGTTTACCCATACCTTAATCTAAGAGGTTAATGCGAATTATTTAAATTTAAAAATAACTGTGAAATTCATGAGTATGAACAAAAGAAAAAAGTCATTGACGAACAAACCTACAAGGGAGAGAGACAGTGCTTTGCTGGAATCTCTTGCTAATGAATCCTACTGTGTTTTGTATGGGTCCCTAATGCAAAGGCCAAAACTCCATGACTCTATTGTGGAACTGTCATCCCATGTAGACATTTGTCCATAAAAGTTCTAATAACAAAAATAAATAAAGAAAAAAAAGCTACTAGGTGCTTTTCCAAATGATCCAACTCTGTACCTATTTCGAAGGGTTGGGGTGATTATACTATGTTTCTATTAATTTAAAGGAGTATCTTGTAATGGAGCTCTAATTAGTATTAAAGGACTTCCTGGAATTTTTCTTTTTTCTTTCCAATATATTAAATTCAGCTTTTCGACATGTTTTTATTGCAAAAGAATTTAAAATTTAAGAGCATAGTTTATTAAATTAGTAAGTCGACTTTTTCTTCCATGTAACCTTAATTCTTAATTTACAGCTATTCTTAATAGTTTTCATAATCCAAGCTTCAAAAATAAATTGTAGACAAAAGAATATATTTCTATATATAAATATATAGAAAGGGAACAAAGAAAAGAGGGAGAGAGAGAATAATTGACCCTCTTTTTAATTATAAGTATTTTTAACTTTTGATTTTGGGTTCCTCACATTCTCATCAAGTCATCATTTTAATCAAGGATATGAAAACCCTAAAATTAGGGGAGAAAGGGACATACGGTGACTGAGGAGCCTCCAATTTTGGACAAAACTACATCATGCTACAATATAAACCCATCAAATGGAATATGACAATTTGAGGATCTATGTGTGAATAGACTTGGCCCCAGGAGATCATTTTTTCTACATCTTAGGCCATAGGTGCTCTCCATACTTTTATTTTCTAATAATAAAAAAAGGGCACCCACGTAGGTAAATTATACTTACCCACATGTAATTTTTATAATTTTACTTTTTTACGTGTGATTGAAGCTGCGGCATTTTTATTAGTTAGCACTTTGCAAGCTTAAAATATTTTACTGCTCGAGCTTTGTAGTTTGAAAGCCCTTAAATTCCACCCTACCTATCATTTAGAAGCTAAAATTTACACATCTATATTAGAATTAATTCTCAAAATCCGATTAGTTTTAGGGAATTTATTCAAAATATTTTAAGAAAAACGAATCATTTAAAAAATATTTGAAGTAAAAACGATTCCTACTGAAAAAACGGTCACCATTTATGAGAACATAACATAAATTTTTTGATTCATGGGTGAGTAAAATCAGATATTGCAAAAATATAGGGTAAGGTTGGGGGAGGGGGAGGGATGTATTTTACCCTTTTCTTTTTTTTTCTTTCTTGTTTAGTGGAAGAAATCAATTACTTAATAACATATCAGCCGTCTATAACCCTAGTATGGTCTGTAGGGATCATTTCTTTGCAGGGGTGGCCCACAGAGGAATGTTTGGTGGGACCCACAGACCAAAGAGACATATGGGTCGGTCTAATTTTTCAAAGCATTTGATCTTCTATTAGAAAAAAGAGGGTTCATAACATGGAAAGTAATCATGAGTGATTGTGAGCCTCTGTTATGAGGCTTGTGAAATCTACATGCCCTTTTTTCTTTTTCTTTTTATTTTTCCCCTTAATAAAAATTTTGCTCTTTATGATTTAAAAAACCATTGAACTATATATAAAAAAAAAAGGAAAATAAGAAAAAGAGTATTTTTTCCTCAACCATTTCATCGAATTGCTTATACGGTTAGATTAAGAGAATCTCTTCGAAGACTTATTTATTTAATGTATGCATATATATATGTGAAAAAAATTGTTAGTTCTTACTTTTTATTGGGTGGAACACACCCCTAATTTGAGCATATACTCCTTCAAATTCTATTCATAGGTTTATTTATTTTAAGCGGAATTAAAAAAAAACTAAAAATCAAATGACAAAGTCCAGGAAACTTCAACTACAGACCTGCGATTGAAACCAATTGACTCGTTATATATTCCTCTGAAGACGACAACTTGAATTATTTAATGAACCCTTGAGACACATTGCACTGTTACTCCACTAGTTTATATATAGTACAATTTTAAGAGAGAGAGAGAGAGAGAGAGAGAGAAGAGATGAAATTTGGATAATGACCGTGCATTAAGCTGGTGGTGTTCCTCAAGAAATGGTTCTCTTTTGTGTTATCCACCTATGTTAATTGTGAATATTTATCACCTAAAGTCACACCATAACCTTTTTCTCTCTCATTTGTTTTTTTTTTTTTTTTTTCCTTTTAAAACACTTGAGCACCAAAAAGTGGAAAGAAGAGAAAAGCAACAAGACCATCCATATGTATCTTAACTGCCTGTTTACTTCTGAGCCTCTGCATGCATGTGATGCAACCAAAGCATATGAAGTTAAAAAGAGCAACAAAAAAAAGAAAAGAAAAAAAAGTACAAGTTAAAAAAAAAAAAAAAAAACCCTCATCTTTGCTCTCCTAAATGTCTTGTTTTGCTTTACCAAACCTACCATGATCCTCCACCCAACATGCCATTGTTACTATTCCACTGTCCCTTAGTAACTTGATCAATCCCAGTGCTTGTAGGAATCTGCTTCAATTCTCCAAAAGGAAACAAAGCCCTACCAGTGCCATTTTCTTGAACCCCATGAAGCCCCCCATTGATCCCCATTGGATTGAAATTGAGGGTTGGCCCTGGAAAAGAAATCCCTGCATTATTATACGTTACGCTGTGACTCGGTGCCATCATCGGCATTTGTAACGGAACGAATGAATTCACCCCTCTAGAGGCAATCCCAGTTCCTCAGCAGTTCTAGTGCAGCTGGAAGACCGCTTGAATTAGCATTGGAGGGGGAGGATGATGGGGTAGAACCGTTATGGTGATGATGGGCTGCACCGTTATTGGGCCCAATTTCAGGCCCAGGTTGAGCAAATTGGGACAACCCCAGATAAGTACCGAGGTTGAGATCCTGAGTCCTAGCGTTCTGATGAGAAGACAAAAGTGAGAGGCTTGGTGGGCTCAGATCTGGGAATGATGAAGCATTAGTAACAATTGTTGTTGCTGCTGCTGGTGGTGCTGCTGAGGAGGAGGATGAAATGGTGATGGATCTCTTGTTCTTCCTTGAGCCTCCTCCAATGGGGACATTTCTGAGGGACCCACCTTCAGTCCAGTACCTTCTGCAGGTCTTGCAGAAGTACCTCGGTTGGGTGAGGCTGTAATTGTTGTAGTAACAGAACTTTGTGTTTGTGGAATTGCACCTTGGACAGTTCAAGGCATGCGCCTTGTTGTTCTGAGGTCCCTTTGTTGTCCTCTTCTCCACTCCTGGCTTTGAGGAGCATCCATTATTCATATTGTTGCTGTTGATCATAGGGTTCATCTGCTCCATGGGCTTCACCATTCCATTGTCCTGAAAGGGGAAAAAGGGAAAATTAAAAATAATAATAATAATCCAGTCAGTACAATTGAAGTGGAGATATTCATCAGCTGGGTTCATTTTGAAGAAATAAACATGTACCATAATCAATTTTGCTCATCAGATTAGATTTTGATGTTTTTGAGATTGTTAATTTGGAAGAGGATTATGGGTAATTAATTAGCAGTGAAATAAACTATGAAAAAAATACTTTTTGGTTCCTTTTCATACACCACATGAGCCAAAAGGAAGAAGGGAAAGTGCCATCCTTTCATTCAAATCAATAACAAAATCTGAATTTTGAAAAACAAACAGGGGAAAAAAGGGGAAATTTTTTTTTTTGAGAGTGGGGGCTTGCACTTTGATGCAGAAAATGGTTTCACATAGAATAAAGATCACAAAGCAAAGTGCTCCCAACTTTCTTCTTCTTCTTCTTCTTCTTTTTCTTCCTTTTTTGGGAAAGAGACCTCAAAATAATTCTAGAGAACCCCACAAGGCCATCAGAAGGAAAAAAGAAAAAAAGGAAAGGGAGAGAAAAGCGATTGTACCTGAGGCCATTTTTCAGTATCCATCTGAACTCTGAAGAGGAAAAGGCGAAGTAAAGTATCAGAGAGAGAGAGAGAGAGAGAGAGAGTTTGTCTGCAGAGCTTGGCCTTAATGGTAGGAAGAATGTTTTTTGAGATTGTATGTGCAGTGTTACTTTATGGGTGATGGAAGGGAAAGGTAGGTGGTGAGGTGGTTTGTTTTGACTACTCTCACAATATATAAAATGTCTCCTTGGTCTTTTTTTATTTGGGAATTTTGTCTTTTCTTTTGTTTCATTTTTTTTTTTACACCTTTTCTTTTAATATTGTTTTATTATATTCATTGTGGGTGGAATTATGAGTGTATGGTGTTTCTCACTTCATATATGGCACCACCAATTCACTTCCATGTTTCGCCATAAGACAATTTGGGGTTTGGGTCTCTATATTTTGTATTGTTTCTCATAGTCATCATATTTTCGGATTAATTAACTTTTGTGGCTTTCTTTCTTGTATTTCACTAATGTAAATCTTATTGAAAATAAATAAATCTAAGGATTCCTTCAATGCCACTACTTTTTCCATTATATTGAAGCCCATGTTATTAAATTGTTGCTTCCTTCTATATAGCATACTAATTTTTTTTTTATAAAAAAAACCTTAGCAACCAAATTTCAAGGATTTATATACATATATATATATTGAAATGAAATCTCAAGGATTAATTCATAATGAAGTGAGAGATCTTCGCTTTGATTTATTAATTTTTTATTCTTGATGCCATTTAATTTTCTAGTTTATCAAATCTAAGTGGTAATTAGTGGAGAGTGCTTGGAGATATGAATACGTCTTTTTATTATTAAAAAACATCTTAGCAACGTAGATTCTTCTCAAAATAATCATATATGTTTTGGACTTTGAAGGTTTAAGATATTACTTGAGTACTCTATATTTGAGCTAATAATAACTATTTAAATTTGTTCATTATTATAAACAATAATTTCCAAGAAGCTAATTTGTCTGCAAGCATGAAGGCAACTTGTTTGAAAGTCCTTTTAGTCATGATTTCATAAGAATATAATGAATTTTGCAAAGACTTTTTTTCCCTTCACATATATATATTCTCGATTAACTTGAAAATTATCATTTAACCCTTTTCTGAAATTTTTGAAGAATTGAAAGGGATTTAAATTAATCTAAGTGAAAAATCTAATGCCCAAAATTGCTTTGGTTTCATTATGCGGAATTGCAAAAAAGAAAACAAAAAGAAAAAGGTGGCATTTCTTTACTTTTCCATAAAACGGTGGATAGGCGGTCAACAAAGACCCACAGCTTGACACATGGCATATTTTTTATTTTTTATTAAAAACTTTAAGTTTTTCAAAGAATACTAGGACTCCTTTTGAAAATGTGTATTTCGAACAAATGTAACCACTCACTCATATAAAGGGGTGGACCCTAAATATATAGGTAGGTCTCACTTATTACATGTGACTAGTGGAATTTATTCGAGATGAATAGATTTATCCTTTTTGAAATTTAGGTATTTTCTCGAAAATGCATTTTTTTGGTTGTTTTCATTTAAATTTGAAAATATTTTAGTAATTTTTGCAAAATATGAAATTTATGAAATTATGCAATTTTTGAGTAATTAGTGAATGCGGGCACTCTTGTCATAAATAATAACTGACGCCCACTTTATTCATCTCACTATTAGAAAGGGCCTGACACAGAAAGTGATTATTTTCCATCAATTAAACCTCAGAATCTTAAAATGTCTAAAGAACCCTCATTTCCTTTTAATCAGTCTAACATCACGTGAATCGGATAACATCACAAATCAAATGTTTTATAGTTATGAAAATTATTCCTTCGACTGCCCACCTCCCAACTTTTCTTTCTATCTTTTATATTTTTTAATACATACACATTTTTTCCTTTTCAATTTTTTTAATCTTCTAAACTTATATAAATTTATATAAAAGTTATATTCATTAAAAGGTCGTTGAGCACTTCCATTGCACGTACAATATGACTAATATCCAAGAATAGAGATGTTAACACACGTAGTCCGGTCAACGGTGAGCTGTCACTCGAAAACACCTGAAGTTGTAAAACTCCAAATATTTCAAATATGCATTTCCAAGAAAAAACCTTAATTTAGAAAAATTCATTTAAAAAAACATAATTTAGTTTTCCTCTTTAAAAAAAAAAATGACTATGCGCCGGTTCAAGCTGGGAGAGTTTATTGAAGGGCCATTGTCACGTAGGCATAAATGCAGTCAACAACATCGTTTATGCATGCACTGTTCATAAACGTGGTCATTGATCCCACCAAAACAAAGAAATGGCTTTTATTTATTTATTTATTTATTTGCATTGTTTGAAGAGAGTACTCCATTGAGCGGCCACAATTTTAAGAATAATGACCCTCTCTAATTCCTACTTCAATTCTCTCTCCTAGCCAATCTTATGCCACTTTTAATCTTACGGATGAAAATAACATAAGAAAATTTAATATAATTTTCAAAGGTCTCGATTTCTGAAATTTTAGTGCTAATATTAATAATTTTAACATTTTAAAATCTCATAAAAATTGATATGCATATATATTTTATATTATTATTTTTATCTATACAATTAAAATTATATAAGAATACCTTAATTTGAGTTTAAATGGCCAACAAGTAAAACTAGCCTCTGTACACTCCACCCCCCCGGGCCCCTGGATCTGCCGCCGAAAGTATACGGATAAGGAGACTTCTGGAGTAAACGGAAGGGGAAAAAAATAAAAAGAGAGAGATTTGTGTGAAATGCGTTTCGTGATTGACATGAACAAAAGAGGGTGGCACCCTAAGATTTTGTATAGTTTCAAATCCTACAAACTAATAAAAATGTATTTTGTGATCGAGATGAACAGAAGAGGGTGGTACCATAAACTATTGTATAGTTTTAAATCTTACAAACTATAAAATAAAAACTCAAATTTTACTAGGTTATTTCGACTACTTTTTTTTTTTTTTTTATCAATTTTGAGATTGAATAAGAAGTTATACTTTACTATTATTTAATACAATGAAGACTAGAATCTCTATTATAGATGGGTGGAGTTAATGCTCGTCATAGATATGTTTTTTTTTTTTTTTTATAAATACAAAGTCAGAAGAAAAGAAAACAAAACGTTGTGGAAAGTATTATCATATGAAAAAGAGTTGATGCAAAACAATGAACACCTCACAATAACAAGTGGGGGTGGCTTCCACCCATATGTGAATGCGTCCCTCCTAGAGGTGGAGTGGGCTGGGCCGGCCCGAAGGCCCACACCACTCGGCCCAGATTTTGACCAAACCGGCACGGCCCAGTATAAGGCCCTGCACGGTCCTCCCTGTAACCGAACCAAAGCCCGGCCTGGCACTGACCGGAACCTTATCCAACGGCTATATAACGGCTGAACCGGGGATTTTATTTTCCAAAACAATTCCCTTAAAATATGAAATTACTCCTCCAACAGCCATATTTCAAGGGTATATCAAAAAAATACCTCAAAATGAGGAAATTACTCCACCTACAGCTATATTTCAAGGGTATATTGGGCTTTTAAGGGGTTTTATAACTCTGTGAATTAATTGGGTTATTTACAACAAATCTGGCACCAATGAAAAATCTCTTAATCGTTTCTGCTGCATACTCTCTTTCTCTACTCCAATTTCTTTCAAGCAAGCTTGAATTCTCTTCCCAAAATTGAATTTGAAGATCAAGGAAGTTCTCCCACCACCACTCTCAATCCAAGTGCAGTAGAAATGAAAAGGCATTACTTGTTCTTTTAATTGAGGTATAATTCTTTCTTTACAACTTATATATTATTGCTCATAGGCTTTCAAAAGTTGATGTTAGTGATGCTAATATGAATGCGTCTTTTCAGTTTTGTTGATTAGTTTTGATAATGCTAGTAATAACGCAGGTGCCATTACTAGTTTAATGCAATTACTTTTCCTCATTTTGAATGGTCAAATATTTCATATGAGACGTGTATGCCATATCCTTAACTTATTGTACAGGATGGTTTAATGTGTTATGCTTTTAAGACAAATAGTTCAAGGAACAAGATTCAAAAGTAATGTGTAGGCAATATAAAATGAAATATAAAAATATAATATTAGAAGTTAAACATAGAAGGAATTCAACGTGTCACATGTATAAGCTTGCTTATGGATATAGAAATCCACTTATTACTTACTTTAGCACAGTAATGCCGGATTAAATTTGGATCAAGATGCATGGCATCAATGCTATTTAGAAATGGAATATCTCGAGAAGTTTTATGGGTTAAATAATCTTTTTTCGGGTACATGTGATCCTGCTTGTGGTTTGACCCCATTATACGGAACTTCCCTGACATTTGAAAATCAAAACATAACCTTCTTGTGATTTTAATGGAATTGCAAAAGTTAACTTTTCCGTCAAATCTAGCAATTTGTTCTTTCACAAAGTTTTTTTTGAGTGTTTAATAAGAAAAAATAGGATTTAATTTCCCAAATTACCTTAGAATTAACCCCTTAACCTCAATCACAATGGTTCTCAATGAAATAGACATTTTTATAATTCTCAGGCCGTGAAAAAATAAATATGTTTCTTGTACCAAAAAAAAGAGGTGTTTGTATATGTACCCATGCTTTTACCAAAGAAACTTACTTAGAAGCTTATAATATCTATATATTCCATGTTTCTAGTCATCCTAATTATCAATACATAATCTCTATAGATTTTTTTTTTTCAAGGTATAAGAAGTATAAAAGTGTCCATTTATTTAGTTACCGCTATGATACGGGTTAAGGAATCAGTTTATGGGTAGTTTAAGAAATTAAAGTTAGATTTCTTTTTAGAAGAGAAAATCATTAAATTTGATGAAAAAGTTAACTTTTGTAAATTCATTGAAACCAAAGGGAAGTAATGTGCTGATTTTTAAAATACAGGGAAATTTTATATAATTGGGTTAAATCACATAAGAATTAAGTGTAATTTTGTCAAAATTATGAGGATGTAAAAGTATCGAAAGAAATAAATGTTACATGAATTTCTTAAGTTTCTTTTGCAAGAAGTGATAGGGTAGATCAGATGGCTACGGGTCCATTGTTAATATATGCACCAATGATAATAAGCCAGGCTTAAGGTTAAAGCCCAATCATTCTTGAATAATGACAATATTAGAACTTTTTCTTTTCGTTTGAGAGTTCGGCTTTGGTTTCATTCGTGCGCTGCATATGATTGAAACAATTTCTCACTTCTTTCGGACTTTAGCCTCCCTTATAACAAAATAATAATAATAATAATTGAAATTTATACTACAAAAATATTGATTAATTTATAAAAATATTAACTGAAATAAAAGTTATACCATATGTGAAGGGTGTTTTTTCCCCCTCTTTTTATGGCAAGTAATTTACCTATTGTATCATTCCAAACGAAAGCATTCTAAATGCATTTTATAAATTCTAACTGCGCGAATTGAATGAGCATTAAGAAAAAGAAAAAGACATGCCAATTTACATAGAATTCTATTATAAACAAGCTCTCATCCATAGCGTCTAAATATTCCAAACAGTTATAATAGTTTAGATCTCTTCATAGTTCACACTATATGTAAGAAGAATTTAATGCATGATAAAATTATATGAAAATTAAGATGCCGACTTTTTCCTACCCATTCGATCAGTAAGCTTGAAATTTAAGAAATGGAAATTAAAGAGTCAGACCCGTAACAGTAGATTCACTGAGTCTCTCTCTTTTTTTTTTTTTCCTTCTTTTTTCTTTTCATGGACAACGTGAACTGCATGGAGGTAGTGCACCCCACGTTCCTCTCTTATCTAGTAATAACCATATTCCACACTCATTCGGCCACATGTCCTTGCAAATCCAACGTTGAGGCCTAGTCATTCTCCAACAAAACAAAGTTCTGTCACACTAACATCTTTATAGGTTCTTTCCGAATATTATATCTACCAGTATCTTCACATGTGGATCATATATAAAGAGTAATGAATGGATTTTGATTACTACAGCTTTCTAGAGGACAGCCACGACAATAATTTTACTATGATGTAATGTCTTCTTTATCAGTAGCATTATTAGTGATGGGCCTTTCTTAACCTTAAACCAAGAACATCATCGGAAAAGGGAGTCATCATGGATCCATGAATTCCCCCCCATTATCCCCATTTTCCATTTTCCATTTTCAATCGCCACCTGTATCATGTATTTTCGGCCTAATTTCCTCCAAATTAATCTAATTGCCTATGCGTTATATAAAAACAAAACCTTAGAGGAAGAGATATGAGCTTAAAATATGAGAAAGAAATAGGTATAGATTCCCTTTATATATATATATATATATATATATAATTTTACTTTTTAACATTGTTTTAAGTGCGGACTTAAAACATGTGGCCCAGCTTATTAAAAATGTCTGAACAAATTTAAAGTAGGCTTAAGGGTACATTGCCCCAAACTAAAAGTTGGAGGGCAATAGTGTACCGAATTAAAAAATTTAGAGAATTAAGTGTTCCAGCACTAACTTGAAGAGCCAAATTATAAATCCTTATGATTCAGAATACAGAGAAGTCAACCATTTTTTATGTCTTAGAATTGCACTGTAGTCTCAATGCCTTCTGCAGCATGGACAATGATTATAGAATGAAAGCCATACGGGCTTCTCAGGCCGATGAAGAAAAAAGAGTCTTTCATCCAATGCACTGGGTATTTATTATTATTATTATTACTATTTTTTAATTTCTAGTTTATTAGGTTGATGAAATTCTTTTTATACCTAGTATTCTTATCAAGTGTCTGAAGAATATATTTCCTAAAAGGACCAAGTTTATATCCAACAAAAAACAAGTCAGAAAAGTACTAAATTTTACAAGTTAGTTGGTGAGGGTAGATTAAGCCTTTGAAAACAATTTGTATTGTTGCTCAACCGCCACGTTACGTGTTAGGCCTTATAAGCTCACATGCTCAGGACCTCAAAAGAAATTTCTTAGCTAGTCCAGGTACAATAATCCTATGGTAGGTTGTGGTTCGGGATGCAACACTAGAACCTCGACCCTGCGTCCTAGCAAGCATTTCAAAACCTCTGTTGACTTTAGTTGCGTCAAGGTCTAAGCGTTGTTTAAAGCAATACATCCTAGGTATTGAGTTTGAAATACTTAAATCGTTACCTTCGGCCAGTATGTATAAAATATATCTAGAGTTTTTAGGTTAACAGGTTTTACCCCCTAATAAGGCCTGTATGGCCCAGTCCATGTTTACGTAGTATATATTTAGAACATATATAATATGATACAAAATATCCTCAACAAGTTAGACCTGACAAATGAGTACCTGGGATCGCGTCCCGATGAATTAGAGCAATTAACCATCTATAATGACTCGCGGATACTCGTGGGCATGGACAAATTTTTGCTGGTCTAACCTTGGGTGCACAATAAATGTGTTTTATAAGATATACTAAAATGATTTTTCTTTTATCTTACCATCCCTGGTAATTTACAAATTTCTTCAACTCTCTTATATTTTGAATTTAAGAATGTAAAATTATCACTGGCTAAAAAAAGGGGAATTTTTTTGTCCACTATTCATTACTAACATATATATATATATATATATATATATATATATATATTCTGATGGCAAGTCCTTGTTCTAAAAGTTAATTGTTATATATATATATATGTGTGTGTGTATCTATTCTGTGTGGAATCTAATGTCTCCTAATATATATTCTGATGACCATTTCCTGTTGTGAAAGTTAATTTTTCTACAACAAATATATAATGCAATAAATATTAATCCTACCTCCCAATAATAAAGTAGTCGAATTCTTTCAATTTGGAATCCATTGTCTGAATAAACGCGGTTTTTTTTTTCATTCCATTCTATTATTCTTTTTTTATATTTCATTAATTGATTCTACACATACCTCATTTCAATTTCACGAATCAAATAGAATATAATTTTATTTAAATACATCAATGGTGAAACAATACACTATTAGGGATCGTTTGGATCCGTCTCCTATTTACTTAATTTTAGTGAAGAGCGCACGTTGCTTGGATCAAGAGAAATAGTTGCTCTATTTAAACATAACAGTTAGAATTGTCAAAATATACCCATACTCATGCATAATAAGTTTCAAAATTAACATCTCTTAAGAAGCAAGTAATCTCAACTCGTTATCCAGCGGATCGACCCGTTTAACAGATCCGATAATAGCAATAGAATAGAGTCATGGGTCAAACATGTTATTAATTGCCGAATCTAATCCCGTGTTAAAGAATCTTATACGTTGAGTTGCAAGACTATAAATTCTTGTTGCCGACATATCCCAGCATATTTTTTTTATAGTATCCTGACTTTTTTAAAGTTATTTATCAGAGCACATTCCTACAATTATTTCATATTGTTATTTTTGACTTTTTTAATTATTAATTTGGAGATGTCACAGTCAACCAAAAGATATCCAATAAATATCAATATAAAAAATTAAGGTTTGCCGGCAAGCGAGCCGCACCCCTTGCGTGCTTTGCTTAAATTATTTAATTTTTTAAAACTACAACATCCTTCACTACTAAAAAAAAAAATTATACCAATAAAACTTAAATGAAAAAAATAAGAGCTGTCAAAGAGTAAAAAAGAATTTAAATCGAAGTGCGGACCTAACCTTCAAATTTATTTTTATATTAGAGAACGTGCTCTTTCGACAACAGCAAGTTGTCAATTTTTAAAATTAAAAAATAATATTTCAATTAGAAATGAGGGCGAAAAAATTTCCTATTGAATATCCAAAAATGTCAAGACTTCAATAGCGTAATTTTCTCCATCTCCAATAAAAAATAAGGTAATTTTGTTAAATGCATATAGGATGGAGACGATAGCCCCCACCACATAACCATCCCTAATTATGATTGGTTTGGCTGTAAATTTATTTATTAAAATCTTGAATTATGGTTTTCTTTACTAAATAAATCACCAAATTAATTAATTAATTAATTAGTTTTTCAGTTCGTCGCAAGTTGGGGTTTTTTTTCTTTCTTTTTTATTTTTTTATTTTTTTATGTTTCTTAATTTCTTTTGTATGCACATAATTCAAACAAATAATTCATTTTTAGTCATGTCGTAACATTTTGCGGTTAATTTGTTTAATTTCCTCTTCTTCTTCTTTTTCTTGTTTTTTGATGCAATCATTTTACACAATTAAATATGCATATATTATCATGTCGTCCATTTTTAATGCGCCTAAAAAGGATGTGGCAAGAAAAGCTTGTGTAGTAAAGTCCCACCGGATCAATAAAATTATGACATATTAGTGTTTTGCAACTATAAATCATTCAAAAATAATAGTGTTAAAAAATTATCTAGATAATTGAATTAATAACGCTTGTAATTTTTATCTTAAATAATATTTCTAATTTCTATACAACATAAGGGTCACAAGCAGACGACATCCTATTTTTATATTTGTTTATATGTTTTTGATTTATTTTATTTTTTATTCACCTCTGTCGGCCATAGCTCCGTCTGAAAGCAATCGTTTTCCCACGAGTGGCTCTTTAGGAGTTCATCTTTCAGTTTTCGAAATCAGATCCAAACCAAAAGGTGGATTTTATTGGATATTTGAATTAATAAATAGGAAAAAAGGAAATTACTGCGCTGTTGAGTTTTTGTCTTAAATCTCTTTTTTGTCCTTAATCTCACGTTGAAAGTTTTATAAAAGATTTATTGCGTATTAATATCCCGTCACTCTTTACTGCGAGCTCCGCCTTGATGGGCTTTTATGCTCACCCAAACTAATGAAGAGTCTACGATTTCACCAATTAATAAATTTATTTATTTATTTATAATAATTTTTATTTTACCCTCCCTACTAAATAGCAGTTCCCTTTGTTTAAACATTTCACGAAGGGAAGAGGGGGAGGGGCGAAATAGAGATTTAAAGCGATATCAACAAATGTACGGGTCTTGAATTCATGAGAAGAAAGAACAAAATAACATAGACTGTCTAAATAAAATATTTTCAAATTTTCAGGCCCAAGTGACTGAATGAGTGAATAAGTAAGAGAGATTAAACTTAACGAGTCAAGCTATTTTTGACTATTATTTTACTCATTAAGTATGCACAAAAATCTTTCCGGACATACTTAACATAACAACTCCTTACTATATGGGCAAAAAGCTTTTACGTTCCTTCACTTTTATGAAAAAAAATACTGACACCCCTTCTACTTTTCAGAATGACACAAAATGACACGCAAATCCTCTTATTCTTTAGAAATTTTTTTTTACCCATCATAAATTAATAAATAATAAAAATACATTAATGTTATAATTATAAAATACCAAACTCCTACCTACCATTTGAACTCACTTTTATCAATGATTTACACGGTGAGATGTATTCAACTCAATTATTTCTTGCAAAAGAGGTTGAAAACATTGATGGGTGGATATCCTCTCTCTTTTTACACAGCATTTAACATCCAAGAATGCCAACTTATAAAGAGTTGACTTATCTCGGGTTGCCTTGTCAACGCCGTGCCACTAATTCACTTTCTACCAATAAATATGTAGGACAACAAATAACAATAATAATAATAATGTACGATTACTCTTATTAAAACTTTTTATTTACCACAGAAAGTCATTCAATACAAAAATATTGAGAAGCGGCCAAAGTTTACCCATTTCTGGGTAAAAAAAATAAAGCATTTATCCTTTGGGTTTTGAGGGCTAAAATAAATTTTTTAGTGGGGACTTTGTTTTTTCTTAAAAAAATCAAATAAAGAAAATTGCATATTTTCGCTTCATTAATTTACCTTAAATTTATAATTTTTGGTAACCCTATTTACTCCAATCAAATATATCGTTCTAATTTTGAGAAGACATTGAATCAATGCTATAGAACGTATGGTAATCGGACTTCTCTACATTTAGGACTGGAAAAATACTCTAGGGTTCCTGAATTGATGGTGTGTACATGAAAATATACTAACCATTCATTTAAGCTTTATGCTTACAATTTGGGAAGTTCTATTCCAAAAAAATTTGATAAGTATAAAACTTAATAAAGGGCCATAATAGTTTCATGTACACATGACGATCATCCATCAGCAAACTGTAGAGTATATTTTTCATCCTAAATACAGAGGAGCTTGATTGAATGAATACACCCTTGAATTTGGGAAGCGGCAATCGAGTGGTTATAATTGAATTCAAAATCTTGCAATTATCAAAAAGAAAAAGAAAAAGAAAAAAAAAAAGGTTGTCACTAATCACATATCTTTTTATTTATTTACTTTACAGTTTTAACGAGAACATCACAACATTCTTCGGTGTTTGCTCACAATAAACTTTTATGGTCACGTAGGACACTGCGCGGATTTGTACAGCCATACACAAACTCCAATTGAGTGAGTTCAAATACAATGTTTTAGGGACAATGAGCACGAGCCTCAAGCCTCATCTCCAGCTTCATTTATCAGGCTCAGAGCCCCAAATTCCCAACAAATCCACTAGAAACTCGATTCTCAAATGCTCAAACGTTATTTTCGCAAGCTCACAATCTTTGAATTCAACCATGAAACTATATCATTCGTAAATCAAGATCTTCAAACCCATACTATTTTTCTTGGTGTGATTATATTGATGTGTTGATAGTATCACAAAAATAAGAGTGTAAATAAATCCCCATAATTTGCGGTAAATTCTCTTCAATTCAAGCACAATATAAGTAAGCAGTATGTAAACGAATACGAAGAGTATGTGTGTATAGATATATTTATTTATTTATTTATTTATAGAAAGGGGGGAAAAGGAGAAATCCCCTGGCACGTTTTCCTTTATCCCAAGCATGAATGACTCATAGGTGAAGAAATTGGCATCCATGGAGTCTACCCTAAAACCAGGGAGTAAGTGAGAAAGTACAGCTCACTAAGTGAAGTTTATTAGCTGACTTTTTTGTTGAGGAGTAACCTTAGATTTGGAGCATCCAATGATTGATTTCCCAATGAAGTCAAGCGTCGAGTTTTGTTTCTCTATTTTATTATTCTGGAAAGTTTGGGCTTCTCGTATCTTAATATTTTATACCATGTCTTGTCTTCTTCCACTTGGGTCACCGAAAAAAAGGATAGGGGGGCACCTCCTGTTTTGGGGATCAAAGTAACTTAAGTGATCATGGGTCATGTATATATATATATATATGATAAGTTATGTTATAATTACTTTTGTTTTTGACAAGAAAATTATTTTTTGATTTAAAATCAAAAGATCCCCTGAGTAACATTTTTTTTTTTTTGGGTAATTAACCGAGTAACTTTTTCCATAAACACTTTTCAAAAAACTAGTTTGACCATCTAAAAAAAATTAAAAGAAAGTTTACAAATAGTCTTAGCTTTACCGATCCTTCATCGACTTGAAAATGTTTAGGGCATGTATCTTAATGATGAAATAATCGTAAAAATATTATAATGATTGAAAATTTTTGCACTTCTTTATCATTAGGATGGGTATCCTAAAAATCTTAAAATTATATAAAAATTGATAGGCTCATAAAATGTTTAGTTTATTTGATTTATTGATTTTAAATATGTATTGAGTTACTTATCAGACAAAGTTAAGGACAAGTACCAAAAAGACAAGTAAATGATCTATTCTCTTTGTTTTGGTTACAAAACTGCCTATGGCAGCTACTTCCCTATTAGCTTAGATAATTTTTCAGGATAATTTAGATTTGAATTTTATTATTTTTAAAGTAATCATAATAATATCAATAATATAATTAATAATTATAATGCAAATAAATAGTAATAATGAATGTAATTAGTATATTAAGTTTCCAGTCCAACTCATGCATGCACTCACAATATATATTTATACATTGAGTTATAAAATTTTCATTTCAATGATAATATAATTATCTACCGAAATTTTTTTCCTTTATGTGGATTGTGCTAGACCACCCAACTTAAAGATAATTATTTGAATATTCTTTTTTCTTCCAAATTTCAAAGAAATTAATTATTTATGACTAGTGTCTAAGTTTTTTTTTTTTCTTCTTTGGTCTACTACAAACTGTCATTTTGAATAACATCACCTTGACTTAGAAGTTACAATGCAGATAGCCAATTATTGATCTCTAAAATCGCCTTGACTTATAATACATATAGCTAATTATTAATGTCTGAAAATGCAATCTTTTAACGAGCTCAAAGTTTTTACTATTTGACTTCAAAAGTGTTTTTTTTTTTTTTTTCGTAAATACAATTTACTTCATTACTCATCCAAATTTTGTGCCTGTAAATTTTGGCGTTCACTAATAATGAACAATTAATAGGAATAACAATAAAAAATAATATAATTATTATTATAAGAAGTAGTTAGATTAGATATCAACGCGTGTTGATCGGATTTTAGATACCCCGGGGATTGGGACGTGTTCACCATTAGCAAAGCTTAATTAAACCCCATAAAACGCTTTAATTCAGATTACGGGATTAGTACAGTACGGTCACTCCAAACAGCCCAATCTACTCGAAAATCTTATTTTCCGCGCCACCATTTCACATTACTCACAACACAAGACTATTTTTTTTTTAGCTGATTCTTCATTTTTCCTTGTTCCCCACCTGGGATTTTATACTGTTCCCTTTGATTCTGCAAAAGTTCAGTTTGATAGGGAGATGAGCACTTCTGGAGCTGGGATTCCCCATGGAAGAATGCCGGCTTTTTGTGGGGTTGAACCGTTTTTTCATGGAAACCCCAGGTGAGCAAACCCTACCACTAAATTAAATATTTGGTTCTTTTCCTTTTCTTTGTATTAATTTCAAACAAATTAAAATGTGGAAGTATTGTTCTTTATGAATTTGTTTAGAAGTAGCTGTTGATTGTTCGCTTATTCACATACTGGGGTGTAGTTTGTATGATGTTGTGAGATACATACTTTTATTCGCCATCTACATTTGTGTGGTAGCATTGTGTTTGAGGCAAAAAATTGGTTAACATTCCTGTCCTTTTATTGTTGGAATTAATCTTTTAGGTTTTGTGGTCCTTAATTGGAGTAAACGTTTTATTTTTTCAAGTTCGCACTTCATGTTTGCGAAATTTTTTTCCGAGGGTGTGTGTGTTGTTATATGTGTTGTCATACATCTCCTCTAATCATGTTTTTATTTTATTTTTTTTATTTTTTTGTCTCCAGGGTGTGGGTGATGTTTTGTTTTTGGCCAGTTTAATCCTTAGATGGTTTTCCCTGACACTGCATAGATTCTTAAAGAATAAAAAATATTGGTTAATGGGTTGAATTGAATGTTAAGTAAATGACGGGGAGCTGTAGTGAAGAAGAGGAGCAATTTTTTGACACCCTTGAGGACATCTCCTCCGCATCTGATTTGGGTTCTGATGATGGTCCAGAGAACACAGAATTTGATTCAAATGTTTCTGATTTTCTGCTAGGAACCTGTAGGTATGATGAATGGAATAAAAACCCAGCAAGCATTTGTGAGCGCCGCAATAAATTCCTAAAATTGATGCGATTAAGTTCTGAAAAGCCTGCAAGGAAAGATACCGAAGTTTCTTGCTATGAGTCCAAAACGAAAACTAATAAGACTATAGAAAATAGTGGAGCAGTTCTGGGAAGCTCAGATTTTAAAGATGAGTCTTTATCAAGTCAGTCTTTGACATCTTTTTGGTCAACTGATGCTCCACAACCATTAGATGGAACATCAGAGAAGAACCTTGTCTGTCGGGTTAAAAGCTTGGATGATGGAACTGATTTCACTGTGGATGAACCAGGGTTGGATGGTGTGCTGAATGGGCCTTCTGAAGTATGTTCAAATCAGTCGGTTACCAATGAAGAGTTTGAGAGGAATCTTTCATTTTCTCAGTTAGTTCAACGAGTCATGAGAAGAAGCATGGTAGATGTGTGCAATTTGCCAGCAGGAAGTAAGTTCGGGACAAGGGGATGGTTTAGGAAATTAGGCATTGTGGATAGTCAAGTCGAAACTGGTGGCTTAATAATTAATAAGCCCTGCACAATGGCGGGGGTGCAGACTCGGATGGTCAAGGTTCGCTCAAGCAAGAAGAGGTTTAAGGAATTCCCTGCTCTTTATATGGGACAAGATATTGTTGCACATAGAGGTCCAATCCTAACAATGAAGTTCAGTCCTGGTGGGCATTACCTTGCGAGTGCTGGTGAAGATGGAATTGTTCGTGTTTGGCAGGTGTTAGAATCAGAGAGATCAGATATTTTTGACAATCTTGATATTGATGCTGCAAGCGTCTACTTCACTTTAAATCATCACTCTGAAATAGTCCCTCTCCACTTTGACAAACAAAAAAGAAGTAAATTGATAAGTTTGAGGAAATCATCAGACTCAACTTGTGTCATTTTCCCCCGAACAGTGTTCCAGATACTGGAGAAACCTTTGTATGAGTTCCATGGGCATGATGGTGAAGTATTGGATCTCTCATGGTCAAAGAACAAGGTTTGTAATTGCACACCAGTGGCTGAGTCTTGCTAGCCAAAAGGAAAAACAGAAACAAATAATAAAAAATCTGAATATATCTTGTCATACAAAATTATTATAACAGCTTTTCTTTTCTTTTTTTTTTAATCTGCAGCATATTTTGTCATCCTCTGCTGATAAAACTGTTCGCCTCTGGCAAGTGGGATGCAACCAATGCCTCAAAGTGTTCTACCACAATGATTTTGGTAATGCCCCTGGCTACTTTCTTGCATTTTTTCTACTGCAATTTGGCTGTAGATACCAGTTGATGTAAATTGTTCTATTGGGGTATTTATATTACTCTTCTTATTTGTGATGCAGTTACAAGTGTTCAATTTAACCCTATGGATGATAATCACTTCCTCAGTGGCTCCATTGATGGAAAAGTGCGTATCTGGGCAATTCCTGACTGTCAAGTTGTTGATTGGACTGATATTAAAGAAATAGTCACAGCCGTGTCCTATTTCCCTGATGGAAAGGTTTGCTGATTTATTTTTACAATTCGTTTTTTGGTTGAAATGTAAACATATAGTCAAGAATAAAAATGTGCTTCTTACTCACCCAGGGCGCCATTGTTGGCTCAATGAGTGGCAAGTGCCGGTTTTACAATGCTTCAGGTATATCTTACTTTCCCAGTTTCATAAGCTACAATTACATATCCAGGGTTATGGGGATTTTTTGATATATCTTGACGTGTATTTTAGGTACAAATATGCCTCTTTGCTTGCTTTAAATCATTCTGCTGATTGCTTCGAATGAACTTTTTACAGCTGGAGACTTATCACAATTTGTTTGTGATTTGTGCATGTATTTTTAGTGTATGGTGTTCAGTGAAATGGGAAACTGACATCGTTTGCTGTTTTCTAGTGTTTTTAGTTTTATATGGTTTGCCTGTTTTGGCACTTCTTTATTTTTTGTAAAGGTGCCTAAAAAATAAACAGTTTAAGTAGCTTTTTGTCTCAACGTCAGTGTTTCGATATCGTTACTACTAAGAGCCATTATAAAATTGTTATCATTTATAAATTTCATCCATGCGTTTTGATTTACCGCTGGATTTAGTGAAGTAGAATCATAGCATTTAAGTTTTTGACTTTATCATCATCAAATATTCACTAAAAAATGCTGGTCTCGAAGTTGCCAATTCCTTCTGCATCAAGCAACAGGGTTAACTGTATTTCGAGGTTCCTCAAACCTTTTATTCCTTGGCCACTCTATTTACTGTCACTAGCTGCTCTTTCTATTGAAAGCAGAAAAGTCGTTAAAAGTATTCTGTTTGTCTGTACTATTTCATGGAATCTGTACCCATGCTTTCTGAATGCAAATGGTTAGTTGGAGTTCTCCATACGTATAACTGATGTTCACGATTTTAATTTCCAGAACAAACATTTGTAGGTTATATACCTCTACGCAACGATTATCCTTCTTAAAAGCTGAAATAGGGTGATATAGTTTCCAGATTGTAGTTTTGATAAATACACTGACTTGATCGATGTGGAAGAAGATTTATTCTGTTATGATGCATGATGAGTTCCTTAGAGAACACTAAGCTGTCTGTTTTACAATGATCAGATCATCTCCAGCTTTATGCTCAGATTTGCTTAGGAAGTAAGAAGAAGTCAGCCTTCAAGAGGATTACTGGCTTTCAGGCAGGAACCCTTTTCTCTTGCTGCTGCATTTTGTTTATTTCCCAGGCTTTGTATTACGTTCTGAAATTCAAATAACGTGACCTTTCCTGGTTTCCAGTTTTTGCCGAGTGACGCAAGTAAATTACTAGTCACTTCTGGTGATTCTCAAGTCTGTATCCTTCACGGGGTTGAAGTAGTCTGCAAATACCGAGGTTGGCAACTGCGCCTTGATGCCCTTTTTTAAGCCGTAGCTTTATAGTCACAATTTTAGAAGTGGAGCATTAATATGGCTTCAATGCTGCAGATCTTGTGATAGAGTTGGAATAGAATAGCTATTCCATGGGACCATGTGTGGTATAGGCATTAGCTATTTCGTAGGGATTTAAGGAATGGAATAGCTATCCCCATAAACCAAACATGATAGTGGCTGTTCTTGTTCTTTTCGTAAGAAAAACTTGTAACTTTTTAATTTCATTCATCACATTCTCATCATTCTTGTTTCTCTTGTAGGTCCTCGTAGTGCAGCAACCCAGGCACCTGCAGTATTCACTCCAGATGGGTCACAAATTGTGTTGGCTACCGAAGATTCTAACATCTACATGTGGAACTACTCTAGCGAGGATGATAATGTTTCTGGTCAAGGGAAGAACAATTGGTCTTTCGAGTGCTTCTCTTCAAACAATGCATCTATGGCCATACCTTGGTTTGGAATGATGGATGGGAACTCTATTTTCTCAAGTATGCCTGGAAAGCTTCATTTCCCTAAGCTTTTTATGGACATGCTGAGGCATACTGAAGAAAATGGATCTCAACAGTGCCATGTAACAGGGAGTTCATGCAAAACAGTTCCCATTTCCTCACCCGACCATGTTTATCTAAGCCTCAGTTCAAAGGAGATGCTTCCTCGTTCGAACTCATCTGTTATGCCGTCCCCAAAGTCGAAAACCCCGTACAAGTTTCTATGTTCTTGTTGCCATGGGATTTTCTGTTCACCTCATGCATGGTGTTTGGTGATTGTAACAGCTGGATGGGACGGGCGAATCAGGTCATTCCAGAATTATGGGCTACCGGCTCGATCGTAATGTCTTTTGGGCTAACACAATTTCTTGAATAGAAAAGTCAAGCTACAGACTCGTTGGGACAATTCAGGTTCTTTAAGGTGAAATATATTGAATCAAGCTGAAGTTGTTGCCATTGTTTCATTGTTTAATTTGTTTGCATAGAAAAGTCTGCGACTGCCTTATGCTAAAGAGAACCATATCGAGGAATCTCAGGTGAGGTTATACCCCTTTATGTATGATATAAATTAATGGATTCATATTAGAGATTCGTTTACCGTGGAATGGGACGCTCGAAATTTGCGGGGGATCTTATCCTCCCATGGCATGTTAGTAGTTGGCTTGCCTACTTATCTTCTGGAAACAGTTAAGTGAAGTGAGGGAGGGAAAGTTTGTTGTTTTTTAAGTGAAGTTTGTCGCTATCTCTGTGGAGCTCTCCATTCTGAAATGTTCTCACTCAAAGTTTGTGGTCAGGAAGATTTCTCCTGTACACAGAAGGGCTATATGTTTAACTACTTTAGTCCGTTTTCTTCTTTGTTGCCGAAGAGCTGGAACTTGCTAATTAACGACGTCGATCATTATGCACAGCGTGGATGATCCAGGTTCCCTCCGGACGGGAGCTGGAGATGGAAGCTAGACGAGAAGTGAGCTTCTGTTCTCGTGTTTTCAGATAATGTGTGTGCTTTTGTTTAAGGCAATGCTGTTTCTGTTCTTTACAGGGGTGTGTGTGAGCCACATCTACTAGTTGTCCCTGTAAACCTTTAGTATTGATTCTTTTAACGATACCGCAAGTGAGGACTCATGGTTTAATCCACATTGGCAAGAACAGCTCCCGAGCAATTTGTTCTTCACCTCTTTTCAGTCTTTCTGAGTTCTTCGGTCTTTTATAGGCTCCTTTGATTTTCCCCAACAATGGAATCCTTGATGTTATTCGGCCAATATGAGGGAGATTTGGTTATAAGCAAAGTCCTTCCTTACATAATCATATGGCCCTATGGCTCTCTTTGGTCTTAGAAAATGGTTTTGAGCTTTACAAATGCTTTAACAAGGATCACGCCCTTACTGAAATTCTAATGCGGAAGGGCAACATACCCCACGCGGAAAGCCAGGTGTTTGTCCTATCTTTACAATCACATGTCTTAGGTTTCCTAACCCATGTTCAGCGGGGTCCAGCGGGTCATGAAAAAGCTTGTTGGGTTGTCCAATTCGCAACAAGTGGATGGCAATTCTAGGTTGATTAAGGACCCGGGTGATCAAATCAACTGACCGAGCGAGGTTGCGGGTCCAATAATCATGTATGTAACTTCAAGCTCAAGTAGTTTTACTGAGTTTATCACACCCCCCCCCCCCCCCCCCCCCCCCTCTTTTCCCCCTTTTTATTTTATTGATGTTTAGGCTGAGGCATTTGAAAATTGGATGGCTACCTTCAAGTTCAAGTAGCAGCCTCAAACCATGTGAATCGAGTATATCAAAGGTAAATCAAACACTCAAAATTTGGAATACTGATTATTATTTCATGGTGGTTACATAAAAAGCACTGTACTGGTCATTTGTTTAAGTGAGTTTAGCTACCGGGCCCAACAAGCTCTCACTAGTTACATGAACCAAGTACATAAAAGATAAACCGAGCGCTAGTAAGTCAAAGTGGGATCGCCTACTTTTTCACTAGAATAAACCCAAGGATACTGTTAATCTCACCCAACTATTTGGTAACAGAATAAAGGGGAAAGGAATGATCATCCCTTTGGGAAGATCATTTCTTATCTTTCTGGTTCCATTTCTCATTGTATCCCCACCACTCAAAAACAACGTAACTCTATCTCCATTCCCTCGTCAACTCAATCTCATTTCTCCTTCCTATATTTTGTTCCATTCTCAACATTCAAACGAAACCTTTTATGAAGCTTCACCATGATTGCTCCTCTCTCTTTTTTTTCTCTTCCTTCCCAAATGCATTTCAAATAAATAAAACAAGGCCTATCACATGACATGTGTAGATCAATTATGTTAGCCTTTTTATTGATTTTGATGATGTATGTATTCACAAGAAAATAAATTAATTAGCTAATTTCGTGATATTTAATTATGGAATATTAGTATATACTTGGAAATTTTAATTAGCTACTTTGTGTGATTTTTTTTGGTCACAATAAATTAATTAATAATTAAGGAAGTATTTTTTTTCCTATAGATTGCTAGAAATCTAAGTGTTATTAATGTCATATTGATTCCCTAAAATTGATTGATTGAATCTTTATTATTGAGCCTTAAACGCAATATTTGTTAATTTAGAATGAGTAGGGATTTGTATTCAGATTTTATTGCAAGCACTTATTAAGGGTTGACTTGTGGAGCAAATATAGGAAACCCTAGTTGGTGCAGAGAAAGAATATTCTTTATTGAGATTTTATTGCATTCATTTATTAAGCGCCTAATTTGTGGAGCAAGTTTGGGAAACCTTAATTGGTAAAATATACAAATTCGCCACCTTGCTTTGTGGGACGGATTTGGGGGATATTTTTGGACTCAAAATAATACTCTAAAATATTCCTTATATCTAACATTTATTTTAGGAATTATTAAAGAATATTTTTTGTGCGTCAAAAATCATGGAAGCCCTAATCATCTCACCTTTGTGCGCATGGCCCTAGTATGGACGGCCAAGATTGGTTTCATCATGTGAAACCCTAATTTTTAATTACTACACTATATTTATGATTTTATTGAATATATATATGAGATATTAATTTGGTTTCAATTTTATAAGGAAAGAAATTAGAGAAGCAATCAAAGAAACCGTAGATCTTGAAAAATCTAGGGCTTGAGCCCCACTCCATGTGCTGGATGGCCAGCACTGATTCAAGATCTTTCCTTTTGCTCTCAAAAAATTCTTAGAATGATTATATTTTGGTTCCCATTTATTTTGGAAATTATTGGAATCACTTCTATATTATTCTAATTGATATAATATAAGATTTTGGAGTTATTTTGTGCAAATTTTTTGCAAAATATGAAAGGATTCTAGAAGATTTTAATGGTGGATTTGAAGCATGAATTTAGGTTTTTGGAACCCTATATAAAGTAGCTTAAGGCTAGGCAATTGAGTCGCGGAAGCATACAAAATAAAAAATTTGAATATTGTCTTTGCGAAAAGCTTTCTTCTTTCTTCCCCAAATCCCAAATCTTGGAGGACTTGTATTGCTAGAATCTTAGACAAAGGAGTTAAGGATTTTTATTCACTAAGAGATTGAATAGGCGCTTCATTCTATTTACTTTATTTCTTTCTTTGATTGTTTTGGGTTTGAATTATTTCCTTGGCCGGTTTTGCTCTGTAAAATTCTTTCTCAAACCCAAGATTAAATTCATACACTTTGGAAAGGTTATAGGTTCTTATTGGCCTTTGACAATATTTGATAGATTACTATTTACTTTATAAGAAATATTTGATAGGTTAATATTTGCCTTAAAAGAAATATTTGTTATATTACTATTGACCTGTAGAATCAATATTAGGTTACTTTTGACCGACAAGATTAATGGAATCTAAGGTGGGCCCTTGAAAAAGTGGAATAGGACAAGTTGTGCCAAACCACAATAAAAATCATGTGTTATTTACTTGCTTTCTTTATTCTGTTCATTGTGTGATTTATTTAGTTTCGCCAAACTTTTCATATTTGTTTTTTGAGACTTCTCCTTGTAATTGAGACTTTTTCTTTGGTTTGAGACTTCTCTTTTATTTTCGCAGCATTAATTGGTTGAGTTAGCTTTTAATTTTTTAAGGAGAGAAAACTCAATTCACCCCCCTTCTTGGGCTATTTATATACTCACAAATTTTTTGGCAGTAATAATAATCATTTAGTGGCACCACATCATTTACATCTCTATAAGATTCAGTAAAATCCGAATTATTTTCTTTGAGGCGTTTCACAATATGTGTGATGGCCTACAAACTTGACTCCATGACGAATTGCATGAAATGCATGCTCATGTTGGTATCACGCGCACGAAACCATGAAAAAGTAATTCCTCCACAGTCAAGGGTGGTAAGAAAGGGTAGAAGGACAGATGGTAAGAAGAAGGGTGGTTGGGGGGTGTCCGTATGAGGATATTTAATTTTTAAAGGACGGCCTCAATTATCAGCTGACTTTGAGGAGGAGGAGGAGGAGGAGGAGACCCAGCTTTCCCTCCACTGCCGATCGTACCCCGCTCAGTTTTCTATTGCTCAAGCCCTTTTATTACTGCCCATTAGTGCGACGAGAAGGACAAAACTGGAAAGAGAATAATACAAGAAAACTTACATTAGCATCAGTTATTTTTCCCCTCGTGCTTTAAAAGTTCTACACAAGAATGATTTTGCTTCTTGTGCTCGGAGCACCAGTCCCTCCCTCTCCTCACAGACCCATTTGAGAGCTGAGATTTTGGCAGAAGGAGGAAGAAGAAGAGAAGGGATTGATCCAAACGTCATCCATGGGAAGGGCTCCTTGTTGTTCGAGGGTGGGCTTAAATAGAGGTCCTTGGACTGTTAGAGAAGACGCATTGCTTACCAATTACATTGAAGCTCATGGTGTTGGCAACTGGAGATCTCTCCCCAAAAGAGCTGGTAAATAGAGCTTTTCCTCATCTACCACTCCTCTCTCTTGTTTTTTGTTTTTTCTTTCTTTTTTTTTTAATTTTGTGTCGGTAAATGCTTATGCGCACCACCATTGGCTTACTCTGGTGCTGTCAACGCGTATGTTAGATTCTTGTGTTACTAAATTGGGTTTGCACGAATGCACGCACTCATTTTAGCGACTTAAAAGATTTCAACCATTCATCTTGCTTAACGCCATTAAATTATTGTATGTACTATATTAGATGAGGCAACTCATGATAAATGCATCCTTTTTTCAGCAAAGTTCTTCTTTCTTTTAGTTTAATCCATTTTTGCACTACATTTTTCTTTGGGAATTTTAGTTAGTATCCTAAAACGAGTGGTTGTGGCATGAAGGGCTGCTTAGGTGTGGAAAGAGCTGCAGGCTGCGGTGGATGAACTATCTGAAGCCGGACATCAAGAGAGGGAACATCACTCCCGACGAGGATGACCTCATCATCCGCCTCCATTCCCTTCTCGGTAATCGATGGTCTCTCATTGCAGGGAGGCTTCCAGGTCGAACCGATAACGAGATCAAGAATTACTGGAACACCCACCTCAGCAAGCGACTCCTAAGCGAGGGAACCGACCCGGACACCCACAACCGGCTGTCGGATGCGGTCCGAGAGGTCAAGAAGAGGAAGAGCAGGAGCAACAGGAGGAGGAGCAACAAGAAGGGGGAGGAGGACCGCCCGCGCACCGCACGCGCGGAAAGCGTGGACCGCGAGAGGCCCACGATTTACCTCCCGAGGCCCACCCGAATCACCTCCAGGGTCCGAATCCCTTGGAGCAGCTTTGAGGATGGGACCCATGAAAGCCTCGGATTCGCTACAGACGGCGTAGGTGGCCTTCCGTGGTTTGATTTCAAAGGGGCGGTCGATAACGAGGACGACAACGGGATGGACATTTTCAACGGCGACGATGCAAAGGTTGGCCAGTTCAACAGCCCAGATTTCGTGTGCCAATCTCCCCTCTCAGCGGGGGACGCCACACTGGAGAAGCTCTACGAAGAGTATCTACAGCTCCTCAATGCAGAGGAGGATCAAGCCGCTCAGCTAGATTCCTTTGCCGAATCTCTACTGGCGTGAGAATTATTAAATGATTAAAAAAAATGTTTCATAAATAAGGTCCATGAACAAAATTTGGTCCCCATCGGTGATGTTCATGTTGATAGGTAACAATGTCACGCTGCTGAAAAGAGATTGCGCCATCATCTCAGGAACATTGTTTCTGTTCACGAAATGCTGTCGGTATCTTCATAAGTTATATGATTGAACGAGAAAAAAACATGGTATTCCCGGCGGCTGGGGCGTGCGCCTCACGTGCTTGCAAGTCTTTGTCGCTGCATTCATGTAGCGATGCCCACGTTCTGTTTAGAGTATTGAGACATTACTAATTTTAATTAGAATTATGTTTCATGCCACGGTGACAAGCTCCTCCATTTTCATGGCATTCCTCGGTTATTCATGATTACAAATTATTATTATTATTATTATTACCATCATCCTTTTTGTTTGTTTTTGTGCGGAAAAAAGAGTCTCAGAGAATAAAAAAATTCAAACAATTACGTTTATTATAATGGTGAGGGAGAAAAATGGTTCGATGGTGGGAAGCAAAAAAAAGATAGCAAAGTACTAGGGATACTGGTTGTTTGGAGTCCAAAAAGTGTGTAGTTCTGTACAGTTTTATAATTTTTTTAAAAAATAATTTCAATAGTACAGTTGGAAAATACATACAAAAATACATAATTATGTAAATTTTCATAAGATTTAGAAATATATATTTTATTCATTCTGAGCGTCGAAAGAAATGGCATTTAAAAGTTATAGTGAATTTTTAATATTTAGAATGAGCGAATTTTGTATTCACAGATCTCATGAAAAGTTTTATGCCCATGTGTTTTCATATTTTAAGTCTCAAATTATTCAAAACATTTATAAAAATAAAAAAAAATTACAAACTTACCGCATAGTTTTGAACCGGTGAGAATCTCTGTCCATACAACTAGCTGCTGCGACACCGATCAATCATACTTAATGCACATGGGACCATGATTACACGGACAGCTCGCCTCAACCAGACGGAACACAAAAAATGTCAGTGCCTCTTCTCTTACGTTTCAGGGCGCATGTACGGATTCGTTTTATTTATACTAAATTTTATGGCGTCGTGGCACACGTGGCCTCGTGTGTACGGATGGGAGCACCAAGTGTCCGTGTTTAATTGGGGGTAGAAAACATTTTATGCTGACGTAGGGCTCTGCCAGCCTCTTTAACAGTGGCCTTTTCCCCCGCCGCTGCACGAAGAACTCATCTAACTTCCAACTCGATGGTGTAGTCTTCGGTAGGTTTATTTAGCGTCGTCAAAGTTTGCCATATAACCACTCTTTTGACAAAAGGCCATGATTGATCCTCGCTCTGGTGGTCACGTTGATTAAACATGACTAAATATGGCTGAATTTTCTTGTAAAGCCAGTCACTATATTTTTTATTTAAAAAAAAAAAAAACCCGCCATTCAATTGGATTGCTTACAAGGGTTAAACCTCAAGTTTGATGAAGTTGATCCAAAATGAATCAAAATGGATCTTATGAGTTGAAAAATGCATGGGGTTAGTTGAGCTCGTGGGGGTCATGCACCTTCAAGTCTCAGAACAAAAAAAACGGGTAGGTGTGTGGGGCCGGTGTTGTCTGCAAATTGCAAATTTGCTCTAGTTTTGTTTCTTTGTGTGGATGCAAAATTGCGGTGGACGGTCACGAGGGCTCTTTGGCCCTTGACGTAGGCTCTGAATTGACTCGTGATTAGATTATTTATCCTTTTATTTGAAAGTAAGGTATTAAATCATGCTCAACAAGGAAACAAGAACTAATCACCTAATGGGTTCGTGGCACGGAATGTAGACAGATATTTCATGAGTATGTGCATATTGAGAGAATTATGCGGGGGACAGCTACTTTTAATACTCCTATTAAAATACGTAAGCGATAATTATGACATGTTCCCGATCATTTATAATAGTTATTTCTTATCTATTTTATAGTCATTTTACTTATGGTTTATCGGGAACATAATTTTTTATTTTTTTAATATTTTTTGAATGTTAAATACACATGCGCCCAATAAGTTTAAAACTTGAGGCCTTCCGCATACCATAAGAGAAGGAGATGCTACTAGACTAATGGTCATAGATCGTCGAGATATAGATCTTCACCTGTTATGTTTCTATTAAATAGGCATTCCAGTCCCCATCTATTCCGTTTTTATCAACCAAAGGAGTGTAAGTCAAGGCGGTATGGAGTATGCTTTTGGTAATAATTACTGATGGTATGAATTAATCACGAGTGGCAGGAGCTAATCACGAGTTTGGTTTGAGGCATGGTATAGAATGATAACAGAACATGTACTTCATAAAAATATAACATGAATAGTTACGAAACTATCTATTTCAAGGTAGGAACCATTTTAGTGATAGTCCATAGAAGATATAACTCCTTGCATGTTATCTTTTTATTAAATAACTATTTCATCCTTCCTCAAGGAGTGGCAAATGGCAAATAATGGTATGGGATATATGATTTTGGTAAAATTCAATGGTGTTTTAATAATGACATAAATTCTTTTTTTTTTTTTCTTCCGCTAGTTGAGGGAGAGTGCTGCTGTGGTAGGGTTTCGTTATTTTGTTTTTTTTTTATTTATGTTTTCCTTTGTCTCGATGGTATATACCCTTTCATTCGCGTCGTTTTGAGGTGGTGGGCCGAGACACGTTTCGAATGTGGTGCCTTTTTATGGCCCCAACGAGGTGGGAGCTGCAAGATTGTGAGCCATAACAGTTCCATCTGCTAAGAAACCTAAGCCACGATTTTATTCTCATTTTTTCTATCTCTCGCTCTCATTTTCAGAATTTTTAAGAATAGAAAATAAATTTGAATTTTTATTTCTATTTTATAAATTCTGAAAATGCTTCTAAAATTTTTTGGGACTCATTAATAAATTTGAGAATGAGAAAATGTCACTCCTAAAAATTCTCAAAACTTGGAGGACTATGTTTACCTCCCTCTTCTACTTAAGTCAACTCACAACTATCGATAGTCTAACTCCGGTCGCTATTGTCGCCGAATTCCTACTAAAATATTCCAAAATATGACCAGATTCTGGCCACTTCTGCCATATTCCAGCCATATTCTGACCGCTTTTGCCGGATTCCAGCCGCTGTCATCAAACTTTGCCATGTAAAAAATAGAAATAAAGTGTACAAACCAAACATGTTTCTCATTATCAATGAGAAATGAGAGCATGAAAACGAGAACAATGAGAAACGGGAACAAATTTTAAAAACAAGAACATGGAAATGGGAATAAAATTAAATGTGGCCTGATTTCTCCGGGTCTAGAAATTTGGCATGCATGGGAATATATTAAATAACAGGGAAGGAACATGTACAAATTTGCCTAGTATAATTTTTAAATGGACATATTTAGTCGGAAAATTTGTTTTCCCGATTTTTTTTCCAGATGAAATAGTTATGCCAGAAAAATTCAGAAAATACTTTAGTTTAGTCAATAATCGAAAAAAAAATCTTGAGGGAAAATTTCGTAATTTCCGGTTTGAACAACACTAGTCTAATCCGTTCCACAGGGAAGGAGACAGCCCTCTTTCCAGAAGACGCTAAATCATTTCTAAAAATGTCATTTATTTTCTTACGGTTAATACTGAATAAGGGAAAAAATAATTTGTTAAACATCTTTTTTATGTCGCTTTCATTAAATCCTTCAAAAAAAAAATGGAGGCTAAATTTTAGGGAGAGATTACCTTGATTGCCGCTGAATGTGACTATTGTTAGAATTTTGAGATGCAATTTAAAAGTTTTATTGTAAAGATAGAAATAATATGTTGGGTAGCTTTTACTGAGGGTTGGTTTGGTTCATGGGATCTCACATTCTCACTCAATATTTATTTCACAGGAAATGCAATGTCCAAAATATGACATTATTTTGTTTCGTATACTTAGTCGAACTTCCTAAAATATCACATTAATGGTATAAACAAATGCTAAAATATGTTTGAATTTTTTTTTTCATGAGATTTAATGTTGTATTGGTTATATATTTTAGTACTTAAAAAAATTGAGAAACCAAAGCCTTTAAGTTTAGTGAATTTTACTGCTCTAGTCCTCCTCAAATGTAAAATATTTATACAAAAATATCCTAAATTTACCCCTCTCTAAATATTGTTTGTTTCGGTAGAAAATTCTTAGCCTCCTCTAGGTAAATTTTTCCTGGTAAACTACCCGATGAAAAAGCATGATACAGACGTATCATGCTTCACAAGATGACAACGCACTTGTGGATCCATCTCCCAAGCAAATGGGGGCACACTTTTTTTTTTTTACTAGGATAAATTCATTTATCTCAAAAAATATTATTTTGAGAAAATCCTATCATTCACCTGTAATAAGTGAAATTTGTCTGTATATGTGAGATTCATCCATACATATAAGAGTTGAGATTTACCGAAAATACACTTCTTCAGAAAAAGTAATATTATTTTTTAACACTTTTTGGTCAAGAGTGGTATTGCTCTTCAACTAATAGTTATAAGAGGGCTCTCTCATGACAGACATTCAAACTCAAACCCCACCCTACTCTACCCTACCCAATGACACACTGAAGGCCACTGGCCTATTCCAATGTCCCAAAGAAAATGAAAGAGAGGCAAACACCAATACGAGGTACTGATAGGACCGACTTAGGGTAGCTCTACGTCCACGACAACATGTTCATCATAATTGATTCACATGCCGTAGTATTCCAAGTGTATTCTTTGGATTTGTTCGTTAAATAGATTGACGTGCCACCATCGCAAAGGCCCTAGCAGTAAAAGAGGTCGCGTCATTTGCAATTCAAATTTGAAATTTCTAAAGGAAAATAATCAGATTTATATGTATCCATATGGGGACAGAGAAGAGGGTATGCACTCGTATGCATGCAACTTGTGTGTGTTCGAGTCCAAGACGATGTAATTTCATTACGCACTTTAAGTGCATAGTGAAATTTTATAGCAAAATAACGTCGTTTTGGGCCTAGACGCACCCAAGTTGCATACGCTCGGGTGAATATTCTCTTTTTTTTTTTTTTTTCAGGGAAATGCTAAAATTGAAGTTTCTAAAGAAAAATGATTAGATATATATGTATACATATAACGAAATGCTAAATAGAACCAAAGAGCCACGTGCTCTTTCTAGGATCATCCCTTGTAGATCCTAAGATCAAGGGCAAAGATTCTGGCTGTTGGGTTAAAAATTCATTAAAAAAATAAAATATAACAAATTATTTCCATAATAAAAAATTATTTATTTTAATGTTAACGCTAAAATCAAAATTTTTGCTCATTCTTAAATTTTAAAGGATGAAGAATTTAATTCAAACATCTACTAACTAAAAATAGAATTTATATAATATAATAATCAATTTATAAAAATAGTTTATTATGAATAATATATTTATTTACAATAGGAATTTTTATTACTATCATTATTATTAATATTATTTTAAGTTATATGATCTATGTACTTAAGCATGAATTTCGTTAATCTGTTCATTAACAAGGATAGTTATGATATTCTATTTCATGTGCACATTTCAGCCTACTTAAAATCCCACATTTCCATATCCAAACTCAGGAATATTAAGCCCTCTTTTTTCAGGAATGTGAAATTCCAGGAATATGAAATTCTAGGAATGTGACAGTCTCAAATAGATTCTAGATAGATTCTAAGCAGATTCGGCGAACCAAACGAACCCTGAAGGTCACTGAACTTTCAGAGTTATCTCAAAATAGTCATAGTACTTTGATTTGTCTCATTTTCCAGACCAAACTTTCATAATATCAAAATTCTACCATTGGTGTTAAGTCTCTTTAATAGGGTGCCCACTTCTCTCCATTTTATCTGTTAATTTATCTATGCATTTCACTCTCCTACTTAATTTCAAGTCGTTTTAAAATAATTTTAACCACCCGAATTGAAATAACATTAAAAAATACAAAAGCTCATCAATTTTCATGAGATTTATAAATGTTGCATATTCATCATAATCATTGAAAATTAAGAAAATAAAAAATAAACTACGCTGAATTTTCAATGCTTATGATGAATGTATTCCACATTTATAAAACTCATGAAAATCGATAACCATATGTATTTTTGTATGCTATTTCAATCTCTATGGTTGAAATTATTTTAAAATGTCTTCAAAGTGACTAGAAGAGCAAAAGCAGGGTAGAAATTGCCAGATGAAATATAGAGAAATCGGGTCCCCCTTAGAGAGACTTAACAATTATGATGGAATTGTAATATTGTGAAAGTCCAGTAACCATTTTGAGACAACCCCTAAAATTTAGTGACTTTTAATGAAATTTAGCCCAATATGCTAAAATATGTTTGAATTCTTTTTTTTTTTTCATGCGATCCGATGTTGTACTAGTTGTATATTTTTGTAATTAAAAAATTTGAGAAACCAAAGCCTTTAAATTTAGTGAATTTTACTGCTTTAGTCCTCCTCAAATGCAAAATATTTATACGAAAATATCCTAAATTTACCCCTTTGTGTATATTGTTTGTTTCAGTAGAAAATTCTTGGTAAATATTTCCTGGTAAGCCACCCGATGAACAAAAATGATAAGTATCCTTGAGCACGGGTTGTCACAAAGGCACAAGTGACTCATCTCGAGCTTCACAAGATGACAGCGCACTTGTGGTTCCATCACTTTCTTTCTATTAGGATAAATTTATTTATCTCAAAAAATATTATTTCAAACGAATCCTACCACTCACATGTAATAAGTGAAATTTATCAGTGTACGTAAGATTCATCCATGCAAATAAGCTTTGAGATTTACTGAAAATATACTTTTTCATAAACAGTAGTATCACTTTTCAACACTTTTTTCGGAAAGAGTGGTATTAGTCTTCAATTAATAGTTGTAAGAGGGCTCTCTCATGACATAGACATTCAAACACAAACCCCACCCTACCCAGGGACACACCGAAGGGCACTGACCTATTCCAATGTCCCAAAGAAAATGAGAGAGAAATAAACACCTATACGAGGCATTGGTAGGATCCATTTAGGGGAGCTTTATGTTCATGACAAAATGTTCATCATAATTGATTCATATGCCGAAAGTGTATTCTTTGGATTTGTTCGTTAAATATCATCTCAAAGGCCTAGAGGTAAAAGAGGTCGCGTCATTTGCAATTCAAATTTGACGTTTCTAGAGGAAAATAATCAGATTTTGATGTATCCATATGGGGACAGAAAGGGAGGTATGCACTTGTACACATGCAACTTGTGTGTATTTCGGTCCAAGACGACGTCGTTTCATTAAACACTTTAAGTGCATAGTGAAATTTTTTAGCAAAACAATGTCGTTTTGGGCCTAGATGCACCCAAGTTGCTTACGCTCGGATGGGTTCTATAGGAAAATGCTAAAATTTGAAGTTTCTAAAGAAAAATAATTAGCTTTATATGTATACATATAGCAAAATGCTAAATAGAATCAAAGAGCCAAGTGCTCTTTCTAGGGTCATCCCTTGTAGATCCTACATGAGAGCAAGGGCAAAGATTCTAGCCGTTGGGTTAAAACTTTATTAAATACCCTACTCATCACTAAAATTTGAGTGGACAATAAGTTTCCATCCAAGTACTCAAAGTTTTTAAGTTTTTATAATCTGACAAGACTCAAATTTTTGAGTCTTCAAGGATATGTATAGGATGTCTAATGAAAAAAAAAAAAAAAACTAAATTGGAGTGTGTTTTATCAAACAATTAAGTGATTGATTTTCAAAACATTTATCAAAAGTATACTTATGCAAATTCATTGTTAAAAATTTTCAATGCTAAATTTTTTAATTTTACCCAACAGAGCCAAAGACTTAATTTTGCCTAAATATTAGATTAGAGTGTCAAGTACGAGTAAAATTTAGTTAAAACCTTGAAGGAAGGATGTGATAATAGCTTCGATCCACTGAAATGGATGGACATAAAAATTAGCGTAAAAGTATTATATTTTTAAAATGTCGGAATTCACTTTAAGTGGGGAAAAAAATATAACAGGATAAATATTTTGGGTTGAAACTAAATTTCACCCGGGAAGCCAATTATTTGGGCCTTTTAATGAGGCTCTTCCCGGCCCAAGGGCCTCAAAATTAGGTGTATAGTTATGGAATTTCGCCGGAAGCCCATCGCTGGAGAACTATTTCAAGTTCAACCCCAGCGAAAGTAGCTTAATTGAAAACAGGCCCCCGAAGTTCGAACAATGTCATCTAGGACCCTGAGGAATTAAAACTGAAACATGACATGGATTCGCGGAAGGGCTTAGGGTTATGGGGGAACATGGGAACGATAACAGTGCCGTGGAAGCTCCTCCTACTGAAAGCTATGGAATCCAACGCCGGCGTCAAGCACTCCTCCTACTTCCAGCTCGTCTGATTTCATTCTTTTGTTCCATTAACTTTCAACACAAATTTTAAAAACCTTTCATTTTGATCTTGATGTTGGATATTCTTCCGTTTCTCCTTTTATATTCTTCCAACGTTTGACATGTTGGGGAAGATTTGGTCACTTGCTTGTGTTGATTTTCAGGCGACGATTGGAGCCAACGGAAGGCCTTCAAATCGGACTGTTGTTTTTAGGTCTCTCTCTCCCTCTCTCCCTCTTTCTCCTCTAATACGGTAAAATGATGGGTGCTTTTGGTTTTTGGTTTACAGGGGATTTCTCGAGGACTCTGAAAAGATACAAATTCATACTGATTGTCGAACCCGCAAGGTTCTTTGTCTACGTCCTCAATTCTTCCTTGTACAACTTGATATTTTCTAATTTGTCGGGGACTTGCTTCTTAATTAGTTTTTTTTCCCCCTGATTTGGTAGCTATTTAATTGTATTTTACGTGGTTTTAAAGTCAGAAGATGTTCAATGTTCATTTTCCGTACATCTTTAGTTTGAGTCTCTTTCTGTGGATATGGTCTTGTGGTTATTGTTTGATTTGAAATTGTGCAGATTGAAGAGCTTATGCATTGTCCATTTGCTGAGGTATAACCCGCAGATCCTATTGTTTTGAAGCTTTTATTAGTTGGTTTGTCCCCTTTGTTTTGTTGAAAGCTCTCACCCCTTATTGTTTCAGATATGCTGGTATTTTACGGATTCTTGGGAGCAATTCCGGATTAATGGGAAAATCGATGTGATTGATGGTTCAAACCCCGACCCTGTGAAGCTTCAGGTTTACAGATTTGGCTGTAAATCTTAATCTTGATTCTTTTCTCAAATCATTAGTAGAGGAGAATTAATTGCACTACCAATTTGCTAGTTCTCTGAAGCAAAGGATTGCAGGACATATATACCTTGATCTCTGAACCTTCTTTAGGCATTGTAAGAAACCACATTTTGTTAGTTGATCATTTAGTCAATCGTGAATTATCATCGATGCATATTAAGATTTCTGTCTAGAGTTGTAGCTATACTAAGGCATGATATATGTTTTTAGCAATTAACGGCTCCTGGGATGTCATACGCTATTGTTGCCTGACTGTACTGTCTTTTGAAATTGTTCAAACCCTTTGCATTGTAATGCATCTAGCAGACTGCAACGATGGTTTTACTACAGTATAGTGTACTAGACTGACCTTGATTCATTGCTCTTCCCAATTCTTTAAAATCACACTGCAGCAGAGGCAAAAAGTTTGGTTTGATAGTTCTATGAAGTCGAGATTGCAGTACTTGGGGCCGAGTCCGGGTATTCCCTGTCTAAATGAACAGCATCCACAAGAGTTCTCTCTAGATGCTTCTGCAGGCCCAGTTGCTGCATTCTGTTTGCTAGTTCTAGATCCGGATCAGGTGCAATAGCTGCTCCAGACTTGAACTCACTCAGTATTTTTTTCTAGATAACTTTTTGGCCTCCTTATGTTTCCCTGGATTTATCTTATTCACAGGTTGATTACTTGAATTTAAAGAGTAATCAGAGGCTAGCATATAGTTCCATACAAAATCCAGATGGGGGCAAGTATTGGACTTCAGAGACAATCAACCCATGATGTTTGTTGTGATTTTTTAGTCTAGGATTAACTGCAGTATTGCTTCCGATTGAAGCAGTAATAATTATTGATTTAAAGTAGATTCATTTTTATTCCTTGCCACTCTGTATAAATATTCTCTTTTCCTTTTATAGTTAGAGACAACAATATGCGACATTGCATACATTAGTCTGTATCTAAAATTTCAGATTTGTGTTTCAGTTGATTGTGTCAGGATCCATGACATATTAGGAGAGTCTTGTGCCAAAAAAAGTATTAATCCTGCTTACCTCCTTTTGTTTTTGTGCACTTGAATCAATGCTGTGGATGTGTATCGCTCCCTTGTAAAGCATTTGTCTCAGTTGATATTTTCACTGTGGTATTCAGAAAGAACTCCATAATTTGGGGAGAACTTATTGAAAAACGTGGAAAAAAAACTTGTTTCTTTCCCAACAGAGGTTGTGCAATACCCTTTTCATCAAGAGGCCTCTCCATGGAAGGAACTTTAAAAAATCACGTGTGCCTGTTTCTCACCTGCCTAAATATTTATGACGCTTTGGTATGCAAATGAGTACTGGGTCGCTGAACATGTTAGGCTTTCTTTCCCATTTTATGAATGATCTTGTTGACTCCTTGGCTGAATTTGTTTTCTTTGTATTAACCTATTAGCTGCATACACCTTCTGAATCTGATTTCTTTAGGAGAATGCTCGTGTCATAATCTACTATTCCCACTGTCATAATCTATTATTTCCATTGTAGCACTATACTATTTAACAGTATGTGTAAAATGCTTCTATTGAGTTAAATCCGATCTTATGTGGTTTCTCATCTGATCCTGTTCTTTAGGTTCTTGGGTTTGATTTAGCAAATGATTGGGCTTTAGGCTCCTTTTAGTTTAATGATGCACCTTATGCAGGCCTACAGTTAATCTCAGCCGGCTGTGTTCAAAGGTGTACACTATTTATAAGTTGCAATTCGTTTTTGAAGTACTTTTATTTCATCTTTTTTGCTGTACATGTTCGATTATGATACCATCTTCTCTTGGCTTAAGCCTGCTAACCATCAAAAGAATTCTTGCTGTAGGAGGTATTGGAAATGTATTTTGCAGATGATAATTCATGAGGTACCGTTGTCTTTACATGAAAGTCTTGTTTTTGCATTAGTTCTTATAGTGTGCTTAATGAACTAATTTGTTTAATCATCCTTCGTGTAGAAAGACAGGCCCAATAATTTGGGCCTAGAACTTTGCTCAGAAAACCTATTGCTTGTTCACCTTGAAGGAACCCCTCCCTCCGAACAAGCATGGGTTTCTAGTGGGCAAAAAGACATTTCGATTCCTAGGGGTGAAAAAAGGCATTGCCACTCGCTTAATTCACAAAATGTAATGAAATAGGTATTTTATAAAATTATAACATATAAGAAGTAATATTTGAATGAAATATAAGTTAATTGGGTACTCCATGGACCATAAAGGAGATAGACAAAAAATATATGTTATTATCGATTGCCTAGGTTGTAATAGTTATTATTTGTGTATTTCATTCATAGGCCTTAAGAAGAGTTATTGCTTACATACGGCTCTCATTGTTCATATTATATTTTTATGAAATACCAATTGCATTACATTTTGCGAGCCAAATAGGGCTGTTAGAAGCATAGTTGTCAAGGTGCCACCTAGACGACAAAGCGCCCTTCAATTCCTTGTTGCCAAGGCAACCTTGTCAACGTGTGCAGGCACCTTAGGAATTCTTGGGTCACCTTGGTACCTTAACAACTATGGACAATATGGTTAGAAGTGAAGCTATTCTTTTCGGTGCTATCTGTCTGCTCTCATATTCAGCTGTCTTTAGTAGAAGTTATATAGCATGATTATTGAATCATGAACTATTTTGCAGATTTTTAAAATCATAAAATCATTTGAAGCATCTAAAAAGTAATTATAAAATAATACCCATGCGAGATATGACCCGAGAGCAATTATACATGTCCTGAAATAAAATAGATGGTTTAGAAACAGTACATACCTAAGAACAATCTGAAATTCTAAGGCTATCATCGAACAGCCCTTTTTCAGAAGGTGGTAAAAATTATTTTTAGAAAATAAAGTAATATACCGTGTGATGTGGAGCAGATCCACTTGGGAAAATAAAAACACGGACAGCTCGGTTCACACACGCCCCACTTTGAACAAATTTCTAATTTTTTTTGTTTTTTATTTTTAATCTTCACCGCTCTCTTTTTTTTTGCTGGACCGAGCACCCCATGTGCGGCACCTGATTCCCTGCAGTTCGTGGTACGGTTTTGCCATTTTTTATTTTTGAGATATTTTAACGGATAAAAATATAAAAATTTATTAAAGCATTTGAAAATTCAGCAAAGCCTTCAAACTTCAAAATTTTTAATACTTAAGATGAATGCGTTTTTAATTTTCAAATATTATTAAAATTAATATACCTATATATCCTAACATGATACTTCTATCTATACATCTATCTATACAGTTAAAATTATTTTAAAATATTTTGAAATTAAAGTAAAAAAAGGCCAAACTGTGCCACGGCAAATCAGGATTCAAAGTTCTATATCATCTTCACCTCTCTTTTATTTTTGCTTTCCTTTTTTAACCTCCACCTCTCGTCGTCCGTAAATACTAAAACAATTCATTCCTCCGGTTCCAACAATTATGGAAATCATCATGACTAAAGTTTCGTTTGTTTGTAGTAATTAGAACAACACATATCTCATTAAGAATGTTTCCGATCCTCCTGCGATCTCCCTCATCTCTCACGCTCTCTCTGATCTCTCTCTTCCCTTCACCTCTTTTATTTATTTATTTATTTTTGTTTTTGTATCAAAAAAAATATATACCCTCCCTCTTCTCTTTCACTCCCTCCCACGTTTTTTTTTTTACATCAAAAGAAATCAAACCTAGATTGGGTTTGATGTTCATTTCGAAACCAAACCCAGATCTGGGTTTTGGGTTGTTATCAAAGCTTAATCTGGGTTTGATTTCGAAATGGAAACCACACCCTTGATTTCGATTTAAAAGAAGAGGGGAAGGAGAAGATAATATGGGTTGATTAGGGTTCTGATTAGGCGGTTTTCATTTGAATTAGGGTTCTTTTATGAAGTTTACTTATGAAGGATTTTGGGTGAGAATTGCAGGTTTTTGAAGTTAGAAATTTTAATTTTGGAAATAATTTGAGTTGGAAATTTCTTGAAATTGACTTGAAAGTTTTATTTTTTTACAGATTTGATTTGATTTGGAATTTGTTTGAATTGCAGATTTGATTTCCTTTCATTTTGTTTGAGTTAGATGCTCCATCATAAATGCCACGACATGATTTGAGGAAAGGAGGAGAGGGAGGAAAGAGAGTAAGGAAAGCATGGATAATCGTTTTGCAGATTCAGATTAGGGTTTTTTGTATTTTGAGAATTTTTAATTTACAGATTTTTTTATAAAAAAAACTATTAATTCAAAACAAATATTACAAAACAAGAAGGAAAAAATGAAAACATAGTTGGTTTATAATTAAACAATTTTACTATTACGTATTCAACATCTCTTATTATATCCTAACTAATGCATGTATTCAGAGATCCTAATCAAACTTATTTATTAAACACCACCTAAAAGAGTATTGATTGAATATATGCAACTAACTTTTTTTCTTTTTTTTTTTGAAGAACCAATTTACTGCAACAGAGCTTAATTGTCATCATAAATTTCAGCCTGTGCTACAATTTTGAACTGCTCTGCTGTAATCATTTTGAGCAACAAACCTGCAAGAACACTTCCATTGTTTGCTCTAGCAAATATGTACTGACCAAAAAAGAAAAAAAAAGAAAAAAAAAAAAAAAGAACTGTTGTTTTACTGCAACGCACGACGGAAGTGGCATTCTGTCAAAGTTGAAGAGAGCAATATGATGAGATTGCTACCCGCGAAGAGTTGTGTTAAGAGGGTTTACATCAGGAGGGCCTTACGGCCGTGATGCTGAGGCACCTCGTTTGATTAATGGGTAGCCTTGAAAATAAAGAACAGTTAAAAACAGGATTTAGCTACCTTTTTTAAATCAGCTGAGATAAATATATTGAAATTTTGATGGAGGGAACACCTGAAGAAAAGTCAAGAGAGCCAGGGAGAACCAATGGGTTCCGGATGCAGCCAACAAAACTAATTGCCAGACAAGACCTTGGTGCGGCGCAAAGCCACAAGATGCATGGCAATGACGGCACATGAGAACACTATTACTACTACTACTACTAATGAATCATGTCCAACAATTATCGGCACGCCCTCATTTTTCTTTGCATCAATGTAAACACGCATGACTGCAAGTGATCCATCCAATACCTTATATTCGGGTCAAAACTACAGACTGGTCCACGTTCAAATATCGTTTACTGAATTACTTACCTAAAACAATGGGCCATATAATTATATCAATGACAACATTAAAGAACAAAATAGAACCATTCAGCCAAATGAACACAGATCGAGAAGCACCTGGGAGCCTTGCACTAACTGAAATGCAAGAGTTAACAGTGAACATAATATCCTCTTATTAGTAGTCGCAGAAAGAACTTCATAAGTACTAAGCCCAAGTCATCATTATTGATAAAGTTACAACTGATTAAGAAGGAAATAGAATCATCTTCAATCTTTCAATCACATCCACTCCTTATCAGATTGGGAATAAAAAATATACTTTACTCCCCAAAACAACTAGGCTAGGAAGGAGAGTGACTTTCAGTCACATGCATTTCTTAAAATGCATGTCCTGATTAAAAAAAAAGACACTTTAAAACTGTACTCGAATTCATTTTTACCACAGTGATAAAGCAAACAAATGTAATGACAGAAACTAGAATCTCCTGGCCCTGTGTAATGATTTGGCAGTTTGTTATCCCTCGGTAAGATTTGTAAGTGTTTCTGGTGCTTTTACCTATTAAAATTCACCAGATTCAGACTCAGAATATGAATTTATAAACTACCAAATCCTGGACAGGCCTGCGTGGCATAATGACACAGGAGAAGCAGAATGATTTGGCATCCACCAGATACTTCTTTTTCTGGTTTCTTTTCTTTTCTTAAGGTAAATTGGGAAGGAGGGAGGGGTGATGAGGTCTAAACCTTCCAACAGGCAGAGGGGCATGAACCCTAGCCACTGGGCCATTCTTGTCTTCTTCATCCACAAAACATTATTACAAGCATATTCCACCCTATAGTTTGATGAACACGCTAATGAATCCCTAGAAAAGGGAAGCCTATATACCCTACCTTCCGAGTGGAAGCATATTCCAGTCCTCACATATGGAAAACATGGAGGGAGCATTTGCATATTGGAATCAGAATGGAAATGGGGAAGGAAAAGGGAATTAGAATGTGATGTGGCATGGAAAAACTTGTGAATCAATGTTCACTTCTATTGTTTTCTTTCATATTAACAAGTTATGGCCAAAAGCCAGAGAATGCATTGCAACATAACAGTTGCAGAGACTGCTATTCCTTGAAACAACCAGAATCCAATCATCGTAGTAAACAACAAAGGCGATAACAAGAATCCAAAATTCAGCTAGACTCAGCTATTGTAATGAAAATTCGGGAGAAACAGAGAGTAAAAAAATCCTCATTTCTACAAAAAAACGTTCACACGTTCATGGGAGCCAACAACAAACATGGGTACATGGAAACAACGACAAATACTTAATTATCCTTGTCAGTGTAATACAGCCCAGATATTATGTACATACATAGAGAAGGAGAAACGGCAACAAATATGAATCATTGCTTGTAAGATTTGTACAGGGAGAGGAAATTGATACCGAATGGAGCAGGAGGAGGAATCCACGGAGCATCAGAGGGGAAGACAAGGGGCGGAGGGACGGGAGGGATTGAAAGAGATGGGGTTTGTGGTGGACTTGGTGGTGGTGGTGAGGATGAGAGGGCGGAAGTCCTTGGTTTCATGGTAGTAGTCATCGTCGTCGTCGGCGTCGATGGTGGAGAGGTTGATGCAGGAGCAGCGGTGAAGGGATGCGAAGAAGGCCCACGCCACGCTCGCCCCCACCCAGTTCGCCGCCTTGTCCAGCTTCTCGCACACGCACCGATTCTCTATCACCATTTCTGTCTCCCCCTTTGCGTGGTGAAATCTGAGATGAGAGAGAGAGAGGAATTTGGGGAAGGTATGAACCAGAGGACGCGAAAGGAATTGGGGTGGGGGTGGTGGAAGACCGTTGGGTTTTTTAAAACATTCAGTACAAATACCATACGGGCCTTTTTCCTGATAGTGAACATTGGGCCCTGGGCCACGGGTACTAGCCCATTCTTCTGGGCTCATTCTAACCTTGTAACATCATCATTTTGGTTATACCACACCTACATCCTTCATAGACCGGAAGTGGCTGTCAGAATTTATTTGATCCCTTATTTTTTTTTATCCAATCCAAACACCTCCAAGAGTAGATCACACAAATTTTGACATGTCCTTATTTATGTGTAAACGGTGCACATGTAGCATTACTATTTCTCTATCCTAGCATATTTCAGGGAAAATGAGCAATTATATTAGCAAAGAATAGTATAAAATTCCCCACAGTAAGAAATTCTAACCAGGAAAAATCATCTATAGCATGTCAAAAAAAGGGTGAAGGAATGACTAAGAGAAAGGCGGATCAAGTGATCCGTCAAAAGGCTGAAGCACAGCACCTTTACATCAATCAAGCTCTTATGCATTTGTTTGGGGTCAAACTTTTTAAAACATTGCATTTTAGAAAATGGTACGTATAAAACTTGAATAAATGCTCAAGATAATTCTGTGTACATATAGCAACCATCCATTGGTGAACTGTGGGGTGTATTTCCCATCCTAAATATAGGCAAGCTTGTTGCCTTTTACATTATTATATATCATTGCCAATGATCACACATCATTAGTTCATTATAGTTGTTGCCAGACTTCCCTCCCAATTTCTTTTATAAGCAACGAAACATGATTTAAGTCGGGTGCATTTGCCAGCTTAAAACGAGTCTGAACTTTTAAGAAAATTGCAAATTGAGTTGCTACCCAACTGCATTTCAGTTTTCTCGTCCGTTGAATCTAAATCGATGCTGGTACTCGGTGATAGCTCTGTTTCTGCTTTGCTATGTTCTTTTCATTGCAACCCAAATGGAGACTTGAGAGCTTCAGCATAGTTGTTGCATGGTCGAACTAATGGAGTTTCAACAGAAAGTAGTGATCAAGCACTAATCGCCGAGATCCATGAACTTATGTTCGTTCGCATCATGCATTGTTGAAGCGAAGATCTTCATATTATATTCAATCAGATTCGGAAATCAGTTGTCAATGAAAATGAACCGCCAAAATGACTTGGCCAAAGTAATCTAAGAGAAAATGGAAAAGTTCTTATGTACTCCTACAGTCATCGTCAAAACATTACCACAAATGAAATGAATGTAGTGTGACCAAATGGCATGTGCTGGTAGTACTACTAGTACAAGTTATATGCTGGCCACTTACTCGGCCTTATTTTTGCCGTTCATAGTAAGCTCCCTTCACTTCTTCTCCAGTGTTTAGGGTTTAGAAATTAAGGAGACCAGGAGGCGGAGCGTGTAAGCCTCGGCTTGGCGATCCTCTTGTCTTCCTCCAAAGAGATCATGAGGAGATTGGATGGATTCTCAATCATCATTTTAGCAACAAGATAACCTGCAATGCTCCATGTCTGGTGCTTCCTTGCTTGCTTCCCAATGTAACATCCAGTCTTCCCATCATAATATTCGGGCCACCCATCTTTAGACAGCCGCTGCTCCACCATCTCTATCGCTCGCTTCGCTATCTGAGGCCTACCCACCTTTATACAAGCAGCCGTCAGCAGCCATAGTAGAACTGCAAGTTCCCAACAAAAGACATGCATCACGTAATAATTAGCTATAAGAATTACAATACACAGTAAGCATAGAATTGCTTACGGTATCATTCTTACCGTTCTTATGTAGCTAAATTTAAGTGATATGTTTTTGAAGATTTACAATTGTCCCTCCGTGCAATAAACGACTCTTCAAAGGAAGCCACACATAGCAGTACCATGCATAAATAGAAAGACGGAAAACCTTGATTTCTAAAGCCACCAACTATTATTCTTACTGGTAGATTAGGAATAGCTAGAAGTACTCATCAGCAATAAGAATCACTGCTCACAGTACATTAGTACCTCAGCAAGGCTTATTAGATGTGCACTAGATCCAAATTATAACAAAGAAACCTAATCGTTCTCCCCACAGTAAACTTTTCTGAGGACCCCAAATATGCAAGTATCCATAAAAACTAGTAGCACAAGAAACCTCAAGTTGTGCTGTCAGGCCACCAACTCAGCAGCTATTCCCACGGCTTGAGTACATGTGATGATTTAGAAGTCTTTAATGTAATTAAAGTGATGGATGAGAACAGCAATAATAGATTTGATGATTTACTTAAGACCAAGAATCATACAGAACTCATACACTGAAAAACTAAGGATCAATTGCACATTGAGATGATTAATCTCAAAACTTTGCCTACATATGTCGTCAATGTAAGAACTACTTTCTAGAGTAGAATCTGTTATACAGCCTATTGTACATAAAGAAGACCTTTGCCTATAATCATTAAATACTCCATTCTTTAAAGTCAAGATAGAGGGGGAGCATCTCAAAGCAGTTAAAAACGGTAAATAATGCTCACCTGGCCAGGAACCACCGTTATGGTAACTCCACCGAGTATTCTTCGGGTCGCAACCAGTGACGATCTTCCATTCATGCCCCTCCAGGGCTGGATAGGCAACCTTCAAGGGCATCTCTCCAATCAAGTCCATCCAGCGCTCCTCTATTAAATCCATAATGGCTGTAGCCTGTGCAGGAGTAGCCAGAGAGCTTAAAATAGCAACGCAGTTACCCACTAAGAACCACCTGAAGTCCATGCGAGCTGGGCTGACATTGCCGATCAGATAGCCTCCACGCAAAGGCATGAACTCAAACAACCACTCTGGAATAGACTCAGGGATGACATTGAATTTATTAACAGCAGTGTGGGAGTATTCTTCTGTTTTGTAACGGTAGATGTTATTTAGTTGTGTAAAGTCCAGCCAGTAGTAATTCTGTATGTGGAAACTCAATGCCATGATTCGCTTGTCGATCCGCTCCATCAGTTCCTTTCCACCTCGCTCTGGTTTCAGCACCTGTCGTGCACACCTTAGAGCAAAAAAGAAGAGTGCCTGAATCTCAATTGGATACCCATATATTCCCTGTTCCAAGAACCAAATTGCAGTTAGTTCTAATAAATAATTTGTGCATTTATTCATCACAGGGTCCTAAGACCTTGAGTGAGTAAGAACAATGTCTTAGGTCTGTATCTTGTTTTCACTTGCTTTCTATTACCATGTTCAGCACCAACAGTTATGGTACACATAGGTCATGGAATGTTATCCCCTACCAAAGTATGTAATGCACATATTGATGGATTGAGACCAACCAACCCTAAGCAAAAATGACATCAGATGAAGAGAATGTCCACTGGTGTTCAGCACCTAAAACCTTACCCCTGAATGTATTGTGCAATAAACCTTGACAACCAATAACACATTATTGAAGAAAAATTATAGACAGCAGGGGGAAAATTTACCATCCTCCTGTCGATCATGCTGCAGCCATCTGCACATAGAAGTGTAGGGAAAGTGTCAAAGCCATCTGAGAGGCAAAGGTATAGTATCAACTTCATTCCTCTCTGCACCTCAGGCAACTCGGATAGTGTATAATCACCAGTGCACTTAGTGTAAGACCTAAGCAGTATAATCCACCAGAACCCTGAATCAACAGGAGCAACTCTGCCAATTGCACTGCCGCCAAAATCTGCAACCAAAGTATCCTTCCCTGGGTATGGCTCATAGTGCACCTTGAAACTTGCAGGCATAACCCCTTCTCCGAGAGTGAAGTTATCAATTCTCTTTTCCCAACCTTGTAGGTGCAGGGTCTTCAACAAGAAGTTCTTTACAATCTCTGGTTCTGGGGGACTCCTCATTAGGCAGGCCAAGCCACTAGGAACGAAATCTCTCACAAACACCTGTCACCGGAAACTTGAAAAATTAATGAATTGAAATCACCTTATCATCTGTATTCTCATCCTCAAACCAATCATTTGATGCGTAATGGAAGAGACATCCAAAACATCATCTTATTGGGTGATCAAATCAACAGGAATGCAAAAGGCTCTGGCATCTGCTGGTTCTCAGGTCTAAAGAAAATACAGCATGCAAAGGATGGCCTGAAACTGGAGAAAGATATACACTACCAAGAGGATCACTGAGACTCGCAGCAATATGGAACAAAACAAGTCAAAGTTCTTTTAATACAATTCCATTTGAGCATGTTTCGAATCAAAAACCTAGACCTAATGACTCCAATCAGGAATTTTGATCACTATAATGTCCTGAAATCAGTTTTCAACAGTCCAAAAGTGACTTTCCATTGTGAAAGGAGCGCTGTCCATTTAAAATGTAATTATTTTTTTCCCCATACCGTTACAGGTATTGTTTAATGTTCGGCATGTTTTCTCTGCATTAACAATTTCTTTATTACAAACTTCAATTTTATTTCCAAAGGAAGGTAATATGATATCAAGCAGAAACTGGAAAATTTGAAATTACACTTCAAATGAAACGAAAAGGAGACTGAAATAGCGTTAAGCCCGCGACCTGTTCCGGGAACGGAAGAAAAGAAGAGAGATGTATGAAAACATTCAACTGCCTTCAAAATGTTAAATTATAAATATATTCATCTTTTGTGCGCTGGATGAGACGCAGAGGGAAAAGGATACACGACGCTGTGAACTGAAACAAGGCTAAATCTCCGAATTAAACAAGCAACGAAACAGGCATGCTCAAAGTCCTATTTGTAGCAACTTCCTCGATCGACACCGAGTTTTCACAAGAACTAGGAAGCTAAATCGTTACCGAAATACCGAAATTAATTATAGATAATATAATAGTTGTGAGACAAGCCAAATGTTGAACTAATTTATCCATGAGAATCGAAGAAAAGATCCAATCGTAACAGATGAATTGATGAAAAAAATTGAGCCATTGACATTTCGTAGTGGACAAGATCAAAGATAACTGGCATAATAAGCAAAGATCCAGCACATGCCTGGTTGTAGTTCAGAGCCTCCGAAGCAGGATCGACCGCGGCTAATGTTCCTACAGGTTTTCCCTTGAAATACACAAAAGATCTTCTCAGGCACTCCCACGCTTCCTCCACCATCGATCCTCCATTCTCTCCATTCGACTGGTGACCGTTCGATCTGCTGCCTGGCGACGTGCTCGACTCAAAGGACTGGAGATTCGTGCCGACGCTTGGCGATGGCTTCACCGACTTCGCACCACCGCCAGCGCCGCCGTCGGAGACTTCCTCCTCCACGGAGCATTGGAGCCTCACCAACTTCTTCACCTTTTCCGGCGTATCTCCGGCGCCAAAAACCTGAGATTTTTCCGGCGGATTTCCGGAAGCAGGAACCGGAGCTATCTGTGCTGTCGGAGAAGGAGATGCAGCTATGGTCTGAAGATTGACTAACGCATCAGCGGCGGCTTCGACTGTCATGACGATTGATTCCGCCACGCTCTCTGTATCAACCTCCATTTCCGGAGAGCAATGCCGCTTCTCGAGCGGAGTTGCTTGGTCGGCACCGTCGCTGGAGGCCTCTGAAACGCTCGCCGGATTCATCCGTGACAATAGAGAAAAGGCAGAGAGAGAGAGAGAGAGAGAGATTGAAGAGCATTTATAGTGGCTGTGAAAGAGTGTGCGTGAGGGTCTGCGTGTGTGTGAGAGAGAGAGAGAGAGAGGAGTGTACTGAAGTTTCTTGGAGCATGGGGACGTTGAGTTGGCGGTTAGAAAGGGAACTCGAGAGGTCTTTGAATGAAATTAGTTGACCCTGGAATACAGAATATTTACACGAGTGCCATTTCGGGTTTACCCGAATGTTTGTGTACAGGAGAAAATGCGGTTGGAAAAATAACGAGACTGCAGAGGGGCATTTTCGGGTACCGGACTGGAGGGATCGTTTCATGCCCTTCGCTCTGCGCGAGCGATGGGTGGCGAGTGGAGGATTCCCTATAGTACCCACTGCGTTAATTCGGAAGATTTGTAGTTTGTTGGTGGATGCCTTGGCTCCCCTCAAATTACAATTTCCATTTTAAAAATTTTGAGAAATTACACTTAATCTTCCTGTAATTTAATTCCATTATAAAAAAATTATCTCGTACTTTAAAAATTAACACATAACTCCTCTATTTGATTTCAATGAACTTACAAAAGTTAACTTTTCCATTCTCTATTTGATTTCAATGAACTTACAAAAGTTAACTTTTCCATCAAATCTAACTGATTGTTTTTTCACAAATTTTTTAGAGTACTTAATAGGAAAAAAAATAAATTTTAATTTCCCAAAGTACCCAAAATTAACTCATTACCTCAAATAAGTAAACTTTTTTATAATTTTGAGACCATGAAAAAAAATATATTTACTATGCCGAAAAAGAGGCACTTGGGTACAAGAAGTATAAAAGAGTCCATTTATTTGGATACTATTACAATAGGAGTTAAAAAATTAGTTTATGGATAATTTGATAAATGAAAGTCTTTTTTTTTTCATATTAAACACTAAAAAATTTGTGAAAGAACAAACCGTTAGATTTGATGGAAAATTTAATTTTTGCAAGTCCATTAAAACCACAAGAGGATTATGTGTTGATTTTTAAATCACAGAAAGGTTTCCTGCAATGGGATCAAACCTTAAATGCAATTTTCCCTAAAAAATTTGGGCTCTATTTAAAATTTCTAGGATTACAAATGAAAATAGTATATATATATATATATATATATATATATATATATATATATATATATATATATATATATATATATTCATGAGATTTGACCTCATGCTGGATGAACATTTTAGCATTTAAAAACTTAAAAAATTAGGACCTTTAAAAATTATCAACCATCTATGTATTATTTCAATTTGTATCGTTAGACTAGTTAAAAATATATATATAAAAGCTATAAAAATAAATACATTGAGGAGGAATGGAGTGTATAACGGGAACCAAGTCCGTGGATGCTCTCTCTACTAGTAATTAATATATTAGTGGGTCAGATTGCCAAAAATAAAAAAAAATCATATACTTTCATTTTTATTTGGTTTAAAATCTAAGGATTTTATTTTTTTTTAAAGTAATTTAAGTTCTAACTTTTATCAATTTTCATCCACCTTTGCTAGGTTAGTTTCTTATACGAATAAGAACGGTCCATGTATAAGCCAACATGGCATACAACATATAGAGTATGATGAAAAAAAAACTGAAGGGCGCATACTTTCGTATCATTTTGATTTTAATTCTAGAGTTCCCTAAAGTTCACTTGAACAATTTCCTTTGATGTCTCATATTAAATCATTGGAGTTTAACTATAAGATTATATATGCTTCACTAGTGAAAGTTAATGTTAAAAATTAGTTGGAAAAAAAATAAATGTTTAGGATTTACCTTGAAGTGAAGTTACAGTGTTTTCTTCTCTCTCTTTTTTTTTCATATAAAAGGACTTTATCCGTCTCGCTATGCTTGTGTAGAATATTTTGTCCATATAAATAGAGTCCCAAAAAAATGAAATTATAATATTATTTTTACCATTAAGCCATATTAACATGCGTTCTAGCAAGACTCGAACTACTTCACTAGTGAAAGCTTAGGTTAGGTTTCCTAAACTTAAGCCAAATAAAAGTAAAAGTACAAGATTATTTAATCATAATAACATTAGTAGTAATTAATTAACGAACTATCAATTAATTTAGCCAAATCGTGTGGGGACCATCCTCATTTTTGGATTGCAAAAAAATTAATTGAATTAAAATAACAAGGCCTTAGCCTTCCATTTGTCGTTACGAAGAAGAAAAATAGGAAAAGAAAAGAAATGTTAAAAATTACTCGCTCACAATGTGAATGGGACGGAGGACTGGGAAAAGAAGTCACGTGAGATTGCGCCATAACACGTACCTTTAATTAATTAAAATTTTTCTTTTTATCCTGACGTCTCATAGCCAGCGCGGTACCCATAATTTTAATTAAAATTTTATCTTTCTACCTGAACATCTCGAGTTGGGTCCTCTGGTGTTATCACTCTTTTATAAAGTATGCAATCACTTGCAATTATTTTATATGATTATCATCATATAAATTTCAACATTATGCTTTGAGGGAGATCAGCATCTCCACGTACCTTAGCAAGTTAACACTTTGAAATAAGTTTTGCACTTAATTGGTCTTGTCGTGCTTCTTTAAAATAACATGGACAAATGGGATTTAAAAGAGGAGGTGTTATAGACCCTCGAAAGAGATCACTACCTCTAGGTGCATTGGCAAGCTAACACGCTAATAAATTTCACTAAAGGGAGGTTGATCACGCTACTCCGACAGAAAAGACAAGCATGTTTTTATTGCTTTTTTGAGTTTTTAAAAGAATTCTACAATTTTCTAATAGATGAATAGTAAAAATATAATAAAACATGCTTGTTTTCTCGGTCAGGCTAGTGTTTGGGGCTCGTCCAACGAACTAACCTCCCTTTATCCGTTTCAATATACATTATTAAAACACTGAGAATGTCATAGCGAGTCCGAGTCCAAGCCCAGGCTAAAGTCCCAGGCCCAAGAGGCAGCTCATGGCTAGGTCGATCCCTAAACCTTAAAACCTATTTGAATTGAGGGATTGAAATGGGAATAGCAATGAGAATGCTTATTCCCATTCCCATTCACTTATCTGATTTTGTGCCTCAAGAATGGTCATTTCCTCGTGTGAAGGAACGAGGTTTCCATTCCTCATACTTAAGAATCGTAATTTATATTTCCAATTTCATCATGACACTATGATACTATGGTAGCACTGCATTGACTCATATGACGTCCTCTAATTGTCTTGATGTAATGCATGCTCATTCCATCATGGAACAAACTAAAAGTGCGAATGAGAACAAAGTGGGGATGGCCATTTCGTTCCATTTTCACCATCCCAATCCAACCTTAGGGATGTGACACCCTGATGAGAAGAAAGCCAGCGAGCATAACCTCCGGGGTGGTTGACACCCAATATGAAAGGGGCTTCCCTTTAAGCTTCAAACTCTAAACAATGATCTATAAATAAAACCATCCACCAAAGAGGGTAAGGCATTTGCTATTCTAAACACAATTCCTCACTCTTACAAATCTCATTTGGGTAGCTGAAAACTCTCAACCCTCTCAACTCTCTCTCAACCCTCTTTTCGTTGATTCTCAGACTCCTTCACCGGTGTTTACTAGGTTCCAGTCACCCGAAATTTTCATTGCAGCATCAAACACCAACGATATATGTATGGATTTGGTAAAGGCGCTAAGGCTTAAAAAGTTCTAGGGTGCACCTTTGAACAATTCTAAGTATAAAAATTATGAAGTGAGTACAAAAGTACATAGACATATATATAACCTATTTATTTAAGCATTAAAAAGTTATAAAAAGTTAGTACAATTATAAAGTTTTGATTCATTCACTAGTAATAAATATAAAGATAGCATAAACCAGAACACATGAAAATTGAGGTGCCCAAGTGTTCTAAGTAATGCTACTCTTTCCTAAAAATTCATCCCTAACAATCCCTAACAGATCCAACATACACATCGATAGGTCCTACCAAATATTGTGAGTGGAGATTTCTCGGAGATTAATAGATTTATTCACATATTTTTTTGTACGCTGTTCTATTCATACATTCAGAGTTGTGCAAAAATACCTCATAAAATTATTAGGAAGCAAATGGGATGCAAAGAGGAGACAGACGATGCTGTCCTGGGACATAATCTTCACCTGGTTATTTTCAAAAACAGATATCCCCGGAGTAACAAATTTCCTACCAATGAACAATACAAGTGGAGGCTGAGTTTGCCCGTTCATTTTCGAGCAACGTTGTGCCACACTGAACAAATCAAGAACCCTGAACAATACAAATGGTAACTGAGGTTGCTATAATTTTGATAAAAGGAAAGCTCAAAACAAAAGCATAACATGTTTGTATCAAAAATACTAACCTCCAACCTCTGCAATGTCAGTGAGGATCTCTTTGTCAAAGTTTCCAGATGACACCTCCATCATCTGCATGAATAAATCCAGATATGAGGAGGGCCATACTTGCAAACTGAGATGCGACTAATATAAACTTTAGGCGTCAGAGTACAAATTCAGGAAGGAAAAAAGCAAGGAAAAGGACAAGTCCACATGCATGAATAGAAGTTGAACTTAATGATGAACAACCCAAAATGAAGATCCCAGAACTGACACCAAAAACCCTACATTATATTTCCAGCACCAGGAATTCACAGTTCAAAACAAATAGTGAAGTCTAAGTAAGGAAATAAGTCCTCCAGAACAGTGTCTGAGCAAAGTGTTGATCCACATCTTATAAGCTTTTAGCTCTGGACAGTGTTACTTTACCACATAAGATTTGAAGCTGAAAAATCTAGATATATCAATGAAACCTAAAGAATTAAACTCTCAAATTTAATTAGTTCTCTTTAATAGAAGAAAACGCCTAAGAGATGCCTTAATTTTGTAGAATGTAGACCATTTAGAAAATTGATTTGGAATCATTTGGCATGAGTAGCATGAAATTATTTTGACCAAAATGTATTTTTTAAGTTATGCGTTTGGATAAGGAAAATTGAAAATGATGCCTCTTGGTCTTCTCAAAATTTATTTCCCAGAATTATCAATTTAAAATTTATGAATGTGATTCAGCTCACTCAAAAATGAGGGCCAAAATACCCACTGACTGATGCTCAGCTATATCATTTCCAATTCTTGCAATGCAGAGAACAACCATTTTCTTCACTAAATAAATGAACTGCAACTACTTCCACACACAGCTTGTAAGTTATAATCTCACCCACCTATGAAAATATCATTTTTAAGGAGAAATAGTGGTGAAAATAAAGGAACAGAAGCATATCACGTACCCTTAACTTTCTTGTTTATCCAAGTTTCTACAAGCATCCCACCACCAAATCCAGCAGCGGTGAGTGCCCCATATAGCGCAATGGCAGAGGGAAGGGATCGTCGAGAAAGAAAGTAGCATTCCGGAATTTGCCTAATCTTTTTCGGAAGCTGCTTCTTTGTAACTTGTCCTACACCGGGCTGTTTCTGAAAGCTACTACCAATGTCTTTCCAGTCCACAGCTCTTAATGGACACTTTACATCTTCAATCCCCATAACAGGAAACTAGGGCTTGCTTTATAGCTCTAATTCGCAAAAATTTAAGCTGTGAAACGTAATAACAAATGGGAAAAAAATCTGGTTCAATATACGAAGGAAAACAGCTACTTTTATTAACGGTGAACAAATAAAAACAGACTCTAAACAATCATCCTTCGGGATTCAGATTATTCTGAAGGACCGCATCACCACCTACAAAACAGGGGGAAAACATAAAAGGTAACAATTCCCACCCCCCCCCCCCCCCCCCCCCAAAAAAAAAAAAAAACCTAAATTAGCACTGTGCATGATTCAGAACTACTTAGCTCCTGATAAAATTAAGTATAAAATTGTAAATACTGAACATATCTAGAGAATCTGAATCTAAATATTTCAGTCTATTTCGATCTATTCAATATAGAGAACGAACCTTAAATCTGTGGCTCAATTTGCGGTCTTTGCAAAAACATGATAAAAACCAACTCAGAAACGAAGAAGCGTAGCGATGTGAGAGAGAGGAGGGAGCGCCGGCGTCTAGTAAGAAGAGGTCAGGAAGTGAATTAGGATTCGCAACGGGGAACATGAGAGGCCCTCGTCTTTCTCTTTCCTCAGGACAGGGGACCCTCAAAATTTATTACCCCTATAATGGATGAACGCATTTTAGCTCGCGAAATCCGTTCTTAACTTACTTGTATACGTCGTATTTTAATAATATCAGATTTTAAGATTATTATATCCTTAAAAATGGGGCTTAATATTCTCGAATATTGATAAAAATATGAGATTTTGAATATGATGAATATGTAGATGAAATAAAAAGTCTAAATTATCCTTTTAAATGAATAAATGGACAAAATTTTCATGTACATAACTTATATAACTAATAATAATAATAATAATAATAATAGAAATAAAAATTATAATAGTGATACAAAATTATAAATAAATAAATTATTCATAATAGAGGGCCCAAAATACTTTTTTTTTGTAGTTCATTATTGAATTATATGAATTCTTTTTTATATGTTCGAATAAAATTATTTGTTCTTCGTAAAGACAAATAGATGAAACTTTTATATTTAGTGTTATTTTTTATTATGCAAAGAGTTTTGTTATATATATAAGAAAAGACTATTAATGGGACAGGTGTCATGTTAATGTTACATTCCTAATATATAGACAGTAAACATAGGAATGTTATATTCCGGACATCATCATCTCAGGCATCCTATTTTGAGGAATGTGATATCTGAGCAGGAACTAAACGGGTTGAAAGAGCAAAGTTTGCTTAACTTACGAAAAAAAAATACTGAAATAATATGAAAAAAAATTTCTCAAAGTAGGTTCACGGATTATCTTTTTTCCAATATTAGTTTCAATCAAGCAATTGTCAATTGCATGACTGACTATTGAAAAGCTGTTGTGACGCTTCGATGTTAGTCACGCAATTGCAATTATGCAACTAACTTTCAAAAATCAGTTGCAATGTTTCATAAAGTCGTCACCCCTTACTCCTATAGTATTATTCTATTGGGATTTTCAAATCATAGAAGAACTACAAATTAGTTGCAATTACAAAATGAGCAAGTCATATATGATCCAAGAACAATTTAACACCACACTCCGCTATCTAACAGAGCGGTTATTTCCATTGATAGCAATTGATCTGAGACTCTACAAGTTTAATCTGTTGTTTGGTGTCTAATTACTCTCAAAGAAGGGGCGTATGCAAGCTTTTTAGTAACACCGATTCAGGATGACATTGTATTGAGCTATATATTGTTCCGACCCAACCATCCTTACCTTCATACTTGGCAGATTGATGTTAAGGTTGAGGCAATTCCAGGCCTAGATGTAGATCCACTTAGGTACGTCAATTACTTTCTGGGTCAAACATTGTGGCACCCTAGTGGGAAGAAGTCTTTGGTGACCATTTATAGAACTGCTTGTACAATAATTATGAGCACGTGTCTACTCTTTATTTAGAACCACAAATCGAAGCACCAGCAACAGATTTTGTCATTGCAAACATTGAAATCTTGTCGTACGATGACGCTACAAATGCATTATATAATAACGATGAGGACATCGATGATCCGAATTTCTCATTTTTTGACAGTGATAGCAATGCGAACTATGTAGATCCAAGAGAACCATCCACTCTGGGTTGATTAAAGGTTATTTCATTTCACATGCCTTGTGCTAATTTCTTCTCCTTGGTAGAAGAATGGCTGTCATCACACGAGGAGACCCCTCCCGTAGCATTTAATCCAAGCATTGACGACCTAAAGATCGGATTACTATTTGACTCGAAGAAGACACTAAAGTGTGCCATTGCCAACTAGCACATCTACATTTCAAAAGAATTTCGTATGAATGAGTCAAACAAACAAATGATGAAGTTGACACGTCAGCATAGGACGTCATGCCCATAAAAAAATACGGGAAATATTCAAGGAGAAGGAAGGTGCCTGGATTATCACACAATATGCTGAGAGTCACACATGTGACATGCCTAACCATGGATAGGATCATAGGAGTATAAGTTCTCTTATGATTTCCAACTTTATAAGAGAAAAAGTTAGGGAGGAACTGACCTACAAGGTCAGTCATATTATTGACGATGCCCACTACCACTACAACTATACACCTACACATAAGAAAGCGTGACTAGGAAAATAGAAGGTGTTGACCAAAGTTTCTAGGGATTGGGAAGCCTCTTTCAATGAATTAACCAAATTCCTATTAGCAATATTACAATATAATCTAGGATCTATTGCTAAGATCCCTACCAGACTGCACCCCTCAATTTTCAGTAAAGGCATGCTTTTGTGCGCTCCAACCATCAATAGCTAGCGGAAAATACTGTCGACCATTAATTGCGGTGGACAGGACCTTCCTCGTCGAGAGATATAAAAGAAAGCCCCTAGTTGCCATGGGAACTAACAAGTATGTCCAATTGCATTCGAAGTTGTCCAAGCTTTGACGTCATATCATACTTCCTGATTTTTGATGGAGCACCTTTAATTCTATCGGTCATTAACAACAAACGATACAATTTACAAGAGCTATTTGTTTTTCATCAGTTCTCTTTTAGGCATGTTTATAACAACTTCTTTAAGAAATTCCGTGGGAAATTGTTGAAGAAATTCTATTGGACAGTTGGAGTGACATCTTAATCGATGAAATTAAAGTGCCGCAAGGAATGTATAAAAGAGATGGAAGCTGAGGTTTTCAAGTTATTGGATGCCATAGGTGTCGAAAAGTGGACCTTATCTCATGATAGGGATCATTGGTATGGGAAGCTGACCCCCCAACATGGTTGAATGTTTCAATGGTGCTTTGAAAGCGCCTCGGAGCCTCCTTATCGCAGCCTTAGTGGAATGGATGTTTTACAAAATAAACAACTGCTTTAACATTCGGCGCGGGAATTGCATTGGTGGTGAGGTCTAGTTCAGTTCATGAGTAGATTTGCAAAGGCTAGCTCTCATACAATTACAGTATTTGATCATGAATGCGACATTTTCGAGGTAAAAATAATGACATGTTTCTTCGGTGTTATCCCCAAGGGGGAAACAAACAAAACCTCTCAATGTAAAGCAACCACTATATGAGGTGGCGGCACGAGCATGGGCAAGTCACCCTGCAAAGAAAAAAAAAAGAAGTAAAGACTCAAATCCATTATAAGGTGATGTCAGCCAATTTACGCTCACATTCTCTTCACGTTATGTGTCACACACCTTTACAGCTTAATCACAACTCAAAATATATTGGATATCACGAGGAGGCTCCTTCTTGCTCAAATCGTTTTTAGTAATTACAAAACCTGCAGAGCTGGAATCAGAATCTCTCATGGCCTTACCCCAGCCCATAGCCGAAGCCAACTCTAACCCCAAAAACAGCGCCCAGATTTTCACCTCCAAACACTGGCCAAGAAGAACACGAACGAAACTCCGAGCCATCTTCCACCTGTGTCCCTAGCAAGGACTCCTACCGGAGCCGAGCAGGGTCCCTCCGTTATTTGAATATAGATTTCATATATGTATATATATATATATATATATGTATATATTTTTACCCTTCTAAATATGAGAGTCGTCCAGAATCTTTTTTACGTTGAATTCTTATAATTTTTTTTAATATCTCTATAATTTATTAAAATGAAAATTGTAAATTTTGGGGGACGCTGGAGAATCTTGGATCATCCTGGGTTAGATTCACCTAAACTTTAACATCTTTATAATTCATCTTTTTACTATGTTTTCCCTCAGATAATACGTTCTTTTTATTTTTTAAAAAATATGGGAACACCGTTTAAGATTTACCTTAACTGAGTGTAGCAGTTAAGGGGGACATAAAAAGAACAAAATTATGCTAACAAAAGATCAGGTTAATTGCAACAAATCCAAATCTTCTCAAGTGTCCTTAAAAAGGGGGGTAAAAACAAAATCCTCCTCAATTGTATCCTAATCATACGATAGCGTCAAAAAGAGAGTAAACTTTTTTTACTACCACCGGGTGATTATCATTCATGTGCACCCATTAATTTATTAATAAAATAAAGAAAGAAAAGACGAGAGTGGGGAAAGGTCATTGTTCGCAGAAGAAAACTCGGTGCAGCGCGTGAACTTTTCTTTGATGCACGCGAGTCTAGCAGTAGCATAGCCGCCTACCGTCACTTTGTCGAGGCTCAGGTTCAAGGGAAAATTAATCGCCCTTATCCGAACCGTGCTTATTTTTCACATTTGATAAAAACAAAAATAATAGTACGCGTTAATAATTAATAAATTTTAACTATATAAGCCAAAACAACGTAAGATAGCCTATGAACTGATAAAGGCTCATTGTATGAATGAAAAAAGAAAATGTAAGAACATTATAAGGAATAATGTTTTTTATTGGGTATTTTAAACATGTTTAATCAGTATGAAAATTAGTGAGCACATGAATTAGTTAGTACTTTTTCGATCCGTAGAATTGAAATTCACGAGCTTTTAATATGTATTAACTTAATTAATAAACAAGTAAGGGACAAGCAACATTTGAACTTTTACAGGAGCCTATTTCCTATTGTGTTTGTACAAATTCATTCATTGGATGATATCTCTAGATTGCATGGAATCGGGTTACTAGTAGTTTAAAGTGGGTAAAGTGACATTGAACCCAATCGAGATTTGAGGACTTTTAAGTGTTCAATCACGAAAAGTTCATAGATATATCCATACTTTACATTAAAAAAAGGCAAAAATACCAATATATCCCTTGAACTTTCACTTTATTTTCAATTTGATCCTTTAACTTCAATTATGAGTAATTTGATACTTGAGTTTTCATTTTTTACTCAATCAAAAAATAAACGTTAATGGACCTCATGACTGAGTGGAATGGAATTAGGACAAGGGAGAAAAGGATTTGAGCGGAAAGAAAAGAAAGAAAATATGTTAGGAGGGAAAAGGAGGAGGCTGTGTGAACTTAACGCTACACAAGTGATTGTAAGCCTACACTTGAAATGACATGTTAATAACCAGAAACTCTTTTAATGCTTATTTTTGATTGAGTAGAAAATAAATATTTAAAAATTAAATTACTCAAAAATAAAATTAAAGTACCAAATTAAAAGTAAAGTGAAAATTCAAAGAATATTTTAGTGTTTTCGCCTTACAAAATTGATAGCAATGTAAAACCGAAAATAGTTTATTTGCATCGACCCCGCTCTCCCCGTGACGAACAAGCACTCAACTCTACCATTATTGTGCGACACCAATCCCCAAAATCCATCTCAAGCGTCGACTAAACCCCGTGAATTCCCCAACCGTTCCACGGATTTCCCATCGCTACGACTCTCATTTTTCAATCTTAAACAATCATAGCCCTTTTTTTTTTTTTTCACTTTTATTTTCTCACTCAAATTTTTTATAATAAATAATTAAAATTATCTAACTTTTTAATTCACAAACTTTCAAATTTAAAAGACCCTGATCAATTAATAAAGGCCCCATTTATTTTTATTCCCATTTTTGTTCTTGTTTTATCTTCAGATTTTTAGAAAACAAGAATAGAGAATATATTTGAATATGTATTTCTGTTTCGTAATTTTTAAAAACATTCTCAATTTTTTTGAAACTCTTTAACAAATTTGGAGTAAGAAAAATGTTACTCCCAAACATTTTTAAAATTTGATAATAATATTTACCTTTCTCATCTATTCGAGTCCATCTACCACTTTCGACCATCTAACTTCAACTATCGTTACCATCAAATTTCAGCCACTTTTTATTGAATTTCCATCATTGCTAAAATTAAAAATAAATATATTTTTTATTGCACATAAAAAATAAGAATGTAAAAATAAAATAATAAAAAACGGGAACAAAATTTAAACCAAGAGTAAACAGAGCCGAAGTAGCCACTCCTAACTGCTACAAAAGTTAAAGTAGCCGCAGATTCCTTTTGATGATTAGGAGTCTCCTACAAGCAAAAACCCCCCTTACTGCTCCTCCACTCACTACTCCTCAATTCCTCTCCCATTACGGTTTTTTCCTCATAAACCTAATTCCCATTCTCGATCAAACGGGTACCCTCCCGTCGGCGATGCCTGGACTCAAAACCCCACCCAACGCCACCCCTCCCCAAATCCACCTCCCCCAAGACTTCGATTTCCGAAGCCACAGCAATGTCAGTACTCCCACACAGAGCCGCCGGAAGTTCCCCTCGCCGTCGCCATTTTCGTCGCCAGCGGCTTCACGGCCCCGATCGCCGGGGGAGCGGAGGAAGAGGACGCCGGAGAAGGCGCCGATCGACGAAGGCTCGCTCGATAATCCGGATCTGGGCCCGTTTCTGCTGAAGGTGGCCCGGGACGCGATGGTTTCCGGGGAAAACCCGAACAAGGCGCTGGATTACGCGATCCGGGCGTCCAAGTCGTTCGAGCGGGTCTGTGCGGGTCGACCCGACCCGAGCTTGGACCTGGCCATGAGCCTCCACGTGGTGGCCGCGATCCACTGCAGCCTCGGTCGGCCGGAGGAGGCGATTCGGGTCCTGGAGCGGTCGGTTCGGATCGCGGATCCGAGCGTGGGGCCGGATCACGCGCTCGCGGCGTTTTCCGGGCACATGCAGCTGGGCGACGCACACTCCATGATCGGGCAGCTGGACCGATCCATTTTGGCGTACGAATCGGGTCTGAAGATCCAAATGGAATCCCTGGGCGAAACGGATCCCAGAGTTGTAGAGACTTGCAGGTAAAGTTCCTTTACCTATTCTTTTTATCAATTTATTTGAGGGAGAAGTGCTTGCAGGGTGACCCGGTATAAAAATGAAAATAAAAAATTCACGTACAAGCAGCACCTGCTCTTTGATGTAATGAGTTTAGAAAAATAAGATAATATATGTCAATTATTAAGTTTTTATTTATGTTGCGAATATAAAGAGATTTAAACTGTTATAATTTCTTTGAACACGGAAACGTTATGAATTAGAGGTTTGTGCGTATAAAAACTGAATCATGAGCATTCAATAAAATAAACCTGAAATGACATCGATCGATTCAGGATGTGCTAACAGTAATTAATTTATCAACTCTCTCGCACGTCAGGAACTTACAAAATTACTCAAGTGGTAATATTTTGGTCCATATATTTCAAAAATTAATTGTTGTACGACCCTTCACTCAGGGGACTCCGTATGGGTCTCCCCGGGGCACATTAGCCTGACGTGCGGACCAGTGCTAACGTGCGCATCACGATATCGATGCGTTGGAGCGCAGTTTAGTTGCGGTCGCGTCCTCTGGGGGGCTTGTCGTGCGCGTTCATGATGTTCCATGGGCCTGGCGTGGGCCACATAATTTGTGCACACATATAGGTGGATTTCCCTTTTGTTGGTCATGCCAGTTCGTGATTAGACAGTTTTATAATGTCTCAAAGGTGATGATAGTGATTCAGCAGAATTGTGGACCTCATGGACCATTTGTCTTGAGGCCGTAAAAGTAGTGGGCCTGATCGATGGATCATTGGATCCTCTGTTCTTCTTACATCCAGTTGGGCGCTCAATCGTTAAAAGAGCTACCCATTTCCACCCACCCTAGATCTTAGCTTTTTTCAAGTAAGCAAATCTATATATACATCATGCATTTCCTCATAAAAGGCACAGACAAAACTTTGGAGGATCATTAGTGCACCTAAACCCACAAATACTAGAAAGCCTCTGCTGACAAAATGAAAGCCTTCAAATGCCCAATGCATCGTGGGGTTAGTATGGACATAATCACTATAAAGTTAATACCATCCCCCCAAAATATAACCATTTGGGTACTGGATTGTTGTCAGTATGCAGATTTGATGAATGACTGTTAATAATTCACAAGCCATGAATGGATCTCGATTATCTTTGCAGGTACTTAGCTGAGGCTTACGTTCAGGCAATGCGATTGGACGAGGCAGAAAATCTATGCAAGAAGATGCTCGAAATCCATAGGGTGCACAGTGCGCCAGCATCTCTCGAAGAAGCTTCCGATCGTCGCCTAATGGCTCTAATTTGCGACGCAAAGGGAGACTACGAGACCGCCCTTGAGCACCTTGTTCTCGCTAGCATGTCAATGATTGCCAGCGGTCAAGACATCGAGGTTGCTGCCATAGATGTGAGCATTGGTAACGTTTACTTGTCCCTCTCACGCTTTGACGAGGCCATCTTTTCATTCCAGAAGGCGCTCACAGTCTTCAAATCCACCAAGGGCGATGCTCACCCTTCAGTGGCCTCAGTTTTTGTTCGTCTTGCCGACCTCTACTTCAGAACAGGCAAACTTCGGGAGTCCAAGTCGTACTGCGAGAATGCCCTAAGGATATATGCGAAACCTAAGCCGGGTTCAACGCCTGAAGAGGTTTCCTCTGGGTTGACCGAAATTGCAGCTATATATGGAGCTGCGAACGACCCAGAGGAGGGACTGAGGCTCCTGCAGAGGGCGGTGCGGTTATTGGAGGATAATAAAGCTGTGCAGTATACCACAATAGCCGGGATAGAAGCACAAATGGGTGTCATGTTTTACATGGTGGGGAGGTATTGGGAGGCTTGGTGTTCTTTTGAGAGTGCGGTAGCGAAGCTTCGGACCAGTGGGGAGAGTAAATCGGCATTTTTTGGGGTAGTTCTGAATCAGATGGGTCTGGCTTGCGTGCAACTGTACAAGGTCAACGAAGCTGTCGTGTTGTTCGAGGAAGCGAGGGATATAATGGAGGAGAAATGCGGGTCATGCCACTCGGATACTCTTGGGGTGTACAGCAATCTTGCAGCTGCTTATGATGCCATGGGGAGGTAAGCTTCATTCTGCCGGAGTTTCATACCTTTTGCGGTCATTGTTTTCCCAAACTTCGCTGCTCTATTTGGTATTGAACTTTGCTAAGATGTCAGAGATTAGCTCAAGGGGCCAATTTACAGGGCTCATCTGTTGGAAAAGCTTCTTTTTTTTTTTTTTCTTTTTTCTTTTTGGCTTTTCAAAGTCCATTTGAAATTTGCAAACTCAGCAAAAGTGGGCCTTAGACCTGTGACATCTTTTCCGGAGGAGGGGGAGGAGGAGTTCTAATCTCCCTCTTCCTTGTAAGTGGGAAGTGCTCGCTCCCTTGAACTGATGGAAGAAAAGATGGCAGAATTGATTGATAAACCATAGTTATGTCGCTGCAGATTTGGATTCGGTTCTGGTGGCATAATTGGAGTTCCAAGTGCCGTCGCCGTTGGTTAAAAATTACTAGCTAATTGAATCGCTAGGCTTTAGTTTCTCAGACGATGGACAATATTCTCAACGGTTTATAAAGGTCTCGTTACCGTGATGTTGCAGTTCTTGATTTTTCATAGCCTACTCCTAAAGTCAGAGCTTTGATCTTTTAGTGGTGGATCTTTTGTTTGTTTACCCGTGTTGAATATAAAACTTGTGGTTTTCCTTACAGGGTAGAGGATGCAATTAAGGTGCTGGAGTTTATCCTCAAGGTGAGGGAAGAAGAGCTCGGAACTGCGAATCCAGAAGTCGATGATGAGAAGAGAAGGCTCAGTGAGCTCTTGAGAGAAGCAGGCAGGTCTCGGAGTAGAAAAGCGAAGTCTCTTGAAAGCCTCCTCGATTCCGAGCCCTCGGGCATGAAGATAGAACCAGCCAAGTGGCATTCTGGATTGATTTCCAGAACTTGATTCAAGGGATTTCAGAAGCAAAGCATTCTCATCAGCTGCAATTGCCAGGGAACTCGATGCAGCAAAATGGATCGAGGAAATCTTGGAGTTAATGATGTGTATCTTTTTACGGATATTGACTACTCAAAAACAACATGAAATATAATTATGGCCCCTAACGAGTCGCTGCCCAAAGGAACTTTGTCTTTCGTTTTTGTGCACGAACGTTCAGTCCCTTGTGAATTTTTGTTGTAGGTGCTCGGGAGCCCGAAACCGAAGGCACTGGAATATTAAGTACCAATTCCAAATCATTTCAAATCTATGACCCCTATGTCATGCCTCCAGATGCAGAGAAGTTCAGATGCGAAATGACAAAAGAACGTGTAAGCAAATCCTTTCTTTCCCTTTCACCGTAAGGACCAAAGCCACCAGCAATCACATGAGAAAACCAATTTTGCTTCCCCTCATTGTCAACCCAAGGCATGTGCATACAAGTCCAAGCACCAATTGATCCCACCTCACATGCACACACAATGTCACCCTTCAATGCATGTGAATTCCAGAAGACAAACAAAATTAGGAGTAAGATCCAGTTAACCAATCCAATCAACCTATTGAAATTAGATAATCACACTGCCTTGGCTAGATATGGTAGCTAGTTTGATAACATGGGTTCAAACCTGCTACACTCCAAAGATTTTCTAAAAGACAAGGAGAACATTATCCACGGGAGTACAATTGATTCGATCAATTTAGGATCCATTTGTTTCCGGGAAATAATTCCCTTTCGAGAAATATATTCGTGAAAATAACTTCTCGGATGCAACAAACACCCAAAATTATAATAAATCATTTTTAGGAAATTATACGAACGGAGCCAGTTGGAAGGAAATTAAAAACATGGGTAGACATGACTATTTGTCTTGACACCCATTGCTTGGCCCCAACTAGCAGAACATCGAATGGTCCGTAGCAGTCTCCCTATGGTAATGAGTCCTACTACTAGAATCAAGAATGAATATACCCTTTCTTCCTAGCGCAAAAAAAAAAAAAAAAAAAGAATATACACTTCCTAAGAAAATCCATATGGCCCACCATGCATATGGAACCCACCTCACACCGCGTTTGTGAACGTGTGGGAGCCCAGATTTTCCTATGAGAAATTTCCTGGGACAGAAATTTTCTAGGAAGATCAGCGGTTGCCCTAATATCAGACAGTACCTAATGCATTTTCATCCAGGAAAAATAAATAGGGGAGAAAATATAAATAAATAAAACAGCACAAAGATTGATTTTGGATTCCAACAACAGCAGTAGCTTCTCAGCTTTTGGACTCGAGCCAGAATCCGAAACCATGACAGTGAAAGAAGCAACAGTTCCTAATGTTAATTACATTCAACCCCTAACAGTAGTAATGATCCCACCTTATTCAAGTCTCAGTTATCTTGAAGCTGTACTTAGCAGCAGCCAGCTTCCCACCCTCCTTATCCTAGCAAACCAGCAACTTCTGAAAACCACCCATTCCCATCCTATCAATATATACCCTTCACTTGACCTTGCATTGCTATGCCTGGGACAAGTGGAGAATCCTCAACAATGAGTTCCACAGCACCGGCTCAGGACATAAGAGCCCATCAGCCGTGTGCTGCTTGCAGGATGCTACGACGGGGATGCGGCGGTAACTGCAGATTGGCACCATACTTCCCCAGCAACGAGGTTGAGAAGTTTGCGAGTGTGCACAAGGTGTTTGGTGCAAGAAATGTTGCCAAAATGATTCAGGTCGGTTCAGTGGTCCGCACATGATTCTTGTACCTTCCTGGAATATTCTTAATAGGGAGTTCTGATCCTAGGATAGAAAATACAAAAATATACACAAACATCACAACAACAATAGCCACAATAATCTAAATTCTTAATCCCAAGACTTCGGGTTCAGCTACAGAACCAAAATCAGAAGTAACATTGGGCGGTTGACATAAATCTTCTGACACCATTCATTCACGAGACACAAACATCACACAGTTCTTTACACCAGAATTGGTCTTTTCACAGATCAGTTCTGTTTTTCTCTATTTCAAATCCTTTATCTCGAGCATCTTCCAGCTAAACTTATGCCTTCACTTCCCATGTTTTATGAAAACAATATCCATCTTCACATACATGTCATGCAAGGTTTTGATGAGCATGGGATTCTTTGCTCACCACTTCTTCTCTAGTGGCAGGTTTGATTCATGGTGATAACTATCCTATTCCAGCTCCATTCTTATGGATAGCTATTACTTTAGGACTCAGAATAGCTATTGTATTCCTGACTTATTCCAAATCCCGATCAAGAATACCCATTACACTCATGCTTCACAGGACTAGGTATTCCTTACCTATTCTATTTACGTGGAATAACCATTCCATCCTCACTCTATTCTATTCCATGAGCCAAACATATCGCAAACAGCTTTTAACATCCGAAATTTCTTTCTAAATGTTGAAATGGACTAGGCTCTTATATAAGGGTATCTTTGTTCCTTTTATATCAGATGGTGGAGGAGAGCAAGAGGGAGGATACCGTTAAGGCTCTTGTCTATGAAGCAGCAGCAAGGCTCAGGGATCCAGTCTATGGCAGCGCTGGCGCAATTTTCCACTTGCAGAAGGCTGTTCAAGAACTAAGTGTGCAGTTAGAACTGATGAGAGCTCAAGCTCTGGAGTTGCAAGAACAAAGAGATCAGTTTTTAGGGATTCTGATGAATTTTCATCAGCAGCAGAGTTTTGTTCCCTCACCACTATGTGACGGTAACAGTAACATTTTCTTCTTCGAAGATGAAGTGAGTGGCCATAATCCAGTTAGATTTCCTCTAGAACTTGACTGAGCTTTATGAGAGAGCCTACTCGAAGCAAACATGTGGTTTGATTAGCAAGTTCTGGGAAAGTTGTGTTTTCCATGGTAACTAGATTACTAGGTTTAAGAGGTGGACAATTCAAGCCATCTACAATTGTGTTCGGCTGCATATAACCAAAAAGGGAATTACATTGTTCATTGATATGGATTTTTTCTATGTCACTCATTTCTATTGAGGGCAACTCATTCTTGAGGCACTTTGTTACTTCATCCAACCTTAAACCCTATGGTTAATGTTCCTCTCTTTCTTGTTATTGCTCTAAGTAAATAAAATGATTACTTTTTATACCACTTAGCAGCCTAACTCAACTAAGAAATTACACTGTTCATTGATATGAATTTTTCTGTGTCACTCATTCTTCATTCAACCACTTAAACCCCATGGTTAATGTTCCTCTCTTCCTTGGTATTGCTCTAAATAAATAAAATGATTGCTTTTTATACCACTTAGCAGCCTAACTTAACTAAAATATTGAAATTACAATATTCATTGATATAGATTTTTCTACGTCACTCATTTCTATTGAGGGCAACTCATTCCTGAGGCACTTCTTTACTTCATTCAACCACCTCAGCCCAATGATTAACGTTCCTCTTTCATGGTATCACCCTACATAACTGAAGTGATTAATCTTTAGTAAACTGCTCAACTGTCTAACTTAATTAAATAGGATTACTTTCCTGAATATAGATTTGGTTTTGGACCTACCCAGTCGGCCTAAAACCTCGAGAGTCTAGGCGTTGAATCCATCTTCTAGTTTTTATCTGTTGTGAAGTCCTTTAAAAATTATACAAAATGGCAGTGCAAAATAGATAGATTTCAATTTGTTTTATTAAGTAGATCTTGCAGTATAATGAAAGATGGTAGCAATGTGAACACAGAACTATATCCTTTCAGGATTTATGCTTGCGAAGGCACGATAACAATTTGTTTCAGAACATTCACTCATTCCAATTAAAATTGTTAGGAGAAGCATTAAACAAGCAGTTGGTGCAAGAATGTCCAAGCCAATGATACAGGTTTGGAATTAGTACCTGTTTGAACCTTGATTTATAGTAACTAGCAACCGGACATGCTAGGCATGGGTATTAATATAAAATTAATAAAAGTACACCTGAAATTATCTTGAAGGAATTAGCAACAAAGCGCACTTAACTATAAATTGCACTTCAAAAATGATATTGACAAAAAAATTTGAATTGAAATAGAGATCGAAATAGCAAAATTCCAGAAATTAGGCATACACTTATCTTATTCAGCAACAATTATCAAATTATGGTCAAAGCCTGACACTGCTTGTAAAACCTCAACGCCTTCCAAGGATTCAAGCAAGCTTGGCTCAGCTTCATCAGCTGAGTGTCCTAACCCATGCCTGCCATTTCTACCACAGCCCCAAGCCCATAACTGACCCTTAGATGTAAGAGCAATGGAATGCACGCGCCCTCCTGAGACCAAGATGGGTGTTTCCCCTTCAAATCCCTCAACCATTAATGGGACGCTCTCATGTCCTGATCTTCCAAGCTGAGAACTTCGGTTCCAACCCCATGAAACAATGCTCCTGGCATTATCTCTGACCTCACAGATTGCAAAAGAATGACCAAGGCCAGCTGCTACTGACACAGGGTGGAAGTTTATTTCAACTGGAAGCATTCCATATTCACTCATTCCTCTTCCCAGCTGACCGTATTCATTGCCTCCACCGCTCAACAGAGTGCCATCACCTGAAATTTGAAGCAGAATTTAGCATAAGAAAGATTTCATCATGTGTTACATTCAAAATGCTTCAAACTTTCACTTACAGCAGAGAACCAAGGAATGGTCAAGCCCACAGGCTATGTCCACAACTTCAACTCCACATAGCTCTTCCAACAAACAGGGTTCCCAGATAACTGGCATGTTTTCCTCCCCTTCCATTGCCTGCAGGACGAGATTCTCTGTGACTTCCAGGGTCAAACCCGAGATCGATTGGGCTGTTGTATATGAATCTGGACGAGGGATTGGTATGGGTTTTTCCAAAGCTCTTCCTATTTGTCCTAATCTACCTTCAGCTGAATAACCCCATCCAAACAATTTTCCATCCTCCGTCAGTGCAAGAACATGAGCCCAACCAAGTGATGCCTGCTCGAATCATAAATCACAATTAATCTCTCATCATATTAACAGAATAGGGCTATAAGATCATCCAATGACCTATAAAAGATATAATTTAAGGGCTGCAGCAATTGGAGCCAATTCAATATCAGTTAGCATGTAATATATTTCTATTATATAATTGAAGGATCCTCCACCTTTATTATCTTTTCTGCTGCTAGTGCTTCAACCCTGGAAGGCACAATGGCCTCTATAATTTCTTTCCCAAGACCAAGTTGTCCATGCTTTGACTTTCCCCAGACCCACAAAGAGCCATCATCTCCTACGGCGGTAGAAATGACACCCGATGCAAATGCAGACCGAACTTTTACTTGATCCAACCTTTCCACTTTCTTTGGTTCATTCCATGAGTCTCTGGTATCAAGCAAACTTCAAATTTCAGCTACACTTAAAATTCCAAAGGAACCAATAAACACCCAATTCCTGAGATCAATCTTTAAATCTGCAGAACAGGCAGAACAGAAACAACACAAGGGACACAACACAATGGATAACCATTATTAGTGTTGCATAGAAATCAAGAAACACACTGGAAGTGATTGTGATAATAATAATAATAATGGCGTATAGGAGCCCCTTAAACCCTAATCGACAAAGCTTATGCGCATTAAAAGCTACAACAGACAAAAAAAAGGAAAAACAATCTCTTAGTAAAAAAGAATACACATTCTCCATCCATCACCCAAATACAATTTCTGACAGCAACGACTGGTACCCAGATTGCCTCGATCAAAATTCTAGGGGATTATTCATGTGCTCCAAATAGCCACAAAAGCAACGACTCCAAACTTACTAATTTACCCTTTCTTTTGGCAAATTAAGCAGTCTACTCCATTCTTAAGCACTCCTTTCAGAAAAAGGTTTTGGGAAACAATGACTGCAGATTATGGGACCCTTCTCTTCCAAACCCCCAAAGTTTCCTTGTCAAGGAAAATACTTGATCCTAGAAATGAAATCAAAACGGTCCATCTTAAACAATTCGAAAAGAGAGAGGGAGAGAGAACCCACCTTGGAGCAAGAAGCCCTCTGCCGAGTTGAGCTTCATTGTTCCTACCCCAAGCCCAGACTTCTCCCATGGCGGTGACGGCGAGGGAGTGGTAATGGCCCGCGCTGATGGCAGCGACGTCGGGGGGAAGCCCGGGGACGCGGGTGGGCTCGTAGGCGTCGCCGCCGAGTCCTCCGACGGACGAAGCCAATCCCAGAGCGCCATGGCTACCATCCCCGAAGCTCATCACCGCTCTTCTAGAGGGCTCGCTGCAGAAATTCCTGCAGCTGAGAGAGCCGCGCGTTAGGGTGCGAATGGCTCCCTCCTTCAAAACCGATCGCAGCAGCATCGTTTCTTCGGACTCTGCAGCACCTCAGGTCTGCTGTCGTTGGATCCAGAACTGGGAAAGAGAAGAGACGGATCTTTTTATTTTCTCTATTTTCTCAAAATCACATCAAAGTTGGGTGAAAATTTAGTTTTAACATGCTTGGTATTATATTTGTCTCGGAATTTTGTGCGAAACCAATGTGATTTTTTTAGATTCACATTGTTATTCTGGACAACTTAAATAGTTTTCTTGTCCCAGCTTAGACATTGGACGGAATTCTTTGCAGCAAGAACATACCTTTGAGATTTCTTTAAAGAGTTGTACATCCGAGGGTGGAGAGAGTTTAGAAAATTTAGAATTTTCTTAAAAAATTTCTTAACAATCAAGAATTTCGGTTGAAAAATTTAAAAAATTTGATCGAAGATTGAAAATAATTTTAGATAAATTTCAAGATCTGAAAATCGATCAGAAATTTTTTAAAAAAATTCAAAATATGCATAATAATTTTAAATATTTTTTTGAATTTTATATTCTTTTCCTTCATCTTTTTCTAAATATTATGAAAATATAACTTAAGAAAAAAATTTAGTTGGAAAATTAAAAATTTCAAATTCTCAATCAAAAAATTTTGGTCCATAAATTTTAAGTAAATATTTTATTCGATCAAAAATCGAAATAAAATATAAAATTTAAGAAAACGTCGAAAAATAAAAATTCGGAACAAAAATTTCCAAAATTTACATCATGCCAAACGCGCAAATCATTTGTTTTGTGTTTTGGCTCGTGGTCTTTCTTTTTGTTGAAACAACTTCTCAATTCTTAGCATCTTACTACACAAGCGTTTAATTTAATACTTATAGAGAAAAGTTTAATACTTATAGAGAAAAGAAAATAAGCCGTCAATCATGTTTTTTTTTGGGGACAAATCATTTCCGATGACCATAGCAAGGTTCATTTTCCATAACCATTACGAGGTGTCCGTCACGGTTCCGTGAAACGCACGACCATGGTAGAACCAAGCGAGAGCACTGCTGCGGACGCACCGCGGGACGACCTGAGTTCCATCTCTTCCGAAGATCTCATCAGTAAACTCCCTCTCCGCCTGATAAAATCGGAGACAATCCCTCCGGCGCCGAACCGCTGCGGCTCCGCCATCGATTGGCTCCCGGATTTCTCCGGTTACGCATGGATCGCTTACGGCGCCTCCTCATGCCTCGTGATCTCCCACTTCCCCTCCCCTCTCTCGCCCCACGAGGCCCAAATCGGCCCCGTTTTCCGGCAGGTCTTCGAGCTCTCCGCTCCCGTCACCGCCGTTGCGTGGTCCTCCGCCGCGCCGTCGGCCGGAGATCTCGCTGCGGCTTCTGAGAATTGCATATCCTTGTTTTCTCATGATTCGACGAGGTCAGGAGGTACGTCAGAATTTGTGTTTTTAATTGTTGTTTTGATTGCCGAGGAGATAAGATAATGGAGGCAGTTTGAATTGTGAGCTTTGCCGCGCCTAGGGTGTAGGAAAAGAAACTTTGGAGTTGATACTCTGATTTCATATTCATGTAGGTCATAAGAAACTGATTTACGTTGTTCTCAACTCAATTGTACACTTTTTTGAAATAGCCCGTGGCAAATTTCGCTTCTTTAAATCAAGAAGAGTTTTATTTCTATTTACGTCTGCTAATCATAGGTTTGGAAGGCATACGTACTCAAGTTTAACAAAATTAACTTGTAAAGAGGGGAAAGATCCATTTGCTTGGGCATTTATATTGTAATCAATGAGTAAGTGAACTTTTGGAATTCTCCGCAGATGGAATGATCTTTTAGATCTGCGTGCGTTATTGTTCATAATAAGTTTTTTGACTGTATATGAACATTATGAATTGAGGTGATGGAGCAGCTCTTTAAGTGATTGAAAAACTGATTGTAGCTAAGAGCTACTCTCTTTGCACACTTTCATCTGTTTTGGCACGTTAAATTTAAGGTTCCTTTACTCATATTCAGGTTCTTTTTGTTGGAGCCAGACTACTTCGCTGGTTCAATCTGCCAAGGTGGAGGCTGTAACATGGACAGGCTCTGGAGATGGGATAATTGCAGGTGGAATTGAGGTGGTACTATGGAAAAACAAGGACAGGTCATGGGAGGTTGCATGGAAGTTTAGAGCAGAAATACCGCAGACATTGGTGTCTTCAACTTGGTCTATAGAAGGACCTTCAGCGATGGCAGCTCATGTGAGTAACTTGCACATTCAAGAACGATTTTCCCAGATTAGCGAGGCGATTAAATGTGTTTTGGTATGCCACAGTGATGGAAATTCTAAATACTTGAAAGCTGTACTGCGTCACCCTCAGCCAGTCTCACTGGTTCAGTGGAGGCCATCAACTGGAAGATGTTTGAAGAAAGATGCAAAACATTCAGCAAGGCAGATGCTGCTAACTTGCTGCATAGATGGAGTTGTGAGGTTGTGGAGTGAAAGTAATGATGGGAAGGTCCGAAAGACAGGTAAGGATGTCAATGATCAGAAGATCGGGAGGCTATATTTTTGTGTTGCTGCTATAATTGAAATCAACCAAGTCTTGAATGGTTTTCTTGGAAGTGATGTATTTGTGACGTGGGTGACAGATATTCAGGGTATAATTAACACCAACGTGGGAGCTGATCAAATTTTCTCCACAGAAGGTTATCGGCTTGAAAAGTCTGGTAAATGTGAATGGTTAATTGGGTTAGGTCCTGGAATGTTACTTACTTTCTGGGCTGTTCACTGTATTGATGACATATTCCCTACAAGGTTCCCACGAGTGACTTTATGGCAGCAAAGAGAACTGCAAGGCTATGAGGCAGTTTCTCATAGGGCTGGTAATTCAGATTCAGTAGAGCGGTCTCTTCTTAATAAAGTTGTTATATGTAGGAATCAATTATTTGGCCCACCTATCCTTTGCTCTTTGATTCAGGTGTTGCCTTCCAATTCCTTGAAGTGGTCACTGTTGTATACACAATCATCAAGTGATACAGAGAATGAACTGTTAAGGGAATCCGGGTCAGAAAATTCCTTGTCATGCCGTGCTGATGAAATTCTGAATATAGATGGTCATGGTGGATATATCAGACATGTTGTGGTCCATCCTTGTAGCTATGATGATATGCTTGCTGCGTCATTGGATTCAAATGGAACCATTTTATTTTGGTCTGTTTCTAGCTCTTATGGTCAGATTTTGGGCCCTCCCATGCTAAGTCCTGCATGGATATACTGTGGCCAACTTATACCTCGTGATGGATGCTCCAAATATACAAGCTTAAGGTGGGCACCTTCAGTATTGGGAGAAGAGTCAGTTCTTCTTATGGGACATGCTGATGGAATAGATTGTATTGTAGTCAAAGTTCCTCAGAGTAAAGAAGAAGCTATAGCGTGTCACAACTTGTGCACTATACCTTTTTATTGTGAAGGTCCGAACAGGAATGATCCTGCTGATATTTTTGCAATACCTTTACCTTCTGCTTGTAACAAAACCTGCGACTCTTTAGAGTTTATGCTTTTAGGGATATGGATGAAGGACTTTCAGGCTCTATCATGGAAAATCATTGTTCGTTCATTGGATTTATTGAAGAACTGTGACAGATGTAGTTATGATTCTGTTGATACTGCCAATTGCAGGCTGCTGAGATATGAAAATTCCTTTTCTGGTAATAGATATAGCGTTATTGTTGAATCTTGCTCACTACAGTTGCCATACCCTCATCGCGAGGACCATGTTACAAGCTATGCTGTCGTATGCCCTGCTAATTTGATCCCTTATGCTAAAAAAAACTGCTTTCTTCCTGATGATCCACCCAGTGTTTATTCTGCATACCACATGGCCACTGGGTCCTCTGATGGTAGATTGAAACTTTGGAGAAATAATCCTGAGAAAACGTCATCCCCTAATTTATGTTGGGAGCTTGTTGGCGTGCTTGCTGCACATCAGGGGCCCATTAGTGCTATATCTATAGCAAATTGTGGTCGGAAGATAGCAACAGTTTGCACAGAAGATCAGCCAAATGCTACCAGCACACTTTGTATATGGGACTCTTTACATGTTGCAGCTTCAGGGAGCTTTATGTTAGAAGATTCTTTGCGTCTGGATGGTGATGTTGTTGCCTTAGATTGGTTAGCTTTAGGGAGTGGTCAATTACTGCTTGGAGTTTGCTTGGCAAATGAGTTGCACATATATGCGCCAAGGCGTCGTGGTGGTCAAACATTGCTAAGCTCCGAAAAGTCTTCAGAAATCCATATTTGGTATTCTATAGCAGTTACTTATACTTTACTTCCTATACGTGGCTTCCTTTGGGCCCCCGTGGCAACAGCTGTGGTTGTCCATGATAACTATTTTTCTTTATTTGGCAAAGGATCACTCTTAATGCACGGGAAACAACTGTTTAAGTGGCATCCTATCTGTACTGAGGATAGACCTCGTGGTTGTAAGAGCAGGACAGGTGGACATGTTGTTTGTCCAATTTTCTTTGACGGTGACATTGATGAACCCAAAGTATTAGAGATGGTAGATAGTGCTAGTGGGAGTAACCCTGGACCTGATGGTAAGGTTAAAATGAACAAGATTCAACCACCAAGCAGTTACTTTGCAGAAGGGGTGCTTCTGAAAAATGATTTAGGTGCGAATCTTGTTTTTTGGAGCATGCTGGAAGTAGCAGAGAAATTATGTGGATCTCTACCTGTTTATCATCCTGAGGCACTCCTTATGAATATATGTTCAGGTATTATGTATCAATAAATATTGGTTTTCCTAACTAGCAGTACACTTCAGTCTCTAGAATGCCCCATGGCGCATCACTCTTCAGCGGCATCAGTGGGGCTCACTGCGCACCCCCATGGTGCTATTGAACACATCCCATGGCCCCGTGTGCACAAGCCCAGGCCTCCTGGCCATGCGACAGCTTCTGCTCAAGCAATCAGGAGCACAATTGATCCCAATTGCATGTCCTTTGTGCAATGGTTTAGTTATCAGCCATGCTGCATTTCTCATTTTTGATAAGTTATTGTATTGAGTGGAAGTAAAATAGTATTCTGGAGGGAAAATTACTCCCTTGAAAAGCCAACCAGGACTCAAACACAGCCTGACTACAGCATGAATTCCCATAATACTATAAACCCGGCATCTTTGGATACCAATATTTTTTAAGGGCTGATGGATCCAAACAGGTGTGAAAATTTTCTCTACTCAATCAGCATAGGAATGCCTCTAGTCTTGAAACAAACTGTTTCTCTCCCTCCAGACCATGTAGACAGTAGCTGCCAATGCAGTTGGCTTGTCTACTTGAGGTCCGTCTGCTAGTAATATGTTGATGTTGAACAGTAATTGAATCATTTGGACAGGATTAAAGTGTGCAGTTGGCTCATTCACTCTAATCATGTGACAGCTTAAAATCACTTCTTGATATTATAAATGGAATCAGTCCATCTTCTCAACCGTAAACAGCTCGGAGTAGTGATCCAAACCTAGTTAGAAAAGGTGAAAGTAGAAAGCAGATGGGGCACAGCTTTTATTACAATGCCTGCAAAGAATACAACAACTCTTACAAATAACCTTCACTGAACCAGCAAGTCCTGCGCGAGGAGTCCTTTCTGAGCAGGCCTCCAAAGGATGCAAGAGTATTTAGGGATTGCCCACACCTCTCAAATTGCATAAGTTAACTGATATTGAACTGACCACTTACTATCTAGCCATCAAGGATAGCTATAACTGCAGATACACTACCTTAGCTTATTTGCTGATATGGGGATTTCTCAGCCTGATGAATTTTTTCCATACCCTAGGACCTCCCATGTTATTTTCCTCTTCAGGTAGTGGGTATGAATCTACATAATCCAATGTGTCCCCTAGTGCAGGGCTAACTATATTATTAGTAAGCTTAGAGGTAGGGGTCTCCCTACTGAAACTTGGTTGTAGTTCATTAAGGACCAGGTTGGGGGAGCTAATGATAATCTTTTTTTTTTCTTTTGGGAAATATGATAATCTGATTTTGGCTTTTTAGAAAGCTAAAAATGGCTTTTCGAATAAGCTCCAAATTGTGGCTTTTTTTAAAACAGTTTTCAGCTTTTCTAGACCCATTTCGACTTTTTGGAAAGTTTTGAGCTTTCTGGAAAAAAATTATCCAACAGATGAGCCAAAGATAAGTTACTGAAACTGGCCCTAGAAATCCTGATCTTGTTTAGTCAGTTGCTTTTGGTTATTTCTTCCCGAACACGTTGTCATGATGCTGCATTTCCCACAGATGCAGGACAGATTGAAGATAACTGTTCAGCATTTTGGACAGTGCATAAACAGTAACCTTGAATAGTAATTTTTTTAGGGTTTTGGTTATTAGGGTGAAGGGGTTTGTAGAAGAAATGACTGGGATGTTTAGGCAGGGTTTTGATGCTTCAAACTATGGTTTGAGATGGTTGAATGGTGATCATACGCTGTATAAATTTAGAAACAAAGGAAAAAGAGAAGATCGACTGATATTTCAAACATCATACTTGAGAAGAGGCCTCAGGAGTTGGTCTGTCTCCCATGAACCCTAAGACCATAGAAAATGCTGCTGAAAATATAATAGCGAATTACTAGTATTAAACCTACTAGGACTGGGATTCTAAGAGATGCGGACCCTACTAAAGACTTGGACTCTAGAAGTCCTAACACAATGGCAACCTTTTTGTAGGCTAAGACTACTCTGCGAACAAGTAAATTATATTTAGAATCCTAAATATTTTAGAATACTAGTTTTCTAACCTAAATGACATCATAATAATTATGATAGTGGGTCAATAATAATATTCCTAAAAATTTAAAAATAATTATAAAGTTTACAAATTATTTGCCATAAAAATCCTATGATTTCCATTTGGTGCTTTTCCCCTCTGTTTTCTTGATTTCCATTTCGTCTTGGACATCTGAAGTGTTCTATTGAGCAATACTATTGTGAAATCATTTCCACTTTGTTTTCAGTATTCTGGGTAGCCCTTTTCAGATCAAAGGGATTTTTCTTAACATGTGCACCAGAGGTTGCTTCCTTAGAGGGACATGCGGAAATTTCATTTTCTTTGTTCTTTCCTTTCTTCTTTGCTCCTTCGGTTTCTGTTGGAAGTAGCTTTACAGTCCTGATGATTATGAAAGTAAAGAGGTTTTTTATGTCAAGGAAGCACGTAAACAATCGACATGCTTATGATAGCAGAGTTGGATTACACTGTTAAGAATTTTGCAGTCTGGTATACTTAATTTTGTATTTATGCCACAGGTTTTTGACGATTTTCTTGGCAAGCTTCCATGTGTGTAAGATGTTATGCTATTCTTTTGACGTGTAATTTCTTACTTGTTTAGGGAATTGGAAGCGTGCATATATTGCTATTCAGCATCTTGTCGAGTTCCTTACTTCTAATAATGTATCTGGGAAAGGCTATAGCACTGGAAAATGTGGTAGTATGGTTCCTCAAATTCATCTAGTGAGTTACTTAGAAGAACTTCTTTCTAAAAATTCTACTGAAGGAAGATGTCAATGGAGTGCAAATGCTGCTTCAATCTCATCTTTGCAGTCGATCCAATTTGGATTTAATTCAGAGTCTGATGTTCCCAGCCATATGTCCAGTTTGACAGAATCTGAAGTTACTGGGTTTGCTGAGACACTTGAGAAGTTTTATAAATTAGCAGCTATTGCCAACATTGAGAAGATGCAGATTCTTGCAATCATAGATCTTGTAAGAGAAATTAGTAACCCTCACTCCGATTCTGCTTATAAAACGCTTGATGAACCTGGGCGAAGGTACTTTTGAATTTGCTTGATTATGTAAGTTTCCTGCTATTTGTTTCATATTATGCTTTGCACAAGATTTGTGGACTTGATAATATGATTTTAATCGCTAGCTGGTGTTATTGAGAATATTGTCCCCCATTGGGTAACTAAAGCCTAACAATTCAACTAATTAGTTCTTTGGGCCACTCCACCCAATGGCAATTGGTTTTGGGATGGAAATTTCTGGACTTTATTATGGTATCAGAGCAGCAATTGACACGTGTTTGTGCTCCATGCCATCCAATATGAATTGTCCACGTGTTATGCCATATAATGCTAGTTGAGAATATTGTTCCACATCTGAAAACTAAAGCCTAATTGATGCAGGAAAAATTAGCGGCATGACCTACTATTGAGTTGGACTTGGGCCTATTGAGAATAAAGGCTTAGTAGGTTATTAAATTATGTCTCAAGTCGTCACATGACTAGCATGTGCCTATTTTTAAAATAATAAAGGCTGACATCTAAAGCTTTTTTAAGAAATTAGGGGGATAGAATTTTAAGGTTTGCTTTAACTTATTATATAAACCTCCCTAAAAGGCTATGGTATTCAGTTTTTCCATAATTATTTAGAAATATAATCGAATTGGAAATCTCTCTTGGGTTCCAAACTGCAGAAACTCATCTATCCTTGTTCCTACTTCAATATCATTTTGTTTCCTCCCTATTTCTCTATTATTTGCTGCTGCTCGCGCTTTCCCCCACATCATTAACAATTCAATTAATAAAATCGTGGGGTTACTCCACATAATGCCAATTGGTTTTAGTATGGAAACCCTTGGACTTTATGAAGTTTCCCTTTTGGCAAAAGAGCTTTTCGGAGAAAATGAACTTTCAGGCAAACATTAATCTGTTTGTTTTTCAAAAGGATTTCTGTTATTATTGGGTTGAGTTATATTATAAAAAGGGTGTTTTTGAAATTAGAACTTTGTTAATATCTACTTTTAGTTTTATTTTTAAATTCTAAGTTTTTCCAATGATTGTTTCCTTCCCATTATTATGTAATTATTTGATTTTCTTTTTGTGATGTGTACTAATCAATGACATCATCTGTAATTATTTGGAAAGTTATGAGCCCAAAACCTCGTCTTGTAGCTTCTAACCTGAAGAGGTTTGACCTCATCTTGTTGGGGTCGGGAAGAAGCCCATTTGATTTCAAATGGTTTCATCTGAGGCCCCAAAAGTGCTCTATGGAAAACCAAATGGAAACTTGTAACTTACAATTTCCTAGAAGATAAAGTGATCGACTGTAAAGCCCTGGTTGATGGCCACATCACAGGGCAATGCCTCATTCAAAAAGGCTAACAAATTGGTTTTCTTACGAAACTTGAGTTGGTCTTATAAGGCCTTGACTTAATACTCTTTCAATGTGGGATTATTGGAAGCACCTTCCCTTTATGTGGTTCATCACATGGAAAATCTTATGCAGTTAAAGTAGCTATGTTGGGGCTTGATATAGCGTATGTTTTTTCAGGCTTCTGCAAATCTTTCATATCTCTTGTAATACGAACAGAAAGTGTCAATTCCTCATAGACCTAAAAGTCAGCAAAGCACTGGATCATTGTCCTATTATCCCTCGCTGCCCATGGATCATGAATTGTATACAAGTGGCTTCCAGAATATAACACAACTCCTGTAATCTCTTCACTATGCTTAGATGGGTGACAGGATCAATTTTCTTGCTCTCAACTGAGTTTAATTTTCAGTAAAGGATATTAGCGTAATAATGATTCCGTTCCTCTGCCATTAGAGTTGAAAGGACATCATAAATTATTGATCCTATTTCACTCTCCCAGCTGAATACAACTTAGCAATCTTCAACTACTGTTCAAAAATTTTTTTATAGCTTTTCTCGAGTATCAGATACAATAAATTCTCCCTTGGAGTTCAAACAAGCCATGTGCTTTCACAAACTTAGGATCTCTGACCCAAAGAAAAGTCCCTGCCCAAATTCAAGCGATAGCAGTTCAAGTCTTAGTCAGGAGCATCTGTAAATAGGTCACCACTAACCATCAGATAGAATGTCCATCCATCTGCAATTTAAGAATGGAAGTATTATCCTCTGTTTACAGTTTAAAAGAGAAGCAATAAATAATAGGAAGAAGCATCCCAGCAGTATGAGACTCAAATTTATATTATCCTGTGGTAATCTTGGAACCCCAGGAGCAACCTGATTAAGTGTTCGGCAAGAAGACGAGGGAACATTGTTGAACTTTATGAAATCCATGCCTAGAAGGACGTGAGAGAGGATGAAGCCCAAATTTGATTCAATATTTGCCGTTAATGAATATTGGACTAGATTAGATCTTCCGCATGGTATCAACATGCAAGCCATATGAAACTCATGCCCCTGAGTATGGTAGGTTGGGAGAGAAGAGATCGAGAGGCATGAGAACAAGAGTGTTTTGCATGAATTTTTGGGGGGAGGGTTTATGTTACTGGTTCACAAGCGCAAAGAGATGTTAATTTTGGTTTCCAGGAAATGATTTGCTTGTTTTTATGTAGAAGCTTAGAAGTGCAAATTTTAAAGGGTCGAACTGAGTGCATCACCCTTTTCTCGGGGCCGGGGGGGGGGGGGGGGGGGGGGGGGGGGGGGGGATCCCAAAACTGCACTGACCTTGAATCACATCCTTGCTATAAAGTTTTAAAAAATAAAATAAAATTGTGACGAATATCATGGATATAGGGTTGTCCTCTGCTTTTAGCCAGAAGTAGCTTCCTTGCTTAGAAAATATGGTTTCACTCAGATTCCGTCTTATTAGATGCGTGGTGCAACAGAATCATGTAACTTATTTCATATATATATATATACTTCTTTTGCATAGTACTAAATATTAAGTTGCATGTGTTTTGGCTTTTAAGATAAAATTCGAATGGGATCGTTTTAGAGTTTAAATTAATGGTACTGTACTTGTTTTAATGAAAACCACTAGTACAACTAAGAGTATATTTCTGTCACATTGCCACTCTTACTAATTTTGTGGTGGTAGCATTATTTGCATACATCGTATAAATTGTAACTATGTTTCTTTCGTTTAAGGTTTTGGGTTGCCGTTAGGTTTCAGCAACTATATCTTCACAGAAGATTTGGTAGACTGGCATCAATGGAGGACTTGGTTGGTCACTCAGAGCTGATTGGATGGGCTTTCCACTCTGACTGTCAAGAAATTCTGTTTGGCTCTATCTTTCCTAATGAACCTTCTTGGCAAGAAATGCGAACTTTGGGTGTTGGACTTTGGTTTACCAATGCGTCACAATTGCGTGCAAGGGTAATCTCGATCTGATTTATTGGGTCCCTCATACTTCCAATATTTGTAGTCCTATATGTCTTCCTCTTTGTTGCATATTATTTTCTTCTCGTCAATAAATCTTCTTCTTTGCTGATCAAAAAATGGTAATTTTTTTAAAAGAAAAATTCATCCCCATTTTTGGGGGATATGGTTTCATATTAGATCTTTGCTGTCTGACATTGTCTTTTTGGCCTATAAGTTCTTATGTGGAGATGCCATTATTGCCATCTATGAGATGCAGCGGCATTAAACGACTTTGATGACTTTTGAATTCTGTAGATGGAAAAACTGGCAAGGTCACAATATTTGAAGAACAAGGACCCTAAGGCTTCTGCACTTCTATATGTAGCATTAAATAGGCTCCAAGTCTTGGCTGGGCTTTTTAAGATCAGTAAGGATGAGAAGGACAAACCATTGGTGGGGTTTCTTTCACGCAATTTTCAGGTATAATGTAGAATTTTTTTTTTTTTTTTGGAAGTTCCAATTTTTTGGAGCCTGGAGTAAATGTACGAGTTTTATCTTTACTTCTCAACCTTTAAAGTTTCCTCCTTTGTTACATGATCAAAAACCATTTATGATCATTAATATTATTATTTCCAGAAAAACCCGTGTTTCCTTGTACAATACGAAGTGCCTTTTGCCTTAGTACATTGTACTCATTATGCATCTGATGCTTCTTAGTGTCAACATGATAAACTTATTAGTCTGGTTAGTTCTCTCTATTTCAATTTATTACTTGTTCGTAATCGGTATTGACCAAATGCTTCAGGAGGAGAAAAACAAGGCAGCTGCTTTAAAAAATGCTTATGTTTTGATGGGGAGACATCAACTGGAGCTGGCTATCGCTTTCTTTTTGCTTGGAGGTGATAGTTCTTCTGCGATAACTGTTTGTGCGAAAAATCTTGGAGATGAACAACTTGCTCTTGTAATTTGTCGGCTTGTTGAGGGGTATGGTGGACCTCTAGAGCGTCATCTGATATCAAAGTTCATGCTTCCCTCTGCAATTGAGAAAGGCGACTATTGGCTTGCAAGCCTTCTGGAGGTGCCTGGATTTTGCATACTGGCACTTTTAACTATTTTCTTCTTCTTGTTTCTTTTGTTGGATAAGATGCTCACTGACACAATTTCATTTATGACATACCTCTGGTTGACATGATATGACTATTTGCAGTGGGTCTTAGGGAATTACTCTCAATCTTTTATGAGTATGCTGGCTTTCCAAATGGGGTCTGATACAAACCCGTCAGCTTTTGCATCCAATCATGCTGCTTTTTTAGACCCTAGTATTGGTCAGTATTGCCTTAAACTAGCAACCACAAATAATATGAGGAATGCTGTAGGGGAGCGAAATGCTGCAATAATGTGTAGGTGGTCAAATTTGATGACAGCTACTGCCCTATACAGATGTGGCCTTCCTGTAAGTTGCTACTGACTTCTTGTTTATCTTGTCCTAATATTGACATGTTTTACCATCAATATGATCCTTATCACTTTATTGTTCTTGAAAAGTCGCATGTATTTACTTTATCCTAATATTTCCATTTTTTTAATATATATTTAAATCCTTAAATTTTGCTGTTTCAACTGAATTTTATTATTTTTTATTCTTACCTGAATCCATATATAAATGATGAAGTGCTACCTTTATATGTGTATATATATAACATTGGAGACTATTTTTATGAGCTACCATGCCATGCTGGTTTCCAAGTCTCATTGGACACACCCAACACCTTGCAAATGTTCCATGATTTTATCCTTCATCTAAATTTGTGACGCATTTGAACTTCGTATTAATGCTTCTGTGATGGTCTTGGTATAAAATAATGGCATTCCAATCGGACTGTATTTTTATTAGACTAGTGGGCAAGTTTAAATGACAGAGGTAAACATTTATTGATGGTTTGTGTAGAACTTACTTCGTTAAATTTAATGATCCCATAAGTAGTACAATGAGAACATCTTTAGGAAAGGGAGAAAGAAGAAGAGAAATATCTATGTGTGTATATTGTCTAATTAATGTTATGTTATATGTTAGGGAAAATTAGATTGACCTTCCCCGAGGTAAGGCCTAATTACATGCGGCACCCACGGTGCTTCTGAAATGACACTGACCTCCCTTATTTTGTATTCTCACAAACACTTTCCTCCCCTCCATCTATGAGACACCAAAAACTTAACGATCAAGGTTAACAAACCATTTTTTGTCTCAAAAACATCCTGAAGAAAAACTCATCTTCTTCCTCATTGGCAACTTTCTTTCCATGGTTTTAAATCGTCGTTGTGGTCAAGGCAACCGTTGCATATCGGTTGCAAATGTAACAGGAAGCAGGTGTAACGGGAAGTGGGTGTAACGGACATGAAATTTTTAGCACGATGCAGAAGGCTCTTTTTTTTTTTTTTTTTCTTTTGCGATTTGAAGTTTATAAACTTATTTTATATGACTTTTAAACTATTCTGAGTCATCGTATTTTTTTAGTAAATATTGTTTAATAAGATAATTAGATTAATTTAAATGTGATGTTAAATTTTTTTGCATGCCAAATTTTATAAACAATTATTATAGAAAGGAGATATTTTAATAAAATAAAACAATATGTCAAGCATAGATTGCAAAGGAAGGGCCCCAATGTCACATGGAAATTTTTGCAATCCCTCCCACTGCATCACCCACCTTCACCCATTATTACACCATCTCCTACCAACCCCCACCTATTATCTATAAATATGTTTATTATCTCATGGCTTTAAAATATATATTATACATAATTATAATTTAAAATAGCCTTTAGCAAGGCGCTTTATTGTACATCTATTATTATTGAAAACATAATTAATTATATAAAAAATTATAAGAAAAAAGTGGGAAGAATGGATTAAAAGGGAATAATCAAGTGTTGTATGTCACAAATATCCATCATTAGTAGCCACTTGTCATTTTGTTATTTGCTTGTAAGAATGGCTATCATGTGGCTGAGTGTTTCTCCCTCCATTTCTTTTTTTCCATATGAAATATAACTGCCGATATCGCAGCCTTAATTGCTGTAATAGCGTTATGGTAGTAAATTTTATGCAAAACCCGATATCAGGGTGTAATGGTATTGTGGCCCTCCAATACTGTTACATACTGAACGTTATGTAACGGCCGTTATGTTTACTCTCTGTTTTTTAAAACCATGCTTCTTTCCATCTGGCTTTTCCTTCCTCGCCTTGAAGATGAGGGTATCTCGTTGACTAGGAGTGGAGTGAAGTTGGCCGGTGATTTAGCAACCAAAGGCCAAGCCAAGCCAAGTCCTTCTTAGGGTTTAGTCTTCTTTTTTCAGGTTTTGTTCCTTGATTTGGGATTGATGGCCCTTTTTTTTTTCCTAATGCCCCAAGAAGGAGGAAATTTCTTGGAGAGTATGAGATTCTAGGAGCGGGGACATTTGGGAAATCTTATTTCTCCATTTCTTTTGGGTGGTTTGGTAGGATTTTGCTCATACTGTTGTGGGATTGGAGTTATGTGGTTTTGTTAATGCAAAATGGATTTCTCTAGTTTAACTTAAGGGATTTAGTTATACATGTATAAATTGGGTGTGTTAAAACATGGGGTTTTGAGGTGGGTTTCTTGATGTAGAGATGGATTTTTCTGGTTGGAGTAGATAGAAGGGGAAATGGGGTCAATTGAAGAGAAGATCGAAAAAGGAAGACTTATTTCTGGAGCCCAAGGTCTAGTAGGGGATATTTAGCTAAAAGAAATGCACTATCATTCAGGTTAGTCTCTTCAACTAATGGTGTGTGACTTGCTCAATTTCTTACATGTGAAGGTTAAGATCTGCTGCTTGAAATAAATTAATGTTAATAATATAAAAGATGCAGGCCTTTTTTGGACTCAGTGGAGCCTTTAAGGAACATTTATTTGTACTTGGGTGTTGATTTCAGGGATCCAGCCATTTGGTCAGTGAACGATGAGAGTGAATGGGATGGGGGTCTGATATGAGTAGGGCATTTTCATCTATAATCACACTGTTCGTATTTCTGTTAATCAAGGAAAGGTTAGTGTCATTCAGAAACAGAGGGTGTATCATGTGTAATTAAGCCTTATTTCAGTGGAGGTCACTGTAATTTTTGCCATTTATTATATGTTGTATCATGCAATGCTGCTTTTCAGGGTTTGGTGCTCATTTTATAACATAGGAACAGCAAAACTTCCATGCAGGTTCCTGCCCTTTTGAATTTCCTTAGTCTTTTAAGATTTGTTTTGTTCATGATACCAACTGAAATGGCAGTAGGTCCATATCTGATTGTAACAAGCTGTTAATATATCTAACAATTGAACAATACAGTTTGTTGAAAAACTATCAGATGGTGTTCCATTAATTTATTATAAATTATTTCCCATTCTCATTGTAAGCTTGAAGCACTGGAACGCTTTTCATCATCTCTGACTGTTCTCGAGAGTAGAGATCAAGGATGCAAATTAAATATCGGAGATTCAGAAATTATAAGCAGAATACTTGAGCCAAACCCAAGTGCTTCCTCAAACTGGCTTTCTGGGGATCTGGCTTTGAATTTGGAGTCCGATGCTAAATTAGATCTAGCAATGCAGTACTTGTCTAGGTTGATAAGGGAGCATCCAAGCTGGCAGTACAATTATACATCATCTAGTAGCTTTAGCACATCCTCCAAGGAGCCCAAGATTGACCAGTATAAAGCAACACTTGAAAATTTTCAATACAAGTTATGCAGAGGGCTCGCAAGTTTTGAGCAGAGGTTCTCTCTAATTCCTGCCTCTTTAATTAACTTGGTAAGTACTATGTAGATTTTTTATTACTTAATCCAGTAGTTGTGTTCCCTTTTTGTCTTTTACTGGGGGTTGATTTGTATCTCTTCTTCATTCTGCAGATTTTAGTATTGTTATGCAATAATGGATTGTTGTTTATTGGATGTGACATATTGTGTCGATATACTTCTCAAGATCAGATGGAAGATATTAGCTGTGACAGCAGTTCTGATTCATATCCCATTGTGCCTAAGCTACTTCTAAAGGCTGCTGAAGAAACTTCCCGTTTGTTATCTCGATTTGTTGTTGCATGTAGTATGTCTTGTTCTCAACCACGGGAAACTTCCATTGTTACTGGTTCATGTGGTGACATTAGGTTGTGTTGGTCATCAGCTCGGGATGTTTACATGCAGGGTCCCATCCTACTCTTATGGAGATTAAGAAGCACCTTACAGACATTTGCTGGCTCTTTCACCGAAGACTTCATGACGAAGTCGTTTATTGCTCTTGTTTTATTAGAATATCTTGTAGATTTTGCATATGCTTGGCTGCAAAGAAATTTAAGAAGTCTTGCTTTGATGGTGGAGTCCCTTCCAATCACATGTTCTGATGGACACACTCCTTATGAAGCTGATATCTCAAATCTCAGTAAACTCCTTCAGTTTGTTAACAGTATGTTGATTGCTGATGTAGGAGGAGGGATTAAAGATCCTAAATGGACTCAAGACGAACAGGGTAGGAATGTGATGTTTTCAATACCAGAAGATGAGAGATGGCAAATAGTATGGGCTTGCTTGTTGCAACGTATGTCTTGCTCTTTGAAACATCAGTTGAATTTAGTGTTTGATGATCTAGAAGAGGGATATTCTTCTAAAATATCCCTGGGTAGTATTTCCCCCTGGTCTTCAAGTGCAGCATGTGCAGCCCCCGATAGCCACAGTATGAATGATCATATCAAGTTGGTTTCAGTGATGTTGGCCAAAACACTTGAGACCACAATTAAGCATCTATCTTCTCATCAATTTCAACAGTTTGCCTCATTCTTATGGCAGAAAGTGGAGGATGATTTACATGTACCCACTCTTACATGGTTAGAAGAATCCCGTCAATCTCAACCAAGAACCCTCTGTAATCATCCAAAGCAAGTTGATGTCAATTTGGACATGACAAACAGCACTACAGATTTCTCTGCACCCGAAATATCATGGGACATTTTTGCTGATCCAAAAATTGTATTGGATGGCTTTGCACAGGAAAAAATAAATTGGTCAGAATTTATCAAACAGAAGCCTTACAAAAAATGGAGTGACTTGTATGAAGGCATGATGGAGGATTTTGATAGCGAAGAAACTAATTATATGGAAGGCAGATTTGGAGGCAGTTCTGCCAGTAATGGAGCTGGATTGTCGAGTAGGGGTTTGTTTGGGAATGGCTTTACTTTTCTAACTTCTGGAAAGAAAGATGCTCCCCTTAAAAGTAAGGTTATGTCTTTTCATAATCCTAAAGAGATTTATAAAAGAAATGGAGAGCTTCTGGAGGTAATTTTTCTTCTGCTTAGCCTTCTTTCACCTCCCTCTACTAATCCTTTTTTTCTTTCTTTTTCCTTATCTATTATTTTGAATAGTGTCTTGTTGTAGCCAATGCTAAGGGATCTGATATTGAATCATATGGCGATAGCTCTGTTTTTTAAGAGCTTGCATGTACTATTTAATCCAACTAAAATGTTTAAGCAGGCTTTGTGTGTCAACTCCATTGATCAGAGACAAGTTGCAGTTGCTGGCAACCAGAAGGTTAGTGTCTCTGCATTCGGTATTTATTGAAAACCTTCTTCCATTTTTAGACTGTTATATTACCTTGTTTCTTTGCATGTGCTGATTTCAACTTATATCGAGTTATTTCCTTCAGTTTATTGTCTCTGATGCCAACACATAGAAGTAAACAAAATAAAGTGACATGTCATTTACTTCAGTGACCCTGTATCTGATAGACTTGCAGAATCAAGAAATTGTATGCAAACTCTTACCATTAGTAAAATGAGATTCCGAAAGATCAAAGTCTTTTGGAAATAATTTGGAAGTTATAATTTACTTTGGTTATCTCGTTAACTTGTTTTCTTCGCCAACAACTCAGAAGTATCATTTTCATTTTTTTTTTTAGCATTTTCTCTTTGAATAGCTTTGTTTTGGTTGGTTAGTCAATTAATGTTGGTCCACATGTAGTGTAAAAATTTTCAGATTTTTATCCTATAATATAACTCGTCTAAATTGGGCATTTTACTCGTGTAGAAAGCAGATGCTTCAAAAAAATAAAAAGGAAAGGGAAAGGAAGTAGCTACTAATTTATTCCTTATTTTCTTTGGGATACGTGTCAAGGAAATGACACAAGGCCTGTTGGACATGTATCCTATACGTGCACTTGGACACTTGCGAAGTTGCTACACTTTTGATGGCCACACAATATTGGGCACAAAATTTAAATTTGAACATTAAAATTTTCAACTAGACTTTATCTCGATATGAGTACGCCTGTCAATTGGGTTGGGTCTATTATATATGGTTCTAGAGCCGGACCCAAACTCAAATCCATTTATAGATTGTATTAGGGTCAGGTCTGATGAAACCCATACTCGACCTTGACCCATTTAAATAAAAGAAAAAAAACTCACATAGTGCAATAACCATTTTCTTTTGTTTCTATGAAAAAAAAAAGTATAACGGCAATTTTTGTACATGAGTGCGGGGAGTTATTTGGATTATTTATGCTTATATTTTCTTTCTCACTTTGCTTTTTAATAATTAAATTTTTTAGTTAATAAAGAAGATAATGTTCCATTTGCATTTAATGCTCTATTCCTCATTTTCAACATAACTTGTGATTTGGAATTGTACCAACTTGAGATAATAGAAATTCATTGATAAAGTTATTCAATTTAATATAAGATACAAAGCTAACTAGAGCATAATTTTTTTTATACTATAATTTTTTATCTAATCTTACGGTCTTCTATCCATTGATATATTCTTTGGAAGATTTCAAAATAAGTGTAGGAGGTGTCGAGCATACCTCTACTATATAAAGTGTAAAAGAAGAAAATGGAATAAAGATTGAAGAACTAGTAAAATAAAATTTAATTCTTGTAAATGGGGTTAGTGTAGGCCCCCTTACCTAATGGTTTTAGTGGGTTTGGATTTTGGTTTGGTTTTAGTTTTTGGACCCTCTTTCTTAATGGGTCGGATCTAGACCTAGGGAAAAATTGATGGGTCCAAAATAGGTCTGGGTAAATCAGACCCAGACCCAATCCATTGACAGTCCTAGATATGAGTTTGAAAAGGGTTCACTCTCTCTCTCTCTCTCTCTCAGATAAGTTTCTTGGGGATGCACGTTAATCCTGCAATGGATTCTCTTAATGAAGATTGTTTTCTATCCTCGTGTGTAAAAATGCCTCAGGGGGAAAAATGCTGACTAGTTATTCTTTTCTTGAATAATTTCCTGTACATAATATGCTTGCATTGTTTTCCAATTTGGGTCAAGTATAATGACCAAAGGATCAACTGCAATAATGGGATATTGGGAGTTTGATGATTTTATCTCTTCCTTTCTTTTGCATTCATTTAATCTGTTATTTGATGCTGACCATGCATAGGGAGACATTTTCCCACTCGGGACTGTTTATAAAGTCATAGTTTCATTCCTTTCAGGGGATATCTTTTCTCAATTGGGATGATTCACTACCTTTCAGAAATCATTCAGACTATCTATGGTCAGAAGCTGATTGGCCGCTGGATGGGTGGGCAGGGTCTGAATCAACCCCAGTTCCTACATGTGTTTCTCCAGGTATTGGTCTAGGGAGTAAGAAAGGAGCGCACCTTGCATTGGGTGGAGCCACAATTGGTGTAGGTTCTTTGGCAAGACCTGGGAGAGACTTGACAGGTGGTGGAACGTTTGGACTTCCAGGCTATGCTGGTAATGGGGCCTCTGGTTTAGGCTGGGAGATTCAAGGGGATTTTGAGGAGTTCATTGATCCACCAGCTACAGTGGAAAATATAAGTACAAGGGCTTTGTCCAGTCATCCCTCTAGGCCCTTTTTCTTGGTTGGGTCTAGTAATACACATGTCTACTTATGGGAGGTACAGAAATTCGGGTGTGAAATTTTATTTTTATCATGCGCTTATCACTAGACCTTTTTTATTGTGTTACTGTCTCAAGGAGCTGTTCCCTCAGGTTGATTTGTCTTAGTTTGCTTTTATATACTCCTTTCTGTTTCTTTGAAAAAATCCATTACTTGGTTAAGCTTGCTGCTTAGTTTCTCCCCATGATGCTTAGCATGACAATGTGTTTTTAGGGTCGGTGCAAATTGTACTTAAAACTTTGATATTGTTGGTGAGGATTGAATGCATTGGATCTAGAGGCAGATGGTCATATCTAATTGTTAAGCTTCTATAGTTTTGATCTGTGCTTCAATAAATGAATAATTATAGTGGGAAGTAAACTTCAAAATATTTTGGAGTCCTATCAATTTAGCTGATCGTTAGCAGCAGCCTTGCTTTCTTAATTCTTATTATTCAAGATCTATAATAATGTAGTTGAGAATCTATAACATCAAAATTTTCCTTCTAGATTGCAGTTTGTAAGTTAAATTGTCATTTTGCTATACAACTGTACATCCCTAATTTGAACGTAATCAGTGCAGTTTGGTAAGGACACAGCTACTGCAACTTATGGTGTACTGCCTGCTGCAAACATTCCCCCGCCATATGCTCTGGCATCAATATCATCTCTGCAGTTTGACTACTTCGGTCACAGATTTGCTACTGCTGCATCAGATGGAACAGTATGCACTTGGCAGCTTGAAGTGGGAGGAAGGAGCAACATCCGCCCAACAGAATCATCCCTTTGTTTTAACAGCCATGCATCGTATGTATCCTCTTTGGTTCAAATAAATTCCAATTTTACACTTTTTTGTCTACAGCTGAAGTATGAAACTAGCAATGCATTTAGAAACTGATCCAGAAATCTCCATGTTCATGTTTCTAGCTAAACAAAATTTACCACCTTCATATATATCTTTTGTTTCTCCGTAAAAGTGGAAAAAGTGATTTTACTCCCACTTTTGCGTGGAGACCATATATTTGAAACTTCCTTAGTCAGTCAGTTCCTCAGTTTATTCTACCTCTTTGGTAGAATGTAATCCATCGCAATTAATTCCCACTTATGTGGTGACTTTTCTGCTTTAATCTGGGGTTGGCACTTGCCTTTGTTTAGGGTATGGTTTGTCAATTATGCTCTCTGATTTAATGGCCTTGTTCTTGGGGGATTTGATTTGGCTTCGCATTTTTTTTTATTTACTTATTTCTGCAGTATGGGTGTTGTTTTTTTGGGCTCCCCCCCCCCCCCCTTCAGAAAAGTTTTCATCATTTATGTTTAGTTTATTCCTTTTGTCACCAAAATATTGACTTTCTGCAGCATTTTCTTTCAGAGATGTCACTTATGTTACTTCAAGCGGGTCTGTTATTGCTGTGGCTGGTTGTAGCACTAACGGAGTAAATGTGGTTATATGGGATACATTGGCTCCACACACTACCTCTCGAGCTTCCATTGTGTGTCATGAAGGTGCCTGAGTGAATATGAATTCCTCTCTTTTTCCAAATTCTTTAGCAATTTTTGCCTTTTCTACAAAAGGGGTTAGGATTTGGAAATGGCTGTGATATAGGGTTTGTCCGTATTTTTAAAGCATGAGCATAGTTGTCAAGACATCAAGGCGAGCCAAGGCAGTGGGGGAGAAGCTTGGATGCCTTGGCAACAAGGCGCCTGCTTAGGCACCAGCAAGGTGCCTAAGGCGTGGACAAAATGAAATATAAAGGATTTAATGTAGGACATATAAGGTCGAAAAAAGAACACTACTTTACATTAGTTTAAACAACAAACCATCATCCAAATTCCGAACTTAAGTCAGTAATACATTTAAACCAAGGTAGCAAGCACAAAGTCTACTAAAGTAGGAGCAATCGATGAACATGGCTCCTTTGGCGTTGTTGTTGCTTCAGCCTTGCTGTAAAGTGGGTCTCACACCGAAATCATCCTCAACATCTTCATCATCATTAACCTCATTTTCTTCTAATTCTTCATCTGATGATGACCCATAGACAACTCTACTACTACTAGTAGGACGTTGCCTAGCTTGGCCTGATAACCCCCTTGTACTCCTAGGTAAATTTCAACCTTGGAGTTTTACAAAAGCATTGACCGCTACATCAATATTTTGCCATGTGAGATCATGCCCAGGATGGATCAAATCCTCACTTGACTCGTTAACTATCCACTCATTGCTCCAACCAAGTTCATTGAGTACCAGAGGGCCAAAATTTCGATTCTTTCATCGCCTTTCCTTGAACATTGCAGCAAGTTGACGATTGTGTTGCACATAGACTAGGTCATTCAAGCGTTAATGTTTTAGTTTGTTCCTCTTCTTTGTGTGAATCTAATATCATAATAATATGTTAAAAATATAATTTTACAAGTATAATAGTATATGCATTAATACACATACTTAAAAATTCAAATGTGCTTCTATTGCCCTCAAAACCAAAAAAAAGAGGAACAACAAAGCCCAAGTAAAATTCTCGCAATGTTTGCAAGGTCCAAGGAAGATGATTCTCCATGGGTGGTCCACCAATCAACTATTTATAATGAAACATAGAATATTAGATATATTACAAACTAAATCACAGATATTTCTTAAGTTTTTTTTTAAAATAAAAGAACTTACTTGGATTTAAGGTTTTTCGTTGCCTAATTCTCATATCCTTTGCAAAACAACCTCAAACCTCGTTATAGTTATTAGCTTGATCAATGATCTTATCTTGTAAAGCTTGTCTGGGAACTAGTCTGGGAAGCAAGTCATTAAAATTTTCATTTATCTTCTAAATTGCATTAGGTTCCTCCTCAACAACTTCAAAGTACTTGCAAACATTGAGGAATAGTGATGCGCCATACAATTTCTGCTCCATTTGGCATTTCCATCGCGTTTCAATAATGTCAATTACTTTTTTCCACAACCCTTCATTGTTCGTGAAATTTTCTTTAATCTTTTTTTTTTTTTTGCCTCCTCCATTGTCATATAAATTTCAAGCATAGCCAGCCTCTCATCACCATCCACTATCCTCAAAACAATAAGGAATGGTTGCGCCGCCATAAGACATTGTTTAACACCATTCCAAAAGTTTAGAGCAATTACCGTTTCAACTACCTTCTTTCCAATCTCAATGTTTAACAACTTAGATTTTTCCTAGTCAGAAGACACAAACAAGTGCCTTAAGGCTTCATGATGCCTATACAAACTTTGGAGGGTGAGAAATGATGTAGCAAATCTAGTAACTCCAGCTCTCACTAAATCTGCACCACCTATTTTGGATCTCAAAGCATCAAGGAGTTGAGTATGTCGATAGATGAAATTTGTCAATCTTCTTGCCTTCATTATCATGTTTTTATGTGCTTTCAAGTTGCTTATATCCTCTAGCATGAGGTCTATGCAGTGGGCTGTACATGGAGCCCAAAACAAGTTAGGCCTCTTTTCCATCAACTTCTTACCAGCTGCCTTGTAGTTAGTTTCATTATCTGCAACCACTTGAACAACATACTCTAGTTTAATCTCGTCAATTTTGCTCTCGAGCAACTTAAACACTATCGTAGCATCTTGAATATGACTAGATGCATCCACAAATCCCATAAAATAGGTCCCGCCATGGCAGTTAAGAAGAAAATTAATCAAATGTCTTCCTCCTCTATTAGTCCACCCATCAGACATGAGAGTGCAACCATATTTTCTCGAGGAAGTTTCGTAGCTCGTCTTCAACAATTCAACCAAGGCAGTTGCTTGGGGCCTGCTGGCCAAGGCGTTCCACACCATGGCACTCCAGCAGTGCCCCAACGCCAAGGCAATTCCTTGATAACTATGAGCATGAGCATATAATTCTTTTCATAGGCTATAAAATAACTATTGACAAGTAAGAATTGAATCATGTAATAACAAATAAGATATAGACCCAAATAAAAATGATCCCTAATGAAAAAATTAATCTTTCAATCAGGGGTAACACTAGTTCAGGAGGAACACAGACAGACCCAGTTGTAAAAATCTGAAGAGTAGTTTGGTCATTCCGGATAGCAGACTTAGACTGAGTAGTGACAGGGTAATATTGAGGAAACTCCTTGAAAGACACATTAGCATAAGTAAACATCTGACGAGGCTGAGGATGATAACACATAACTTTTTTGAGGCTGAGGGTTACCTAGAAAGATACAGCGGATTGAACAAGGATCCGACTTAGACAAGCCAGGATGATGATCCCGCACATAACAGACACTCAAATTGATGAGAGGCTAAATGAAACAGAGGACAATCGGAACAGTGACAGTCAAAACTGAGGAAGGCATTTAGTTAATGGGATTACATGCTGTCAAAACTGTATTGGCCTTGAAAATTTTTGAGACTTTAATTTCAAATATTATAGCACAAGTAACCACCAAAAGATGTTGACTCTTGCGCTCAGCAACTCCATTTTTGTTGGTGGTGTGCTGATGCAAGATGTTTCACCATGAATGACGTGCACGCATAAATCCAACAAATTCACTATATGAATCAGCCCCTGAACTGATACCTAAATTGAGTGCATACTTCTGTACAAAAATCATAAATGTTTTGAAATAATTCAAAACGACTTCTCATTAAATATAGCCGGGTAACATGAGACTGATCACCAAGAAAGTTAACATAATACTTAAAGTCGACTCGAGACAAGGGGGCACTGTCCCCAGACATCAGAATGAATTAAAGCAAATAAATATGCATAGCCCTTATTAATTTGGGACACATTTGGAATGGGATAGATTGTCAATGTACAGTGTCAAGAAGAGTACACAAATTAACTATAGCATCTCAGATCTGTGTATTGTAGTGATCACTGTCTTTATACAATGCCTTTTGTTTTACTTTCTTCAATGGTGAGTTTGGAGTAGCCTGTGCATTAAATTAGCTTAATTTTCTAGACATTATAATGCAAATAGTTTTCCTTTCATGTGAAGGTGGTACGCGCTCCCTTGCCGTGTTTGATAATCACATTGGAAGTGGCTCTATTTCTCCCATAATTGTAACTGGTGGAAAAGGTGGTGATGTTGGTCTCCATGATTTCCGGTACATAGCAACTGGGAGGAGCAAGCGGCACAAGCGTCCAGATATTGGTGAACTGAACAACCATACAACAGCTGACACGGCAACTGGAATGCTTAACAAATCCGGTGACCTGAATTCAAATGGGATGCTGTGGTATATACCAAAGGCACATTTAGGTACAGTTGTGTTACTTTTAGGCTGTGTTTGGTTGAGGGGAAGACACTTTTCAGAGCCTAAAAAAGAAGGGCAATTTCCCTTCAAACCATAAAAACCAAACTGTTTTATCTTCATTTAGTTTACAATTTTTTTTTTTTTTGCCAAATAAAAATATTTTTTGAAAATATGGAAGAAAATTTGTGTTGCCCTTTTCCTTTTTCCTATTTTTTGCTAATTTGTTTTCATTGTTCTGTGAAGGGAGTGTCACCAAAATATCTACCATCCCAAATACCGGCTTGTTCTTAACAGGAAGCAAGGATGGAGATGTTAAGCTTTGGGATGCCAAAAGAGCGAAGTTAGTTTTTCATTGGACGAAATTGCATGAAAGGCACACCTTCCTGCAACAAAGCTCTCGGGGTTATGGTGGAGTTGTACGAGTAATTCTCTGCTCTTCTTTACCATAAAAAAGGAAAATTTAATTCCGAAAGTGAATCATAGAAAATATGCTTCCCATAGGAGTAGATGTTGTCATGTCTGTCCTAAAGTTTTCTCACTCAATTACCACAGGCTGCCGTTACTGACATACAAGTTGTTTCTCATGGCTTCCTCACATGTGGTGGAGACGGCTCTTTGAAGTTGGTCCGCCTCAAAAATGATCTGCAGGGAACATGAGTTATGAACCCAGGTTTACATGAAATTTTGCCAGCAGAGAATTCTAATACTAGGAGTATCAGGTCTTGAGAAACTGGTCAATTGCAGAGTTAATTTATTTGTTCATCGACATATTCATTCTGCAGCGGCTCGTGCATCTTAATGACATAACCACTACGTAAGCCTCAAGAGCCCACAGCATATGCTGACCTTGTGTCGAAGAAAGAAATAACTCTCCTTCTCATTAACGATCAGAACTGCATCTCTGATCTGGAAGGTCACTGGAGATTCAGATGGCACCTGAAGCAGCGTTGTCAAGAGACGAGTTAAATGGCAGATTGATAGGTTTTTGATTCTGTATTGAGTCGTTTGCTTTGCTCAGGAAATCCTTAGCAGGTTGAGCTTATTAATTTTCTTGAGCCCATTTTTTTCTCTTCTATTTTATGTAAAATCATAGCATGCATGTATAGAGAACAAACACCTTATGCCTTTTCGTGCTTCATGTGTAACCAATTTCTTGTTCGATTTCAAGTAGAACTAAGTTTTTGTTTATTAGGGATTTGAGTTTGGTGCTATACCCTTTGTTTGTTGGGCATGGTGTTTCCTCCTTCAATGGTGGAAACGTCCGTCGGTGATACTTTTGTTTTCCATTCCTGTCCAGAAAGATTTATGTCTTAAAAGGAAATTGTCCATTCTTTTTTTAAAAAAAATTTTTACTGTCTTTTTTTTGCTAAACGGATGTATATTGGTGACAAAATTGGGAGTTTCACAATGAAATTTTCGTTTATGAAGAGGCCTTTGCTTACTAGATTTGTGCTCTTCTGAAAGCACTGTAACTTGGTTACTAGATGCCATTATTTGGTATAGAAGAAGTTATTTGTAGGTGTAGGGTAAATAATAACATGAATAAGACTGAACCGTAATCCTCCACCTGAAGCCACCACTCTTTTCTTTGTAGAGAAGATTTTTTTATTTCCTTTGCTAAGAAGTATGAAGCTGAAAATATATATTAAAAAAAAACAGACTTTAAAAGTATGAGCTATATAAAGCGATTCCGTGCGATAACACTTTATTGAAATAAAAAATTCACAAAGCTATGCATTATAAAGAGCTCAAAATTATAAGCGAGGTGATAGGAATTAGGGGTGTGTAAAATTATAGAAATCTTAAAGATAAAAAGGATTTGACGATTGAAAATCTGATTGAAAATCTGATGATGGAAATAATTTTAGGAAAATTCAAAAATCCAGAAATAGGTCAGAAATGTTTTTGGAAATTTGGAATTCTCAAATTTTTTTATTTTCTTTTAAATAGCACTAGTATTTTAAGTTTTTCTTTGATTTTCCATTTTCTCCTCTCATTTTTTCCAAAATATTATGAAAATACAAGTTAGGAGGAAATTCAGTTAGAAATTTTCAGTAGAAAAATTTCGGGTGAAGGTTTTATTCGATTTAAAATCAGAATAAAAAATAAAATTTTTAAAAAGTTTTAAAATAAAAATTCAATCTAAAAGTTCTTAAATTTTTCGAATGAACACTCCTATTACGAACAAACAGGGAAACAAATGGACACTAATGCATCATAGCTTTCCCTAAACAATTATGGGTCCCGGATCTCCTCAATCACTATTTTTTCAAGAATTCTTTTTAAAGTAATATTACTTCTATATCCTTCATACAACTTTTACAGTGGTCATATTGTATAATATGTATAATTTTATATTATTATTTAACTAAAATACTACTCAAAAAAAATTACACATATTTCATCATGTCATTTTTTTAATATATAAATTATAAGAAGAATGTATAAATAGCCCGACTTTTCTTCTTTAACCGTGGCTCTTTTGCGAACCCGGCAGCCAATAATATCCTTCAAACGCCGCCGTTTCGGTTGTTCCCCTGTCGCCGTCACACTGCTTTCAAGGGATTAGCACAAACTATTGAAACGGAGGATAGGAACTTGGACTTTAAACTGTTAAACAAAGTGTAGGGAATCCGACAAAGGAGAAGGAGGAGGAGAAGAAGAAAGGGCCACTCTGTCATGCGTCATCCCTACTCCTATCTCTAAGAATCTCAAAGAACATCGCTTTAGATTCAATCAGATCCAAACCCCACTTCCCAAATCCAACTCAAACTGGTTCTCTCCCTCCCTCCCTCTCCCACTCTCTCTGGTTCTTGCCGTTTGGATGATCACAGTTGATTTTTCTATATTCAATGCATAATTAGTTGTTTTTTTTATTTTATTTAGCCACATGAAAAGGTGTTTTATTTTCTGGGATCCGTCTTTTTGTTTGTTTTGGTGGATATGGGGTAGGGTTGTGATGGTTATTGTGGCTAATTATCGAGTTATTAGCTATGGCTCTGCGAGTAGAAGCTGTGAGAGAATAGTTTACTGAATATGAAGATCCTCGTTTGATTTGGCTTGGGTTTTTGAGGTTCGCTATGTACTTGATCTGGTGATTTTATATGGACTTTGAAACCAACAATTGCAGGACGTGAAGGTTTCGTCGCGAATTACCTGTTTTTTTTCCGAGTTTGAAAAAAGGAGGCCTGCTTGTTTGTTGGGTTGAATGGCAGAGTAATCATTTTAAGGGTCACAGAATTTATCACTTCACCCTCAAATGTTTTGACACAAAAGTTGTGATCAGGGGGACCTGTAATTTGTGATTTAGATTTTTGAATTGTACTGCCAAAATTTATAGTTTCTCTGTTCCTTTTACTATTTCTTGAAATCTATTGTCTTGTATTAAGGGGCACTTGATGTTTGGGAATTTGGCTTGTTCTTCTGGTGATTGTATTAAACCTGTATTTTGTGGTCCCCTTGGATCCGTGAAGTCATTTTCCTTTTGGTTGGCACCCTATTCATTTGGATCTTTTACTGCGAGTTGGTTAGTCTCAGAAATGACATAGGAGTTGCATTTTTTTAAATTAATATGAAGTTTAAATGTTTCATTAGTTATCCCTTTATACTCATTAATTCATGGGGAATAGTTGACAATATTTGTTCCTATGCTTTAGTTATATATTATTTTTTTCCCAGTATTTTGAGACATTGGTTTAGAATTCCTCAGCTTTAAAAGCGGCATGATTATTAAGATAAACTGATATGAATTTAAAATCTTTATGGGTTCCAATTTGTGAGTTCCAGATATGTTTATTCTGCCCTTCTTCCATTCCATTCTTTTAGGCACATCAGCTTTGCCATCTCCACTAGTGCTTTCTATGATGACGCCCTCCATTGTTTTACTACCACAAGAAACATCAACATTAGCAACTTTATGGTTGTCATTTCTACAGCTGCTACCACCACGACTGCAATCTCTCCCTATACATGACATTTACCCCATCTCCAAAACTAACCATATGTACATCAGCACCATTATGTCACTAAATCCTGGGAGTCTATACAATTATCTCATTAATAGGTATCCTAACGGTCCAGAATTAATCTTCCAAAGGGTTTGAATGTGTCCTGCTACTCAGCATTTGATGACTAATTTAGTGAAGTTGCAGACTATGTTGTTTAGTTGTTGAATTATTGTATACTCATGTCTACATACTATCTCAGTGGTATGAAAAGTCCAGATCACATTAATTTTCCCAGCCTGGGCAAAGGTTTCTTAATAAACTACTCCATATCTTTGTGTATTTTTTTTGCCCTAATACTGTAGATTTTATCTTGCTTGACAAGAGAACAAGCCTTGTGCCTCACAAGTTCACAGTGGAATTTTTTTTGTAATTCTTTATTATTATTATGTTTTGCTTTTTCTTGTTAATTGTGATTCCGTTCCTGTGTAGAACTTTTTGTTTACTTAAAAACTGATTCACTTTTATTCCATTTTTTTAGATTCTAATCTTTTTTACCCCTTATATTTCTATATTCCACTCATGATTGGGCGACATTTCGAACGGGTAGATCCTGTGTGGTTCAATTGCATTTCACAAAATTAATTTTAGTAGTTTTTCTGTTGGAGTTCTGTACATTTTATTAGTAACTTTACTTGATGCTATCTGAGCACAAGCTTTCATATGTAATTTACTAGTTGGATTTGTAATTTTGTTGAGTTGTTATTTATCTTTATCTCAGGAAGAAAACATGTAAGAGAATAGGAGAGTGATGGCAGCAGCGGAAGCAAGAGCTGCATGGCAGAGAACAGCAAACCGTTGCTTTGTTCAGGAGGATGCCAAAAGAGCTTCGAAGTTACCTTGTTGCCCGACATCCTCCACATCATCTAAACCAGTTGATTCAGGGCCCACCAGTGGCCCGGATGTATCCACTCATCCCGTTGCAGGTTTTGCATCTCTTAGCGGCATCCCTTCAAGTTCCACTTTACCTGCTGATGCGAAGTGGTGGCTCCTGCTGCAGCCCAACTTCAGCAATAACCAAAAAGGTTTAACATATGAACCGAAAAATGCCTCGGAGGCTGATGCAGAAATCATTAAAACTATTCATGGGGACCTCCCACATGAGGGAGAAGATAGTAAATTTGTCGAATCTACCACTGCTAGTCTAGAGAGAGATTTTAGAGTTAAAAAACAAGGTGTTAAGGGAAAATATAATGAGAATGCCAAGGGAGTAGCTGACATTAAAGAATATTACCAAGTCATGGAGATGGATCTTGTTGGAGTTTCCAAACAACCCGATGAGTTATGTTTTGATTCAGATTCAGTTTGGTTTGGGAGTGAGAAGAGCGAACCGTGGTGGCGCACCACAGATACAGATGAATTGGCTTCTTTGGTCTCACAAAAGTCCCTTCACAGCATTGAGAACTGCGATCTTCCCACACCTCAGAAGATGAAAATTCACAGGGATCCTTTCTCTCAATTTGGGTGTCTTGATGATGGCGTGGCTGTTTCCTCTACAGACTGTGGGACTCAAAGCAGTGGTATATCTAGTTGGTCACCTCGTGTGCCTGACAGGTCCACATTAAAAGGCACCTGTGGGAGGCAGTTGGCTTCTACAGGAGAAGTGCTCAAATTATCTGTTTCCAACATACCATTGAGGTACTTCCTGGCTTAGATTTTATGTTTCAGTTTATTCTGTTGTTGAATTTTATGGTCCTTTTATTATATCATATTATGAGAAATGTAATGTTAATTTTTTTAAAAAAAATTATGTACCAAGCTTCTGATAACTATTTGAGGACTTACATTAGTTTTGCTTAGCCTTGAGTTTCTGTCATGTTGCACGACTAGCACAACCTGATTTGTCTTAAAACTAATATGGAATTTCATTGAACCTGTAGTTTTTGAATCATTGCTTTGATGAATCCTTAACTTGCCGTACGTAACCTTTTGTTGCAACTCCAAATACATGTATGAGGTGAATCACATTAGAATGCTACTGTTACGTGCATATGTGAGGGTATAGTCCTCAGATTTTAGTGGACCGTGTATTTTTTTTCACTATTGAAAACATTTGAGACTGCAAGGGATAAATTTAGGATCCTGATTCCATGCTTCTAGAGCAAATTTTTTGGACAATTATCCTGATGTTAAACTATGGAATTATCTGAGTAAGCATAGATTCTTAAATCTTAAAATTGGTTGCTTGGATTTCAGTTCTTCCCACAAGAATACGTCTGAGGCGCCTGAGGCTCCTGAGAGTGATTTCAGTAAGGCTCAGCTTTTGGAAGCCCTGTGCCATTCCCAGACACGGGCAAGGGAAGCCGAGAAGGAAGCAAAGCAAGCCAAAGCCGAGAAGGAACACATTGTCGAGCTTTTCCTCAGACAAGCCTCCCAGCTCTTTGCTTATAAGCAATGGTTCCAACTCCTGCAGCTAGAAGATCCTAACCTCCGGGCTAAGAACACCGGCCAGTCAATCTTTGCTCTCTTTCCCGCACTCTTCCCTAGGATGCCTTCCAAGGGGAAAAAACTGCGGAGAAGCTGGCAGAAGGGTGGAAACAGAAAGCGAGGGAATCGGCCCCGACATAGGCATGACATACGTAAGTACGCTTTAGCTTTTGCATTGGGGTTCAGTTTTGTTGGTGCCGGGCTGCTTCTGGGATGGACTGTGGGGTGGATGCTGCCTTCATTCTAGACTGGGTTACAGGTTTCTGTGTTGTGTAGATTGGTGTACGAGGGTAAGTCAAGTGTCTTAAGTTTCTCTTTATTGCCAAATCTATGTATTTAGTGAGACTGTTCGGCCTCTGTATCTTAAGTGTGTTTCGTGTAAAAATGATGAGATGGTCTTGTGTGTTTATCCGAACAGGTGTGTATTAAGTGCTAGAAATTGTAGTTTACTCGTTTAAAACATCACAATTATCTGTAATAAGTGCTGCAAAATTGTATTGTTACTTGGAAATTGGATAGACGGTGCATCCACATTCAAGCAATTACTCTGTGAAATAAGAATATTTAATGCATCAAAATGGTGGCTGTTTGAAAGGGAATAGGGAATACTGGGAAATGCCCATTATAGTTTATTTGATGATCCTGTAAGTGATGTAAACAAGAATTGTTGATTATTAGAAAAGTTACGAGACTTTAAATTGTGTTCGAATTTTGGGTAACTAATGCTTTGCCTCACTTTTCCCTGGTCAAAAAAAGGAAAAAAAGAAAAAAGAAAGGGAGAGGGGGGGGGGGGGGGGGGGGGGGGGGGGGGGGGGTGTGTGTTTGCTTTTCACTCTTAACTTATTATTCAATGTTCAATTCGGCCATTATTCAATTAATCCCTCGAGTTATCTTATTTGATCTAATTTAGTCTTTTATTCTGACGAAATACAATATCTCTGTTTACTTAGTCTAAATTGGCACTCTGATGTAGCAAGAAAAACAAAACATTGTTTACTCTCTTCCTTCTTTATTTAGTTCAGTTTTTCACAAACTCCTCTGATTCTTAACCCTCAACTCTTTTCTTTTCCCCACATCAAAGTGCCAACTAAATATAACAAATAAAAGCGAAAGAGAGTAAACAATATTTTTTTCCCCACATTAGAGTGTCAGCTAGACATAAGTAAACGGAGTTAGTGTATGCCATGAAAAATGGGTTAAATTGGACCGAATAGAATAATTTAAGGACTCAATTGAACAAAATAAAGGACCAGGGGCTGAATTAAGCACCAAGTAACAAGTTAGGGACTAAAAGTGGCCTTTGCCAAATAAATTTGCCCCTCAACCCTTTCGTTTGGGTTCATTGCACTCCTTCAAACCCACATTCGTTAGCATTCCTAGCAGTAATTTTGATAATTTAAAACCCCCAATATCTTAATTTATTGACTTGGAGATATAATTAGTTGCGAAAAATTGCACCTCGCGGACATTAATATTATGAGCTTTCATACGCACGAGGGATACCCAAATTTAATCGTTGAGGAATCAAATTAGAATTTTTTTTTAAACAATAAAGATCTTCCGTAAAATGGAATAATTCTTTGGTGAAAAGTGGAATAATTCTGGAAAGGTGTACCTCAATTATTGAAATGGCTTTGCTGATGTAAGTAACTTAAGCTTCGCTAAATAATGGTATGTGTCCCAACAAGTAAAACAAAGAAAAAAAGAAGAAGAAAAAAACTTGAATGCAAAAACATTGAACAATAGTAAACCTAGTATGCATGCAAATGAAATTGATCATGTTGCATACCCTTTACAAGTAAAATATATTGACCCTGGCTTAAACTCTAATGCCTTGGTCTAGTCTTTGATGTCTTAGTTTAAGCACATAGAGGTTAAGATTAAGAAATACTTACAAACACTAGGAGCTCTATCCACTCTAAAGGAAGCAATTTTAATTTAAGCAAAAACAAAAGCCGAAGGCCTGCACCATGTCTGGAATTGAAGTTTAGGTGGCTTTTGTTTAGTTCGAGGTGACTTTTATTGGGATCTGAATCTGATTCGTTCAGACTTTAAGCTATTTAGATTGTTTGGTGAAACATCTAAATAAGCCGTTAATGAGTACGATGATTCATACCTAATAAGTGTCACATGTTTTATGCTTTTTCTGTCAGTTTTGGATGTCAAAGGATTTCTGGTGTTGCATTCTTAAGATTTGTGTATTGAGCCTTGTTCCTTAGTGGATTTCCTACACTTTGTTGGGTTGAATGGAGAATATAGTATCTTGTCTTCTATTCTGTTTTTGATGATCTTATCTTAAGAATTATTCTGATTAACTATGATTTTATCTTAGTATTGAAGTAATCGTGTCGGACTTGCTTTACAAATGTTTAATAATTTTTTTATTAATATAATATTTTTATATTAATTTATTTTAATATAAAAAATAAAAAAAATAATGAGTATGTTTTTTAAGAAATAAAAATAAAACGAGTACAAAGAAATAGTGGGAAAGGGGGCATTTGAGAGAGTAACTTCTAATTAGATTTAAAATGATGTTGAAGGTTTTAAAAGAGAATAAGGACATTTTAAATATTTTAAAATTTTAGGATTTGATTGATCAAAAATAAATACTTTTAGTATAGTTATTTTTTAATAATATAGATATAGATATAGAGGGTGGGGAGATATAGAAATAAATAAAACGCTCCATATGATCATCTGGACCCGTCTGACCCGACTCGGAAGAGAACTGGTAATAACCATATCTCGATTCTGGACCTGCTGAGCTCCTTCCATCAAAGACCCACCCATAGACAACAGAAGAGAAGATCGAGAGACAGGGAGAGAGAGAGAGAGTGGTTGAGAGAGATGACGGTGATGGAGAAGTTGAGGATGTTCTGGGTTCAGGAGCCCGTCGTCGCCGTTTCCTGTCTCATGGCTGGCGTCGGTATGTTTGTGTTTCTTCATTTTGAGACTAATCTTCTCTTTTGATCATTCTAGGGATTTGGCTTCCTTCATTTTGTATCTTTATTGAACTACTTTCTCTCTTTATGTTCTAGTCTCCATGATTCGATTTTTTGCTGAATGTTTGTGTTTCAAGTAGAAACCCTAGAAATGGTTCAAAGGGTGCGGAATTAGAATTAGGGAGGATTGATGGTTTTATGATTGGACTTATGTGGCTAATGGGTTCTGACTGTAACTATTAAAGATTACACCCTTTTCGGGCATTTAAACAAATTGTGTTTTTTTTTTTTTTTCCCCTGTTCATGCAAGCAAATTGTGTTAAGAAAGGCATCAATGTACAAGGGAATGGACTAAAAATATCTTTATTACAACAGCAACATTATAAAATAAAATCCCGTTGGACATATTTGAGGCAAATTTCTTGAGAAAGCTCCCACGCAACAACCCCAAGTGGAAACAAGAAAGCCCCAAAGATCCCGGAGAAGAGGCAGAGGAAACAATTGATCCTTTGTCTCTCTGATCAGTGCAAGCACTTTATGAGCACATTTGAAGACGCACACTTCTCACTTGCAAAGGGTCATTAGTGTTAATCTTGGTAAGCATCCTTGTCCAATCCAAAGCATTCGTGCATTCATTTTATGTGCAATTTTGGGTTTCGAGATTTTCTTTGAAGGGCTTAAACATTACTAGCTTGGTCTATTTAGTTCAGTGCTGTAAAATCTAGTGATATCTTACTGACAGTATTATGGAAGGTGTTTGGTGAATTTCTCAGTCGGACAATTCTTTGACAGTTTTCTCTCCTTGGTTGCTCTTGGGATTGCAGGGTGATATTTCGAGTTCTTTTAGCTGTGTTTTTGAGTTGTGGTGAGCTTCCATCGTCCATAGTATGGCCAGTCCAAATTGTTTAATGCTGTGGTTTAATGGAATTAGTGTGAAAGGCAGTGGGAATCATAACTGCCCAATTCTTCTGTTTTCATTAGGTTGAGCTGGCCCACATGTTGCAGGCTTCAGAAAAAATGTCAATGCATGTCAAATATTAATTGAGTTATTCTTACCCCAATGTACTACTAATGGAGGCCATCCACAGTAGTTAAGGAAATATGGAAAAGATGAGAACTCTTATAAAGTAGAGTAGGAGAAAAAGTACTCCTGAAAACTTGAGCCTTGAGAAAATTTCAAGCTTACTGAAGCGCCCTCTTGCTTGTTTGCTTCTTGGACGACTTTTGAACCTGAGGCAACTGTTAAGGATTACTTCTTGAACTAGGCAGTAGGGTGCATTGACAAAATGAAGTGCTCAGGTCTTAATACTGACTTAAAATCTCAGTTTCATGAACCCTTTCACTACATGGATGAGCTTCTTAACACTGAATTGTTTGTAGCTACTATTTCTTAACATGGATGAACTTCTGAATGGTTGAATTTTTCTTATTTGTTCTTTCAATTATATAATTGTACATATACATGATCAATTTTATGGATACATATCAATTATTCAGTATGGGTCATTGATAGATCCCTATCATTATAAGTGGAAGTTTACAATAAAATGAAAAAGGAGAATAAAATCATTTATGCAATCATTGAAAGTTGTACTAGTTTGAGGCATGCTAGCCCTGGTAACCCAAGATTTAATGGGTTAAAGATTTTGGTTTTCCAGTTTCTTTTTAATTTGTTATTATGATTCTTTTTATTTGTTATCGGCTAGTTGGTCATACTGATGGTTGTGGAATTTTCAGGTCTCTTCCTTCCAGCTGTGGTGAGGCCCATGCTGGACTCCATGGAAACATCCAAGCAAGTTCCTCAACCAGCCTTAAGTGATGTAAGTCATTTTTCACCTTTGTCTTTGTGTAGTTGTTGACGATCAATCCACTTGTTAGGTTGCAAATGATCATAGTAAAGGTGTACAATTTTGAGCATTTTTTATTGGGGATTTCATACTCGCCTGTAGCATTTAAGTAACAGGAAAGTTTGTGAGGCATATAATTTTAGTGGTTTCTTCATTCATTTTATCCCATTTTTGGGTTGGTGGGTGATTTCTGAAGCATATAGTTCTAGTGGAGTCTCATTTGTTTTACTTAATTCTCTAGTAACAGACTCAAGTTATAAGCGAGCATTGCAAGGCTGCAGTAAGAAATCTTGCGTTACACAGTTATTCCTTTCATATCTGCAATTCTTGACTAAAGTTTACAGTTGGATATGTCTATGCCTGCTGCTGCCCTTCAAAATCTCCTTGTTTGGTCTTGAACGTTCTGTGCCCTGAGTGCTTATTTTATCTGGTCGCATGCTATATAATTTTGACCCTAATGGGGGAACAAGTATCAATCACATTAAACAGTGCAATAACTAAAGTATGTAATGGCTTTTAACCTGCCCATTTTTAAAAATTTTTTTTGCATTACGGTATTAGTCATTCGCTAAGAATGCGAATATGGAACTCTATAAAGAGTTGATTAATAGGCAAAATCACCAATCTTGATAGTCTTGGAGTCATTTGTTGTGTGTCCCTTTCTCGGTGTTATTCGCTTCGGAAGGTATTCGTACTTGCACCGAACAACATTTGAATTCTGCAGAAACTTAGAATTATAGAGGCCGCACCATTGTTTTGCATTCATCATTTTCTTGTTTATCTTTCACCTGCACTTTGACACCCTGTTACTAGGCGGCTGAAACTTCATTCCCTTTGATGCATCGTTGCAGGTCGTTGCTGGGATGACCGGTAAAAAGCAGGGTTAACAAGGATCAATGATGTGGTTACCCTTTGAACTCATCCATCCCCTCTTATTTTCGTTGTCGTCAACAATAAAATAGCCTGGTTTCTCTTGCTTTAATGGAGACATCAGAGCATGGATGGTTGTAGCCTCTGCTCTTTCTTGTGTAACCATATGAATGGTATTTAAATTTAAGCTGGTACATGCACCATTGTTTAGTGACTGAGATTTCTTCTTGTGGCTTACATGGTGCAAGATAGTTTTTCGCGCTCGTTTCTTTTTGCTGGATGTTAGTAATTGGGAAAAGGAACAAAATCAAGAGGGATTCAAAAAAAAAAAAAAAAAAAAAACTAGCAGACCGATCACTATAAAGATGCAAATATGCAGTATTAAAACAGAACTTCTGAAACACATCGTCCTGAGACTAAAGAGACGTACGACAGTTCTTTCTAGTTCCGCGTCCCATAGATGGGCCGCGCCTTCTTTTGATTGATCGGAGTAATTCAGCAATCTAACTATATAATTTACATGAACTGGGGAGGCGGAGCTTGATCGGGCACTGGAAAGCTACCCCCAACCTACACTTGCAATATCACACAGCACGAACGGTGTGGCGAATTAAATAAATAACGCAGCTTTTCTGGAAGGAGTCAGATCAGATCATCACCATAAGGCCATCTTTATTTGATTTTCTCCTCCTCCATGGATTCACCTGCTTCAGCCCTTCATATACAGTGGCCTGCAATTCCAAACCAAACATAAACTAAGACCAACACAGAGACTCGCAGTTGAACGAGAATAAGCTTCTTCATTTATTCACCGTTCAGTTTTCTGAGTGTGTAGAGAAGTAAGATCAGGACTTATATCCAATCACTGAATTGGAGAAGGCTTGTCCTCCAATTCCACTGCTACGATTCTCATTGAATTATGAACAAATTGACTTCACTTAGATACCATCATTCACCATTCAAAGTAAAAGATAATTAGGAGAGTTGAAAGCTATTTCCACACACATCAACGATCACTGATTCAATCAAACTTATCATTCAAGTTGATGGGACCCAAAAAGAAACAAATAGATTTTATAATTCACAAAGACAGACACGTGCCGATCTCTGACTTGGTCAATACAGAGAAGGCATGGGTCCATATTGGGGAATTTTCATATCCACCCATTTTTTTTTTGGCCTACAGAGGAAACCCCCCCATCAACTTTTCGTACCATCCAAACACCAGAACATGAGGAACAGTGGGATTCAATGCTAAAAGTACCCATCAATCATTTTTCTCTAAAGAGAAATAAACAGTAGTTGGGTTTGGTAGGGAGCAAGAAAATCCTACAACACCATGCTTTTAGCGTACCAAAAGGTTAAAAAAAAAAAAAAAAAAAAAAACCCATAAGAACATTCAAGATCTTAATAGTGCTTATTTTATTATTTAAAGGTTTCTTAGCAGTGCCGTATGAGATAAAATACCACATGCAAAAACATTCTCTCAAATTAGTACATTGAGTAATTTTTAATTCGTTGAAAAGACCGAACTCGTATAAGTAAAATACCCAAAGAGAACCGTTTTATCTTACTAAGATAATCATTAAAAAAAATTACAAGTCCAAATTATGAATATAGTATTCGTTGAACTACATCATTCTGTAAAAGCATACAATGAAAATTTTAGTAAAAAACGTCATTTTAAACCTAAACGTGTCTCCGGGTGCATATATATATATATATATATATATACCCCTCTGTTGAAAACGTAAAAATTGAGTTTTTCCAAAGTACAACACGAAGCAGCTTTGAATATAAGGACTCCTGTCCCCATCATACCCTTGAATTATTGGGGGTGTCGCCGTATCCTAGCCGTAGACCCCACCCTCTTCTCTTTCTGTCAACCCTCTCTCTCTCTCTCTCTCTCTCTCTCTCTCTACGCACGCCGACCAATCCCCGGGCTTTCTCCATTTTCCCTTTGCCGTTTCGTCTAAAAAAGTCTTTTTCTCTACTTTACTCACAAAAAATATACAGTGGGAGATACAAAATGTAAAAAAAATACATATATATTAAATACTATGATGGATCATTTTTTATTTTTTATTTTTTCAAAACGAATTAGGATGCCGGCGCCTACTAATGACCGGCGAGGGTTAATTGCGTATGATTATTTAAGTCTGACTCACATCTCAAACGATTCCTCAAATAAAATTAATTTAGGTCGCACCGGATGAGCCCGACTCTTTAACACGGCACCAATTATAAACATCATAAACCTTTTTCTTTAACACGACACCAATCATTATTTCTTTTTCTTTTTTTTTTCTTTTTGTGGGGATTATGAGAGAATTGTGTGGGGGTCGTCTAGTGTAAATTGCATGGATTAATAAACTTTTAAGGGAAAGAAAAGAAAAAAAAAAAAAAACAAGAAACAGAGCTAGTTGTTTCAATAAATAAATAAATAAATAGAATCGATTAGTTAAGGGGGTGAAAAGCATTACCCAGAAGTGCGACGTGGCACGAGGAGAGACGCTCAGGAAACCGCCTCCTTTCTTTCTCGCCCTCGAGACCTTCGCCGCCGTGTCCCCGCCGCCGTCATCGCCGGCGGGGGATGAAAAGACGAAACTACCCCCATCGCTCACGTCACGTTTCGCCTTCTTCCCGAAAATGCCCCTCCTCCGGATCCTCCATCCCCAGATCCCGAACACCCCTCTCCTCCTCTCCCCGCTCCGCCGCCCCATCCTCCCGAGGACGATGGTACGGCCGCGCCCCCTCTCGGGGCTGCTCCTCCTGAAACTCAGGGATCCGGGGGCGGAAGAGGGGTGGTGGTAGGGGCCGTCGAGGACGGTGGTGGGGGACGGGCATCTTGGGGGCTTTGAGCTGGTGCGGAGGGAGGAGGAGCCTGGGGGGGAGATCGAGGCACTTGGCGGCGGCGCCGGTGAACAAGGTGAGGGCGGTGGAGGGCCTCGGCTTCCCGGGCTCCTCCTCCCACCGGAATGGTACGGCAGCGATGGCGTGCACCGGCGGCGTCAGAGTCCCCGAGGGCTCTGGAGATGCCATCGGTGGTGGAATCGAGTATAGTGGAAGCTTCGGAGTCCCATTTGCTATTCCAAGCTCCCCTTCTGACCCCATCTCTCTCTCTCTCTCTCTCTCCCTCTCTGCCTTTGTGGATTTTGTTTAGGTTTGATATACAAAAGAAAGAGGAAAGGAGGGGGGAATGGTGAGGGATTCTGCTAGGGTTTGGAGAGAGAGAGAGAAAAGAGGCTTTTTATCTCTCTGTCTAGGGTTCCTTTTTCAGGAATGGCGGGTGCAAAAGAAGATTTGTCTTTGTTTATAAGTAATAATTCGTCAGAGGAGCATGCAAGGACTAAAAAGCCATGGAAAAAGTAAAAGGAAAAAAGAGGATATTGATTTTTTGAATTTAAAAATATTATAAATATTAGTTGCGTCACATATATTTTACGCGTGATTAATAATTTTTTATTAATATATAATATCTAAAAGAATATATACATAAAATTTTAAATTAATTTAATTTTTAAAAATTAAAATTTTGGATCCTTTATAATTAAAAGTAAAAAAATAGAAATTGTTATATGATAACTATGACGTTTGGATAAAAATAAGAACAGTTATGAGATAACTGTAAGTAAATAATCACAATATTTAATAGTACTTAAGAAATTTTAAGACAAATATATAGCTGATTGAATCAAAGCACTCTTTGACTTTATAATGATATAGATAGAGATATGAATTTGAATAATTTTGATCATTCATTTATCTTATTTTTAATTTTTTTCTTTATTATTTTTTTTATAAATGGTCAAGAGTGTTCAAATTCATAAATTTATGGGAATTTAAATTCAGAGGATCTTAATCAGAGAGATATCACTTAAATTTGAAAAGAGAAAGGAGAATATGAATTTTCGCCTGCCTCTAAAATGATTTAGCTTTACTAAAACTGATTTATAGTAAATTCGAATAGACTCACTAAAATGTTACATATTCATATTTTCTTTTCACATATAATTATGAATTTATGAATTTAAATAATTTTAATTGTTGTTTTTTTTTTCACCTTTAGCTTTTCTTTCATTCCTTTTTTTTTTTTCAGTTTTATAAAGTCACCTACGGTGGAGGATGAGGGGAGAGGAAGTTGCCGGGGCCAACTAGCAGATTGGTACAAACTCATTATTAGTATTATATTTTTTTATAAAAAAGAAAAGAAAAACAAATTGGTATGGACAGCTCACTTTAGTTGCCTTTCAGTTTCCTTTTCACTGCACCAAACATAGGGTGCTTGAATTTATTGAATTTAAACATAGTATTTCAATATTTGAGGCCAAGAAGATTTGAGGGTTTTTTTTTTTTTTTTTTTTTGAGGCTGCATGGCCTAGTTTAAAAGGAAAAGGAATGCCCCCTTTAATTTAATGATTTTAATGTAATTAATTGTACTAGTTGCATAACTAGACAGAAAAAGCTTCCTTGGAAATACAAATCTTACTTGGCTAATCACTATAAGATAATTAAATTAGCTGTTCCTGGTCAAAAGTATTAATTATATATATATATATTTTTTTTTTTTGCAGTAATAATTATGTTACTTTACACTGAATGAGTAATTCTTGTCCAAAAATCATTGGCTGAGTTGAGTCCATATATCTTGGAGTTTTTTCTCACTGTAGCGTAAAAAAAAAAAAAAATTCTGAACATACCCTACCTTTTCAGGGGATTCTATGTCTACCTTAGTTTTTTAAAAACGCGGTTGCCGGGCGCGTTTTCTTCGCTCCCGTTCTGACAACCACCGTTACGGTTGTCGGGCGCGAAAACGTAAAAAATGCGCCCGGCAACCGCATTTTTTGTTTTTTTATTTTTTTTCCCTTTAAATTGGGAGGCCGGGGACGCGTGGCGAGGCCACATTAAAAACGCGCTTACCATCCGCGTTTTTAGTGCCACGTGTCACACCCCCATTAAAAACGCGGACGGTAACCGCGTTTCTGGGCCGTTCGTTCTTTTCAACCGCAGAATGTGGACACGTGTCGTGATACCATTAAAAACGCGGAGGCCACCCGCGTTTCTACTTCGCCTTTTTATTTTTACCGCAGAATGGGGACACGTGTCGAGTCCCCATTGAAATCGCGGATGGCATCCGTGTTTTCACTTTTTCCCGTACTTAAAAACGCGGACGGAGTCCGCGTTTTCACTTTTTGCCCGGAAAACGCGGACAGTGGGCGCGTGTTTAGGCCAGTAATCGAGTTTGCTCCCCTCAATTTTATTTCCTAACCCCTTTATATTCACCCAACCATTTGTATATGCCGTTTGTGTGTACGTGAGGTTATTTGAATCAGTATCTCTAAATTTGTCAAAGCTCTAATGGATTCATCAATGATTCCCATGATTTGTTACTGGGGAGGAGAAATTGTTGGCAATTCGCACCAGTCTCTTAGTTATGTAGGAGGGAACTCACGAATCATGTTCGTCCAATCCGGCGGTATCACCCTCGAATCTCTCCTTGACCAGGTTTGCTTACTGTTATCCCTTGAACGCAGCCTACATAGAGTAAGTCTTGTATTTAGGTGCCCTGTGACGCTTGGCTCGGGAGTTTCACCGACATATTCGCCCTGCCATTTGTATAATGATGAAATTGTTCAGTATATGTTCCTAATGTTTGCGCAGTATCCAGCATTAACGACGTTGGAAGTTTATGTAAATGTTGATCCAATCCAATACCTACCAGGGCCGTCTACAGGTGTGTATAATCAGTTCTTGACAAGCGATGGTGGAGGTGACGATTACCAGACGCAAATGGCAGATGTAGATGCTGCTGGGCCTAGCAGTCTCATGCCAGTTGGGTCGCATGATCCCCTCGAAAGTCATTCGTATGGGAGGTTCGACTTAAATGTCACTGGAGGTGGGCATGAAGATTATGACGATCAATGTTACTACCCGTTGAACGAAGTCACACATAATGCAAATCTAAGTAGCAGCTCAACGCCGCAAAGGGTTCGAACCATGTCATTCGACGATCCTCCAGTTGAGGATCGTAGTGAGGCTTCCGAGGAGGATGACGACATCTCGTTGTCCGACGATAGCGATGCCAGTGATTCGGACCCCGTTCAGGCTGCCTCGAATGTCAACTCCCCTCGTTTGCATCAGCCTCGCGCCGAGTTTTATACTTCAGGGGAGGAATGGCCGTTAACATATGACCAAGACAGTCCGACTGTCTTCAATCCCGATACAGACCACCTGCGTGTTGGGTTGGTTTTCGACTCAAAGAAGACATTGCAACGCGCTGTTCAGTACTATCACATTCGAATTTGCAAAGAGTTCATGGCGGAGCGCTCAAATCCTGAGTTATTGGTTCTCATTTGCAAAAACCGTCGCAGGTCAGGATGCTGCTGGAGGCTTCGAGCGCACTTAGGGAAAAAGTCTGGTGGTTGGATTGTGACTCGATATGGAGGGGATCATACTTGCGAAGTGCGTAGGAGGAACCAGGATCATCGATGCATCTCATCAGCCATGATATCTGACCTCATCAAGGAGAAAGTGCGGTTGCAGCCTACTTACAAGGTCAGTCTTATACAGGAAGATGTCCGACAGGAGTTCAAGTATCAACCAACCTATAAGAAGGCGTGGTATGGGAAACAGAAGGCTCTTGCAGCATTATTTGGGGACTGGATTGAGTCCTTCAATACACTACCCAGGTTTCTTTCTGCCGTCATGCACTATAACCCAGGGTCGGTTGCCTTAATCCGAGCAAGGCCTTGTAGGGTAGCACCTGGCACTGCAACTCTCCACAGTGTCTTCTGGGCATTCAACGCGTCCATCGAAGGCGTGAAGCACTGTCGGCCAGTAGTGGCTGTTGATGGGACTTTTCTTGTCGGAAAGTACAGAGGTAAGCTCCTCTGTGCAATGGGTACTGATGCAAACAAACAGATATACCCCCTAGCATTTGCTATCGTCAGTGAGGAGACAACTGATAACTAGGGATGGTTCCTCCGACTACTGCGTCGACATGTGGTCTCGACGGAACGAGTTGGTTGTTGTTTGATTAGTGATCGTGCGAACTCCATTATGTCGGCGGTAACTGATCCACGTAATGGATGGTCTGCACCCCACGGGTACCATCGTTTCTGCCTCCGACATGTTCAGAGCAATTTCGCAAAGCACTTTGGTGGTGGGTTACTAAAGAAGTTGTGTTGGGCTGCCGGTTCCACGCCGCAAAAGAAGAAATTTAAAATGTACATGGACAGAATAAAGGACATTAATGCCGAGGCATATAGGTATTTAGACGATATTCCCCTCGATCAATGGACGAGGTCATACGACGGTGGCCGTCGCCTTGGGGAGATGACAACGAACATGGTGGAGTGTTTTAATGGGGTTTTGAAAACTCCCCGTTCATTACCAATCACTGCGTGCGTCGAGTGGACATTCTACAAGCTGAACAAATATTTTACAGATTCTAGGGACCAATCGATGGTTGGACCGAACGGGAACGTCGGTCCGTTCACAAGTCGGGTGATGAAAATTTTGCGGCATAGGTCAGCCAGGGCAGGTGCTCATGAGGTTACCATATTTGACCACAAGCAAGGGATCTACGAGGTGAAGACGACAACTTATGTTAGGGGGTCCGCTCGTAAGGGAGGGAATAGACAGCACATTAACCTAATGATGAGACAATGCAGTTGTGGGAAATGGGATTCGGGAATCCCTTGCTCCCATGTCATTGCGGTTTGTCAGCATCGCGGCATTAACCCGGATCAATGTGTGCTTCCATACTTTACGTTGGACGCCTATTAGCAATCTTGGGGTCCTAAGTTCAGCCCGTTGTTAGACGAAGCGTTCTGGACTTGGCCATACCCTGACGAGTGGCAACATTTTCATGAGAAGCTTCTACCTGACGACCGATGGAAGAGAACTGAAGCGCGGTAGACGTACGTCTAGGCGAATTCGGAACGAAATGGATGCACGTTCATAAAAGCCCGGTTAGGACTTCATTGTCGTGGTTGGGTTGATGTAACAGGATGTACTGCTTCAACATTAAACTTGTATTTCGTGTGCTTGTCAGTGACTAAAAAGTACATCATTTAATTTTTCCAATGAACCGATCATATAAACATTTTACATGTACTAGCTAATACGTCATACAACAACATAACTACATATACTGAAATAACTAGTCGACCGACTCAATCAACACAACGAACCGCCCGTGAAACACCTACGTCGCCGCCGTTCTCGATGTGGTCTCGATGATGTGGGCGATGGTGGCATATCATTTGGCCCGACATCCTCCGGCGACACGATCGCAATGGGCGCCGTCTCCAAGACCTCCATGGACTCAATGTACTCATCACCCAGCTCCGAAGAGAATGTCGGTGCATGCACCGGAGATAGGTCAGCGTAACGGCTCGGGCCCGCCTCAGTATAGCACGCGATAGATGGGTCCTGAAGAGTCGTGTATGGCACTGGGGTCACCTGCTCCTCAAAGAACTGTGTAGGAGATGTGGATGGCGGATGGTACGGGAGATACCCTCCCATGAAACTGCTATCATGGCTGGCTGTCGGACTCCTGTGCAGTGGACGGTCGTGCTCCTCCATGACTGCTGTGTGAACAGCGGATCTCTGAAATAACTGGAGGAGGCGACATCCACTGTCATCGCCTCCGTGACCGTCGAGATGTCTCCGGGTGCGATGGTGTGGGCTACGTCGCGGGGGCGGGCTGCTCGTGATGTGCTAGTCGACAATCCTGCGCTAACTCCCTAATCGCTCCAAGCATGCGGTCCCGTACCCGACTCACATGGGGGGAGGGCTGCTCCTCCAACGATAGCTCGTGGAAACCACCTACAATGGTTCCCCACTTCGTGCAAAGACGAAATTTAATAATATATATTCGACTTAAATATCCCAATGGAAGAAAACTAAATATAGGTTAATTCTATATTTACCATGATCTCCGAAGCGCGCGTGTTGCCCTGAAAGGCGTGGCCCAAATTCAAAGAAGGGTTATGCACGAGGCGGCGAGTGATGGTGAAGTACCATGTGAAGTACGGATCGTCGCTACACATTCGGCCATGTAGGGGGACCCCAGCCTGTACGGACTCACGGCGGCGATCCCAAAGTGCAATATAGGCAGACCACTTCCTCGACCAATCGATGTGACCTAATCCCCGTAAACTGAAGTGGTGGAGTGATCTTCCGGTATCGACCTCCGCTACTATGGGCTGCCGGAAACCAAACTGTCGAAGAACGCGTGAAGGAAGGTGCCACTCGACAATGTCAATAGCAACTGGAATCGCGGGCAGCGTCCGCGTTTTCAACTGCGCACCCGGCCACGTGTCGCCGTGCTATTCGCCGGTCAGCGCTTTCACACTGAAAACGCGGACGCCGTCCGCGATTTCAATGGAGACTCGACACGTGTCCCCATCCTACGGTAAAAATAAAAAGGCGCAGTGGAAACGCGGGTGGCCTCCGCGTTTTTAATGGGGGTGTGACACGTGTCACTAAAAACGCGGGTGGCCTCCGCGTTTTTAATGGAGGTGTGACACGTGTCACTAAAAACGCGGGTGGCCTCCGCGTTTTTAATGGTATCACGACACGTGTCCACATTCTGCGGTTGAAAAGAACGAACGGCCCAGAAACGCGGTTACCGTCCGCGTTTTCAATGGGGGTGTGACACGTGGCACTAAGAACGCGGATGGTAAGCGCGTTTTTAATGTGGCCTCGCCACGCGTCCCCGGCCTCCCAATTTAAAGGGAAAAAAAATAGAAAAACAAAAAACGCGGTTGCCAGGCGCGTTTTTTACGTTTTCGCGCCCGACAACCGTAACGGTGGTTGTCAGAACGGGAGCGAAGAAAACGCGGCCGGCAACCGCGTTTTTAAAAAACTGGGGTAGATATAGAATCCCCTGAAAAGGTAGGGTATGTTTAGAATTTTTTTTTTTTTTTTACGCTACAGTGAGAAAAAACCCATATATCTTGTGTTTATTAAGTTAGTTTAGCGAAAAATGGAAATTGTCGTCATCATAACGCATAAAATGTGCCACCGAACTATCACCGCATTTAAACACGTGGATACGGTGGTACGGAGTAATGAAAAATCCACATGAATGCAAAATAACAGCTCAGAGGTGGTCTTTTCAAAATAAAATAAATAAATAAAAAATAATATTACATGTATATACTTCAAACAGCTTTCACATTAAAAATGGTCACGTAACAAAATATGTGTGATCATGTATTATTATTTGACCAAAGTATCACTCAAAAAGGATCACACATATTTTGTTATGTCACCATTTCAGTATGAAAGATGTGTAAATGATATGCAAGTAGGATTCTCTATAAATAAATGAAACCAATAGGGGTGAAGCCATATAGATAAGAATTATCCTATTAACCTCATATAAAAGAAATTTTACCTAAATCTCACTATTTAAATGTAAGAGTGAATCCCCACATATATTAAAAGGATGACCCGCCTATGTGTTTAGGCTCTGCCCCATATATGAGGGGTGAAATATTTTTTTCGGGATGAGTATCATTACTATACCTTATTTAATGCGTAGGTTTTATGTGTTATTTTCCTTCACCCCTAAAGATTTCATTGAATTCTGATACCGAGTATAATACTCATCATCTCTAATAAGTTGGAGACTTATAATAAAGGTGCAAATAACTCGAACCAACTTCGCCGTGTTTGACTAGTTAAAAATTCATTCATATTCACTCGTTCGTCGAAACTCCCTAAACATCTTTCTTCTTGCATGTCGTATTAATTCTTGCGATGGAAATCCATGAAAAATTCAGATCAGACGAACTCTCGTCGCTTGTTCCGTTTTCAGTTCTGAAAATGAATCAGTGAAAGAAGACAAGTGACCCAAATTGAATCAGCGAGTGTTTCAAAGGACAGAAAGGCATTGGATGCTGAGACTGGGACATTTTGGAACTTTCACACCTGGTCTAGTCTTCTGTTTTTAAAGCCACTCAACATAGCTGGTCCGAGTCATTCCAGTGGGACCACACAACCTTCTTTTCTAGATAAAATTGTTTGGGATTTAGTTAATCCATGTTTTACACATTTTTTTGTCAGAAAACAGTTTACATCGATTTATACTTTTCAAGGGTAAGTAAGGGATATAATCCACATTAATTAACTTAGGTGCTATCGCCATTTAAACTTAGGACATTTTAGTTAGAAATAAACCTCATATATTTGATGAGTAGAGTCCACCCGTGTATTTAGGACTCATCTCCCCGTATAAGTAGTAGAATTTGAATGAGATTGTGTTTTTGAAATGAGAAGTATCACTCTAAACTTATGTTGTTTTTAGATCTTCCTTAATAAATTTAGCCATACCAATGAAAATAATTGAATAAGCATACTAGTAAATAATAACAAGACATTGCATCAGCTCTCCCTCATTGGAACCTAATAGTCTCGGACTCGTGTAGTTCTGACCGTAGCGTGAATCTAGGTCAGCAAAAGAAAAAATATATATTTTTGAATGCTATGCTTTTTTGATGATATTTACTTTGGAATTAAAACATTTAGTTTGACCCACTTTTGGTTTATTGTGGTTCATATTTGCTTTTTCAAAATAATTTATATATTGTCCATGTGTTTTTAAACGCCGCATATTCTCCACGCTCTCACACCGGCGGCAAAGAATTTGAGTCGCTCTGTGCTGTAAATGATGGGTAATTTATAGACTCCATTTCTGATAAGGGCCCAATTAATTATGACTAATTATGTGACAGAACCACTCATGCCATGCTCTTTAAAGGAAGCAATCCCAAGGCCACTGAACCTTGTTAATAAATAGCCAAAGAAGTAAATCATCAGTTCAGTTTGATGATAGAACCTAAATCATCCTTTGATTAGACTCTTGAAGTTATCCCTCTCTAATTCATCCTATTCGAAGTGATCCATGACATTTATCAGCTCAGTGGTAGCTTCCTCAGTTTATAGGCATACCCTTTATAGCAAAATCAAAAACTATACAAGAAAAAGAAAAAAAAATGCTCAAAATATATTTAGAGAGAGAGGGAAGAACAGCATTATATACACATGGTCTGTGTTCTCACACACAATTCGAGCAAGCTCTGTATTATTAGACCCACAATCCAAACGAGTCCAGTTTTTTAAGTAGAGCAGGTAGAAGATGAATATGGTGAGGGTGGTTGGAAGTGAGCTGTGACAAGGTTTACTGTGATTTGGAGGTGATGTGTGTGTGTGTTTTTCTTTTGCTGGCATGAGGTGATGTGGACAAAGAGCACTCCAGGCAGTTTCCTACTGTCACTCCCTCACTTGTGCAAAAGTCAAAAATGGAGAAGGAAAGCATCCTCAAACACAAGAAATAAACAGAAGGAATGCATAAAGCAGCTTCCTACATTAAGGGTACTGTGTCACTCGCCATTTTCTCCTCTTTGACTTCATCACGAAGTCTTCATTGCCATCTCAGAAAGTTCACTTCACTCCATGTTCCTATTTGTGTTGAGGTCATACTTGATATTTACAAAGTTGAGAGAGAGCATAGATATCAAAAAAGAAAGACAAGCCTTTTATAAAATAAAAATAATAATAATAATAATAAGGAAGAAGAAGAAAGATGAAGAAGTGCTTATTCTAGATTCCTTTGATCAATAATAAGTCATCAGAAGCTAGCATCTTTCTTTTGGGGCTAAGATGGGCTGAATGAAAATGGTGATAGTTGCAGTTGAAGTGCTCTTGTGGCCATATAAATTTTATATAATGAAATTTGCATTGACAAAAGGGGTTGATTTGATTTGCCTTGCCTTGAATTGACAAGGGTTTATGCTTTTCAACTGGCCAATCCTTTCAGGTTACTTTTTAGGTTTTCTTAAGGAGCATTATCGAGGCTGGACAGAGAGAACAATGATTAAATCCAGTGATGATGATGATGAGTAAGAACTAGCACCGCAAAAGCTTTCATAGGTAGCAAAAGAGAAAAAAAAAAATTTGACAAAAGGAATGGCGAATCAAGTCGGTGACATTCCATAATTATCTCATGTACTACTAAAATAATATTGTTTTGCTAAAAGGTAAGGAAATCAACGGCAGGAATTGAATGAGCATGAAAAAATAGAAGAACATGTCGATTTTTATATATTTTCATAATATATTACATTTTTATTTATATTGCGAACTATCAAGAAATGAAAGCCATCATAACTGTTACGGATATTTAGATATTTGGATGAAAGATTTCTAGATCACGAAATTTCGTGAAAATTGACATCATGTCGTCTTATTTTTTTCATGCTCATTCAATTTGACTGAAATTTCTAGAATAAACTCAAAACATCATCATCTTAGCAGTGCTACACTAGATAACTTATCCTTATGGCACACTCACAAATACTTCACTCTTAAAAAAATTATGGCAACTTTTTCTTCCTTTCTTCATCTCCACCCCTTTCTAGGGTCGGGATCGACCGTGCATATTGACAAGTCATGGATTGATCTTGCTGGCTTCCATATTCTATATTTATAGGCTATGAAGTGAGATCCACACCATAAATTCTTAGTCCTATGATAAGATTTAAAGCAATACTACATGTACATCCTTCACAACGAAAGGGTGACGTGGACAGAATATATGTGGTCCTTTTTGAGTGGTATTTTGGTCGAATAACAATACAAAATCAGATATATTCTGTCGCGTGACTACTTTCAGTGTGAATAATGTACATGTAGTATTACTCTAAGATTTAAAAGCTTAGCCAACTTCCTTGGGCCCAATAAGAGACCACCATTTTTATTCCTGTTGTCAGACCATCAAGCCGTTTGCTCATCAAATGGGCTGGTTTTATTAGGAGACTTTAGTGGGCCTGGACTTTGTAAAAGGGCAAAAACAAAAGGACCTGAAAACTGGGCCAGGCCTCTCATTGCCATTAAATTCAAGAACCTCCCTGCATACCTAGTATTAGAGATGAGATTGAAAATCTGTCAAATTATTGCAATTTTACACAAAACCTCTCTAAGAAGCTACGGGTAGCTTATTATCATAAAAAATAAAATTTAAAAATTAATCCACTTCTGATAAATTCTTCCACCGAATATTTCAGAATGATTTTTTAAATTTATTTCAAAAATAAATTTAAAAAATTAATCCGCTTCTAATTGTGTAAGTTGCTAAAGCTAATAGCTTATAAAGTTTCTCTGACTTTGAGGCGCCAAATTACACTCTATAATGGTTGTTTGATAAGTGACACGAATCATTGAAAGATCTTGACCATCCGTTCATAGAAAAATGCGTAAGAGCACGGTTGAAAAATATCACTTATCGGACACTCACTGCAGGGTGCAGTTTGAAGCCCCAAAATCAAAGCAGCTTTATCCTTGCCCATGCACATCAGTGGGGTTAAGAACCATTTGGAACTCAAACCAAATCTTCTACACAGTATCCTGAGAGCGTATGGACGAGAATATCAAATCTAGATGCTAAAAAAAAACAGAAATTTTCTTTTAATTTTTAAATTAAATTTTAAATTTTCCTGAATTTGACTGAGCCAGTAGGGTCTTTTAAGGGAAATGGATGTACTGAAAGCCTAAGAGAGAATAATCTCTTTAGTATATATCTTCCTGTCAGTGCAATAGGGATTTTTCAGGTTGTTAATATCCATCTGGATCTGATACAGCCTCCTCCTCTAGGAATAATGCTCTAAAAGAAACAGCGCTTGCCTCCCCATTTAAGACAAACCTGATGGCAAAAATGGAAAATCAGAATTCACCCCCACCCCCACTCTCTGTAAATATATATATATATATAAATGCAAGTATGAGCGGTGAGCAAGCCTAAGTTATATAAGCAAACTCGAGTAGGATTCACACCATTAAAAAAAAAAAAAAAAAACCTCTAGGATAAGAATTTCTTATTGCATCCTATGAGCCAATAAAATTTGAGACTCATCTGAGTATGTCACAGGCTTCATCCAAACAATCAGACTTTATAGCATTATTGTTGACTTACTTCTCGACCATGCGAAAGTCTGGCTTCAACTATTTGGATGGACCTTCATTCATGTTTCAACGAGATTCGAATTTTACCGGCTAATAGAGTGTGCTTGTGATATCCTATCCAACGGCTATAAACTTTTTTGGTAACTTGCATGCACTTGTTTATATTAGCAAAGTGATGTACGTTCAAATAGGTATTTTCCCTCGGTCCATCATTCATCCCATCTACTAAATTCCTCCTTTCTGCCAGGGTCACAGTCAAGGGCATGGGCCTAGCAACCATTCAATTTCAACCACACTACTACTGGCTTGGGTTGGACCCACCCACACAATAACTCTGCACACTTCCTCAACACCACGAAAATAGGATCTTGCAGTCCTACCCAACAAGAAACAAGTAAAGAGAGGCCCTGTAACACAACTGACCAGCTCTTCACAGGCCAAAGTTGGGACATATAAAGCCCCCACAACCCCTCTTTCATAGGGTCCATCCATGTGTTCCTTGACAATTAATAGAAGGCTGGTGATAATTGAAGACATCCTTTCTGCAGCCTTAGCGCCAATTTGTGACACCACAGCTTGCTAGGAGCCATAAGACTAAACTGCCCACTTAAACAATCAGCAGATTTTTACGGGGCCAACAACTCTAATATGGTATTCACAAACTTCCCAGTATAACATAGTAATCTAAATCTTACAGCAAAATCCAGTCCATACATGCATACTACATTTAACTGAGCATACAAAACATCACCCCCATCCCCATATTTGTCAAACCCATGAAAAACAAGACGTAACCATAAAGAGAAAAGGGTACAACTCACTCCCGATCACAGCAATCCGAGCTTATAATAGTCCCTTCTCCATCTAATAATGATGATGATGATGTCAGTAACTTAGGTCTTGGGCTCATCTTATTCACTTCCTCACTCGAAAGTATGTAGATCTTTTTCACCATCTTACGAAATTCGCTGCAGGAAACAATTAATCAAGAATTAGTTATTATACTTGAATAGGGATGAAAAGTCCATTAAATTTTCTGGGTTACTTACATCCAAGGATCATCGCCAACAAGCATCATATCCCCCTCATCGTCTGTAAAAACAACGTCCCATTTGTTCCGAGGGGACAGCTCTCCTTTAATGTCAAACATATTTTCCAGTTCATTTATAAGCTCAATGTAACCTCCCAACATGGTCAAGTCAACCGCACGACCCACAGCCACCCCTTGCATTTGCACCTTTCAAGACACACTCACTCAGTTCCGGTTTTGTCAGAAGATAATGCTAATGAAATGAGTTATATAACACTAGCTACTGGAAATCGCATACAAACCTTAGTTCGTGTCCTGGCAGAAGTATTCCAGCCGTGCTTGATCTGTGTTTCCTTTACCAATGCTTCTGTTGAGACCAGCATTTTCTCTTTAGAGGACTTTAAGGGATCCAAGATTTTAGTCCCATCAGATTCGGCTACAGCAGCTGGATTTGGTCCCTTTGCATTGTTAGGTGCAAGATTCGAACATACTGTTGCCTTCTCAGGAGATTCAATGTAATTAGAGTCATTTTTCAGTTCGATCCCAAAAAGCCTGCAACTACTACTCCCATATTTTTTCACTTCGTTGAACTGATTCTGCATTAGGCTATCATTGCAAGGCCTCGATGAGGGAGGAGAGCTATAATTTGGAAGAACAGAATATGCCGATCCAGTTTTGATATCCTCAGTTGAATCTCGGAAAAGGCTCAGAGAGACATTAGCCACACTGCCCAAATTGGTTGACCCATTGGTTGACCCATGATACCACATAGCTGAGCCAGGTGGACTTGCAGTAGCTTCTACAATCCAAATGACACAATTCAAGAGTTCAAACCCAAAAGAATTTTAATTGAAGGAGCTCAATACTGTAGTTAATCATACCAGTGACCGGAAGATCAATCGATCGGGGCCTTTTGCTCTTGACTGATGGTTGAGTGAGGTTCAAGGAATTGGATGCTACGGAAGGCTCAATTTCCCAAGGAGAAACGCTCTCTGGCCTTTGAATTGTTGCAGGCTCATCCCATTGAATCTGATATATTTTGGGGGTAAAAAAAAAAAATGTACCAGAAACAAGAGTAATAGATAATTCACCATACAAATATTTGGATCATAGCATTTTTTTTCTTCTTTTTACCTTCAATGCCCGCCATTTAGAATCTTTCCATTGTTCACAAAAATCCCCAATGCCAACTATGGTTCCAGTGAACCTGACCAAGAAAATTGAATAAGAACTTTGGTAGAAAAGGCGGCAAAAAAACACGCCTAACTAGACAGTGCTGCCTAGCAAAATAAAAGATTAAAAATCTAGACAGTGTTTGCAGAGCAACCTTCTTTCAGGAGTTTCATCTCCTTCAAATCTCATCTTGAAGCGCATGCCGACTGAAAACCCATAGTTAGCAGCCTCAAGGTATTTGTTTATGCTAACAATGAATTGGCTTGTCCTGAACATCACGAGAAAATCAAAGGTAAATACAATCGAATAATTAATCCGCTTCACATTGTTCACATGAAAAAAATAAGATAGAAAGAAACCTTGGCTTGTAGTAAACAACAAAAAGAGTTTGGGTTGTAATGGCATGGGACGCAGTGGCAAGCACTCCCAAATGCATGCTCTGGCTTGATATGACAGACGACGGCACTGAATTTTGCTGACGAGCAAGACGTCGGACCCCAACTCGTAAACCCCCATTCTCACCCCTGTACAATAGGAAATTGTAAATTGGAAAATTTACGCCCCACAAGTAGTACGACAACTGAAACTAAGACATTCATGGAGACTGAACCATTTAGACTATAGTACCTCAGAAATACAAAGGCATCCCCTGCAACTAATCTCTTGGAGCTGACAAAAGTACTCCATCCGGTTGTAAGCAAATGTCTACGAGGTTGGCCTAGTCATTCAAGGAAACAAATTTATGCAATTACACACGAATCAATAATATTTGGTTCATGGTAATAGTTATTCTACTCCACCATAGGAATAGCTATTCTTTACTTTAGAGCTCTAAGCCCAATCAATGCCACTCATGGCCCTTGGGAAAAACTACACCTCACCTATTCCACCCACTGCGTATGAGAACAACTATCCATTAAATATTCTATTCCAATAGAATAATTATTCCATTCGGCGAACCAAATGTGGCAGTTTAATTTTTTAGTTTTATTGCTTCTTTCCGGTGAGCAACTATCCTTCTATATTGAGCAAAAATGGTAGTTGGCGGTGCAAATTTTTGCAATTGCAAAGATAGGTACCTCTAAATATATGCTTAAACCGCCATTCATACCCATGGAGATCTTTTGCAGCCAATTCTTGAGTTGGGGTTGCTTGGGTCATGTCCTAACAAACCAAAAAAGACGACATGAGAACTTTGCAACTAGATCCTTGAATGGATAACCACAAGACCAAAGCATCAAAGGATGGAATTTACCAAGGCAGGCAAGCATTCATTCGCATGCTTCCGTAAAACTGAGAAACCCCCATGGGTGCTTGTATCTGATGCTGTTAAAATCTTGCAAAATGAATGAACCGTTTTCTTGGGAAATTCAGGGACGCATTCATCAGGACTTTTAGGCTCACTTTGCTGCAGCATCATTATTTAAGCAACTTAAACAAAGGCCAAAATCATTGTAAGTGAATAGGCTTAGGGGTTTAGGACGGGGGAAAACTCACATCTGCTTCCGGCTGCAAAGTTATCTGTGCATAAACTTCATCTGTTTCTTGTTCGGCCTAATAATTGAATCAAAACAAGCGATATAAGTGACAATTTTCATCTTCATATCCACAAATTACGAATAGAAGCAAAGGGCGAAAAGAAGAACGGAATCAGAAAGGGAGGAGAGATACCAGTAAGTGAATGTTCACAACCCTACAGAGGATTTTAGATGGAAGACTGAACAACGGGCTTCGATGACCCAGTTCTTGATTTGTAGACGCTTCCAACTACGAACAAGCATCAGTATGATAAGAAACCACCAAAAAATCAAAAAAGAGAGAGGGAAGAAAAATAAAAGAAAATTCATGAATCATGTCTTTTGGGGGAAATCAAAATGGGGAGGGAATACTTGTTCCATGTGACCCTGAGGAAAATAGAAAACTCTCTCTCCTGGGCGAGGAACTTCCACCAGCGGACCGGCACACGCCTTCCATAGCTCCGTATATAGATCATCACTTCCCCCACCTACCAAATATTTATTAACAAATCTATTACTAATAATAATAATTCATCTAAGCCCGAATCTGTGTGTCTGTTTGGCTACTGAGAATTCCCGAGAAAATAAGAAGGAGAGGAAGGTATACTCCATTTGGTCACTAAGAACCAGGCCAGAATTTCAGTTTTTGAGATCCGAGGCCAGGAGGAAAAAAAAAAAAAAAAAAAACATCGCATATACCCCAATTCTTCAATTTTGGGAACCCAACCAAAAGAAAAAAAAAAAAAACCCCTTCGTATTCCATTTTTAATTTTCTCGGGCTTTTCAGCAACCAAACGGAACACTCTCCTCACCAACCACGAAACACAAGTAAGAAATTGTTGACACCCATTTTCCCCCGTTTTCTGAGAATCCAAACAGAAACCATCACCCTCTGATTACCTGGTTCAGGTGGGTGGGGATGAAAAAGGGGAGGAGCCCTCTGAGCATCACCAATTTGCGCCATGAAACCCCAGAGAGCTAGCTATTCACACGCCGAAGCTCCAATGGATCACTTAAATACCGCGCCTCAAACAAACCATTTAATCCAAACAACTATTCTTGTTTCCCCGAAGTTCGAGCTAGCTACCCCATTTATGAACAAACAGACAACAATCCAGCTTAAAAGCAGCGAAGAAAAAGGCCAGAGACGGTTACAGAGCAGTCATGGAAAGCACGAGCTCTCTTTCCAGATGTTGATTACATATCCCCCCATCTCTATTTATAATCAAGCACTTCATTGACTGAGGAGGAGGAGGAGGAAAAAAAGAAGACGACGACCATCTCTTCCCCCACCTGGGACGAATGCGCTCGCACTGCGTGTCTCTGTGTGTGTGTATACGAAATTATAGTCTCTCCTCCGGCACTCCCTCCCCCTTTTGTCCTTACTTTCTTTAGCTTAAAACACCCACAAATCAAATCCTCTTTACAATCAATCTGCGTCATATATACCCCTTGTCTAATTTCTCTCTTACGCACAAAGAGAAATAGTTATAAACTAAACTAGAATCCATCTTTTACTTTTTTTACCTTACCAGAGAAATTAAAAAATATTGACGAGATGGGGCGTACGGAGACAGGTAGATTTATTGTTTTTTTTTTTTAATGGTATTTGGTGTTATATTCATTATTTTTAGTATATTTTCAAAAACAAGAGACTTATAAATATTAAATGAAAAATCATGAAACTAACGAGCTTTTATATATATATATATATATAGAGAGAGATAGCTTATGCGCTATCAGGGTTTAAAATTACAATCGTGTTTATATATTTTTCTTAAAAGTGCTAAAAAAAATGAATATACAAAAATAATATACCGAGTCAATCTTCATTAAAATTTGACCAGGTGATGCTCCATGCCTAAAAGATCTCCAGAGTAGAGGTTATATTTCAATGCTATGAATGAGCCCCATAAAATTAAATAAAAAATAATACATACAGTTGAATTTACTAAAAACTATTAGATTATATATATTTTTTATAGTGATAACAACAAATGTTCGATAATATATTCTCTTTGATATAAGATTCTTTATAGGTCTACGATTATAATTTTTGAAAAGTAAATTAGTTTCTTAGAGCGATTGTCTTAGTAAAATTAATGAACTAATGAAAAAGGCTATATAGTTAAAGTCTTTGGTTTAATGATATATCTTTTCTTAAAAATTGAAAAAATTTGAAAATAATATTGCAGGTTTTTAATATGTTAGATGCCTATAGATTTACCCATTAAAAGAATTGAAGAAGAGATCTATTATCACCCCATTTTTGGTTATTTTCGTTTCTCTACGCTACTTAAGAAAAAAAAAAAAACCTTGAGTGGGACAGTGGCATGAGCCAATCCCAAAATTAAATTTTTTATTTTAATTTTGATGAAGCCACATTACACACCATTCGATGGAATTTATGGAAAACACAAATTTTAATTGATGGCGGAGAGTGTGTGGGTAACCCGAAGTGGCGGAGGAAGCGGAGAGGCGTAGGGTGGCGGCTACGGCGGCGCGAAATTCATGGAGTGAAACGGGTCGGGCGGGGGAAGAAGGAGTTTGGACAAGGAAGGGTAAGGGGGAGCCGTGAAGTTTGACGGCGGGAATCACGACCCGTCGCCGTCAACCAATCTCGCTTGATCTTTTTGTCTGCCTCGTGGCAGGCACAGGGTGTTGGCTCGTGTAAACCCGGCATTGCCAAATTTTCCATTTTATTTATTTACTCTTTTCCCGTCACCTATTATACTTAGAATAACGGAAATAGGGTGGCATCTACACCTAAGCATGTCAGCGGATCGTGTGTGGACCTGAATTCAAGTAGAGCCCGATTCATTTAGAGGAGCCCGGTTCATTGACTTAAACCAAAATTTAGACCCGTTCGAATCCGGTTATGAGTCTATAGATGAGTCTAGGTTTGGCCTTACGTATCCTGATTCAATTAGGGATCTCGACATGTTTATTTTAAGGTTATATTAATACTTATTATATAATACTAAATAAAATAGTGAGATGATTTCTATAGTTTTTAGTTGGACTATGGCTTAAATTTTATGTTTCATGTTATGACTATTTTGTATTTTAAATTGTGCTATGGTTTTATTTGAATATATGTGATTTGATTCATATAATAGGTAGAAAGAAATTATTTATGTTTCAATATTATTGTGTATTGTAAAAATTTTATGCTATAGAGACTATCTTAAAGCTTAAAATGAGTTAGGGTCGATACAAACCCGTTTTACTAGTCAAATCTAATGGGTCTAGGTCTAATCCAACATCCCACTAACTAGGCGAGTTTGGGTCTGGATCTAATTCACCAAATCATAAATGGGTTAACGTTTAGTTCACATCGCTTTGACCTAAACCTGACCTATTTACATGCCTATAGCACCTTATTTCCCAAAACATGTGAATGGATCATTGGGGTTACATCAAGCATATAAATTGAATGAGAAAAAAAATAAAAATAACAATAGGGGGAGTTGTCTAATTAGGTATTAAATTCTCATTTATATTTTGAACTATTGATCGTCCTGAATCATTATAATTACTTTGAATGTTTAGACTTCATTAATAAAAACAAAACACATAACCAATTTTCGATGAAATTGGTCGTTTCTCTTTTTTTCCTTGCTTGTTCTACTCGTATTGTTAAAATTTGTAAAATAAATCTCATTTGGCCTCAAATGGTGCGTTCACATTCTCCTTTTAACTTTTGTACTTTTTGTTTTTTTAATTCACATGTTACCTTATGGCGATGCTTATTTATTCCCTTTAACCTGGGACCATTGCTTTCCCTAAATTTTATCCAAAATTTTACCACATGAGTTTAATATAAATTATTAATAATTAAATGATTCGCTCACGTGAGATTAAGTCTAATTTTTGCCACACAAGGGCTCTTAATTACTGAGCATTTGAATGTGGATCCCACCCTACTATAATGCTCCCAGAGCTTGTTTTAGAGGGATGAATAAGAATGAAAATGTAAATAGGATTGGAAAAAACAAAAAGAGAATGACCATTTTTATCTTATTTTTATTAAAATGCTTGGTTTATTTAAGGATGGAATAGAAGGGAATGATCATACCAAAGCTTCTATAACTTTACAAATATAAAATAAGAAAATAATTTATAAAAATCTTATATCAAGACATTCAAGACATTACGTAATAATATAAGGGTCGCATAATAATATAGCGTCATAATTTTTGTTAAAATTAAGGAGGCTAAAGGTTAAGAATAGGGAATGAGATTACTTTATAGTTTAAAATAGTGAACACTCGCACAAATCATTCATTACTAATTGAATCAATGCTTACCTGTTAAAAAAAGAAAAAACACGAATGATAATTTTTAAATATTATTAAGGGTGGAACGACCATATCGGTGCGTTTCCATCCCCCGACCGTTCCCCTTCTTTTCAGCCCCGGGAGGGAGCGCGTGAAATCCACGCTCCGAACAGTGGACTCTGTCCCTTCCTCGGTTTGGGCTTTGGCCGGTGTTTGGATACAAATATTGTCGAGCACGCTCATTGCACGGATATTCCAAATCCCAGTCGTCCCCATCTCTATCCGGAACAGAGCTGTGTAAGAAAATCCAAAATATTTGTGGCCATGAGAAAATGTGGATAACGTTGACGATAAATATAAGAAACTGAGATACAAAAAATATTTTCCCCGTCCTTCGTTTAGGTTTGAATTTGATCCATTAACTAAAGCTGCATCTGATTTTCACGTGGTTGCTTAATCTTTTTGAATTAATTAATAGTTGATTACAGGTCTTTTTCAGCTAAGTGGTTGAATAAGGCTCTCTTACCCTTTAATTGAAGTATTAGCTGACAGTAATGATTAATTAATAATCATGAGGAACAATTAAACCTATCTAGTTTTAAAACCAGACGTACAATTAGCTAATATATTAATTAATCTAGTCTAAATAATCAGCTAATAATGCCCATGAAATGAGATGGGTGCAAGTGAAGTCAATGTTGAGTAATCATTTATTCATTTGTTAATTCTTGAGAGAGGGCCAAATGAATGCGTAAAGCTTGTTTACTGGACCCATTTTTGGGAATTTTTATAAAAAGGAAACATAAAGAAAGTTAATAATTTTATTTTATAAATTTTTTTTATCATTTATTAACTTTGAATTAATAAAATAACTATTTTAAAATACTCTGGGTGTGTGTGAATGTCTTATTTAAAATCAGACGGGGTGCTAGTATATTTTTCATAAAGGCATGAGAGTGTCAATGTCTTTTTATCTAGGAAAAAAAAAAAAAGGACATTACCTCCTACGAGATTTTCCGTAAACACAAAATAGTGCACCTCCTGGTGGAAACTTCTAAGATGTGCACCAAACAAAGAAAATATAAGGATTAATTGAATTTTGAATAGGCATGAATTTGTAAATCTGAATAATTTTGACCATTCAATTTTTATGTAATGAATGACCAAGATTGTATAATTTCACAACTTCATGACTTTATGAATTCAAAGAATCTGTATCCACAAAGGAATGCCTTTTCTTTTTGTATTATTTAAAGGGTAAATTGCATTAAGCTCCCAATCGTTCTAATTAAGTTGTAGGAAAACCTCAAATGGTTTGAAAATTAGTACTTAACCTCCCTGTGCTTTCATTGCAGTTGCAACCGTTTGTTTTTCCATTAAAGTTAATTGTTTGTGTATTCCAAGTTTTATAGAATGATGAAATTATGCTCTAATGTATCAATTTTTTTTGGACAAATTCTTTCATTTCTGTCAAGGTAAAGGTATTTTGGAACAATAAAGTTATTTTTCGTCATTTTATAATACTTGAGATGCACAAACTGTAACTTTAACATAAAGCAATTGTTGTAACTCCAAATAAAAGCACAGGAAAGTTAAGTACTGATTTAAACGGTAATACCCGTAAATTTCTATTTAAACTTAATTTGAATAAGTGGTAAATATAGGACTAAAAAGTGGACTAGGTGGTCGAATGACACGTAGTTATTTATATGCGCACGGGGCTAATGTATAAGATAATGATTTTACACGTGTACATTATATTAAAATTGTATATTATATATAATTCAAACACAGTATAATGTATAATATAATATAATGTATATATATATATATATATATACTATATTAAGTAGAGTAGTTACTGTAAGATAAAAAAAAAAGAGAGAGAGAAGAAAGAAAATGAAGAGGAACGAGAGAGAGAAAGAGAGAGGGAGAGACCCGTGAGTTATACAGAGGGAAAAAATAGAAGGAAAAAAAAAAGAGAAGGAGGGGAGGAACATGAGAAGCTGTGGAGGAAGGGATTAGCTGTGCATGTCAATGTATAACTCACTAATTCGAGGTAAAGAAGTATTACTCTTGTACCTTCTGATCATTCAGTAGATTTAAATAGTTGTTCTCGCTAATCAATTGTTTTATCACATGTTAATTCGATCTTTTGGCATGTGCAGTTATTTGATTAATTAGGTTCAAAATTATTCCTAATTATTCCCATTAATATCTTGGAGTATTGTTCAATTGAGATTTATAATCCTTGTGTTATTTGTATATGAGCCACGTCATGAAATGACTATTGGGGACTGTGTGACTCCGGGCAAATATGGGTTGAATACCCATTGGGGACTGTGTAACCCCAAACACGTGATGTGTGCTTAATGGGGACTATGTAACCCCGAACACATAACATGTGCCAACGAGGACAGTGTGACCTCAAAGGAAGGGATCGACCATGGCTGTGTTTTGTTGCTTCTATTATTTGAATAAATAAATAGCGTGCAAGTTGATTTGTTGCACGTGAGTTCATTTAGCCATTTATTGTTGGTGATACTCCTTTAATGGGCATTGTTCGCTCACCCTTGCATTTCAGGTGATGAAGTGAGGATGGTTGTGAGTTATGGGAAGATCCGACGACGTATAAAAGAGTTAGTTTTGTTGTATAGTTTTGTGAGTATTTGAGGAGTATCTAGTGACGCGGAATTTTATTTCTGTATAACTCGTGTACCTAAACCTTAGATAGTTGTTGTATATATATGACATGTGGGAGTTTTTGGGTTTGTGATTGCTAACACCTTGAGCCTCGATTGGGTCTGAGGAATCGGGATGTTACATAAACAATAATAAAAATAATAATAAACCTTTGATTTTGACATAATTTTACCGTGCGTTGAGTTCGCATCTAACAAGTTAAGAATAAAGGCCGCAAAAATTGAATCGCATGAAAATTATGAAAAAGTTTATAAATTTTATTATTTTTTTTCCTTATCTTTTAACTAGTAATATTGAGAGTTTATAAAAACCCAATCTCAGCGGGACCGACAGACGGAGGATCTTGGTCCTTTTGGACACCAGCCAACCAAATCCGTTGAATAGAAAAACTTTTCGAACCACAAAAAAACAAAAAAAGAAAAAACCTTGTTTTCTAGAATTTCATTTTTACTTAGGCTTTGGGTTGAGGATTCCATTTTGATAATTTTTAACACTTTCAATGCATTTATATATTAAATTTTTTAGTTTTAAAATCACTGGCAATAAACGTAATTTCTACATTGAATATATTTGCGAGTAACAAAAATTAAAGCAATAAAAAATAAAATTAAAAAAAAAGCTAGTGAGTTTGACAAAGGTTGTGAAGGAAAAATGTTTGGGGCCTTTACGGCTGTTCAGCTTTTAATGAATCTGGTTTTTAAATTAATATAAATATTAAAATTTTAAGGAAGCTTTTGACCAAATTTGAGGCCGTACAAGACGTAATAAAGGAGGGGAAAGAAAACACCCTCATGTAGACTTCGAAGTCTAAAATTATTATTAAGCAGATGAGTAATTAGCTCGGTTGATAATAAATTTTTTTTTTTTATAATAGAGGTGATAGGTTTAAGTCTTTACTACATTGAATCGTAAGTGACAAAACTTTCTCATGTTATTTACAACACTCACCAATAGTGAGTATGTAAAATAAATTTTGGAAATCGATCAATTCAAGTTTAAGAGTAGTGTTCGGTGCAAGAAAATGTGCACGCAATAGTTTGCATTGTTAAGGGGATTTCAAAACAATTGTTTCCATGGGTGACAAAACTTCCACATGTTATTCATAACACTCGCTAATAACGAGCGACTAAAATAGATTTTGGAAACCGAACAATACAAGTTTAAGAGTAGTACTCAATGTAAAAAAATGGGCACACAATTTGCATTGTATAGCGATTTCAAAACTGTTATTCCTATTGGGAACTTCCCCACTATTGCTATCAGTGTTTTTATGTCATGTGATCTCTTAACATGACACCATTGAATCTCCAAGCTTTTGCTTGATGCAAATATTCATTAATCAGTGTTTCTAGAAATGGTTGCTGGTTGACATCTCTTGTAATTCGTTGATACGAGAAGCAAATTATTGTGCAGATGAATCAATATCTTGACATAAGCAAGAGACAAATCTTGTCCCACTCCACCTAGTTGTAGGAAATTAACATATATCTTAGCTCGTGTGACTCTTTTTTAGAATTCAAACAATTTTTTTTGCTCCTCAAAAGGTCACGGGGATGGAGTTGATGCTTCCATAATCGTAGCATAAATAGTTAAGGTAACTGAAATGAATCATTTCAAAATTATTTTATAAACTAACATTCATATATATTGAGCTTGTAATGGCACCTTACCTCCATCGTGTCAACGTTTCAATAAACTTGTTTATGGACATTTTCTTCATTTGCATTGTAACGAAGTATGAAATATAATAAGGGCGGAGCTACGTCGGGGCAGGCATGAGCCCTGGTCCCTTTAAGTAATCCCAATTTTTATTGAAGCGTAACACAAGATGTTAAGCCCTTGGGCCCTTGCAGAAAAAAAATATAAATATAAATATAAATATATATATATATATATATACAAGCACCCCCCCCCCCCCCCTCCCCCACCCCCTCCAAAAGAAAAAACCAAAAATTGATCACAATTTATTAACATTTTAAGTCCAAATTGAACCCCGCCCATTAACATTACAATCACTACTCCAAAATTAAACAAATTACTTCATTTATTAGCTCATCCACCCTATTTATTACACTATAAACCCAACTACCTTCTCATTAATTCTCACTTTCTCACAGCCAATTGCTATTAAAGAACTACAAAATAAACACATCTTAGGCCTAAAATCTCTATTTTATTCAAAATGCTTTGTTTCTCAATATTTTCCCCCATAAATTTAACCATGATCCTTTTAGAAATTTAAATTTGATATTTTCAATTTATCAAAACCTTAACAATCTTCAATTTTTTTATTAACAAAATTACCCATTTTTCTTCTAAAATCTTGGGTTTTATTAACAATGATTTCTTTTTGAATCCTCCCCCCCCCCCCCCCCGGCCCCAAGATTCAACTATACTCCTTTTAGAAATTTAAAATTTGATACTAATTAAAGCCTAGGGAAAAATGCGGGGGCGTTGCCCAAATTACTCATTAACATCTAAATTTTTTTTACTTGGCCCCCCCTAAACATTGGATCCAAGCTCAGCCTATCCAAAATATTTCATAACAAGGTTACTAAAGACTTATATAGCAAAAATTTAATAAAAAATACTTTAATAAATAATAATATATGCTTTTATAGGTTCATATCATATATATCTTTTGTTGTTATGAATTGATTGTTAGAGAAATATAACATGCAAGCTGATAAAGTAAAGTAATTTATTTATCACTTTTGTTTCTCTCGTCCGTATCTTTTTCTCACTCCCGCCTCTTCTTCACTGATGGAAAAATTTTCATTCTGCGTATAGGCTCCCCTATGACAATCAAAGAGATGCTTAGGGTTGAGGCCACTCAACACCATGACAAGTATCTTGGTCTTCCTCTCATTGTTGGTTGATCGCCTTAGAAGGCCCCAAAGAATTAATTCTAAGGAAGCTCCAGGGTTAGGAAGGCAAGTTGTTGTCTAAAGCTAGCAAAGCTGTGTTGATTAATGCGGTGGTGTTAACGATGCCTGCATATGCTATGAGTTGTTTCCGTTTCCCGAAAGGTGTATGCGACAGTTTTAACTCATTTATTGTAAGTTTTGGTGGAAGGGAAACCTTAAAAAGCGTGGCATTTCATGGATGAGTTGGGATAAACTCTGTAATAGTAAAGGGGGGGTGGAATGGGTTTCAGGGATCTCAATGCTTTAACCTTGCCATGCTCGCTAAACAAGTGTAACGCTTTTTGAAAAATGAAAACTCATTATGCAACAAGGTTTTCAAAGCTAGGTATTCTAGGTATTATCCATCAGAATCCTTTTTATTTGTACAACTTTGCCATAATCCTTCCTTTGTTTGGCATAGGTTGATTGAAGCTAGAGAAGTTTTAGCTGATGGGCTTTGAAGGAGAATTGGGGATAGTACTCAAGTGAATATTTGGAGAGACAAGTGGTTGCCTACTCTTTTCACTTATAAGGTGGTATCACCACAGAAAAACCCTCCCACTAATTCCTTAGTGGCTTTACTACTTCTTCAACGGTCTTTGAGATGGAATGTTGCTTTAATCTAATTGGAGTTCCTTCCTGATGAGGCAAAGACTATAATTGGCATGCACCTTCCAAGTCAACCCCAGAAAGATGTCTTAATCTGGACGAATACTAATAATGGGATTTTTAAGATCAAAAGTGCCTATTCAGTGGTCCGGCATCTGATTAAGTCCAATAAAGGTGGGATGGTGTCTTCCTCATTCTCTTCATCTTCTGAGTCCTGGGCTAAGCTTTGAAAGCTTCCTCCACCAAGTAAAATCCAATTGTTTAGGTGGCATGTGCGTTAAAATATCTTCTCAACTAGAGATAAACTTGCTAGAAGAGGGGTTAATTGCCCTCTTAACTATGCTTTTTGCTGAGGGAAGAGAATATTAATCATATTTTCCTTTCTTGCCCTCAAGCTATGGCTGTTTGGAGAGATTTTCCCTATACAACTAATGCTCAGTACATCCCTGATTTTTGTGCTTTATTATTATATGTTGTTGTGGATTGAGAAGCACATCATGCAGCTCTTTTCTTAGTGGTGACTTAGGCTATGTGGGGGGATAAAAACTGTTTTATTTTTCAAGGACAAAGCTAGCACCAGCGTCAACTTGTTTGATGGGCCTAAGCTTTCCTTGAAAATTTTGGGGCTTTTGATCTGGAGTGCCAGGAGTCAAGTGCGATTAATTGAGAACCGCCTCCAAAGGAGACTCTCAAACTTAATGTGGATGCTTCTTTCTGTTTAGATAGGATCAAGAATGAGATAGGTGCGGCCCTTAAGGACCATTCTGGCACCATTTTGTTAGTTGCAGTACAACTCAAAGAGAACATGAATTTGATCCATTTTATGAAAACGAAGGCTATCCTCTCTGGCTTTCGATGGCCAAGGATTTTGGATGTCGGTCATTGATTGTTGAATCTAATTCTTTGACAGCCTTAACAGAAGTTTGGAGCTCCCAGTACAACTTAGCCTCCTTCAACTATATGGTTGCTGATGTTCAGTCTTTATCTTCCTCTTTTTCATACTATAGCTTTAAGCTAATATATTGGTTGATTTTTTGGCTAAGCGTGTGGTTAGAGTTGGTCATGGTTGTATTTGGATAGAGTTATTTCCACCTTTCATATCTTTGTATGCTTCTCTAGATAGCTTCCAAATGTGATGTATCGTCACTTTTCTTATTAAAAAAAAAAATACTATGAGGGGAGCCAACGTATGTTTCTAACATTTGTAATTTTATTATCAAATTCTTTTTATTCGTATAGATTTGTTCCCATTATAAGTGGGTAAAATGGTCAACTGTGAAAGGTTAGACGAGTGGGCTTTGCGCCTCGGGTTGTCGCGTCATGCAAGGCGTCTAGAGTCTATTTCAGGCTCACGAGACAACCGTGAGTTATAAGATAGGAACTTGCACTCCGTATCCCACGCGCCACCGGACGCTCGTCGATTTCACGATTCAATCTGTTACCGGTCCCACTTCGCACGTCACCATCACCACAGCACTCATTCAGACCGCCACGTGGTTCGGTCTCTGTTGTGGACACGTGTCGCATGTCCACTCGGCACCTCCCACCCTTGCGATGAAATGGGTGTGTGGGTTTAATGCTTAACCTGAATAAATTTTCAAACTCTAATCGTTGCTCGGAAATAAATAAATTAATGCATTATTTTTATATGCTCTTTTTATTCGTACGATTGGAACCATTAAAAAGTCCTTGCAAATTTTATTCGAAGCTGCACTAAGAAATAATAAAGGCAAAAATAATTTAAAAGCATCTCATAAGATTCTTGGTAATCTTAGTTTCTTTTGATAAATTTATCGATCCAATTTTCTTATTCGAATTTATGAGAATCTGACGATCGTGCATGAAATCATTATGGTGGTGCACACATTAGTGCACGGACGGGAATACTTTAAACATTTACTACAAAAAGGTTGTAGTGGTGGGAGGGAATCCAAATCATATTCTAATGTCAATTAAACTAATCTAGTGTTAGTTATATCACACAAAATAGCCCCTCCCTCTATCATGGTGATTTGTTTGGCTCACCACAGGCAGACAAATAATCCACTTATTACCCCCACTACCCCTATATTATTATTACCCAAAAATAAAAAAGAGAGGGGAGGCTATTTATTTAAATCTAGCAAATTTGAAGTGCCAGTCTTCGGTCCAGTGGAAGACTGGTTAAAGTCGAATGATAGACTAATCAACTTTGGTTTAGGGCTAAAAAGGTTGATTTGATTCTTGATTGGCATATTCTTTTCTCCATATGCAGCCTCTTTTAATGCTTCTTTATTTCCTTTTCCCCCTCTGTTTCCAGTTTAGTTCTTGCTATTGCTTGGTTCCATGGAATATTGAGGGAAAAGGGAATGCATGGGAAAGAAACCCCTTTTCACATGGAGTCTCTAGCAAACTAGTTGTTGAGAGGACTAGAGGATTCTAGGGTCAAATAGAGGGTTAAGTCCGAGTAACCAATATGGCCGTCACTAACGTTTCAAATGGTACAATTTCACTAGCAGAGTTATAAAATGAGTTAATTCAACCATTCGTGTTAGTTTTATGATTCTTAATTATCCTTTTTATTCTTCTTATTCGTGCTAATTATCAAAAATAAATACGAAGGTTCTAGAACCCTTCAGGAAAACTATTTCACTCAAAAATAATAAATACTAATCTTAAAATTTATTATTATTATTATTATTATTATTATTATTATTATTATTATTATGCGATATCATCTTACTATCCATTTTCAAAATATTGAATGAATTGAAATTAGATTATGCTTGCAAGTATAGCAAATATAAATTTGATAAGATTAAATTCAAAAAATATTTACGAAAATCTAATATAAAATGAGAGATGTTATCAAAGATTATGGATGTCACTATCTCAAAGATTTTGCGGGTTTTTTTTTTTTTTTTTCTGAATGATTCATTCTTTTGTAATATAAAATAGAATGTTTTGTTATGTTATCGGAGCACAACGTATACTTTGTTTTTTGAATTTAATTGTCTCGAATTCTTTTTTACTATACTTGCAACTAGTTTAACTTAATTTAATTTAATGTTTTGAAAAAGCATATCAGAATAATATCCCGTAATAACAATAATGATATAAAATTTATTTCTATTATTTTGAGTGAAATAGTTTTAGGAGGAGGGTCCACTCTATTTTATATCTATTTTTGATAATTGGCACTAATTAGGAGAATAGAAAAAATAACTAAAAATCTTACCTAACATAAATGATTGAATTGACCAAGTTTATAACTTTGGTGGTCAAATTGTACCATTTAAAATATTAGCGATCTAACCCTTAAATATATTTTGTTATTGAAGGGGGAATTTCACTATTATATCCGTACTTGTAACTAATAAGCCTATCCTCTACTTTATGTTTTATTATTTAAAATGAGCACCGAAGCTCATTCCAACAGAAGATAGTTTCGAATAACATTCCAATATGATCTTACGGTGATGCCACTCCTCGGCCATGGTCAAATTCTCCACAGATTATACCTTCAGTGCTCATCCACGGGTATTACTTCTAATGACAATTCTTCTTATAGTGAAAAAACAAAGTGTTCGAGTGCCCATCAAAATTTTCTAAGCCATGGGTTGATCTCCTCCATTGTATTTATTGATTCATATAGCTCTAAAAAGTAAATAAGCATTTCATGCATTGCATGGTCATGCGATAATGGGTGTCCTTCGCTGAATTTTCCTTTTGATTCTATTCCCCACGATACAAAATTAATGAAATGTACCTACCTTGGGTATATTAAAAGAATGCTCTGGATTCCCCCATTCATTTTGGGCTATTTAACTAGACACTCTTCCTTTTTCATTTTGTAAAATGGGTGATTTAGAGGCCTCAAGTATGAGTTGACTTCCATGTGAGCCATCAAACCTCATCCTTTTTTTTCTTTTGACTTTATTCATTGATAAAATATATGGATATAACCTAATAACTTTAAGAATTTGAACCGTTGACATTGCTCTACACAAAAAGATAAATCATACATGTTGGTAATAGCCCGTTCAGACACACGTAGACCAATCAAACCCGTCTTCCTAATGGGTGATTAGGGATACGCTTCTCCTACACTCCAATCATCCTACCCTTACTCTAATGGGTAAAATAGTAAGAAGCTTTTACCCTTAACCCTAATCAGTAGCACCGTGAACAGGTGAATAGGGATGCGACTCCATGGACGGCTCATCAGGCTTGGAAGATGGTGGTATCATGCTTTTAAGTGTAACAAGTGTGATGTGCAACCCCACACACAAGCTTCCCCTCTTTTTAACCATATAGGGCATAGATTATAGTTCGTGGAGTAGTCCTAATTCTGCAAAGTTGATTCAAGAGAATAAGTATCAGAATTAGTTTATTGTAAAGTAGGAACATCAGGAAAACAAATAAAACGCCATTTGCAGTTGGGGTTCATGTGCTGAAACATGTGATGGCAATCATGGGCAGAGTTGTGTAGTTATGACTTGTGAGCTTTTACTTCAACCAACCCCTCCTTTCATTAGAAAGCCAATTAACTTATAAATTTATAATGGGAGCTGTGTCTCGTACAGGTTTTGCCCACTTTAATCTACACAAACAAGCACACTGCTTCCTTCAGGGAGAATTGGTTGTTTGCAAATGAGTCTGGAAGGGTTACAAACATACATCGTCTCCATATTAGATTGAAAAATCTGATTCGTGGGGATTCTTCCACAAACTAAGGAAGAGATATTGATGGAATTGCCCCATAAAATTGTTTACTTTTATTGGGTTGCATATCTTTCGACTGAGGGTTAATTGGAGGCACAAAGTTTTAACAAAGGGCAGGTTTGTCCACCAAAGGCTGGCCTAATTTGTTTCACTTAAATCGTAGTTTACGAATATTCCAACCAAACTTAGTTTTCTAAAAGATTTCTACTCATTGATGTGTTGCTTCTCATCATTTTTGGAATCTGATTTAGTTTCAGTAAAAGCGCACAGTAATACTTGGTGAAGCAATAATGCAGGGTGCATGTGAGTTTAGGCTGGATGGGATTTTGGGACCCCATTGTCCGTACAGGTGTGAACTTACTTTTGACATAGTTTATAGTTGCTCAAACAACAAAGGTGTGTTAGGCTAGGGTTTTGAGAATATGTGGAGGGAAACTTCAAATAAAGAAACATGCAATTTCTCGACAAAGCATGCTTAGTTGGTAGTAGAATAGGCCCTTTTAGCCTACAAGAATATATACAAAAACATGTATGGCATATGAATGGGAGGGGATTGGTCAAATTGGGCAAGTCCTTTAAATAGGAAGCATGTTGTGAGCGGCTGATTGGGCCAAAGGTACAATTATGGGATAAACAATTCAGTGCGGAAAGTAGGTAATCAGAGATTGAGTGGAAGATAGGGGACTGGGGGTGGGGGTAGGGCCCTTTGAAGGTAGGTCAAGAAACTCATTACAGTCATGATTATTTCTGAACCATCATTATTGTGTGTTTACGAAAGGAGGGGAGGCGGCTTGCTTCACTTTCTCCATCTATGCTTCAGATTTACTTTTAACGTTCATATGATTTGTAGGAGAGGAAAAGATGTAACTTTCTAAAGTGTATGAGTTTTAGTTTTTTCTTTATAGTAGACCTAATAATGACGAACAAATAATGTGGTTTCTTCACTAGAAAAAAAAAAACTAGTTTTTGTTTTTAATGGGGAGGTTGAAATCGAATTAGCAAGGTAATGAGAATATGAGTGGAATGATCCTTTTAGCATACAAAATAATATGTTGACCCAACGTTTCGTAAATTGATTTTGATGATGCCAAACTTGTAATACAAATATATTTTTTCATGAAGTTTATTTTCATTTTCAGGATATTTATTATAAGAAAATATCAAGGGAATATAGTTATAAGATTTGAAGAGCAAAATTATAAAAGATTTGATAGGATATTATTGTAAGTCAATCTCTCAAAATATTGGATAGATATTCATATTACTCAAAATAAAAATATTTTTATCTTTATTATATGTCTCCAACAGTTTTGTTTTTTGAATTCAAAAAATTTCTTCAAGTGATTATTCTTGAAAAACAGATTTAGAAAGTATTTAGGGAAAGATTGTTTCCCAGAAAAATAGCCCTAACTGGATTTGAATTTAATTTAAACTTCCTTGATTCGTGGCATTTGATTGAAATATTATTTACAGGATTTTCTCTAGAAAGATTTTCTTCAAAGAGCTATATAATTTCTCCATAAAAGAGGCAGCAACGTTATTTTAAAACACAATAAGCAGAACAAACACAAAATGATTTCTCTCGACAAGTGTTCAAACTACTCTTTTTTCTTTCAAATGTCTACTCATTTGAAAATAGGTTTTTGCAAAGCGCTACAATTGAAAATTCTTGATGATTTTGATTTCTAAAAAGATTGTAAGTTATACTTGTGTTACAGGAATTATTGTGTGAAAACAAACTTCATTTAAAATCTGGCTTTTCGTACTTAGATTTTCATAAATGCTTTAACTGTTTGAACTCTTTTGTTTTCTAGAAAATCTGTTTTAGAGTTGTTTTAAAAGTGTTTTGAGCAACTGTGATAATCTAATATCATTTTCTGTGACTATCCAATATGTTGAGAAGTGGACAGTAGTTCCATTTGAATTTGGGTAGGTTTGAACACCGCTTAACAAATTGGTCAAGGCTGGTGTTTTAGAAGGTTTGTTTATTCTCTTTCTTGCCTTAGAATAAGAAAGGTTGGAGATTTGTTTGTTCACTTTCTTGCCTTAGAAAATGAAAGGTTGAAGCTGTAAGGATTACTTATTCCTGAACCCATAAAGGAACTGTGTTATGATGCTATCCCAAGGTAGTAGTAGGCTGTGTTTGGCTGAGTGGGCATAGCTTCAAGTTGAAATGAACCACTGTAAATCTTGTGTGTTCTTTATTTTTATGTTCTGTTCATACTATTTTTCAAACCATTGTTCGTACTATTATTCAAACCATTGTTTGTACTTTTGTTCAAACTGCATTGTTCAAACCATTATTCGAACTGTATTCACCAAAAAAAAAAAACCGTTATTCGAACTATTTAAACTATGCAATTGTTCAAACTATTTTGTTTGTGTTTAAATTGTTATTTTACATTCTACATCTAACCGTGGGTGATTACAAGAGCTTATTAATGAACGATTTTCAAAAAACATCCTATTCACCCCCCTCCCCTCTCTCCTCTAGGCTGCTCAACACAGTAGAAAGAGAATTGACATTTTTTTTTCCTTGATCCGAATAGGTCCTCAATGATCTGTCCAACTTCGGGATGGCATGTGACAACAAGATGAGAACGTGAGACTACAATAGAAGCCATATTCACTACCACTTGATTGCCATGTAAGACCCCAAGAAGTTGCACAAATTAATCAGATCCTTTTAGTACCATTTGCTCAAAAACAGGAGCAGAACAAGAATGAATAAAACTGTGGTATTTGATCCAAAAGTCACACAAGTGGTTTAGTAGACGAATATTCTATCCGAGCTTTCGTGCAACTTCTATCTGAAAGATGTAATACAAATAGATTAAGGGCTAGTTTGGCTGAGGTTATCTTTAGCTTTTCTACCGTTAAAAAGCTCCTTTTGATAAAGATATGCGTTTGAAAAGCTCAAATCTTCTTTTCAAAGAGTCCAACTATGCTTGTGAAAACTAAAAAAACAGTTTCTCATAAGCTGAGCTTGACTGGTCCAAAATGACATCCTTTATGAGAAAGTTATTGCCTTTTAGATCTCCAATATTCCGGCGATGAAAAGTAAGTAGGTTAGAAAATGATCGAACAATGGCTTTCATATGAAATGACTTGAACTGCAGTAATAAAGGTCAAGACACCATATCAATTTGGGTTATACATAAAAATTGAATAAGAAAGAACTAGCGGCAAATTACATTTCCAACAAAATATATCATCGACAAGCTAAATTCGAAAAACATAAAGAAACGAATGGAGGCTGGGCTTGTACACCCACTAGCCATACTCCTTTACGTAGCCTCTCTCTCCTCCTTCACATAGCCTATATCTCCTCCCCACTCACTCCACCAAGCTTACTTTCTCTGGGATTTGAGGATGGGGAGTGGAATAGGCATGAAGCTTGATCACCTTCACAGAAGAGAATTTGATTCGTGGCGCCGCCAAGATCAACTGAGTCCAACAACGGGATTCCGCAGTTAGGTTGGTTCTCTTTTGAGTTGTGTACTCGCTTTGTTTAGGTCTAGATTGATGCATGTTGCATGGGATAGCCAACATACTTAAAAGAGAAACCGAAAGAGGAGAGGAAAAAGAAACAACAGAGAGCATATTGGTTCATGGCAAGTACTTTTTAATCAGGGAAAAAAAAAATTATGTTCTGGGTTGTTGGGCCGGCCGGGCCAATGGAACACGGGCTGACGGCCTTTGGGCCGCCTTTAGGGCCTCAATGAAATCAGTTGTTCTGTTTTTTATTATTAGTGTCAACGCCTACATGCCAGTTAGTTAATCTAACTACAAAAAATGTTTTACTTAAATTGGTTGTAATTTCTTTTTTTCTAATTCGAAATATCCACATCAATGGCACGGAAAGATCGTGATAGTTACAAGTAGAGGTGCCTATTTTATTAGTGAAAAAAAAAATCAGTAAAATTGGCCTTCTAATATTATTTTGAAATATAATAAAAATTATTTGTTTATTTATCTTAGAAAGAAGTAACATTTTTTTAAAAATTTTTTATCCTAATGCTAGTCTTGACAATGATGTTGGGACCTCGAAGGATCAGATAAGTCTTAGGCCATGGCACCAAGGATCACTCCAACGCCGCAACATCAATTAGCATAGACAAATAACTTTCGAATAGCGTGACGTCATGACCACCGCACCACCTTGACACTGAGACCATTAGAACACGAAGTTTAATGGATTCATTGAACCGGCAAACTCCCCCTCTCAAGCGAGTTGCTGGATTCTCCCTCAAACTAAAAGTCATGCCCTCCATTCTAACCCATCTTGGACCTAACTATGCAAGCAAGGGAGTTTAACTTGGGATGCACCACGCTCGACCTTTTCTTGGGCGCCTGCATCTTGTAATTGATTACTTGGGTTTAGACAAATCCTGAGCTCTATTACCTATTGTTAAGATCGTGAAGTCAAAACTGTAATACCCCCAATTTCTATCATCAAAAGCATCATCAAAAATTGATGGCGTTACTGGACCACCCTGCTCTCCATCCGTCACTTGAGATTATACACCACTTAATGGAAGATGAGGCGGGGAGCACCTCACTAGACAATAAAACGGCATCATCAAAAGCATCTAATATCAGCTAAGCATCAAAAGTAGGATTTAAATTATAGTCGTTCGGCATTAGTTTATATTCCACTAAACTATCCAAGTTGGTCAAGTATATCAAAAGGGTCATTTGTTTGCTTTCTAGTCATACGCAATTCCCTTCCCCTTGCCCTTATACAGACCAGATACGTCCTTACTTGCTGTTCAAATAGCAACCGCAGCAAAGAGTGAGTACAAAAGGTACTTGGTTAATGGTGCACTCAAATAGTGTGCAAAAATATCATCAATAAATAGATATATGGGAAGCCTATGAAAGAAGTCACATACTTTTAATAAGCAACACCACAGTAATCACTAAGTATACAACAAGCGGCATTACGATATTATTAACAAAGTGGCAATGAGCCAACGAATTTGTATTAAATCCCGTATCCTTGGATCCAAACAAATCGTCATACTTATTCAGTACTAGAGTTCACTTATAACTCATCTTTGATGATTGTTCATACTCAGTCGATTAGCATTATATATATCATCAACGATATCATCAATAGATGAGTAAAAAAAGACTCTACCAAAATTTAAGGAAGTACCCCCCAACAAAATAGCACAATATAGCCCTTAAAAAAAAGTAATAAACCTTGCAAAGGAATAGAATCCCTTACAAATGAGCATAAATCTTTACCTTGCTAAGCATCCTCCAAAACAAATCCAAGCAATCTCAACCTATAATTTATAATTAATAATACATCAATTACACATCAGCAATGCATCACATCACAAAAATACTTAATGTGCCTCCAAGAATAATCATTTATATGTCCTAAGTGTTCCACCTTAGGATTAATCTTTTTAATTAAGTTTAATCAAGACATAAAAGCCAAAAACATGTATTTAACACCTATTACACTCTTAAATTAAGTTTATATTAGTTTCATAGCCCATTAGGGCTTAGAAACAGCTTTAAACAAAGAAACCTATTCTTACCCTCTCTCATTTTTGTTTCAGGCTCTGTCTGTTTATTTTGAATGGGTATTAGGATCTCGTTTTACCTTTGATTGGAGTGATTTTGGTTCCTAGAACTCCATCTTCAAGTTAGAACCATGCTTCGAGTCAATTTATAAACTATGTTGAAAGTCAACTTTTAAAAACAAAAGTTACAAATCATTTCCCATGCATTTCAAGCAAAGTCTCCGGTATGAAAAGAGTTTCATTTGCTTCTAAAAGTGTAGATTAAGTGATTTTGAAACCCCTTTTTGAGATCAAAAATAGAAAACTAAAAAATCACACCTTTATGTCAAAAAAACAATTTTTGCAACAACTTTTGTGAAAGGAACAAGACCAGTCCTTGCTATAGCCCAAAATATTAATTTTAAACATGATCTAAGAAAATAAAAGCATAAGTTAGAATTAGAGCCTCCCCTTAATAATTTCTTAAAGGAAAATATCAAAAACCTAAGCAAAAGTGAAAAGAAAATATCTCAAAGGAATTGTGTAAGTGAGTGAGTGAAGCCTCTCTTCTCCTTTTTCTTATTCTCCTATAGTTTCTCCCTCTTTCTCACATTCTTTCTCAAATCTCGTCTCGAAGTTCACTCTAATCATGCATAAAAAGGGTATTCATAAGTCAAAATTCAACAATTTCTTCAAAAAATAAAATGTGATCAAATCTTTATGCAAAATCCCATGTGATGGGTTTAGATGGTGGGGAAAAATCTTCCTACGAAAACGTGATTACCCACCCATGTGGTGCTCAGTCCACTTTCTCTGCTTTGCGCATCTTCATTCACCGATTCACGCGGCTTTTCCATGAATTCCAAATTTTACCTCAAAATTGCTTTTCACCCAATGTTTGCATTTCAATTTTAACAGCACTATTCGCTCATAACTGCCATCAGACACCCAAAGTATAATAAATCGCACATACTATAATTTAATACTACTTATAAAATATTAATTTATAGACAACAAACATACTAAAATCCACCAAAAATACTAAGTTATTTCCAGGTATTACAAAACCTGAGTGTGCCTAACAATTTGAACTCCTAACGTTATGTCATTATTATTTGTATGTATTAGCAACGCACCTTCCCAAGGTGTGGGCATAATTCAAAATTTTAACTCCTAGCATTTCATTGTAATATCACATTAAAGTAAAATGTCTAACCCCATTGTAATATAACATTAAAGTAAAGTGTCTAATCCCCACATTATTTATAACAGGGATTCCATTATTTTTTACAAGTCTATATATCATCTAAATTGACATTGACCTTGCTTGTAGTTTAGAATATCGATATTTTACCAAAATCCCGCATTTTTGTAACGAGACAACAAAGCCAGAGTATTATGCGGCATGGACCGAGGTAAGCAACATAAAGCGAGAAGCAGGGCCCCAGGACAGCAACTAGAGGTAGAGGAGAGCGAGAACTTGAGATCCGAGGAGCCTCGGTGTCCAGACATATAGATAGACCGATAAGGAGTTAAGGCCAAGGTAACGAGAACGCTCAAGGCATATTGACAATGGGATAATTCTCTCATTTCAACACAAATGCAAGATACAAAGACTGTTGGATTAACAAACTTTGAATTGCACCAACGCTATGAGAAGGTGTGTTGCCAGTATATAACAATTTAAATTACTAGTGCTTAAGGATATATCAGGTACTATAATTTTTTTTTATGGGTAAACTTGTCTAAAGGTGCTTTAAAATGGACTAAAGGCGACTTGGAGAGGCCAGATCGGAGAGGACCGAATAAACAGTAATATTTGGAGGGGGATGAGAGGGACCATGGGGCCGAGTCCTCTTCATTTGTTAGGGGAAATTTTTACCATACTGAAACATATTAATGTGGATTAATAAGTGCTTTACCACATGGAGTACTTAAAGACCATCTACAAATAAAGGAAAAAATAAGATAGTGAATGTAACCCACAGCGTGCAATTAAATAGATGATATTATCACAATTAACTAAGAAAATGTATTTTCTAGCTGTTGGAAAATTCCCCCATAGCCATTGCTGGTGTTGCTCTTTTTATTTGTTTATTCCCGCTCCCTCTACTCTACTCATTTCGAATTTGCTTACTAGGGAAGCAAAGGAAGCCAAAAAAATTATTAAAAAAAAAATGGAAGAGAGAAAACAAAAAGAAACTCAAACTACAATATATAACATTAAGAACTTTGTAGCCAAAAAGTAGTAGTACTAATGATAACAATACAACTAACTCAGTCTACTCATGCATGGACAACAGGTCCCCAGCTGCGCATGTCAGCGACGCACCATACACAAATTGGACAGCTTCCCCATCACTACTCCATGCCCATGAATTCACCTCCCCGGAGATACGGCTCTCAGGCCAAATCTCCCTTCCCCCGTAGGTTAGCTCCGGCAACTCAATCTCCCCCCAGAAATCATCGCTCTCCGCCTCCAACGCCGTGGCGCCGCCCTTGGTGGCATGCGCCGCCGCCTCCGCTGCCGCGGCCTGAATGTCGCGCGCGGCGGAGGTTCGAGGCCGAGGGAGGAGCTCCACCTCGTCGGGGAAATTGAGCTGCGCTTTTAGACCCTTGAGGCAGTACGCCGCTACGTCGTATGCCCTCGCCGCCATCTCCGGCGCCGGGAAGGACCCCAGCCATATTCTCGACTTCTTTCGGGGTTCTCGGATTTCCGAGACCCACTTCCCCCATCGACGTTTACGCACGCCTCGGTACACGGGGTGCCTCGTGCTGCTGCCGGCCACGTCGCCTCCGGCGCAGAACGGCGGTTGCTCCATTACGTGGGGGGCAATGGCTAGTATTCGCCAGGGTGGGAAGTATTTATAGTGCATTAGTGAAACTGGAAAGCGTGGCTGAATGACTAAACTGCCCTTCCCTGGGTAGCATTAGGAAATCCGTAACTCTTTTTGACTTCTTCACATATTTCAACTAAATTTCGTCTTCCAATGTAAATTTATAGGACGGTTGTCTATTCGTCTAAATCTCTTGAATTATTATCTTTGCATGATATTATCAAAAAATACATTTTTTATGTATTTTCTAAATTTAAAATATTATTTATATCCTTATCCAAATATTTTTAAATTTTTTATTTTACACACACATTAAGCACTAATTTTTCTGAGTTTTGACCCGATAAACCGTGAACTCCCCTCCCTCAACTCATCAAAGCATGTCAAAAAAAAATATCATTAAATCCTGATTCCATCCCTGAGTGTCATTATTCCTAACTGCATACTCGCGGATCCTAAAACGAACATTGCTTTGTTAAATAATTTTGAAATGCAATCTTTCTTTTTTTTTTTTGGTTAAAATAATATCACTCTGGATGCATATGCAGACGCAGTTGAAAACAGTGACGCTGGGGGAGGGGGGAGTCCTTTATGTGGTGATAGAGAGGGCATTGAATGTTTTCAACAGTGTAAGGACAGAGGCATGGTACTGATAAAAGCCAAGGGAAGGGGGTGTGTCTATGGGTGAGGGTGTGTAGTGGAGGTGCTTTTTTGGTCCCTAGCGCGGAAAGCTGAGGCGGTTCACTCACATGCCACACGAGATGTTGGTGAGTTGCTTTTCCCTTTTTTAAGGGCTTTATGTTGGGACCCTTTCTTCCCTTTCTTCCCTTTCTTTGTTATATATATATATATGATGTTGGAAACGTAAAGGGAAAAAAACGGTATTTTGAGAATTCATTTCTTTGAAATATCTATACAATGTGTGGTGGGGGTAAGATTTCATTTCACATGAGACAAGTCTGTTTGTTTCGATATTTTCGTGGAAATTTGCTTATTTTTTGTTGTTTGGCCGAGATACTATTTTTTTTTATATAGTATATGCATTTTCCGGTGTTTGTCAATACCAATAAGAAAAAATATAGTTTGCACAAGAAAACAATATAATAGTTTTGAAACAAAAAACTAGAGCTTAAACGATAACTAAAAATTTTCAATAGAAGCCTTAAACCAAGGATAACGAAGAAATGAATAACAAGGAAATGAATCAATCGGTGTATAAATAATTCAAATCCAATGTTGAATGAATTCCAAGAGATTAATCGAATGCACGAGATTAGGAAGAATAAAATGGGTATGATAAAAGGACACGTAACAAAAATTATGGTGGAAGGTTGTGGGAATGAAGTTTGGAAAACGTTTCCGAGAAAACATTTTCAATTTGACTGATTTTCGTAGACATAATAAACACGGGAAAATGTGAAAAATGTTTTCCTCTTTAACAAACTGAGCGACTAATCCTAAGTGGAAATGGTAAAATTGAAAGACAAAAGAACTAAATGCACAAATGAGGTGGTGCACAAATTTCCCATGGATATATATTGACCAAAACACTAGAAAAGACCCCAAAAGAAACAAAACAGAGATAGATCTTCCTCTCCCTGTTTAACCTTTTTCGCTTTTTGGCATTGTTCTCATAAAAAGTTTTGGGGGTGGTGTATTTTGAAGAGGAGTCCAACTTCACTGAGAAACTGTTGTAGGATAGATGAGTTTAGACCGCAAAGTGGAGGACAGACAGATGAGAGACATGAATTGAATGCCAAAAAAGCTTACCTTATTGATGAGATGAGGGAACATCATGGCACCATTGCACACCTTCACCGCCCAAGAGGTCAAGCCCCTATTAACTTGCCTTGTAATTTATTCATACTCCACTACTACTCAGCCCGTGTTTGATCTTCAGGTGTGATGTGGGGATGCTCTATTTTTGCTCATCCGTTTTATATAAATACATTTCAGGATGGAGTCAATATGATATTGGTATATGTTAAGCATAAGAATGGATGATAATCACAGTTCCATTTTCATTATTTTTTTCCTTATTAACTTTTTTTTTTTCACTTTTCTTTCTTTGTAAACAATGGGGACATAATTAGAGCCGGCAAGACTAGCCCATGACCCACTAACTCATCCAACCTGCTCATTAGATATTGATAATATTTTGCGGATAACAATTATCTTAGGTCTTTATCAATCCTTAGAGATAGATATTATCTCTATCGTAGTTGATTATTGTCTAGCCCACAATTAGACATGCAAATCTTTGTAATTCTTGAGCTCAAATGAATACAATATCATGTTAAGGTGACCTTTATATCTTAGATTTTCGGAAAACACAATAATAGGAAATCTGAATAATAATTTCTTCTACCAACTATGTGAATGCAACTATAAACATTCAAATAAAACCATAATCCAAAGAGTTTGACCCTAGGATTCATTCTAAGGCCACTATTTTATTTTTATATTGTATAATAAATATTATATATAAGTTACAAATATTCGGGTTCCGGTCCGTAATCGGGTAGGTACACATAGACAAAACGTGGACCCATTTAAAGACTCATTATTGGGTCCCCATCTGAGGCTAGATTTAATTCAAATTATGCTAAACTAGTCATCTGGTTCGGGTTTAGGTCTAGATTCAAACCATTTCCAAGCCTATGTGAATAATTTGGCTGGGAAGATATGGAAAGGAAGAAACTGTATATTATATTAATTATAGCTTGTATAATCTTATTCATAGGCTCGACAATATTCAACTCTGACAGAGATAATCTTTATCTCTAGGGATTGATGAGGATTAGGAATGTATACATTCTACTAGCTACTACATGGTCAGATGAGGCCATTTCTGAAATGTCAAAGTTTACAACTCTTATTGTGGATTTCTTTGTTGATTAAGTCAGTTCTCTATTTTGATCACGTGGATAAAATCTCATCTATAATTCAAAGAGGCTCAAGTTTTACTTGCTATTATGGATACTGTCAGGATTTAAGTAGTTGCTTAAAGCATTATACCCTAAATATAGAGTTTGGAATACCTAAATCGTTATGTCTAACCAATATATATAGTATATATCTAGGGTTTCTGAGTTAATGGACTCTAACCCGTAAAACCTGTTTAACGCGGTTCATATCTATGTAGCATATAGTAAAACATACATATTAGGATATAAAATAACCTCAGTAGATGCATACGCCTAAATCTCATAAGAGAAGCTGACACACTTGTTCCCTCTCCCTATCTATGTAATTTATGCTTTCCTCCATTGGTTACAAGCCTACAAAAGAAGAATGGTATCAACTACTTATGAGGTATAATGTAAGTAGGTGTCATGTCAGATACTAAAGGACGCGAGCCCTCCCTGCAGCATGCGGTGGTCCAGTGTCTCACATTGGTTTGTGGGATCCTTGGTAAGGAAGTCTTTGTTGTGTAGCTTAGAGAGGAATGCATGCCAGCAGACCCCAAACAAGGAGGACTTGAAAGCATGTGTGATTTACATCAGAGAAGGAAAACTTAGACTAACCTGCTTGGAACTGGAGTGAAAAGAAGAGGAGGGATCTTATGGTAAGCGGTCCATTATTCTAAGAAATGTATTTATAGACTTTCAGTTCAAGTCGCTATATTGAGCTGATCACTCTTGCGGTTTTATTTTGTCTGAAAAAGTATCATATTTGAGGCGTGAAAACATCTTTTATTTTTTTTGAAAAACAAAACCTTTGAAAGGAAGAAAAAAAAAATCAAAGAGAAGTCAGCGTCAGTATGACCTTTTGATTACGTTGATCAGATAACAAAAAGCTGATCTGATGATAATATAGAAAATTCGACTGATGTTTGCAATCATACTGTGGATGCCAGCAGATTTAATTGGTGATGACCTCTTTGTACTGTTTTATAGAATAAAATGCCTCATTCATATATGGAAAGTTACAAAAAATTTAGCCTATCTTTACATATTGATATCAAGAGTATATAGGATACAAATACGATAATCTTCCTATAATATCGATACTTCATAACCCATTTCTAATTGGCAGACTCAAATTTCACTAGCTACTAGAATAACATGGAGTTTCCAATCTTATGTTGAATTTTTTTTGGGTAAACTTCATACAGGCCTCGCATAGCATGCTTGCTTATGCTCAAGTGCTCATGGTGACATTGGCCTTTACAGGGATGCTTTGAAAAAGGAAATACAAAAGAATAGGAAGCATTTCAGGGATGAGATAAGAAAGGGATGCTTTAGGGAGAAAAATGAATTTTGGGACGCTTTAAAAAATACAAAAAAAAAAAAGAAAAGAAAAATTGTGACACATTTCATGAACAGCACTTGTCAGGTTGGATCGATTGCAGGAGAGTCAAATAGAGATCATGGGTGGGCCGACAGTAGGTCAAAACTATTCTATGAGTCGGGTCGGATTATATTATTAATGGTTGGACAGGTTGGCAAGTCAGGAGGCCTTATTCGTATAACTTTTATTTCCTTAGTATTATCAATATTTAGCTAGAATTATAATTTTAAAAGAAAATATAAAATTTTAACTAAAATAACAATAGAATGGATCGAGTTTTTGTTTTTTGTTTTTTGGAGGGGAGGGGGAGGGGATCAAAACCGATTAAGAGTCAAAATGTGTGGATCAAATTAATTGATAGTTGGGTTGGGCCAGGTTATCATATAAACCGGGTCTTGAGTTAGAGTTCGCGGCCTCTTGTTTGGACTTCCATAGACGCCCATCACGGGCCTGCACTTCCAAGTCAGTAAAAGCTGGACTTGGCAGGGCATGTCAAATCCTTTATTGGGCTCGAGCCCATTTATTTTGGACCGTATGGGCCATTGTTTAACTCGGAACTACATATTCAATACATTAAATACTAGACAAAATTTGAATGAGTATGTGAAAATAATAGGTCATATTATAATTTTCATATAATTATATTATTTATAAATTTATGATTTATTGAATCTAAATATTCAAAATAGTAATAACAGTTTAGATCTCTTAGCAGTTTATAATATAAGAAGGCCTTGATATATGATGAAATTATATAAAATTTAGTATAGAGACTCAACTTTTTGTACTCATTCAACCAATTGGAATTTGAAACATGGATATCAAAGATCCACCAACCCCGAATATAAATATAGTTTAAAGCTCCTCTCATAATGGCAAGGGATGAAATTTTTTAATTTATTTTTTCATGTGTCTCTAGTATTCCGGACAAGGAATTAGATCATAATGGTCAATGGCAAGATTACTACGTTACATAAATTCACCTTCAAAGCCAAAGCAACTTGCACGAGGCCCCTGCTCCTAAATTTCAATTCTTTACTTGAGGGAAGAAAATTTTGTGGGCCCTATATTATTTAGGCACAAAAAGTCTAGTTCAAGGTGGGAAAAAAAAAAACCCCATAATATTAAAAGGTGATTATTAGAAAGAAGAGGAATAAAAAAATAATAAGAAAGAAAAAAAAAAGGGGGAAAAGGGAAATTAGTAGACAGAATTGATTCAGCTCCCCTTGAGCCAACAGACAGCCAATCCGATTTAAATAAATTCCACACGCAAAATCATTTTGGGGACTTGGGCGAGAACCACATGCTAGTGGGCCCGGCGGCGCACATTCCTCTCGTGCTATTTGCGTAGGCTTTGAAAGCCCATACCCGTAGGGGGCACTAGAGTCGGTTTCAGCCCATGGGCCTCACTTTTCTATCCCACTCCTCTACCAAAAGTCTATTAGTATTTTAAGGATAAAAAAAAAAAAAAAAACATGGCTTTACTTTCGCTACTTACATATTTTTATGTATTTTAGGAGTAATTATACGTTCTTTGTATACTCTTCATATTAAAAACACCGATGTGATAAAGTTATAATAATTTTCTTACTATCGCTTGATCCAATACTACTCAAAAGAATCGCTTAAATTTTGTCATATTGACATTTTGATACGAAATATATATGAAAAATGTATAAGCAAAATTACGCGTATTCCGTTTCTTAAGAAAATACAGTCATCAATGGACTCACTTAATAAAGTAACAGATTTACTTTGTGAAGCAGTCCTTTTTTTTTAAAAAAAAAAAAGAAGGAAGAATTTCAACTTCTTATAGAAAGGAGGGAAAAGCATAAAAGGAAATGGAGTATTATGTGGCCTATGCTTAAGTATATTTATTATTAAAAGCTTCCAAATCAGGATGTATAGAGTACGTTGATTGTTAAGCTCCATTAATGCAATCTGAAACCAGTAATCAAAAAGTTGGATAGATCCGTAAATTTTGATCTCAGGTTCAGGATTTGTAATGCTATTTGACTTATATTAAGCACCAAAAAAAAAAAAAAAAAAAAAAGAAGAAGAAGAAAAAGAGGGGGCAATTAGAGAAGGTATTGAATTACAGCTGACCCCAACTGAGTTGCTTCAACATTTTTTCTGATCCATTTCTCCTAGTTGTCTTCAATATTCTAAAAATTGAAAGTCCTTCGAAGACCAAGAATGTTAGTAAGAGAAACACATTACACGAAGAGACTTTATAAAAACTAAATGTTGAATACTTAAGACTTAAAGATTAAATTTAATTACAAAATACTCGAGTTAGATTGCCAAGGCCCTATAAAAAGGTTATTGACGGCACGATTTCAACCATGCAAATGGGAGAAATAATTTTAGTAGGGTTAAAATGAGTTTTATTCTTGATATATTTGAGGTGTAATAATATAGGATTTGCATCCATTAATTATAATCTCTCTTTTTTTTTAGCCAATAAATGTAAAGAAGATTGTGATGATGGGCTTAAATCCTATTAACTTTAGTAAAAATTACTCGAGTTAAAAGAGAATTATTCAAACCCTAATAATTTTGGTAAAAATTACTCCAATTAAAAGAGAACTATCTGAAAAACTAAGCTTTAAATCTTATTATGACTGATAATGCCTGAAAAAAGTCTAGCACACATTAATCATTCACCAAAAAAAAAAAAAAAGTGCCTAACCTTTCTCATAATATTGCTATCCCTTTTCCTGCAGGGTTTCATTAGTCAATCTTCCTTGCAAACTTCAATATTAGCTAGTAAAACTAGGATTTAGACTTAATTAACGGTCTTCTGCGGTTGACTTTTTAAACATATTTTGAAGTTTGAACTTTGGAGGAAAAAAAAAAAGAAAGGGGACAAAAAAAAAAAGGGGCTATGAAGGGCCTTATCAATATAAAGATAAAGCTTTCACAAAGTAAGTGAGCGGTGAAAATCATAAGAAGAGCCCAAATAAATCAAAGGGATGAAGTTGACCTGAATTTCTAGATTTCTTTGATGAAGGGGCTTTCTAATAAGTGCAGTGCCTCGCCGATTAAGGCCCTTTTACACAACTATGTTTGCGTTCAATGTCTCGAGGGATAAACTTTTCTTTCATTCCCAATGTATTGCATGTGTTATTTTTCTAAAAGTAATAATTATTACATGGAGTCCGTACACTCTAAAACATGATTAATCGTAAAGTTACTTGAACTATCATAACCTAACGATAAGTCCCTTCCAAAAAGTGATTATTCTATTCAAATTTTGAATGTAGAGAGATTTTATGATGGTTTACTTCATGTTGCTCCATCTCTAGCCAAGCACGAGCTTTCGAATATTATATTTAGCTAACAAGAAATTATTTTATATTATTCGATGCATTACACAAAAAATCAGAACATACCAAATTTACTCCATAAAACACCAAGGAGAAGTAGAGGTTAAGGAAAGAAATATACTGAATTTTTATGGATTTATTTTTAGGACTAGATCTCCTTATTTAATCCTTGTGATCGTGCATTGACATTAGGGTTTTCATGGTTCATATGTCATCCATACTTCATTCCCATAGGAAAAAAAAATAAAATATCTGAGCCGGTGATTTTTTTTTTGGTCAATAATGCCCTCTGACTATTTCCGAGGTGGGTCCCACGCACAATGTCGGTTTCCCACCCCTGGTCCGCGGAGCACGTGAACCGCGTGGCCTACCTTTAATAAAGAGCAACGCGCATGTCTAGACTCCGAAAAAGATCAACAGCCTCATCTCAATGGACCATAATGCCCTTGTTCCGGTCGAAAATAAACCTCCTTTTTCCTATAAAAGTTAAAATTTTTAACAAATCTGTGTTTAATAAGGGCCTGTTTATTCACTGAGGATGGCGGGTTTGCCCTCAGATTTACCTTAATTTATGTACTATAAATAAATATTTTTTATTTAATACACACCAGTGTTTAAGATATATAAACTCATCCGAGTTATTTTGTTATTTTTGTGGATATCTATTGATAGATTTTTATTTTTAATTTAACGAATTAAATAAGAGTTTTTTTCCCTCAAATAAGTATCAGGGAAAAAGGTATGATAAAAAAAAATTTCATTTTAAAGTGTTCCATCAAATCTCTCTTTTATAATTAAAGATTCAATTATATAGATAAAAAAATTTACTTTAATAATTGAAAAATCATAATCCTAAACCAAAAATTTTCATCCTTTTAACATATAGACTGAGATAAGTTATCTCGATTCGAGTACAAATTCTCCTTTCTCTTATCTTATCCGATATATAAATCACAAAATATGCTCATTAAAATTGTCAATAGTATATGAGTTTAAATATTCATTGGTGGCATGTGACACAATTCTATTCATTTGATATGACAAAAAAGAAATGAAGAATTAAAATAAAAACATAAACAGAATCGATTACAGTTGTAGCGCTCGTTGAAACACAGTCCACATCTTTCGCTACAATAGCAACCAAATTTGTGAAAATGGCTTGAGAGAGGACTGTGACACGTGAGTAGCAGTTGGGGAGGACAAAAAGATTCAACTAATCAGCAATAATGCGAAATTTTGTCACGTCCAAACGCAGTGCGCGCCTATCTTATTTACCTTCTGTTATTGGACCCTACCTAATTTCCCCCCCTTTTTTTCGCGCCAAATGTCTCGCGACACGTCAGCCATTTGGCATCGGTTTCACATTTTCCGTTGTTTTAAATTACAAAGAGTATTCATTTGGCACGTGTCGGATACAATTCCGGATATTTGTCTTCTCCAAACGCTTATCAGTTATTACTCATAAATAATTTGTTAAGATAATCATATATGGTTGAATTTATTTTTCTGTTCACTTCGATTTAAAATTTACAATTGAACATTTTTAACCGATATTTAAACTCTCGATTTTTATTTTAAAATTTAAAGAACTCACAAAGTATCATGAGTTATGACATGCGAGGGTTTTGATTGCAAAAGATGTCATGTTCCTTTTTAAATAAAATGCAAGTAGACTTCTGTCGGTAAATAGCTTTTTAAAACTCCTATATAAAGGAATACGTAAGTTTAAATTATAGGATTAAGAGCTTATAAAATCATGGACTTGTCATTGGATGTCAATTTAAACTAAAACTTATGGTTATACTAATTTTAACCAGAGCTTACAAAATTGTACCAATTAAGTTTAATACTCAACAATGTTATGTTATTGTTAATCAATTAATCATGTGCGGCAACGTATACTCTTATTCCATGCCAGATGGAATTAAAGAATAAAACAACCCTTATTATGTGGCATTATAATTTATTAGAGGTGGTAATTAGGTGGGTGAAACATGATTCGTGGATCAACATGTGTGGGTCAAAATTATTTTTTGAACCATGTTAGGTTATAAAAAGAGGGGTCGGACAGATTGGCGGGTTAATGGTTCACTTTGGTAATACAACTTTTGTTTCGTTTTAGTATTTTCATGGACTAATCAATATTTAAATGAAAAATTCTAATTTTTAGTCCAAACAAAATATAACTCGGGTAATTGGACGGGTTAAGCGAGTTGTGATCAAGCAAGTTGTGGTCAGATTAAGATAGGGTGGGTCAAGATTACTTTACGGATCGGTTGAACGAGTTCACAACTAACAGGTTGAGGTTACCCCCGCAACAATATATATATTAGAGTCTAATTGTCACCTCTAATAAATTGCATTGCCACATATAAAAATTATTTTAATATTTAACCTTATGCAAATAAATTTTGCTAACCAAGATTAATCGATTACCTGTAATCTAATACGATTAAGTATTAAACTTAATTTGTATAATTTTAAAAGTTACTGATCCGATGACCGACCCCACATCCGGATGGACGTTGGGGTCCAGTGTCTATGCTAAAACATTATCACCCATTACTTCATCCATTAGCACAAAACCTCGGACCACGGCAGCTTAGGAACGTGATCACGTCAGGAGCTCGGAATCGACGGCTAGTATTGAATCCGATAGGATGGCACGATATATCAATAATTGAAAAATGACGAAAGGATGTCATGTAAAATGTGTGGAGTCAAAGTTTTAATGTCACGCGTGGCGTGATGTTTCATCATTTATCCTTTCTTAACATTCATTTTCTCACATTACGAAAATATATGAAAAATATATAAGTATAAATTTCCTTTTATCTATATTATGAGAATGATATTGTTTCTTTCTTTAATGTTTTTTCTTATATGTGCACATGCTTTGCTTCTTCTTCTTCTTCTTCTTCTTTTTTTTTTTTTGGTAAATTGTTTTACTTCTATTGATTGCTTTAACATGAGAATTTAATAACTTTTGGTTCAATGACATCTAATTTTCAATTGAAAATTAAAGCTTCAAAATCTATGGAATTTGTGTGCATTTATCTATTTAAACTAAAAAAGCAAATGTTACAGGCTAATTTCTAAATTTACAATTTAGTTTCATTTGAATGGCAACTTTAGAACCAATAAATGGAGAATTGGACAATTATATTACTAAAATACAAGCTTTCTTACCTACTGAAAATATAAATAGAAATAACAATGAGAGGACTTCTTTGCTTTAAACTCTCTCGGACACTTAACCACTCATTTGTTCGTAGAATGGACTGAAATAAATATTTCACAAAAATATAGCATGTAAGGCATAATTTCTTCAAAAAGCATGAGCTATGCAAAGAATAAGTAAGGAATAGACAATAAATAACTATTACCGGTGGACAACGACGTAATAATTGTTACACACTCATTTCATTCATGAATCTTAAAAAAAGTTATTCCTCATGCACTCCAATTATTATTTATATTATACTCTGTGAAATACCTATTAATTTTATGAACCAAACAAGTGCCAAGTGTTGCTACATTTTATTTTTCACATTTTTAGCTTGCTTTGCACATCACAATTTTAAAATGGCAACACCCATCACATTTAATGCGAACTTCTCCTCGCACCTCTTAGCAAACTCACCCACACTTAGACGCACAACACATCCTTAGCATTTAATGCTTATAAAACAAAATTTAAACCCCCCCATGCATACATGGAAACGTACCTAAGCCATTCGATGCATGTATGACTTTTGCATGCCCAAATAAGCCAAGCTTGCGAATAAAATGTGATTCACTCCCCATGCATATTCGTCGTAAATCTAAAATCTCATCACCGAGCATGATCGACACATTTATCAAAAAATAATTTATATAATGTTTTAACACGTAAAATAGTTGTCGAGTAGTTTTCATTCGTCAAATGAGTATATTTCAACATATCGTTATTGAGCAAAAAGATTATACATCAGTAATATGCCTAGAGTTAAACACATTACCACTCTATGGAGCCTATATGGTTTGAAAGAGCATCGAAAAATATAAGGGTCGATTAATTTTTGAAAAATAATTTGTATTACCGCACACTCTTTAGTTAAACAGCAAAAAATTTAAATTAGATTAAACCATTTGAATTTTTTCCAGTTTTTCACTATTTAAATGAAAATTGTGTATTAGCACGAATCTTATGAAAATTGATGAACCCCATATTTTCCCTACTATTTCAATTCATATTCTTAAAATTTTCAGATCGAAACCCATATAAACTTCATAGAGCAGCAATATGCCTAACTCATAGACACATTACCCATGCATGCTCTTTTTTTTTTTTTTTTTTCTCCCCTATCGATTATATTATCACAATCACGTTTTTAGCGGGTTGCCCGAGCACTGTTTTCTTAGTCAAAAATGAAACAATACTTAGAAAAGAGCAACCTGCCGGTAAGTCACTACATGCCATGTCAGCTTCTAAGTATGGAGAAAATTCTATACAAAGTCACCCGTCACAGTTATACATGTAATGTAATGTATTAGATAAAGTAAAGTCATCACGTATGAGCCAATACTATTCATCCGTGGTTTTAATTGACGGGTGCAATTAGGAGTGATAATAGATCAGCGTAAGCTCGTTTATCCGTCTATCTTATCCTTATTCCATAGTAACGTAATTTTAAAATAAATTTTTAAAAAATAATGATCACAGACAAATGTGAAAAAGTCATGAAAGAAAAGAAAATTATCGGGAAAAGACTTCATTGAAGCCATCAAATTTACATCATTTATGATTAGTTTTACTAAATAAAAATTTAATTAACTATTCAAGTGCGCTTCTATTTAAAATCAAATACGACTAAAACTTATTAAAACAAAAAAAGGGTTGTGCGGAGAATTCTTCGTCCAACCATCATGATCTCTCTCTCCCTCCCTCTCTCGTCCTCTGGAATGGATCTAAAGGAGTAATAAGCATGTGCACGATCATAGTTTTACTAAAAACGCTATTATTCTAAATTCTTGATTAAAAAAAAAAGAAAAAAGAAAGCAAAGTTAGTTCACCCTACACACACTGGTCATCGACCACACACAAACACACGATAAGCATGTGCCCCATTACTAAGGGGGTGGTGGGGGTGGCTGAAATAAAGAAGAGACACACGCAACACGTTATCCCCACCCCCCACCACTCCGACCCCCAAATTCTTAAATGCACTTCACGTTCTCCTTCCCTTTCTCGCTTTAACGCATCAAGCTTCACGCCATGCATCACGTGCGTTTCACGAGCCCCCACCCACCCACCCTCCCTCATGCTTATCTCGCCGGGTTCCATTTTCGGCCCCTGAGATCTCGCCACCTGTAAGCCTCGCAAAAACGCGTGGGTACTGGAAACGTGTGCCATATTTTATTTATTTATCTATTTGTTTTTGGGAACTTTTTGAACGTAAACCCGCGGGCGAGTGGCAGTACAGTAAATGTGAGGACGAGGAGGCGCACAAAAAAGTGGGATCGCGAAATCTTGACGAGTTCTTCTGCTTCTCCGAGGACTCATTTCGCCCACGCGACCTCGGGCGAATCCACACGCCGAGTCAATGAGTGCATCCCACGCGGAATTTAGGCGCGTGTTTTTTTATTTGCATAGGGCTACGGCACAGGTGCTTCGTTTCGCTTCCGTAAGATCACGCGCTTTTATTTTATTTTATTTTATTTTCACTTCCTCCATTACGAAAACACATATTGAAAAAAAAGAGAGAGAGAGAAATCTAGTAATTTTCGTCGAGTTGAAAATGCAGAAGACTCTTGGAAAAAAATTCATAAAAATTTAAAATTTAAATCTTCTTATATATATTTTTCTTCATTAAATGACAGCCGTGAACATCAATTTACTTGTTAGATTTTCTTATTATTTCACTCTTTTTAACATTTGAGATTATAATTTAGGAATTTTAAATTTGTACTGACAACCGGAGAATGAGCTTTTGCAAGAATCAGAGAGTTTGTTTTGACCGTTGCCTTATTCATGAGAAATTATCAACTTAGAATAAAATAATTATAACATTATCATTAAAGTTTCAACATAATTTTAAAGTTTGGCTAAATGTAAATTGTTTTATCTATTAATTTCCTTCCTTCTTCCGTTTCTCTTTTAGGCAGAAAATAAATAAAAGTTTTAAAATAAACGAGAAATCATTAGTATGACACGATGAACATAGTTTTAATGCTTGAGAGGTAAGACGTAATAATTGAAACTCTTGGGGGGGAGTGTTGTAATTTTCCCAAAATTTTTAAAAGCTAATTTCAATAAAGTGAGAGAAGGCTTTTGCTTGTAATTACCATTACTTATCCTGTCTCTAAATGGAGGAGCAATACACATTGAATCATTCAAACAGTCCTCCAAGGGGCCCACTCCTATTCCATGAAAGAAAACATGGAGAATGAAATGAGTCCATCAGTACAAGAAAATATAAAATGGTTTGCCATCATTTTCAGCTTTTATTTTGCCTTATATCCTACTCAATTAAGGGCCATGGTGTTGCATTATTATATCTTTAAGCTTTGGTTAACACTGCATTATGCTTCAAATTTACCTCAAACTTAAGTAACCTCCAAAATTAGAGGCATTATCTCTTTTTTTTTCCTCTTTCCTTTTAAGGAAAAAACTAATATACAATATCTGCATATAAGTTAGGTGCAACCGTTGCCTTGTGATACTTAAAGAAAAAAATAAAACTTAAATGATATCGTTTTAAGAGATTTTTTTATAAAAAATTTCTCATGTGTGTGCCGCACTAAAGTTAGGCCCTTCTTTTAATTGATAAACACAAAAAGAATCAAACTTTTGAAATTATACCCAATATAAAATATTTACTATACAAGCAATGAAGAAAATTTCTATAAATTCTCACCTATCTTCTTCTTTTGTTCGGAAATGTACGCATACCCAACTTAATTATGCTTAAAAATTGAGTCATTAAACTCGCGGATAAGTAATAATATGTTAAATTTCAAGGTGTGAATAGAATAAACGGCTAGTATTTCTTGCCAATCTTTTTTATGACAAACATTTCTTTTTCACTTTTCTTTTCTTTTTTATATTATTAAGAAGAATAAAAGTGCAAAAGAGAATCTGAAACGGATTCAAACCCTACCCTACACCCTCATCCAATAAAATGTTGCACAACATTTAAAAGGATGAAAAGGTGGAAGGGGAAGTGCAACTGTGGGGCGAGCAGCCCCATGGGGACCAGTTATCTTATTTGAACTACAAATTATTGATTGAAACTCTCTAAAAAAAAAAAAAAAACTGAGAAAGCTTCCTTAGTTTTATTGCTGGAGAATAACTTGTTGATCAGAAAATAATTATAACCAGTATTATACTACAATTTTTCCATTTTTTTCCTTCCGGCAGCTGTTAAAAAGCATTACTCCAACCTACTTTTACTAAGGTTCCCGATTTTTTCTGACTTCTTTATCAATCTTTCCTGCTAAGGACCCGTTTAATCGTGGAATCTATTAGAAATATACTTGGAGATGTCACATTCTAGCATTTGATATAACAATAGAATGCGATAATCCTAGAAAAGGGCACTTTAACACTCCTAAGTTGAGACGTGAAAATGTGAGATTTTGAGTAAACTAGAATGTACACATGTAATAGAATGTTGAAACTATCCTTATAGATAAACAGATTGATAAAATTGTCATTTAAGTATGTAGCTCATATAACTTAAAATAATATTAATAATAATGATAATAGTAATAATAATAATACTAGTACCAAATAAATATATTATTCATAATAAAGAGTTGACCGTATTATTTTGAAAATTTTATTATTATGTTATAGAAATTTTATTTTCAGTTAGTAAATGTTTTAACTAAATTCTTCTTACTTTGTAATTAAAAAACAAGTAAAACTTTTATTTTAATAATAACTTTAAGCTAAATATTTTTTTATTAGGTAAACGATTTGCTGTATTTTATGTTATGAATATTACATTTTTTTTATAAAAGGGTATTAGTGGAAAAGTTTAACATTCATTGAATCTAATTATTTATACCAAACGTAATAATGTCACACTCCAGAAAATATAACTAAATATACCAAACGGAAGAATGTCATGTTCCGGGAAATGTGATGCCAGGTGGGAATATAAGATTCTGAGAACCAAATGAGCCCTAAAAGGAATAGTAAAGGTTCTATAGTTTAGTCACTTAAGCTTTTAGTTGGGTTGTGCGATTTAAATTATTTTGCTTCCTTCACGGTATAAACCGCGAAAGAATATCATTTCTGAAAATGTCAACCATGAAATAATGTTGAACGTGATTTTTGGCTACATGGCATCTCCAAACTAGTCGAAATACGTACAATAAAGTCAGCAATTGTTGTTTGTTTTGGTTCTTATAAGAGTCACAAAGTGAAACTCCAAAGACATGTGAAAAATTCAAGGAGCAGAACAATATTTTTTTGGGCATCATACATAGAATTTACACTTTTTTTTTTCTTTTCATGCTTTTATATTGCAATATTTGTCAAAAAAATATTTTGCCAATAGTTCATTTATGGTTGTTCAAATAGTTGTGCTCAAATAAAAACATTATTTTCAACCATCTACTAAAATCCCAGTGTTTCCCTACCACAAGGAATAAGCACTGCATGTTACCTCTAAGACTTTTAATTAATGGAGGTGCCACTGTTTGGCATGAGGATCATAAACTTCCATGTTCCCCATGTGAATCAACTATGCTTATTTTTTTTGTCATTTTTTAATAGTGTTTTATTAATACAAATAAAGAAAAAAAACTCTAATAATATACGTGCCCTAATATGGATTATTATAAACATTAGACTCCATGGTTGTGAAATCTCTAATAATAAAAAAATGTACATCATGCTGTGAGGAGACACCGTTTGTGTTTTTCTCAGGTACCATAACACGAGGCGAGACGTGTGCACGCGCGGTGGATCGCGTGAGACAGTGAAGAGATGAAATTGATTAATTTTAAAAAATTAAACAAAACGAACTGCACAAAATAGTTGCCGACTACCTCTCGACGTCCCCTAGCGTCCAACCATTTACGCCTACAAACCATGGTTACTTCCTAACCCTAACCACGGTCCTCGGATGCAGTTACGATTTTGAGAGAGAGATAGAGAGAGAGAGAGAGAGAGAGCAAGATCACACACACACACACGCCCCATCCTCCAGCCTTCATCATCCCCCACCCCACCCCACTGCCCTGTCTCTCTCTCTCTCTCTCCCGTGCATTCAAATTTGCTTGAAGGGGAGAAGTGTTTGCCTCAAATTGCTGATCCTTTTATTTTCCTGGAAATTACCCAATTGAGCTGCCCCTTTCCCGGTAAAGTTACGGCGCCCGGAGGCTATAACTTAGGTTTCACCGAAACGGGTGTGTATGCTCTTCGATTTATCTAATTCTTAGGGTTTCTTTGATCCGTTGGTGTTTATATTTTCTGGGTTTTCTCCTGAGATTGCCCATGGACGGGAGCTGTTGTGGGCTTTCTGTATTTTTGGAGATCTGAAAGTGGAGGTATGGAGAACTGGGTTTTAGAAAAGTCTGCTTATTGGAGCTTAGGTATTTTAAGTTTCTTATTTATATGCTTGGTCTCTCCTTGAATGTATTGGGTTTACATTTGTGGGAGAAAGGGGTGTTTTTTTTTTTTTTTTTTTTTTTTTTTTTCTTTTCCCCTTCTTTTTTTCGGTGTGTTTTGAGCTTGGGTTTTATTTACCTGGATATTGAAATTTGAAATCTCGTATTGGGTCTTTTCTATCTTGGGGGGTTTTGAAGATGAAAACTGAGTTGGGCATGAGAGGGAACGTTTGGAATGATGAGGAAAAGGCCATGGTTGCGGCGGTTTTAGGTACCCGGGCTTTCGATTACTTGATGTCGAGCTCGGTATCCACTGAGAATCTGTTAATGGCTGTGGGTAGTGATGAGAATCTACAGAATAAGCTATCCGATCTCGTGGACCGTCCCAATGCATCTAATTTTAGCTGGAATTACGCAATTTTCTGGCAATTATCACGGTCCAAATCCGGGGATTTGGTTTTAGGGTGGGGAGATGGGTCCTGTAGGGAGCCCAAGGATGGGGAGGAGGAGTCTGAATCCATTGGATCCCTCAGTCTCCGGTTCGAGGACGACACTCAACAGAGGATGAGGAAAAGGGTCCTTCAGAAACTCCACACAGTATTTGGCGGTCTGGAAGAGGACGGTTATGCCTTCGGATTGGATCGGGTTACTGATACGGAGATGTTCTTTCTTGCATCCATGTACTTCTCCTTTCCCCGAGGGGAAGGTGGGCCAGGGAAGTATTTTGGGTCAGGGAAGCACCTGTGGCTTTCAGATGTGCTGAAATCTTCGTGTGATTACTGCGTCCGATCTTCCCTTGCAAAGTCCGCTGGAATTCAGACCATTGTTATGGTCCCAACCGATGTTGGGGTAGTTGAACTCGGCTCTGTGAGATCCATTCCGGAGAGTTCGGAGCTGTTGCAGGCCATAAGAGCATCATTCTCTGTGTTTTCTTCACCAACTAAGGTCAAGGCAATGCCAACTCTACCGGCAATAAATGAAAAGAAAGATGAAAATGCTTTGTTCCCCAGTCTGGGGCTCGGCGGCCGTGCCGATGGAATTCCGAAGATTTTTGGACAGAACTTCAACTCGGGTCATACCCATTTCCGGGAGAAACTCGCCGTTAGGAAGATGGAAGATAGGCCGTTGGATGCATACTCGAATGGAAATAGGCTTCCACTTATCAGCCCTCGAAATGGTCTTCACCTTCCAAGTTGGGCACCTGCCCTGGGAATGAAACAAGGGATTACTCCAGCCAGTGATCCACAAGAGTTTGTAAATGGAGTTAGGGGGGATTTCCGGCTAAACCAATTCCAAACTCAAAAGCAGGTGCAAATGCAAATTGATTTTTCAGGACCAGCTTCAAGGTCTTCCCTAATTGGCAGCAGGCCAATTAGTGTCGAGTCTGAGCATTCAGATGTTGAGGTTTCATGCAAAGAAAAGCGCCCAGGCCCGTCTGATGAAAGGAGACCACGCAAACGAGGCCGGAAGCCTGCAAATGGAAGAGAAGAGCCTCTCAATCATGTGGAGGCGGAAAGACAGCGCCGCGAGAAGCTGAACCAGCGGTTCTATGCGTTACGAGCGGTTGTGCCCAATATATCCAAGATGGACAAAGCCTCCTTGCTCGGGGATGCCATAACTTACATCACCGAGCTTCAGAAAAAGCTCAAGGATATGGAATCTGAGAGGGATAAATTTAGGAGCGTCTCCAAGGACGCGTCCCCTATCCCGTCCCATTCAAATGCTGAAAATAATGCGCAGACTTCAAATATTGAAATCCAGGCGGTTCATGATGAGGTCATCGTGAAGGTGAGTTGCTCTCTGGATACGCACCCGGTCTCAAGAGTCATCCAAGCGTTCAAAGAGGCGCAGATTAATGTCGTCGATTCGAAACTAGCCACAGGAAATGATACGGTATTCCATACCTTCGTGGTCAAATCTCAAGGATCTGAGCAGCTGACGAAGGAAAAGCTGATCGCCGCATTCTCCCATGAATCCAATGCCTTACGGCCATTATCATCCGTTGGATGATATGGGAATTGTGTTTAACAAAATCTATAGGTGTAGTGGAGTATCCATCCATTTGAGAGCTTCTGCAGAGGTTTTGACATGCTGCAGAAGATCGTAAAAGGAACAGCTTTATTGCCGAGCTAGAATGAGTATAACGACCTTTTGACCAAGTAGGGAAGTAAGTCTCTCCTGTATCTGTCTATAGTATACATATTCTGTGTCAACTATTCTTGCAAGGCGGATTAAATTTGTAAGTTTCAGACTACTCTTTTCATGTTGCGTATGAATAAGTTGATAATTTTTTGCTCTGTTACTTGCTTTGATGAATATCTCCATTTAATTCTTTCTTCATTCAGCAAATTCTAGTACTCTTTTTTTTTTTGGGTTGGTTCTCCAGTAATTCGTATATAATGCGTCGTTCAGCAACTGCTGCGAGCTTCAACTCCATGTAAGAAGGTATTGATTTTGATTAAGGGCAAGGAGTGATAGGCATTATTGGTTATAATTGAAGTCGTTGTTGTTCAATGTCAAATAGCGGGAATCTATAGTCTGTTCCCACATGAATTTTATGCTTACGGTTTTATTCCCTGTTTGGATTCGAGTTTTTGGCTGGCCACCATTGTACTGCATTAAAATCCTAAGAATTTTCTGCAATCCAGATGGTCTGTGACCCAAAGAAAAGGACTTTCAACTACGTAGCTTACATTGATTGATTGTTTCTACGTTATCACGGAGAGACAAAAAAAAAGGAAAAAAAAAAAAAAGTGCTGAATTACTACTTTAAAAAAGAGCAGGTTTTGTTCATTCGTCTGTCCTCGTTTACTTTACTCTGTTTTGGGAAACCAAGATTCCAGTGGAAACACTGAAACTGAGCTTTGGAATCTGCAGCATTTTCTTTTTCACTTGATTGAAATCGAACAGCTAAGGTTGACATACGAGGTTTGCTAGATTTGATGAGAACCTTAAAAAAATAGAAACAAAGGAGATTCCCGGATTCCCCCATCCCTCCCTCCCCCTTTGTTCCTTTAATTGGAAAACAAATGGGGCTCGTTTGGAAGCACATGAGAAGAAAAAGGGGAAGAGGGAACCGATCCACACCCCACATTCTGAGCCATCTCTCTAACGTGTAAAGGAGTTGTTGTTGAGGCATCTCTTGACGACACAAACAGTGGGTAGAAAAGCGTAAAGATAAAATCCTTGGCTTAGGAAAACCGGCCTCCTGCAAGATTCAAAAGAACAAAATGAAGGCATATGCCCTGCGATGTCGGTCCTCTCCGGTTCGAAGCTCTGCAGAAGAACCGGTGGCTCGTCAGAGGGATCCTCTTGTGTGATGTTGTTGCTATGATTCTCTTTTGCTGATTAAAGAAAAGTTGTAAGAACAAAGGCATGAATGGTACCCTTAGGATGGAGGTCTAAAGTGCATGCTTCATTGCCATTGTGCCTGTGCCACAGTTTCCAGCTTCCTCAGCTTTAGCTTTTCTCGCTCCGACTGGGGGTTGATGCTCCCCTAGAAATGAACAGAAGGGCGAATATCTTGGTCGGGAGAATTGTTAGTCACAACTGGTGTAAGATTTGTGGCAGGAAGCTAAAAGCAACCGGCGGTTTTGTGCTGTGAACTGGTGATGGTGTCACTTCACGTATAACTGGTATAGCCTTCAGTACATACGGTCCTCAGAAATGACTAGACATGGTGATTCAGGTTCAATGTTTCCCTTGCAAGAATTATGAACCCTTTAAACAAGCAAAAATAAACTCTGTAGCCATCATACTTTGGCTGCATGAAACGATTCGGAGGAGAGGGATACGGAGTACCTCGAACGCGAGAGTTCTATGAAGGAGAGTGGAAAGAAATGGAAGGATGAGACCTAACTTTCTCTTCCCTTCCGTCCGTTCAAAAGTGGGATGATTTCAAAGGGAGGGAAAATGACTTTAACGGAACTTTTATTGTGCCTAGCTCCGCATGCTGCTACTAATTAAGAATAAAAGTTAAATTGCATAAAAGTCGTAAGGCTTTTACAACTAAACTTCTTATTGATTCTTTTCTTTACAACTCCCAAACAAGAAGAAAGGATTTCGTTTAGTTTTTTCTTGTCTCCTTATTAATATTATCACAACTTTTCTTTTCTCTCCTAAACTCTCGATCAACGGTATATTAAGCCCTTTCATATGTTTTCCGTTTCTTTGTTACGACTCTTTCTTTCTTTGAGTCGGGGAAAGTTTGTTGCACTTCCACATCGCTTGCTTGGGGGGACAACCGAGGCCGATGTTTGGACTAATTACCTCGTTGGGTCGACTAAACTATATGTGTGGCATGGCTCGTTCCTCTTCCCTATTTGACTTATAACATGAAATATCCATCAAACTTCTCTGGATTTTTTCTTTTCCACTCGTTGCTTCTTCCTTTCTGTGCTTCTTTTGTCAAAGGTTCCAACTAAGGGTGTGTGGATGTGAAGCTGTGAATATGAACCACATACATAGTAAGTGACGTAAGGATGGTCAAAGCACCTACTGATTTGAAACCATTAAACTTCACATTGGTGAAATCTACCCATGAAGACATACATACATACATACATACACACATACACACATACACACACGTACATACACATATATATATATATATTCTATTTTCCCTTGTGCATCCTTATGCCGGTATCTTCATAAGATATTATGGATGAGGTTGACTAATGGGCATCAAAATGATTGGTTGTCAAGTGGCCATAGACTTTGTGCCCACGTCTTTGGGTGTTGAATTCTTAAGCCTCATCTTCATCGGCTATTGATTGGCACAAAAAACAAAAAAAAATCTGTGGATACAAGTAGCGAGTGCACAACGTGAAGCATTTGTTTGAAATTCTCAAGTCAACTAATAAATTTGTCCGACAATAGAAGTTCTTGCGGCCGAATAAGGTTGAATTGAATGCTCGTAGATATTAAGTTGATTGCGTGTGTGTTTAATGATAGAAAAAGCATTATATGCTGAGAAAGGGTAGATAGTTCTATTTTACAAGTGATGAATCAATTCGTTGTTATCCAAGGACTGGCTCAATGATCAACCGAGTTGCTCATTTTTAAGGGATTTGGAGGGTTTAGGATATAAAGTCTAATAGTCATTTTGGTCCCAACGTGTTGGAGGAACCCACATAACAAAAGGGCAAGTAAATCGAGACACAGTGTAAAAGAACTCGGTCTCTACTTTCATTTGAGTCTGTTCGACTCCTAATTTCAGTTCATTATTTAGGAGTGATGGACGCAAATAGCGAGATTTTTGCACGGACCAACCGATAATTTAACCCATTGGATATCAGTTTATTTTAATTATGTTGACATGTTCAATTTTCTCGATTGCATAGTTCTCTTTGAGCACTGGCTGGTGTAGAGCCATTTGTTAAATATTTTCAGCAGTCAAACAGCATGGAACAGGTTGTTGAATTGTGGGTTGAGAGATTCAATCACCTCTCGCAGTGCATTTTCCTCTTGGAACATCCATGAATATTACAACGGAAAAGGAAGCTTTTAAAGCTTTTAAAGCCTCATTGATGAACAAAGGAGAGCATGAATATTACAATTGCACCCATGGTTCAGAGGGAGTTGACTGATTCAAGCTCTTTACAATGCATATTTGAGGTTTGACCTTTCATTTTAAAATCCATTTGCTCTTTCCAAAAAAGAGGAATTAAATGTTGACGGTGTATTTATTATTGTTATTTTTTAATTTTCATTTTTAAATTCCCTTTTCGTACCCTATTCTCTTACAACCTGGCTCTGATCTCCGGAATCGGATTATCTCCGGGTTTAGGGTACAGTTTACAGTGCGGTTTTGCATTTTTAAAATTTTTTTTTTATAAGTCTTTGAATAATTTGAACCGTACAGATGAAAATAAAATAAAAAAATACATTGACATATTAATTTTCATAATATTTGAACAGAAAAAACCTATTCATCCTTAGCATTGAATTCGGTATAATTTTTAAATGAAAAAATTTCAATGCTTAGGATGAATAGGTTATTTATTTTCAAATCTAATGAAAATTGACACGCCAATGTATTTTTGTATGTTATTTTCATCTGTATGGTTCAAATTATTTGAAAATAAAAATATTATAAAATTGCACATGGACCGAACACTTTGGACCGGAGAGAACCCAAATCCCAGATCTCCTCCCATTTTTCTTTATTATTATTATTATTATTTTTCACCTTGTCAGACTCATCACATTTTAGAAGATAACATCTTTTGCCCCTTATACTTTATGCTAGTTTCCGATTCAGTCCTTGTACTGCAATTTCGCTCAATGTGATCCTCAAATTTCTGTCCGGTTCCTAAAACCGTCCAATGCTACGCAACCGCATGTTGGGGGATTGGGCTTGGAAGGGAGACGAGCCCAGCCCGGCCCATTATACCTTGTATGTGTCCCAATTGGGCATGGGTATATCATTTTCCTTGCTTTTGTTAACCAGAGGGGACGATGTGCACACCATCACCCTATATGGGAAAGGACGAAACCCCAAAGAAATGGGTGCACCTTAATCAAGAGTGATGTCGTGCATATAAAAACCCTGTAACATCACCACAGTCAGGCTATCGAACACGGGATCAGAAGTGAGTTTTGAGTCGGATCAGTCTGCGAATCGAGCAAGCTCCCCTTGCATGCAATGATGTGGTGGCAGATCTCCCTTTATTTTGGGAAAGCTGGAGGCTGCGTGTGAGTTCTTTGAAGGCAAGGGTGAACTCTAAGATAATAGATGCAGCTTGCCCGAAAGCGTGGTACGCATACTAAAATCTCGTGGGAAAAGGGTGACCTTAAGGGAATAAGTGCACCTTAACCGAGAAGGCTTAGGTCCAAGCTTTGATTTGTCCATTTCCCAAGTAAAAGGTATTTGAACCAAAAACACACTCTTTGATGAATTTGTTTTTCTGGCTACTTAGGACCAAAAGCCCATCACCATGATTGCTGCATTTTGCTACCATAGAATTTGGGGGGGGGGGGGGGGGGGGGAGAAAATTCAATCAAATTAGCAATGATTGCTTCAAGTACTGCTACACAATCAGCGATCAGATACAAAATCCAACATACTCGAGCAATTGCAGCCAGCACCACTAATCAAAGATTAGAAACCCGTAATAACAGATACAAGGTGATGCTCATTTTGTACAAGAAAGAAAACAAGGGGGATATTGTAATTTTTTCCTTGCTAGGTGAGTGTTTGTAATCTAATATCAGGGAGACGGGCGATGAAGGGTCGGGGCTAATCTTTTCCCTAGGACCGCCTGAGGTCTTTCCCCAGTTTCCGTCCCCATTTGTCACGGGGTGTAAACTTAAGTCTCGCGCCTGAATTGCCATTCCTACCATGATTCGTGCTCGCATGAGACCCTCCAAGAGCACTGCTAGAAGGCTCCCCTCTCATCTCTTTTCCAGTGCCATTGCTACCGAGATTCTTGACAAAATTAGACCTTCCCACATGAACCCTGTTACCAGAAGGCACCCATCTCTTCTCGCTGGTGCGCGACTCTTCCTCGGCCTTCAAAGAATCCATCATCATCCAGAAAGGGAGATGCTCCTCACACATCAACCGCATTTGACAGCCCTTCCAAGACGGGGGCAGCTTGGAAATGATGGTACTAACATGAAAATTTTCATTAACAAACATTCCAGCCGCAGCGATGGAGTCGGCGATATTATTTAGTTCTTGAACTTGCTCAAGAACTGATTTTCCATCAATCATCTGGAATTCAATATACCTTTTCACTAGCGATCTCTTTGTTCCGAAATCTGAAAGGCAGAACTTCTTCAGCTCTTCCCAAAGCTCTCTAGCACTCATAGTTTTCCTGGAGTACAAATCGAATAGATGATCAGAGAGAGAGTTCAATATGTTGTGATGACAAATGTAGTCATCGTCCACCCACTTTTGTACAGCAGCGTCGGAACAAACATTTTCCTCCTCAAAACTAGAGCCTGGGCTTTGGGTGATGTACGGGCAGCGGTCCTTGAGAACATAAGCAATCTTCAATTGGTTTAGGAAACTTTCCATATACTGCGCCCAGCAATAGTAATTCTTCTCGTCAAGACGAATGGTCTTTATAGGAACAAGTCCCTGAGGAGTAGAAGCAGTCACTGAACTAGGCGCATCATCCTTCTGCTTTCTGAGATACTTAGTTCTACAGTTAAATAGTGCAAGTCAGACAATCAATAGGCTACCATATGCATTCCAATCACATAAGTAAAACTGTAAATGTCAAACACCATTATGGTATAATCAACTGGAGTGATGTGGAAAGGATAAACCCCTTATCTCAGAATTACCCTGCTACGAATTTTTTCCAAACATTGATGTTTCATAGACATCAAATGATTAATGAAGGACCCACATTACATAGTTTCCATATATTGAAATTTCAGACTCACTGTATTTTTGAATCCATCTTCATAATGGCTTCTTGGATTGCAGGGAAACTCTTCATAAGATCTGACCATTGTTCAGTTGTCAAGCTGACCCCTAAGAAAATGGTCACGGAAGACAAAGAGTCTTAGCAATATAATACATTTTTGGATGATCAAAAGAAATATCTGAGAACCAAAAACCAACCTAACATAATTCATATGTAAGCATTGAGCAAGCATAGGGGTACATTGGTTGCAATTGGCGCAAGCATAACTGAGTGCTTAAGATAAAAACAAAAAATTAAAGCGTGTGTTCAGTCATCCATACTGTAATAAACTAAGTTAGCATAAGAAAAAAAAGAATTGACATATTTTATTGAGCAATCCAATGTGCCTACATTATTGCAGATACCAAATAGAATTCAAGCCTAAAGCCATGACAACATACCTAACTCCAAACAACCTCCTTTTAAGGTTTGCTAATTAATGCCTACAACACTGAGATGGGCAGGACTCGGGGAATCATGTAATTTAGATATAATAACATCTATTTATATAAATAAAAGATCACCAAATTTTTAGCATCAAAGTAAAAACAGAGTTACCATAAATTGCTTATCAACTAGCGATTTATGATCTGGAATGAATGATCCCAAATGGGGATCATTTCCATACCTGAACTGGAAATCTGGTGTACCAAATTCATTTCAAACAGATAAACCTTAACTTGAGGTATAAAATGGGAATCCAATAGACAAAATTGGTTTCTTCTTTCTCTTTTTGGTTTCCAATGGAATTGGTAAGCACACGGTTATAAGTTTGAGAATACAAGATATATAGGCTAATTTAAATGTACAATTATTTAGATATTTACTCAAAATTATATATTGAAGTGTACCATAAAAGTTTTCTTTGTTCCAAATCAACTATTTACGCACCACCTAAGCATTTCAAAGAAGCCTACCCCCAGCGTTTTATGTTCTGTATATAGGGCATACTCCATTCCCATTTTCGTTCCATGTACCGAAACGGTCCCGTTCCAGGTAACCTTGAGTAAGACAACCACAATTATTCAGGCACAATTTAGAGAATGCCCATAAGATTAGATAGTAGTTAATATAAATCAGAAATCACTAACTTTGCTGCACTCATGCATGCAAAGACATCACTGCCTCTATTCCTGTCACATGTTGTTTGGCATAAAACAGATGGCGGATGAGAGTGGACCCAAGGGTGCCTCCCAGCCCAAGCGACCCGTGTGTGATCTGAGGTTGTATTGTCCTTTATTTTCTTCACTAGCACTATGTTTGCAAGTTTGGAGAGAAAGGAATGGGAGGAAACTTAACTCTTAGGAAGGAAAAGAAAGGGAGGGAGAGTGTTTTAATTTTCCTCTCTTGTTCGTGAGTTTAGGAAAGAAAGTATTATTTTCCTTCCTCCTATTTGTAAGTTGAGAATAAGAGAAAAGGAGAGTATAATTTACAAGTTCAAAACACTATTTTACCCTTACACAACTATTTTCTCTCTTTAACTTTAACGGATAAATTTGGTATTATAATGTTTCATTAAAGTTACTTTCACTCCCCTCCTATTCCCCCCACTTTTTGAGGAAAGTAATGGTTACTCTCTTTCTTTTCCATCCATTTTCTTCCTTAAGAAAACTCACAAACACAGTGTAAAAGGAACAAATCATTAATCAGTACAATGGTTTGAGAGCTCAGACAGTTTCCAGTGTGGAGGCCCAATGAGGATAAGATCAGAACTGAGCAGCATTCTAGCAAGTGCATTGGCATTTATGATTTTAAGAACTACTGCAACTTTTTATGAGCATAACTAGTAAAAGGAATTCCATAACGACTAATCTTTCTCAAACATTAGATTGTCAATGAGTAATAGAATAAGTGAGAACTCTAACCAAATTAGTAAGTACATGAGAGACCAAATGGCCTACACTGATTTTCCATTGATTACAACTATTGCAAAATACTTGTGGCAAAGAAAATAGAAAAAGGCAAAAAGCAGTGAGTACATGAAGACATGGAAGGAATGAGAAGAAGAGGGGAGACACAATCATAAGATCGCATGGTTACCCTTATTGTTCTTTGATTTCGGAGTCAGCTTTCCACTGTTTAGATAGAACTCCCGAATCAACACCTTTTTGCCGTCCTTTGAATCTTGGATAACCACGTGTCTATTCTTTGATAGCTAGATCAAAATGTATCAATGGTTAAACAAAAGAACAGCATCATACAAGTAAAATTGAGTTAGAAATTTTCTGAGTATCATCCAATGGATTACCAATTACAGACTATTAAAACAAATCTAGGGATTAATTTGGTAACTCTAAGGATGACTTGAAATGGATACATGTCATAAAACATTGTTTTGTGACTTTTTTCTTTTATTCCTATTTTACCGTTTCATTCTTTTACGCCCGTTACTCAGTTTTTCCTCTGGTAATTTTCTGAAACTTCTGGATGAGTATATGACTGATCATTCCGATTGTACAAGGCATTAATTGATCGATGATAATAAAATCAAGCCTTTGGCTAAAAAAGTATCTTTCTGAATGAAAGTTTCTTCTGAGTTTGTCCCTGATATCTAGGGTTCATCACAAATTGGTATCAGAGCTGTTCCATCTTGGGAAGAGTTGCATCAATGGCAGATGGTATTTGGCTTAAGGCAATAGATGAATCCCTGATGGCTCACGAAGTTCGGCTCACTGCGATAAAAGCGAATTTCAAAAGACTGCAGACCGCAAATTCAGAGCTCAAGAACAAGGTAGTTTCTATTGAAGGCTCTGCCGGAGAATGAGGATCGACATCAGAAATTTCACTGAAGGATTCAACAAATCCTCAAAGATTCAAGGTAAGTAAAAGGAAAATTCAGAAGCTGACGTTTCGTTCCATAATGAAAATGCTTCTGGAAATCTCAAAGGGATAAACAGGGAGATCATGCGAGTCAGACCCTCCGAGATGGACAATCACATGGGTTTCATGGTGGATATAAAAAACAACTCAAGATTGAATTTCTCCATTTTGATGGAAGTGATGCTAGGGATTGGGTTCAAAAGGGAGAGCACTATTTTGACTTCTGTCCATTGAGAATTACAAATGGGTCAAATTTGCTTCCATTTATTTTGGAGGAGACGCCGACCAATCTTACAGAGAAGGGAGAATCAACATCACGTGGGAGCAATTTGTTCAAGATCTTTATGCAAGATTTGAGGATCTAAGGGTTGATGATGAAAAGAATCCCTCAATTGGACGAAGAATTCTTAGTGGACCATTTCCTAAGTGGCCTTAAAGAGGAAATTAGAGCCATGTGGAGATGCTAAGCTTCATTGGATCTCTCTTTTGCGAGCCATCAGCCTTGCAAGATTGCAGGAAAATTATGCAAGCAACATATTCCCCCAGGTTAAGTCTTCCGTCCCAAAGGCTTCAAGTCATTTGAATTTTGTTTCCAATTTTTCCAGCAAGAGCAAGCAGTCAACTGATTTTTCTGTTCCCAAGACTGAAGGCCTTACACACAATAACCCACATATAATTCACAACCAAATAGGCTAGCTGTTACTAGCGGTTATAGTTCTTCTAGGTACACTTACCCCCTATCAAGCAATTGTCCAATGCTGAAATGGAAGCCAGGAGAGATAAGGGACTTTGTTATAATTGTGATGAAATGTTTAAACTTTGGCATAAATGCAAGCATATGCAACTATTCATGTTAAGAACTGATGAAGGAGAAGAATATATTGAAAGCCAAGAAAAAACTATTGAATTGGATAGCCGTGAAGGGGAGGAATGCCAAGGAGAAATGCAAAATCTCAGTTAATGCCTTAGCTCGTGGTGTTATTCATAACACCATCAAGTTGAAAGGATTTACTAAGAGGAAGCCTATTACAATCCTCATAGTGGAAGTACTCGTAATTTTCTAGATCCTTCAGTAGCCTCCTCTACCAATTTACCCATTTTCAGATCACCACTCCCTTGTATCTCATAGTAGCCAATGGAAAGAGGCTTTCAAGCACAGCCAAATGTTAGCAAATTGAATGGGTTATGCAGGGGCAGAAATTCGCGACTGATATAAGGATTTTAACTCTGGGAGGATGTGATTTGGTACTTGGAGTTGCTCAAGCAATTCAGGCAAGTGGTCTTTGATTCTAATAAATTGAAACTGGGTTTCACTAGAAATGGAAAGACAGTCACCTGGGTACTATGGGTCCATTAGCAAATCTACCTATTGAAGGTAGGAGCATTTAAATGGAATGCAGAGGCTGAACAAGCTTTCTTCGAGATTAAAAGGGTCACGAGTACAACCCTGGTGCTAGGGCAGTGCTATTGCAGGATGAGAAACTTATTGCATATCTGAGCCAAGTTTTAGGCCCTAAAAATTAAGGCTTCTCTACTTAAGAAAGGAATTTCTGGCAGTGCTTAAAGCATTTAAGAAGTGGCATCATACTTGGTCAGGAGTCACTTTTGATTAAAACTGATCATCAAGGCTTAAAATATCTTTTAAAACAAATGATGACAACTCTACTGCAACAAAAGCGGCTGAAAAAACGTAGGGTATTACTATGAGATTGCTTACAAAAGAGGAGCTGATAATAGGGTAGCTGATGCCCTTCCAAGAATGGCTGAAGAAGGAACAAGTTGCTTAATCTCCTCCCCACGCTTATTCTTGCTTGGGTTCTGGAATTGGAAAAATCTTGTGAAGAAGATGAATGAGTGCGGTCCATTATTGCCCAAAAAATCATCCATAGTCCATCACAGCCTCAGTACCATTATGCCAATAGCATCTTGAGAAAGAAAGATCTATGTGGGGAAAAAGGGATCCTTAAGGAGAAATATATTGACCGAGTTACATTGCAGTGGCTTGGGAGGTCACCCTGGACATCAAGCAATGCAACAGAGGGTTAAACAGTATTTCTTCTGGTTTAATCTTAAACAGGATGTAGAAGACCTTGTATCTACTTTTGATATATGCGAAAGAAATAAAATTGAAACAGTTCCCAGTCTTGGGCTGCTGCTCAGCAAGAAGGGCAAGACATTTCTACGAACTCCATTGAAGCTCTTCCAAAATCAGAAGGCAAGGCACTATTTTGGAGGCTGTGGATAAGCTAACCAAATATAGCCAATTCACTCCATCGTCTCATCCTTACACAACAGCTATGGTGACAAACCTATTCTTCCAAAATGTTCACAAGCTCCAGAGGGTGCGGCTCATCATCATTTTAGATAGACAGAAGGTGTTTCACAGCCTATTTTGGATCGAGCCCTTCAATTCAGATGGGCCAGAGTACAACAACGACTCTGAAACACCTTTGTTGCCGCAAGGAAAAAACTTCAAATTGGTCTCAAAATATTATGGCCCATATTTCATCATCAAGAAGATAGGTGCAATGGCTTATGAACTAGCATTGCCAACAGGCTCAAGGATGCAACTTGTATTCCATGTCTGCCTTCTTAAGGAAAGGATTGGACCAGAAATCACATCAAGTCCTACATAACAATTACTGGGCTCCGAAGATCAATTTCTTGTGGAACCTTTGAAGATCCTAGAAAGGAGGATGACCAAAAGAGGAAACAAGGCAGTAGCTCAACTATTGATCCAATGGACACCAGTTGGGAGGATAGTTCTTTCATTGCAAATCAGTTCCCTCACTTCACGTTATGAGGATAAGCTTGCTTTTGAAGGGGAAGGGAATGTCCTAAAACCTTCTTTTATGACTTTTCCGTTATTCCTATTTAGCCGTTTCATTTTGTTACATCAGTTACTCAAAATTTTCTTTGTTAATTTTATGTTTCTTATGGCTGAGTATATAACGGATTATTCCCATTGTACACGGCACTAATTGATTGACGATAATAAAATCAAGTCTTTGGCTAAAGAGGTAGCTTCCTCAATGAAAGCTTCTTGTGGGTCTGTCCCCGGTATCTAGGGTTCACCACACTACCGTGAGCTAGACAAGAATGCATCACTAAGTAAGCAAAAGAACAACATCAAACAAGTTTCAACAAGGCTAGAAAAATTCTGTTTTGGGCTCCTTGGGGCGGTTATTCTCTGCACCATCAATTGCAAATGAGAAACAAGCTTGGGACTAATATTGAATTTTTCAGACATTAAAAAGGATCTTTCTGAGCTAATCTCCAATTGACAGAGGCCCTTCACGCCAATGCAATAAAGGTACCAAATTTTATTTTACCAAAGAAAGAACAACAACGACGACGAAAACACTTAAAAATTGCTTTTCTGAAGCAGAGAAACACTTTCCAGGTACAATTAAACCCCAGGGTTTTAGAAGAGAAAAACAAGAAAATTAAGCAGACCTGGCAAACAAAGAGGTCCTTATCCCCATCCACCTCCAAAGGGGGCGACTTCTCCTCTGGCTCAACTCGTACGACCTCTTTGGTTCCTTCTGGAACATTCGGAAAAGCCTCCGAGTCTCCTCGTAGAACATTCGGAGAAGCTTCTGAGGGTTCGTTTGCAGGGTCGTAGGTAGAGAGGAGGAACGAGTCGACCACATCCCGGACCAGCCGCAAGTGCGTCGGGCCGGAGAGGTTCATCTCGAGGCGCTCCGCCGCCATAGCGCGGACCTGGGACTCGTTGGTCTGATCCAGGTCCGCGGTCCGCAAAATCTCCATAACCGTTTCCGAGATTCTGAGTTTGGTTTTCGGTTCAATTTCCATTTTCAGGGGAAATTACGAAAACTCGGACGACGACTAAGAAATGAGATGGTTTCAGATTTTTTTTTTATCCCGTAAATGTTTTTATTTATTTTTGCTCGAGGTTAAGTACGAGATAAAAATAATTTTAGGAAGTTATCGAAAACATTATATGATTTGAATGATTATTAAATAAAATTTTTATGATTTTTATATTTTATCAAATTTTCTGTACTTATGAAAAAGCTTCGTAAGTACCCGCCATCCAATTTCAATTAGATTAATCATGATAAATTATTAAAAAGTAAAAAAATAAAAAAAATGAAAAAAAAACCTTAAAAAACGAGAAATTATTTTTTTATTTTATAATTAAAATACAAAGACTTATTTCTTAAAATCTCAAGTCAAATCCAATGACAATCGTCCCTTTAATTTTTAACCTTCAAATTCATATTTTAAATAAAAATAATTTTTAAATTTTTTTCTTTTAAACGTTTAATTTTACCTTTTAATGATTTTTTGTTATTAATATAAATAGAGTTGAATGACAAAAATTCATTAGATTATTTTCATAAGCACAAAAGAACATAATAAAAAGAATAAAAATATATAAATTCTCTTCAATAATCACTCCCAAATTACATAAGATATTTTAAATATTTACTGGATAACTTTTTAAGAAAAGGGGAGGCTCCTCAGTCTGACAACCAACCTCTTTACTTAAGAAGGATGCATCAGCTAGAAAATAACAAAAAATATTTCTGGCTTTTCTCAACTTTCCGTTGGACTTTAATTTCTTGTATTCTTTCTAATGAATACTTGAAAACAGCTTTCACTGGACTCATCGTTTTCTATTTTTCAATTACTTCTCTGCGAAAATGAAAATTTATCTAATTCCCTCTTTTTTTTCCCCCCCTTTTTTCCCTATATGCACCCAATAAATTTAGAATTTATGGCCATCGCCTGATCCCATCTACACCCTCCCCCCTCCCCCCCCCGCCCCCCAACACAAACACATATATATACTTCTCCACTAATAACACTTAAAGCATTTTTTTATTAAATAAAAAACACATAAATATATAAATACACATACATAAAATTATAAATAAGCCCATAATAAGCAAATAAATAAATAATTATATATATATAGGGAGAAGTAAAATTTCAAAATAGGTAGGGTTGAAGGTGAGTGCAATTAGGCTCCTCTGCTTTTAGGGTGAGCTATGCACTGTATAATAAAACGGATTCTTTTCATGTGTACATGAACAAATCCTAATAATTTATTTATGTTTTAAATTTAACAAAGAGGATGAGGCTGGTGGGATTTTTGTTTACGGTGAAAAAGTATTTAGAAAAATAGAAAAATACTGGGGTTCATTAAAAAGTACAAAAAGTTAAAATTATCCAAATTTGTTTAAAAGTGAGAAAATTTATAGAATACCTCATTTAGTTTAATGCACGTTTAATAAGATTCTATGTTTTGCGGCATTCTTTAAAAGATCTCCCCTTTATTATTTGGAGAATTAGGATCCTCTAAATTGAAGGCTTATGAAATTGTAAAATTATATAATACTCATTATTTATTATTAAAAAGAGAGAAAAAAAAATAAAATAAAATAAATGATTGAAATTGTATAAATTTCAAAATTTGTCTCCAACCACAAAAAGCCGTTTAAATATTTTCCATTTTTGCCAAGTTATGATTTACCTTGTATTTTCAGGTGGGGGAATAGGGTGCATTCAGTCCTACGCTGTTATGGTCTCCACACTGGGCTGTGAGGCCCTCTGCTGGACGCCTGAGCCCCGGCCACCCCAAAATCGTAATTTACTTTTAACATTTAATCTTATAAATTAAAAGAACACTCGAAAATATAGATTACTATAAATTTTTATATAACTTGATAATATATAAACTGTTCATCTTTACGGTACAAATTGGGAAATTTTACAAAAATATTTTTATTCCCTTAAACTTATAGATGAATAGTTTAAATATTTTCAAATTATATGAAAATTTGTACGAGCTCAGACTTACGAGTGCTCTTTGAATCTGTACGTTTATATATTGAAAATAGGTCATGATTTTAGGTTGGCTGTGCGTCCGGCAAAGGGCCCCCTCCCAATATTCTGTGACTAAATGCATATGAAAAGAAAATAAGGGAAGAGGGCGTACTAATTTTTATATAATTTAATTATATATAGACCTTGTATTTTATTCATTTTAAAGTGTAATGCTAAAATTATAAATGCCATGGATATAAGACTTGAACAAATGATGTAAGCAAATTAACTCAATTACCACTAAGTTCTTACCTTTGATATTAATATAAACAACAAAGATATATTACCCCATCCCCCTGTCACCCTTTCTCTCCCTTCCCCTCTCACTCCGAGGAAAAGCCAAAAAGTACCCAAAAAAATAGAAAATTTAAAACGAAAAAATAAAAATAAATTAATAAAACAAAAATAACAAAATTCACTTTTTCTGTTTGAATGATTCTTTTAGGATGAATTACACGTTATGACAAACGAAAATAATAGAACCAATGGCCTAGGGGCATTGACACTTGTTTAAAATGAAAAAGGAATTCTCATAATAATCTTTCATAGATTATTAAATGCACAATTATAATCTTTGAAATGCTATCAAAGTGTGCTCATTGTTAGCACGCACGGGCCATAAAAGCTACTCTTGGTGAAAATTATTCACGAAATTGATACATCTTTATGAGAAGATTCTCTTATTTCTTAGCAATTATGTGTGGGCAAAATGAAAGATCTATATAGAGAAGATATTAAATATTCAAATACTTGTAAGCGACTCTAGAGACCTCAAGTTTGAGAGTCATGTCTCGCGTGTAGGCTTGTTTTCTTTCATCTTTTAGTAAAAAGAGGTTGTAGAGGTAATTACAAAAATCCAACGCCTAGAGCTTATGAACATAAGGACCTCACATACCCAAAGTCAAAATAAATAAATAAAAGTGATAGTATTGTTTATCATTTTCGTAGAAATATGATAGAAGTGCTTATTACAATGGACTAAATAAGAAGATAAATCTATCATATCTATTGTATAATATATGAAAATAGAACCATGAGATGCCAAGTAGTAAACCCCTGATCCTTTGCGTGAAATGCTCTCAAAAGGCTTGTGCTCATCCATCTTCGTTTCAAGCAAGATGCTACGGTGCTGCTGTTTGGTCACCCATAGCCTATCCATTTTGACTACAAATGAAATATGAAGAGAGAACCTCCAAAAGGTTCTCTCCCTCTGCATTGGATAAAGCATAAAATGCAAATCTACATCCTATGTTTTTCCCATACCATTTCTCTCCAAGGTAGACTTCCTAGTACCTTCAGAGATAACTACCATTGTTATCCTTAATACTTTGTATTTATAAATTTTCCTCATGAGGGAAACCAAGAAGAGGAAGAGAGAGAGAGAGATAGAAGGTAATTGGGAGGCGGAAAATTAATAAATTTAGAACAATGTTCCTAAAAAGGAAAGACTACGGATGATCTGTTACCATAGGTGGTTGGGAACATAAACCCCAGGCAAAATATAGAAAGAAAATATATGAATACAGATGATTTGTTAGCACATATGGGTGGGTCTCTAAAATGTTCTAACTTAAATATAAGCTGTGAATTTGAATATTATTAAAAACTTGGTATTACTATGCTACATGAGTAGTCAACTTGCATCGGACATCAACATTACTATTTTTCAGAGTTGTACTGCAAAAGTATTTCAATGCATACTGTTTTTCCATTAACTAATAGAGAAGTAAAAAATAATATATCAATTGTGAATGTAGAAGTTAATAGCTTTATAGAGTTTGCAGGATCAATTCTTGGAGCCATTGATATCCGATTTACTTGGTATAAGTGAATAGTAGGGGTTGCTTAGTGTTGTGGAGGTATTTGCCAATTTAAGGATGTGCCTGACATGTATTATCAATTTTTTCAGAGCATCATATTATAACTTTTTTGATTAGGATGAATGATTCTAAGACCTAGTTAAAAGGATGCCTCTCATTTTATTTTCTTATTCTAAATGTTTTTAGTTAATTCATGACTTTTTTTGATACCTGTTTTTCATTAAATGGTTTCACAAGCCATTGGGGATACAATATAACTTCAGCTTGGATTATTCCTAGATTCTAAGGAATGAATTTAATAATATCATATTAGACTGTTGTTTTCACTAAATTATGAAGGATTCTCTAAATGCAACTGATTCAACCCACTTTTTTCCCTCATCCCATGATTTTTACAACAAATTTTAGTCTATAGTTGTGTCAGTCTTCTTTCCAACAATGTAGTTGTAAACACAGGCTATCATTGAGAACATAGAGATCGGAATATTTCTTTGTTGAGTCTTTGAGAGATCAATTCAGAAACATGGAATAAAAAGGACTTTACATACTTCAAAGTAATTACAAAGCTATCTAGACTATGATAGAATATAATGGTGCATTTAATTAATAAATAATTTCTGAAATGACTATGGTTGTATATGAAAATGAGGTAGGTTGGCTAATACTATGCAACAAAGGTCATTGTTTTCACTTTATACAAAGTAACGTTGTTAGAGAGAATGCATGGCAAGAAAATGACAATCAAGTAAAACTCAAGGTTGTGAGAAAAGAAGGCTCTCAAGGCGTATTAATTCATGGATGGTGTGGCTTAGAGATAGCTAAATGGTTGGAAAGGTGTTGTGGTGTAATAAATATTTAACTTTGGGTAGTTAAGTTCAATAAAAAATGTTGATGCTAAAAAAAACTATTTATTGTAATTTTCTCAAAGGGATGATGAAAGCATATCGAACTTAAGAGAGTATATATGTGTATGCCTAAAAGAGTCAGAAGGAATACTATTTATTGATGATGCTCTTCGATGAAGTGCCTCTTGATGAATTTGTTGTTTTTATAATGGGAATCATAGTGATTCTAATTCTTTTTTGAAATAAATCTTACATTTAAATGCTTTTAAGAAGAATTAAGAAAAAATACTTTATAGGAGATCATTCCGCTAATTTTGTTCTTAGATTGACGGCTGTGTCGAAGGCTTAGTTTGTTCAAGTTTTTTCAGTTCTTTTAAATATAAATAAAATCTCGAAGCTCTAATAGTATAATAATTTCCAACATGAGATGCGCTCATATGTTTCTCTTTTCATGTTCCGTCGTTTGGCGTACCACAATGCAGGCTTGCATGGCTATTTTGTACGTATATGTTTATGATTCTTATGTTGCCTTATCAGTCTCGCCTTCCATTCATTACTCTTATTTTGATTTTTCACATATTGAGCAGCCAAACCCTACTGCAAATGAACGATTTTACATTAGACGATATTCTTGAACCTCGTGCCTTTATTTGTGAATTGAATTATGCTCTATTTTTCTGACTTTTAATTTCCAAGGTATTTGTTCTCAATTGCTTATAAATCTTAATTAATTTTTAAAATGTACGCAATGTGTTTGATGTAAGAATCGATAGGAATTATACACTCTGTAAGGTGTTTGAATATTTGGAATAGCGATGCATTTATTTTATAATTGCTTCTCTAACTCATTATCATTCAAGTTCAATGATCCAAGTACAACTCATACTATTACGCAACTATCGGGGCAGCACTCCAAATTTCACACTTGCAATGTATGAAAACAAAGCACAATGTCCTGCATGGCATCAAATTACACAATCCTGAAATATCCCTCATAACTGCACGCGCGAAATAAAAGCTAATACTCAAGATTTGGAATAATCTTGCGGTTAGGATTTTCCTTTGCCTTTTCTTCTCGCAGCCGCGGCCATTGGTGATGGTGATTCTCAAGAGACCGATGGGGGACAGGACTGCGTTGGGGAGTACCTTGGCCATGGAGCTTTTTCCCCAATTTATCATTTTTTATAGTCACACGTGCATGACCAATAGAACTTTTTAATTCAAAGCTAACCGCTTCATTAGTTGGGAATTAAGTCGGCCACCTTCAAAAAACTTAAGGGATCAAATTGATCATTTTCAAACGTGAATGAATAAATCAGTGATAACCTCAAAAAACTTGAGGAATAAAAAAGTAATTTTCCCTAATTCATAGCCCATCATTCTCTATCATAATAAACGAGCAAACACTTGGAACAAAACGTAAATAAATCACTGAATTCTCCGAACCATATCGCAATGATGGGAAACAGTTAATCACTTTGAACCACTTTGTGTTTCCTATGAATGAATGCCAATGTGTCAATTGAAGTGAAAACAGGGACAAATAAACGCACACAAAACGCAACCGTTTTCCTTATTATGGCCTATTTTGGACATTTACGACATTAAATTGGCGCAGCAATACATAGAAAACACATGTCAAAGTGAAGAGGCAGGGAGGTCATGAGAGTCAGACCCTCCGACATCGACAGTCTCATGAGTTTCGCGGAGGATATCAAAAGCAACTCAAGATTGAATGTCTCCATTTTGATGGAAGTGACGCTATGGATTCAAAAGGAGAGCAGTATTTTAAGTTCTGCCCATAAAGGATTATAAATTCATCAAATGTGCTTCAATTTATTTTCGAGGAGAAGAAGCTGATCAATCTTACAGAGAAGGGAGAATAAATATCAAGTGGGAGCAGATTGTCCAAGATCCTCATGCAGGCTTTGAGGATCTTGTAAGTAAGGCCTTAGACACTAACACTTTTTATAGAAAGCAATTGCTATCGGAAAGAGTGCAAATTCTAATCTTATAATGCTTTCAAGCATGCACGAGTACCCATGGTTTAACGAGTACCCATGCTTTGACCATAATTTGGCTAATCTTGGGCTTTCATCATAAGATAATTGTTGCCATATATAGCCCAACAAATTGTGCAAGCAGATTAAAGAAACATTGGTAGCCAATTCAGTAAGCTTGTCCAAACTGGTTTTGTCAATGAATTTCAATTAAAGTTTAAACAACTAAGGGTGTCGATCATCAGAAGAATCCCTCAATTGGATGAAGAATTCTTTGGGAATCATTTGCTAAGTGGGCTTAGAGAAGAAATAAGAGCCATGGTGGAGATGCTTCATCCAGTCTTTCCTTCACAGGCCATCAGTCATGCAATATTGCGAGAAAATTATGCATGCAACATATCCCACAAGTTAAAGTCTTCCGCCCCGAGGGTTCAAGAGTTCTAGTTTTGATTCCAATTTACCCGAAGGCCTGACACTCAATAACCCATATATCCTTCACAACCAAACTGTCCCGCTACTACTAGTCGTTATGGTTCTCCTACTAACACCCTTGATTTGAACAGTATTATGAGAATCAGTGAAGCAATCAATCATAAAAAAAAGAAAAAACATAAGAGAAATTTATTCTGATTCACCCCAGTGTAAGGCTAGGTCCAACAGAGAGAAATTCTTACCAATATTATTATTAGGGTTTCGCTCCAGAATTGCTCGTAGGGGAATAAGGGAAAAAATAACATATTTATACCCATAAATTAGGCCAACCCTTTTCAACTACAATTGAAAAATCCATTCCAACTATAATTGGAAAACTCTTTCCAACTATAATACGAAAACCCCGGGCCTAAACACTCCATGGGCCTGGCTTCGAGTTAGAGGCATTACCCTTGCACCCCCACCCACTCACTGTGGATAGGGACCCCTGCCCATTGACCGTCCCGAAACCATTTCTATAGTACACATTTATCGAAGTAAGAACTAACTTCAACACTATCAAGCAATTGTCCTGCATTGTAATCGGAAGGATTTGTTAAGAGGAAGCCTCCTATTACAATCCAGTCTACCCATTCAGCTCTCTAGTCCCCTGTATGTCATGTTAGCCAATGGAAACATGCCCTCAAGCACAGCCAAGTGTCATCAATTTCACCGGGCTATGCAAAGGCAGAAATTCGAGATCCGTACAAGGATTTTACCTCCGGCACGATGTGATGCTGTACTTGGATTGGAGTTGCTCAAGCAATTCAGTTCAGTAATCTTTGATTCTAATGAGTTGTGAAAAGAAAGTCAACGGGTCACTATGGGTCCATTAGCAAATCTACCTGTTGAAGAAAGGAGCATCTAAATGTGTTGCTTATTTCATATATAAAACCCTTTGACAGGCATGAGCCATGCCAACCGCCAAATGAGTTAGCATGAGCTACCATATTCAACGCTACTACTCACACGATTGAACGCATGGAGAGTAAGCAATCTCTTTCAAGTTTTCAAATTTAGCAGGGGTGACAGGACCAAAATCTCAAACTCAAATTTTGTAAAATGGAGTGTGACAATCAATAGCGTGAGCCCAATCCCACTTTCCTCTACCCTTATCGCAAAATGATGCCTATTTCTCTACGTGATTGAGGAAACCTAGTCTTATATTTTCATGCACTATTTCATTCAATTCATTCTCCATTGCATTTTGCTGAACCTGCTTGAAACTTTGAAATCTACTTAAGGAAAAAGGAAAAAGAAGGGTTATTCTACGGGAGGGAGGACAGAACATGAAACCCTTGAGCCTCCTTAGTCTCTGTTGTTTCGCCCTACCGCACATAAAAGTAATTGTGGGTTGATTTGGACCTTTGGGGTTATTCTTTTTTCTCAACACCGACGCAGTTGCCCTCTCTCCCCCTCCCCGTTGCTTCTATGGCCTAGTCCTTTAGTACTCAACTCCCCTTACCTTCTATGGTCCAGTCCTTTAGTACTCAACGGTGGGTGGGAGGAAATTTGTCCTTTAGTACTGAATACTACACTTTTCAAATGAACACCTGATTAAAACATAATCAATCCCTACTTTGGGGGGGTGTTAAAGGGCTTTTAAAAACTCCGTAAAGAAGTAATAATTAAATTAAACTTATTTATTTTCAAAATAGGGGGGAAGTTGCCCTCCTTAGCTTTTGTGGCTTTGCTCCTACGGTATATAAACGAAATGATGGCTTGACTTTATTACAAAAGTCTCGATGGTCTAGTTGGAGAGCATAACTCTAATAGAACAGCATCATTCTGAAGGGGAACAATGTTTTTCTAATTATTATTATTTTTGTTTTTTTTTATTGTTTTGGGGGTGGGGGGCGGCAATTGCCCATCCTCTCCTTGGCCTCTATGGCTCAGTCCTTTAGTACTCAATTTTCCTTTTGTTGGGGAGGAGGGCTTAAAAACATAATCAATCCATTATTTTGGAAAATATTAAAGGACGCAGAAAGGGTAATAAAAAATCTGTAAAAAAGTAATAATTATATATATATATATATATATAAAATAAAGGGAGGGGGCACCGTTGCCCGGTCTCTCCTTGTGGCTTTGCCCCTGCCTCACATGAAAGTACCTCTGCCTTAATTTTATTATAAAAGCATTGATGGGGCAGTTGTGGATCTAATAGAACAACGTGATTCTGAATTGGAAACCCTCTCCCCACTGGTTCTTTTTCATTTTTGTTTTCTCAGGGCCAATGGAAAGTGGGAGGGCGCGGGCGCGCAGTAGTGTTTTCTCAGGGAATGAGCAGTTCTTACGATGCTTGATGTAGCTTGAACTCACTCCCCTTTTGATATTGCCCTGTAAATCTAAATCATCCTTGAGATCAAAGTACAAATAATTTGTTTTCTAATTTTTATATATGAATAACAAGACATGTTGGACCGGGAGGTACGTAAGATCCGATTTGATAACTACGAGTAATAAATGTCAAACCGGCATTCATGAGTGGTAGCATGGAGCAAATATAGCACAAGATGTTATAAACATAATTATTTGGAAGTTTAGAAAAGCAAGTTATTTAATACCAAAAATTTCTAGGGCGAAAAGATTGTGGTCGGAATATTAATAAATGGAAAAACAAAAGTTGTGGTTGAGATAGTGCTCCATTATATCTCGATGTCTTTCATAAGATTTATCCAAACGCTGTATAAAAGATCCTACCACATCAATGGACCTAGATCCTCTGAAGTTCACATTTGTCAAGTTCTTCTTATATTCAATTTTCATGAACCTTTCAATGATTTTAATCGCATAAATAGAAAATACATATACAAATACATAAGTATGTCAATTTTCATGAGATTTAAAAATGAATAACCTGTTGATCCTAGGTATTGAGAGTTCTGAATATTTTATAATATTTTCAAAAAATATTTAGTTCTTTTAAATCTCGATGCTTAGGATGAACTGGCTATTTATTTTCAAATCTCATGAAAATTGCATACATATGTATTTGCATATTTATTTTTGATCCATGTGATTAATATTATTGAAAAGTTTATAAAAATTAAGTACAAAAAAAAAAAACTTAACGGAGAACTTAATGGATGCGAACTTGAAAGAATCCTAGTCCCCACATCAATATACAAAACATATACACCATAGCAAATTCCCTTCTACCATCGTGGCTCCTTTTTCATGTTTCTCCTTCTAAACAACTTTGACGAGATATGTTTTTTAATAAATTCTCCATTTCATCCTTCTACTTTTTTGATAATTTTTTCTTGCAAGATTATTTGTGAAGGAAAATATTTATGTTAACTAAATTTCTTAAAATCTATTTGATCACATAAATGCTATAGGAATGGGAGAGAACCTTAGAGAATGGGGCATGACGTGCATATTAAAATTTTACTTGGTCAGAATGAATCCTCAGGAAAATGGTGAATTTTAAATTCGAGGGGGATGATGTGTATATTATTAAAAAGGAAAAAAATGAAAAAGAAGCAATGAAGTGGGTTGGACAAGGAACTAAAGACTACGTAAATTTTTGGGGAAAAGGGTAAACTAACAAAGTAATACTAGTATCTCCCCCACACACTATTCCCACTGAAATGATGACATGATACATTTTTAGTGGTTACTTCAAGAGTATTTGGTCAAACAATAATTAATGAACTAGTAAAAATTTGCCACAGTAGGAGATTCGATGCGAAAGGCGTGTATAGGATGCATAAATAGATTTACTCAAGAGTAAAAAAGTGGGGGGGGGGGGGGCGATGAGGTGCAAGTCATACTAATTAGAAAGGAAGAATTATGGGCGCTCATGAGTATTAAGACTCAATGTTCATGTCCATGCACATCAAGACATGTTTACTGACAGTCCTGATTTTGATGCCAACTTATAACGGAAGTGCACACATATGAATAGAAGCAATACGAGACCAAGACAACGGCTCCTAATAAGCGTGCGCTCTCACACTTCATATACCATTGCCTAGCATATAATATCATACCATTAGGGACAGAACCAGGGTTTAGTTGAACATATTCAAAAGCTACTAAATAATCTCTACAAAGGTTAGGCTCTTTCCAAATTGGATGTGAAGTTAGCAGGTGCTCTTTCTATGTGAAAAATCACGCTCTTTCATGTGGTTTCCTCTCTCTCCCCATAAGAATTCAAAAAAAATGAAAAATAAATTTTTTGACAATCAATTATGAAATATTGGTAAGTAAGAAATATATGACAAGAAGATTGATATTAATACCTTCCATATAGCAAGCTATGGCAGCATTGTTTTCGTTGTTCATTGTCAGTGGCCACACGTTTAATAGGGCTTTGCACATCTTAGTAATATATATATATATATATATATATATATAGTTACAAAGAAAGCCAAATAGGCAGGGAAAACAAAAATAGGAAATTGAGTCGTACAGTACAACTTAATCTTCATCGCATGGAACTAAGTCGCTATCAAGTGAGTTAATACCTTCCAATCTTATAGTATAGCTTTTGATATACTCTAAAGGGAAAATACCCAAACATGTTGCAGGTAACATTTACAAAAATTTGGGTATGGTATAACCAGCAAATGAAAATATATGTCACACATAGCATTCTGAATCCCGCTTGGACAAGTACTTATGGAGCACGTTTGTGTTGCTCGCCTAAATGCTGCTTATAGCCATGCAATTTAGGTAAGGTATCACCGAGATTCATGTCTCCCATTAAAATGAAAAATGATAATAGAAAGGACGAAATTGAGATTATTGTTCTTCTTTAACCAGCAAACTTTTATCCACCAACAGCCTCCACTACACAGGCTCCTCGAGTGATTCCTATGAAAACATCCCAAGAATCAACTTTTGTTTCAAATATTTTCATAATGGAAACCAAATTTAGCGCCATTCCCAATTCCACCTCCTTCTTGTTCCTTCTCTATTTTAGCTTTCTTTGTGTCAGTGCGAGGGTTCAATACCAGACGCTGAATCTATTTCATCTCCCTCAGCAACAGACCCCAAAATCCGATCTTTCGTGGAGCGAGTCCGAGACTGAAACTGCTGACCACGTCCTGCCCCTCGAGCGCATGGAGGCCTTGGCGTCCAACCACTCGACAGCCCATGATATGCTCAAACTCCGGCTGGCGCGGGACGCTCATCGGGTCCAGGCTATATTGGCCACCCTCACGCGTGCCCGTTATCATTACGAGCTCAAAAACAACAACAAAAGGAATAAGAATTACAATAGCACGGTAATCCCCGGCGTCCCATACGGCATTGGGAAATTCTTCACTCGCATAGCTGTCGGCACGCCTCCCCAATACTACATTTTCATCATCGGCGCCGGATCGAACCACATTTGGATCCAAAGCCAGCCCTGTAAAAGATGCTACCCACAATTGGGCAAGGTCTTTGACCCGCAAATGTCCCGGAGCTTCCGCCACGTCTCTTGTGAGCCATGCACTTGTAAGGAGTTCAATCAGGGCCGGAGGTGTGGTTAAAAAAATTGCACCTACGAAGTATCGTATGAGGATGGGTCCTTCACGACGGGGGATCTAGGCACCGAAACGATGTGGTTCGGGCGAAATGGGGTTAAAAGGGTGGCGATGGGCTTCGGGCACGACAACGAGGGCCTGTTCAAGGCGGCGGACGGGCCTCGGCAAGGGCTCACTATCGTTCCCAACACAGACCAAAGGCTCCTTCAACCGCAAGTTCTCCTACTGCTTGGCCAACATGTTTGATCCCTCAAAGTCAAATAAGTCATAGCTTTCATTTGGTGATCTCTCAGTCCCCTCCACCGTCAACTTCACCCCTGTCGTCCGGAACCCTAACGTGGACGACACCTTCTATTAAGTGGGACTCACCGGGATGAGCGTCGGCGGGGCGCTGGTCGCCGGCATTAATGCTTCGATTTTCGAAATTGACGAGGGAGGCGACGGCAGGGTCATAGTCGACTCCGGCACGTTCATGACCTGGTTGACTGTGACCGCGTACGTGAAAATGCGCGACGCATTTATAAATGCGAGTAGTCTGGAGAAGGGAGATGGCTTTGATGCTTTTGATACGTGCTATCATTTCTCAGTCACCGGTCCTGCGGTGGTCCCGACCGTGGATTTTCACTTCGGGGCGGTGATCATGAGCTCGCCGGCGACGAACTACATGTATGTGGTGGACCATAGAACTTTGTGCTTTGCATTCATCGGAACAGAGGAAAGAGTGTCCGTAATTGGGGATATGCAGCAGCTGGGATTCCGGATGGTGTATGATTTGGAGAAATCGAGGCTTGGAATCGTGCCCAATCAATGCTGAATGCTGAAAATTTGGCTCAGGAAAATTTTAAACTAAACCAATTATCGCCTGTTACATTCTTCGTTGTTCTGTTTTCAATCGGGGTTCTTCTACTGAAAATATCTGTATATGGGGTACGAATAAGTTGAATATTTTACTATTCTTTTTATGAATGTTGATATTTTTAGCACAAAATTTATATTGTAGGAAAATATACAAGAAATATAAAAATCTTAGGTAATAGAGGCTAAAGAGTTAGCTTACGGATAGTTTTATAAATTATAGTTCATCTTTTGTTCAAAATATTTTAAAAAATAAGTAAAATTATAAACTATTAAATTTGATAAAAAAATTGAGATTTGCAAAAGTCTCCTGACTAGTTCTCCTTGTGACGGTCCGAGACAGGGCGATACTTGCCGTATTTCGGCTTGGGACGCGGTTGGGGAGTTGGGGCCAACGGTATACTGACTTTTTAATATTCCCATAAAGTAGTTTATTTTTTGATTTTGGCCGCCGCAAATTTCAAAAATATAGTCACGTACCCAAATTTTCGTTATTTTTATAGTTTTGGTACCTAAACTGAATGTGAGTATGTACATGGACATACTCAATAGCTACTATATAATTAATTATGGAATATTAGTAAGCTAAGAATTATTATTATTGCTATTGTTATTATTATTTTTTTGAGGAGGATATTTACTAATTTTTTGACAGAAAGAATGATGTTTTTATTGACTGGTAAAAAGAATGTTATAGTTCAATTTTACAGCAAGCTATAACAGCTTTTGTCTTATAATCGGTGCTTAATATAATTTTTGATACATTTTAAAAGAGAAAATACCCAAATATATTTCACGTATCTTAAAATTAAGATAATGTGTTTTCAGCAACCAGCAAAACTAAAGTTAATTTTCCGAACATGGCAATATGTACTCGGACAAAGCTACTGAAAATAGTTCATCACTAGTCAAAATTTGCATCATACACATTAAATGTTAGATAGTGGAGTGGTGATATAATTTATCATAAAATTTTGCCTCGGGCCTAATTGGGGTGGTAAGTCTTGTGTCCTGACATGACTCTTCTTGCATTTTTTGGTGGTTGATAGTGTTGGCAGGGTCCAAAGGGTTGAGTCTTGGGGTGGCAATGAGTAAGAGCGTATCTGTTTACACGTCTTATCCTATTCTAATTTTCAGGTAAGGGTTTCTTACCCATTTAAGTAGAAGAGTAGGGTATGTGTACCCTTTTAACTAGAAGGGTAGAGTAAGGGAAAACAATTTGTTTCACCAGCCTACCCTATGATATTTTAGTAAATAATATTATTCACATAAGTATACAAGTATATATACAATATACAAAAATAAAAATCCTTTTAACATTTCAATCTCGTCATAAATTTTAATTTCTAAAACCTATCTTTATTGTGTTGATATCATTTTGTTTAGATTATTCTTAGTATTTTGATGTTATAATAATTTATTTAGATATGCTAACTATTATTACTTGGGTTAAATTTAGATTCGTAGCATTCTTATAGGAACTTTTTGGAAGAAATTTGCCCGTTTACCCATTAAGGTGAGGAAATTATTTACTCGTTACCTGTTTGAGTAGTGTAATAGTATTTTATATTTTATCTATTAAAGTAAGAGTAAAGTCATCAACATTAACATTAGGATAAGGATAAGAATAAAATTATTGCCCTACTCATATCTTACTCTTTGCCGCTCCTAATTGAGTCGGGGCGAAGTCCCGGTTCATCAAGAAGGAAGTGCCCCCTGATTCATCAAAAAGCAAATACCGTCCGGCTCATATGCTTGACTAAGTTCAATACTTTAGTGAGAGGTACCATGATTTTTTCCCCTCCAGTCCAATGGCGAACAAGACATAGGGGGCTTTCGATTAGGGAGTTTTGATGCAATATCAAGAATCTTACCAAGTAAGAGAGCCACAAGATAGAAGGAGATTTAATTATTATAATCTATACAGATATCGTGCTTATAGACATAATTTATAATTACCATAGAAGTTCATGTACTCGCATAGATGTGAGAAAAACAAAAAGCGAACAAACAAATGTACATAGAGAATTTGACCACAAAATCACTTTCTGAGTCGGATAGAGTATTTATAAATACCAAGAATTTGTTAAATATTCGAATTAGAAATCATATATTTACAAATCCTAGATTTATAAATCTTACCATTTGCATAAAAGTTCAGGATTTTCACAAATTCAGCAGATCAAACTCGAAAGTTTAGGGACTGAAAGATTTAGAATTATGAGGGCTAAACTGAAAGTTTTCAAAAGGTTAGAGAGATCAAACATTCCTAAAAATTAAGGAACAAAATGAAATTTATTTAAAGGTTAAGAGCCATATTGTAATCTCATCAAGTACATTGGAGGAATTTCAAAATGACACCTTTGTAGAGGTTATTTATAGAAGGGATTTGAAAGGGTATCATTCTTATTCTATTTGGAAGAAAGGTATTTAAAATGCCCTCTTCGAATCAAATACCCTCTAGAAATACTGGACCCAAACACACCCTTTGTAATTTTTTGCTGTAAAATGGTTTGTATGCATAGAACTATTCATAATAATAAAGGAAGACTAGATCAAAATAATTACTGTCCTTAAACAGGCAAACATTCTTCATTAACAACCAAAATCATAGGAGTTCCTCCATTTTATCTATATATATATATATATATGCTCCTCAATCCATTCTATGGAAAACATCCAATGACTCCATTTCTTAATTAATAATGGAAGCCAAACCAAGCACTATTCCTAATTCCTCTCTCTCCTTGCTCTTCCTCTCTGCCGTCGTTGTTTCTGTCTGCGCAAGGATTCAATGCCAGACTCTAGATGTGCGCCCTCTTCCTCGGAAGCAAACATCAAAATCTGATATTACGTGGACCGGGACCAGGATCGCAGGCTTGCCCGAGACCACAGAACATGGGGCCGAAACCGCAAACCACATTCTCTTACCCCTCAAGCGCATTGACGCCTTGGTGCCCAATAACTTGACCGCTCATGAAAAGCTCAAGCTCCAGCTCGCGCGGGACGCTTGTCGGGTCCAGTCTATATTAGCCTCTGTCGTTCGTGCTTGTGATAAGTCCGAGCCCAAAAACTACTACGCCAACAACAAAAGGAAGAAGAATGGCACCATCCCAGTAGTCGCGGGCAGCATTTATGACATTGGGGAGTTCTTGGTTCCCGTTTCAGTCGGCACGCCTTCCCAATACTTTTTATTCATTATGGACACCGGTTCAGATCTCATTTGGACCCAAGCCCTGCCCTGTGAAAGTTGCCACACACAGCTGGACAGTTTGTTTGACCCCGAAATGTCCAATACCTACGAATCGATCTCTTGCACCTCAGAGATATGTACGCGGCACGGTAGGCCAATCTGTGAATCAAACAAATGCAACTACGAGGTACGGTATGGTGGCGGGTTCTCCTCTAAGGGGGAACTAGCCACCGAGACCCTGTCGATCGGAGGGAATGTGATAGAAAAGGTGGTAATGGGATTAGCGCACGACAACAGAGGCTTGTCCATGGTGGCCGATGGACTGCTGGGCCTTTCCCAGGGCTCACTATCATTCCCATCACAGACCATACACAAGTTCAAGGCCAAGTTCTCCTACTGCTTGGCCGACATGTTTTACAAGCCAAATGGGTCGTGGCTGTCGTTCGGCCACCGGTCCATCCCCCGGACCATCAGTTTCACCCCTATCATCCCCAACGCTAAGATCCGTGAATTCTATTACGTTGAACTCACCAGGATAAGCGTCGGCGGGAGCCTCGTCCCCGGCATTGACTCAACCCTTTTCAAATTTGACGAGAGAGGACGCGGTGGGGTCATAGTCGACTCCGGCACGACCGTGACATATTTGACACCAACTGCATATGGGAAATTGCGAGACGCATTCAGGGAAGAGGCGAGTCATCTGAACAGCACAGAGGGCGTTGATGTTTTTGATACGTGCTATCACTTCGCGGACAAGGAGCATGCGAAGGTGCCGGTCGTGGAATTTCACTTCAGAGGCGCGAACGTGATCCTGCCAGAGACGAGCCTGATGATCCTGATGGACACCAGCGGGATTTATTGCTTTCCATTCGCCGCATCAAGGTTCCGGATATCCATAATAGGGAATATACAGCAGCAGGGATTCATGATGGTGTATGATTTGGAGAATTCGAGTCCGAGCAATGCTGAATGTATGATGAAGTTCACCTTCCTTTGCAATTGGTCGTCTTCTTTTTATGTTCCAATTCCCTAACCCATACATGAGAAATAAAGAGAATTTATCATCCGTGAAGCAAGTTTTTTTTTTTCCTTTTTCTTTAATTAAAATAAAATGTTGAATTTTAAACTGCATACATGATAATGAGACGTGATTGAGAGTGAATAGATTAACTACTTTCTATGAGTCTTGGGTGAAATGGTTGATTTATGAATGAGTTTTTATTGAGGACACGACTAGATCTGGATGAGCTGTCGATCCGTGTGTTTGGGAGACCCACTTTGATAACTATGGCATTGTGTCAAAGTCTTACCTAAATGACTTATGATATTGTTAGAAACCATATGAAACACACACACACACACACACGAAAAGCGGAAAATTGTTGTGAAGCCCAGGTCCTGTCTCTGGTTGAACAGCATTCCACTTTTTAAAAATAAAATAAAAAATTCCAACGAAAAAAGATATCCTTTGGCAACTAGACATTTGGAAAAGAAGAAAAAACCTCAAAATCCCAATATTCCCATTACGAAAAAAACTTGTGTGATTGGTCATCACGATATCATTTGTGGTGATGATCAATCATAACCCTACGTCTAAAAATGACAGGTTTAATTGCCCACCCATTATGATGCCCACTCTTTAACTTATCATCAACCTATGTTTCCTTCTCAATTTTCTTCGTTTTTGGTTTTTTTTAACTAATATTATTTTCCATCCTTTATTTTTTTTTCTTCTCCTCTCTTCTATTTCTTTTTTCCTCTTCTATTAATCCACTTTATCTGGCAAAGAAAAATAAAAGCCCCTCTTTCTCCAAATTTTCTGTCCATTTTTTCTTCTTTAGTTCTCTTCTCAGGGTCTGTCCATCCTCCTCTCTCTCTCTCTCTCTCTCTCTCCCTCTTTCACCGTTCCATTAAAATTTAGCTTCCCCTTCCTCTCTCTTTTTCAAGGGCTCGCGGAGGCTCATGGCGGCGACTAAGCTAAGGATTGATGAAAGTGGGGAAAAGTAAGATAAAAAGAAAAGAAAATAATATTAAATAAATAAAAGAAAGCGTGAATGTACATTGGCACCTCCGTATCTGTCCAAAAAAGACACTCAGATGCCTTATATTTCTAAAAAAACACGCCCCCACTTAAAATTTTAAATTGAAATAGTTTCCCATTAAAATGTGATTGTTATAAAAGAAAATGCATTTATCATATGTTTTATAACTTTTAAAATCCTATTTATACCTTTATCCCATCCACTTCTTTTTTTTATTAAATAAAAGATGGACTTTATTCAAAAAAATTTTATTCAGTTAAAAAAATATACAAAAATGTTAATTTTTAAAAATCAGGGATAGAAAGCCTCTTTTTACAAGATAATTAAGGCATATGTGGAGATGTAAAAAAAAAAAAAAAAAATTTACCCTAAAACGAAAGATAAAAAAATGTAAAAGATAGGCAAATTAAGGAGACAATGGGTGAAATAGTTACCAGGATTGGGCTAAGTCTAATCAAGGGATTCATGATGTCTAGCATGATAGATTGTGGTTGGTCATGACTACAAATGACATGGTTGTGACTAACAATACAAGCGTTTGTCCCGATTACTCTCTCATCTTCCTCATCATTACGGGAACATGCGTTGAGGACGGTGTCCAATCCACAGGATGCATGAATAGATGCACGCAGTATAAGGGAGTAAAATTATTTTGCATGGGTTAGCCCTACTCTTAGCCTACATCTGTAGATAAAAGAAGAATCCATTAACATTAAATGTATCGGTTCAAATTCGCCTTTTAGAATTGGCTCTTGGGCCCTGTTTGGGAGGATACACAAAAAGCACTTTTGGCGTAAATTCAAGAAGTATTTTGGCAAAAAAAGGAAATTAAAAAACAATTTTTTGAATAGCAACCTTTGATTAAAAAAAAAAAGCTTTAAGAGAAAGTTAAACCAAATTTATTTTTCATAGGTTAATGAAACTAGACCTCACTCAAGATCACTGCAGTTCCTTTTCGGGCGGCTATAGGACGGACGGCCGCCTATAAGTGGTAGGGTAGAGTGGGTGGTACCGCTTTCGGCCAATCTTCTCCTCTAACGCGGGCTGGGCTTAGAGCACGTGTTTACCCACATTTCCTCTTTATTTACAAGGCACCCGGGGGGTGGCGGGCGGGCTGTGGAGCGAGGGTAATGGAGGGAAGGGAGCGAGTGTAGGTGCAAATAAAAAGATGGGAAAGTAGGGTTTGAGGTTTTTTATTTTTATTTTTAACTTCTTGAATAACTTTCCCAAGAAAAAATAAATTGAACGATGTGCAACAGTTAATCTAGTTCAATAAACTTTTAACATATCAGCCGATTTGAGTTTAGTGCCAATTTAATCCAACAAGTATTGAAGTGGTCAATTTGAACCCTAAAGTTTATACAAATTAGCCAATTTGGTAATCAGTTTAATAAAATCGCCAATTTTAAATGAAAAACCGACACATCAAAGCTCCCGTTAATAGGGAAAATATAGCAGTAGGGATTCCAGATGATGTATGATTTGAAGAATTTGAGGCTCGAATTTGTGCAGGAGCAATGCTAAATGTATGACGAAGTTCACCTTCCTTTGGAAGTCATCGTCTTCTTTTTATGTTCTAATTCCTAACTAATATAGGAGAAATAATGAAAATTTATTCTGTATTGAATAACCATTCTCTTGGACCAACGCGTTGACAGACAACATAAAAAGCATTTTCAGTCAAAAAGAAATACTAATCCAAAAATTTCAGGCGTTTGTCATAAACACAAAAACTACTTTTTCTATCACCCCTCCCCCCGACTGCTCCTCTGTACCCATCACGGATCCATGGGGATGCCACATATAAGCATCACATCCAACTAGGCAACACCATTATTAACATTACAAAATTTTATAAGCAAAATTTTGCTATCACACGCCTCAAAAATTTAAGTAAACTCACTCCATGCATTCGGATGGATGCGATTAGGATGTTAGAGGACCTACGTAACCCACACATCATTAACAATCATTTGTAAAATAACCATCATAGAATTGAAGGAGAAAGCACGTAAGTTATTCACCAAGGAAATTTAAGAAAAATGATATTTATTCTCACCTTTAGGGTTGGAACTGACGGTAATGTCAAATGTCCTATATATTTCGTCCTCAGGAATTAGATTTAACATAGTTCTAGTTATCAAACATAAACCGAACAAATTTAAATTCCTTGAATTGATTCAACGACTAATTTAATGATTGAGAAATTTCAGAGAAATTACACCAAAATCATCTATTAAGGAGATTTAGCAAACTACATAACACAAGTATCCATAAGTATCCATGATATATTCCCCCCAAAACTTTCATTTGATCATTACAATGATGGTAATAGTATTAATAATAAAGTAATAATAACTACAGCACGATAATAATAGCAGCTAGCAAGAGCGGCACCAATACCTACAAGGTCATGTTCCATCATTTTTCATTTCAGCTTATACTTTTAATTATTTTTGTAATCCTATTTCATTAATATTAATCCTAAATCGGAATAGAAAGTCTAGTGGCTTCACGCGACGTCTACTCGCTTCCAGCTCTATTCTACTTGTTTTTCCCCGGCTTCCGTCATTTGCATGGGGGAGACGACACGGGAAAGGCGAGAGGAATGGGGGGTGGGGAGCGAGGGCTGGTTCGAATAAGATGGGAAGTTGTCTTCAACAATTTTTCTTAAAAAAATAAATTGAAGGCTGTGCTACTTGAAAAGGGGCCTGAACTAAAGGGGCGACAGCTCATTAGAAATCATGTTTATATGAGGGATTAAGTACCACTAAGCCACTAAGCCATCAACGGTGTCAATAATGAGCAATTTAGCCGCTAACATTTGAAGTGGTGCAAATTGAGCATTGAAACTATAAGACGGGACAATTCAACTATCCATGTGAGCTAAGATTCTTAATTGCCTTTTTATTCTACTAATCAATGTTAATTACCAATATATATACTTTCTTAAGAATTTAAAGATGGTTTTCAAAAGGCCGATGCTCACTTTAATAAAAAAAGAAAAAGTTATGATTCAACTTAAAATAAGGTGTATACTTCGATATTTAAACTAAATTTCACTTTGGCAGAATGTTATAGTTTCATTTTTCTTTAGAAGATCGTTAGGGCTTCACTTTAAAGGAAACAGTAAAGGTCACCAAATACAATAACATGAAGAGGTATATGAACAATATATATAATTTTAGTGAATGATAATTTCTCTTGTAGTGAATGTTAATTTCTCTTCTTGTCGATCGGTCAGAGATCTAGAAGTGAAGGCGATTTAATTTTGACTTAATTGTGCCGAGCCTTAGAGCTGTACCCCTCTCATTGTTGAGTCGGTCTCCTTTATCAGGTAATGAATTTGATGTCTGGAGAAGCCCAAATATAACATTAGTTGACTTGTTTTGAGTTACAAGGTCTCAATTATAGTTTACTAGACCTAATTTTTTTCTTTAAAACTCTCTATCAAGTTACCATAAATAAGAATGCTTGAGCCCGCGCCTAGAATTTATATTTCTAAAAGAGTTGTAACCCTATGACAATCGATTGAATTATATTTTTTTTATTTGTGATAGTTGACGAAAAGTGAGATTCTTTTAAATTATTAAAAGTATATAAGACGCGTGCTGAAAGAATAAAAAAGAAAGAAAAGCATAATTTGAACCTCGAGTAGCAAATAAAAAAATTAAAAAAAAAAACTCTCGAACCTTTGTAACTTATAAATTTATTTATTAATAAATCTTTATCACAATTATTATTTTTATTATCATTGTCATTATCACTATTATCAATTATATGAGTTATTTACATAAATGGAAATTTTGTACATTTATTCATTTCATGTTCACGTTTTGTCCTACTCGAAATCTCACATTCACACCTATCAACTAAGGAATGTTGAACACCATTTTTTCAGGAATATGAGATCCTAGGAACATCACCCAACCAAATTTCACAAGCAAAGAGGCCCTTAATAATGCCTGCACAAGGGCTATTGAATTTCCTTCCTTTTTTGGAACCCCAAAGGCATCAAATCTTGGCTTCATCCCTGTCATGTTTGATGTGTGGTATTTACCAATAAAAAGAAAACTTGATATCACATCATCAAATCATTTAAGAAACTAGAAGAGTAGTTGCCAGCGACCTTAGCTAGGTTACATTTAGGTGTTCTTCTTTTTAAGGAGGTCCCAAGTTCGATTCTCTCTTTGAGTGTTTCGAACGACGCCTGTGACCCTAAGCTGACATGTTTAAACCTTATGAATCGAAATATAATGCCCATATGAAACCTAATGTACCCAAAAGTCGTTTCTATGAGTGTGTGCCATTAGTTCGAGAAGTAGACCTAGTTGGCGTGTATTTCACCCAAGAAAAAAAAAATTAACAGATGAGTAGTTTTCCCGCAACTAAACATGCACTCTTCTTCTTTCTTTATTTTGTTCTTTTAAGTTTTTCAGGTCTAGCAGTCACTCGTTCTGTAACGACCCGTTTTACGCGGGCTGTAATGTTTGAGAATTGTCTTGTAATTGGTCTTAGAAGAAACCCATACTAGTTACCTCGGTTTAAGGGTTTTGGGGAGGCATTGCATTGTTTTGTTTTCTTACCATTAGGGCTTAAGCATGTTGACTTTATGTATTGATTAGGCCTCTATAATATTTTTGTGGTCAATTATATGACAAAGAGTTTGAGCCGTCTTTGGTCAATCACATAAGTAAGAATTTCAATATGGCAATTAATGCAGACTTGTTTAGTGGTTGACTTAGCTCGTGGTTATGTTTGGGTAAAATTCTCCCACCATTCAAGTTGTGTTAGCATGTATCCTTAAATGTCTGGATTATTCCATAAAACTCTCTTTCACGTCAGCATAAGCAAGAATACTTGAAGTCGCACCAAGAATTCACATTTTCGAAAAAGTTGTGAACATATGAAAAATTGATTGAGCTGTGATTCATACTCGTGATAATTGACAATAATTTTAAGAGAGAGGTTCTTTAAATTTTAAAAAGTATGTAAGACGCGTGCTGCCAAAATAAAAAGAAAGAAAGAAAAGAAAAACACAGGAGAGCCCACATGAATCATTCGAACTTCGAGTAGCAAATAAAACAAAAAATAAGCAACCTTTATGCCTTGAAATAAAAATAATAATAATTAAAAGCATGAATTCTGTCCATCCACAACGTTTCCCTGTCCCGCCTAAATAAATAAATATAACGCTTATACACCTAAAGTAAAAATAAAAAATAAAAAATAACGAAAGTCATCATTATTTATTGAGAGTCGAGTAAAAACATGGTCTAAGATCGGGAAAATAAAAGGTGAAATGGAATATGAAAAGTGAAAAGTTACCCTGTGGGTAAGGTGAGAGCCTCAGCTTCCCGTGTAAAAATGAAAATAATAAAAAAAAAAGACTAAATCGAAACTGTGGTTGTGCCCGTGTGCTTCGTGAAGCGGCAAGTTTGAGTATTGGATCATATGACGCGTCTAGCGTCCAAATCCTACCTCGTGCATCATGTATGCAATTTTTTACGCAAGGTTACCTCTACTAATTGTAAAGTCTCAAAATTTCTTTTTCTTAAAATGTTTTTAGTCATGGCGTAATCATGCTTGTAGCCATACTTCATAAGAATAATAGAAGCTTGTTCTCACATTAAAGTAAAAAATAAAATAATAATAATAACAAGAATAAATCAAAATAATTTTTGTAAAAGTATAAGTGGGCTTCCTCCGTATGAAACCTAAAGTCGCTTGCCAGCAATAAAGGTTTATATATATATACGAGTCTTGGGTATACAAGGCAAGATGAATATCAAATTGTAGATGGTCCTTAAGATAAGATGAATATCACATTGTTGATGATTTTTTACAATTATTGAACAGTCTAAAGGAAAGTTATGATTATCTAAAGGCTGTGATGTTTTTTAAAGTACAAACTGCACTGACTCAACTTTAGAATTTCAAGAGTGTTTCTAAATACAACTCCACACTCTTCAAAATTGTCTCTATGCTAAAATTATGTAGGGAAAATATCACAAAAAATATGATGTTGAAAAAGACCTACACAACATTTCATGCGGCTAACATGCTCCTAATGCAACAATATATGAGTCAAAAAATTACAAGATATTCACAACTGATAACTTGCATGTTAGTTTCGAAGCAACATAACGAGCACCTACTAGTAAACCATCTAGCTCCCCTAACTGGTTCCGCTTCATTGCTGGCAGCCAATGTTGTATCATTTTTCACTGGAAACTCACTCTCATTCTAGGAAGCAAATGCTGTATCATGCTATATTGTTCTCAACTAGAGGACGTGAGTGAGGATGAGGACCAGTGTGAAGCTCGAATTATGCTAGAGGACAAGGCCGTGATCATGGCCAGAATTTCGGAGGACTCCGTAATAATAGAAATTTTCAAAATAACTTGGGTCGCTGCGACAATAACAAGAATTTTGTGCCCCATCAAAATTGGCAGACTAACACTCCAAAAGATGAGAAAAAGGGCAAATCTGACTATTATGGAAGAGAAAGTCATTGGGCTCGTACTTGTTATGCGCCTAGACATTGGGTTAACCTCTACCAAGAATATCATAAGGGCAAAGGGAAGTAAGTTAAAACAAATTTTGTGGGTCTTAGCTATTCTCTAGATACACCTCACTTAAATGTTGTGGATTTTCTTGAAGATCCGAATGGACACACCAGCCCTATGGAAAATGATGAAAATGCAATTCTTAGTTGATGCTATAATCTCTCTGTGTGTTTGAAGTCATTTTATGTTATACAGTTTTCTTATGTTGTAATTTGCACTTCAATGCTTATTCTATAAATAAAATATTCAGTTTCCTATATTTCTAACATATGTTCTTATTTATCGATTACAACAAAAATGAATGGAGGAGTGTATAACTAATAGTGCAACCACACTAACAATCCTCTAGCATAGAAAATATTTCTCCCACTTAACATTAGAAGGGGAAAATGTTAGTGGAATATCAGGTTCAATAAGCCTAATTGAAGGTTCTGGAAAAGCGGTGTTAATATTACCAAATGGAATTAAAATCCGTATTAAAGATGCGTTATGTTCTTCCAGATCTAGAAAAATTTTACTTAACTTCAAAAATATTCATCTTAGTGGTTATCATATTGAAACCATAAATGAACATAATGACTAATATCTTTATATTACGGGTATTATATCAGATCGGAAGCAAATACTAGAAAAAACTCATCGATCTACCTTTTAGATTATATTATACGACTATAAAAGTTATGAAGTCGCATGCAGTGATGAAGCAAAAATGCACCGATCCAAAGACTTGGACATCCGGGAGCAATAATGATACGTCGAATAATTGAGAATCCAAATGGTCATCCTCTAACGAACTAGAAGTTCATTTTAAGTAACGAGTATGCATTCACAGCGTACTCACTGGGGAAATTGATTGTGAGACCTTCCCCAATAACAATTACTTTTGAATCACCATATTTTCCAAAGAGAATTCAAAGGGATATATTTGGACCAATCCACCCACCATTAGGATAATTTCATTTTTTTCATGATCTAAATAGATGCATCTACAAGATGGTTTCATGTGTGTTTACTTTTAACTCAAATTGTTGCTATTGCGAGGCTTCTTGCTCAAATAATAAAGCTGAAAAATCAATTTCTAAATTATCCAATTAAGTCAATTCGACTTGATAATGCCAGTGAGTTCGCATCTAAAGCTTTAAACGACTACTGTATGATAGTTGGAAGTACAGTTGAGCATCCTGTTGCTCACGCACACACTCAAAATGGGCTGGCTGAATATTTGACTAAAAGGCTTCAGCTAATTGGTCGACCATTACTAAAGAAATCTAAGTTTGTCTACTTTTGCCTGGGTCATGCTATATTACATGCTGTTACTCTTCTTCACCTAAAATTGACTACCTATTTTAAATACTCACTAATTTAATTCATAGTTGGTCAAGAACCAAATATTTTTCATCCACAAGTTTTTGGTGTGCTATATATGTTCCAATAGCACCACCACAGCGCACCAAAATGGGCTCACAATGTAGACTTTGTATTTACATTAGATTTGGTCCACCATCTATTAATAAATATTTAAAATCTTTAATAGGTGATTTGTTTACTGCACAATTTCCAGATTGTCATTTTGATGAAACAGTTTTCCCTCCATTAGGAGAAGAGAAGATAATACCAAAAGAAAATGAAGCTCACTTGGAAAGCATTTGATTTAGATGCCCTTGATTCTTACACTAGTAAATGTGAACTTGAAGCTCAAAGGATTATTCATTAACAAAATATGGCGAATCAATTGTCAAATGCATTCATTGATGTAAAGAAAGTGATAAAACCTTATACACCTGCTGCAAATGCCCTTGCAAGGATTAACTTACCTAATGAGCCCATCTGTGAAGCAGCAAAAGGAACAAAACAACATTTAAAGCATGGTAGACTCATTGGTGCCAAGGACACTATCCCTTAGAAAAGGAAGACCCAAGAAAAGATACATAAAGATATAGCATTTCCACAAGAAAGAGCACAAAACATTGATACAATAAATGTGGATGTAGCCTCTAAAAAGGCACCTCCTAAGGCTATTTTTGAGAAACTTGTTTACACAATTAGAATGCAACAACTTAAAGATGTCCTTGGTTAATGCATCCAAAGAAGAGGAGGAGATTGTACTCTATTTCTTTCATCATGGTGTTTATCCCACTGAATTTTTTCTGGAAAGGCTTTAATGAGGCATTCTCATGAGAACCTACTCTATACATATACAAAGGATCATATGCACTCTTTTGCCTTTCTCTCTTGGTTTTTCCTACTAGGTTTTCTTAGCAATTTTTTTAATAAGGCATATACCTGCATGGTGGTTGCTCAAAAGGGAGTGCTGTAAAAGTATAAGTTACTCTCCTATGTATAAAACCTCAAATTGTGCGCCAGTAATAAAGGATGATGCCTATATATATATATATATATATATGATGATTTCCTTCATCAGGGGAGTGAGAAAGAAGTGAGTGAGATATAGAAGGGAGTGAAGTGAAAATAAAAGAAGCGGAAAACATTGATCCTTGTCCTACTCCATCAGCTTGTATGTGATATTTCCCGAACAATCCATAACGATAATAACCATTTTCTAATCGGCAAATTCACTTTGGTAGCTTCACTTTTTTTTATTGCTAAAAACACTTTTAGACAATAATTTATTTTTAGCGATGCTTTTGTAGCATCACTAAAAGTCATTTTTCTTATAGTGAAACATTCTACCTCCGCAATAACAACAACACGAGTTCCACCACTATACACACACACACATGTATATATGCTCCTCATTCCATTCCTACGGAAAACATGCCAGGACTCCACTTCTAAATTACACTCAGATATTTTCATAATATTTTGAATCTGATGTTTGCTTGAACTTTTGGTGAATGATAATTTCTCGTACAGTTGAGAGATGCAAAGTGAGGTGATTTGGTTTTGACTTAATGAGGCCAGGCCTGAAGGCTAGACCCCTCAATATTGAGTCGGGATCCTCTACTAGGCAAGGATGAAGCTAGCATTTGATGTCTACGACGACCCGAGTAAAACATTATTTGATTTGTTTGCGTTGCGGGCTTTGCAGTAGCCTCATCCTCCTCCTCCTCCTCCGCCACTGCTATCAGTGATAGAGCCCTCTGGGGCCAGGCTTCCTGGATTTTTCAGTTATACTTGGAAGTGTCAAATTCTTCAAGTTTGGCTCTTTCCAAATTTTTTATGAGCTCGTGAACGAATATTTGATGAAGTTCAAGCTCAAGAACGAGCCCATAAAAGAGCCTTTCACGAGCTCATAAAACTGCCCAAGCCAGGACTAACCCAAGGCTGAGCAAAAGCCCTAAAACAAGCTCAAAGCTTGTGAAGAACAAGTGGTTGAGGAGGCCCTTTCTATAGCTTAGAAGATGAATCCCACTCTCTAAACTCCGACACCGGATTGTGTTCAAAGGGGGGAAAAAAAGGAAAAAAATAAAATAAATATGGCATACGGGGGACTCAAACTGTGACCTTCAACCAGTGGGGACACAAACTTAGCAAATAGCCTCTCTCAACTTTGAAATGTTTTGGTACACAAAATATAAATAACACAAAAAACGAGCCTATTACCTTACTTATTCATAAATATAAACGAATCAAACTTGGCTTTGTTCAAGCTCAACTCGTTCACTAAACAAGCAAACAAATTTTGTTCAAGCTCATTCTTTTACTTTGATGAAGAAGTTCTCACCGAATTTGTTCGCAAGTCGGCTTACGAAAGCTCCGTTGGTTTGCATCCCTAATGGAAGGTGGCTAATTGCCCCACCTTGTATTTATGAATTCTGATCTATTTCTTTAAGGTCTCTCATTTTTATTTTTATTTTAACTTGAGCGTTGGCTTTGTCCATCTTTCATCAAGGAGCCAAAATAATCCATTTTCGTCCCTTCTCCAATTTTCTTTTTCTATTTCTTTCTTTTAAAATCCCCAGCAGCCCTTCAGAGCAGAACCCTACTATTATAAACATCGAAGAGAAGGAAGAGCTTAAATAGGATTCTTAAGTGGACAACACGCTTTAAAATTATCTTGGAGTAGAATATGATAAGTTGTAAAATTAAATTCTACATGTCATCACCTTAGCTTCACCAATACCTTATATATATATATATATATAATAGAAACTCAGAAAAAATGGAGGTGTGCCATTTGCCACTTTATGGGTGCTTTAAATTTTGAAAGAAAAATCAGGCGTCTAAATGAAAACTAAAAATAGTGAACATAAGTCTTTAAATTGAAGAATACAGACAAATAAATTTAGCGATATATAATTAGATTAAATTTGACATCACCTAACCATGAAAATACTATTCATAAGTATGGTTGATAAGTATTGGAAAACCATAAGCATCATAGTCGAAGAGTTTAAATAAAATTTTTAAGTAATGACACGGGTCAAAATTAAGTCATACAAGTTATTATGTGACTCCATCTATCCATTATATATATATATATATATATATATTTGTGATAATCAATGATGCTAGATAAGAGATTCATTTAATTTCTAAAAGTGTATAATACGCCTGCCGAAAAAATAGAAAAGGAAGAAACTCATAAGAGTGCCAACATGAATGATTCGAACCCTGAGTAGCAAATAAAAAATTGAACCTTTATGCCTAGAAATAAAAATAATATAATTCAAGAATTTTGTCCATCCTCCACGTTTCTTTGTCTGGGCCAAAAAATAATAATAATCTAATGTTTTATGTGGAACTATATACACCTAAAGTCAAAAGATTTACCTGGAAGTCGCAATTATTCATTTGAGAATTAATGTAAAATTATGGTCCAAGCTGCAATCAGGTACATAAACAGTGTCGAGTAGATAAAAAGCGAAATGTGATGGGAGAACTCGACGATACTCTTACAGAGATTTGGGAGTGAGAAGGTGCTTCGTATAATATAAAATATATGGAGGTTAGGGTTTCGAGCTTTTACTGGATTAGTGAAATATTTTTTTTTAATTTTTTTTCATATCTTAGTCTTTTTTATAACCAAATAAAGGCAAAAAATAATAATAATAATAATTGAGGGAGAAGCTGAGCTGTTGATCGAGGAGTACCCATTTTTTGTTTTCTCACAGGCTTGAGCTTAATTCGGTTGTGAACCCTAAGAATAAGCGCCGGAAGCTAAGTGCCGGAAGCTAGAGTTTGTTCCCCGGTAGGAGTATGTATGTAAAAGCTTATTCCAAATGTGTGTGTATATATATATATATATATATATATATATATATGTATATATATGTATATAATTTCACCAAATTGATTTCAAAAGAAGCGATTAAATATCAAAATAGTAGTCATAAGGAATAACTTGGGGCGGATTGGGTAAAAGTTGGTATACATAATAATTGACATTTAGAAATGCAAAACCAACAACCTCAACCCAGTCCCTCCACCCTGCTCATAAAATAATCCGATTAAACTTGATCTAACCCAATAATATAATTTTGTTAAGTAACTATTGACTTGTAGAATCAACATTAGGTTGATCTTGACCGATAAGATTAGTGGAACCCAAAGTGTATCCTTGAAGAAGTGGAGTAGGGCAAGTAACTGTAACAAAAATCTTGTGTCTTTTACTTGTTTTTTTATTTTACTTATTTTGTGATTTGTTTAGCTTTACCATACTTTCCATATTTATTTTGAGACATCTCACTCAGTTTGATACTTCTCCTTTCATTCAACATATATATATATTTGAGACTTCTCTTTTATTTTCGCAGCATTTATTTATTATTTCTTTTTTGGTTAGGATTTTTTATTTTAAAAAAAAAAGAAAAAAAAAGAGGGTAAACCCAATTCAAGTTTCCGTTCTTCTACATGATCTAGTATAATGGCTGAGATAAATCATTCGTCAAGAGGAGCCATACTCTAATCTTAACAGCTGCCTGATTTTATGGTGATTTATTCCCTATTTTCTTGCCCCTACCAACCTTTAGAGCGTCTGAATTACTTTTATCCCGAAGGTCGCGTCTGGAGGTCCTAAATGTCTTCTGTCATTACTATGCTGCTAAAAGGTTTTTAGCCATGTCTTATGGTTATCATGAGAGCTCACCTGCATCACATGTAAAAATGAAAATATTAAAAAAAGACTAAACCTAAATTATTATTCTACTTTAGAAGGCAAACATTCTCCATCAATAACCAAAATCACTCGAGTTCTTCCACTATATATGATCCTTAGTTCTTTCCTATGCAAACAATCCAAGAATCTCCCTCTCCTAATCTCTTTTGCATAATATGGAACCCAACACAAGGGTCCTTCCTAATTCCTTCTTCTTCTTCTTGAACCTGATTTGTATATTCGTTACCGCCCGCGCAGGGATTCAATATCAGATTCTAACTCTGCATCCTCTCCCTCAGCATCAAATTCTAGAGTTTGATGTTTCATGGAGTGAGTTGGAGACCGCGATCTTGCCCGAAACCACGGGGGCGGAGCCTGGAACCGCCTCCCATGCCTTCCTGCCCCTCTCTCGCATAGATGCGTTGCTGGGGGACAAATTGAGCGCCAAGGATGTCCACAAACTCCGGCTCCAGCGGGATGCTCGTCGGGTCCAAACCATATTGGCCAAGGTGGCCGGTGCCCAGAGTCGTAATAATTATGAGCTCGACAGCAACAGCACCAGCAACGACGGGGGCAAGAACTATAACAGCTCAGTAGTTCCCGGATTACAATACAATAGCGGGGAGTTCTTCAGCCGCCTTGGGGTCGGCACGCCTTCACAATACTCCTACTTCATTCTGGACACCGGATCCGACCTCATTTGGCTCCAAAGCAAGCCCTGCACTAAATGTTACAAACAGCTGGACAAGATCTTCGAGCCGGCCGCGTCCAAGAGCTTCAGTCGCATATCTTGCAACTCCTCGTTGTGCGACAAGCTCCCCAGCCCGTTGTGCAAGGCCAACCAGTGCACCTACGAAGAATTGTACGGCGACGGATCCTTCACAAGGGGGGGTCTGGGCACCGAAACGCTGTCGCTTCGAGGGAACCCGGTCGAGAAGGTGGTGACGGGGTTCGGGAGCGACAACGAAGGCCTGTTCAGCGCGGCAGACGGGCTACTGGGCCTCGGCCGGGGCCCGCTGTCATTCCCATCACAGACCAAAAGCATCTTCAACGGCATGTTCTCTTACTGCTTGACCGACATGTTCGATGACACAAAGACAAAGGGGTCGTGGGTGTTGTTCGGCAAACGGTCCATCACCCGGGAGGCCTCATTCACCCCTATCCTCTCGAACGGTGACAACCACCATTACTACTACGCGGGGCTCACCGGAATCCGCGTCGGCGGGAAGCTCGTGGAGGGCATCGAGCCCTCGCTTTTCAAAATGGACGAGCATGGGGAAGGGGGGGTTATAGTGGACTCGGGCACGTCCGTGACCCGGTTGACGAAGAGGGCGTACAACGAACTGCGCGACGCATTTCTACAGATGACGAGGGATTTGAGGAGGGCGGAGAGCAATGAATTGTTCGATACGTGTTACGATTTGTCCGGCATGGAATCCGTGAAGGTGCCGACGGTGGAACTTCTCTTCGGAAAGCTCAACATGACGCTGCCGCCGACGAACTACGTAGTACCCATGGACGATGAGGGGACTTACTGCTTTGCGTTTGCGGCAACAACAGCGAGCCTTTCCATAATAGGGAATATACAGCAGCAGGGATTCCGGGTGGTGTATGACTTGGAGAAGTCGAGGCTCGGATTTGCGCCCAACGAATGCTGAGTGTTTGATGAAGTTGACGCTGCTTTTCGAGTCTTTGTTCTTCTTTTCATGTTGAAATTCCCCGCCCTAGGGAAAATCAAAAGGGAGCCTACATTGCGTCCTTTTCCTCGTTGAAATTGTACCCTTCTGTTCTCTGAAAGTTGGAAATCTGAACGTGTTTCTGTTTTATTTTCAAAGTTGTGTTTCTTTGAACAGCAAAACAAATTAATATAAAAAAAAGAAAAACGAAGTCCCAAACGCCCCCCCAAAACAAGCTCAAGAAACTGTGAAGGCAAAGATAAGATGTCCCTTCTGTAACATCTTGGTATGATATGGATTCATGATGCAGTCGGTGGGGAGATTGGCATCTATCAGATTTTAATGTACAAAGAAAATTAACAGAATATGTAAAAGAGAATAACGTGTATAAGATATAACAAATATAATGCCTAGTTTAAAAAATCCGATAAATAGCTGAAGTAAAAGTAATTGAAATCGCCGATTAATAGAATTATGTTCAAAAAGACAGTCACCATATATCCAATTTTTTAGATTAGGACAACTTTAGCCATTGCACTCTGATCGACGCTCAAATCGGACCCTTTCGTCGATCTTCCTTTGTTTTTTGCACGTCTAATAGGATCAAAAGGATTTGTACAATCAAAGCATCAATCTTATCAGGTGAGGTCGAAATTGTATCACTTTCACCTAGCATATATCTATCTACATTTATGTTTTCCTCACTTTCATCTTAATTTCTAGAAAAACTTAAGAGAGCGCTGCGGGAACGATAGGTAGAAACAATGTTTGCGAATCATTTAGTAAGAACAATAATAAGCATTTTTTTTTAAAAAAAAGATATAAATTATGCTATATTAGTGTTACACCCGGTATAACTTGCCCCTCCATTTCCCTTGTCCTCTGTATATAAAAAAAATGGCAATGCAAAGACAAAATGCTGACAGAAATTGATTAGCAAAAAACACATTTGAGACGATTAATGCCCGACTTAGGGTAATTATAAGGCTAGAACTATTTTTTTTCCTTTTTAGTAACACAAGACAATTAATCTTTTATTTTTTTTTTAAAATTGTAAGAAAGGAGGATGAGTTTGCCCCTCGTAACAACATCATTTTGCTAAAAATAATAATTCTTCAATAAAAGTATAGCATTAATTTTAATAAAATGGCATCAAGCAATCCTACTCGAACTTCCCTTTCCCTCTTTATTTTATCCTTGGTCTAGGCGGAAAGAATAGGGGAGGCCCAAAAAACATGGAGGCCCGAACGTGCTTCCAGTGTTCTGGGCCCGATCACCAGCACATTGAGGCCCAAATAACTCGTTTACTTGGAACGTGAACAAGCATGGGCTTAAATTGGAAACAAAATGATATTTTTAGTTTTTCCACCAAAATCAAAATTGAAATTGAACCATCGTTGTGGTAAACCCTGAACTGCAACCACATTATTGTACCCTTCAAAAATACAAAGCCAAGTTAAACTATGAGTCAGAAACATAAGTAAATGGTCTCATTAGAATTCATTTACGGCTCGATTAATTGTCGCGCCAGGGCACCTTGAGACACTTATGATGCGACAGCAGAGTGATTGATTCGGCCGGATGGGTATGGTCATGGGCTCTTGGGCATTTCCACCCTGCATTCCACCATCGTTCTGTATTCCATTGAACCTGTCATAAATTATTGTCGCTTTAGTTTAGGAAAATTTTGCAGTTGTCTCAAAATATTCATTGTACTTTGATTTATATTATTTTTTATACTGAAATTTCGAAATATCATAATTCTATCATTGCTCTTAAATCTCTTTAAGGGGCTCCCAGCTCCTCTCCATTTCACCTATAAATTTTTCAATCTAATTCACTCTCCAGGTCATTTTAAAGAAATTTTTAAATAATTTTTAACCGAAAAAATCAAAATAATATACAAAAATATATAAGATTATTGTTTTTCATAAACTTTATAAATGAATAACATATTTATCATAAGTATTGAATGGTGGATTTGGTTCTGAATCGTACTTTAAACTATGAGTCCGAAACATAAGTAAACGGTCTCATTAAGTAAACGAGAGAGTGGTGGATTTGGTACGGTGTGCATGGTTCTAGGACGTTTGGCACATCACTTTTCATTTCTCATTAAATCTGGTCTCCTCGTCGAGCATGAAGGAAGATTCAGAATTGTTGGGGTGTTGAGCATCGAAGAGTGCAGGCCGCCACCTCATTACTTAGGACTTTTATCAGGCCCCTCGACCCTTGAATATGCTACCATTAGTGCAAACGTTTTAGAACTTATGTAACGGTAAAAATGTAGAGCATTTTTAAAAAGCAAACTTTCATCACATAATCAAGGGAAAAGTGTGTGTGACTTTGTTTTGACCCAATATTTTCAATGCCAGAAAGGTTTAGCAAGGCCGGTCAGCATGATCCATCTAGTGTGAAGGGTCTTTAAATGAAACGCAACGTAGCTTCTTGTGATACTTTTTTGACTTAGAAAAGATGAAAGAAAGACCTTCACATCCATTTGATTGGGGAAAAAGAAACATTATGAGGAGAAAGTTAAAATAAGAAGACAATGGGAAGAGATTCTCGAGCGATTTGTGCTTTTTATGCCATGAAAGCTATTATATTTATTGACAAAAGTGAAGCATCTTTTTCCTCTTTCTTGATTTATTTTTACAAAGTAATATACATAAGTAGGTTTAGCAGTTCGTGTTTGTAGGAGAGGGGGAAATGAGAATTAAACCGATACAGAATCTGACCCCGGGCCAAGATCCTAACAAGAGACCATTTCTTTAAGAGGGATTTATCACGACCACTGGATGACGATTCAAATGACCTTTCCTTTTGGAATTCGATGAGGTCTTTGTTGCTATATTAAGGAGGTCCAAATTCTATGGATTCAGATTGACAAATTAGTTGAAGTTCACAGTTAGCCATAAACGCTGGTTCCATTGATTTTGATGTAAACACCAAAAATACCATTTCGTTTCTAATTTGAGCCCACGTTTGTTCACGTTCCAAATAGACGAGTTATTTGGATGTTCAGCCTCTTTGCTTTTTATGCTATTTGGGCCTCCCCTACTCTTTCCTCTTGGATCAAAAGGAAGCTCGAATTTGGACTCGTGTAAGTTACGCGAGCCTGCAATCAAAATGACATCGTTTTATCAAAATTTTGTAGAAACCTTAATTTGCGGGTCGTTGTGTGCATATACTTTACTATCAATGCTGGTTGAATTGGCTTTATAGGCTTTCTTGTAAAATTGAATGAAAAATGAAATTTTTATTTCATTTTTACTTTGGATAACCTCCATTAGTTTCTTCCTAATGGGTTTTAGTTGAGCCCGTAAAGTTGCCCTTTGAGGTTGCTCGATCCGATGTTGAAATGATTCTGATAAAACCCCCTAATGCACGGTAAAAATGACATGTTCTCACTAATATTAATATTTTTTCGGAGCATTTAAAAGTTTTAGAAGTTTTAAAGAAAATCGAAAGTTCATAAGTTAAAAGCAATACCACATAATCAAAACATTCCGTAAAAAACACGAATATTCCTCAAGAATCTCTCCCCATTGTCCTATTGTTTAACTTTCTCCTCGTCATGCTAGTTTTCCTCAATTAAATGGTTGTGAAAGACCTCCTTTCGTCTGTTCTACGTCCAAAAAAGTATCACAACAAACTACATTGCGTTTCTTTTTCAAGACCCTTCACACTTGGATGGATCATGCTAACCGGCTTTGCCAAAGCTTTTTGAAATTGAAAATATTGTGTCAAAATGAAGTCATACAAACACTTTTACCTTGAAATTATGATGAAAGTTTGCTTCCTGGAGACGCTCTCCATCTTTAGCGCTAGCGCTATCCAAGTTCTAAAATGTTTGCACTAATGGTAGCGTGGGGCCTGATCAAAGCATAAGTAATGAGGTGGGGATGGCCACTACCCTAAGAAACAGGCTTTCTAGCCAGCACTCTTCGGTGCTATAGCACCCAAAAATTCCGAATCCTCCTCCGTGCACGAAGAGGAGATGAACGTACCCAATAAATCTAAGATCTTCAAATGCTTAAAGAAAAAATTACTAGAGGAAAAGAGGTCACATCTCATTGTTTCCTTATGTTAAAGAGTCCTACGAGAATCATTTTAGTAGGTAACTTCTAAGGACAATTGTGATATTTGGCTAATCTGAATAGGCTCTTAATTGAATCTGGATCTAAATCATTCTGACATGGGACAATTTAAATCGTTTGTTTGAAGATTTGGATTACCTCGAAATGGGTATACTCGATGATCCATTCAAATCCAAAACATAAAAATGCTCCCCTGTTTTCGTCATTATTTCCTTCTTATCCTTGTCATTTTTCTCCTCCTCATGTGGTACGCTCACCCACACATCAACCCCCCCGCCCCCGGCTCGGTCCCAGAGGTCAACAGCCATCCTTGCTGCCACTATTTTTGATCACCATCACGCACCACAACCATTTCCAACCACCATGCACCGGTATTAATTTTGGATTTGATTCAAAATCAAACCCTAAATTCTAAAGGGTTAGATTTTGAATCAAACTATAAAAATCAAAGTAATCAAACCCTAAATCCTAAAGGGTTTGATTTTGAATCAAACCATAAAAACAAAATCAAACCCTAATTTGGGGTTTGAAACATAATCAAAACCTCAAATCAATTTGAATTCGTTTCTGATAAAGAAAAATAGAATAAGAAGAAGAATACGAAAAGAGAGAAGGGGAAGAAGAAGAAGAAAAGAAAAGAAAAGTTCTCATCTTTTCTTTAACATTCCTTTTACCATAAACAAGAGAAAAAAAAAAAAGAAGGAAAAAGAAGTAGGGAGGAGAAGAAAATTTGAAGAACTTTTTTTCCCTTTCAATTTTTAAACATCTTGGGCATATAAATAATAAAAAAATTATTCAATGAAAAAAAAGTTACAATTACTCAAAACAGATTATTGAAAACATAAATAAGAATACGGGAAAATAGAAAAATATTTTTTATTCAAATGTTTCAGCAAATTGGTTATGAAACAGATATAATTATTCAGATTTAAATTTTAGGTTTTAATTTACAATATTTAGATTTATTTTCAATATTCAGGTCTAAATACTAAATTTTATCAAATATCACCTAAGACCCATTAAAGGAGGATACCGAAAGCAAAATAAAATTTATTATCTATTTCGAAATTTAATTTTATGACAAAAATGTTTTGGCACCAATTTAACTAGCATCGATGGTAAAGTACATACAAAACGACAGGCAAATCAAGGCTTCTAAAAACCTTAATAAATCTGTAAAACTCAAATAAATAATTTTCATATCTATAAACACATAAAAATTTATGTCTGTGTAGTTTTTGGAAGAAGATCCTATGCGCCCACGGGACGGTCCTACGGGTGCAGAGGTCGGAGGTAAAAGTTCGCTGGACGATCCATCAAATGGGAAGGAACACCCACATATAAGCGTTTAACCGGAGGAAGTCCCGCGAGAATCAAAATACACTAGATTTCGCTCTCCAATTCTCCTGCCCAGTCAATTTTAAAATATATTTAAATAATTTTAACAAATTAAAACAATAAACAAAAATAAATGGACCTCTTAATTTTCATGAGATTTGAAAGTGTAGATGCTATTCATCCTATACATTAAAAATTTAATATATCTATAAATATTTGATTTTTTAAATTTTTAATAATCAGGATGAATTAATTCAATATTTTTAAAATTATAAGAAAATTAATATGCCTATATATTTTTATACGTGTTTTTGATCCGTGTGGTTCAAATCATTGGAAATTTCTTCAAAATTAAGTAGGAGAGAGATTTGTTGAGATAGATTGAAAGAAGGAAGGGCAATCGAGGTCCTCTACTTTTAGGATGGGAAATACATGGTGCATTTGGTTATGGCATGGTCACCTTTGCAAAATGACATGTTTCAAACTCAAATAAATTACCAGGGTTTTTAAAATACACATGATAATACTGAATATAAGGTGCATTTTCCTCTTTAAATAAACATGAACAAAAGTACAAGGATACGTACAAAAGTTCAAGGACACTTGACAACCTAAAAAATAGTGCTATCCATATAAAAGATTTTACAACAAAATCATAAAATGCATACGTGTCATAAATTCATGAGAGGATACGTTATCATTTACTAAAACAAATCCCAACTAAACTTATGTTACATAGATAATTTTTAATTTTATTATAAAATTTGTCGTGTGCATAAAATTATTCCTACTTAAATATGAAAGCATTGCAATTATAGAGCAGCATCAGTTGTCATTGTTATTACAATTTCACCGGTCTTCCCCAACAAATCTCCCCCAAAAAGGTAAACTGAAGTATGAACACAGGCTGCCAACTTGTCTGTAGCCTGCGACCCGTGTTCCACTTTGCAAAACCTAAAAGAGGGCATCCGCCAGGGGTATTCTCGTCAATATGGACGAAAATGAACCCTTAATTAAATGAATTAAGTGGATGAATTACGGCTATTAATAGTATTTCGTACGGCTATCCACAGGCATTTGCGAGAAAATCTTAATATTAATTAGTAAAAGTTCAACAAAAACGACGTCATCAGTTCTTCTGTAATTGGGGAAATCTTTTTCCCACCGCCAAAAAAAATGGAAAAAAGAAAAAAGAAAAAAGGAAAACCCCAAAATCACTTTCAGACAACTGCACTACACTCTCACTCGCTTCTCCCAACTATTTATGTGCCTCAAGAATCCTCCCTCTGCAAATCTCAAATCTCCATTCTCAAAATCTTAAATCTTTCTGTGTATTGCAATGGAGGTGAAATCAACCCCCATTTTCGGATCCTGCTTCTTCTTCTTCTTAATCTCCGTTTCCATCTGCGCGGGCTTCGAATACCAGACCCTAAATCTGCGCGCCCTTCCTGAACCCCAAACCCTAAGGCCAGATCTTCAATGGAGCGAATCGGAGACGGTGATTTCGCCGGAAATCTCCGAAACGGCCGCCGGAACCACCCGATTGAGCCTCCGTCTGGAGCACATTGACGCCTTGGCCTCCAACGCCACCGCCGAAGAGCTCTTCAAGCTCCGGCTCCACCGCGACGCCCGCCGAGTCCACCGCCTATCTACCATCGCCGCTGGTGAGATGGAAGCGGCGTCCAGTGGCCGCAAGGACTTCAGCGGCACCATAATCTCCGGGCTCGCTCAGGGCAGCGGCGAGTACTTTACCCGGTTGGGCATCGGGACCCCGCCGCTGTACAACTACCTGGTTCTGGACACCGGATCCGACATCAACTGGATCCAGTGCGCCCGCTGCCAGAAGTGCTACCGCCAGGTGGATCGGATCTTTAATCCCAAGAGGTCTGCCACCTTCAAATCCGTCTCCTGCGAGTCGCCTCTCTGCAGGATGCTCGATTCTCCCGGGTGCTCTGCCGACAAGACCAAGTGCCTCTACGAGGTGTCCTACGGCGACGGATCCTTCACGGCCGGCGAGCTTGCGTCCGAAACACTCACGTTTCGCAGAACCAAGGTCGCGAGCGTGCCGATCGGGTGTGGCCACGACAACGAGGGGCTCTTCGTGGGCGCCGCCGGGTTGCTGGGCCTCGGCCGGGGGAAGCTCTCGTTCCCGTCCCAGGTCGGGGACCGATTCAACCGGAAGTTCTCGTACTGCCTGGTGGACCGGTCCGCCACCTCGAAGCCGTCGGCGCTGCTTTTCGGGGAGTCGGCGGTCTCCCGGCGGGCCGTCTTCACGCCGCTGATCGTGAACCCGAAAGTGGACACGTTCTACTATCTGGGGCTCACGGCGTTCAGCGTTGGCGGGAGCCGGGTCCGGGGGATCTCGGCGGCGAACTTCCGGCTCGACGGCATCGGGAACGGCGGCGTGATCATCGACTCCGGCACGTCCGTGACCCGGTTGGCCCGACCCGCCTACGAGGCGCTCCGCGACGCGTTCCTGAGAGCGACGGGGGCTCTGCGCCTTAAGCCCGCGGCGGGGTTCTCGCTGTTCGACACGTGCTACGATCTGTCGGGGCGCTCGGAGGTGAAGGTGCCGACGGTGGCGATGCACTTCGGGGGCGTGGAGGTGGCGTTGCCGGCGTCGAACTACTTGATTCCGGTGGACACCCGAGGGACATTTTGCTTCGCGTTCGCCCCAACTGAGGGCGGGTTATCAATCATCGGGAATATCCAGCAACAGGGGATCCGGGTCGTGTTCGATCTGGCGGGTTCACGGGTCGGGTTCGCTCCGAACAGTTGCGCGTGAGTGGCTCCTGTTACGTGAGAGTGGGGAATTCCTCCTTCCCCCCTTGTCACGCCCTTTCAAGCTATTTTTTTTTAAATTCTATTTTCTGTTTTTTCGTCCCCCTTTCTGTCTCTTATTTTTCTTTTTCCTTTTCTGAAAAAAAAAATTCATTGGGAAGTGGGAAAGTGAAAGACGTGAAATTTGGGAAAAGAGAGGGTTAAAGAGGAGCTGGGCTTTCGCAATGGGGTTTCTTCTTCTTCTTCTTCTTCTTCTTCTTCTTCTTCTTCTTCTTCTCCGTTTGTTGTAATATGTAGTGTTTTAATACAGTGGTTCTCACAAGGAAATCCGTAATTAATGAAGTATTATTATGACCTTATTAGTTAATTAATGCCTCTGCTTGTTTGCTTCTTCCTCGAACAAATGGAGCGGTGAATGATGGCGGTGCCAAATTGGACGGTGGTGGGGGAAAAGCCGAAGAAAGCGGCGGTGCCACCGTACACCACGTGGGGTGCGAAATGATTTTAATTTTTGTGAAAGTTGTTGGCCCGTTAAAGCCAACTTGTGTGTGTGAGCCATTACGTGTGCTTCCATAACAATGGGCTATAATGTTAGGGTTGTCCGTAAAATCATGAGTGGGTGCAATTAAATAACTTTTCGTTATTCATTATAAATCAAATAAAAAGTGAAACTATAAATAGAGAAAAAAAAGTAATTAAGATTGTTTAAATACATATATTCATACTTTTTAAAAAAATTCAGGTAGTCCTATTCTAACATTATAGGGGTATTTACATAAAATTTATAGTAATCTGACTTCTTATTGTAAAGATTCAACTTCAATTTTTCACTATTTTGGATGATAAAATAATTTTTTATTTTTCTTTTATTAAACTTTAACCTCTTTTGCAATCAAGGATATAGATCTTATAAATTTTTAAAGTTGTAAATTTATGTAATTAAATAATTCTAGTTATTTACTGTTAAAATTGTAGAGACCGACTAGACATTAAAAAAAAAAGAATGGTCAAAATTATTCAAATCGATAAATTCATGTATTTTCTAAATTCGGGTAATCCTTATTCATCAAAATAAAAAGAAAAAATTCATCTTTTGGGCTTTTTAAAAATTTGTCAAATTTTTACTTTTCTTTTATTATTCCTTTTTTTTTTTTTAGAGAGAGAGAGGAGCTTACTTTTTACCTAAATTTACTTTTACGATATAAATGTTATAAATAAACTTAGATACGAACGTTAAAAATGAGCTTAGTGATACGGCCCATAACAGTGTTTGATTTTATCATGTTATAATAAACTGAAATAATTTTTTAAAAAAAATTATATTTATTTTTTAACTATCCAGTCCTGGCAATTAAGAATATAAAACTTTTGTTATCCTTTTTTACTTCCTCGTTATACTTAAATAAAATAAATTATGGGAATGAAGGTTTCATTTTACGAGGACTGAAATGCTGATTCTCGTTACTTAAAAAATAAATTTTTTAAAAAAAATCCCTGCATTTTATCATAGACGGGCATTAGTGAATTAGTAATTAAATAAAAATAATTATGTTCGGAGAATTGGACGATTTGTCTAAGTTAATATTTTGCAGTATTAAAAATGTAAGTTTACTACACTAGCGGTGACCAAGTCTATATCGTTCACCAGCCATTTATGATTACGGCGGACTAAATCTAGACCACAATTAAAACACAAGCTCAAACTTAATTAGAAGTTATTCATTATTGCCAAACCTAATTAAGAAACCAAAACTAAGAAGTCAAGGCTAGGATCCCAACACTTTTGAGCATGAACTAACCATATGAGATTAATAAAATCTTTTTATGATACGCACTCCCAGTGGTATTCGTCAATGGGCACCTTGTATTTAAAGTGTTACATTCATGTCGCATTTTCTTTTTTTTTTTTTGGGAGAATTAAGAGTGTCAGACCTTCCAACCGAGTCTTAATTACCCACTCATAACAATAGTCTCCATGTAAATCTGGTCTCGTTTAAGCATAACATATCGGGTCATTATAAGGGTTCTCGAAACTCTCTGACGAAGGAATTCTCAAGAATTAACAAAAAAAAAAAGAAGAAAAGAACATATTCTATTGCAGATGCATATCCATGTAACATTTGAAGGATATGCTTTTCTACCATCCCCTCTTTAATTGATGGTGCAGTTTGCACTATTTTTGGTTCAATACATATTTGAAAATTTTGAACCGTATATGTAGAAATAAAATAAAAAAATACACATGTCTATCAATTTTCAAGTGATTTGAAAATATAGATCCTATTCATCCTTTATAAAAATGTTTTTAAACCTGAATTTTTCTCTATTATGGATAAATATGTTTTTTATTTTTAAATCACTTGAAAATTAATACTCATATGTATTTTTTGTATATTGTTTCTATTTATATAGTTTAAATATTTAAAAAATATATTAAATTTGAAAAAATAATATAAACTGTACCATGAATTAGAGACGAAAATGGGGAAGATCCGGATCCGCATTTGAAATCCCTTTTTCCTGAGGAATATTTGGTAGAAAAGGGCGAATGAGAGGGATGGTCAAATTCCAAAGTCAAAAACTAAATATGCTTTCACAGCAGAAGTATATGATAATTACATTTCTGAATAAGGTCCATCCACCGTTGATTAATTGTTGAGAACAAATATATTTTAATGAATGGTGGGAAAGGGAATGCTCCGCAAGATCCGGTGCTTCCAGCACGAGATCACATGGACGGAGGTGTACGTGGCGTGGGCTCTGGGGGAGAAAACATAGACTCCGTGGATTTTGCCCTCATGATGTCCGCCCATCAGTCACGCATTTTACGGCGGGGAAAGAAAAATAGTTTTGCAAAAGTGAATGCGCGTCTCACTTTTGATTCTTGCAATACTCGAAAGGAGGCGCTCAAAAATATATGGCATCAATATTTTTAATGTAAATAATGATTTTAATGTGTGCGAGTAGAACTATTCATAAATCTTTTTCACTGTCGCGCATCTACTCAAATGGTTTTGGATATGGAAGGTTTTTTATTTTTATGCGTGCGCGAGATGTCATTGAACTAAAGGTACGTCGATCATCATCGTGTCTTATGAAATCACCGTAACAATATTCAAAGCATCTTTCAGTATTTTTTTTTTCTTTTGGGTTTTCCTCTAAAGGTCTTTTACAAGGCGTATGATTTTTTTTATTTGCCCTCTGGGAAGATCTGTCCCAGAATATTTTATAACAGTTACTTTTATAGCTGTCTTTTATTTGTATTTTACTTTTTCTCATTAATTCAATCATTTTTTTTACTGTTAAAAACAAAAATATCGAGGCATCTTACTGGTGAGGGCAGTGGTTTGCAAAAGTTATTAGATAACCATCATGAAATTACTATAAACATTATAGTATTTGTAATTTAATGAGAATTTTAGATTGATAAATTTTTCTTTATGGGACTTGGACTCTTATTGCATCCTGAGGCTGAGATGACACCCAGTGAAAGGTCTGAATTTTTGGACCACTTTCTTTTAAAAAAGAAGAAAGTGTTTTAAATAATGGAGAGGAGCATTGTCATGGTTAATGAGTTGATCCCGCCGATCATCTCACCCCCTTTTCTCTTTCTTACCCTTCTTTTGGGTTTCTTTTCACCCCTCTGGCCCACCCACTCCACCTTGCTCCATGGACGATGGGAGTGAAGGATAAAAAAGTCACGAGACAGATACTGTTCCAGCTTAGCAAACAAGAACCCTTGCGCACTCCCAATTAAAATAATAATATTTATCCACGCAACAAAAATTGCACTGATATCTAAAACTTGAGGAGGGAGACACTTTGTCTTTGAGGGCATGATTGGCTGATTAAAAGGATGGATAGCTTAATGGAGAAACAATAGGGTTGAGGTCGAAGATTATAATTTGATTGAAGAATTCTTCGCTACTGGCGTGGGGGCAAAATTAAGTCGAGATATCTAAAACTTTTGTAAGAGGCATAATATACAGAAGAGGTATGGCCCCGATCAGACACGAGCAAGGCCCGAAGGCCATCCAAACACTCAGAGTCAATGAGGAGAGAGTAGCTTAGGGTTTGATCAATGGTTGACCAAAATAGTTACCACTGATTGCCCTAGTTAGGTCAATCAAGGAGCCAATCAAGGGATTTTCCTAGTCACAGAGCTATGCGGGATATATAGATTGAGCATCAATCTCTAATCACCTTCTAATAAATAAAACGTAAACAATTCTTTGCACTCATACAGATTCTAATTTTTTTGTCTAAATATTGTTTCAGAATAATAAAATCACATGCATTTCAAACAATAGTGTAAGACCAAAATCTCAAAATAATAATAATAATAAATTGATATAGTCTAGACTAAAATATAAATATTAGAATTTTCAGTATATATACAAAATTTAAATTCTCAGACAAAAAGAATAAAATTAAAAAAAAAATAAAAAATCATCTTCTCTGGAGATGTGCCAAATTTGGGTCGAATGCCCCCGCCGCTGACCTCACAAGGGACGCTCCCAAGGCACCGACGCCAAATAATTTCGACTGTGTCCAACGTAGCGACGTGCCCGCGGGTGGGCACCAGTCAACCTTAGTGGGCGCCCACTGTCACCACCTCTAGCGGCTGCCTTTGAGTTAATATGTACTATTGATGGAAAGAGGTATTTTTTTGTTGAAATATAATAAAATAAAATAAAATAAAAAATTCATGGCTCGAGTTTGTAGAACTCTTTCCAGGTAATGTAGTCCAATTTCAATTATTCGATGCTTATAGTCAAAGTTATAGTTATAATTTAAACTTAAATGACCGTTTGCTTCATTAGTGAAAACACTTCTTCCTCCATCTGCACAAAATAATTTCAAAAGATAACAAAAACAAGAGTAGTGGCTAACTGAATATTGTTCTTTTCTTTAGGTTTACCTTTTTGCATTAACGGATCCTTCTCCTTTTTGGAACTCAAGATCTTCTAAACCATTTTCATAATGTCTTAGAAGATTTCGCTTGGAATGATTGGAAAATAAGGGAAGTACTTACTTGGCTTCTCTTACGCTAATGCCATGTTTGACCGTCTGGACAAAATATATAAGGAATAGAAATCTAATCTGATATAGTTAAAATGCCTATCAACCTAATATAATTAGTACTCCACCTAGTGCTTGAAATGCAACATGATAAGTGATAAGATTTTATTTAAAAAAATTAACATGTTAACAAGTTTGAATATATTGGATAAATATTTCCAAAAATCCAAAAAAAATTAACAATTAAAAAAATCTCAATGATCTAAAAAATTAGCAATTATTTGTTCTTAAAAATTACTTGAAGAATATTTACAGGAAATCATTACAAGAAAAAAAGAAAAAAAATCTACTTACATCTGCAATATTCAGCACGTAATAAATAGGTTCAAATTCATATTAAAATCAAAAGGAAAATTTGAAAATTTTACTAATTTTGAACAATTAAATTTGTTCATTTTTAAGCAAATCTATTTATGTGCTCGCTTTGTGGTCGAGCACATCTAATCATGAAAATAGAAAAATGAGTAAGCATACTGGAGAAACAAATCTTCAATTTTTTTCCCAGAAAGAAATGACCGATCAAAAGAGACAAACATAGAAAGAAAGGGAAAAGAAGACGAAGAAGAAATATGAACAAGGTCGAACCTTTGCATGTAATAATGAATGAGAGTAGAAAAAAATGGGTTTTGTAAATGACAAGGTGAGAAGATAAACTGAGGATGAATTCAAAATTTTGGGGGGCAACAAGATTTTTTTTTTCTCTCTCACCTCCTTTTTCTTTTCCCCCCTTACGTAGGTTTGGTATATCTCCCTTTGCCTTGGATTCATTTATCAGGACTCACATACAAAATAGGATAATCAGGTTGTAGAGAGACAAGGAAACCCAATCGAATAGCCTAATCCACTGATAATACATGTACCAAACACTTGATAGGACCAAAAATGAACTAAATAATTAAATTTAATCATCCTATCCACACGATCAAACACGGCATAATTGTCGTTTGGTGCTTCTATAGAATCTATAGCATTGCTTTCTTGACTTAATTCATACCTCTATATCACATGGAATTTCTTTATTGCAAATGGGTCTATGCAACACCCCTACGGGAAATTTGAGGAAGAAAGAATCCTAGAAATTTGAGGAAAATTTGGGGAGGAGAATTTGGGTAACAAAAGTGTTTCACTAGTGGAGCCGTTTAGGCTTGGGCTATAACTAGCTTTTTTATCCATACAATGCACGGGGAAAATTCATCTATTATGATAAACTCAATATCTATTAAAAAGAAATGAATGGAGGGGTTAAAAAGAAAAATGAAAGTTCAACATATTAAAAATTTAAAATTTAGAAAAATAATAGATAAAAAATAAATCACACAAATACAAATAAATATACAAAATCTAGAATGGACAGCCACCGCTACAAATAAATATATTGAAAATATTGAATAAATAGAAAATAGAAGTAAAAGTTTAAAATTCAAAAAATATAACATCGAATATACGAAGGTAAGCCATGAAAAATGAGCCAATCCTATGATAAGGAAAAGTGAAAAAAGAGAGTAAAATAAAGCATATTAAAAAGTTTGAAGAAAAGGGGAAAAGAGAAAAGAGTGAAACTTATAGCTTCAACCCAAACAAAATTTGGATAAGAATATCAAACTTCATATGAATCGAATTGGCCAAAACATTAAAATGCCCCTTGAACTTTGGTCTAGTTTTCAATATGATCCTTTAATTTTTAATCTGAACAATTTGCTCATTAAACTTTTGATTTGTTATCAATTATGGATGAACTTCTCCTTCTGTTACAAAAAATGATGTGACATCTCGTATAGATGCCTAAATGACCAATGATGTGACCTAGGATTATTGCAAACTTTAGAGGTGGATTTCTTCCCATTCATGATCAAAGAATGGAGCATAGAAAGCAACGCCAAAATACTCTAGTGTTGTGTTGAAGGGGGATGGAAACATTATGATAAGAGATGGCATAATGGTGTTAGAATGGACTAATTTAACCACTTCATTGGTCATGTAGCATCCATGTGGATGCCACTATTTTTTTTCTATAAAATAGTGGGAGAAGTTCATCTACCGATTGGTAAAAAATTAAAAGTTTAGGAAGCAAATTACTCAAACTTAAAGTTGAAGTACCGAATTAAGAATTAGCTCAAAATTTAAGGTGCATTTTCATCTTTTTTTGCCAATCGAATTTAAAACTAATAAAACTCATATCAAGACTCAAAAGAATCTATTTAAAAATTTAATAAGAGTTGCTTGTGATTCTCGATAGAACAATGTGTATTATAACAATTTATTTGACGTAAAATAAGCCTATCTGAAAGCTTGAAACAATGAGAAAAATTTAGGCAAAGACAGAATGAAACGTACGACTTCAAGTCTTCCTTGAGAGGTAAATCTATACTTTTTAGTATTGGGGGCAATACTTCCACACCTGTAAATAACCCCAAATTTAGAATTAGACAAACTCAAATAAACCTTAGATCAGAATACCAAATGTTGTATGAATCGAAACCAAAACCAATGAAACTCATATAAAGATTTTAAATATATATTTAAAAAATTCAAAAGAATTAATCGTAAACTCTCATGACATAATATTTAATAGGTAATGCCAATACATGTTAAATTAAATGAAGGAACCTGCAACCCTGCGGCTGGTGATGGGAGCCTAAATTTAAGACAACGCCTCCAAAAATAGATTAGAAGATTAAAACATCCATTGAGACCTCCAAAAGATAGAACACGTAAACAAAAAATATAAGCATATTGAGAAAATCAAAGTTATGCTTGAATGTAAACAAAAATAGGGTCAGTAATCACACCTTGCTTGGATTATGGTTTCTGGCGGGGAAAAAAAATCCAATTGAAGAAGTACATACCAACTTCAGAGTTGGAAATATGAATGGTGATAGAAGAGGGTTGAAACAGCTGATCCTTGAGAAGATTGAAAAAGAAGAGAGAGAGAAGATATTAAATTGGGAAAATTGCATTTAATCCCTTATGATTTGAGCACGTTACAGTGCATCTCCTTAGGCTTTGGAAATCAAGACTTAAACTCCAAGAGAGGGAGGGAAGTGGAGGAAGAAGAGAAAAGCTTCACACACATGTACATCATTTCATTTTCAAAAAGTTTTGCTTTTGTTATTTTCTTTGACAAATTCTCAAGGGGAGGTATTGATCCTCTAAGTAATGCTTATGGTTTCCCAAATCATGTTTGAAAATGGCATTTTTGGACGTAAGAAAAGGGTGGTGTTGTTCTTTACACTAAAGATGTAGCAAAACTTATTCTTATGACTTAAAAGATGTTAATTTTTAGATTTATGCATTTTCTATTAGAAAGGGGTTTCAAAATCACTTTATTTGCACTTTTGCGAGTTTGATGTTGGGAGCTTTGGCTAGAAATACATAGAAAATAAGTTGTAACTTTTATCTTAAAAAGTTTACTCCGAGTACAATTTACAAAATGGCCCGAAACTTGGTCTTAAAGGCCGATTTGGACTTTGACCATTAGAAAAACTTTGGTAAAACACTTCAAGAGGTTCTACAAGCTCTGAAATGACCCTACTTGGAGTTGAATGGATGTCTCAGGGCCTATTTAAAGTATACAGAACCTGGAGCATTATTGAGAGAGGTCAAAATAGGTTTCTTTGTTTGGACCAGTTTCTAAGCCTCTAACTGGTTATGAAACTTATGTACAAGTGTTTTATAACTGTAATAGGTGCTACTGACATGCTTTTGGCTTTACTTAATTATTTAAAGCCTACTAGAAGAAAAAGACCCTAAGTTGGTATATGATAACATATTGAGAACTTGTTATTAAGGTAACTAGTGGTTATCATTTTGTGAGTTAGGGATTGTAATTGATTTGAGTGAAATTACAATAGCTAGGTTGATTATTTTCGGGTTGGAAGATAGCTAAGGAGGAAGCTTTGAAAGGCAGGATCTCTAATCTTTCACCTTTGATCTTTAACTTTTAATCTTTGATCTTTGACCTTGAGCCTACATTTTTGAAGTGTTGTTGTAATGCGGGGTCTTTATCCATAAACTCTTACCATTTCATATTCTTGAATGCAGTTTAACCATGTACCCTTGTAGAGAGATATAGTGAGTCGTGATTAATATTGGGTGAATCCCCCTTTTTGAATTCAACCATATTGGTTTCTTTGACTTAAATTATCATATATTGAATGTTTTGTTGAATGTCGATGGTCGTTGATTTTACAGTGAACTGAGATGAACAAATTGATAGGCCCTATACATGAACCATAATGTACATGTTGCTTAAGGAGGAAATGTTCATGGCCTTGTTGACACTTAGTTTTGTGTATAATTTGGATGATTGATTATTGTTAAGTATCAAAATGTTGATTGACTATTGGGTTAGTGTATCCCTAATTAATATACATATCATACCTTCGTGTTGATTTCTTATTTAAAGCTGTTGTATCACATGCCGTACGGTACAACCTGGTGGATGTTTATTTAATTTAAGATCCTATTGAGTGTTTGACACTCACAGTTGCTGCTTTTGCCTGCCACGTTATAAGGAGTTAGTTCGGTAAACAGAAACATGTAGGATGATAAGGGCAAAAGAATTTCTTTTAATTAAGTTTATGATTTATGGTATCTTTTGTCTAAGACTTCGAGGCCCTGTAATAAGGTATAAACTTAGAACTATGCAAGTTAAACTTATGCTGTAATGAAAGTATGAAACAGTCAAGTGATCCTAATTGAATGAAGTTCATTAGTACGGACGTTGAACTCAAGGGCAACTGCAGCATCATCTATAAAACATACTGTTATGCTACAATATATCTTTGCTGGTTTGGCAGATAACCCCTTCGTTGACGCCCCACCGTCTGCCCCCAAAAATCTATTTATTCCAAAAAGAGTAATTTCGAATAAATTTCAAATAAGTGAGATTTGCCTGTGTACATGCGGTTTACCTTTACATGAGAATTATGAGATTTTTTGGGAATACGCTTTTTCAAGAAGAGTAGTATTACATTTTATATAATTTTCTTCTTTAAAAGTATTTTTTAAAGAATTTTCTTAATACTTTTAAATAATTTATTTTATGATAGCAATGCGATAACTTAATATCATACCATGTGTCCCCACTTTATAGATTTTTATGGCAAATGAATGAAAATGATCTATTGAAAATAAAATTAAAGTATAAGGGGGCGTGATCAATAAAATTTAAATTATAGGAGGTCTTTGAAAAAATAGCTTTAACCTAAGGGGGTCTTTTAAATTTTTTCCGTATACAAAACTAAGTTTTGCAAAGATTAATTTTCAACTTGATTTTTGGCATGAAATAATTTGCTGACATAGCGCGTTTAGTGGGCACAAGCTTAGTTTTGAGTTCCAAAACTAATAATGCTAAGGGAAGGTGCATTTGTAAAACTATGACTTTGATCAACCCAAAACTAAGTTTTGACCAACTTAAAGTTACTAAAATACCCACACCTAACTATAAAATGCCTAACTTGCCCTTATCCTAGCATAACATTTGACTCTTTTATAACTTTTCTTTTTCTTTTTCCTTTTTTCCCCTTTTCTTTTTTCCTTTTTTTTAATTTTAATTTTTCTTTTCCCTAGATTTTCTCCTTATTGTGATCCTTTGTTTTTTCTGTTGCCTCCATAACCTTAACAGTGCACCTATTTAAAAAAACTAGTAAAAAATCTTAGTAAGTATAATTTTACGGATTTAAGCAGCATGTAAATTTAGAAAGATATAACAATTTTCATGACATTTTGAAATCTTAAAAATATTCATGTATACAATTTAATCTAGATTCATTTTTTAAAGGTCTCAATTTACTAATTTTTAATACAAAATACATAGTAGAATGATGTCAGATTTCGCAAAGCTAAGCACATCTTCATACTATTTGTATGGTTGAAATTGTCATTAATACCCGAAAAGTCTTAAAAAGGGAGCATCTAAAACAAAAGTTAATTGGAGGGGGATGGAGGAAGGGGGAGAATCCTTTCGCATGAATATTGAAAATATTAATATTTTTCTTATGTGGCTTCATAAGGGGACTAAAACTTTGACAAAAATATTATAAAAACTAAAAGATTATATGTACTTTTTTCTTTTTAGGGAGAGAAGGAATTAAATATGTATGGATGATGCAAGTTAATTGTGCATTATGTTTAGTTATAAAAATTAAAACTAGTTTAAAAATTAGTATTTAGTTTATTTTGATTTAAGGGGTATACTACGAGTAGTCCTGCAAGTTCTGTTCACCGATTAGGTTTACAGTCTTTTTCGAAGAGCAAAATGTACCTAATTTTGGGAGCAGAAGGACTTATGTGCAAATCGATAGAACTTCAGGGGCCAATTGCAATAGTGCTTATGTTCAGACACGTCTGATTGTAGTTTGTTTTCAGATCCGAGGTGGTCCTGTATGCAATGAATTTCCCTATCATCACTCAAGCTTAAGAGGAGTAATGACTGAGGAAAGTAACCCTTTGCATATAAAACTAGAATATCGATTTCGGATTATTACGCTACTTCCACCAAACTTCATCACAATCAATCCTCTTCTCCCCCAACCGCCTCTCTCTCTCTCTCTGTAGCTTCTCTAGTGTATGATCCGTTGACTCTGATAATTTCTACGGTGACCCATTTTCTGTTCATCTTCCCCTGTGTAAAAAAAGAGGCCCAAAAGAGAAAAAAGCCCTCTTTGGGCTTTTTTTTTTTTGTTAATTTCTTTTTCGGGTTTTATTCCCTCACGCTATCGTTTCTCGATCTGCTACTGCAAAAGGTGGAAGACAGCGAAAATTAGAGATCTTGTAGTTCCCCAAGTCTCCAACGCCCCCTTTCTTCTTCTTCTTCTTCTTCTTCTTCTTCTTCTTGTGGGTTTGTGTGGGCGTGTGGGCTTGTGGTAATGGAGTTGGATAGCATTGAATGCGTATCATCATCAGATGGAATGGATGAGGAGGATGTGATCCATCACCTCCACCATCTTCAGTTCCCTCCGAAGCCTCATCACAACAGCAATAGCAACACCACCGCCATCAACATCGGAAGTATGGTGTCTCAGGCCGCGGTTCATCCCACCACCAGCGTCCACGAGCTGCTCGAGTGCCCCGTCTGTGCCAACTCTATGTACCCACCAATCCATCAGGTTCCTTCTCCTTCGCACTTTCCCCTAAAATCCCCCGCTTCTGGTTGTTTTGAATATGATTTTATTTTTGGTGTTGTTTTGCAGTTTGTGTCTTTTGATGTGGGTTCTGATAGATTTCTTGATCGTTTTGGATGATTATATTGATCGGCTGTTAATATTAGGGCTACCCTTTTGAAATTTCCTTAGCACTTCTGAAATCTATACTAAGCGGTGTTACTGGAAAACTATTAAATTGTTGGTGAAGTTTCTTGTTTTTCTTTTTTCTTTTTTTCTTTTTATCTTTTATATTTAATCGAGAGAATTGGTTTGCAGAATTATTTTGTTGGGTGGGTCTGTTCGGGAAGGAGGAAGAGTGGGGATGAAGGCGAGTTTAAGTATCAGAAACTCAATTTCTTCAATTGGTTGGGTGTAATCCTTTATCTACGTATAGAAAATGAATTTGAATGTAGAATTTCTCAATGGGTGTTTCAACTGTACAGCATTCCACTTGAAAACATGGGTAAGGCAGGATTGAGGGGAATTTTCACAGTTTGAAAATGAGCCTCTACTCTCTTAGAACTAAAAGCTAAGCTATGGAAAAATGGGTTGGAGCAAGGACGGTGAGGCACAGTGAGAGAGGTGGCACAATTTATCTTTTAGCCGATTATTTTGCCTAAGATAATAATTTTCTTAGTTTTACACATTGTTAGTTGGAACTTGTGTTTTCTGGGTTTTCATGGACTTGTGGTTAGAAAAATAGAAAATTTTGAAGAGTAGAATTTTTTTTTTCCCTCATCGAATGGCATGAAGAATGAGAATGAGAGAGAGGGAATGAGAATGGGAATGGGCATGAGTGACTTAGGGCTAAAACTATTGCAAAAATAAATTTTGGAGAAACTTCAGATTTAGATGAGGTATGTTCAGTGCAGGACTTGGTGGGCTTCTAAAATTACATGTTGTGAGGCATGAAATATCATCTACTTTTGCAAACAGTTAAAATATATTGCACTGATGATGCGCATAGATGTGTCACAACAGCTACTACCCTTATGGGACATGATGCACCACTTATGAGTTATGATGGTGCATGATGATGTTAATCTTAGGATAAGAATTAAAGACTCAAAAGTATGAAATGCTTTGGTAGAAAAGATAAGTAATGAGTGATTTTACACGTGAAGGCTCAATTGTTAGGCTGTAGAACAAGAGTAAAGCACACACCAACCATGGAATCTCTTTATGTAAGAAAGCAATGAGGAGAAGGAAAGGATAAAGGAAAAGAAGGAAAGGGAGAATGTGCTGTCACAAGAGTGAAACACAAAGAACGAGGAAGATGAAATTGTAAGGAGAACAAAGTGTGGGGAAGTAATGATGTAGGAGAGGGAGGAAGAAGAATACTGTGGAGCAATTTGAGAAGGAAATTGTCAGAGGGAGAGAAAAGGCAGTTACAGTTCAATTTCTTTTTCTAAAACCCTCTATTACAGCCTTAAGCTTATGTATATATAGGCATACAAATCCCTGAGTAAACAAGTTAACTAAAATCCTGAACGATGAAGCTCATAGCCTAGACTAAAGCCCACTGAAAAAATCATTCAAGATAGAGAAGTTCACAATATAAGGAAACATGAACTAGGATTTCTTTTATGTCACCCACTGCCTCCTGCTGAAATATGCCTTCCCTTATTGATCACTCCATGTGTTAGTCACCAAATGCTTGTAATTTATAAGAGAGTAAGTATAACTCTTTGGAGATGCATTGGACTTTGAGGCTTTTTCAAATCAATGCTCCTGCATTCTCACTCCTGTAACTGCATACTTGCTGTTATTATATTACCAGAATTAGGATGGCGGAACTAGAGAATCTTCAGTAAAATTAAGATGCTGTTCTGTGTACATATTATTGGAAGTAAAAAAGATTTCAATATTAAAGAGTTTATTTTGTGTTTTTTGCTATCTTTATGCAATATTTGTGTCTAAAAAGTCTTAGCTGATCTTTCAGGTAATTAGTGTTACACTTTTGTAGCTTGTAACTTTCTGTTTCTTTTGCCCATAATTTATGTTTTGGGTTTGATCTGAATGCCCCTAAGTTACCTTCTTTGCACAAGTAATATGCTGAGTGCACTATTATCAGACAACTCATGATTTAGTTTTACTATTGTTTTTTTCAGTTGTGTGTTATTAGCAGCTGAGTAAAGGATTGTCTAAATAATATCGATTTCATTGTCACAATTTAACCTCTTTTTTACCTTTAATGATGGAAATATTCATGGATTCTTGTTCGAAAGTCAAGTTCCTAATGATCTTGATGTTTTCATATCATATATGACTTCAAGCAGTGCTTGATTTAGAATCCCTCACTTTTTCATTTCGTGTAAAATAAAAAGAAAATTGAGTTGAGAAGGAAGATGAAAAGTGTTACGATATTGGATATCTTCTTCACGTTGCTGTCCCACTGCTTAGTTTTTGTTCGTCTTATGCTTTTTGTGCCGCTACTATTTTCTATATATGGCTATGCTCTCATCCACAACAATAACGCTGATGGGATCTAGTGAACTACTGTTGGTATGATTGCACCTGAACCTCTCATTTTGGTGCATATTCATAAAGTGTGCCTAAGTTTTACGCTAGCTATCACGTTACCCAACCCTCCTTTCTCTTAGCTTGGGACTGGCTATGTGTAACGCATACAGGCAGAGTGTAAAATTAAAGAGCTCCCCCTCCCCACCCCCCCCCCCCCCCCCTTCTTTTTTTTTTAATAGAAAGGCGAAAATGAGATGTTTTTGGGGACTTTTTGGATGTGAAGAAGAAAATATATGTATTTAAATTTTTTTTTATAGTCTGGCTGTGATTGTCATGGTTTAAGCCTCTGCTATAACAAAAGGCTGTCACCAATCTCTTATTCCATGGCTTGTGGCACGAATAATGTATGGTTCAATGGTTCTGTGAAGCCCCTTATGAGTTGTGTTTCTTTATAAAGACACCATGTGATGTATTTTTGTTCAGCTGACATTGGCTTGTAGACTTTGCTAAATTTGATTAGTATTGCTAGTGAAACTAGTGATAAGCATAAGTATTAGCATGCAGTTTACCTAAAATAATTAGTCACATATCTATGGTCCTCTATCTTTTTGACACCACATATTAAGGCATTTGTAAGTTTGGTAAATGGTGCTCTCTATGCGAGGGGCAGTGGAATGTTTTCTTCTGAATGTTGTGGTAAGGGGTTAACTGGCTTTTCCAATGTTTCTATATGAGAGTTGTGTCCAAATCATGGTCCATGTCTCCTTTTTTCAAACAAAAGGTACAAACTAGTAATTTTAAGGGAAAATAAGCCTTTACACAACACAAATAAGATCATTTTACTACAATTTTTCTACCGTGCTGAAACAATTTATTGCTGGTTTTGAGAGAGTTTAAATTTGTGCAGTGTCATAATGGACACACCCTGTGCTCGACTTGTAAAACAAGGGTACACAACCGGTGTCCGACTTGCAGGCAAGAGCTTGGTGATATTAGGTGCCTAGCGCTGGAGAAAGTGGCTGAGTCACTAGAATTGCCTTGCAAGTATTTCTCCCTCGGATGCCCAGAGATCTTTCCTTACTACAGCAAGCTGAAGCACGAGTCAGTATGTAACTTTAGGCCTTACAACTGTCCATATGCTGGTTCTGAATGCTCTGTTGTTGGGGATATCCCGTTTCTCGTTACTCATCTCAGAGATGACCACAAGGTAGACATGCACTCTGGAAGCACATTTAACCATCGGTATGTCAAGTCTAATCCACGTGAAGTAGAAAATGCCACATGGATGCTAACTGTAAGTATGGTTCCTTTTTCCTTCTATAGTTTTCAATGGTGGCTTTTCTAGTTAAAGCATGCCTTGTCTTTATTGCGTGAAGATGTTCTATCTTTAGTATGCTATGAGCAAAAAAAAGACAGGATAACATGAATTTCTATAGGTAGCCATTTCTGTGTCATGTCCATTTCCAAGGCTAGTCATTCTGAAGAACACTTAACTGCAGCTGCTGGCACGGAGTTAGGTTCCCAATCTTAAAGGAATTCCTGCCAAGATGACAGATCCTGCCGTAGGAATGATAGAAGAACCACAATAATGAAATATTTAAAGTTCTATATCTGAAACACAAGAAATGATGTAAATATGTTTGATTGGAAGATAAAAAGGAGAGGAAGAATACTATGCATTTATATTTGACTTAACAAATTGCATATGAAAACATGTTTTAGTAGCAGCACTAGTAAACTTATCCTGTCACTAGCTTCCAACACGGCTGCATGGGGTTGCGGAAAAGATGATGTTCTTAACACTTCTTTACTTAGCTTTCTAGAGCAGAATCTCTATGTTTTTTTAAAATTATTATCTAAAACTTCAAGGAACTAGTGATGATGCCTTAAGATTTGTTTATTAATTAAATTGAAGAATTTGAGCTCTTAACATAAACATGTGGGGAAGATTGTTTCTTGCATTAATGGTGCAGTGTCCCATTATTTGTCCGTCTGATACAGATGAGTTGATGATATACCCCGTTTCTGATTCAACGTTCAACTTTGCATGCATGTTGGGTGCTGAAACATTTTCCCTACTGTTTCATTGTTAGGTGTTCAATTGTTTTGGTCAGTATTTCTGTCTACATTTTGAGGCATTTCAGCTTGGCATGGCTCCTGTTTATATGGCATTTCTTCGTTATATGGGTGATGAGATGGAGGCGAGGAACTATAGCTACAGTCTGGAGGTTGGGGGGAACGGGCGGAAACTTATATGGGAGGGCACCCCACGGAGCATTAGGGATAGCCACAGGAAGGTTAGGGACAGCCATGATGGGCTCATTATACAGCGCAACATTGCTCTTTTCTTCTCTGGCGGGGATAGGAAAGAGCTGAAACTACGAGTTACCGGGCGGATTTGGAAGGAACAGCAGAACCCAGATGGTGGGGCATGTATACCTAATCTCTGTAGTTAAAGCTGAAATCTTTTCTCTCTCTCTGGTGTGTGAGGTGAATCTGTAGAAATATAAACAGGGAGTGTAGATGGAAGGATTCTGAAAATATTTGAGGATGAGTTTCCTCTTTTAAATGGTCTAATAAGCTTGTTCTTGCGTTGCTAGTCTTTGTAGATGCTTTGGTTGTTTATTAGTATAGAGCTCTCTCACAACATAATAAATTTGATGGGTCTCCTGACGAGAACTTGCCCCAAGAAACCCGTCCAGAAAGGTTTGGATGGTAAGATGTGGGCACCTTTCTGGACTTGACGGGCGCATATTCAAAATTTTTACAATGCAAGTATCCTTTAGCTAAGGAGATTTCCAGACGGTGTTAAGCCTGGTCCTTTGATGGAATCCCAAGCCCTCTAGAGTTGGGAATGGGTTGTTCTGTGGTTGCCTCACCTTCGACAAGTATTCGGGTCGACTCAACCCACACAAAAACATATATGTGCCTTTCATGGTTCGGTGAAACTAGCATACATTGACGGAACTGGAGAGACGCGTGCTCTAAACTGAGCCCGAAACTAGTCGAGTGCCTATGCTCCCACAATGTAAATGAGCTGGAGGCTGAGCCACATTCTTGCTCTCTAGTGGTGTTCCCATCTCCTTCATCTCAATATTTTTTTCTCACACGTTTTCAATTTCTCAATCCTTGCCCTTCCCCGAGAATCCCTAAACATAGCAACACAGGAAATATGTTACAATTCAAAATCCCCAATTTCCCACCTTCACGTTTACGAAGACAATCACATGTCTTTACCATGCAACTTACATATTTCCAACGTCAACGCCACTTTATGGAGAGAAGCCCAACAAGTAGCAGGAGATTGTGAACAGCATCTTAAAAGCAAAAGATGTCCGAAGAGAAATTGGTATCATGGAGACGGATTGGCACTGATGCAAAGTAAAACCCTCCATCAGAGTGAACAATTTTGAGGAATTCACGCCGATTGTTGAAAGATTGGAGTCGGCTTTAGAGATGATTATGCATATTTGGAAGAGGGAAACAAAGGTGAACCAGGAGTCGAATGTAAATTCTCATATTGCAGGACATGCTAATGGAGATGGCGATGAACTTGAGTGAATGGAAAGTGAAATGGGTACCTGCTACAGTTAACACTGCGTTCTACTCTAATCTATTAAACATCAAAAGTGTCAGACGGGCTGCAGCGGGTTACAGAAGAACCTCACAAATTCCCAATTCAGAGTGACGGCCAAAGAAAAAGCTTTGTACAGTTGTTACCGAGAACAGATCAAAATTCAAAACCATGAATCAGCAATGGAGACCCAGAACAGACCCGTCTCTCACCTGAACAACAACAACACAACTCGCTTTGCCCTCCACCCGATGCGTGAACACCTTCAAAACCCTAACCCTACCTCCCAATCTCATCCTCGACTCGATCTCCATCGTCGGCTCCCTAACCCCCACGGCGCCGCGCACGCCGAGCGGCGCCGCCACTTCCACCGGAAAGGAGTCGACGGCGAAGGTGGCGAGCACGTACTGGGTGCAGCCGGCATCGATCCGTCCGGCCGGGATGAACACGAACCCGACCTGGGCGCCACCGTAGACCAGCTCGAGCGAGCTGTCGTAGTGGGTGAAGGCGTCGCGGTTAGGGTTCTTGACGGCAGCGTGCTGGGAGAAGGTGAAGTTGACGGCGGCGTTGGAGGTGGAGAAGGAGGGGAGCTTGACGGAATTCACGGCGATCTCGGGGGCTCTGGGCTTGAAGAAGGAGAAGTAGGCGATGAGGGCGGCGGCGATCACGAAGCCCAAGAAGATCGTGGCCACCGCGCATGATGCTAGATTTGTTGTCCGGCTGGATCTGCGTGATCTGTGCATCCCTCAGATTTTTCTGGTTTTGGTGTTTTTATCTCTCTTCATTTTCTGAAACCCCAATCTTATTATGATCTGGAGGAGAGAGAGAGAGAGAGAGAGAGAGAAGTTTCTTCTTTTACGACGGAAAGGTATTTTGACGTTCAATGTGAGCACTTTGTGTAAGAAATACGTTTGGCATAAACATCCCCAACTAATTATTTACTCCACTGCTTAAAAAATATAGAAAAATTAAACTTAATCTCCCCCATATTAGACTCAATTGCTAAAAATTTCTTTATAATTCAAAAATTAGTACATAATCCTTTCATCCATATTTCTGTAGTTTCAATGGTCCTATCGAAGTATATTTTTCCATCAAATTTAATGATCGCATTTCAATGGGCTTATAAAAGATTAATTTCCATGAATTTCACGGTTTGTTCTGTCACAAATTTTTTAGTGTTTAGAAGGAAATAAACAGACTTTAATTTCTCAAACTATCTCTTAACTAATTAACTGCTTAACATCTGTCATAATGGTTATTGACAAAACATGCGTTTTACATTTCTTATACCGTGGAAATTATATTTATTGTATCAAAAATACTAATATTTATAAAAAAGATATGAGAAGAAAACAACTAATATATTCACTTCCCATACATTATATTCGTGTAATTTATAAGAGATTGGAGGTTACAGTCTACAAGACAGTGGAGTCGTTAAAATTTCAAACAATCACTATGTTAATCTAAATCATTTCCTATCATTATAGAGACCGGCTCAGAAATGATCCTATTTCCTTCCCTGCTTTTTTTTGGGTGTTCCAACTTGCTTCCTTACTATTGGCAAAGAAATAGGATCATATCCGAATTCCAGCCAATCATGAAAAACAGGAACAAGGAATATTTGGATGTTTTAAGTGTCCAGGTATATATTTTTGAGAAACCTGGTCCTCTCTAAGGATTCGAGTTTGTACTAACAGCATGTATACATGGAATACCACTCAATTGAAACATCCCACATGTACAACTTTTTAACCTTAAATCAACCACAAACACGTTAAAATAATATTCAACCTCCAATTGCAAACCCCCTCAATATGATGCAAAACAGTCACTTGATGCCTTCGTAATAAGTTCCATTTTTTCTTTTTTGAATAACAAGCCCTATTACACCCCATGTTTCTCAATGGCAACTTGCTTAATTTGATGCCTGCTCATTAATTTCTTTCTTATCCACTCTACCACGTTGATTATCCCTTTATCTCTGGCTTTCAATGTGTGAGAGTTGAAGGATTCACTCATGTCATTCACGAGGATGTCACACTTGTGGTTCGTATTGAAATGAGGCCGTGTCCACCATTTTGGGCGCAGCTTCATCAACCATTGGTATGCATTGACATTATTCTCTATTTTAGGATCCGCCTTGTCAATTTCATTCATGTAATACTTCCACTCATTTGCATTCCTTGTACTAGCAGCTTTCCAGAATAGCTTTTTCAATTGTTTGCCCTCATATTTCTCTTTGAAGTTACTGTAAAAATGCCTAATGCAGTGCCTGTGATCTACATCAGGACAAAGTTCACTAAATTGATTCATGTAAGCCCTTTTGTTTATCAGAAATATATGTTCATCCCATTTCATTTGCCCACACAATGTCATCCAATAGCTCAGTCAAAAACAACTTCTTTGACTCCATACCCTCCTCTGCCTTAACCACCGTAATAGTCATAGGGAACATATTGTCATTCCCATCTCTGTCAACTGCAACAAGAAGAAGTTCGCCATATACACCGTTCAGGAAACATTCATCTAAACCTATTATAGGTTTATTGCTAACAAAAAATCCAACCTTTTTGTTCATGTACCTCTAATATAACCTAAGAAACATGTGAAAATTATTATTTGCGGACCTCTGAGTGGCTATCTTAATAACAGACCCTGGATTATGCATCTAAATAGTCTCACAGTAGTCCCAAAGTTTTTCATATTGAGCCCTCAAATCGCCTTCTATAGAATTTCAAGCCTTCCTTTTTGCCCGATACAACTGCCACTTGCTTACATTGTTGTTAATAGTCCTCCTTACATGCTTTTTCATTGCATCAACCTTCTAATCCATGTTATCTTTTAAGTCTTTTGCGTAGTGCTTAGCAAGATACCTAGAATCAACTAGGTGACAGTCATAAATCCGTCCACAAGTATGCTCCTTTGTCAATGATTTAATTTGTTTCACCTTGAATAGGGGATGCATGAATTCTCCATCCACACATTTCTTCGCACACGACATTTATCCCAGCATTTTAATCTCTTTTATAGGTTATGTCATACCCAGCTTTAATTGTACACACCACAAGGGCTTTTCTGAAAACTTAGGCATTTTCAAACTTCATTCCCACCTGTAATTGAGGATTTCCCATACAAGCATCTTCATTAAATTTGCGATCATCATCTCCCCCATGTTCTGACCCATGCAGACTGTGAAGCTCATCTTCAGTTCCAATATCCGACCACCCATCTTCCACAAAAAATTCAGAATCACCATTATTGTTAAGTTCAAGATGTTGTCATTTAATGACGTTAGGATACAATTATTCTTGGACCCATACTCCCTCTCTTTCTCAATTTGACATTGGTTTTGATTTTCTGCTCCAAATCTAGTTTTTTTTTTTTTTTGTCATTTATCACATGATCAATGTCAAAAACACTAGGATAAATAATTTCAATAGGATCACTTAGACTATCCACATATATAATAAACACAGTCAATCCATTGTATATATATTTATCATATCCACTGTATTCACTTCAGATTTGATGATTCTAATACCACCAGTCAACGAAAATCCTGGCATTCCATCGTAAAAGTTACAAACACTATATATTCCAAAGTGTTGAACAACTATGTCATGTAACTCAACTATTGATAGCTTCTCTGGGCCTCAATTTATATGAACCATTTTTCCTCTTACATGCCTAACATTTGGTTCCCATTCAAATTTCCCCTCATAATTGAACTCCCAAGTAACAAGTTCATAAGTGAATTATTTAATCGCTTAAAGATAACAAACATAAAAGACTGCAAAATAAATGCAAGCCAACAGGACAAAAATAAAAAGAAAAGAACCTAACTAGCAAAAATATTAGATTACTAGCGCACAAGCACTTTAATATTCGAAATATAATTTACGATTTGATTTTACTTTAAAGAAACGTGAAGCAATAAAGATAAAGAACCATACCAAACCGTATTTGTTAATGAATGATTGAACTGCCTTGGCCTTGGAAATTCTCAAAGCAGCTCCTTCCTCTGCCACCAAAAACCACCCATCTATTAGTAGATCTAAAACCCTATTGCAATGCCCCCCTCAATTAATAAAGCCTTAACTTATTTTAGACTAGAGAGTATGATTGTCATTTTCTCACTCTCTCTTAACAACGTAGGAAAGTTATATGGTGATTTTCAAAGTACGGAGATTCCACACAGATGGGTCAAACTATAGCGATGTTAAATGCAAAGACTTGAAAAAAATCTTTGGGGAAACCTTCTCTTCCCTGATTAATTACGTTGTATTTAATCTCTTTAGCTTCCTTTCTTTTCCCACAAAATAATTCTTTTGTATTTAATTAGATATATTTAAGAAAGAGCAAAGACTTGAAAAAATCAATTTTTTTTTTACAAAGAAAAGAAACAAGTTTTTATTTTTCTTAAAAAAATAAGATTTTGAATTTCTAAAAAAAATAATTTTAAAAAAATAATTTTTTAAAAACTATTCTTGGCAAGAAATACTTTTTTTTGTAACATATTTTTCAAATTTAATGAAGATATATATATATATAATATTCCAATTTTTATTTGAAATTTATTTTTAAGAAATGGAAAAAAATATTTTTCAAAAAAAAAAAAAACTCGGATTCCGTTTATCCATTTTCAAAGACATACTCCACCCGTCTCAAAATAACTGTCCCCTTTCTATTTTACGTATAGATTAAAATAATATTTTTTAACAAATGATCTTTATTCGTCCTAATATTGATTATGTTTCCGGCCACATATTTATACATTTAATGCTGGATAGGGGGAAATAAATCCTATATATATATATATATATATATATGTGTGGGGGGGGGGGGGGGGGGGGGGTGAGAGAGAGAGATTTATATAAATCTCTTATTTATTGAATAAGGGCAACCATGGAAGCATAGGATAAAAAATAATATAATATTAGAAATTCAGCAATCCTTTTAGGATAAACCAAAATAAGAATGTGGACAATTATTTGGGGACGAGGGAATATAAGATTTGAAAAAAATGAAAAAGGAGATACATTAAAAAAAATCTCAAATTCCATTTTTATTTAAGCGATTCTAATGTATTTCAAAGAAATAATTTTTTTAGTTAAAAATTCAATTCTTTTAATGGGAGAACAAAATCCTGTTTTCAAGAAAAAGAAAATGGTTTCCTTTATTTCTTAAAAAATTCGTCTGATTTTTTTCCACTCTTTTCACTTTATCAAACATAAGTAATTAAATGTAGTAATTATTTTATGGGAAAGAAAAGAAGTTAACAAAGAATTAATACAAAGTAACTAACGAGGAGGAAGGAGTTACACTCATGTTTTAAAAACATGAAAAACATGAGTATAACTGGCCGTTGACCGATATGACTCATTGCATATAATGACAAAATATGAGTTTAAGGTGGCGTTTGATAAAAAAAATGATTACCACCTAAACATTGAATACAAGTCTAAATTCTAGAGATTGGTTTAGGTTGTATCTAGAGATTTTAAGTCTGAATTTTTAAAGTTGTTTGATTGCACCATGATTGAAACACCTAAGTACATGCGTTTTCCAGTTATACCTTTAACCATTATTTAAAACAAAACTATTTGATAAAAATATGTGGATAATTAAGTTGATTAATGTTGTTTTGTATTTTTCAACATAAATCAAATTAAAATTACAATGGAATACATAAGATCCATTAATATATTATAACATAATAAACAAATCACATTATAACACAGCTACATCACATCTGCACCCCTATTTTGCATTAACTGAAGTGCTATTTCTTCATGTAATCTAATCATGAATTCTTGGTCTTGTGCACTTTATTGTGTACCACTTAGTTCAGGCCCAGTCCCATTTTCTTGAATTTGTTCTATATCATACACATCATGATACTCAAATTCTTCAAATAACTTATCATGCAATGCCTTATCCTTTATGAAATTGTGAACCGCAGAACAAGAAATTACTATATCCCTTTTAACATCAAGGTCAAAAGGAGCCATCCATTTCATGATTGCAAATCTAGACTTAAGATGTCATACGATCGCTCAATAACATTTCTAAGCTTTGCATAAGCATGGTTAAATTTCTCCTCTTTAGTCAAAGCATGTCTATAATGGAAGTCCCCTAACCAATACTTTACATTGTGATATGGTGGCATAAATCCACATGTGAGAGTATGCAACATCACAAAGATAATATTTATTTGTCTAATAGATAAACCAATAAATCACATAAAATTGATGAATATAACTCATAAAAGGTTCAAAATATACCCGATTAAGAAATTGCAAAGTTGTTATTTGGGTCAGATACAACCTCTTGTAACACCCTTGCATCATGTGCTACCCTTTCTTATCCAGCCCAAACAAATGTGAATACCATGTCAAAATCACATATTGCTAGTACATTATGCGATTTTGACAGCATTCACCCTTCCCCCATCCTCAAAAGCTTCTTGTTTTTCTATAGGAACAATGGTAGGTATCAATGTCCCATCTAGTGCACCAATTGCTCACTACATTTGAATTTTCATAAAATGAAGCAACAACAGTATATATTAACATCAATTGCAAACAATAGCTAAAGTGTAAATAGGTACCTTAAATACATGTCATAGTCCTTTATGTTGACCAGACATATTTGAATTTGCACTAGTTGGTGCGAGTGCTATCATGTTGCATGCAAACTCAATCATTTTGTTTAGTACCTTACAAAAATACACATGGATAGTTTGTAAAGAATGCTAAAATCTACGCTTAATTACTGAATATCGCTCAATATAGCTTATAGTTATAAGAAATATAGTCATCTTCACTTCTGCTGAGATATGTCGACTATCTTCTAGCCATCCTTTTTGTCTAAAATGAATACATATTTGGGCATATGCTTCACGAGACATGTGTATCACCTCAATGCATTGTGTGTCAGAGCTAGTCAAAAGTTTTGAAGTAAAGGCATCTCCACTCAACCTAGAGTTTGTGTCCCTAATTCTTGACACATGTCTTGAAGCTTTTCTCTTTGTGTACAAGTACATCAGCATTTATTCAACATAACGAAAGCCACTATCAACCATAATCCAACATAATGTAAACTAACATTTAAGATTAATATGAACTGTTATCATTCATAATTCAAAATAAAGCTAACATCATTAGTGCAATCATTCAAAAGTGTGGAAATACGCCTAAATACATAGAACTCATAACACCATGCCAACATCTAAAATCCAAAAGTTGACACACATATAGCAACCTTGAAATCAACATCCAAAAAGTAATCAAAAGCATACAGATTGGCATTTACAGAAATCCTAGTTTGCGTTCAACTAGATCAATCTATCCCCATCGAAGCATGATCATTGTCCCTAAGCATCATCCAAGTGTCCCTATAATTTTGGCTTTCACCAAAGATTGCCACAATACGTTCAATACTTTGCCCATTTTTGAATCCAAATCAGAAGACAAAACCTTTTTCTTTTTTTTCTCACTTTTTTCCTGTGTAGGTGAACTAAATCCATTGGTAGCATGGGGTTGAGCTCCTAGAGTTTGAGGGGTGTGATCTTTGTTGCCAATGCTAAACTCAATTTGCGTAACTAGGGGTAACTTTAAGGAAGGAGCGCAAACCACTTGGCTTGTGCCTGGCTTAGGATTGTTGTAAGTAGGTTCCCAACTTGTAATTCCAATTGTAGCACTACCTTCATATAGTGCTTTTCACAGCTCATGAAATGACAAACCACCCATCTTGTAGGTTTTCTCTTTTGGATGCACCAGTATTGAAATGGGCTAAATAAATGCTAAATAAATAAATTAGAAAACTAATTACCCATAAGGAAATGATTGATGTACTTTTATGTACTCATTGAATTACACAAACATCAAGTTAAACTCGTTTGTTTCAAAGTTGTAAGAAACATTTCTAGGTTTTCCAAGTAATATGACCTAAGCCTGATACTTGTCTTTCATGTACTTAAAGTCATTTTTCATTTGCTTTCGGGACGACTCTCTACCAAACTTTCTCCAATTGTCTTAGCGACCCTAGGCCAAGACTTCGGCTTTAAGCTACTTCCTTGCCTACCATATTGCCTAATTTCTTCGAGACACCGTTCTAAGAAAATTTGGAGAAGTCTTCCAACAAAATCATTGTCTCCACTAGATTGCCCCATTTCCTAATAATATGGTAATAATTCATCACATAGTAATAATGCAACTACATTGCATCTAGCCTAACAATCAAATGGTTAGTTTTAATAAACTAAAGATTTTATCTGCAACGCTTAAAGGCTACTCATACAAAATAAAATAAAATAAAAAATAAAAAAATGAAAAGTTTTGTTTAAGACACAATTACTGTCTGTGGGGGATGGTTTAGGACAGCACCACACCTCTAGTTCTCATTTTGTTTATATTTTTGCTACTGTTTCAAGCCAACATATCTGAGAGGCAGGGGTAGGTTGTTGCCATTCACAATAGGAATGGAGGTCTAGCTAACCCTACTTCTATTAATGATGGTGATTCCCTTCAATCCTCAAATAGATGACATTATCATTTCCCATTCTCCCATTCCTTGCACAAGTCTGGAAGAGATCTTAAACATCTTAGTTCTCAATATATGCTGGATTTTCATCAAAAGAATAAAAATGCCTATATTTGAGTCTCAGTTATAATGGTAAAAGCCACTCTTTATATGATTCTCCCGTTTTTCCAAAAGAAGTATTAATAAACTTGAAAATGATTACTTAGAAAGGCAAAACAAAACAATACAGGCATCAGCAACATTCAGAAGAAAAATGACACTTGAGCCAGTAAGATCTAAATCCATTTAAGATTTATTGCTTGGTAAAAAAAAAAGAAAAAAAAAATGTTTGCATGAGGTAATAGTACATCAGGGTAATCCAAACAACTCAATAAAACATATAGAATCCATAGGAATAAATATACAGATGAAATCATTGTAACAAACAATATATCTTTCTTTCTTCGATCATAATCTTAATTTCTTTAATTAGACATGAACATGTCTTAAGCAATCATTGTATATAACTACAAGTCATATAATAACCATGCGTAAAACCCCAAAATTCACAAATTCGATCTTGATAAATCAAAATGAAAATCTCACTTGTGAAAGATGAAACTCTGTGTGGCAGACAATCCATTCTACAATAGACTGTGCAAAAAGATTAGAAATACAAACGCATAAAACCCTAGTTTGCTCTACCACTCTTCTTAATTGCTTGAATTCTAAAGAGAGAGATGAATAGAGGGTAGAAGAGAGAGCTTACATTGGCTTTCATTGCGTGATGGAGTGGATTCTTGTGCTCAATAATGAAAATGGAGATAGCGATGGAGCGGAGAGAACATAAAAGCATGATGACCTGGAGGAATAAAGGGTTTGGTTAGGGATGGAAATATAAGAATTTTTAAGGGGCATTTTTGTCATTTGCGATCTAAATTGCATGTCTGGCTGAATCAATGGAAAATTTTTTCCTAATTCAGTTAGACCTAATGAGAGGGTATTCAAACCCGTAAACAAACACACTTAATATGGCCTTGTCTAACTGAATCAGACATTGGCCCAATTTAGAGGTCAATGAGAGCTAACAAATGCCACCTCAGTTGTAGTTGATTGATGTTTCATGTTGCCCACCATGACAAGTGTGTTAGTGCGGCATGAGGGGAAAAAACCAATGAACTTATGTTTGCAAAACATGAATATAAAAACATAGAAGAAACAGTCTTTCGAGAACCCTTTCAAAGGTGGAATATGTTTAGAAAACCCTTCTTAAATTGGGAAAATTCTAAGAAAAAATTCTTGTTTTTTGGTGTTCACTTTTATTTATTTTTGTTTGTGGATTTCTCTAATAAAATTATTTTACTCACTATAATAACGAAAAGACTAATATGCACTCATTGCAATTGCACCTTGTGATGTTTAAAAGAAAACGTGAACCCAAAATGAAGTCATTTTGTATTTTTTTATTTCTCTTTTTATGTATGCACTACACCTAACTTAGGTACAGTAATTGCGTCAAAGGTAAGCCTTTATAATAATAAGTAAAGTTTTTCTGAAAATAATTATATTAAATTTATTCTTATTATACTTATAATAAATTTTATTTTATTTTATTTACTATTTTAAAAATATATTAAAAATGATACCTCATAAGAATAATAATAGTATGATATGTATTATTATATTAAGTATTGAAAATGGCCCTACTTCCTCAAAATGAATTTTTTAAAAGTAGCCCCCCAAAAAAAGCATTTTATAGATATACCTTACTTTTTCAAGGTTTGCTTAAACCACCCAACATATTTGAAATCGCACTTTAAAAGTGCGCTTTCATGTTCGACACTCGTAGATACCTGCTGACACGCTTAAAAAAAGAGATATTACACTTTATAAGTGTGTTTTCAAAATTAACTTTTAGAAGTGTGACGACTTAAGAGAAAAAGTTTATCATACCCTCTCCTTTTTTGAGTACTTTGAGAAGAAGCTCAAAAACATTCCCCAAATAATACAAATTTTTTTCCCAAAAAGTAATTGTACAGATATAATTTTTTCTAATATAGATGTTGGTCTCGCAATATTGAACTGCGAGACCTTTTTATTTGTTCCAAAACCCTTTTTTTTTTGAGTCTCATAATAATGAATTCAGAAACTAAGTTTTTAATTTCAGTCTTGCAGCTTTGGGAAACTTTTTTTTTTTTTGGTATTATTCCGGAATTTTTTTCAAAATGTTCCTCAAAGTTCTTCAATTTGGTGGACCCGCGTTCCCCTCCCCACTCTCCTTAAATGGCCCTTCCCCCCGCCCGGGGCGGCGCAATCCTGTCCTTTTTATTCCAATTTTCAATTTGATACTTTTCGAACAGTGAGCATCACAGTTATCAGACGCCGAATTGGTCTTGTGGGTTGACCTCTAATGTTAGCCCTACAGATATATTGGCCTGGTCAAATTATTGAGCACAATGTAAAATGCGTGCCATGCGACTACTGTAATTAAATATAATTTTTTAAAAAATATAAATAAAGAGAAGGAAGAATAGTGGAGTTAAAAAAATATTTAATACGATGTAATTAGTGAGGAAGAAAAATACGGTCAAACACCATATTCCCTTGGGAAATTGCTGGGGAGGGGCACCCTACCAGTAAATTTTTCTGAGAATAATTCTTTCAAAAGTTAAAGCTAATTTATATTTTTTTCTACTGCAAATAATGGCTTTACTGTTAAAATTAGTGCTAATTTAAACTTGTGCTTTTAAATGGCGAGTTTAAATTTCTTCCGGTCAATGACAGTTGCATGCTTACTTGCATAACTACTGGTAGGTGCATCAGTGCGTTACAACAAATAAAAAAGTAATACTTATGGTTTTAAATTTTGAGTTTAAAGAAAATGAGGGTATTTTTGGGAAAACTTCGGGAAGGTTTCGGGAAGGTACAGAGTTTGCTATGTGTGTTCAGTGTTTTGTTTTTGACCATAAAGCGCGCGTGCCAAGTAAAATTTTCTTACGATGTCGACTTGTTTTTCAAAAATATTTCCACCAGATTCAAACACCGACTCGGCTCTTCCCCATTTTCCCGTCTCTCTCTCTCTCTCAGACTTTCTACTCGTTTTCTCGTCTCCCAAACGCAACCCACCTTCTCTCTTTCTCAACGGAGTCGCCCCTAAGTCTGCGATCCGCCTCCTGAATCAGATCGCGGATTCCAATTTCTGTCCCAACACCAGGCCGATTCGCACATCCGACCAGGTCTCCCTCGCCCATGGAGAATCTGATCTCTCTTGTGAACAAGCTGCAGAGAGCCTGCACTGCGTTGGGCGATTATGGCGAAGAGAGCGCCTTGCCTACGCTCTGGGACTCTTTACCAGCCATCGCCGTTGTCGGTGGCCAGGTCTCATCTCGATCCCCCCCCCTCCCTTTACCTTCTTGATTGTGTGTTGATTTTTGTAGATCTTCACTGAAAACTTGTTCGGTGGATTCGTAATATAGATGGATTTTTTTTTTAATTCGCTTGTTTCGCTAGTGCTATTTTGAGTTTGGTGAAGTTGCTCGTGTAAACTTTCGACCTGTGGTTGTCGTCTCTAAGTTTGTGACTCTGTTGATGTGAGCAATGCAGATCATTACACTTTTTTGAGGTTTATTTTGCATTCTTCGTCGTCTGAGTTCTTATTATAGCAGCTGAAGATGTTTTAGCTGGGGAGGCATTTATCAGATCTGGACTATGATGAGTAATTTAGATCGTCTCACCCTTTTTAAATTAGGGTTTTCTGATTGGAAAAGTTCGCTGTTTATTTGAATTTTTTGAGGCGGTTTTTTTTTTTTCCCTATTTTAGACGCCTACTTGGTTGTGACTACCTTTTGCTTTTCAAAAACCTGATACTGGTGCGTTCTTATACGACAGTTATTTCTTCAATTGTTCTAATATGATAAGGCAAAAAGTTGCTGAGAAACTTAAGGCACTTAATTTTATGAATTTTATCTTTTGAAGAGAGTAAATCATCATGTGATATTTGATTGAGAGTTTTAATCAAAATGTATTTGCTGGATGGGGCTATTATTGTAGCCTCGCCCTCTGTTGACGTGTAAGGGATGTAGGTCTACATATAAATATAATAAGCTTTTTCTTATTAGTCATGTATTTGGACTTCGCGTTGGACTTTGTTGTTGCTATTGTTGTTGTCAGTCATGTTAGATGGAAGACCATTATGTAAGTGGGGCTGTCAGTAGGGGGAAACCATGAAAGCTAAAAGGGCGGATCTGCAGGGGTTAGGGAAGGGTTGATTATGGTTATCAACATTTCCTGTACATTGTTTTTACTTAGAGTTGTTTCATGAAGGAGCAACCTCTGGTTTTGCCACGGGTCCCAACCTTTGCAACTCACACAAAGTGGGTGGCTTTGTGCATTGTGGTCTGCTAATCATGAAAGTTAATGATACATTATAGAAAATGGTTGGTTTTGCTTTCAGTTCAAACTTAGTGTCATGGGAGAAAGTAGTTTTCAATTTATTATTTTTTTGATGAACCAGTACAATTCTCCAAGATTTGTTGGCTTCTCCTTCTGAATTTTTATTTCATTTTATAGAGCTCCGGGAAGTCCTCTGTACTGGAGAGTATTGTTGGAAAGGACTTTTTGCCTCGTGGATCTGGTAACTATGTTAATGATTTTGATTGTTCCATCGTACTGCAGCCATATACACATGCAGGCACACACAGAACACCCAAACATGCACATGCATACGCAAACAAGGTCAGAATAAACTAAGAACTTGTAAAGCTGCAAGATTTCATCTTCAAATGCTGTAATTGTGTAAATGATACAGCACATTGTATGCAGGGATTGTTACAAGGCGTCCTCTTGTCTTACAGCTTCACAGGATCGATGAAGGGAGGGAATATGCGGAGTTCCTTCACCTACCAAGAAAAAGATTCACTGATTTTGGTACAATCTTGTCCGGATGTGCTATTTGTCAATCAACCATTTTTATTTTTTTACTTGACTGGTTATTTTAGGATCACAAATAGCACCATGGAATGGAATGCAACACACTTCCTATCTATTTCCAAAAGTTATTACGTATATCCTGCCATTTCCTTTTCGTCTTTAATAACTCTTTTGCCATAGCTTAGACTGATTACCTGTATATCATGCAGCTGCCGTACGTAAGGAGATTGCAGATGAGACAGATCGAGAGACTGGCCGTTCTAAACAAATTTCCACTGTCCCAATTCATCTCAGTATCTATTCTCCTAATGGTGAGATAGGGCTGTCGGTTTTGTTTCTCTGTGGTGTTTTAATTATCAAGTTATTAGAATACATTGTTGTTAGATCGAGAGGTAGAATCTAAAGAGAGTATTTTCATAGAATTGACTTATGCTTCAAACTAATATTTCCGGAGCAGTCTTAGGGTTCAAAATAAATTTGTTTAGGTACCTGGATGTAATTTCAAAAGTAGTATTGAAAAGATATAGTAACAATATAATGCACTGTAAGCACTGGTAGATGGTTTTGAGCAGTTGCTTTCTGGTTTCTTGTTCTACCATTGAAATTCCTAACCTCTTTGAAATTGATCACCTTGTTCCTACCCGATGCACTGATATGTCTCCATTGCACATGCTTAAGCCACCCTAGATGGCATTCTGTTATCTTGTTCTCAATGAAGCTATATCTAGCTTTAAATTATTTAAATAATCTTGTTTGTAAAAATAATTGATGTATTAATTTATAGAAAAAATTACTTTAGAAGAGCAATAGATTGGTCTTCTTACCGGAATATGTGCTGGGAAAAAAAAGACTTGAACATGTAATTTATGGTGAATGGTGGCGAGCATGGGTAGGTCAGTATCTTGAATTTGGCCTATTTTAGGAAATTATATAAATGATTAACATAGATATAAGGTAAAATTTGAGAACAAATTAAAAACAATGTGTCTTACATGCAAATCCATGCCCTGTCGTTTCTGGGGTTTCTCCTTTTCACATTTTGACTATCATGAGCTTCTTCAAGATTATGTTTGTCTACCCTCTTCTCCTGTCTCCAATATTCAACTGTTGCTTATTGCTAAATAGTATCTGTTCATGCTGTCTTATTTTGTTTTCCTTATTTGTTAATTTTAACCTTGACAGTTGTGAACTTGACACTGATTGATCTTCCTGGACTTACAAAAGTAGCTGTTGGTGAGACATGCACCTTTTCACATTGCAATTCTTTTTTGTTCAATAAGTATATGAGATAGATTATATTTCTCTATTCTGTTGTACTGACTAATTGATGACTATTATTAACTGAGTGTTTCAGAGGGTCAACCTGATAGCATTGTACATGACATTGAGAATATGGTTCGGTCCTATATCGAGAAGGTAATCACTGCTAGAGAGTTTATGATTTCTTTCTTATGCTTTAAGGGCGAGTTTGTCTGAGCTTAGTTTTATTTTTTTCCACTAGAAAAGCTCTTTTCAACAAAAAACTAAGGCGTTTGACAAACCTCCACGAAGCTCACAATGGCTTTCTGAGAAGCTCAAATATGCCTACGAATACTAGAAAACAGCTTTTTGGAAACGTTATAATAAATAGCTTATTTGAAAAACTATTTTTTGCTTTCTGAAAAGCCAAAAAAGCTTTTTATAAGCTCCCCCAATCTGGCACTAAAGCTGATGTCTAACATTTAAATCAACCTTGTTGCTCTTCAGTATTCAAAAACTTTTCTGTTCAAGTCAGTTGGTACATGAAATTATATAATTCAGTGAATTCCCATGAGTTAAGGATGCTAACCTCTAGACAATTTGTTAGGTTGTATTCTTTGAACTAGTGCATTTGCCTGTTCTGTACAGTTTCAATGGAGCAATGCATTTTCTTACACTTTTAAACACATGTTTGGGCCTTGAATAGCTTCTTTTGTTTCACTTTGGGTTTTCAAGAATTGTGGCATGAAACACTTCTTAGTTATCTGTGGGGGGGATTATATTGATTATGTCTTATCTTTCAGCCCAACTCTATAATTTTGGCCATTTCTCCTGCCAATCAAGATCTGGCTACATCAGATGCAATCAAAATTTCTCGTGAAGTAGATCCAAAGGGTAAGAGATTTCATGAATTTTTAAATTTATACTAACATGTTTGTTTTAAGTGCACATGTTATTAAAAACTCTTATAGATTGATTCATGATGTTGATCACTAGTATACATTTTTGTCATTTATAACATGTTATTCTTTCAGAGTTTTAAACCTATGGTAATGAATTTTATTCATAAAATATTTTAAACCTTATGATGATTCCTATCCTATCATCATTTCCTTGTATTCAGTTCATGCTTTGGATTTAAAATTTTAAAACCTCCACTTTCAGGAGAGAGGACATTCGGTGTTTTAACAAAGATCGATCTTATGGATAAGGGTACTGATGCGGTTGATGTAAGTGATGTATTTTATGGTATAAAAGCGTTGTGAGTTGTTTTATGTATTATTCAGAAGTTCCCCTTTCTTTAGGAATATTTTGTAACATGAAGCATGCTTTTTTTCCGTACATAACGATTCCCTGTAATATCCTTTTGTTTATCTTTTGACTTTTGCTCTGAAGATATTAATTTTAAATATTGGTCAAGTGTAAATTGGCTTCCATCTCTAATCATAGGTGTATGTTTTCTTTTTTCTATATGTGGGTGTGGTTCAGTGGGGGAGCTTAACATATATTCTCTTCTGTAACTGCTCCTCTCTGGTTCTGATACTTGCAGTAGATGTGGCAGAGTATTTAGTGTGGTGTAAACAAATATATTACATGCACCTCAGCATCAATATTTTTTGTATTGAATTTTGTTTTGTTTTTGCTATGTCTTTATATTTTCATGCAGCAATAACGTGGTATAGCATTTTGAGATTTTATTGTTCTGACATATATCATGTCGTTGAAAGTACTTGAGGTTGTTAATGTGGCTAATCCATTCCTTGATTTCTATTAGATCTTGGAAGGAAAATCATATCGGCTGCAGTTTCCTTGGATTGGTGTTGTCAATCGCTCTCAAGCTGACATTAACAAAAGTGTTGACATGATTGCTGCTCGTCGTAGAGAGCGGGAGTATTTCTCTAGTAGTCCTGAGTACAGGCATCTTTCTCACAGGATGGGTTCGGAGCATTTAGGCAAGATGCTTTCTAAGGTACGCAGAAAGTCTAGTTATTGTTTTAACATATGCAAATCGAATCCTTTATATATTAAATGGATATGATTGATGCGATTTGTGCTTCCACTGGCTGTTTCTCTCCTGTTAGCAGTTTTAATCCAAACTATTTACTGTTCTGGTGGTTACGATTGTGATGATACATGTTGAAATTTGCAGCATTTAGAAACTGTCATCAAGTCTAGAATCCCAGGCCTTCAGTCTCTTATCAACAAAACCATTGCTGAACTGGAATCAGAGTTAAGCCGCCTTGGGAAGCCTGTCGCTACTGATGCTGGAGTAAGCTTGCTTTATTCTTTTTGTTAATGTTTTCCCTTCTACCGTCTTACTTTTTCGACTAGTTTAATCAGGAATCAGCTAAGCGAATTCTGTAACAAAATTTAAGTGGCTTAATTGTTAGGCTACTGCAGTTTGGGGCACTTTATCCATACTTCAGAGTTCATGGTGCATGCATAACATTATTCCTTGCAATATGAAGTAATAATATTTTTACATTTTCATGACCAATGCAGGGTAAGTTATACATGATCATGGAAATCTGTCGGGGCTTTGATCAAATTTTTAAAGAACATCTTGATGGAGTGTATGTATCATATTAAGAACTTCAGTTTTTTTTTTAAATTTGTTTTTAGTTTTATTTTGTAATTTATATTTTCTTATGTTTCAGTATTCTGACTTTATTTGCATGCAATTGGTTTTGACTTATCTGCAGGCGGCCTGGTGGTGATAAGATCTATAATGTATTTGATAATCAGCTTCCTGCTGCTTTAAAAAGATTGCAATTTGACAAACAGCTTTCAATGGAGAATGTACGGAAGCTAATTACTGAAGCTGATGGATATCAGCCTCATCTAATAGCTCCTGAACAAGGTTATCGCCGTCTCATTGAATCTTCCTTGGTTTCTATTAGAGGACCAGCAGAGGCAGCTGTCGATGCGGTATTTCTCCTGTTTTACAGTTACTTCCTTCATTGTACAGCGCTGTATGGTTACAGTCTCAGAAGTCTTTCATTTTTTTTTTGTTGATAGGTTATCATCCTTTTGGGGCATCTATCTGCCCCCTATTGATGGCAAGAAAGATTGTGTTTGTTTGTGTTCGTATGTTTTTTTTCCCCCTTTGTTTGTTTGTTTGTTTTTGTATTGGTTTTCCTTTTTTTTTTTTTTTTTTTTTTTTTTTTTTTTTTTTGCGGTCAATGAGATTCTTTGAAGTTACATTTCTGGTAATGACCAACAATTCATGGACTAAAGTAAATTTTGACTCTGCAAAGCGACCAATTGGTCCCCAAAGCCTAATTTGTTGGTAATTGGATGAACAATGTATCCTAATACCCCCTTCACATCTCAACCCCATAACAAATAATATCAAATATGAAATAATAAACGCATGATCTCCATTGCTCGAGGTAACTTCACCTTAAAAGTTTTAGGTTAGGGAATTCATCATGCTAGAACAATAAATTTTAGCTCATATCTCTTAAATTGCAATTAGTGATGCCATAAGACTGGTGAACTTGATTAATTGTTTCTCTATTTAAGAGAGGGTTCATTATTATATCTCGTAAATTTGGTTATTAATTTTATTTTTAAGTGTCTAATATATCTCATTTCTTTTTGCATATTTTGATTCATTTTCCCCTCATAAACTGCTGTCAGGATTTGCAATCCTGCCCATTGTGATGTGTCTATAACTTCTGTTAGATTTTCTTTACTGTTGTCTTCTCTTTCTGAGAATTGTGTCGCATGTAAGTTCGATATTGAAATCTGGGAGAAAGAAGTTTGGGCTTGCTCCCCATTACTATTGATGTAGTGTTTTACAGGGAGAGGACTGCTCATCACTTCTTAATACATTCTGTGCATGATTCCAGGTTCATGCTTTATTAAAGGAGCTGGTTCACAAGGCTATGAGTGAGACGATGGTTAGTCCTTCGATGCTTACAGTTTGATTTATGTACTGTTACACAGGTCAACATTCTTTCTGCGGAAAGCTTAGGCATCTAGAGAATGGGCTGAGAAGTTGAAGGTTTTTAGTCACTGAACACGATCAACTTCCTTTGATCTTCTATGGTCACCTCTTCACCTGCATGACTATTGCATGTGTATGACGAGCCACTTGAGAGAAGTGTAGATGAAAAAACAAAGAGGGGATTGGGGTTGAGTGGAAGGGGTAGCTGTGGTGTATATTTGAGTCTCTGAGGAAGAGGTATTTTAAGGCTTTGAATTTCTGATTGGGCACCTTTTTGTTGGACAGGAGCTAAAGCAGTATCCCAGTCTTAGAGTTGAAGTTAATGGTGCTGCATGCGACTCATTGGAAAGGATGAGGGATGAAAGCAAGAAAGCAACCTTACAACTGGTTGATATGGAATCCAGTTACCTTACAGTTGATTTCTTCCGGAAGCTTCCTCAAGATGTTGAGAAGGGTGGAAACCCTACGCATTCCATTTTTGATAGATATAATGATTCATATCTCAGGCGTATCGGTAAGTAAATTAGGACTAACAAGTTAAAATTAGGACTTTGCACGAATTATAAATTGTTGCTTCTGGGCTTTGTGCCATTATAGTTGTGGTGTATATGAAAATAATTTTCTCTTTTAAACATTTGCAGGAACAACTGTCCTATCTTATGTCAATATGGTTTGTGCGGGTTTGAGGAACTCAATTCCAAAGTCCATTGTGTATTGCCAAGTGCGCGAAGCAAAGCGGAGCTTGCTTGACCACTTCTTCACTGAATTGGGTGTTAAAGAGGTGAGGATTCTTAAACTTCTAATTCCCTGAAAAATTTCTTGTTTTATTAGACTCGATGCTCATATCCATATACACAAGGACACGTGTGGTATTCAGTTGCAAGTTTGCCTTTAAACCTGATTTTTCTGCAGATGTGTCCTGATATGTATAGACATGAGCACCAGAATTTTCTACCTGATTCCCTATCTCTGATCCTTTCGCTCTTTGAAAAGTGTATCTCAGAAAATGTACCTGTTTTTCTGACTTGTTCTACAGGCAAGACAATTGGGGAAATTGTTGGACGAGGATCCGGCGATCATGCAACGCCGTCAAAACCTTGGGAAGAGGTTAGAGTTATACAGAAGTGCCCAAGCTGAGATTGATGCAGTAGCCTGGTCCAAGTAGTGAGGAGTTATATATGTGTAATATTTGATCCTCTTCAAACAAATGAGCTTTAGCAATAGGATTGTAATTCTTTGATTTATGAGGGACAGGTTTTGATTTCACAGGGAATGTTCCATAGCTTGTTTGCCATGTGTTCCTCAGCCCGAGTACCTGCATTCCCATATGATTTGTTGTTATGAGCTTGTGATTGTATTGACTATATTTTGCATATGACAGGATTAATTTTAAAGGCCTCCTGTGATTAGATTTATTTTTTAAGGGACTTATTATGATTAAAGGGTTCCAGTGCTTGCTCTTAATAGGATCTGAATGTTGGTATAATTTAAATTGATCAGATGTGGAGCCATTCAGTTTGGTTGGACCCCTGAATGAGTCTGCAAAGGCTCTGAACAGACCAATTATTGGCCAGATGGTAAAAGACAAAATGCCTCTCACAATCCCAATATCTCCTTTGTTAGCATTGCAATTTGGGTTTCACTTTCGTTAAACTAGGTTAACCCAATGCTAAGAATTTGGTATTCCAAATTCAATCATAAATTTCCAACTGAATAATTTTATGGGCATAAAAGATTTTACAGTAATGTCATAAAAAATCTATGTGACAAAAATTCAATGAAAGGTGTTTAGTAAATGGTAAAATGTGTTATTATAAATTTGTTGTCTCGTATGCTTTTTATAACTTTATTGTGAAATATTTTATGCACATAGCGTAGTTCTTTCCATCATAAGTCTCAACCAAATAAACAAGTTTGTGGCGACTCTTCCGGTGCAGCTCCTTTAGTCAAAAGAATAAAAGAGTGATAATAAATAATAATAATATTATTATATATCCATTTAATATAAAACTTCAAAATATTTAATGGACTTAAATTAAATTAATTGCAAGTTTAGTAAAAGTGAATTTGAGCCAATTAAATTCAGAAATGTATAATATGCCTTATGAGAAAAGAAAATAAACCATTGTATTGCATCTAATTGTATTTATAGTTAATTTAATGCAATTCAATATTTTAAAAATATATTAAATTGATATCTCATAATAAAATAGTGATATAATATTCATTCTTATTCTTATTCATATTTTATCGTTATTATTACTAGAAATATAGACTGGTCCACAGGGTTTCATATTTATTTCTGATAATTAACACCGATTAATGGAATAAAAAAGGACAACTAAGAACTTAACTTAAATAACTACTGAATTGTCTCATTTTGTAACTTTGATGGTCAATTTGTACCACTTGAAATTATCCATTATTGACAACATTGGTGGCCTTGGGGTAAACCAATTTTCTAAAAAGTTGACTAAAAAACTTCATTTGACCCAAAAGATGGTAGCATGGGAAAGTTTTAGTACATAATGGTATATTTTTAAATTATTTTAAAAAATAATTATTTGTCAAATGTGTTTGGTTTGACAATCTCATATTCTCAATCGACATCACAATCTCAGAGATATGATATATGAGAGTGTTATATGTAAAATATGACATTGTTATGTTTGGCATGCTTAGTCAAATTCATTGGATTATCACATTATGTTTGGCAGGGAAAACTAAATTCCATAATGTGTAACATTAGCATGACAGGTTTTTCTTCATTAACACACTTCTTTTTAAAAAAAAAAACTATATTCACAGGTTAAATGTAGTAAATTATTTACATGATAGTAATATTAATTTTCAAAGTGAAACACTAAATATAAAAGTTTTGTTTGTCTTCGTTGGAAAGAACAAATAATTTAATTCATTCATATACTAACTAAAAATAAATTTCATATCATAAAATAACAAACTTCTAGAAATATTATATGTTGTATGAGCCATATAGATAAATAAAGAATTATGTTCATTTTTAATGGTACCTTAAACTTTTTAATTCAAATACACCACTCGAAATCTCACCTTCTTACATCTCTCTTGGGAATGCGACGCTCCATTTTTTTTTTTATAGATGTCACATTATCTTATGGTAAATACTGAAATATAATATTTTTGAACAGATTTGGAGCAAATTTAATGAAACCAGCGTTTCATGCCCTGCTTGAAGCTTTCACACCCATTCTCTCTTTTCCACATTATACATTGGTCACAACGGATAAGTAAAATAGAGCGAAATGCCCCTGACTTAGGCACTTTTTGGAGCCTACATAGGCGTTTACTTGAAAATTTTAACAATATGAACATTTAATTTTTACACGATTAGTGCTAAAACACCCTTTTCATTTTAATAGTAAAAAATTTAAGGCCTGATCAACTTGTTCAAATTTACTTGAATTTTTTACTGTTAGAATGAAAGCCGTGCGCTAGCACAAAATATGAAAAAATTGATGGGCTCTGATATTTTTTTAATACTCTTAAAATTCATATAGTGAAAATTTTTAGATTAAAAGCTATGTGAGCCCCATAAAAATGATAATATACCTAAGTTAGATGAGCCACGACTCTATATCCTTTTTCCCCATCCATTGTCCCTAATGTCCATTATTAAAAAACATAACAAAAGAAAAAGAAATCAAAACAACTTATTCTTAAACAGAAGTTATTTTATTTCATGAGAGGCCTATTATAGTTGGTCCTTTATTAGTCCGATAGATGAAGGAATGAACCGGAAAAAGGATTTTCAAGCTCAAGGAAGCGTGGTATTACTTTCAGAAGCATGATCATTTGAAGTTCCACAACATCGAATATATTGTGGACAACATCCTAAAAGGAACATTTTTCGGAATTCAGTTGTTGTTGATAGGGTTGCGATTGCAAATATCGTCTTCACCAGCACCATCACCATCACCGGCTTTTAACAACTTGAGACTATTCATGTCCTCTAAACTCTTGTGAATGTAACTGATGATGCAGGAGAGGTCTAAGATTGGTTCACTATTCTCCTGGGTACCCCCTATGTGCATATTAATGGGTCCATTTTACATGAGAAGGTTCTTTCGTATTAAAGTCGAGGCATTAGTGGCCCTAAGCGGAGATGGTTTGGATACAATAAAAGCCAAATTAGTCTTCCACACTCATCTAATGTCACTTATAAATATTAATTCTTCCGTCAACGCTTTATGTTTCTACCTTTGAAACTGTCCAAGACAAAACTTCGTTATATAGAACCCAAGTTTCAAACATAAATGATACTTCCAGATAAAACAATTAAAAGACAAATTTTTATAATGTACTTTTATTTTATTTTATTTTCTTTAGGGACTTGATAAACACGGACTTGATCCACGTCTGTCAATCATGTTTGTCTTTTCCTTGAAATTTTCTCTCATTTATCATAATTTTTATTTTTGACTTCCTTTTTGTCCTCTTTGCTATGATTTCTACGAACTTGGTTCCTTTCGATACACTTTACGTCTAATACTATTCAATGCACCTATGTTTTAAATTTTGGAATAGTATTTAAAATTTTTAATTGTAAAGATAAAAAATGTAAAAATATGTACAGAAGTTTATTTTCATGAGATTCAATGTTGTACTAATTTCACATTCTATTCCTTGAAAATTTGGAAAATTAAAAATTTAAAAACTATAGAAAAGTTTTGATGCTTATATTAATAAGTTTTAGATTCCTAAATTTCATGTGAATTGTTACCCCTTTCTATTTTTGAATGCCATTTAAATCCGTACAATTAGAATAGTTAAAAACAATCCAAAAAGTTAGAAAAATAAGTACATTGAGGAGCATTGGATCAAAAGTGTATAAAAGATAGTCAATCCACTTTATTTAGAAAGTCATGAATACCTTGATTTGGACAAATAATAAACATTTATTCCAAAAAGATGGTACAGAGAGAAAAATTAAGGTGGGAAAAAAGGGAGGATTATGATTGTTCAAATTTATAAATTTTCAAACTTAGGGGACTCATCTCCTATTCATTTTATTTTTTGATTACAAGTGGCTAGGAGGGGAATGTGGATTCCAGCCTCGGATCTACTCCCCAAGTAAGGGCTGCCTTGGATTGTTGGGAAATAAAATCCTGTATCGAATAGTGCAAACAACAAATAAAGGAAATCGAAAATAAAAGGAGGACAGAAATTTAGAAAAACCCATAAGAAAAAAATCACGGGCAAGAAGAAAAAACTACACTGCAAAAGCCAATTACAAAGGAGATTGAGATGGGATAGAATGGGATGATTTAGGAGGAGAGGAGGAACATTTCTTTTATAAGCTCTCAACTCCTCCTCATTTCTCACTTCCAATGTGAGATTGGGGAGTATTTTTTTTCCTTTCTTTCCTTTTACGATTACAACAGGATTCATATCCCATTTATACTTTCTTCTCAAATATTATCTTTCGCATATAATTACATTCATTGGTTGAGTGCCTGTTGAATGAGCGGCTAACCTATATAAAGCTTTGCTATTTTGAAAATTAAGAATATTATATATATATATTTTAAAAATTGAAGATTTTCATAATTTTTAATACATTGAATAGATTTTTCTGATCCTTATGTTCAAAATTATTGAAAAACTTATTAAAATTAATTAGGAAATGAAATTGAGAGAATCCCTTGAAAGGCCGGATCAAGAGCACATCTATCAACAGTTGCACGTCCCAGAAAAAGTCCTACTAATAATGTTTAAAAGTGTGAACAGGTGCGAAAGCTTCGAATAGGTGGGGCTCGGCGTCCAATGACTCGACCACCAATGTTTCCCAACGATTCGACCACGGGTGGTTCAGAAACATAGACGTCCGTTTGGCAGATGTTATAACCATACAAGTGTCTGCTCAGAAGAGTATGACCACTCTGCGGTTAGGCGTTTGTTTGGCAGATTTTATAACCCTAAATAAAGGCCTTAAATAATTTATATACCTAATAATTCTCCCACACTCTCAAGTTGCTTAAAGCATTTCTTTAGAGGACGAAGATCATGAAATTTTATTAATTTTTATAATATTCTTACGATTTTCTCCCTATTAGCCTTAAGCAGATTAGTTAAAAATTAATAGGTTCATAAGTAATTTTATATTATTTCAATTTATATGATTAAAATTTATAAGCTTATAATGTATATCAAGTTAGTTGTTAGATAAGCGAAGGAAAGCACCATTGGACATGTGGGGGAGTTTTCCCCGACAAGAAAAATAATCTTATCTCTCATTTTTGATTTAAATCCTAAAATTTTAATTTTCTGATTTCTAATCTATACTCATATTAGTGAGGCAATTTCATTTCCAATCCTAATATCTATCCACTTTCATCCACTTTCCATACAACAATTGCTAACGTCGATTAAAGAAAAGTCTACATCAATAAGGCATGGAGAGTCGAAAAGATAAAGAATACATTAAATTTTGCTATTCAACTTGTTAGAATGGATTTTTTTTTTTTGAGCCACGTGAGCATTCATCCTAATAAAAATGGATGAAAGTGTATGGAAACTGCTTCAATAATATGAGCATTGGTTAGAAATCAGAAAATTAAAAATTTTTGATTTAAATAAAAAAAGAATGAAAGTATTGGATTATTTTTAGTGTAAGGCAAAAATAAATATATTTATTCTTCTAATTCATTGAAAATCACATGATTTAATGCAACAATACGTGAACTGCTTGTCTAGGTGTTCTACTCCATAGAAAACCCTAACCACAACTTGTTTTAGGTGGGGTCTTTTTTCTTTAATACGAAAATTGCTCTTCAACTGCAATCAGATTCAGTTGTGAAAAAGCTGTTCTCGATACTTGACGGCTCATAACTTATCTCCAGCAACCCGTTATTTTCCTGTCATAATTGATTGCTGGTTCTGAAATAATCTATATATTTCTCCTTTTATTCGTCCATTAGTTTTCTCCTTTTTTTTTTTTTTTTTCACTTTGCTCTCTCTGTGGTGTTGAAGAACTCGCAATAATCATGAATGGTGAATAATAATGTATATACGGATATAGGGAAGAGGCTCCTCTGCAGGGAGCCCCCCACTGGATGCCTAGTTTACTCCACCTTTTTTTTATCAAGTTTATCATAAAGATTGAAAGATAATTAAAAATTTTATGCTCCCATAAATTTTCTCACAATTTGCGAAGGTGTAATCCATTCATTTATACGATATAAACTAGAAAATCTTATAAGAACTAAGTTTTAAGGGTTAATATTTTGATTCCTTTTACCCCATAGATGAAGGTTTTATTACATTAGCAAATTGTATTAAAAACTATAGGTACGTAGATTTCTGAATAATCTTTCAATCCTTATGGTTAACTTTGTAAATTAAATCACGATCTTTGCATAAATTGGGCGCCCAGCAAAGGGCTCCTCTCCTGCATATAGTGGCATGTTTAATTTACAGAAAGAAACAGAACAAATAATAATAATAATAATAATAGCATTTTTTTTATATAAAGATATGTTAATTAGTGAATAGTTATTTTTCTTAGACCACTAATAGACTAAGACCTTGTCTAGTAACAGTTAAAATCATCGAATGCATGTCTTTAGTGATTTAAAAAAAAAAAAACTATTTAGTGCTTTTGAGGATAGAAATTGAAAGCAAAAATTTTAAAAATCACCAAGTTATATAATTTTCTAGAAAAATTTTCAGTTAAGATACCTTGCCGAAAACAAAACACTAGACATAAAACACGGCCATTGATTTGAATTTAATTTTCCCATGCTAATTTTTTTAATGAATAATTTCTTATTTTATCAAGTTAATAACGTCCCATTTGGTTTTGTTTCCATTTTCATGTTCTTGTTTGCAACTTTTTTTTTTCCCTGCTTCTCATAGTTTTCATTTGCCGTTCTCATTTCGAATTGACTATGAGAAACTATGTTTTGCTTGTATGCAATGTTTATGTTTTAGAAAAATTATCCTTTTGGTCCCTTAAGTATGGGTTTTAAGCTGATTTAGTTCTTCATGTTTAAAAATGGCCTGTTTGGTCCCTTACTTGTCATGAAGGTTGTCAATTTAGTCTCCAACTAAAGGAACCGTTAGATTTGGATGGAAAAATTTTATGTGCCATACACATGTGGCTTTCGAAAATATATATTTGGAAGTTTTAAGAAAAATTATCAATTTTTTAGCTCTAATTTTTTTTGAAAGCCTAAAAAGGGAAATACCAATTTATTATAATATATGAAAAGAGAAGCAAAATGGCCACATGGCACTTAGAGCAGTGAGCATGAAAAGTCCTTTCAAGGGACTAGCTAATTTATAAACGAATGTGATTGAATGAACTAGAATTTTTATAACATGGAATGATGATAGCAGAGTGGTGGTGAGCCTTCAATTAGAATGTGCAAACTATAGAAGAAGCAATTAGGAAGATGATGTAGGAACGCTTACAAGGAGAAATTTAATCCCCTACTGGCTGTAAATGCATCATATGGCCTTCTTTTTCCTTTTTTCTTATGGGAATTGGGGTTTTGATTATAGAAGGCTTTTGTGTAGTAGACCTTGAAAATGCTGTCAAATATTACAAGTCTGTGCCTCTTTTTGCAAAATAGTTATGCGGTTTTACGTTTGATTTTTTTTTTTTTAAATGTAGGCACATGGAAAACGGGTAATTGTAATCAAACCTATACATTTTGACATAGCCCTCTAAGAAAATCAAAAATAGGTTTTCATTTATTTTAAAATCTTTATAATACTTTATTATTCTCGAAGTTTGAAATTAATTTATACTATAATACAATTGGGGCAACGGCTCGGGCTTCATATTTGTTAATTCAAAAACTGATCCTGTGGAGTTCGAAGCATTTTTCGACAATTAAGCTTAAAAATGACACTTTCCCCATAAAGGACTACTTTTCCAATATTTATAATAGCGAAACAGAAAAGTTCAATTTAATGAAATTTACTTTTAAAAAATTTAACTAATAAAAAGAAGAAAAAGAAATTCAAATTCAGTTTTTTTGTTTCCCTAAAATTTTAGTATTATATATTATATATATGTGTGTGCGCGCGCGCATTAACTCCATAATTTTTTCCTAAAATTTTAGTAGAGAAAAAGGAACTTAAGGGATGAAAATGGTCTTTTTCAAATAAGAGGGACTAGATCAGCACTAACTTCAAATTTGATGAACTAAAAATGTAGTTTTCCCTTCTAGTTTTTATGCGACAAGGTTTGATGGTGGTGACTGAAATCCGGCAAAGGTGGTCGAAATTAGGCCAAAATCAGGCAAAAGTGGTTAAAATCTAGCCATATTCGGACAAAAGTGGCTGGAATCTGGCGGCAGTAACTAGAGTAAGATTGGTCGATTGTTGTAGGTGGAGTTGAGTGGGGGAGGAAGGTAGTTATTGTTCTTAAAATTTTGAGGATTTTCTAGAATGAGATTTTCTCCCTCCTAAATTTGTTAAGGAATTCCCAAAAATTTTGAGAACGTTATCAAAATTTATGAAACAAAAATATTGACCCAGAAAACGGGAACAGAAGTAAACGGGGGCTGAGTTTTCACAGCAGGTTGAAATTAGAATAACCATTTAAAAATAATATAGAATTCCATTTTCATACGTTGATCTTGTCGGTCGTGGATTTCTTCATGGCCTATACATGACATCCACCCATTCCACAATTTTAGCATGTGAGCGCTTTTCTATTTTTAGAAACTTTCCTGCTAACCATATAATTAATTCAGAACCCACCCACCAGATTTTGTATTGATTGCTCTCTTCGGTTTTGCTCTAATATATTTGTGCACCATATTATTTGGAGACGAGAAGAAAGACAAAATAGCTCAGTGAGCATTCAGATCTAAATGGATGCAACAGAAGGATTCATGCTGAGGAAGCTAGCACGTGTGAGGTGTGTCCATACAAGGGCAAATATGAAAGAAGATGGAGGAAAAGAGAGACTGGTGGTCAAGGAGGAGGAGGAAGATGATGAGCCAGTGAGTCCCATGGGTAGGTTATTTCATGAGCCTGAGTGCAATTTGTATATAATAGCCATCATGGGGTCCAAGACGCTGATTGACCCAATTGTGGTTATGGCCAATTTAGAGCATACTCTCCTCAGGCACCCTCGTTTCTCTAGTCTCCAAGTAAGATTCTGTCCTTATTTTATACCAACATTGAATATAGGTTTAATTTGAGGTCTAATATCAGTTTTTAGTTTCTTTGTTTTTTGTAGACACTCAATAGGTTTTAAACGTATAAGGTTTCCTACGCTATTGCACATTTAAGTATTCACATATTTTACTGAACTTTAGAAAACTTATTTCATATAATGTATGTAATAATGGATACTAGGGTCAATTTAGAGAGGCAACATGTAATAACTGTGGATGTATCTTTTTGGGTAAAAACAATTGCAGGTTTTTGACGAGAACAAAGATGGAGGGGAGATGAAATGGACGAGAACAATAGTGGACGTAGAGGAGCATGTTATAATCCCAAATTTAGACACCACCACAGCAAAAATGGACCCACCTGCAGCACAAAAGTGGGTGGAGGACTACATTTCAAATCTCAGCAACACCACCATTGACCCCTCCAAGCCCCTGTGGGACCTCCACCTCCTCAACCTCCGAACTGCGGCCGATACTGCCGCCACTGCCGTTTTCCGAGTCCACCACTCTCTCGGGGATGGCGTCTCCCTCATGTCCCTACTCCTCGCCTGCATGCGAAAAGTCTCCGATCCCGAGGCACTCCCGACGTTGCCGGCAAAGGGGAAGAATGTGGAGAAAACAAGGAGAAACTGTTACGGATTGAAGGGGATTTGGTCAATGGTGAGATTGTATTGGAACACTTTCGTTGATTTGGTATTGTTTGTGGCGACGGCGCTGTTCTTGAAGGACACGGATACGCCCCTCAGGGGGAGTGGTCGTAGCGAAAATTGCAGGAGGAGGTTTGTCGTTAGAACGGTCAGTTTGGAAGATGTGAAGCTAGTGAAGAGTTCAATGGGCGCTGTAAGTCTCTCACATTTACTCTCTTCAGTAATCAAAGTCTCAAAATACCAATTAATTAGACATTTGGATACAGCCTGAGATGGGCCTGAGATCTTCGTAATCGAATTACTAGGCTTTGGTTTTCAGTCTATGGGACAATATTCTAAACAAGCACCGTCAGGCCTGATGTTTTTGAGTTTAACACGAGAATAATTTATAGGATAAAAGACATTGACATCCCCATCAATTTTACAAAAAAAGACATTGTCATTACCTAAATCTATCAAATTGACTTTTTTACCCATTATAAATTGGTAAAAGATAAAAATATCTATTATTTTCTTTATAATTGTAAAATATCAAACTCTTATTCAATTTCGATTTTATATTAGATAAAATAAGGAATTTATATGACAAATTTTCATTCCATTAAGAAAAGTACGAAAAACAAATATAACATCATAAATGATACTTTAAAGTAATAATAATATAATCGGTTATGAGTAAAAGGGTCAATTTAAAAGCATCAAGGATGTTAGTGTCTTTTATAAAACTAAAGAGGGTATGAGCATCCTTTTAGTAGAAGTAAGAGACATTAGTATCTTTCATTCTAATTTATATTTTGTGACATGTAGCACCTGTAAAATACGTAACGGTTGCTGACTCTAATACTGCGAGTAAATCCAGAACGCAAGCACCTCATTTATTGCTTGCTTTGTGTCCCGCAGACGGTAAATGATGTTGTATTGGGAGTCATCCAGGCTGCTTTGTCTCGCTATCTCAATCAAAGATATGGTAAGCAACTCAAACTTGCCTCGAGCGATAGCTTATCAGATTCGGATCGATCAGACGGATTGATCCGGTGTGTCACCGACCCAGATCCTAAATCAATTTGGGTCACACGTTAACCCGAAGTGCAGGTTGGCCCCAACAAATTCAATCAACCTGATGGACAAAAGAAGGGGAAAGGAAAGGGATGGATGAATACTGACAGACAAAAGAAGCCCCTAGAATATAAATGAATAGTATATATAAATAAAATAGGAATGTTTATTATAACTATCTTAATCATTATTAATGGTAATATATTTTCTTATAATACCAATTTGAGAATTTTTGAAAGCATAATTAATGATCATGATATTATATTCTATTTTTATTTTAAATAAATTTATATTTTCTATTTGATTGTATCAACTTTATTTTTATTGTACTTGAAAGGTTGTTTAATTTAATTTCGGTTACATCTTCGAAAAATATATAATGAATTATTGTCTGATCATTATCATATCATTTTGTTTGATAAGTTTAAATTTATTGTTGGACTGTGAAATTTTTAGAGGCAAAGTGTGTTAAATTATAATTTATCAGCCATTTTAATTTAATTTCGCTTACATCTTCGAAAAATATATAATGAAGTATTGTCTGGTCATTTATCATAATCTCATTTTGTTAGATAAGTTTAAATTTATTGTTGGAATGTGAAATTTTTAGAGGCAAAGTGTGTTAAATTATAATTTATCAGCCATTTTAGCAGCTAGTTTGATCATTTTAAACATCACATAATTATAAATTGATGAATATTTTATAATTGATCTGACGGTCGAACCGCTAATCTAACGGTTGAATCATTGATCCGATGACCTAGTCACTTGACTGGGTTGATGGCTGAGTCGGCTCTCGTAAATATAGGTGATGGTAGAAGTAATACATCTACAACCGTAAATTTCTTCTAGGATTTTACCGGGGCAGCTCCAACATTTTATTTATTACAGGCTTGTGTCATTGGGCAGGAGAAGAAGGGAGGGACATGGGATCAACACAATGGAAAAACAATCTTCCCAAGAAAATTCGGTGCAGAGCACCACTTTTCATTAACTTAAGACCCTCTCCCGGAATCCCTGTGAGTCATTCTTTTTCTTTTTAAAGTACTCAATTATGTAGGGATGCAAACGAGATGATCAGACTCCTATCTCCAAGCAGGATTTATGTGGAAATGTGCCAAAGTTTGGGGATTTGACATCTTCCTGTTTAACAGGCTCTAGCAGACATGATGAGCAAGGGTTCTGCAGCCAACTGGGGCAACCGCATTGGGTATGTTCTTCTACCCCTCACCATTGCGTTGCGAGACGACCCGCTCGATTATATTTGCGAAGCTAAGGCAACCGTGGATCGAAAGAAGCATTCTCTCGAAGCTTTGTGCACGCTCCCTATTGCGGACTTCATAATTCAGTTCTTCGGCATTAAGGTAAAGAGTTTACAGGCTCACTCTTAAATCGCCATAACAAATATTACTTTTAGTTGACTAATTATGTATCATCTTCCTCCTTTCCATGGTACATAGGCCGGGAGCGTCTTGACATACCGAGTTCCGTCCTACACGACAATTTGCTTCTCAAACATGGTTGGGCCCCAAGAAGAGATTGGGTTCTTTGGGCATCCAATGAGTTATCTAGCTCCTAGCTGTTATGGACAACCTAATGTAAATAGTTATATTTTTCATCTCTTGTAGTTTACTTGGGACTAGTAAGTAATGGCACGTATCGTAGGACCTCAGACGCTACCACTTCTCCTAAAAGCAATTACTATTAGGAAAAATGCAAACCCTAACTTTATAATTCATTCAAGCACACACAAGCACCCACGGTTCGATTATAACTTAGCCAACCTTAGGCATCCGCCATAGGATAATTGCTGCCATATAAAGCTCAACACGTACTACTACTTAATTGGATTTCAACTCAATCTTGTTAATCAAAGGTATGATCACTACAAAAGTTATGTCATTTTGACTAATGATCCGCTTCTTCTAAAAGATCGAAGCTTCTCATTAAAATAACCTAGTTTAAGATGACTGTACCTAACTTATATACTATCATTAGTATACACTTTAATTTAGTAGTAAATGATTTTCACGTTGTTGTCTTTAATTTTTTTCAAGTGCCTACAATTTTAATTTGCATGCGTCAATATTTCACTAGTAAGTTCTGTTGTAGGCACTGATGATCCATGTTCAAAGTTACGTCGACAAGATGACGTTTGTTTTATCAGTTGATGAAACCATAATTCCCGATCCTTACCGACTCTGCGACGACCTTGAAGAATCCCTCAAGCTCATCAAAGATGCCGTCTTAGCGAGGACATAAGTGCAGACATGATTCGTACGGATGTTTTCTCAAACTCGGGGAAGGAGTTGACCCCAATCCAAAGTTTAAAGCATCTTAATATGGTTAATTTCAGAATGAATGATTCGATTTAATAAACGTAAAGCTAGTGGCATGGCTTTGATTCCGTTTGTTTGCATTTAGTTTATGTAAAGTGCATATGACGTGTTTGAACAAATGTCATGCTGAAAGTTTGTATGATTGTGGTGCGCATTATTTTGAATGTATCTATATTCCATTTTTATTTTTCTTTCACTAGGCTGGTCTATTTAACTTTTCGTATTTTTTTTCTTACAATGAAAGCCCTTCTTGAATTACAAACTAAAATGAAAAATGATAATTACTAACAAAAACGACAATTAGTATGTGACGAAAATGATAAATTACAAACAAGAAATATTGATGATAAATAATTTTAATTACTTAGTTTTTTATAATAGAGATATTAAAAAACAAAATGGAAGATAAATAAATCTAGAAATATAATAAAATTTTATGAAGATAACGTCATTTTCTGATGAGCCTAATCGAGAGTATTAACATTAAATAGAAATAACGTCATATGTTTTTTCATTATCGAAAAAAATTCTTTATGCATTGTGCATAAAAGACAAGTCCTCTGTTAATCTTTGCTGTATCCCTTCTATTTGAAAACAATTAAGCACTTAATTTTACTTGTTATAGGCATGTTTGTGGTTTTTCTAGTTCTGTATGGTTTTCCATCTTTGGAGGAAAAACATTAAAAAACTACAATAAAAAATTAATTGGTTTGGGTGCGCTATTTTCAAGAAGAGCAATCATTGAAGGAAAAAAATAAAGTTAAAAATTGCAAGAAAAGATCAAGAGAAGAGGAAGCAATTTTTCTTCCTTCTTTTTTTTTTTTGGTGTTTTTCCTTCGTATCGGGCTGGTCAAACGGATTAGTTATGTGTTTATATATAGCATCAAGTGATTGGGGCCAAGTTTTCTTATCATGGAAGTTGAAATCTTCCCTTCAATGCCTCTCTCTCCTCTGAAACCAAGAACCATTCCACATAAAGGAGTTCGCTTCCCGTGGTATAGACCTAAAATTTTTCCATTTCTCCCCCTACATAAGGCCTCATCTGTTCCACGGACATGGCATCCCACAATTCACATTCCTACAAAGAAACACAAACAACTTTCACAATGACTTCCACTCCAAAAGTGATCCCATTCCTCACCATCCTATCCCTCATCCTCCTCCCATTAGCCACTCCGGAGGATGTAAACAACGACGCCCCCGCCACCGATACCCCTGAGGACGACGGCACATCGGCCGGCAGTGGTGGCACGCGATCCATCGAGCAGTTAAACAAGGAATTCCTGGAGCTCCACAATGAGGTCCGGGCCGAGTACCAAATGCCCCCCCTGACCTGGGACAAGAAGCTGGAAGACTACGCGCGCAATTACGCGGCTCAACAGTCCCAGAAGGACTGCGAGTTCAAGCACTCGCAGGGCTCCGGCTACGGCGAGTGCCTCTTCTTGGGGTACGACGCAGCCTGGACCCCCAAGACTGTGATCGACATGTTCGTCGACGAGAGGAAGGACTTCAACTTCGAAACCAACAAGTGCAACGAAGGTAAAGTGTGCGGCCATTTCACCCAAGTTGTGTGGAAGGAAACCAAAAGGGTTGGCTGTTCTTTTGCCGAGTGCCCCAATCAGAAAGCCTTCTTCGTTGGTTGCAATTACGAACCGCCAGGCAATTACGAAGATAAGACCCCGTTCGAAGACGGCAACAGTGATGCATCTACTCCATAGAAAGATTAGGGACTATCTCATCTATCTACATGGTCTCATTTCCACGGGGGCTTCATGGAATATGGACCTAAGTTTAATTATGATAGAAGTATTATCTGTTCTGCCTCTTACATGAAATAAGGGCTCCAGAGAGCATCACTTCACACACATGGCTAGAATAATTATTGTATGCTTATTAGTTTGTCTATGCTGGGTTTCGCAACGCAGGCGAGGCTGTTACATAATTCGCATGTTGGTGATTCACAATGTAGCTTTGTTAAATGACAGTCTTTTTTTCTCATATTTTGGGTAAATCTTTATATTCAGCAATTGCCTACGTGCACAAGAGACACTGGTATTTTATTTATTCCCGCTCTAAGATTGTCAAGATAGACATTTTTATTTATAGGCCCACCAATAACCAGAGATAAGTATCTATCCCTAAGAATTAATGAGGATCTGAAACAAATATTATTAGTATTTGATGATATATGATCATATCTCTAATACGCCCCCTCAAGAAAAGCATGTGTATATGAGGGCAAGGGTATGCAATTGGCCCCAGAAAAGTTCAATTTTTCCCTATAGTATTCATTTTTTTTCCTTAGTTGCATCCTAAAATTCTTCAAATTTGTGCCTGAAAAATTCTAAAGTAATTATAATTTTGCATTTGAAGCCCATATGCTAAACTTATTTAATGTTTTATAATAAGTTGGGCACATATGTCAAACCCAGAACAAGAAAGTCAATCATTTATCATAAGCATTCAAAACCCATATTTTAAACTCGTTTGGACTTTTTAATAAGTTAGGCTACATATTTTACCCATGCTTAAAATAATGTTAAAAAATGAAATTAAAATTACAATTTTTGCAGGTCAATTAGATTAGAGAAAAGGGAAATTAAAACTCATTCATACATTACCCCGCAGATCTATGGTTGGAACCCTTGTAGTTATTAGGTTGGATCCATGTTTATCTAAGGAAATGTCCATTCTATTTGAAATTGGCCAATTTGGCTGTTGTAGTTTAAGAAAGTGACCGATTTGATCCTAAAACTAATTAAATTATCAGATTTGGATGAAAAAATCTCAAGATTTTGACCAATTTGGCCCCGCTCAAATAAGAGGTATAGACATTATCCCCCAAACTTGGTGAATTAAAAAGATAATTTTTATCTAGATTAAAATTTTTTAAAATTATATAAAAAATATAAATTAATTAATTGGTTTGAGAATTCTTATTGACGACCATAGAAATATTTGATCCTAAATTTTGCATTGCAATATATATAGTGTCATAGCTCCCCTTGGGAGAAAATGTCCTGGCTTCATCTCTACATGTATAAATTTTGAGAATTCATAATGTTCTTTTTTGTTGCTTTCTGATTTTATTTTTTTATTTTTTATTTTTTATTTACAGAATACATCAACTTGCTATAAACGAAAATATTCCATTGGTAAATCTGCAACCTCTGGATCAATTGCGCCAACACATGGACCGCATCAACAATTATTCGTGAAGATCTAAACTTGAAATCAAATTCCTTGGAGAAAATATCCATCAGCAACAAAGAACTTGTTGCTACTTCCAGAAAAATTAAGGCTTCGAGCCTTAAAATGGAGCATCATATACGCTACATGGCTCCACTGAACATTCGGGAACAAATAGTAAAGGACCTGTGTGAAGAAAATAGAGGTTCTTGGATGATAAATAATATGAAAGTTAGACAAGAGGGGAAAGAGAAAGGTGGGGATTGACGGGACATCTACAGTAAAAGCAATTTAAAAAAAAAATAATTCAAAAGTAAAATGGGAGAGAGTGTCCGGTTGAATTGGGCCTTTCATGCTTGCAACTAGCTTATTTAGTGATTCATCATCTTCATAGATGACACGGCGGTGATCAATCATACAAGTTTTTTTTTCAAGAATAGATAGAATTGTATAAAATTGATGAGTTGAATGGAAGTGATGTGGATGGTTTGGCCATGAAGATAAAAAGGTGGAGTTGGTTGTAAAGAAAATGGATCCGGCTCTCCTACAATGTTCTTTACCTCCAATATTACTCAATGTACCTGATTTTAGAATTTTAAGATAATTTTTTAATCATACAAATAAAAAGAACATGCAAAAATATATAAATATTTTCATTTTCATAACACTTAATGTTGAAGAAATAGTATATTTACTTAAAAATTGAGAAATCAAGCCCTAAAAGAAGTGTGCCAAAATTTTATTGTTTAGACTCTAGAATCTCATGAAAATTGTAATGCTTCTATATTTTTATATGTTACTTAAAATTTGTATGATTAGAATAGCTAAAAAAACATTTAAAATGTTATAAATTAAGTGTGTTAGTGATATTAGAGGTAAAATATATAGGAGGGGAGCTGGATCCAAAGAAAATGAATTCGACTTAGTCATTGAGGGGGATATATGAGATGGAGGGAGAGGTTTGTGCTTGCACTCAAAGGCACGAGTCCTGAACATAGAAGGAAGAAAAATTAAGATCAAAAGTCATTAGGCATAGAAGCTATGATAACATATAGGAAACTCATACTGAGATATAAATGCATAAATAAAAATGATACGAGGAGAGGTATTTGACGTGATTGGGTAATTACTTACGTTCACGAGAGAGATACTAATATTATATTCATTTCGGTCTAAGAATTGTGAAGATGAATAGGCTTAATAATAAACAGCTATGATAGAAAGAATCTCTATTCATAAGAATTGATCCAGATGTAAGAGATAATATCAATGATAAAGATGATGGGTAAGGTGTACAATTGAGTGATATTATGAAAGTTTTGATGGAGTTACTCAACTAGTAGAATGTGCACTTGCAGTTAAAGGAGGTTATTAATTGGTTGCTGTTTTCAATCGATAAGTCTATTTGGTACTATATTTTTGAAGTGGGGAAGGAGTATAGGGTGGCAATAGGCACATTGCCACTCCCATCGGACCGTATAAGTTTTGATATGAAAATTTTAACCATATAATGGCCCAATAATTTTCACACACACTTGTGCTAGCGCACACCTTTCATTTAAATGATAAAAAAAAGGTAAATTTGATCAGATTGATCTAGTTTAAGTTTTTCACCGTTTAGATGAAAGGTGTGCACTATCTTGAATTATGTAAAATTTAAAAGGCCTTCATACTTTTTTGTGCTCTATTAATTCATACCGTTAGAATTTTCAAATCATTATGGATCCCTTATTAGGCACATTGCAACACTATAATCCTTTTCCCCTTTTAGAAGGCCATGATTTCTTAAGTTTTTTTTTTATGTAATATAATATATAATTAGCACTATATCAAGTCTCATGAAAATAGACATGTCCACATATTTTTGCATGTTCTTTTTATCTGGTTAAAAATTTCAACTAGTGTCCCAAAATTCTATAATTAGCTATATTGAGAGGGTAGCAGGATCAAATTGCAATCCTTATAAAATTATTTCATTATTTAAATTTATCATAAATAAAATAACTGTGTAAGGTAACGGGTAGACATTGCTTTTGGGGATACTTTGTGTCCTAATAAAACCCCGAAATTGATAAGGTAAAGGGACAAGAACCATTCAACGATATTCCGGCAGCCCTTGTTTAGAGCAATGATATTCAGTAAAGGTGTCCGCGCTTTGTGGCGTTGGCCTCAAAATAAGGATCCCCAAGCATTACCCTTTGCTCCCCCTTATATAAACTCCACACATGCTCCAAAGGTATGACATCCCACATCCCTACAAAGAAACAAAGACGAACAACAACTTCCACAATGATTTCCTCTCAAGAACTTCTCCAATTCCTCACCATGCTATCCTTCACTCTCCTCCCATTGGCAAAGGCGAACGACTCCCCCGTCAACGCTTGGAACAACCCCCCCACCATCAATTCCAACGTCGACCTGACAATCGACGGCGCTGGGAGGAACGGGACGCGTGACGTCAAGCAGATGAACGACGAATTCCTGAAATACCACAACGAGGTCCGCGCCGCCGTGGGCATTCCGCCCTTGACCTGGGACGACAAGCTGGCCGAATACGCGCGCAACTACGCGACCACGCAGGCCGAGCAGCACGACTGCGAGTTCAGGCACTCCGCCAAGGACTTGAAGGTGGGGGAGTGCCTCTTGTTCGGCAATGACCCGAATTGGACCCCCAGGGACGTGGTGTACAGGTGGGTCGACGAGAAGGTAGATTACGACGCCAAGACCAACACATGCAAGCCGGGCAAAGAGTGCGGCCACTACACCCAACTTATCTGGATCGACACGAAAAAGGTCGGCTGCTCGTACGCCAACTGCCCCAATGGGAAAAACTTCTTCATCGGTTGCAATTACGAACCCATCGGCAATTATCAAGGCCAGAGCCCCTTCGTCGGCTTCGGAGATCAGCCTAGACCCGCCTAAGGACATTCCGAACAACTAAATATCTAAGTGCTCTCTCTCATTTCCTTGGGAGCTTCATGGGATATGGACCCGTAAAGCTCAGTTATTCAGCTTTTGCATGTCTTCTAATAAAAGTAATCTAGGTAGTCTGTCTGGTACATGAAGCCAGGGCTCCAAGAGAAGAACTCTGGGCTTCTTTTTCCTGTATCAGGTGCAACACTCATTTTCCACTAAATCAGAGGGATTCTGTTTGTTCTTCTTTTTCTATGAACCTTATGTAATGCCGTGTATTTAAAGACGGCACCATCAATAACAGATTGATATTTTATTTGTTCGTGCTCTGCGTGTTTCTCTATCTGCCTCCCTTTTTGTTGGACATTTTCAAACACGGAAGGACTATATTGAAACTAGTTTCAATTTTAAGAGATTTTGTGCTTTTAAAAATGAAAAATAAAATATACTTTTCCTTGCGACAAACCAATTGGATTAAAATAAATTGAAGAATAATTACTTATTCCATACAAATAGAATATCTAGAATAAGAGGAGTGTATAAGGAATAAATCTTTTTAAGATCCATATGTGGAATAGGTAAGTAATAGGTGTTATATCATTAGCTATTGGTAATAACTATTCCTTACCTATATTACTTGTGAATTCCCTTCAAGGCACATGAGAATAGCCATTTCAATTATATTCTATGGATATATTACTCCTCTTAGGTTATGTTTACGTTGACTACCTTGTTCAATCTATTCTGTGAGTGAAAAATAAAAAAAATAAAAGGGGAATACCCTGGAAGCGTTTTCTTTTTGTTCATTGCCATTGGGTAAAAAAGGGAAGCAATGGATAAAGGATAACATAAAAGATTTGTTCCTTACGCCCATCGAAAAAAGAGTAGCGCCAGGGGCACACAATTTTGTGCAAGGAATGGGCCACGGAAAGAGCACAAGGAATGTGCTGAACTTCCGTTACCATCTTAATATAGTTAATTCCTAGAATTTTGGTACACTAGTTAAAGTTTTAACAAGATATAAAATTATGCAAATATATCTGTTTTCATGATATTTAATATATCTACATATTCCGATGTCGATCTCAATTCCAGCATCGATCTCAAAATTGATGGCGCTGAATGATTGGAAAGCATGACATCAAGCAGATCAAAGGGGAATTCCTGAAATACCACAACAAGGTCTGCGCTGTCGTGGGCATTCCACCCTTGACCTGGGACAATCTGGCCAACTAAATTGATATTAATCTCAATTTCAAGGGACCTAAAAGGTAATTTTCTTTACTTCTAAAAATGAAAAAATAAAATGCATTTTTCGTCATGATAAATCAATTGGATTAAAATAAATTAAAGAATAAATAAAGAAAATAAAAAGGGGAGTACCTTTGAAGCATGTTCCTTTTGCTCTTTGCAATTGGGTAAAAAAAAAGAAAAGAAAAGGGAAGCAATATATAAAAATAGCATAAAGATTTGCTCGTCAGATCCATCGACAAGGAGTAGTGCTAAGGGCACAAAAATTTGTGCAATGAATGGTCACCGAAAAGGCACAATGAATATACTTTCCGTTTATTATATGTTAGGACGGAAAAATGCATTCTAAGGTTTATGGGCGTAGGCATGTAAAAATATTTTGATCATTTATTCATATTTTATAGTTTTATTTCTCTTTTTTAGAATCCAATCCTTCTTAGAAAGTAATATGAGATGGAAAAAAAATGGCAATAGAGAGTTATTAAAGCCCTGTTTAGTTATGAAAAACTTATGATCCATCTCTGAAATTGATTTTATGTTGACCTAACTTCCAAAAATGGAAAATAGAACATGTTTTCGATGACTTGAACCACCCTAAAAAAGAAATTCTCTCATCTCTTTTTATTTAAGGAATTTTTATCGTATTTCAAAAATATAATTTTTTTAAATGGGAGAATGGAAGATTGTTTTTTAAAAAGAAAATCCGTTTCTTTCCTTTCCTAAAGAAATCACCGGTCAATAGACACTTTTTTTCTTTTTACATTAGAAGAGAGATAATGAGTAGGTTTTCTAATGGACAAGTGAGATATCGAATAAACTATGTGCATTGAGAGGCTCGTGAATTAGTGATACTTAAAACTTTTGCCCCTTTTCTGTTAGCATTCAATTAACCCTTTAGTCAATTTCTTTCCAAATGCTTTTTCATCTACTTGTTGCTTACTTTGTTGTTTCTCAATAATAGTTTATCGATGTGCCATGTTTTGCTTGAGTTATGCAATCATACATATACCACCATCAACAAGCATGCAAATGACAAGACAACGTACATGGTTCACTTTTAAAAGAAAGTTATGTCCACAGTGTACAAGAGCTCACTGTTTCTTCACAACAATTCACTATCACCTTCTCACAAATGCTTTCCACAAGCTTAGAATGTCCTTTCACATGGGCTCACATTCCCTTAGCTCACTTGCTAAGGTCTTACAAATGCACATACACCTACAGTCTTACTAGCCCAAGATGTTCACACACGAAAGATAATAGAAACACACAACAACCAATTAGGTGACTAACTGGGCCTTCACCTTATTGGCCAGCCTTACAAATGACCATTCTCTAGGTTGATGACTTCAATTCTATAGAAATACAATCAATAGTTATATATCCAAAGTTTACAACTTATATATTACCATACACATGAATGGATAACACTCATTCTCACAACATACAAAGTCAAGATGCAAGTGGAGGGAATATATCATCCACTAAGTGAAAATTGTATCAAGGAAACTTGAGATAGATGCGAAGCTACCTCTTCCTTGCACCACTAATGAGAACCACAAGCTAGGTTATCAAAACTCCGTGAAAACACCATGCTCTACCAAATCCATGAGCACTAGCCTCCACGGATCCTTACAAAAATTGGTTTGGCAGATTCACATCAATGATGATCATTTTTGTAACACTCCCACTTTTCATACATCGAGCAAGTGTATAAGGTCACACTCTTCCAAGCAAATCCACAGCATAATTCCCTAATATTGATCCCATCCATGAAAAGTGGTCTTAAACATAATAAATTAAGACCTTAAATAACAGCCATCCTTTCCCTTTTATTGTTCACTCTACCCGTGTCAACATCTTTCTTAAAGTGCTTACCTGAAAATAGTTCAATCAAATAAGGGTGATTGCAAAAGATCACCCAGTAAGGGATTTTCAACGAAATGCACGATCAGGAGATGTAAATTCAACAAGTTCAGGTAGAATTCAACCCAATTCAATACTCATAATTAGTTTGGATTATGACCAAAAACAAAGGAAAACAAAACGTATTAAATGCTTAGTTTTTCATGAACAAGACAAACCAATTTTTCGTCACTCTACTTCGAAATATTAGAAATTAAAGGGCCTTTGCAGAATAAAAGTGAGTAAAAATTTTCGAAATTAAAAACTTCTATGTCATTCAGTTGGAAACATGTTATGTTATTAATGAATTATAACATATGTCAAGATCAATCTTATGATTTAATTAACACTTAAAATCGATTGGAATTGATGAAGTGCTAAGCTGTGGAATCCTTCTTTGGAGAAGCATCAAGAATCGTAGCAATAATCTAAAGGTTTTTCTTGCTTGACTTGGTACTCTAAATTCCTAGATATTGGCTCGATGGGACTCTAGTTAGGTCTTTCTCTAGAGAAAAACTCTAACTTTTTGTGTACAGTAAGTTAAACCTTGCCCGAATTAGAGTAGAGACTTAACTTATATTACTAAATACGTGTGGCTAATGGGTCACTCATCGAAACTCTAATAGCCAACTCTAAGCCCACATTAGCTAATTCACATCTAATTAACCTATACCTTTTAGTCTCACTTTATTATATCAAATAATAGTAGCCGAATTTTAACTAAAATAAATTCCAACGAAATTGGGCCTACAAAAATTGTCTAACACATTCTTCGAACACAATTTATTTCTTGGTAAATACTCAGAGGTGTTCAGCTTAAAAATTACATGAACTCTAGCCTTGCGCTTATCCAACACATGTATCATACATTAGCTGACAAGTAAATTTTAGCCTTTTTTAATTTCGACCAGGATCAAAAACCAATTAGCTAATGTGATCACAATTGAATGGCTAGACACAACATTTTGGTGCATCACATATGACCCAACCGGAAAAAAAAAAAGGAAAAAAAGAGTGCATCTGAAATCTAGAAATCTCGTATTATGAGACATTTGAATTAACACCTTGTGAGTTGCATTAGAGGACATTTTCTGACATTGGGGATTGAGGAATAAAACTAAGTACCCGTCATTTTTGCTTATCCTCTTGAAATAAAATTAAGTGTCAGTATTTCGGAGGAAAGGGTCTACGAAATGAAAAAGAAAAATTATATCCACCGACTTTTGCTATATAAAAGAGGAATAAATATGAATATAGTTTTCTTTGCGGGGTGCTATTCCTAGTGGATTTCCAAAAGAGGTTCAAAGTGTCCTAGGCTAGCTCTTTGATAGCTTTCTTGCTCTTTATTTATTACTTATAATTTTTTAAAATTTTAACTTCCCCACAACCACCCCCACTTCCCTCTCCCCCTCCCCCGCCCTCCCCTCCCTCCCCCCCCCCCCCCCCCCCCCCCCCCCCCCCCCCCGGGGGCGCGTTATTTATATCCCTTGCAAAAATAACTTTTGTATTTAGTTACACAGATTTGAAAAAAGGAAATAGAGAAAAAATATCAAACTATTCTTTAATGAGACTCTTCTGCATTTAGGATAGTAGATGCACTATCTAGTTCATCAATGGATAATCTCCATGTAGATCTATCCTGACTATTTATTCAAATTTTATACTTATTAAATTTGTTTGAAATAAAACTTCCTAAAAATTATTGCTTGCAAAATAGAAAGTATAATATTTGAATAAAGCAACCATTCATTGGTGAATTGAAGAGTGTATTTCCCATACTAAATGCAAAGGTGACCCATTGATGGTTTTAGGAAAGGAGGGAAACATGTTTTATATTAAAAAATTCTAGATTCTCAAAAAATTATTTACAAAAAATTATATCATAGAAAAAATACAATCTACATCCAACATTGGTATTGTAGATTATAAACTATTACATAAATGCAGAAAAATGCCCAAAAGTGAGACAATGAAAAATGCTCAGTAATGAGCTTGAATGTATTCAACAATTTAAATATACACAGGTACCTAAAATCATGCTAACAAAATACCTAAAATCATTTTAACAAATTAGAGAATATTTGATGGAAGATTTGGGCATAGGATCAAGCAATTAATGATAATTATACAATGTACACGGAAATATTACTATATTGCGAAAGTGCCCCAAGTTGAATATTGCAATGTAAACTTACAAACACAATAAGAATAGAATTTGAACATAAATAAATATAATAAGAAGAATACAGAAAGTAAGAATATCTTAACTTGGTAATAGAGGCGAGGCACAACATTTGTTGCCCTTAAGAAATAGTTATCTCTCTTGTGTAGGCTCTTTAAGGCGGTCAGTTCCAGAGTGGCACAACAAACCTTATACAAGGATTTCCTCAGTGAACATGAACGGACTAAGAGGTACCTACTGGATTTAGGCACCTTTATTGTTTCGTAAATAGTATAGGTGATAAACGTCCTTTCATTGTTTTGCAAATCACTCTGTATCAAACATAGTTATATGGTGGGCCAACCTTATAAACCCCAAGGGGGCCTCAATGGGCTAAATAAAGGCACATAGGCACATTAAGCAGAAAACTAATGGGGCAAAGAAAACTAAAATGCATATTTTTTGAATTTTTCATCTTTCACTTAAAAATTTTAGAAATCTTGAGAAATTTCAAAATAATTATGATATAGAAAATAATTTGATCATCTTATATCATGCAATAGGTGAAAGTAGCTTTTGGCACTATTGCAACCTTGGGAATCGCCAATGGATTAAGCCTGAAATTGAATCCCCTATGCCAGATATTAATAGGAACAGCACATAATACGATATGGCCTTTGATCAACTGGATTAGGCAAATGAGTTAATAATGAGCATGTGCTCGAAAGTATCTCAGGGAGCTATTAGGAATCAGGCCCAATTACCATAGTCCCAGCCTTATGATTACTCTCACGTAGGTAAGTCCTCAAATGTACATATGAACGAGTTTTCATAGAGATTCTGCCCTTGGGACTAATTAACTATTCCCATATAATCAACAATCAAACTTCTAACCTTATAACTACAATGAGTAGGATTGCCATTGTTAGTGGCTCACATTTGGGCTTGCCCCATTCCCCTGGATGAAAATCTAGGACTTAACTCATATATATACCCTTTGTAATAGACATTATAAAATCATGGGTCATAATAGAATTTTCAAATTCTATTTGGCCTCAGATCTTTTAGGAACCACTTTATTAACATTTGATTCTTTGGTCAGCCAATGTCATCAATCTCTCTTGCAGTCTTTGTTCTTCACTTCATGGAAAATAACCAGCTTTCTTACCTAAAGTCAAACACCATATATCAGACAATACACTCACAAATCTTAGTCATGTAGATCAACAGGTTTAACAGGGTAAAATTTGGAACAAAAATGCACCAATGAACATGTCTTTAAATTATCTAACCCAATTGATAATTTCAACATTTATAATATCTAAAACCAATCATTTCAAATAAACCGTTTTACAGCTCCTACCATAAATATCTATAGATAAGCACAAAATGCAGTTAAATGTTAGGACAAATCAGACTTAGCCCCCTCGATTTGATTGAGCTGTAAAGAATCCACTTATGGTTTGAAAATCAACACTTAACCCTACAGTGCTTTTATTAGTTTTTCCATTAAAGTTAAAAGTTTGCGCATCCCAAGGATTATAAAGGCATTTTGGACATTACGTTATTTTCCATCATTTTAGGATACTTGAGAGGCACAGATCGTTAATTTTTATGAAAAAATTAACTAATGAACTGCAATGAAAGCATAAGGGATTTAAGTGCTAATTTTGAAACTATAAGGTGATTTTCTGCAAAAAGAATTGAAAATAGAATTCTATTAATTATTTTGAATTTAATTTTTTAATTAAAAATTTCAACATTTTCTTCTTTAAAAAATTTAGTTTCTTGAAATAAGATAAGAATTTCTTTAGTAAAAAAAGAATAGTAAATTTTATAATAAGTCTCTCTTTCCATTTTTTTTCTTCAAATATTATACTCCTAGTGTAAGTAGGATTGGATTCTATAATAGGGGAAATGAAATCGAAGACTTTATTAAGAAGTCATTATTAGAAAAGGGGAAAAAAAGGATATTTCGTAAAAGTTTCTGATTTCCTTTGTCCTTTTTTTAGGGATTCGAATCCTTTGCACTGATTGTGCCTCTAAAACTATTCCAACTCAGTCCTTCATTTTTAATTCTAGATCAGAATTACATATCTAATCAAATTAGTCAAGAAAAAAATACAACTCCTCTTCCTTTCACACTCTAAGTTTGTGAATTTTTATTTTCTTTCTTTTTTATTTTACTCTCCTTTTATTTATGTAGACTCCAACTTCATGATTTTTTTTTTCATTTTCTTTCTTCATAATTTACTTCTCATCACACGATTTCTTTTTTCCTTGTTATCATATTAGCTTCATACGCTCAAAATGGAAGATAAAATTATTTGAAACACACATGATCATGTGCAAGGGTATTATGTTCATTGAAAATTTGATATTTTGAAATGTTGGGAGTAAGTAATAAAAACTTATCTACGGTCTCCGTCTAACTTGTTTAAAGTTTTCCTCAGATTTGTTTCCCTTCTACGTAAGCTTAGTGTTTTCAAAACATGATCAAATTAAAAATGAAGAAAGGAAAAAAGAGAAAAAACCATAAAGTTAGAGGTGGTTGCGAAGAGAGGAATAAAATATAAAAGGAGGGAGAAGAAACTAACAATCTTAGAACATGAAAGGAGGGAGTTGGGATTTTTATTTTTTTTACTAACTTAATTGTGTGCTTCACTCTCAGTCAGAACTAAATGGGTGGTTGAATTGACATAATTGTTGAATGGTGAAATCATCCTAGAGCTTCCAGGTCCCTTTTTTAGAATCCAATCCTACTTAAAGAAGGAAGATAAGATGTGAAAAATTGGAAACAGAGATTTATTAAGACCCTATTCAGTCATGGAAAACTAATCTTTCACTTCTAAACATGATTTCACGTTGACCAAACTTCTAAAAATGAAAAACTACAAAGAAGTTTCCCATAACAGAAGAACAGGCCACAAAATAAATTCTATTCCCTCAATGGGAGAATGGAAGATTGTGTTTTAAAAAGAAAATATGTTTCTTTTCTTTCCTAAAAAAACCACGAGTAAATAGGCGCCTTATTAAAAGGGAGGACCTTCAAATGACCCTTAATTAAAGGGCTGGCCTTTTCTGATTTTGACCTGAAAATGTGGACAAAAATTATCACAATTTCTTTCGCTCTATAAAAACACAGGGCCTAGAGGTCATCACGCAACACAACATTGAAGCACAACATCAAAACACCCAACTGCTCTCCCTCAAGAACCAACAATGGCTACAGATCCGAAAATGCTCATAATCTTCACCATCCTACTCGGCATAGTCACCCCATTCACCACCTCCCAAAAGACGGGACCTGCCGAGACGATCAAGGAGTACGTCGACGCGCACAACGTCCACCGCCAAGCCGTGGGGACACCGCCCCTCAAATGGGACGACAAACTGGCCTCGTACGCCACCAACTACGCACAAAAACAGGCCGCAAAGAACTGCGAGTTCGAGCACTCCTACGGGCCCTATGGCGAGAACCTTCAGTTGGGCATGGGCGACGAATGGACCGCGAAGGGCGTGGTGGACTATTGGGCTACCGAGAAGAAAGATTTCGATGTCAAAACGAATCAGTGCCTTAATGGAGAAGAGTGTGGCCATTACACCCAAATTGTGTCGAGGCAAAGCAAAACTGTGGGTTGTGGAGCTGCGAAATGCCCCAATGGTCAAACCTTCATCATTTGCAGTTATGAACCAGTGGGTAATATTGATGGACAGAACCCAATTACTGGCTGATCCCTCTTCTTAAAAACTTCGGGGACGCTTTATTAAAATAATGAATGTGTTACTGTAAGCTCAACATCAAATAAGGCCTCCGAAGATGATTAAAATATTTAAGGGCCATTTGTCTTAAGCAGTCCGATACCCAAAAATTCTCCCCTTAAAATTAGAATTTTATGTTGTATTAGTTTTATTTTTTAATTTGCTTGTTTCTATTTTTTATTTGGACGGGATAATATAATAATGCAGTCTTATTAATAAAGTTTTCTTTTTAAAAGCCCAAGTACGAGGTTTTGAACTCGTTGAGGAAAAGATAATTTCTATCCGTTGTTCCGCGACTTCAGTCCATTGGGACCTGACCCTGGGCACACATTTGCCAGGTCTATATTTTACCTTATAAATTCATTTTACTTGTAAGAAATTTAAGTAACAAAATAGATTTATAAGTATTGTAACCTGACCCACGCAGCACGTGGGTTTCACGGCTAGTATGCTAAACTTCCATTGCCTTCTTAATAAGCTAATTATAGAATTTTGGCACACTAATTCAAAGTTTTAATAAGATAAAAAGGACATATAAAATTATGTAGATGTGAATCTCTTTCCATGAGATTTGATACATCTACATATTCCTAAGTCAATCCCAATTCCTTCATCGACCTCAAAATCGATGGCACCAGAGGAATGGAAAGCATGACATCGAGCAGATCAACAAGGAATTAATGAAATACGACAACAAGATCTGCGATACGTGGGCATTCTACCCTGGACTTGGGACGCTAAGCTGGCCAACTAAATTGTAACTAGTCTCAATTTTGGGAGACCAAAAAGGTAATTTTTGTACTTTTAAAAATGAAAAATGAAATACATTTTTCATCATGGCAAACCAATTGGATTAAAATAAATTAAAGAATAAATAAAGAAAATAAAAGGGAATACCCTGGAAGCATGTTCGTTTCGCTCATTGCAATTAGATAAAAAAAAAAAAGGAAAAGGAAAAGGGAAGCAATAGATAAAAAAGGACATGAATTTTTGTTCGTTAGAGAGGCGCATGAAAATTTTTATAAAGAATGGTCACGGAAAAGGCCCAAGGAATATGCTTGCAATTTATTATAAATAAGGGCAAGAGATGCATTCTATAGTTTGAGATATATGTATACAAAAATATTTTAACCATTTATTCACATTCTATATTTATTTTCCCCCTTTTTAGAATACAATCCTTCTTGGAAAAGTAATATAAGATTTGAAGAAATGATAATAGAGATTTATTAAGGCTCTGTTTAGTTATGAAAAACTAATGAACCATTTTCGAAGATGATTTTATGTTGATCAAACGTCTGAAAATGAAAAATGAAACATGATTTCCATAAGTTAAACTGCCCTAAAAAAGAATCTCTAGTCCCTTTTTATTTAAGAAATTCTTCTCGTATTTCAAAATTGTAAAAAAAATAATAATAATAAGACTAGTTTTTAAAAAGAAAATCAGTTTCTTTCCGTTCCTAAAAAAATCACGAGTAGACAGGCATTTTTACATTAGAAGAGAAAATAATGTATCACTTATCTATTGGGCGGGTGCAATATGGAATAAACTATGACGCTTTATACATGAGGCGGGTCTCGTGGAGAATTCCTCAGCATCCCATTCCCGGCGTTGACCTAAAAATAAGGAGTACGTCGTCGCGCGCAATATCCACCAGCGAGCCGTGGGCCAATCGCCAATCAAAAATGGGACGAGAAACTGGCCTCGCGTGCCACTGGGTACGCACAAAAACTAATCATAAAGACTGCGGGTTCGAGCACTCCTGCGGACCCTATAGCGAGGACCTTCTGTTGGGCACAGGCGATGATTGGACTGCAAAGGACGTGGTGGCTATTGGGCCAGCGAGGAGAAAGATTTGGATGCTAGAACGAACGAGTACCTCCGTGGAGAAGAGTGTGGCTGTTACACACAAATTGTGTGGAAGGACACCAAATTTGCGGGGTGTGGAGCTGCAAAATGTTTCTGGGATTCTGATTAGGTATGTCAATGGTCTGGTCTAAGTTCAACCCAAATCATTTGAGCGGGTCAAGTTTAATAAATTGGACTGAAATTCACACGCGAACTCAGACCCATTATGAGTCTATAAATGGGTTCATGTCTAGTCTTATGTATTCTGACCCGATTGTGAATCCAAACTTAATTATTTTAAGCTTATATGTAATATTTATTTATTATTTTTTTTGCTAGCCCAAACTCCCGCACTGTCCGAACTGCACAAGTCTGAATTGAACCTGGCTCATCTCTGTATAGACCCAATGCCTTAGCATGCAACCAACCCCACAAGGGCCATTTTACTATATATTACTAGAATAAAATATGGCTTGGATGAATTCTAATTGGACTATGGTTTGAATTTTACATTTCATGTTATGACTATTTCTGATTTTCAATTGTGTACGGTTTGATTTGAATGTAATGAGTATATAGAACTCTTTGAACTGTGGTTTTCGAATATATGTTGTATCATATAAATTCAAGTAAAAGAAGTTATTTATGTTTCATGTTATCGTTTATTCATATTATTTTCCCTTTTTTTTAAAAATCCAATCCTTCTTAGAAAAGTAATATAAGATTTGAAGGAACCCCCATGGAGTTGGTTACGTGATAAGGCATTGGATTTGTTTAGAGATAAGTTAAATTCAATTTTCATTCTTTATAACCTTATAATATCCATCAATTTACTTCAAGGCTAGTTTGAGAGGGTAGGCCAATTCACCCCTAGTTGGAGCCTGATTGTTTCGAACTCATATAGTTCGGACAGTGTGAGAATCTGGGTTAGTAAAAAATATGAGATTTGAAGAAATGGTAATATATATTTATTAAAGCTCTATTTAGTTATGAAAAACCAATGATCCATTACCAAAAAAGATTTTATGTTGACCTAACTTTTGAAAATGGAAAATGAAACAAGTTTTCCATAACTTAAGTCGCCCTTAAAAAACTCTCCAATCCCTTTTTATTGAAGAAATTCTTATCATATTTAAAAAATGTAAAAGAAAATTGGAAAAATTGCATTTAACCCTCCTCTGTTCTGATGCAGTTGCAGGGAACCTCCCTCTAGTTTAAAAATCAACACATAACTCTCTCATATTTTTAATGGACTTGCAAAAGTTAACTTTTCCATCAAATATAACTACTTGTTCTTGCACAAAATTTTTAGAGTGTTTAATAGGAAAAAAATAGACTTTAATTTCCCAAATTACCCATAAAGTAATTTCTTAACCCCTATTGTAGCGGTACCCAAATAGATGGATGCTTTTATACTTTTCGTACCTTGCAGAAGTTAAGTTTTCCATCAAATCCAACTGCTTGTTCTTGTACAAAATTTTTAAAGTGTTTAATAAGAAAAAGATAGATTTAATTTCCCAAATTACCTATTGTAGTAGTACTCAAATAGATGGGCACTTTTATACTTTTTGTACCTTGAAAAACTATATATTTATTCTATATAGGTTATATATTCATAATTCTAACTAATCATGATGATTAGAAACAGGTATAAGAATATAATAAGCATCCAGGTAAGTTTTTGGGCAAAAGCACGGGTGCACATATAAATGTCTCTTTTTTTGGTACAATAAATATATCTTTTAATGGTCTAAAGAATTATAAAAACGACTATTTATTTGAAAATTATTGCTATTGAGGTAAGGAGTTAATTTTGGGTAATTAGGGAAATTAAATTTTTTTTTTCCTATTAAACACTCTAAACAATTTATAAAAGAACAAACAATTAGATTTGATGAAAAAGTTTATTTTTTGCAAGTCCATTAAAAACTACAAAGAGTTTATATGATGTTTTGCAAACCACATAAAGACTCCTTACAACTAAGTCAAACCACATGATAGTTAAGTGCAATTTTCCCGATAAACTATGGTTTCTCGTACATGGAGTGAACCTCGTGGAGAATTTTTCAACATCCCATTTCATACGTTGACCTCAAGACAAAAATTATCACAATATGTTTCTGTGTAACTCATGGTGCAAAGTTCATAACAAACACAAAATAAAACCACCGACCTGCCCCCTCAAGAGCCAAGAACGACTGCCAATTCGAAAATGCTCATGATAATCTTCGCAATCCTACTCGGTATTGTCACACCATTTACAGCTTCCCAAAAGACAATACAACACCTTCTGAGATGATCAAGAGTACGTCGACACGTATAACATCCACCGGCAAGCCGTGGGCCAACCGCCCCTCAAATGGTGACCTCGTACGCCACCGGGAACGCGCAAAAATAGACCAAAAAGAGCTGCGAGTTCGAGCACTACTACGGACCATGTGGCGAGTACCCTATGTTGGGCACAGGCGATGATTGGACCACAAAAAGCATCGTGGACTATTGGGCTAGTGAGAAGAAAGATTTCGATGCTAAAACGGGACCAGTGCCTCAATGGAGAATAGTGTGGCCATTACACACAAATTGTGCGGAAGGACAACAAATTGATGGGGGTGTGGACCTGCGAAATGCCCTGATGACCAAAGCGTCTTCATCGTTTACAGCTGTGAACCCGTGGGTTAATAGTAAAGGACAATACCCACTTGAAGGGAACCACAGGCTATGATTGGACCACAAAGAGCATCGTGGATTATTGGGCTAGTGAGAAGAAAGATTTCGATGCTAAAACGGGACCAGTGCCTCAATGGAGAATAGTGTGGCCATTACACACGAATTGTGCAGGAGGACAACAAGTGGACCCGCGAAATGCCCTGATGACCCAAGCGTCTTCATCGTTTACAGTTATGAACCCGTGGGTTAATAGTAAAGGACAAAACCCACTTGAAGGGAACCCTGGCGTCTCTGCTTAAAAGCTTTATTGGACAGTTTGTTAAAATAAAGAATGTGTTATTATAAGAGTATTTAATATGCCCGTGACATCAAATGAGTGCTCCAAAGATGGTGAAAATATTTTAAGTGTTCTGATTAGGTATGACAATGGATTGGGTTTAGACCTAGACCAACTAGTACCATACCCATTTAGGCAAATTAGATTGCAAATCAGACCGATAACAAGACTAGGACCCAAACCCAATTCTGAGTCTATAAATGGATATGGTTCTGGTCTTATCTATCCCAACTTGATTATGGACGTCGGCCAAATTATTTTAAGCTTATATGTAATATTTATTATATAATACTAAACTAAAATTTTTGCTTGATCTGAATTATGGACCAATACGAGATTATTTTAGGCTTATATGTAATTTGTATTATATAATAATAAAATAAAATAGGCTTGAGATGAATTCTTGTAAGACTATGGCTTGAATTTATTTTTCATGTTATGACTATTTTAGATTTTGAATAATGTTAAGATTTGATTTGAATATAGGTGGTTTGATATCTATATTAGGTGAAAAGAAGTTATGATTTATGTGTCCTATTATTGTATTTTGTAAAAAATTTATACTATAAAGGTCATTTTAAAGCTTATAATGAGTAGATTTGGCAAACGCAATACAAACCCATTTACCCGTTGGATATAACAAGTTTAAAGACGATACAAAGTCCCCTAGGCTTGGCAAGTTTGGGTCTAGGTTTGGGTTTGAATCTGGTTCACCAAATCTTAAACAAGTTGGATCTAGTTCATATTATTCTGCCATAGACCCAACACATTTACATGCCTAGTTTTAATTCTGCCTGAAGTATCCATGGCGGCTAAGTCAAAGCTAGCCTTGCTCAAGTTCGAGTCCTACTATCCTCGCCTTAAAATTAACACCTTGTGGGTTGCATTAGAAAGACATTTTCTCATAGTGGAAACTAAAGGAATAACAAAATAACCCGTTATTTTTGCTCTATTTTTTGAAATGAAATTAAGTGTCAATTTTTCTACTTATTTTGGATGCATGGGGTGTGACATGTAGGAGTCACACCTCCTCAATGGAAAAGGGACGCATCATCCTCCTTTTAATGCCAAACTGATAAAAGTTTCGAATCTTCCTTTTTATTAATAAAAGCAACAACGCTGGTGATCCAATGATTTCTAATAATGTTAGCTGTACTACAAATTCATTCATGTTGTACTATCCCCTCCCCTCCCCCCCCCCCCCCACCGGGAACCCAAATACACTGCCTAAAAGAACCGAAGCAAAGATGCTCATAAACAAAAGAAACAACATAATAAGTGCTTGGTTTTGCATGAACAAAACACAGAGATTTAGTCACCCTCTGGAATATTAGAAATTCGAGGGCTTTGGCAGAATAAAAGTGAGAGGGTTCATGAAATCAGGAAACTCTGCATGTACAAACTTTTATTAATATATATATAAAAAAAAATGAACGTAACTAATTCTTTCGAGGCTCATGAGTAAGTTTCTACTTTATAGAATGCTTTTTTTTATTTTTTATTTCCTTGCGGGATGCAATTCCTAGTGGATTTGCCAACGAGGTGCAAAGAATCATAGGCTTGGTCTTTTGGCCGCGTTTCTCACTCTTCATTTTTTTGCTTCGTACTGAATATTTTTAATTTAACTTTTTTTCCCTTCCCCTTATTTATATCCCTTACAAAATTTACATAAATTTGAAAAGCGGAAAGCGAGGAAAAAATTAAATTGTCTTTTTAATCTGGCTCCTCTGTATTTAGAGAAGGAAATGCGTTTTGTAGTTTCCTCATGAAAATGGAGATATCTGTATAGTTTGGCATTTTCTTTCTATCCATATGTTTAGAACTTTTAAATAGGGTTTCAAAGCTTAAAAAGCAAGTGCTTTGAATAGTAATGGAGGTAAAGTGTATGGGAGGAGAGCCGGATCCCTATGCATGGGGATATCCTAACCATTTATTCAAATTTTATACTTATCAAATCTATCTAGAATAAAACTTTCCACAATATTACAGTTTGTAAAATGGTAAGTATAAAATTTGAATAAATAGTCAGGATGTTTCCATATAAAGATGGCAACCAATAAGATTTGTAGAGTGCATTTCCTGTGCTAAATGCAAAGGGACCCATTGATTTTTTTTAAGGAATGAAAGGAAACATATTTTCTATCCAATTTACAAAAATTATATTACAGAAAAAAAAAATACAATTTAAAATCCAACATTCAGATTGCATATTATAAATTTGAAAAAAGCTATACAGTGTGGCACTCTACCAAATTGCACATAGAAGTATCCTAAAATTACATTGTTTTGATGAATGATGTTAAAAGGCAAACAACGTAGCTTTGGGGTGCTTCTCTATATAATTAGGTAGAGTGTCATACCATATAACATAAGCCCTTATAAATTTACAAACATAATAAAAATAGAATTTGAGCATAAATAAATATAGTAATCAGAATTGAGGAAGAAAGAATATCCTGACCTAAGAATAAAGATGCAGCATTTGCTACCCTAAGTAAATATCACCGGTCTTCATGTAAGCTCTCACCAGTAGCCACTTCCAGAGTGGCACAAGAATCCCCATATCAAGATGCTCTGCAAACATAAACAAAGTGAGGAGTATCAAATTGATTTAAGAATCTTCAAATGCTCAATGAAAATAGTATTGGGGAGGAAAGCATTCTCATTTTATAGTGACACACTTATACAATGGGTAGGCCTTGTAACCCTCGAGGGGACTCAATGGGCTAAACAAAGGCCCATTAAGTAGAAAACTAATGTCCCAAACTAAAACAAAAGCTCAATCAGTTACTTTGAATTTAATTTTTTAATTAAGAATTCCAATATTTTCTTAAAATTTACTTCCGAAATGAGGACGGGTTTTTGGAGTCAGCTCACCCTCGTGGGATCACAACCCTTTGTCTCGACCATTGTAGCACTTGTGTCGCCCAGGGCATAAGGGACATAATGACTTGACATCATCCTCACCTTCCTCCGACTTATCACCGGCAATCTGTTCAGGGTCTCAAACTCAACAACAACAACTAAACATGAGGGTTGCATTCGTTACGGGACTTAACCCAACTCCTTATGGCACGAGCTGACGACAGCCATACACCACCTGTGTCCGTGTTCCCAAAGGGAAATTGCATTTAGTCCTCTGAAAGTTTGACCCAGTTATAGAGAACCTCATTGTGTTTTAAAAATCAGCACATAAATCCCCTGCCCCCCCAATGGTTTCAACAAACTTGCAAATTTTGATTTTTCCATCAAATCTAACTATTTGTTCTTCATCATATTTTTTTTAGAGTGTTTAATAAGGAAAAAAAAAAAAGACTTCAACTTCCCAAAATTAACTCCCTAACCTCTATCATAGCAGTACCAAAATAAATGCACGCTTTTATACTTTTTTCATCTTGGGAAAATATATACCTTATAAAGGCTATATATTCATAATTCCAACCAATCACGATGAAAAGAATGAGAGAATATGTGAATATTATAAGCGTCTAGGTAAGTTTTTTGATAATATACTAGTGCACACACAAATGTTTCTTTTTTTGGTGCAAGAAATATATATTTTTTCATGGCATATGAAGTTTAAAGACGTTTATTTCTTTGAGAACCATTGTGATTTAGGTTAATGAGTTAATTTTGAAATAATTCGGGAAATTAATGTCTATTTTTTTCCTATATAAATACTAAAAAACTTGGGTAAGAACAAACGTTTAGTTTGATGAAAAAAAAAAAATTTTGCAAGTCCATTGAAACTACAAACGGTTTATATGCTGATTTTCAAATAATAGGCAAATTCGCTACGACATAGTCAAACCATAGGGAGGTTAAGCGTAAATTTCTTAATTTACTATTTCCAAATAAGATAAGAATTTCTTAAATCAAAATGGAATAACGAATTTTTAAAAAAATCTCACTTTCCATTTTTTCAAATATTATATTCCTAATGTAAGTAGGATATAAAAGTCATTTTCATAAAAGGGAAAAAATGACTTTCAGAAAAAGTTTCTGATTTTCTTTTTCCCTTCTATAGAATCCAATCCTACTTAAAGAAGAAATATAAGATCTGAAAAATTGGAAATGGAGATTTATTAAGGTTCTATTCAGTCATGGAAAACTAGTTGTACATTTCCAAACATGGTTTCATGTTGACCTAACTTCCAAAAATGAAAATTAAAGAAAAATTCCATAACTGAAGTACAGGCCGCCAAAAAAAATAAAATAAAATCCTCTACTACCTTAATGGGAGAATGGAAGAAAGTTTTCTAAAAAGAAAATGTGTAGAGAGGGCCTACAAATAGTATCCTCTCGACCCTTAATTAAAGGGCTGGCCTTTCCTGATTTTGACCTGAAATTGTGGACAAAAATTATCACAATTTCTTTCGCTATATAAAAACACAGGGCCTAGAGGTCATTACACAACACAACATTGGACCACAGCATCAAAACACCCAACTTCTCTCCCTCAAGAACCAACAATGGCTACAGCTCCGAAAATGCTCATAATCTTCACCATCCTGCTCGGCATAGTCACCCCATTCACCACCTCCCAAAAGACGGGACCTGCCGAGACGATCAAGGAGTACGTCGACGCGCACAACGTCCACCGCCAAGCCGTGGGGACACCGCCCCTCAAATGGGACGACAAACTGGCCTCGTACGCCACCAACTACGCACAAAAACAGGCCGCAAAGAACTGCGAGTTCGAGCACTCCTACGGGCCCTATGGCGAGAACCTACAGTTGGGCATGGGCGACGAATGGACCGCGAAGGGCGTGGTGGACTATTGGGCTACCGAGAAGAAAGATTTCGATGTTAAAACGAATCAGTGCCTTAATGGAGAAGAGTGTGGCCATTACACCCAAATTGTGTCGAGGCAAAGCAAAACTGTGGGTTGTGGAGCTGCGAAATGCCCCAATGGTCAAACCTTCATCATTTGCAGTTATGAACCAGTGGGTAATATTGATGGACAGAACCCAATTACTGGCTGATCCCTCTTCTTAAAAACTTTGGGGACGCTTTATTAATATAATGACGGGGCCATTTTTCCTGTCCCAGGTTAGTTCTTATTATGTAATGAGGTGTATGAATTATTCAAGAACCCATTAGCAATAATAAATTATTCGTCTTTCCTATGGATCGAAGAGGTCTGATCCCGCTTTATGTATTTTGATTGTATTCGGAGGTATTTTCGGAGCATAATCAAGTGGGCAAATATGATTATGACTCCCTTAAGATAATCAAATGTCTCGTCATCTAATTAGTGACGTAAATGAATGATTAACGTAATTCCCACCACCCTCTTTTGAAAGGTCACGGTTCGATTTCTAAATTCCACCAGAACCGTAAGAAAAGGAAGAGCATGGGTGAAAATTAAATAAATAAATAAATTCTGGATCATTTTACTATATTTGTCAGCTCGGCTCTCCCAGCCTGCCCACGAGAATTTTTGTTTTGTATCTTTTACGTCAGATAATTTGCATCTTGTAAACTAAGTAATCGGTGGCAGGTTAAGGATAGAAGTCTTTGTGTTTATATCAAAATAAATAACCAGATATTAGAGGTGAGAATTGGATGGGTTACAAGTGAGTCAAATACGAATCATGGATGTCAATAGCAGGTTAAAATGTTACGAGTCAAGTCAGGTTGAATTATATTATGGGTACATTGGGAGTCAAATGTTCACCTTGCTGATACACTTTTACTTCTTTTAGAATTTTCATAAACCAATTAATAAATAGCAAAAACTCTCACACGCTAAAAAAAACAAAAAGAAAGAAAAAAACACCCCCAAGTAAAATTGACAATTGGGTGAGTGGTGAGCTCGTTAATACGGGTAACGAATTAGTATGCATAGGTCAAAAGTCAATCAAAGTTCAATCACAAATCAAGTTAGATCATCTTATTATATTCGATTCGCATGAGGTGGCCGACTGAGGCCAGTATAATAATTTGAAGTCGTGGAAATACATTCTTATAGGGCAAAATTGTACTAACTCCCACTAATTTGACCCAATTGCAAGGAGCTTTTTTGTGATTTGCAAAGCAACACACAAACCTCCTTTAATTTCAATGGACTACCAAAGTTAATTTTTCCATCAATTTTAACAATTTGTTCTTATACAATTTTTTAAAAAAATTGTTTAGAAGGAAAAAGAATAGACTTTAATTTCCAAAAATACCTTTAAGCTAACTTCATAACCTCTATCACAATAATACCCAAAGAAATGAACGTTTTTATGTATTTTGAAAAAGTAATAACGGCCAGAAACAGGGAATACACATTATATAAGCATCTAGACAAGTTTTTTTTCCTTTTCTTTTTCTTTTTTTTTTCTTTTTTGTGAAAGTATACACGTATAAATGGTTCTTTTCTAGTACGCAAAACATATATTTTATGGTATAAGAAATATAAAAGCATTCATTTCTTTGAGAACCACTGTGGTTAAGGTTAAAGAGTAAGTTTTGGGAAAGTTCAGGAAAATAAAATATATTTTTTCCCCTCTTAAACGATCTAAAAAATTTGTGAAATCACAAACTGTTAAATTTAATAGAAAAGCTAACTTTTGCAAGTCTATTAAAAGCATTATGTGCTAATTTTCAAATCATACGTAGGTTCCTTGTAACGGAATCAAAGCACCAGTTTAAAAGGTAAACAAATGTCAAGCTTTTGACAATTCAATCTGATACAACCTAGTTCCAGCATTTGCGTTGCATTCTAAAAGCCTGCAGGCACCACCCCTCAAGGGAGGACAGAAAAGAACTAATAATTAATTATCAAAGGCATTGCTGTTGGAAATCAAGAACTGATTTCAGTCCTTTAATGCTGTGAAACAAACATATCAAAATTCTCTAAGCTGAGATTCAAAGCTGTAACCTCACAAAACGGCTCTTTTTTGAAGTCCTGAAATGCCCATCGTAAGCCTAAGCTGCACATCGCAACCATTCGTCAGCTCATGCCCTTTATGAGGTTTTCTATAATGCATATGAAATATTTCTATTCTAGGTTGGATTGGCAGGTGGAATTCAAAACTGCAGAAACCAATCCAATTTAAGGATCCTAAGATTTTAAAGAACATGGAAAAGAAAATAGGATACAGCAGCGTCATATAATCATTTGACTTTACCCATACAAGCTGAATATAATAAACAAAAAAGCTTAGCTAAAATTTGCAATTTTCAAGTTAAAGATCAACAGGTTTTGCGCCAGAAATATATATATATAAAAAGACAATATATAAGATAACCTTCCCTTGACTCCCAACTAGTCAAAATCAATCAGGTTAGCCATATCCATTTTATCAAGCATCAACTCCCAACTAAGCAGGTTTCATTCTAACTTTAAAGTACACAAAGTCTGCTACTAGAAGCTATTTTCACTGTCTTAACAAGCATTTGCTTCAATAACCGCATTCAAATACACAGATGGAATGCAATACCTAGCATGAGAAGAGCATTCTTTGAACATCCTTCAAGAGTGTCTACATGCAGACTCAAGACCAAGCTAAAAGGATCTGCAATAATCACGGTAAGTGGAAAAATCAAATTAGCAAACCATACGCTGCTCGATTTTGCAGTTGTATGATAGATGTTACTCAGCAGAGGAGACATAAAGAAGATTACAACGAAGAATACGAAGATACGATAGACTGAGTTTGAACCAACCTGCATTGAACTGGTCAAAAAGCTGAGAGACAATCTGTGAACATGAACACGCAAATGCCTTATTTTCCTGGTACATCATCTCATTAAGTAACATTTGTTTCTCTTTTCCTTTTTCTGAGTTAGACAGCTACGTTTGATCCACAAGAACAGAACTTAAGCTTAGTTAGCAATGGCTGTACTATCCTCCCTCGAAGAAAAACTTATAGGCTTGGGGGTTTCACCCCCTCTTACTACCCTACTATATATTACTTTGAAAGACTGAGAACCATATGTTCTATTAAGCAAGCTAATCGGCATTCTCAGAGTCTGCCTTCGGTTTCTTCTCCCCCTTAATAAAACGTTGAAGGTTTTCTCTCCATCAACTTCACAAGGGACCCTTGACATGAGATTTTCACCACTATTTTTACTGCTTTTGCTTGAGCTGTTGCCATGAGCAGGGTCGTTTTCAGCACTTCCAACCCTAAACTTATCTGAATCAAAACTCCCCTTGCTCTCATGGCTGTTTCCTAACTCAAGTTCAGGTATTTGTTTCAGATTATTCATTATTTCCCCTGGTCCTACATTCACATCTTTAGCCTCTTCCGCAGCATCAAGATCTACTGGTAGACTAGGAGCTAAGTCTGAGCTTTCAGAATTGTTGGAGTGAATACTTGGCTCCAACAAGTTATCAGGAACTAGATCAGGGACAGGGGGTAGTTCAGATATCTCTTGCGGAGGGCAGCCAGGCCAAACATTATTGGGAACAAACTCCGATGCATTAGGGCTCATATTACATGCCCATCTAAATTGATTAGGATGAAAAGGGCCACTTGCTACAGGGAAACTGCTGGTTGGCACTGCCTGGGGTTGACTATAAGGAGGGTACATAAATGGCAATGGGTGAATCATATTTGGAGTTGCAGGGGGAGACGTGTACAGATGGTGAGGAGACGAGCACATTGGGTTAGCTGTGGATGGGTGAATAGCCATGTTCATTGACCATGGCACTGGAACAGCACTATGACCAGAAGGGAGAACAATATTCATGGGCACTGGTGAAGCACGGGCACCAATTAGCGATGGATTGAATGGAACTGCTGATGCAGACAATTTCTTGTTTGGGAACTCACAAGTGTCAACTGAGGATTTCTCCTCCATATCCTTTGATGGCTGCAAGGTGGTTGTAGAATGATTTCGGGGATTAAAATTTTCAGATAAATCCTTGTCACACAGCCCATCTTTGAGCGATTCAATCAAATTTGGAAAGTCATTCATCTGGATGTTTTCTTGTACGACTCCATGAACATCATTGCTGCCAGATTCAGAAGCCTGCACACTTTTAGACACCATCTCAGGAGAGTTGTTTCCCCCAGCATTACTCGACTGAGTTTCTCCTTCCCCACCATCTTCAAGTGCATTTAATAAGAGGTTAGAGGAATTTGTAACAGAATCGTGATTCTTCACATCTATACTTTCTGCCTCTTGTACAATTGAGGCAGCATTTCCTGTTGGTTCATTTGTTTCCTCTTCATTCTTTTCAACGGAAAGATCCTCATTTCCTGGAACATTATCTTGGGACACACTGACCAGCAAATTAGCAATAGAACCAGGAGGGGCCAGTGCTACCTCCTTGTAGGAAGGAGACTTTCCAAACCTAACTACAGTTCTTCTCGTTGAAACTAGGCCAACTTCATTAGGCGAAGGACATAGTTCTGGCTCTAATCGAGGGCCAGTGACCTCGCTTCCACTTATAGAGGTGTCTGTCGCAACAGCTCTGGTAGACGAGGGAACAGACTTGACCCGGTATGTAACAGCTTTAACTATCTTCCGCCCAAATTTGGTACCTCCAGATGGAGTCTTTAGAGCATGGTGTTCTGCAAAGCTCCCAGGTGCTCCTGCTCGTCTTTTCAACACGTAGTATTTACCATTTTGATAAGCATTCCTTCTTCTAGCATGATCAAGTTCTGTATCAGTGTCTGTTTGCTGATGGATAAAGACCTTGCTAATTGTTGGTCTTCGCTGCCTTAGTCGCGGTCTATAAGACCTAGCTGATCTTGGCCTTTGAACGGGATGCCATCCATCTTCCCCTTCAGCATTAGTTTCAGACAGAACTTCGTTCGCGGCAGTGGGCCTTCCCTCTGCCGGTTCACCTGGGACAAGACATTTAGGGGGTTCAGGATTTAATTTTTCCGGTTCAGGAATATTCTTCTCATCAGCTAGAGCTTCTATAGGAGCGTCTTTTGTGGATTCCTCCGAACTTGTTAGGCTGACATTCTGAATGACTTTTCCAGTAATCTGCAAAGAGAACTTTTGAAGAATTTATAAGTTTGGAAATAGAGCAGGTGGAGGTCAATAAATGCAAGGGCATTAGAGTTCTATATTAGTATGCTGGCAGCTTGTTGACAACACTAAAAGTCCCTCAGCACAACAAAAAACAAAAAAAAAAAAAAACACACAGACACGATACTGAAGTTTTTTTTTTCCTCCTCAATTAAGGTAGAATAGAGATTAGTTAATAGTTAATATTTTATAGAAAGTATAACCCATAAATCAAATCATAAAATAAAAGTACTAGATTTAGTAATTAGCTGATGTACAACTGTTCTAGGAATAGCTTCAACCATAGTCAACTCTTAATGAAATTTGCTTCCTTTTCTCGCCAGGCAGCAAGATTTAGCTAGGAAAATTGAGGGGAAAAGGTAGCAATACATGAAGAACAACTCTCAAGTAGTAAGGCACGAGGACCATGTATTCTATCTTCAAACTGAATATTGTTGGCTTAAAATCAATTCGTTAACCCCACTCAGCAAGTTAAGCTTTTAGGTTGGTTGCTTCCATCACATGGTATAAAGCCTAGTTTGATTGGGGTACAAAGGTTAAAAAGTGCTTTTTGGAAAAGCTAATTGATATAGCTTTCTCAAAAAACACTTAAAAGTGCTTTCCTTGTAACCTTTTTTGGCCAATAATTATTTTCTGTGTTTGTGCCAAATGCCTTTTCTTTGTTTTTTCGTCCCCAAAAAGCACTTTTAGGCCTAAAGTGCTTTCCCCTTAACCCAACCAAATTCGGCCTATCAGTCTTTGACTTAAATTGGAAGTTCCAGAGTTTGAATCCAGTGTCTCCACTCTTGCATTAAATTTCAGGGCACGTAAGGGCATGTTCTTTTTCTACACTTTTAACCTAGGCTTTCATGGGAGGAGGCATGTTGCATAACACAGATCATTTGCTAAAGTACGTACCAGCTTAAGCATTTAGGATGAGTGGTTCTTTAAAAAATATTGCTAAAGCAGGTAGCATAGCAGTAATCATACTCTCATTTTCTACATCTCTTCAGTGAGGGCTATAGAAAAATCTGAATAACTAGAAAAGGAAAACATCATACCTTTCCAGCATAGTTTTTCCTTCTCATCGCTGCAGCATGTTTTCCATTTGCATTGGAACTCGGATTGATATAGTCAAGCAAATCCGACACACTGCAAAGTAGTTCTGAAATTAGCAACAAGGAGAACATGCATACATGTGAGTGTGTAAGTGTGTGTAGGAGTGGGTGGGTGCGGGAGTGTGTCGTACATCTCTCTAACAATCTCATTTAGGATGTACTTATAGTAGCATATACACACAAGTGATGAGCAATAGAGAACATCCCGTTAACAGATGCTTTGAAAGAATATCTCAATATTCCAAATCCACAATCAATGTGGTTTCACACAAAGCAAGGGTGCTTTTCCGATAAGCACTTGTGCTTCTCATATCATATTTGGGAACATAAGAACTTCCTATTAGCAATTGGAAAACATAAAAAGTCTGGATCTATAGATATGCATCCCTCCAATGTGATGCCTATAAATTAACAATGGAAAATGCAGCAACTCAGACTCTCAAAAATGATTTTTGTGAAGATCCAAAAAATCAGGAGCAAACTGGATATACCTTAGGTGCCCTTTGCTGGAAATGGATGCGTCAGGCTTTCGAGTCCCATTTCGTGCAGCTTCTTGTTGTTCAATAGACTTGGATTCAAAGTACTCAAGCCAAGCAGCAGCATCCTGCATTGTTGAGTTATGAAACCAATAGCACAAACTTGAAAAGTCTAAAACAACTAAATTGTAAATGATACATTGATATATCGTATGCAAACTTCCAGAGTATCAAATTTGATTAACTAAAATAATCCTAGTGGCTGAACCCATGGTTGTTATATCATGAATCGTAAAGCTCATTTTTCTAATCATGAATTAAATTGTATTGTGAATCATAAGTAACATACTCAGGAATAGCTTTTATTAGATAGACATGTTACCAGATCCTTCCTTGTCCTTAAAGCAAAGACATCTGATATTTTTTCATGGGTTCATCATATTTTCCTCAAAAGAAGCCTCCTACTTCATCAACATTCTAACATTTATTAATATGCTAGAGTTTGAGAAAAATTTGTCAGGTTTCCTATTTCTTATTTTGGACTCCTTTTCATTCGAATTTTCCATCCAATTTATTTGTTTATTAGGGTCTTTATAATGTGTTGCAACAACCCAACATTTTCTTGCGGTTTTTGACTCCAAAACTTAGCTCACTTGTGGTTGCACTGGAGCATTAAATTTGCTAATAGAATCGAATCATATCAATTGCATGGTGACTCGTACAATTCTCAACTGAATTGCTTCATATACTGAGTCAAATCATTTCCTTGGTGAATCATATCAAATTGTAGGAAAAAATCATGAATCTTACGATTTTGACAAATACAGTAGAACCAAGAGCTAAGAAAATGAAAAATCTAAAAAAATGAAAAGTCAAAACAATCGGAATCTTTTGAACTGCCAAGTTATTTGATCAATAAACATTATAATGTCAACCTTAGATTCCTGGTATCATCAAGTAGTAATGACAGCCAGCCACAAATTATTTCTAGCAAAAATGATGCCACTTTGAAACAAGAAGTAATGCAAGGAATAAAACGTCTTTAAAGAAAGGGCCAACAATGACGCCGTTGTTTTGTCAGATCTAAAAGTGTTACCTGTGTACGTAAATCATCAGATCCCAGCTTCGTTTGCAGTATCTGCAAGGTTGTCTGCTCATGCTGAACACTCAAAGGGTATGCTTCCATCAATGAAAGTGCAATTGCAATCGCATGGTAACTTGCTGCTGTCTGGATAGCATAAAACAGACCAGAATTGAGAATATAAGCAAGCTTTCTAACATGGATCCAAAGGTAGAAACTATCACAATGATTCCACAAGTATATTGGTCAAAAGCACATAAAATAAACTAAAATCGAACATTACAGATGAATTATTTGATGAAAGGAACTTTAGGTAAGATGGAAGGAACCTGGATATGATCAGGGCCTAATAACCTTTGGTTACACTTCAGAGCTTTGTGCAGATATCTGAGAGCGATGTGCACATTTCCTAGGCCTTCCTCCATCATCGCCACATTTATATATGTGGCAGCAGTGTTAGGATGAGATGGTCCACATGTGAGATGTAAAAGATACAATGCTCGTCTTACATACCTAATAAATAACCAAACTTAGCCTCCACGAAAGTGAGAAAAAAATGTGAGTGGGAAACATGGTTGAAATGATTAAAGACAGGGTTCTCAAAAAGAACCCAAAAAATAAAAAGAATAATTTTTTAAAAAGAAAGTTAAAAAGCAAACAGGCCATAAATATTTTTTCATATAAAAAAGTATCTTTGGTGCAGACTGAATGTGTAAGAATGGTGAAATGGTGAAAGATAAAACAAAAATGGCGTCTACTGCTTTGCACCTTGATGTGCAATATTCAGAATCATGTAGTGGTACTTAATTCTGGAGGCAGACAGCAAGATAAACCAATCATGGATTGATATGGTCAAACCAAAGCTACAAAGTATGAGAATGATTTTGACTCCACAATAATATTATAATTCAACAAAATGCATCTTTCAAGTAGATAACACATTTGATTCGTAGTAATGAATCAGAGAGAGAAGGAAAAAAGGGGCAGGAAACTTTAAATCTTTTAACTGAATAAATCCTGACAATATTGAAGAATTCATGCAGAGTATAAATCAATATAACAGCAAGACTAAGACATACTTGATAGCAAGCTCAGTGTGCTGAAGTCTATAGTAAAATACAGCCAAATCCCCATAACTCTTCATTGTATCTGGATGATCAAGTCCTAGTTCTCTCTCATTAATATCCATTGCCTTTTGCTGATATATTGTGGCCTGTATTGGCACAATTTCTTCAATTAACTGCATGTTGCTAAGTTGTACTTGAAAAGGAGCCAAACATTAAAAAACATGTCTACAGTGAAGTGAAACAGCAGTTGCAAATGTGCATTGACCAAGAATGATCTGACTCAATGTTAGAGAACGTGATAATAATCTCTGATTTATCAAGAAAATGTGATGCCTATAGGATATTGGTGACAAACAAACCTGATTAAAATCACCAGTGTGATATAAAACTACAGCAAGCAGGCTGTAAGCCCCAGCAGTCATGCGATGGTAGGGGCCACAAACAGCAACCAATTTAGCAAGAGCCTGGAAACAACAGTAATTACAGATGCCATTGTAAGACATTTGCATAATAATATAACTATAAAACTATGGAAATCAGATACCTTTGTTCCGTTGCTGACTGCTTCTTCAAGCTTTCCCTTATCAAGAGCTGTTTTGGATGATTCTAGCAGTTGCCTTCCATCTGCAGATGAGCAAGCAGCTTGCTGCAAAGACACAGAAATCGCAATTAAATTAAGACACCTGCATACATGACTTTGCTGACAAGATCTCAGAAATGCGTATCTGTTTTTTGTCTTTTTCTTTTTAATAAGTGTTGACTTCAATACCAAAAGTAGAGAGATATTAATACAACAGATAACAAAAATACAATAAATTAACATTAGCTCTATGCACTTAATTATTCTACAGTTAAACTATTTATGGTCAATTACCTTATGAACTGGTACCAGGCTGACAACATCGGCCTTTCGGAAAGGATTTGGACAATCCATATCAAAATCCCTTGGAACCAGCTCAATACCAACCTGAAAAGGAAAAAGAAGCAGAACTGTAACATGCATGATATTAGAATCATTCATATTCAACTTCATTTCACACACAGGATATTCGTCTCAAAAGGCACCATTTTTTTTATATTGTCAATCCCCCAAACAAGGGAGACATTTTTTATACTTCCTTACAGACTTAACTTATTCCAGAAAGGAGAACTGGATACATGTAACTATCTTTAGACATAGATCATGTTGTAAATATTTATCATTTGTCAAGGAAACCCCCTTGCTTGAAATTTGCACAGTTGAATGGCAACCTCCCAGTTACAACTCCCTGGAAGTTCCTCTTGCCTACTATCCTCTTATCATTAAAAAATGAGATCAGAACCCACATTCAAGTGTCTAATACCTTATGACATAATCCACGTAGAACTGCAATTTTCCTCAAATCTTGGTAGTTAAAGTTGGTAACATCCCATCCATATCTCTTCATCAAAAACACCTCAAGCCATCGCCAGATGAGAGGATGGACGTTGCATGATTGATCTGATTCTCTACTTGGAGCCCCAAGCATCAAATTCAGAGCAGCAGCTATTGATGCAGCCAGGTCCTCAGTGTCAACAGCTGCAGCAATCACTGCATTCAGAATGTGCTTCAAAGCCCGAACAATCATCTCATTTATACAGAGTGACTGCACGTGAGATAGCTTTTTGGAAAGCTTAACCTGCTCGGAAACAGATATTAAGCGTCATCAGAGGTAGAAAGTATATATATATATATATTTTATTTCTTTAAAGTTTTATCTTCACGTGTCTAGAATATAACGGAACAAGAATAAGGATGATACTGCAGGATGAGCATTGCAGTACGAGAAGGAAATGACAGAACTGATTTCACTAGAACAAGCAATGATTTTACTCCTGTGTTTGACAAAGACAAAGCTCAAAAGGGGAGAATCCCAGTGCACAAGGTTCCCTGCTTTGAGAGAATTGAGGGTGGGTCATTCCTCGTATTCAATCTTCCCCCTGATTTTTGGCAATGAGGATTCAACGGGGAATGAATTTAGTGATATAGTGACATTTTGTTTGCTGAAGATTTCAGGAGTCGATTAGGGTTTTGATTAAGGATTGATTAAAGTTTGATTACAGATTTATTGGGCTGAGTTATGTTTCCATTTTTGTTATCCTGACAGCCTATATAAGGGCCATCTTAGGATCGTTAGGCAGATTGCAACTCAAGCAATTGAATTACTTTGAGAAATGTATTCTGTTTAAGTTCCCTTCTCCTTTGATTTTGATTTGTTTTCTTTGCTTTCCTTCATTTTCTTTGGGAACTGCTGGCGTTTCATCAGGCTGTTACGACTCAAACCTGATGAAAGATTTAATTCCAAATTATTTTTTCTAGCTACACTGTATGAAAAGAAAGGTCAAGCTTTCCAGATTGACTTAGGAATCTGGAAAAATACTCATGCTTACATACAATCAGAAATCTATGGAGAGAAGAAATAAGAGGCACAAGCAGTAGAAAAAATCTACCTATTTTTATTGACAAGAATTCACACTGCTTTATACAGCAGCATGGCAGATGGGAGCTGTAGTTTGGCTGGGCACATGGTAGCAATTTTGGAAGAGAATATAGCAGATATACGCATGTCTCTTTCCAAAGGAGAACACTTTCACAGGTGTCACTACCATATACGAATACAAGCACTATAAAAGGTAAACTGAAGGAACCATGTAGCCAGGTCACAGAAAATCACTTACAACATGTCCTAGAGAACGCATCCGAAGACCCCTTGTGTGCATAAAATCAGTCAGAGTCCTCCCATCAACTGGTGAGAGTTCCAAGGAACCAAAATCAGCCACCTGCATTGGATAATGGAATACTAGAAACAGGAGTCAAGACTGTAGTTGTAGTTAAGAGCAAGTGCATTGCATTTACAAAATCCAAACCATATAATATTTAAACAATTACCAGTTTTGGAAGAGCAACTTCATTGTAATATTTCTGAGACAGATCAATTAGTTCCTTCAAAGACTGTTAAAACAACATTCTGGTAGGTTAGAACAAGCCATAATATACAAACAAACAAATCTTGTATTTTTATTATTATTATTATTATCGGAGAAAAAGAAGAAATATATAGCATACAACCTTGCAATGAAGTCCAGTTTCTGATTCTTTTAGCCGAAGAAAGGCTGCATCTGACAACACCCTCTTTAATTCCAGTTCATTTTCAATGACATTAGTCTCAAGCTGACCCTGTAGAGAATGCACTAGACCATTTTCAGCTTCTGCAATAATACTATCAGCAAGGGATTTTGAACTTTTGGACTTCAAAATCAGATTACTTTCGTCCAATTTCTTCTTCTTGTTCTTAAATAATTCAAGAGGCTTCCCAAGCCCCTCAATCTTCATCTCACTCTTCACCTTGTCCGTTGATGGTTTCTTATCCTTCTCTGAACTTTTTTGATCCTGCAAATGTTGTATCCAGCTTGCTCCAAGTTCCCACCTCACAAAAGTATCCCTTTCTATTTCCTCTTCCTGAAGCTTGGCTAGACTATCTTCCATGAGTCTCTTCACAAAAGTTTCGGAAGTGTCAAGCTCATGACGTTCCAAGATCTGTAAAGGCAATGGTGGTTTATTGTGTTTGGTGGATCTTCTTTTGTGAAGAAGCCATCTCAAACTGCAAGAGACAATTGTAATAATGATGGAGAATTAATTTAAGCAACATCATAGAGCTAAAATTTTCCAGACACTAACACAGAACAAACTAAAAGTGATATGAGCTTTAAGGATGAAACCATAAGATATGTGCTTGTGTACATGTATAGAAACCTGTTAATGTTAAGGGCATTGGCTCCGCCTTCAGGCTGATCAAGTAGTTGGATGCTCTGGAATGAGGGGGGCACTTTACAATTCTCCCTACCCTCAACCTTCAAAAAGGCAATATAACCACAATGCCTTACATTAACCACACCTAGGGTCGCAATGTCCTGCACGCAAAATGGTCCAGCTTTTATATAAAGCCTTGACCTGAAAGAACTTGAGGCAATATATTTGAGGGAAAAAATAATATTTAAAAAAAACTACGATATATCTTACATGGGCAGCAGTATTTTCATCAGCAGTAATTCCTTTCAGTAGGTTCCTTTCAACTAGCTTCTTTTGGTCAAGTCCAATTGACTGAACTCCATCAATCTTTGTATCTACCTTAGAGCTTGCATCAAAAGAATCTCTCATGACAGTAATGATCAATTCCCCTACTCTTTCAGAATAAACAATTTCACTATTTGCAACTGAATGATGTACATCAAGGTTTTCCATAACATGCCGCACAGCAGCAATGGCTTTAAAAATGGCAACATCCACGAATAGACTGTGAAGAAGGAAAGCTCTCCTATCTCGAACCTGCCTCTCCTCTGCTGTCTTGCAAGGCATTGAAGCAAGACACAAAAACTCACTAGCCCAAGGTATCAAATCGCTTTTTCCATCTCTTCCTAGACCCCCACCATTCCCTCCCCAGGTTTCATCCTCCACAGGAAGAGGAGGGAAAACTGACGGTAACTGTGATGTAACAGGAGGAATGAGCCACGTGTTCGTTCTAAAGCCAAAAGGCAGATTCCCAAACTGCAGGATAGAGGGGGGAAATTGACTGGTTACATGACATAGGAGCAAGAATCACCACACATACAGTAGCTACCTTATGGTAAAGGGTGTTTAAAAATGACAAATTTGAAAGCAAATACAGAGCAGCATATACCTCATGCATAAGCTTAGCAAAGAAAATAAATAGAAAAGTATATCACCAACAATTATTGCATACCTTATTGCGGTCTGAAAATGCCTTCATGAGGTCATCATAGGCCTGCAATATGAGAAATGAAAGTTCAATACAACTTTAGCTAGACTTGACCCCTCAAAAGATGAAGCACTAACCAAGTAGAAAGACAATGTGAAAAACAAGATGAATTACAATCAAATATTAACAAACTTGAAATGAGATTCTTACTCTTGTAGAATTATAGAAAACTATAGTTTTAGAGAAAGGGATGAATCGGGTAAAGCACAACCCTAATGCCCTAAAACAGGCATAAGAATCACATATTTATACTATTTAAATCAAAATAATAAAACAAGGATCTCAGCCTTCAATACAAAACTATGTGCTTCATTATAACAGATATTAAAGAATATTGCACATAATTACAAAATACTCTATAATGTTTTTATATTTCTACTAGGATATTATACTAATTAATAGAATATCTCCAACACACCCCCTCAAGTTAGGCATAAATATCTGTCACATAACAGAGTTACGCCACCTAGAACAATTTTAGGGTAGGTCTTTGATTACTGTAAGAGTCCAAAGAACAACAATCAAACAGTGTCTTCAGCTTGTGGCAGCAATATAACTCCAAACAAAGGGCACAACAACGGTAGCTTACAACTGAAAGAACACAAATACCTAGGTGTCAACTCTTGGTTCTGCGTCCTTGTGTTTGTCAAATCTTTATCAGAGACCAAAAATAGGAGAAGACACAAAAACTATTCCCTTTTATTTTTTGAAACTAACGCATAATATAGAAAAGTTGATGATCAGCCATGGCCAAATATAGTCGACCACGGCTACTCTACTTGGAAGCGCCAGCTTTTAAGAATGCTTGATACCATGTAGTTTTAGAGAGAGGGGGTAATTGGGGAAAGGGCACCCCTAATGCCCTAAAACATGCATGGGAATCACAAATTTATACTATTCAAATCAAATTACAATATTGAAAGAAGGATGTCAGCGTTCAATACAAAAATATATGCTTCATTATAATAAATATTATAGAATATTGCACATAATTGTAGAATATTGAATAATATTTCCATATCTCTACTAGGATATTATACTAATTAATAAAATATCTCTAATGAAAACAATTGCATAAATATTTTGTAACATGAATTTTCAATGAATACAAATTGCTTTAAAACATTTTACTAAAGAAGCTGAACCTGGAAAGTCGAATTCTACGATGGAGATTGAAATCCTTAAAAAAAAAAAAAAATCTTCAAACAAGCTAATAGGTCTCCATCAGCTCGGAAAAAAATCAAGCAAAATAAATTAAACTTCCAACAGACATTATAGCTTATTAATGAGAAATTTTATTTTCCTTCGCCACTTCAAACAAAATTAATTACTCTGTTTGTGCTGGGAAAATGTTTATTGCCAACTGCACATCGATGCTAGCTCAAAATCTCATCTTAATATTAAAAACATGTTCCTAGATTTGTGTATGGATACGTAAATAATTAGTTGAAATATTAAAAATTAAGCATAAGCAAATTAACAATAAATCAAGTTTAGCAAGTAAGCATCACTAACATTATCAAAGGCTCTACTAAGCTGCCGCAGCAAATCAACTAGGTTGTGGCTTAGAATTTGTAGCTTTCCGACACTGTAGAACCCTTTCCTGCATGCTTTGACATGAACCATCTTTCCATTGCAAAGCTTCACCTGTCCATAAGCAGAAATCAGCAAAATCATTATTCTGAAAAGAAACTCCGAATGTGCATAAACTGTAAAATAACAACAAGAGAGAGTCTATTGGTTCCAGGAGAGGCCTTACTTCAATGGAGAAAAGGAAATCATCATCCGCGAGAACCTCACCATCCCGTCGCTTCAGAGATCTGTTTATAACTGCATCACACACACAAAGAGAGATAAAGAGTTAAGGTCGACAACTGATCCTAGCCCAAAATTTTTCATGAATTTGAACAATTGTGAACAAGAAACGGAAAAATAATTGAAAGGGGCTCACATTGTAAGGGAGGCGCGAGATGAGAGAGAGAGAAGAACTCGTAGAAGCAGCCGAGCTTAGGGCATGAGCTGCTCATTTCTCCTTCTCCTTCCACGTGCGCATCCTTCGAAGGATATTTCGAAGGCGTCGATGGCGGCGGCGGCGAGGGAGGTTTCTTGTCGGCGATCGGAGGTTTCGAGGATTTTGCGGCGGCGGTCTTATCATGGGCACTTTTGGCCCCGTCGGGCTTGTTGATAGGAAATGGACCGAAGCACGCCGTGCAGGCGAGGATGTCGAGCAGCCGCCTAACGTGCGCCGCCGCGGTCGCTTCATCGTAGTCCTCTGCTCCCAACCAGAGAAACCGTTCAAAAATCGCGAGGGAAGAATCAAAGAAAAAGGAGAAGAAGAACGATAAAAACAAACGACGTCGTCTCTTCGGAAACGGCGCAGCTCTAGGCTTTTAAGAGACGACGTCGTTTGATTAGAATCACTTCAGGTGTGAATGAAAATAACCCAAAATTGGAAAATACCGTACCGGGAAAAACCGAATCCAACAAACCGAACCACGGGTTATTGGTGTAGTTTGATTTCAATTTTTAGGGAAAATCAGATTTTTGACGACCGTACAAGATCAAACTCCAATTCGGGTATACGTGTGTGTCTATATAATACAAAAAATTTTACAAAAAAATCAAAAAATGTGTACATGATACAAATTCATAAGATATGATTTGCTCCATACGCTTTTGTACTTTTCTTGAGTAGGTAGAATTATTCGGATTGTAAAGAATTCGAGAAATATCTTGGGAAATTAATCCAAAATTTAAACTTCGATCACATGACTTGGGGATTGTTTGCATGTTCAGGAAGGGTCAATGACTATGCCTCACCGCCGATACTTGATTATTCTATCCAAAACATAATTTATAATTTATATGTGTCTAATGGTACACTGGATCATGGTGACTGGAGGAACATAAGAGCTGAAACCGCAGAAATCACAACAGAAATTGAATAAAACCATATGTTTCGGTTCTGCTTTGGGTGAAAATTGAAACATTCTGTTTTGTTGCGATTTTAGTTCAAAATCGCACCAAATTGAACCAATGTTGACCGGTAAGAGTACCTTGTACTAGCGTCAGGATGCATGGCTTGAGGGCTGAAACGTCGACGGTGTCCTTCAATCGTAGCCCTCTCACCTGTGAAGCCAGAGATAGCACTTTCGGAAACTATTAAACATTATTTTTTAAAACTATGTCCTTTTAATTATGTGACTTTTTAATACTAGTTTCAGCAGTTACACCTAAGTTAGGTATAGTACACATGCAAAAGAAGGAAAAAAATAAAAGAAGAATCAAAACGACGTAGTTTTAGAATTTGAAACTTTTTTTAAGCAACATAAGGCAGCACGCCTGCCTAACTTATATGCAGATGCTGCATATTAATTTTTTTTATTATGGGCATCATTAAGAAGATATTTTTTCTGCCTTGGTCCAGATCGTCTGCGACATAAAAATTACCTTCACATAATTGATTTCCTTGGTATAATTTTAGACATACAAACTTATTCATTTAACTTGTAAGAGCCACCCCCCCCCCCCCCCCCCCCCCCCCCCCCCCGCGGCGGCCACCCAACCCAAAGGTCAAAGCATCACAATAATAATAAAACCTATAGTGTGCTTCATGATGGCTTTGTAGCGTATTTCATTTTCAAGTGATCATTAAAAATTTTACGAAGAAAAGGCAAAAATAAAAATAAAAAGAAAAAAAAAGAGAAAAGAATATCCTCCATAGTCGAATACCTCGTGGGACAATGAATAATTTGTGATGTTACAAGTCATTGTGTTCACAGACAGAAGTCGACGCACGTCTATAATCCGATCCGTTGATATTCCCTGAAAAAACACACACAAAAAAATAAATAAATAAAAATAAATATAATATAACACATGTACCAAAGTACGAAAATATGATGTGGTTGGGAGAAAAGAAGAGCCTGTTGCTTATAATTACAAAAATACCAACAAGTTTGTCAGTGATATTTAGTATTTTCAAACTTTAGCGAGTGAATTTGAGAAGGAAATGAATTTATTGCAGAGTCCTAGTGGGAGCCAAGAGGTAAATCTATTGAATCCTTCGTTGAAAATAATTTAATGAAGCCCTAGTCTCATTTATACAAGAGACGCAACAATTTTTGTGCTTGCTCATAACTTTTTTTAAGAAAATTTATTCATCTAAGAAAAGTCATTAAAAGACTACCAAAACTTTGACATGTACTGTTATTGATTAGATACAATACATTCACGTAACCTTTGCTAGTCACTTATTCAAACAAATAAAACAAGCATTCTTTAGATTTTTGTTCAAAATAATACGCAACTCTGGTACCTTATCCTCGAAATTCACGCACCAATTCATATTTGAAAAACATAAACAAAATAAATGAAAATTACAAAAAATGGGCCCTGCCCCTCATAAGATAAGGTTTAAAAATCTATCTTAAATGGGAATATAAATTGAAAAAGGAAAAAAAAAAACTATCTAGAATACCACTCATGCTTCTCCTTTGACTGGCCCAGGCCCTAAGCCTCAAGCAAACATAGAAAAAAAAATGAAGAAAGGAATCAGCTCTTTGCTAAAGCAACAGGGGAACCTCCCCTAAATTCAAATTCACCTAATGAAACAATGATGCCCCCCAAAATGGTGGGGAAAAGGGCTGAAAGAAGAGGTAATACAGTAAACTAATCTACAAATTTAGCATGATGATTAAACTATGTCACAGATTAGTCCCCCCCAAAGACGGTGCCCTAAATTCAAAGGAGAACTCCGTACCTTTAGAATCACCTGAGTTTCATCGGGGAGGTTAACAGTGATATCCACCGCAACCGGCAAAGCTGCAGAGTCACGAAGTCAAAATCACAATCATAATCAAAAGAAAATAAACATATAAGACAGACGCAATGATACTCCAAGTAGTCTGATAAGAACAGCAGGTTCATCTATTGGGAAGCCCCTGAGATTTCATTACCCTTTTCTTCTTTTTTCTTCTTCTCCCCTCTGGTCTTTCCGCGGTTGTTCCTGGGCGCCATTCTCAATCTCCTCTCAGCTGGATAACGAAGTTCTCAAGTGTACCTGTACCGCAAAATATGAACAAACACCTTTAACCCAATGCAAGTAAAAGAAGGCAACAACCCAGAAGAGAGAACCCATCATGTGATCAGATTTTAGGAGGCTAAAATCAGACACCCAGTTGAAAATAATATGGAGAACATCTAAAGCTTCAAATTGAAACCCCAGATCAATAGAAGAAATAAACTTGAGAGGGAAACTCGTGCCGGATAATGTCCTCTCTCCTGCAATTACCGGCGATTGGACAGAAATTCTTTCGAGTTCGACGGCGGAGCAAAGAGAGAAATGGGGAGCTTTTGGAGTAGGGGGAAAAGGAAAATGGGTGAGGAGGGAAGAGATATAGAGGAGGGTGATAAGGAAGGAAGGGCGGAGATTTAAGAGTGTGCAGAGATATTGGAATTTTTTGACATCTTAGTTATATAATATAATCAGATAATACTCTCTCTTTTTTTTATTTTTTCCTTGTAAGCTAAGAGAGAGAGAGCGCGATGGAGAGAGAGTATTCAGGTTACTCAGCATTGTAGACGAGGAATGCACCTAGGCTAAGAAATGCACTTTATAGTGCGCTTATGAATAGTTGTCATACGTATGGGAAAAATGATTCACTACTTATTCAAGTTTAAACTTATTTTGATCGGTCCAAAAAAAAATTTTCCAAAGTTTTACGATTTATAATGCAATAAGTTTAAAACTTGAACCAACCAAGTAAGTAAAACTTTTGTGTTACCACTACGTTAGCATGTTAGAAATCAATAATAATTGGGCAAGTGTGTAAATACAAGTGGGGCAAACGTGATAGATAGGACCCCTTGTGTAGGCCTCACTAAAAATAATTATAGGACCATCCTTAATTGTACATAAGGTTTATGGTCTTTGGACGTTACTTACATATCAGATTATGGTATTGGACCACAAAACCTCTGCATTTAGTGTGAAAAATGTACTCTTAATTTATCGATGGATGCTAGCCATATGTATATTGAAATATCCTAACCATTTATTTAAGTTTTGTATTTATCAAATTTGTCATTAATAAAACTTTTCAAAATAGTGTAGTTTGTAAAATGGTAACAATAGAGCTTGAATTAATAATTAGGATATTTTTGTGTATATATAGTAATCATCCACCGGGGAATTACGAAGTGTGTTTTCATTTTTTCTTGTATACATGTCAATCATTATTGACAAATTGTAGAGTGAATTTCTTGCTTTAAATGAACGGGGGCCTAAAAAGTGTTAAGGAAAGCGTGGGACCTTTTCTTTATGAATTAATGCTATTTATGGCTGAGGCCAAATTACACAATTTTTAGTTTTCCTGAAATTTAATACTATTCAAAAGTTTTAATTTTGTTGCGAATGATGATCGATAAAGATTTATATTAAGGATGCTGGTCTGTATGGCCAGCTTCCTGGGCTAATCCATAGAAAAAATTAATTAATTTTTTTAAAAAAAGGCTCCATTTTCTCTTGCGTTTTTCTTTGCAATCTGTAAGTTTTTTTTTTTTTTAATGAAAACTCATCTTTAAAATAGATGTCTAAATTTTATAGGGAATGCATGAACAAATGTCTAACTTTTTTTAGAGTTTACTCATCTTTAAAATCAGTTAGCATTGGTTTCATCTTTTTTAATACATCTATTAGGGAGGAAAAACTAAGTATGTAATTTTACCTGTTATGGGCTTGTTCGTAATTTTACTTGTTCTATATGATTAAACTAAGTACTTAATTTTGCTTATTACTAGGTTGTTTGTGATTTTTCTATTTATATGATGAAATTAAGTGCTTTTAAAATACATGATGTGTATAAGTACTTATGATTTTTTTTTTTCTCTCTTTGTTTTTTACTTAAGAGAAAGTGCTTTTATGTTTTTAATGGACATGTAAGGAGTAAAAATTAGGTGGACTGAGAGTGGGGTTGGAAGATTTTTCCTTTTGGTAGAGACGCTGTTTTCAGAAGAAAATTTCTGAAATAATACTTTAAAAAAAATTGCCAAAATAGGTGTATAGATCAAAATTTTTTCACAATAAGTTTTAGTCTCGTAATTGTGAATTGCGAGTTTGAAATGTGAATTTCAATCAGGCTCACAATTCGAAATTGCGAATCCACATTTTCCATATTAGCAATTCATGATTGCAAGACAAATATTGAAAATGTCGTCTCGCAATTCACAATTACGCGACGTACCCACTCCCATTATTGCAAGATAAAAGAAAAAAATAATTTTTTTAGAAAAAGGTTTGGGGAAAGATCTCCTCCCATTCCTCTCTCCAATCCATGATGCAATTTGTACTATTTTTTTTCTGTTAAATTTATTTTTGAAGAATTTGAACCGTATAGATGTAAACAAGAATTAAAAACACACATGCATATCAATTTTCAAGTGATTTGAAGATGCAAAACGTATTCATGCAAAGTATGAAAAAATTTAAGCTTAAAAATAGTCCAAAAATATTTCCTCCTTAAGATGAATAGGATTTATATTTTCAAATCACTTGAAAATTGATAGGAACTTGTGTTTTTAATTCTTGTTTCCATCTATATGGTTTAAATTTTTCAAAAATGTACTTAAAAAAAGATGCAAAGTGCATCATAAATTTGTATGCGCTTTTCACATACCACTTTCTCGCCACAAAAGTGGGATAGTTTTTTGAGGGAAATTCACAGTTTACATTTACGAGACCAAAAAGAAAAATGGTTTCACAATTCACAATTGCAAAGACACCTATATTGCAAAAATAATAATTCGTACATATACTTTGGGAATTTTATTTTTTAGTATTATTTCGGGAATTTTTTCCTGTTTTCAAGATGATAGCTATTTCCATAAGAAAAGAAATCAAAAACTTGAAGATTGCAAAGAAAAAAAATAAATGGAAAAAATTATAAATAAATAATGTTTACGCATTACTAAATAATAGATTGGCACACACATATATATATATATATATATATATATATATATATATATATATATATATTGTTCAAGTAGCTTTTCGTACCTTTAAAAGATATTTATTAATTTAAGTTGTTTAACAAATAGCAGCTCTCTGTTGGCCAAGTCAACGAAGCACAATTATGTTTTTAGACCCGGTTTGATTCCTAAAGGGAAAATTCTCCTCTTGAGGCAGATGGACCCACATTTCTCGAGCCCCTGGCTCATTAACATTTCCCGAGGCCTCGGTTCATTAACATTTCTCTAGCACCTAGCTCGTTAACATTTTCCTGAACCCCTAGCTCGATAACGTTTCTCGAGCCTTTAGCTTGTTAACATTTTTCGAGCCTCTGGCTCATTAACATTTCTCGAGCCCTGCCTGGCTTGTTAATATTTCTTGAGCCCTCGTTAACATTTATTGAGCCCTCATTAACATTTCCCAAATCTCTGACTCGTTAATATTTCCCAAGCCACTAGCTCGTCAACATTTCCTGAGCCCCTGGCTTGATAACATTTCCTAAGTCACTGGCTTGTTAGCATTTTCTGAGCCCATAGCTCGTCTCCCAAGGGTTTAATACTTTGAGTTCATGACTCCTTTCCTTAAAAGGAATAATCTTTGGACCCGTAGCCCATAAAGCACACCTTTTCCCCAATATGGGAAAAGGCATACCCCTTTTGAGCGATTGGCTCCACCACATTATCCTAGGGGCACGTGGCGTCTATCTAGGGCACTTCCCAACATTGGGAACGTTTGGGCCTAAAGCCCAAGGGGGGATGCCGCGCCACATCCCTTCGTTCTAGCCTCTCCCCCACTATATAAACAAAATCCTATGGTTTTGGAAAGGGGAGGCACAATTGATATTTTAATAGTGGGAGAGAAAGAGCAACAGAGCCACTCCAATTTTCTTCATCTTCATCACCGTTCACTGCCAATGGTAAGGTGAGAATACTCCTAGTGATCTCCACGGCTCTATGAGCTGTAAGAACTACATGGGTTTGATCCTCCAATAGAGATATATAGGAAACCCAATGGGTTTGACCCCTAACAACCCTAACCCTTTTAATGGCCTTCACGACTCCACTGCAGCCTCTAACAACCATCATTCATCTTCTTCATCAACAGCCTCTATTTTCCCATAAAAATGGGTCTATGGCCATGTTCTTCCTTTGTTCTTCATCTTCATCTGTTCATCACCCTCGAACCAATGATCCATTTTAGATCCATCTCTTGCATATTCACCCCTTCAAAACCAAGTTTCTACCTCCACGCTAATCTTTTAAAGATCTTAATCGGAAAGTATTCCTTGCCAAAGGCATTAGATGTAAACAATTATCTCCCATTGGGATGATGTGAACAAAGAACCTGCAAAACAAATATGACGAGTTTGTGACCTATCAAATTTCCCACAAACATATGTATACTTCATGCTAAGTATAGGTGAGTAGCATTTTATTATTCCTATCTTAGAAAGTACTGAAATATAACTATAAATTCATGATATTTTGATAATATCTCTCATGTTATATTAGGTTTTATTTATCTTTGATATTATCATTGTTGTTATTATTTTACAAAGTAATTTGAACAACTTCATAAAATCTATAAGTTTTGAATCTATTTCAATAATTTTTATTATTTTATTGATCATTTTATAAAAATTCTCTTATACAATAAGTATAATTATAATTATTAGACTTAAATTATAAATACCATTGGCCTGATGGTTTAATCAATGATCCGATAATTGAACCAATGACCTAGAAACCCGATTTCTTAACCAGGTGGACATGCAGACTAGATCTGATAACTATGGTCCGAGCAGTTGAAATCAACTTCACTAATTTTTTACTTGGGACTCAGTGTGGACACTAAATCTTGACTTTGCCCCGAATGAGTGTAGACACTAGATTTTGACTTTGCCCCAAGTGCACATGATGGGTGTTTAAAAAATATTAAAACAAAGTTTTATGCAGAAATTGAAAGGACAACATTTGAATTAAATAAGATCATTTCACCCTTTAGACAGTATTTACCCCTTATAACTCTGTACAAAATATGTATCAAATTTGCCAGCTAAGACGAAACAAATCTAAAAATTAGTATGTTTCGATGCAGAGTGCAGTTTTTGTATTATAAATAAACTGTAGAAATCGTAGGAAAGAAAAGAAACGAATCTCTTGAATGAATGGGTACGATATGGAGGAGACACTGTTCATCTTTATCTCCGCTGCAAAAGTAATTTTTTTGAAGAAAGCCATGAAAGTGAAGTGACCATGATTTTTATTTTTTTTATTTTTTTTTAAGAAAGCCATGCTGGACAACATCAGCATAAGACAAGATAATCCCTGATGGCAACACTCGCATGCAAAGTCTTCCTTTATAAGCTGCCACGTGTACGTTCAAGAAGGGGCTACACGGTTGCTGGGGAACCATAAATGTTTCTCTTTCTTTTTTCTTTTTTCTTTTTTTTTTCCTTTTGCACCCATTTTAATTGCGCACTCAATTATAAAATGAGTTACTCGCGAATAATTCATAATTGGAAGCGTAAAGAAATCTGTGCATTTCAAAATAAATTTAAATATAATTTTTTAGAATAAAATATTTTTCAAATTGAGCTATTCAATTTTGTCTCATATTTACAAAAGAGTAACACTACTCATTTCGAAAAAATAATTCTATCCAAATCTCGCACACACATATAGAGATGGGCCTCACACATATGATAGATGGTCGTATAGGGTCTACTTCTACATGGGAACAGTAAATTTTTTATGAAATTATTTTTTTCGAGATGAATAGTATTACTCTTTTCAAAAAACATACTCTCTTCTTCAATTTTTAAGCTTCCAATGGTGTAATCTTGTTAATTTGAATATTGTTCCGAGGTAATAATATATATGGTAAGCGCCGTTAATAAACAGCTCCTTGGTCACCGTTAAATTATTCTTTTGGAATTTTTCCTTTAGATACCATTTTTCTAAGCGAACACTTGGCAACTTATAAAATGACAGATTTATAAAAAAATTTTAATCAGTCCCACACTGGACGAATCATATTGTTTTCTAGCCTACAATACAAACATAATTATTATTTTGGGCTTATCTTCTGACCCATGACTTAAAGTTAATTGAATATTAATGAAAGCAACTATGGAAGCAACGGGTACACCGAATGAACCGTTCGTGTTCATGAATGCATATCCCGTAACTAGGATATATGATAAATGGACTGATAGTGCTTCGATAACAGCGCACAAAACTCATTTTTATGTCGTGTCATATTTTAAATAAATATAATTTTTAAATACTCATATTTGAATCCCACATCACCTCTCCTGATAGTGTGGATACTGAGTGATAATGCACAAATTGTTTACTCAATGGAGAAGTCAGTTGGATTACGAGATTGCGAGCAACGCCATTCGCTCTTTTCTTTTCATGATTCATTTTCGGTTCTTATGCGAACTAATACAATATAGAGCATATGATTGCAATTAGGTCAACCAGTGCCCATTAGAGGCGCTCCGTTGGGGCCCTTCTTAGACCACTTGAACGAGTGAGTGGGGCGGCATTAGATAAATCGTTTCTTTTTTCCTGACACTGAGAAGAGAAACATAGGATATGCAGGGGCATAATACTAAGTTCTTTCAGGCATTTTGTCGAACAGGTTTGCTCATAGATAATCTGCGGTTGGGTCGGATGGAGGGATGACTAATTGTGTGAGCAGTGTCGCACTGATTTAAATGATAGTGATGGTAATTGATATCTACTCCAGGTAGTCACTTACTTGACAAAACAGGGGGGAAAATGTATCGAATTTACTTGCTGGGTACGAGCGAGGAAAAGCTGATTTTTGAGTCAGACTGAATAATGTATTGTCCAGGTGAATCAAAGCTCATAACAGTTATGAAGGTCAACGATTTCCCCAAAAATCATATTTCTGTGGCCAAACAAATTTGGCCCCTGGAAGTTTTCATCACACAGAATTCACACAAAAACTCAATCAAATTAGGGTTTTACCTATGGCGCTGCAATGGTATTGCCTTCCTCAGCTGCGCAATGAAGATGCAGGGTGAGACGGTGGTTCTCTTAATCGCCTAAGCTCATCAATCCACTGATTCTCAGGAATTTGATGCGCCCATTCAGGTGTCCATCCCGGTAATGAGACACCGCGCATTGCTTCCCTCACCCTACTTGCATTCTCCGGTGCAAGAGGCGCATTTCGACGGCTCTCGTCCTCTCTGAAGGCCCTCAGTATTGCCATATCAGGAGCCTCTCCAATGGTCTCTTCTTCTTCTTCACTATTATCTTCTTCTCCACCTTCATGTTCTGAGCGTGCGTTCAGATCAAGCCTCGAGACTCCATGCTCTGTTCCACAAATATAACCATTGGGGAGAGAATGAAAACTAGAGGTGAGGATGTGTTCATGATCTTCATCTGAATTGACCTGATCTGAATCTTCGTCATCCACGACAGAAATTGGCTGGTAGTGCTCCAGTAGTTCCTCTGAGTTTGAGTCCGAATCACTTCCACCAGAGTGCTCTGCCTTGCACACAGACCCACCATAAAACTTCAAAATTTTGATTTAAAACTGATGACTGGAGGTTTGATGCAAATGAGTATTTCTGCCATTAATTTGGACAGGAATGAAGGAAACTATTGCAAGAAAATTGCGAGTACCAAGGTTCCAATTGAAAAAAATGGATCCGTGTGCTCTGCCTTGCACGTAGATCCAGCATAAAACTTCAAAAATTAGATAGATAATAAAAAAAGAAAAGGAAAAAAAAATGATGACATGAGGTTTTATGGAGCATTTAGCAGAGAACGTGAGCTGCACATGAGCATTTCTGAAGTTAATTTGGACAGGAACAGAGTGAAGGCAACTATTGCATGAAGTGAGTGCAGAATCCAATTGACAAACCTGAAAGAAAAGAGATTCTAAAAGCATATCCTAGCCACAATGGATTGAGCTAGACAGAAAAACGTTGAAGACACGTGAAATAGTTTTGAAATCATAATTTTCTAGTAGGATGAATTTGCTTCAACAAATATATCATGAGTTAATAAGCCCAGCCATCCATTAAGATTATACAGATGATAGTATGAGCTAAAAAGAACCCAAATTTAAGCCACCCATGCGTTTACATGAATTGACAATCTAAGCAAACTTAGGAGGCAACTCTTGGGCAAATAATCTAAACATTCCAAAAGTTTATCCTGAAATCATCCCCAATGCAGATGAAGCATGTACGTAGTGAATGAGTTCCATTACTCTCCACATGCCAGATCTGCATTCAAGGTGATTTTTGGGACAAGCATTCAGGAGCTGTATTCTTGGGGGACCTAATATGTGATCCTAACAGCAAGGTGAGCACAAACTACTATGCAGATTTACCTACAGGAAACAAACAAGTAGCAAATGAGCCAAAATTCACAAACTAGGACACCATTATCCAAATCTACAGCGATGTATAAAGATCAAAACTAGAGGATTGGTTCTTAAAATCACCATCTGAACCAGCCTGCTTAAAAAGGTTAAGGAGACAAAATTTATGAGCAAATAATTTCTGTTGTCCTCATTAGGCTAACCACGCATTATTTAGATCACACAAATTATCACATGTAAACAGGCTCACAGGATTCCTTGCAAATTGCAACTAAACCCACACTCAAATATTCATGATTGTATGGGGTTTTCAATTGACAATTGGCACATCAGATCAAATACTATCTTTGATCTTCTCGCCTGTATATTTTCCAAAACCCTACTAATTTCTACATTAATATCAATCACGCACAGATTTATCAACGTTAGATATAGACCCCAAGTCCCAACTTCTAAGAGCCTCCTATAATCCAAAATGTCTTATATAAAACAGTCCTCTCAGAACTATATAACAGTCCTTTCAGAACTATATAGCTACATATCCCCAATGTTAGCAAATTTGTTGAAATATATTTACGTAATGAGAGGGAAAAGATGATACTTGCCCGTAGATCTAGTTAAGAGTAAAAAACATAAACAAGGAACCACAATTACACACGTGCATGCATGAAGGGAATAATTAGTTCCTAATGCAAGATGTTAATCACTACAATAAGACATCACTTTCTTTTGTTTTCTATTTCAACCGATTGCCACATAAGAAGTCATCCCAAAGGTCTATGAAAATATCATTTTTGAAATATAAATAAACCTCTTCAAAAGCTCTAGCGAAAGTAACATCGGCATCATGGTTTTAAATGACGGTCGTGTTTGCTATCACATAACGGTCACGAGTATAACGGAAAGCAGGTGTAACGGGGGTTTTGTAATGGAACGCGAGCGTAATGGACGAGAATTATGAGGCACGACGCACGACAATTTTTTTTTGACATTTTAAGTTTATAAAAATACTATAAATAATTTTTAGGTTATTTTGACCCATCTTATTTATCAAGCAAACACTGGTACATATGATATTTAGATTTTAGATAAATTTAAATGTGCTGTTAAACATAAAACCTACATATATCTTGATTTGTACCACCACAACAATAAAAATTTTAACACATATTATCATAAATGAAAATTAAGTAAATTTTAACAAATTTTGACAATCACAATAAATGTTATGTGGTGGTAATTCATCCCCATCACACTGAATGATGCGCCGGCTGATCAATTATATCATCCACATTATCATTTAGAAATTACGAGTCTTAAGATATTTTAATATATTTATTTTGTCAGTTTTTTCCTTCTCCTTTTTCACTTTCTTTGTCTACCAGGATATTGTATGCTATGACTGGCCCTCTGTTGGCACCTAGCAAAAAAGGGCAAAAAAAAAAGGAAAAAAGAAAAAGAAAAAAGACACTGGTTGCTTCTGCTTTGTTCAGTGAAGAAGAATGCTCCATTAATTTGTCATTTCTAAGTTTATTTAAAAAATGAAAGGAAAAAAAAGAAAAAAAGAAGAAGAAGAAAAATCTGCTAAAGTGCTCCATTAATTTGTCGTGACTTGCATGCAATTCGCTAAAGCGCCCCGTAACGGCATTAAGACGCACTAATACCATTATGTAGCAGCTGCTTTTTAAAACCATGATCGGCATGTGTCAAAGTTTGGTGTACACCTAAAAGAGGCTTCACTCAGAGGTGGTGAAACATAAATAATTGCATACAATGCAACTAATTAGACAAATCAAATATAATATCACCAAGAAATAGTATCGTATGACATATGGAACTATACCTAAAAAAATTCATAGTATGTGCAAGAAATAAAAAGGAAGACATTTGGCAAACATAACCATGGTTTTAAAAATTGTGCTGTAGTTGCCGCTACGTAACAGTATCACCGCAACGTGATATTGTTACACCCCAATTCAGCGGGGTTTGTCCAATTCACGTCCGTCTAGTATTTTTTTGTTTTTTTCTTTTTCCCCCCATACCTTCTGTTGTTAAAAAATGGCTAGGAGACAAAGAAGAGAGAGAAAAAAGAGAAATTGAGTAAGGAAGAAGAATAAGAAGATCAAAGAGAGGAGGAACATGATAAAGAATATTGAAAGATCATCCACCATCATATCATTAGGAACAAAAGTAGAATAAGCTTCTGGCATATTTGATCCCTATTACTAGATTGAGAAAAAGCGATTTCAAGACAATCTTTCTAAACCAATCTATCACTTGCACCGGAACAAACCATTCTATACTAGTTGGGTAGCATGATCAAGTCAAGTCACTAGAAGTCAACAGATTTCACTCCTAAACGAGAAACAAATTTATGAGTACAACAAACTTCAAATATATTTTGTTACTGATGGAAAATGGAAAAAAAACAAAAAAACCAAAAAAAAAGGCCAAACTTTCAAGGGGGGAAAAAAGGCAAACAAATGATTCTAAGCATGAGGTATTGCAGATGAACTTACACAATGCCACCTTTGTGGCTGAGGTCTCAGCTAATTAAGGTAAAACACATAACTCTTTTCCTCCATCCCTTTAGATGTCCAACTATCCCTTCATTAAATTAGATTTGTTTACAAGCATGAACAATGTACGCCCAAGAAATTTGGTGACATAAAGCAATCTGTGCTGGTAAAGTTTTTTGGACTAGTTTATTGCAACAGAAAGCCTAGAGATAGTTTTGTCATACAAAAAATTTACTTTTTTTTTCCTTTTTTTTCTTTTTCTGTTTTTTTCTTTTTTTTCTTTTTTTTGCAAAAGAAGTTTAAAAAACATGTTCTTGGACTTCTTGGGCATTTCTATCAAGGACATATTTCTCAACTTAAGAATAACAAAACAACAATATCTATTATGAGTCAAAAACTTGGACAAATTTATGTAATTTCCATTTATGACAATACCTATTAAAATCTTTACTGTTGTGGTGATATATATAAAGATATATATAAATATATATAGCTTTTACTTTCAACAGCGCACTTAAACTTATAAAAAATCTAAATGTCACATGTAACAATGTTTGCTTGATAAATAATGTGAGTCAAAATAGCCTAAAAATCATATGTACAATTTTATCAAATTAAAAGGTCACAAAAAAATAGTCGTGCTCCGTGCCTCAAAAGTCATGTCTGTTACAGCAGCATCCCATCATGTAACTCTCGTTACACCCACGACTAAAACCATATACATAACATAGTGAAAGGAAGAGATGCTCAATTGAGGGACTAAAAGCATAACGTTGGGATAGGTCTAGATTGCCATTCCATTCATGAATGCAACCCAAGCCCTTTGTTCAGACCCAATGTCCAAGCTTAAGCAAGGAAAAATTGCTATAGAAGAGGTTGCGACAGTCAATATGCAATAAATTCAGCTAGGACAAGGGTCCTCTTCCTTTCTTGCCACAAAATCATCATCTCAATGCTACCAACACCGAATTCCTTCTCAGACCTTTCACTTTTAGCCACCATATCCATTTTCACTCATGAATTTTTATTTATTACAGAAAAAAATTGCCGCTTAAACTACAAAAAGCAAAAACACAACCATAACAGAAAACAAACTAACTTCGTAATTAAACATACAGAATATTCAATCCGAAATCATCATCTCAATGCTACCAACACCCGCTTCCTTCTCAGATTTTTTAACTTTAGCCATCATTTCCACTTCCACTCCTTTTAATTTTTATTTATTAACAAAAAACATCTCTTAAAAATACGAAAAAAAAAAAAACAAAAATATATCATACGACAGCTAACCTTTGTATTTAAACATAAAGAGCACAAGATCCGAATTCTTAAGAAATAGAAATGGGTTTACGAACTCGATTTGGACTGCAAAATCACCAGAATCACCACCTCAACATCATCAGAAGTGCTTAGTGAAGATCAATAACTTGAGAATTAACCGAAAAGGGCTATATGTTTGTGAAATAAAACACAACTAAGAAATGGGAATTAATAATGTTTGTGGACAAACTCTTTTCCATAAACCAAGAATCTTAAGAATTGCAAGCAAGATGAAGAGATAAACACCTGGGTTCGGCTGCATTGCTGATGAGAGATGCTTGGAAACGCGTCCGATCGCTGTTTCTCCGTTTGTTCAATTTCTAGGGTTTATGATTTTATTTTGCTCTTTATTTTTTGATTTATTATTTTGCTAAGCTAATGTATATCCGATATTTTTTGCTACTGATGTGGGCTTAGGCCAACGGAAGACAGCGCTGGCCCATTAGAAGTTATGGTAAGGCCGTTTCGGCCCAACCCAACTCCAACGTTCAGTAATGAAAATGAAAATGGTTTAGAAACGGAAAAGTTAAACCCAAGTCAAATACCAACAAACGTACAATTGCCAAACTTTCATTATATATTTTTTTTAATTTTTTGGCGCATTTATTTGTCATTCAAAAACTTGAGTGATTTTAAGATAAAATATTTTTTTTTCTTTTTGTTAGCTATAATAAAGAGGTGAGTCAAACCCAATCTCACGATGCGAGTGTAGGTACGACTGTCCTACTCCTCTTAAATTTAATAAAGCGAAAATTTGCTTGCTTCAATTAAGGGAGATGATTTCTTTCTTTAAAATATGTCATTGCAATAAAATCTAAAACATTGCATTTCTAGTACAAACAATACAACGCATAAGCTCGAGGGGGAAAAAGGTTCAATGGATTGTTTCTTCCTTTGGTAAGATTCAACAAAATCTTTAAACTTGATTGTTTGTGTTGTATACCATGCATAGGGTGCGTTATGGTAAGCTTGATGCTATATTGAGTTGTTCGATGCTCAACTCGAGGTAAAGTAGCTCGGCTTGAACTCTTATCGACTCGGCTTGAGTTCTTCGGTGGGAAAATATATAATATATAATTGATCGTGGTAAGCTCCAAAGTGAAGGCCCAACATGGCCCATCAACCAGAACGGCTTGTTGGCACCTCAAGGCCCAGTATGGGGCCCATTTGAGCCCAAATGGGAAAAACAAACCCCTGAGAGAAGCAGAAAGTGAAGGGAAATATTTTCAAATCTGTGCTGTGTTACTGTGCCACCGGCCTTTTTTTCCCGCGCCTATATAAATCGACGAACCCGAATTTGAAATGCCCATTCGTTCATTCATCCCATTGAAACTGAAATTTGAAATTTCATCGTTTTGAGATAGGGAAGAAGACAGCAATGGGGAAGCGATTGCGAAGAACCAGGGCCATTTGCAGCTGCGATTCTCCTCGTTCCTCCTTCCTCACTACTCGATCCTTCTTCTCCTGGTTCTCTCTCCCTCTCTCTATCCTCTTTTTGTGTTTATCAGTTTGTTGTTAATTTGATTGATTAAGTCTACTCCAGGCTCAGTTTTGATTTGATAGATTAGTGTTCTCTGTTGATTGGATACTGAAAAGTACTTCCGTTCATCCTTATCTTTTTGGATACTTTGTTGTTGAAGCTGTGTCTTGGTCTTGATGTAGCCGCGGGAGCTTATTTTGAGTGCCCGATTCAGTCGAACTTTGAGATTAGCTCGAGAGGGCGAATGTGACATACTGAAATTCTTTCTGAGTTGAAACACCAACTACTAGTTTCAGCAGATAGATTTGTTTCTAAGAGAATCATTTCTTAAATTCCTTGCGTCAGAACATTTATTGCGTAGATTAGTTTATTTAAATCTCCGGTTTCAGTAATTGCAACAGTTCGTGGACAATTTTTTTTTTTTTTTTTTTTTGGAGCTCGGAAGTCTCGGCTTCTTGTTTGCTGAAGTATTTGGATCATAGTACTGTGAAAAACTGGCTTTCACGAAAATCACTTCCGAAACCAAGCTGAAAATATTCTGTTTCAGTTCCAAATTTCAAATTTCTGACGAACTATGGATTTGAATTAGGCGAATACAGAGTCACAATTTCGTTCAGTGCCTCTCCTTTTTGGAGCGTTGAAGCTCGAATTTCGAAAACCAAGAAAATCCTGATATTGATCTTTGTGATACTGAGCATTTTTTATTTATTTATTTACGATCTTTCCATTTTTGTTCTCTCTTCAATGGCTTTTACATTTACTTACACGTTCAGTTTGTGTTTCGATGTTCGAACAAAAGCTTCGAGGAGGACGTGTGGACGGAGATAGCCAAGTATTTGGACGGAAGGTCCCTGGTGATGCTGGGAGTAACAAGCAAGTGGTTTCACCACCTTATCATGGATGAGAGCATATGGAAGTTCGCCTGCCTACGGGATCTTCAGGTGCCCGACCCTCAACGCGTGTCCTTCAAATGGAACCAGCTTTATGCGACTGCATTCGGTAACGATGATCTTTGCATCCTCTCCATTTTCTGTTTACATTCAGTACTTCATTGGCATATTATGCAATAGTATGCATCTTAATCGTGACCGTCCGGCGAAGCTTCATATTGATCATTTCTCGCAGATGGAGATCACTCTTATGCATCTCGCCAACAAGAGAAACATATTGGTGAAACCTTTTACTAACTTCCCAATTCTTTGTTTAAAATTGTCTTCACTTAAGCCACAAATTCGTACAGAGATTTATATAATATGTAATTTCCTTTTGATCAGATTGGATGAGAATTGGGGCATTTTCCCTCGACTCATCGTGTGCCTTTATTACGGAGAAGTTGAGTTTTCCATCCAAAATCCTTGCAGGAGCCACTGTAGAGAATTTGTTGCAATCCTGTGGTTGTTGCGTGTTGAACAATGTCAAAACTGGGATTTGGATAGCTGGTACTACCATTTTGATAGAAATATGTTGGTGTTTTGTTAGGAAGAAATGTTCAGCCATCTATTACTGTTGCTTCAACTGACATTCTGACTTGGGTAATGTTTTAGATCTACAGCTTGTGCGATGTCCTGTCTGTGACCAGAACACATGTGATGGTGAGCACTGTACAAAACTGAGAACGTTCAGTTGTGGTAATTTTAAGGCATGATTATGATTGGTTAAGCTTTTCAGTTTGTGCGGACAACCCAAAAAGAATGGGCATGTTTTTTCATTCTAATAGGTTTTTTGCTTCTTCACTTAATGGACCTGCTTTATTCAAGCGCCCTAAACTCAGAGCCAATATTTTGAAGTACAAAATTCTTCTATTTTTGTGTAGGAACAATGCAGACATTGGATGCAAGGCATATAGAGCTCTTTTTGAGTGATGGATACAAAAATGGGAGTTGGGAATACCAGCTTTTAGGGTCCCATGAAGTCAAAAAGCACACAGACGGCGCTTCGGGTGGTATTTTTGACCTTAAACACCTCAAGGATTCCTCGACCACTGGTACACTTCCGTGCTGTATTACTGATTGAACTTTGCAAATCAAACTTATCATTATCTTGTCACCAGAGGTCGTTATTGTCATCAGTAGTTTCATTATAACTAAACAGTGGCATTGTTCTCATGCTAGTAAAATGTGCAAGTAACATAATTGAAGGCCAATGATCAGGGTGAAAGCACCGGGATGAGGACCCAAATTCGTCCTTAAAACCAACCCAGATGTTTGAAAGAGGATTTGCTTAGGACCTTAAATCACGAAGTATTTGGGCTGGTTATTCTAGACATTTGAAATGTCTCTGACCACCACGATTCCGAGTCTTATAAAACGAAAATAGCAGTGGAATTTATAATTCAAGATCTTTTCTCTTTTCCTTTTGAGTCTATAGTTTCAAGTGCTGAAGAATAATTTTTACGAACATACCCTTTTTCTCTTTTGGTTTCATAAGAATATGCTGAATCCTTTATTTGTTAATTTTCCAAAGTTATCTCTTCAGTTGGCGCGACCCAAGGGAGTTTTATAAGTTCATTGCTGATTGAAGTATGTTATATTGCAGCATCTTAGTTGAATTTCCAATGGCTAGAATCTCACCCGGAACATTTCTACCTCTAATGTTGATGATGCAAATTGCTGCTTCAAATGTATTGGCAGATGTGTTTGATCTCAAGTCATGGGTGGGGAAGGCCAATGATTGGCAACCAAAGGCCATGATAGCTATCCATGCAGTTGCTGTGAACACCAATTTACAAGACAATGAAGGTAATAAACCTTCCATCTTCAAACCTCAGACATATACTTTCTTTAACTTCACATTAGCATCAATCATGAGTATTGTCAACTAGTCATTGTGATTTATACAGTTGGAAGCTTTTTCATTTGTTTCTCCTAATCTGCGCAAAAACTTTTTTAAATGATTTTTGCTGAAATTTGTTCGCATTGCTCTGGAAGCAGGCATTCATGTGAAGTTCGAAACAATGACAGCTGGAGAAGGTGGAGAAGTTGTTTCCATAAGAATCTCTCAGCAGCTCCTGTAGTTACTCACCCACTAGCATCCAAGATTTTTTTTTGCAGAAAGTTGTACTCTCTGAAGTGCAGCTTGGAGCGGTTGGTCTTTCCATATTAGGACGCTGACACATGCTTCACCAGACAATTCTGATTTGCGTGCTTACAATGGGTTAGTACTTCTAGTAATGCGAATTTGAAGAAAGAGAGTAGTAAATGGGTCGTATAGCAAATTAATTGTACATGCAGCGGATGTTACTCGAACTATTACACGTGCCACAACATAAATACATACATTTGAAGGAATTACCATAATTTGATTGTTTCTAGCATGGATGGATTACGGATAAATACAGGTACTATAACTTAGCAGGATGATCGCAGCCTCTAAACTCTGGAAGATACATGAAGTGCCTTTTGGTCCTGACTTGAAGTTTGCCAGAGCACCAAACTCTTTGAGTTTCGTTTTATAAACATATATAAAATTGTGTGATTCCAGCACTAACACACACTTCCCTGTTCTTACCACCAGCCCCTCAAACACGAGAACTTATTTCAATCTCATTGTCCCTTGAGATCTTTCTACTCCATTTTGGCTCTTCCAACTATAACATGAGGAGAATAATATAAATCCTAAAATCTCATCTGGTAAAAATTTTCTTGGTAGCACAAGGGTTGTTGATTGAGTTCAGACGCTTACGTTCTAAGGAAAACGATTTGTTATGGAAGTCAAAGGTTTGAAGGTAGGCCATATAATTCTCGAGTGTTTTGAGGAAATATACATACTAAAAAAAAGATAAGGGATAACTGACATACATCAAGGTCAAATATCCAAAGCAAAGAAGCTGAATCCTTAAATTAATAAATTGTTTCGTTGGTGATACGCGAATGGAAGTTACAAAGCTTAGCTTCTACTAAATAATATCCTTCAAATGGTTGAAGACTCTGTTATTTTTCCTTCTAATCTACACATTTCTTTGGGTTTGTTTTGTTCTGTTTTTTCTGCTTCTTTATAGAATTCTATTCCACAGCAAGCGGCAACAAAGTGATTAAAATGAACATAATATATTAATCATGTGGGTCAAACAAAGATGAAAAATAAATGTCGTACAAACTCTCTTCCATGTTGCAAGCTTGGAGGAAAGAAGAAAGCAGGGTATGTCAGTAACAGGGCGAAAAATAAGAACATAGGCACTAGAATTCATAACAAACTCATTTGACACGATGGAATCATTTCTTCGCAAGCAACTTCTTCGGAAGCATTTCCAATGGTGTAGTTTTGAGAAGGAAAAGCCTCGCAGCACGCTCTTTCAAAGTACCCCCGCATTTTAACCCCCGGGCTTGTAGCTCAGACTTTAGCCTTTCCATACCAAAAGCCTACAAGTGATTCAAAAAATGGATGTAAGGAGTGCACACCATCAGTTGCCGCTGCTTAAAAAAGAGATTGTAGGAGTATGATAAGATTATGAGAAAGAACATATAAGCATGATGAAAGAGAACACTGGGTGGAGGCTCTGGACTCTTATCTAATAATGTTAACATAATAACTCAATACCACAGAAATTGTTCAGACTTTCATGTACAACTGTCCACTAATTGAAACGTGGAGTTTCACTAAAGCACCTTTACTATTCTGAGCGTTCTACAGCAACCAAGATCTTCGACTTCCCCATGTTTTTTTCCCCCTAAAGGGGCATGTTCACAATGCTCCTTACTTTACGAAGATCAAACGGGAGTCTTTATCATATCCTGCAGAATTCACCTTGCTATCTAAAAAGAGGCTTTTCCCACCACTCAAACCTGTATCCTTCTAGTCATAAAAGCGAAACATTACTAATTGCGCTGCTGCCAAGGCTAGCACTCATTCTTTTCGCTAAGAAAGGAACGAAGAAAATACGCCAAAAATGTTATCTTTGTATCTGATAAATTTATGTTCTATGGCAACTCCCCATAAAGTCAGAAACAAAGATTAAGAACTCTCATTGCATCAACCCCGGTGTTGCCCAAAAAAGCATGGGCTAGTCATAGATTAATCAACAAATCCATGATGATGGAATGTTCTGCTGTCCAGGTCACAAAGCAACCTCAATTAACATTGTCTCTCTTTTTTCTTATACAACGCACCAACCATAGCACATGCCTCAATCTCAATGTCTTCAATCCTTAATTTATCAAATTGCCTAGTACAACAGTAGAATTCAAGAACATTAAGAACTCCAAACATTATCTGAATTGGTGCCATCGCCTGGCCTAGTTTGTATACTTCCTATTTCATAAAATCTAGTCTTGTAGACGAGTGCTCCAAATATTCTTAAAAATAAAAATAAAAATAAAAAACAGCAAAATACATGTGAAAACAAATAGATTAAACTACTAAACTAAAATTCCAAAAAAAAATAATAATAAATAAAAGAACTGCATGCATGAATCCTAATTTGTTGGACATTTCTACGGGGCACAAATGTATGACTCAACTCTAGAGAAGAGTTCTTCAAAGTTTCAAAACTAATAGATATAGCCCTATCACAAATACACTAATTGTCAGAGCGAACCACAATTTTGAGATAAACATACCTCCATCTCTGTTGCTGAATTGAACTCATAAAAATTCAATGGCTTTTTGGCATCTGAATTTTCTTTGCTCGTGAGCATCATTCCCCCGTCAACTCCTGATTGCGAGGCTGAAATCCGATTTTCTTTTGCAGGAACTGCTTCAGGTTCAAACTCTTGCGCCGCTCCTGAGAAAGAACTGCTTTTGGGGCCTTTGGGTTGACTGTCCTCCCCCTGCCCCGATTTAGGTTCATGAGAACCTGAAGTTCCCAGCTGAACTGCTTCAGTTCCAGAAACCACAACTGTCCCCATATTCACTTCCTCATGAGCCTCAATTCTACCGGGAATTTCACAGCATTCGGAGTTCTCATGCACCATAGTCTCTTTCTCTTCCTCAGAACCGCTCTCACAAGAACCTCCTGCAGAACATTCTCCAGCTTCCTTCCCACAAGAAGCGGAGCTAGAGCTCTTCTCGGCTTCCTTACTCGAGTCTATAAGATTTCCACCGTCTAAAACAACGGATTTCTCAATCTCTACCTCTTCTTGATCATCATCACTGTCTCCCTCATCCATATCCTCGCTATCACTGTCTTCTAACTTCTGCTTTCCCATCCTAACATAATCAAACCCAATTCAGATAATAACATCACCTTCAAACCCAATTGAAGCTCAGAGAAAGAAACATAACAAGCTTATAGCATCTCCCCTAAAACATAATCCCTAATCACACCTAAGAATTAAGATAGGAAATCCATATAGAACAATATAAATCCAAGTTAACCACCACATGTTCAACATTATTAAAAACAAAAAATCTACATAGGAACTGGAGAAAGAAAAACCCAAAAACACTTACCAGATCTTCAACTTCTTAGATTGTGATATGGGCGCAGCCGCGGAACCTTTCCGTTTCGAATTCTTATAAACCTCAAAGGCTTCGCGCACAGACGCCTCCATCACTTCAACGCACTTGGCTGACTCCTCCCTGTACTTCTCCACATACTTCTCCGCCACCCCATCCACAGCCCTCTTCCCAGTCTTTCCCTTCTTCTTCAAGAACTCCTCCGCGATCTTCTCCAACCTCCGATCCTCTGCCTCCGCCTGCCACTCCTCGAGCCTCTTTTCGGCGTTGACGTGGCGCAACCGCCGGCCGCTCATGTCGCGGCACGCGTCAAAGTTGTTGGTCTTCTTCTGGCCGGCCTTGGTGGCGGCGCCGCGGAGGAGGGACCCGAACCCGCCCTTGCCGCCGGCGAGGGGGAGGAGGAGGTGCACGGTGGGGAACAGGGGGGTTCCGATGGAGGCGAAGATTAGAGTTTCGGGGGAGAGGTCCCGGCCATCGGCGACGAGGAGTTGGAGGTCGGTGGGGATGGCGGTGGCGCTGTAGAGGCGACGCTTTATCGATTCGCCGGTGATGGATGGGGTGGGTAGCCTCAGATTTAGGGTTTTCCCGTCGAGAAGCCTCACGCAGAGATTGTACGTCACCATGGTCGAAGATCGAAGCTTTTTCCTCTCTCTGTTCTCGCTCTTTCGCTCGATCGGTGAATTGGAGCCCTAATTGATAATCGACGAGGCTCGAATTTTGACTCGTGCAACTTGTACGCGTTGACCCGGTTGTTCAGTTTATTATTACCGGCTATTCCCGGTTTTCCCCCTATATCTATATTTATATCTATATCTATAATTAATATATATATATATATATATATATATATATATATAAACATACATATACATATATACATACATATTTATAAGCATACATATATAAGCATACATATATATACAGACACATACATATATATATATATATACATACATATATACATACACACATATATACTATTATAAAATTAGAGGATCATTTCATTTAATCAATCATATATATTTTAAAAATTTTCATTAATATCCTTAGACATTATAATTATTTATTTACAATTATCACATAATTGTTCATATTTTTACTCAAACATTACACTAGCAATTCTTTTTTTTTTTTAATATCAGGTACAATGCTTTTGATTATAAAAGATCTAAAAATTTATTTTTAAAAAATTTAATTAATTTAAATTTTTACTTATATACTCTTTCAGATATTATATATTGATCGAAAAATCATCAAGCACGCGTAAAGCATGTGTGATGCGGCTAGTTTGAATAAGAAAAAAGAATTTTAGTGCAAATTTATGTAAATTGAGTGAGTCCGCTCCAAACAAAATAATTTTATAAAAAATAATTTATATTCATTTATAAATTTTAGTAAATTTTCATTTTTTTTTAAAGAGCAGCCTCATGCAAATTCGTACTCTTTTCACTTTTTGAATAAAGAAAAATTCATCTAAAAGTGAGATATGGTTATATTGTGTTTCTTTTTTTTTTTTAATGCTTGAAATGAATAAACTTTATATTTTTAAATTTCATAAAAATTTTCATGCCTATATATATATATATGTTATTTTTGTCCATCTGATTAAAATTATTTAAAAATTTTATCAAAAATAAAAAAATAAAAAGGTGCACTACAGACTGCACCCATGAACTAAAGAGAATCGGATTCTCCAACAAATGAGTTACAATAATTTCGTAGGTATAATTTTATGAACACGAAAAATTTCATACTAAAATTACAGAAGGTGTATATGGCATAAATCTATAATAACTTTGTCATTTATTTAAGCAGTATTCGTTGAATTTGTAAGCCTTTCATGATTTTACAGTAAAATTCTTTGCATTTGTAAAATTATTTGTTTCATAAAGCGGTCCTTGGTAAATGAACATTCTGCACTTTAGACCACAACATCTCTTGGGTTCAATCATTATAGATGAAAGGATTGAATTATGTTTTATCCGGAGGATGGGATAAAATGAGAATAGAATAAGAAAAAAAAAAATCTCAAAATAATATGGAAAAAGGTAAAATTTCCAAACTAGGTATGCAAGTTAATTTTTTTTCCAAAATAAGTTTTTAGATGGTCACATATTTACCAATTGTACAACCAAATTTGTCTCTATTTTCACTTAGTCAATTGATAATTGCGTGACCAATTTAAAATTATTTTGATCATGCAATTGTCAACTGCATGATGGATATAGGGAAAAAGCGACACAATTGAGGATTGAAAGATCAAAATAATAAAATAATGGTTACACAATTGTCAATTGCATGACCATTGTTTTATTCCCTTTAAGAGTGGGTGGGGATCCCCCCCCTCCCCCTTTTATGGTGCATTTTGCACCATATTTCAATGCATTTTTAAAAAATTTAAGCCCTATAAATGGAAACAACATATAAAAATACACACGCCTATTAATTTTTAAGAGATTTGAAAATGTAAATCCTATTCATCCTAAGCATAAAAAAATTCAAGACTATTTTCAAGCCTAAATTTTATTCGCTTTGAATGAAAATTTTGAAATCAGCCGCTTCATCTCCCAACATGTAGGTTGGAGTTAAAGTAAGTTATGCTACTGTCAATTGCATAACTAACATTTAAGAGTTAGTCACGTAATTTTTAATTGCGAGAGTAAAACTTATTTCGAAGAAAAACTGATCTGTACACCTAGTTTGAAATTTATTTTTCTTTTTATATTTTATTTTGAAAAAAAAAATTATCCGTACACCTAGTTTAGGAACATCGGAGTCTTGTCGTTCGGGTGTGTGAAGGATGTGAACGATAGGACAAAGAGCAAACAAGATGATATTGCAGCTGGCGACTGCGCAAAGCGGGCGTCGTCTCACGTTGGGTTTTATGACGACCCCCCCCCCCCCCCCCCCCCCCTCTGAATCTAACTTATCAACCTCCCTCTGCTGGAGAAGAACACTGCTGATTGCTCCAAGTAATGCAATCTCTCTCTGTGCACTTAGCGGAGAGGACGCTAACCTTCTCTCATGCATGATCTCGACCGGAAACGTCACCTTTCGAAGGTGCAATGATGCAGCGTCTACAATGCTAATGCAAACACTGTTTCTATGGCATGATTCCTCCTCCATGTCAACTCTATTAACCAAACTGGAATAGCCTTTCAAAAAACTAGAGGCCTCTGGATTGATTCCTTATAATATTTTTTCTTAATTATTATTATTATCATTATTTATGTGGTTCCATCAAAGTTTAAGCCATGCAATTTTATTGCAATATGATGCCGAATGGTTACTAAACTAATCGAATCATTATGGATAGAAAAATAATAGTCCAGAAGTAACACAAGGAAAAAAAAAACATTAAATTGGTGGTTCGAAAAAATAAAATAAAATGGAATTATCTCCTAATGAGCCCAATGAAGGCAAATGTTCATAAGGTTATGAGCATACTATCACAAGCGATACACACAGATCTAAAGCTACGAGACATACCCATGACAACATTATAAGAATATTAAAGCTCACCGAAGCGAGACTATTCAGCACCAAAATAAGGCTCGGCTGGCTTACCCTTCAACACAGGCTGTGGCAACTTCACATTTTGCCCACAACTGCGCCGCAAGGAACATAGAGCATTTGCAGCAAACTTTGATGCATGTATGGTGGTAGCACCAAGGCTAGTGAAGCCCTGCCCTCACATGCCACAGAATCCTTTGGCCTATCTTGTGCCTCGAGCAAAGACTTTCTGAGCTTCCTCCTGCAGCATTGGCGCCCAGCTGCTTGTATGAAACGGGCTGCCCAAATCCTCCATTGAATTGAATAGAACCTGAAAATACATGTCAAGCACCAACAAGTGTTTGTAGTCAAAATAATAGAAAAGGTAATGCCTTTTTACCTCCAACCTATTTATCTTGCACAGCTCGCTACTCGAACATCAAAAAAGAATTAGCCACTTTTCTCAAAGCTTATTTTAAGTATCAATAGTCATGGCAGAGCCATTTTTTCTTGCTGTTGTACATGTGTGTTGTGGGCGGTAGGGAGACTGAGAAGGTATGCATGAAGGCTTGCCTGAATTTGTGCAGGGGTTGCTTGCCATGGAGACGCACAAACTGCATAGCCACACACTTGAGATCGTCAGCCTTATGCTTCAACCTGTGTGAGAGTGAGTACCATTCTTGTTGAGATGGGAAGATGGGGGGAATGTAGCTTTTGCCAAACAAGTCACCTGCCATCGGATAGCTTGAATTGAAGAAGCCACTCATTCCACCATTGGTGGTTTCACTCAACAGCCTCCCTCGGATGACAAAAACCATCTCGTCAATTGGCTCCCCCTCACAGAGTATGAAGCTTCTCTCCGTGTAAAGAACTGACTTTAGGCGATCTCACATTGCATCTAACAGTTGCTCATCCATTTGTTCAAAACTTGGAACCTAAATAAAGAAGTTTGTCTACAAATTGAAATATTCTTAAGAAAAATAAAAATAAAATAGAAGTGGTGCATAAGGATACAAATCTACAAATGCACTTAGAAGACACAGAATAGAATTGAGCACAAGGAAGATTTTAAAAGATGCACTCACCCTCATGAGTATGCCCAAGCATAGGTGGCTCTTTATGTCCCTCCTGAGATCTTTAGGAAGGCTATGAATCAGAGTTTCTTCCTCAACACCTTTGGTTTCTTGCCATTTGTACCGCTCATACCACCTAATACGCTCCTTCAAGTCGTCACACGAGCCGGGATATCAACTGCTTCATTTCTTCTATACTAACCGTTGCAGATTGCAGACATCTCTGTAACAGTGCTGGAAATATTGGACTGTCTCGAAAGTCAATGCATATGAAACAAGGCATTTAACAGAAGCGGGTTTATAAGGCTGATACAGAGCCCAATAATTAAATGAACATAATATGTAATAAGAACAAAGAATTTAAAGGAGAGATGAGAATCTCAGAAATAAGATTAAAACAACAGACTGCTCAAAGATGGAAGAAATCAACACGAAAACATATAAGGGGATATGGTCATGCACTTTACTGTGGATATGTTTACAAAGCATCAAAGGAATAAAGTTTCCAGAAGGTCCTCTAAAAGATAATTCATATTCATCTCATCAATTCATCAGGCCACATGACTAGCATATCCAAATTCAGTGCTGCACATTTTGAACATCAGAATTCAGATGCTAAAATGCTTACATACAAGATAAGTTTTACTATAAATGGAAAATGAAGTACTTACCTGCATATTTGCAATAAGGGAGGAAAATATAAGCAACCCAAAGACTGAAAGAGCAACAGCAAAGACTATCTCCCCGACAGAAGAGCTAGTTTGGAGGTTTCAACCTAGAGAGCTGTAAAATTGAGTGAAGTGCAAGAATAGTTTACCCCCAAAGATGCGTCTCGGTGTAGTGAGGTCTTAACACAAGCATCAGAAACCAAAATTGAATCTTTATAAATTATAAATGCATTACTGTAATCAACTTGGAAAAAGACAGTGCTCTTAAGCATAAGTGAACTTACGCTGCTTTAACAAACCAGACTGAGGAAAGAACAGCCTTCAGGGATTTAAATGTAGTCAGTTTAAGCATATTGCTTAAATATTCCATTAGGGTGGTCATTTGAAAATGGGGGTGTCTATGTGTCTCATCCTAAGAGGGCCCACTGAAAATAGCCCTCAGAGATTACATTCTCAAGAATTCTAATTCAAAATAACTTGAGAAAGACTATCCACCAAGTATTCTAGCACATCGTTGTAAGATAATCACACAAAGAACAAGAAGTGAAATACCATCCAAATAAAAATAGCAGCAATAATGGTGCTGGTGATGTTTATGATGGCACTTGACAAATGGACCGAACCCTTTTCCATTAACCATTTAAATCATAATCCCACATTTCAAACATCCTAAATTTACAAAGAAGAAAATAAACAATGCAAAATTAACCAAAACCTGACATGACACTACCCAACTAGTAGTACAATTTCTCCTTTTTTTTTTTTTTTCTCATTTAAAGCAACTCTTAAAATATTCTCTCTCCTCTATCTATTGGAGAGCTTGCAGAGAGCAGTTCAAACCCTGCTGCACTGACCTTATTTTTGGATAAACTTGGATAATATTCAAAGTTGACTAAGGATCCACACGGCCTATATTGCATGGATGAATGACATTTAATTGAGAACAAACTTTTTTCATTATATATTGGGGCATGTGAATAAGCACAAAGGAGTCAGGGGAGACAAGTTCAAAATTTAAGTTACCTCATTATGTAACTAGCAAAAGACAATAATTATAGGATTATTGCAAACCTAAGATTTCACAAGCCCCACCAAAAGGAGTACCAGAATTTCAGTGTAAAATTCATTTATGCTACTCAGGCTTGAAGAGCATCAAGGAATATTCTGAAGTTGAAGACAGATGAACTTTGAATCTCACTTTGTTCCATATGAGGGCAGGAAGCATTTAGGACATCCAAAATGGAAGTGTCTGGTTGGTTTTCTCCACAATATAAATATTTGTAGTCGCATTTAGTTTTCTTGCATGCACCCTTCCGGCATCTATATTCTTGTTCTATTGAAAACAAGTACCAGCATGCACCAACAAGCTGGTAGCTCAGATTCATTAGATTAGTAATTGAACATGAGCACAGAAACGTCTATCTAGCCAAAATAAGAAAGAAGAAGAATCAAACTCTGATGTGGTCATAACTTCACTAGGAAGTGTTTTGACCTTATAAAATGGTCACTGCATAAGGGTAAAATTCCCTAAATCGTATCAATAATAGGATAGCATTCAGAAAACACCAAACAATCCAAAACTTTTCCAAACCATAGTGCTTGAAGATCCAAAATGGAACAAGGTTTTTAATTCTGTGGATAAAAAATAGAAATCAACTTCCCTAATGACATTACTTCTGTTGTTGCCCACATTTTTGACTTATGGGCTTAGACATGGAATGAACACTAAAAGGGTATTATCATATAGAAATGAACCTAAGACCATCTTGCAACCATACTTCTGATGTGATGTCAAGATCACGACTTGACCTAACTTGAGCTGTCGGCAAGGAAGCAATCAACATACATCACCCAACATGACTTATTTGTTTTTCAAATTTAAAATATAGATAGATTTGATGCTCTTTGTGTCAAACTCCTTGTAATCACACAACTCAAAACAGAAGTTATACGAGGGTCTATAACACAACACCATTGTCCAACCAAAGTACAGAGCATACATACACCCAAGCATCTATATTTAAGCAAAACAACCTATATTGACGGTTAAATGATTAGATAGAACTGGCTGAAGTTTCTGAAACCCTCCAATGATTTTGTAGTTGAAGAAGAAAATGGGCTGGAAGAGGATAGGTCAACTCACTTGACTGGCGACCATGTAAAGGAAGAGATTGAAGGCAACTTGAGCCCACGCCGTTTCAGCAAACAAACCAGCAGAGTTCTTTATGTCTTAACACAATAGATGAATCCGAATAAGTCTTGGAAAATACTGAAAGAATATCATACACTTCAGCCACTCCTATGTAACTAGTGCTGGGCCTCTCTTTTCCAGGAAGAACTGACTATCGGTATCAGTATATTTAACTAGAGATATAGTCAGAAATAGCCCCTATACTAATTTTAAAGATGCTATGGAAATAAAATTTTAAACTTAAAGAAAAGGAAATTATAGAATCATTTTGAAAGACTAATCATCAGGACTTGTAATCATCATCACAACCCGCCACTCTAGCTAAAGCACTGCTGTAAATTGTGATAACTTTTTAAAGGAATTCACTTCTTTCTTTCAAGAACGCCAACAAGGAATTAGTTCCATTTGATTGGGGCATTGCAAAACCTATATAATTTCGACTAGATGACAGTAAGAGTCAATACCACACACTAAGAGCAACACAACGACAGTTGGAAAAGAAGGTGGAGAAGAACTATTTTCCCCGTCAGCTATGCATGCTCTTTTGCAAAATCGCAGGGCGTCATGTCATGAATGAGTAGAGACATGGTAATATATTAGATTCATAAACACGGTCACATACTTGTGGTATAGGAAGAATGGATAGAACATCGACAATGAAGTAGGAGGTCAAGCATCTTTTGGCCATAGCCACATGATCTGTTATTAGCATACTCCTTTAAGAAATTGGAAGATAATGTGAAGAACATAAACAATATCAGTAAATGAACGAAGAACACGGACAGTGATTTTTGGGGTCCATTGCTTGCAGAAAGTGAGAAATCCGATTGATAATGCAATTTTTGGGGTCCATTGCTTCCCCACGCACACAGGCCAATACAAATGGAGGGAAATCAGAAGAAAGCTGGGAAGAGAGAGATTTTATTTTATTTTATTTTATTGCCCTTTTGGAACTTATATTATGACTTTCAATTTAGTCCTTCTGCTTTTATTTTAATCGGTTTAGTCCCTCAAAGTCTATCAAGTTTCAAGCTGATCTCAAAACTAATATAATTTTTTGATTCTACTAGCATTATTGATTCTTTTCTTTTTCGTCTTTACTAAGAAGTCGTCTGATTGGTCATCTAGAACTCATTGAAGAATATGTTGACTTTTGCTATTATTGAAATTTTAACTAGCAAGGCAGTTGGACCCAAATCTCCTCTTTGCTCCGGTGGACTTTCTTGGACTTTTAGGGTCATGTGTCCTGTCTTCGGCCAGGTCCCTTCCGTCAAAATTTATGCCAGAAATCACATAACAAGCTCAGTTATCTTTTAAATTTCCTACTCTTAATTTCGATTATCAAATACACTGAGCAAATAAAATAAGGACTTAACTTTGGTGCATCGGCTGCACCTTATTTAAGTGCAGCACACATACAAGAGAAGTTTAAAAAAAAGTCTCCAAAATGATGCCGTTTTGTGTTTTTTTTAAAGCACCATAAGATAGCAATTACACCTAATTTATATACTGCCGTCGCATATTAATTTTTCCTATAAAATAATCAATGACATCATGGGTTGGGTGATCTTAATTGTTATCAAATAGACCCTCCAGTTACAATAAAATACTGGGCCCATGCGGAGCCCAATTTATAGTCTTTTAAGGAGCAGGGCCCAGTCCATATTCGTCATTTTCTGAAACCAAATGATGCTGGGCCTTGGGCCCAAAACTCTGCCCCTCAGATTATTCACTGAGCCCAGGATAGGCCCTTTAAACAAGTCTTCATTTTATTTTTTATTTTTCTCTAGATTTTGCTGCCAAATCAATCCCATTTTCCATAGCTAGCACAAGTTGGAAGTCATCCCACTACATATCACCATGAAATCTGCAAAAGTAAGCATATAGTATTTGTGAGATTGGGTGCATGCCAGAATCAATGATTTGTCCAAAGCCGCACCTTCCACACACTAGCCCCTCGGACTGCACACTCTTTTGAGCTCCTTTATGGATAAGGACTCTATACTATCCAAAATCATAATTTGATAATCAAAAAGGAAAAATCTTGGGCAGAAAGGCCCCAGGCTTTCCCCCCCTTGCAACCTATAAGGTGTGCCCATGCATGCAACCCACCATCAACAATGAGAGCGTGCCATGTGTGCGCCGCCTACGCGGCCATGTGCCGCGGCCAGAGATTGGCTGATTTATTTATTTATTTTTGTGTCACGCCATATTTAATTGTTCCTTACAATAAAGCTTAGGATACACATCAGTGGGGGCACCATCTGTGAATGATTGTGCACTCGTGGAATGCATGCTTTGGACCTCAGTGCTTCAGATCTCTGTTGAGAAAAAGATGAAGCTTCATTGGGAGAATGATGGAAGAAGATGGGGGGTTTCGAAAGATATCTAATTGGCAACTTCTGGTTGGTACACGTGGAAGATCTGCATTGGATAGGGGAAGTGAAGAAAGATTTGAGTTTTCCCCCCAAGGAGCGAAAGAAATAAGTTGAATTTATGGCAATGAGTCGTATGTATAGGCACAATTAGTTGAAAAGATAGGGAGTAATAAATAAAGGGTATTTATAGACAAGAGTATAAAATCATTTTTTTCCCCCTCATTTGATTTCTCACAATTAGTACATATTTGACTTCCCTACCAATTTTGTGAGAGGTTCATTCACCGAAGGGGGTGAAAAAGTAAAGAAAATGGACTTACTTGAAAACATGTTTTCAATATTTCTCTTCCCTCGGGTTTCATTGTATTTGTATTGTTATATAAAGGCATCGATTCAAATGAGCAGCGACATTGTTGGTGTCTTTTCTAAGTTTTTTATGAACATCTCTCGTGATTAAACCGTCGAAATGAGAGCTGATATCATTTTCTTGGCAAATAGGAAGAGTAGTTTCTTACAAAGGAATCGGATGTTACTATTTAGTGGTCCTGAATGTAGACACGCCTGTATTTTTTGGGGGCAAATTTAACATTACGGTATAGCTCTTCATATTTTTTTTTTTCAAAATGCTGTATTTTTTTTCAGGTCATTGAAATATTCTATGTCCCAATGTCTTAAAAAAGGGTTAAAGTATACTTTATTGATAGATAGTGAGATCGATTTTCATACGAAGGACGCAAATGACGCTATTTGATCGCTAAGGAGGAACGCAAGCAACTATGACCACAAGGCTCTTATTGTTATTTTTTTCAAATACCTTCTTTCATTTCTTTTTAAATTACTAAAATATTCTAAAATGACATAACATTCCAAAAATCCAAAAACTCTCTAAATGCTTAAAAGAGTTTTAAAATAATTGGAATGCCAAAAATCACCAAAATACCTAAAAGGTTTTATTGAAAAAAAAAAAAAAAAGAAGAAGGGTAAAATACATTGAAGAAGAAGAGTAAAAAGAACCTCAAAAGTCAAAAACATTTTGAAAGCCGTGGGATACACGCGTGTTTATTATCCCCTCCCTTCTCTCCTGAATTTTTCGCGTTCCACATGGGTCCCACCCACCCCAATCTTTGTGGGGCCCACCCTAATTGAATGGCTCAGTTATTGTCCCGATTTTTGTTACCCGCACACATAACCGCTCCTTAACCTATATCCCCCAAACAGGGTCTAACTTTCTTAAATGTGAAACAGAAAAGCAGGTGTGAATTAATTCCCCCATTAAGTACAAACACTGAACTCCCCTAATAAAAGGCACTTCACGAACTTGGCTTGTTTTGCATTGAATTGAATTAAATGAATACCCTCCAAACCCTCACTTAATCTCTGTTGAAAAACCAGGTTATGGAGCCATCGGTTCTTAGTTCCTAAAAACAAGCGACTCTGTGACCCCTGAGATCAGACTCATCTGTATTTAGGACAGAAAATACACTCTACAGTTCATCCTGATGAATAATCGTTAGTATCATGGTCATTTATTTAAGGTTTACTCTTGCTATTTTGCAAACTACAATGTTTTGATAAGTTTTATTTCAGATAGATTTGTTAAGTATAAAGTTTTAATAAATGGGTAGGATATTCCTATGCGCATATGAAGATCATCCATTAACAAATTGCAGAGTACAGTTACCCGCTTTATAATGGGTGCCCATTTGTTGGGTCTATTGGTAAGTATAAAACTTAAATAAATGGTTGGACATTTCTATGTGCACATGGTGACCGTCCATTACGAACTGCAAAGTGCATTTCTTATTCTAAATGCAGAAAAACCTAATTAGTGGCCTATGGGAATTTAACCTAATTTTCACTATAAAAAAGAAATCATATCTGCAATTTTTCTATGTTAAGAATGTTAATGATATTTTATGTCCTAATATATATGTTCTAATATATGCTATATAGATATGAACTGGATTAAACGAGCCTTACGGATTAGAGCTCATTAATCCAGAAACCCCAAATATATAATATATATGCTGGCCGGAGGTAATTCAAACTCAATACCTGAGATGTAATGTTTTAAGCAACTACTTAAACCTTAACAAAGAAAAATACAAAATAGTTCTTCAATTTTCATGAAAATAAGGATATAATCAAAAGCATACTTTAATTAATTTGAGTTTATATTATACGTGAAGATGGGATATTATTTGTAATATATGGAATATTGAGACAAGTAATAAATTATATTTGGGTAAATTGCACAATTAGAAGGGCGAATCACATGCAAATGTCTTTGAAATAATCACGTATAAGATATATATATATATTTACATGGCCCTAATTATTAAAATTTATTATTAGATAGATAAGTTTGGAAATTTAGATCACAAAGAAATGGTCCCTTATAGTATAGCCTAGGCTTTGAGTTCATGTCCATAGTTGCCGGGAGAAAAAGTAAAATAAAATGTGCTTGTTATTATTATTATTTTTCTCTTATTGTTTAGTGGATATAACCTTTAACATCATCCAACTAACTTCTAACTAGTGTGTTTAAAAAATAAATTAAAAAAACTGTTTTGACTAATTACCAAGTTTATTTATGAGATAATAGCCGTACGTGCGTTTATACAAAGGGATTGTTCGTAAAATACTTATAATAGATTCATTCGTTAACGGTTGTCAATATTTGATTGAACGTATTAATTATTTTAAGCGCGACGTGCATATCGATCGACTTTAACGTTTTCTTGTCTGGAGTTTTGTCGTTATACAGCGTAAAAGTACTTTCAAATAATGTGTCAGATAAAAGAATTGTCCAAAATTATTGTCGAGAATTATAGACAGCATGCACGTGACGCTCGCTTCAAAAGTATTATAATATAGTTTGCGACAATCATGCTATTATCAAAACTATATATCTCTAAAAATTGATATTGATTATTATTAATCTTTCATTTGATGACAATCCCAAAATAGAATTTGTAAATTAAAGATGCAACCAATAGCTCTTAATTCGACGAACTATCTCTAAACGTAATCACTCTCTAAACAAAAAGTTTCATGATTGATAGAATTTCATAATATTGGCTCTTCTTTTTCCATCCTTATGCCATCCCAAGCATAGAGCTGGTGATAGACCTAAAGCTACCCTAGTTATGTGATAAACTAACAATTAAAATGCAAAAATTGCTTTATTTTCAGCTAAATGGGGTCAGAGTTTTTTTAAAAATTTCCCATACAAATGTAGAATCCTACTATTTCCTCAAGTTACCCCAAAAAAGGGTCAAATTTTAAAAAAATTTAAAGAACTCAAAACATAAACTTTTTTTGACAACTCTTAGAAAGTTACAAGAATATACCATTTACTTTAAGTTCGAAAAATAAATAAAAATGGCCATTATGGTCATTTCAAGTTTTGGGGGGCTATTTTTGGGATAAAGTCAGTTAATTAAGGGTGCAAAGATATTAAGAGTTTCTAATATTTAAGGTCAAGTGTCCTGTGGCCCTTAATTTGGCAAATCTCTCTCTCACACAATTTTTTTTTTTTTTTTTTTTGTCTCTCTTTCATGACCTCCCTCTATAAATATAGCCCCTCCTCTTCAGTTTCTTCTTCACCTCTCCCTTTCAGCTACTCAGTGTACAGCATCAAAGCACTGGTCATTTCTTTCTCTTCTTCACCCCTTTTTCCTTTATTTTTTCACAGCATTTAATTCAGAATCTTCCCATATATATATATATGGTTCATCATTAGCATTACCATAAGCTTATACATTCCTTGTACGTAGCTCTCAACTTTTTTATAAGGGAAAAACTACGTTTGAATGATTCTCCAGTTTATATGCATTCCATCCATGCATAGTGCAACGGTGCACTTTTTCCTCCCTCCGATGACAATGCATGTTGCATTCTTGAGACTCTGACGACGATCGACAGTCGCCGAAGTTTTTCACTGGTCTTTTATTTTCTATTTTTTATCCTTTTTTTTTTTTTTTTTTTTTGTATACAGGTGGTTGCTTATATATGGGAAAATGTCCATATTTATTCTCCAAGCCTCCGATACAGGGACTTGAGACTATGTGGGTCTTAGATTATTTTGATCCTTTTTATGTTATATCTAGAAGCAATCTTCTTTTATATCTGGTAACTTTACAAATTGGATGCCTCGAGTTCTGAGGAGCCCTCACTCGTAGTGGATGGGTTCCAAGTCAGCCTATCTCTTTTCCTAGGTGGGATATACCAAAATGTGTAATGTACTTCATGCAACAAAGCCATTTTCTTCCAATTTTACCCCTGGATGGGCCCATTGAGCCCACCACCAGAAAGGAGTATGGGGTCCACCCGGGTCAAATGACCTGGTTCTGGTAAACTAGTGCATTAATGCCTTTCTCATATTGTAAAGTTGCTTGCGCCCCCTTTTTCCCTCTCGCGCTGCCCCTCACATTTCTAGTACGTTCGCTAAATCAGCCTCATTTCCCTTCAATGGCCTCTCTGAATTCTAGGTTTCTTCCCCCCCGCCCCACCCCACCTTCTCCTCTTCCATGTGGGGTACCCCATTGCGGACCCTCTCCGGTCTCTGACTCATGGCAGTGGGTCAAAATCAGATTTTTCTCTTTCGTCAAACATGCGTTACTCTTTTGCAGCAGGGTTCCCTATACAATGCAGGCCCAAACCATGCACTGTAAAAGTCCCACTTTGCCAACTACTTTCTCTGGATTTCCTCCTTAGATCAAACTGGAAATGGGTGCTGTCTCCTTTCCTTTTTTTCACTAGCTTTTGAGGTTTATTGATGTGGCAGTGGATGCACGTTACCAAAATCACAGCTCCCCTCCATGCTTTCATTTAATTTCTTCTTCTCTTTTTTTCCCCTTTTTTTTGTTGTTGCTAGGCTTTCTCCTTCCTTTTCTTGTTGGAATGCTTTATGTTCATCTATTTTCTTTCTTGCAAAGGACCCTTCTTTTTCTTTGTGTTTTTTTTTTATTTATAAAATGGGTTAATATTTAGAACATGCCTCTTGCGTTAAGAGCTCTTACAGCACACATGTCATGTTATTAGCAGGAACTGTTAAGATTTAGAATTATGATGATTTGAGCTTGCTAGCTATTTCAACTTCCTAGATAACCGGGAAATGGGGAATTTAGTCAATTCTTGAAGCTTTTTATTCATTTGTTTTTGTTTTTGTTGCAAATATTGCACTCAACATTCAAGTAGGCAGATTGAACTGTTTGTTGCTTGCATTGCCGTACCAATCCGCGAGATACAACAGTTTCAGGCCTTGCAACTATGGGGGGTCCTCTGTTCTTCCCATGGAGGTTTTGTGCATGTTATTGTTAATTTTTTATTGGGGTTTTCCCAAGTTTCTATTGTTAGAAGATGGAACCAACTTGGCGATACACATTTGGTATATAATCTATATGTATGCGTCTAATGTTGATGCTGTGATGGGAAGAAGTATATGCTGTTATGTAATTCTTATAGTGCTGTTAATGTTGTCATGCTTTATTACGGATTATAAAGGAATTTTCCCTTGCTGTTGGGGCAAAACAGAGAAAAGTCGACAACTTGGTTAGGTGAGGAGCAAGGCTGTGAACCTTTTGTGCGATCAATACCCACCATTGAAACACGGTCAGACAAGATTTCTTTGTTATTCTTCAAATTCATTGCGTTGCCAAGACTTCAGTTACACATTATACAATTTATTCGTGACTGTCCCTTTTAATGCGTTTAAATTATGGCTATCTGGCAGCTATTCTCTAGTTTACGTCATTGTTAATGATTGTTTTTGGTGTTAGATATGTATCATTAGCCTATTGCTCTTAATCACATTGCCTATGCTTAGTAAGGAAAATTATTTTTCTTTTTATCAACTGGTAAGGAAACATCTTGTTAATGGCTTTATAATATCATTCTCAGTTGGAAGAATATGAGCATTTCCTCAGATAACTTATAAGTAGCAGTATAAACTATCATAGGAGAAAAAACTATCATGGGAAATCCACTATCAAAACGGCACAACACTTATATATATATATATATATATATATATATATATATAGATAAAGTTTAAAAATCTCTGCAAAAACCAATCTGTATAAGTAAAACACTGGAATTAATGAATTTTGCTGCTGGGGATTAGATATGGTAAAATAACTGAATTCTGCTTTACTAACATGTATGCTGGTTTCTAATAATATGTAAATTACTAAATGGTAATTATCTAGTACGATATCGGTCAGCTTTTAAATCTTTTAAGGTTACGAAAGTATGCTTGGCTGGCAGTGTGATGGATGGCTAGCCAATCTTAAGGATCTTTGCAAGTAATGAATTCTCTTAATCAATTAAGTGGAAACTGATCTTATTGAAGTTTTATATGATCGTCCTCATTGTACTAGTTTACTAACAGATGTAGCACTGAAGAGAGTCCAAGTGTTCGCTACATGCTAGCTAGACTTAGATTCAGACGAATATATCGCATAAGTTTGCATGCCTATGCAAGCTAAACTAATGGCACGTAACTGTCCATACGCATGAGTCATTTCAAAAGAATCAAACAATTTGCATGTTGGAGGCTGTTAATGGGATAACTACCTGCAAATAAGTTGAGCCTTTCTTTTACTTTTCTTTTTCTGTTCTTTTAAGACAAAATACCGAGACCAATGGCTTTGCACTCTGTAATCGATATAAACTTGCAAGTGAAGCTTTGTGCAGTTCCTGTCTTATGCACCAACCTGATCAGAACATTGATATACTGTCTCTATCTATTGTCTTGTCAAATTTATTATTTCTTTGACTTGTATACGCAACTGAGGTATACCTATTCATTATTCATTTGTGTGGCATGTATATCTTCAGCCTTAACTAACTAATGAAATGCAGCTCACTGCAGGTTGAATTGTATTCACAATGGTTGATTTTGCAATGGGATTTCCTCAATCTTCGGAAAAGCATCTGAACATGGAACCCATTCAAAAAACAGATTTTGATGGAAATGGTGCTAACATATCGGACCTGTACATCACATGGCAAGTAAGTAGAATACCCATTCATAAATATCATATTCATGTTTTCCATTAAAGAGAAAATGTATCAACTACCTGAATTGTCCCGCAGTTATTTACTAAAACCGTTTTATATTATTTCCTTCCTTTCTTGCATAATTATATAGCTGTACATTCTTTTGTGTTCCTGCATTAACATACTTTCTCTTGAGGATCAGATGGAGCATCCTTCTGCATTGGACAACTTTGAGCAAATGATGAGCTCAGCAAAGGGGAAAAAGCTAGTAGTGTTTCTGGATTACGACGGAACCCTGTCACCCATTGTAGACGATCCCAATCAGGCTTTCATGTCTAATAAGGTAATTGATTACAAATCAAACTTATAATAAAGTCCATGTACAGCATTAATCTTTGTTGTGAATGAGCATTTTTTCTTTCTAATCCTGCCCTCAATAAAGGCCAAAGCCTTCATTGGGTTAGGAAGGTAGAGAATATAGCCTACCTTGCTTACATTTCTCAATATAGATGAAGGATATTCTGGGCTGTTCTTTAAAAAGTTAAAATGGTTGCATTTATCTAATTATGATATTGGAGCGATAAGGTTGACGTTGTCATGATGCCTTTCATTCTATAATTTGTTTCGTGCTTCACTTTGAATTAAAACAACAGGAGTAAATGTCATCTACTTTGTTATTCCATGATTGGAGGGTACTGTGAACATTGATTTTCCTCTGTCCCTATAATTTGATGTGGGAAAAAAACTTGCAGATGCGTTCTGCAGTGCGTGAAATTGCATGTTATTTCCCCACTGCAATCATCAGTGGAAGGCGTCTAGAAATGGTAAGATTACTTGGACTTCATGTTTTACTGAGTACAGGGAATGGATATAGTTCTCATTTTTGTGGTTGTAGGTCCGTGAATTTGTCCAGCTAAACAATGTCTATTATGCTGGGAGCCACGGAATGGATATTGTGGCTCCCTTGCCATCTTCTAAGTTTGGGAAACCCAATTGTCAAGCTAAAGCTGTGGATGATAAGGTTGGCCTTTCCACTTCTAAATTTTGGGTTTCACTTTTTTATTGACGGATGTTTGTAGAAAATACCTTAGTTGAGGTAAATGAAGGGAATAGAATTTCAAAAAACTAAAGAGAGTTTTGTAATAAAATCATCAATTCCATTTTAGCTTTCGCAGTAGGTTTTGGAGGAACTGGTCAGGAAACGCTCTAATGATTTTTTGTTGCTTAGCGGAAAATGAAAAACAAAGGATCTGAAGAATCGCAGAAAACAAGGTGTAACCATAATTTCTTAACGTTTCGTTTTTTCTTTTTGGCATTGTTTTCATCTTGTAGGTTGAGGAAGTTGTGCACTTCCAGCCAGCAATAGATTTCCTGCCTTCAATTGAAAAGGTAGGAAATTTTTCAGTCTTGGACCTTTAAATTTCCCATGGAGAGTTATTGAGCCATCAGAGACATGAACCAACAGAATTTTAATGATGCATTGCCAAATATTGGGCTCAGTTCTGCTCTATCCTCCCCCTCTTCTTATAACTTGATCTGAGCTTTTTTTTTTTTTTTTTTTTTCTTGTAGATCTTAGAGGAATTGGATGGTAATCTTAGAGGGATTGAAGGTGCGATGATTGAAAACAATAAGTTCTGCATCTCCGTGCATTTCCGACATGTACATCAGGAAGTATGATGCTGTTATTCAAGTCATGAGTATTTCTTTATAGCCACCTACCTACACACACTGCAAGCAATAACGTTCAGCAATTTATCAATGCATTTTGGATTAGCGTCTGAGTTTGAACTCGGAATGCAGGATCTTTGCACCCTTGAGGATCTGGTGAAGTGCGTAATGGAAGGCTTTCCAGACTTTTGCATAAAAAGGGGTAAAAAGGTGGGGTTAATTATTCTCTTCCTAAGTGTTTATTTATGACTATTATTAATGGAGCGCTATATAAGCGTTGTTTTCTCCCTACTCCTGGCATGTTATGGAACTTTTCCTTGACGAATAGGTTCTGGAGATACGCCCATCCATACAGTGGGACAAAGGTTACGCGCTTGAATACATACTTGATGCTCTGGGTGTAAACGGATTGAGTGATGTCCTCCCAGTGTACATAGGAGATGATCGAACTGATGAAGATGCTTTTAAGGTATTTGTCCATTCATTAATGCAACTAGAGACAAAAATGCATGTGTGTTCTAGCATAATTCAGCCAAAATGATTTTGATGTTGCCTAATGCTTTGTGTGGGAGAAAAATGGGGAGAGAAGAAGAAAAGGCTCCAGTATCTTCCTACTTGTCTTGATATAAATTGGATTGAAAATCAACTCTTCCTTTCTTCGTACTTCTTCCCTCTTCATTCCTTTCTAAGCAACCGTGTGAGATATTATAAATTTCTTCTCCTCTCCTTAGCAAAGGGAACCAAACAAGAGAATCGTGCAGTTTCGGTAGTTCTTCTTAGTGCCCTCTTTCTCTCTTTCTTTCTTTATTTTTTTGTTCTGTTTTTTCTTCGTTCCTTTTTTGTACGTATCCGTGTGTGTCTGTACACATAATATCATGATATAGTAGTTCACTTCTTGTTTTGCATGTGAATTCTTACAGGTTATAAAGCAAATGGGAAAAGGTTATCCAATTGTTGTTTCTTCCATTCCGAAGGAAACGAATGCTTCATACTCTCTGCGCGATCCGTCAGACGTCAAGTTGTTCCTCTTGAGGCTAGCGCAGTGGAACAGGAGGAGATACTCTATTTAGTTATCCAGAGATGGTGGGAAAAGGAAAAAGAAGAAAAACAGACGAAAGAGCTAAAGAAAACCAAGAAAGGAGGAGATGGCCAATGGCCTAATATTGTGATGGCCCTAGCTTTCTGATATTTCAGTAGTTCACCCCTTCTTCCAATTTTAGACTTAAGGTTCTTGGCACAACAGTCTCTTCCCATCAACCTCACTTAGTTCATAATCTGAATAGGTTAGATTGTCGATCTGCGGAGGTGTTTAAGTAGCGAGATACAGCAGCACCCCTTATGTACTACTATAGAATCACAGGAACTGAGGAACGGAAGTGCTCTGAGAGCTTTCTGTGTTTTGGGGAGGAGGGTGGTTGCTTTTGTAGTAATCATGGTGTACTATCTATAAAAAAGGAGAACTTTTGTTTCTTCCCAATCTCTCTGCAAGCCAGTAGTTTTCTGAATTAGCTATTGTTTCTTCCTTTGGCTTACGGTTTGTTTACGAGTTTTTACGGGTTCGTGTGGTCAAATTCATGCGATTAATGTCAACGGCTGATCAAAAACCATTTGACTTGCAATCATTTTATAGCGAGATACAGTAGCTATTCATTACTTATTCTCCTTATACTTAAATGAGAGTAGTAGCTATTTCACTCAGACTTCATAAAAATATGTTATATTTTTATAAAATAAATATTTAAAATGAACCAAATATGACATTATTATAAGATTACCGTCGAACCATTTTAGTAGTGTTTGGTTGATCTTCACCGCATCCTCTTAGTGCCTTTATAAGAGTAATGTTGCATATGTCCTCCTCGCACCGAACATGTCGAAACTTGTGCGGTTTTTTTTTTAAATGCTTTTGACTCTTTTCGATTAACAGTTTCAGAACTTCAAGTATGCTTCAGAACACGAAACAGAAGAGATGAAAACGGCGCCGTACATGCTTCGGACCACGAAACGACGCCGTAGCTTAGTATGGGCAATTTTTAACCTTCTCTCTCGCTCTCCCCTTAAACCCTCTCCTCACTCCTTCACTGTCCTTAAACCCTACTCTCCTCGATCACTCCCTCTACTATATATTCCATATCTACTCCTGCCTTCATCGCCTCCGGCAGTCGCTGCTCCATTTCCGGCTGCCTTCACCTGAAACCTCCACTCAACTCTATCGCTATCCCTTCTACCATGCCTGTGAAGTTACTATCCCCACTCCGTTTGTTCCCCCCATCTCTTCCGCTCTCCCGTTACCTCCCGATGAGGTTCCACTCCCCGGCTCACCCCCATCGCGCACTCCCCATTTTCGCTCGGATCCTCCCATTCAGACTCAAGTGCCGGTGTCCCGGAGAGCTCGGGGTTCGGAGATTCTCGACCCGGCCGATGCGCTCCAGACCCGGGTCTGAGTTCTCTGAGGTTCGTGCGTCGAAGAGCCTCATCGACGACGAGGCGGAGCTCAGCGACTGGGTCAGTGAATTGAAGTCTAACTCGTTTAAGGACGACTCGGATTGGGGCAGCGGTAGGGGTAGAAGTAGGGAGATTGATAGGGGGAGAGATTCTGGGTTTAATAGGGATAGGAACAGTGATTTTGGTGGTTCGAGGAGGGGTGAGTCGAAGCCTAATTCGTTTCGGGACTATGATAGGGGTGGCAGTAGGGTCAGAAGTAGGAATATGGATAGGAGTAGAGATTCTGGGTTTAAGAGGGAGAGGGATAGTGATTTCGGTGGTTCGAGGTGGGGTGAGTTGAACCCTAATTCGTTCCGGGACTCGGATCGGGGTGGCGGTAGAGGGTATGGTAGGGAAACGGGTAGGGGAAGGGATTCCGGGTCGAAGAGGCTGAGGGACGGTGATTTTGGTGGTTCTGGAAGGCGGACTACCGGTGATTTCGAGTCATTTTCTAGGAATTCGCGGAGGGATAGATCGGATATGAAAATGATGTTTGAGAGTGAGGAGGATGAGGATGAAGAAGATGATGATGATGATGATGATGAAATTCATTCGAGCCAAAAAAAGCATGATTTTGGAGGGGTGAACTCTAAGAGGAGAGCTGGGAAAGATTCTGATAGTAGGCAGGATCGAGGGAGTAGAGGATATAAGAAAAATGGGGGACGTTCTAGAAGAGAATCCCTATTATTTTCTGATGATGGTGATGATGAGATTGATAATGATGATCTGGGGAAGGGAGAGTTAATGAACAGCTTTAAAGATTTGCTCAGTGAGGACACTGATGAAGATGTTCTTGGTGAGGATTTGACGAATGATAGTTCCTTGCCTGGTTCAAGCAAACCCACCGCCCCACGGGTTTCTTCACCTGGGGAAAGCGGTTCCTACCTAAGTGAGAGCAGGTGTGTTGTTTTGCCTCTTTATTTTCGTTGTTTCTTTTCTCAGAATCTATCATTTTATGTTTGTCTGCATTTTCTTACGTCAAGGTGGTCTGTCACATGGAAGGGGTAAATGTCAGCAATTAGGTTGAATGAAAAACCCAGAAGCAAAATTTAAGTAGATGGAAGCTTTAATAAGTTCAATTCACATTGCATAGCAAAAAAAGAAAATTTTCAATTCATATCAACTCAACAAAAGTTAAGACAAAGTTGACAAAATTTCATGGTCATAAAGTTGAACCAGGAGTTCAACATTGACTGTTCCACTGACATTGTGATAAAACCCACCTTTCTCTGAAATGGGTGTTGGAATTGGTTATTTAAAGAAACGTTGAGAAACATAAAGTACCTAATCATCATATGAGAAATCATCTGCACACAGGCATTGAGAAGTCATGAACCAGTTGGCCTGAATTAGGTAATAAGTCATATATATATATATATATATATATATATATATATATATGGCTTTGGGTAAAGATAATTTAAGGGTTCGTGTCTTATTGGCACACCCAGCTGTTTTTAGAATGTGAAAATAAAAGAAGTGAAGAATATTTAACAGCATTTCGTTGTAACATGGACCATGCCTGCAAATCCACATGATATAGCTGTCTATATCATGTGCAATTTCCTAACAGTAGAATCAGAAAGGAGCTCATAATGATTTTACAAATGGTCAAATGATTCCCATATGGCCCATAGGTTTTGGTTTTTTCATCAAGTTTCACAAGTTTTGTTGCTTATGTTTCTTAATCATCAGGTTTCTTTGACTAACCCCAGGTTTGATCAGTGTTCAATCTCTCCCTTGTCATTAAAAGGAATCAAGGATGCTGGATATGAGAAGATGACCATAGTGCAGGAGGCAACTCTTCCTGCCATTCTTAAAGGTTCCTTTCTTTTGAACACCATGGTCAAAATTGCATTTTCTTTTAGGAAGCTATGTTCTCATTTACCACTATGGCTAACCCTTTCAAGAGAAAGGAAAAATTATGTGGCTGAAGATTCCCATTTTATGTACCTATTAATTCATCTTGGGATTTTCAACCAGTATACTGTAACAATTCTTTCGAATCTGCCTTCTCTGGTTACTTACATTCTTTAATTAGGATTCATATTTTGCTTGGATTGAGAATGTGAAAATAAAATACTTACATTAAAATCTCGTTCAATATTTAAAAAAGAAGAGAATGATTTTGGAGTTGCTGATGGTGAAGTTACATCTTGAAATTTTTAGTTGGTTAAAATGGTATGTGATTTTATTAGACAGCTAGAAGAGGAGTTGGGGCTTGGTCTTGATACCTCGCATAATCAAAATATAACAGAGCTTGATGCTACAGGATGGTCATAAGGAGAGCTTTTCTAGCTTGTCACGTTATATCTTCCAATGGTGTCAGTTTGCTTGATATTAGAATGGTACTATTAGTGATACTACTGTTAACTGATAGCTGAGTGCATAACAGGAATTGTTATCTTTCTTCATTCTTCATTTATGGTCTAGTTATTTTAATTTATTAAATTTTGATATGGTGATGTGCTTGCTCTGATGAGTTTCATGTTTTTAGGTAAGGATGTTTTAGCCAAGGCCAGAACGGGCACTGGGAAAACCGTAGCATTTTTGGTAAAATTCTAATACTTTTCCATAGAAGTAAATATTGATGCTTGAATATTGGGGGAAATTGTCTACTCAGATTCCATCTATTAGTGAGGGGTTACGCCTTTGATGTTTAATGGCTTCCTGATTATTGCATTTGCAGAAGTCATTTATCATTTTTTAAAAGAAAGGATCGATGTAGTGACATCTGTAGCCCTTGGAATATGTGTAAATTTATCACCAACTACGTGCTCTCTTTTCTATTTTTCGGTTGGTGGTATTGTATTTTTGGTTACGGAAGCAAAAAAATGAGGTTATTACTACTTAGCACAGAGACCTAGCAGGCAAGTCGCTAAGGAATTAGCTGGAAGCAGAATCATTGAGGTAAACATGGATTATTTTGTTAAAGAATTTTTGGACCTATAAAAAGTGGAATTTGTGCTTGTGGAAGTTATTGAATAAGTGGGCGAGCTGGGCCTACCTTTCATTAAGATAAGTTGTCTTTTGTTTATGCACCTTGAATAATGTCCATCCACCCTCTCTCGAGGTTGCAAGGTAGTTGCATAATAAATGGTTTTTGTGTTTGTCTTTTCTATGGCCTTTAGAAGCTTGGACACACTTATATTCAAGGGAGCAAGGGGAAAAATCCCTCCCCTGTGCCCACCTTCACCACCACTGGAGAAAGGAGAATTTTTTCCTTGTCAATTATAAGACTTTCAAAAGGAACATATATCAGATGCTCATTAGTGACTTATTTTCAGCTGTTCCTTTTTTGCCAAATATTCTCACAGCAATTTTATCATGTACTCTTAATCAGGCTGCTTTTTATTAGCTACATGGTGGCAAGCTACCCATACAAAGTACCAAGTATTTAGTTGTACTTATTGCTTTTAGCTCATCCATCCAGCTTCCATCAATTGAAGTTGTTGTGAAGTCACCTTCTGCTGGCCATGATCAAAAGCGCTCTCCAATTATTGTACTTGTAATATGCCCAACCCGTGAGCTTGCCAGTCAAGCTGCTAAGGAGGCTAATATGTTGTTGAAGTATCATCCTTCCATTGGTGTTCAAGTTGTGATAGGAGGTACCAGACTTGCTATGGAACAGAAGCGCATGCAAGCGAATCCTTGCCAGGTGAGTTTCTTTTCACTGTGAGAGGAAGAGAATCATTAATCACATAGCTAGTTGTGCCAAAGGGGTATCTATTATGACAGGCACTATGACTGGTTGAATCTTTCTAAACTTTCTACTAGATTATTGAATTTCTAGAAGATTCTTTGTTTTTATTTTTTATTTTTTGGGATAACCAACCTTTTTTTTTTTTTGGGGGGGGGGGGGGGGGGGGGAATAGGCATCCTCCAAAGAGAGAAAAAAAAAAAAAAAAGGAAAAAAACACAGCAGCACAAAAAAGAGAACAAAAACTACACTAAAGCACAACAGCTTCCCCTTCCGCGACTGCAGCAGAGAAAGAAACCCACTAAAAGCTCCCTTTAAATGAGCCCACTGGCTCGTTAAGAAAGCACAGTTCTCCCACAAATGATCTAGATAAGAATGGTTGGAGAATATTCTGCTTTTTCTCTCAAGCTAGAAGATTCTTTTTTCCTCCTTTGTTGGAAGAAGAAGTTTGGGGGATGGGAGGATTCTGTTACTTAGTCCACAATTTTATCCAAAATTGCTTTTTTTGCTCTGCATATACTATCTTAGCGACACACATTGATTACAAACTTGTTTGGATTTAAAGAAGTGGATGGCTTAAAAAGGAAAGAGAAGGCATTAATATTGGAATTCTGTTGCCTGGATAGTTACTTGCAGCCATTCTCTGCAGCAGTGAAGTTTTTAAGTGCTTATGGTAAATTAATATATGCATCTTCCAGCTGCTCTGCAGACTGAAAAATGTGACAGCTTATGGTATTCGCAACTATAAGTTGTTTTCTGATCATATTTTCAATTGCATTTAGGTATGGAATTACACAAAGGATGAAACATAGTTACCAGAAACTGCTAAAGAGCTGGCGATTGGAATGACCAAGCCCTGCTGCATATCATTTTTGTTTTGAAACAGCAATGTTTTGCATTCCTGCAATGACATCTCAAATAATCAAAATGAAAATATATAATAAAAATAATGCATACCTCCATACCTCTCTTCAAAATAAGAGCATGGTTAAACCTTCGAAATCAAAGGCTAACACGCTCCCTCTTGTCATGAAAGGAACTATAGATCATATATGCCTGAGGAGCTGTAAATTTTATATACAGTCCTAAAAAGCATTCTATGTTCTGGTTGAATGCATTCTTCCAACTAAGCAATTCTTAGAAACCTACCTTATTGTTTCACATTTTGAGATAAGTTACTTCTTTTCCCATTTTTGCTCCATGTTCTAAAATGACCTCTGATCCCGGCTACTATGGGATGGAAAGGGAGGAATATACTCATCGTTTTTCCGCAAGGATAATGTGATACCTTTCAATATCCTCCTCGTTTTTCCACTTATGTATACCTTTACCTGCTTTTTGTGGATATCCAAAAATTATTTCATTTCGTTGCCTTCGTCATTACCCTGGTGCAACAATTGTTAGTTTATTTTATTTTCCTCTTTTTGGGTAGCGCAGATTCTTGTAGCCACCCCTGGAAGGCTTAGAGATCATGTTGAGAACACTGCAGGGTTTGCAACTCGGCTAATGGGTGTGAAAGTCCTTGTACTTGATGAAGCTGATCATTTGCTAGACATGGGGTTCCGTAAAGAGATTGAAAAGATAATTGCTGCTGTTCCAAAACAACGGCAAACTCTTATGTTTTCTGCCACTGTTCCTACGGAGGTTTGTTTTCTTATTTGCATAGAGTATGGTTTTGTGTATTGTGAATTTGAAGATCCTTTTACGAGTGTTTAATGTATAGGTCCGTCAGATCTGTCATGTTGCTTTGAAAAGGGACCATGAGTATATAAATACTGTTCAAGAGGGTACAGAAGAGACACACTCACAAGTGAGAGTTCTGTTGCACTTTCTTTAAGGAATAAGTTATGAATGCTGTTGTTTGCTCAAATCATAAAATGTTCGATGATTTCAGGTCAAACAGATGCATCTGGTTGCTCCGTTAGATAAGCAATTTTCACTATTATATGCTATGTTGAATGAGCATATCTCAGATGATGTGGACTATAAGGTACTGCAATGTTGTGCAAGAGCCTGATCTCTGCAATCTTCATTGAAAAGTTTCCAGTGAGAAAATTCTAATTTTTTCTATTTGGTTCTCGTTCTAATATTTTTTAGGATAATTGAAATGCTAAAAAAGGAAAGAGAAAGTAGAAGCTTGTAAAAATGGGGTAGTTGGAAATGGTTGGACATCTGTATTGTTGCGTTTGGAATTTCACGGTTGCCTCGTGCTGGGGAAAGTTGGTCCCCATTATAATTTATTTTGAAGTCCTTTGAATTTTCCGTCTAGATTTTCTGTTACATGTTTGTAATGTTGCATATGCTACCCTGATGCATATAGACTATGAGAAGTTGAACTCTTTTATAACTTAAAATATCTGATGCCCATATTTAGGCGTTTTAGATGAAATTGTACCGTGATAGAGATCTGAAACCAATACTTTCAGGCTCCATGGGTGCATGCATGAAATTTATCACCTTCTTTTTTGCAGGTTCTCGTATTCTGCACAACTGCTATGGTCACAAGGCTTGTGGCCGACCTCCTTGGGGAGCTCAAGTTGAATGTTCGCGAAATCCATTCTAGAAAGCCGCAGGGTTACAGGACTAGAGTTTCTGATGAATTTCGGAAATCAAAGGGTCTTATTTTAGTGACTTCTGATGTGTCCGCCCGCGGGGTTGATTACCCAGATGTAACCCTTGTCATACAGGTCTAATTCCATGAATTTTCAACTATAAAGCAACTATCGGCCTGTTCAGAAACATATTAAGCTTCCTCAATATCTTAGTTTTTTTTTTTTTTTTTTTTTCTTTTCTAACCTCACGGATTCTTAGATTGAAATTTTTTGCTCTTCATCATTCAAATATTATGGCTCATAACATGTCATGCAATTGCAGGTGGGATTACCAGCTGATAGACAGCAATATATACATAGACTCGGTAGGACCGGTCGTAAAGGAAAGGAAGGACAAGGCATATTGTTGTTGGCTCCTTGGGAGGAATTCTTCTTATCCACAATCAAGGATTTGCCATTAACAAAGGCTCCAGTTCCCTCAGTAGATCCAGACACCAAGAAGAGAGTAAGCACATAAATCCAATTCGCTTAGCAACAATTAAAATTCATTCTGTTCCATCACATTTCATTCCATCATGACGGGTGGCCCCTAAGCTTAATCTAAACGTAGTACCTTAAACCTGGAAAGGGTTTTTATCGCATAAATTCTCATTCTTAAGCTGGGTACGAACTGAACAGGTGGAGCGCGCGCTGTGCAATGTGGAGATGAAGAACAAAGAAGCGGCGTACCAAGCATGGCTCGGGTTCTACAATTCGAATAAAAATGTGGGTCGAGACAAGTGTCGGCTTGTGGAGCTTGCAAACGACTTCAGCAGAAGCATGGGACTTGCCAACCCTCCTGCCATTCCCAGGCTTGTCCTCGGCAAGATGGGTCTCAAGAATGTTCCCGGTTTGCGTGCTAAGTAGATTTCAGAGGTAAATGGTTTTAATTACAGAGAATTCGAGTTCTCCAGATCACGTGATTCGATGCTTCCGGAAAATTTGACTCATTTGGCTGAATGCAACTCTTGGTCGAGCTCTATCATATTACCAGAAGGATTCTTTTGAAGATTTCTGCAGCCACTTACTTGACCTTGTATCATTGTTAGACCTTTTGGAATATTGAGAGAGTTGAATGACAGGAGTCGCTGTTAAGGCCTTAACATTGTTCCAGTCAAGGATTGGCTCATCATTAAATTTAAAACAAAAATAATTTAACTTTTTCAAGGCATGCTAAAATCCACTATTAATATATATATATATTATTGACAAGGTCGAATAAAAAATAATAAATTCACAGAATATCTGAAATAAATTCAACCACGGCAAGCTTTAAAATGTGCATATTAGTAGGCAGGGTCAACAGTCTCAACCCCACAGGAAATTTTAAACAGTAACGATAAAACTCCCAACCCCTACTTCACATGATACAAGAACTGGAAGAAACGGAAGAATCCCAACTCTGAACTCTCCTCCAATACCCAACAAACAAATTAAAATAATAGTAATGTTGTGGGTATAGTAGCAAAATGCCTAAAATTATATACAAAGGAAACCTAAACAAGCTAATACAGGAAACCGAAACAAGTTCATGCTTTAGGTGCTCAACTTCGGTCCACGACTGACCAACTTAGTATAGCCTGGCTTATGAAGACGAGCATCCGGAACATGCGACCAAAATGAATGGAATTCATAACATCTTCGGCCAAAAAATGTAATGAGATGGAATCCAAATACTTGTACAATATGAGCTGATGCTAGCGAAGCAAATTTATAACAGCTAACCCTAACTCCTAATCCTGAAAAAGTTTTCTACTTTTAAGAGTCGCAATGTGTTGAAAACCCCCTTCCCCCACTGTTAAATAGCGGAGGAAGCTAAAACGAGAGAATCTCAACGTGCTTCCCCTGTTCACCGCTAACCTTGTATTCTCGAGCATGTGCATGGGTTCGGAGGGAATGGCATTATAATGCACATACAAGCATCATATGCAAAACATCATGACACCACATTTGGTAATATGAAATATTCCTTTCATACGCAAGGTGAGAGAACAAGAGGTTCTGGCAATGGAAGCATTCCTCGCTGTAGCTTCTTTCCCCCGCTATCATCTCAGTCTTGATTTATAAATGCAAGAGGCGATAAATCCTCATCTTTGCATTAATAAACTTCCTGACTTGTCGATCTGGCAAAATAATTAAGCCCTCCTGCAAGATAACACATTAAGAGCATCAAAATATCATCCCAGCAAGACCAAAGGAAGCAAGATTGTTTAAAACATGTACGGAAAGGCTTCATACATCACCATGGAATCATTCATGAGGTACTAGGAATCAAAAGCCATAATTTTAGGGCTGTCATAAATTATAAAGAGAATCTACGGGAAACCATGGAAAGCGACTTCAACATGTACAACAAACACTCAACTGAGCAATTTGACTATATCTGTAGTGCTTTTCTGACTGTTTTGGAAAAAGTATTCATACCACTACCTCTGACGTGAGACCAAGATGGCTAATCTGGCGACTGTGGTGCAGAGGTACCATCAAACCTTTGTTCCTCATGCGGGCCCCTTACTCGACTTTCATCATTTAGCTGTGATGGTTCATTCATCCCTGAACTGCCCACTTGTCCAAGAGATCCAAATTCAAGCTGCTCCACAGCTGAGCCATACCCACCATTATGATCGTATGGATAAAGCATGACAACAGATGGGACAGTAGGCCCATTCGACGATGCCCCACCAGTGTTCATGGCTGGTACAGGATACATGCCATAAGCCATTGGAGAATTGCTGCGAGTAGAGTTTGACCGCAGTGGACCATTCTGAGACGGGTATGAAGGAAAGGACCCATGTCTGTAGGAGCCCCAGGGTCTACCAGATCGGCTTTCAGTTGCAGCCAACCGGTCCAGCCTTGTGTTCTGTCTCTCAGTTTGACTGCGAGCATGGTTGCGGGCAGCTGCTCGAGGTTTGGTATTTATATTCCAGTTTCCTTCTCTATCATCATGGTGGTCGCTTCTATCGTAGTTGTAACCTCCCCTTCTGGAACTTGAAGAATGCCGCTCACTAGCAGATGCCTTCTAAATAAAGTAAAAACAAAATGTCAAATTATTGTAAGGCAAAAGTTGTTAAATAGAAAAAGGTACAAATTACAGCTGGAAGAGACATGGTGGGGAAAAAAGTAATAGTTTGATGTATATTGATGAAGGGGTTGTGCACATAACAAGAATGCTTCTGGAACATCTCATTTATGGAAAAAATTTGCGTTCATTGGTGCTCATGTGATGAGGAAAGTAAATAAAAATTATGCAGTTAATGAACTCCTAAAATCCTCAGATGAAGCAAAAACTTCTTTCATAATCGCTCTTTTAGCTTTTCTTTCCCGCCAATAACAAGAATGCATTATGTAATATAGAATCTTGGCACAAAACAATTCGCTTTGTCTATGGAAACAGTCTGGTTGTCGCCTACCTGAATCTAACTGATTACGTACTTAGCAGTATTAACATCACTCACTTCTGCAGCCCACCTTTTACAACAATTGCATTACTTCAGGCAAAGAGACACCAAGAGACTCCAAACATTTTCTAACAGAAAAAACAAAACAAAAAACAAAGCCAGCGATAATCAGCCCCTACCAAATACTTTCAACTAGACAAACCTAAACAGCTCAATATCAGCAGGCTAGAATGAGTTGGAAGAAAACATTCATATTCAGCGCTAACACCACATCATTTCAAATCATAGTATATTTGGCCATTCTAAGGGCATGTAGCTGGAAAAGCCAAAATTCTCAACAACATATATAGAAAGAAAAAATACCAATGTAGAATTTTCTTACAGGATTTGGAAGGTAGGTCCCAGTCCCACTACGATATCTTGGCAATTCATCAACATAATGCTGATAAACACCGCTAGGCCGGTTAGGTATAGATTGCATAGAAGTGAGGGGAACAAAGCGAGGGCCACCCCCCACAAGCTGCGTGAAAAAGTTCATGTTTGCTGAAACCGGTCTTCCAGGACCATCCCATGGGACGCGGCCTTGCAAGTACATTGGAGGTACTGCAACCTGTGATGGATATACCATAGGTCCATAAGGTTGAGGGTTCTGGCAAAATCGCCCAAATTGCAAATTTTGCCAATGGCTAGCAAAGTCACTGTTGAGAATGTCAGCTTTGTGCTCCTCTGGTGGCTCAGCAGAAGTCGCCCTGCTTATGGAATTGGAGCCAGTCAAATCCTCGGACTGGTCGATAACCTCAGATGCATTAAAACTATGACGAGGATTGGTGTTATCCAGCGGTTCCTCCCCACCAAAATGGCTTGTTGATGCATCTGCAGTTTCTGTCTCAGTTGGGAAGTTGTAGACTGGAAGCATTGTCAGGAAGGGAACTGGTGGCCCTGTAGGATAAAATGCAAAAGGCACAACAGTAGAGTTATCTCCTGTTCTTTGTTGTGAACCTGGACCCAAAAGAACTGGTGCCATCGAAATTAGTGGATCTGATCCACTCGTCTGAGCTGATTCAAATCCAGGTACGAAGTGGTGTGGCACATGGAGGGAAGCAAAAGATTGAGATTGATCTCCTGTGCTTCTTTCTGACATTTCACTGCCCATTCCTGAGATATGACTCCAATCTCTGTTGTCCTCATCAGCCCGAGTGGAGCCATGCTCGGACACGCTTTTACCTTTTCCATACACAGTAGATGGCGCCACTGATGGAGCTGTTTTTCTTCCCCGCTTTTCCCTCAATGACTTTGAGACCTTCATTGACGACCCATCCCAGGAACTCTCAGAAGATGTTTTACTTCTTACCGAGCTACCATAAGCGGACAGCAAGAACCTAGAACTTGCGCTTTTGTCATCAAAGTAAACCTCATTCCCTCTGTCATCTTCATGCTGGGAAGAATCTGCATAATTATCCCTAACTGACCCTTGATTGTCTTTCATAAACTTCCGGTGAGCTCTCATGGAACTGCCAGAGCTACCTGGCCGAGATGAGGGAACATAGCAGTTCATACCAGATAAATTTGTTTGCTGGTTATCTTCTAACTGAAGCATTTCAACACTTCCATTGTCAGCATCAAATCCTCCAGTGGAGCTCGTATCCCGCTCATGCCAAAAATCATGATCAGCATCCCTTGGGTTCATTTCAGTTGAACCAGAATTTTCATTACTTGATTCAACTAAATCTTCTGGATTTGAATTTGATCCCATCCCAGGGAAATAATGAGATAGTTGCGAAGAAATGAATCCCTGAGGAAATTGCATATTGGAGCCCCAAGAAGGATCCACCAGAGGAATATTAGGTGGGATTAAACCACCCATATTCCTCTGACCATATCCCATCGAAGCTAGAATAGAAGGTGAGACTGGAAAAGGTACATGAGCTGAACCTAAATTCAGTGGTACGTGAACCTGTTCATTAAAACCATGAACCATAGAACATCCCAACATATTCACAAGATCTTGCTCTTCCTGACGCATCCCTTGTGTCCGCCCAGCAGATGGGTCTTCACCAATCACACCATGGCCTGAGCCATCGTGATAACTATTTGAAGCATGGTTTAAATCAGCAGCAGTATCACGGCTTTGAAGGGATGAGATCTGCCTCATCGAAGAAGGATCCTCAGTTGCAGATCTAATGCTATTACCTGACAAACCTTCTGAGTCCAGATTCTTCCTTCTGCTATTATCCAGTCCTGTAGATGAAACATGGTTCGATCCTCTTTCTAATGCTCTATTATGCCTTGCTCGAGAGGAAACCTCACCATATCTGTCAGTCAGTTCAGGACTTGAACAAGTCCTTGCAAACATATACCTCCCTTGAAGATCATTTGCCGAGTTTTCAGGTTTGAAATGTGTTGGAATTTTATCAGAATGTAAACCCTGTTTAGAGATAGTTTCCTGTATGACTGGACTAGAGATCCTTGAACTGTTTATGTTGCCATAGATGAATTTGCTTTGGGAATGAGACACAGCAGAAACATTGCTTCTTCTATATGTGCTCTCCTGTGGTATGTAACCATGTCGAGAGGAATTGTTGGGGAAACCACTAGACCCATCAACCTCAGTTTCACAACCTGAGGAATTCTGATTCAGTTTTATACCACTTATGTTGCCTCTGACATTCTCCGACACTTGTTGGTGATCTAGAGTTGACAATCGCAATGGCAACGAATCAGTCCGCAGAGCATCAGGGCGGCGGCCACTACCATGTCTTTCCCATGTGTTCAGAAAGAATTGATTTACTTCAAAATTCAGGTCCTCTCGAGGACAATCCAGTAGTCTCTCCAGTCTCCTAGCCCCAAATGCAAATGCACTGCGTATCCTAAAAAAATTACCTGGAAGAAAATAATATCCAGAACAAATTACTAATTCCTTATAAAACATTAGTAGATCAAAATGCAGGAATATACACTCCTATGCTATCAGTGCTCTTAACTGAATTAGCCAGTGTGAGTCCTGACATGACCCCAGCTATGAAGCACGGGTGCAAGTGTGAGTATACGAGTGTGCAGTGTGGCATTCGTCAACACGGGATTTCTTGAAAAGTGGGGATGCGGGGGTAGAGAGGGAGACAGATTCATTAAATAGCCGACAAATTACGTCGCTTAATCATAGTTCATACAAATGTATAGTAAACAACAAGCTGGCAAGCTACCATACCAACGAGTCCATACAAAAATTAAAAAGCCAGCAAATTACATAGCCTAATTATAGTTCGATCACTTGGGAAAAAAGGAAAATCATCGTCCCATTCCATCACTTGAACAAGGAAAAAAGGACTCAGTTCCATCACTAAAAAAAGGGAAACAAAACATAGTCCCATCACTTAATTTCTTTTAACCCACATGTTCAACCATTTTTTCCCCTTGAGGAAACAGCTTTTGCAAATGCTTCAGAAGCACACTGCATGTAAGGCAAAAGTGTGTGTAGATATACAACATAGAGCAGCAATCGAGCCCATCCGAGGATTAACGTACTCAAGCTTAGCTTGTTTATAATCAAGCTCTAAAATTGGGTGTAAGTTTGGTCATTTATCAAACAGGCTGAGCTTTGCAGTGCTCAAGCCTCACTCATTTATTAAACAAGCCTTAGTGAGCCAATTGTAAACCCTACAATTGTTTTTATGAGTAATGAATCCTAATTAAACATGTCCACATTATCAATTGAACTTCAAAAGGATATATAAAATCATTTCTTAACGTTAGTAAATAGGTCTAAATGACTATTTACTAACAATGAAGCGCCGACACTCTAAAATGGGATACGTACCAGTGTTTGACATTCTCCCGACACCGACATGCACCCAACACATCTGAGACATGCGGCTAACGCGCCCGACACAGCCAACACCCAGGACATGCGTCCCCTCCAACCCAACCTAGTAGCACATCACGATTCCCTTAGCCCCCCCCCCCCCCCCCCCCTCCCTCCCCGCCCCAACCCAAGAACCTGCGCCTCCCGCCTCACAAGCCTAAACCTAAATCCCCCTTCCTGGTGAGTCTCCGACCAGCAATTCCACCAACCAGCAACTTTAGGTTAGTTTCTCTTGATCTCTCTAGCAACACACTCTCTTTCTCTCTCTCTCTCTCTTTGGTGACCAAGGGAAGGCTATTTCGACCAGTTGGGGCCTTGTGGGGCTGAGACCATGCTGATTTTTGGCCTATCATTTCTTCTCTTAAGAAGCATCGAAAGCCCCTAAATTCTTGTATTTTCTACTCATGGCTGCAAAAACTAATTTGTTACTTGTTTGCTGATTTTTTTTTTCCTTTTTTTGGATGGCTTGCACATTTAGCTTGAATTTTGAAATTTCATATATATATATATATATATATATATATATAGTCAGCCAACGTGTCGAAATTGTTCATTTTTTCAAGAATCGCGTGTCCTGTGTCGTGTCACTGTACCGATGTTGGTGCATCCTAGTTTACCAATTAACACTTTGAGGTCTGGAACCTCACAAATAAGATTCTTTATTTGAGTTTATCTAAGATTTTTCTTGAATCTTCAGTGGCTAATAAGCAAGCTAGCTCACAAGCCTAAATGAGCTGAGCATGCCTAAATGAGCTGAGCATACCTAAATGAGCTGAGCATAACTAAGCTCAAGCTTGTTTATAATTTGGCTGCGACTCGGCTATTTAAACTTAACAAACAAGCTCAACTGAAAGAAGCTCCGAGCCAGTCATAAGCAACTCTGCTCAGTGGCAGTCAAATCAAACATGTTCCATTCAACAGCTACAAAGCCTAGTCAGCATTCTAAGCAAGAACGAGCTAACACAATTGCCATGAGACTAGATTGTTAGTGTTTTTTTGGCCCAGACTGTGTAAAAAATTCAGCACATAACAACCTCAAAGTTGAAGGGAAAAAACGAGAAAAAGAAAACCCTTTACAGCAATGACTCTACCTCTCCTTTATGCTGATTACTACTATGGGCACAAATATTCGAATAACCACATTTATTCTCAGAAGGTTCATCCAAGCATAGTTGTCAATGTGCCAAGCGTTGGGCATCGGGGCAAAGTGGGGGGAGCATGGCATGCAGTGCCTTGCTCCCCTGTGGCCAAGGCATTGCGTAGGTTTTTTTTTTAAGAAAAAAAAATAAAAAAAGAAACCCAGCAAAACAGCGTTGTTTTGCATCCTATATATAAGACGAAGAAGAAATCGAGCAAAAGGCAGTCTTCTTCTTCTTCGCACAAGAAACCCTTCCCCAACTGCCATCAACGGCGACTGCACCTTGGAGAATTGACGGCGAAGACTCCACCGACAGCGGTGACTCCATCTGTACTGTAAGATTTAACAAGCAGCCACTCAACACTCGACGACAGCGAATCCCAACAACGGACTTCTATCCGATGACTGACTTTGGATCAGCAACTCCATTGTTGGTCTAAGGTAGCATTCCACTCAACGTTGTGGCCGGAAGGTTCAAGTATTTGCCAATATATTTCATATTTAGAACATGCAAGGGTATGGTATAGGGGGCAAAATTACGAATTTCATTAGGGGGTGCCTTGGCGCCGTGACAACTAGGCATCCAAGACCTTAAAAAACATCAATTAGCCATATTCAACAAAACTACATTATGCGCATTAAGTAACAAAACAAAACCATAAAGATATTGCTCAACTATCTTCTCCAGAAAGGGCATCTTGTTAGGTCGTGCATGTAAGATTGTTAAAACTAGATGAGATTTCAATGCAAAACAATTCTTACTCAGGGAAAAAGCTCTAAATTCAAGCTATCATGTCTCAAATTTCTAAATTCTAGTTCTCATGTCTCAAATTCCTAAAATTAATTCAGACACAGACTAACATGTCCGTCTTCTAGTTTCCTCCTGTACTGTTTGTCTCTTTGTGCACTGTCCCATAAAAATCTTGCTAAATATAGAATTCTTCCACCTAATTCATTTCATCTGCTGCTAATTCATAGTTAACTATAGAATTTCAATGGGCATAAATTAGAGACCTCTCTTTTCTAAATCTGGAAGATGAACTCTAAGCCGCGAATAGTTTTCAGGAATAAGATAATATTGAGTCTAGTGGTGCAAGAGTTCCTCCTTTGACAACAGTGATTGAGTCGACTCACATTTAAGAAGGCATTAATGTCCACAATGTAGAGCACAGCATGGAAATATCACAATAATCAGTGGATAAAAAACAGACAATATAAGCTCATAAAATTCCTATAACTTTTTTTCTTTTTAGCCATGCCTTAAAAAAGATTGACCCATATAATAATACATATTAAAACATATCCAAAGTTACCAAGGATTTTCCAATGAAATCCAAAATCACTTTCTGTACGTTTCTTCCAGTCAGATCCCCACCTCCCCCCCCCCCCCCCCCCCAAAAAAAAAAAAAATCCCAAGCAAATAGCACCCAAAAAAAATATAAAAGTAAAACAAAATGAAAATATAAAACCCTTGGTGTTGGAAAATGGCAAAGCTTCAGACACTTGTAGTTGCTAGGCTGAGTTTGCGTATTTACCAATTAAAAAACAGTTAAAACTATGAATGTCAACTTGACGATCTGCTGCTAATCTAACATCTAATCCTATCTATGCCTGTAAAAAGATCGAGTGGGGAACGGTTTGTAACTCGACCATAACTAATAATAAAGACAAAAATAAAGTTGTGCAAGTATTTAGAGTAGCAATACCAAAATTAGGTATGAATGTTGAAAGATACCAATGCCAAAATTTTAATCAGCAAACCCTTTTTATTGGAAACAAACAAATTTGTTAGGGAAAAATGCTGTAAAAGGAAATGGAGAAAGAGGTTCTCAACAGATTTGCATACCCAAGGGGGGGGGAAGACGAAAAAGGAAACAGAAATTCAGACATCTTCCTTGGCATGTGCTTATGAAGAACTCAAAAAAGAAAAGGGAGAATATGATAAAGAAGACAGGTAAGATAACTATTCCATGGTGCGATCAAATTTAAAGATTAATTACCTTTACTCACACTACGTCCCAGATTGTTGTTTACACGTAATGGATCAATAACATTAAAATGTTTGGATATAAAAGGTTGTCCTGGATTATCTTGCCCACTGGGAAAAACAGCATATACTGAACCACAAGCATCAAGAAACAACTTGCTTAGTAGTAACTCTCCACTGTCTTTTCTGGGAGGTTCAGCTGAAAAGTAATTCAAATAAAAAATAATCAGGATTAGCAAGAGCCAGAGAATCTGAAGGTCAAGTGAATAACTTCTACAATTTAGAAATACCTGTTACATCTGGAAGTGAGCTAATGGGTACAGGACCCCCCAGACTGACACAAAAATTATCCCAATCAAAGTTACTAAAGAACTCCAGAAAACGAAAAAGAACCTGCAAGGAAACATTAACTGTCACATGGAACAGCAAAGAAGCTTGCAAACTTAAGGAATAATATCCATGATTACCTCAAGAGGTCCAGAAAATGAATTGTTGAAGACATGAAATATATAGAGAACCAACGTCTCCAGGGCATAAGTAGAGATAAGTCCATGATGAGCACCTAATATACGGCTCTCATAGTAGCACCAAGCTTTAATTAATATAATGCTACGCTTGAATAAATGATTTTGATTGATCAAGTGGTCAACCTACAGTTGTAAGAAAACCTTTTATGTAGAAATACTGATTTATTGCTCGAATCTGTTCAAGGCAGATAAATAGAGGGCGCAGAGTTCAAGATACAGGGTTTACCTCCTCAAGAAAGCAAAGGGTGCATAGCCCACCAAGCTGATTAAATGAGATGTCCACCACAATGTTTTCCACAAGACACTTTATAATTTTAACCTTCAAACGGATTTAAAATGAGAACATTAAAGAACAACATACAAGTGTTGAAAAACAGAAGTTCCCATAAATACTACTGTGACTGATCAACTTTATAAATAGAGTTAGGATATGCATCACCAAAAATTAAGGTGCAAATGATGCAGCCAAATGAATTACCATCTTGTCAGAACTCAATGAATACAACTCATTCATAAAGGTTACACACCAAGAAATAAAATTGGCACAAATTAAAGTACAAAGACAGTAAAAATCGATGGAAAGTTTTTGGAAGGCTGCTATTGTCTGATCTGGCAAACATTCTCTTTATCCTTGTTCTTTATTTGATGTAATTTTCTTTTTCTTTTTGAGGATCTCTTGTCCTCCTATTCTTTGTAATCTTTCTCCTCCTTGATATCATTCTTCTTTTCTCAAGAGAAAATCTATGAGAATTTTTTCATGAAAGAAGGCAGGAAAAAGAGTTACTATTATCAGAATGTATAACAATTAATTGACTTGAAAAAGAACAGATAAGTTTTTTTTCCCCAAATATTCCCCCTCCCCTCCCACCCCAATTCCTCTCCACCCAACGAATCATCTGCACATTCTAAGCACGTTATCACCCCACTCACCCAGAGACAGTTTACTAATGCAACTTCTTGCAGTTATCTACTTTCCATTGCTGCACTAAAGTTTCATTCTCCGAGAAAATAATAACCAGTAGTTTGTAATTTTGGACATAGTTGTCACGGCGCCAAGCGGTCTGCGTTGACCGAACACCGCCTGAACCCCTAGACGCTTGCCTACGCATCCTCAAGGCAGCCCAAGGCGCTCCCTAATGAAATTCATAATTTTACCTTGTTATACCATACTTATACATGTTCTTAGATTTGCTAAAATGATGTGCCAAATAATTATTGATCTAGGGGTTTAAATGAATGAGAAGTAGAGGATAATTCCTCCCCCCATCTTCATTTTCCTTCCCCCATACGTCTCCTCCAAGACCAAAAGCCACCATGCTTCTTCCTTTTTCCTGCACATGCTTCATTAGTCATCCATGGCAGCACCATTGTTGCTGGTCCAAATAAGTGCAAATCTTTATTGTTTGATTGTGATCATGACTCTCCACCTTCATCATCATAGGTTGTTATCTCCGATCTAGTTTTCTCTTCTTTTTCCTTTTCATTTTTTTTCCTTCCTCCTCTTCTTCTTCCTTTTCTTCTACAGCAAGGCGGCCAAGGCAAGCAAAGTGCTTGCATTGACACCGATGGACCAAGGTACTGCTCGCCATGATCTATGGGGATTGCCTAGACACCAAAGTGCTGGCTAGGCGCTGCCTTGACAATTATGATTTTGAAAGTGCTTTGGTTCCTCTTTCTTTAATTTTTTTTCTTTTTCTATAATTTCTATAAATTACCCTGCACCACCAAAATATTTTTATCTACAAATTTCATCAATTTGTGTTTTGTTTTTTCTTTTTGGCGGGTTTTTTCCCCCTTTTTTTTTTTTAAAGGGAAGGGGGGTCTAGTTAAACACAGCGGGGTGAGCAGGAGGGAAGATCACTGGAGGGAGCATCAACTGAGACTTCCACTGCAAGAAAAAAAGTTTATCAGCAATAGAATTGGATCTTCCCTTTTCTAATCATGGTGGTTGTGGCATGATGATCTCTGTGAGACAGTGAAAAGTGTAAGTCCTTGCATAACTGGCAAGGTTGCTCTTTTGTGACTGGAAGGTTATAGGTCTCATCGAGGAAACAATCTAGCTGGTAAAACGCAAGGAGGCTGTGTATAATAAATGACCCTGCCCAAACCTTTGAAAAGAGAGGAGCCTTGTGCACCAAATTCACACTTATATTGAAGTGCCATTAGTATCACTAACTGAAGAGTATATTTGACACCAACTAAAACCACATATATCTACTCTCAGCATTCATTGTTCTACGGAATGGTGCAACCTAGAAGCATCAGTACGCCAAAAAGAAGAAAATTTATCCCTAGCACTTTTCCTTGCTATAGCTTCTAAGTATAATTTATGGCAATGAAATACTTTATGACAGTGGTTTTGCATCTATCAAGTGTCTGATACTGCGATGATGCCCACATACAACTCCAGAAAACCTCAGTGATATCTGTTATGATTGGAGCCCACAAACAAATAGGACTAAATATTCACAGGACCATCATAAAGAATCAGCTAATCTTTTGACTTAACCTCCAAGGATGGCTCATGTCAACATTTGGTTCAAATATTTTATGAAAAAGAAACAAAAAGTATATATTTAGCCACAGACTACAGAAATGATCAGAATCTGAACCATATAAAAAGCTACAAAGAAAATTTACGAAAGGAAATCACGACATACTTCGGCCTGTATGTACTGAACCTCTTTAACATGGAATTCAGCATTCTCATTCTTCTCCTCTTTGTCTAGCATATCTCGAACCTGATTAGCCCACGTGTCCATACTTTCGTTATTGCTGAAGGCAGTCAAATCAATGTCTCCATCAGGTAAATATGTCTTCAGGGGTACAGACCCAAAGGTGAATACCTGTAGAATTTTTTAAAAGCTGTCATATAGTGATAAAAATAACTGGTCAAAAATCAAAAAATGAGTGATGTGCAAGCAGCCACCTAAAGACGAATCAAAAAAAAAATTAAAGAAAGAAAACAATGGCTCAATGTGACAATGCTGGCACTGTAAACAAATTTGATTGCAATGAAATAATGCTCAAATCAACTAAGGCTCGTCTCAAAAGATTGTGCTTGGCTTCTCAAATTTCTCTCTTTCAGATATAGTCTGCACACAAAGAAATAAGAACTTATGTGTCATTGCTTAATATCTGCAATCTCTCACATCATAATTCCTTATCATGCTGTCACTAGTCTTTGTTGGTCATAACAAACTCATCTTAACATAATCCAAACCAAATGGGCATTTGAACTTGTCAAATTTTCATGCACAAATTTATTCATACCCATTTTAGTAGTTCCCTGTTGCCTCAAGTCTCAGTTATCTACATTCTCCCTAATTAAACAACCCATAGTAAACAGCAAAGCATTGGCAACCCAATGAGCATTAAATGGTTAGAGATCCCACAGTAAAACCCCCTGGCACCGGATAAACTGCACCAAAACAAAGCCTTGATTTCAAGCAATCAAAGCAAGAAAAAACTAAAATATAAAAATCCAGGAATAGAGCTAGTGTTTTTCCTTGAATCTAAACCTAAAATCTTATTTTATTTTATAATTGGAGTGCAAGGAAGCACTTTCAAAGGCTACCAGCCACTGCCTTAGCTTCAGTATGCCTTTGCAGTGACAATGTCGATCATCTCTCAAAATACAATCCAAAAGAGAAAGGTCTGCAAAACCATGGCATAAAGAGGGACACAATACGAACAAATAGCCAGCATGAACAAGGTTAATATGAAGGCAACATGGCAATAAAGTGTTGAACAGAACATTGAAATGTTCAGTAATAAATAGGCATGTAAATTGAAAAAGTATAACTGTATAGCCATGCCTAGAACATGAAACATCTTCCCGGTAAAAGTATCATTAACACAAACAAGGAACCTTAGAATGAAAGAAGGCAACCTGACAGGGGAAGCAATTCATAATGAGTCGCTGCACGTAATCTGCAACAGCATTTCTGCGCTCTTCTGAGGGCTGGTTGGGCTGAATGCGAGCAATGAGCTCGGCAGTTCTCTCCTCAGCTTTTAACCATCTCTCTGAATCAAGGACTCGAGTCACTGAAGCCCCTTGATTGGGCAAAAGCCCATTCGGTAATAGCCCACTAGGCTGTGCCCAGCTCTCATGTTCGCCCATGCACGGCTATAAAGCTTCTAACCCGTGCCTCCTCAACACCGCCTATTCCCTTTTCCACAATGAAAACCGTAACAACTATATATCTGTTTGCCCCAAATCAGAAACAAAGACCCAAAATAAAACCAATAACCTATACTTACGGACGTGAGGGGGAAATTGTTGTTAAGCCCCAAGAAATAAAGCTAACTACGATTTTCCCATCAAATCAGTGAACTTATGGCGACCCTAGTATGCCAAAAACACAATCCCTGTGAAAGTATACAGCTTCAAGACTGCCAGGGATTAGTGCTGAAAATGGAAACAGAATTGGGTACGCTTGTAAAGATCACAGACGAAAAAACCCAAAGAGAATTCAAGGTGGTCGTTTTTTTTCTACAAATTATACCACAGAAAACAGAAATATTATCTTAACAAATAGAAAATTGCAACTGCAACCAAGCGCGAAACCCTAGCAATTCAGCCACCAAACCTAAAAGTTAAAAATAATTTTAAAAAAATTGGGACAAACTCTAAAGTACATGGGTCAAATTACCAAGAGCCTAACTTTGACAGGGCCAAGATTCAGGCGAAAGGTAAATGCTAACGGGGCTATGATGACCTCGGTGACGGCGAAATGTGGGCGAATAAAGAACAGATGGCACGGATACTAGGGTTAAACGCAGTGGGCAGAGGAAATTAATGGGGACGATGAGAGAAGAAGAAGAAGATAGGGCATCGGAGGAACCGTAGAAAACCGGAGGAAATTGTCCCAGGAGACGTCAAGGGAGAGAAGGGTTGACGTTGCTTTGGGGATTTTTTTTGCATTCTGGGGTTTTGAAATGGAAATTTATGGGGAAGAAGGCTCAACGCTAGACTCTAACAAAAGAAAAATGAAAAATAATTAATAGTCTTTTGGTATAATAATAATAGTATTTTTTTTTTTCCTAGGACACTAGAGATCATCGATTATATCACAACTTCCTTAATTTTTTAAAAGTAGACAACCGTTTAACTTTGATCTTAAATGATACCGGTCGCGGACGCGTGTTACATCCCTACTATTTGGACCGGTGAGATAATAGCACACCGGTTGAAATAATGGGTATAAATAACATGGGTTATAAAGTGGGTGCCAAACATATTTTATATAGTGAGTGACAATGAGCCAAATAATTGTATAAAGTGTTTTTTTGAACTTTTAAACTTGTTGGATACCTTTGGGCTCACTTCCTTCCTTCAATTTTTAGTCCCCTTCCTAAAAAAATAAAATAATTTAAGTATTATAAATTGTTGGAAATATGAACCAAGAACAATGAAAATATAAGCTAAGAACAATGGAGACAATAAATCCTCACTTTAGATTTTCTCTCCTCTTCTCTTTCTCTTTCTCTTTCTCTTCAATTTTTATCTACCACTTCTTTCTTTCCCATCTCCCTTTTATAGGCAAATGGAGGATGTGAGGACAAATGAATGGGGGCCCATTTTCAACATTTCTACAACCACTCCAACTACTCCAATCAATATTTCTACAACCACCCCAACTACTTCAATTAACATTTCCACAACCACTCCAACTATTCCACTTAACCATTATTTTACAACACTCCCCCTTGGGCGACCATCATGTAAGTCCTCATTAGACTGCCTCGTTAAAACCTTGCCAGGAAAAACCCAGTGGGATAAAAACCATGGCGAAGGAAAAAGAGTACAGTCTCCCCCTCAAACAAACTCCTTTAAATGCATCAAGGGGGGACATTTTTAAGTCGTCGCATTCCAATCTTGTAAACTAGCTTCTCAAAGATTGCTGTGGGAAGTGCCTTAGTGAATAAATCAGCTAGATTATCTGTGGAGCGTATTGGTTGAACGTTTATTTCACCATTCTTTTGGAGCTCGTGCTTATAAAAGAATTTAGGTGAAATATGCTTCGTTCCGTCGCCCTTTATGTAGCCTTCTTTAAGCTGGGCAATACATGCAGCATTGTCCTCATAAATTGTAGTTGGGTTATCTCGGGTTGATCGTACACCACAAGACTCTTGGATGTGTTGAATCATCTGTCGCAACCAGGCACATTCACGACTTGCCTCGTGAATTGCTAATATTTCCGAATGATTCGAAGAAGTTGCAGTCAATGTCTGTTTCGTTGAACGCCATGAGATTGCTGTACCGCAATAAGTAAACACATAACCAGTCTACGATCGGGCTTTATGAGGATCAGATAAATACCCTGCATCTGCGAAACCACTTAATCCTGGTATTGATTCCTTTGGGTAGAATAAACCCATTTCAGTGGTTCCACGAAGGTAGCGTAGGATGTGTTTGACTCCATTCCAATGTCTTTTAGTTGGTGCAGAACTATATCGTGCCAGGCAGTTGACTGAAAATGCAATATCCGGGCGTGTACAATTTGCCAGATATATGAGAGCACCGATTGCATTGAGATATGGTGTTTCTAGCCCGAGGAGTTCCTCACCTTCTTCTTGAGGACGGAACGGGTCCTTTTTGACATCAAGAGATCGTACCACCATTGGTGTGCTTAATGGATGAGCTTTGTCCATATAAAAACGCTTAAGCACCTTCTCTGTATATGTTGACTGGTGAACAAATATTCCTTTAGATGAACGCTCTACCTGAATACCGAGACAATATTTGGTTTTGCCCAGGTCTTTCATTTCAAATTCTTTCTTCAGATAATCTGTTGTACCTGCAATGTCTTCTAGAGTCCCTACAAGATTTAAATCATCCACATATACAGCAATAATAACAAATCCAGTATTAGATTTTTTAATAAATATACATGGACATATTATATTGTTCTTATATCCTTCCTTTTGCAAGTATCCACTTAAGCGATTATACCACATTCTTCCTGATTGTTTCAGGCCATACAACGATCGTTGCAATTTGATTGAAAATAGACATCGAGGTTTTGAATTATATTGTTTAGGCATTTTGAATCCTTCAGGAATTCTCATGTATATGTCACTATCAAGTGATCCATATAAGTATGCTGTGACAACATCCATAAGACGCATATGTAAGCTCTCGCTAGAAGCCATAGCAATTAAAAACCTGAAAGTAATTCCGTCCATTACAGGAGAATATGTCTCCTTGTAATCAACACCGGGCATCTGTGAGAATCCTTGAGCAACTAATCGTGCTTTATGTCTCACGATTTCGCCCTTCTCATTTCGTTTGCGAACAAATACCCATTTGTATCCTACAGGCTTTATAGTTGCAGGTGTTGCAGCGATGGGTCCAAATACCTCACGTTTTTCTAATGAGTTTAGCTCTGCCTGAATTGCATCTTTCCATTTTGGCCAATCTTTTCGACGTCGACACTCATCAATTGATTGTGGTTCGGGATCTTCATCAGGATTTGCTTCAACATCCAAAGCCACATTATATGCAAACATATCATCAACCACAACTTTAGATCGATTCAATTCTTCATTACGCACATAATTAATTGTAATTTCTTTATTTTCACATGTGGCCTTCTCAGTGGTCACATCCACATTTACCGTATCAATGCTTTGTACTCTTTCTTGTTGAAGCATAATATCTTTTTGTGCCTTTCCTTGGACTTTTCGTTTTCGAGGTACGGTGTCCTTGGCACCAATAGGTCTACCTCGCCTTAAGCGTTGCTTTGCTCCTTCTGCTGTTTCAGAAATATGCTCATTAGGTAAATTTATCCTTGCAGGAGCATTTACAGCAGGTATATGTGATTTTACCACTTTCTTTGCATCAACAAATGCATCTGGCAATTGATATGCCATATTTTGCAAATGAATGATTCTTTGAACTTCAAGTTCACATTTACCAGGATCAAAAGCATTTAAATCAGATGCTTTCCAAGTAAGCTCGCATTTTTCTTTTGGTAAAATCTTTTCTCCCCCTAGTGTAGGGAAAATTGTTTCATTAAAATGGCAATCTGCAAACCGTGCAGTAAACATATCACCTGTTAAAGGTTCTAAATATTTAATAATAGATGAAGAATCAAATCCAATGTAAATGCCAAATCTACGTTGCGGACCCATTTTGGTGCGTTGTGGTGGTGTTATTGGAACATATACAGCACACCCAAAAACTCGTAGATGAGAAATATTTGGTTCTTGACCAACCACAAGCTGCATTGGTGAGTATTTATGGTAAGCAGTTGGTCTTATACGAATGAGGGTACTTGCATGTAATATCGCATGGCCCCAAGCAGAAGTAGGCAATTTAGATTTCAACAGTAATGGCCGAGCCATTAGCTGAAGCCTTTTAATCAAAGATTCTGCTAACCCATTTTGAGTATGTACGTGGGCAACAGGATGCTCGACTGTAATACCAACTGCCATACAATAATCGTCAAATGCTTTAGATGTGAACTCACCAGCATTATCAAGCCGTATTGACTTAATATGATAATCTGGAAATTGATTTTTGAGCTTTATTATTTGAGCAAGAAATCTTGCAAAAGCGACATTCCGAGTTGAAAGTAAACACACATGAGACCATCTTGTAGATGCATCTATTAAGACCATGAAGTAACGAAATGGTCCTGATGGTGGGTGGATTGGCCCACATATATCCCCTTGAATTCTTTCTAGAAAAGATGGAGATTCCAAAGTAATTTTCGTAGGGGAAGGTCTCACTATTAATTTTCCCACTGAGCATGCTGTGCATGCATAGTCATTGCTTAATAAGAACCTTTGGTTCCTCAAAGGATGACCATTTGAATTTTCAATTATCCGGCGCATCATTATTGTTCCCGGATGCCCAAGTCGCTCATGCCAAAGAACAAATGTCTTTGGATCAGTGCATTTTTGCTTCATCAGTATATGCGACTCTATAGCTTTTATGGTTGTATAATATAATCCAGAAGGTAAAACAAGAAGTTTTTCTAGCACTTGCTTTCGACCTGACATAATAGTCGTTATATAAAGATATTCGTTGCCTTGTTCGTTTATGGTTTCAATGTTATAACCATTTAGACGAATATCTTTGAAGCTAAGCAAATTTCTCCGGGATTTCGAAGAATATAGTGCATCTTTAATATGGATTTTAGTTCCATTTGGTAATATCAACTCGGCTTTTCCAGAACCTTCAATTAAGCTTGTTGTACCTGATATTGTACTAACTTTTGCTCCCTCCAATGTCAGATGAGAGAAATATTTTCTATGTCGGAGGATTGTGTGTGTGGTTGCACTATCAGCAATGCATTCCTCTCCTCCATTCATTTTATTTGAATCTATAAATAAGAACAGATGTTAGGAAAATAAAAATACTTTATTTAGATACTGAACAGGAAAATACATAGAAAGATTACAATATCAATCAAGATAGATATTTCCACTATTTGTAGAATTTATATGTTCGTTCGGATCTTCAAGAAAATCTGCAACATCTAAGTGAGTTATATCCAGGGAATTGCTAGGACCCACAAAATTTGTCTCGACTTGCTTTCCTTTGCCCTTTTGGTATTCTTGGTAGAGGTTAACCCAATGTTTGGTGGTACGACAAGTACGGGCCCAATGGCCTTCTCTTCCACATCGATCACATGTGCCCTTCCTCTCATTTCTTGGAGGATTATTATGCCAGTTTTGACGGGGTACAAAATTCCTGTTATTATTTCGGGGACCCATATTGTATTGAAAATTTTTATTATCATAGTGTCCACCGAAATTATGGCCACGACCACGGCCTCGTCCTCTACCATAATTCAGGTCTCGCCCTCGTCCACGCCCTCGTCCTCGTCCGTGTCCTCTAGTAGAGAACGATACAGCATTTGCTTCTTGTAATGGGGCATAGCCTCCAGTAAAGGGCGGTATAGTATTTGTTTCCGGAAATGAAACAGAGTTTCTGGTGAAAAATGATACTGCATTGGCCTCTGGCAATGGGGCCGAACCAGTTGGGCGAGCCTGATGATTTACCAGGAGGAGCTCATTATGTTGCTTTGCCACTAGCAGACAAGTTATCAACTTGGAATACCTGGTAAATTTTTGGGTCCTATATTGTTGCATCAGAAGCATGTTGGAAGCATGGAATGTATTATATGTCTTGTCAAGCATCATATACTCCGTGATGTTGTCTCCACATAGTCTCAATACAGATACAATCTTGAAAAGTGTGGAATTGTATTCTGACACACTTTTGAAATCTTGCAGTCTTAATTGTGCCCATGCAGACTGTGCCTTTGGGTACATAACTGCCCTCAGATGATCGTATCTTTCTTTCAGATTAATCCATAATTCTAGTGGATCATCTACCGTCAAATATTCATCTTGTAGGCTTTCTTGAATATGATGTCTAATAAAGCATAAAGCTTTAAAACATTGCTCGGGAGTAGTTTGACTCCCTTCCTCAATGGTGTGCCCAAGGCCCATAGCCTTTAAATGAAAAGTTATATTTACTGTCCACGACAAGTAATTTGCTCCGGACACTTCAAGCATGGCAAATTTTCGTGGTTCCATTGTACTTGATCTATTTGATAGTAAAGATAAAAATAATTATTGAAAGATTAGTTACATAAATGACAAAAATTAGTAATTAAAATAAAACCTCATAGATGGATACTCATTGGTTATAACCTCAATTTCCCCCGAATTAATCAGGGCATGAGATCACTTGGGCATAATGGGGTTACCGAGATTCGAACCCACCACGTTGGGTGTATCCGACCGGCTCCTTACCACTACGCCATCGTCCCAAGTGATGCTCAAACTATAGATTTAAATGATATTATCCGATTTAAGTACATTAAATATATATATAATAATTGGTGCAAGATTAACCCTTCAATTTATTAATATTGATCATGTTATATGAAAAATAATTTAACAGATGCTTAAATAAATAAATAAATAAATAAAATGATAACAATATAAATTGGTTCCCACTAGACATGCGACAAACCGCACAGAAAAGTGTGACTTGGAGAAATTAAATAAAATAATAATTTATGCTCTCCACCAAGTATGTGACTATCCACATGAAGCGGTGTGGCTCTTGGGAATATGGGAATAACAATTCATATATTGTAAAAATAAAATTGCAGAAATAAAATTGCGTTTCCAAAATACGGGCGGTAGTCCGCACTTGTAAATGAGACCACAACAAAGAGGAATTCATATATTGTAGAAATAAAATTGTGTTCCCAAATACGGGCGGTAATCCGCACTTGTAAATGAGACCACAATAAAAATAATTAGAAATATAAACATAAGGAAAAATAAACAGAGAAAGAATTTGATTACCTGACTTCTCGAACAAAGTTTGAGCAAATTCGTGCTGATAACGTGTTATAAATTGTTGGAAATATGAACCAAGAACAATGAAAATATAAGGTCAATCGAGTGGTTAAGGGTAAAGCTAAAAGGTCCCTTATTCAAGCCCTGCTTTTAAAATGAACATTAATTCAACTAGTAGCAATTTGTCTTCCTATAAATAAAGTCAGGGATTTGAGTATCCACTCTTTTAATCACTAGAACATTTTTCTATTTTTCTCTCTCTCAGCTATAAGGCTCCTTTTTGTATCCAAAAGAAAAAAAATATAGTATCTTGTAATAATTCCTTAGGACACTAGTGATCATTCATTATGTCACAACTTAATTTCTTTAAAATAGACGAGTATTTAACTTTGATTATAAATGATATAAGTTGCGGACGATAGTTATGCATAAATTGTAATACCCCGAAAAATACCTTAGAATTTTTTACATTTTTAGTATATGTGTTGTCTATAATTTAATATTTAATATTTAATAAATAGTATTAAATATTAGGGTGAGCAATTTATTACAATTATGGGTGATTAATAGCAGTCATGAGTGAAAAATACTTATAAAATAGAAAATGCAAACATTAGATAAATAGTAGTTTTGCAATAAATTTTAGAATTTACGAAAAAACTTGGCAAATTAGTGAATGGAAATAGTATGAATGGGAGAGAGCAAATAAAGCACCAGATGGGTGGACCCCACTCATATGGGCATCATGTTTTATTTTCTTTTATGAAATTATTGATTTTGGGTTATAAATTATCTCTTTTCCATCACATAGTCAAGTAACAATTGTGGGAAAATGTAGTGAATGTAAAAGAGTGAAGAGGAAGGAGGAAGAGAAGAAAAAAGTTTCACACACTCACATAATTAGGTAACAATTGAGGGAGAATGTAAGGGAAAGGAAAAGAGTGAAGAGGATGGAGAAGGAGAAGAAAAAAAGGTTTCACACACTCACACTTTTCATTTAAGGCATTTTCTTGACACTTTTGCTTTAATTTTGATGTTTTCCTTTGAGAAACTCTTAAGGAGGAACTTTGGTTCTCTAGACTATTCTGGTATTAGCCCCAAAACATGTTTAAAAATGGTGTTTTGGGCTGTAACAAGGGGTTGATACTGTTCTTTTCACAAAAAATATTGAAAAACTTGTTATTTTGACATAAATGTATGGTATTTGGGTTCTACACTTTTGATCTTAAAAAGGGGATTCAAAATCACTTTATCCACACTTTTGGAAGTAAATGAAGTACTTTTCATGTTGGAGATTTTGGCTAGAAATGCATAGAAAATGATTTGTAATTTTTGTCTTTAAAAGATTACTTTGGGCACAATTTACAAATTAACTCAAACCACTGTCCTAGAAGTCGATTTGAAATTTTTTAATCAAGAGACTTTTATAAAGGACTTAATGAAAGAGTTATAGGCACTTGAATCACTCGAATCAAAGTTGAAATGAGGCCCCAACACTTAATTAAAATTGATAGTCAGAATTTTAAAAAAAATTGGGAGACGCAAAAACAAGTTTCTTTGTTTGGAACTATTCCGAGCCTTTGAAGGGTTAAGAAACTGATGTAAACATATTATATGACTATTATACATTAAAGTCATGTTTTGGCCTGATGGCTTGATTACCCTAAGTTTGAGCACTTTGAAAACATAGAGAGGATTATCCTTGAAAGCATACTATGAGTTTTATGATATATGATTATTATGTAATTGGTGTGTTATTAATTATAAATTATAAGTTAATTGTGCTTGAAACTTTGCAAGGTAACATTTACTACTTGTAGACGACGCTTTTCGTTCTCCAAGGAAGGAAAATGACTTTTTAATCCAATATACACACTTTCGGGCTCTTGTTGACCAAGTCAACCAAAAATTACCCCATTTCCAAGCATACGACTCAATCTTTAAGGAGACATCTTTTTGTTTAGGCCTTTGGCCCATTTTTTTGAGTTAGTGGATGCCTTTTGAACCCACAACCCATGGGTTCATTCCCTTTTAGGGTTTTCCCTTTCCCTCATTTTTTAAGGAGGGGATCTTGGGCACCCAGGGAGGATGCAGCAAATCCTCCCCTCTTTATAAGCAAAACTGCATGGTTTTGCAAAGTGGGGGAATTTATTCTACAAAGAACCAAGAGGAAAATATAGGAAGAACAAGACAGGTCACGCCATTCATTTCTCCACCAAACCATAACTAGCAACGCCTTCAATGGTAAGGCGAACTCTGTACCATTATCCCCATGACTCTATGAGTCCAAAAATATATGAATCTAATTATCTTATGGAGATATATAGGAAACCTTATGGGTTTGATCCCTTTTGAGCCAAAAGGCTCATTCTTCCGCGCTTCTTCTTTTTTCTTTCCATGTTCTTCTTCTTCTTCCTTTTTCAGAACCAGATTTATGATCCGTCCTTGTCAATGGAGTTAACTACTCCATTGACCTTTAATACGACATCTTAATCGAAGGTGTTCCATGCGTATGGCACTGGATGTAAACAATCAATCATCTTTTAAAATGATGTGAACCTAAACCCTCAAATCAAACAATAGATGCATTTGTGCCTGACCCACCATTTTTTCCCCACAAACACTACTATAAGGGCTATATTATGTAGTTTTGATGTGGGATACTTATCTAATTTCTGGTGAGGTCTCCTTTTGACCCACCATTGATAATATTGTTGTTGATATTTTAAATACTTGCTGATTTTAGACCAAGTATAAACAACAGCCAATAACGGGTTATGGGTGAATTCTAGTACTAAAATAAGTGCGATGAGTTGTTTTGGATCTAAGGACATGTATGTTTGATGCTGGTTCTTTGGCTTGAGCCTCTTGGTCATTATTATTGATGTACTATGTGGGATTGGTGTAAAGCATATGATTTATTTCATATGGTTGCAATTCATTCATATATTATTGATGTCTATGCACACTATTTTAGTTCATTCCCTTACTAAGCACCTTTCATACTCAACATTTGCTACAGTTGTTGTTTGAACTGTAAGTAAGGATTTTAACTGTCTGTTCAATGACAAGGGAAAAGGGATATTATATGATTAGCCTGTTAAGTTAAAAGCTTATTTTTCCATTTTGATATACTTGGATTGTAGTAAAGTAATGATTAATACCCTATGGCTATAATATTAACTTTACTCTTTAAAACTTAGCAGACATTATATGCACTTTGTAATGTCGTTTTCCATCCGATTATGAACTTTTTGCCTTATTCTCCATTTAAGTAGAGTACAAATTCAGATGAGAGGATGAATCGAAGGGTACTCCGATAATGCCACCAATTTTTGATGAAGCTTTAGGAGAAGATACATAGACATTCCAATTACCATAGGGTGTGCACAACACAACTTTCAAAACGGGTGAAATGATGCACGTGAACAATGCAGCCTCTAAAGTGAGTCATATAATGGGATATGCACGACACCTTTTAGAGTGGGTAATGATGAGGTCAAAGAAATCTATGAAGTGGATTTTGAACTTTTGAACTTAATAGGCACACTTTGTACATCAAGAAATTTTGAGAATTTTTTAAAACTATTTTTTCAACATTTTAGGCCTTTTGGGCTTAGACTCTGAAGAAAAGAGGCACAATTAAGAAAAGCAAAAGATGAATCAACGAGCAAAGTAATGTTTCGTAGGCAAATAATGTATTTATATATGTTATATGATTATGTTTTAGCATTAAATAGGCCATTCCAATCACTGGTGTACAAAGTGGCTTCAATTAATCATCATTCTTTTGCACTTGTCTATCAAACCAATTTCTAATCGTCTAGCGTGTCGTGCATCACACATGCCACTAAAGAACATAAAGCTTGTTGACATGGTGACATTTTGAAAGGATAACAATTACTACCCCAACCTCCGCCATATGAGCCATAAGACCTGCGGTTCCCTTTCTTTTTGAGCAAGTTATGGTAAGAAAGCCATAGGTAACACAGTCTCATCTACGAAGAAGGTTGTAAATTTGAAACAAATGCAATGCACATATTTCGCAGTGCAAGCATATATAATTGGTGGAGTGAATGCAAGACAATGGTTCTTGTGTTTCCAAGTACAATCTAAATTATATTATGAAGCAATCTGTGGTGGTGATATTGATATCCCTAAAGGGTTAGTTGGAGAGGAAAGTGGAGGCAAGAACAAAGATAATCATGAAGGATCCTCCACTTACAAACGCCTTGAAGAAGTTTGCCCCCTCAAGAATAAGGCTGTGCTTTATAAAATTAGGAGTTAAGTTCTTAATTCTGAACATATTACTAAATGATATAGACCGTAATTAGAGCATCCAAATCTAAATACTTTTATTTGTTTGATTACTATTTACTTAGACATCTAAATGAACTGTATTCCAATTGTCCCCCTTATTGTAACAAATAATAATAATTATAATAATAATTTGATGAAATTAAAAAATAAGTAAAAATTGAACATTGTTTCTTATTAAAGCAAGTATAAATCCTAAATGATAAATTAACACCTTTATTAAAAGTAAAAAAAAAATGATTACCAAAATGTGCAAGCTTTTCTCATCTATTGAAGTTACCAAATCCTAGTTTCATTAGAGAAAATTATCCAAAAAAAAAGAGGGTAGATTAAGAGGGGGGACCGAGGGAGAGAGAGAGAGAGAGAGAGAGAGAGAGAGAGAGAGAGAGAGAGAGAGAGAGAGAGAGAGAGAGCAGCTAAGTGGATATTAGGGATTTGGAAAGGTATATAAGGAGGTAATTTTTACTTTTTATGAGGAGCAAATTTGTCCTACTGATGCTGAATAGAGCCTTTGGCCGATTTTGAGTATAAAAAAAAAGAGAAAAAAGTCCTTACCCGTTCAAAGCAAATCAAAACTTATTTAAAGGGCACACCAAAAGTGCTGCATTATTGGGCCTTTGACTGAATTAGTGTTTTTGTCCATTAAGAGCTTGTTAAGAATTGTCAAACAAGGCCTAAGACCTTAGGCAAGCTTACCCGTTTTGTGTTTTATGGTGTGTTTCTCATAGCATGCTCCCTTATTCTTCTGGTAGTTATTATTTTAGAATTGGTTCATGATAGTTGCTTTAAAATTATCCTCGATTTATTCATGAAATGTGGTAATGAAAGGGTTAAGTCCTTCTAAGTCACCACTGTTGCCACTTATGAACAATTAGACCAACATCGTTTCAAATGGTATAATTTGAGTGGTCAAGTACGTCTCATGACTCAATTAGTCGGAATGCATTATATTCGAAACGTTCCTCGTTCAAAGGATTTCAAAGTTTCAGAATTTTGAGACTAAAATGAAAAGGTTCCCATGATCGATGAACCTCCGATACAAATTACTCAAAAGCTCAAAATTTTCTTTCTAAGCTTAAAAGCATAGGATGCCTAAGCCAACATGAGTCCAATTACGACTATTTATTCTGTAATTATCCAATTTTATTTTTCCTCTCTCTTTTATTTATTATTATTATTATTTTGCTAAAATAAAATTAAAAAAAGTAATAATAAAGGGAAAAAAAAAACGTGTTAAGTTGAGAGCCCAGCCCAAGGGGAAAAATGTAACGAAGATTGGGCCCTTAACGGGCCCACTTACTGTGGATTGTAACGTTAATTGGGCTTTTGAGCGTGTTTCTTTGCTGTCCTGTTTAAAGGAGTCGTTTCAATATCCCACATCGGTAATATCAGGCAAATATCAAGACGTTTTATTAAGAAAACTAAACGGAAGCGCTCGTCCCTTCGGGGACATCCGATAAAATTGGAACGATACAGAGAAGATTAGCATGGCCCCTGCGCAAGGATGACACGCACAAATCGAGAAATGGTCCAAATTTTTTACCCATCCGATTTCTCTGTTTTGATGAACCCTAGTTTGATTTCGTTCTACCGAGGGATGGTCCAAATTTTTTTCCCTGTCGATTTTCCTGTTTTGATAAACCTTTGTTTGATTTTTCCTTTCGATTTTCCGGTTTTGATAAACCCTAGTTTGATTTCGTTCTACATAGGGTCCCTTTTTTTTTTTTTTTTTCCTTCGATTTCCCTGTTTTGATAAACCCTAGTTTGATTTCGTTCTACAAAAGGTCCTCTTTTTCTTTTTCTTTTTTTTTTTTTTTTCGATTTCCGCTTTTTGATAAACCCTTGTTTGATTTCGTTTTTCCATGTTATTTCCCCCATTGAAACTGTAGTTCTCCGATTTTCTTATGGAAAACTGGCTAATTTTGTTGAGGTCTTGCCTTCTCAATCTCTCGTCGCAGGTTTGAAGGGCTTTGGAGACCTATGAAACCATCTTCTGTGTTAATATGCAACTTTAATGATCTATACCTGAATCCCTAGTTCGCTTCGCTTCGCTTCTGTCAGTACTCGCGGGACTAATTTCAAGGATACTTATGAATATAATCTCAGTGTGTTCTTCTATGTTCTCCTTTTACGATGGGGTTGATGCCAATTGGATGAAACCAAAAGGGGTTCAACCGAAGGATCCCATTCTATGAAGTGAATGGGAATCCCATCCATCATGAAGCACACAGGAGCTCCCCATAAGGTGAAGGGTACATTGGAACTAGACAATATGGACTGCAACTTCAACATTTGGGAAGATTGCAGATTCTCTTTCCCCATCTGCATATGTGTAACTTAATTATCAAATCTAACCAGCTATGATGGATGGTTCAAAAGGGAAACAAGATTTTCAAGAGTACCAGACCTAGACTGCAGAGTCCAGGAGCTGGCATTTTTGGTTAACTTCTTGATCATGATGGAGTACTTGAAATACTGGTAACACTATCTTACATAGTTGCTAGTTGGAGTGCAATTACAGGGTTCTTATATTACTGTTAGAGCTAGTTTGATATGCATCTGTTGCAGTAGCTTCTGTTTCCAGTCTTAAAATTGAATTCTGTCGATTCTGCCAAATTTTTGAACGATCATAACATTGAAAGGCTTGAATATGGGGAGTTTATGTGAAAGAAACCAATCCTGTTTTCTTGTCGGTAGCAGTTCCAACCCAAACACAAAGGAAGGCATTGAACTGGCTTTATAGAGAGACATTGCCATGAAGTTCCTGGGATTAGAGCTCAGGATTAAAATGTAAGTTTTCTTACTTCGTTTGATATTTTGGCATCCTTTCCATGAAGTTTCTGCGGTGCAGCTTCAAGCCCTTTTCTCTACCTGCTTTGTGCCTGCAATACTTGAGGGAGTTCTAGGGGTTAACTAATTGTCCTTCTAATGTTGTCCCGATTACTTGTGCATCTGAAATTACCTTGCTTGGCATAATTCCTTATCAGCCATGTTAGAGACCTTGGAATGACAAATAGGCAGCAGATTATCCTGTTAATCTGATGCATCGTCATTCAAAGAACTTTTTCCGTGAGAATTAGACGCGAAAACAAGCTTGATTATGCAATTGGCCAGTTAATCTGAAGGCCTGCGCTGTCCCTATTATTATGGCAACAGATGCCCCCAAGGGTATTATGCAGTAGGAATTATTTTGACAAAATACTCAGTTATGTTTTTCTGCTACACACCTCGTCCCAAGGTAATACATTTCTTCCGAGGATTCTATTCCATTAACGAGTTTGTGAAAAGAAGTCAGGATTTGACTATTGTCCAGGCACGCTTGTAGATTGTTAGGCTGCAATCTTAGCAGTGAAATAATTTTGTAACTGCATAGTATTGAATACTTTTGTTGGTTGAGAACTTTGGCATTTAGCTTTATGGGATGCTTTTTATTCAAAGAAATGCACATAATTGAGCACGTTATTTGGGTGTGATTTATATATATTGATAAGCGAAAAGTAATATTATTAACATTAAGGCAAAATACAGTAGAAAAGAGAGAAACCGAGGAGCATGTCGCTAGAGGGACCAAAATGCCTTAGCCTAAGCCTCATTTTAAATCTTTGCAAGGAAAACCCAAATAAGCAAAACCCTCCAAGGGGAAAAAGTGTGCGAAGGAAGACGGACATACCATAACAAGTCCCAAAATAAGCAAAAAGAGAAATCATGACTAGAAGGAATGAGTGAGCTAACAAACCAACAAGGAATACCCAATACCAAGCAGCATCAACTAAGAAAAGTGTGCCCCATCAGATTCACACCATCCAGGGTTGTTGTCTCGACACTCTCATTTTTGCGAAACAAGAAGTCAAATGATTCCTTTCCCTGAGTATATGAGCGAAAAGAAACCCTCTCCATTGATTTTGAGAAGTTGTGGATGGCATTAAACAGGCTATAGAAATTCCAAGGCTTCAAGCTATCACTTTGTATAATAGACTCATGAAGGCAAGCGAGCTGACACAGCATCTTTTGTGGCTAGAATGTCATAGATTCAGGTCGTGAAAGCATGATCTTTGCACAAAAACAAAGGGAGGTTCTCTTCCGATCCTTGCAAAGCCATGAGCCTTGTCTGCTAAGATCGGTCCTTGAGCACCAGAATCTTTAGAGAGCCTTGGAGGGATATTCATGCCGATGTAAATGTAAATATATGGGTGGGGTATCTAACATTTTACACAAGTATTTATCGAAAGCCATTTTTCCAAAAAGAGATCTCCTCAAAATCGCATGAAAATATTAATCGTAAAAATGCAAGATTATAGTTAATCGAACTAAGCAATAGCAAACACAAATCTCATATTTGTGTAGCTACAGATACACATTCACCGGAAGGCAACATCATAAAAGTACATGTGGAAGATTCAGTGAACAAAACATGGGGGTGACAGATAAATATTGGAAGGCATAAGGTGCTCAGTCCCCTGCCGCCATCACTACTGAATGACTTTTGGGGGGTACGGCGTACCCCAATTATGGTCACACCTTCACCCACGAGGGTAGTATGCTCATCCTTATCCACTCAACCATTAGCTGCCACCCATGTGCATATCACTTAAAAAAACTGAAAAAATAAAATAAAAATCTCTCTAACCTTATAATAAAGCCTATAAATTACCAAAAAAAAAAAATCCTATAAGTTTTTGTGCTTGATGAGTTGTGCTAGAAGCATAAAAGTTTACAGCGTAGGTCTTATTCATTAAATAGAGTAAATTTCACTCCTTTGTATATATTCTATGTACTTTCTTTGCGTATAAATCTGTACACACAGCATTTTTCATGCTTTATAATCGAGCTGTTCGGAAGACAAAAATGGCACATCAGCATCTTGTGTCATGCATGCATCTGGGCTTTATTTTTTCCCCTGGCTTCCTCTTTTTCTTTTTCTTTTTTTTTCTTTTTTCTTTCTCTTTTTAGGGGGGTTAGGTCTCTGGCCACCCTCTCGTAGGGTAGTGGAGGTGGACGAGTCTGAAGCCACTATTGTGTTTTTTTTTCTTTTCCCCTATTCTTTTTTTTGCCTTTTTGAGTAGCAAGTTCTGAAAAGCTAATTAGAGATGAGGTTTGGTTAAGAAATGACAAAAAAAAAAAACAAGTTCTGAAATTTTCCTTTTAAATGCACTTCGCATAATTGGGCCTGCATTCTCTAGGCCCCATGGGCTTTGACTAGAAAGGCGCAATGTTAAAAGTCCTAATAAGGCTTTAAGCGGTGGGCCTCACAAATATAATCTCTCTTCTCAGGGTTGAAAGTGTGGATGCAAAACAGAATAATAACGATAAAAATGAGAATAATAAAAATATTGTTCTCGATACATTTTAAAGTACTGAAGACTCAAAACTCCTGATTTTCTCGATAAGGAGGCAGGTCAGTATGAGCGGACCGAATGAACAGTATTTGTTCATGTTTACATACACGAGTAAGTACGTGCTAATTCTAAACTTGAATTTAAATTATATATTTCAATTTCAATAATTTATGAACTTATGAATATATGATGATGATGATAATAATAATAATAATAATTGGTTTTACATCCCCAATATAGGAATTGTTTGTGTGCTTGTTTGTGTTCATTAGGAAGTGAAGAAATTCAAGGTAAGCATCTGTGCTTTTACCTAATGAGGGTAGCATGTGACAGTCTTTTCGATTAAAGGCATAACCCCACATTCTAGAAGTGGCCAAACTTCTCAGGAATCGTTAAAGCTCTGGGCCATTGCAGTTCTGTCTTATTAAATGGCATACTGGAATATCCATTTATGGTCATTATCATAATGAACTTTTCTAATTATTATTATTATAATTATTTCTTTAGATGAAATTACATCAATTTTTCTTAAAATTTTAAAGAAATCTCAATGTTCCCCCCAAGAGTTATAATTGTTACATTTTTATCCGTTAAATTCACAAATTCAAATAAAGGAGTATGCATTCGAGTGCATACAATTTTTGCATGTGCTCGGTCCCAAAATGACGGTGTTTTGATAAAAACTGTAAGTTCACTGTAAAATATTTTAGTAAAACAATAGTGTTTTACGACTGAACACCCGTAAATTGCATAGTCTTTTTTCTCTTATCAATTTGAATCAATGTATCCCTTATCGGATGATTCTAGATTGATTTTTATGACTTCTTTTCACTTTTTTCTTTCCTTTACCCGGCTCTTGATCCTCTCCTCCTTTTCTCCCACCATTGTAGTTCAATTAGACGAAGAAATAAAAAAAAAATGTTGAAGAGGTGCATTAAACATCAAATACTTAAAGTTTATCAGGACAAAATGAGAAGGGGATTAATATAATTTTCCCCGTCTGTTTAATTAAATTATTTAAAAGCATATTAGACTTTTTTAAGAATGTATTAATATTGAAGAGACCCAAACCTCACTCATAAAACTATATCCACCAATTAACTAAGGCACAGATTACTATCATAAAGTTATCTATTAGAAAATTACTATTTCAGTACGTTCACTTTTGTTTCTGTCATGTTAAATTTTATGCCCCAGTTGGTTCCTCAAATATTGAATCGCGTCATTAAACTCAAATTTTAGGGATCATTTTTCTTTTAAGTTTTTATTTTTTTCAAGTTTGAACCTCAATTATTGGATAATTTACATACGATGACGATTTAATTTACGAATATGCCCCACTATTGTTAATATTATTAATATTAATAATAATATTATTATTATTTAAAAGTAATTTACGTGGGTAGGGAATACGTCTCTACAAGAAGTGGAATGAGATGGCGCTTTTTAATTAGTTAGGTACCATCGCTCAATATAAAATAAAGAGCACCAAAAAAATCACAGAAAACAAAAAAGTGATAAAGACAGACTTAGGAGTGCGTTATGGCAGGCGGAATCCATGTTTGACAAAAAATAAAAATAAAAAAAATAGATGCATGGGCATATAAATCATATGACACATGATGTAGTTATGTTTAAGATGTGCCTGCATATTTACCTACAGAAAGATTAATTAATTAAATAAATAATCACACTAATATAGTTTGCACCCAAAATACTAAAATTGCATTTAAATGGTGCGAATATAAATGGAAGGTGAACTTGAATGGAAAGGGAAAAGCATAACCATTCTCATCCCATTTTATTTACGTATTTGATTTGCGCAATAATATCATGAAATGAGATGAGCATACAAAATAATTTTATGAATATAAAATAAATAAATAGATTATATGAATATTAAACCAATGTATTTATGGCATCGCGTGACATCATGGCAGTCAAATGGTGCCAAGATATCATGCTATCAATAGTATAATTAGAGACGCGAATGACAATTTTCGAGTATTAGGCGTGAAATAGTCATTCCTTCGTACGTGAAAATGATCATTCTCATAAAATCACCATTTCAAACGTGTGCGAATGAATGAACAAAAAAAAAAACAAAAATAAGTATCCTCTTTCATATTTTCGTTCCAACCATCCAAAATGATCCCAACCTCCCACGAGATGGTACAAAGATTCTGCCACTAACAAATGAAGGACAAGAAGTTTGAGTGGATGGGCAATTGGCCTCCCATTTTATGGGCTCTCAGCAAAGGGGGAATCTGACTCCCCCTCCCCCACTTAGGGGAATTTGATAAGATGACCTTAATTTGAATGCTTCTCGACAGACACTAAAATAAAATTATCTTAATACTATTCATTATCAAAAAAGCAGTGGCACCACTTATAGGGTCCATCCTTACACATGAGTGATGAAATTTGAGTAGGATTACCTTTTTAGAATGAATAGTATTATCCCCTGTTTTATGGGCTCTCAGCAAGGGGGAATCTAACTCCCCCTCCCCCACTTAGAGAGGAATTCGATGGGACAACCCTAATTTGGACGCTTCTCAACGGACACTAAAATAAAACTATCTTTGCTTTTCTAGTTATGTTTTCGTCCGACTTTATGCTTTGTGCCTATAGGCCATTACCTTTTAGGTGTTAAAAAGAAAATAAATATATATATATGTAATTTAAAATGTGACAAGTATAGTCTGGTAACAATTAGCCTGTTCAATCGTTACTAAAAATTAAGGCCGTATATTTTTGAATTATTTGATAGAAAATAGGATTTTCTATTATTGATTTATTGAATATGCTAATCCTGTAACATACTGTTGGGTGCATCATTCCATCATTATCTATGAATGTATCAAGTGTGTTAAACTTTATTTTGGAATCAATTTGAGCTAAAAGTCTACTAAAACAATACACTTGTTGTTAAAATTATATTGTTTGGAGGGCGAGGTTAAAAAAAAAGATTTAATATTTCGTTCAGTTTTAAACTGGTCCTGTTTCAGATCATGGATTATGACCGAATCGAATCATATTAGTCCTAGTTCGGATAAAACTTTAAGTTAGGACCGGTCCAAAGAGGTAGTCCGATCTGAGAGTGGGACTAACAAGGTTTTTGTGGTCCGGTCTGATCCTTTTCCCCATCGCTACATGATGTACAACTAGTGCATTTAAATAGAGCCATTTCTTATTGAATGAAAGCTGCTGTTCTACCTAGTGAACCATGCACTATTTTTACATGCCAAATGGGTCCCCAACAAAAAAAAAAAGTTCAATCATTTATTAGATGATTTACCAAGGATCTGGACTCTATAATTATTTTAATCTCAGTGATTCATTCCATCAATGTTCAAAATATAAAACATCAATGGATGAGTTTTGAGAAAAAAAAAAAAAAAACGAAACATCAATCAACTTTAAGCAATTACGTCGTCATATGTTCGAACTTTAAATTTAGGAAAAAAAAAAAAAAAAAGAGCTCCTAATGAATAGAAGAACATGCCAATCCAACATCACTGTCATTTTTATAGTGCTTCTTTAACTTTCAAGACAATAGCTAACCGCTAACATGAATTAGGTATTAGTGAAAATAGTTTTTTTAAAAAATTTTTTTGCTAGGCAAGATGAAAATATTAGTAAAAAAAAAAAAAAACATGGACAAGGTCAATCAATCTATGCCTCCTCAAACCGTCCAAAATGCTCACCAGTCTGATCTCTAAACCAATAAAAAATAACAAAGAAAGCCTTTGAATTCAGTTCAATCTTCGATAGTCCAATTTTAAATTCGTTTTAGGTTAAATTAATCTCCATTAAAGGCCATTTTAGGGTTGTATCCAGCTGTTTTTGCATTAGGGTCAATGGGTGATCAGAATATGTTACGATGAACTTGCATGCATCACTGAAAATGGTCAACAACCAATGTCATTTGATATTAAAAAATTTTAGTATTTGATGCATTGACGGTGTAAGCGTATTAAAATGTTCTACAATCTTGACATCTTGTTATAAGATTCACGTCTGTAATTATTTTAAATTTTTAAACATTTAAATACAAGCCATTTTATAAGATCTTGACATGTCTTGCTATTTCCTCTGGGATTGACTTCTTCATTGATCTAAATAAAATAAATGAACATATTGTTATTCCAACCATATAATCATTATTAAACAATTAAACATCCTTTGGTTCATTAAGACAACCGATGCTTTGAGTATACATTAGGAAAATGTGTGGAAAAGGATGTCGGTGTAAATGGGTAATTAATTTGATCCATTGGTGTACAAAAAAAATAAAACCTTAATTATTTAGTGTGATGCACTTTTTTCATTCTAGCTTATTTTATTTTCTTTTTATTTTTAATTTTAACAATAAATACAAATGCATCCAATAGATTTAGAATGTATAACCCTCGCGATCCCTTTTAAGGGAAGGGGGGTGGATTTTTTTTTTTTTTTGTTGCATTTTGTTATTGGGAATTTATAGCTATAATATAAAGTAGGTATAATACTATTGGACCAAAATTGTGTTGTTTTAAACAAGTTTTTTGAACTATCAGTGCGACTTTATTATGAGATCATGAGATCTTGACACATTTCTGTCCTCATATATAGCATTTAGATTGGCATGAGCTTGAGTGATTCATGACTTAACGATGACAAATGATTAATTAATACAGATTTATGTATCTATATGTACTTTTTCTAATAAAACAGGCAAAAATAATCTACATCAAGGAAGTATATGCATTTTAAAACAGAAAGTAGTTCTACTGTCTATTTAAAAAATATGAGTGGAAAAGGTTGTCATAAGATAATTTAAAGTATTAGTCATGGTAGCCGCCCATGGCAAATTATAAATAGCTATTGCTCATCTTTCTCAGTGTTACTTCGGTGGACAAAGAGGCGATTTGCAATAATAGGGTCGTCTGCATATTGGGTGAGAAATATACTCAATATTTATTATCGGATGGTCATCATATGTACATGAAAAATTCTAGTTAAACTTTAAACTTATCTTTTTACAATTGCAGTGGTTATGAAAAGTTTTTTTCTGAATAGATTTTTTTTAGTAAGTTTAAAACTTGAATAAATGGTTAGAATTTTTCGTATACACATGACGAAAATGTAATAGCATAATACAGAGTGCATTTTCTTTACAGACCTCCTAATTTATGTTTGGTTTGGTGGAATGAGATAAAAAAAATATTTTTATTTGAATATTTAAATGTATACATTATTATTCTTATTATAATTGAAAAAGGAAAAAAAATTGTGATTCATGATATAACAATGGTCTATTGGATTTGCAAACAAATGGAACGAGACAAAAAAAAAATTTATTTGATATTTAAATATATATTATTATTCTTATAATAATTTAAAAGGGTAACAAAGAAAATTAAGCAGGAGAATGAATATTTGTATCCTTGTATAAAAAGGAATAGTTATTTTCAAGCTTACGCTATTTTTGAGTTAAAATAGATATATATGATAATGGATGTCTAACTCTTTTTTTTTTTTTTTTGTTGGAATGAACTTTTGGCGGTGAAATAATTCGAGATTTATTGGGGTTTTTGCCCAAATGGGCAAAAGATTTACGTACGCATGGTAAGATGGTAAACAACATGCCACTTTAGAATGAAATTCTTTCACTTTATTTTGAAGTAAATCTTGAAATTTTATTTCTCTAATTTCTATCAAACAATCATTAACAAAACAAGTATAGTCTTGAAACTATTAGCACTTATACTATGTGGGTTGAAGAGGAAAAAAAAGGGAGAAAGAATGTCTCGGGCCTCTTATTTCTGAGTTCAAGAAAGAAAGTATTATTAACTTTAAATTATCATGCTTATAAATTAAGAAGTAGAGAAATGAGATGATATTTTATGAATTCAAAATACTAATTTACGCTGACAGCACTTCCTTCCCTTTTTTACTTTTTAAGGATATAATTAAAATTGCAAAATTTTTATTTAAGTTACTTTCCATCCCCTTCAGTTCCTCCTGAATTTGGAAGAAATATAATGATTACTTTTCTTACCTTTCCTTCTGTTTCTCTTCCTAAAAAACTCACAAATGGGGTTTCATTTCTCCCCACTAAAACTTGATGTTTGAAGATAATACCTTTCCTTCTATTTCTCTTCCTAAAAAACTCACAAATAGAAATTCATTTCTCTCCACTTTAAAACTCACAAAACCTGATGTTTGAAGATAAAACATTAGTAAGAAAGAAAATAAAATTATTCAAGTGAAGGTTAGAAAACCTTAGATTTCTCTTCCTAAAAAACTCACAAATAGGGATTCATTTCTCTCCACTTTAAAACTTGCAAAACCTGATGTTCGAAGAAAAAACATTAGTAAGAAAGAAAATAAAATTATTCAAGTGAAGGTTAGAAAACTTTAGAATTTAAATCGAAATAATGTGAAGGAATTAGATTTTTCTTTCATCGTATAGAGCATGTTCGTCGTATCAATGTACATGAACCTTTCTTATGAGGAGGTGTCAAATTACTCCATAAGAAGCCAATTGAGCAAAAATGGATGAAGTAAATAGAAGTTAGGAGGATGACTCGAATTATTTCACTAGTTAAATTTCAAGTTAGAAATCAAGAAAATAGATATTTAAAATTTAAAACAAATAAGGATGAAAGTATAAATGACATTGATACTCCCTCACTTATTTGAAAAAGACAATAACACCCTCATTTAATAGCACATATGTCCTAAATCTTTTAGATTGATTGTTTTTTTCTTATGTTATTATTATTTTGAAATGCTATTTATCATGTTATTGTCATCTTTTATACTTTCTTTTTCGTGGACCGAAAATTATGGAATAAAGGTTTTATTTTATTTAATAGAAAGCAAGATTAGATGAGAGTAATGTGATTTTCCAATTATAAAGCACATGAAAAATGAATTTTTTGATAATTATCACAATTTAATGGGTAAAAAAAAATCAATCAATACTGGGGTATAAGTGCTTTTTAGAAAATATAAGAGTGTCAGTCTCTTTTTCGAAAATATTTGAGAGGGTATCAGTGTCTTGTATCCTCTAGTTTTTATTTTTTATTTTTTTATTATCATTTGACTTCCTAATAAAATATAATTTTTTTATTAAAATTTAAACCAAGACTTTATATTTGAATAGGATATAAACTTTTTTTGCAACCCAGTCTTTATGGGGAAAAAACAAAAAATGATGAGTCCCACGGGGATCCAGATCCTCCACAGTGATTATATCTATAATTATTTTAATCTCAAACATTCCCTTAATGAAAAGACCTAAAATATGATACATTATTAAAAGAATTTTTCCTAAAAGAAAATTACATCTCTTCCCCCTCTTTTCATGATTCAACTTAGTTAGTATTTTTAGGCTTAATAGTAAAAATAATCACATATTTTCACCTCCTTTTGATTTAAGTTTAAGCTTTTAATTTTCTAATTTCTAACTTGAACTTCTATTAGTGAAACAATTTTAATCTTAACCCTAACTTTCATCCACTTCCATTATATGGCAACATATATGTGTGTGTGTGTGTGTGCGTTTTCCGAGAAAATAAATACACAAACGTGTCTATTATTTGATTTACGGGTTCAGAAACAGGATGATAATAACATCCTACAGGATGATGATAATTTACATCCGATACCCTGGGCATGTAAAGGATATTGTGTTACACCGGCCAATGGAGTAGGTGACTTCATGAAAGGGAGTATCATAGATCTCGAACTAGTAAGAGAAGAAGAAGAAGAATACTCACCATTGGGTGGCGGTTTGAGGGCGGGGCAAAAGGATGGAGAAGACACTAGTTCTCTCTCTTTGCGCAACCTCTCACATTCTTCGTAGAACAATATGATCCCCCTGCAAAACCCAAGGTTTTTGCTTATAATGGGGAGGGGAGCCTTGGGCCCAGAATCCCCTCATTCTGAAAGGAGGGAATTGTGGAAATCCAAAAATGTTGCTATGGTCGCATGGTGGAGCAATAGGCTTAAAGGTTATAAGGCTCTCAATTTAGGAGGTAGAAATGGGCCAAAGACCCAAAGGTAGGGTCCCTAAGGGATTGAGTCATGAGTTCAAATAAAAGGATCCCTTTAAAGGATTGGGCTATGGACTCGAAAAAAGTGGGCTAAGGGATCCAAATAAGCATTCAGCCTTGGGCTCATAAATGGATTATCTCCTTATGGATTGAGCTATGGGCTCGGAAATGGGATGGCTCTTCATTGACTTGATCAACGAGAGTTCAAAAGTGTGCATTTTGTACATATTCGATTGAAAGATCGATTTTCTATCAAGGGGAAGAAAAGCAATGGCAATAATATGGTTTCAAGTTCAATAACAAAATATAATATTTCTCTAACTCTAATATCCCTTGTTCGTACTTATGTGGACATTTTTTTATCCATATAAGTGATAACCCTAAGAAGAATAAATGGAATTGAATAGACATTAGTGTAAAGATAAGAATTCCGTACACAAACAAAAGTTAAGGTTAAAAATCATAAAATCAAAACTTTGCAATTTAAATCAAAAAATGAGGAAATTTTCGGATTATTTTCACCATTAGCCCTTATTTCTATTTTCCTTCTTAACATTCACCCACCCAAAACCAATCTTTTATCATTTTTTCCTTTTGTTTTTGCCTTCCAAATTCCCTTAAATTTTTTTTTTCTATCCTTTATTTCCTTATTTTCGGTCATCGACACTTTGATTTTATGTAAAGATAAATAAAAAAATATATTACATAGGATGCAACGAGACAATTTCGAGAAAAGAATTCTTTATACGAATCAAGGAAAAAAAAAGGAAAAAATCATATATTTCTTGTGTAAGAAGCTTAAATTATGCTAGCCTTGTTGTATCAGAGTATGGAAAAAATTATTCATTCTTATCAACAAAAAAAATAATAATAATAATAAATCAATTCTTTCATAATTAGCCGAATGATTATTATTTTTATGTTTGTCTTGTTACATTTAATAATTTTTTGACTTTCATTTTTTACATAAAACTAAAGCGATGGTAAGCGAAAATAGGGAAAAAATAAAGTTGAAAAAGAAAGCCTAAAGGGAGTTGAGAATTGGGAAAAAAAATTGACCTCGGGAGAAAAGAAAAATATGAAAATTGGTGCGGAAGGGGTAATTTGTTTTAAGAAAAAATTAATGATGCTTAATATTTTAGGACTTTTAATTGAATAGGTGGCTGAAATTAGAAGAATTGATCGAAATCTGCTCGAGTCTACTTATAACTATAAATCCTTTAATTTGGCCGAATTCTGGTCACTGTTAAGAAATTTTATCGAATAAAAAGTAAAAATTGTATGTACAAATTAAATGTATTTCTTTGCATCAATGAAAAATGAGAATATATAAATAAATAAAAAAAGAGAAATGAGAACAAAATTTTATTTAAAAAAACATAAAAATGATAACAAAGGCAAGCGGAAAATACAGTGCTTTGACCTTAATCAGGCGGTAGAGGCGGTGGAGCTCGCGTCTGGTGGACCCCACGCACATGCTCCCTTTACTTAGTGCCAATTTTATATGTCTCGGAGGAGACCCTTCCGCTTTTTGTCCCTCGCACGGTCCTCCCTAATGTCCAACTTAAGCGCCAGTGGTGTGTCACCACAAATTTAATTGTTTTCAAAAGCGGAAAAGAAAATTAAAGAACCCGCACAAGTGAGGTGAGGGATATAATTCTTCCCACCCCACTCACGCCTCCAAGAATCAAGTCACGATAACTTAAAATATATATATAAAAAAAATGCTAATTCACTTTTTATATGGTTTGAGACCATCCTTGGGATACATTGAAGTTGGGTTACGGATAGAAATTTTCGATATAGTTTGAGGATCATAATGTAATTCACCTTAACATGTATATTTTCTATGGAATGAGAAGTTTTGAAGTGAACCAACGAGATAATGCTTATTCTATTATCACGAACAAATATGAGCTAAGCTCATTTAGTATGTACAATTTCAACCATTTTCACCCATTGTTTCAACTTCATTGAAGGTGGGGAGGTTACTATGTGTTCTTCCGAGTTTGTAACTAATGCCGATTCAATGCTTCATGTTCGGAAGTAACGAATTTGATTGTTAATTTTTTCCTTAAAAGTGGGGTCTCCCTACTCATAAAACTATTATTTGAGCAAACAAGCCATTTGTAATGCACGTGGGCTTTAGGCTAGGGTAGGTTTAGATGCATTTTCTGCCAATTGAACTTAGAAAGTACTACATATTGAAACAAGCTCTTCTATCGGGTGCCTACTCGACTAGCTCACAAAATTTCAATATTTTGAAAAAGAAAATTAACCATACTAATTGAAAGATTATAGGAGCTGTGGATACTTTCATACAATTTAATGGTGCGTAAGCTCTCTATCAACGTGTTAAAAAGAATCACAAAGTAAATCAATAGATAGTTCAAATTTTTATGACTTTTCCTTATAGATGGAAGACTTACACACCGTTAAATTGTATAAAAATTTACAAGACTATTTAGTTTATTATGATTTTTTAATCTGTAAGACTAAAATTTGAAAATAGCGAAACATTTTGGGCTGGCCGACGCCTAGCAGAGGAGCTCAATCCCCGTATATCAAGGGGAACAAGAAAATACCATGGCTTATTCTCCCCCGTTGGAACATATGTTCTAAGGGACTACAAATTGCGAAAAACTGCTTCTTTTAAAATCAATTAGAGAAAAATATATTAAATTTTAAATCCATTGTAGCATGTGTTGGTTATTTTGAGGAAGGCTTACTAATTAATACTCTCGCCATCTTATGATTATGTTACTCTAGATCTAAATTAATCTGTTTTTTAAAAATTATCCAATTCACACAAAACTGCCACCTCTACGAAAAATTAGCCCATAAGATAAATATATATATATATATTTATAGGGGCCAAAGACGTCAAAATCAGCAGAGTCACATGATAAGATCGACCCTCACCCAAAATCGTAAAGACCAAAAAAAAAAAGAAGAAAAAAGTGTCCTTTTTTATCCTAAACTATTAAATAGTAATTCATAAAATAAGGAAAATGAAAAATTTATATAAAATATATTTTTGGGAAAAAGGGACACAAGAGAGGCCACTCGCGAGCTCAAGGCCACCGGGGGAGTGGTCCAACTACTTGTATATAAAATGTCGTTCCAGAAAGCGCGAAAACAACCACACACACACACACACGGTGAGTGATTTTCTTTCTTCTCTACCACCATTGAAGAGAGAGAGAGAGGTGCTGGGCAATGAACGGTGAGGGTTACATGAGGATGATGGAGGCTCAGTACCACAAGCATGAGCCCATGGAGAATCAGTGCAGCTCTGCTGTCGTTAGGCACATCAAAGCCCCCGTCCATCTTGTATGCTGTTCATCACTTTTTCTTTTTTCTTTTTATTTATTTTTTCTTTTGTTTTTCTTTGTTTTGGGAGTTCTTGTTCTGGTCTGGTTTGATCTATGGTTGGTTCCTTTTGACGAGGCGAGTTTGATTCGAAATCTTCATGTGTCAAATCTTAGCTAAATTTGATCTTTACTCGTATCCGGACTTTCTTTTTTTTTTTTCTGGTGGGGGGGGGGGGGGGGGGTGTATTATGATTTTGATCAAATTGTGTTTCTGAGTGAGTTTCACAGGGATTTTTGGAAGAGTCGGTCTGATTTAAGCAATTAACCTGCTTGAGACTTTTTTCTCCCAGAAATTTTGATTCTTTCTTTTTCCCCAGTTATTTAGTTCGTTTGGTTGCTGAGAAAATGTTAAAATTAGAGGAAGGAACCCCAAATATTGAATCTTATGTTTTGTTTGCTTGGCACCTTAGTAAGCCAGAGTAGTCGGGCTTCAGTTAGAGGTCTTATCCACTTGTTGACTTTTTTGGAACAAAACATGGCACAGAAGTCAAAGGCTCATTTTCTTCGTCGCGCTTCCATTTTCTCAGCAACCAAACATGGGTTTACTTGAAATTCGGTTACGAGTACGTGCTGAGTGTCTTTGTCTTAATTTTGTCTTGATTTTCTCTGTAGTGTATTTTCGTCTTCTTTTAGAACTCAACATGGCACAAAAGTCCCCAAGGGTCATTTGTTTCTCCTTTCGTGCATTGTCTCGCCAACCAAACTCAAATATGTTTAAATTTGATTGCAACTACGTGCTCAGTCCTTTGTTTTAACATTGGAATATTTTATTCTTCTTCTGCTAGGTTTGGTCACTGGTGAGGAGCTTTGATCAACCCCAGAAGTACAAGCCCTTTGTTAGCCGGTGCAGGGTGCACGGTGACCTTAAGATTGGGAGTGTTAGAGAGGTAAATGTGAAGACGGGCCTTCCAGCTACAACCAGTACCGAGAGGCTGGAACTTCTCGATGATGAAGAACGCATTCTTGGAATCAAAATTGTTGGGGGTGATCACAGACTAAAGGTCTCATCCTTAACTCTCCCCCACCCCCATTCATTTCATTATTTAACGAATAACGCTCAAGACTTCAGACTATCTACTAGATTTAAGATATTAGGCTGATGTTGGCACAGAAGCTTTTATTCTGAGGTGAATATAAAATTGTTTATTGGGCTGCTTGTTATTCGTACTCTTGGCCTATGACAGGTTGAATGTCTTAGTATTTGTGTTCCTCCATTCCTATTATTTGTTGTCCTCTATATGTTGATCAGAAGTTGTTCTAATTCTGTTGGAGTTTGGCCAAGGTTGAGGTTAGCATTTGATCATGTTTTTAAGCGAAAACCTTTATTTCCACAGACTGAATCTGAACACTTTATTGAGTTAGGCTGGTAGCTGCTTAAAATTTGTTCTGCTGCCTTAAAAACAAAGAGTTTTTTGTCAACAATTAACAAGCTTTGTATTAATTAGGTTCAACATTTCGTTGAATATATGGGGCCCTATTGTATACGAGGATGTGGTTGAGATCATTTGAGGTTTATGGATTTGGGTATTGGACACTTGAAGAAATCATTTCTTTTTCCCGTTTTGGCAAAAATATGTTGTTGTAGAGGAATAATGCCTGAACACAGTGCCGGTTATTGTTGTCTATTTTTGTTTCTTTAGGCCTAATGTATTAAATCTATGTCAACCAGTCAAATTATTGTAATCCTAAGTGATGAACTGGTCACTTTTGAAATATCAAATCAATTCGAAGGGGAATGAAACGAGACATACTCATCCTCTTAGTGCTCATACACATTAGAGCATGTGTCTTCCTCGGTTTGGCCTAGATGGACCCAACAACTTCCAAGATAGGAATTGTAACATAATACATGTGTTTGGATTAGCTGCAGTTAATTTGTGTACTTATCTAATAAGGTAGTCATTGAAATCATCCTTACCCTTTTGAGTTTCGTTTCTGATTTTTCACAGAATTACTCTTCAATCATCACCGTTCATCCAGAAACGATCGAAGGGAGGGCTGGGACACTGGTGATCGAGTCATTTGTCGTCGATGTGCCTGATGGCAATACCAAGGAGGAGACTTTATGCTTCGTCCATGCTCTGATAAACTTCAACCTCAGATCTTTGACTGATGTCTCAGAGAGGATGGCCATGCAAGACCTGAACCAAGGTTGAAATTGTTCTTTTGTTCCGAAGAGTTTCTGGATGCAGGTTGCCTTTAGATTTGACTTCTCACTTCTTCAGTCCCTTTTAGTAGTAAAAAGAAGAAGCCAAGCGTTTACTGTGGTGGTGTATGTGTAGCCTCAGTAAACAGTGTAAATGTCTGTTTCATGTTGTAGTTTGGTTGTACGATAAATTGCAAGGAGTAGTATCGCATTGAGGTTATGGTAGGGATCTTCGATTTGTTACGCTTATGTGATGCGTTTGTATCGATAAGATATTGTTTTGCACTCTTGTTCTGTTATGCTAAGATATTAAAGTTTTGGAAGCTTAGTATCTCGAGTTGATTTTAAAATTTTTTTCCCCATTATATCAGAGTCTGATTCTGCATGACCGTGTTCGATCAACAAAATATAAATAGGGTTTATATACCCTCCTTTCCCCTGCCGGGTTCTCCCTTCTCCATTCTGTGTCTCGAACGGCATTTGTTTCCCTTCCATTGTTGTCGTCCCATAATACGATATACCTTGTTTGTTTATACATCTTAGTCTGTTCAAAGCCCTGCTGTGCAATTCTCTCATCTTAGCAGTTTATTTTCTCCACCCATGTCTCCAGTTTCCTATATAATTTATCAAGTATCCTAGACCTAGTGGAAAGTGGAATCATGGAATTCTACTATTCGTAGAATAAATAAATATAGCAGAGACAAAAGGCAGCAAGAATAAGTAAAGAAAGAGGTATAGTATGAAGAATACAGGACTGTCCGAACAATGGTATCCCCGGGAGAAACATGAATAAAAATTGCAAAGCTTTATTAAGCATCCGATTCCCTTAGTAAGGTATATTGGGATATTTACAATACAGTTTTTTCCACATCTGTGCATGTTGAATCTTAACCCACCATATGCTCCATGATATGCCTTCCCTCCTTTTCTTACGTTCTCTTTTCCTTCACTCCCCATTTCCTTTAAAGTACAACCAGTTTTCATGGCTGCAGATGTTTCCAAATTCATCACTTCAAAAGCTTTCAGAACCATGTACAGAGACATCAACTGATATCAGTCAGCATTACCCACATTACCAGAAGTCATTACAGGAACACCTCCCTTCCCTAAAATGATGAATCCGAACGCCGTCCTTGAGAAGAATCTCACAGCCTTTTACCAATGTGATGTACTTCGCCGCTGTGTGACAATCAAAACAGACTCTAGTGTTCTTAATCACCCTGACCGGCCCATTGTTTTTCATCTTAATCAGCCCATATGTAATGGCCAGTTTCTCAGTGTGGCTTAGCAGCACCTTCTCCTTATCTTTTTCATCAATGTTTTGATATACATAATCAATATCAGGCACATAACCTATTTTCTTCATTTCAGAAACCAAGTGATATAACTCGAAATATATCTCACCCTCGTCAGGGTGTAGCTCCCCTTCTGCATAAAACACATGGACAGTTTGATTAACTTGTGTCCAACTCCACACATCACGATTCTTTACCTTTGAAGCTCTCATTAAGTCACCAACATGATCCATGTCTTTCCATCTCTTAGAAATTGCATACAAGTTCATCATCAAAACATAATTGGCAGAATTATAAGGTTCTAACTCAAAAAGTTTATTCGCTGCAATTTCTGCAAGTTCAATGTTTCGATGAATTCGAGAGGATCCAAGAAGAGCACCCCAAATGGTCGCATTAGGCTCTACTGGCATTTCATCAATAAAGTCCCAAGCTTCATCTAGATAGCCAGCTCTTCCAAGAAGATCGACCATGCAAGAGTAATGCTCGATTGCTGGGATTATTTTATAATCTGTGCTCATACTATCAAAGAATTTCCACCCTTCATTAACTAAGCCTGAATTCTTGCAACTAGAAAGTAGGGCTGTAAAGGTTATAGCATCTGGACAGATGCCCAGTTTGCGCATCTGATCGAAATGTAAAATTGCCTCTTCTCCTAGGCCGTAGATGGCAAATCCCATAATCATGCAATTCCAAGAGGCTAAAGTTTTGTCTTTAATCTTCCGGAAAACTTCTTGGGCATTCCTTAAGCTGCCGGACCTACTATACATGTCAACGAGAGCAGTAGCAACAAACACATCATCGACAAAACCTTTTCTTATACTAAGGCAGTGTATCTCTTTACCCTTCTGTAACAGAGCTAGGCCTGAACAAGCTTGAAGAAAGCTGGATATGGTAGCTGAGTTAGGTTCAATACCTTCACTAAGCATTTGGATAAAGAACTCGAGGGAACCTGTGTAATTTTCATTCTTTGAACAGCCAGATATGAGAGCAGTCCATGAAACTACATTAGGAGTGAAGCCCAAATTTTTGATTTGATGAATCGTGGACAGTGCTTCTTTAACTTTGCCCCACATTGAGTATCCAAAAACCAATCCATTCCATGTCACCAAATCGGGCTTAATTCCTTGCTTGTACATCTGGTACAATAGCTTCAGAGAATCTTCAAATAGGCCATTGAAGGAATACCCTGATATGAGTGAATTCCAAGCAAGAACATTTCTACTCTTCATATTATTGAAAACTGCCCGGGCGTGGGTTAAATCATCATTTTTTACATACATGTCAACCAGTGATGTTTCTACATATATATCATCGTGAAGCCCATTTCTTATCACATAGCCATGGGTTTCCTTTCCACAGTTCGAGAAACAGAAATTACTAATAGCTTGAAGAACACTGGTAATGGAAATGGAGTTTGGCCTAAAACCTTCATCTTGCATTGTGCGTAAAATAATCAGGACTTCTTTGTACGCCCCATGAACAACATGGCCTGATAAAAGGCAATTCCAATTTACAATGTCTGGTTTGATGCCCGCAGATTTCATTTCTTTCAGTTGATTCCATGCTTCATCTAAATAACCAATCGCAGCGTATCCAGATATGATAGAATTCCATGAAGATAAATTACGGTTTTCCATTGAATCGAAGAGCTTTCTAGCTCGTTTGAGATTGTTATTTTTTGAATACATGCTGATCAGAGAATTGCATATGTAGACATTTGATTCAAGCCCGAACCTTAGAACATACCCATGAATCTGCTTTCCTTCATTGAGAACTCTCTTCTTTCCACATGCTTGCAGTAGTTTCACAATTAACGATCCATTGGGCTTCACAAAGGACAGCTGCATTTTGCGGAACAGTCGAAGAGCCCTCTCTGGCCTTTCATTCTCAAAATTCACCGTAATTGCCTCATTCCACATCTGATCATCCTTATACGGCATTTCATCAAACACTTGCTCTGCATTGTCTATGCCCCAACACCTTCCGTAGAAATTCATCAGGGAACGCTTCAAATAAGGATCCATCTCAAACCCTCTTTTAATCAACAAAGCATGGATTTCTACACCAAGCCATGAGTTCAATAAAACAGCACAAATTCTCAAAACAGAAGTAAGAACTTGGCTATCAAATGTCACCCCTTTACAAGACAATTCACTGAAAACCTCGAGAATTTGAAAGGGGTTCCCACCTGAACTTTCAAAATCATATAGAAACGAATTCCATGATAGATAATCATAGTTTCGTGCACAGCCCACCAAGAAAACAATTCCGGCTGACCTAAAATAGCCAAAACCCAAATAGGACGCGATCAAACTTTTCACCACGGCACCCCAATTCCACGCAGTTGGCATTTTTATGGCCTGGGTGTGCATTAATTTGACTGAATTTATAGATTTGAGCTCATTCCAGTTACTGGGAAAGCGAAAGTTTGAGGAAGCTCTCAGCGAAGAAGGAATAGAAGGTGAGGAAAAAGAAGAAGAAGAAGAAATTGTGAAGGGCTTGAGGTATTGGGGGGTCTGGGAGATGGTCAATGGAGTGAGCTTGTCCATGGGAGGTTGACAGTTATGCGCAAATCTGAAGGCCGTTGGACTGTAACGAAATGATTTTTAAAGCAGTACTGACGAAGAAGAAAAGCCTTCATTTGTGCCCAAAGCTCAAAAATTTATAAATTTAAATAATTTTAATAGAGAGAAAAATTAAAAATAATTAAAATTTATCTAAATTTATAAATTTATAATATTTTTAAATTCAAGTGATGTATATCCTACCAGATAATGTAAGGATTTTCGATGGATAAGGATTTATCCTCTTAGTTGCTTATTTGGTTTATGTGGTTTTCATTTTGTTTTAAGGTTATTCCCCAATAATTTTAATTTTTTAAAAAATGGTCCTTAATTGTTAGAATTTTTTTCAATGTAGTCCTATTTTCCATTTTGGCACAAATCAATTTTGAGCAGAGGTGGGTGTGATGGACTAGGAGTTTGTATGTAGAATGAGCAATAATTCTATGCGCATAAAGAATTTCACAATAAAATCACAAAAGACGTATGTGACACAAATTTAGTAGAGGGTGTTTTAGTAAACGATAACTTGTGATCTTATAAAATTTTGACACATAAGCCTTATGTGATTTTAATGTGAAATACTTTGTATCCATAACATTGTTCATAGAATGAGAAGCCGAATCCTTACTTCTTATCATGACATCAAAGCTTCCTCTTTTCCACTTTAAACCCTAACTTTTGGCTTCAAATGAATTCTGGTGATCCCTCTGTTACAATTCATAGATCAAGCGTGTTGGCAAGGTATGTACATCTCTCACGGTCTTTGGTTAACAAGCTAGGATTTTGTTCATATATTAATTTAGGGCCCTTTTAGTATATAAATCTACTATCAGAATATCATATTCCAGTGTTTGGTATGGTTATGAGATTCTGAATAGGCCGAAATATGCACTTAAGATAGAAAATCCAAACTACTATCGCGAATGAATAAATTGACAAAACTATCATTTATGTATATAACTCATATAATTTGTAATAATAAAAATTTATAAATACATTAATTATTTGCAAAATGGGACTAATAATACTATTTTTAGAAGTTTATTATTGTATTAGATAAATTTTACTTTTAATTAGCAAATATTTGAATAGAAAAAAGAGTTTGCACCTGGGCGCACGCAATTTGTGTGCATCCATTCTCAAAACAATATCATTTTGCTAAAAATTTCACCATGCACTTAAAGTTTTTGCAAAACTATGTCGTTTTTTGCCCGAATGCACAGAAATTGCATTGGCCGAGTGCATGCTCCCTTTTCTCATATTTGAGTTAAATTATTCATTCTTCAAAGGGAAAAAAAAATAGAGGAAAATACTCTATATAATTTTAATATTCAAAACTAAATTTTTTATCATGTAAATAATTTGCTATGTTTGAAGTTTTAAATAATTTTTTTGGGAATAAAAAGATGTTAATGTGAAATGTGTCATGATAATATTATATTCCTAGAATCTAGTTGTTCATACCAAACATGAAAATGTCATAATCTGAGAAATTTGACTAAGTGTACTAAACATAAAAATGTCATATTCCAAGAATGTGATGCCAATCAGAAATGTGAGATTTTATATACCAAACGGGCCCTTGGAGTAATCATCCCATTTCATTGGTGGTTTACAAGCTAGGGTTCCGTGGTGGTTTACTAGGTTGTAAACCACATGGGCGAACTAGATTATATTATTGATTAAGTAGATTGAAAGCTTGTGCAATGCATAAATCATTTAACCATCAATAACTATAAACATAACATATATAATTAAAGTGATAAAAATTTGTGCTTATTTAATAGAAAGAAGAGTTATATTTTGAAATTTATTAAAAATAACCCCGATAGATAAACAGTAGAAGAAAAAGAGGGAAAGAGTTTAAACAGCATTTGTTAGCATATTTAAAGTTAAAATTATTCATAGAAAACAAGGATGTGCCACATGTCACTTTATGGGTGCTTTAATTGAGAGTCTAAATGTAATCTAAAAATATTCAATGGATATCTTAAATTGAAAAGCATAGAGAAATGAATCTAATATATATATATATATATATATTAGATCCAATGTCACATGCCCATGAAAAACTATTTATAAGCATGGTACATAAGTGTTGGAGAAAGATAAGCATCAAAGAGTGATAGTATAAATAAAATTCTTAAGTAAATGACACATGTCAAAATTCTATTGGTGTAGATTGACATGTGGTAAAATTGAGTCCTGCATATTGTCATCATGACTTCACCTGTCTCTTATTTTGTGGTTGTTTTTAAACTTGTTCTTTCCCCTTAAAAGTAGAGATGGATGAGGATGACGAGTACTTACGTGGAGTTAGCTTACGTGGAGTTAGATAAGGAACATAATGATGAGTTGGATGACATTTTCATATAATGATGAATTTTGATAAAAGCAAGAGAGAAGGTAAAGAAGTTGGGCAATTTTATATGTAGATTTAGGGTTTATTTTGTGGTTGTTTTTAAACTTGTTCTCTCCCTTTAAAAGTAGAGATGGATGAGCATAATGAGTACTTACGTGGAGTTAGATTACGTGGAGTTAGATGAGGAACATAATGATGAGTTTGATGACATTTTCATACAATAATGAATTTTGATAAATGCAAGAGAGAGGGAAAAGAAGTTGGGCAAAGGGGTTTTAGGAGGATTTGTCCCTTCACTTTTTGGTTCATCATGAAAAATTATTTCTAGATAAAATTGACTAACAATTCAATAATATTATATACATATATATAGATTTAGGGTTTATTTTGTGGTTGTTTTTAAACTTGTTTTTTCTCTTAAGAGTGTAGACGGATGAGGCGGAAGAGTCCATTAGATAATGAATATAATGATGAGTTGGATGACATTTGCATCATTCGAGAGTGATAACGAATAGATAAATATAAGAGCGAAGGAATGAGAAGTCGAGTAGAGGGGTTTAAAGAGGATTTGTGTCATTTCACTGCTGTTTGGTTCATTATAAAAATTTATTTTCATATGAAACTGACTAATGATTCGATAACGAGAACATATGCTCTTGCTAACAGAAGTTAGACTTTTTCAAAATTGACATTTGTTTTGTTTGCAAACTATGGTTATAGTGTTCTAAAAAGTGCTAGGCCTAGGCGCTAGGTGGGGACTGGGCAGCTAGGTGGCCTAGGAGGATTTTTTTTTTATTTTTTTTAAAATACTAGTACTTACATATAACTATTTGAATAAATTGATAAAATAGTATTGAAATAGCATATCAAAGTACAACAAATTGCATAAATTATATTGTTTCAAATTTTACATAACACCATATTTTTTTCAATCCTTGGAACCTCTTATAAATATTACTCTCAGAGTTTTCAAAAGCTATACCCTGCCCTATTTCCTTGTTATTTCATCATTTTTTTTCTTATTTGAGAGCTTTGCATTAAAGTGAATGTAAACTATATTACTCAATTTTATAGCATCTAGTGTATTTCTCTTTTTGTATGAATCTATAAAAAAAAAAAAAAGAAAACGTTTATCCATGTTAATTATTAAGTATTATTACCTATCAAAATTTTCTTTAAAATTAAATTACTTGCCACCTCAAAAGTACGTGATTATCATATTTTTTTCTTTAAAATAAAAGTAACAATATATATTTTTTAAAATCCGCCTAGGCAGCCATATAGGCCCCATATCTGCCTTGGCAGCTGCCTAGGCACATTTTTGGACTTTTTTTTTTTTTTTTTTTTTTGCCGTTAATCGAGTAGGAGATCAATTTCCTCCTTTTTAGTGCCGCCTTGGTCGAGGCAGCCGCCTACACTTTTTAGAATAGAGCGTAGTTACTTTCTGATTTCAATGGAAAAATTTCCTTAAAAATAGTTTAATTTCGTTAAAACAGACGGAGCATAGTGGAGAAATCTTCGGCATCACTTTCACGTTGAACAGCTTCATTGTTGAGCATCAACGTACATAAAAACGGACAGGAAAATATGGCAGGGGACCCGATTACAGCTGCCAGTAAGCTTGTTTCAGTTTGCTCTCCATCAATTAGAAGAAAAGGTCAAAAAAGAGTTGACCGACAGTCGAACTGATAACAGTTCTTGGCGAAGAGGGGTGACGTTTTCATCACCCTCAGAAACCCAAAGAATCAGAATCTCTCTTTCTGCATGAAAAATGTATAGTTAAGGCATCTGAAGCATACCCATCATCTCAATTGTTAAACAGGGCATTCTAGTGAAACACGAGATGGGGAACAAAAAGGCCATTAAACAAACAAACGAAGCTTGTTGCATCAAATTTCATAGCATGCATAAGAACATCAAGGAAGTTGGCTACTGAGAAAGTATCTGAAAATTTTCAAGTAATCTCTATATTTCATCGTCAAGCTCGTGCACCTTTTACCAATGTTGGGACGCATGCATTAGCTCACTTGCGATTCGAATGGAAGACTGCATCACATGCAGCTTATGCGTGTCAGAAATAATCTAAATTGATTTATATTCACAGAAAGATACTTGTTCAATGTTCTAGCAGGGCATCAATAATAAATTCACATTAACAGAACTACAATAAATTGTTACCTGCACTAGTTTCTGTTAAGTACTTCCCAGGTATGCAAGAAGTCCTATAATTAATTCACATAAAAGCAATGAGAAACAATAGTCATAATCTATATCTGCTCCTTTCCTCGAGCACTTTTCCTGAAACAAGATGTGAGGATGAAGATCCACAACATGAAATTGTAAGAGGATGCGGAGCCTCACTCTCTTTTCTTGATAGGTATGTAAGAACAAACATATTACAAGGGATTGAACCCATGACCTTGCACAGTTGAACTTTGCACCTTTTCATAAAACTGCAAACTTCAATTCAGGAGACATTTTCAATATGAATTTTTGTAGGCTGAGGCCTATTCTATCGTCATCACCAGCGTTCTCTTGGCCGACCATCAGGAAACATTGGAACAAGCGGCTCGTCTTCATGTTTATTCAGATTATTAACCTTTTTAATGGGTTTGTCCAATTTAACCTCCACTGCTCCATCATCTTCAAAAAAATCTGGTGGCGATTCATCATCTTCATCACTCCAATCATCCTCATATTCATCATCATCATCATCATCTATATCATCTGCATCAGACCATTCTTCTCCCTCCTCTTCAGCACTTACATATCTCCGTTCCTTGGTCGCTTCTTCCCCATCACCATCACGCCTGGAAGGACCCCTCTTTGGGAATCGAGGAACAGAAACAAGGGAGCGAAGTTTCTCCTTGATGAGCAATAGCCTGTCCTTCTCTATCAAGTTAGCATTACGATAAGCTTCACGAAGAAAAACTGAATCCCTGTCCCCTTTCAAGGAGACATAAAACATATCAGGATGCCTTATCAGCATCCCCCTAAGCTGCTGTGAAAATCTGAACTCCTCTCGGAAGTGGGTGAGGTGATCCACTAGTGTTCTCTTCTCAATGGTGAGACTCAAGATCTCATGAATAACCCCACAAGCATGCTTTTCTTTTGGTGGCGTACCGGATCTCAATTCAGAAAAATCTGAGTAGGGAGATATGTACGGCATGTCGCTGAACTTAGAAATCCTATACGTCTCGCGCTTGGAGAGATGAAGACCTTTAGGCAGTTTCACTCTATTAAACTTAAGTGGTCTATCAATGATAAGATTCTTCTCTTCCATCTCTCTGATGCGATTTTCATCTTCAGAAAGCTCGGCTGCTGAAACTGCAAGTTCAGGATCCCAATGGGTTAATTCTAGGGCAGGGCCTCGTTCTGTTGAAACAACCTTAAAATATTGGGGGTATCGCTGACAAATAGTCTCACGAAATTCCAACGGAAGCCCGAGATCACCTCTCAAATGAGCGATTTTCTCCAAAAGAATCCGCTTCTCCAAAGACATCATTAGCAATTTCCTTAACTTAATAACCAACAAATCCTCCATCTCATTTCTATATCTCAACTCCTCTAAGTAAAGCCTCTCAGCCTCTGGTGTCAATTTGAACCTAAGAGAATAAACCCCTTCTTCCATAATCTCAAATACCCCTGGGAACTTTTTCAACAAAGCAATGAATCTTCGCTTTCTCTTAAGGCCCAGGTGCCGCCTATGTTTACCCAAGTCTATAAGCGACATTATCCGATCAGGTTGACTCACTAAAATCTTCCTTATCTTCAACACCAGTTTCAGCTTCTTGTCCCTTTGGATTACATTATCAAAGGGACGCTCTTTTATCCGCTTGACTGCGGCCCTTATGGGATAAAATGGTACATGGGTCTTCCTCAGACCGCCAAAAAGGCCAAATTTATCTTGCAAAACCAAACTTTGGCCCAGAAAATGTGTCTTCTCTGCTAGGTTTGATGACAAGATGAGATGGGGCTTTGCACGAGATTCAGGCTTTACGAGAAATGAAGACTTGAATGAGAGCAAGAAGGGGAACTGAGTAGTACCTGGGAAGGGTCTTGGAGAAGAACACAGGAGCCTGGGCTCCATGATTACTCCGCCGGAATTTAACGAAGAGATTGCAGTCTAAAAGCTGATATAACATTAAAAACGAAAATGAAATAGAGAGAGAAATGTCACAAGATGACACACCTGTGGTGACAGTGGCTGGGATTGAAATGAGGTCTGAAGATCACGATTTTAGGGTTTGGGGAGATTGAGAAACCGAGTTGAGTTAGGGTTTATGGTTCTTGTAAAACCCTTACCAGGGGTTCTCTCCGTCGGCGGTGTTATCTTCCACGTGGCCCAAAACAATATCCGCTTCAACGCTGAAGTATTACTGCATGATACGACGCCGTTTTGAGCCATGGACCTTAACCTTTAACTATTAGTATTCTTCCACGTGTCCTGAAACGAGAACCACGATTCCTATCGGTGAGACATCTATGTTCCCGTGGTCACGGCCGCAGAAGAATGTGCACCTTCATCTTCTCCGTGAATATTTCGAATGATCTCACTCGGTTCTCTCTTCCAGGGAAACAAGCTTGACTCGGCGGCGACTCGTGATGGCGAAAAGGCGAGATCGCCGAGTCGCCGGTGATTCCGGTGGCCATAGAAATCATCCATCGGCGGATCTGAGTTTCCGCCAGAACCGAGTCAACCCTTCCACTCCTCAACGCCAAAGCAAACAACGTAAATTCATCTTCTCTTTCCTCCTCTTCTTCGTCGCATCCGCAGCCATTTCCGTAGCCGTGTATAGTATAAAATACGTTCCGCGTACGGATCGTACGCTCTCTTACGTCCACCAGCAGGGCCTCGTCAAGCCCGACGTGAACTCCGAAGAAATTCTCACCGTATGTATTGTGATTCCTCTTCTTCTTCCCACACTTTGACACTGTGAATAATTCTCTACATGTTCCTAGCAGCTGATGGGGGGAGATTCAGGTTTTTGGCATTAGTACAAGTTTCAAATGTCTAATTTTGAATGTTGTTTTGGAATTGTAAGGAAATCAGGAGCATGAGGAGATTCCGGAAAATGTGACTTATCGGCATTATACGTATCCTGTGCTGGCCTACATTACTCCATGGTTTGTGATTTTTCGTCTTATATATATATATATATTAAGTACTGTCATTTTACTATGGCAGTTGTGTGATTTTGCCAGTGCTTATTCAACATATTAAATTTCAGCTCGCCCATAATTAGGTATGCCAAGGATTCTACTTGATAAGTATGAAGTTAGTATACTTATGTCAGATGGTGTTAGTAGAATCCTCGTTACAATGAAAAATGGTGTATTGTTGTATTTCTGATGGTGTAATCCAAATGAGTTTGAAACTCCTGGGATCAAGGCTGGGTTTGAATTGGGGGTTGTTATGGTTTCTTCCTTTGATAAACATGCTGGAGGTATTTGTCTGATTTAGAGCAGGCCTCTCTCTGTCAAAAAAGAAAAAGGAAAAATGTTTTGAGGAACAAAGTTAATGAAACCACTAGTCTTTTGGTCTAGTGGTATAAGAACACCTTGAAACTACAAGGCCAATGGTTTGAACCCTTGTAGCTACTAAAGTTTGGGCACCAATAATAATAAATAAAATAAATAAATAAAAATTAATGAATATTAACGTAGTGGTTCTCCAACCGATTTTGGTGTTGGATGTCAGGAAAATCTGCAAATATCACTGATGCCTTCATTTTTTTTTCCTTCAAATCCTAGCTCCTTTTAATTTTCTTTTCACAAATTTTATGCATAATAAAACTGTGATCCTCATTTTGGATATCTGCGTGCTACCAAGCTTTACCATTGATGTGCCCCTGTGCAGGAATTCTAAAGGCTATGATCTGGCAAAAAGGTTCAACTCTAAGTTTACACATTTATCACCTGTCTGGTATGATCTAAAAAGGTAAGCTTCGGTGATGATGATCTTTCGTTGGCTAAACTGCATTTATAATTAAAAGGAAATTAATTTTCTTTGTTAAAACATTTTTCCATTATTTTTTTATCTCATTAACATTTCTTAAATTCTTAGTGCTTTTCTCATTTAAACAAAGTAGGGAAAAGTGTTTGTACTGTGCTGCAGCAGGAAAATTTCCTGCTGTGGCAACCTAAATTGACTTGTTTGATGTCCATTATGTAAATTTCAGTTCTATGGATTGAATGAGCAAGAAAAACTAAGAGGCATGCTATTCCAAGAGATCTGGGCCTTTATAATTCTTTTGAATATTTAGTTATTGATAATGAAATTATATGAAAATTGGCATGTCTTCTTATTTTTATTTATTTTTCTTTTATATCTACATTCAACTCATGCGGTTGAAAATTTTAAAATGGACCAAAAACGTTGTCATTTTGGGGTGGCATAGTAGGAAAATTTCCTTCTGTGGCATAGCGGGAACACCAAGCCCTTTAAAGCATGGGGAAAATATCCTGTAAATTATAGCAATAATATTGACACTGGCTATGTCAGTTTCTTAGGTCTAAGCCCGGGAAATCTTAGTATATTTTGGAGAGCTTGTAGAAGGCTACTGATATCTGTTGCTAGAGAAGTATTAAATAATGAAAACAGTGCAGAACCGCTTCTTATTGTGTAATTTTCTTCTTTGTGTTTCGTATTACCAGCCAAGGGATGAGCCTAGTTCTGGAGGGAAGACACAATGCTGATATAGGATGGATTTCTGAGGTTAAAGTGAAAGGGGGTGCAAAGGTATGATAGAAAGGCCTTTCAGACACATTAACTTGAATTTATATTAAATAGTACTTCTTCAGTCGGTGACATTTAAAAAAGTTTGCAGCACTTTAAGTTGCTGAGGCCTTTAAAACTACAACCACTCCAGAGAACATCTAATCCTCCATGTCCCTTCCAAGCCTTGTTTACTGAGCTGCATTACCTTTAATATGTGATATGATGCAAATACTAATGAATCATTGAAGATTTGAAGCTTCATTTTTACAGGTCGTACCTAGAATTGTTCTGGAAGCAATTCCCAAGGAACTGCTTACAAAGAAGAAGTTGAAGGATAAAGCAATCAACCTCATAGTAACAGAATGCAGGTAGCCCTTTTGTTGAATGTTCTATTTAAAAATTTAGACCAGGTGTAAGGGAGAAGTAATGTGTTTGTGATCAATATAAAAAAATATTTAAAATAACCTAGCTATGGTATGCTCGCGTTTTGGCCATGATCAAGTATGCCGACAGTCGCCTGCAGAGAAAGCAACACAAATTTAAGCTTACTGCATTATCCTACTTCTGTCAAACAAATTCCATTAAAGTACGTACCAGACAACACAGGCCTCTAGCCTGACAGAAGGGGCCTGGGGTTAATTATCTGACTGAACTTTGCTCTAACTCGCGTTTCATGCAGCTTTTGGCATCATTTCAGCTCTACAGCTTTAAATATTTAGTCCCATACCCCCCAGTAAAGCCAAGCAGACATCATATTCATTGTTCAGAACAAGGTTTCTAACTAAGATTTTGTGTGGATCCACTTGTCAATGTGTAGGGAAATGGGATATGACGGTATTGTGCTAGAATCATGGTCAAGGTGGGCAGCATATGGTATATTGCATGATCCAGATACACGGAATATGGTAATCAAACTTCAATGATGCTTCTCTTTCTATTTGCTGAAATTCTATAATCCTCGCCATTGATTTCTTTGGTTCTAGAGATATCATTCATCAAGTCATTATCAGAAAATTGTTTGTGGTGACCTTTTGTCATGTACAACGCAATTGCCTTAGTATGCTTTTTGTAGTTTCCTTTCATAAGTTCAATTTGTTACCATATATACTTCACTTCCTTTAACAACTCACGAGTGTTTGTTTCTTGATATATTAGCCACTTGCCTGTCTTTTCATTTTTGGATGATAATGAACTAACTCAATTGTTTTGGTGTTTTTGTGAATATGAAATGCATAGGATTTATGTGCACACGCATGCATGATAAGGTTATGCTAGCTTCACAGCTCAGATCATAAATGTGACTGCATAATAAGCCTATGGATATAGAGAGTACTTTTCTTTCATCATACTTATATTTCTTGGCAAATTGTTGTATTACATGTCATTTGAAAACTAGTTACGCCAGTTCATAAAACCCTCAAACCAATCTTGCCTTCTTGGATAACTGAGGCTTGCAGACTGAATGTTCTTCTTCTGCTAGCTTAGGCATTGCAGTTCATAAAACAACTTGGACAAAAACTGCATTCTGAGAGCTCACAAAGGGACGGCAAGCGACATCTGGAGTTGATATATGTCATAGGCCCACCACATTCGGAGAGGCTTCAATGGTATGATTTTGGGCCAGAAGATCTTCGGGCATTGAGAGATGCTGTAGATGGCTTCTCCCTTATGACTTATGACTTCTCAAGTCCGCAAAATCCTGGTCCCAATGCTCCCTTGAAGTGGATGCATTCTACACTTGAGCTTCTTCTTGGTAGAAACAGTGGTAGTGCCCGCAAGATTTTCCTTGGAATCAATTTTTATGGAAATGATTTCATTCTTGCAGAAGGTATGCCATTTTTTTTTCCACCCATTTACATGTGTTAGGTGAGACTGGTCGGGGAGGGTTAACTACATGGTAGGCATTTTTTTTCTCTTTCCTTATATTTTTCAATTGCAAAGCCTCTCTACACATTCCCATAACAGGTACGCACATGAGCACAAGGGCACCCAAAAAAGGAGGAGAAAAACCAAAAACCAGAACAAAATAGTGAAGCAAAAGCAGAACAGAGAAAAGGAAAGCCCAAAAGGAAGTAAATAGAAAAAGAACGGGAAAACTGCCCTGGTTCAGCGTACCAACCTCTAAGATTTTGAGAGTAATAAAAGAGGGTAGGGGTGCACTGTTGGAAATTTACGTCTGTGCGCTGTTTATGTATATGGTACGTCTCGTGTGCACATCGATCTAGTAACTGTTGCATTCGAGAAGGGAAGAAATTGAACCAGATGAGTAAAAGTGAGGTGCCTTTGTGGCAGAACAGAATATTTGTGCAATGCATTTCACTGGGTTTTGAATTGTTGATACGTCTACTTGAAAATTTCTTTGAGTCTTCACAGAAGATTTAAAGATCCTTGATCTTACTCCTGGCATTCTGAGAATGCTTTGCATTGCAGATTCAGGTGGGGGAGCTATTACAGGAAGGGATTACTTGTCTTTATTGGAGAAGCACAGGCCGGTGATGCAGTGGGAGAAGAACAGCGGGGAACATTTCTTCTTTTACACCGATAATAACCATCTCAAACATGTGGTGTTCTATCCGACTCTGTTATCTATCTCTATGCGGCTCGAGGAAGCTCATGCATGGGGTGCTGGCATCTCCATATGGGAGATTGGCCAAGGGTTGGATTATTTTTTCGACCTTCTTTAAACATTTTTGCGACTGCAAGACATTGAACTTCATTGAGAAGTACGAGGCCGTATGTTTTCTTGCGTTTATTTTAAATTTTTGATCGCGAGCTAGACAGCGGGGTCAAACCTCCCCCTCCCTTACCACCCAAGCTCTGATGCGGGTGAAATTTTGGAATCATGCCTCTGGTTCGACACAAAAGGTCTTTACTTTCTAAACTAATCAGCAGTGGCAGCATATCTTCTTTTTTCTCAAATTTTGCCCATACACTAGGATATGGAATTATATAAAATGTTTCTTATACCTTGTTATTTTTAAAAACATTGTCAATTAGGGAAGTAAGCAGAAAGACCAGTTCATGATGGAAGTGACCTCTAATGTGAAATTATAGAAGAGAGATAGAGAGTGGTGGTGTATGATCAATTAATATAAGGAGATTAAAGTTATATATGTATCCTGTTTACTGGCCTCCCAACTGGAAATAAGAGCTGTGGTGAAATTAAGATTAAAAATGACCAGATAAGTAGCTAATTATTTTTTTAAAAAATAAAACAATTCTACTTCCCTTTCGCGGGAACGGACTTAACAGCTCGCAGCTGATTCTTTATATGCATAAAATTACTATAAATTAAGGATAAATAATAATAATAATAATGTTGTAAGTCTCAGTTCTTTCACGCAGTTTCCATAAGCTTCTTCAGGCATTTTTCAGCCACACAAATACACGTACGGGAACACCAAAGGCATCCAAAGCTACAGGATCTTCGAACTCCTCATCTCCATTGTGCACGTGTCAGTCTACCACTGGGAGATCCCATGCCAAGTCAGCACTTTCCTCCACTTTGAATGACAGCACCCGACTTGGGAACTCTGGTGCAGTCCGGCTTCTCCAGTCTCATCCTTTGCCAAATTCTCCTCCTCCAACCATTCTCCGAGGAGAGAAACTTGCAACCCAAATTGCCAAAAAAAAAAAAAAAAAAAAAAAAAGGCCTTAAAATTCTCATGGCAGTTTAGTCCAGGCAGAGTCTGTAATATAGAGAAAGCATCATTCCATGAAGGCCCTCAACGCAGCTGGAGTAACCCCAATTTCCATTCTTCCCCCCAGGAAGACAGAACCCAGGGGAGTATCATCACTCCCCTCTAGTTCCCCACTGAGACCCACAAATTCTTCAGGTTTTAAATCCATCCCGCCAGTTCTAACCCAGGGTTTATCAAGGGGCTTCCATGGGGGCCTAGTTCTTCTGTCCTCTGTTTTGGGGGGTGGGTTTTCTGGGGCTTTAACCTATGAGGAAGCCCTTCAGCAGTCCGCAGGGGCCTCTGATTCCAAGGACATTTCCGATTTTGACATCGGAGGGTTTTTGGACGGTGTCGTCAGCTTCGGAGTGGAGAATCCGGCGATCATAGCCGGTGTCGCCGTCGTTTTAGCGGTTCCGGTAGTTATTTCTCAGGTTCTGAAGAGCCCCAAGCCTTGGGGAGTTGAGTCTGCAAAGAGTACTTTCGCCAAAATGGGTAACGATGTTGATTCTCAGTTGCTTGATATAAGATCACCTTCGGAATTCAGGCAAGTAGGCAGCCCGGATGTGGGGGCTTTGAAGAAGAAGCCGGTTTCGGTGTTCTACAGAGGCGAAGACAAGCCGGGGTTCCTGAAGAAGCTAGCTTTGAAATTCAAGGAGCCGGAGAAAACCACATTGTTCATCCTGGACAAGTAAGATCTTTTTACACCAGAACTCATGCTTTGCCCCATGTAATTTATGCGTTTGTTTTTGTTACAAGCCTTAAGGAAAGATGAAGGAGTTTTTAAACTGAGGAAAATCCAAGTTGCGAGTCAGATTGTTTGCTGTGGAATTTAGTGACTCCTCATAGCTTTGCCTTAAAAGTTTGGACAGTTTTTTTATAATAGTGGTGTTGAAATTTAATGACTAATATTTCTCAGTGCCTGTGTTGGAGTTGCAAATTATATTGTTCATGATCTCATCCTCAGCACAATTTTGCAGACCAGGTTGATATATACATGAACCTTTTATTTGAGACAGGTTCTATCTTTCATGCAACAACATTAAAAAAAAGAAAAAAAGGAAGAAACATAAGAATTCAAAGTTCTTTTCTAGAAAATATCAATTGGGTAAATCTACTTGGAAGCAGATGAGAATATTTGGGAAGCAATTTCATTGAAATGTTTTCAGAAATGCTATTTTCATCACATTGTGTTGCCAAACTTAAACCGAGTATAGCTTTTTTGTTTTTCTTGAGAATAACTTCTGTTCAATTGTGGTGGAAGCCAGATTTGATGGGAACTCTGAACTTGTTGCGGAGTTGGTCACTGCTAATGGATTCAAAGCTGCTTATGCTATTAAAGATGGGGCCGAAGGACCGCAAGGATGGCTGGTCTTCACCATTTCATTTCTTCAATTATCGTTCATTTATTTTTGCTTTCTTTTGAGCATCTTAATTTAGATTAGTGAAACTATTTGTACCGTGAAACCTGATATGAATCAAAATGCTGCAGAATAGTGGTCTTCCTTGGGTGACACGAAAAAGGACATTGAGCTTTGATTTTGGAAATTTTTCTGATGCAATCAGTGACATCCTTGGGGTATGTACCACAACATCATATTTCGTTGTTCACTCTGAAATCTCTATTTCATAACTCTGGTTTTCAGATATAATATAACTGTTTTGTTAAATCCCTGTTGTACTTCAATTTCTCAGTGGTTCTAAACAAGGATTTCTTTATATTATATACTGAGGTATGCAAATGAATGTACTTTTGTGCAATTCATACGTAGAGATGGATGAGTGGGGAGCGAATAACATGTAGACTATCAAATGGATTCATTTTTAAGCGTGGAGGTAGCATTAACTGGAATCAATATATTCACAAGTTCGTTTGGAGTTGAGATGGACTACTCATGCGAGATTAGCTGAAAAGGACCAAGTTCCAACTCTCTGAAACCTCTCTTGACCTATGTAGATTCCAAATTCAACTTAAATTCTATACATTGACCACAACTCCTGGGAACACAGCAAATAAAAATCTTCCCTAAAGCAAGTAAGACTAATGGAAACTACTAATTGTTCCATTTACAATTCAACTTCTGGTGCATTCCTTTTTATGCAAGTATGACTCATTTTTATGCTAATAATTTCCATTTAGGACTCAACTTTTAAGGTAAAAAAATAAAAAATCTAAGGTCATTATTTTTCTTCAAACACAAGTATCAGGCCTGTGGCATTGCCACGATTGTTTCTTATGAATGTTAACATCTGTTCCCTTGTCCTTTTTAAGTGTCAAGTTTTTTTCAAGTTGTAACGAATAATATAAATTCCGTCTTGTTTGATCAGCTCCTTGAATTGTGTTTTCCATACCTTTTCATCTAATAATACCATTTTCATGTACATGTAGAGGTTAGTCCTTGGATTAATCGCATCCCATACTCGTGATAATCACACCTTGATTCTCCATGCCTCATTGTCTGTTGTCAAATAATTGATATATTTGTTTTTAAGATACATTTCTTTGGCCTGCAATGATAAAGAGGTTTTAGTTTTTACAATTTCTGAAGCATAAGACGCATATTTTGATAATAATTACTCGTATATCATATTTTACCTGGTTTGAGGCTGTTGAATATATCTTTATAAATGATTTTTTTTGTGTTTGTTGGCACATTATCTGAGTGCTTTGTCATGATAAATTTAAAGCCCTCATGTTTAGTGACGCGCAATGCTGCCATATAAAGTTGGCCATGGCTGAAAATGGGCCTAGGTAAATAGATGCCTACATTGCTGATTATTTGGTCTTGACTTTTGTCCAGTAATCGGGAATTGCCAGCATTTCATGATGAATGGCCACTTTGGTTAGGTTGGAGACATGTCTATGTGATGTATTGTTACCCGTTTACCAACATTGTTCCGTGTGATGACCTCTGCCTCTATAAGTGTTGCTCCTAGATTTTTTATCATCATTGTTGATATGCCTTCAATAGAACAGTTGGTCAGGAAAGATCGAGTAAACAAATATAGGTATATTGTCATTTTATTTTTAAATGCAAGAACAATCAAAATTAAGCATACAATTAATATTATACTATCAACAACTACTAAAAATGTCTAACCAATATATAAGACCAACGTCCTGCATTTCCTAGAAAAATTCAAATGCATAACAAAAATAGCATTTGAAGCAAGACCCGAAATCATTGAGTTCCAGCTAAGAACTCCGTCAGGCATTTCAGCAAACAAATGGCATGCCCTATTAAAACAACCAAACTTATAGAATGCCTTCAAGCATCGGTCCAAAGATATGACATTTTTTATCGGCCTATCTTTCATCAAAGGCTTTTGGATCTCATTGATATTACCAAAATGGGAGCATAGATCAAGACAATGACTACCCAGAGAAGTGTGACTATTCAATTCGACTTTTATCAGCTGGGCATGGATAACTTTAGCAGAATCCAAAGATTTTAGTGAGAAATAGTGCTTTTGAGAGGGAAAATGCCTTAGGGCCTGAAAGTTTAGATGTCATTAGGCCTGCAAATAAATCAATCGGTTTCAGATATATGTTTGTCCGACATTTATATGAGTATTCTTTTCTACCTCTTTTTCGCCTTTGTTCTATTTAGGTTCCTATAGGCATTTCTTCAACCACCTAAAATGCATAGGTTCTTATAGGGAGATTAATGATTAAATCTACACAACTAGATACAAATAAAACACTAAAAGAAAACTAAAAGCACTAAAGTTCATCAAAGTTTGCATTTTCATAAAAGTATATACTGAAGGCATTTTTTCAAACACCTAAAATGCATAACGTAGAGCATACCAACTATCATTATGGAACAATGAAGGAAAGGGGATGCAATTTTACTAGAATTAGTAGCAAGAGGAGTTGGGTGCGCAAAGTTGGTCCGCAAAATGAAAGCATGGAAGCCTAGGGTTTAGAATAAGCATGAAAGCATAAGCTACAAACAAAATGTAAAATCAAAGTGAGAAGAAATTCACAAACCTGGGAATGACAATGTTGCATAGTAAGTTTTCAGCAAGGGAATGAAGGGCTCTTAGTTACTCCATCAAATAGGTGTTTTAGGTATTGATTAGGAAGGAGTTGGAGGGCATAACAATTAAGTAGTTGAAAGAGAAGAGATTGGAAAAGGAATAGTTAATGAACTGGAGAAAGAAGGATGATGTTTACATATTTCATAATTGCCTGCTGTTAATGGAGAACGGATGGAAGAGTTGTTCAAGAGCAGAGGAGCGAGTGTACTTCACGCACAATGGTTTGGTGTGCCACATGTAGCAATTTGCTTCTCTTTTCATATATTATATAATAGATTAAATGAAGCAATGGTGTGCATTTTATGATGGATGACTACAGGAGACTTCAGAAGCATTGCCTGTTACCATTGGTATTGCTGCAGCTGCTGGCCTTGGGTTACTGACATTTACAGAGGTACGTCTGATCAGTTGGGTTTTTTTTACTTGTTCCGTTCCTTTAAAAATTTTGCGATCCCAGTATTGATTACTGCACTTTCATCTTTTAGGTGGAAACAATACTCCAAGTTCTAGGCTCTGCGGCACTCGTTCAGTTTGTCAGCAAGAAACTACTATTTGCAGAAGTGAGTCTTCCATGCCTTTCTAGGGTTCTAAATTCTCTCATTCCATAATACATTTTTGTCAGTTGACGTGTTTGTAATTAGACCTTAGAAAAATGTACATGACTTGACTTGTAATTCAGTTAGAAAAAAGAATACATGAATATAAATGCAGGCATTACTTTACCACCAGCTTTGGTCCATGACAGGATCGGAAGGAGACTCTGCAGCAATTTGATGAGTTCCTTAACACCAAAATCGGCCCCAAAGAGTTTGTTGGTGAAATACAGGTACATGACCTTGGTTATTATATTATGGTCCAGTAATAAGCATCATTTATATTTACTCTCAAGTACATTAAAACACCAAGTTACTAGAAATCCATAATGTAGCAGCACTTCTTTATTTCTTAATATATTCAGCATAAAACCAATCGCTCGTCCCCCTGTAAATGTAATCTGTAATGACTCTAATGACTTGGCAATTTCAGGAGATTGGAAAGGCACTTCTACCGCCGCTTGTGAACAAAAAGACGCTTCCTGCACCTGCAGAATCTGTTAGAGAGTCGAATGGCAGTTCATCTTCAAAACCAATCCCTGAAATTAATTCTGTGCCGAAGGCGGAAATCAAAGTAGAATCTCACTCTGGGTTATCCAAAGCGCTTTCGCCGTATCCACATGTAAATGCCTCTCCTTTTCATTGCTCAATAAACTCTAAAGGCACCACACAGTCAGTAGGAAAAGAGTGAAGTGTGATTTTCTTTCATCTCATCTGTTTGCAGTATTAACTCCATTTCAGGTTCGGTATCTGGACTTATGCTTTTCCTTTCCTTACCTGTCTGTTTGCAGTATCCCGATCTCAGGCCTCCGACTTCTCCTACCCCATCGCAGCCCTGAGTTGTAATTGCATGGAATGTGTTCAGTTTGTTTCTGAGATGAGCAGCGGCTTCTCTATGAATTCCCCAAGCTAGAGCTATGCACAATATGCTATTTTTGAGCACATGTTGCTTCTTTCCCAGACAGAATGAGCTGTTACAGTGTCACGAGTTCATTTAATGTGGTTTTGATATCTTGTAAATTTGAATGTGTACTAGTTATATGTGGATGTAATATCATTTCTCTGGTTCTTGGTATTAGACACACTACTCAACTGTTCTATATTTGTCTGTGTCATGTCAAATTAGCAACCTGCTGTCGTTTTTGATATTAGCTGTGTTCCTACCAACTGGGAAGCTCTGTCCTTCAAATATACCTGTAAGTTACGACTTGCTTTAAGAAATTTCGACTTTAGAATCGTTCTCTTTTTCCAAGGTCACATGATAATCGATTTGAGTGATTTATATGTTGTTGAATTCTTTTCTTTTTTTTTTTTAAAACTCTCTTTGATTTACAACCTGAATACTTTTAGTTATCGTTTGATCTCTTAATTTTTATTCTAAAATTATTCTATTATTTGATTCTCATCTCTCTATATATATCATTGTTTGTGGGTTTTTGGGTAATGCTTCCGGCATTTGTTGAAATTCGTCCAGATTGGACTACTCACATGGTACTTGTGTTGCATCCAGGAGCAATTCCACTGTCATAGATGTAACGATTAAGTTTTCCCTCGGCATCCCTTTGGTTTGTGCCCCTCGGTGCTTCCACTCAAGTTGAGGATTCATCCACTCTAGAGTTCAGGGAAGAATCGTCCCTATGAATGGTGGTGGAAACCCATGACCACTTCCCTTATTTTAGTGTGTTTCGGCGAATCTCGTTAGATGGCTCTAGGCCTTTGAGGGGGTTTTCCTTAGGAAACCTCCTCTTTTGTTCTTTGTTTGAAAGGTCGTCAATTTTTGATTTGGGAGGGTTAGAGTTGCTCCCAGTCTCATGCCCAACCTTGTTCATGAGTATTTCTTTACCATCAATTGTTGACCTAGGAGGACTAGGGTTGCCCCTAGCCATATGCACAATCTTAATTGCGAATACTACTTCAACATTCTCAGCTAGTGCTACCACCATTAAAGCCATGTTGCAGGTTAGAGTAGGCATAGCCTTGTTGACGACTGTTTCTTTGCCCTTTTTATGTAGGGATAACAAGTCAGAGGAGTTGGGCTCAAGGAATGTCCTTCGAGCCTTCTTCCTATGATCATCCCTCTTGATGGCTATTTGGGAAAAGCTTAGAGGTCCTACAAAGACTTAAGCAAGTCTCCCTGCTTGTTTTTCTTATCTCCTTGCCAGTCGAATATTAGTGTCGCGGTTAATTTCTCCTAGCGCTAGCCGCTAGGGTTGTTTGGTGGGTGGTGGTTGGCACCATTCTTCACTTCTGCGCGCTTATCAATTTCAACAGGCTCTCACTACAAAACTTGCAGCTAACACTTGCCCCCATTCCTTAGAATAGGTTGAGTTACCTTAGCAACCATTGCCCTCAGGTTGCCCCAAACCTTTGTCACGACTCCTTCGGAGTAGGGCCCCTTGGTAGGTCTAGGTTGGGAAAGGAGTTCCCCAAATGTCTCAAATATAAGACTATATTCAGGCATTCCTAAGGTGTTATATACGGACCTTTCCTCTTTAATAATAAGCTGCCCTTTGGGTTGACTTTTATCGTTAGCTAAAGTAACGACGGCTGCACTTTGCTATTGCACTGACCTTCTTGTCCTTTCTATTCCTTCTCACAGGGGTCTTCTTTGGTTCGCACACGTGAGCGGTCGTTTGCATGACAGCTATTGTGGATGGCTTGACCACCCTTTCTTCTTTTAGGCTCACAAGAACTCGAAACTAGCTGTAAGTTGCCACTAAGTGACCCCTGCTCCTTGTGGCCATTCTCACCCTTGGGGACAAGTGCTTTCCCATCATTGTCGTCAGCGTGGCTTGGGTAGCAACCATGGTAGGCTTTTCGCTTTGCTGTATGCTCCTTAATAGTTGACCCATCAAGTCGCGAGTCACAACCCTAGTCCTTGAACTTGTTGGGCTTACGTGATGCATAATGGCCTTCGAGGTCATCTTCAAGATTGTCATCCTAACGACACAAGGAAAGGGTGTGCATCGGTTTCCCGTGATCATTTGATTAGTCCAAATATTGAATATGCTAAATTAAATATGAACATGGGGTTCAACTTAGAGAAATGGTGGACCATAGGTCCAGGATAAATATGAGGTATGAATTAGGAGGACCCTGTAGGCGTAGTAGGGGTTTGGGGTGAATTGTAGGTTTGGATCAGGGGGACTAGGTGAACCGTGGGTTCGGATTGTGATACATTCTCTAATTAGAATAGGTGTTTTGAATTAGGAGAGTTACTCCTTTGAACCCTACTGTCCGAATTAGGACAAAGCTGCGAAAAATGGACTATAAGTTTGAGAGGTGAGCCATGGATTCAGATTACGCTTTTTATATATATATATATATATATATATATTTTAACCACAAGCGTAGGTTCAAATTAGAAGGTTCATGCAAGTGTCTGAAGCGAACCATGGGCTAAACTACGATGCATTCTCTTATTCAAATAAGTCATTCGAATTAGGATGGATTCAAAATAAATGGTTGTTTCAAGACAAAGTAGGTATTCTTGAACGACTGAATATCAAAACAAATGAAAGGATTTTTTGAAAATATTGTAATTTTTTGTCCTTATTCCAATAGGTAGTTCAAATCTAGTTTGCTATGAAGAATGGTTCGAATCAACTTAGGAGGTTCAAATCACCTTCGCGGGTGAACAGTGGTTCGGATCAACTTCTGTAAGTGAATAGTGGTCTAATTGATTTAGGTGGTTCGAATTGACTTCCACGAGTGAACGGCGGGTGAATAGTGCTCGCATCGATTTGGGTGGTTTGAATCAACTTCCACGGGTGAACATTGGTCGAAACGATTTGGGTGGTTCGAATCGACTTCTGTGGGTGAATACTGGTTCAAATCACCAAATTTTAGGGTGATTTGAACTAGGGATTCAAATCACCAAACTTTTGGGCTATTCGAATAGGAGGTTCGAATCACTAGATTTTTTGGACGATTCGAATAGGAGGTTTGAATCAAGGGAGATTTTCATAAAACCAATGGTTTGAAATAGAGAAAACTCAATAAAATAGCCCCTGAAGGGCATCACAATATCAGAGATGGAAGGTGAACTGAGTCCCACTGAGCGTGGTAGAGTTGTTTGTGGGTTTTTCAGTGAGCTACAAACTCGTTGATTTTTGATTTGGGGGTTCAGATTCATATCATCTCGAATGAGAGATTATTTTTTATATCCACTGCTATAGGCAAGGGATATTTTCGATTAGAATGGTGTGAGAAATGTCAATGGAGTGGGCAACTCTATTAACAGCAGGTTGTAGACCTAGATCAGGGAGAATAGGGGAAAGATGAAGAAGATGATGAACAATGATTGAACAAAGGAAGAAAATGAAGAACAAAAAAAGAGAGGGAAAGAAGGAGCTCTTAGGCTCTGAGGAACATGGAAGAAAGATGATGTGGAGGTCGAACCCATGGGGCTTCCTACACATCTCCATAGGAGAACTAGGCCATTGTAATTCTTTTCTGCCTCGTTTGATCTGCCGGATAAAGGGGGTAGATTGGATTATTTAATCTATTTTCAGTTCTATCAAGTGTTTGGTAGAGGCTTGTACAATGGGTTGGGCTATTTGTTTGGGTTCAGTAATCAGCTTATAGCAGGATTATACAATCTTACCTAAGAGTCTTGATAATCATATCTACCCCACCAAAAAAAAAAAAATTGAAAAACAACAAAGGGAAAAGAGGAAAAAAAAAAAAAAAGCACTCATTTTTTTTCCTCGTTCATTCTTTCCTTTTCCTTTTTCCTTTTGTTTTTCTATTTTCTTTGCCATTCTAAATATGATTCGCCTTTAAAAAAAATATTACTCAATTTTTTAAATAAAGTTTGTTCTTAACTATTAATTTACTTGCATCTAATTCCTTGTATTTCATTGATTTTTTGACCTTTTTGAGATAATTCAATTCTAAGAGCAAATAAACACTCAATTCTTTTCTTTTCTTTTCTTTTTTTCATTTTTTTAGGGTTTGATGGTTTAACATTTTGGGCAAGATTTAATACTTTCTTGTTTTGCATTATATGAATGTATGAAATTAATTATTCTATTAAAAAATTATGGCTTCTTTTTTATTTTGTTCACTTATCATATTGTGAATCAAATGGGAGATACAATAATAACTCTATTTATTCGGATAGCTATCATGTCTATATCCGACTATATTTTATTCTCACTCTTATCCTATCTAGACAGTCAAATAAGGCATTAGGCTCATAAAGCCATAGAGATTACTTTGCAATGCTCAACTTGCCATCGGCAACAAATTAGTGAACTGAGAGAGGAGGGAATGGAGTTGCCCTTAGGTTTTTCTCTCTTTCTCTCTTCCTGCGGCATTTAGGAGTGCCTCTTTTTTGCAAACTCCTGAAGTTTTGCTTATAAAGGGGACGGGAGGATGTGGCACATCCTCCTTGGGCCTTGGGCCTAACTTCCCCTCCTCCAAGGAGGAAGTGGGACAACCCTTGAGCCATGGGTGCAAAAAGCTTCCCTAAAAGGGTAAGTGGGCCAAAGGCCCAAAAAAAATGATATTCTCTCGAGGAATAGGCCATACGAAGGAAATGGGGCGATTTTCAATTGACTTGGTCAATGAGAGTTCGAAAGTGAGTTTATTTGATTAAAAGGCCGACGATTACCTTCTCGGGAGGAATGAAAAGTGGCATCAACAATCATAAAGAAATTCTGAATAAGAATCAGTAGTTGGATACAATTTCTTTTTATCAAATAAAAATAAATTTATTAATAAATACATTATCTTATAATTTTATAAATGATTTAAATTTTAAATTTAAATAATCTTAGTGCGGGTATAAAAACCAGTTTCATTTAATGGGAGAAATAGATTATACAGTGACAATGGGCGTAAGTTAGGCACATTCCCACCTCTACGGATCCATATGGGTCCCGATTTGTAATTTTTTTTAATTATATGGATTGAAAGAATATGAAAAAATATGAGGGCTTACCAATTTTTATATAATTCATGTTAGTGCACGCCTTTCATTTTAAGGGTGAAAAACACAAATCAGATTAAATCATTCAAATAATCACAGTATGCGTGTCAAAGCTATTGTCATTTTAAGGGTAAGTAGATTATATAGTGTTTGTGTGCCAAAGTTAGGCACATTAAAATTTGAGGTGGAATCTTCTTCAACAAGAGGAGAATCATGTCGGAAGACTTCTCAGCTCTAAGGATGAAAGCCAGGAATCTTAAAAAGCAATGGAATATTAAATAAGCTTCTATTTTTGAGTTTGGAGATCTATAATAAAGAGATTAAGATTTAAAATATTATCCGGGATTTTGAGAATTTTTGGGATATTATTAGGATCTTTAATTTTTGGCATAAAAAAATAAATGGGTTTGCTTAAGGCTGAAGTTATCTGCCCCTATTTGTGGATCTCATGTATTAGGGTTTTGAGTATATTATTACTGATCATTGATTATTATGGTATTTTGCAGCATTCTAAAGGTCTTGTAAACCCTAGAATTAAATGAGATCGTTCAAACAGCACCTTGCTGATTTTGGATCCCTTCTTCCTCTCTTTATTTGCTTTGACTGCTTATTTTCCTGCATTGGTCCGCTCTGGGACCACATAGTTTTATTGAAAATAGTCCCTATCCATTTAAAGTTTTTAACAAAATTACCTTAATTTTTTTTTCCTCTTTCACATAACAGTACATGGAAGGTTTAAAGCGGGACCGGAAGCCATGCCTCGCATTTGGGATATTGATTTGGACTATTGTGGCCTTTCAAGTTTCCAACAAACATTCAACTTAGGATAACAGAGTATTTACCGCTTAGCACAAAGCGGGGAAAAAGAGAAATATAACCATGATCTGTTCAGACATTGGCTGATAGTGGACGAGGCTCACTTCTGAAATCAGTACTGCTGACTGCAACCTGCATTCTGCGGATTAACTTCAAATACAGCTTGGCCTGCATGTGATGCGCAGCATGAAATTGCTTTCCTGCGAGCTTTAAACAAATCAAGCAAGAAAGTGGGGGCTGGGGCTTTTTCCTATCAGCAGTAGAGGGGAATCTAATCAGTGACTCCTTTTATCTTCAAGAGGGTGGAGTCTTGAAATTTTAACCCGCAACGGATCGTCACAAACGAATTATCGACTTATCTACTGACAAAATTCATAAATAGCATCAAATACGCAACTTTTTAATTCTGTTATGCTAACAGGATTGGAACAATGTCAGCCTAGACGTGTGTGATACAATTAATTAGAGCTTAAGAAAGATGGCTAAACGCACGGTGGAAATGGAAATGTCGGTCGAAACTTGGATACAGCACAGCTGTGAGACATTGGGTGATGAGATTCTAAAGTGCACGTCATCATCATAACTTTGCTGAGATTCTAAAGATATGTCGAATCGTTAGTTGTAAAATGGTTTTATAGCTTTTTTGTTACTTTAATTGAACTTTGGAAATGCCTTGTTCTATTTCGAGATACTTGATATGTTCATGCTTTGAGCTTGAATCTCTGTTGTATTGAAAAGATAAGGTGTTCTCAGACTTTACTTAAGAGTTGAACTGGCTTCAATCAAAAGCCTTGAATAAACTCTATTCTCATCTTTGGGTTAACTTTGTAAAAGCTGCCAAGCACATTGCGCGTGAAGCTCTTTCTTGTGGTAGCTGCAGAGGGATGCTAACTCGTCAGTCCAGCTGAAGAATCACATGGAATCCTCGTGTGGAGCATGCTCCAGATAAGGCCATCAGATATATTGCTATGCCCATTTTGGCATTTTCCTCCTTTACCAAACATTCAACATTTCGGGAATTCCAAAGCAAGTGATTCTTTCACGCAGCCATGGGTGATGCCCTACTTGCTTAAACATCACCAAGTCTTAACAAGCAGCTAATCTTGTGGGGTTAACTGAAGAATCAAACCAGGAAGGCTATGTTCTGTACCAATACCCGAAGGTCCAAGTTTTAAGTGGTCTATTTGCTAGATTTCCCGATCTCTCAAAAACCAATTATATCATTTTTCCTAATAGGTTCATTCACAGGGTTTCGTTGCACGTGCTCAAACCACCTTGCACAACATTCCCCTCATCTTGAAGGTCACAAGACTTGCACTCCACTTTAGCTTTGAGGCTTTTGACGTTTTCTTACTGTGTTTTGTGAACATGCTCTGTGTTTTGTGAGCATGCCTAGACAATGAGTAAGCTTTCGGACAATAATGTGTTCGGTAGATTTGGCAGCTGCCCACCAGACCAATCAAATTTGAGCAAGCGAATAAGCACAGTAGCTTATGAAGGCAAAAACATAAAGAGGGAATGAAAGATACGAAGTCCGAGAGTTCTTCCCTTGTAGTTTAGTGATTAATGTTGGAAGTCAATGCCCCACGGGCAGTGCTGGACTGATCTTCGTGGCAAAGAGATTTCATGAATGCTACATATTCCTAATGAACCTTAGAAATGGACAGGTCTTGGAGAGGTCTCTAAACGGATCACATAAATTATTCTTTCAAATGTTCCTTATGTCAACAGCCCAATATGGTAAGCTGCATACTCCCCTCTTCTAGTACTGTTTTGAGTCTCTGCAAGACAGGATTCCACCAAACATCTTAAAAAATAAGGGAGTGTGGGTTCAGGGTTTAATGGTTCCTAACTTTATAAGCCGGTAAGGTGTACATTGTACTTGTGATGGTGATAGAGCGCACTAATTACAGCGATAATGGTTCTTGATTAATTGGTCTCAGTCCAACCCACATGGGAAGAGTGAGAAGACACTTTAGGACACATTGCAGCTCCTGGTTGCCCCCATAAGAGCAGTGGTAAAGGCGTCATTTCAGGTAGAAGAGGGCGGTGTTTGACCTGCGTCTGCGGTTCCCGGGAGCAACAACTACAAGTCAACTTTGGTACTAAAAGCAGTTTGGAAAATGAAGCTGGACTGTGGTGTTTGTTTGGTAGGACCTTCGGTTCCGACCTCCCTTTCTATTATTGGTTCATTGGAGAGAGTTACCATTCCTGAGCACCATTAAATGTGCATTTTGTTCTCTCTCTCTCTCTCTCCCTCTCTTACCTAAACCTCTGGGAGACTTCTCTTCTTCCGTTCCTCTTTCATTGCTTCCCCCTCTGTAACTGAGGAGAGCATAACATGGATAAGCAGCGCCGCAGGAAGCAAGCCAAGGCTCGCACTTGTTCCTCTGAAGGTATGTGTCTTCTTTTCGTCCTTCCACTCTCGCCTCGTAATCCATTTTTTCTCTTGTGGGTTCTTATCAAGTCTTTTTAAAGTGAAACCTCCTCTGCCCCTCTCTTACTCTTCGTTCTGGCAGAGGTGAGTAGCATAGAGTGGGAGTCCATAAAGATGACAGAACAAGAGGAAGATCTCATCTACAGAATGTACAAGCTTGTTGGCGACAGGTAAAAAAACACAATTGTGCATCAGAATTAAAAGCCCTGCAATGTTTCCAACGTTTCCTTTCTACTACTTTCTTTGCTCTTTCCTTTTCCCTGCTGAATGCTCTTGGTCCAGGGAAACAGAGAACCCAAAGGTGAGAAACGAATCCTGTGTATCACAACAACAGAAGAACTATTAGGGTCCTATCTCTTAAACACGCAACTGAGTTTTATCTGACATGATGCAGCATTGATGATACTTGTGTTATAACTAATCCTTATCAATACTCGATTATCTGAAAAATATGACGAGGGTAAATCTGAGATGTGATGGTTTATCATTATTTTGTGAACCTTCCTTAGGTTCACCTCCCATGTATGAATGTCCTCGATGAACCAGGTGCAGCAAGCTACCCTGAATTTTGAGGGGTTCCTTTTTTTTTTTTTTTTTTTAATTCCTGATTCATTAATTTGGCATCCCTTCCAATTCTGAAGATTCCTTCGAGTACACCAGATAGATAATATATTGGCTAATCTAGTCATATTGGGTGATTAGAGAATATGACAAGATGGGGCACCACAACTGACATGCCTCCATTTTATTTTTAACTGCCCCAAATCTGGAAGGCACTCAAGATCCTAAACCTCTTTCTTACGAATAAGATTTTAAAAAAAAAAGAAATTTTGATTCGGTTTTTGTAATGTGAAGGTGGGGATTGATAGCAGGAAGAATCCCAGGGAGAAAAGCAGAGGAGATCGAGAGGTTTTGGATAATGAGACATGAAGAGAGATTTGGCGATCGACTCGAAGATTTCCGCAGATAAAATATATATTTCTCCCTCTCTCTCTCTCTCTCTCTCTCTCTCTCCGTGTTTCAAGGATTCCATTTCTCATCTGTCTTAAACTCTGTTCGCCTTTGGCACATGGGCTCTCTCTTCTTTTTTTTTTTTTTCTCATTAATTTATTTTTTGGTGATTATTTGAATTTGGCTCATTCTTTATTGTTGTCCCTCGCTTTGTCCCACACTCCCACGCACATAATAAATCAAGGGACCCCAAATTGCTGCATCGACGCATACGTATGGGGCGGGACCACTAGCATGAAAGAGTCCCCACCCGCCCCATCTGAATGGGTCGACGGGGGATTATGTCGATGCCCTCAGACTCCTCCATCAACTAATTTCCTTTGGCATTATGGTGGGTTTAGTTGAGGTTCTTGTCATTTTTAATCTTTTGATTAGCATCGACAAGGCAAACCGAGGTGAACCCACCCATGAGATAATTCAGTCCAATTAGTCCGTAAAATAATTTTAGCTCATTTTTGGGACAGTTTGACTTCGACCCGCCTAATCCATTCATGTGTCAAGATAAGATATATATATATATATTTTTACATATTTTTGGGCTCAAATTAGTTTGTTTCCTTTTTTTCTTTGCTAAATAAATTAATCCGACCCAACTTCCATACAAAATAGTTTTAGCCTTGTCATGTTGACCCACTTGCCACCCGTCCAACCTTTGTCCGGCCGCTTACTTGTAATATAATACGATCCGATCCATTCATTAAAAATGGTAACCCACCATTGCCTGACCCTTATTGATCCACTCATAACCTACCCAATTGCCGCTTCTATTTTCAATATGCTTCCTCTTTCGAGCTTGTGGTAACCTCAAATATGGATAATTAATAACTTATTTTACACAAAAATATGTGTAAAATGCTCGAAAGGCCAAGACTCCTTCAGTGGGCACTTCCCTTCTTGGCGCCTTTTGGTTGCCCTAAGTAGCCCACAAAACTCTGCTATTTTTATAATAAAAGAAAAATTGCACAGATGAAAAGATTTCAAATAATTGGGAGACTTGTAAAGTTTTACATAATTTTATGTTTTTTAGGATTTAGGAAAGTGCCATAACAAGTGGAACTGTTGAAGGATTTACTTAGGATGTTTTTCTTTTTTCTAATATTTTTTTTTCATATAAATGAAAGTTCTAAAAACCCTCACATTTTATGAAAGTTAAAAACCCTCTTTTAAATTTTTATGATCTTTTAATTTGTACGATTAAAATATTAAAATAGCAAAGCTTTATCAACCAACCTGAGTGAAGAGCAGCCCAATAGAGGGTCCAAACCCTAAAATGTAGCAACAGATTTATTCGCTCAATGATCGGTTTCATAAAATTGGATGGTTGATTGGCGTGCTTGTATTCCAACTTTGCTCTTACCATGTATGTTTGGTTTAATGAAATTAAGAAAAACATGATTCAAACAATCCCGAATATGTACTTTTTTTAATTATTATTATCACGAACGAAGCTAATAGCAAGAACGGGAAACAAAAATTATTCCAACGTTCAACCAAACAATCAAGATTTCAAATTTAATAATTGTGGCTACGTGTATTCCACGCATAAAATTTTGGGCATTTGGTCTCTCCATCTGAACAAAATGGTCCCTCATAGTGCAATTTAATTCCCTAAGGTTAAAGCAACTGGAGGAAAAAGGTACACACGGTACCCTGCCAAAGAGACGAGAGCTGCATGTACACTTGCTATTATGCACAGTTTTTTGTCTTTGGTTGATGGTTTTGGTACAAAATTTATGGTTTTGGTACACAATTTATGCTTCCAAGTGAATATACCCACTCGGATGGGGATAGAATTGTGAGGATTTTGAGCAGGCCCGCAATCATACCCAATCTACTCATATGATAGTTTGATTTGACCGCACTCACCCATAATTTTGACCTATCTATCTTGACCGGTAAAACCCCCCCTTAACCCGTCAAATTATCATTCTTAATCCTATTTTTAACATTTTTCAGATTTAAAATTAGAATTATTGTTAAAAATTATATTGTTTATGAAAATATCAAAAGATATATAAGTTTTGGTGAAAATAACTAACTAAAATTACATCATTCTCTTTTGAAGTTTTAATAAAATCATGGAATTTTTATTGTTGCATGCTCCCTCTTAAATTTACAAATTGCGATCAATATACCAGTTTTTGTTAATTATTGATAATTTCTCATTAATCTTTTCAACTTTTGCCCACTCATTCTCTATTATACTCCACTCACTCATAATTTTGACCTATTTATCTTGACTGGTGACCCCCCCAAAAAAACCCATCAAATTGTCATTTTTAATCAGGTTTTTAACATTTTTCATATTTAAATTATAATTATTGTTAAATATTATATTGTTTATGAAAATAGAAAAAGGTATATAACTTGTACCACTAATATGAATCGTTGACCCATCAACCCACTCGACCCATTGATAATCTTTGCCTCTTCTTGACCCACCGATCTTAATCCTAATTTGCCTACAACCCGTTCGACCTGTCCATTTGCTGCCTATAATTTCAAGTACTATGATTGTCCATCTCTTTTCATACGGATCCTAAATATAACATTACAAGAAAGGCTTGCAATAGCAACGGCCTTTTAGTGACGACAATCCGTCGTTATTAATTACTTATAGTGACGAAGAGGTTTTTGTGACTAAAATAATAAATAGTATTTGTGACGGATTATCGGTAGCTAATAAACAAATATCCGTAGCTTTTTTGTATCTTTTAACGACGGAATATAGGTCTGTTGCTATTATGTTGGTAGGAAGAGACTTTGATCCCATCAAAATAATAGCGATGGATTATCCATTGCTATATTATTCATGTTATATTTAGCGATGGAAATGGACGCTGATGAATTAATATCCGTCGCAACCTTAATAAATGAGCGGAGCTTATAAGCCAAATAAATAGTGATCAAAATTGAATCCAATTAATAAAAATATCTAGCTAAAATTACATTATTCTCTTTTGAAGTTTTAATAAAATCACGGAGTTTTTATTGTTGCATTTTCCCTCTTAAATTTACAAATTATGATCAATATACTAGTTTTTGTTAAGTATTGATAATTTCTCATTGGTCTTTTCAACTTTTGCCCACTCCTCTCTATATTGTATCCCTCTCCTGGTCCTCTTTGTCTCCTATCACTATATTGTAAACGAATTAGGAAACAAAATAAATAAAAGCAGTCCAAAGCATGGAGAAATTGTTATTGAAGGGCACATCGAGTATATATTTAAAGTTTACAGGGTTAAATGCAACAATTGTAACTCCGAGAAGCATCTTGAGATTTTGTTGAAACTCCAAGGAGAATTGGTATAATTTTCCTAAACATTTAACATCACTTTAGTTGTATTATTATTATTATTATTATTATTTGAATACAAAGGATGTTAAAACCGGAGGAATATAGAATGGAAGATTGTTTCACCATTTGACATAGTGAAAGCTCTAATCCCTGCATAATAAGGAGGTAGATCACTACTAGTTGAGTTAACATGTGCCAATGATCACTTTAAATTTCATAGACTTACAAAATACCAACCAAATATATATCAAGTCAATGTGTTCGTCTTTTCGCTAATGCATGAGATGAGCGTCCTCTCTCCTAGTCTGCAAGATGCTGGAGAATTGTCTTAGATCACACTAAGTTAAAAGTATATTCTTGTGTCCAATATCTAAATTAGACTAGACACTCACACCACTATAAAAACGAGTGCCTCAAAGAAAAAAACAAAAAAAACAATGAGCTTTCATGTACAGAGGTTGAATAAGACTGATAAAGCTCGAGCTCTGAATCATTATCGTGCATGCATCTCATAATAAATTAGAGAGATGCATAAAGTTCATTCAACTGTTTGCCAATTATTGTAGCAAAGAGAAAGAGCCGCAATCGACTGGCGCGACTTTGCAAGAACACAAAGGAGGGCTCAACGGCGGACCACCCCAAAGACACGGTCGACTGTTTGGGATGCATATTGGTAAAATGGCGACGGTGATGATTAGAAAAAAATAAAAGTGCTTTTGTTTTCAGATTTAGATTTTTGAAAAAACAGTTTTTTTTTTCTCCAGAATTTACGAATTGAATCAAATCATAAATGAGCCACGGGATTCATAATAGAAAATGATGTGCTTTTCCACACGAATCATTTTAGGGGTGAATTGAATCGGATTGTGACTCATATGATTGTAACAATCATGCTCTTTATATTTATTTTCAGTAATTAAAACTGAATAGGAAAATAAAAAAGATAATTAAGAGTCTCAATTAAAATGCCTAGTTGAATTGGCCCATTGTGTAACTGTGGTGGTAAAATTGCACCACTTGAAACACTAGTGATCTAATGGGTTTGTTGGGGGGAGGTCCTCTGCTAGGCACCAAGTTCTCCAAAAAAAAAAAGAAAAAAATCGAGCTTTGTTTCGAAAATTTAACAGTGAGAATTGAAAGAACATTAAATATCTATGCACCTATAAAGTTTCGTACAATTTGGAGATCTATGGACCCTTGCATCTATACGATATAAATTGGAAAATATTTTATAAAAATGATAGTTTAAGTGTTAATATTTTTATTCGTTTTATCCCATATATTTTTATTTATACATATATTTTCAAATATTCTTTCAATTTTTGTGGTTAAATTTTCAAAATAAAACATGAATCACGAGGCAAATTATTTTAGCCCGTGCATACCCTAAAACACAACATTATGTTCTGCGGCCGCTGAAACCCAAAAGAGAAGAACGGGGGTAGCGAATTCACCCTTTGTGGTGGGTAGATGCACCTAGAAAATAACCATGCAAAACCAATCCATATAATGCACTCTAATTGAAATTAAAGTAAACACATATTACTCATAACTCAAGGTTTAGTTCTTAAGCGAATTGGGCAATTGCACTTTAATCCTTCAGTTATTGGGTTAACCCATCTTTAAGTTTGCTGCAAATGAGTAGCGAGAATTTCTTGGACACTACAAGAATGCATCAAATAGGTGATGGATTTTTGGTGATGGTCAAGAAAACCATTGCTTTTGAGCCCTTATAGATGACGGTTTTTCAAAGTGTCTCCTAAACTTTTTTTTACGGATGATGAACCTCCACATTCTTTAAGCACGAGATTTTGAGTCAATTTCCCATTGTTCTCATATTTTAATGTATAAGCGATTGTGATATCATAATCCCACATCAGAAAGTGTAGGGATTATGAGTGATATTTCTGTTTAAGCCTATGATCCCAACATTACATTCTTGGCTAGTCCCTTCGGGTGAAGACTTGCCTTGTGGTGGAGCCATGGTTCAGGGTGTTACAAAATGGTATCAAAGTTTACACCGGCCAAAATCGTGGAACAAAGATATTTCACTAAGTGACACCACAAAGTGCTACACCAATGAGGGTGGGAGTCACCTCTTGAATTCACATCTCATAGTGATGTGCTTGTAATGAAACTGACTATGTTATAGTACAATAAAGACGTCGCGTATTTAAGTGGGGGAGATCGCGATACCCCAATCCCACATCGAAAAGCGTGAAAATTGTGAATATAATATTTAAGTTCAAGTTTATGATTTTAAGAGTACCTTCTAAGTTAGCCCATTTGCCTTATGGGGGCCATGGTTAGGGGTGTCTTAGTGATAGTCCTTCAAAGTTGTCACATTTTATGTTTTATAAGTAACACCATTTTAAAGCCATCGCCTAAACTATATGAATAAATTAGTATAGAAGACCAATGTTGTTACTTATTTTGTTGTATATAAATTAGTATAGGTTACCTTCATCTAATGGTGTCCTCTATTATAATGTATAGTGATGGTTGCCAAAAGTGGTCACTTATTATGTTGTATCTAAATTAGCATAGGTAATGGTAACTCACCCAATTATAATGTATAGGAAACAATTCCTTACAGCCGTCACTTATTATGGCACATCTAAATTAGTATCAGTAACAGTCACTCAATGTTGTCTCCTATTATAATATATAAGAGATAGTTCCCAGCATTCATCAATTATTATGACACATCTAAATTAGTATAATTGACGGTTGTCCAATGTTATCAGTTATGTTATATCCGAATTAGTACACGTGATGGTCGCCTAATGTTGTCCCCACAGCCGTCACCTTAGCTCCATGCCCAATTACTTACAATACTGCATAGGTGACAGTCCACCAAAGCCATCGCCTATTACTCCATATCATGATCAACGGCCTTGGTTGATTGTGTCCGGCCACTCAATTCAGACTTAACATCATTGGATCGATGTTTATGGTATAAATTTTAAAATAACTCATGAAAAAAAAAAAATCAACCAAGCAAGCATCCTTGAATGATTATGTGCTGACGTTTAACTTGAACTTAAACCATTAAATTGATGTCATCTTTTAGAGATTTGCTACCTATAATTAACAAGTGATTCATAAAGAAGCAATCTTTAGATAATTGTGTATAATTATTAGTATTCTGAAAATGACACTTTGTTGAACAAATTCGTCATCATCTATCCTTTAGACTAATTAAATCACTCAACCCAAAATGCTTGTCAATAAAAATATCCAAGCATATAGATTCCTTTATCTATGATGGAAGCGAGCATTTCGTCATTTAAGTTCCTGTATAACTTTTTGATATCAATTTTTTAAATTTAAACTTTATTATTTGAGTAAGGATGGAAAAACTAGATGTCATATAAATTTTCATACAATTTTATCTTGTATTAAGCTTTTTTGTATATTACGATCTACTAAGAGATAAAACCTAGTTATGAGTTTTGTATATTTAGGTCCTAATGGATGAAACATTTATAGATAACGAAATCATATGAAAATTGACATTACTTATTACTTTTTTCATGCTCACTCAATTCATATGGTTCAAATTTGAAAATTGGACATCAGCCATTTTTTTTGAGGTGACTCAATACATAGTAGATTCATGAAGCCCCCCAAAAGATTCAAATCCATCCTACTCCAATCCTAAAGACAAAATTCAGTTTCCCTCTCATCCACGTGAAAATTTATAAGATTTCCACTTTATTAATTGAATGAATATGGAAAGACAATATATCATGCAAATTTTTATACAATTTCATCGCGTATTAGGTATCTATCTATATTACAAACAATAAAGTGATGTAAACCAATTATCTACCTTGCATGTTTGGGCTAGAATGGATACAAAACGAAATTGTATGAAAATTTTCATTACTTACTATTTTTTCATACTCATTCAATTCACAAGGTTGAAATTTAAAATTTGGACATTAAACATTCATTTTAGGTTGACACAATGCATAGTAGATTCACGAAGCCCCCAAAAATATTTTAATTTCCCTCCCACTCCAAGCCCAAAAACAAAATCCAATTTTCCTCCCGTCTATGTGAAATTTATTAAAATTCATATTATAGGTGATCGTACCGTTACCTTTTCCTTTAAAAATTTAGACTATAGGTGATGGTATTTGAACACTATCACTTATTCCTTTAAAAGTTTAGACCATAGATGATGGTCTATAGGTCCGGACATGGAGATAAATTTATGAGTATGCCTCCATGTCTTAGAAAGAAATTTAATTAAAATATTACGAGCTTTTCTAACCTCGGGAGCACATCCTAACAATAGTTTCTTTTTTTTGGAATGTTCATATTTTTAATATATTAATTCAATCAGTCTTTCTAAATTTCAATGCATTAAAACGTCGAACATTTCTATAATTACATCATTGATATGTTGTGCAGTAGTTAGAAAAACTCAAATATTACTAGCATTGTAGTTGAAAGATTACTAGCAGTGCAAAAGGTAATATCACCTTCATATCCTAAAGTGAAATCATAAATAAATTGAGATGGTTGAAACAATTTATATTTATGTCGACATAAACATAGCGACACATTCACCAAAAAACAAAAAAAAATACACGTAGTGAGACATTTTTTCTATATAAAAGGGATATGCTCTAAGGGACACCTCTTGAAATCCGGCATTTCTAAGCACACAATTTAATGAATATAAATGTAAATTTGATCATATAGTCCGTAAGTTTTACTTGTAATCTATTTTTAATCGATCGAGCACATGTAGATGATCTTTTGTTGCCATACGTGCCGCCGTAGCCCGCCAATTGAAGTTCTCAAACCCTAGGGGGGGTTGTTGGATCCATATAATATCTATTTGAAACTATATTGTGGGCCTTGCTCATATTCTCTAAAAGAGCAAACTTTCCTTCAAATTGTACCCACCTAATGTTGGTTGGGCTAGGCCCTGTGGACAACTTAATAGTGAAAATCGGGAAAAAGGAACTGGAGAGAATAATCAAGACCATATTCCTAACCTAGAGAGGCACCAATCAGTTAAGCTAATACTTATCGATAGTTCCAATTATAGTTTTAAGAGGAAGGGTGCACCTGCTGCTGAACCAAAATCTATGGCATTAGTCAGACTACTATTCAAATCCTTTAAACCATATAGTAATCCAAGCATCACGATTTGACTTAATTTATCTAATTTATGTGCATATAAATTAACATAAATAAAAAATGAATTTTATTATTATTTTATCAGCACGAAAAAATCCTGGGACTTGGAGAATGAATTTACATGGATGAAGCTAATAGGTTTATTGATAGAACCCTGGTCAAAACTTGGTTTGGGTTAGTCAAAAGATTTAGTTTTGCAAAATCGATCCCCTTTATGTATTTGCAAACCTAACTTTTGCAAGCAAATACATCGAGCTATGTTTGCAGGTTTTTTGGGTGAGTTGCAAACTCCTCAAATTCTGATTTGGGGGTTCATTGTCCATGCCATCTTGAATGGGAGATGATTCTTCATCCAATGCTATCGGCAAGGAACACCTTCGATTAAGATTGTGTGATGAATGTCAATCTAATAGGTGACTTCATTGATAGAGGGCTAAAGACCCAGATTTGGAAAATAGGGGAAAGATGAAGAAGATGATGAACAATGGAAAATAAAAGGGCCATGGACCCAGAAAAATGGAGGAAACAGGGACTATTGTGGGAGGAACATGGAAAAAGGATGGTGGGGAGGCTGAACCCATGAGGCTTCTTACATATCTCCATAAGAGAATTGGGCCATTGTAGCTCTTTTTAGGCTTATAATGCTTGGAGGTTACTGGTGTAGTGCTCACCTTGCCATAGACAGTGAATTAGTGAAGGTAAGGGAGGAGGAAATGGAGTTGTCTTAGGCTCTGGTTCCCTATCTCTCTCTTCGGGAGGTTGTTAAGAGTGTCTCCTGTTGTAAAACCCTAGAGTTTTGCTTATAAAATCGTCCTGAGCCTTAGGCCCAACATTCCCTCCTACAAAAAGGGAATAGAAAAACTCTAAAAGGGTGATAACCCATATTCTGTGGACCCAAAAGATTTCTCACGAAGGGATTGAGCAATGGGCTCAAATGGATGGGCCACAAGAAGGGCTACTTGTTATGAAATGAGACATGGGATCAAGAAAATGTTAAACTCCTTACAGGTTGAGCTATGGGCTCAAACATGTTATACCCCTTTAGCGGTGGAGCCATAGGCTCGAAAATGTTATGCCCCTTTAGGGGTGGAGTCATAGACTGATAAATGTTGTTACTCTACGTTGACTTGGTTCACGAGAATCCGAACATTTATTAGAAGCGAAAAAATGTTAATTTCCCCTTAGGGCATGACAAGTGATGTCATCAAGTCATAAAACTAAATTTTGAGTGGTGATCAAGCATATACCAAACAACTTGGATCAATACTCTCACTAATTTACTTATTGAAGTATTCAAGTTCACTTGAGGGGAAGGGTGCCGGGGATGGCCATCCCTGTATTCGTTACACGGCATATGAACATGTGCAATGCTTACCATAAATTCAACACCTATATATCAAGATCATAAATCAAATTAAAGACATCAGGATCATAAATCAAATTAACGTGGAATAATCACACCCTAAAACTAACTACTGATGGTTAGTAGGTTAAAATTTTGTACTTCGGACAAAACAAAAATCAAACCCCTCAACAACACCCAAAATAATTTGGAATTTAAGGATGCAAATTCACATCAAATTTATGGGCGCACGTGTGGAGAATTTAAGCATTACCCTTGAAGCAAAAACCTCACTTTTTTTTTTTTTTTTTTTGGAGTTTCCATCAAAACTTTTAACGAGGCTTAGGCCCTTGCTTGCCTGTCGCCCTGGGGATGCGTCCCTACCTTTTCGTTGCTTTATAATGTTATTCTCCTTTATTGATGATGATAATTTCTTTTCACAAGTAAAAGAAAATGCTTAATGTGGCTGAAAACTTTCTGTTCAATCTTTTCTCTGAATTAAATTCTCCTTGAAATTTCCATGACCCAAAACCCTGAAGCTCCAAAAAGTTGGCCCATCATAGGCCTTGAAGCCGAGTGGAAATTTAGAGCAAACTTACACACAACGCATTAATAGTGTCCGCGTCAAGCCAAAAACACTGTTTGTGTGTTTGTTTTCCCCCTAATTGACCAAGTACACAGAATTATGTCTGAAAAAAAAGAACTTTCCAAAAGGCAAAAGCATAGAAAATGCGACAGATCCACACGCTTAACCGCGTGGAAACATGGTCACATTTGTGTAGAGCCTAGAGAGGGAAAATTGAACCAGCATTCCCATGTCCTACCATGTCCCAATACACCCATTTGAGGGACAATCACGTTGAAGTTTCTCAGGAATTTTACACCTTAGGGTTGATCGAAGTCCGAGGGTTCTCATCTTGAAAGGATCTATTTCAGGTGACTTGAAATACGTGTAGCGATATTTAAACCAGAATCATGATAGAGTACTTGCTCTAGTACCATGATCTATCGTTTGTCTAAAGACTGGTATTTAGCATATGGTGAGGGGGATCGTGATTTCCATAGGTGAGATAACATTCTCAACAAGGGTTTATAGAATTTGTTTATATATTGTTATGGACAGTTAGACATTAAAAAACTAGAGAAAACCTACCTTATGTTTTATTTTTTATGAGGGACCTATGAACACTTCTTTTTTATTGCAAGTATCAGATAAATTAGAATTCTCAAATAAAATAAAATCTAAAGTTTTTTATTATCAGGAGTCTTGCATGTTCGTGTCTCGTTGGGGAGAACCCAAGAATTATCTTTCGGAAAACCTTTATGCACGTGGAGATGGGACTCTATTCATGTGATCCTCACCAAATACCACATTGGAGGAGGTGGGAAATCCTTCACACACATTTGTATTTAATAAATAAATAAAAGAGAAAATGTCCACGCACAAGTTTTTTAATAAGAACAAATATTGGATCCTTGACAAATTTCATATGATGGAATCATTAAATGGGAGAAAATCTAGATGGGTAGCTGATTAAAAAGAAAAAGAAATAAAGAAAAGCTAGTTTTCAAATTCAAATGCTCTAGTAGTTCGTGTCAAAAAGATATACCCTTGGATCTTTTCGAGTAATTAGCATTGGGATTTATCAAAATTCACAATTCAGTTTTGGCCAATTTTTCAAAGAGTATTTGTGATATCTAAGGAAGCTTTAAACGTGCGAAAAAATTCTTTTTTAAAAAAAATAAAAAGCCTTGCCCTAAAAGTAATTAAAATAAGTAGAGCATACCTAGCTACTGAAAATAACGTGTACTTTTGAATTTCAAGAGTACTTTGGATTTTTTTATTAGTTGTTCCAGACAAGTTTAGGTGGGAGAATTTCTAATTTATATTAAATTAACTTGTTAAAAGAGTTCAAGGCATGTTAATTTGTGAATCGTCTCCCCTGCTGGACATTTCCGTATTGCAATTTTGTGATTTAAACCATAAAGATTAACTGAACCTGCAAAAATTAAGCAGGTTCTCAAATTTTCATATGATTGGATGGTGTTGAAGGGTGTCATGTATAGAGAAACAATCATAAATATATGAACTATTTAAGAATTTACTTAGAAATTTTTTCTCCAGAGATGAAAGTCCTAAACTCCACTAAACTGTATGAAAATTTGTAAACCCGCTTAATTCTCTACGATCTCTTCATACGTACAGTTATTATTTCAAAATAGTGAAGTTTCGTAGGCTAGTTAGGCGCCCAGTACCAAAACATCCAGCAGGAGAGCCGACTCCGTTAATAATTTGGGATGCTATTGTAATTTACACTTGTTACTCCACCCACAATTACCATAAAGCCGGAGCTTACCTGGGAAATTCTAAGAATATAAATAATTTACTAAGATTATTCAAACAATTTTTTTTTATCAGAATTTTTTTTTTGAATTTTTTCTTCTCTAACATGATTCATGCTCAAAATTCAAACGTAACGGCTGGTTTATAGCACTTGCGTCATTGCAGACGCGTGCTAAGAGTCATTCCCAATGGAGGATAATCATTAAATATTTTTATTTTTAATAATTCATGTTAGGTAATTGAGGTGAATATATAATTAGTTGTTTTATTTTTTATCACAAAATGCTGAACCACCATTTGCATTTTATTTTGAAGCTACAGTTACGGAATCCATGAATAATTAAAAGAAGGGTACCGTGGTTTCATTCTTGAAATTTCAAAAAGAAATTAGCAATCAGGAACATGGTTACATTATATAGAGGGTAAGTTTGGATTGAGGGAGGTAAAACGAATCCCTCCCCATCATTTGGTTTTTACATTTCAACTGAGTGATCATACTCTTGATTGATTCGATAGGGAGGGGGGAGGGGAAGAAAAGCTTAATTAGACTTCGTTTGATTTTATTCTTATTTTCATGTCCTTGTTCCTGAATTTTATTTCCATTTTTCATTGTTATTGTTTTCATGTTTCTTTTCTCGTTAGCAACATGAAAAATTTTTGGTTTGCACACATTCTCATTTCTCATCCGGTAAGGTCCGTTGATGGTGGTCAATGTTAGTGAGGGTACTTGAGTGGAGGAGGCGGAGAAATAGTATTCTAAAAACTTTGAAAACCTTTGGGGGTGACCACCATTTTTTATTTTTTAATCCCACATTTGGCGAGGCCCGATTTAGTTTTGTTCACATTTGTTCTTGTTCCTAGGATTCTTTTCCTGCGTCCAATTGTTCTTATTTTCATATTTTCATGCCTTTTTGGACAAGGTTTGGCGGCCGTGACCAAGGTCTAGTCGCGATAGGACGCCATTGCCGATGGTAGTGAGGGGACTCAAGTTGAGGAGGGAGAGAAATAGTGTGCTCAGAACTTGGGAATTCCGGGAGTGACATCTTGTTAGTTCTCAAATATTTTTGGAACAATCTCTGAATTTACAAAGCATATAAATACAGACTCTAAATACAGAAAACACAAACGAAACCAAATGGACCCTTAATTGTGATGAAGTATCAACTATACCCCTCAAAAGGATGTTGTCTAACTAGTATACTATAACTAATTTCCTAAAAAACCGAAAAATGTTTGTAATCTTATGAAGGAAAGGCGCCAAGACCATTTTTTTTTCTTTTATAATAAATAACCAGGAGCCAACGTCTGGGCATTACACTTGAGACAATTAGAACACCAATTAATTATTCGGTGGGGTAATAGAAGGCCCTGCGTTCATAGGGGAACTATAGGGGTATTAAATTTCCCTCATTCACTTTCCCCTCCTTATAAAGTTGATTCAAACGGAATAATAAAGGTAGAGGAAAGCACGAGTATTTCTAGAACTAAGACGAAGCACATCAAGGGAGCAGTGCATTTATAATCGAACAGACTGACATCTCTATTATTCCTTTTTTGAGAACGACAGTGTCATGCGCGCCAACTATGTCTACTAATCTCTGTGGAGGACTACACCTTTTCCTTACAGCTTCCCAGTGAATTGAACCCTACATGCGTATAATATACTGAGCCGTTATATATGGTTCAAACACGTTAACTTAGAGTTGGAGGAGTCGCTCACAACAATCAAATAAAGAATCAAACTTAAATCCTCCTCGGAGAGGAAAGCTCATGAATGCCAACCTTCTGTTATCTCTATTACTGCATTCAAAAGAAACCAAAAAAGAAAACATTATGTTTTTGGCTCAATTCTATTCCAACCACATGAATAAAGATGATATTAGATTACAGGAAAATGATTGAAATGATGAAACATGGTGGATAACGCGGAAGAAGGTTCGAAAATTCTTAGTCTTTTCTTCCCCCCAAGTGGCCCCTCCTCCACCCACCCCTCATAACTATGCATTCTTCCATCTCTGAATATTTCCTAGGTTTCAACCGTTTCCTTGCTTCCTTCTTTTCCCATCCCAAAACAAATAGTGAAAGTGATGGAATAAGGTGCTTGGACTAGTCAGCACTTGCACCCTTCTTCACTCACCTTTCTCAACCAAAAAAAAAAAAAGAAGGAAAAAAGGGGAAAAAAACTAAATAACTAATCATATCACGCCTGATTACTAGAGTTTGGATCCAAATTCCGTTGTTCTGATAAGAATTTTAGGATTTATACGAGAATGGAGTTTGCTTATTTTAGAATTTTTTTTCTTTAAAACTAGATAGTTCTAGGACTAGACTCCAGTAATTTCCTAAGGGTCTATTTGGTGCGTGGAATTTGTTCGAAATATACTTAAAAATGTCACATTTCAGCATTTGGTACAACTCTAAAATGTTGAATTTTAGAAATGTCAAATTCTAGGAATGTCACATGCTTGAAAAATAGGGACCTAACATTCCCGAGTTGAGATATGGGAATGTGAGATTGCGGGTAGGACGAAATGTGCACATGATAGAAAGTCTGAACTACCCATTAATGGACAAAATTCCCAATTATTTACATAACTTATATAACCATAATAATTATAATAATGATAATTAAAAAATAATGGAAATAAAAATTTATAAATAAATTTAGAAGTTCGTTATCAAATTATATGAATTCTATTTTTAGTTAGCATATGTTTTAATTAAATTATCTATTCTTCATGAAGAAAAATAGATAAAACTCTATATTCAATCTCACTCTTTCATATAAATATTTTTTCATATTTTAAGTAATGAATATATATTTTTTTAGTAAAAAGGTACTAATGGAAAAGTCGTTATGATAATGTTATATTCCTGAAATCTAGTTGTTCATACCAAATATGATAATATGACATTCCAAAGAATTTGACTAAGTTTACTAAACATATAAATGTCGTATTCCAGATATTAATATGATGTCGAGTATGAATGTGAGATTTCTTAAATAAAACGATGGCTATTGAAAACTTTTCCTTTTCATCAGTCCGAATAAAAGAGAGTGGTCCATGTGGGAAAGAGACAAGCCCCATTTCTGCAGTCAAAAACCCCCCATCTTTTCCTCCTCCCTTTTCCTTTCCTATATCATCCTCCCCACCTTCCTCCCCTCATTGTTCACCAACAAATCATTTTCCCAACTTTCATGCAAACTTTATTACAGCCTCTCCCACTCCCTTTCTTTTTTTCACATTCCCCCTTTCCCTTCTCTATTTCTACATAGCCTATTTCCCCACATTCCCAGAACTCCCCTCTTTCCATTGGTTTGCCTTATACTATTCATTTCCTCCTCCACTTGACAACCCAATTTGATTTCATTAGCCTCCCCCTTTGTTTTCACTAGCTATGCACCCTAATGTTCCCCTTCCATTCCCAAGGAATCACAGCTTATAAACCGTTCTTCTACTATTTTACAAACCATTTGTGTTTGTCATTGCTTGTGGGGTTAATTAACTTCAGGACGGATAAGCCAATGGAGTGCGAGAAGAGGACTCTCATCAACGAGCTAACCCAAGGGTTGGAGCTAGCGAAGCAGCTTGGGAGCCATCTCCAACCGTCATCGTCGATCGAAACGCGCGAATCCTTAGTGAAGAGGATCCTCTCTTCCTATGACAAAGCACTCAAGCTTCTCAAATGCAACGAATTAGACTGTTCCAACGGCCACGGCACCGCGGATTCCCCTCCTTCCCTCGCCGGAAGTAGCCCGCGGAGCGACGGTTCCGACCGGGACGTTAAGGACCAGTATCAGAAAGAAGTCTTTAAAAAGAGGTGAACACATTTTAGGACCCTTTTTGCTGCTTAATCTCTCTCTCTCCCTCTCTCTCTCTTTTCCTAATTAATTAGGGGCTAATTGAGCTTTGGGGACTTGATTGGGACACTGGGTTGCAGAAAGACACAGCCACAGTGGACCGAACATGTTCAAATTTGTGGGGGAGGTGGCTTTGAAGGGCCACTTGATGATGGTTTCAGCTGGAGAAAATATGGACAGAAAGAAATTCTTGGAGCTAATTTTCCAAGGTGAGCTTTTTTCATTCTTACTCGTTTGATAAATAAGTACAAAAATTCTTTGAATAATAATATCCAGCTTTGAAATAGGACGAAGAGTCTTTGGAACTGAGGCCACCCTCTTGTGCAGGGAAAACTGAAAATTGCCTTTATGGATTCATGCATTTAGGCCACACACAGAATCTTAGGCCTAGAATTTGATTCATGGAGCTTTGATTGATTGTGACAATTGAGAGCTCTCTTAATTTTCAGATTTTAAGTTATTCACTGAACAGAATTTAGCCCTGTTTCTTTTTTCTTTTTCTTTTTTTTTTTTGGTTCCCTTTCTGTGTCATGGACTTGGTGTTGGAGACTTCCTCCTTGTGCTCCGTACCCGAACATGCAAAAAAATAAATAAGTAAATAACAGTAAAAAAAAAAGAAGAAGGAAAGAGGTAAAAAATAATTACAGCTATTCTTTTCCATCAACTCGTTTTTACCTTGCAATGATGTGGCCCCGTCCACTCCCCATTTTTGTCAAAATAAAAAGCCGAGCAATTTGGCTTTGGTTCACACTTACAGCAATACATTCACTTGTCTAGGCCATAATAATACGAGCTCTATTTTTCAAACCTTAAAATAATTAACGTACCCATCTTTAATTTACCTGCTATTGTCATTATGATCTCTTGTAAATGAAGTTTAAGCGGGTCTTTAGCTCAGATCTTAATCTTGGTATTCATATTTTTCTAAAGTCGAGATGAATTTGGTATTTACTTTAACAAACAATAAAAAATAAAATTGAAAATTTAATTAGAAGGTTCATTTTGAAGTCCCTGCAAATTCCTTTTTTTTTAATTTTAATTTGACCCTTTTTCTTTTTTCGTTTTTCTTTTTTTATGGGGGGAGTGGTGGGGCTAATTATAATTGTTGGAATTTACAGAGGGTACTACAGATGCAGTCACCGCCACGTACAAGGGTGTTTGGCTACAAAGCAAGTCCAGAGATCGGACGAGGATCCATCTATCCTCGAGATAACCTATAGGGGAAGACACACCTGTGCCCAAACATCCTATTTGACCGCCCCGACGACCACGGTGGCGCCGCCCGAGAAAGAACCGAAGAAGGAAACCGTCGATCAGCAACAGAAGCAGCAACCGGAGGAAATCATGCTGAATTTCAAGCTCAAGACGGAGGAATTCGAGACGAAGGACCAGATTTTCCCATCCTACTCTTTCTCCGGGGAGGATTACGCCCTTCCTCAGTCGGTCGCGGGGAACGCCATGATCGGCGGATTCTCGCCGGCGTTCGTGTCTTCGGCGAACTCCGAGTCGGACTACTTCATGAATCGGGTCCCTTTGCGGGGAGTAGAGTCGGATCTCGCCGAGATAATCTCGGATCCGGCTTCCGTCACCGATTCTCCGATCAGGGGATTGGATTTCTCGCTGGATCCGGTGGACCTCGACCCCAATTTCTCGCTTGACGCTCTAGAGTTCTTCTCGTAGAGGAGTTACAATTTCTCGTCTCGGCAAAAAAAAAAGAAGAAAGTAAATCGGGAAAGTGGGGGGAAAAATTACTTTCGGGAAATGGTTGTTTAACATTTTTGCTCTTCCTGAAAACCGAAATTGCAGGAAAAAGCAAAAAATAATGTTAGGTAACTGCGATGATGCCTTTTCTCAGATTTAGTGTTTTTTTTTTTTCAAATCTTGGAAAATAATCTATTTCACTCTTTTTCTTTTTTTTTTTTTCCAAATCTTGCATTTTTAAGAATCATAATGTTTTAGGGAAGGTTGAATGAATTTTCTGTCACGTAAAGTATTGAACGGTACACGTTAACTCAGCCAGAATCATCATAGATTATTAATGTGTTCATTCTATTATCGTGAAAATATTCCCCACGGCACACCCAGAATATGGGGCCAGAAATTGCGGCGATTCGCTTTTTCTGTAACAAAAAATAAAAGTAATAAGCTGTGATAGTAATAATAATGGTATCAATAATATTTTGTGTATCATCAGCTTATTTAGTTCATTGCGTAAACCTTACCGTTTAAATAATATAATAGATTTTCCTTTAATGCATACAAAATTAGATTAACTTTTGAATCCAGTGCTTCTATTAAACTAATTTACTTCACAACCTGATCAATTAACCCGACTAATTTTTATTCGTAGATTCTAATTTTACGGTGTATACAACAGTGCAATGTGCAACTTGTGTGCGTGCGTCAATTATTATATATACACACACAGACAATGATTTAAGTTTTATATTTTTTTTTATTTTATTAAATTTTAGAAAAATTGTACTTAAGTTTCTTGTGGTTTGACCTCGTCGCAGAGAACCTTCTTGTGATTTGAAAATCAGCATATAACCCCTCTATGGTTTAAATGGAGTTTCAAAAGTTAACTTTTCCATCAAATCTAACTATTTGTACTTCCATAAATTTTTTAAAGTGTTTAATAGGAACAAAAATAGACTTTAATTTTCCAAATTACTCAAAATAAACTCCTTACCTCAATCACAATAGTTCTCAAAGAAACAATTGCTTTTATAATTCTTAGGCTATAAAAAAGATATATTTATTGTACCAAAAAAAGAGGCATTTGTATGTTCAACTATGCTTTTACCAAAAAAACTTTCCTAGATACTTATAATATTCATATGCCTATTTCTAGTCATCATAATTAGTTGGAATTATGAATATATAACCCTTACAGAGTATATATTTTTTCAAGTTACAAGAAGTATAAAAGCATCCATTTATTTGGGCACTACTATGATAGGGGTTAAGAAATTAGTTTACGGGTAATTTGGGGAATTAAAGTCTTTTTGTTTCATATTAAACACTAAAAAATTTGTGATAGAACAAATCGTTAGATTTGATGAAAAAATTAACTTTTACAAGTCCATTGAAACTAAATGGGTGGTTATGTGCTAATTTTCAAACCACAAAGAGGTTCCCTATAACAACGCTAAACCACAGGAGGTTAAATGCAATTTCCTCTTAAATTTTTAAAAAGATTTTCCGCTATCAATTTGAATGAAATTGAATGCCAAGAATCTATTGAGCAATTTTTGTAACTAAAATAAATACAAGTGTTGCTTTAGAAATTTTCCGAACAATATATACAAATTGACACTAAAAGTCTTGAGTTGTGATTGAATATTCAAATCAATGATGGTGTTCTAGAATTTTTTTCAAATATATATATATATATATAAATTGGCAAAAAGTCATGAGTTGTGAATGAATATTCAAATATATAGATAAATTTGTTTTGAAGATCTAATCCATTGAATAATACAATCTTCATGCAAAGAGGTGTGTGGGCTTCAATTACAGGACTTTTCTGTTTGTTTTTCCATTGCATTGTTGACAATGAAAAATCCTGGCCGCAATCTTGATTGAAAATGACAATATAATTAAATCAATATCCCCCCCCCCCCCCCCCCCCCCCCCCAACTTGTCTTGCATTTTCCCCCTTTGATTTTGTCCTTCTTTATAAGCTCAGTCTTTTAGAGCACAAATAAATTAGGAAGGAAGAACGAAAAAAAAGGAATCGTAGAGTTGAAGGTGAATACAAAGAAAAGAGGTAAAATATAAAAGAAAAGAAGAAAACATCACAAATATGGAACTTGGAATGAGGGAGTTGAGTTTTTCTTTTTTCACTAATTTAATTCTCTGTCATTCCCGATCTGGATTTAATAAAGGGTTGGATTGCAAGAACTATAGAGGTATGATTATTATGGAGAACCTGAATCCAATTTTACCGACTCTCTCATGATTCCTACATTTTTTATTTTTTAATTTATAGTCATAACATCTGCGGCCGCTTGTCCATACTCACAAGTAAAACAATTATAACCAAACATGGCACAACATAAACAAATAATTCAAAGTATTAAATGTTTTTCACAAGTAAGGATATTTAGGGTAGAAATAAATAAAAAAGAATTACAAGTTACACGCAACTTTATTTAATTAACTATAGCGTGACATTGGGGTAAAGAGTTCCTTAATTTTTTTTTCAAAAAAACGTAAGGGCATACCCAAGCTGTATTAGGATGATTTTAACGGGTTAATTAATGGCTGCCTGAAATTTCCAGGGATAAAAGGGAAAATCTTATGTTCAATCCTTAATAGTAAAAAAGATAATTTCTCAATATATTATATAAGTTAATAATTAGGCATCGCTTGAGTCATCAACTTAGTGATCATGACAAATTTCTATTAAGAAAAGTTTAGTATAAAAAATGAAATATATCAAAATTGAATAATCATTTTGAGACAATCCTGAGAGTTCAGTTAACTTCTATGATCATTGTGCTGCATAAAAGGTTTCATCCTCGATACAAAACTCTTGTTTCAAATCTGACCTAAGCGACCAAAAATACAGTAAATGGCATATAAGACATAGTATATGTACATATTTAAAGCATATGAGATTAGTATCATATAATTGTGTCATTAATTGGCATGTGTAGTCTCTTTTTAAAGTAGCCATTTTCTTCCCATCATCCTTGTAAATTTACTTTCTTTCGTTCAATGCATCGCTGGTGAGTTGTTTTCCGATGTTAATCATCTCGCCTATGAGTGGAGCAGAGTTCTCATTATTCCCCTATAGTATTCCAAGACTTTCAACATGATTTGTTCTGATTCAATACTTCGTTTTTAAGGCGTCTCCCCAATAGTATTTTAGAATTTATGTACAATTTAATACGCCAGCTAATAATTATTTAAATTGTGTAGTCCATCGAGACAACAATTTTACCCCATGACTCGTCCTTCCTCCTGCTCATTAGATAATCTAACTAGACTCGGTCTGCTTATTTTGACTCACACGTGTCGACCAGCCTGCAATTCACCCAACCCGTCTAATTGCAATTATAGTTTTTTATTAAAAAAAATTCAAATCAAAATTGGAGTTTCTATTAAATATTGATCAGTTTATATGGAAATAATAAAAGAAAAAAAAGTTGTTCAGCGTGGCAAACCATTGGCCCGCCAATCCAACATAACTCAACTTGCAATATAAATTTGACACGTTATTGATTGCTCATGTTGACCCATGACCAGTATTTGACTATCATGTAACCCATCCCTCCCTCCCAATTGCACTCGTTATTCATATTGTGCTAATACACATGTTTTGACAAACTTCAAAGTTCGAGCCAGCTCGAAATCTCGGATCAAATCAGTATTAAGTTTCTTTTTCTTGTATGCCTTTCCCAAAATTTTCATAAGCAAGGCGTTTCGAAAGAAAGTAATATTTCAAATACTATAATGTAACCCATTGAAAAGCTTATATATTACACATGCTTATGCAGAAAATTTTCCCAAGTTACTAACGTGCATGCATGCGAAATTACTCTAAAGCATGCACCCTGTGTAATTAATGTCTTTTAACGCCGCAGCAGAATATATATATATGTATGCCCTGTCATTGTTGTTGTTTTTGTTTTGTGAATATAATCATTCGTATATAACTAGCTCCATCTTTGTTGTGAAGAGAAAATTTTAAAAACTAAAAGAAACAAACGAAGCAGTTCTGCATATATATATATATTGAACTTGTATTAATAAAACTATGCTTCATATCTTTGAGGATCTTCATTAAGAAATATGACTTTTCCTATTATAAATCAAGATAATTATGTAATTGTCATCATTCACACTCACGACATAACAAGTCGCGTGATTTTTTTCAGAAAAAGAAATTAAGTAAAGTCGCATGATTACCCAATACAAAAGGTTCCAATGGATCAACTAAAGTCAAGAAGAAAGTGTAGGAGTAATACATGCAAAGGCCTGAATAAACACAAAAGTATAAACTAATTTAATTTCCTTCATCATGTTGCAACTTGTGCTCAGATAATCGTATTCCCTGATTTTTAGAATATAAAGTTGAAATTTAGGTTTAGAACTTAAAATTTTAACATTTGGTCTTAAACAATTTCTTAGGAGTAATTTAGTTAAAAAGAATGAAAAGATTAGCGACTAAAAGTGGTGGTAAAAAGGTCAACCCTTCATTACTTTTTATGTGCCTGTTCGGCCGCGGCTCAAGATTAAATTTTGAAAGTAAAAACTTAGTTTTGTCCAAATTAGCTGATGCATGTATTTGTTATTCAGACACATCATTATTGACCTACAAAATAGGGTTTTTAAAAAACTAAAAGCTTTCTTTTTAAATAAAGCTTTGTTTGGTTAGATGAGATTTCAACAGAAGACAATAATTTGGATGATAATGTTGCTCGCGATAAAAATTTAGAAAAATTAAGTTCAAACACAATATATTATTTTATTACCATACCCAATTTGACGGTAGAAATTTTGGTCCAATCTTTCTACATCATGTGCATGACAGGATTGCGAGCGACCTTTATTCTATGTTTTTACAAACTAATTGAAAGATTAAACCTCCAATTGAGAACAGTCCTTTGTCCTCAAATGGAACTCATTCACCTGGTTGAAAATGATGTCTAACAAAAAATATTTTATTATAAATTAAAGCATGGAAGATACCTTTCTCAAGAAAATGTTCAAAATCAAGGATTTAATTTATGAAAATAATTATTTCATTTTATGAAATAACTATTACCTCATCCTCCAATTAACTAAGCCAGATCTCGAGTCTAGTTAATGATAATAGTTATTTGATTCCGCTTATAGTTCATTTTAAACTGAACAAGAATATCTATTTCATGAAAATATCTATTTCATAGAAATATGGATAAAAAATAATAACTTCATCAACCCTGAGTGAATCTTTTCGCTAGGCAACCATGGGTGAAACTGCTATAGAATAGTTAACCCTAGGGGGCATAGATAGGAAATAATTATTCTCAATGACCACGAGAGGAATAGGTAATACCTATTCCACTTATGGTCCTTATGGCCGGAGTAATTCCTTCCATCGTTATTATACCCGTAAAATAATTGTCCAATTGCCACTCTGTTTCAATATGAAGCCAATCCATAAAAATAACTATTTCTTTCCTATTCAATTATTACGAAATAAATATTCCATTTTTACCTTGCGCTCTTGCACATTCTAGTACAGGCCCTCATGGAGAAAATTTGGGTCTTGTGGGTGCAGTAGCATTATTGGACCAAACCCAAAATCTGAACATAGAGGCTCATTTAGGTCGAAACAGGCTAAGAGGTGGGCCCTTGTTCTTGGGCCACAAAAGAACTGGAGGCCCATTTAAGTCATAATGGCTGTCTTCTTTATTTTGCGTACATGAAAGAAGAAATAAAGGAAGCTAAATGGTCATTTCAGGACCAATTTATGCAAGTGGTTAGGAACTTGGTTTCTCTTAAATAAGGTATCAATTTTTAGCCTTGTGAATGGAAAAAATAGGCGCTGGGCGAAATTTAACCTCCTTGTGTGTCCTTTCGGCACGAACCAGATTTAGTTGGATCATTTGTCCTTCGGACACTGATGGGTTGGCCAAAAATAAACAATCATTTTAGGTTCATTTTGTTTTCAGTGAGTTCGCTAGAAAACTATATATTAATAATTATCATTATTTAAGACAATTTTTTCTGATTATGTAATTCCAAAGCTAAGAATTAGTAATGATAATTTCCGTTTATTCCATTCCAATAGTGTTTTAGTCACTACATATTTTCATACTCAATTTTTTATTAGATTTCTTCACTTGTGAATGTGGAAAGATTATTTTGGTACGCTGCTTCTAGGAAGGCCAAAAAGGTTTTTTTTTTTTTTTTTTCTCTTTTTAAGCGGGAAATGATTTTATCTTTTAAATAAATTGGGAAAGGGACATTGAAAATGATTTAACAGCTGAAAGTGAGAGAAAATTAATGGCAACTTTTGATTCAGGAGAACTGAGGTTACTATAAATATTGTTGTTGTTAATTATTTAATAATCCCATTATTTTATCTACTCATTCTGTGGTGTACATGCAGACCACTATATAATATATATATATATATATATATATATATATATATATATATATATAAAGGATGATTATTCATATCGTGCAAATACTTTTTCATGTTTCAAGAATATTTTTTATTATTATTTAACTGTGCACAAAGCAATATTAATAATCTAACCCGTTAACTATCCACGCCCAAAAGTTAAAAAGTGTGATTAGTTGTTCTAAATGGATTAGGATTGGGCTCTGTCCAGATAAGGACTAAGCATTGTGGACACTTTTTAAAAACCCAGCCAAGCCCAATCTATTGTAATATATGTAGCCCAACCCCAACCCGTTGGGCCACGTGAAATAAAATATTATTATGGAAATTATTCCACAAGTTTAGGGTTAGTGCAAAGTTAGTCCCTCGTTTTCTAAAATGATCAATTTAATCTCTATAGTTTTTGGAAAATGTTCAATATGGTCCCTAGATTAATAAAACTAGTTGCCACTTATTTCCTCAAATGGTTGATTTGAGCAATATAAATAATCATTGGTATACACTAGAGCTAGCAGACATGGGTTTCAAGAGAATCAAGAATTGTCACTAGTGAAGGCAAGCAGGCCAAGATTATGTTGGAGGTCAAGTAGCGTCGGTACAAGTTATGTTTCTTTTGGTACTTTTATATACTAATCAATATTTAACAAAAATTTAAATTTTAAGCATAAAAAAATTAAAATATAATTAAAAATGACAATTGGACGAATTGTGCGGGTCAAATCTGCAGGTTTCTATCATAAGGAGGGGCATAATTTGGAAATTGGCCATTAGTATGTTGTGGTTGAATTGGGTGTATTAAAATACTATAAAATGGATCTTTAAATTTGCACAGGGTATGTGGGTAATGGAGCTAGTTGTGCGAGTGTGCAAGTGCGTAAGTGGTGAAAGTGGTGCAAGTTGTGCAAGTGTGCAAGTATATGACAAGTGTGTTATTGTCATTATAAATAGTGTAATGTAATGCAATTGGTGGGTGTCAGAAAAAACACCTAAGTGAAGAAAGAGAGAATAAAGTGTAGCAACACTTTAAGTAAAGTATCCAAGAGGTTAAGGCATCTTTGTTTTTCCTTCATTTGTATTCTCAGTGTATAAAAAAGTTTGAATTTTAATATTTAATTGTCCAATTCTCCATTTTTTAGTTCCAACATTTGGTATCAGAGCCAATTTAAAATATGATATCCAATTTAGTTCGACTGCAGTTGCCCAAATTCAATGGGGAAAACTTTATCAATTGGTCTATCTAATTAAAGGTGTTCTCTAAATCACAAGATTTATGAATCTTGGAGCAGAATGGCTACATCGAAGTAACCGAATCAAAAGCATTTGACGCACTAAAAAATAAGGAGAAAGAGGCACCCGTGGAGATCTAAAAAAAGGATTTAAAACCCTTATATGTGATTTTTCAAGCCATAAAAGAACCAATATTTGAAAAGATATCAAGTGCGGAAATCACAAAGACCGTGTGGGAAATTTTGCAAAAGTTCTACAAAGGTGACGATCTAGTCAAGCATGTGCGACTTCAGATGCTTAGGGGTGATTTCAAGTCTTTGTGCACGAAAGACTCAGAAAGCATCTCGATATATTTTAATCGTATTCAATCCGTGAAGAACCAATTAAAGGTAAACAGCGAAAAACTCGAAGATACAAGAGTTGTGGAAAAGATCATGTGATTTTTGACCGCAAGATTCAATTATGTTGTCGTAGCCATCGAGGGATCACAAGATCTATCAACTATGAAAATTGAAAGGTTAATGAGTTTGTTAAGCTTGCACGAATAATGAATGAATCAAAGGCTCCAATTTCAAGTATAGAGCAAGCTTTGACAAGTCAGGCAAGTCAAACAAATCGAGGAGGTTTCCAAGGCGGCCGAGCACGAAGTCGTGGTCGCGGACGCAGACAAGGTAGGTGTGGAAATTTTAACACCACCTATAAGGAAAAGTCTAGTGATAGCAACAGAACTGGTGGATAAGACAAGTCCAAAGGCAAATGTTTAGATGTCAAAAGTTTGGAAATGTCAAATCAAAATGCTATTTGAGTAGACGGAACATGCAAATGCCGCTAATGCTACTAAAGATATGGTGTTCGTGGTTAAAATGGACAAGCTGGACATGAAGTGTAAAAATATTTGGTACTTTGACACTGGGTGCAGCAATCATATGCCCAAACAAAAAGAGTAATTCTCAAAATTGGACAAAACTGTGCTCGGAGAAATTAATTTTGGAAATAAGTCTCAAGTTTCCGTAGCGGGCAAAGGTAACATCAACATCAAGTCAAAAGAGGGCACAAATGTTAGGATTGCATACTCTATTTTGTGTCGAGAATTTTTGGGAATCTATTGGGCCCTGGTCAACTTTCCAAAAAGGGGTATAAAATAAACATTTGGAATGGAGTTTGTACCATTAAAACCAAAACTAACAAGATGATAACAAACGTTCAAATGACAAAGAGCCAGATATTCCCTTTGATTCTCCAAACGAAAACCCTATTGAATCTTTCAACAATGATGAAAGATAGTGATTGGCTTTGGCATCTGTGGTTTGGACATTTAAATTTTTGAGGACTAAAATTGTCCGTTCGAAAAAAGATGGTAACGAGGTTGCCTCTGATAGAAGCTCCCGATCGCCCATGTGAGGGGCGTATCCTTAGAAGCAACACAGGAATTCTTTCCCAGTCAGAAAAGCCATAAGAGCAAAGTAGTCTTTGGAGTTGGTGCACATTGACATTTGTGGCCCAATCGAGGTAAAATCACTAGGAGACAAAAAGTATATTTTAATATTTTTTGATGATTTTACCAAAAAACTTGGGCCCATTTTCTAAAAGGAAAATCTAAAGCTTTTGGGGAATTTAAAGAGTTTAAAATATTTGTTGAAAAACAAAGTGACTTTAACACCAAAACGTTGAGATCTGATCGAGGTAACAAATTCACTTCAAATGAATTCAACAACTATTGCAAAAATCAAGGGATACAACAACAATTGATTACTTGCCATACACCACAACAGAATGGTACAGCTGAAAAGAAAAATCGAATAATTTTTGAAATGGCCAAAAGCATGTTGAAAGCAAAATCTCTTCCAAAGCCTTTGTAGGCAGAAGTTATTGCTTGTGCAATAGTTTTGTTAAACAGTTACCCCAAAAAAAAGTGTTCTACAGAGGATTCCAGAAGAAGTGTGGAGTCGAAACAAGCCAAATATCTTCTTCTTGTGGGTATTTGGCCGCGTTGCATATCCCCATGTACCAGAAGAATGGACAAAGAAACTAGATGACAAAAGCCAAAAATACATTTTTATTGGCTATAGTGATGTTACCAAGGGTTATAAATTATATAACCCGGTAACAAAGGAGGTGATCATATGTAGAGATGTCCAATTTATTGAAGAAGGAGCTTGGACATGGAACAAAAAAGATGACAGAAAAAAAGGTGTCATCATCAAGAATGAACCAAGCGAGGAGGTCACACTCGAATCATTACCAAGCAGTTCATCGGAGCAATCAGCAGTTATGAAAACTTTAGAATGTCCAAAACGGTTATGAGTGATGCCGACTCACTTACAGAAGTATGTGGCCATAATAGAAAATGGCACAAATGATGACATAACTGATGAAACATTAGTTAATTTTTGTTTGTTCACAGATTGTGACCTGATTTCCTATAAAGATACAGCAAGTGATGAAGGGTGGATTCAAGCGATGGATGATGAGATCCATTCGATTGAGAAAAAAAAATATATGGAAATTGACTTGTTTACCATTCAGTAAGAAGGCAATCGGTGTCAAGCGGGTGTCCATTACAAAGTACAAGCCCGATGGTTAGGTGTGGTTCAAGGCAAGGCTAGTTGTAAAAGGCTATAGACAAAAGCTGGGAATTGATTAGTTTGAGGCGTTCGCACCAGTTGCTAGAATGGATACCATGTTGATGATTGTAGCATTCACAGCTCAGAATCGATGGAAAATCCATCAGATGGATGTCAAATCTGTTCTCCTGAATAACGTTATTGAAAAGGAGGTATATGTCAAGCAATCTCTTGGTTATGTGAAGAAAGGGCATAAGAATCAAGTTTACAAATTAAAGTAGGCATTATACGGTTTGAAACAAACACCTTACGCTTGGTACACACAGATCAATACTTATATGTTACAACATGAATTCCTCAAATGTCCTTATGAACCAACATTGCATATCAAGTCAAAGAGTAAAGGTGATCTAATAATTATTTGTCTTTATGGAGATGAGATGACTTGATATTTAGAGGAAATTTTGAAGCAATATTTTCATTATTCATGAAAGCTATGACCAATAAGTTTGAAATGATAGACATGGAATTAATTTCCTATTTTCTAGGCATTGAAGTGCAGCAGACTATTGATGGTATATTCATTTCTCAAAAAAAGTATGCCAATAATATTTTAAAGCGTCTTAAAATGGAGTTGCTAAACTCGATCTAAACTCCAATAATGGAAAGATTAAAACTAAAGAAGGAAAGAAGCAGAGAACTAATAAATCCCACCCATTTTAACAGTATTGTTGGCAGTTTTAGATATTTGACCTCGACAAGGCCAGATATCGTTTATGCAGTTGGTCTTATTAGTTGATTCATGATGAAGCCTTAACAATCACATTTGCAAGCTACAAAACATATTTTACTATACATGGCAAGCATGAGAGGTAATGGAATTTTTAACTTGTATTTTAATGATTCAGTTCAGTGGAGTATACAAATAGTGATTGGGCGGGTGATACAAGAACCCTAAAAAGCACTTCCAAGTATGTTTTCTTTCTTGGAGTAGGAGCATTTTATTGGTCCTTAAAAAAGCAACAAGTTGTTGCAGTATTTAGAGTTGAAGCTGAGTACATGGCTACAATGTCTATATTATGTCGAGCAATTTGGATTTGTAGGATGCTCAATGAGCTGATGCATAAACAAGACGGTCCTACAAAAATTATGTGTGATAATAAATCAACTATTGCATTACCTAAGAATCCCATGTTCCATCGGAGGATCAAACACGTCGGCATTAAGTATCATTATATTCGTGAGCCTATGACAAATGGTGAAATCAAGTTTGAATCTTATAAATCTGAAGATCAAATTGTGGATATTTTAACAAAACCGTTAAAGGTGGACTCATTTGAGAAATCGAAGATGATGCTTGGAGTTGTTAAATTTCAAAGATCATTTTAAGGGAGGTTGTCAAAATATTATAAAATGGATCTTTAAATTCGACATGCTATGTGGGTGAAGGAGCAAGCTATGCAAGTGTGCAAGTTGTGCAAGTGTGCATGTGGTGCAAGTTGTGGGCAAGTGTGCAAGTGGTGCAAGTGGCGTAAGTTGTGTAAGTATGTGAGAAGTGTGTTATTTTCATTATAAATAGTGTAATGCAATGCAATCGGTGGGTGTGAGAAAAAATACCTAAGTGAAGAAAGAGAGAACAAAGTGTAGTAACACTTTAAGTGAAATATCCAAGAGGTTAAAACATCTTTGTTTTTCCTTCATTTGTATCCTTAGTGTGTAAGAAACTTTGAATTTTAATATTTTAATTGTCCAATTCTCCATTTTTTTAGTTCCAACAAGGTGTACCAACCATCGGGAGCCACAAATCAACATAGGTTAGTGAAGATCATGTTGCATGTTGGATAGGGTCTAGTTAGGTTATCAAGTGAGCAAGTTAAGTGGGTTAAGATGTATACTTAGGTTTTGCATATTTGTGTATTTATGTATTTACATTTGTACCCTTTTGTATATGTGCATATTTTATTGACCTTGAACCCTAATAAGAATTCAAACTCTTATTCACTATTTCCTCTCCCTTCTGTCTAACATGGTATCAGAGCACAGGTTTTGGATCTTTCAGGTATTGTTCCTCTATTCTCAACTTCAACTGGATTTCATTTCTAGAACCTGGAATTGATCTATGATGTCAGTAATTGTTGAAAATTCCAGATCGATTGAGGGTTTTCTCTCGTGAAGTGAACAGCACCACGAAGTGAACAATACTATTGGAAATTCCAGATTACGTTTTCAGATCATGTTTTCAAATTGAGTTTCCAAATCGTGTTTCCAGATCGAGGGTTTTTCTCATATTTTTTTCCTAGTGAGCGATTTTTGGTGCTTTTTAGAATTTCATTCATCCCCTACATCATTTCCAAGTTTGCGCATTTCTTTTCTCTTTCTCGACTTAAAATTTGTTCATTATGGTTGATAGTAGTGCTTGCATCAATGAGAAATTGGATGGATCTAATTACAATATATAGAAACCCTCTATTATGGCTGCCTTAGTTTATCAAGATCCATATGAGCATGTTGATGGTACTCGTATTTGTCCTCCTGCCTTAACTGATGATACTCCTGAACAAAACATTAAATGTCAATATGAAATTAAGGCTTGGAATGTTATTGATAGGAAAGCTTGTGTAATACCCCTAAATTTTTAGTTAATCTTAATTTGAAATAAATGGTAAATATGGGACTGATAAGTGGCTGTGTGGATAAATGACATATGTACGTTACACTAGAATTATATGTTGTATATAAATTAAACATAATATAGCATATAGTATAATACAATATAATATTTTATATATATATATAAGTGCAGGACGTGTGTGGGTGGCGGCTGAGCTTAGTGTTAAGCACTAAGTCGGCCAGTGCGTTTAAAAAGATGGAAGGTAGGAATAAACATGTCCAGAGGAATATCTATCTATATATATAATACGTAGGGCCGTAGGAGGGGCGGAACTTTCTGCCAGCATGGACTTGTGGTGTTATTATATATATATATATATATATAATGTAAAGGTTATGTTAGAGAGAGAGAGAAGATAGTTCACCAGAGGGAGGAATGAAAAAACCAAAAAAAAAAAAAGATAAAGGATGTGGTTATAATATTATAATATATTATGAATTATGTGTTAACTATATAATATTTTATAGTTATATTATATTGTTAAATTTAGTAACGTAGCAACTAAGTTTTACGTAGTCAGCTAGTGAGTGATTGGTTAGCCAAAATTATATATATATATATTATATATGAAGGGAGAAACGAGAATCAAACAGAAGCAGAGAGAAGAAGGAAAAGAAAGCCGTGAGCGCAGAAGAAAAAGAGGAAGGAAAGGAAGGAAAAAGAAAAGAGAGAGAAAAAGGGGGCGCAAGCATGATAAGCTGAACGTGGGAGGGAAATCATCCTCATGATCAATTCGAGGTAAGGTTAATCCATTCTTTATAAGGGTAATCCAATTTTTAAAGGGAAAAATCTATTCCTATGTTTGAGATTTGTTCGTTTCAAGGAATTTCAATCCTTTTATTGATATAGTTTGATTCCTATTGATCTTAGTTGAATCTATTGATATTTGAGCCATATTTGTTGTTTTGGGCATTTTCTGATATGTCTCCATTGATTTGTTTGTCCGATTTGTGGTTGTACGTATTATTTGAGCTTGAACCGTTAATTTGGCTATGAGTGGGAATAACCGTTTGAACCCACTAACCCAATTATTGTTGTTATAATTGTTTGAAATCCTAAACATTGATTTGAACATGATTGGACCTATTTGTTTGGTCCCACTTGTTATATTGGTTGATAAATGTTGTGTTTGAACCCATTGACTGAGATGAACAACCGCGTAAGCGAGAATGGGAGACCCCGTGCTTGGGTTAATGCACGTATGAGCTGTTATGGCTGGTTGACGGGCCTCGATACGTTGAGTAGACCATGTGCTTGGGTTAATGCACAAATGTTAGATCCCGTGTCTGGGTATGAACAGACACACCGTTCGTGACCCATATGGGTCTCCCAGTAGTTATTGCTCTGAGCTGACATATATTGAACTTATTGTGTTGACCCTTTTCTGAGCATATTCCTGATTGATTATTCCTTACTGAGTGTTCATTCATACTCACCCTTTCGATTGGCCATTTTCAGATAAACTCTTAAAAGATGAGCCGTACGTGAGTGGTGGTGGCGACAAGGGGAGAGGGACCGCCAATAGTTAAACATTTAAGTTTTTATAGCTTCAAGCTATCTTTTGAGATATAATATATTTTGTGATACGGTTTGAGTGTGTTAGACATGGTTCCACTCTTGTGATAATGACAAGGAGCTGTTTAGTGGTTGATGGATGAGTGCATCCCTGTACATTTGTTGGTGTGTAAAATGTAGGAGTGTCACAGCTTGCGCCATTTTATTTGGTTCGATTACCCCTGATCTTCACCCTCAGTTTTGTCAAATTGTTGGTGCGAAGCAATTATGGGATTAGATTTCAGATATGTTTATTCAAACTGGATCTGTTCGTGTGTGTCAAATTATGCAGCAACTTCATGCTGCCACTCAAGGCACATGATCGATTTGGGATTTCTACAACTATATAACTTCTCTTTGGTCCCAGTCGGATGTTTTAACTCATCCCCCATGTTCTATGTATGCAAGTTGCACTAATTGTATTTGTAAGAAGCATGAGGAAAAGAGCATGTATCGCCTCTATGAGTTTCTAATGTAGTTGTCATCCAATTGAGGGTGTTCGTAGTCAGATTTTGTATCGTTATCTAGCGCCTTCATTTTTAATGCAGTAAAGAAACTACAGGTCAAAGAAACTTGATGAGGTTTTCTTGCCACCCTTGTAGCTATAGAGGCATCAGCAGTTTTGGCTACTTTTTATAGACAATTTCTGCCACAATTTCAGTCTTAGCCAACACAATAATATAATTTTTCCCAACAGCATCTGCATGGTCGTGGTGCCCCTTGTAAGCTGGGCATACTAAGGACCATTGCTTTCGGAAACTACATGATCTCTCTACTAGATCATCTCACCCTGTAGCATTAGTTTCCTCTACCTCTATGGATTATGCTTCATCATCTACTTCTTCAGATGATCGTCTATTCGTCATTGAGGCTCAGCTCTCTCACTTGACTTAGATTCAATCTAGATCATCCACTTCGATTGTTATTACAACTACTGCTCAGGCCTCAGGTGATCCTTCTTCCCAGATTATTGATTCAGGTGCTACTGGTCATATGACAGCATTTGCTCAACATCTCATGCAGTCGCATGCTTTGCCTTGTCCATTGGGATTCTTTACAGCAGATGGCTCCACTTTGGCTGCCACTACTATAGACCACCTATCTATCTCTAACAAATTTTATGTGCCTGATGTGTTACATATCCCTAGATTAACCCACAATCTTTTATCTATTGGGCAGCTGGCCGGTTTAGGTTATGTTCTCACTTTTACTTATGACTCTTGTGTTGTGCAAGATCGTACGAGTGGGCAGATGATTGGCATAGGCAGTAGATGTGAAGGACTATACACCATGCGTAATCTTCGGCTTCTTCTATCAAAACCTGTTCTCGCCGTGTTGGGTTTTGATCATTGGCACCAGCGCTTGGGCTATGTATCTATGTCTCGTTTGGTCTATCTTCATCAATAGGGTACACTTGGGTCTATTGCCTCTACAATTATGGATCCTTGTATTAGTTGTCCCTTAGCTAAACAGTGTGCTCCTCTTTTTCCCACTAACTCTTCTGTATCCGACGCGTGTTTTGATTTGATATGTTCAGATGTTAAATGCCATGCTTCTCATATTTTTGATAGTGGTTTTCAATATTATGTACATTTTATTAATGATTACTCGCATTATACTTAGGTTTATTTCATGCATTCTCATGATGAATTTCTCTCTATATATCAATCTTTTGTTACCATGATATCTTGCCAGTTTTGGGAAAAAAATAAAGTCTTTCGTTTCGATTAAGGTGATGAGTATCTCTCTATTGCTTTTCATTCGTTTTTGGCTTCTCAGGGCACCTTACCTCAGTTAAATTGTCCGAGTATCCCTGCCTAGAATGGCCTTGCTGAACGAAAGCATCGTTATGTCCTTGACACCACCCATGCTCTTATGCTCCCTTCTTCTGTTCCTCCTCATTTTTGGGCCGAGGCGGTTTCCACTATTGTTTACCTTATTAATCAGCTCCCTTCCTTTGTCCTTTCTTATGATACTCCTCATGCTCGTCTATTTTCAACCCCATCCATATATCATCATCTTCATGTTTTTCACTGCCACCTTACCTGGCATCATCTTGTGGCTTGCACCAGATCTTTTCCTTTCGTTTGGACGGAGGATCAGCTACATGATGGTTTTACCAAGGCTTTCTTTAGACCTTGGTTTCATTGTTGGCGTGCCAAAATCTTAGTGTTTGACCCACCTTAAGTTTAAAGGGGGGGTGTTAGATATATATTTAGGTTTTGTGTATTTATGTATTTGTGTATTTACATTTGTACCCTTTTGTATATGTAACTGTTTTATTGGCCTTAACCACTAATAAAAATTCAAGCTCTTGTTCACTATTTATTCTCCCTTCTCTCTAACAAAGACATGGATTATGATACACTAATAACTTTAAAATTGCATTCGAAATTAGAATATGAATGGAGTATTGAAGGAACTAGAATAGTAATGAAGTGATTGTTTTCTCATTTCAAGGAAATAACCGTTAAACATTTCATTACATTCTCTATTACCCAATAATGAAATGATAATAACATTCTCATTTCCATTCACATTCTCACCATATTGACGAGTCCTTGATTTGCAATTACAATTTAAAATACCAGGCGAACTACTTCTACGTAATCAAATATTAAAACTAAACTTGTTAAATTACACTGCTTCTCCTACTAACTCTTTTCTGCCTTCTTTTCTTACCTAGAAAACTGGCAACTTTCTCCATGCATCTACTCGACGAATGTTGACGTTAGGCTTACATTCGGGTTAACAGCTGCTGATGCAATGTCTAATTTTACTCAAATTAAGAGTGATTAAAACAATAAAAGGATGAGATTATTTTAAACTAATCTTTTGCGATGTCCATGCATTTGTCTGCGTACAGGATTAAAAACAAAGTCTAAGAACCACAAACGATGGTTGCATGGGACTTTTTAAATTCTCTGTTTTTGACTGAAACCATGATTAAATTTATGACTTTTTGTGTACGATCCTCCAACTGAATTTTTCTGGCTTCCTCTCCTTGATGCAGTTGCAACTTCCCTGGTTTTACATGTAGGTTTAAAAAATTATAACCCCACCCATTTCAAAATAAGTTAGCTTTTGGCTAAATTTTCTTTGGGAAAAGGAAATTAAGGATAACCTTGTTTCCCTCAAGGGCATAAATATTCTTATGCCTAATGATGGAATTAATAATGTACTTTTATCTTTATTTACTTTAAATCCTGAACTTTTTTTTTTTTTTTGATTATCAACCTAGACTTTAACTAGTGAAGCAGTCGAGTTTTGCTCCCGACCCCCCTTCATTTCCATCAATTTGATGGGGTCCATGTATATGCGGAAAAAATCTCATACGATTCACAATGACAATGCGGATATCATGACAATTTATATGATGAAAAAAGCTAAATGCTTTCATTTTATTTAAAGTAAAATATGAATTTTTTTCCCCTTATCTCTAAACTCAAACTCTAATGTTTGAATCTAAATTGACGTGAAAATATTAGTTTTTCTCAGCGTACTAGATGCATCACGTGGACACTTCATATCTAGAAAAAGACGTAAATTACTTTATTAATAAAAGTTCAAATTAATAATAAAAAAATAAAAGTTGAAGATTCTATCCCTTATCAATTTGATACTCAAGAAACTATTGGATTATTTGTACATTTTCCTAAAAATGTTCTAAATAAGTCTGGCTCAATTTTTCTATTAAAAAAAAAAGGTAGGGCAGGTGAAAGGTGATGAGTAGCAAAGTGTGATAGGATGCGGGTAGGGTACGGGCAATGACAGCTCCAAAGGTTAAGAAGTCATTTTCATGATTCCCACATTGAAACTAGCACCATAGATGTCACCTTCCTACGTCCATGCCGTAGGCATCCAAACGCAGCTCATCACTGTTGAGCTCTCCAATGGGTTCTTCTATTTCATTCCAGTAAGGACGCCGATTTTAGCCTAGTTTATTTTCGTAAAAAACTAAATGCAGTTCAAAATAATAGGACTTTTACCTTTATAAATAATAATAATAATAATAATAAAGTGCTATTATCTTATTCTAATTTTTCTTTCTTTATTTCATGAAGAATTGATCGACGTGATTATTATATCATACTGGCTATGTATGCAGATTGAAACGTGTAATTGATCAAATTGCTCAAAAAGATATAGAATAAGTCTAGTATTTAGATATATGGCATCCATATTAACTAACTCGTTCATTCATCAAACTCAAGTTTTAAGAGAAGTAGGTCGTCACATCATGGTACACAGTATGAAAGAAAGTATACAAAGTTTAGTAATATGGTAGCTGCTGCGAAGGAGTATTGATGTGTTTGATTCGAGGATAAATTTATTCATTCTCAAAAAATGATCCCGAGTAAATTCCATCATTCACGTATAATAAATAGGATTCATCTGTGTATGTAAGATTTAATATCTCATGCGAATGACCCACCTATAGTAAGCGAGGCTCATCTATATATATAAGGTCCACTATTTCATATAAGTGGTGAAATTTAATTAAAATATTTATTTTTAAGAACAATAGTATTACTCTTGATCCAATAAGTACACTGAGTGAATATAACATTCTAATTAATTATTTGATCGTATTATTATAAGTTAAAGTGTCTGGATTATGTCCCATCACGTGAAATTTGTCCGGGGCTATGGATAGGTGAGAGGGATATTTAATAATCATAATAATAATAATAATAATAACCATAATATTTGATAGAAAGGGACTGATGGTTAGTAATGACAATAATAATGAAGAAAGCAAAAGTTTAATAGTCGGGGACTTGAAGTGAAGGTTTACTTTAAGAAGAGAAAATTTATTAATAGGTGGCAAAATAATTATAGAAGTTGAAAAGTCAAAGCAAAACTCAAAAAAAAGAAAAACTTAAAAATTAATAAATAAATTTTAGAGCCTTAAGTCGGCATACAACAGATAAGGAGAAGAAAAAAACATGAATGAAGAATCGAGAAGAAAGAGACAACGGAGAGAGAGGAGGCGAAGCCACAGACGGGAAAAAAAAATAGAAAAAGGAAGAAAGAGGAAATGGAGACAGGTGTAGGCTTACAAAGTTTAGTAATATGGAAGTTAGTATCCATGCATTTGATTCAATAGGTAAATATGCAAACCTTAATATACTGGCTAATCATCCTCCAGTTCGCAAAATAGAATAAATTACGCATTATATACAAATATGATACGAAAAATAAAATAAGTAGGTAAAAAATAATTTTTTAAAAATTTATGAGTAAAATATAATAATAATAGCTATTACACTCTTGATAATTGATAATAGATATTTATTATATTTTTCTTATTTATTTTCTCTATGATTTATTAAAACAATCATGTATATTTTATGAAAATATTACTTCGTATTATATTTTCATATAAGGCTTATTTCATTTTGTTTCTCAAATCAAAAGAATTGTAATTATATAACCTAGACACTTCTAATTTGTAAGATTAAGGGTTTCCATTACTCGGAGAAATCATGAGTTGGGAAAAATAAATCGTAAATCACCATTTTTTGTCCCAGGGACGCCTTGTAAGTGAACCCTACCCTCTAAAAGTGTACAATTATTGCGCCTAGAATATCATCAATCAGAATCCATTGGCACATATATATATATCCACCCATATAATCTAAACATAGTAGTGCCACTGCCACTCATTTACAATTTTATCCTACTTTTTCGCGATTTAGTGTAACAATAATCTCTTGGTACAGTTTGGATAAGGGTCCACCACCCATCTATCTCACCTGTTCTCCCACTCAACACCCATGTAGAATAATCACAAAGACAAAAAAAAAAAAAAAAAACAAAAAACAAAACAAAACAAACAGACAACAGACAACTATATTCCACGACATGAGAAAATAGAATACAACCCCGTTCACATCCCGTTCTTCTGTCTACTACACAGGGCAATGACAAGGAAAAAAACTAAGAACAAAGAAAAATAGCTAAATGATGCTAGGGTTAGGTGCACTGGGAGAGTGAGTCTGAGTTTTCCACTTGTGAGCCAACTCAGCAAGTGATCTGGTGGAGGAGCCGTCGTGACTGAGCACCTTAGCCGCCGCATCCTTGAGCTCCCTCATCCGATTCCTCACCCTCTTCCCTTCTTCTCCCTCCATCAACCCCCTCACCACCCTCGCGATCTCCTCTCTCCCCACAATCCCGTCAGCCGCAGCTCGTGGCCGGATCGCCGCCCCAATCTCCGCCGTGAGCATGACGGCGTTCATCTTCTGCTCGGCGTAGAGAGGCCACGCGATCATCGGGACACCGTGGACCACGCTCTCCAGCGTCGAGTTCCACCCGCAGTGACTCAGGAACCCTCCCGTGGCTTCGTGCGCGAGGACCTCGGCCTGCGGGGCCCACGAAGGGACCACCCTGCCCCGGCCCTTGACCCGGTCGAGGAACCCGGCCGCGAGAGACCGGGCGGGATCGTCCCGGGATTCGACCCGGAAGAAGGAGCTGCCCGCGTATCCCTGGACGGGGCTCCGCGCCACCCACAGGAACCGCTGCTCGCTGAGCTCGAGCCCCAGCGCCAGCTCAGTCAGCTGCTCGTACGACAGGGTCCCACCGCTCCCGAACGACACGAACAGAACCAACCCCTCCGGCTGCCCCTCCAACCACCGCAAACACTCCGACCCGACGGCAGCCCCGTTCGGATCCCTCGCCTTCACCAACGGCCCAATCGCGTAAACCGGCGGTTTTTTATCCCTCGGTTCTTGCAGGGCCTTAATGGCCCCGGGCTCTAAGTCCGGGAAGCTATTGACGATTATGCCCTCCGCCATCCGGTACCGGCTCGCCTGGTAAAGGATCCGCCTGTAGGCGTCGTTGCTCCGGTCCTGAAGCGGGTCCAGGAGCTCCGACCCGGGAATCGGGACACATCCCGGGATGGTCACGGGCTTGGGGAGGTCCCGGAACTCGCAGGAGACGGCGGCATCCAGCTTGGGGAGGTGGAGAAAGAGGGACAGCGCCATGGCGGTGGAAGGGAAGAAGACGTAAGGGGGGATCCGGAGCTCCGCCGCAACGTCGAAGGCGTCGGTCGCGAAGAGGTCGGCGACCAGCGCGGCCACCGGGGTGGCGCCAGAGGCGGAGAGGGACGCGAGGGAGGCGCGGAGGGAGGGGAGGGATCGGGAGACGGTGAGGCATATGACGGTCTCGGGGCGGAGGTTGCTGTATTGTTCTGCGAGGTCGTCGATGGAGGCCGGCGGGAGGAAGACGTGGTGGATCCCGGAGGGGAGGGCGGCGACTACAGAGGTGGCGGCGGCGGAGGGAGGGCCGTTGGTGGGGGTGAAAATGGTGACTTGGAGGGCGTGGTTGTGGACGAGTCGCTTCGCGAACTCGACGAGTGGGATCAGGTGGCCCATCCCGGGGCTTGGTACGATCACTATGTGGGGGGGATTTTTATCCATTGAAGGCCGGAATTTCTGAGAATTGAAGGGCTGAGCTTTGGTCTGGTTCTTTGTGTGGGGGAAGAAAGGAAGAGGATTGGGGGAGCTTTAAGTTAGCATGTGATGTGTGGTGCCTTTGTGTGGCTATGTAATGTATGTGCGGGTTTTGTATGTGTACGTCATAATAACTAGCCTTATAGGCAGGACAGGACGTGAATACAAAGCTTCATAATTATAGGGAGATTGGAATTTAAAGGTCAATTGGTCTAGGCACGTGGGTGCACACGTGTTATTAGAGCTTGTGTCATGCCAGCGTGGTTCCACGTCATATGACATATGAGCCTTCACGGCCCCTCTTTGATAGGGAGGAAATGAAATAATTATTTAATAAAAATATAATGCGTAAATGAGTGATATTTGATCATAACCTTTAGTCATTTCGTAACACGAACATGAACAATAAAATGATATTTAGAAGGAATGGTTCATTTTAAGGTTTATGGGTGAGATAGACAAGTAATAAGTATTACATTTGTAGTCATTAATTATAGTTATTTTTTGTTTATTTCACTCATGGTGTATGTAAATAGTCATTTTGTATATGGACCATGTGGATATTCTTTTTTACTTGTTATGTTTCTATTTAGGGGTAAAGCTATGGGGTGCCAATGTTTCAATCCTTAAGGGGGTATCTTTGAGCTCTCTTTGACCAAGTCAACAGAGAGTGATCTTATTTTTGAGTTTATGGCTCAATCTTTAAGGAGATATCTTATCTTTTGGAGCCTACAGACCCACCTTTCTGAACTTGGGGGGGATACCATCTTTATCAGCAACGATGTCATATTTACAGAAGATAGGCTGCAAAAGGAAGATGTAAGTAGCACATCGATAGAAATTCCAGAGAATACAAGAATTTAGAAGGAAGATAAGTCTGAATAAGAAGATTCTTCTAGAGCAATACTAGAACATGAGGAACAAGAACTAGTTTAGTCTGAAACTATAGAAGTTCGACGGTCAACTCGTGAGAAACACACAACAGCCTCACAATCTGATTATATTGTGGAGGGCAATATTACATATTATCTTCTAACAGAAGATGAGGAGCCATCAACATTCAAAGAAGCAGTTGATAGCTCAAAAGCATCCCTTTGGATGACAACAATACAAGAAGAAATTAAAGCCCTTCATAAGATTAAGACGTGGGAGCTTGTATCACTATCGCACGAAAGGAAGCCCATTGATAACAAATGGGTTTACAAGGTCAAACGAAATATTGATGATCAAGTAAAGCGGGATTGTGCAAAACTTGTGATAAAAGGATATGTTCAGAAAGAATGTATTGATTTTACTGAAATCTTTTCACCTGTGGTTCGACTTACTACTATTCAGATTGTTCTAACATTATGTACTATAGTTGATTTACATCTGGAGTAGTTAGATGCGAAAACTGCATTTCTTCATAGAAATCCTAAAGAATAAATCTACATGCTCCAACCAAATAGTTTTGAAGAACCAGAGAAGAAGAATTTGGTCTGCAAGTTAAACAAATATTTATACGATCTAAAATAGGGGCTAAGATGTTGGTATAAGAGATTTGATTCCTTCATATTGAGCCTTAGATACAACAGACTTGGTTCGGACCCTTATGCATATTACAAGAGGTTTGGTGTTGGTAACTTCATTAAATTGCTGTTGTATGTTGATGACATATTGGTATTAGGCCCCAACAAAGATCGTATCGAAGAATTGAAGGCTCAGTTGACTAGGGAATCTGAAATAAAGGATTTAGGTGCAGCAAACAAGATTTTAGGGATGCAAATTCACCGAGACAAAAGTAATATGAAGATTTAGGTATCTTAGAAGAATTACTTGAAGAAAATCTTGCACTGCTTCAATATACAAGATTGTAAGTCAATCTCTACCCCACTTCTTGCTAATTTCAAGCTATTCTTAAGTATATGTCCTAGCAATGAAGTAAAGAGGATGGAGGTGTCCCGAGTATCGTATGCATCAGTAGTGGGGAGTTTGATGTTTGCTATGATATGTACGAGACCAGACATTCTGGCAAACCATGGTCGAGAGCATTGGAATACTGTAAAGAGGATCCTAAGATATGTTAAAGGAACCTTAGATGTTGCTTTATGTTATGAAGGATCTGAATTTACTGTCAGAGGATATGTTGATTATGATTTTACAGGTGATCATGATAAAAGGAAATCTGCTACAAGCTATTTGTTTACAATTACAGGAGGAGTTGTGAGTTGGGTACTTAAACTACAGACAGTTATGGTGTTGTTTACAATAGAAGTTGAGTATATGACAGTTACACAAGCTTGTAAAGAAGCAATCTGGATAAGAAAATTCATGAAAGAACTTAGGCACAAACAATAGAAGATTCTTTTGCATTATAACAGTCAAAGTGCTTTGCACATTACAAGGAATCGAGCTTTTCATTCCAGGACAAAACACATAAAAGTACAACATCATTTTGTTCGTAATGTGGTGGAAGATAGAAGTGTGGATCTTTAGAAAATTCACACAAAAGACAACCTAGCAGATGCACTAACACAAGCAATCAACACTGACAAGTTCATTTGGTGTAAATCCTTGTATGGTTTGATAGAAACGTAGACAGCATAGTAGTGGCATGATAGAGAAGCTGGTGTGGAGATTGTTTGATTCTCAATCAAATCTCCAAGTGGGAGAATGTTTTAATTGTAAAAGGAAACAAAGGAAAAAGGAATCCTCTCCACCCACATTGGAAGTGAGAAATGAGAAAAAGGGGGAGAGAGCTTATAAAAGAAATGCTTCTCCTCTCCTCCTAAATCATCCCATCGTATCCCATCTCAATCTCCTATGTAATTTCCTTTTATAGTAGAGTTTTCTCTTCTTGCCAGTGGTTTTTCTTTTAAAGGTTTTCCACATAAATTTATATGCTCTTTTTATTTTTAATTTCCTTTATTTGCTGTTTGCTCTATTCGATGAGGGATTTTATTTCCCAACACCATAAGTTTAAAAAAAGTTGGCCAAAGAATCAAACAGGAGGGCATCCCCTTAGGGATTAAGCTATAAGCTCATAAATGGGACAATTCTCTATTAACTTGGGTAACGAGAGACTGAAAGTGAGTTTATTTAATTAAAAGGTCGATTTCCTTTTCAGGGGAACAAAAAGCTGCATGAACCGAGGGGCAAATTTGGGGCTCCCGCCATAAATGCAAAAGGAGGATGAGGAGTTTTCTTGGCTAAAGCCCTCCTACACTCCGTTGGTGTATGTCCTTGAAGATTGAGCTCAACTGAACGTTCCCCAAAAGTCCACGAAGTCTCGATCAATGGGTGCACAGGCACGGGGCATAGAGCTTGGCTTTGCACTTGGTTAGTTACATGTGCATAGATCTGCCAACTAGGCTTACTACAAGGCTTTAAATGCGAGGAGTAGTGAAGAGCTATTAAAGGGCAATAACTCTCTTACACAAATTATAATGTCGAATAGGGATAACAAAGTGGAATTAAGACAGCACAATAAGTGCTTTACAAAATTATCTTTTTTTATTAAATAATTAATTATCTAATAATTTTCATATAATTTTGTTATGCATTAACTTTTTATCCATTAATTCTAAATATTCAAAACAGTTATAACAGTATATACTTCTAAATTATTTTCAATATAGATAAGAATTTGGTATATAAAAAAATTATGGAAAAAACTTATATGCAGCGAATGCACATAAATTGGGTGCAGCGATTGCCTTGTGGTGTTTAAAAAAAACACAAGTTTCAAAACTTTATTGTTTTAGATCTTGTATTTTTTTTTCTTTTTATATATGTATTACACCTAATGTACGTGCAGCTACTACACCAAAGTTGACATTGCTATTTTATGTGACCGAGCCCTAATAAATAGGTGCACTTTTGACTAGCTGCGCAAATGATGTTGTTTTCACGGGCTTAGTAGAGCTGAGTTCCAAAACGGCCCAAAAATTCGATAATTGGTGGAAAGAGAGAGCCAGCTCAGGTGAAGAAGAAGAAGCAGGAATCGGAAAGATGATATACCGAAAATGGAGTCTCCTGACAGGCCCTACTTCGATCTTGGGTGGAATCGTTGCCACTTTGGCCATCGGCAACTACATCTTCGTTGAAAACGTACGCAAATTCTTCCAAACCCTAGTTTTTTTAAAAAAAAATAACCAGATTCTCACTCTTCTTAATTCGTCCCTTGTTTTTAGATAATGTAAGCTATGCTATTGATGCTCCTTTGGAGGATTTGGAAATTATGTTATTGGGATCTGGTTTAACGAGGTTGAATAGATTACTAGCACGGGATTCAGGATTAATAAATTTGTTCGCTCTTTTTTGTTTTCTGGGTGTTTAGATTTCTGGAAGTTGGTGATTAATTAACTAGATTCGTATGCAAAATGAATGTTTTCTGATTGGTTATTGCGACTTACTAGTTGCACAGGTATGATACCATTTGAACTATCGAGCTAGTAAAAAGCAATTTTTGTTTTTGATTCTCATTTCAGGAAGTCTTTTCTTTTTGTTCAACTATAAATTCGATTTCTATTCCTCGCATGATCATAGAAGTTTGGCAATTCAATTTTCTGCTTTGTTTGAAATAATGGAGCACGTTTTTGCTTGACATGATTCTTTATCAGGTTTAGGTTGACAAATTGTGTGTTATGTTGGTTCACGGAATGGAATAGGTTGGGAATGGGATAGGTATTTCAGATAAATAGAATATCCAAGGAATCACTGCTGCCCAGCACCATAAGGGAGTGTTGCACTCATGTTCCATGGGAATAGCTACTGTCGCATGATGCTGGATTTTGTAGGCACGGTTTGATATTCTTGGCTAACAATCTTGCATTTTCAGGATCCATTCCTTAAGCCGCATAAAAAGAAACAGGAGGCCCACCATCGACCAAGTGAAGCAAAGGACGGTATGTGAAAAAGTTGTACAGATGTGATCTTGGGATTGTGCTATATTCTGCTTGGTTTAGTTTTTTGTTATTCAAGAGAATGTTCAAAATTGCAATTAGGAATGTGACCTCACCTATCTGTCAAATAATTCCAAGATTTTGAATTGAAATTTTCCATTGAGGTTCTTATTCTTGTAATCTTATGACACCACTCAATCTTCGGGCAAAGGTTATGGCATGCCAGAAGAAATCTGACAAGCAGAGTGTTTAGTACATTCTTACTCTTATAACATTGGATACCCATTCTTCAGGCAAAGGTTATAGTATGCCAGCAGATATCTTGAAACCACAGTATTCAGTAGAATTATGAAATTCATATTCCACTGGTGCCGTGGATATTTCTTATTCACAAAATCTGAAGCAAATCTATTATACAATGTATTCACAGAGAATGTGAACGGCTATTCCTTACCTATTTCCTTCCAGGATTCATTGGGATAGCCGTTCCTTAGCTACTTCACTCATGACCCATAAGGATATTATTCCTTACTTATTACGTTCCTATGAAATAGCTATGACATTCTCACTCTATTCCATTCCTCGAGTGAAATAGTTTCTTGTTTCATTTTGAGATGATGTTAAAGTTAATTATTTTTTTCAACCTTATGAACATCTTACTCTGTTGTATTATTTTGCGCTGATAAAATCAAAGAAAATCCTTGAGCTAGTACAAAGCACACTAAGTACTAATAAAATTGACTTTTCTGCACCTCTCTCCATATTACATATCTTACAGTTTGAACTTTGATATTCAAGGCTATAAATTTGCATTTACAGGGTCCATTCCTAGAGCTGCAAAAACAGAAGCATGAAGAACCACCATCAATCAAGTGGAATAAAGAGCGGTATGTGAAAAAGTTGTATGGATCTGATCATCTGTGCTGGATTCTGTTTGTGTTTAGTTTTTTGCTGTTCGGGCTAATTTCCAGAGTTGCAACTAGAGGTGTGAACTTGCCTAGCTGTCGAATAGTTCAAGATTTTGAATTGAAATTTGCCACTGAGGTTCACTCTTACAATCTTACAACAATGCCCAGTCTTTGGGCTCAGGTTACGTCGTGCCAGCAGATATCTTTCAATCACAGTGCTTATCATGAAATTCATAATCCATTGCTGCTATGGATTTCTCCTTTCATTTTCCCTCTTCAGCCAGTTTGTCAAAGATTATTTTTGTCACTTTGCAAGTTGTGTTCCTGCTTAAATAAATTTCTACTGGAAGTATGAAAATCATTTTGGTGATTTGCCAGTGGCCAATATGTTCATACAACAAATCATAATGGGCTCTACCTTTTTTTAGAGTTGAATGGATATGGATAGGTAAAATCTGCAGATAGTCATACATCAATAAGGTGAAATTGTATTATGTATACCTAACTAGGTTCTGATATGCTCAAACTGATGCTAATTTATTTTTATTTATAGAAGAAAAAGAAACAAGGAAACTCTCAAGTCCCCCGTTGAGATAAGTGTGGCACGATGGGGGCTTTTGTTTATGTATAGAAAGGGGCCAAAATGACTTCACTTTCATGAATGAGTTGGCAATCTCTGTTCTTTAATAAACTCTAATTTGTTCTTTTCTTGGTGGTGATAATATTGAGAACAGGCACATTGTAAGCACATCTCTGTTTAGATTGTGGTCATGCCATGAGACTGCTGAAAGAATTTATGTTGCATACTTACACGAGCGATTGCAGCATCCTACATACCACTCTAAAGTGAACAAAGTTCTGAAAATTTTGTATGCATTCTCTGATCTTGGTGTTGCAGATTCCCATTAGTTTTAAATTTTTTGTGTGGAATGAAAGAGTGTGTAGTCCTTCCTCTATTGAAATCATCATCGACTGTAAATGAAACACCATTTTTCTCTCCATTAAAACCCTCACCCAGTGATTAACATATCCATTATCAAATCATTCCAAGAGTCTATCGGCCCGGGCAAGCACCAGTGTAAGCAATCATTCTGAACTTTCACATTCTTCCCCTTCGCGAATGGTTGAAAGCTCCGGTATGGTCCTGGGTGGCCATCCGGCCTTAACAATGAAAGTTCAGTTGTGTCCAACAGTCTCAAAGCTATCCCATTTTCAGGGCCTTCAGAAACTGATTCCTCGAATTCTTCTAACTCAATGTTGCGCATTGTTGCGTCCACCTCTATCAAATCGACCTTGCCTTCTTTAAATGGTACTGTTCTATTGCAGGTCCCTCCACTGAACCATTCCCCATTCTCAAAGTGATCCGGTGTGGTTGTTCTGAAGAGGACCAGTTTTTTGCCACTGGAATTGGCAATGAAGTTCAAGGCCAGCCGAAGGACTTTACGATATGCGTACTCAAACCCTAACTCCGTGAAGTTCTTTCTGGGGCAATAGTGACATCCCATTATAGTGTTGTTCTCATGGTAGATTGCAGTCTTGAGAAACCATTTCCCTCCTCCGATCACCATGTAATCGAAGCTATGGTACTGATTGGTCCATGATTTATCGAGTTCGTCGAGATGAAGCTGGATTTCAGACGAGGAGACTCCGTTGGTGTCTTCAAAAATGGTGGCTTTAACAAGGAAAGGGCTCCAAATCACTGAAAGGGTGAAGTTGTGGGAGGGGAAGTGCCATCGCTTTGATCTGTATTCCTTATCGTGGTGGACCTCGACAGCTTTTTCCACCTGTGAAGGCATGGTCGCTGAAACATGATCAATCAACGAAACTAAAAACAGATGACTTCTCTATGATGTTAATACATATGTTAATACCCACGAGATTAGATGATCACAGCGACATAACATTTAAGTAAATCCCTTAACCTACACATTTCCTTGTAAATAATTTTAAATTTCCCTGTCTTGGTGGGGCAGGGATTAAGCGAAACACTATAGAAGATACAAACCCCAGAACCAGAAATTTCTGAGGATGAGGATGAGTCCAAATCATTCCAGTTGGGCATCCACTTGTCCTTTCATTAAGTTGATGCTACACTAATTAAAGAGACACCCCAACTGTTGCCGACCATTAAAGCTTCCCAAAGAAGGTACGCAATCCAAAACAACCACCAACCTCCTCCACTTCTTTGATTGTGCTAAGAACCAACCAAAGCTTGAAAACCAGCTCCCTAGCTACTAGAAAAACTTTACCCTAAACATAAATGTAGCAAGCTGTCCTCCACTACGACAGTAAGCAAGATAGGGCAATCAACTTTTTGTTTCAACTATTGCAATTATTAATGATCTAGGAAAAGCAACCTCAAATTCCCAAAAGAGGGACTCCCATCTGGTAATTCCACAAGGACTGTTCAAACAAATTGACCTCCTAAATATTTTTTACGGTGCTGAGTTGCAGAATGCAGGTGGAACAGATTTGAGAAACCAATCAAGAAACTCGATGAGTGGGTTTCAATGATGGGTTCTGGGAAGCTTGGAGTGTACCTGAGAGAGAATGCAAAGCATGGATTGGACTTGGTTGCGAGAAATGGAGTCCCCTATGAAACCCCATGACTTGTGCCTCATCATGTCAAGAAATTTGGTTGGATTAAACCTGGGCAATTCACACTCCCTTGGCTTCCACCTCCAGTAGAGGTAACCCGAATCGGGCCGTCCATTTCGCATACAGTTCTGGTGATCTTCGAGCTCGCGGCAGCTACTGTTCGTGTACAATGGACCCAATTGATCTGGGATCCATTCTCCGGCGAAGATATCACATCTCTCTGCAACTCCATAGACGCAAAGAAAGAAGAAAAAAGAAGAAACAGAAGAATTGTTTCAGCAACATTCGACAACAGAAACAAATAGAACAGAAAAGAAATCAGGAGGCTAATTTCGGAAACAGCCAATCGATTGTGCGTACAGTGAGTCAAAATTACTTCACCTCTTCGGTACAATCAAAGCGCTCCTTCATCTTCTATGAAAGTCGCTGTTTTATCTCCAGAGAGACAACATGAAATTTCTGGGTTTCGTACTTATTTGTAACTACAATATGCATGGATCACTGATTTTGAAGAGGGAGGAAAAAAACTAATTTCAAATTTGAAAACAATGAGATGCTATGTCTAAACAGAAAGGGCAGCAACAATAATTCACAATCTCGTATTGAAATTCTTCCATTGATGCTCGAAAGTAGGAAAAAAAAAAAAAAAAAAAAGAACAAAAACGAGGATCTAAAACAGAGGATTAATACCCATTTTTCCTAATGTTAGATTTTCTCTAGATAGTGGAGATGAAAGGTTGGACCTTTGGGATGAGTGAGGTTCTGGGTCGCCGGAAAGAGCTCCGGTGAGTCAGCAAGCGGCGGCGGCGGCGGCGGCGTCGTGTCCACAACTGGAGAGGGGGAGAAGGGAAAGGAACCGGAGAGAAAGAGACGAAGACAGAGACCCAATAAGAGGAATGAGACTGCGAATTTCACAAGGGCGTGATTGTGTTTGTGTTTTTGATGATGAAGGGAAAATGGGTTCCATTCGAACCTCATTGTTCCCTTCACCATGTAGATTTGATTTCTACCAGCCAAACAAATAATCAAACAAACGCCCCTCGATGAGAAAAGAAAAGCTTGTTCTCAATCAATAACACAGAGCCATAGAAGAAAGAAGAAGCAGAAGAAGAAGAAAAAGAAGAAAGAAATTGAAATTGGGGGAATCAGAGAGAGAGAGAGAGAGAGAGAGAGAGAGAGCACGTGCTATCACAGCTTGAATTTCTATGATTTGTTTTTTTAAGACACAACGAAGGGTGATTCGCTGGCTCCTTAGTTTAATCCAATACTTGTATAAAATTCTCTCTCACACACTATATAATAATACATATAATTGTGTTGGATTTTGATATGAAAGGGACGCATAATATTTTAAAAAAAATTTAGGTCTGGAAATGATGATGGAAATAAGATTTCTTTTTCTGAGGAAGAAATGTCCTAAAAAAAAATCTCAAAATAATACTAAAAAAAAATTCAAAATAGGTGTACAGATTGTTATTATTATTTTCTCAAAATAATACTAATTTTCTATGGTCTCATAAAAGTATGCCACTTTTGTGGAGATTAAGTTGCACGTGGAAAGAGTATATAAATTTATTATGCATTTTACATCATTCTTTTGTTCAGTTCATTTTTTAAAAATTTGAACCACATAGATAGAAATAACATACGAAAACACGTACGCGTATCAATTTTCAAGTGATTTAAAAATGTAAATCCTATTCATCCTAAAGTAGGACTCGGGATGATTCCCTAACCATTTAGGAAACAAGTTAGTGTATCGCAATTTGTTTCCCATCGGGGAAAACATGAACCCAAAAATAAACAATTAAACATAACACCCTTTTTTCGACCCTTTGAGGAAACAAGCTAGTATATTGCAATTTTCTTCCCGTTGAAATCGAGAAAAGGAAATAAATAATAAAAATAAAATCAGACAAAACAAAACAGGTGTGGAGTCCTTAGCAACTTTGCCTTGGAGGGTTTTTGACTCTTCTAGCATTTTTTATGATCTCTTATTCAAGTTTTTGACTCGAAGTCGATTGCGGTACTTTGTGCTTAGCAGAAAATGAACATCTTTGCCTCATAGGGTTTTCGACTCTTCCCACATTTTTGACGCACTCCTATTCTGGTTTTTGACTCAAGATCAATTGTGGCATCTTGTGGTTAGCGGAAAATGACCATCTTTGCTCTAGAGTGTTTTTGACTCTTCTTGCATTTTTGACGTGCCCCTATTCGGGGTTTTTTACTCGAGATCAATTGCAGTATTTTGTGCTTAGTGAAAAACGACCATCTTTGCCTTGAAGGATTTTTTTTCCTATTCTCGCATTCTTAATGAACGCCTATTTGAGTTTTTGACTTGAGGACGATTGCAGCATTTTGTGTTTAGTGAATAATAACCATATTTGCTTAGATCGATAATTGGAGGTCTTCACTCGCTTCGGCGATGCTATGTAATTAACTAATATCCATTTATAGATCATGGGAACTTGAAATCTTGATTTTTTTTTTCATAAATTAAAAAAAAAACCCAAACCCCACATTTGGAGGACATTTGTTTGTCAACAAAGATGTGCCGGGGCGATTGCCCCCATTATTTTTCATGAAAAATCTCTGATGCTTATGTTTCATCATAATTATAATTTCAGCCAATTCTTTTTCTTCATATTTATTTCTCTGCTTTTACTTTTCCCCCTAATTACAACTCTAACTTTAGCTTTAGCTCCTCATTTTAGATGATGTTTCTTGATTACCCACATTTGGTATCCCTTTATTAGTCGTTATTTTCTTGATTATATAATTTGGATCCCCATCTCTGGAGTGAGTTCGTTTTTTATTTGGTTGTTCAACCCCTTTTCTCACTAAAATAAAAAAAAAATTCCTTTTATTTCTTTTGTTGAATAAATATATTAATAATTTATTTAAATTCTCTAGTCATGAGGCTTATAAAGGTCACTTTTTTAATAAATTTCATCCCGCTTATATAAAATCCCCAGCTTAGCCGGTAAGCACCGCTAAGTTCATAAAAATCGCGCACATAATAATTTAAGTAACATGAGGACCAATCATTTCTTTCCCATTCAATCCCTTAAAATCTAGCCACCATCAATATTTAAACACGAAACACTTTAAGAAAAATTTACTTCGAACAATAGTCCTTGATAAATAAGAATTACTTTACTGAATTTTTCGAAAAAACACAATGAAGACATAGTGGAAATTGGTTTAAACGACAAGCAATTTTAATGATTGGAACCTCAACAAAATTAATGTTGTGGCTTTTATAATGGTAGTAATATTATTAGTGACAAGAATTCAAGACCTTCATTATGCATTAGAGAAGGGGAGATTGCATTTAACTCCCCCGTGGATTGTCGTTGTTGTAAGGAATTTTTTTGTGATTTAAAAATTAGCACATAATTCCTTGTAATTTCAATGGACTTACAAAAGTTAATTTTTTTCATCAAATGTAACTGTTTGTTCTTCTATAATTTTTTTTTAGTGTTTAATAGAAAAAAAAGACTTTAATTTTCTAAATTACCCAAAATAACTCTTTACCTCAATTATAATAGTTCTCAAAGAAATAGTTATTTTTATAATTCCTAGGCCATGAAAAACATATATTTATTGTACCAAAAAAAGAGGCATTTGTATGTGCACCCATGCTTTTACCAAAAAAACCTACCTAAACGCTTATAATATTTATATACCTGTTTCTAGCCATCATGATTAATTGAAATTATAAATATATAACCTCTATATAATATTTTTTTTTCAAGGTACAAGCATCCATTTATTTGGGCAATGCTATGATAGGGATTAAGAAATTAGTTATGGATAGTTTGAGAAAATAAAGTCTTTTTTTTCTTATTAAACACTAAAAAATTTGTGAAAAAACAAACTAGTAGATTTGATGAAAAAGTTAACATTTGCAAGTCCATTGAAAATATAAAAAAGTTATGTGCTGATTTTTAAACCACATGCAGATTTCATGCAACTATGTCAAATAACAGGGAATTAAATGTAATTTCTTCATAAAGAAATTAAGGAGATATAGACGTGCTAGCACATTGATTCTCACTGTTACAAGGCACTAACTATATGGCCACAAAAAAGGGAAAAAAAATGAATCGTTTTTTAATTGAAAAATGCATATCATGTGAAAATCCATTTTTTCCCTCACCACCCCCATTGTCCTCATCAGGTTCGTGTGTTTCACAATTTCTCATGCTCTTTTTTCATAAATTACGTTAAGTAGTAAACAAACTTTACCTTCTTTTTTATAATTATTTTTAGGGTTAGGATTCGGACTCAAACTTGACAAGAAATGTTTTTTTTTTTTGGGCAAAATCAAAATTTTAAGTCCTTGTAATTTCTACGTAAGGTAAGGTCTATTCCTTCATTACTTAAAAATGAAAAATAAATTTGAACTTGAGACTGAGAAGTCAGGACACTCGTTTGGAAAAAATGAAAGACAGAGAAACACACTCACTCTCACCATGCCCACACGCCCACACTACACAGCACAAAAACACAAGAAAGACCCACAAACAAAAGGCATTGTTTCAGCTTATGTCCTTCAGAGATCTGACAGAGGCCCCGAACAACACGGCACACACAGTATCCCACCCCAATTCGAGTTTTCAGGGAGATTGGTCGGGTCCCTGCCAAAGGCGAAAGAAAATAACTTCTATGAATACCGGGGAGGGTATCCATTTTAGGTACCGACTGCTCACATAGAGGTAGAGCCCACTCCTTGATGCGTATTGAGGGATCCTAGTCACATTTGAATGGTCGGTACTCATTCTAGGTACCGACCTTGGTACTCATAGAAAAATCACTCCCCCTTACTCCCCAAAAAAAAAACACATCTTGATTCTTAGAAGACCACCCTTTTAGTCGTTGATTGCGAGTTCAAAGAACAAACAAATCTGACAGGACTCATTGGCTTATCATTACTCATGAAAACTGTGAATCTAATGCTGCCCAATAATCTCACTTTTGAGTTGTTGAGTTAGTTTATTGATTAAAATTACACTAGTGCTTAGCATGTGCTAGGATTTTGAATGAAGATGACTTTTAATTAACACATTTAAGACACCAAACATCGAGTTAATGACCCAAAAACTCAACCCAACGAGTAGTGTTGTCAGAAGAATTGGTTGGAATTCCAGGATTTCTCAAAAGCCAGTTGGGAGAATTACAACTAAATAAAAACACACAAAACACAACTAAGACTACTTTGAATGTGCACATCACACAATCTTACTTCAATGATACATCAAACACAAATTCCTGATAGGGAAGCAGCCTTTGGGAGATCTTGGAAGCATTGGGAAAAAGAAGCAGCTTTGCCCGCATCCTCTCAAACACAGTTCCAGCAACAGCGAACAAATTTGTTCAACTCGAGGTAACGCAGATTGTGATTATCGTTATGGCAGGGAGATTGTCGGTCAGCTAGCTGCTCTCGGAGCTTTCATGCCAAACCCATGCCTTACCTTCTCAACTCTGTTGAAAAACAGTTTCAAATCATATCATGGTCCCCCTAATACCACACATAGTCATACACAGATATTTCAGTAGCAAAATGGATGCAGAAAAACCTGCTCTACAGCACACTCGGTATCAAATCAAGCATGCATGGTTCATGATAATAGCTATCCTATTTCGTCGGTATTGCTACAGAATAACTTTTACCTTGTTTTGTTCATCCCACCCAGTCCAAGGAAGAATTCCAATTCCACCCAAGGTCATTGGGAATAACTGTTCCTTATCCATTTCACTCATAATCCTTTGGAACAGACATTCTGCTTATGGTTTATAGGAATAGTTGTTCTATACATGGTCCATGGGAATATCTACTTCTCGCATATTCTATTCCAATGTAATAGTTTTTCCATTCCCATTCTATTCCATTCCACATACCAAATATGCAGCCAGGCATTTGGGGGCAAAAATAAAAGTAAGAGAAACAATAATGTTGAGGAAACAGGTTCTAAGGATTTCGAGCTTACGTTGGGGCGAGTTTGCCAAGGCTATCCAGCTCTGTGCCAGAGTCCTCATCAAGGACCCTACCAGAAATCTCTATAATGTAAGAGCGATTTCTCTCAGTTGGGAGTCCTCTGCTAGCAAGCAATTCCAAATCTTTTACATGAAGCTCTCTCCCATTTACAAAAACGCCAGTACTTCCACCAGCACAATTCTCAGGCATGGAGTGATTGAATTCTTCAATAAATGGCTGCCAGAGAAATATATAATCCATGTAAAATCAGTTATAAAAGATAAAAGGCACTAATACACATCAAATTAAGTTGATCTTACAGGAATTATCCCAAGACAAGGCCCGCCCATCACACCCCAAAATCCAGCTCGGGAATCATACCTACTCAAGACAGATGGATAAAGGGAAAAAATATCAGTTTCTTTAAGCTAAAAAAAAAAAAAAAAACATGTAGGTGATATTATCTACATCAGCATGCAAGGAAGCCTCTCACCAACATAGCACCACATATGAAAGATTGGTCGAATTTAGGGAGAACTGAAGCTTAAAGTTTACAGCTCAAACTCAGTCACTGACCTGTAACTATCACTGCTACAAACTATAGCAGTGATGGATCGATTTTCAAATTTCCCATTTAATGATGCCTGGTTTAATTACCCCCTCCAGAATTTAAGCATGCAGGATTGAAAAGAAAACTGATGGATGCATCAGCTCATGACTACATTTACTTACCAGTATTGTCCAGGATGAATCGACCCAGCAAGCTTTTCAGCCCTCTTAACTACACGATCTGGTATAGGCTGCCCGTTGACAGTAACATTAATTTTACCACGCTCAGTGGTTTGATTAGCTCTTGTAAAATCCCTAAAACTCTTCTTGATGATGCCTGCAAAGAATGAGTCACTTCCTTTGTTAATTCTTGACTGCTCTTCTCTGCTTATTCCTGCTGAACCTTGAGAAACCCCAGCATTGGAGTCCTCGTTGAATGAGTCGTCCATCTCACTTGCCAATGGCACATCTTTCATTGAATTTTGTCTCGAAGTAGTCTTATTTGGGATCACCTTCTCTTGGTCTGAGCGTGTACTTCGGTTTCCCTTTCCACAACGGTTCACTGCATGATTATTAGAGGAGTAGTCAAAATGTTCTTGAAGGGGTGAGCCTGGAAGTGGTGGAGAAGAAATGGCCTTCTCTCTTGGATCAATCAAGCCATCTGGGAAATCCTCATCCCCAGAGGTACTAAGAGACGAATCAATACTTTGCGTGTCCTGTGACTTGCTAGAGTCAAAACATTGAACCGTTGACATTGAAATGGGTTCTCTATCAATCGACTGGAATTCATATCCAGAATCATCAGAGTAGACTATGCCAGGAGAATTTGAATTAGGGTTTACAACCCCAGTATCTTCTTGGGCAGTGATAACAATTTTTTTGTCAACAGTGGCAAGAATAATAATTGCTGAGCATGCTCCACACTGCACTTTACGAAGACCTTTCTTAGGAAGCTGCAGTAGTTCAAAGCACTTGCGACATGTTATAAATGGGGCACCCCCGGCCATGGGATGACAATGGCGTGCAGCATTGGCTACCACCACTGTCCGAGGATGGAACCGGCCCATGTCAGGGTTAATGCCATTTGAACATGTCAAATGAGGATTGAGAGAATTCAATGGAGGATTCAGACTTCCAGGATTATCAATCCGTGGACCAAATGCGCCAGGCTTTTCATATAACATAGGGTTGTTTGGAACGTAAGGAAACCTTTTAATGGGGATTGCGGTTGGGGGGGCAGATTGGTGCTCAGCATGGCAATGGAAACAAGAACAAGAAGACTGGTGTAACACTGCATTATGTGGGAACGGAACATATGGATCTAAACCAGCATCCATATAACGTTTAGGAACATACAAGTGAGATGGTTGTTGCTGGTAATGACATGGTACTTGGGGTGGAGCTTGTTTAAGCACATGGGATCGATACGGATCCCCATATACTGGAATGTGATTTGAAGTATGCATAGAAGGATAAAAGGCATGGGGAGCCATATCAGGTGTCCTATTTATGGAAGGATGTGGTATGGGGTATTGACTGAAACAAGACTCCTGATACAGCATCCTCCTATCTTGAGGAACTTCTTCCTTTCGTTTTTCAACCACATTACAAGATTGACCAAGTTGATCCTTCAGCTCATCTAGCTTCCTCAGAAGCTTAGCTCTATCTTCTTTGAGGCACTCAACTCTATTAGAGGCATCACGGCTGCCCCCATTCTTTAACTGCTCCCGATGAATGTACTCAGAACATGAATGGGAATTGGATGATCCCTCATTTGGGCGGTTTGTAAATCTCAAGTTCTCAACATCAGTTCTTAGGGTTTTCGGGAATTGCTCTATCCCGACCCTATCCTGGATTTGCCTATCACTGATCGCTCCTGATTTACGAGACCCACTTGCATTTTCAACACGGGACTTCAATTCTACAGCTTCGGCCACCTTATCTGCACTACTCAGTTCATCCCTATTCATATTCATACCGAGATCATTCTTAACAACCCATTTGTCAACTTTAAACTTGGTTTTCTCAGCATTATACGGCACATTATCATACTCGGAACACCTTTGATCACACTTGAAAGAACAACTGTCAGTTGACCTAATATTTGCCTCTGAAGCAACACTAGGATGGACTAGTCCCTCTCCCGGAAATTTACTCAATTCCTCCATGACTCCTCCGACTGTATCTCCATCATACTTATCCGGCAAAGCATCCACCTCAGAATTTCTCAATTCCGCTGTAATCAAAAGATAGAACCCCATTATAATCTCATAAACTCAAAAAAAAAAAAAAAAAAAAAAAAAAAAGGTTTCTTTTTCTTGCAGCTCAGAAACGTGATGACTAAAACAAGTAATAAATTTTTCCCCTAATTTTCCCACTGGATTTCTCAGGTACCAAACAGGGATCAAGATTAAGAAAGAAGAACCAACAATGTACAAAATCAGGAGAGACGCACCTCTAAGAACAGTCCCGCAACCACCACACTGGTACACGGAGTAATCTGGGAGCTCCGGAAGAACATTTTCGCACTTGGGGCAGCGAACAAAACGAACTTTACTATCCGCCATTGCAGCTCCAGATGAGTAAACTTAAGAACAAACAGAGAGAAAACGGATAACGGAAGTTTAAGGAGATCAAATGGCTTATCAGGAACACCCTTTTCACCGTTTCAAGGGAAAATGCATTATAGATGTCCTTCAAAAAAAAAAAAAAACTGAATTTTTGAGAGGTTGAAAACAAATCTGGGAGAAATAGGTACAGATTTCTAAATCAAAAACCCAGAAACAGATTTGGCGGACTTTGAAACTTCTTCTCTTTCGACCTTTTGCGAGAATGGCTTCTGAGCTCTGAAGCAGAGAGAGAGAGCGCACCTTAGAACTGCTACTTCACACACTAATATGGAGGTCGCAAATTTCCTATCGCAGGGCAAAAGGATGCTACAAACGCCGTCGTTTTGCTGGCTAGACGTACCAACGACGCCATTTGTCTGTCACGGTTACCTAGGGCCCTCTTTACAAAAGTTTTCTGAGAGAACGAGGACGACGGTAATTTGAGCTTCCTAGGCCGAAAAAGAACAGTGATTTGTGGAAAGAGTTGAACAGTTACATAACACAGAAAAATACATATATGAAACTGTGACACTTTGAATATGTGTCATATGATTTGTATACAATTGTGCTAATTTACAATAATTTAATTGTGTTAATATGAACTGGAATGGAGGAGAGAGATCTGATAAAAAAAAGAAGGTGACCGAATCTGGCTTAAGCATATTTCTTCATGGAGAACTATTGGATCCACTGTACAACTGTTCAATAGGTCGTGATCTGTGTCTTTCTGTGTGGAATGGGTAAAGCTTTATTGGGGGTTGGTGTCATATGGATAGACTGAGGGTAAAAGAGGAAACAAAAGAAAGGATTTGATCAGTTCTGAAAAAGAAGTGAAATGAGAAGCCTTTGACAGTGCCCTCTATGACTCCTTCCTCACCTTTTCACTACATCTTCCCCGTAAACAATCTTCATCGTTTCTTCTATTTTCCTGATATAAGCCCCAGACAGGATCATGTTCCTGTTGTTGATGTTGTTATCATTATTATTATTTTATTTAAAATAAAATTTATTTAAAATCACTAATAATACCATACATTTACTGTTTCTCATATGCTTTGAGAACCATGTGAATGGGGAGCGGACAGGACCTGTAATCTTTCTCAAAAAAATCAGCTGCTGAAGGATTTTACAACCCTTGTTGAACCTACAATGCTTATCTTATTTTTACTCGTAAAATGAAAGTTATCTAAAAAATTATCAAGTCACAAGCGGTGAGTATAACCGATATGGGGCCTACTTTTGGAGGGAAAGAAAAAAAAGAAGGCAATTGTTCCAAACCTCTACTTAATAAACAAGAAGTGATTGATTGTGAAATGCATGCAGCGTTGTACTCATTGGCGAGATCTATCAACTACTTAAAAGACTGTTCTGCAATCAATCATGTTTGCTTTGAGGCTAATGAGTACCAGCTCCCTTCTTTCAATATAGCTTATAACGCACGTTCCAAGGAACCCAATGTTGAATTGAATGCTTCCTTTCGTCTTTTTTATAACAAGGTCAGGTTATAAATCATGCAGGTGGAATCTTGCCTTTCTTTGATGATTACAACTTTATCGGCATCTGACCCAATTGGCCCGACTCAATATTTTTATTTTTTATTTTTTGAGTAAAAAAAAAGTGACCAGATGTGGGGTTTTGGTAGAAGACTATATTCCCCTAAAAGTAATGAAATGAGCCCCATCCATATACAAATATGAGTGCGAGGGTTTTTACGGGTCGGTAGCATTACGTTCTGCTAAAAAGTACAAGCATTACCTTTAGAAATAAAATAAATAAACAGATGAAAGAAGAGGATCGTAAGTTAGAGTCATTCAAACCTCAAATGCATGTATCATTAGTAGAGTCGGTGCCTTAAACGGTCCCTTTGGAGTAGGAAGCAATAATTAAGATAATATTTCACAGTACTAAACTGACATTACTCAGCAGGATTTGGGAGAAAGGGGTGAGTTCAAATGCTACTACTGACTTGAAACTGAAGCAAAGGGGGAATCCTGTCTTATGTTGTGTGGCAACTCACCTCTCTTTTTGCACATGCAACCCATGACTTTGTTTTTGCCAAGAAAGGCAAAGAAGTACAAAGAAAGAAATGCATGACAACAGTGTCATGAGGCCTGTGGATGTAAAGCTTCAAACTGACAGTGACTTGTCTTGAGGGAAAAAAAGTAAAAAAAATAAAGAACAGTCAAGGAAGGGAAAAGAAAAGAAGACCCAAAAACAAAAGGTGGTTTGATTCCCATGTCATCATTACTGGTATTATTTTTGTTAACTACTGTTATTATCAAAAAGGTTTGGGCCCAAACCTTTGAGAACAGTGACTTGGACCAACAAGCTTTTTGGGCTTAGGAAGGGTTTATCTAGGCCCCTTGGGCTCAATTTCTTGGATTCAATTCGGGCCCAAACTAACCAATGTGAAAGAAAACCTCCCTCTTATGGGATTCTCACATTCTCTCTGGCTTCTTCATTTTCACCTTGAGGGGTCCCTTAATTTATAAGTCTCAGACCTACTCGTTTTCATGTTTACCTTGAGGGATTTTTCCTGGTTTCCTTTTTCAAGTCCAAAAGATCCACTATGACTTTAGAGTTCCCTACACTGTTCCAAGCAGCACTAAGTGGCAAGAACTGATGATCAATTTTATTAAATAAACTTCATTGAGGAATCTTTCCAAACAAAAGACGGTGCTGAGTTGTAGATATGCAGTAAAACATTGTGCAAACCAACAACAATATCAAGAGCAAGAGAAAAAAAAAAAAAAAAACTATAATACCTGAAGCATGAACCCAATGAAAATCTCCAGATGAAAATCTTCAGACTCATTGGACTTCCAAGTTCCTCCAAACCCACACTCATTACAAATTACCATATTTATTAACTCATGAACTCCCCCACTCTTATCTTTCCCTCCCTCCTCTTCCACATCTTCTTCACAAACTCTCTCAAAAGCATTATCATAGAAGGTCCCTTAGCCTTTTTCGTGGAGCCAGTAATTTGAGGCCGACAATGTATGAGAAAATTGCTTGGCAATGAACCGTTTTGATCCTCCAGGCGATGGCAGGGCCATGAGATGCCTCTCGATGAGATGAGTGAGCGAAACCAATTCGTAGGAATCGTATAGGGGGCTGCCACAGTCCCATTTCACCACACCTTCTTTACTAGTTTCTCCATCTTTATGAACCTCTTCCTTCATCTTGGAATGAAGCCGATCGCAGTTTCAGATTGGATCCAATTGATTAGTTCTTGGAACACTAGTCAAAGGCATGTTTTTCTCCATGTCCATGAGCACTCTTAGCTGGCTCACTACCCACTAGGGTGTCCCAAGTCCTGCCAATAAATTGTTGGACCGACACTTAAGATTCCCAAAATACCCTTTACTAAGATAAATTCCGTACTGGTCTAGCGGGGAGAGTATTGTCTTTGGGTGAGCACCCCCATGGGAATCTCTGATTAATGGGGCATTATTGGAGAATCAAACTAGAGCTTTTATTTTATTTTATTCTTTCTTGGTTAGGCTGAATCAATCTAGATTTTAATCTATATAATATAATGATGCATAGTTCTTCATTAGGTTATTAAAAAAAAAGGATTAACCTATTAGGGAATAAAAAAAAAACAAAAAACAGTTAGGCATTCAGCTGATTAAATTTGACATGGGTGATGAAAAATTATCAATTAATGTATTCTACCGTCAACAGAAAATCTCGAGTTTAATATATTTCCACAAATTAAATAACATCATTTTCAAAAAAAAAAAAAATTCAAGTGCCCAAATCAGCAGTGAGTTGGAATTTCCTCACACTCATTTAAAGAAATTGCTATACTAGTAAAATTTTTAACGTGCCACATCGTATTTACTAAGCCCCTTGAATATGATCAAGCTATATGAAGCAATTTAAATGCTACATGAATTTTTCCTTTGAAAAGATTAATTACATTTAACAAAAAAATATAGGTAAGTAAAAGAAAATGCACAACTAGAAATTTACTATCTAAAACAAACTTAGTTTCGCATCACGTTTAATAAATAAACAAGTTCAACGAAAGTATGTTACGTTTAATCACAAACATTGAGGCTGCAATAGTGAAATATCAAAATTGAGTAAAAAGATTGGTAAAATAATAAAGTTCAGTAAAAAAAATTCATATGTAAATGCATTCAATTCCCATACACCAATGAAATTGGCTTCAAATAGCTTTTATAATGTATTGAAGAATTATATATATATATATATATATATATATATATATATATATATATAAATCGATGGCTTGAGGGGTGAAAGGAACCGTCGGAATTGAGGGGAAAAACATATCCACAATGCTTAGAGCACCGGCACCCTTCCCAAACACTATCCCCGAACGGCACCGCTACCGTCGTTTTACTGACCTTTTACTCTTTCCTTCTGTAAGTCTTGATGCAAAAGAGTACTTACGATTTTTTTTTAACGCCTTTTCACGCAAGCGAACATAATTTCAAGCCATAAAAATCCCTATTCATTAAAAACAAAGTATGTTTTATGTATTGTTGGTGTTGCCTTTCATGCCGTTAATAAAAATTAATACCCTAACTGCTTTTACGAGTAGTGGCGCTTCGTTGATCAAGTCAATGTAGCGTGATTAGGTATTTAAACCCGTGGTCTAGACCCTCAGGGAAGAACATCCTCTCTTGGGCTAAGTGGGCCCACATTTCCCTAGCACTTAGCTCGATAACATTTTCTAAGCCCCCTGACTCGATAACATTTCCTGATTCCCTGGCTCAATAATATTTTTTGAACCCATGGCTCATCCCCAAGGGGTTTAATGTGCTTTAAGCCCATGGCTCAATTCCTTAAAGGAATGATTATTGGATTCATGACCCATTAAGCCCACATTTTCTCTAGTAAAGGAAAAAGGCTTACCTCTTTTGAACCATTGGCTCCACCACATTGCCCTATCAGCACATGACACCGATCTAAGGCATCTCCCATTATTGTGTGTGGCGCCCAAGGCCTAAGGAGGATGCGCCGCCGCATCCTCCCCCCTTGTCTCTCCCTATTATACAAACAAAACTCTAGTGTTTTGGAGAGAGTAGGCACTTTAAGTATTCTAACAATAAAGGAGAAAGAGAGAGAAGAGCAAGAGCAATCCCTTTCTTCTTCAACCATCCATCACTAATTCACAGTAATGGCAAGGTGACGGTAGCCTCTGGTGAACTCCACGGCTCCATGATCTTCAAGAACTACATAAGTCTGATTCTCCCATGGACATATGTAGGAAACCCTATGGGTCTGGCCACCAGACATCCCTAATAGCCTCCAATGGCCACTGTTCATCATCTTCTTCAACCCTCGGCCTCTGTTTTCCCCCTTTATAGGGTATATGGCCCTATTCTCCCTCTATTTTTCTCATATTCGTACCTATAATCCATTTTTCAGATCTACCACTTGCCTTAGGATCTCAATTGAAAGTATTCCTTGCCTTAGGCATTAGATGTAAACAATTATCTCCCTTTCGGGATGATGCGAACAATGAATTTCCAAAACAAATATAACAGAGTTTGTAACTCATAAAAAAAACCCACAAACATATATATAATCATATTTATAGTATGGCCATTTATGAATTGGGTTACACTAATGAGTTAAGTCTATATATTGAGATGTGAAGAAATTCTAGTGAGTAATGTCATATTACTCTATATTGGGCCTGTCAATGGTGGGGTCTATGTTGAGTTTGCCTAGACTCGTTATGGATCTATCAATTTTCCTGTGGGTTTAGACTCAGCCTATTTAAACGGCGAGTTCAAAATTGAAACCAAACTAAACTTGCTAAAATCACTGTGTAAATGGTCTGCTTGAACCCGTTTACAAAGCTTAGATCTTATTTCACCGTTTTTACAATTTTTGTTCCATTTTCTTTCTACAGTTTATATTGTGGAGGCGTGTTCCATGCCTATTTTGAAATCTTCCGAGAAATATATTTATGGATAGAAGTATTAGATAGAAGACCATAATATAAATAAAATTATGCTCCAATTAACTTTGTATCTTTTATCAAATTAGATGACTTCTATCGATGAATTTTTATCAACTCAAGTTGGTACAGCTCCAAATTATAGGATGCATTGGAAATAAGGAGTAGAGTATTAACTGCAAATAGAGGATTATATTCTTTCTAAATTTAAAAAAGAACATCTTTATTAGTATACGAGCAAAGTGAGAAAGAAAACACAAACAACTAACCCAAATAACTCCTTTTATCCATGTACATAAATTGTTATTATTCTTTTTTATTCATAGAAACTAAAGAACATGGTGGTTGCATTGTATGGGCTTTTTTTTTTTTTTTTAATCTAAACGGATCTAAAACCGGGTATTGATTTTACTAGACCCAATACTTATACAATGTATAAATGGATCTGGATTTGAGTGTGGGTCTAGACCCATATATAATGAACTCAACCCAATTAAATGAGTTTGGAACGGGTCGGGTCTGGGTCTAGACCTAACCCGTCGACATGCCTACTCTGTATAATCTCATTTCAAAAACGCCCACATTGGGCTCTTTAAGTGCTTTTAGGGCCATTTTGATCTTGAAGGCAAAGAAACCCACTTTTATTTAGAATTTTAAGCTTTAGATTTACTGAATTGAAGACATTATATTTCAAAGTTAAATACGTATTACTAAAACATTGCATGGTGGCGATGTTGATTTACTTATATTCATTTTCAAAAGGAAATAAGATATCGATAAAGTCCACATATTATTATTCTCAAAGACTCGGGAATTTCCGAAACACCAATGCAACAGAACTAAAGCACCATAGGGGAATGACGGCATATCACCATTTCGCCAATTCTACAATAGTCACCCAAAAGCAGTACTGAAGTAGGCCTTGACCACATTGAGAGAGAGTACCTGCAACATCATTTTGTGAGTCACCCCTACACAACGGGGCATTTTGAACTGACAGACAGAACCCACTAATCCAACATAATGGTCTACAATCTTCTGGAAGGTTCCGCTCGCGACGACTCGGAGCTCAAGCGCCCCTATGGTGCCGCTCCTGCGGGAACTCAAGTACCCAATGTCAGCAAACGATCGGTCTAAGCAGTTGCAGCATTCTTCCAAAGCCTCGTCGCTGGCTTCGCCGCTCAGCTCCAAGAAGATGATGTAGTGACCAGGCTCGGTGCACGAGCACACATGGCTCGTGAAATCGACAACTTCCAATTTGTGGTCGACCAAGGACTTGGTGGCTGATTCCACGGCTTGCTGAAGATCCCTCTCCGAGTTCTTGTCAATGTTGATGGAGAGCATAATATTCCTCCTGCAGACGAATCGGAGCTCCGGGGTTGAGTTATGGTATCCCATAACCTTCACCACATCTCCTAGCCTATATCGGTACAGGCCTTAAACACAAACTCCTTGGTTAGAGAAATATCGCAGAATATAGTTTCGCAAGATGGAATTTAATAACAATAATAACAAGCAGCTAAGTCTTAATTAACCCACAATAGTTTGAAGTCGGCTATATGGAACCAAAACAAGTAGTTTCATATTTAGGTAAAACAAAAATGAAAAGCAACGAACCTAATGATAGGAGTATGAGATATGTAATATGAGTATAACGAAATATATGTATATATGTAGATTCTATTAAGAGAATGGCTAAACCAAAAGCTCTCGTACCTGCGAAATTGGTGATGATGATCTCATACTCAGCGCCAACCTTTACATCAGTAAGTCCCACTGGGTCAGGCTCCACATCATCAGACTTCGAGTTGTCCTCAATGTCTAGAGGAATGAACTCAAAGTACCCAATGTCAGGGAGCACAGCAAAGGTGGCTAACTCAGGAGGCAATTTGGGATTCACATTCGCTGCGATCCACCCTTCAGAAGCCCCGTAGTCGGCACATGAAAGGGGCACCCCACCAGCATAATGCCTCAGCTTTTTCACGTAAGGTTCCATTGACCCAGTCATGATTCCATGTACATACTTCGCATTAGGGAAAAGCTCCGGTATCAATCCATACCAATTGCTCAATCCCAGGCACTTTTTGTAAATCAAATCAGCCAATTCTGGGTCTGGTTTGAGCACCTTAGAGATAGCCGTTCGAACAGATGATGCAGTGACTCTATTGGAGAGGAACCCGTTCCGAATATCAGTGCATAGTTCCTCCCAAACTTGCTCAAACGTTTTAAAGGCGTGGACAATGCTGTGAGCAAAAGAGGCCGACACAAATTGAACTTGTTCACGGTAAATTAGGCTGCATAGGAGATGGCAGTATAAGGATTGGTGAAAGTCGGGACCGGATATGACTTCATTGGGGCTGCAAGATTGCAACTGGAGTCCCTCTAAGGTATCCTTGAATGTGGGGTGACAAAATACATTCGCAGTAGCAATCCCTGCAATGAGTCCCCCTCTTGTTTTGAACTGCTTGCTGCAGTAGATAAACTTCAAGGCCTTCCCATCATCAATAGGATATTCTCTGCCAGAAGAAAATTCTTTTGAACAATTGGAATGCAGGCTTTCAAATCAACTGGAGAAGCGGTTCTTTAATTACAGCTTGTGTTAGTACCTGTTTCTAAAAGCGAAATTTGTGCGGTTGATCTGCACCGTAGCTTCCATCAACTCATCAGTGAAGGGTACATACTTGGACCTCCCTTGAGTGGTGCCAGAGCTGCATTAAGCAAAATCCCACGAAGATCACAATTCTTTACACTGCAAGTTATGAAAATCAAGTCTAGAAAAGTGTCTGTTTCACCTCAAAGAGAGAGTTTTTATCGGTTTTCCAGTAAGAATCGGAGAACTTTCACCATCAGCAATTCTCAGAATGTAAGGCTCAACATCCTCGTGAGTGATAAGTGGAACGCAGTCCTTGAAACTCTCGGGGTCGGTTCTTCCATTGAGACCCAGTTTCTGTAAGTACTCGGACTCGCCATTTGCTTTTAAGATTTTTCCGAGTGTTTCTTTCTGAACTGCCTTCGCATCTTTTGTTACAGCCTCAAACTCCTCGATCACTTTCTCGAGCTTCATTGCCTCCTCGTCCAACATCCTCTCAGCTCTCTCACGACCAGCTACAAGTACAAACAATATAAAGCACTTCAAAAGATTATTATTACATGATGTTATATAGCACCAAAAAGTTCATTTACTCTTAGAAAATCACCCGGGCACTTTTGTGCCAACTCCCTCCCATAATGTTTATATGGACAAATTCATAAACATACACAACGCTATTTATTGTCATTATTTGAACAAGTAAAAAATAGAGGGAGAGAAAAAGAACACTTACCATTTGTTTGATTTGCGGAAAGAAACAGAATAGGCATTTCATAAAAATATTACATGAACCATAAGAAGAGTACGTGAGAAATGAATGGAGTGTTGTATGGAGGAGTTCGTACCTTTGACTCTGTAGCTTGCCAGTCACCGATCGCGTTGAAGAGGTGAAGAGCAGTCCTCAGGATTTTGGAGGGACTTAAAGGGGTGGGGAGAGAGTGGAACAAGTTTCTTTTATTTGCATTTTATAGGCATCTCCATCCACCAAAAGACAAAGCTGCTGCTTTTCCTTCTTCCACGTTTGTCCTCGGTTCCACTTATGATCACCATATAATGCCTTTTAATAGACATGAGTTTACCAATTTGGACAATGTTTAATTATTTTATAATGAATGACTAAAATTATTGGATTCCACAAAATTTTAAATTTAGGGAATTTTTATTTTTAATTTAAATGGAATGGTTCCAAACGGTCCTAAAAAAGCTATTCGTTAGAATGATTGCATTTATTAAACGGTTCTGAAACTAAAAACAAGTTTTATTCAATCATGGAACGGCCCAATTTCAGTTCCTTACCAGTTCTGGCCATTTGATAAATAAAAAATGAAACAACACAATAAATTAACAGAGAAAAATAATAATCACAAATGAAGGTTTAATAATCACAATCTGATAGCTCCTTTTTGGTAACTAGTAAATAAATAAACAAAAAGTGAATTTGCTTTATCGGGGCATAACAATTTTTTTACTAAGAAATTTGAAGCTTTATAGGATTTGCTGTTGGAAATATTTGTGAATTCTATATTTTAAATTTGTAATCAAACAAATAATAAATGGTTCAATTAATGAAGTAGTACCAATAATTAATATGAGAATGCAATTAATGAATGACACAAGATTGAATGAACAAGTTAAATCATTTATTACACAATTAATAAACTAAACAATTCAATAATGATAACTAAATAGTTTAACTATTACAATTAAACAACATGTGAATTAATAAATGATATAAATAAATCAAATGATAACTCGCAAAGGTTAATAGGATTTGAGAAATCAAACAATGATCAAAGATCCTAGTCACGGTGGTGAGGCAAGATGACTAACCTCTGCCCTAAGGAATTGTCCGTCGCCGCCTACGTGCAGGATTGTATAGTGGCACTCCTCACAACACATGCTTCTCTAGGTTTTGATTTTCCATGCATAGAGAAATCAGAGTTGCCCATTAGATCAAACCATTAGATGCTTGCAAGAATTAGTAAGCTTTAGAGATCTTCCAAGAAACTTGAACTTCAAAAAACGACTCAAGTCCTGTTTGGTCATCTGGACAGAATAGGTAAGGATTAGAACTTCAACCTGATATAAGCAAGATAACTATCAACCTGATATAATTAGTACCCTACCTAGTGTTTGAGCGCAGCAAGATACGTAATAGAATTGTATTATATAAATCCTACTTAATGTTTGCGTCCGCCAGGATAAGATTGAATGATGCTTTTTCCACAATTTTTGGCAACAAGTTAAAAGGATTTAACATATTAATAAATTTGAAAATATTGGATAAATATTTCCACAGATTCGAAAAAACTAACAATTTTAAAAATTGTAATGATCTAAAAAAACGAACAATTATTTTTTCTTAAAAAAATACTTTATAGGAAACAATCACAAGAAAAAAAAATCATGGAAAAAAAATCATGGAAGGAAAGGGAGAAGAAGTGGAAGAAGAAATAGGAAAATGTTGAATATTTGCATGTTAGAATAAATGAGAGTAAAAGAGAAATGGCTTTTTGGCAATGACACGAGAGGAGAATAAAAAGAGGATGAATTCTAATTTTTGAAGGCAATCAATTTTTTTCCTCTCTCACCTCAGCTTGGTGTATCTCCTGCCTCCTTGGATTCAGTTATTAGGACTCACACATAAGATAAGATAATCAAATTATAGGGGGGGTAAGAAGGCTCAACTGGATAGCCCAATTCGCTGCTGATGCTTGCACCAAACACTTGAAAGGACTAGAAATGGATTAAATAATCCAATCCAGTCCTCCTATCCTTGCGATCAAGCACGACATAAAGAAATGGGAGCACAAGAAAACTCAAGGAGAAGAACAGGATTGCAAGCCGTTGTCTGTTCTAGAATAAGTGGTGACCCTTTATATAGTGGTTGGGTTGCATTGATGGCCCATCAAGGATTCAAATGGATATGTAATAAAAAGTTTTAAACTTCTTAATCCCCTGATTTAATCTTTTATCTAAAGATTAGAGGGAATAAAAAAATCCAACTTCTTTGTGGCGATAATGCTTGAATATCAAGTGAGCTCGTTTTCATTTTGATCATTATATGCTTCTTGAATCTTCCCTTTTGAAGGCTATGAGTAAGGGTAAGTCAATAAGAGTAAGGTGCTAATCGTCCCGGGCGCGAATAAGTCCCTTTTGCGAGCTAATCCCAACTATTAAGTAAGCTAGTGAATAAGGAAAGTTCTAATAATCTAACCGGCTACGTTATCCTTAGTGTTGTATAAGTCAGTCCTCTCTTACATAAATTAAAATGCGAGACCAGGACAATAAAGATGGATTTAAGACAATACAGTAATTACCTTCAAAAATTGTAATATGAAGAGAGTGCATCTTATACCATGTAACAAGTGCAAGTAGCTTGCACTTTGAACTTGCACTTAATGACAGCCCTTGCAAACTGAGAAGCCTCAGTAGATGCAGTCTTCTGAAATTGGGCCCCTTTGATCAAAAAGTAAACAATAGCACAAATGATACGATCCAATCTTTTGGGCAATCGGGTTGACACCAACACCACGATGCGCCATAACCATCCCATGAGAGCTTTAGATATTAGCCCATGTCTCGTCCTACAACTACTTCCACATAGGTAAGTCTTGTGAAATATATATGAACTGGTACTCGCGATCTCTTGGTGCTTCGGACCTATTCAAAGTTTTTACAGCACCCAACCTACCCGTTCATACAGAGATCACCATGCCATCATAGCAATGTGGAGCTAGCTGTATTAGTGATATAAGATCTTATGGAATGATCTCCAAAACCAGTGCTCCCATCCAGTCATCAATCCAGCTTATTTGTACCCATCGAACTTCATCAAAAGTTGTGTTGCTGCTGTTAATGCACTCATTTATTCCCCTTATGAATCTTGGGCTCAGCACCAAGATAGACACTTCTTCAAATGATTGGCGAGGTTCGCTCCAAACTTCAAAAAGTCAACGGTCACCAAGCGAGATATTGGTCTCTTTATGGGTTTGTATCCCATCTGCGGATACTTTTTTAATTCCTATTTCAACAAATCAATAGCAGCACAAAAATCACGATGAACAGGAAGTAGTGGAGCAGGTAATGAAACAAATAAAATCACTGATAAAATCTCTTTAAGTCTTTCGGCGCCGGTGGTAGCAGCACCAAAAATGTTTAATGCAGTTTCCATTGCGCTCCTAGCAGTTATGGGTTATTTATTAGATCCCTCAGATATACCAGCACCTCTTAAAAAGAAAACACACCTAAATGTTGATTTTACTTTCGATGTATCTATAACCAAGTCTGCATTTGTATACCCCTCTACAACACCAGGATAGCCAGTGTAGAGGAGTTTCAACTCCAAAATAGTTTCAGATATCTAAAAACTCTATTAGGGAAATTTAATGGAGTGCACTGGCGTTGTTAATGAGGTGGCTGAATCTCCCTACAGCAAAGGATACATCAGGTCCGATTCTATTCGTTATACAGAAGGGAGTATATCATATGTGAGTGCCTGTATTGGTCAACTAGTTCACTTTTATTCTTGACAAAGCAACGAAAGGATCATAAGGAGAATGAGCTTCCCTTCAATTATCAAAGCCAAATTTCTTAAGCATCTTTTCTATAGAATGAGAAAGTGATAAGGATGTCCCTGCAGCGGATTATATTCTCATACCAAGAATCATATCAGCAACTCTAAGATCATTCATATCAAAACTTTTAGACAGTGTCTTAACTCCAAGCATAGCGTCTAAGTTCAGCTTGCAGCAAATCCTAAAGTTCTTTGGCGGTTTTGGCCTCGAGGCATAGGCCATAGAACTTATTCGATAAGGCACTAAGTATCCTATTGAAAATGAGGTAATCCGTGTCATCCCAGGTGCATGGTACGGAAGTGAAAACGGCAGGTAGGTGGTGTAGTATCCCTAAATTCTAAGTTCATATTAAATTTTACGGGCCTTAACTTTAGCATTTTTCTCAGGTATTTTGTATGCTTAGTTTGTTAAAATTTTGAGAAATTTTAACGAGGGGAAAAAATTTCACACGCGAACATAATATTTTTAGGTTTCTTCTAAAATTACTGAAATGCCCTTAGCCGTTAAACCATGCATAAGTGTAGAGATAGCGGCATATAGTTTCTGAACCAAGTCAGAGAGAACAATTGATATCGTAAAAATTGGAATCAACCCAGTTTCTAGAATAGTGTATTTGGCCCAGTTCTGAAAATTGACGTATGAGAAATATCTAACAAGTGATTAACGCACATATATTTGTAGTGTTGAAGAGTTGGCTTGTTGGATATTATTGGAAATGAAATGAACTAGTTGCCTTTAGTGGTTGGAAATGATTATTTTGAGGGTAGGAGCAAAATTGAAAAGGGATGCCTAACTTTAAAGGGAAATGTGAACCTCTCTTTGACATTCATTGTGTAACATTTGCTGGAGGAAAAGAGAAAAAAAGAGAGAGAAAGTAGAGAAAATGAAGGTTGAGGAGCCATTGAAGAAGAAGAGGCGCAACTGCTGGCGGGGGATCCACATCCCCTAGACCCGGCTTATGCTCTCCAAGGTGCCATACGAAAAAAAAGGTAGATTCTATTTTGATCGAAACGAGACATGATCGGGTTAAAAGCAATAGCTAGCCTTATTCCTATAGGCTGTGGTCAACGAGAACTTCAATTTCTTCTCAAAACATAGTTGTAAAGATAGTAAACTCACCCTTAAATCTCAAACACAGTACTATGTTTTTGTTTCCCTTTGCTCGATTAGTTGAACAGGAGGTGTACCCATCATCTTGTGGAAGGGCGCTGGACAATAATTACCTTAAAAATTATCCTTTTCCCATTTAATATATAAATATCAAACATTTGCTGTCGTTTCATTCATCATTTAAGTTTTACTTACTTTTTTTCATTTAATTCGAAAATTTTAAACATAATATTTCTTGTACTTAGTATTTAAGTTTGTTCTTTGGGTGTCCATCAAATCCCTAAAACTCTGATAATATTTGGTAGGCTTTACGCTTTTTGATCCTTATCACAATTGTTACGGAACGCATCAAAAGTTGTGAACGAGTCCACAGTATGTTAACGGACAAGAGGCCATCATAAAAGCGTTTAATTATTGGACCTTCTATTAATTTCAGCATATAAAACATCCTAATAAAGTCAAAAAAAATAATAATTGATACAAGAGAAAAACAAAACTATTAATTCAAGCAAAATAGCTCAATTTCTAGCCTAACTTTGATAGAACACGCATTAACACTAACCTTTCTCCCCTAATAAATAGAAAAGACAATAAATTATTATAGATATAATTGCAGCATTAAATGTTCAAAGAATTTAAATGAAATGGGGACACAAAAATTTAAGCTCTCTCCTTAAAGGAAAGGAGGTTGGTGTAGTATAAGTCAAATCTGGGGGATGTTTTTGTAGTTTTTTGTTGGCCTAATAACGTATAAAGCCTCACTTTTAATTTTCTGGTGATTCAAATTACAACCTTTTGTTTTTTACAAATCTATTGAAAAGTACTTCTAGTGTTGAAATCTTTGGCATGGGCGGATGGAGCTTTGGTGCCGTCTAATGCTGCTGACTTGACTGTTAAATTAGAAAAATCAAAACTTGTGGGAAAAAGCCTAACCTTTGATCCATTTGCAATTTAAATCCCGACATTTTTATTTGCTGAAAATTTATCCCCAAATATATTAGGAATTTCAAATTTACTACCATCCTACTTTAGTACACAAATGTAACAAGATTTTTTTACTATTTATTTAAATGCCCTGTGAATATGAATGTGCAGAATTTGACCAAAACCAGAATTTTTTAGAATAGTTTGATCGGGAAAGTTTGGGGAATACAAGCTTAGACATGAATGGGGAAAAGAAATTTGTGTCAAGAGAAAGTTAGGAAATTCCTACTCACCTACTTGTGAATAGTTGCCAAAGAATACAGAGCTTAATACATTGAGGATAGGGTTAGAATTTGAATCATAAAAGAATCAAAGGTAGGGCTTTTCGCAAGAGTTTATTTTTTCTAACTTAATAGCAGAGTCGGCAATATTAGACCGGCATTAGAATTCTATCCATTCATGTCAAAAATTACAACCCTTAGCATTATTTAGAATAGATTTGCCAAAAAAATAAAAAGTTGGAATTGCTAGACCCTTTTTTTTTTTTTTTTAACATCATTAGACCGTTTTTATACTTGATGGTAACGAATGTAATTAAATTAAACCTCGGAAGGGGTTGGTGTGATTTATTGGGCATCCAATGTTCCAAATTTAAAAATTTAAGCACCTGAACTACTAAATTGTGCACGTCCAATGTTCCATCCGTTAAATGCTTAACGGAGGCTGCACCGAGAGTAGGGAAAAGGGTTCGGTTTTTCGGTTCGGTGGCATCGTGAAAGGGACGAGAGCGTCAATGAGAGGAAGCAGCAGGTTTTTCTTTTGTCGATGAGGAAGGAAAGTAGCTCCACCGTTGAGCTTTTCGCCGATGGTTTGACGGCGGGGCTGATTGTGCACGGATCGATAGTTTACGGGTTTAAGTGTCCAAATCGAAACGTCGGAGGGCAATTTGATGTCCAGTTAGTTAACCCCATCATAAAAACTAGCTCGCGTCCACATTTGCCTCTCAACAAATAGGTTCAACTCAAAACGGTACCATCGAGCTCTCTGAGTTGTTTAAAGGCCCATTTTGATTTTGAAATGGTTGATGAAACTAAAACTTCATTATCCTCAAGAACTTGGGAAAACACCATTGCAACAGAGCTAAAGCACCTTAAGAATTACAACAAATCACCATTTTACAGTTCTGAGACAGTCACCCAAAGGCAGTACTGAAGGTGGTCTTACCAACATTTGCAGAGAGTATTTGCAACACAAGCTTGTTAGGCGACCCCACGCACCGGGGCGTTTTAAACTGACTCACAGCGCCCCCTAAGCCAACATAATGATTTACAATCTTCTGGAAGGTTCCCCTCCGGACGACTCGGAGCTCGAGTGCCCCTATGGTACCAACTTTGCGGGAGCTTACGTAGCCGGCATCAACGAATGAGCGGTCTAAACAGTCGCAGCAGTCTTTCAAAACCTCGTCGCTGGCGTCTCCACTCAGCTCCCAGAAGATAATGTAGTGACCAGGCTCTGTGGACGAATCAACATGGCTTGTGAAATCGATGACTTCCACCTTGTCATCAGCCAACACCTTAGCTGCTGATTCCACTGCGTCCTGAAGATCTCTCTCCGTGTTCTTGTCAATGTTAATGCTGGGCATCAGATTCCTCCTGCAGATGAACTGGAGTTCTGGGGTTGAGTTATGGAAACCCTTAACCTTCACCACATCTCCTAGCCTGTATCGGTATAAGCCTGCAAATTAATTGAAAGAAACAAAAAAAGAAACCAATATCAATTTCAAACACGACGTTCTTCCTCGTTTAGGAACGGCTGCAAAAATAAAAGATGCGATTCTACTGCACATCTTCTTGGTTACAGTTCTAATCACACATTTCCACAGTTTTACAGCAGACCAGAACATGCACATATTTTTAAACAGTAAACTACATCTTGAACCCAAGAGTTGTGTCGGCAGCTACATGGACGGTAAAAAAACAAAAAAAAAAAAAAAAGTTCTTATTTATGTTTATACGTGCATCGTGCAACTTGATTCAGTCATTGTCTCCAAGTTCGAGGACTGGCAGATAATTAAGTACAGGTTTTAACTAGCCCTTAAGCAATGCAGTTTTGTTTTATATGGTATTATCAAAACTCTTCGGCATGTTACGACAGATAAGACAAAGCAAAAACATCATGAAACTGTGCACCTAATCCTTGTTTAGTTTTGATATACATTTAATATTCCCTGTTGCTTTTGCCTAAATCAAATCATAGGAATGACCAAGTCCAGACGGCAAAAATCTCAAAATTCTATGACACAACACGAGAACCACGGTGAGGACTCTGTTTCCCTCCAACAGTAGTTCCTACGATTAACTTTGACTTATCCATAAAGAACTGTGAAGGCGAGAACTTTGAACTCTGCTTAATCACCAGATACAACTTAATCATGTCTCAAGCATCTAAACCATACCTATAAACTTATATATATATATATATATATGTAGCTAATAGTCAGCAAACACATGCCATGGAATTGCTAAAATTACACGGAACCCGAGGGATGGGAAAGCGCGCACACGGATAATCTCGAGAACATGAAACGGGACATTATAAATGACAGCTGCCTGTATAAAAAGCTCTATTAAGAAGTGCTTAGCCCAAAAAGATAATGACGGGCCTTTTTTAGTAGCTTGACTTCATAATTATATCGCTTAAACCTGTAGGTCCTTGTATCTTACCCAGCTGGACTAGTCATGTCATTAAGGGGATCAAGAGTCCTGTTTGTGAAACCACAGGCAATGAAACTAATGATTGAGATCACAGTATAAGTTCTTCCCCCGGGTTTCCAAGTCCACCTGAGAAGAACTTATCAAAAGTTGGGGATTCCGGACATGCACTAAGCGGCTGCTAGTTTGAACTGTACTAGATCAAATAACAAATAGATAATGCCCCAAATACAAAGAACAGCAATATGAGAATCAAGCAAAGCAATTCTAAGTATCCATATAAGATGCCAGTTTGAAACACTAGGCCAACTAATTGAAAGGTCCAATGCTCCAGACTATAAAGTCAATAAACTTTGTGGCCTATCAGAATTCGTGACAAAGAATTCTAGTAAACCAAAAATTCTCTTACCAGCAAAATTAGTGATAATGATCTCATACTCTGCTCCAACCCTGACTTCAGTCAGGCCCACCGGCTCGGGCTCCACATGGTGAAATTTTGACTTAATCGCATCCTGAACCTCATCCTCAATGTTTAGAGGAATGAATTCGAAATAACCAATGTCAGGAAGCACAGCAAAGGTGGCTGACTCGGGAGGCAATTTGGGATTGACATTTGCTGCAATCCACCCTTCAGAAGAACCATAATCAGCACATAAAAGGGGAAGCCCTCCAGCATAGTGCCTCAATTTTTTCAAGTAAGGTTCCATTGACCCAGTCATGATCCCATACACATACTTAGCATTAGGGAAAAGCTCTGGAATTAGACCGTACCAATTGCTTAGTCCCATGCACTTATTTCGAATCAAGTCAGCCAATTCAGGGTCAGGCTTGAGCACTTTAGACATCGCTGTTCGTATGGATGATGCGGTGACTCGACCGGAGAGGACCCCATCCTGGATATCTGTGCAGAGTTCCTCCCAGACTTGCTCAAAAATTCGAAAGGCATGGACAATGCTGTGGGCAAAAGTAGAGGACACAAATTGAACCTCTTCCCGGTAAATTAGACCACATAGAAGATGGCAGTACAAGGATTGGTGAAAGTCGGGACCAAATATAACTTCATCAGGGCTGCAACTCTGGGACTGGAGTCCTCTCATTGTATTCTTGAATGTGGGATGACGAAACACATTTGTAGTCGCTGTCCCTGCTATTAGGCCCCCTCTTGTTTTAGACTGCTTGCTGCTATAGAGAAAGTGCAAGGCCTTCCCATTACAAATAGGAAATTCTCTGCCAAAAAAACAATCCATAAGAGGTTACACAATCTTTCTATTCTTTACTTCTTTTTTTCAGAAATTTAGAAGAGAAAATTGAGATTTGATTTGAAGCTTGCTAAGATTGCAATTAAAAACTGATATCTTATATAATCTCACTTGAAAAAAGGAAAAATTCAGAAGTCCTGTGGCCCCTAAACATCAAAACCAAAGCACAACCTGGTCCAAGTTATGGCCTCGCCTAACAGTTAATGGCTAAATGACACAACACTGATGTAATTCTAATGAACCTACCTCCCCATCAAACCCAAAAAAAAAAAAAAAAAAAAAAAATTGCATGAGAGTTGCATTTGCAAGCCCTAATGCAGCATTGTTTATCCAACAGTCCGAAATATAGGACTACACCTATGTAATTCTTAAATAATAGTTATTACCAGTACCTGTTTCTGAAAGCAAAATTTGTCCTGTATATCTGCACCGTAGATTCCATCAACTCATCATTGAAGGGTAAATACTTAGGCCTCCCTTGGGTGGTGCCAGAACTACAAAAGCAAAAAAAAACAAAAAAAAAAAATCTTCAAGATCAGAAACTTTGATACAATTCACCCAGACATAATGCAAGATCTGGAAAATCAAGTAGAGAAAAAAGTCAATAACCTCAAAGAGATGGTTGTTATTGGTTTCCCAGTAAGAATTGGAGAACCTTCACCATCAGCAATCCTCAGAATATATGGTTCCAGATCTTTATGATTCACAAGTGGCACGCAGGCCTTGAAACTCTCAGGATCAGTTCTTCCACCGAGACCCAGTTTCTGTAAGTACTCAGCCCCGCCATTTTCTTCTAAAATTTTCTTAAGCGTCTCTTTCTGAACCCTTCCTGCGTCTTTTGTTAAATACTCAAACTCCTCTATCACTTTAGCCAAGTTAACTCCCTCTTTCTTCTCCAACATCCTCACGGCTCTGTAACGAATGCTACAATCACAAACAGACCACTTTCAACTGAGGTACAATAAAAACAAAAACAACTAATGAATTGACCCCAAAAACATAAAAAATAAAATAAACAAAATAAACAGAACTCGTCAACAAACAGTGAAGATATTCATGGAGCAAGCCTACAATTAGGAGACCTAGTATATCAACATGGAAGAAAGGACAAAAAAGACTTAAAATTTAGGGGTTTGATATAATAATCCAAACACCCCATTTGATGAAGTGCCCACCTTCTGCACATGCTCACACGTGCAGGGGGGGAAAGCACAGGCATACATACCTAATTATCTATGAAGCATTTCAAGAACTGAAAAATCCTGTAAAAGCAGTCTCTAAGCAAAGAGGAGAAGAACAAGAACACACAATATTAATGCCCTAAAAATTGAACCCAAGATAAATGACATGAAGAGTTCAATAAAGTCAATAATTCGAAGCAACACGGAAAGGCACCTTCCCACGAAAGTGAACCCAACTCAAAACATGAAAGTTCTTAGAACTTGATATGGAAAGATTGGACTCGCGGGGATTGACGACAGTCAACACGGTCAATAATCCCAATATTACAAACAAACAAAAAAAAAAAAAAAAGCTAAATTCTCTGAAGAAAAACGAAGTTTGTTCAGGAACTGGGATTGAACCCCGGATTTGAACGCCCATGAAGTTAAAAGTCATCCAGCCGCCGGTGAAGAAACTAAGGGAAATCAAATTAACGAGAAATCACACAAGAACCGTCAAGAACAACCCCAAAACGTTTCCAGTCGAAGTTTAAAGAACTACAGATTAGTAAGCACTTTTAGAAACCAGGGAAAAGAAAATAAGGGAAAAAAAAACCAATAGCTTTGCTGTAAGTACACACGAACAATCCAAGACCCCAATTCCCCCATGAATTGGAAAAACCACCTCACAGCTAAGTTGAAAGGTGCAGAGAGAGGTGGCAATATTGGAGAAACCGTACTTCTGGCTCTGTCGCTTCCCAATTAAACAGAAGGAGGTGAAGAAGATGAAGATGGGCTGGAGAAAAGGAGCGGGGTTCTTAGACAGAGAAAGGGTCTGCAGATTTGTCTCAAGTACGGATGAATGAATCTCCCTCCCTCCCTCTCTCCCTATGGAAGAAATGAAATTCCTTTTGAGATTTTGGAGGGACTTGGGAAATGGGGAGTGATTGGGAGGAGAAAGATTCCTCAGCTCGGGCTTTTATAGGCAGCTGTGGCCAAACGCCGTCCATCCTCCTCCTTCCAACTTTGCCCTCATCTCCATACCGTAACTTCTACAACCGCCCCTACGGTGAAAATCCAATCCTACCCTTTGCCAAGTGCATGCCCCTCTCCTTCATGCACACAGTATCTACAATTGACTTTCTTCAGAGCACTTCTACTATTTGACGCGTTTGTAGTGCTTCCGTTATCACACGCACCAAGTATACTCTTTACCATAAGCTAAAATGAAATTAACTTATCCATTAATGATGTGGTAGTTAGTGTAGTGCATTGAAGATTATCGGTGGTACTCTTCAGTTCTCGTTGAAACTCAATGTTCATGTTCATACACATCAAATTAAAATATCTATATAATATAATTATAAAAGGTTTTGATCTATATTGAAATTTATAAAAGGGTTTTACACATCGTCTTGATGTGTATAAATATGAGCACTGAGTCTCAACATTGAGCGAGCACTAAAAATTTTTCCTTGAAAGCTAACACATATATGTTAATGAGTATGAATAAAAGTATCGAGTCTCATAACTCATCGAGTTGTAGAAATCTTTCCCTTCTTGGATCACACCACCTCAGTTGTACATAGAAGAAAAATATTACCCATGGAAACGAAGGGCTTTCATTTTCAAGGAAGGGTCAAAGTATAGAAAATTTTAAATTCAAATAGTCATAGCCACGTAGTGTGTGAGGAAAGCAATTTGCAAACACAAATATTAAACACCAACTACAAAGAATTTGTGCAGCTCTAATCCCAGAGCCTAGGTTGCTTAAAAAATAAAATTAGTCCCCAGCCACCCCACAAGCGACTATGTTGGCTTCTAATTTGTTGTATATGCTTTTTCTTTTTCCACTTTTTTTTATTTATTCGTAAGATTGTTCAATTGCAAATTCATGAATTGATAGCGATCCAAACTTAGCTTACTTTTGATTATAATATGAACGATAATTAAAAAAATTAATCGAAAGACATTTTCTCGGATTTGGATCTTCTCTCGTCCATTGTGTGTAGTTCTTGTGCAGTTTTATAATTTTTTTATTTTTGACAACTTTTTAGATAATTTTAACCATGCTGATGGAATGAGATTTGAAAATATATAACCTATTCAACCTAAGGATTGAAAATTCAGCACAATTATTAAATGTCTTTTTTCTTTTTCAATACTTAGGATGAATAGGTTTTTTATTTTGAAATACCATGAAAATTGAGGCGCCTACATATTTTTGAATGTTATTTCCATCCATACGGTTAAAATTATTTAAAAAGTTATTAAAAATAAAAATTATAAAATTACACAGAAACTGCACACTTTTGAACTAGAAAGGATCCGGTTCCCATTTTCTTGTACTATGTATTTAATTTAGTAGGGGATGTCTCTTCCGAAATATATCGGCAATGCCTAAGTCAGACCTACATCTACATTTCATCCTCATTTAAATCTGTGTCCATGTGATGTTCCACTCAGTGCATGTGCAACTGTGTGTTTGTCCATCTAACGTGTAAATAAATTGAAGGATTTAAGTTTGGTACAGGCCCTTAAAAAGACAAAAGAAGAAAGAAACGGATTAGTGTTGCCTTTCATTATTTTTGTTTTAGTGATCGTGATGGATGGGATTAACAAGATTAAGGATTCAAAATTTTTTATATAGTTAAATTAGTTGCATTGTATTTATCCATAAAAATAGACATGAATGTAATAAAAATAAAAAAGATAAGGAGTTTTAGAGATTATTTTTGGTCAAACTAGATTCTTTTAAGCGATTATGAGTTATTTTTGTTTTTGACTCATAAAAATTAAGCCAGTCTTTTATTTGAAGCTAGAAGTTATCCTACATAACTTTTCCTCAAACATTTTTTTAAAAATTAGTTTGATCAAGTAAAAGACCACCTTATCCCTTAAATAAGTAGTAAATATTTCTGGCTCAAGTAAAAGGCCACCCTATCCTTAGAATAACTATATAATTCCAACCCTTGTCGAGCTTATTAATTTGAGAATTTCCACAATTTATCTTATTCATAAATTTTCTAATTATTTTCTAAAAACTACCCTTCATATAGTAATAAATCGAACTAGTTCATTGTAGGCCTTTTTTGATCATTTAATAATCAATAATTGATTTCAGCTATTTTCTGCCAAACAATTTAGCTTAAAGAGCAATATTTCCTCGCAGCATATAAGTGAAATGACTACTCTGATACACCATATGGGGAATAGATAAGAAATAACTGTTACACCACTAACAATTGGTAATACTAATTTCTTGTCTATTTCCTTTTATGGTCTATGAAGTACCCATTTCACTTATATAAAAATATTACTCGTTAAATGTCATATTTTCATGAAATAGGTATTTTATTTTATTTTGTGAACCAAACGTCATTTTAAAAAAGTATTTATGATTTAAAAATCATAAACCGTCTATAATAAGCTCTCCCAAACCATACAAAGGGCAAGGTTTAGAAAGTAAAGATTGAGAAAAAAGACATTTAATTTGTTTTACTCAATCATTTCATACGGAAATTAGGGATTTAATCTCATCTTTTTTCTACACACCTTTTTCTTTTTTATCATTTTAATTTCTGGCTGATATTTTAGAATACCTTTATTACAGCCTTTCCTAAAAATAATAATAATAAATAAACAGAAGACTTCGCGTACCCATGTTTAACTTTACCCTCGAAATTATATCATTCATCTATTATAATGTTTTATTTTCAACCAAATCAAATCGAGTCACCAAACTCGATACATTGTATCGATCATGCACCATCATCACTACAATATACGTTTTCTTTTTCTTTTTTTCCTATTGTAATAATTTTCCAAGTCGTCACTTTAGTCATACCCTGTACTGAATTGACCTTTTACCGCAAGGGGACGAGCATGCATGCCCTACGGTAGCTAAGTTGATACAATCTTTGATAATTTTGAAGGCATTAAATAACATTATCATAACATGTTCCACATCAGAAAGTCCGTATTTTTTTTTTTTACACATTATTGTGGCCCACCCGCACGCCTACTTCTTGAATTTGAGTGAGTCTTTTTGTCATAAAGTTTTTCAGCTAATATAATTGTCCTGCCCCAACTCCAATCCTGTGATGTATCATGACCCAACGGGGTGTACGAAGGTACACTTTCATTATCCCACGTTAAAAAAAAAAAAAAGGAGATTGAGTTGGTTGAAGACCCTCATGATTCATTCTTCCTCGTAAATATGTTTTAAAGCCGTGAGAAGCATGAATTCCCCAAAGCATATAATATCTACAAGGTGTGCCAAACTCAGGGTCCGACACCAATGGTGGGAGCAATGACGAGAATGTCACTGTTCGAAAGGAGAGGAGAGTATGATGTCCTGTAACCCAATCCAAAGGATGGTGCCGGGGGGTGTACCCTCACTGTCCCAAAGATTTTGAGGAGGTATCACAAATCCCTCCCAAAGAAATAAAAATAAATAAATGGTCCAACAATTTAACTTTTCTCCTCAAGTAAGCCTATGTGCACCATCCATTTTTTTGTATTCCTTTGTTTCCTTTCTTTCATTTCTTACTTTATATTTCATGTTCATTGCACCATTTGAACCGACATTGATCCTACTACACAAGCCCGCCCACGTGAATCACTCTCACAAACCAGACCGTAAGTATGTACAAAAATTAAAGACACCAATAAATTTGTATGTTATTCACTGATATATAAAGCACAAATTAATATTTTAAAAAATAAAGATTTTCAATCTATGAATTTGAGCATCGTAATAATGAGTACAAGCCATGCTAGGAAGGAGGATTTCCTTGGTTCTAAAAAGTCAATATTGGTATATTATTGGTGAGCATTATCGATTCTCATACATTAAAACCCGTTGAAGAATTGATAGAAATTAATATTGATGAGTCGTACAGTGGATAGAAGTTGACACAAATTCAACTAAATGCCCATTAAAACAACAATAAAAGAAGATGGATGGATGGATGGATCCACCGACTGTAGATCATACTTTACGACCTCAATTCACTTTATATGAAACATTGGGCCATGGCTTTCACCATTTTTTTTTTTTTTTAAGAGTAGCCATGATAACTCCTATAGATATAGAGCATATTAGTTGGATTGGATCTAACAGTTGAAAAACTTTGCACTATAATCCATAACACTAGCCATGCCTAAACGTCTACTCTTTGCCGAATCTAAATGTTTTAATAGAAAAATTAAAAATAAGCTCTTCAAGTTAATATTAAGGAGGAGGATTGTGAGATCATTTTCTCGGGAAAATTTTTTTATAGATGAGTTTGTGTGGTGCATACGACTGATGGGAAAATAAATTGCGCTGAAATTGTAGAAACAGCCTAATCCATACATTTTGTATGGGGCTGCGACACTTGTAACGTTTTGTATGGGACCATCATAAATGAGCTTCTGACTTTGATATAAATTATGGAACCATCATAAATGAGTTCAGACTTTCATAGAAATTGTTTTTAGGTTGCAATGGCACAGTGGCATGGTATCCTGGAAGGTTTTCTGTTCAAATGGGAGGAAGAGTTGCATAATAATAAGTAATATACTCACTGTATGCCGCATCAAAATAAATTATTTTGAATCTATTTTATATATTTTACTGGGTATAAATTAAGAAAGCATGAAAAACTAAGAGAACATATATTAACTTTCATATGGTTTTATAGTGCATAAACTTCTTATCCATTCGATCTAAGTATTCAAAATAGTTATAACGGTTTAAATCTCGTGGTAGTCTGTTGTACAACTAGAACCTAACAAATAATGAAATTTTATAAAAATTAACACGTCATTTGATTTTTTCATGCTCATGCGATACGTAAGGTTGAAATTTAGATAACAAACATTAAAGAGTCATTTAGGTGCTATGGTAGGTAGTTTAGGTATTGTGACACGGTATATTCACCGAGTTGCTTATAAAATTACTAATTTTTCCAACCAAAAAAATAATAATTGTCGAATGTCATCCGTAGGACCTCTGCACTGTTACTCTTCTTAAAAGTACTTGTTAGAAAATGCAAATACCCTAACTTTACAATTCATTTAAGCACATATAAGTGCACACGAGTCGATTATGACTTGACCCATATACACTTGTACCTCGACGGAAAACAATTTTTGCCTTTTAACCAAGTCAATATCTACTATTAACTTGGGCGCAACACTAATGGTACAGCGCAATAGACTTTTGTAAGCCTTCCTTGTCGTAGCAGAAGCCCAAAATTCTTTTCTTATGCAATCTTGCAGTAAAAAGAATTTTGTGATTGCAAAATCATCCTTTTATTGAAAGAAAAAAATCATCCTTTTATTGTGATTAAAAAGAATTTTGTGATTACAAAATCATCCTTTTTTAAAAAATTTTCTTGAAAGAAAAAAAGAAGGCTGCAATAAGTAGTTTAAATGACTACAGGGGCAAAAATATTACCATAGATTTTGACTTTCAGGGCACCCTACCCCGGCCTAGAAGAGCCGGCCTGTCCTCCAGTGATCCGGCGGCCGTCACCTATGGGTCTCCTCCAACTGCCCTGAAGACAAATGCCTGAGCAGTAGAGGGGCATTTTGGTCACTCCATCACTATATCTGGAAAAAAGCTGTAGTGGCAATTTGGTAATTTAATGCGTCGGCGGCCGCTACCCCGTATGTGGTGCGCTATGATTACATTCATAGAACATAAATGACGGGGCACCCCCCTTTTTTTATTCAAAACATCAAGCTTTGTTTTCTACAGTTCACGTTTTAATGTTTGGGGAAAAAAAAAAAAGAAACAAATTCAATTTCTATTTTATTGTTATAATTAATTTGCGGCAATGTCGACTGCATGAGTGGTTACTATCAACTATAAAGTCGTGCTACAAAACGTGACATCCTCTCTTAACTAACCACCACTAATGTAAGATTTTTATCCTTAATATTATCTTTACGTCTCAAAATGCCGGACTCTCTTTTACTCATGTCGCATTAGGTCCGGAACAATAAAATAGGGTGTGAATAGAATAATTATTTGATAGATTTTAAAACCGTCGACTTGGTTTCGATATGATTTTTGGATTCAATTTTGGAACGGATTGCTCAATAGAATGATCTTATTTTGAGATAGGATTTCTATTGACATCGGAACCAGAAGACCAATAAGAACTAAAAGACTTAAGCCCATAATTTTACTCTGTAGTTAAGCATGCACAATCTTGAAATTTACCATAAACAACTCAAATGTATGTTTTTGGCCAAGGCTAGGAGGAGCTTCAATGGGATTGGTCGTTACTTTTAGAACCATTCAAATAAAGGAAAAAACTAATACGTTGTAACTACATATAAGTTAAGTATAGTTGTACCTTATAATATTTTTAAAAAAAAAATAAGAAAGAGACCCAAAACTACTTCATTCTAGGTTTGGTTGTGTTCTGTTTTTTTATTTTCTTTTTGCTACACCTAACTTAGGTAACATTTGTTAAAATCCAGCATTAAGTATTGAACGCTGAAAATTGATCTGAATTCTACAGAATGGATAAAAGATGTAACAAAAAATACTGAATATGTGATAGCAAAATTATTTGATTACATATTTAAATGAAAGTCTAAATAACTTACATTTTCAATTTTGCTCTTATTATTATTTTTATTAAGTCATTCATTCTAATTTATCAATTAATTAAGAGCCTCACATTTTCAATATCAAAATTTTCAAATAAAGAAACCTAATTAAAACTGAAATTTCCGAAGTTTTAAAATCTTCGATATTTTCATTAATCTTTTTTCTTTTATCTCTCTCCCTCTCTAAAGTAAAAGTAAGGAAGGAGAGTCAAACTTGGTTTAAGGAGGTAAAAGTTGAGTAGTTTTGTCACTAAAAGCATTTAAACTTTTGTTTATAAAGGTCTTTTTCATAATTTAAGCTCTGAAATGTACTTCATTCAACATTCAGCACTAATTTGAGTGTGGGTTCAGTCAGAAGTCATTCAAAACTATTCTGAGGCATTACCAAACAATTTGAATGAGCCCACCTCTAATTGAATCAGCACTCAGAACCATTTAGTACTAATTCAATGCAAACAAACGTCACCTTAGATACAATACATGCACCCCATAAACAAATGGGATGATTCTAGTAATGACTATTTGGGAAATGGAACCAGTAAACCCGTCTCATTTGTACGAAATAATATTTGTATGCATCATGAAGACAATGTATAAGAAATAATTATTATCAATAATCTAAAATATAGTATATATTTCTTATCTATTCTACATACGAATGGGTACAAATGTGTTTTCCTAAATTTTTCGGTGCATGCCCCACGAGAAAAGCCCCCGGTGTGTAGATTGACAATGGCGTTGATCATGCCGGCGTAACAACAACACATTCTTCTTATCGGGAGAGGCAAGGAATAAATTGGCGCAGTCATGCAACTATGTTCTGCTGATTTATTAGGTAAATAATGAGTAATTTAATAGTGTTTCACTTTTTTCAGTCGGTTTAGGATAAGAGTCCCACAAAACTTATCAAGATGCACCTGACAAATCCAAAAACATGGAAAATTTTCTTTATTTGAGCAATTGGGTGAAGGAAGATTGTAGGATGGGGTGGTTTGTCAAAAACCTACTATAGTGGTACTCTTTTATTTTTGGAAATATATTTAACACGCACGTTTTAATTTGGCTAATTATTGAAGAAATTTTATGAAATTTCAATTTTTTTATCATACTTTCCATGCATACAAAAATGGCTCAATATATCAGCTAATTCTGTCCAAATCAATAATGAAAAATTATTGGAAAATACAACAAAAAAATACAACAATTGAGAAAAAAGAGAAACTAAATTGTTGTCATTAAAAGCAAATATTTTATAATTAAAATATAAAAAACTTATTCCCCTACTCATCCTTTCGAACCTTGCGTGCTCAAAAGCACGAAAGAACAGTTGTAAAACAACTTGGACGGAGTTAAGTGACAAGTACATATTGAGAGATTTTTGTAAATTTATGATTTAAAAAAATTGAAACTACCACCTACTGTTAGAGCCAGCAATTATAACTCATGTTCGGCCAACCCACCTAATCCACTCGTATAATAACTCGAATTGACCCACACATAATGTTGTCCCACTCTTGATTTGCCCATCTTGACCCATGACCCGACCGTAACCCGCTCATCACGTCCAATTGTCATTTGTTATTAGGTTTTTCTTTTTAACATGTTTTTGGGTTCAAAATTACAGTTATGATTAAATAATGATTAGTTTATCAAAATACTAAGAAAAATATAAGTTGTACTGATAATATAAATAATGAACCCATCGACTTGACTCAACCTGTAGTATAACTCAACCTAATCTCACCCGTATCATGGGATTGAGATGTGCGTCTTGACTGTAAGATGTCTTGATCTATCTGCAACCTACCTCACCCGTTCGTTTGACTCCTCAAGCTAAAGACTATTTTAACTCATTGCTTAGTGCAAAAGCAAAAAGGACCGCGTACTTTGAGAAGAAAAGAGTTCATTAAAACTTGAAAGACTACTTCTGGTTGAGGTGGGAGATTAGAACGATTATAAACATGATCAATCCCATAATAGTGAAATTTAAGGCTTTGGCCATAGATTTTCGTTGCCAATATAGCATCTGTTTTTTTCTTTTTCTCCTTTTTTGGCGGATATAAAACTCACATACTTATTATTAAAAATATTATCAACGCGATACCCTAATCTTGTATCAGTAAGTGTAAGAGTAAATAGTGTGTTATATAAATTCAACAAGCCTATGATATCAACGGTACATTTTTGAGTAGCCCTTTCGGAAGAGAAAGTTTTATGTAATGAGGCCATGATTCAAGATGTAACAAAACAATATCGAAACCTCCCAAAAGTATAGAATAGCTTATATACTATTCTACGTGAGAACCATATAGTTAGTAATTAGTGTTAGTAGGAAAAATAGCTACAATATAAATCACTTAAAATTATTAGTTGCCTAGTTTAATAATATCGATATTGATTATAATACATTCTTTAACTGAACAAGATATGGTTCGAATTCTTGTAACTAATATTTTGTGCGTGTGAACCTACCAATAAAAAAAATATAAACCACAACTAAAATTACTTGATGTTGATATTCGAAAGCGAGACGTCGTCTATAAAAGTAAGCAAGTGGACATTAGTCGTCATGCATGGACGGGCAAGTAATATATTAATTATTTTCTCAAAAAAAATAATATGAATATTTATTAATTTTAAAATGGTGGGGTGGTTGGGAACTCTTAAGACTCCTCCAGCATGACCAAGCAAAATCTTTGTTATGACAGAACTGAGATTTTAGGATTTTAATTTTTATAACTCAATTTAAGGTCAAATACATATCTTTTATTTATCTATGAATCCACAACATCTATATAAGTAACTTCTTAGTTATATATAAGTCATCAATTGGTATGATGAGATTATTTCGCGCTTTCTAATCCTGGAATTGCAGGAAATTATATGTAAGATTCATTTTTGTCAAGGGTCGTTCACTTTAAAAAATATAATCGAGAAACGCGCGAACACTCAAACGTAACAATTACCATAGATTCAACCCCTATTTTCATTCAGCAGCGTTAGTAACTCTGAACTTATGGACAAGTCGTTTAATTTAAAACTTCTCTTAGGAAAGAACTTGAGAGTGTGAATTGGTTGACTAATCCAAATTAAGGGGTTTATTAAAATTTGAAGCAATAACCAAATTTCTAAGCAAAATGTGTGGGGGACGTGGGTTGCACTCGGTGTCCAAGAAGGATATCTTCCAGAAGATCTTCATGTTATTCATTGCTATCATCTCTATTGACAACTCACCAATTGCACTAATTCAAGTCAAATGCATAAAGTTGCACATATGGTGTCCCAATCCATTATAATTATAGAACTAACTTTTGAATCTTCCTATTATTATAATTTGTTTACAACAATAATCGTTGGAGCATCCTTGCAAAATATTTTTCCCCTTATTTAACAATGGTTCACCGATTTTTTAGAACCTTTTAAACAGACTTTTAGGCATTGCCAAGAGTATAATTCTTCGCAGTTTACTCATTGGCATCTATAAACTTCTTCTTTAATTATGGCTAATGCATACTTTAATGAGAAATTATTACCTAATTTCTCACATTAGTATAATCACTGGTTCTACTGTTGACCTTTTAGTGGGTCTATTGTCATTTCCCTTTTTGCCACTTATGGATGTGTGAGCCTTCTTGGTTCCCTCTTTATTTTTGGGTAGTCACTCATTTGGTCCGTGAAATAAAATGGATTCGCTATTCTATAAAGATATAATATATAAGGCATAATTTCTTCATAAAACATAAGTGAAATGGCCGCTACGAGCCATTGGAAGATTATGTAAGAAATAGATAAGAAATAACTAATAACAATGGTCAAGGAAGTAATAGTTGTTATTTACATGTTCCACTTATGAACCTTAAAAAGAGTTACTTCTTACATAATACGCTCATTTTTTATGTTATATTTTCTGGAATACCTATTTCGCGAACCAAACGGGTGGTAGGTTTCTTATTAACCTAAATTTAAAAAGAATAATAATTCCATTGGCTTTAAAATTGTCAAACCACATCAAAAAGAATCTTTGCTACAGCTGCCTTATTGATACTAAATTATGAAATCAAAAATATTTTGCAATCATAATTCAGTTGGAAGATGGGATCCCGTTGATAAGTGGGTTTACTTCAATCTTTACTCACTATTTTGTTGCACATCAAGGATTCTCTATGACTTTGTAAGCAATTTATAAGAGAGGAACTTGCTTTATAAACAACAGCAACTCAGCTTTCTTTGGTACGGTGACCCATGACCTTATCCAGATTAAAGGATCAGCTCAACAGGAATTGCTCCTAACTCGAATGAAGAGGTCCAACTCATACGGACTTCTGTTTCCCTCTCTCTAAAGAGCTGGGTGGGTACTCGCCGGTACCCGTACCCGTTTTTAATTCAAACCCACTCAAAAACAAATAATTTTTAGTCGTATCTATGAGTATTCACGTGTACCCGGTTGCCAAAGGGTTCCAAAGGATCAAGAATTAAAATTAAGATTTTTTATTTTAAACAACCCAATGTGTCGAATTGCCACATTCACTGATTTGAAAGTAGTTATTAATAAATTGATATGAGATTGCTAAGGATATCGAGTTTCTGTCTACATAAAATAATGTGGGAGCAAAGAGCAAGTCTTATTATCACGGGCCGAAACATACGAGAATGGGGCTCGTAAACAATAGTAGAAAAATATAATTCAGACCCTGATTAACAAAACATAATAGTTAGGGTTACCGAATTGAGTACCTCCTTTAAATATCAACCCATTCACATGTGGGTGGGAGGGATCCACTTCTAATTTGTGATGGTGAGCCTCACCTTGCAAAACCCTTAACAAAACTTAAATAATATATAAATATGAAGGAAAATCAAAGCAATCCATGGTACTGATATTTTAATCTATCCTCATCCAGAAGATCAATGACCCCTTTTTCTGATTGCCTTTTTCCTTTCAGTCGTAATTAACTGGACCACAATGCAAGGCCCCATCCTAAATCTACAAACAAACGAAAGCCACCATGAGCCTTATCCTCATGTCATCCTATTTAATATTCCATACTATTTGTAATGCCTCAGATTTTTTTTGTTATTTCATCAGCTCCTGAGTGAGTGAGTGCCTAATAATAAGAAGAAGGTGCCATCATTTTCTACTCGTGTTAACTCTAAGTGAGTGCTACGAACAAGCCAATTGGAACATGTGTGTGTCCTCCAACTGTGGGTTGGATCGTAGTGTTGCCGTCAGTTGGACGCATGCTACTCGGTGTATACGCTCACATTTTTTGTGTGACAAATTTGATCCCATCCCTTTCAGAAACATGTGCATCTGTGCTGTTTTGCCTGATTCGGATAATTTACTCGGACTTTTAAAAGCATGTGTTTACAAATTCAAATTGAAGTAGGAGGCTGATGGTGTATCGAACTAGGCCGATTACACTGAGTTGAGTCGCGTAATGATGAACGACACGTGCCAGTGAGATAAAATTATGGACGCAACAGAAACCGATACCAATTTGGATCGTACAAAGTTTATAAATAAATTTAATGCATTGGGTGGATAAACTATTTTTCATTCTCCATACCGCCAATGAGCAATTTTTTTATGTTAGAATTTAGAGCGCCCTTCAAAACCCTTCGATGCAGTTGGAAGTACCCCTATTAGAAAAGCGTAGTATTAAGCCCATTTAGTGCAGCCCAAGCCCATTCATGGATCCCTTCCCTTTATTTATTCTCTCGTTGATGGGCCATGAGACAAGAATAAATTCCCCCACTTCCGGGGCAAACACTTACCAGTGCTAGACTGATTATGGTGGGCCAGAACCACTCATATTGGGCCTGACATGGGGAAAGTCCAATCATCAAAATGAATGATGTGAATGCACTATTTGAGGTGGAAAATGCATTACAGTTAATTGATGGAACTGTATTTGGTACCACTTCCCCTTCTTTCTTCTTCTTCTTTTTTTCTTTTTTTTCTTTTTTTCTTTTTTTTTTTCTTTTTTTGTTGTTGTTGTTATTGCTGCTGTTCTTGTTGCCTTTTCTTGCTATACATATCTATCTCTAAAACCTAAGGCTTTTGCTTCTCATGGTTTGTGTCTTTCAGTTTCATTTTTTTTTTTTGGTCATGCAACATCCTGAAATTGAATGGGTTTTAGGGCCTATGTAGCCCAGGGGTTGAGGTAATGATATTTGGGGTAAATCTCATTCAAAGTTATCGAATTTTTGAGAGTCTTCTTAACATGACTATAGAATTTTGATCCGTCTCTTTCCCCATACTGAACTTTTATTAGCGTCATAATTCTATCATCACTACTAAGTCTCCTGATGGGGATGTCAGCTAAACTATTGTGGCAACGTGACTAGTATTATTTTTTCGTTCCATCATAAACAACTAGACTTTGATGGTATTAATATCTATTGTGTGGTCATATTAGTAGTTCGATTGAATCGAATCAAATTAAAGTTCACTGTTTATATAATTATGAAAAATAAAAGAAAAATAAAATAGATGAGAATTACTTGAATTTGAAAAGTTCTAAATTATTTAAATTATTTTTTATTTTTATAATAAGTGATTAGAATTATTTAATTTATAAATTTTATGAGCCTTCAAAATTCAAAGGATCGAGATTTCTCGTTTAAAGCCGACGGTATCCCATAGGTTTCCGTTTTTAAAATCTTTGTAAGAAGCGAAATGTAATCAAAAACCTAAACCAAATACCAAAATAGGAAATGTTCACTGTACGACACTCTGTCTGTCACGTGATCATCCACACCAAACCATGACCACTCACTTTACTTCCCCCCCGACCCGAACTCCCACCACTAGTGGCACGCCACCTCACAACCAATTGAATGCTCCGGGACTATAACGAATCAGGGGTCGAGACCACACGCATCATCTGATGGTCATGGACACAGTCGATAATCGCCTCCCTTCGGCGTCTGTGTCAGCGAGAGCGAGTACGGATATGCATCTACCGGCGCGAGTAGGTTTGACTGCACCCCCCCTTCATAAATAAGTAACGCCGTCCACCAGCGGAGGCGCACGGAGTCGTGCATTTCGCCGCAAGTCCGCTTATAGGGAAGTACAGACTGGCGCCGGATCACCGATCGCTGTCGTCGGGAAATTGAGATCCGGATCGCCGAACTAGGGATCCGGGGAGAAAGCGGCGCTTCCCCCACCTCCTCCTCACCCTTTCGTCTTCTCGTGATTGTGTTTGTTCATGGCCTCGGAGGATGTGGTGGGGAAGAGAAGCGAATCTGCGGTGTCGACGATCGTTAACCTAGCGGAGGAGGCGAAGCTCGCGAGAGAGGGCGTGAAAGCTCCAAGCTACGCGATCCTCAGTATCTGCAAATCCCTGGTCGCCGGAGGAGTCGCAGGCGGAGTGTGAGTTTAGTCTCCCGTTTTCATTTCTGCTCCTTCTGTTTCTCCAGGGAAATCAATTCTCAAAGCCATTTTTTCCCATGGATTTTTTCCGCTTTGGCATGAATTCTTTTCTTGCAAAATCTTATCTTTTTCACTTTGGGGGAAAAGACTTCCTGCAATTCATCATAAAAATGCCACCTTTTGCTTTCAATAGCGAGAAATTATTGTAAAAATACGACCAAAGGAATTATATGTTGCATTTAAATTTCAGGTCACGCACGGCTGTTGCTCCACTGGAGCGATTGAAAATATTGCTTCAGGTTAGTTTACTTATCTATGTCTTGGTTAGTAGTTTGATTGGAGAAAGTGCTAGCTTTGGATGGCCCAATCAAGAATTGGATTTGAAGAAATTGTAAGAGTTTCAACTATTATTATATGCATCATGTTTCTCTCGATGGCATTCTATATAGTTTATAATAGTTTTTATGAATAATAATGTTTCATTCCCTGAAAGTTTATCCCGAAATCATCCTAAATGCAGATGTGATGTGACATGTGGAGAGTGAATGAAAATCATCATGGTGGTGGGATCCATTCACGCTTACCAAGCTACCTTTATTTGAGATGAGTTCGGGATATATTGTTGGGGTGTTTAGGATTACTCTTTTCTTAAGAGCATGTGGTAGATTGAAGAATGCCTTGCAAGTATTATCAAAAACATCTTACATTATGCAGGTTCAAAATCCACACAGCATAAAATACAATGGGACAGTTCAGGGCTTAAAATATATTTGGAGGACTGAGGGTATCCGTGGACTGT